>CM072793.1:3941791-8741791 GCA_036983795.1 Megachile lagopoda
ATTTGTTATCCAGGATCTGCGATTAGCTCTTGAAAACCTTAACCCCCTGCGCAGTCCTAAACCGTTAGTGATAAACATGCGCAGTAAATTTCTCAAAAAGAGGCTGAACCCAGAAAAGTTAAATAAGGCGCTTTTCATAATGACGTAATTAGTTTTTGAATTGGAGCAACTTTTATTTGTTCGAAAATTTGTTATCCAAGATCCGCGACTATCTCATGCAAACTTTGACCCCATGCGCAGTCCCAAACCGTCAGTGATAAACATGCGCAGTAAATTTTTTACAAAGAGGCTTAACCCAGAAAAGTCAAACAGACCACTCTTAATGATGACGTAATCAGTTTTTACGTATCCCTTAAAAAATGTCCCTTAAAAAGAGTCCATTAATAAGTGTTACTGTATTATCATTGTAAGAGTACACATACATTTTTCGATTAGTTCACCCGTTCCGCCGCTAGATGGCGCTGCACTTTTTGTCCACAAAATGATCATTTTTTAATTTTTTTTTCTAGCGCTTGCAGCAAGCTTTTATGGCATTATTTCGCTTCCAATGCAATCACATAACACCGTGCAAACCTCAGAAATAATTAAAAGTCGTTAATTTTGTCAAAAATCACAATTTTATATTTTTGTAGTTCCAACTTTCACCGCTAGATGGCAGGCAATTTTTTGGTCCATGAATCGCTCTATTTTTTTATTTTCGTTTCTAGCGCTCTGAGGAAGTTCTGGTAACATTATTTCAGTCCGGAAGAGACCCCAGAGCAATAATCTAGCCTCAAAAGTGCATAAAATACGCTAATTTTGCAGAAAATCGCAATTTTGTGATTTCGTAGTTCCTCCGCTCACCGCTAGATGGCGCCACTTGTACCGTTTTAGACCTAATTCAATAAATATCGATTTTCTGGACTTAATCGGCAAAAAAACGCATCAAATGTTAATATAAATTTGCTTTAAAATGTCTCAGGAAGCATAATGTGTGGTGAAAGTTACGAAATACGAGTTTTTATAATTTCCTTATATGCGTGTGCGGACATGCATTTTTCTCGATTAGTTCATCTGTTTCGCCGCTAGATGGCGCTGCATTTTTTGTCCATAAAACGACCTTTTTTTTATTTCCTTTCCCAGAGCTTTCAGCGAGCTTTTATAATACTATTTCACTTTTAATTCGATCATATAACAATTTACAAGCCCCAGAAATACTTAAAGTTCGCTAATTTTGTCAAAAATTAAAGTGAAACTTTTGTAAGAGTGTATTTTTCTTGTCTCATCTCATTGCCCGCACAGGGAAGTTATTCAAATTGCACGTTTCCGTCAACGCGTTCCCTTTTGAATTAGACTAGCATTTATAGGGTGATACTTAAAATAATTAAAATGTATCTGATAATCTCGATTTATTCGTTATTCATAAATAACATGTAAACTAATCAAGATCTCTAATTACTCAAACTTCCCAATTCCAAATTTTCTAACAATTAACATTTGAATTTCAAATTCTTAAACAATTAGTATTCGAACTCCGAATTTTCCAAGAACTAAAAAATAAGAAATGCAAGCTGTTTAAATCAAACATTTCGTTTATTGCATTTTCATGAAATCTCACTTACACAGTAACATACATATGCTCTAATCTACTGAATATATTATATTTTACCCTTTATAACAACACTCAGTCTTATACGTATTTTAGACGGTTTAAAACAGATAACCGAAAGGAAACTTTATCATTTACCCAACATCCTATTCTTTTATCTAATATTCTTTTTAACTTCTTTACGTAACAATTGTTGGAACTGTCCCTTGAAATGTTCCCATTGCGTGAACTTTTCTGTACTGATTCCGAATTCCTTGCAAGTCTGCTCGAAGATTGGTACACAAAGATGTAAATAAGAATGGTCCACGGTTGGTAGAAGATGATGGAGACCGTGTAGACCGAAAGTGGTCAGCACCAAGAAATCCGAATCGTCGATCACTTTTCGTTCTCTTACAGCGTCCAGTTCCATTAAACCCCAGTCGAGATCTTCCCTGTAAAATATTACACGTTAATTTACATTATTTATATTACTAAGTCTATTTCTATATATTTATTACTATATATGCTAGTATATACTTTAATTTTCCAATCAACGATACTAATATCGTACGAACCTGCAAATGTCGCCATCATGGAAAATGTCCGGATGATGATGCGCCGCATTAAAGCCGATCATACCAAACACAAAGCTTCCCATCATCATGATCAAAAGCCAGAATTTTACAGCTGTCAAAAAGTTGGGCGTGAAGAACAACATCAATGTTGGAAGGAAAAATGGTATGATGTCACGAAACTCGAATTTTTTGTATTCGAAGAACACTGAATAATATCTGTAACGAACATAACCTCGTTAGCAGCGTATGAAACAGTAATATAAGCTATATGACAATTGAGAAATAAATTCGGTCGGTTAAATTCGCAAAACTTTGAAGGTCAATCAGGAAAGTGACCTTGATCTCACATATGAACATCAAGGTCATGCATACACATATGCATACGGTGTACTGTAATAAAATTAATACTTTGTGATTTTAAAAAGAGACAGTTATATCCTTTGAAGATCACTCAGAAATATGACCTTGATAACATATGTGGAAGTCAAGGTCATATGTTTATATGTAAATTACAATGTAGTAGCATTAATTTACTGTTGTTAATTATTTTTCAAAAAGTAAGCAACATGTACGTTTTTAGAAGATATTGAAGATGACCTTGGCAACATATGAGAAGGTCAAAATTATTGAAAATGAATATCCTAAATCGACGTTTATAAAAAAAATATGTTTTGTTGATAAAGAATACTATTTACTCTCTATAAATAATATTGTAAATTAAAAACGTAATACGGAACCTCTTAATCATCTCCGAGAAGAACATAAGAGTCCACACTATGGGACTTATGAGTTGACTGAAAAGGGCACGGAACGTGGACTTCTTTTGATATGGCAACCACTGAAGAAATGGTTCGACCGTATATATTTCATAGTCCCAAAGAGTATTGGGATAAGTATGATGGCTCAGCACGTGTGTGATCCGCCATTCCTTCGAGGACATAGCACTCATATCAAAATAGTACATTCGGAAATTGTCTCGCATGTGAAAATAATTGTGAGCTATTATTGTGGTCCATGCAAGGAAAAGCCCTGGACAAAAATTAAAATACCATTATTATATAATTATCGAGTGTAGGTGCAGAGTCTTTGTAATGAAAAACGAAATATTCGAGGTAATTATTACTTAATTATAACATGTGTGATAATTTAACGTGGCGATGTAATGCGTAATAATACCACGCGTGGAGATTCAAGTTCAATATGTGAGATTCAACGTGTAGTGGAAAGAAGCAATGGTATTATTACGCATATTGGCACTGCGCAGGGTGGTACTGCGCAGGGTGGTACTGCGCAGCGTGGTACTGCGCAGGGTGATATTGCGCAGCGTGGTACTGCGCATGGAGGTGTTAAGGCGCATGGTAAATACTACTAATGGTGTAGTATACAAAATGTGTCCTCTCTAAGAGTAGTCTCTCAAAAAGAAAACTCATAAAATCGACAATATAACGGGAGTCTATAACTGTAACATTCCGTTAAAAAATATCAGAGATATTGTGTCCTACTAACCAGCAAAAACGATGATAAGATAGGATTGCAACGAGACCGCTGCAATACTGAGAGTAATTGTGGTCATGGCGAGTAGATCTGCGATTAAGTTTGACTTTCTCGATGGCCGATGAAAATCGACGTCCTTCAATGCTTCTAAAGCGCGCTTTTTAAAAGTGTTATAAAAGCCATTAGGTTCGAACGTTAATGGTATCGATCGTGGCGCGGCTGCCTCCCTCACGAAAAATTTGGGAAGAAGTTTATAGGCCCTTTCCGTCAGATGATGCGACTGCAAAAGTAAATTCATTTAGTTAAATAGACAGTTGTAGAATTGTAGAATTGTGGAATTGTCGATTTGTAGAATTGTGAAATTGTAGAATTGTAGATATACAGAATTGTAAATTTGCGGAATTCTAAAATTGTGGAGATGCAGAATTGTAGAACTGTGGAAATGCAGAATTGTAGAATTCTGCAGATGCAGAGTTGTGAAGATGTAGAATTGTAGAATTGTAGAATTGCAGAATTGTAGAACTGTATAGATGCAGAATTGTAGAATTGCAGAATTGTAGAACTGTAGAATTGTGGAATTGTGAAACTGTAGAATTTTGGAACTGTAGAATTGTGGAATTGTGAAACTGTAGAATTTTGGAACTGTAGAATTGTGGAATTGTGAAATTGTGGAATTGTAGAATTCCGAAATTGCAGAATTATGGAGATGTAGAATTATGAAGATGTAGAATTGTGGAATTGTGGAATTTTGGAATTGTAGAATTGTGGAACTGTAGAATTGTGGAACTGTAGAATTGTGGAATTGTGAAACTGTAGAATTTTGGAACTGTAGAATTGTGGAATTGTGAAATTGTGGAATTGTAGAATTCCGAAATTGCAGAATTATGGAGATGTAGAATTATGAAGATGTAGAATTGTGGAATTGTGGAATTTTGGAATTGTAGAATTGTGGAACCGTAGAATTGTGGAATTGTGAAACTGTAGAATTTTGGAACTGTAGAATTGTGGAATTATGAAATTGCGGAATTATGGAACTGTAGAATTGTGGAATTGTAGAATTCCGAAATTGCAGAATTATGGAGATGTAGAATTGTGGAATTGTGTATTGTGGAATTTTGGAATTGTAGAATTGTGGAACTGTAGAATTGTGGAATTGTGAAACTAGAATTTTGGAACTGTAGAATTGTGAAATTGCAGAATTATGGAATTGTGGAATTGTAGAATTGTAGAATTGTAAAATCGTGGAATCGTAAAATTGCAGAATTTAAAAATTGCAGAATCATAAAATAATAAAAATTGAAAACTTGATCTTAGAATAAATTTTTTATACGGTCTCATAATAAATGAACGATTAATTATTCACTGATAAATAAGTGATTAATTAATGATAAATAACTGATTATTAATCTTGTGATAAACGATTAATTACTCAGTGATAGTTCAATAAATAATTGATAATAAATACGGTTTAATTACCTCAAAAATTTCTGTAATATCGGTGCCCTTCGTTAGACGAATCCATTCCTCTCCTCCTGGATGATTTTTCGCAAAATCTTCCAAATCGTACAAATTATCTCGAATTCTCCATAAATCCTCCGCACCATCTACCTCTCTTCTTCCTTGGATATAAGAGTGGGGAGTTTTAAATTTTTTTTCTCTCGCAGGAAATGGTCCGAAACCAGGTATCGAGCTCTCCATTGTTGGCATAATTCTGCCGTTAGCTTGTTTCTAGAAAACAGTATTTTCTTGTAAAAATAATGAAATCATCGACATGTTACAATATTATAACTTTGACGTAAAGTATCAACAGATCTTTAAAAGTTTTCAATGCTTTTCAAGTCACTTTCCAATGCTTAATTACGGAGGTACAGTTATGCGAATTATGTGAATAATAGCTGCACAAATTCGTTGTTATTTCAGACGTAACTGTACTTGCAGATAATTCAGGATTGATTATAACTCGAATAATCAGTGAGAAATAACAACGCGATGTTTGTTGGTATCAGAAGTCTTGTGCATTAATTATTTGTACTCAAATATATGAAGATTGCTTGCATAATTTTTTAGTTCATAAATGGTTTATTTTATAAGAAATTTAGAAATTAAAAGATGTAGAGATGCAGGAATTTAAAGATTCAGAAATGTAGAAATTTAAAGAAAATAGAAATTCAGAAATTTAGAAATGTACAAATTTTGAAACCTACAAAATTTGAAATGCAGAAATCCATTTGGAGATTCAAAAATTGAAAAACTAAAAAATATAGAAATTTAATACTTTAGATAGTAAAAAATTAAGAGGTGTGGGCATTAAAAAATTTATAAATTTCAAATTTACAGACTTACAAACACAGAAATGAAATTTTCAAACCTTCAAAGTTTCAAATTTTCAAATTTACAAATGTTCGAATTTTAGCTAACACAATATATAGCCAGTTGCACAAATTTTCCTGTTTGTGGCAATATAAGAAGTACAATATAACAATTATCAATAATGACAATATAACAGTGGAAGTTATTCACATATTCAGATGTTCATAGAAATTAAATAGTTACTGTATTTATATAATTTATATTAAATTATGAATAAACTACAATTAACGAATAAACAATTAAATTACCAGCAAACAAATATATTTATGTATGCTACTAAAACTGTTTACAATCCAGTCACCAAGGAATATTGATCAACACCGACCGTGTCGAATTTGATCGTCAAACAGACTGATGAAAATACGTGTAGTACAGCAATTTCTCGCTCTTATGTTCTTTCATATATGCACACACATATGTGTAAGTGTAAAAAGAACACCTACTACCGCTTTGAACCGTAGTCTGAACTTTAACCTCAGGAGTGATATCCAATTCCAGCAACCGATAACTCGCTAACGCATTCGCACAGGAACGAGCGAGTACGATCTGCTAAATAAGGATAAACATATCGAGCGAATAAAAATTACGGAAATATTGGAATATCTCGAATGGGAAACATTTTTTGGAGGAACATTGAATGAATTTAATGAAAGGAGTTGAAAGTTTAAGGACGACACAAAAGAGTATCGAGTAATCCAAGTTGACGTGAAGGAGACCCAGGGGGTTGATTGGGTTGTTGGAAAAGATAGCAAGAAAGGGAGAAGAATCTGGGAATTTGGGGATGTAGGGATTTGGGGATGTAGGGATTTGGGGATGTAGGGATTCGGGGATGTAGGGATTCGGGGATGTAGGGATTTGGGGGTGTAGGGATTCGGGGATGTAGGGATTCGGGGATGTAGGGATTTGGGGGTGTAGAGATTTGGGGGTGTAGAGATTTGGGGATGTAGGGACTTGGGAGTGTAAGGATTTGGGGATGTAGAGATTTGGGGATGTAGGGATTTGGGAGTGTAAGGATTTGGGGATGTAGGGATTCGGGGATGTAGGGATTCGGAGATGTAGGGATTTGGGGGTGTAGGGATTCGGGGATGTAGGGATTCGGGGATGTAGGGATTTGGGGGTGTAGAGATTTGGGGGTGTAGAGATTTGGGGATGTAGGGACTTGGGAGTGTAAGGATTTGGGGATGTAGAGATTTGGGGATGTAGGGATTTGGGAGTGTAAGGATTTGGGGATGTAGGGATTTAGGGATGTAGAGATTTGAGAATGTAGGGATTTGGGGGTATAGAGATTTGAGAATGTAGGGATTTGGGGATGTAGAGATTTGGGGATGTAGGGATTTGGGAGTGTAAGGATTTGGGGATGTAGGGATTTAGGGATGTAGAGATTCGGGGATGTAGGGATTCGGGGATGTAGAGATTTGGGCATGTAGAAATTTGGGGATGTAGGGATTAGAAGATGTAGAAATTTGGGGATGTAGGGATTTGGGTATGTAGAGATTTGGGGATGTAGGGATTTTGGGACGTAGAGAATTGGGGATGTAGAAATTTGGGGATGTAGAGATTCGGGTATGTAGAGATTTGGGGATGTAGGGATTTGGGGACGTAGAGATTTGGGGATGTAGAGATTCGGGGATGTAGGGATTCGGGGATGTAGGAATTTGGAAATGTAGAGATTTGAGAATGTAGGAATTTGCTGTTCTTGAAAAGAAAATGGTTTCTCTTCCTTGCCTTCTTCAAACGGTAGACCTTGTAGAGACCTCTACAGTTATGACTCATCCTATGTAGGTATAAATTCCATCAAAATGTCTTATCGTTTACACCGAAGCGAGAACGTGTTCAGATCGAAAAATGCTTATCCGAATGATTCAATATAATTGTAATTATGTTTCATACATATTACCTATATAATCTTTGTTCTGCTGAAAATGTCATTACTGTAACATTCCTTCGACTCTGAAATATGGTAATTTATAAAATACAAATTTTGAAGATTGGAAAGTTGGAAATTGGAAATCTAAGAGTTTATTATAGAAAGTAAAAATTGCAAAGTAAGACAATGTAATTTACAAATTTGGTCATTTGGAATTAGAAGAAATTGAGATTTGAGGATTTGGGAAGATGGGAATTTTGAATTCAGAAGAAATGGCAATCATGAGATTTGTAGGTGTGTGAAATATTGAGAATTCTTATATTTTATAAATTTCGAAATTCCCAAATTCTAAAATTTCGCAATCCAGAAGATTGTAAATTATGAAAATTCATCAACCAAACTTTTACTTTTCCCTAAGCCGCCATTTTCCTTTGTAAAATCCAACATGGCCGCCTTTGTATAAATCTCACTGCTGCGCACATTTCGTAAACAGTACAGGTAGTTAAACTTTAACGAAACACATCCCTAACCTAACCTAACTCGGTCCAATAACTCTAAAAGAGATCTTCAAAGAATTCTTCGGAAATTTCTGAGAAAACAGTGCAAATATAAAAAAAGTCGATAAAATTACTGCCTATCTCCTTTGATAACGTGCAAAGATATGTATTACGAAAAAATCCTATTATGTTTGATTACGAATGTCAATAATAGCTCGATTGTACAAATATTCGGGCATAAGTTCATCGGTATGAACGAGAATCTTAAAATGAGCAAATAATGCTCGTATTTCTGTTGATATTTCGCAAAACTCGTGGCCGATCTTTCGTAACGTAAACAACATTGGACGCCAGCAGCAATTTATGAAATATTTCCGTGATAAAGAATCTGGAGAAATATAGAAAAGAAAGTATATGACTGATATTCCTTAAAGTTGATTTCAAACTTCAGAAATTAATTGTTTTGTACACAAGTGAGGTTATGCAACGTACTGCGATCTGTTTATGGAATATGTTATGCAATAATTATTGGAACTATTTATTATTTATGAAAACTTTGACGTTTGTTATTTATTTGGTAATTTAATAATTTTTTATGTGTATGAAATCATGATTTCAAAAAGTTATGGAAGAAAGTCTTAAAGGTTCCTATTCTGAGGTCCAATTTTTATTAAAATATTGATTTTTGTCAAAATTAATTAAAAGTATTTTTAAATTATTAGTTTGTATTAAACTTAATTGTGATCATAATAAAATGATCAATTTATATCGAAATTAACTAAAATTACATTAATGTTGTTAATTTTGTTAATTTTTATAACAAAATCATGAATTTATACTGAAGTTAATTAAAACTACTTTAAAATCATTAACTGATATTAAATTTTTAATGCGCAATAAAATCAATTAAAATTACTTTAATATTATTCATTTCTAAACTACTCGTATAAAAAATCACTTGTGAAATAGTATGTTTAGATTGTCTGTATGTAATTTTGTCGAGTTTAATTAAAGCTTCTATCAAGTTGTTATTTAAAATTAGTCAGCATGACAAACAGGAAAATAATCAGCAACGGAGAATAGTTTTTATTTGGTTATTTTGATGGGAATCACCTACTCGATGGTTTTATAGTATGAGATATCACACATGTTGCACAATCTAAGAGAAAAATCATTCTTTCATAAATATTTCAAGTGGAATAGTACTGTCGCTCTATCTATGTACACTTGAGTGTAAATATGACTTTCCTAGGGAAAATGGCAGACAAGAATAAGTCCCTAGCATTCACAATTAAATTCACATACTTTTACACTCCATGCTTAAACAGAAGACATTTTAGAAATCGATAAACAAAGTTTTGGAAAGTACATTTTTACTTTTGAGAGTAAAGTGTTTTATTACTCACTTTATATTTCAAAATGGATCTAGTAACTACATCAAAACGTATGTTTCTTATAATTTTACATTCAAGTTTACAATCATAAGGATGTACCACGACGATTTAATATGTAAAAAAGAATGTACAAGACAATAGTGTGATGTAAAATAATTAATTTATAAAGATAAAAGCATTTTGAAAGCCTCGTTCTTATATGTATTTTAAAATTTTATATTTTCCCGCGCAATGTCTGAAATTGTACTATCAGCACCGCCTAGCAGTCAAGTATAGAATTATGATAACAAAAAATTATGTTTTTTCATGAAATAAAGCATCTTTATGAGTTGTTGATATTGTTAATTTACTCTACAAGTACAATTTCGAACATACAAATAAAAAATGGAATAAATTAAATGTAATTATCAAATATATATATTTAATTTAATCAATGTGCTCCACATTACAATATGTACATACAAATCTAATTAAATCTTCTCTTTTCTACATAGGTACTCTTATACATACGATCCAAGCATATATCTAACAGTAAATACATACTAATTATAATTTATACAAAATGCCTTAATTACATTTCAATACTTTGTCTAATACTATCCATCCAATTAATATACAAACATGCTCAGAGTAAACAATTCAAGGAAGACCTTTTATGCAACGACTACAGGGAACTGTTCAATTATACAAATAAATTGTTAAATTTTTAATGCAATTTATTTAAGTAAATTGTCAAAAATTTAATGAAATATATATGAACAAGCTGTTAAATATTCAGTTCAATGTATTTGGATAAATTGTCAAATATTTAGTGACACGTACATGAACAAATTGCTAAATGTTCAGTGAAATGTATAGGAACAAGTTGTTAAATATTTAGTTCAATGTATTTGAATTTATTGTCAAATATTTAGTGACACGTACTTGAACAAATTGTCAAATGTTTAGTGAAATATATATGAACAAGTTGTTAAATATTTAGTTCAATGTATTTGAATTTATTGCCAAATATTTAGTGACATGTACTTGAATAAATTGTTAAATGTTTAACAAAATGTATTTCAACAAATTGTCAAATATTTAGTAAAATGTATTTAAACAAATTGTCAAGTGTTTAGTGGAATATATCTGAATTGTCAAAAATGTATTGAAATGAATTTGAACAAATTATCAAATATTTAGTGAAATGTATTCAAACAAATTCTCAAATATCTAGTGAAATGTATGTGAACAAATTCTCAAATATTTAGCAAAATGTATTTGAATAAATTGTAAAACATTTAGTGAAGCATTGTTCCTAGTTTGAATTGACTGTGGAGGCCTCTCCAAAAAATGAGAAACTAGAAACTTATTCCTGAAGTACAACCACACAAAGTCTGAACAAAATCAGTGTTCCCAAGGTCGCAAGGTCCCGTTTTTGTCGCAACCCGTTGAATCTAGCACAACCAATTACGGCGTTTATGGTAACCGGATCGTCGTGACCGGTACTCGATTTCCATTCGATTATGTCACGAGCTGAAGAAATTCGCTCACCGATTTACTATAAGCATCATCCGATATTTCTCGAGAGTCTGCCAGAGAGTTTGTCAGCTCTGCTCGTTTGCGCGACACCGTCCTTAAATTCGCGTTTCGAGAAACGAAGCTTTAGCACACTTTTATAACCTTCAGCTTGGATAAACATGCGAGGTCTCAGATGAACCTTCTCGCGAGGAGTATGCCAATTATGGAGGCTAAGGTTAATTCGGAGTTTTCGAGCGCGGTTGCTTTTGAGGCGATGATGTTCGACTGTGGAGAAAAGTTGCGTGGGCTACTGGTGGTCGGAGGTGGATTCATGGAACATGCGGTGCCTTTTATGGCGTTTTCAGACGAACCGGTGAGAATTCGGAAGTTGTAGTCTTCGGGATCCAAACGGGAGTACATGAACGTGGGGAGGCGGTCCGATAGAACCCATATACTGCCATTTTGATCAACCTGAAAATAAAAATAAAATGGTAATTGTTGGATGCTTAAATGGTAATTGGCAGATGTTCAATTAACAGTAAAACTAGCAATAGATTTAAGGAATTTTGGGATTAGGGAGTTGTGCCTTTAGGAAATTTGAAATTTAAGGAATTGGATATGTAGGAAGTTGGAGATTTGGAAATTTGAAAAATTGAAATTAGGATTTTTAAATTTTAGAAATTTTGCAATGTGGGAACTGGGGTTTTGGAAATTTAGAGATTTGGAAATTTGGGAATTAAGAATTTAGGGAATTTAGGTAATTTGTGAAGTACTTTAACCTTCAAATCTCACCTTCAAATCATTAGGAAAGACCATCGTAACATTGTCCATGTAAATAAAATCTTGTTGCTGTATCATAAACATGTCCTGTGGCCTCCAACAAGCTATAGCGTTTTTGTTGGTCAACGCATAAAATAGAACACCTGTGATTGGGTCCAAGAAGCTGACGCTACTTTGACCATTTAATCCCCTAGATCCTAGAGTGTGGAACTCATGGAAGTTCTCTGAAACCATAAACAATTAAAAATGAAATGAAAAATAGGAATTACTGGAAAACGAAACTGTTGATGCTCAGAGGGCGCTAGTGTACAAAATAAATATGGCGGACACTAATGTACAAAACAAGTATGGCGGACATTACTGTACAAAACAAGTTAATATACATTTAAATATGAAAATTTTAAATAACGAATTAAATGTACACAAGAAAATTTATGAATAAAGCTTGCAAGGAACAATTAAAATATCTAATATTATTTCCACGCTTTCATTTGTTTTTAATAAGCAGTAACACATTTGTTTGCAACATATCGGCCATTTTGATTAGTTCAGACACTAACCATAGGCGTCGCATGTTACTCTGACTAGAAATAAATAAACTTTGACTCTGAATAGTAGCCAAATTATTATTCAAGTAGCGAAACACTGAATGTAACAATTTTTATTAGGAGTTTTTTTGTACGAGATGCTTACTAGGTTTCAAAATTATGTAATAAAAGAAGTTTACCTGAGGAAGTAGCACGCTGAGGATCTCTGAGTAGCTTTGTGCTAACTGAAAACTCCATGCTACTGGAAAGTGGATGAAAGTACATGGTGCTGTATCCATCACCTGTGGGTGCAAGACTCATACCGAACAATCCATCTGTCCATTGGAACGAGATCCCTGATACATTAAACTCTCCACCCTTTAAAAATCGCAAAAGAAGACAAAATTGTACAGTAATGTTTGAATCATGAATTATACCTATAATATAATAGCAATTATATAATCCACATAACAATAGACAGTAATACTATCTACATGATATCCTATAAATACACAGTATGTCTGAAAAGTAACGGAACTTTTTAAATAAAAAAAAAATAAAAATCTTCCGCATCAATACACCGCTGTGCACGCTCAGGCAATGTTAACATAGATGTTTTATGTCGTTTTGCGGAATCGCTTCAATCACCCTTGTCACAGCTGCTTGGACTTGTGTAACAGTGTCATAAAACGTTCCTTTCATGGCTAATTTCAATTTTGGAAAAAGGAAGTAATCGCATGGAGATAAGTCGGGCGAATATGGAGGATGTTGGAGCACACAGACTTGTTTTTTCGCCAAAAATTCACGAACAGCGACAGTTCTGTGACATGGTGCATTATCATGCAACAGAAACCAACTCCCTGACGCTCGATATTCGGGCCTCACACGAACGATTCTTTTCCACAAATGTTCCATAACACCCAGATAATATTCGCCATTAACATTTTGTCCCTGTGGAACGAATTCCCGAAGTATAATACCTTTAGAATCGTTTAGAATTTAGAAAAACCCAAAACCTGGCTTTGGGTCGTCTTCCAAAGTATCACGACCATCCTGGAATCGCTTATACCACTCGAACACGCGTGTACGGGATAAACAATCGTCGCCATAAACATTTTTCATTAATTCAAATGTTTCTGTAAAAGTTTTACCGAGCTTTACCGAGCAGAATTTAATATTCGCTCTCTGCTCCATCGTGATTTTGTGACACGGCGACGAAAGGTTCTGTCGCTTTAACCGCTATAAGTTTGCAATTCGTTGCTCGATTCTAATAATGATTGTTTTGTTTTGTAGGGGAGGAATACTGTTTTCAGATAGCATATTGTTTTAATAGATGGTGCTAGTAGTTTTCCTTGAATTTAAAAAGTTCCGTTACTTTTCAGACTTACTATATAATAATATCTGTCACATCTATACAGAGTATCTCCAAAGTCCAACTCCACCCTTATAATCGACACATTACCCAAGGTGCACGTTGCACGATTAGATGCACAATCTTGAAGCTTGGGAACTTGCACAAAAAACATAGGTGCTTTGAAAACGTCTCGAGGGAGAATATGCAATAAAAGGGGCTCTATTTACGTGACCTTCAAACGAAGGTCAAATTGTTACCACCATCCTTGGTAACTTTTGCCCGAAACATTTTTTCATAATTAAAACCGTTTCCGAAATGGTGGGGTAGGACGTTAGAGACCCTGTTATAAACATTTATAACTAAAATATCAACCTGAGGATCAGGATGAAAGAAATGGTGCTTGACAAGCCATGATTTGTCCATCATCCACGAATATACCACAAGACCAGGTCCACCTAAATCACCCAGGTAAGCATAAGCATCCTCGCAAGAATAATCTTCGACTGCGATGTTAGCGAAAAGTGAATCGGGTGTTCTTTGATCATCCGGAATAACGAATTTTCGCAACAATTCGTCATTCTTTAAATCGTATACGAGTAACGCAGGAGGTGATTGTTGTTCTGGGCTATCTAGAATGTCGGTGAATCCTGTATCCAACACCCATAATCTGTCGCAACGATCTGCACGGATTCGAAACGTTGAAATGATCTCGGGAACGTTTCCATCTTTGTATTGGTGGGCCTCCCATGAAGGATAAGGTATCAACGTGGGAGATTCACGAGTGTCTGGAACAGTTGAGTCAATACGACACATTTTTTACATTATCATCACTATAGTGATAGTGATATCATTTTTAGAAAATTTCACAAATTGTCAAATTCATCAATTCTCAAATCCATAATTCCACAAGTGTGCCAGTTCTCACATTTCCAAATTTTTAACTTCACAATCCTCCACATTTCAGAAATACTCAAATTCCAAAATTTCAGAATTCCCAAAGTCCTCAAGTCCCTAAATTCTTAAATCCCCAAATTCTCACATTTCCAAATCCCCAAATTTCCAAGTTCCACATTTCCCAAATTTCTAAATTCTCAAATTGTCAAACTTTTATCTTCCAAAATTTCCGAATTCCAAAATCCGAAGTTCCGCATATCCCAAATTCCCAAGCACATATTTGGTAATCGAATGAAGTTTAATTCGATTGTACACCCGAATACGGTACGATAAAATATCGATAGATACAAGCTTTACGTAATACGTTGCCAGTTGTTAATCGACCATATCGTAGACTTTCGAAAGTCACGGAACTAATCGAGAGTGTAAAATCTAGTTTGAGAACAGGAAACCACAAAAGTTGTGGGTAGATATTAGATACGTGTAATTTACTGGAGAGAATAATAATAACTTTCAACCGGAAGTACTAATAAAATGGATTTCGAGAAATATTTGCTTATACACGAATGTACAATAAGTACAATTGTACATCTACTATTTCCGAAGTAGAGTGTATTAAACTTTTTGTTAAACTGCAGAGCAGAACAATGCACAAAGCGATGGCGTAAAAGACTTGTAACCTTGTGACTTTGGAACTATTTCAGATACATGTACGCAATATTCTGACCGCAGGTAAAAAGTGTATCATTTCTTATTGTTTGAAAGTGAAATCGTGTACTGGAGATTGCTGTTGCTTTCTGAAATGAATATTAAATTCGAGTTTGTGTTCGGATTGATGGTGGATTTTAGTAGGGGACTAGGGGATTTGAGAATTTGGGGATTTTCAAACTTATGAATTTGAAGTCGAGAAAAAATGAAGAAAATATAAATTTGAAAAATTGAGAATTTGGCAGAAGGAATTATAGAAATTTGAAAATTTACAAATTTGTACAAATTATGTACATACTACATTTAAAAAGTGCCCCACGTACTCACCGTTGATGTAAAAATAATTTAAACTAGCAGCAACACCGAGTCTCCATCTTGGAACAGTAACGAAAATCCTGTCATTGGTGATTTCAAGTCCAAGAGGAAGATTGTCTTCTTGTTTGTATCCGGGGAAGAGTTGCTTTGTTTCGTTGTTTGGCCACTCGTATTCTAGTTGTTTCCATTGAAAAGCTACCCTGAGCTTGTCATCGGCGATAATTTCCCCAAGACAGAACCAGAGAAAAATATTCAGGAAAAGTGAAGTTCTGTACTGCATTTTTCTTTTTCTGTATCTTTTCACTCTTAGAATGTTGACACTGCAAAATATTTAATTATTAGTTATTAAAATATAATTTAATGAATATATTTAATAAACATGACTGTTGTAGTTTATTAATGACATTAATAGTTTATTAATATATTAATAACATATTTATAAATGTAAATATTTATTGCTTAATATTTATCATTTAGATTTTTATGCTACTTGTTATTTATTATGTAAATTGTAATAATGTTTAGTATCGTTATCTAAATTTTTAGTTTCATTATTTAAATTTTTACAATGTTAAATATTTTTGTCAAAAATTTTAGTAACTGTATTATCTAAATTACTACTTATTATTTTCTACATTTCTATGTTTGTCATTAATTATTCTAATCTTCATGTTTATTATCTAAACATTCTTGTAAAAAATTTAACAAAATTCTTGTAAACAATATTTAAATATGTAAATGTACAGTCAGTCATAAGTGTACATCAGTGAGTCATAAGTGTACATTAGAATCTAAAGCAAGTGAAAATAAGTTTTCTCCTAATTAATGTTAATAACAGTTTTACTTCGTGCCATATTTTATGACGAAGTGGAAAATCATCCACTTCATAACCACAATCAACAGCCACATTCGCAACGTAGATTTGCAATGGAATGCATAAGTAATCAGCTATCGACATTTTCAATCTCATTATCATGAATTTTAATAGTTCGATATCTTTCTCATAAAACTACATTCAAAGATGATTTGATTCGAACTTTCAGTTAGTCAGCAATTTAATCACAGCTGCAAGTCAGCAATTTAAATAGGGATGAAATAAAACATAGAATCATTCTTTGTTACATGATATGTTTTAAATAAAACTTGTTAATAGATGCAATATTACAATACTATTGTAATAATCTGTGATGTATGATCGTATGCAAATCACTTCCTTGATCGTCGCATTCGTTTAGCAGTGTAACTACGTTTCGATGCAACGTCCTTGATGGAACTACGTAAATGACCATGATTTAAACATATGCGAACTGAAATAGGACTTCCTAGTAATCGAGAATCGTGGATTCTTGAAAATACTAAATAGTTCACTTTGCGGAAACGTCTTATTTCCGGTAGGTGACTCATTTTTGTTCGTGAAGTGTTCTAACCTGTGTCCTTATGGAAAATGGTGTGAAGTATAATACTCTTAAAATTATTACCTTTGTTTATTTAGTCGATGTTTTTCTTTAAAAATTCATTGGAGTGATATAAGAGTTGAAAGAAGAAATGAAAAACAAAATGGAGGACAAAATGAATGTTAAAAAATACATGATGAAACAAATTTACTAGGTTAGGTACAATGTTTATGTTGAAAAAGAAAAAATTATTAGACAGTACGAAAATTTAGAATAATAGGAATTTAATGTACTTTTCAATTTTTTGACAATTAATTTTTGGAAAGTGGCCGCCATTTGCAATTAGTAAACAGTCGAACTGTAACTATTCTAAGTTTTTGTGTTATTTTCTGTGCTATGTAATTTATATTAATTTTATATTATTTAATTTGTGTTAATTTTATATAATTTTAATTTGTATTAATTTTGTACTATTTCAATTTGTATTAATTTTACACTATTTCAATTTGTATTAATTTTACTCTATTTTAATTTGTATTAATTTTACACTATTTCAATTTGTATTAATTTTACACTATTTCAATTTGTATTAATTTTACTCTATTTCAATTTGTATTAATTTTACACTATTTCAATTTGTATTAATTTTGTACTATTTCAATTTGTATTAATTTTACTCTATTTCAATTTGTACTAATTTTGTACTATTTCAATTTGTATTAATTTTACTCTATTTTAATTTGTATTAATTTTACTCTATTTCAATTTGTATTAATTTTGTACTACTTCAAATTGTATTAATTTTACACTATTTCAATTTGTATTAGTTTTACACTATTTCAATTTCTATTAATTTTACACATAATCAATTAGCAAGAAAAAAGTTATCATAGCAGAAATATTAACTAACTCCTAATTAATCTTTTTACTAATCATTAACATACGAACGTGTATGAATTTTGTCAGGTTTCAACATTAATTTTATTGCAGAGTAAATAGGTTTTCATATATGGCAAGCTTTCGAAATCATATTGTTTCGTGTTAGGTATAATTACCCTACATTCAGTCTTCGCATATGATCATTAAATATCTTCTTACAAAGGAAAAGTATTATTATTAAATTATCATACTTTTTTCTTCACAAAAAAGTTGCTTCTGTTTAATGCTGTAGTTGTGTAAATACAATTATTTGAAAATAATTTATATTCCGATGTATCCATAAATAGCAATGGCAATGTTTATTCATTAATAGGTTAGGGATTAAAGATAGTGTACGCAACGCGATATAATTATTTAATTATCCGATAAACGGGTGGTTAGTACAAGATAACCTTGTTCGTGTTGAATAAAAACCTGCGCGTTCAACATCACAGAACTTCAGTAAAATTGAAGTAAAATCCTCCATACATTACTAAAAATTATATTATTACATTTATGTATTAAAATGGTTAATTTTAATACTCGCAACTGGTGTTGGAAACGAGAACTAATTTTGGCGGGAACTTTCAAATGCTCTTAGCTCAAACTTTTAAAATACATAATAAATAATATACACTCGTTAACAAATAAAATATGTAACCACGTATGAAGTATAATCGCAAGCAAATAAATGCAAAATAAAACGAAATTTATTCTAGTAATTGTGTACGAAAAAGTAACGTGCTCGAAATATTTGAGATCTTGTTACATAAATATGGTATTATAAATCAAAGTTAAGTAGGAAGTGTTTAAACGAAATCCGATGCGTGAGAGTTTTAAAATGGCAGGTATTTGCTAATGCTTGGTCAACGGAGAAAGAAATCTTCCGTGAAATTTGATGCAACAGGCGGTGACGTAACGTCACACCAGAGGTGCAAGAGAATTTCTCAACCAATTGTTAGAATCCGGTATCAGGTGAATCGGAATTGTAACTAGCACCTATGGACGAGCACAAATTAATTCGTTTTCACAACGGAATACAATGTTCAGCCTCAATTGAACAAATTAATTTCTCTGTAATTAAGTATAATTAATCATATATATTAATTAATATACATAATTGGATATACTTAATTATATCTTTTAATTAAGGTGCTTAGCGGATCTGTCTTAGTTAATTAATTAATTAATATAAATCAACCTGTAATTAAATATATTGATTAACGCTTATATTTCAGATTATTCAATGTATGTTCATTAATAAATATATTTAATCAATTTAATTTAATTATTCAAATTAATCAATTTAATTAACACGTTGAATCAACGTGTATAATTATGATTAATCAATTGAAATTATTTAATATACATTAAATCCTCAATATATTTAATCAATTTAATTTAACTAATGAATCAATCAATATATTTATTCAATCTATTTAATTTAATTAATCAATTGAATTTATCCAACCAATCAATTTAATTTAATTAATCTATTGAATGTATTTAATCAATCAATTTAATTTAATTAATCAATTGAATTTATTCAATCAATCTATTTAATTTAATTAATCAATTGTATTTATTCAACCAATCAATTTAATTTAATTAATCAATTGAATTTATTCAATCAATCAATCAATTTAATTTAATTAATCAATTGAATTTATTCAACCAATCAATTTAATTTAATAAATCAATTGAATTTAATCAATCAACTTAATTTAATAAATCAATGGAATTTAATCAATTAATTTAATTGATATATTTAACAGACGTGTATAATTAAAACTAATTAAGAATTTTTCCTGCTACAATCACACCTGTGTACTGTTAGCAAAATTACCCTACAATATCGCAAGTAGTATAATACGCTATAAGTTATTACCGTATGCAGATGAGGTCAATGATAAATTGCAAGCATGGTGGTCAGCTACTCAAAACCGCTTTACAATTGAGACAATAAACAATGACGTTCATAACAGTTATTTTTTTAAACAATACATAACTGTATCT
The DNA here is from genome assembly GCA_036983795.1 of Megachile lagopoda. Classification (NCBI taxonomy): domain Eukaryota; kingdom Metazoa; phylum Arthropoda; class Insecta; order Hymenoptera; family Megachilidae; genus Megachile; species Megachile lagopoda. The sequence continues at coordinate 3,961,962 of CM072793.1, forward strand.
CGAACTAATAACTTTCAAATAATTTCTATATTTTATTGTACCGTGAAATAGCAAACATAAATTGAACATAAAAACTGGAAATTATACTAAGATACTCGTAGCGAGGTACGAAAGTCGATAAATATTTGAAGAGCAATAATAATGCAAATTTTAAGTGTTAAGTTTTGTAAATTATTAGCTCAGAATGAAGTGGGATTAGTATTATGTTACACGGCTCTCATGTGGACACCTGATATGAACACTGTAACTTCTGTTACGGTGTTTTGCAATTACAATATAGTTTATACTGTTATGTAGATACTGTAATAAAAGTACTATAATATAGTATAGGTATAATATAGTTACGTATTTAAAGAAAATAACGTTTTCCTTGGTCTAGAAACCATGGACTATTATAATTAGAACTATTTTAAATTGCTAAAAATCAAGCACTGTAACCTGAATTTTTCTGGCTTTTGCTTCTAAAAATATATTTCGAGAATATTATCTTTTACATTCGTTGCAAATTTTTTCAATTTGTTGTTAATAAAATTGTAAAATGAAATTAACTTCAAATTTAGTGAAGATTGCCAGTAAATTTTTTAAAATAATTAATTTGCCATTTTCTTTTTCACGAGTACTTTACAATATTTATATAAACAATAGAAGTTTGTAAATAGTTTAAAATAATACAAGATTGAATGTTACAGTTCATTGATGTTAATTTGTAAACCAGAAAATAATTACATTAAATTGCAGACAAATCACACTGTAAGTTGTAGTCAAGTCAGTTTAAATTGTTATTATAGTATATGTAATATGATTTATAATGAGAGAAAAACAGTTTGCAGAAAAAAATTGTAGATACTTAATTTAATAATTAGGTAATTGATCTTAAAATTTCATAATTTTCTCTCCAAAATTACGAAATATTAATATTGTTTATTAATTTTGTAAAATAAATATTCGTGATATATCAATCTAACAAAGATTCTGTTAAGAAATAATATCTACACGGTATTTATATCTTAATTTTAATTACATCTTCTAATTAAATATTTGCAATGTTGGTATGCATCATAAATGGCGGGAAATCCCGCTTCAAATTAATAATTCAAAATGAGCACACGTGCTAAACAAATTCCATTTTCACAAAAAATCAAACCTCAAATATTTTATAAATGTACACAGAATTATAATATACTGTAAAAATCACTGATGTCAGCACATAACTCAGCCAAAAACAATAATTTCATAAAAAAGGGCTAAAAACAAAAAGAATATTACTAGACAAGCATACAAAATGCAGTTAAAAAATAAATTTCCTATAAATAGCTTTACTGTTCACATCAAGTGTCCAAATATTACTTTTTGTTTCGCAAGATCTCTAATTAACACTAAACCTACCGGCACTCAATTAAAAATGACCGAGAGAACATAAAATACACACATTAATTCTCGACGAAAATGAAAATCCGGATAAATTATACAACTTTCTGGTAGATTTGGTGTTAACCACTGTCCGAAATAAGCGAACGTGCGAATCACTGTATTTACCCGTGAGCCTCGTGAAATGACAGCGAGCTACCGTCTCGAATGAGAACACACGACAAACTGAGAATTCGTCGGAGAAAGACGTTCTCCTCTGGCGGTACCGTTTGGATACCGTTCAAGGCACCCCGAGTACCGATCCGCTCGGCAGACCAGTTAAAACACCGTGATTCGTCGCGTTCCCCGCTAACCGTGACGTTGTTACGTAGTGAAATGGAACGACAAAGGTAACAGCGGATTGTTCAAAAAGTTCCAGGAATTCTTCCTTCCATGCTCAGGTCATTACTCCTGCGTCTTATGCCATCGAGCACGGAATTTGTCCGCGCGTAAGTTTCATTGATCCTTCGATATTTCGCAATATTTCGCATAACGCGTCGCATTCATACGCGCTATGAATCGAATACTGATTATCGTGCTGAAAATACTACACGCAGAGGATGCGTTGGGTCGCGTGCCAACTTGTCTTTCTACAATTTACAAGTTGAAAGTATCTGTGATATTAAGAAAATGGTAAGTTTTAGTGTTGCAAAATGTGGGAAATCAAGCTTTTTGGGTAGAAGAATTACTTATTTTTGTCGTGGTGTCATTCGAGGATCTCTAAGATGGCGGATGCGAATTGCGTTCGATGTGAAAACCTTCGTATACGTCCATTACATATTTATGTAATTCTATATTTCTCAAGAAAATTTTATATACCAAGTTTCATAGAAAATGGAAATCTTTTTCGGTTGTGCCATTTTTGTCACGAGTCGTTAGAGGATCTCTGACAAGATGGCGGACGGACGCGATGTGAATCGCGTTGGTTCACATGTCAACTTGCCAGAGCACTCATCAGAACCTTCGTATATTTATGGGACAATTACATATTTATGAAAATAACTCTATAACCTGTGATTTCTTAAGAAAATTTTGTACACTTTTCAAGCGTTAGTTTTCATAGAAAATGTGGGACATCAAGTTTCTTGAAAAATAGTTGAGTCTTTATGAACGAAATTGTGAGTCATCTTCAAGAGGTTTATTTTTGTTATGAGGTCTTTGTTAAAAAGCTCATTGCTTATTTTTGTCAGGGGTCTATTATTATGAGACTCATTGGTCGATTGAGGATCTCTAGCAAGATGGCGGATGTGAATTGCGGTGGTTCACATGTCAACTTACTAGACTACACATCAGAACCTTTTTATACATACAGTTTATTGGACAATTACATGTTTATGTAACTTCATAAAATGTAATTTCTCAAGAAAATTTTATACACATACGCGTTTCAAACTCTAGTTTTCATGGAAAAGGAAAGTTTTCTCCAAAAATACAATTGTGTCCCATGAACGAAATTGTATTATCCGGTCGTTTGAAGATCTCTGAAGCAAGATGGCGGACGGATGCGATGTGAATTGCATTGGTTCACATGTCAACGACGTATACAGTGTTCCGCACTTAACTTGACAACTTATCTCACTTTCTCTTGTGACTATCAAAAACGGAGAGTAGTATACTTGAAATCTTGATTAACATCAAACTAGTTATTACAGAGTAACTTATTTATTGTTCTGATAAATATGGATCAACTTATATGAGATGTTTTGTTAAATATAACCATCTTCGTTGTAATAAACATACAGTAATTTATTTTGTTTTTTTTTTATAAATATAGAGAAACTTATCTTTGTTTTTCTGATAAATAAAGAGAAACTTACCTTTGTTGTTGTGATAAATATACAGTTATTTATACACTCTGATAAACATAGAGAAACTTACCTTTGTTTTTCTAATAAATATACAGTAATTTAGTTTTCTTATTCTGATAAACATAGAGAAACTTACCTTTGTTATTCTGAGAAATATACGCAGACTGATCTTTGTTTTTCTGATAAATATATGGTAACATATCTTTTCCGTTCAGATAAGTATAGAGTAACCTTCCCGTCTTAAAAGCATAAAATAACCAAAAACAAATTGCACTTCACCTCAATCGCTAGAAAGTGAAGGATAGTTTCTTCTCCTCATTCCACTCTTCTCTCACAAGAAAGTGTTCGTGATCGAATTATCAATCTTCTGTGTAATAAACTTGTCCTAGCAAACATCTCTACAAAATCAAATTTCTGTGCTAAATATTTTCTACAATCAAAAGTTACAATATTTTTGACACGGTAATTATAACAAAAGTTATTTTTAATATACTTGTGTCATAATTGCACTAGAAATTACAATACTGTTTATAAATATTACATATATTTGAAAAGTTTTGAGGATAAACTTTCTAGACGTTCAAATATGTAGATTGATAGAGAAAAAAAAGGTTAAAATTGATGAACGCATGCTCACCCCGCAACAATAAGATGTTGCGAAACACGTCAGAAGACACGACGTGGTGGATTTCTCACGGCTAACGAACAGGATAAACAAGTAATATAAAACGGAGCACAAAGTGTGGAAGAAAATTTAATTGTAAGCTGATTTATCTGCAAGTTGGTTCACTTCCCTTTGACGTAAATTTCAAGTGAAAGTTGTTAGAACGCTGCACCCAAGATTGTATGCAAAATGTCTACTGACGATTGTTCTTCTTCGTGAGATTCTCTGTTGTTTGTATTTCGGTCAGACATTGATTTATGTTATAGGATGTCTCGCAGACATATGTTTGTATAGGAATTTGCACTAGCTTGAACAAAACAATTTTACAATAATTTATTGTAAATAAACAATAATACATTTATTGTATGTTTATATAAGGAAATTGTACTAACATCAAAATGTATTATTGTAAAATTGTTTTATTTAAGTTAGTACAATTTTCTGTGTAACATATGTGAGACATACATAACATAAATGACTTGTATCAATTTATTTTCATTTATCAAAACAAATTTTATTGAAACAAAGGGAAAGAAGACCACAAGAAGAGTATAATAATTGTTTTATTATAAATTACAGAACAAGATTATTTGAATTGAGAGCTTTTGTATATTTATTATAGTGATACAATGACAATTACTATTATCAATTTACTACAATATAATTTCAGATTATGGTTAAAATTGTAAAATATTTTAATAAAATGAGTAAAAGGTATTTTAATATAATTGTACACAAACAATATAAATATGTATCAATTGTTACAGTAAAATAACAATTGTTATTATATTATTGTACCATGTTATTTTATCTACACCTAACCTCAAAAGATGTTACCTAAAGATGAAAAGTTACTGTTTGCATAATAGTTACACCGACCTACATTTCTTCATTAAATTATGAATATTTATGGAAATGTTTTATTTTCTTTATGCCTACTATACAATTATTAGTGTAATTTGCATGAGTTATATTACCTGGGTTATTAATTTTGCAACGTTCCTCTTCAGACTTTTCATTATAAGGTTCGAAAATAACAGGCTTCAGTTATTAATTAGAAAGGATAGCATAATTATGACACAGCTAACTCTGACTTTTGACGAAATAATTTAGAAAAAATTATTACAGAAAATAGCTTAATTTTTCAGTTTAATAATTTATTATATAAATAATTTTGTGAAGAATTTAATAATTTAAGTATCAAAAAAATAATTTTTAAAAAACTAGTTTACTACAATAGAATAATAGTTTAGCACACAAATAATTTTTTAAAGAATTTAATAATTCAAGTATCAAAAAAATAATTTTTAAAAAACTAGTTTGCTATAATAGAATAATAGTTTAGCACACAATTAATTTTGTAAAGAATTTAATAATGCAAGTATTAAAAAAATTCTCAGAAAACTAGTTCAGAAAGTTTAATAATGAATTATTGCAAAATTTGTTTAATAACATAATTGTAATTCTGAAGTATTTTGTAAAACTTTCTGATAGTTCAACTATTAAGAAAATAATTGACTGAAAATCAAAAAGAATAACCTAATGAAAATTAAATGATCAAATATTTTCTACAATGACTATCATTTCAAGTCCCAGATATTTTGCATACCTTCCACATAAACCAAACATTTCACTCAATTTTACAATACTATAAATAGATGGAAACGAGGTAACATTTGTTGAACAATAAACTGATCGCAGGAGCATCAGATGCCTCTTCAGGCAGCGTCGACTTTTATAGCCTTTTCTATCATGCAATCGTAGAACCGCTCCTCTGTTTCTCTTTTAACAGGTTTGACTTTAACCATCGTGTCGAGCTAGCTGTTGCACGATTTCGAGGTCGATTGGATAGTCCGTATTATGCAGCCATACTTTCACTTTCATGATCGTGTGACGGTTTTGCATGAAAACGTGGAATGTGCGGTTGCACCGAGCTTTAACTCCGTTAAGAGAACCTTTTGTTGCCATTACAATGATTGCCGTCGTTACACCGACCAAGGCTCGTTAAGCCGTAATTAATTTCATTATTATCACAGTCACGATGAAAAGTTCCGTTAGCCAGGATTTATTCTTTAACAGCAGCTACAGTTTTTGTGAAATCAGTGTCAATATTATCAAGGACAAATGTTCTACAATAATCTGGACCTAATTCTAAAATAAGCTACATAAAATGTATGAACTAAGGTAGTTCAATATTTCATAAGTTTTATAATAGGAATGCCAGGTAAGTTTTTTGATGATACTTGAACCGACAAGTTTTTCATTGCAGTTAGGTAACGTTTAGGATACATTTAGAATAACGTGGTAATGTCAGAAGATCGTGGCGGCCACTAGTCTACCTTTGACCACCGAGAAAGTGCTTTTACGCACAAAATAAAACCATGCACGTAATCTTTCTGCCAAAGGCAATATAACTCAGTACCGGTAATATTCTTGTATCAAAATAATATTCGAGAAGTACAGCACCCGAATTTACAAGAATTGCAAAACCTATGATCTTCCATGATGTCCATTTAACGAGAAACGGTATTTGTTTGAATAAATGATACACTTCCACTGAATCCATAGCAAATTTTCGATTACTTAAACAGAATGTCCAAAAGGATCATTCAATATTCGGAACATAGGATAGACTGCATTAGGTAAAGAGCATGCGGCACGTCGGTAATCTTTCTACCAAGCGCAACTCGGTCGGTAACATCTGAGACGGAATTCGAAGTACACTTTACGAGTAGCCACTGTGAAAATTTTATTGAACACGCGTGGCAATATATTGTATGATTATACAACACATGACAAAACAAGGAGTGAACAACGTGTGATAATAGAGTGGCGAAACAACGCGTGGCAATATATTACATGATTACATGACAATACACTGCGTGGCTAAACAACGCGTGGCAATAAATTACATAATTATACAACACATGACACACTGCGTGACTAAACAACGTGTGATAATAGACTGTACGGCGAAACAACGCGTGGCAATATATTACATGACTATACAACACATGACAGTACATTACATAAACGTATAACAATAAAACACATACCTAAACAATATTTACAAATATACATAACTTCATAACGCGTTACAATATATTGCATAGCTACACAATGAATGACAATTCACTACATGGCGATATAACACGTGGCTATAGAATGCCAGTAATTAGAAAGGCCAAGATATTATGCAAACGTCGTAAATGGTCGCGTGCCAAATTATTGGTCTACTTTTACTCGACAGAAAATATTTAGTAGACCAGTTTTCTACTACATCCACGTATTTGTCAAATATGCAATATATACGGTGAGACGGATTTCAATAATGCATTCTGCATTCAACCAGTCATTTCATGTAAACAGGTTAATCGGCCATTCGTTATGTTTTCACTTGGAGTTTCTTTTCAAAGTTCAGCCACCATCGTTCCACTCACCTATTCACCTTTAGATCTGCGTTACTGATCCACCGTAACTTTATCTACGTACTCACGTGTGTATTCCTCGGTTTCAGGAAACTTTTCTCACAGCAGAAATTACCAACAGGTTAATGATACAAACTGGGTTCAAAGAAAGATCAACCAAGAATTGTATTATCAAGGATTGATCGATTATTCTAAATCTACGTTTGAAAATGACAAAAATTTAGATATTTATTTACTATGAAAATATTGATTATATTAAATATTAAAATGTGAAAAGTTTTAAGATAGTAAAACTTTTTTTGAACCCCCTTTCCAACACGTTCGCTGCGGCTCACGCGCCTAGCGCGTGAAGATAAATACCTGGACGCACCTGGTGCGTCACCCCATATTAGCACAGAGATTCTCAAACTTTTTTACGTTCATTAGAATTTTTTATGATGCACAGTGATCTGAATCATGTTTCCAACGATACAATTACTATTATTTATCTATCAGTTTTATTAATTACATAACTCAGTAATTAAGAATGATAAAATGATTCACTTGCCACAAATTCTTTTAGTTTCCATTTTGTTTTATTCGTTATGTGTAAATATAAGAACTGAGAAGTGGGGAGAAGAAATACTATAAAAACCTTCTGTTGAAAACTATTCATATAAAAATCAATGCTCATAAATATGGATGAGAACAGTACTATAATTATCCATAGTCTTTTCGGTAAACAAAAAATTTGTTTCCTCAGAAATTCAGTCTTTAGACGCAGGCTTACAAAATATTAAGTGTGATTCACGTTTAGCAATCAGGATCTAAAATCGACGAGGAAATGTTTGGAGGTAAAAACTAAAAATAAAGATTTGCGTCAACGGGATCGAAATCATCGGACTTTATACTTTATTTATCGAACAGGAAACGAAATTAATTCACAAATATTACGTGAATTTAATATTAAGGATGATGTCGATCACGATGTCCGCGTCAAGCGTATTTTTATAAAACAACTGTCATTTATTGATCGTATTTTAACGAGATACAGGTGTAATTATCACCCCTTTCTCTCTATTTCTTTTGCTTTTCTTTTTTCTTTTTTGTTCTTCGACAATATTGTCCATTCTACTCGGGCGCAGTCGGCTGAAAACAACAATGCTATAGAAGAGTAGAGACTACTGCTAAGTTCTGGTAAGCGGTCCGCGCAGGAATAAAGTGCGACCTAAAAGCTCGATCCGATAACATTTATATTGTAACAAAAAAAAAACAACAAAAAATTTAATCGTACGAGATTACAACTTTTAATTGAACAATTTAGTAATTATACTGTTTAGGGAATTTACATTCAATGACCTTGACCTTCACATATACTGTAAAGGTTATCTTCCTGAGTGATCATTTTACTCAGTTTGTGACATTATTATAAAGAAAATTCATTTATGGCAATGTATGGTTATACTGTAGTGAAATACATTTTCAGAAATCCTGAATGACAATCATATTGTAATAAATTACTACTTATTGGGAATATTAAGAAATAAAAACAGTGCTGTAGTAACTGTATAATTGTTTAATAATTTATATTAAGGAAAGATTAGGATTAGGTTAGGTTAGAATTAGGCTGAGTTGGATTAGGTTAGGTTAGAATTAGGCTAATTTGAATTAGGTTAGATTAGAATTAGGCTAATTTGAATTAGGTTAGATTAGAATTAGGCTGAGTTGACTTAGGTTAGGTTGGATTAGGTTAGGTTAAAATTAGGCTAGGTTGGATAAGGTTACGTTAGAATTAGGCTGAGTCGGAATAGGTTAGGTTAGAATTAGACTGAGTTGGATTAGGTTAGGTTATAATTAAACTAAGTTGGATTAGGTCAGGTTAGGTTGGAATTAGCTCAAGTTGGAATTAGATTAAATTATGTTTAGGTCAAGTTGAAGTCAAATCAAATTATATTTAGGTTAAGTTGGAATTAAATTACAGTAGGATTAGATTAAGTCAAGGTCAGGTTATGTTAATCTTTTTGTACCAAAAACTTTCAAAAAATTTCATCTGTATTTTTCCACTTTTTTTCTCTCTATAAATTTAATGCAAAATAATGAATATAATAAAATACTGTACCATAGGTTTCATTTATAACATCACAAACAGTGAACAATTCAGATCACCCCAGAGTATATCCCCACATAAAAATCAATGTCAAGGTCATTCAAAGCAAATCACCTAAATTACCAGAAATACTAAAAAGATTCGATCAGTCTACAAAAAAATAAATAAGAAAAGATCAACTATCTCTTTACATATTCAAGTTTATCAACCACAGAAACTTGCGATAAAAAATTATGCAAAGTACGCGAGATACTCACACGCGTCCGTTGAGTTGGCAGCCGTAAGCAACGCGGCACCAATCGGTCCGCGCGCCACCTCACCGGACGCGGTACACCGAGAAGAGAAGGTGTGAAAACAGTGCGAAATAGTAAAAAAAAAAAAAACGAGATAATAAAACGTGAAGTAATCGTTCGAAAGGTAGCACTTAATTTCCAATGCCTCGAGCCGCCACGGATATAAGGATATTAGAATGACAAAGAGCCACCGTGTTACCGGTTCCTCGAGCAAAGCGATCCCCACGAGCGAATATCGTGCATCCGCTGTCACCAAGTGGAAAGACATTATTAGCGTAAAAAGGAACAGGATAATGAAGGTTCGTTGCGCAACGTAAGATACAGATGTATCGATATACACACAGAGAGCCAGCTAAGCATTCTACGAACGATCGAACTGCCGAACGAGAGAGACACCTTGCACAAACAATACGGTAACAATAAATCGAGAGTTCAACAACGGGAATCAATAAATATTAGTTGGCAAACGATATTATACATTCTCTCGTTCCAACGTTCCGAACGATCGAGTCGGTTAATACGATTTACCCGCGACTCATTACCGATTACGATTGATATATTGTTTCTCGGTCCAGCCACGCGTCCGTTCGGTCAAGCACCGTGCTGCTTCCCAATTTATACTTTCCATCGTCATTCTATTAAGATATTCAATTCATCAGAAATTAGTAATCGGGAAGACAACAGGTACCTCGACCCTGGGACGGTAGGTCCAAACAATCGCCTGCCTTCAGGCAAGGGACCGATTAGGTCCAACAGCGATCAGAGCTGTGATTGGTTGAAACAATATGTGGCTGTCGCCCGTCATTCTGGGAGAAAGAAATTCATCAAAGTACAATTCTCTACTGATAAAGAAAGAAAATCAAAAGAATACAAGAAACAGCGCTGCCGCGAAAGATGCATCAAGATGGCGGACTGAATCAAAATGGCGGACTGAATCAAAATGGCGGAGTGAATCAAAATGGCGCTATAATTTTTATGGAAACGTCTAGAAATACCCGTTGAAATGTATTTTATGAAACTTGAGTATGAATCTTTCGAGGCAACACTAATACTAAGTTAACCCTGTAGCCACATGTCAATTTTATGGCGAATTTATGTGATGCAGCTGAGAAATTGGCAGTTTAATGTAGATTAAATTGAATGTTGCAGTTTTGAAAATTTGTCCGATTCGGATGAAATTTTACGAATATTTTTACTTAAAAATATTTGTGGGGATTTTTGAAGACTCGAACAAAATTTGCATATTTTAATTACTAATTTATCGACTGAATTTAAATAATAAGTTGAAATTGATCGAAATTATACGTTCGGCATGAGGGTCTTTTTTTCTTTCAAATATATTCCCTAGCATAGTAGGCTTTCTTTCTATAAAAATGAAAATGTAACCCTGGCAATTTAATTCCCAACCTAGTTGTTTTCAATTTTTCGAACGTGTAAATTTTCAAATTCATAAATCTATGTATTTCTAAATTTTTACCACATGTTTCTGAATTTTCAAATCTTCAAATTACTATATTAAAAAATCACTAAATTTACAAATTCTTAAATTTGCAAATTAATAAAGTACCAAGGTTCTAAACTCCCCAAATTTCCTGAACTCCCAAATTTCTAAATTTTCCAAAATCCCAAACTTGTACTTCTCCATATTCTCAAATTTATGACTAAACTTCTACATCTCCAAACTGCCTAATTTTCAAACTACCAATTCCCCATATTTCTAAATACCTAAGTGCCCAAATTTCCCCATCCTCAACTTTTTAGAATTGTAAATATCCAAATCCCCAAATTTCTTCGTCCCCAGTGACCAAATCTCAAAAAATCCCTAAACACCAACAAACAATTCCTTCCTCAGTCATATTTTCCCTATGAAATTTCCTAGACCATACAAATGTACCTAAATTTTAAAGGTCAGTACCATAGCCAAGTACAATTAACTTGCAATACATAAAAATGAACAGTACATATTGTTAGTAATATAAGCTGTGTCGGTAAAGCAGGAAATTCCCGCCAAAAAACTTGCAAAAATGATTTTTATACAAAAGATCTATACGTAAAATTTCTGACCAGACAAGTTTTCGAGAAGATTTAACATCGAACTACCATTTTCTCACCTGCCTTATCTTCCAGTACATAATACATCGTACATAGTTATGGCTACAGAGTTAAAATAAATATTACAGACAACAGTTTACTCGTGTACGACCACTACGGTTACGATTCCCTTCGGAGACGTGCGACACCTCTTCGAACGAAAACGTGGTCCCAGAACGACAGACTCTGCCCAATCATTCGAGCTTTCCACAGAACGTCTTTATTCGGAACAAGTTGATAATGTGACACTCAATAAATAACAGAACTTCTACATGTCCAAATTCTGCGACAAGATTGTCCTGCCGAATCGTGGAACGAGAAAGGACCACTTGTGTGTTTCTCCTGCAACGATTTGGAAGGTAAACGAATCGCGACGCGAACGATCAGCAAAGAGACGCGATTCGGAAAGACAACCGTTGAAAATGAAGTGTACTCATAACAATGCGTAGTTTCCTTCATTTTTCGTTCTTCTTTTCTCTTAGTTTTCTCTGTTTTGTTTCTCTATTTTTTCTTTTTAGGTACGTACACGTACGGCGCGGTAATGATGTTTTCACATAGTTTTTTGTTTTCTCGAAGTAGTGGTAGAAGTCGAGTGAAAGAATAGACAAACAGGGTGCCTACTGAGGTCGAGAGGTTCCCGCCGAGAGAACCGACTTCTCACGATTTTTCATAGTCTCGTTTTGTTTTTTCGACAACACGAGAAGTCTCGTGATTTTTATTTAGATTTTGCAGTCTCCTCTTGCACCGTCTTCGCCACACTTTCGCAACACTTTCGTTTGGCATGTGCCGACTTCCATTTTCGTCTGAAAGCATGAAACGTATGAAAAGTTCGAGAGCCTTGGCGAGTGGAATCCCCGCAACGAAAGATTCATCCGACATAACCTAAGACGACACACAGATTCTATCGTCCCGCTCTTTAACCTTTCTTTTTTTTTCGTATGCTTGTCGCAGACTATGGTTACCGAGAGATACATTTACCCGATTGTTTGTCTTTCTACGAAACGAGCTTGCACAGACTTTCTATTGCTGTCAATAGACACCCTGAGGAAAATGATGAGAGAACGATAGAGACAGAAAATAAGGGAAAAACGAAAGATGGAGAGGGATAGAAATATTTTTGAAAGATTCGTAATTCGTCCGATCGTAGAGCTTTTCTAAGGAAATTTAAGTGGTGATATGTTTTCTTCGGATTTGTGATGGGCAGTTTTGTGAATGGGGGCAGTGCCATGTTTCCCTGGGGGCAGTGTCAAAATTTCTTGATTTTTAAATTTCCATATTTGCAAATTTTCCAATTCCTAAATTTTCAAATTCTCTTTCCACATGCTATGAAAATTTTTAAATCTCGGAATTCTCAAATTTGTCAAATCCCCAAATTTCTAAAACATTAAATTTTCAATGTTCCGTACTCCCAAATTTCTAGATTTCTTAATTACCAAACTTCTATATTTTGAAATTTCAAAAAATCATTAAATATTCCAAAATTGTCAAATCCCAAGTTCTTCAAATTTTCAAATCCTTAAATTACCAATTATTAAATTTCTGAGATCATCTAAATATCTACCTTTATTGCATAAGACTTTATAGCATGTATAAAATTTATTGTTGTATAAAAACTTGTCTCAGAACAAAATTACTCATCAATTACAAATCATCTAAAACTCTGAACTTTACATTCTAAAAAAATATTGTAAAGCGTCAATAAAATTAGCTCATATATTTTTAATCTAAAAATGAGAGATTTTCTAAAAAGAATCTGAACAATATCACAAATTGCTTCTAATTTTTGTAACATAGTACTTAAATACCATTTTATAATAAAATGCATTTACCTTGAAATATATAACTTTGTTCTGAACAATTTTTTCATACAGCAATAAAGATATACATTTAAATGTCTTCTGCCATGTAGAACATATAACTCATAGGGAGAAGATCCGCCATATTGATCCAAAGCGGATGTGACTTCAGGTGGCGGTAAAATTGAAATCAATCTGTACATAAACGAATTTTTATAACGAAATAAATATTTTTATCCATTTAATACAAATACTAAAACTCATTCTGCTATAGTATCAATTTCCGTTAAACGAACAATTAACCTATAATTTCACCAACAATAATTTGTTGATATATTAGAATGTACGAATAAAATTAATGCTACAACAAGTTTCAGTATTTCATATTAAATCAATAAAAATATTAATTTTAGCATAAAAATTCGTCTTCGTACAAACACTAAAACACTATCAAAATTAAACTACAATTAAAATTACTTCTATAGTACATCAAACATTAGTATTTCATATTAAACTGATAAGAACATTCATTTTATTTTGTCATAAAAATTTCTCTTCGTATAAACGCATTTGAATTTTCCCGCCATCAGAGATCACTACTGCTTTTAATCAGATGCTTTCTTTCTGCCTTTAGAATGATTTTAATAGTCTTTGTCCTCTTAGATTAGTATAACGGCAAACAAAAACACGATTTCCTGTCACTGTGGGAGATCACTACTGACCGCCCGTTAAGTGCCCGTCACTTATACTTCCGTGCATCGTGTTCTTGTGGACGCCATTGCCCATCACCGTTTTAAATGAAATTATCTTTGAAAATGAAAGAAGGTCGAACTCTACGATCGGAATATCGACAATCCGATTGAATTTTAGGAATAAAGTAAAGAAAACGGCGTGAGTCGAGTGTAGAGAGAGCCGATGTCGATTTTCGTGAGCACCCTCCGTACTTACCACTCACTCATGCGTCGCCAACATGTTCCTTGCAAAGGAAGAGGGCTTTCTCAGATCGAATCGACTTTTTCTTCGCGATTCATAAACTATCATATTAATGATAATGCTCGTTACAATCGCAAATATAATTGGAACTGATTATCTGACAATTTTGGCAACCGGATTAGCTACAACGTTTTTCCGAAGGAAAATTCCAATTCTTATAATTCACTTTTGATTTATCGATTCTGTCTGAAATGAGATTCGTTCATAATCTCCATGTTATGTACAGGGTGTCTCAAAGTTGAATGACCAAACTTCACATGTGGTATACACATAACATATTCTATAGATAGATACCAAAGATTTGAATTAAAGACCTAGAGGCAATATGGTGAGATAACTTATATATTGAAATGAAACGTTGAAATTTTACAGTGAATTTAGGTAGCTTGTAATGGTCAAATATGTGAACTTAAAAATTTTCAGTTCTAAATTTTCAAGATTCCAAGATTCAAAATTTTCAAATTTCTAAATTTGCAATTTGCAAAAGACTAAATTCTAAGAATCCCAAGTTCTCAAATTTGAACTCCTCACATTTCTCACATTTCTTATTTCTATTTACAGAATCTACTATTGAAATTTATTATTTGACTCTGAGATACCCTGTATTACTTGTCCTTTCGCATCCATTTTGTTCGCAATAATTCCTAACTAGAATTACCTACTTTTATGACAGATTTTAAATGAATTCGACAATTATATACAATGATTAACAGAAATATGTAGAAAGTAGTTTACTGCTTTTAGAAAGCCTAGTTAAATATAAGGTTGGACGCTTTAAAAACAAAACATTGGATTTATTTCATTTTTAAACAATGTCCTTAATATAAACTGTCTAATTGTCTAAACTCAACGAAATTTGTACTTGTTTAGTTTAAAAAAAATTGACAATCTTTCAATGTTTTGTTATGTTTAATATACTGCCAACCTTACATTCTTTCAACAGCTTTCTAAAAGTTGTATGATACCAAATATGAAAATTACAATGCAGGAATGAAAAACGGTAACCGTACGATAAAACGTTCTGATTTTAAAATAAATCATCGGTGGTAACAAATAGAAGAAATCAACATGGAAAAAATAAATATCAGTGTATAAGAAAAATTAGCTACATATCTACACATATATATATATACAGAAAAATCAGAAAATTTTAGGAAGTTCACTCCTACTGTTCTTTTTATTTTCACTCAAGAAAATGTTGTAACCAGTGTCAGCTGCCAAAATAATTCTTTGTACATATATACAGGGTGAGTTTCCTCATCATGCTTCTCTGATCTTACAAATTAATACCATTTTGTAAATACAACACGTATTATTGTAGCTGATAAAAAAATAAATTTAAACAAATAGAATATCTCATGAGTATCTTGTAATGCATAATGTATTAAACTTCAAATTATCATATATGTATAATATAATACACCGCAATATATTAACAAACTATATAACGAATATTATAAATTACACTAAAATAAAAGTACTAAATCAAACCTTAACTAAAACGGATTCATTCTTATACACAAACGTAGGAAAATCTGATAATCTTAAGAAAATAAACATCATTTACATGAAATCTTCGAAGACTCTTCACTAATATATGATTCTTTTGCAGTTGTAAACACTGTAACAAAAATGGTTGTATAGCATATACAATTTGCACAATAGAGCATAGGATGCCAAGATGATACTCCACTTTTTGTGATCATTTAGATGGTGACTTTATCTTTCTATCAGCTACAAATAATTAGTAATAGGAACATATGACTCTTTTCAGGAAGTATTGTACAACAATAAAAAAGAAAAGCTTTGATAAAAAGTTTCTTACAAGGAGAGATTGCACCCTGATTGTAGATTCTTTTGTAAGTTTGTAATTTTCAAATTTACAAATACTTGAATTTCTCACCTACAACTTTTTAGGTTATCAAATTTTTTAATTGAGATTTTAAATTTGAAATCTTGAAAATCTTCAAATTCATACATTTCCTAATCCCCAGAACTACAAGCTCTCAAATTTCCAAGTTCCCAATTTCTCAAATTCCCCAAATATCAGATTTTGTGTTCTAATTTATGAACCCCCAGAACTTTTAAATCCTTGAACACCCTAACATCTAAATGTGAATGGTACCAAATTTCTACAGACTTAAATCCCCAAGCCCTCAATTTCCTAAATTTCCAAACTCCTAAATTGTCAAATATTCAAATTTTCAATCTCAGATTACCTCTCCTCATTAGATCCAAATCAAACATCTGAAAACCAATTTTCTTGAACAATTGCCAGTAAAAATATTTCAGATTTGCAGTACCCTGTATATACACACAAATCCTGTACAAACACTGGTGCCAAATAGTATAAAAGTTCCAACATTCTCCGCGTTACACAATAAATCTCGATAAACTAATCAAAATATGCTCGTAAACGCTACACTGAGTTGCTTGAAAGTAAATCGATTCGATCTGAAGCGTTAAAATAAAAGTTGTGACAAACTAACCTGAGGCAACATAATGTTCACACTGCAGCTCGTGTATAAATACAACGACCGATATTTTACAGAACGTATCGCAAATTGTGATCACACGATCAATATAATACGTATATACAGACTTTTAATAAGATGAGGAACGATAAAAAGCGTTTGTTAAATAGAACAATATGTTTAAAATGGTGGATTAAAATAGGTTTCGTTAATGGGCTGCAGTGTGAAGGGTCACCTTTCCGCGATCGCGTCTCTCCAAGAGAACACTGGTGCAGAGGCTGAGAAACAGCGCGTGGAAACGGTCTACCGTGAAATAAAACAACGGCAAGGCCTTCATAGTAATTCCTTCTACACAAACCGATCAGGTCGAAAGATCTACACCTTCCGGACCCGATCAAGTAATTCGATATCGACGAGCAACGGAAAGATTGCTTGTGTATTACTCGGCCAACAATCAAATATGTGCAACGTTTGTAGGAGTCTCCTACGCGAAAGCTTTCGTGCTCGTACAGCCATCAACAACAGTTTTTCTTTTTAGTAACTACAAATTTGAATACCAGGTACTCTTAGATAACAAGGATCCACAGAGCAGATCCAAAGGATTAAACTTTAGGTGAATACGGTGGCGTAACTGGGGACGCATTGGAGTGGACCTAACCTGAAATATACTGGCCTTCCACGAGTGGCATGAGGAATGGAGTGTGGGATACTTTATACAGATCCTATTTGGAAATTTTTAAGCTTACACATTTTTCAATTTCTAAGTTCTAAAACTTAAAAATTTCCAAATTATTTAATTTTGAAATCTCTATATTCCAGTCTCAAATTACCTAAGTCTTAAATTGCCTAAATTTTTCACGTTTCCTAAACTTTCAAATCTCTATACTGTTCATATTTTCAAAAACCTAAGTTTCTCTCCAATTCTCAAGTTTCTCAAATCTCCACATTCTTAAAATCCCAGTTTTCACATTTTCAAGTCCTCACTAAATTTCCAAATCTGTAAACTAAATCTTCAAATTTCCAAGTTCCCTATTAAGTTCCTCAAACTTACAAATTCTTCACATTTCATAAATTCCTACATTCCTAAACCTACAAAATTCCAAATCTTATAGTTCTTGAAATTTACAAGTGCTTCAAATTCCTTCAAATTCTCAAACTCCTCAAATTCCCAAATCTCCAGAAGCCACTCATGCCTAATGCGGATCGTTAACACTATCAGTAAAGGTTAGGCTCCCCGGCCCGGTAAGGAATCCCCGTTACGCCAACGAACAGGAAAATTGATTCGACAAAAGAAAAAAAAAAATAATAAACAAAAACCCGACTGATCTCGTAGCTCACCTGGCGTTCAAGCCTCTCCGAGAAGAGGCTACACACGCTGATCACAGAGCACACGTACAAAATGTGAACGAGGACCGTTTTATTCGACACGTTTACTGGCAGCGAAAACGAAGAGGCGTACGACCGACCGTTTCCACTGCACCTGGTAAACCCTCTCAGGCACTGACGTGACATGTTTTTCTTTTTGCAATGATATATAAGAGAGAGAGAAAAAAAAAACAAAGAGTTTGCTAACTTCGTGTAAGACTTCGTGGGAGAGGATGCGTCAAGTGCAGCCGCGGCCGATCAACGTAGTGTGTATCCACGCGAGCTAACATGTTTTACGCGTGCATGTTGCTTTCCTCTTCTCAGTCAGGTCCGGACCCTAATTTGAATTTAGGGGCGGGCCCAGAGCACGAAGTGCAGTGGCGGGGTGGGCCCGTCCATTGGAGGTGATCATCTGAAGCGTGGATGCATCATGGGCGCCAACATCGGTGCACCGGGGAATCCCATGGGAGCAGCGAATGCCGGGTGCATCGCTCCCGGTGGTAAAGCCCCGATCATTCCTGCAAACAACAAACATCGTCAATTACACCCTGAACAATAATCCTCCTCTCTTTGCTCATTCGCATCTTATTTTTTTCTTGCAAATCTTTTCGTATCTCAACAAGATCTTCTTGTGTACTTACGTCGACAGAATATACTTGTCAAGTACAAAAATTAACTGCCTATGACTTTGTGTATGCTTATGCGTACATGTCTCACATGTGCACACATTGCTCTCCTTTTTTTTTTATACACTGTCTCTCTCTTCCCAGGTGCTTCCAAGAGAATTTTTTGGAGACCGCGTACGTTCAGGAGACAAGTATGCCCGGCATAATAGTTACGGAATTTGGAAAGAAACATTATTGCTAGATTTAGTTTAATTGTTTGTTATTTGTGTGGATACGTTTGAGGTTAAGTTGTCGCAGTTCTTCCAATGTATTCCGAACTAGTCGAGAGAATTCTTACTCTTCTGAACGGGAAGTTGCCTGACAGCCGATCGATCGTATTTAATCGCATCAAATTCACAGAACGACAGTTTTTGATTGATTAATAAATCAGAGAAATCATTTAGTAAGGTTTCTGATTAAGAAACTTAATGAAAGGAAAGAGAATAGAAAGAAACTGTAGTCTCGCTATATGGCTTACTGTTATGTGGTATTTTGAGCGAGTGTTTTTACAAGGAGTTGCAAACTTGATGAAATTAGAAATTCGAATTTATGAATTTTCAAATTTTACATTAACATTTCAAAAATGTATAAAATATGAAGTATATAAATTTAGCAATCTTCAAATTTTTTAAATCTTAAACTTACAATTTTGGAAATTTAGAATTTCTAAAAATTTTAAAGTAGAAATTTTTCAATGTTGAATTTAAAAATTAAAGAAACCTCGAAATTTTGTAAGTTTCAAATTTAAAGACATAGAAATTGAAATATGTAGAAATTAAAAAATTCAATAATTTGGAAATTTTTAACTTAATAAAAAAATTAATTTTCCCTCTACAACCTATGGCCATATAGCAAGACTCTGCCAAACTCGTCATAAACTTGAATCGCCAACTAAATAGTCTTTGTATCAACTTCAACGATATGTTTCATCATGAATAAAGTCGAAACGGAAAAACAAATACAAAGATTTGAGTTTTCTAGATCTACATTGTACACCCGTAGGGGGTTCCTTAGTGTCAGCCCACCTACGTCTACCTAGCACTTGATCGATGCGAGTTACCAAACTATACGAGGAATTGAGCTCAGCATGCAATGTGCCGCATATGCAATTACAAGTCACAACAAACTGACAAAAGGTGATACCACACAAAACCTCACACCATACAAAGAAGAAAACTCATACGATGTTTGATTCGTTATAAATTTGAGCGAATCGCTCGACTGCCAGCCGATCTTCCGAGACACTGCTCCAAAAACATTTACGTGAATCAAAATACAAAATGTCTCAAAATAATTCTACACTATGAATACTTCAAAATCTGTACGCCAAATTTGTTAACAATTTTTTGCAATTTTTTGTAGTGTACAATCTTTGTGAGACACCCTGTACAAGTTACAAATACTGATATTTTATTTTTAATTTGTATATGATCTTTGTTAATTTTAAATAATCTAATAATATTCAATTCTGGTATTTACAGTACACTTTCGTTATATTGCCACAGGAGTGAAATTGATTGTTGGCAATATACTGGGTTGAAATGCAAATTTATACATTTGATAATTTACAAATTTCTAAATATTTAAATTAAGAATTTAAGAATATATAAATTCGAAAATATGTAAGTAAAAAACTTGACAATAATTAAAAATTTTAAAATATATAAGTTTAAAAGCTTCCTTCCTACACTCCTGAATTTAAAAATATGAAAGTTTGTACATATCTAAATAAAAAATTTAGAAGTTCAGATAATGAACTATCATAGTCCATGTGAAAATGGCAATATAACGAGAGTCTAGTGTAAATCTAAACTTTGCTCTATTCCATGTACCTGTGGTACCATTTACCGATATCTCAGAGTAAAATTGAACCAACATTTCCATCCCCTCGTTTAACAATGTCAACTCAGACGCATTTATAGTTAAATATATATAAAACGACTGCAATTACTTGTATACAGTTATAATCATATATAAACTGGATAACGTGAAATCATTTACTTACTGTGGATTGATTCGACTTATCTAAAATCGTTTGTGTGACACAAAAGCTAGGCTATGGTGTGAGGGAGATACATTACGTTCGTTCTTGTTGCACGTTTCTTTGTCTGTTTCATGATACACACCGCATATTAGAAACAAAAAATAGTGGCATTTACAAATGATCCCTTCCCTCTTTCTGTACCTTTTGGAGTTCATATTTTCAAAGAAATATCACTAAAAGAAACAATGCACGATTAACTACTTGATATTTCATATATTAACAACAAAAAGTGGTACAAAAAATTCTTGAAATGAAATAAAGAAGGAAGGGATAATCACTGAAACTATGCACCAGTTCCCTTTCATTTTTTTTTTTCAGAATGACAACTTCGAACGACTGTCAGTACCGTGCCCAAAAAGCAGTTTCTTCACTACTATATCACAACACCAGGATTTCAAGCTATATAGTAATATGAAGAAATAGGATGATAACACGGTTGGCGAGGTAATGGCAAGTGAGTCGTAAGAAGAATATGATCAAGTCGAGATAGTGAATAAAGAAGCTAATGAAACGGAAAAGAAACGAAAATAATAATAATATATACGATGAAACAGCCGAGCGGCCGAAAATCGAATCAATTTCGCAACAGAGCGTTTTATAAACGTTCCAGGAAAAAAAACGTTGTCTGTAAATGTACAAATCGCGATTGTCTCTAATCGTAAATTGATAAAGCAGGCATATACCGAGTACATGTATATGTATATCGCGATTATAAAAATATAAATCTAGCGTAATCGTGCTTCCGATACCGAGTACTCTAGTTTCAAGAAGAGGTATTTCACGTCCAAAGGGTCGTGATGTGTCCAAAATCAAAGTGTGGCTGTCCGGCGTTGAAGGAATCAGAACTGATGCAATATCGTTGGCCGCTCGACCCACCTGCCCAGTGACAATAATATAAGTATACAGAAATATATATATATGTGTGTATGTGTAACTGTATGTCAGAGTGACAATGATGACAATGATAATATTAATTAATAATTAACAAAAATAATAATAAATATAACGATGTACAGCGCAGTCTCGCTACATGGCACTCATTTATATGGCACGTTAACTTCCTCTCCGCGTAGACTTTCATTCACTTCGTCTTTCATTTATTCCGTCTCCACCGTAGCACACTGAAAGATTTAAAAATTTTATGTTTGCAGATTTTCAAATTTTTATATTTACAAAGGACGTTTTCATATTCAGAAATTTGTAAATGTAGAAATTTCATCTTTGCAAATTTTCAAATTTAGAAATTTAGATATTACCTAATTTGCAACTTTCTAAATTTAAAAACTTTCAAATTTTTATCTGAAAAAATTTCATCTGTACAAATGTACAGATTCTGGAATATTTGAATATTTTTTTAATTTTGAAGCTCCTCTTTCTGAAAATTAGTAGACTTCTAACTTTAAAAATGTCTGAACTCTCCAATTTACAATCTAAAAAATTTCAAAGCGTGGAATTACAAAATTTGGAAATTTGAGAATCTAAATTTCTAAATCTGAGAATTTATACATTTCTCAATTTAAAAGTTTATATATATTCAGATTTGACGATTTCTTAAACGAAAGGAATGTGACCCATTTTCTAATTTCCACTTGAACAACCCGGTTTAGGGCCATATAGCGGGACTGCGCAGTCTATATATGCACATGTCTGTGTATGTGTACGTGTATATATATATATATAGAGAGAGAGAGATAGATAGGCCATGTCACCGCATGCTAATTGCTAAGGACCAACCTTGTTGCGCTTGTATAAAACACGGTTTTAGTAACCAGACTGGGTTCGTTCAACACTCACCAAGGAGTGACTGGGCACCCTGCAAACGCACCGTTAAAACATAAACGTACAAAACACGCTGTCGTTGATTCTGGCATACGGATGAATCTTGAGCGTGCTAGTATCTGAACAGTCATACTTTATGTTTCCCCTTTTCTTAGCTTAAATACTCTTGAAACATTTCCCATGTTCCTAAATAAAACTTGACCCCCCAAAATCTAAGCTGTCTCTTCCTCTGTCATTTTTCTTTGGTTCATCCAATAACATTTCTAGCCATCGGGCAAGTCTAGCTTGTTGTCGGGGAGCAGGAAATAAGGGCTGTATAATGGTGAACGAAGTGCAAAGGTACATTATATTGTGTATGTCAGATGGGAAACATCTCTGTCTCTAAAACTGATCTATATTTCTAACGAATCGATGGGATAAACTCAACCTTTAGCTTTTGGGTAAATGATTGTCCGAAGTTATCTCTCTAATTAAGAAACGTTTCCTCAGATTGGAATCAATATTTCTAAGAGGTAAGTGGAGGTCACTTATTTTTATAACTGATTAATAAAAATATGTTAATGGTGTACATTAACTAAGTATTCTGTAGATATTCTATCAAATGTACAATGTATCACCTATTTTTGATACTTCCGTTCTAAAATTTGTATGTATACATACATGTAAATGTGTCTGAACTCGTATTAGAGAGGCTGAACATGATATGTTTACTGTTCTTGAAGCATAACTTCAAATTATCGAAGAAATATCAGCGGATGAAAGTGCTACAACGTAGGAATAATTTCCTACCGAATATCTTCGACAGTTTCAACGTAAGATACTGAAAAGGGTACATATAGAAAAAAAAAAGTAAAAAAAATTGAGTGATCCAGATATTTACGTTGATCAATGAATACTGATGGGGTGCTCTCATTGATATAGAGTCGAGCATTTTTAATTATAGAGACTTACCTGGTGGAAGGCCCATGGGGGGCGGTCGCATCATGTTACCTCCATGAATCAGAGCTGGTGCAGCTAAAGTCATAGTAGGCCGCATAAGCGGTGCCATCAACGCAACGGAACTAACAGGCATCGCTGCCGATGCAGGAACCATTACAGCTTGTGGAGGTCTCTGAAATCTTTGTTGCTGCTGTTGAAGAGCATTCAACGCAGCTTGCTGCCTCTGTTGTTGATCCTGAAAAGCAGCAGCCGCATTAGCAGCAACCGCTTGCTGCTGCTGCTGATGTTGTTGCTGCTGCTGTTGTTGCTGCTGCTGCTGCTGCTGTTGTTGCTGCTGCTGTAATGCTGCAGCTTGTTGATTAACATCAGCCTGTGTGACTCTACTTTCATCACTCTGTCGTCTCTGATATTTTGGAAGTCTTGCCCTAATTTCCTCCTATGGTACAATTAATAATTTTATTTTTGAGTGCTTGTACTTAATAAGAACCCGTGAATAAAGAATTATAAACTTACTAGGCTAAGATCCTCCGGTGGGTGAATGATTTTAATGGCAGCACTGGTAGTTGCTATAAGATTTACTTTCTGATCACCTCCAACATTATTACTATTAGTAGTATTACTATCTGCATTACTATAAGCAGGGAATGTTGGTTTAACTGGCCCTATAGATCCGCCAGCCACCGATGTAATTGGTTTAAAATCTGTGCCCAGAGGAGAAGTTACTGCTGTAGACGCAGCTGTTGAAACAGCTGCGGCACTTGGGAATAACGGTCGTGTGGGTGGTATAGATGCACCTGACACAGGTGGTTGCATACCTGGAGGCATACCTGGCATTCCAGGCATCATACTATAAAGAAAAATAAACTTTATTATCTTATTTGTATGTTTCCATACCTCCTTCATAATACTCATAAATTTAAAAACTTTAGATTGTATTTACCTAACTTGCATTAAATTAATATCAGAAAAGTTACTCTTCTTTCACGTTGTCTGGTTTTAAAAGAATAAATTATACATACCCAGGTCCCATGAAAGGTGGACCTACAGGACCCATAGGTCCCATCATATGGTGCATGGGTGGTGGGAACTGTCCCATGGGTGGCATACCAGGATGAGCTGCCATACCTGGCATTACGCCTGGCATCATATTTGAACCTGTAGGCATTGCTCCCGGTGCAGAACCCAATAAACCTTCTGGTTTTGCCTTTTTTCTAACAGGTTCGTCTTCGCCAGAGCTTGGCGAACCAGGTCTGCCTCCATTTCTTTGCCTCTCATGCTCTTTTGCATCATTTGGTGGTATACCTTCCATACCATAAATTTCAATTTCAATATTGCTACGATTTGGCAAAGAATTAGGTACCTTATCTATTGCTTCTTTATGTACCTGAAAGATATTGCAATAACAATAATTTATAGCAATAATTACTCCGTTTTTAACTTGCATATTATATTAACAATATAATGACAGTACCTGCATACAATGTATACTAAGCCCTGGTCCCGTGTATAGCTTTTTGTGACATATGTGACATTTAAAATGTTTTGCTTTTTGATGCTGAATGAGAATTTTCTCATCCTCAAATTCCCGGTTGCAATACCTAAATATACTTGTTAAGGAAAACTATATGTATTTGTAATGGTATCATAACTCAAATGTATATAATATAACATTTGTATAAACCCGGTAAACTTATGTAACTGAATAAAATAAAGCATATTTAATAGTAAATTCTATACATAAAAAAGTAACATTCAGTACATTTCTATTAAGAGCAGTTCCAATGTATTTGAATTCATAACAAATGCTTTACAGGCTTCTTGCTTTGGCACAAGGTACCAGCTATTATTTTGTGACCTAATATCGGGTCGTGACCTATCGATCTAAAAACTAAGTTAGATAACTTTCTGGATGAATCCTCTAGCAAATATAATATTTGAAAGATGTTGATAATATGATTTTTATATAAAATCTAATAATGTACAAGAAGAAGATGTTTTATTTTTGCAAAAGATTTCAACAAAACTAGTTTAAACAAGTATTATTATATAAAAATAAATCATAGTGAAACGATATAATGCATAATGAAATTAATTCTGTATGTTTAACTTAATTTTATTTTACATCATTTCATTTATAAGCTTTTCTTATCTAGAGAATCAGTTTCAGCTAAAAATTGTGTTTTATGGCTTGGGAAAATGATTGTTTGCTATAGATGACAGTGATTTAAAAGACGTAGAAGGTATATAGTTTTATCTTTCTGTTATCATTTTACTGCGTCGTTACAGAATAAGCCTAAATAGTATTTTGCAGTACCAATTGAATATTTTTATGAAAGTACACAATATTGAGTAATGCAGTGATTTACTTAGTGGAATTTTTTGAGATGTTTATCTTAAGCAAAATTTACTTTGTTAATATTGATATTCTTATAATAATTTTTGTGTCTTATTTCGTAAGTAAATCTGTTTATGGTAATGCAAGAAATACAAGGGGATATAGTTACTAACGAAATATCGATTTCCCTCAGAATTGGTTACTTTAACCCGTCATACTCTTACTTAGCGCGTCAAAAAACTGTTCTACATCATAGTAACGATTTTCAAATTACAAAGTAATATATTCATAATAAGATACAAGCAAAGTTATTCTTGAGATATCGTTAATCTTGTAATTATAAGCAATCGAGATTGTAATCATAATTTATATTCTAAAAATACAGTTACGTAAAGTATCCCGTAATAAAGGGTATTTTGGAAAAGGATACCAACACCAGGGCCTCGACTGCTTCTTCTTTTTACGTCCCATTATTTCTTATTGACTTTCACCAATTAAAAATTAGTAAAAATATGCCAATTAACGCTTCGTGACTACGTAATAAGAACTTCAGTCCCGAAGAAACTGCACTGCACACACACGTAAAAACCGATGACGGCAAAATGGCGACTGCATCTTTTCCGTATTTGACGGAAGAAATTGTAACCAATATTGTTAAATAAAAGTCACTAGCCTCTTGTTATATTTTCAAATCTTCAATGATGTATTACTTTTATTATATTATTATAAGTATTATAGTTACTTATATGGTTAAAACATTAAAATTTTTATAAATACAAAGATTTATTTCACGTTAACACCTTTCAGCTAAAAAAACACTGCTTTTAAATATAGAACTGATTATATTTTCATCCTAAATATAATTCCTTCATTTGTATTGCACACACATTTTATAACTTTGATTATAGGATATACGCTAGTTAAATCAAATTACTTTTTAAGAAGATTTAAAAGAACTAAAGTTGTTCATGATATGTAATATGATAATATTATATACACATTTCTATTAACTTTTGTAAAAAGTATAAGCTTTGTGATTCCAAAGTTTAATATAAGCTTTAATTACTTTATGTTATGCGCTATTCATTTGATTAAATATGTTATATATGTAAAAAGATTAATTTATTATACACAAACATTTATAAAGGTACAAATCTATTTTTTGCACAACAGTATAAAAGCATTCTATGTAAGTGCAGATAATATATTTACATTAATGACTAAATAATACCACAGACAGAAAAATATTTTCGGAAGGTAAATTAAATAAACGAAAATATGCATACATAATAGTACGAAAATACTAACGATGAGTAGCGTAATGTAAAATTTGCAAGACAACTTTACAATAACATTTTGACACAATTTTGATATTTAAGAATTTATAAACATATTAGAAATACTTCATAAATAATGAAAGACCTCCGTTAGCTACAAATCCTCTGTTTTAATGGAAGATCACTTTCTGAATCACTGGATTCATTAGTAACATCTTCATCTGTAGAAGAATAATCTTCTGTTTCTTTTGTTTCTATTTTCGGTGCTTTCCTAGGCTATAAAATAAAAGGTTTATTAATCATACAAAAATGTTTATAATGCATAAACAGAGCATTGAATTTAATTAGCAAACCTTTGACCAATTTTTAGCAGGCCTTTTAGGTGTATTAGGTTTTGGAACATACTTATCAGCAACTCCTTCAACCCGTCTAATGTCAAAATCCTGATCTACTTTAGTTACAGTTTGCAACCTTTGTTCCTCTGATGTTACATATAAATCATTTGGCGAATGATAACTATTATGTACTTCATATGCCTTCTTACTGCAAAACAAAGCAGCACAAACTGTACATTTTATTAAGTCTTCAGGAACAGCTTCTCTTTCTTCCTATTAATTATAAAAATCGAATATATAAATACAGTTAAAATATAGTGATATTTTCATCCATATTTACTTATATTATTTTACTTGAGTATGAGCTCGTTCTAAATGCTGTTGTAAGTTAAATTTTATAACATATTCAGCACCACACAAATGGCAGTAATATACACTAAGAGCATCATTCATTGAATTTACTTTGATTTTATTGCTAGGAGGAGGTGTAGCAATTGGTTGAAAGAGATGTACCATTCTGTAAATTGAATAATTAAATATAATTAATAATATGAACATTAAGTAATCCATTACTATCAACTAAAACTACTTTTTACCTCTTATGTATAGAACGATGATGATAATCTAAAGCTTTCTCATTATAAAATAATACATCACAGTCTTCACATTTTTTGTGTTGTTCTTTCCTTTCACTTTCAGATGAATCATGCGATGCTTGATGATTATCTCTATGTGTCTAATTAGTAACAAATCATGTAGAAAATTATGAAACATGCATATAAATTATATAAACAAAAGCATACTTTTAAAGGAAATTGCATCCCACAGTAATGACAATAAAATTTTGTTGGTGAATTTGGATGGACCTTAAATCTATGTCGTATTGTTGCAGTAATCGAGTCAAATGTTTGTCCACACATATCACACTGAGTATCTCCATTTTTATTTGTTTTTACAGGTCTACCACGAGTATCTATTTCCTTATTAGCATGTTTCCTACATAAATATAAATAATTATATTTTTATACATATAATTAAAATATAAATTTGTTAATTAAACTTGTGAAAAAATAGTCATCACTTAAACAACTTTTAACTTTTTCTTCATATTGCTTATTCATTTGTATACTTTAAATGAACTAAAGTCTTAATACAAATTTTTTACTTCAATTTTTTATAACTACAAATAATTTTTGTAATTTACGATTTTATTTGTCATATTTTAATAAAATAGAGTTAGAAACCTTGCAATTTTAAATTAGTAATTCAAATTAAATATCATGAAATATTCAATATTGTTAACATGTAATTTTTTAAATTTGGATAATAATACACAAAAAATTTTTACTTTAATTTCTATTACTTTGTTAAATTGTTTAACTGTTACTAAATTTAACATTTAAGTATAATGTTTATTTAATAAAAATATATATTATAAACATTATAATTATAAAAATTTAAATAGTAATTTAAAAAAAGGTAAATCATAAAATGTTACTTTAATAAACAATACCAATTTGAACCAATCTACTGTTTCATCTTTTCATACTTACTATTATTTTAATTATATAAAACTCTAAATTTGTAAATTTGTAAAGAATTAACTTTTAAATAAATTTGTGATACTTAATTACTTAAATACGTAATTCTTAAAAATATTGTGAAATTTATTTCCACGTATCATTACTTATAATAACAAAAGTATTATTTGAATCTAAATAGCTATTGTTTTATTAAAAATATGATTAACATAATATGTTTTAAAAAATTAAAACGATCGATGAAAACAGCGCGAACAATCGTACTCTACCGGTAATATAGCAAAATATTATAACTTTAATATATGAACTAAAAATATATATCTTTGCTACATATATATTTGCATACTTATTTCCTGTGCATAGATATCGCAATAAATTGAAAATATGGATTGCATATACTAAAAGTCCCCTATTTCATAAGACTGTTTGCTTGGTTATGGGTAAGATTAAAAGTAATAATTTCTTTTAATACCTAAAATGTGCCTGCAAGGCTTCCTTGGATTCTAATTTCGAGTCACACAAAACGCAATTGTGCTGCCCTTTAGCACTCATTTAGGCGCGAATTCTTATTTCGAAAAAACATTAGAAATTTAACAACCGCCTCTGCGCCAGATATTGTGATGTACAGATTCTTCACGTTATACAAATCATCTGTGGTAACTATTCTTAAAATAAATCACAATTTGTACCAATTTAATTCTCGTTGTTTCAGAATATTACTGTTTATTAACATTCAATGCTGTTTATTCGTCAATAAACGCAAAAAACTTGACGGATCTCACGTCCGCGTAGAAAAATCAATTTTCGGCCATTTTATTATGTTGAAAGTCGCGCCACCTATCATACACCAATCCAAAAAGAATAAAACTTTATCGCTACGTTTTCAATATCTTTTATAAAACCATAATTTATAATAAACTAAATACAAATATGAATTATGTAAATGTATTTTTACTATTCCTATTTAAAGATACATACAAACCTTAAACTATGAAAATATAATTCAAGCATTCTTCATCTCTTAGAATGAAATGCGTGTGTATACATATAATTTGTTCACAATATATTATTATACAGCTGATATTTATCAAATAAATGTATTATATTTTCTTAACCATAAAATAAAGAAAAGTGAAACAAAGTAATGTATACTCAAACATGATATAAACATCTTGAAATTCTCTTTGCCTAACATAATTTATTACTTCTCTGTTTGAAAATGTATACACTTAAAACAACTCATTTCGTCTTTTTTTAGTCTTAATAGACCATAAGTTTTATATGGTAGGTTTTTAATTAGTTATAAAATTAACTATTTGAAATAGAGTGAAATATTCATTATACTTTTAAATGTTGGACATTTTAAAAGGTAATAAAATTAACATTACTACTCTCATAGTATATAACATAGTAAGAAAATATAGAATAGTTATTTAAAAATAAAATTACATTTATGTACATACTCTTTCTTTTCTTTTATTTCGGAAGTCTATGAACATTATGACTTAATTGTATTTAAAAATATACTTTTAGTTATAAAAATTATATTACATGATAGTATACATAACTTTATCTAACTTTAATTTCTTTTTCATATACTTTTAAAAATATATAAACCAAGAAAACCAACAAAAAGAAAATTAAAAAATATAACTTACGTTTGGCACTTACATATTCAAAATTTTGTTTTTCATCATCTGTTTAGAAACAACTAAAGAATATTAAAATAAGACATTGTGCATGTACAATATATTCATGTCAGCACATTATTGCATGTGATATATTCAATGTAATGCTTGATATAACGTAGAAGATAGTTGCCCGTCTGTTACACCTTGAGCCGCCAATTCAGCTAACGTTCTTTCGAGGTAACTTGTATCAGGATAACCGTGACCAGATGTCGATGGTCCCAATTCAGTCTTGTGATGAATTTCATTCCACGTTACTACATCCTCCCGCCCAGTGGTTACCGATCGCCCAATTGTAAATATCAGTCTTCGCTCAAACGCGATTTGCAATAGTCTTAAAACTCTACGACCTAAATTATTGTCCGGCAGGTAACATACTCTAGGAAAACCTACAGCATAATAGGCTTGACCAGGATTAGGATGTTCATTTCCTTGAATTCCTGATGGAATGCTGAAAGTAGGTACATATTTACTATAGAAGAAATTTGTACATAACTATTCACAGAAAACGATGGTAATAATATTTTATATAGTTAATCGTTTATAGTTATAATATAAATAAATTCAAATAAACGAGGATGAAAAACTTTTCTTATACACTTACTCATAAGTTATTTGAATTGTATTTGTATTTGGAAAACCGGGAAGAGCGCGCGGTATTCTTGTCCAATTCATAGTTCCAGGGGGTTGATTTCCCCGTTTCTCTCCATAAATTAAACGGCAAACTGGGCATTGTATGTACATAGGAGGTTGCTGACAACTTAGCATAGCATTTAAACATGCTAAATGTAATCTATGTCTACAGCGAGTCAATTCTACTGTTAGTGGTTCAGGCATACCAAGACATACAGGACAAGAATCAGAATCATCACTTTCCACTACCTTCACATATTGAGAAATAACATCTGACTCTGTGTCTGTATGAAAGTAAAATATGTTCATTTTCAATATGCAATAGGAAATTATAAAAATGAATAAATAAATAGATTACCTAAAACAGAATCCTTAAATGCATCATCACTCCCTACACTGCTATCCAATAAATCTACTGGATTTTCATGACTCAGGTATGTAGAAACAGTATCAACACTAGGCCTTCTACCACTTTTTGTGCTACTAGAATCTACATCCAATGCATTATCCCATGTTTTTCTTTTTTGCCCTGATTCAATAGCTGTGACTGAATTGCTACTTTCTATTCCATGTTTATTACTAAATATGTTAAAATTGCTCAAAATAACACGGGCTATGTTAGATGGACCAGTATCACCATTTTTACCCTATTCATATATAATTAAAATTATAGAAATACATTCATATTTTTTTTGAAAGAAGCCCTCCACTCACCTTCTTATTATTCTTTTTTGCATTTCCTGCAGATGATTTCTTATGTGTTATTTTTGTAGTAGAATTTTTGACTGTAACACATGTGGTTTTTTTTCCAGAAATAATCTGTAGCTCTTCTAAAGCAACTTTAACCAAAGGATAAGGTGCTTGCTGAATACGACGTATTGGTCTGACATATCCAGTACAACAACGGACTTGAGTTAAATTACAAAAATTGATGATATAAGGAAAACCTAAATATGTCTTAGAAACATCAATAGTTTTCTCCCCCTAATAAAGATAAATTAAACAATAATTATAATTTGAACTATTTCTAATAAAAATTTTGTATACTGCTCCTATGCTTACTCTTGCCCATGCTTCTTCTATGAGACATTGAACTTCCATATCATACGTGTGCCAATCATCTGTATCACCAGCCCATTCCCATTTAGCTCCCTTTCCAGCTGGTGAGCTTGGAAGATAAAACTTCCTTCTAACATTATGCGTTTCATCTCCATTTTCACTGCATTGTGTTTTAGTTTTTAAATTTATATAGTACCTATTTATTAACAATATAAATATGTATGTTTCTTTATTTTAAAACAATTATGCCTCCTATACTTATATACATAAACTGAAATAAAAATTATTTTCTTATTGTTACATAAATCTATTAACATTATCAATATTCACATTCAACATAGCTATTACTGAAAATAAAATTTAAAGTATATTACAAGTGTAAATTACACATATAAGTTAATTTAACTTTTTACAGTATATTTATACATTTGCAATATTTTTAATTGATTAAGCATAAAATTGATCACATTTCTATCAATATTTTATACTGTGTCCCGTTGTTCATTCTTCTACATATAATTAATGTACAACTATAGTTTGAATAATAAGAACTCAACTGTGAGTATACATAAATGGAATTGAGTATTAATTCTTTGAATGAATGTTTTGTTATACCTTGGCTTGCAAGTTATATGAACTTCTTATACCAGAAAGGATAAACCATTATTTGATAAAATAAAACAATTATAAGCAGGTGACCATACAATCAGCAGTAAATTGTCAACTTGTACTAACATTAATACATGAAATTTTCATGTATGTAAAAATAAATTATTGTTCCTTCCACGTCACATATTTTCATTGCATCTTTTTTCAAAAACATTCTTTAAATTCATACATATTGTTAGATGTTTTGTTTATTTCTACTGATTGTCAGAACATAGCTTGTGAAGGACCCATTGCATGAACATGTACTATTTAAATTCGCACCTATCTAAATTCGGGTCTGCATCATTAAGAAAAACTCGGGTAAGTTTTTTACAATGCGCTCTTTCGAGATGTTGCGATACTGCAGGGCTGTAAGGTCTCCATCGTCCGTGACGATTTTCCCACTCCCACACAACGACAGCATGACCGTGTTCTTGCCCCTGGGCGTTCATCTTCGTACTGAAGAATTTCACACGCACGCGCAACACACACTTGCGCAGCGGGAACGTGGGAACATTTTCAAGTCCCGCACGTTCACCCTAACTTACTTTCTTACACGGATTACTGTAATTACATAAACATCCTCGAAGTAAACTTGGATCATCTAGAGTGCTACTGACGTTCACCGAAAAATTTCAGTCCCAAATATTGTGTATATAGCAACAAATATTAAGAAATTGCGAAGAGAAACATGTCGGTAACACCGTCACACAGAATCGTTTGTTTGCAATGGAACACAAACGCGTACTGATTCATCTGAAGCATTCATCGCTCTAAACTTCGAGCAATCGAAGTATCGATAGTCAACTTCAAGCAAATGATTCAAACAGCGAGAGATCGTACTCAATTTGCGCAACGCGCTTTACTTCAGTAGCCTCCCTACCAGGTATTATTATCCCACTATCATACGCTTTCGGTTATATACATAGTGATTTAAAATATGTGAATATGAAGATTAAGGTATGATGCAGAATATAAAAAGCATGTATAATGAAAAGTCACTAGATATATAAGTTTGGCGCCGCGAAAATTTGAAATACGCATGCGCGTTCTTCTTTGCTACAAACCTGTCCGACCAATCTAAGACGACATGCGCAGAACGAATGAAAACTCGCATGATGAGTTTGATCTTTCCTTCAACATATATTTAGGATTTATTAAAAAAAATAATCAAATTATGTTAAAACTATTAAGACTTCTAGTTTGTTTTGTAGTATAGTATATAAGTAGGTTTAACATACATATTTAAAGGAAGCATAACGGTTCTTTGAACGAACATTTTAATATTCACTTGATATAACTTTCTTCCTTTAGTATATGCATGATTTCTCATTTATCAAGCTTTCAATAATAGATTGTTATAATACAATATTATTTGTCAACAATAGTGTTGCTATGAGAATGTCACAATTATCTTATAGTACCAACATTAACATAACCTAAATAAAAATCTATAGATCTATATTTACGACGCTACACGGGTGTTTGAGGCTCAAAGTATTGCGTACATAAAATTGCGCTTGGTTATTCGTAAAATCGAATATCTTTCTGGAAAACACACGTTACTTTTAAACTAATCTGTTAGAAACTAACGAAATAAAATTAAGAATAATAAATACATTGATACTTTGTGTTATCGTACAGAAGTTGTATATATGGGAGTAATCGAATTGTTCATAATAATTCGGCCCTCAACCTGTTAATTTCAAATGAAGTTCGGAATACAATAAGGAATTAGTTGTTCATGCTGCAAAAATAATAATTGTCGGTGAAAAGACATGCATCGGTTCGTTAATGGATAAATTTGCTCTTCAAATTGACGTAAAGGTTAGCGTTTGCGATTCTTAAGAAAATTCCAGATTTTGGC
This sequence comes from Megachile lagopoda, assembly GCA_036983795.1. Classification (NCBI taxonomy): domain Eukaryota; kingdom Metazoa; phylum Arthropoda; class Insecta; order Hymenoptera; family Megachilidae; genus Megachile; species Megachile lagopoda. The sequence continues at coordinate 3,997,177 of CM072793.1, forward strand.
CAATATTCTGAAAACATGGATGTGGAAAGAGTTGCTGTATTTGCTAGTGTAGGATTCGCGATAGCGATTGCAGCATTTGTTTTATGGGGTCCATCTCCTAAGCCTAGAAAAAAAGGTAGAATATATAGTGTCTCCAATTTGTAATGCTTTTATAACAATAAACATACTGCATTGTAAATGTTTTTTTTTCTAGGAAAAGTTATTGGTATCAATAATCTAGGATATACTTGTTTTTTGAATTCTCTTTTACAAGCTCTAGCTGCATGTCCAATTTTTATTGGATGGTTGAAAAAACAGAGTGAGAAAAATGGAAAAGTTAATTTCATTTCAACGCTAATCTGTGTTTTTGAAAGTATGTTATTATTTTTACTAGGATGTCAATTATTCTGCTAATATTTGTTGTTAGACAGACTAATAGTATTGTATTGTTGTTGTACATAACATGTTTATAAAATCAATGATTTATAAATTATGAGCATGTTAAAGATATAATCATTACAATTCTTCTGATTCAAATAATAGAGTAAACATATAATGAAGTAAAATTATTGAATGTATTAATTTATATAACTATAGCCATTGTAGACTATAATCGTATTAAAGAAATTAATGTCATTAAAATTTGTAAGTAGAATGTAATTTTAAACACTTCTATTGTTAGAAATTAATGGATATGCAGATGAATTATATGGTGATGTAACACCAATTGAAATAATTTCATCGCTCGGTAATCTATGGAAGTTTGCACCTGGGCATCAAGATGCACATGAACTATTTCATATTGTTCTAAGTGCATTACAAGCAGAAATTCAACCTGGAAGTAGGGTATGTTTGCTTAGTGAAAATAAAATAAGAAATAAGAACTGATACTGTAATGCATGTATATATTTATAATATTTATTATTTATATAAGTGGATACATATGATTAAAGAAATCCAGGGTAAGGATAAATAACATCTGTTAATAAAAATTATTACAGAAAGGTTGTTTGTCTGATGCTTTACCACAAAGTCCGACAATAGCAACAGACGTACAAAAATTAAGTGATCCTTTAACATTTAGAAGCGTATCTTGTAACGATATTGTATCTGCTAATAAAAGTCCAAACATTCCAAATGGATTTGACAGAAATTGTAATAATCATGTAATATCTTCAACGACATCTGTCGCAAGTATTCCAACAGTATACAATAAACCAGGTATGATCCTTGCCAGATCTTCAGAATTACTTTCAAACAATATGGCAGTTGGAGATAGTAAGGAATCATTTAAACCATGGAGCTCTTTATGTGCTATGCCTATTTTTAATGCTCCATTAATATCAGTAGAAGTGCACCCATTTTCAGGCTTATTAACTAGTCAATTACAATGCAGTAGTTGCAAATGGAAGGTCAGTCTTTTTTGTTTTGACAAAAGCACTCTATATTTAATAGTACACAATGAATATAAGAACGTTTTTGTAGTCTGCTGTTCGTTATGATAAACTTGAAACTGTCTCTTTGCCTCTACCTCCTTTGGGCCCACATACTAAATCACATCACACTTTGGAAGAGCTACTAACGCGTTTTGTAACCAGTGAGATTGTTCAGGATGTATTATGCAATGGATGTGGAATTCGTTGTTTAGCTACTAAAACTTTAACTTTAGGGAAGCTTCCTAAGTGCTTATGCTTACATATATCAAGAACTACGTGGAGTTCTTCAGGAGTACCAATTAAGAGAGATGATCCAGTAAAATTTCCTGTAATATTGTCACTGGATCCTTATACTTTTACAGAAACGAAAAAGCGAAATGCACGGGTGAGATACTTATATTTTATTATAGTCAATGTACATCTATCTATGTTAAGATCTAAGATGAAATATGAATTACACAGGGTGATCCTGAAGCAACGATGTTGCTCGTTAATCGAACGACATTGCAAGATAAACACAAATATCAGTTGCGTGCAATCGTAGAACATCGCGGACCTGTTGATTCTGGACATTTCGTTTGCTATAGACGAGGAAATAAAGCTGATCAATGGTTATACACTTCAGATAACGTAGTTGAGAGCATCTCCTTGATCGAAGTCTTATGTGCCACACCATACCTTCTCTTTTACGAGCGTATCAATAGCATATAAGAATAGGTAGTAATGAATTTTAGTAATGACAACAAATTTAGGAATTACAGGCTCAGCACACTGGAATAATATAAAAATGATGGAATTGAAGAGACTGAGTTTTAATAGTAGTTTTCATATATTTCTGTTGCAAGGCAACTGGAATAATTCAAATAATTTGTTACATAAACTTGAATTTATATTATTAGATTCAGTGTTCCGTAGAATATTATTAATAAGTAATATTTTTATGAGAATGATATTTGAAGAACAAAAGTTTTTTGACTTACAAGCTTAACTTAATAATTTCCAGAATTCATTTAATGGTACATGACATCTACTTACATACTTAAAGAAATTGTGTTTACTTAATTTGCACAATTCGGTAAAATATCTCATATTGAAGGCTACTGTGTCTTAGAACCCTGTAGTTTATAGTTTGTAGAGAATTGAATTAGTTACTTAACGAGTTTGAGGAATTGCAACAGTAAAATGGAACGGAATTTGTGCCAAATTATTTAATCATTTTTGTATATGGAGCAAACCAATAATTTGTGTATAACTAGGGCTTAGAAAATTTAAATATGTACTGATGCAATTACTTTGAATAAAATACACACATCTGCAGTTAAAAAGCAAATAAAAGTTTATTAGAATTCAAGATTTTATTAAAAACATTACTAAACTTAATAATTTAATGAAAGATGATTAAACAATAAAATCTTTGTCTAAACTCCTAATTTTTATTTATTTATTATAACGTTTGTTTCAGTCATTTTTCTTTTCAATTTACAATATATTAATAAGTGTGTATCATATTCGACCTGTATTTTAATTAAATATATGTACAATTAGGTTTTTATGTCACTCGGTATAACTGTAATACTATGTTGAAACAAATACAGGGTAATAAGAATAATTTTATTCTTAATTTTTACAGCATTCTTTTGAGGACCTCTATTCTGCAGTAGTACTGAAATTGAATAAAATATATTGTATAAAATACCCCTAGGATGCTTTAAAATAACCATTATTCATACATTAATAAAAATACATCTGAAATGAAAGTGTTTACTTCTTTATGTTTTATAATTCTTTGTTTATTTTTTGAATTTTGTTTACATTTGTTCTGAAATCGGTACCGAAAAAAGCGCCCTCCGTCGAATGATCCAGTAAAGTCGATGAAACTACACAAGTATACGCATGCACTATGTATACATAATGCATATATAAAATTGCATGTGTGTTTAGTATTTGGTGGTATTTAGTATGATTGAGGAGTGAATGGTATGTTTGATAAAAGATTTTTGAATGCTGAATGAAATGTCAACATTCTGAGATAAAATTCTTTTGAGCTTACTTATGATGTCAACGTATAATGAAATTTCTGGAATTGTTTGCATATGTATGAAACAGATGTGAATGTGCATATACATAAGTATAGGTTATAATTGTACTTGTAAACTTTTGTAAATATCCAATCTTTCAAAATTTATTACGTCATATTCTATTTTCCGCAACATAATTGTAAGCATGCCACATTTTATCAGTATGAAGGATGAAATCGTAAGTGTAATTACTGCGACGAAAATTGCTGTTTATTTTTCGCGTCTTTATAACGTTGTGTTTGGTTTTTAGCAAATGCAAAACATGAACGATATCACTTCTGATTTTGCTTGTCTCAAAGTATCAGCGTTAAAAAAAGCTTCTCGCATATCAGGCGAGGTAGGCAGAATTACAATTGGTCCTGATTCAATCGTCAATGAAAACGAATCTCATGAAAAATCGGAAAATATAGAAAATGAACAGAATTCTTGTAATGTTACGGCTCCAAATAAATCTGTTCAACCATCAAATAACAAAATGTCAATGCCAAGTGGCATTACATTTTCAGTTAAAAAAATTCTCTTAGAAAGCGAATATCAAAGGAAGGAAGAAGTTCGGGTAATATATTGTACTTGTAAAAGTAAACACAATTTTATGTAGAACATATAAATCTTTAAAATTTAATTTTTATCTATTTAGAAAGAAATTGAGCGTCATTGGCAGCATATGAAAGAAAATGGAAAAGCTATAAAAGAGAACATGGCAATATCACGTTCACACATGGCAAAAGAACGTGAGAGAAAAAGCAAAGAAAATTATGCATATATATTGGAAAAAGAAAGAATTGCAGAGCAGGAGGAAATACGTAGAAGACATGAACAACAAAAAGAAGTTGAAGAATGTAGAAGGAGAATGAAAGAGAAAGAAGAATTGACAAAAAAGATAGTAAATTTAAAAAATGTGTGTGTAATGAAGTCTCATGATATTGAGGTTTTATTCAAAACTTGTAAAGACAAAAACTCTGCCACAATAGTATTATCCTCTTATGTTCCAAAATTAGAAGAGATACATCATCAGTTAGAGCTTATAGATGAAAAAACCAAGGTAAACAATACAATAAAAAGAGTAGACTTATGTAATGTAGTAATTGAAAAATATATGTCCTTAATATATACATCCTATTTAGATAGGAGAAGTAGCTGTTACAGATTTGAATGCTATAGAAAAGATGATTTATCAAGTTGATGAAATGTTACCAACATTCAAATCAGAGATAGGTGAGTAATCTTTTGTATCTTTTTCTTCATATTTGATGAGACATTATAACCATTGTCTATTTTTAATATGTTAGAAAGGATAAATATTCAATATGAAACAAATTTAACTAAATTGGAAAATGCTGTGCAAGCACAGATGCAGCCTAAAGATTTACAAAATCAAGAATCTGGGGATACTCAAGCAGTTTGTGAAACAGTTGTCTCTGAACAAATAAGCAGTAATATTGCACAGATTAATGAAGAAGAGAAACAACATATAATTAATCCAAATTCTCCAGAAGTAACACCATCTGTTAGTACAGAAGAAAGTTCACCAGCAACTGAACAAGAAAAAAGTAAAACACGTTTGTAGTTAATAATTCTGAGTAACTTTTAATAAATTAATAATAAATATTTGTCATCGCTTTTAGGTGAGTTGTACGAGTATGTAGATAAAGATTCGTTACAAATATACGTGAATAGCCAGAAATTTCTGGACAATTATGTGAAAAATTACGAGGAATTTTTACTATCGCCAAACACAAAAAAATTTAGATTCGAATGTAAAAAAGCGATAAATATACCTGTAAACGCAATTTCTGGAATTAACGAGCAACATTTGAGAGATAAATACGAAAGTTTACACAATCTTCTTATTGGGAAATCTTCACCAAACGTTAATCAGTATGCACAAGGGGCAGCTTTTTGTAAAAATATACTAGCTAAACAAATAGTGGTATGTAACTTCATACAATTATTATAATACTCAGTAGATCATTAAAAAATTTCTGGAATATTCAATACATGTTTCCTCGAACAGAACCAAGGTGAAACGCTTGTTTCAAGTAAACCAAAAATGGCGTTTCCAATTGCTGCTGTAGTCGTAGCTTTATGGAACGATCACCCGGATTTCGGTGATTTACTTTTGGCACATTTTCATAACATTTGTCCATTTACGGTTCCTGTTTTCATGCCAAAAATGGTTGGACAGTCGAGCGAAAATTATTATAAACTCATGGGCTACAAATACGCAGAAGACGGCACAGTTGAAAAGCATGATAAATATTTGAAAAGAATGTCTGGCGTAATGAGATTGTACGCTTCGATCACAATTACATCGCAAAGAAGAGGAATCGTTAAGAGTAATCCACATGGACTCCAGAGTGCGTGGCGGTGGTTAGCAGCTATTTTAAATGCAGGTAATAAAAATACAGAGAACCGTGTGTAGAAATTTGAGTAAAATGTTCAATGATATGTACATGCAATAACTTTTTGATGTTTCAGAACCACGGAAGGAAGTAGCAGATCTTTGCGCGACTCTTTTATTAGACATGCTTGAAGTGGCTGGAAGTGCACTGTGGTCCGCTTATCCAAAACAGTTTCGTAAATTATTAATTCTGTTGTTGGAAGAATATTATCCACGTATGCAAAAGGTAGGATGTATCGGTGGTGGACCATTGGTGCGACTCGAAGAATTTTTAAGAAATACTTTGTCGAAAGGAACGATACCACCGCCCGAAGGTCAACTTCCTTCAAATTTTTGGTGATCTTCATAAAGCTTATGTGCTTTTTTTCAATGTACATTAAATATTTCATCGATTTTTGGCTGTTGTCATTCACGAATAATTATTACACTATTTGTAAAATAATTTTTTATAAGATTTTACGGGTTGTACGAACTTATCACGGATCATTGTATGGTTGAAGGATCATTTGTGAAGATGCATCTTAAATTAATTTGTATATACGAAAAATCATTACTTATATTGTATTTATTAAACTTTTATCGCATGGGAAGTAAATGGAGTGTAAAAATAATAGGTAATTTATATATCCATATATGCTTTTGAATAATTCGATAAAAAAAGGAATGTAATCGTTAATAATATGGTACACTTGTGACTACAGATTTTACATCGGTGAAATCATATAATTTTGCGGAATTTTTCACGAAACCAGTTACACCGAAGGGAGCGAACTTGTCTAGCCATTCTCTATCTTGATCTATGTTTAGCAAATAAGTTGTGATTTTTTTGGTCAATACATCTGTAAATAAAGTAAAAAGTGATATGTACTTCATTGAATAAAGAAAACAAAAAAAAAAAACAGATCAAAATGTAGAAACGGAAATACTAAGTTTCTTTTTTATTAGATTCAAATTTTGTGTTACCTGGAAGTGACTTCCTAGCCATGATTCGATAAGGTGGTAAGGGGCCTAAACTTGTTAAAATGTGAAGAGAGTTAATTCCTGGTAGAGTATTTCTGTGATATTTAATAACGGGAGATTCTAGGATTCCAACTTCCGCTTGCTTCCCTGCAACCATTTGCAAAGTTGCGACCTGCGTTTCGGCGTCTAAAAATTAATAATCGAATAGTTACATCTCTATAACAACAACAAAGGTGTAATAGCAAACTACTGACCGAGAGTGTTACCAAAGAAGGCTGGACTTTCACCTCTAGTATACAAAAAATTAAATAACAATGCTGCTGCGCCAACCTTCTTTTTCCGATCCGGCAGGGAGCACCTGTGACCACGGAGATCCGTGATATCCTTACAATTGTAAGATATTAAATATTAGTAATAAATTAATAGATAGCTTAATTATAGTTCGCATATATTTACTTTTACGTGTGGTGCACGATCCGTTGCTGCAACGACATCGGCATAAACACATGGCGAGTTCTCTTTGTTCAGATGATGCTCGAAACAGAAACTTACAGGTAGAAGTTCACCATCTTCCCATTCGTCACTAGCTGGTAAAATAGCTAAAAAGGAAGAACACATTAGACAATAGACAACACAGTAGACTCTTGTTATATTGCCATTTTCAAACGGACTTAGTGAGAGCACTGAGTTGGAAAAATGTTCAATTCAATATATTGCCAATTTCAACAATACTTCTGATACCTCGTCGGTGGCAATATAACGAGAGTCTACCGAATCAAGTTAGTGATGGTCTTTACCTACGAGTGATAAGTGAAGTTGTTAGTATACATTTTATAAATCATATTAATTAGTGTATTGATTGCGTTAATTTATTATACCGATATCTACGACTTCTTTTGCAACAGGTCTATCGCTCCTAGGCTCGTATAAGAGTACCACAGGTTTTTCGGTGGCAACTTCGATTGCTTCAACGAGTACTTGAAACAAGCTGATCGGCAACGAAGGTACCAGATGTGTCGCTAAAACTATGGGACGTTCGTTGAGAACCGGCATCAGCAGAGGCGGAGATTTTCGTGGTACCGCCACGTTTGAAGGCTTCTCATTATTCTAAAAAATTAATGGTAAAAATGATAGACAAATTACTTGAACAAAAAATGAAAACTATCTGTAGAAATTTCGTTGCTGAAACATTTATCTTGTTTGAAATCGAAGAATGTAGAAATTTAGGGGAATATAGGGAATTTAAGTTTTGCAGACATAGAAAATTCAAGAAAGAGAAAACTTGAAAATTTTAAAATACGAGAATTGTTTGAATAACGAAAAATAAATATAATTGTTTAAACTTACGGGTTTGCAGGAAATGGGAATTATTTTGAATTCCGGCACAACGGTTTGTGTCGCGGTGGTATTGCTAGTTTTGGAAGCTTTAGCTTCCGTTTTCACTGTTTCCTTTTTGACTTCGACGGTTTTCGATTCGACGGTTTTGATTTTCGGACAATCGCGCATCGAATCGGTTAAGCTTTCTTTTTGTGGTTGTGTCTTGTTCTTTCGTACTTCACTTTCTTCCGACTCCTTCTTTTCGGTCTTTAACTCTTTGCTTTCCTTCGTCTGACGATTTTCCAGGGAAACCGATGTTACGGTGTTCATTGATTTTCTAACAATCATTGAAGCCATCTTCGTCTCCGAACGGACTTCTTCTTGAATCAATTTATCCTTCGGAATTTTAGATGTGGATACCGACATGTTTTCTAGTTTTCTTCCCGTGGCTGGCAATACTTAAAGCTGGCAACAGTCATTTTACAAAAAATATGGAAATTGATTCAGTTAAAAAATTATCAAAATTAAAATTTCAATTTTTTTTTATTTATATTGATCGATTGTATATTTTATTTTATTACATATAGCTAATTCATTCGATTTCGAGTTCGAACGAAATGTCTCGATTAATTATAATCTTATCATCCCTAGACGGTCTTCTCTTAATTAGTGATGCAAAGCGAGACGAATGCATTCCATCGTAATTATTTTTATATAATTGAAGCATGAATATACTTTCATAATTTTTTGATAAATTGCGCCAGATTTGTTCAATATTTGTAGCTAATTAGTTGCTAAAAATATAGTATCGATATCTCTATATCTAATTATTCCATTTAATGTATTATGAACAGTATTCTACATAAAATTGTAATTATATAATTTTATATAAATAATAAATAATCTATAATAATAAATAATAAATAATCTATAATAATAAATAATAAATAATCTGTTATAATCTGTATATATCGATTAAATTAATTAACTGCAATAATTATGTTAACGAGTTTTCAATAAGCACTTCTTGAGTTACTGCGTTTTTAAACAGGGCTCCTTTTCGAGCTAAATATATCTCGAATGGATAATGTTACGATCGATAATTCCAATCGATATATACGTAGAGGTTGAACGTAAAAAAATTAATAATTAAAGTTAACTTATTAAATAAAGACATACCAGTATAAATACTTGGATGATAATTATTTGTACAAATAATTTACTATTCATAACAATAATAATATAAATTCTAACACTGACATTATTACAGGTGTCGGTCGATTACAAATATGATTCCTCTAAATTAAATATATTTGAAAAAATCAAAATAATTAAATAATTTTATTTATTATTATAAAGTAAAAATCGATAAAGTACTATTTCTGTGAAAAAACGGATAACATTCTTATTCGACAGTTGGACTATGTAATATCGACTACAAAGAAACGAGTATTCGAGATATCGGTCATCGATGTGTACGCGTCTGTACAAAAAATAAAAACATCGCCGCTAACTGTAATTGCCATCATATTGTCTGTATAAAATATTCTAACACTTGTCACTTAATAAATTACAGACATATTGTACCGGTAAGATATTAAGAAGAAAACACGAAACCTAATAACATCCATAAAAAACCTGTCATTTTTTTGAAAAATACATACGATAATACTGAAGTTGATGTATGAAATTTCGATAAATGTTGCAGAATATGGGATGAATAATCGAACTCGTTCGATTAGCGGTGCCAATTTCATGCAATAAGCAGCAAAGTACGTAAATGCGAGCAAACGATTGCCATCGTTTCAGCAAGACTTTTGTTAACCTCCAGGTTCATCAATTCAACTCTGTACCCGTATCGATCAATCGTTTGTGATCAGAAATTTCAACTCACTTTTCGCTGCGTTGCTGGTCCAGTCTGGTTAACGAGACAACACTCGATGATCGGAACTGTCAAATGTCCGAGGAAGGAATAACTAAAACGTCAGTTGAAACCAAGAGGTATATGCGACGGCTGATTTAACCGGTACGAATCCATGAATAATCTTCAGTCGAATGCCGCGTGATGGCTGCGTGTTCCAGCGAAACGATGCCATTCCAGTGCAGGTTCCAACGATACCGGTCAGAGCATGAAAACATTGCACTTTGTATTCTATACACACATTTACGAACAGTATAAAACGTTAAGGGTGTCTCGATGTTTCTATGTGAGCGTACTCTGATGCGAGTGTACTTACATGTAAGTGCGATAGCGACACTAAAAATGGTACACGCAGAAGGAAAAGAAAACGATAATCAGTTTGCTCTGGGATTTTTTATGAGAAACTTTTCAAATACTTGGTTAATTAAACATTTTTGTATTCTTACTTGAGTAGACAGTTGGCGAGTGGATTGAGACAGTGATAATTTAAATTTAGTTTAAAATGTGGACGTTTTTAAATTTGAAATTTACTGTGCAATATTTCAAGAGTTGTAAATTATGATTATGATTGAGCTGTAAATTTATGAATCAAGAAAAGAAATACAGAATAAATTAAAGAAATATAAAGTGAATTACCATGAGCTACCACTAGTTCCACAGTCTGAATGTCATATAGCGAGACTCTATATTCGCATCGAAAATTCACGAGTTAACGTATTCTTACAAATGAATAATTCCCTGAAATACAACAAGGAAAATGTTCGAAATGATTACACATTGTTACATTGCGTCTTCCTGCTACCAAACTGTTTTAACAATTCCCATATAACTGATTTCCAAGAACTCAAAATTTCCATCAAAATAGACGCATAATTCCGCTGGATTCATCGAGTCTTGCAAACGGACGAAAGTCCCACCGACCATAAAATATTCAGTCACGGTCGATGAAGACCTCATCCGGACACACTACTCGTGGCTGGATTCCGTATATTGTGAACATCAGCTTCACTTCTGAAACTACTTTCGGAGGTAATACAGGAAGTCTGTAAAATAAGTACCTGTGTTAGACATAAACGTTATGAAACACCGCATCCGTTTTAGTTCAACGTAACCATTATATAATTATTGTACCACGTCATAATAAGTAGACTACTCTCATTCCTTGAACTTCAGTTTAACATGAATTTTTAAATTTATACTATTTTTGCAGTACTCATTGGTAATAATGGGACAGTTCCTGGTTACGTAGGATATTGTGACTCACAAGGTGCGTCAACGTGTATACTGTACTGATGATAGAAGACGCACATGGTGCGTCGTCGTTTTCCTTGCATGTCACAGAGACGCACACGTTGCGTCGTCATCTCTACTGTGTGGATAGTACTGTGACGCATACGGTGCGTTGTCTGCATTGTGTGGTTAATGTGACGCACAGGGTGCGTTGTCGTGTGATGTCGTCGTGACACACCTGGTGTGTCAATGTGTACATTGTGCATATGGAACAGGACACACATGATGCGTCATCGTTTATATTTTATATCGTATAAATAAAATAGGACGCACATAATGTGCAACCGTTTTCATTGTGTGGATAAGGTTGTGACGCACAAGGTGTGTCAATGTGTACATTGTGCAGATGAATAGGACACACATGGTGCGTCATCGTTTATATTTTGCATTGTATATATGAAATAGGACACACACGGTGTGTCATCGTTTACATTATATACACTGTATTATCTATTGCGAATGTATGAGTGGTGATGTAATAAGATGTAGCGAGATATAGTAAGATATAGTGTTGTAAAATTATACCTCTAAGCAATATCTAGTAAAGTCCAAATTTCTAGGGGAATATACTATGTTCTGTTTTAAGATTTTGTTTGAATACTTCATATTAGAGTAGTTCTGGTATTGGCAATATAGAAAGAGGTGAAGGTTCTATGCAGTGTTTAAAAATTTGTAAATTTGAAGATTTGAAACTTCAGAAAATTGAAGGTTTGGAAATTTCTGAAATTAATAAGTTTAGAATCTCTGAGATTTCAGGATTTGATGTAACAATTTTAGCTGCTAAAAATTTCGGTATAAAAATGTACGTAAAAACGATCGTAAAAAAATACAGCAAACATTATTATCAATTTATTGCGCAATACTAAATCTTATTTCGTTGTATCATATTTTCCATTTATTTTATGATATAACCAAATTATTATCGTTGTAATCTATTTTCGATAAAAATAGAGATGAAATCTTGAATGTCTGAAAAATTTGTACCAAAAAATTGATACAATTACAGACTAAATTTTAGTATTTCATATTAAATCAGAAAATATTCGTTGCTTTATTATGATAATTCGTTTTCGCAGAAATGGATTTAAATTTTACCGCCATTTAAGATCACATCCGGTTTAGACCAGTATGGCGGTACATTTTGCGATCACTGCTTGAAACGGTGTTCGAGTAAACCACGATAGATATTACGTGCGTGACGTCAGTAGAATTCTTAACTGGTTATCGACATAAAGAATATGATTTCGAAACTGTCAATTCCGTGACGAATCTTTTGTCACGTTAATTCTCTTTTCTTTTTTTGTTACTCACGATTCTCGCGTCTCGTATCACCTTGAGAAGGACCAAGAGGATCTCGAATCTTGTCGATTTTTAGCATTAAAATCGAGTCGTCTGATCGTGTTCCCGTCACCGTTCGCGTTATCGTGTCTGGTAAATTCACGTGTTACGTAAATCTTCCAGAGATCCGCGCATCTTTGACCAATTAGCGAGTCTCGTTTTTATCGAGCCGACACGGTTCACGAAAGAGTCATTGACAAAAATTCGCTAGCGATATTTCGTTTCGTTTTGCAGCCAGACCAGTGCTGGATTAATCAATTAACAAAACATGCACTCGCTCAGGGAATCACAATTTTTCAGATCTTGAATATCTTTCAGAAATTTTATTTTACGATCTATATTTTTGCAATTGTTTATTATTCAACTTATTTTGATGTCAGCTACAATATGTAACTATAAATATTGATTGATGTTATGTCAGTAAAAAAATGACGTCGTTTAAAAAGGTCAAGATCTCCGATCTTGTTTCAACTTTAATATTCACAACATGACTTGTAAATATTAAAGTATTTGTCAAGTAAGCTGTTAATTTGTAACTTATTGAAAGTTAATAAAATTTTGTTAATTATTTTGTCAAATTGTTCAAAGTATAAGAGTGTATTGGAATAAAGATACTGTATAAATTTGTAATAATTTTTAGTGGTCAGGGCACCTGAAGGTGTTAGTACAGCACTGAACCAGGGACGAAACTACTGACGACGCAACAGGTGCGTGTTGCAGCAATATTTTGGTGCAGAGAAATTTATCCAGGATCTAAATTATTCGAAATTGGAATATAATCAATTGTACAGACAAGGTTATGAGAAAGCAATATATTTCTGTTGGGGCTATGATATCACTAGGTAATAAAAGATTATAGTACCCTAATAAAAAACTTAGAAGATCAATACATTTTATCAATATCTCAGGGTTCTTAATAGTAACGGAGTATTCTATGATACTGATAATATTTTGTTTATGGTGCATGTTGACATGGAATTTAGAAATGTGCTTGTAAAAATTGGAAAATACGAAAAGCAGAAAACTGAGTAATTGAATAATTGAACTGAATAATTGAATAAATGAGGAATTGAATAATTGAATAACTGAATAATTGAGGAACTGAATAAATTAATAATTGAATAAATAAATAATCGGATAATCCACTGATTGAAAAATTGAATAGTTGGATAATTGAATAATTGAGGAACTGAACAATTAAAAAAATTAATAATGGAATAAACAAATAATCGAATAATTGAAAAATCGGATAATCAACTGATTGAATAATTGAATAATTGAAAATTTAGAATTTGATAATTTAGAAATACAAAAGCTTGAAAATTTGGAAATTTGAGATGTTAAAAAATTAAAAAATGGGGAAATTAAATAACTGAATAATTGAATAATCGAATAATCCAGCAATCGAACAATTGAACAATCGAGTAATCGAATAATAAAATAATTGAAACATTGAAATCTGGGAATTAGTGAATTGAAAAGTTTGAAAATCTGAAATCTGACGAATTAAAAAATTGCAGTATTGAAAATTCAGTATTTTCGAAATTTCGTAATTGAATAAATTTAAATTTATTACCCAAAAATAAATGAACAGAAAAATTACAAAATGAACAAATTGAAAATCTGAAAAACTGAAAAACTGCGAAACTGAAATACTTAATAACATAAAACTGAAAAATTGAAAAACTGAAAAAGTAAAAAAAAGATTAAACAATTGATCCCTGCAAGTTTAAAAATCGGAAGTTAAGTTAGATATATGGAAATGAAAAGAAGTTGGAATGCGGTAATTCAGGTAAGGTTATATCGCCCTCGGCGTTGAAATTCCTAGGCCCGTCCCTGTTTACATTGTATAAATTTTCCAACGGAACGAAGGAACAGCGGGAAGTCGAAGAATTACCATACAATCGCGATCAGAATTTGCCGTTGAAGAGCTTTTCAGCGAATTCAAATGAAATCGGTGAACACCGACGACCGGTTAATTATCGCGTTCATATCGAACGATCAATTCAAAAATTACCCCGAAATAAAAATTTCCTACTGTAAAATATTTCGATCGCGTAACGAACAAAATGATTTGCATCACGTTATGTAAGAGCAATATAATTTAACAACATTAATGCCACGAGAAAGTGATTATTATTCGTTATCGTCGTTATCTATGAATTTATTTTGAAGCAATCGTATTTACTGTTGAGTCATTCGCTGGCAATCGCTATGCTCCATTAAATAAGCGAACTTACTTGATTAGTATAAATTATATATATTGTAGCGAAAAGTTGAATGTCCTCGACGAAATGAAATATATTCTTTTTATTGCATATTCGCGTTTTTAAGTTTCCGTTTGTTGATCGTGGAAAAATACTGGTTAACATAATATAAAATTTACGACATTATTATACAGCTGTTGTGATTATTGATAATCTGTCAGTAGCGCGTAGAATAATAATTGAAAATTAAATAGCGATGCGGTCAGAACAGAGATCAGTGTTTCTCAACCTTTTTATCGCCATATTTATTCATGTACTTGTTTGATATGTCTAGATTTTTGTGGTTATAATTCGACGATTTTTGAAACTTGGTAAATTGGGGTTGCTGTATGTTATATAATTATTATATGTTATAATTGATCACATGATAATTAAAAATGATATAATCATTGATCATATAGTAATTCATAGTCATGTAATAAGTCATCACATAATAATGTAATAATTGATAATCATATAATAATTAATTACATAATAATTAAAAATGATATAATCATTGATCATATAGTAATTCATAGTCATGTAATAATTCATCACATAATAATGTAATAATGTAATATGTAATAATTGATATTCATATAATAATTGATTACATAATAATTAAAAATGATATAATCTACAGTAATTTAATTATCCAAATTTTCAATTTTTCACATTTCTAAACTTTTAAGTTTTAAGCTGTACAAACTTTGAAAATTCCAATTTTAAAAATTAATACTTTCAAATTTTCTGTATCTGTAATTTAGTATTTGAAACTTCAGTATGTAAGAATAAAAATACAGAAATGTTTCAATGTATTTAAATTTTCAAATGAAGAAATTAACAATCCATCAGAGCGTAAGGTTACAGTAGCCCATCACTTCTGCACAATTACTTGTTTTCTAATAGGCCACGCAACATAATTGTCTAATCGATGCGATTACTAACAATCTAACAATAGCCATGTATGTAATCTTCAATACTAGGCAAAATATTCCAAGAAAGGTAACGACGATGAGAGAACAGGTATGCACAATCCTGATTTCTAAATTTTTTGAATATTCTAATTTTTCTAGATTTTCTCAATTTTCTACTTTTTTTGAATATTCTAATTCTTCTAATTTTTCTAGATTTTCTCAATTTTCTACTTTTTTTGAATATTCTAATTTTTTTCATTTTTCTAATTTTTCTCAATTTTCTACATTTTTTTAATATTCTAATTTTTCTAATTGTTCTAGTTTCTCTCAATTTTCTCAATTTTTTTTTTATATTGTAATTTTTCTAATTGTTCTAGTTTCTCTCAATCTTCTCAATTTTTTTGAATAATCTAATTTTTCTAATTTTTCTCAATTTTCTAAATTTGTTTAATATTCTAATTTTTCTAAATCTTCCAAATTGTATAAATATTCCAAATTTCACAAATTTTATAAATATTCTAAATACTCAACATATTTCACAATTTCTACATTTTTAAATTTGTTAAATTCCTTAAATTATCTTAATAGCAAGACCCTTCAACACTTTTCCATAATAATTTTTCTCCATAATTGCCATAATTTCACCCTCACCTAATTAACCATTATTATATCCATTAATTTTATTCCATTACTACTCTACTTGCATACAAAATGTGTTTCCAATTTTAATAAGCTATTAAATCAGAAATTCCATATCAAATATACACATCTCTAATAATTAGTTATAAATTTACGCCACTGATTTTCTAATTATTAACTTTTGGCAAGTACAACTCAATAAACTATGCCTCCAGTATCCAGATTTGTATCTTCGTTCAAATTACCGAAGAAAAAAGTGATTCAAGCATTAAACCGATCTCTACTTCTCATTCTCGTAGCCTTTACACTACTTCACTTCAAATTTAATTTGCATCGTTCACGATTACATAATGTAACATCATAGTTGCGTGCAGAAGTTCGTGTAATATTTACATAATATACACAGTGATTATCTGGTTAAGGAGTCGTATAATCTCCAACTAAAATATCTAATCAATTCTAAGTTAGAAAACAATTCTTCTCTGTTTAACAACATCCACCATCAGAATTACAAATCGCTACGAACATTTTTAGATACAAATTAGAATCAGACCGTCACGATAAAGCATCGTGGAAAGGTAGAATGTGGAGGAATCTTTGCGAAGCACAGTAGCGTACATTCGGGAGATATGTTCAGGTACTTTAGATAAGAAGTTTCAGCATTTTTTAATATTGTAGTTTGCAATTTTTGTTTGTTATACTATTCTTAGGTTTTGTAAGTTTTCGAGGGATTAATTTTAATGAATTGTTGCATTTTGTGGGATTTGAGGGATCAAGTTTTTTAAATGCTGAAATTTACAAATTTAGAAGTGACATAACCTACAAATATGTAAATTCGATAATTTTTAAATTTCTGATTTGTTAAATTTTCAAAGTTACAAGTTCCTAATTTCTAATTTTCAAATTTCCAATTTCTCAAATTCGTAATTTTCCAAATTCTTAATTCCCTAAATTCCCATTTCTTAAATACCCAATTCCTAAATTCCCAATTCCTAAATCCCCAATTCCTAAATTCTCAATTCCTCAAATTTCCAATTTCTCAAATTCCTAATTTTCCAAATTTTTAATTCCCTAAACTCCCATTTCCTAAATACCCAATTCCTAAATCCCCAATTCCTAAATCCCCAATTCCTAAATCCCCAATTCCTAAATCCCCAATTCCTAAATCCCCAATTCCTAAATCCCCAATTCCTAAATTCCCAATTCCTAAATCCCCAAATTCCTAAATCCCCACATTCCTAAATTCCCAATTCCTAAATCCCCACATTCCTAAATTCCCAATTCCTAAATCCCCAAATTCCTAAATTCCCAAATTCCTAAATCCCCAATTCCTAAATTCCCAATTCCTAAATTCCCAATTCCTAAATCCCCACATTCCTAAATTCCCAATTCCTAAATTCCCAATTCCTAAATCCCCAAATTCCAAAATCCCCAAATTCCTAAATCCCCAATTCCTAAATTCCCAATTCCTAAATTCCCAATTCCTAAATCCCCACATTCCTAAATTCCCAATTCCTAAATTCCCAATTCCTAAATCCCCAAATTCCAAAATCCCCAAATTCCTAAATCCCCAATTCCTAAATTCCCAATTCCTAAATTCCCAATTCCTAAATCCCCAATTCCTAAATTCCCAAATTCCTAAATTCCCAAATTCCTAAGTTTCTAAATTTTCACTCTCTAAATTCCCAAATTCCCAAATTCCCAAATTTCCTAAATTACATTAATCTTGCAAAACTGGTCGTCCACAAAAATTTGATTCGAAAAGTCCCAGATTTTCGAACAAAAATGTCCACATCATTCTTCTAATAACCCTCTAGTTAGTGTCTCTAGAATCATTCACATATTAATCTTCCAAAAATAATCGTGAAAAAATTAGATCTGAAGAACGAGTCCGATACTAGCCCAGATATTCCAATGAAAATTACTTAAATAACCCTTACATTTCACATATTTCTCTGCGACTCTCGAATTATTGCAAAAATGGTGGTGAAGAACTTAGATCTGAAGCTCCTAGTTCCTATCCCAGATATTCCAACGAAAATGTCCACATTTCTTGAAGTGTGGTGTCTTGAAGTCCTCGTGTTTCTCAAATTATTCATAAATCTTGCAAAAATGGTGGTGAAGAACTTAGATCTGAAGCTCCTAGTTCTTAGCCCAGATATCTGAACAAAGATGTCCACATTTCTCGAATAACCTGTATCTCTTAAATTATTAATTAATCTTACAAAAATAGTGGTGAAGAACTTAGATCTGAAGCTCCTAGTTCCTATCCCAGATATCTGAACAAAGATGTCCACATTTCTCGAATAACCTGTATCTCTCAAATTATTAATTAATCTTGCAAAAATGGTGGTGAAGAACTTAGATCTGAAGCTCCTAGTTCTTAGCCCAGATATCTGAACGAAGATGTCCACATTTCTCAAATAACCTGTATCTCTTAAATTATTAATTAACCTTGCAAAAATAGTGGTGAAGAGCTTAGATCTGAAGATATTTAAAATGTCCACATTTCTCGAACAACCATGTACCCGAAACGATTAATCTAGGAAAAGTGTCGAATAAATTAGACCCGGAGTCCCTAATTCGTAGCCCGGATACGGAAAGGATGCGGAAGAGTCCTAAGTAGAACGTGTCGACAGAAGCAACTGGCACGGCCAGTTCTCGATTACGTTGCAATTCCACGGGATCGTTGGTGTGCATTGGAAACGATCGGAAACACCGGCCAGCACACCGAGAACGAGTATCGTTTCCCTACACGCACGGAACAGGCGTGCACGAGCCGCTTATAAATAACGTCAGCGTAAAAATTAGAATTACCGAGTGACGTAGACCTTATTGAAACAAGTGTTCTCGCCAAATCTGGCTCGCGATAGCCAAGTGACAATCATCCTATCGGAGGTCTTCGATGAGTACCACTGAGGTTATCCTTAGAGTATCATCCTAATCTGTATACTTATCTGAGCACGTGTCCTGTCGGCAAACTCCTTCGGGATCGAACAACCGCACAGAAAGGATCACGCAACACGTAGCAAAATTCGGAGAAGTCACCGGGCAACCGGGGAACGGCAACTGGGTCACTGTCATTCCCAGTGGATGATTTACGAGAAGGAAGTCGCGATCGGATACGGTGTCTCCATCTCTGGCACGATCGGCACGCTGACCGCGAGAAGTCGACGTTGCGAAGCGCTGGAAAGAACTGGCCAACCAGGAGGCCACGAAACGAGATTCCTGTTATTCCTTCCTACTCTTTAGTCCGCCTTGCCTTGACTTGCCCTGGCAACGTCATCGTACGCGATCATCGTCGTGGCTCGTCATCTGATTCCTCGCCGAGTCTGACGTCATGCGGAGGAACTTGAACCTACGCGGGTCCTGTAATTCACCAGCGATTTTTGCTGGGAACATTTTTCGCATCAACTTTGACTCGCCGATTTTGTTTAAACTTTGGGATAACGTTCGGGGTAGCTTTCTTGGTTGTTCTGCAAAATTCTAGCGCGCAACTCTTTGCAGTTTATTTTAGAGCTTGTATTGGTCATTTGTATTCTAGTGTGTAACTAACTTAGTAAGTTTAGTGAGTATTACTGTATTTTAGTGCTTTAATACCTTTAGTTCTTGTATCTAACTGGTTTGATAATTGTTGTTTTTAACTGTCTAAAATTGTATTTAATTATTTTAATTGCTTTTATGTGATTATTTAACTGGTTTAATCATTTATGTGTGGTTGTTGTATTTAACTGTCTGCATTTTTATTTAATTATTGTATTTAATTGTTTTAATAGTTTTTATTTAATTATTGTATTTAACTGGTTTAATCATTTCTGTGTGGTTGTTGTATTTAACTGTCTGCATTTTTATTTAATTTCTGTATTTAATTGTTTTAATAGTTTTTATTTAATTATTGTATTTAACTGTTTTAATCATTTCAGTGTGGTTGTTGTATTAACTGTCTTCATTTTTATTTAATTGTTTTAATAGTTTTCATTTAATTATTGTATTTAACTGGTTTAATCATTTCAGTGTGGTTGTTGTATTTTACTGCCCTAATAATTTAGATTTTGTATTATAATTTCATATTTCGTTGTACTTAACTATCTTAATACTTTGTATTTAATTATTGTATTTAAAAAATGAAAAATTAAATTTAAAAATTTTTTAAATGAAAAATGAAAAATTTATGTATTTTTAAATTGCAACAATTTGAAAACTTGAAAATTCTATGATTAATTATTATGGAATTTAAAAGAGACCTAATTTGCAACCTTAATGACTTAAGTTTAAAATTCAAAGTCATAATTTGATAATTCACAAATCAATAATACTCTACTATATTAAAAATTAAATTAACTTAAAGAAATTTAATTAATTAAAGAAATGTAGCACAAAAATACCTAAAGTGTTAAAAATATAAGAACCTTGTAAATTATTAAAAGATGTAAATTTTTCACCTTGAATTTTTTGAAATTCCCATTTGGTACTGAACATGACATTGAGTGCAAAGGATTCTCTGAACTGACATGAACGAATAAAAACCATGAACGATGTTACAGGTGCGGTTTCAGAATTATATGAGAGATTTATAATAATCTGGCGAAATGTAAAGAGAAGTTGGTATACAGGAAACAATAACTGCTATTTGGCACAGTTTCGAGTACGGTTTTCTGTCGTTTCTCACTAGGTCATTGCATCCTTTTATCGAGTTAGCAATGGTAATTCCTTTTCTCCAACGTACTTGCTTTTTCCCGCTATTCTTTGTTTGCGAACGGAGCATTCCCTCGCGAAAGAACGTAAAATCGTCGCTTACGACCTTCTCAAGGTGAACTCGAAAATTTTCGCCAACATCGTAAACAACCTCTATAATCCGTTGAAGTACGAACGTATTTCATACGGAAATATTAGCACGAATAAAGTTTACTCTTATTCCAGTGAACATCGGCTTCAATCTTATCAGCCGGAAGTTCAAGAAATTCATGGCTTTATCAATGTGCATACTTTTTGGAATTAGTCGAAGTTACCTTTTTATTATTCGGAAATTAATGGACTTGTGGATTTTTATGTGAAGCATGTGGCTTCTGAAATTTAGGGTGACTGCACGTATGTAATATATTATTATAAAATGTAATTATGTAACATAATATATTACTATAAAATAGCATGTACTATACATGAACGTAAATAAGAAATAAAATTAGTATATATTTGGTATACTAGTTTATACTATTTCGTACTAGTTTAGTAAAATATATAATGAATTATATAATAAATGTATACTAAATACATATACTAAAATATACATATGTAGATTAAAATATACATTATACATAAAATAATCTATATTATATACTACACACATATGTATGCTTTTATACTACACTACACTATAATACTATAATATTATTTTGTATGCCTAATTATATAAAAGATCATATAATAAATATATTGCTACATGCAACACAATAATTATTTATTCAAAGTTGCTAATAATTATTTACTGAACTGATAAATGTGTTGAAATTATTATAAATTACTGAGAACTGTTAAACATTTGCAGATTATTATTAATTATTTTTTAACAGTAAAATTACTGTTTGATGAAAAATTGAATCTGGGTTAAGGAAAGATTTGGTTTGCTAGCTTACTGAAATCAAAAGTAAGATTGTTTCAAATTTTCAAATTTTTTAATTTTTGCTTCTCTATTTTTCAAATTTCTATCTCCCCAAATTGTCAAGTTTCTGCTTTTTAACTTTTTAAATTTCTATATACTCAAATTGTCAAATTTTTCAAATTTTCAAATTCCCAAGTTTGAATGTTCAAATTCTCAAACTCTAAAATTCCCAAATCTCCTAATCCATGATCCCAAATTCCTAATTTCCTAAATTTTTAAATCTCAATATCCCTAAATCCCCTAGTCCCCAACTACTATGTCTTTCAGATTCCTCAATCTCAGATACCAACTGCTCAAATTCCCAAATTCTGAATCTTTAAATTTCCAAGTTCCCAACTCTCCATTTCCCAAATTTTGAATCTTTAAATTCTCAAATTCCCAAGTCCTCATCTCCCAAATTCTTGCACCTCCAAATTCTTACACCTCCAAATTCCCAACTCTTCAAATTCCCTAATTCTAAATCTGTAAATTCCCAAATTCCTATATCTAACTCCCCATCTCCCAAATTCTGAATCTCAAAATTCCCAAATTCCCAAATCTCCAACTCCTCATCTCCCAAATTCTGAATCTCAAAATTCCCAAATTCCCAAATCCCCAAATTCTCAAATTCCTAAATTACCAAATCCCCAAATTCCGAAGTCCCCAAATTCCCAAATTCCTGAATTACCAAATCCCCAAATTCCCAAATCCCCAAATTCTTAAGTTCCTAAATCTCTAAATCCCCAAATTCTTAAGTCCCCAAATCTCTAGATCCCAAATTCTTAAATCCCCAAATCTCTGTATCCCAAAATTCTTAAGTCCCCAAATTCCCAAATCTCCAACTCCTCATCTCCCAAATTCTTGCACCTCCATATTCCTAAATTCCCAAATTCCCAAATTCCGAAATTACCAAATCCCCAAATTCCCAAATCCCCAAATTTCTAGATCTCAAATTCTTAAATCCCCAAATCTCTGTATCTCAAAATTCTTAAGTCCCCAAATTCCCAAGTCCCCAAATTCCCAAATCTCCAACTCCTCATCTCCCAAATTCTTGCACCTCCATATTCCCAAATTCCCAAATTCCCAAATTCCTAAATTACCAAATCCCCAAATTCCGAAGTCCCCAAATTCCCAAATCCCCAAATTTCTAGATCCCAAATTCTTAAATCCCCAAATCTCTGTATCCCAAAATTCTTAAGTCCCCAAATTCCCAAGTCCCCAAATTCCCAAATCTCCAACTCCTCATCTCCCAAATTCTTGCACCTCCATATTCCCAAATTCCCAAATCTCTAGATCCCAAATTCTTAAATCCCCAAATCTCTGTATCCCAAAATTCCCAAGTCCCCAAATTCCCAACTCCCCATCTCCCAAATCCCCAAATGCACTCTACCACCGATCCATGTTATATCACAAAGCAGTGATACTCATGCTCTGCCATCGACAGTTATCTAACGCCTTAAATTCCTCAGTTAAGTCAAACTAACGGCAACCGAAGTTTCAACGGTTGCGATGATCGCACGTCATAAGAATAGCAACAGTGTTGAATATTTGCGAACCTATCCGAAAGTAGAGTTGTGTACGGGACTCGTTATCGGTTCGATTGTGTCCGGTTGTCCGAACACTCGTATCAAGATGTGTCAACGTCACGGCCGGTGATGGTATTCCGGTCGGTGTTGGTAGCACTGCTAGGTCGGTTAACCTGGCCCAGAAACTAAGCCGGAACTGCTCGAGGAATCAATGACCTTGGCACGAGTAATGCCAGGACATGCGATCGTTCGCAAGGAAGAAAGTTCCATTCGCATCTGTTGCGCTATGAAGCGGAATCAAAAATTCCACGATCGCAACTAGTCCTCTACGTCCCCCTCCGACGAAATAAGGATAAGGGTGAATTATGGGAACCAGGACAGTGACTTCGAACAAGCATATTTGGAAAATTAGAGATGGCTGTTTTCTTTGAAACTTTAATTGCAAAACGGTTTGAGGCAGTTTTCTGCGGTGAAAGCATTGCGATTTTTGTAGCTTAACAGTTATAAAATTTTAATGATAGCAGTATTTTTAATATAAACGTTCAAATTTTAATATATTTTTTTCAACAAAAAATTTTGTTAGGGCACGTAATTATAAATATTTCTTTGGTTTGCATAATAAATTGTAAAAACTTTTGTAGAATGTAGAATGTAGAATGGCTTAATTTTGAAGCAATTCAAAGTAAAGTGATCCCATAATTTTATGAAAAATATATATTATGTTTACATAAATTTTATTTATATAATATATAAATATTGATTTTAATATCATAAAAGATAACGCATATTACTGCGAGTCGTGATAAGAATATCTACTCTGATAGTATAGAAATAATAATTTTATCTATTCCTGCACAAATTTTTGCAAATATATTTTTGATCACGAGAAATTTGTTTAAGAATTGTACAATTTCATAAAACTTCAGTAGCATAAATTTTCATGTTTTTAAAAATTGTATAAAAACGCATTATAACTAACGTTAAACATAACTCATATTATAGATTAATTTTATTCTTTATTATAATATTAGTGAATAAGCTTATTATTAGTGAATGAGCTTCATTACATTTAAGTTTAAATATTAAATTTAAAATCGAATAATTTTACAATAATTTTGTATTTAAAATCGTACATTTTTGCCAAGAGATGTCGCCACTATACCAATCACGTGTTATTATTATATATCATAGTTGTGCACGCTGCATGAAAAGAACCGCTAAAAACTATCTACAAAATCAATTAAATTATAGTGAAATTATATTTGAAAATCTCATAATGAGTAAAATTTGTTGTATATGTTCAAAAACAGATTGTTCGTATAAATGTCCTACGTGCAAAGTGCCCTAGTAAGTACATTATAGGTTATATTCATAATTATGACATTGCCGCCAGCTAATTTTGATCTATGAGCACTTTTACAAAACTCTATTCATGCATTAAAACATTAACAACAACCACTTTATATTTTTATGTATTTTAATAGTACTGAATATATCATATCAGTCAAAAAATAAAAGTATCATCTCAGTTATTATAATGAACATATGAAATTAATGTTCACATTATAGGATGATTATCTTAACAACCCTAACATTAAGAATTAAGTCTTATGTTAATCTTGTTCTACAAACTTATTTAACACATAAGATTCATAAATACTTTTTATGTTTGTTAGTTGTTCTGTAGGTTGTTACAAGGGGCACAAAGAAAGTAATTGTCAACCAGAGGACTCTAAGCAAAGTGAAGTTACAAGAGATGAAAGTATTACATATGAATTTCCTACAGAAGATACTGTTCCCATTGAGAAACTAGAACAATTGCGTCACAGTGAAGAATTGAAAAATTGTTTAAGGAATCCTCATGTACGTGATATCATGCGTGCAATTTTGACAGACAAGAATCCAACAAAGGTCATTGCTTTGGCAATGACCGAACCAATATTTGTGGAAATGGCAGATGCATGTTTGAAAGTTGTAGAACCTTCAGTTGACGATCAACCATGTTAATATACATAGAACTATGTAATGGTGGACCAAAGTTAGATCATTGTTATGTACTGTGATGTTATTGCAAATGGTATGCTGTTAAAATAGGTATATGAATCATAAACCGTATGTTTTATAGTATTATATTTTAATTTCAATTTAGGAAACTATAGGGAGGTATTGAATGGACATACATTTTTGATAATCTTTTTTATCAAACATTTATTAAAAAATCGAATTCAGTTTTGTGATTATTAAACCTGAAAGTACATAGAAGTACACTGTTGGTAATTTGACATTTGAACACATACATGTGCACACAGGTAATGAACACTTTCTTTTGGAAGTTTGTTTACAAAAAATTGCAAAGTAATTAAAGCATTGAGTCTTTTGAGTGACAAAACGAAATGTAGTTTTCGAGATCTGTTGGCATTTCTGTCCCATCTAGCTCCTTCTGAAGGGAATGGTACCTTTTCCTAACATGAAATGCTGCCATTTTTGGTTGTCTCTCCCTTGTGAATATACCCTTCTTGTTTCCACCCACTCTAATGAATGCTATTAAACATATATAATGTAGTTCTTATTGCTATTTTTATTGCTACTTTTTTACTTACTTTGAGCTGTTCTGAAATCTGCAAAATTCCAAATAAATTCTCCAATGAAGAAACCTTCATTTCTTAATTGGTCAAATGCTTCAAAATGCCTGGAGAGAACTTCTTTCTGATATTCTTCACTCCATACATACTCGGGCAACTAAAAAGTTATAATAATATTCCTTTTTAAATAATTATGTCAGTATTTATTAATTGAAAATATACTACTAGACAGTATTAAATTGAAATATTTCAGGTTTAATTACATAGTGAAAAAATAATATAAAATTCACCATAAATATTGCAAACTTATATTTAAGAAAACTTCTGATTACATTTAACACATTGTAATTATTAAATAACTTACCTCATGTAATCCAGGCATAGTATCGGCTCCATACTCGGACATAAGTACAGGCTTATTATATTTTTTGTGCCATGCTTCAGCTTCTCCTATAACTCGGTCCGTTATGGTGTCGAGTCTGCCTGGGTTATTGTACCAAGCATTATACCGATTAAAGCTAATCACATCAAGGTATTCGCCGGCTTTGTCCTCCTACAAATGAATTGTACATTATCTGTATTGTAATGTGTGTATAGTTTGTTGTAGTTGTAATACATGAATTGTATCGGGTGCTTCGCGTAATATTAATTTCCATAAATTAATTTATTTTGCATCTATAGATACAGGTTAGAGTGAGTTGAAAAATTCATGTAAAAACATAAAAATATAACAATTTCGTGAAGCACCCGTATTGTGAAGATGTAAAATTAAATAAAAGTAACCTGAACTGCTCGTGCCATAGCAATCGTAACCGGCCTAGTAGGGTCCAGTGCCTTAGTGTGATGAGCCACCTGCTTAAAGTATTCTCCAGCTTCTGGTAGCTGCGTCCTGGGTTCGTTTGCGAGTGACCACATAATCACCGAAGGACGATTCTTGTCTCTCCTTATAAGCTCGGATAACGAGTCCTTGTGACGCGAAAGGAGAATCGGCGTGAAGTTCTCTGTGTCCACAGACGGACACTCGTCAATAATGAGGAAGCCTAACCTTTGAAGAAACAGACAAAGTAACTCTTTTTACTAAACGATGCTCCTTATTATCAGATGTACAGGGTGTTCAAATAAAACCATTCAATATTTGTACAGTACATAGGACACATTGTACTAAGTTGTGTATTGTACTGAGATGTGAACATTTTTGTATCATCATCATAGCATCATACTGACTTCTGTCATCACAGTGTTTACCTAAGTGGTTATAAACTGCCTTTTGGATGACCTCATTCAATACATACTTCATGACAGAAGATTTCATCGGCAATCAGTCAGTTGTCATCAACCGGTGATTATGGATCTATTTAGCACTCCGCAGTTACCGTACTAAAAATGTCAGTGTGTTACTTTAATGAAGAAATGACAGATATGCATTTTATGTATGGTCATGCTAATGGAAGTGCTTAAGCTGCACGTCGTTACATGGAAAATTTTCATAATTGGAGAGTTCCCACTCATACGCTGTTTCAAAATCTTCATGAATGTCTGTATGACGTTCATTTAAAACTTGCCATCGAAACTCTGGCAGACCTAGATCTAGAGAGAATCGCATTTTAAGGATTGTAATCCTGGAAGCAACGTAAGAATGTCCGATGCCGTAGGCACTACTCTCATCTGAAGAACTCTTTGTGAGCAGTTACAGTTCATACCATATCTAACTAGTGCAAATACTCGCTTCATTGGGCTATGAAGCAAGAATAGAATTTTCACAGTGGCTAATGTACTTCGAATCTGAATTCCGTCTTGGATGTTACCGACCGAGTGTTATACTGCGTCTGGTAGAACAATTACCGACGTGCTACATGCTCTATCCTATGTTCCACATACATATTGAATGATTCTTTTGGACATTCTGTTTAAGTTCGTGTGCTTTGATTGTGTTAACAGGGATTGAACTAACTACTTGAAAACTTGCTATGGATTCAATAACAGTGTGTTGTACAACTCGAAGTGATCAAAACCACCATTTGGTTGCATAAGATGTGGATGTAGAAAGGAAAATCTAACGTGCTCAGTACTATTAACATCTGAAGCATTACATCTAATAATGGGTGTTGTACACTGCAAGTGCTATAATTCTCAGAGTCTTGTAACTGGATTTGATTGTTAAGAGGTCTTTACCGGTCAGCCACGTCAATGACTTCCTCGCTGTAAGGATAGTGGCTAGTCCTGTAGGCATTAGCGCCGACCCACTGCAACAACTCATGGTCTCTGGCAACAGTAACCAAGTCCAGACCACGTCCCCTTATGATCGAGTCCTCGTGCCTACCGAATCCTCTCATATACAGAGGTTTATTGTTAAGTAACAAGGTGGTGTTTGTCCAGGTCAACGTCCTGATACCAATGGGTAGCCTGTAGATGTCTACCCCGCTGTCGTTCAGCACTGTCAATGTGACCTGGTATCAAAATTCTGTTATTTGAAACAAATCCGTAAGGAGAATTTGTGACACTTTATAGTGTTCAGTGCATTTGCATATACGACTGTACCTCTAAGGTGTATAGGTATCCAGGATCGGTGGACATACCCCTGGGCCACCACAATTTAGCGTTTGGTACCTTCAGCGTGCCGGAGAACCCGTAAATCGACTCGTTCACGGCTAAAATCCCTTCAGCATCGAGCAAGCTCACTCTGCAGATAGGAATTTCGTGTTCGTGTAAGCCGGCCGGTTCAACGGTATATTTTACGATACCAACATCACCGATCAGTCCCGTCGTTACTGTAATGTCCTCGATGTAGATCCGCGGTTTCGTGTGCAGCAGAACGGGCCTGCAATTAAACGATCAGTATCTAACAGCGCTGGAAAGTGGACGGATCCTACTTTCATTTCAGGATAGGCAAATAAATTGTTATGCACTGGTAGCGCGACTTTGTTTGTCGCGTATCAGTGTTGCGGATCTTTTTATCGTTCAACGACATGGATTTTTCGAAAGTTGCACAGATGGGTCAGCGAGTTCATTATGCGCTGTATGTTCTGTTTGGTTATCATGTTAATTACCGAGGAAGCCGTTGGTGATTCACTTCAGAAATTTAACTTAACTAGTGGAACGGCTCGTGCACGAGGCAAATAAAATTAAAATATTGTTGAATTTTACCAAGACTTATGTTCAAGGATTTCATGTACACCGTGACCATTAATTTTATTCAATTATTTTTTATTAACCTTGACGGTGACCTTGACATCTATGCGCAGTCGGTAACCGAAAGCGTCAAACATGCGCAGCGAAGTTTTGTCGATTAATCATACTAGATTAAAGTGAAATATCTTCACTGCGCATAGTTATACCTTGTCATTAATAACTACGCATATGTGTTATAGTCAAGGTCATTTCTCTTTAGTGAGGACTACGAAGAAGGGTGAATAACGCGTTGAATTTATATCACACTAATAATGTGTAACTAATAATGTATAAATAAATTTTGGAAATGAAACTCACCTGTGTATGCCAGCATAGTTGAAGAAATCGAAAGTGTAGGTCTGCATGTGCACCGACCCATTATCGACAGCCGTTTCAACAATCTTACCCTGTGGGATGCTCGTTTGGAGCAAAGTATTATCCACTGCGACCGTTATGCGATTTTTACTGCCATAAACCAAGTACGAAGTCACCTCAGCTTCGAATGGAAGGTGGCCCATTTCGTGGTTGGTTACCAATCCCCCATTTATCCACTGAAATACAAACAACACAAATCCAGTAATTTTTAACTATAGTGTATACCAAGTTCTGTGAAAGTCGTTCAGATGATAATTTTAAGGAAAGAAAGAAAAGGGCTCACCACTTGCGCTAGGTAATTGACAGAGCCAAATCTAACGAAGACTCTTTGATCTCGCCAAGAGGAGGGCACGAAAAATGTTCGCTGGTACCAAACAGCCCCAACGTGGTCCCTGAGTTCCCTCGAGGTTGTTATATCGTTGTACGACGAAGGCACTGGCATTTTTATCACTTTTCCTACCTACATGAAGCGGTACATCTACATAAATGAATCCTGGTTGATAATCTGTAACTTGCAAGCTTGCTATCAAGTGCAAAGACATCTACGGTTTCTACCATTTGCTAAGCAGTTACTGGTATTTGTTGGTGCAGTCAAAAGGAACTCTAGTTTTATTAGGGATATTGATAATTAAGGGGAGGTCTAACATTCTTTGGTTTTGAGGGATTTTGAAGATTTGGAGGTTATAGGAATTAGGACGGTTGATGATTAAGGGGATATAGGGATTTGGGACACTAGGTATTTGAGGATTTAGGTATTTGGGGATATAGAGATTTGGGGACTTCAGAATTTGGGGATTTAGAGATTTGGGGACTTAAGAATTTGGGATCTAGAGATTTGGGGACTTTAGAATTTTGGGATATAGAGATTTGGGGATTTAAGAATTTGGGGATATAGGAATTTGGCGACTTAAGAATTTGGGGATTTAGAGATTTGGGGACTTTAGAATTTTGGGATATAGAGATTTGGGGATCTGGAGATTTGGGAACTTAAGAATTTGGGGACATAGGAATTTCGAAAACATATATATTTGAGGACATTGAGATTCTGCGATGTAAGGAATTGACGACGTAGCTCTAGGGATCTAGGGATTTGGGAACAGATGAGGTCGTTGAAATTTACATATCTAGGGATATGGGGCCATAGGTATTTGGAAATGTAAAAATTTGTGGACATATTTGAGGATATTAGAATTCTAGAATCTAGGGTTTTAGGAACAAATTTTGGGATCTAGGAATTTAGGAACCTGAGAATTTGAGGACACAAATTTTTGCGTTTAGAAACTTTAGGATGCTAAAATAGTATATTTCATAAAATTTGTTTCAAAATTAAAATTGGAACAGTTTAAACTAAAAAAAACCGCAGTTATTTTTGCAGTAACTTTTATATCAACATCACGCAAAATTTATGTTACAAAACCTTGTACTTTAAGTTTACAATAATTTGATTATTACTCAAACTTAGTGTTCTCAAATTAGAATGTTTTTGTCAAATATTTTGGAAACTATTTAACAAGTCGAGTGTGTAAGTTATTTTAAGTTTTATTAAAATACCTTTGATAATTCGTTGGAAAACCATGCTTCTTTATAACCTCTCAATGTATCTTCCGATGGTGAAACTATAAAGTCCCACATGCCATCGAGGGATTTCACCTACAAAGATTGATTTACTGACAAGTTGCATTGGAATATTATGTTGGACTGTTGTAGATTCTTGTTATATTGCCACTTTCACGATGATTTTTATGTGCATTAGGCGTCCTCTTTTCATTATTATGAGTATTTATGGTGTTTATAGCAACACTTAAGGTCTTATTTTTTAATTTTCAAATTATGGAAGTTAAAATTTCAAATCTGCAAGTTACAATGTTAAGAAGCTATAAAATCACAAAATGACAAAGTTATAAGTTACAAAGTCACCAAGTTTTTCAACCACGAACTCATATAGTTACTAAGTCCCAAAGTTCCAAATTTTCTGACATATTTTTCTTAAAAATTGCTAAGTCCCAAAGTTCCAAATTTTCTGACATATTTTTCTCAAAAACTGCTACAACATTAAAGAATACAATTTCTTCAATATATTATCAATTACAAAGAATTTTCCGTCCCTGAAATTTCATCGGTGGCAATATAACGAGAGTCTACTGTACTTGCAGGAAAAATAGAGACACTACTCGCGATCAGGACCTACTTTGTTTGAAATAAAAATCATTCTATTAACAGTAAAATGTAAAAGCGGAGAAAGGATTACCTCTCGCGATTCGCTTTCTCGCGGATAAAGCATGCCAGGAAGTGGCGATGGTGGAGGAAGATCCTCTTCGTGAGGTAAAGGCGAATATTCAATCGGAGTTTGAGAGTATGTGATTTCAGGACCCGATTCTCCCGCCATCACTGCGCCGATTAGGAGGAAACTTAAACGCCACATTTTCCTGTGTTTTTCCTATAAAAATGGAGAAATTTTTCAAACTCTTCTACAAATGAAAAAAATTTTAGAGCAATCTCAGAGATGTTTTACGTTTTGAAAATATATATTTTTACAAGGTCTTTAACAACATTTTGACATCTCTATTGTTATCGAAGATTTAATATTTAGTTGTAGATTAAATATTTAGTTGTAGCAAGATTATTTTCCATTTTAAATGGAGCTTCTGTTGATACTCCATTTTGTGACACTGACTGCGATAATTATGTTCTGTATTATTCTGCAATATGACGTTTATCTATATAATTACTATGCAATGTAGTATTTTTTACCTACATAATTATTCTGTAATGTAACATTATTTATAAATTATATTTCTTTGTATTTTATCAACAGTGGGTCGTAGTGTGACGAGTAACATTATTTATCTATGTAATAATTCTGCAATGTAACATTGTTTATCTACATAATTATTCTGAAATATAACATTGTTTATCTACATAATTATTCTGCAATGTAACATTGTTTATCTAAATAATTATCTTGCAATATAACATGTTTATCTATACAATTATTCTGCAAAATAACATTACTTAATTATAAATTATATTTCTTGGTGTATTAATCAAGGGTGGATCACAAAATTACGAATAAATTATTCAAGCTTATGTTGCTACATCAACAGAAATCGAATTTTTGAAATAATCGTGGAAACCAGAGACATAATGACTGCAACCTGGAATATAATTTCAGACATTTTGATTAGAGATTCTTGTATCCATTCATCCGACACGATTGCTCGTTCGTTACTCGGATAATCAAAATTCTTTAGAAACATCATAGTCAAATGCTACGTAATCGTTTTTGTAACTGATAATGTGATATCTAATGTACGCGGTTAGGTTAGGAATTTGTAAACAGCTGGGAAAGTAATGTACAGTGGACGCCATTTTGAATATGTATTATAACTCTATTTTTCTTAAGTGCAGTTATGTTAGTAAATCATGGCTAATGTGTTTATAAATTGTAGGTTATAGACATTTTTAAAGGTTTGTAAGTGTTTTTAAGTATTTATAGGCGTTTATAAGTGTTTTTAAGTATTTATAGGTGTTTGTAAGTGTTTATAACCGTTCTATATGTATTTGTAAGTGTTTACAAGTGTTTATAAGTGTTTATAAGTGTTTACAGATATTTATAATCGTTCATAAGTATTTATAACTATATAAGTTATAACACGTTTCAATTGTCTTTACTTAATTTACAGATTGAATGTATTTAAACAACGAAAAAATGTAACATAAATTAAACGTAATTTATTTTTGTTTGTATTTCTTCATCAATGTGTTCATACCCCCACTTCGGAAACACCCTGTATATTATCAGTTCTAATCCAGGACTTCATCAGCGATTAATGTTCAACAGTCAATTAAAACTTCTTATCGATAACAAAAATTCTTAACTTTTCAAGCAACACATGAACAAATTTTGTTCCACATTTTTGACTTATTTTTTCGTTTATATTCACCCCTTTTTGTACACCTGTATACACCTGTATATCAGGAACACCTGTATGTTATCAATTTTAATCGAAGACTGCAATCAATGATCAATTAAAAACTTCTTATCAAGAATGACAAATTTAAAGTTACATAAGAAAAAATTTCATTTAACAATTTTTACTTGTTCTTTCATTAGATTCACCCTCTTTTGACCCCACCTTAAAAATAACTTGTATCAATTGCAATCAAAGATTATTTTTAATTAAGGCTTCTGGTCAAGAATAAAAATTCTTAAATTTTAAAATTACACATGAACAAATATCGTTCAATATTTTTTACTTATTTTTGTTTGTTTAGATTCACCCTCTTGTACCAGTATTTGGAAAACGGTTTCTGAAGAGTATAAGTGTATTATATTTCTGAAAATTTGAGAATGACAATGGTTTGTCGAGTGAATGCAGAGGTACACCTCGTGTGTGTCCCATAGGGTGTCGTTCACAGCAATATCGGCTTCCTGGCACGGTGCCCTCCTACGAGAGCAGACTTCCCTTCCCAAAGCATCAAATCGTTTCCTCGTACACAGTGTCGTCGCTGTCCCTAATTCTTCGAATAGATACTGAGAGAATGTAACAATTGATGCCGTCTATAGCGATGGGAACGATATCGTCGCGAATAGAGTCGAACCATAAGAGAACTACAGATCGGAACCCTGAAATAACCTTCTCCTAACCTTCTGCATTCGAAATTATTTTCGTCGACACGTATCGACTGCAAAATTTTCTGAAGTTCAAAAAAATAAGGATAAAAATAGCATACTAACGTACACAACTGTTATTTATTTTAAGAAAATTTTATGGACATTTTGGCAAAAGCACGACACAAAAGCTCTGAAAATATTTTGACTGGTAGTTTTATTATTTATTAATAATAAAGAAGTAACAATTTTAACGAAATTTATGAAGTTTCAAGGATTAGAAAATTGTCCTTTTTAAATAATAAAATTGAATATATTTCAATAATAAAATTGAGTATTTGTGTAACTTGAATCTGTTATGTAAGGTTATTTACAATTTGAATTTCGCGCCATTCTGTCGAAAAATGGCGGGATGTAAAACGATACCGTTATTTCGTGACACTGATTAGGTCTGGAAACACGTGTCATGTGAATATTATTCGAAACGTGTTTGGCGCGTCTTGCATTTCGTTAAAGGCAGCGATTTCTAATTTTAATTAAGATTCCGGGATTAATTGAGACGATTTTAAAAAGATATTTACATTTATAAATTTATTTAAGTTACATTCTTTTCTCATTTTTATTTTCGCAATGGAATTTATACGATGTTCTTTTTTAAACAATTTGTGGATTATGTTTTAAGGAAGAAGTAAAATTTTCATTTCATTTATCAGTCTTTATTGTAATATTTTTTCTTATTTGAAAATAAATAAATGTAATATTTTGTATAATTTTTTAAGGAAAATTATAAAATGTTTCATTGAAATATTTAAAAAATTTGTATTTCTAATCTAACAATTAAATTCCTGAATTTTTACTGTATTATAGTTTTTTATTTTTTAATTTATCTGAGAATTATAAAGTCTCAAAATCCTAAAATTAAAAAATGTTTAAATACTGAGATTAAAAAATTTCTAAGTTTTAAATTTGTAATTCTTAAAAATTCAGAAATTTTAGTTTTGAAATTTAAAAATTGTAAAATTATAAAATTCTAGTCTTAAAATTACAAAATCCTAAAATGTAAAAATTACAGTCTCAAAGTTTAAAAATTAAAAAATGTCAAAGTCTAAAAATTACAAAATCCCAAAGTCTAAAAATTACAAAATCCCAAAGTCTAAAAGTGAAAAAATTTCAGTCTAAAAATGAAAAAATCCCAAAGTCTAAAAATTAAAAAATCCCAAAGTCTAAAAGTGAAAAAATCTCAGTCTAAAAATGAAAAAATCCCAAAGTCTAAAAATCAAAATCTTCCAAAGTTACAGAGTACAGAAAGCTTAAAGTCTTCAGTACTTAAAGATAACTCGAAATAAACAGTTGAAACAGTTTCAAAATCAAACAATTCCAAAATCAAAAATTGTTAATAACTGACTTTCTCTTTTGTCTGAGATTTATAAAGATATTTATCTGATGTACTATCTCATGCAAATATTGATGAGTCACATCCAAATGTTTGTGCGATTTATTATCTAATCACGATTGGTATACTTATTGTGCTTACAGCGTTCGAAGAAAACGGTCGTAACCACACTTTTATGAAAGTTACTGTTTGTATAATTCTAAATTATCACTGCTCATCGATCGTCGCAAATGTATACTTAACCCACTTCTTTTCAACATTACTCATGTGCAATCTTTAATCGTAAGAAAATATTTTTCTGTCGGCATGTTTTTCCTCATCTTATGAAGAAACTGAATTAAAATTTACAATTTGATACATTATCGTTTCAAAATTGATTATCATACATTTTCTAATATAATTTTGTGTAAAATAATAAAATTGTTAATAAATTATTGTTTAAAAATTGATTTTCATACATTTTCTATTATTTTTTATCATTTTGTGTAGAATAATAAAGTTGCTAATAAATTGATTATTATGAATTTTCAATTATTTTTTAACACACATGACAAGTAATATGTGATTTTTAAATCTTCAAAATTTCTACACTTGAAAATTTGTCAATTTAAAAATGTAAAACTCCCTAATTTTGTAAACTTGACCATTTCTGTAAACTTGAGAAATTTTAAAAATTTATCAATTCCTAAACCTGCTTTCAATTATTCGTTGATCAAAACCAAAA
Source organism: Megachile lagopoda (assembly GCA_036983795.1). NCBI lineage: Eukaryota > Metazoa > Arthropoda > Insecta > Hymenoptera > Megachilidae > Megachile > Megachile lagopoda. The sequence goes on from CM072793.1 coordinate 4,033,717, forward strand.
TATACTTAACCATTTATAACAAAATTGGAGTATTACATTTAACACCTGTAGTACATATAACACCTGTATTATTTCAGTAAACACAACCCAATCAAAACAACGCAGAATCCAAATTTAAAAGTCAATCCAAAGAAACTTCCAAACAATTCAAAAAACTCAACTTGAAACATGAACCTAAATTCCAAACGAAATTACCGAACAACTTCAATCAGCGCATCTAAAAACCGCCATTCCAACAAAATCGATCTTACAAAGTCTTACTAAAACAAATCCATTAATTTCTCTTATCGTTCAGCTTTCGTTAATAAGAAAAAAGATGTATGCCAAGGTCTCTATTCAACCATTCAAAGCAATCATCAATCAGCGTAGCTCACCAAATCCTCGTCCGTTTCCCACAAAAATACCTGCGAAAAGAGTGCAAAAACGAAGGACGCCATCCTATTAATTTCTCGTTCACAAAATCCTCAGAACACGTGGCTAACACCGTGATTTTTATTCTCTCTCCCGCCTTTCAAAAACAAGCGCGCAAAACACTCGAGTCTGGAGGTCGAAAAGATTTCGGCAAGGACAACGTATCCTTGCGAGTTGCGTAAGGATTGTCCGAATCGCAGAAGATTCACTCACCTCTGCGGAGCCTCAAATTGGTCGAATTAATCGATAAAGTTGTCGCATCACAGTCGACCGGTAAATCGACGGATTACGTCGCTGATAGAGTTCAAGGCTCGGGAAGAGGAAGAGTTACGGCGGTTTTCAACGTTTCCGGTCGCGGTCAACGCAACATCGTTGGAACTTGGCACGTTCTCTCCTGTCGAGATCTTACACGCCACTAGAACAGAGAATCGGTTCTACCTATCTCATCGGACTGCACTGCGCCTCGACCGACTGGCCTGCTCTTATATACCGGGTGACCCCGTTGGATCGCCAGATATCGCCAACAGAGTGGATCCGATAGACACGCACGGCGGTCGCTCTATTGTGACCGAGGAGAGATAGGGATTTTTGAGGTTGTGGGTATTCCGGGTGATTAGTAGATGTATTTTTGGGTAGGATGGGGACTTGGAGATTTGGGAATTTAGGGATTGGGAATTTAGGGATTGAGACTGTAGGAACTGGGAATTTAGGAGTTGGGAATTTAGGGATTGGGAATTTAGGGATTGGGAATTTAGGGATTGGGAATTTAGGGATTGGGAATTTAGGAACTGGGAATTTAGGAGTTGGGGGTTTAGGAATTTGGGGATTTAGAAATTTAGGAATTTAGGAATTTAGAAATTTAGGAATTGGGAATTTAGGGATTGGAAATTTAGGAATCGGGAATTTAGGAATTAGGAATTTAAGGATTGGGAATTTAGGAACTGGGAATTTAGGAGTTGGGGGTTTAGGAATTTGGGAATTTAGAAATTTAGAAATTTAGGAATTTAGGAATTTAGGAACTGGGAATTTAGAAATTGTGGATTTAGGAATTGGGAGTTTAGGAGTTGGGGATTTAGGAATTTGGGGATTTAGGAATTGGGAATTTAGAAATTTGGGGATTTAGGAATTTGGGGATTTAGGAATTGGGAATTTAAGAATTGGGAATTTAGGAATTGGGAATTTAAGAATTGGGAATTTAGGAATTGGGAATTTAGGAATTGGGAATTTAGGAATTTAGGAATTTAGGAGTTGGGGATTTAGGGATTGGGAATTTGGGGATTGGCAATTTAGAAATTGGGGATTTAGGAATTTGGGGATTTAGAAATTTAGAAATTTAGGAATTTAGGAATTGGGAATTTAGGGATTGGGAATTTAGGAATTGGGGATTTAGGAATTTGGGAGTTTAGGAGTTGGGGATTTAGGAATTTGGGGATTTAGGAATTGGGAATTTAGGAATTTGGGGATTTAGGAATTTGGGGATTTAGGAATTGGGAATTTAAGAATTGGGAATTTAGGAATTGGGAATTTAAGAATTGGGAATTTAGGAATTGGGAATTTAGGAATTGGGAATTTAGGAATTTAGGAATTTAGGAATTGGGGATTTAGGGATTGGGAATTTGGGGATTGGCAATTTAGAAATTGGGGATTTAGGAATTTGGGGATTTAGAAATTTAGGAATTTAGGAATTGGGAATTTAGGGATTGGGAATTTAGGAATTGGGGATTTAGGAATTTGGGGATTTAGAAATTTAGGAATTTAGGAATTGGGAATTTAGGAATTGGAAATTTAGAAATTGGGGATTTAGGAATTTGGGGATTTAGAAATTTAGGAATTTAGGAATTGGGAATTTAGGGAATTAAGAATTTTGGAAATTAGGAATTTAAGAAATTGAGAATTAGAGGAATTGGGAATTTGGGGAATTGGGAAATTAGAAATTGGCAGGTTAGGGAATTAGGAATTAGGTGGATTGGGAATCTAGGGAAATCGGAATGTAGGAATTGGAAATTTAGGTAACTGGGAATTTGGGAATGTGGGAATTTGGGAATTTAGGGAACATGGAATTGGGGTCTTTGGGAATGTGGGAATTTGGGGATTTTGGAATTTGGAAATTTGGTACTTTGAGAACTTGCATCATACATACCGGGTGACTTAACTAAACCTATAGATATTGTTAAAGTATAGTGACATTGCTTATACTTGAAAGGTTCAGGATTTGGGAACTTGAGAACTTGCCGATTTGACAACTTGACAGTTTGACAGTTTCACACTTTCACAGTTTGACAACTTGATAACTTGATAACTTGAGAACTTGACAGTTTAACTGTTTGACAACTTGACAACTTGAGAACATGACAACTTAACAGTTTGACTGTTTGACAGTTTCACAATTTGACAACTTAGCAACTTGATAACTTGACAGTTTGACAGTTTCACAACTTGACAGTTTGGCCGTTTAACAGTTCAACAGTTTGACAACTTAACAACTTGATAACTTGACAGTTTAACTGTTTGACAACTTGACAACTTGAGAACATGACAGTTTGACAGTTTGATAACTTGACAGTTTGACAGTTTGACATTTTCACAGTTTGACAGTTTGACAACTTGGCAACTTGGCAACTTGATTATTTGACAGTTTGACAACTCAAGAACTTAAAAAGTTGAAAACTTGAAAACTTGTGTCTAATATTTACTAAAATTTCTAAACTATTGCCAATATGTATTGATCGTTTACCATTCTCATCCATACCGTTTCCCTTTTCAAGCTTGCAATACTTTAAGGCTTCACCGTGGAACATACCACTCTCACATTACCATTAATAAGCGCTAATATTCCAGCAAAAGAAAAACCAATTTTCATGTAAATTTATTCCCAGTATTTCCGTACGTCTCCTTTTGCAATGAGTCCACATTTATCAACAGGTTATTAGAAGACCTCTAAGCCTTCAACGTAACAACACGATCAATCTCATTTTTCTGTTAGGTATTATTAAAAACACATTCAACGAAATCTTTACGTAACTAAATAAAACTAAATAAAGCACAAAAGTGAGACACATCGCAGCTTTGCTTCCATTACTTATCTGTTTGACATACTTTGTCATACATGTAATCAGTTAAAAATTGAAGCATATACAGGGTGTCCCTTAAAATATTTTATTAGAATATTTTATTTGTAAAAACAAAAACAGAATGGGGAAGTCAACATAAGAAGTGTCCAAAACATTATTTTACAGTATAACATGTTTGTTTGTAACATCTTATGTTTGTTTATACATATGTTGATAATGTTTAATAATAAAAAACTTCACACCCTGCATCTACTTTAAGACACAATATTAATTTCAAATTACTTTGTGTTTGCACAAAAGTAACTCTTCTTCAAGACTAATATGGATTTTATTAATTTTTAATAAAGTGTCTAAAAAATTATTTTAATATGACATCTTATGTTTGTTTATACATATGTTGACAACGTTTTATAGTAAAAAACTAGACACCCTGTATATACTTTGAGACACAATATTAATTTCAAATTACTTTTGTTCAAAAGTGACTTTGAGTACTAATACGAATTTCATTAATTTTTAACAAAGTCTAAAATATTATATTAATATCTTATTTTTGTATACGTATATAAAGTAAAGTATATAATTTTAATAGTAAAAAAATACACCCTGTATATTCATGCAAGATCACACTTATTTTCAGACAAAATCTGAATATAAATTCTAGATCGATAGAGTAAACTTACGAAACTACGTATACTGAAAAAAATAATTGTAACGATATCATCGTGTGTTTGTCGGGTCACAAAGTATAGCGAATCTGAAACGAGCGAAGAGGTTATCAGTTACGCTGTTCTTCCGCAATGATTATGTTTTCCTCGCTTGCAAGTAGACGCGGAAGAAGGCGGCCATTTTGTGGCCCGATAACACTCAGGTGAAATTCATTCGACACCGTGTTAAAGAAACAATGGGAACGAATGCTTGACCGGTGATTCGATCCAACTTTTCTTTTTATACGTGATCGAGTCTGTTTAGATACACTGGTAATTTAAACCGTTTGTTGCAAACCTTTCATCAGAAAGCATTTTTGAACAATTATGGATTCAAAAGTTTTGACGTTTCTAAGTATACAGGTTTAAAAGTTAAAAATGAGTTGTAAATTATAAGATTTTGAAACTTCACATTTCTATAGTTGTGAAATAAAGTTTGAAAATTCAAAAAACCCTAAAAGTACGTTTTAATGATTAAAGATTTTAAAATTCAGAAATTTCTAAGCCCCAAAGTTTTGACATTTAAAAATTTCGAAATCTTAAAGTTTTAACACATCACAAAACTCAGGGTACCAAAATCATGAAATTCCCAAATCCAAACGTTTCAATGTTCAAAAACCCTAAAATCCCAAATTTCAAAAGTTTCAAAATTCCAATATCCTTATAATCAAGGTGCCAAAATTCCAAAATCACAATGTTTCAATGTTCAAAAACCCTAAAATCCGAAATTTCAAAAGCTTCAAAATTCTAATATTCCAAAACCCAGAGTGCTAAAATCACAAAATTCCAAAATCCCAACGTTTCAATGTTCAAAAACCCTAAAGTCCCAAACCTCAAAAGCTTCAAAATTCCAATATCTGAAAACCCAGAGTGCTAAAATCACAAAATTCCAAAATTCCAACGTTTCTACATTCAAAAACCCTTAGTTCCAAACTTCAAAAGCTTCAAAATTCCAATATCCCAAAACCCAGAGAGCCAAAATCCCAAAATTCCAAAATCCCAACGTTTCAATGTTCAATAACCCTAAAATACCAACTTTCAAAACCTTCAAACTTCCAATATCTCAAAACCTAAAGTACCAAAATCCCAAAATTCTAAAATCCCAAAATTCCCAAATCCCAAAATCCTAACGTTTCAATGTTCAAAAACTCTAAAATCCCAACTTTTAAAACCTTCAAAATTCCAATATCTCAAAACCTAAAGTACCAAAATCCCAAAATTCCAAAATTCCAAAATCCCGAAATCCCGAAATCCCAAAATCCCAACGTTTCAGTGTTCCCTAAAACCCTAAAACTCTAAAAAACCCTAAAGTCTCAACTTCCAAAACCTTCAAAATTCCAATATCCCAAAACCCAAAATCCCAAAACCTCAACGTTTCATATAAAAAAACCTCAACCTCCTAAATATAAAAAATTCCAAAATTCGAAAACCCCGATGTTCCAAACATAAAATGTCCTAAAATTCGTAAAGCCTCAAAACTTCATAAAGTCCCCAAAAGCAAGAAAATTATTCTCTAACTAAATTTTGAAAGAGTCTTCATAAACCACAAACAGACTGCACACATTAAAGAAACCTCAAGTTCGCCAGCATAAGGAATGCGTTTTAAATGGCTGCTGAGCGTTGAACGCGGTGTTTCAGTCACCTCAATTAACTTTAATTACCTGCTCGAGATTCGTGTGGCACCGATGTGCACCTTTGTTTCGACAAAATGGAAATGAAACAGCTAGGGTGAGCCTAGTCGTAGATTAGCTGACTTTATCTAAATCTTAAATTAGTATTCCGTGCAAATAGGGTTTAGTTCGTTGACATTCGTGAGCATGGGTGTAGCTGTAGGGAGACAGGGAGGGGCACTTGGTCCCCTAGAGAATAAAAATTCACCTTTCTCTCGATTCCAGATAAAGAAGTTGTGTTTTCGGAAGGAAATTGAAAAAGAAATTACATTGAAACTCGTAATAGTGATCAATTAGTATTTATAGCAAATATCATTGATATTTATGGCGATTATAGCATAATTATTGACGTTTATAGTAAGTATGATGACAGTAAATGTAATTATTTATAGCATTTATAGTAAGTATATCAGTAAATATAATTATTGTTTATAGCAACTATACTTAACATTTATAGTGAAAACAGAAATTAAATTGCAACTGATAATAGTGATCAATTAGTATTTACAGTGAGTATAGTTGACATTTATGGCGAGTATCATATAAGCACAACTGACATTTATAGTAAGTATGATGACAGTAAATATAATTATTTCTAGCAACTATAATTAGTATTTATAGTAAGCATATCAGTAAATATAATTATTGTTTATAGCAACTATACTTAACATTTATAGTGAAAACAGAAATTAAATTGCAACTGATAATAGTGATCAATTAGTATTTACAGTGAGTATAGTTGACATTTATGGCGACTATCATATAAGCACAACTGACATTTATAGTAAGTATGATGACAGTAAATATAATTATTTCTAGCAACTATAATTAGTATTTATAGTAAGTATATCAGTAAATATAATTATTGTTTGTAGCAACTATACTTAACATTTATAGTGAAAACAGAAATTAAATTGCAACTGATAATAGTGATCAATTAGTATTTACAGTGAGTATAATCGATTTTTATGACAAAAAGTTGACATTTATAATAAGTATAATAACAGTCAATATAATTATTTATAGTAAGTATAATTAATGTTCATAGTAAGAGTGGTATTTATAATATGTTAAAATTGAATACTGTTTTCACCCTCTCTGATAATATTTATTATGTACTTAACTCTTTTCTTTTACCAGGTCTCATTATCTTGATAACACTATTTGCATGATTCCTCACTTAAACACTGGATATACTTAAACACTTTATCTGCTCGTATTAAAGCCATCATTATCGTTGCTTTAGTTAACGGGGTATCTGCTTTGTCATACTTAAATTCTCTTCATAACATATTTACACACAGAAAATATCCTTACAAATAATGATTATTTTTAAAATTATATTATGCTTAATTTCTTTAATTTTTTCTTAGTTCTGTTATTTGATATGTTTTTAATTTTGTTAGTGTTAGCTGTTTATTATGAAAAATATTAAATAAAGCTTTATAGAAATTTTTAACAAAAATATGTTTCTTATTAATTGTACAAATAAATGCTGCACAGAAAAGTTAAATAGGCAATGTAATAATTTTAATTGTAAGTAGATTTAAAAATTGTATTTTGTAAATGTAGGAAAAAAACGAATATAAAGGCTATGTTTCAATAAAATAAATATTTGCAAGTAAACTTCTTTTACAAAGTACTTATTATTAATATAATGTTATAATTAATAATGTTAATATTAATAAAAAGCTTAATAGTTGCATGTAATAAATAATCATGATTGTACAAATAATAATGTACTTAAGTAACTACATAGCATAAATAATAATATTGTATTGAATTAGTAAAATTAATAAAAACGGTGAATTCAATTTTATAGATTTCTGCATTACCGACATAAGATAAGATAGATTTCTATACAAACTTCATATTTATATTTTAATTGAAAAGTAAAATCTGTTTTGTAATATTGTATTTTTTACAATGAAACATTTACTATTATTGATAACTATTCTGTGGAACATTAATTAAATCTCAAGTAAAAGTCATGGTTATTGTTTTATTATTATTAGAAATGAGAAATTATATAAATATGTATAGAATATTCTAAAGAAGGTGTTGTATTATTAGAATCCTTCTATAAAGAGAAAAATTATATTGTTATACATAAAAGTTAATAAATAATTTCCATAACACTGTTTATACAAAATTTATGTTTTGTACAGTATTTATTGTACAGAACTATTTTATACAGTCATTATTTATTATTTATTTATTATTATTATTATTATGTAGATCTAATATCTTGAAATATATTGAATATATATTGAAATATACATATTTTGTTGTTCAAGGAAGAAATTCTTTTGAATTTTTTATATTTACAACTCTAAACCCTATAACTCTATTATATTATAATCTCTGTAATTTTGTATGTATCTGTATAATTATGTATACATAGCTACATTTCTGAAGATTTTAAGTGAGCTTTAATAAAACAGAGAAAAACAAATTTAATTTTTATCAGTCAAATTTCACGAATTAGGTAAATAATCCCTTGATCTTTAAGAGAGTGATTGAAGAATGGTCCGCCATTTTGATCAAGACCGGATGTGAACTCCGGCGGGAAAATTCAAATCTGCTAAAATCTAATTTGATGTTTTCCTCTATCTGAGATTACTATTACCCTCTTCTTTTAATTGAATAATTTCTCTGTGTTCTTTTGGTTTTACTCTAGTGATCCCAGTAACTAAAGGGTCCGTCTGCCATCTTTTCGAAATCAAATTCACCTGTTATTCAGAAGGTAGTTGAAAGCAGTATCCGATAGATGGCGTTGATCAATTCAACGATCAATTCACCTTCTTTTATACAATTCTTTAAATAAATTATGATCAAATGTATTTTGCTTTGTATTTATAAAATTTCTCTGAGTGAGTTTTATTTCACAGAAAATCTTGTAATTTTAAATAGAAACGAAATCTAAATTTTAAAAAATAAATTAATTGCGTAACAAAAACGCTATATAAATAATTCTGGAATTTACTAATTTGGAAAATTGAGAATATTTGGAAATACAAATATGTTGTAAAAAATATTTTTAAACAAATACTTTAGTAACCTAGAAATTTTAGGATTTAATAATTTATTTAAGAAATTTACAAAACTTGCAAAGGATAAAAATCTGAAAACTTGCAAATATAGAAATTCATAAACTTGGAAATTTGGAAATTTAAAAATTACTAACTGTAGATATTTATGTTCAAAGGATTCTGCATTGCACTCGAGTGATCAGTTCTAATTGCAAGATCTCAGTGACAATGTTAATGGATCAATGAAGTGTTTCGAAGGAAACACAAGGAAGAAATGCGAGATCGTTCGGATTATTTCGAGTTAGACAGTAATTGGACAGCAATCCCACTTAATTTACGAGGACAGAGGGATTCGGTTAATTGGCAAAAAGGCGATTGACCCGCTGCAGACAGAGGCACAGAGGTCACCATCCTTCGAAACAATCAGTGGCTTCCGGCGCACTGCGTCTGCTTATGAATCATTTTGATACTTCTGTATCACTGTTTTTATTTGTCCCTTTATACAGATAGCACGCTAGTTTTTATGCAAGTTGTAACGCGCCTATTTTTTTCCGCTACAATCCTAGTAGTACAATCCTGCTATTTGTTATGTCTTCATTCTTTTCTCGGAGAAAAAGGATTTTTAGTACTCTATTATAACATAACCTGAAAGTCTAAATTAAATTGATTCAATTTTTTGAGAAAATTAGATTTGTAGTCTTTCTATTATTAGTTTACTGTAATTATCTTATTTAACCTAAGGTCGTTATATGACTTTTTGTTAGAGAAGCAAACTTTCTTAAAATGGGTCAAAACCTCTAGAAAAATTGTCAAAAGTGCCTAAAGGTGGCTAATAGGAGCCTGGGAGCGAAGAGCACCAGCGGGCAAAAGCGAGTCAAAGTACTATAAAACCCAGCCCTACCACTTACAGGCTAAACCGTACGAGATATGACTTTTTGTCACAGAAGCAAACGTTCTTAAAATGGGCTAAAACCCCTAGAAAAATTGTCAAAAGTGCCTAAAGGTGGCTAATAGGAGCCTGGGAGCGAAGAGCATCAGCGGGCGAAAGCGAGTCGAGTACTATAAAATCCCCTCCCTATCACTCACAGCCCAAACCGTGCGAGATACGACTTTTTGTCACAGGAACAAACTTTCTTAAAATGGAGCAAAACCCTTAGAAAAATTGTCAAAAGTGCCGAAAAGTGGCTAATATAGGAATGGGAAGGAGGGGGAGAGCCAAAGGGAGTTGTCACAAATATAACTGTATACAAGTTACATATAAGTTGTATTTAATAAGTGTCATTGAATATAGGTGGTCTTCAAACGTCCACAAATCTAGGGTCAATCGCGGAATATACTGATATCGTTCCACGGGACAAAAATGGAACATCCTGTACAATTTTACGCAGCTCGTCGAACGAAGGACAGTTTTGTAATTGTCGCACAGTGGCACGATGATCCAGGAACGTGGTTCCGGCGTCGTATTTCCGGTAGAGAACACCCACCCATCTTAGGCAGGATGAATACATCGCGTATCTCTTTGCCTAACGCACTTTTATCTCGCGGGAAATGGCTGGTCGTTGGCCCACGTTACTCGTCTCAGATATTGATATTGATTCAACTGTCCTTTGCCTGTTGTGTCGACCGTTCATAGAACCCTCATTTATTCGTCGTTTCATTTTCCCTCCTCGTTTGTGTTTTCCTTTGTCCATAGTTTACCGCTGCGTTGTTATTGTTAAGTACGGCAGAACGAAAGAACAAAATGGCGCACTTGTTCACGTGGTGACGCTTCAGACCTTACACGGTTTCTTTATATGATTGAAGTATAGTTAGGTTAATGAACTTTGTAGTAAATTATTCGATCAATTATTTTTAGAACATCTATTTGAATTACTATGCAAGTCTGACATTATAATTTATTACCGATTTATGTAATAGATGATTATCTACAGTATGCTTCTCTGGATTCTTTGCAAGATTTCTTTATTTTGTTGCAAGTTTTCTTTTACCGTAGATGATGTATTATCTTTAGAATACTTACCATTTTATTTTCAATTTTAAAATAAAAATACATCAGTAATGTTAATTAAATCGTAAACAGTTACAAATAATAGACTTTCACCAAAATATACATGAATATTTTGAAAGAAAAAAAGGGAAAGTTTTACATCATATGAACCTCTGCATAGTCATCATTGACCTTAATTCATCTCTCAGTTTGGAAATCGCACATATGTACGTGAGAAGGAAAAAACAGTATATCTATGTTATTTTCAATCATGTGGAGGTTGTCATTTATTAATGTAGCAGGTCCTTCTTACCATTTCTGCGAATGTTGCGATATTAAATCTGGTATTTGAATACTCGTTCGCCGACGCACGAAGACGTATCCTAGCTGTTTGTAGGACGATCGAACATTGACAGACATAAATCTTGAAAAATCCTTGTCAAGTCTAATGGAAACCTCTGAATACCAATTTAATACTTCAAGATATTCGATATTTATTGTCAACTTTGAAGTATTCATTATATTGCATTAATAGCATTTATTTGCTATATTGCAATTTTTAGCTAAGTAGTTTTTGAAAATTTATAGGTATTTCCAATTCTGTTAATTACACATTCTTTAACTTTGAAAATTGCTAAATTGAAATGAGCGTTTCTTTAAAGTCTGATATTTTGGATTTCTCTAATTAACAAATTTTCGAATTTCAGATTAATAAACTTATTATGTTTCAAATTATTGAACTTTCAAATGACCAAATTTTTAATTCCCTGAATTTTTATATTTTCAAAGCTTTCTAAATTTCAAAATTTCCATAGTTCTCCAGATTCCAAAAATTTCCAAATTCTAAAAATTCCTTGATTGTTAAATTTGTGTATTTCCAAATTTTCTAGTCTCAAAATTCCTAAATTTTGAAATTTCCAAGTATTGAAATCCCTAGATTTCCCAAACTTCAAATGTTACAAATCTTCACATTATTGAATTTCTATATTTCCAAATTTCCAAACTACCGAACTTCTAAATTTCAAAATATACGATTTTCCTATTTTCTTAACCCCAAATGCTAAAATCCCCAGATCCCAAATATCCCAAATTTTCAAACCTCTTTTCCAAACTAAGAAGTTCCTAAATTTCCCCATTTTCCCAACCCCAAATCCTAAATTCCCCAGATCCCAAATTTTCAAACTATCAAATTCCTAAATTTCCCCATTTTCCCACCCCCAAATCCTAAATTCCCTAGATTTCAAATACCCCAAATTTTCAAACTATCAAATTCCTAAATTTCCCCATTTTCCCACCCCCAAATCCTAAATTCCCTAGATCTCAAATACCCCAAATTTTCAAACTATCAAATTCCTACATTTCCCCATTTTCTTAACCCCAAATCCTAAATTCCCCAGATCCCAAATACCCCAAATTTTCAAACTATCAAATTCCTAAATTTCCCCATTTTCCCAACCCCAAATCCTAAATTCCCCAGATCTCAAATACCCCAAATTTTCAAACTATCAAATTCCTAAATTTCCCCATTTTCCCAACCCCAAATCCTAAATTCCCCAGATCTCAAATACCCCAAATTTTCAAACTATCAAATTCCTAAATTTCCCCATTTTCCCACCCCCAAATCCTAAATTCCCCAGGTCCCAAATACTCCAAATTTCTAAACTACCAAATTCCTAAATTTCCCCATTTTCCCACCCCAACTCCTAAATTCCCCAGATCTCAAATACTCGAAATTTTCAAACCCCCAAATTTCTGAACTACCAAGTTCCTAAATTTTCCCAAATCCTAAATTCCCCAGATGCCAAATACCCCAAATTTTCAGATCCCCTAAAAATGAACCTCAAGAAATGTCTCTTCCTACTTACCTGCCATATTGTCCCTAGGGATGCCAGATTTGCTCACGACTGTACCTATCTTACATGCGTTTGTACTACGTGGTGGTAAGAAAGGAGGAAGTAAGTAGGTTTGCCTGCATTCTATTCCTCGAATTCCTGTGTTTTATCCGCTTCAAAATTCTTTCAGAGTCGTGCTTACGTCATCGAACCTCCATATCCGTAGGATACAGCAATCCCGTTGGGAACGCGAAGCACCCATAAAAATGAAACAGAAAATTCCCTGTCAGTTTTCAACAACCGAACGTCGGTATATACTACATATCACAAAAGCAAACATCTAAAAATACAATTGGTATATTGCTGATCAGATCCATTATTCTGAGTTCATTTCATTTTTAGATATGTGAAAGATCTTGAAAATATTATTGCATTCTTCTTTCGCTGTATGCCGCATGAAGGAAAAACACTGTGAAAGATTTTGCAATTTTTACTTTTCCAATGGATTAGTGCTGTTTTTATGAAAAATAGGTTAGACAAGGGAAATTGTAAGAGAATTGTTTGTTTATCAGTTGCTGTAGAAATTACTTTACTAATTAAAATAACTTATTTTACTAATTAAAACAACAATTTTAATTAATTATTTTATTGCAATATATGGAGGGAAAGTTTTCGTGTTGAGGTTTTAATAAGGTTCATAATTTTTGTTAATTTATTATCAGATTTTTAATATGGTGGTTATCAATTATTTAATTGTCTAGCATTTTTGTTGTGTTTGTGAAATTGGTTCATTGATGTATAATTGGAAACCTTAATGAAAAACTACATTTTCCACTTATGGTCGTGTTCAGGAGAATATGCAATATATTTAGAGGTAATTTAAAATTTCTACTTTTTAGAACTTCTAATTTTTTTAATTTCTAAATTTCAAAGCTTCCACATTTGCAGAACCCTAAATTTCCCAAATTTCTAAGTATTTAAATTTCCATGATATGTTTTCGAATTTTCAAATTTTTTTTTAAATTAATTACTCTGACTTCAAAATTTTCTGATTCCTGAATTTCCAAATTTTTATATTTTCCAAGCTCTCAATTCTCAAACTTCCAAATTTCAAAAATCTCAAATTTTCAGATTTTCAATTTTATTAAAACTAACCTATAGTTAGAGCTATAAATATAATACAATTTAACATCAGTGGTGCCAGCACCAGAAACAACGTAAGTGCGATGAGGTGCAAACAGGGAGGACGTAAATCAACTGTAATTAACTATAATTAATTATAATGAATATACTGCGAATATTTATGCATTTATGATGCATCAGTCTGCAAAACAAGCATAAATCATGTAACCGATAAATCTTCTAAATTACATGATGTACTTACACGTAATAAATTTCAGAACTTTCACCGAATATTGGAGTTTCAGAAACTTGGGAAATTCAGGATTTGGGAAATTTTGAATGTTGAGAAATTTAGAATTTGGAAATTTTAGAAGCTTGAGAAATTTAAAATTTGGGAATTTGGAAAACTTGAGAAATTTAGGATTTGCAAATTTTATAAGCTTGAGAAATTTAGAATTTGGGAATTTGGAAAACTTGAGAAATTTAGGATTTGCAAATTTTAGAAGCTTGAGAAATTAAAAATTTGGGAATTTGGAAAACTTGAGAAATTTTGAATTTGAGAATTTTAGAACCTTCAAAAATTTAGAATTTGGAAATTTTGCAAGTTTGACAAAATTCAGAACCTTGCGAATTTCGGAAATTCGAGAAATTCAAAACATAAAAATTCGAAAACTCGAGTAACAAAATTTGGAAATTTCAATACTTGAGAAATTTCAGAATCCTGAGTCAGAATGTAGTTATTTCAGAATCTCGAAAAACTCAGAATATGGTTATTTAAGAATCTTGAGAAACTCAGAATGTAGTTATTTCAGAATCTTATAAAATGTACATCAGAGACTTAAGAATTTCGAAAACTCAAGAAACTCAGAACTGAAGAATTCGAAAAACTTGAAAAACTCAGACTCCATAAATTTTTCATCTCTCTACGAACATTGAAGAATTCAAAAATGAAGTTTCCATATATGTGTCATTCAGCGTAAGGCTACGTTGCACCCGAGTGTACGATCCACTCTCGCAGAGTTTCCCGCTAAAAGGAGAGGGCGAACGCGACGCGAAGGCAAGGGCGAAGGGTGGGGGTATATGGTGGGTCCTCAAAGGAAAGCATCGTCAGTCGCGCGGCATGCGGCGCACCGTACGCGTGGGTATTTTTTGTGTCGTCTTGAACGCGGTGCGAAAAGAAAAAAAACTCTCCCTTCCGTTCTGTTCGCAACTGTTGCACAGCTGATCGTCGCCGGTGATCGGGATTAGTGTACATTCGGTAAGGCCCGTACATTTGAAAGTATCGTCGATTATTCGTTGAGAACTTGTGTCCGAAACTTTAGTGTCCCGGATTATCGGAGTCTTTCGCTATGTTCTGTCCGCCGTTCGATCATGCGTGGTTGTGAGAAACTACAGTGTGTTCACGTGCACCCACTGAAACCGTACAAGGACTCCGGAGCCGCCTGAGAAATTGTTACTCGGATAAATGAACTTCTTCGAGTTGCGAAAGGTTTCTCCTTTTAATAGGATAGAACGCTTCTTAGCGCCGACTTTGTTCGCTTCTCTGGTGACGCACGTGCGTCCGAAAGTATTCACACGCCGTCGTTGGCGGTAATTTACGAGCGGTTCGAAACTTTGTACACCGGGTAGATGTTCTGAAGTCCGTGAGTGTAGCCGGGAGACGATAATTTTGTTATTGTTCGACGTTCTTGGTACATATGTCGAGCAGCCATTTCCGTTTGCATCGAGCTGCCTCGTATCGATGTACAAAATTGGAGCTAATTACCGTGAATCATTTACGTTCGCGTACGGGGTGAAACTCTATACGCTTTATGTGCAACTCGCTTTTGATGGCAGCTTAACGGTTCCGCGATTCTCAGACACAAAGTTAATTCTGGGCTGAACGTTGCTCTATCTGATTCATGTGCTCGCTGTTTAATATATCAGTTCGTTCTCGAACGGAGATGTCGGTTTTGATATTTTAGTTTTCATGCGTGAAGACGTGATACGGCTTTTTTTTGACAGGACGCATATGGTGCGTTTGCCAAGTAATCACTTTGATTATGACACACCTGGTGCGTCGTGGAGTCGATCGTATACGTAGAATATGAGTCAAGTAAATTGCATTAATAGATACACTGTCAGTTATATAATACGTATAGAACGCGACGCACAGGGTGCGTCATGAATTTGTGTGCATAGTACATGACGCAAGTGTGAAGTAAATAAATCTATCGCCGATTATGTTACATATGCTGAACATGACGCACTGTCGTACATCCAATTGAATAAATAGAACATAATACATGTAGTATATTATCGATTAAATGAAAATGTTATATTATGACACACGTGGTGCGTCGTGGATTCGATTGTATACATAGAATATGCACGTGATGTGTCAAGTAAATTGCATCGACATTGTCAGTTATATAACGTGTATAGAATATGACAGACAGGGTGTGTCGTGAATTCGATTCTGGACAATACATGACGCACCTGATGCGTCAAGTAAATTACATCAATACATGTGTCGTCGATTGTATCGTGTACAGAATATGACGCACGGGGTGTGTCGTACATCCAGTTTAATAAGTAGAGCACAATTCGTGTAGTACATAGTCGAGTAAATCACAATGGTAAATTATGACACATGTGGTGCGTCGTGCATTCTACTGTATACGTAGAATATACCGCAAGTGATGTGTCCAATAAATTGTGATAATGGAATTGAACGCATACATTGCATCGTTGAATATATGTGTAGACGCACGTGGTGTGTCAGCAAGTTGCATTGCTATGACACACATGGTGCGTCAATTGCGTGCATAGAATATGACGTATGTAATGTGTCGTCTATTAAATTGCTTAGATAAATTATAATCGTTGATCAAATTGAAGGTATATCCTATGACGCATGTGGTGCGTCTTTTATCAAATTGCATAGGTAATATATGACACATGTGGTGCGTTGTTTCTTAAATTTCGTAGATAGAATATAATAATTGTCGATTCATTTTTAGTGACACACAGAATCTTGTGTAGCTAATGTAACACACAGGGTACGTCAGTGAAATTACATAAATGGAACACAATAGTTATTGATTAAATTGCACACATACGACGCAAGCGATACACTTTCCATCAAATTGTATAGGTAGTACATGACACATCTGATGCGTCATACCATAATTTCACATATTAATTTGTACCGATAGAATGCGACACAGCAGGTGCGTCGTACAACGAATCCTATGCACACAGCATGACACGTGCTGTGTCACTCATGAAATTGCATAGATAGATATAATAATGACCGATTAATTTGAATGAATAAAATATGACGCAGCTGGTGCGTTGTACAGTGATCCTATACACATAACACACGCGTCATCCATCAAATAACACAGATAGAATACAATAATCGTCGATAAAATTGCACGGACGCAAGCGGTGCGTCATTCCTGTACACACGACGCACGTGGTGCGTCATCGTTTTTGAAACGCGTTTTAAAACACGAAATCTTTCAGCCCGAAAATCCGATGCATTAAAAATAAATGTTTACACGTCACTTCTACGAACTCTCGGGGTATTGCACTATGACAAAAAAGCGTTGTCGTACCGGGGTCTAATTTTAGCCCTCTAGACTCAAAGAAAAATTGATCGCTGTGTCTGCGAACGGGTCTGCTCGATGAATTCCATCCTCATTCTCAACATTACAAATCCGAATCACGCGAGAACGTTCCTTATCGTAAAGAATTAATTGATTTCGCTACGTACGAGCGAAATAACGACGGACACGATTTATCTGCATTGTTTAAGGCCACCGATACAGCCGTTGTTCGGAATATTTTGATCGATCGGGCACGAGTCAATTATTAGCCAAGAATCCGATTAATCGTTACGTATCGGCGTTAGAATGAATCGGGAACACGAACACGGTTCATTCATCCTTTTTTTAATCGTAATTTCCTGGCGGTGGGTTGCTTATATCGTTACCTCCCATCGAGTTCCAAGCAGAAACGCGCTCGCTAAACAAAGAATCTTTTCATAACGGACGACAATTTCTCGGGCTGCGATTACTCGGCGAAACTCGTTTTATTAATGGCGTTATATAGACATTCCTGTGTCTGGGTATTTCGGTTACGGACGCAGAAATTACTAGGAGCGCCGGTTTCGCCCGCTGACACAAGAATTCACTTTTTAGAAAATGAAATTTCATATTAGAAATATCAGCATCTTTATTACATTTTAACCTCGACTTTTTCAATCATTTTTATTTACGCAATAAAAAATGTTCTGAGCAAAACCTTTGATCTACATGTGGATATTAAGTTTCTTAAATTGTTATTCAAGGTTGTTATCTTGTTTGTTCAAATATCATCTTGAACTTTATAAGATTATGACTCAAGAATTCTGTAACCTTCAGGCGACCTTGAAGTCACAAACTTATGTTTGGTCAAAGTTTCAAAGCTTTGATCAAAGTTAGTATTGTTCCAGCTTCATGATTCATCGTAACTGTACAAAACAATGTTATCACTATCGTTGCATTTGTTTAATAAACTTATTGAAGACGTTCATGCATTTATGATAAAGTCCATAAAATTTACGCAAATCGTGTATTTTTATAGTCTTTTATACTTTTTTATATTTTCTCTAAGATTTTTGTACTTTATCTGGATGTTATATTTTAGATGTATTGCAGATTTTTATACATAAATACATAAACATCCTCATCTTACTAGTTTGGCAGGTTTATAATTAGTCCTGTTCTGAACTAAAGAATTCTGTCAATCGAACCACAACTTCAAGATCATCTCAAGGTCGCAGTATAATTGATCGTTGAATTGGTCTTGACGTCAGCAACCTTGCGAAGTCCAAAATGTATGGCGTTAAAAAAGGTATCGCAACAACGAACGAAACAAAAATGTTAAATGAAAGGAACAAGACTACAGGGTCTTCACAACAATTTAACCTTCGATAAGGGATGTAAATTCCATACACAGTGCACAAATCAAAATCTTGTTCCGTATATTACTGTCGACGTCCTCCCGTATCTCCAACCACATATGTACAGCCTTTGACATTAATCCTTGTAATGCACACAACGTTGATATACAGGCTGTTTCATTAAACGTTCCACAAAATGTAAGAGTAAAAATTTTCATATGAACACGTGTCCGATTACCAACTGGAGCTCGAATGTTACTCATAAAAGGCGCACAAAACGTATCAAAGAAAAATGACTAATCGTTTACCGAATGAAACGATATAAAACGCAAGAATAATTTACAACGGTTCGAAGTAATCGTTCAAAAATCCCGTCATCGGCTTCGATGCACTTTTTAACTCTGTTCGCGATAGTGCGTATAGCTCATCCGGGGTCATCTTCGCGTTCTTTTACGAGGGCAGCACTGTTCACAATGCGAGCGACCGATTCTCGTGTTTATTTTACTTTGTAAACTTCGCTTTTCATCCGCGGACAAAAATCTAAAGGGTTCAGGACCTCGGTGGCCAACGAATGTCGGTTATATGGCCGTAGCACACGCGTTGATAATCGGACACGTGTTTATATACAAATTTTTACTTGGTCCATACTGAAATGTGTAAATGTGAAACCTGAAGAAGCACCCTTAGACTACGAGTACGTGTTATACCTCTTTGACCAGTTTAGACTTTCACCTCTTGAACCTAGTTAAACCTCTCATTTGAACCTACACGTGTCGATAATCGGACGTTTATAGAAAAATTTGTACTCGAAATGCGGTTTTCTAAAATATTTGAATACCTGTATGGAAATACAGGAAGAATCGAAGTCAACGAAAATGGTGTTGGTCCAAATCGGTGCACTATCGGCTAGACTTCACGGTTCTTGTGTCCCGCTCGCTTTATCTCGTCAGGTCGTATTTACAAGTATGCCGCGTCAACGACCTGGCACTTTGTGATTAACGAACGATTCGTTTGTACAACGCGTTTCCTCTTTTCCAGGGACTCGTTGCGAAAAAGTGTAGCCATCGGAGCGCCGTCCAATCGTGGACGAGTAATCGGAAGGAAAGCAGCGAGAGAGAAAACCTCGGGGATTAATTTGCGCGAAGGGCAGGCGATAAAAGAGAATAAAGCGACGACTCGTGAAACGTGTTCCTCGAACGCACCGGAAGCACGAACGTGCCCGAGATTCTTCGACCGCCCTTGAATCCAACTGTCCCAGGATTACAGAGACATGATACATCGTGGAACCGTGTCATCCGCAGGCTACATCGAACCGGAAATGTGGCAAGCCTGTACCGCGAACTTTCAACTGTCCTACAGATCGCCGATTTGAACAGTAAGTGTACTATGCAAGATTATCACGTGTGACGTCTTCAAGTAAAATTCAAGTTACTCAAATTTCAAAATTAAGAAACACATTTTTACAATGCAAAAGGTCTAAGATGCTATTGGTCATAAAATCTCTGACATGCAGAATTCGAAAATCCAACCATTGTATAAGTTTCAAAATGAGGTGCAAAATTGCATTTCAAATGCTCGGACTCAATGTTTTACATTTACAAAATCAAGTTTTAGAATATCAAAATTTTAAGAATTCCCAACTTCAAAAATTTTTAATGTGTCAAGTCCAAAATTGCCAAGTTCCAAAGTACCAAACTTTCAAAATTGCAGTAGTTTGCAAGTTCCAAACTACCAAAATTCCAATATTCGTCGTATGCTAAATTTATAAGGCACTATGCCTTGTATAATATGCATATAGAACCTTGTTAGTAGTATTATAAGTGTATAATTCACGGTGTGACGCGTGCTATGCGTATGACGCACCTGGTGCGTCGTACGTCATTCATATGATACAACTGGTGCGTTATACACTACATTAATATTGCATATAACACACTATTTGTTATACATCATGTACCTTGCGTATACACATGATGCACCAGGTGAACCTAATATTTATATGACGCACCGGGTGCGTCGTATGCTAAATATATGAAGCACTGTACTTGGTATAATATGCATATAGAACATTATTAGTAGTATTATAAGTGTATAATTCACGGTGTGACGCGTGCTATGCGTATGACGCACCCGGTGCGTCGTACATCATTCGTGACACAACTGGTGCGTTACACACTACATTAATATTGCATATAACATACTATTTGTTATACAGCATGTACCTTGCGTATACACATGATGCACCAGGTGAACCTAATATTTATATGACGCACCGAGTGCGTCGTATGGTAAATATATAAAGCACCTGGTATAATATGCATATAGAACCTTGTTAGCAGTATTATAAGTGTATTCATGGTGCATTGTGTACTATGCGTATGACGCACCTGGTGCGTCGTACGTCATTCATATGACACACCTGGTGCGTCATATACTACATTACATTGCGTGCATTGTTAAAGAAAAGTGGTTTCAATTATAAACCTTAACTACTAAACTCCAAGCAGTCAAAAATTCCAATATTGAACAATTCTATTGTAACATACTAAAATTTCAAAATCTTGAACTTGAATCTGAAATTCTCAAAGATCCAAAATGCCAAAAATTGTAGCAGTGAAAAAAGCAGTAGTCCCAAATTGTAAAATTGCAGAGAATTCACAAAAATTTCAAAACCCTAAAATAACAAAAATCCCAAAAGGCCCAACATCTCAAAAGTCTGAAAAGAGTATGTAACCTACAGAATGAAAGGATCCGCACCGAGTATCCGTTTACGAGCGAGTTTTCGCAATCTAGAATCACGGACTATTTCGACAACGGTCGCTTACGTATCTTCCATTATGTATAAAATTCGAGGGAAAACAGCGACGAAGTTCTGAATTAACGAGCCACGCGCAGCACGTTCGAAAAGCACAAATCCAAACAGCACGAGTCGAGAAGTTATCAAGCGGCTGGCTTCGATCGAACCGAATCGCATCCGAAAGTTTTGATAGCAGAAGAGAACGGAAATTTGTGAATGGGTACACGGATAAAAGCTACGAACGTAAACGCCTAGTAATTTCCGACTTCCTGCCTCGGTTTTTTTCTGAAACGTGACTAACGCTCGAACCGCAACGGCGTAAAATCATTAGAAATCAACCATGACTCGTTCGGCGTTTAACAAATATTTCCAGCTTTTTTTTTTGTGAAAGTCGATTAAAAGGCGAATGAAAATACACCGCATAATTAACAGCCGTTTCGAGTTTCCTGTTTCCGAAGTCGGTGTGTTTAACATTTTTTAACTCGATATTCCCACAAGTTCTTAATATTTACCGCAATTAAAAGGTTGTTAATATTTCCTCTTAGGACGATAAAGATTTACTGAGATTCACTTAGATATTCGTAGAAAAACGTTGATTCATGAGGAGCAGAAAATTTCCTATGACTTGTAATATTAAATAATAAACTACTTGTAACCGGTAAGAGGAATTCCGTATAATGACTCGCAGCTTTTAAAGTGACTCAAGCTTGTAACACTTCGAGTACTTTTTGTCGAAGTTAGGAGTCTTATTGGTTTATAATTGAAACTATTTTTCTTTAACAATGCATGCAATGTAACGTAGTGTATGACGCACCAGGTGTGTCATGAATGACGTACGACGCATCAGGTGCGTCATACGCATAGTACACAACGCACCATGAATACACTTATAATACTGCTAACAAGGTTCTATACGCATATTATACCAGGTGATTTATATATTTACCATACGACGCACTCAGTGCGTCATATAAATATGAGGTTCACCTGGTGCAATATGTGAATACGCAAGGTACATGCTGTATAACAAATAGTGTGTTATATACACTCCCACAACGAGCAGTATTTATTCGCATATACAATGTAGAGTGCATTATGCATATCGTACGACGCACCAGATGCGTCATGTAAATGATACACGACGCACCGGGTGCGCCATTTTCTTGTTTGACGTATTGTGCATTATACATTTACTGTACGAGAAACATGTTATGTGCATATTATGTGTGTTATACGAATAACAGACGCCTCTGATGCGTCATCTACATAGTAGACACAATGCACACTTCACACATACTGTATAATGAACAATGTGTATCTACAATATACGATGCATGATGCATTATATGCATAGTAAACGACGCACCCGGTGTGTCATACGAAAAATCTGACACACTTGGTGCGCCATATACACCACACGATATACATTATACGCATACTGTATAACGAACAGTGTGTTATCTGTGAAGTACACGACGTATAGAGTATTATACGTATGCTGTACGACGCACCTGGTGTGTCACTAATGCTACACGACGCACACGGTGCGTCATGCTCTTAATAACGATGTACATTATATTCGTACTGTATAACGAACTGTGCTTCACATGTTAAATATACGACGCATCCGGTGTGTCATACGAATGAAACGCGACGCACCCGGCGCGTCATGCTCTTAATAACGATGTACATTATATTCGTACTGTATAACGAACTGTGCTTCACATGTTAAATATACGACGCATAGTTATATGCATAGCGTACGACGCATCCGGTGTGTCATACGAATGAAACGCGACGCACCCGGTGCGTCATGCTCTTAATAACGATGTACATTATATTCGCACTGTATAACGAACTGTGCTTCATACGTTAAATATACGACGCATAGTTATATGCATAGCGTACGACGCATCCGGTGTGTCATAGGAATGAAACGCGACACACCCGGTGCGTCATGCGAATGTTATGCACCTGTTGCGTTGGACGCGTGAAATGTATAAAAATTGATTGTACCCGACCGATAACGGTTAATAATCGTTACAGGTCGGCGGATGGACGTGGTAGCAGCCGGGAAGTCCGAACACGGAGGAAAGCACGAACCGGGAATCCGTCGTCATCGACGTCGACGTCGTAGGAACGGCAAGTTGACAGAGGTCGGCAGTAGGTTTGCGCGCAGGAAACGAGAACGGAAGAAGAGCGAGAGGGAGGGGGTTTGCACGATCAACCACGAGGAAAAAAGTGTGCACCGTGTGGCATTGAGTAAACCGTGGACCTCCTAGGAAGGCCGCTTCGGACGCGTCCTCTTTGTGTTCAACCGATCCTATCACTACCATCGGTACTGTGATATTCCTTCTTCTTCTTTTTCTTCTTCGTGTTCGCCCGTCATTTTGCCCCGCGAAGCAAAAGAAAGCGTGTCCCGTAGAGCGGAAGTATGCTGCCAGCCTCTGTAATCGCGTGTGCCGAGCTCTAACAAGGGTGGTTCCGTTGTTTGTCAGAGATTTCGTGTGCGCTGGCAGACACGTGGTGCGTTCCGTGTAATATAACGAGTGAGAATATCGGTGCTAGTTTTATTAAGAAGAAGAATCGTGCTCGCAAGATGATACTGCTTCGAACCACGCTGATAGTGCTATGCTCTGTGTTGGCTGCCGGGGCACCCAGACCCTCCGTCATCTATGCGGACGAGAACGTGGTGAGTGAAGGAATTTTTTTTACTTCTCCTCATTTTTGATGCTGCCGTCTCGGTACAATAGAATTTGAAATTAAAGAATAAAAATACCTTCTGTTAGGTCATCCACCGGAAGATGAACTTTCTTTTACATGCAATATTCATTTAGTTGAAATTAGGTATTAAAATAGCATAGTAAGTAAATATAAATTCTACGATTTCTCAGATTTTTAAACTTACAATTTGTCCAAATTTACAAATTTTACAATATATGTGTCTCTCGAAGAGACACGTGTCAGCATGTTCTTCAAGGTCACCCTATGAATCATGTTTCTAAAACAATTACTTGTTCTATAGAATAAATTCTTTTCTTGTAAAACGACTTGTTTCATACAACCATTTTAAATAAAATAATAAAACCCTTTAGTGTGGTGTGAAACAACGAATACACGCTTTATTCTGAAAATTTCCCTAATTTATCGCAACAAAGTAATATAGATTAAATGAAATGTAGAGAGCTTAGTTGATACAGAAAGCTTTAAGTGACTCACACGTTGTCCATTCAAATTGCTCTATATTTTCCCGCGAGAAAATTATCCTCGGATTAGCTCCGAGAAATATGGAGGTCCAGAGCGTAATACTTCATCGTGTCTTCGTAATTCACCAACTATTCCGGATTAAGCGGAATAAAGGAAAGGTGATGTGGAGGGAAGGAAGGATAGTAACGAGTCAACGTGCCATAATTTAAAGTCGGGTCACCGAACACGCTAATTGTTTCACGAATAATAGAATGGCCCCCACGGTTTTCCTGAAATGGCCAGAAAACTTGGGCTTTTGATCCAACTGCGATGCTTTAATTGAAATGTTATCTCATAAAGTTTATTGCAGACAGTTTTTATTAATAAATAAAAATTATATTCAAATAATACTAAAATCAAATAATAATATATAATAAATAATAGTAAAGTACCTATGAAATAACCATCAGGGAGATTGTTCTCTTTCAAAGCAAACCGACAAGTTTTTTAATAAATTTAAAAATATAGACAATAGATGAATGTTTATAACGTAATTTCTATTATATTGAAAACAAAATCAAATGTCAGAAGAAGTAAAATGGGGGTGAAAATAGATATGAAGTAATGCAACATTTTGGTTTGGTTGGCTATGGTGGCGCCCTCTGCGTTCATTTCTGCGTCAGCCGCCATCTTGGAATTTAAATCACCGTAAAATGGAGTGAATTCAAACACTTCGTTTAAACTGTTACTACTTTAAACAAACCCACAATAATTAGTGTATTCAAATTTAATGTTCCCATTTTTGTTCAAAACTAATCAATATTAAATTCTGTAATATATGGTAGCTATTATAAATGTTTAAAAATTCTAACTTTACTTATTTTAATGAGTAAAATAAATTCTAATGCAGAATTATATAATTATAGACAATTTTAGGAGTATAGATTCACTTGTATGATTCTTGTGCAATTTTCAAACGGAGCTTCATTGTTAATGTTTGTTGCTCATCGACGATGCGAAGTTTTCCTTTTTTAGTAACGCTTCGCTTTCCTTTGTGCATCGATACACACGTGGCAGTGACTTCATTCTATACTTTTACTGATAATAGAATATTGCATAGTTATTCCATGATTAGAACGTGACTTATCAACTCTACTTTGTTTTCTTATTGAAAATCATACGATTTAATAATGACTCACATGAAACTGTAAATTAATTATTCATTGTCTATAAATTATCATGAGATTCTGCGTTCAATTTATTTCCATTATTATAAATTTATTGCAATATATGTACATACATATTTATTGCTGCACATGTATTGCAACATATAATATGTGAAATATATTTGTTGCACTGTATATAATATATTAATTTTTTTTTAAAAATATAATATGTATTATTTTTTGCAACATTTATATGTAATATGTGCAGTATATTTTTTGCAACATTTATATGCAATATGTGCAATGTATATATTGCAACATATGTGTAATTTGCATAATATTTTAATTGCAACATATGTGTAATATATACAATATATTTGTTGCAGTATATGTGTACTATATACAATTTATTTACTGTGAAATATATGCAATTTATTTATTTCAATACATGTATAACATACATAGTAAAATTGTAATTGTATACATACACATAACATATGTATTTATCTTAATACATGTATAATACATGTGACAAATTTATTGTGACATACATGTAATATGTGCAATATAATTATCGTAATACATGTATAATGTATGTGACAAGTTTATTATAACATATGCAATATATTATATTTTACATTATACGTAATACATTATGTACATTACACGAGTTCAATATATACAATATATTTAATAATATAAATATTACGTCATATAAAGATAAAATCATAAAGAAAAGAATCTTGCACCCATAAAATTTGTCCAACCGTGCCCAAACCCACCATATCAAAAACGTTAAACAATATCTCTCCATAGAGCCGTCACACCCATTCTCTAAATGACAAAGTCGATTCAGCAATCATTTAAAAAAACCCGCGTTTCCATTATGTTGTCCGTAGCCCGTAGCGTAAGCATTATGCGAGCAAGTTTAAACACGATTACCCTAAGTTCGAATTAATGCCCGAGCCATGTACCAGCCTCCATATTTCACACTTACGCGTGATCCCCGTGCCGTGTGTGTGGGTGTTTGCGGAGTTATTTCACGCGTGTGTCACAAACAGAGCTATTCCTCCGATGTGTGCCGAGGATGACTAACAATAAGAAGCAGGGTCGATTCCGTGTGCGAAAGTCTCGTATATCGACTGCGTGCTTTTGGCAGTGCTGGATTAACCCATAAGCACGGTACACCATGGTACATCGAGTCAAAGACACCATAGAAATTTCCCTGTCAATATTTTATATCAAGCATGAAACGATTTTTTTACTACACCTTGAGAGTTTGACTGCCATACTTGACTGCCAACACAAGACTGCCATATCATATATGACCCTTAAATTTTGGTACAGATGCAATAATCATGTTATTAAAAATTTGTTCGCTTTCCTAACTGCAAATACTCGTATTGAACTACGGAAAATATAACAAAATTTCATGAAAGACAAGTTTTGTTAGAAGTAAATTGCTTATGGAGATCTCGACAAATCACTAAAAATTGAATAATGTAAAATAAACTTGTGATTTGATCGCTTTGGAAGTTTCAGTGTGAAACGATTAGGGTGCTAGGAGATCTTCATGCGGCACTGAGATTCGAACATGGCGTCTGCGTCCTAGGAACCCTCTCCTTCCGGCGAAACGATTCGTTTCCCCTTGGAGAGTTATCCTTATCGAGCATCTTACAAACAAGTAACCCTCCGGCAGAGACCTTTGTATCAACTTCTTCCTTCAGGAACCGTGCTATAGCGTGGAGGAAGAACGAGTGAAATTGTCGTCGAATACCTTTGTCCTGGGATCGAAGGAAAATCATTTGTTTTCCTCTTTCTTGCGTAGTAATGGGGTACAATGGGGTTTGATAAAGTCGTTCTTAGGGATAATTCGTGTATTTGGATTATTTGGAAATTTGGGAGTTTGGACTTTTGGGGAATTTAAGACTTATTAAGATAGTAAAATAATACAACAGTAAAGCAATGAAATAAATAGAAAATTGCCAAAATAATAAATTTCATCAAAAGTTACTCCACAAATCTCAATGTACAAACTACTTGTTAATGCAACATAACATTCTAGCTTTCGATAAAAATATTCGTCCGTGTTTTTCAAAATTTCAACCCCGTTGCCCGAAAAGCTGACCACCGATTTACGAGTTATTTTAAGGAGACGCCGTATAACGAGACATTATTCTTCCACGCGTGTGTCTAAGAGCAGAAACGCGTGTGTCACATCTTGACACAGAGACGAGGCATTCTGTGTACGCGCCGGCGCTTCCTGCAGTGAACGACCTCGATTGCATATAAATGCCCCGTGGCTTAATGGTTTCGAAGTAAGGCCGAAGGCCCCGAATGATAAAATCCACTCTCTCCTACTGTGCCCCGCCATGCTTATTAAGGCCGTTTCACACCAGCTATCGCTTATCTACGATATTAGATGTGCGCTGAGCAGCGATTGTTAGCGACGATTGTAACGACGGAGTCCAGCTTCATAATCTCTCTGTTCTTTCGAATTTCTGACTATTCCCAATTTTCTGAATCTTTTAAATTTATGTTTTAGTTTGCTGTTCAATATTTCAAATTTATACATTGCTAAATGTATGAGTATCTAAATAATCATTTATGAGCATTTAGATCAAGACAGATCTTAATACTCATTCTGAATTCAGGGATTTCGAAGCTTCCGAATTCTCAAGTTCCAGAGTTACTAGATTCTTAAGTTACTAAGATCCTGAATTCTCAAGTTTCTAAGTTTCCAAATTTCTAAATTTCTCAATCTTACCTTTATTATTTTATTTACTATTTACTATTTCAGTATTTCATTATTTCGCCATTTTACTATTTTGGTACTTTGGTTGTTGGTGTATTGCTATTTTATTGTTTTACTATTTTACTGTTTTACTTTTTATTTTTATTAGTATGGAGAATAACTGTATGAGTTAGATAATTTTATTTATTTTTGTTTATTTTTCTATTTTATTTAAATTATTTCTATTTATTTTTATTTATGTTTAATTGTTATTTATAGTGTCGTTTATTTTTATATTTTATTTCCAATCTCAAAGTTAGAGGATAGTAAACGTACGTAGTTTAAGTGTTAAATAAAATTAGATAAAGGAAAGTGGTATTCGTATTAACGCGATGAATTATTTAACCCTCTCTGGACTAAGAGCCGCTATAATCACGCATCATTAACTACCGGACGACGAACCACCGAGACAGGGACAATTGAAATTTAATTTCAGACCCCTTTTCATTTTCCTATTCTAAATTTTATGCCATTCCTTTAGCAAATTACTTGCCCACTGTACGACAATTTTTCGTTGAAAATTTAAGTAGGTTTCTATAAAGAAGAAGCGCCACTATTTGCATTAATGTAATGTATATAATAATAAGCAAATTATTCGTCAAGTAGAGAATGTTTACTAAGTGTATTAAATTATTTTTAAATTTAGAAATTTGTGGATTTTGTAATTTGGGAATTTGGGAATTTGGGAATTTGGGAATTTGGAAATTTGAAAATTTGAAAATTTGGAAATTTGAAAATTTGAGAATTTGGTAATTTGGTAATTTGGTAATTTGGAAATTTGGGAATTGGGGAATTTGGTAATTTGGTAATTTGGAAATATGGAAATTGGAAAATTGGGAAA
This sequence comes from Megachile lagopoda, assembly GCA_036983795.1. NCBI lineage: Eukaryota > Metazoa > Arthropoda > Insecta > Hymenoptera > Megachilidae > Megachile > Megachile lagopoda. The sequence goes on from CM072793.1 coordinate 4,063,263, forward strand.
TTGGGGAATTGGGGAATTAGGAAATGGGAAAATTGGGAAATTGGGGAATTAGGAAGTGGGGAATTAGGAAATGGGGAATTAGGAAATGGGGGAATTAGGAAATGGGGAAATTGGGAAATTGGGGAATTAGGAAATGGGGAAATTGGGAAATTGGAAATTTGGGAATTAGGGAATTTGGTAATTTGGTAAATTGGAAAATTGGGAAATTAGGAAATAGGGAAATTGGGGAATTAGGAAATGGGGAAATTGGGAAATTGGGAAATAGGGAAATTGGGAAATTGGGGAATTAGGAAATGGGGAAATTGGGAAATTTGGAATTTGGGAATTTGGAAATTTGGAAATTTGGAAATTTGGAAATTTGGATATTGGAAAATTTGGAAATTTGGCTATTTGGCTATTGGAAATACACAAAGTGAAACTTCTCAAATCCTAAAACTCTAAAACTCTGAATTTCAGAAATTTAATCAACGTAAAAGTTTAAAACGTATACAATTTCACCAATTTTCAACTTAGCAACATTCTAAATTTGAATTTGTTAAAACCTTACCAAATTCACAAACTTACAACTTCAAAATGTTCAAATCTGCATAGTTAATTAATCTAATAAAAACGAATGATGATAAATGTAACTAATCCAAGGAGGTTTAAATATACGAGTACGTGGATGTTCAGGCTTCTGTACGTAAGCAACGCGTCTAGACGGTAATAAACAGAGGGCACGTCGCTCATTTTGTTTTGTACAGTTTGTGCTTGGTCAGCAGTGGGAAAAGTTCCCAGCCCAGAGATGAAAGAAAAAATCAACTTGGATTAGTGGTTCTTTAATTGTCGGCGATGGTTGTCATGAATTGTTATTAATCAGTACTGGAAATTCAATTGCATCGATTTAATTGGAGACTCGATAAGTGATAACTCGATATGTGGTAACTTGATAAGTGGAAAGTCAATAAATGAAATCTCGATAAGTGAAAATTAAAACCTAATATGTTTCCATTAATATGTTATACAATTTATGTTACAATATATAATATAATTGATACAATTATATTTTATATGTTTAATATATGAATATAATGCAAATGGATATATGGAACCTCCATTAGTGGAATCTCGGTAAACGGTAACTCGATAAATGGGAACTTTATGAGTGGAAAGTTAACTAATCTTGATAAGTGAAATCCTGTTGAGTGGAAACTCGATAAATGAAAAGTCGATAAGTAACATTTCGCTGAATAGGAACAGTTGCATCGGTATAAGATTAATGTGTTAGTGTTTGATAAATGTATAAGAGTATATGTATTAGTTGGTGATATTATATGACGCATTGCGGTTATTGTATTATGATGATAGTTTTTCTTTTTAAACAAATAATTTTGTAGATGAGTGCAATATTGATATGATATGAAACGATATTGATACGATATTGATACGGTATTGATACGATATTGATATAATATTGATACGATATTGATATAATATTGATACGATATTGATACGGTATTGATATAATATTAATATGACTTTGATGCAATATTGATACGATATTGATATGATATTGATACGACATTGATACGATATTGATACGACATTGATAGTATATTGATACGGTACTGATACGATATTGATATAATATTGATACGATATTGATATAATATTGATATGATATTGATATAATATTGATACGATATTGATACGGTATTGATATAATATTAATACGACATTGATGCAATATTGATACGATATTAATATGATACTGATACGACATTGATACGATATTGATACGATATTGATCTGACATTGATAGTATATTGATACGGTACTGATACGATATTGATACGATATTGATACGGTATTGATATAATATTAATACGACATTGATGCAATATTGATACGATATTTATATGGCATTGATACAATTATAATATAATATTGATACGGTATAATACAGTATTGATACGGTATTGATAGCATATTAATACTAATATTGTCACGATATTCATACGGTATTGATACCATATTGATTATTGAAGCAATATGGACACGTTTTTACTACAATATTCATACGATATTGCTACAATGTTCATACAATATTGAAACGGTATTGGCACGATATTACCATCATATTATTACTACAGTAATACGAAATTATAATGTGAATTGCATAACTGATTATGGGCGCTGCAAAAGGATTATTGTCACGAAATTACATCTATTGTTTGAGCTGAAAATAAACGCGATTTCAACTGCAAATAATTACAGTAAATTAGCAATCGTGCTGTCCCTAATGAAACAAAGTTCTCTAGTAATTACAGCCCGACCCTGAACGCTTAATATAATTTCCTCCACCGAGTATAATTCGCGTAGCTTGCACGACACTTTCGCTCTTCTGCAAACATAGTTGCGAAATTTACCTTCTTTACGTCTATCCTCTGTAGACACAAGATCGGTAATTAATATTTCTTAGTGAATTTTGGATTTATTTATTGAATTACTGGTTTACAAATTTAACAATTTTCAAATTTATAAATTTATGAATTTACAAGTCTACAAATCCACATATCTACAAGCTCACAGACCTACACGTCCACATGTCGACACATGCACATATCAACACATTCTCATGTTAACACATCCACATATCAACAAATCCACATATCAGCAAATCCGTATATCTACACATCCACATTATTTAGAAATTCACATATTTACATATCCACACATCTTCAAATCCACATACGTACAAATCCATATATCTGCACATCCACATATCTACAAGTCTACAAGTCTACAAATTCATAAACCTACGTATCTAAAAATCCTCATATCCATAAATTCACATATGTATACATACTCATATCAACACGTCCACATGTCGACACATACACATATCAACACATTCACATGTCAACACATCCACATGTCAACAAATTCATATATCTACACATCTACATATTTACAAATTCACATATTTACATATCCACACGTCTACAAATTCACATATGTACAAATCCATATATCTGCACATACACATATCTACACATCCACATATCTACAAGTCTACAAATCCATATATTCACATATCTACAAATTCAAACATTCCAAATTCACAATCTCAAGAATGAAAAAATTTCAAAGACCCAAATCTTCAAACACCCCATCTCAAAAATTAAGAGAAAGTATCTTCCTTGCCTTGCTTTTGAGGCAATCTCAGCTACCCCTTTATGGAACCTAACCCAAAACCTGCCTCCATACGTAACACCGCCAAATAAGTCTAGCATTACTACCACTTCGTCCACCTTTCCTCTAAACCCAATCTGCGCTATCCTACAATATAAACCGTGCTTTTCAACTTTTCCACATTTTCATCGGAAAATCGTCGAAGGGCCGGTATGCTAGCTGATCCGCTATTCCTGCAGCGTTTCTGTCCGCAGGACAACGAAGAGGATCGTGTTTAAGATCAAGATAGGGTCGCACGTGACTGGATGACGAACAGAGTCAGGCCAGAGAGTCAAAGAATAGCCCTGGATCTCTCTACGGGCATACATATATTCGATCCGTGCGAAACGAGCCGGCTCTGGCGTAATTAGTAACACATGTGGTGAGCGTCGAACGAACCCCACCCATCGATACACGCTTGCTGCCAACCGGAGAAAACTTTCACGCCGTGTAACGACACGAAATATAGGAGGATACGCAACCGAGCGATTCGAGCATCGATCGAAATGTGCAGCTTCGATTCGGACATTGTAATCTTCCCCGGGATTAAGTGGTCGAATCGTTTTTCGAATATTGCGATATATAGAGTGGTCGACAGAAACGGTCTGTATTTGCGTTTGTGTGGTGTAGTCGGTCAAATTTGGGTTCCCTAGGAAAAATGACGCAGGCAAGGGTGAATACGGCACACGTAAATTTCTGGGGACTTTTGGGGATTTGAGGGTTGGGACTTCAGAGGATTTGAGGGTTGGGGATATGGGAGTTTTTGGTTTTGGGAATCTTGGGACTCGAGGATCTGGAAATTTGGAGTGTGGAGATTTTGGGATATTGGGGTCAGAGGATTTTTGTTGTTAGGGAATTTGGGGATTTTGGGGTTTGGAAGTCTAGGGATTTGGGGACGTAGGAGTTTGGGGAAGTAGAAATTTGGGGACGTAGGTATTCGGGGATTTAGAGATTTGGGGATTTTGGTATTTGGGGATCTAGGTATTTGGGAATTTAGGCATTTGAGAATCTAGGTATTTGTGGATCTAGTGATTTGGGGATCTAGGAATTTGGGGACCTAGGTATTTGGGAATCTAGGTATTTGAGGATTTAGGTATTTGGGGATCTAGGGATTTGAGGATCTAGGTATTTGGCAATCTAGGTATTTGAGGATTTAGGTAATTGGGGATCTAGGGATTTGGGGATTTAGGTATTTGAGGATTTAGGCATTTGGGGATTTAGATATTTGAGTATTTAGATATTTGGAGATCTAGGAATTTGGGGATTTCAGAATTTGGGGACCTAGGAATTTAGGGATTTTTGAATTTAGGACTCTAGGTGCTTGGAGATTCAGATACTTGGGGATCTGGGTATTTAGGAATCTAGGTATTTATGAATACTAGATATTTGGAAATCTAAACATATGGGCATCTGGAAATTTAGGGAAACTAGAGATTTAGAGATTTAGTAATTTAAAACTTGTTTGCTCTAGGCATTTGTGAATCTATAAATGTGGAAATGGTGAAAGTTGAGAATTTAGATATTTAGAAATCTAAAAGTATGATGGTTTTGGAATTTGAGTATTTGTAATTTTGGAAATGTGGAAATTAAAAACCTAGAAACCTTGAATTCTAACAATTTACAAATTTGAAAATTTAGAACATAACATATTAACAAATTTGGAAGTTAACCTTTCAGTGTCATAATTTAATAACATATACAGATTTTACAAATTTTACCAATTTTACAAATATTACAAATTTTACCAATTTTACCAATTTTACCAATTTTACCAATTTTACCAATTTTACAAATTTTACAAATTTTACTAATTTTACCAATTTCACAAATTTTACTAATTTTACATATTTTACCAATTTTACCAATTTTACAAATTTTACTAATTTTACTAATTTTACCAATTTTACCAATTTTACCAATTTTACCAATTTTACCAATTTTACCAATTTTACAAATTTTACAAATTTTACTAATTTTACCAATTTCACAAATTTTACCAATTTTACATATTTTACCAATTTTACCAATTTTACAAATTTTACTAATTTTACTAATTTTACCAATTTTACAAATTTCACAAATTTTACCAATTTTACAAATTTCACAAATTTCACAAATTTCACAAATTTTACCAATTTTACCAATTTTGCAAACTTAACAAATTTCTAAATTCTGTCATTGAAAAACTCTGATCTCCATTTTACTCTACAATCAAACTAGTTCAACAATATTTAATTTATCAAAGTAAATGAAGCAACGATAACAAACGATGCAGTTTCAATAAACGGAAAATCTGCTCTAATAAGTACATAGTTTAAAATTATTTATACGGTGACGAAAAATGGAGAGAATAACCTCGAATCTAAGATGTCTCACATATCGTTATCATTTCGAGATAACGTTCAAAGAATAAAATAGTACAACGGAAGCTACACAGTGGTCACGATATCTCGTCAGTTTCTAGTTAGCCCACTTCCGCTAGGAACACTTATGTATAAAATTTTAGATACGTAACGTTACACACAATCATTATGTAAATTTCCAGATTCCTTTTCCTTTATACAAAAATTATTTTCGTTCCCCAAATTCTTTTTTTTAAATTTCCAAAATTTTTGATTTAATTTTAAATAGTTATTTGAACAGAAATTAATTATTATTTAGTGATAAAAAATTTTAGAAAGTATTTATTACTATTATTTTTGCATTTCTCCTTGATATGAATTATTTTAATTATTTTATAAGTTCATTTCCTTGTAAAAGCTGTACTTTTTCATTCATATTGAATTTCTAAGTTATTTTCATAATAAAATTTTTATATTTTCATTTAGACTATTTTCAAATTTGTAGATTTTCAAGTTTGTGGATTTCCAAAGTTCTAAATTTTCAAATTTCTAAATTTGTAATTTTTTAATCGTCAAATTTTGACATTCAAAATTTTGTAAACTTTGTAAATTTTGACATTTGAAATTTCTGAGATCAAAATTTAAATAAGTAAATGTTTGAAAACTTTGAAATTCCTACATTTCAAAATTTCCTTATCACCCAATTAGCAAATTCCCAAATTACCAAATTCTAAGATTTAAAACCTACAAACTAGAAATTTCTAAATTAAAAAATTAGAAGTTTTGAAATTCCTATATTCCTAAATTACTGACCTATCAATTTCCAAAGCATCATAAACCAGAAACTAAAAAAATTCAAGAAACCAAAAATTTCAAACTTTCCAAATTCCTAAAATTACAATTGTTTAACATCAAAATTTGTTCAACATCGAAACTAGCAAGATGTAAAAATTCAACCTAGTAATATTTGTTACAAGCAAACGAATATGTACCACAACTTTCACCACTTAAAGCATTCCAAAAGTTTCGAACGCCCGGTACAATGGTTTCAACTGCTTTCCGAACTCAAATCGAAGTAACATTTGTTTCCACGGATCGGTAGTTATCGGAGCTTTTTTCCCCTGCATTCGACCAGTCCAGAAACCGTATTTTCTGCCAGTGAATTTAGCGTTCGGGAATACCGTGTACTCGTTGCCCATGGTGCAAGCAAATTTCTATGGAAATCAGCGTGCAAGCTCGCGATACAAAGCTGCTGGCTCGTCACTGCGGAACCAAACGCGTTCCCAACTTTTCCCTGGCTGAGCTTTTTCGTTGGGCTTGAAAAATTGTGTCCCGCCGCTTTATGGAAATTTCTGGGATCCCCTCATTGATTTCTATCCATCGGACGCGATTTTTGGCGCGCAACTTCCGGTCAAACTTTTATCGAGAAATATTAATTTCTCTTATAACAATTATTCAGCTATTTTAATATTAAATACTAGTTTTAGGGATTTTTGTTGATAATTTTAGTATTAATGTATACATTGGAAAATAAGATCTCTTAAATAATAAAATTAGAATATTATGAATTTCTTTGATAATAAATAAAATAGAGTAATTATTGATAATTACAGTTGCAGAAATCGATGAAATTGGTATTTAATATTTATTTTAAAATTGGTAGTGCATTCTTAATTTTAATTTTATTATTTATTATTTGAGAGTATTATTTAATCTCTTTAATACTTTTAAATAATAAAATAGGACAATTATCACAGATATTAAATAATACTCTTAAATAATAAATAATGAAATTGATATCAAGAATTAACCATGTCTTACCAATTTCAATTTGAATATCAATGCCAATATCCAATTAAAATTAAACACCGATTTTATCAATTTTTGCAAGTGCAATCATCACTAATTTTAATATCAATACAAAAAATGTAAGATTGAGATTGTCATTTATTTTTAATTGAAATTTGAAAATTTACCAATTTTAATATAATTAACATTGCAAATTAAAATTTTAGTGATTATAGAAGTAGGTATATCTTTGTATTTGTCACGATTTCAGCTTCGTTAATGAATCTATTGTTGATGCGAGGATAATAATGGCGGACAATAAAATAATAACGATGGAAATAAAACTGCAGCAAATTGCTTTTGTCCAGTGTCAGTGAAACTGCTTCTATTCTATCCCGATTTTCTCTCTCCTTCTCCGGACAATTAACGAGCACCCAGGGTGTGTTTTTTTTTTGGTGTCCGATGACGTCACCGTCCTCTGCCGCCCTCCATGGCGCCACTAATACGCCTCGTCGCGATTCTATTGAGGGTCTGTCCATTTACTAGACGAGAAGGCAAACAGACACAAATATGTATACAAAGAATTTACGGAACTCGTCGATTGATTAATACCACGAAATTCACTTCCTGAAATCAATTAACAAGAACAGTCTTCAACTTGTATTAATAATATATCGTTTCAGAAACGAGGACTTAACTTTCTTCCATATTTTCCCATCTTTCCATATAACTTCCTAACTTTTATAATACAATTATAATTTCTATAAATGTTTTATACAATTTATTCTACAAGAATAATGTTACCTTTTCCTGTACACAAGTCGTTAAATACCACTTGCCATGCTGTCACTAATGAGGTTGCAGGAGCAAGAAATTCTTTGACTCGGCAATCATGGAGTAATCTCAGAGAAATTGCGCAAAAACGTGATTTATCGTTTCTTGTGCTTTACTGCCTTCTTAATTATAATACAAACTTGGAACTCGGCGTAAATTGTTCTTTCTTTATCGTATTGCAATTCGAATTTATACTCTTTCTCTAACCTCAAATCCTTAGAATTTCAAGGTTCCAATATTTCTCAACAATAAATTTACCAGTGTATACCGATGTCAACCCATGAGTTGGTGCGTGAAGAGGCTGACTAGGCTGATGTTTAGAAGAGAATTGGTCAGAATAGAAAAATGGACGCCTAGGACTACTAGCACTAGGACTATTCACACTACGACCATTGACACTAGGATTATTAGCACTGCAATTGACACTAGAATTGTCACTAGGATAATTAACGCTGGGATAGTTAATATTAGAGTTATTGGTTCTAGGATTATTAGCACTAGAGTTATGGACACCATGACATAGGCACTAGGATTATTGACACCAGGACACTAGGATTATTAACGCTAGGATTATTGACCTTAGGACAGCTACCATTAGACCTACCGATGTCAACCCACGAGTTGGCGCATGACCCGGATTAGAGCTACTATTGGTCAGAATAGAAAAATGGACGCCTCACATTTTCGGTATATTGGCTCGCAATTAGGCCAAAAACAGTCGGCAAACGTCTCGAGATAGTGCGAATTGCGTTCAGCAGTTATTGTCGTTATTCTTATTTGCCGAAATGTAGCTGGAAGTGTTCACGGTGGATAGGTGGAGCGAGTGGCTTCTTTTACTCTGGCTCGACCTACGCGCCAATTCCTGGCTCGTCTACAGAGACTGTGATGATCCAAGGGAACGTAGGGATTCTGGGAAGCTAGGAAATATGGCGATTCCGAGGACTGTGAGAATCTAGGGAATTCAGGAACTGTAGAGAATGTGAGGATGTGACCTAGGGATCCAAAGGACTGGACTGTGGAGATCCTAAACTTGGCACTGGAGACTGAAACTATGGATATATAGGGAAGAGTCTTCGGAACCACGAGGAACTATGGAAACTCTAGCCTATAGTTCCCAGAGAATTCGAGAGTGAGATCAGCAGTTGTCATTATTATTCTTATTTGCCGAAATATGGTGGCAGCCTTTAAACGACCTCCTGCGCCAACTTGTGGGTTGACATCTGTAACTGTCTGAATTTTTATTCGTGCACAAGATTAAAATATTATAAATCTTATAACACAACCACATTAATGAAACTTGTTCCTACATCATGAACGTCCATGATTACCCTTGAGCGCTTTTGCGAGCACTTAATCCCCCCATATGCACGGACGTATACCTCCCACTTCTAAATTTAAAAAAATTTCTGTTGCAATATTTCCATAGAAGTTGCATTTACTCTGTATACCGGTTTAGGAAATTATTTGAAGCAGCTTTCAAACGTGGTCACCCCGTACATTAATTCACCGTTCGACTCGGTTCTTTGTGGCCGGCGACGCGTTGCAACAAATATTTACTTGGCGGCTATTCGTGACAATGAGCCGAGACGCGTTGTCGCAGCCGGCTTTTCAAAAAGAAATTCGTTTAACTTGCCCTTTCATGGAGATAACCGTGTGCCAGGAGAGCGAAGGTAACATCACCCGAGGGACTCTCCCAACGTGGCCGAAATACGGAGATGTTTACCGAATGGCAGCTGCGATCTTGCCAGTGGGTTTCATCTTGTTTACGAGCTCCACGAGTACCTACAGTCGTGCTTCCAAATTGTTATTTTATCCCTTCACATCCTCCACAAACTCTTCATGAATTTTTTAGTAACATTCAGAGTCTTTGAGTGCTATGAAACTTCGTCTTTTTTGAAATTGTAGAAACATTCTTGTTTTTTATACCTTGCAATCTTTTTGAGGGTGTGTTCAAATTATGTTACACGGGACATGTAACAGATATGTGACGTAGGACATGTTATATGACACATATTGCAAAGTCATATGATGTAGGATCTGTCAAAGTTATGTGACGTAGGATATGTCAAAGTTATATGTCACAGGGTATCTAGAAATTATATGACACATATTTCAAAGTTATGTGATGTAGGATGTGTCAGAGTTATATGACACAGGATATTTACAAATTATTTGACATAGAATACAGCTAGGATATATCAAAAATTGTATTGCATAAGATATATCAAAATTATATGACAAATATTTACTTTGGATCATCGAGGCTCTTACGGAATCAATAATTATTTACTCATGGAGTCAATAATTATCCACAAGCCGATGCTCCCTAAATTGTGAGGAGCGTCAACCTGTTTGAAGAGGCCGATGATCGAACAGTGAGTGTAATAGTTTAATAGAATCATCGACTATAAGATATACGATGTGAAAGATGAAAAAAGCTGTTGAAGCAAACGTTAATAAGAGTCTCGTTCGATTTGTCACTTGGCAAATAGAACGTTCAAGTACTTCGGTGTATAAGAGCCGAAGACAGGGTGCAGCGAGTTTATCGAGTAATCCGTCATTGTCGGAGCTCGTGGGTTCGTAAAAACGGCCTGAAGAAGCTTGACACGCGTTTCGAGTGACAGAAAAGTCCACGTTCGTGAAAAGAGGCAGCCCAGGGAACAAGGAATGCCATTGTGCCTGGGCCAGATAGTTCATCATATTTTTAAGTAACGCTCGTAAAACTTGTGTGTCTCGTGGCTAATAAATGTACTTCACGGCGGAAGACACTCGAAGAACAATCGGCACGTTTGTGTTCTAAGAGAACGTTAGGAGAGGTGAGCGGTTCTCGTTTAAACGAGCGCTTTGGATTATGTTAAGGCATATTATTATTCATTAGTGTGTGTTAGATTTAATATTGGTTGATCTAAATTATTATTTAATATTTGATGAAATTTTACGTTAGTTGAGTTTAACTATTGTTTAATTTTTGATACAATTCGTTTTGATACAATATTGGCTGGTTTAAATTATTGTTTAATATTGGTTAGGTTAGGTTGAGTCAAATTTTTATTTAATATTACATGAAATTAGATTTTTTTAAAGTTAGGTAGTAAGAATTTAAGGTTTACGAAGGATAAGAATTCAATAATTTTCATTTTTATATTGTTTTTGATTTAATAAAAATGATATAAAATAAAATGTGTAATTTTCAGTTATAATGTACAATTTTACATGAAAGTTAAAACATGTATTTTTAAATAAAAGTTGAAATGTACAGTTTTAAATAAAAATTATGATATAATGTTTCATACATCTAAGGACTATTAAGGTTATATAAATAACGCTATTATAACCCTAAAGATATAAATAATTCTTAACATAACATTTAATGAAACGAACGTAAAATATCCTTTAAAAAACAAGTCATTCTTGTAAAATTTCTATTATTCCTTCATTTTTCCCAGTAAATCTCCAAAAATGAAAAAGTGAACGTTCGAGGTTAGCCTATAAGATCCATCGTGTACGTACATTTTCTAATAATATATAGATATAAATTTATTTTTCTTCCGAAAACCTCTTAACACGGAACTTAAATGGAATTTCGTAGTAAACCGTGTCGGATCTTGAAGTATTTTCCCACGATTCTTTCCGCAAGGATGCGGTCTAAAATAGGAAGCTTTCCTTCCCGGAATGGATTCGATTCCACGTGAATCATCAGCTTTTCTTGTTCAACTCGAAGGCCTCGGGTGATGAAACATTTTTCTCCGACGCTTCAACCGATTTTCCACTCGTTTCTGAGTATGCACGATTCTGTACAGTTTCCAGCAAATACAGATGGCGCAAATTAAAAGAACATTTCCAGTTACATTTCGGCAAATAAAAATAATAATGACAACTGCTGATCTCACTCTCGAATTCTCTGAGAACTATAGGCTAGAGTTTCCATAGTTCCTCGTGGTTCCTAAGACTCTTCCCTATATATCCATAGTTTCAGTCTCCAGTGCCAAGTTTAGGATCTCCACAGTCCAGTCCCTTGGATCCCTAGGTCACATCCCCACATTCTCTACAGTTCCTGAATTCCCTAGATTCTCACAGTCCTCGGAATCGCCATATTTCCTAGCTTCCCAGAATCCCTACGTTCCCTTGGATCATCACAGTCTCTGTAGACGAGCCAGGAATTGGCGCGTAGGTCGAGCCAGAGTAAAAGAAGCCACTCGCTCCATCTATCCACCGTGAACACTTCCAGCTACATTTCGGCAAATAAGAATAACGACAATAACTGCTGAACGCAATTCGCACTATCTCGAGACGTTTGCCGACTGTTTTTGGCCTAATTGCGAGCCAATATACCGAAAATGTGAGGCGTCCATTTTTCTATTCTGACCAATAGTAGCTCTAATCCGGGTCATGCGCCAACTCGTGGGTTGACATCGGTAGGTCTAATGGTAGCTGTCCTAAGGTCAATAATCCTAGCGTTAATAATCCTAGTGTCCTGGTGTCAATAATCCTAGTGCCTATGTCATGGTGTCCATAACTCTAGTGCTAATAATCCTAGTACCAATAACTCTAATATTTTTCAGAATATTGCGTTGAAATCGTATCTATCCCGTTTTATTTTTCGTGGAAATTGGTTGTATTATCTTTCTCTGTCTAAAAGTAGTTTCTTTGTCAGTGTCTCGTTATATCTACTCTTCCACTGTTTCCACCATGTTTCTACGAAGGTGTTCGTAGAATGCGTTTGTCAATCCGTCGGTACGTGAATTCGCGACGTTCAATCTTTCAGTACCGAGAAATTCATTTAGAAAGTTACGCAGATTCGTTGAAGCGTTGCGTCGAGAAGACACTTTGCATGCCTTGGTATTTCTTGTTTCTTCTTATTTTCTGATGCGGTTAATCGATGAATAAAGTTATAGCGAAACGCGTTTATTCGTATAAATTTAAACGTGTTTAAACACGTTTTTAAACAAGTATTTAAACACGTTTAAATTTAAATAAAAGTATTATTAATTTGATATGTACACATATACCTCTCATAGACTTATCGTACAATTTATAAAAATGATTTGAATAACTACAGAAATGTTAATTGGTACAAATATAGGTACATTATAGAGATGCTAGATGACGAACGTTAGATAATGGATGACTAGGCAAGGAATTTGACTTCCAGCGGCCGGTGACTCGATCAAGAGTAACAATTAGTCACCGAGTTCGACCGAACGATGAATTAAAAGGTCCAGGTCTTATTGACGGGAGTAATCATCCCGGCAAGAACGCATTTGACCCAGGAAGACGAGTTTAATTGTGTTGTCCGACGATGGCTGAAAGCTGGCAGGCTCCGCTATTCTCGAACCGTATCATTTCAAATGTGGTCGCGAAATAAAACAATTTTTAGCAATAAAATTAGGAAAGAATATGGAGACTGGTTATTGGACACGTATAATGTTAACAATTTATGGACGAAATTTGGGAATTTGTAATTTGATAATTTGGGGATTTGTGAATTTTGAGATTTGGGATCTGAAAATTTGGAATTTAGGGATCTGAAAATGGGAATTGGGAATTTGGGGAGTTGGGAACTTGGGAAATATGGAATTGGGAATTTGGGAAATTAGGAAATTAGGAAATTAGGAAATTGGGGAAATAGGAATTGGGAATTTGGGGAGTTGGGAAATATGGAATTGGGAATTTAGGAAATTGTGGAAATGGGAATTGGGAAATTGAGAAATTGAGAAATTGAGAAATCGGGAAACTGGGAAATTGGGGAAGTGGGAATTGGGAAATTGAGAAATTGGGAAATTAGGAAATTAGGAAATTGGGAAATTGAGAAATTGGAGAAATGAGAATTAGGAAATTAGAAACTTGGAAAATTGGGGAAATAGGAATTGGGAATTTGAGGAGCTGGGGATTTGTGGACTTAGGAACTTGGAAAATATGGAATTGGGAATTTGGGAAATTGGGAAATTAAAACTTTATGAACAAAATGTAGGAATTTGAAATGATCAAAATTAGGGATTTGTGGATTTGAAGACTTGGCATCAGAAAATGTAGAATTTGATCATTTAGGGATTTGTGGATTTGGTGATTTAAAATTTGAAAATTTAGAATTTGATAATTTAGAGATTTGTGGATTTGGGATCTGGAAATTTACATCAGTTTTCAGCAGAAAATATTATTGCGTTCGTAAATAAAAAATAAGTATGAAAGGAAAATTGGTCAGATTAATTTAACCCCTGGCTTGGTTCGAAACTGCATACTTTTATCCGACTCATTTCTTGCCGGAGCTAATAATATCGATATGAATCAGTGTGCTTTGAATGCTTCATCCTACATAAAGTTTTGGAGGTATTGCCGTTTGGTAATTTTACGTCCACTATTCCAACGTAATAATTGTATAATTCAGTATTATGGAAAAATGTGTAGAAACTTCTAAGATGATTGAAAATGATCATGTACAAATAGGGAGACTGAATTATTTTGCATTCGTTCGCATTTTATAAATAAACGAGGTTATGTTCTTTAACTCTGTGGTACAAGACTTGTGTAGACGGCGTTCCATAGGTCGTTTGATCTTTTTGAATCGTGATAATGCAAGAATGTTTCTTTTTAAAATATCACAATTTCCAAAATATTCAATTGTATACTTTAGATTTAATTTTATTGCATGGCACTTTTGACCGCCATGTTTGTTTTCGACTGTACGAGCATATTATTCTATATCTTCATTTTCATTAAAGATTCTGATTGAATTCTATTACTCAGCAGTCAAATATTACTTATAGTAACAAAATTTTGCTTTGTATCAGAAATAAATTAAATGACTTCAAAATTGCAGAAATATCCTTGATATAAACTCCAATATAAAACACATGCGCAGTAGTTAACCAGAAACAATAATCATGCGCAGCGAAGTTATACTTGCTCTTATTCTTTAATAATATATTAAATATATCTGTATTTATATTTTGTATATCAAGTATCTTTAATAATATATTAAATATATCTGTATTTATATTTTGTATATTAAGTATCTTTAATATATTATTAAAGTATATTTATTCTTTTGAACTGTATCTGCGCAAGTCTTCTTATTACCGACTGCATCGTTCAAGACTCCACTCAAGATTGCTATTAAATCTCTTCACATTCACATAAATAACAAATGAGATATACTTTATTATAACAATGTAAGTATAACATGAGATATACAACGAAAGTTTTATAAAATTGAAGACATTCTTTATATTTCAATTTTTTAATAATACTTCAAGTACGACATACGACCTTACAAATCTGGCAAGTCTTCAACACTTCACTTTCTCCGAAAGTATAAAATATGCATGACAATGAAACTGTCCGTTAGTCACGTACAGGTTGTTTCACCAGTTGTTTAAAGAAATCAGCAGAGAAATGACCAGAGTAGCCACGAAGGCAGAAGAGAGTGTGGTTGTCCTCAGGTTCTGGATCGAGTGTATCGCATTGGTAAAACAGAAGTCCGGTGACCCGGTGCACGTCGCTGCTGGAATAAGTTTCGGCTAAATATAGGTCGTTGTAAAATTAGATGCTTCCTCCGACGGGGTTGACGACTAGCACGGTCTACGAGTCCTGGACAAGTCCGGAGGGACGCCTCGTTCAGTCTGCTTCCCTCGGAAGCTTCAATGAATACCACCTCCTAACAGAACTGGACGAGTTAACTCGTCATCAGACCAAAACGGACACGCAAAACGATTAACGCGTTGAATGCCGCGGGGGTCAGTGGCAACAGCCACCGGCAATTGTGGGTGTACTCTGGTTATATTGCCCCAGACGCGATTAGGGTAATAGGCAAATGTAAATCATTTGCATTTGGAGGAGAATTTGGGGAATTTGAAGTACAGGAAATTTGGGCAAATGGGAATTAAGAATTTGGGGAATCAGGTATTTGAGAATTGAGGAATTGGGAAAGTGGGAATTTTTGGAATTGAAAATATAGGCAATTTGGGGGTTTTGGGATTTGGGGATTTGGGAACTGGGCAGATAGGGAATTGGGAATTTGGGATTTTGGAAAATTGGGATATTGGGAAATTGGAGAACTAGGACACTGGCAAATTGGGGAAATGGGAAATGGGAAATTGGGAAATTGGGAAATTGGGAAATTAGGAATTTGGGAAATGGGAATTGGGAAATTGGGGAAATAGGAATTGGACATTTGGGAACTTAGGAACTTGGGTAATAAGGAATTGGGAATGTGGGAAATTGGGAAATTAGGAGACTGGGAAATTGGGAAATGGGAATTGGGGAATAGGGAAATTGGGAAATGGGAATTGGAGAATTGGGAAATTGGGGAATTTGGAAAATTGGGACATTGGGAAATTAGAGAATTAGGACACTGGGAAATCAGGGAAATGGGAATTGAGAAATTGAGAAATTGGGGAAATGGAAAATGGGAACTGGGAAATTGGAAAATGGGGAAACTGGGAAATTTATAATTTATAATTTGGGAAATTGGGAAATTGGGAAATTAGGAGACTGGGAAATTGGGAAATGGGAATTGGGGAATAGGGAAATTGGGAAATGGGAATTGGAGAATTGGGAAATTGGGAAATTTGGAATTTCGGAATTTGGAAAATTGGGACATTGGGAAATTAGAGTATTAGGACACTGGGAAATTAGGGAAATGGGAATTGGGAAATTGGGGAAATGGAAAATGGGAACTGGGAAATTGGGAAAATGGAAAATGGGGAAATTAGGAAACTGGGAAATGGGAAATGGGAACAGGAAAATTGGGAAATGGGTATTGGGGAATTAGGAAATGGGGAAATTTGTAATTCAGGAAATTGGGAGATTAGGAAATTGAGAAATTTGGGATATGGGAATTGGAAATTTGGGAAATTGGAAAATTAGGAAATTGAGAAAGTAGGAAATTAGAGTCATGGGAATTGGAAAATTGGGAAATTAAGAAACTCGGAAATGGGAATAGGAAAATTGGGAAATTGGGAAATTAGGAAACTGGGAAATTAGTGAAATGGGAATTTAGGAAGTGGGGAATTTAGAAATAGAATAATTTAAGAACTGGCGAATTTAGGAAGTGGTGAATTTAGGAATTAGGAAATTTATGAATTAAGTAATGTAGTATTTGGGAAATTTAGGAATTGTGGAAATTGGGGAATTTCGGAATTTCCGAATTTAACAATTTAGGAATTCCGGAATACAAGAATTTTGAAATTTGAGAATTTAGAGTTTTGATATTCTGCAATTTAAGAATCAGTAAATTTGGAAGTGTTCCGGAATTTTTGAATTTAGAAATTTTCAAATTTTGTAGTCTGAAAGTTATAAAATTGAAAAATTTAGCCATTTGTAACTTAATAATTAAGAAATTTAAAAATTTGCTTTAATGCAAATATAAAAATGTAGATCGAAAATTTGAAAATTTAACTCCGTAAAATTTGACATAAGCTAAAATGTAAATTTCAGTCCCATATTTACATTTGTCGAAAAGAGGCGTTGATACTTAAATTGGATAAATGTCATTCGCGATACAACGTTTTGTACAATCCAATATATAAGCACTCTTGACATTCTGTATAACAGGATTGAGCAGTCTTTCACAGAATTGGGGGACGGAAAATAGTACTAAACGAAAGAGCAACATGCAAAGTTGCATGCAAGCAATCAGACATTGCGTCCAGACAATCGAAAATCAATTCGTCTGTCACGAAAAGTAATTCCCGGAATGAGTCAGCTGACTTTTGTCGACCATCAACCCTCCACCAGAAAAGACATTTACATTTCGAATCAGCCACTCGCGAAGGGTAGAATTATTCATTGTTGCGTGTATTTTCGATGAATTCTATAGTTTGGTTGGAACATGCTAACTAAACTTTGATTTACTCTTACGAGGTTCCAATGGGAACTATTAGTATTAACATAGCAATCTTTAGCTTGTTGAAATTGTTTTTTTAATTGAAAAACACAAGTACATATTTTATGAAACAAGTTTTAGAAAATACTTTTAAAAATGTATGAAAGCATAATAGAGGAAAATAGTCATTTTTATATTAATATTTATTTAAACGAATTTTCAAACATATGTTAAACATATATCAAATGTAATATAACATATAACATAATAACATAACATAATAAAATAATGTAATATAATATATATTAAATGTTATAATATATTTAGAACATTATTAAATTTAAACAGTAAATTATCAGTAATTAATTTCGTATATTTCTTATTTCTTAATAAATTATCTATAATTAATTTCTAACCATAAGAGTCCCCAAAAATAAACTTAACCTAACCTTACATCCACTCCCGCCATTTATTCCAAAATCAAGAATCACTAGAATTACTAAAGTAATTAAACTCGAGTTTCACACATATTTTACAATAATTTTGGTATGTACTGTACAATTAAGGGTTAAAGTTCGATCACCGAAAAGAAATCCGATCACGAGTTATCGCTATCAACAACCATAACTTTGTCTTGGCGATAATCGTGTTACCATGTGTGTCACGATTCTGTAAATCCGCCAGCAAAAAAGATCAAAGCTCCTCTACGAAAGCTGACTCGACCCAGATTTCGTTTCTACGCAAACACCGATCGCGGCTCGTGAGATACGAGTCAGCAAACAATCGCAAAGATGTCCGGTGATCTTTGCAAACAATCGCAGACGCGGCAACACCACTCGTAAACATGTATGTTCAATCTGGGGAATATATGATGATCAAGGAGAGAGTGATGTAACGTTCATTTATTTTTAGGGGTCTTTGGGTATTTCAAGATTTGGAGCTGGGTTAAGATTTTTGGGATTTAGGGATTTGGGGACGTAGGAATTTGGGGATGTAGAGATTTGGGGATGTGGGGATTTGGGGATGTAGGGATTTGGGGATGTAGGGATTTGGGGATGTAGGGATTTGGGGATGTAGGGATTTGGGGACGTAGAGATTTGGGGATGTAGAAATTTGGGGATGTAGGGATTAGAAGATGTAGAAATTTGGGGATGTAGGGATTTGGGTATGTAGAGATTTGGGGATGTAGGGATTTTGGGACGTAGAGAATTGGGGATGTAGAAATTTGGGGATGTAGAGATTCGGGTATGTAGAGATTTGGGGATGTAGGGATTTGGGGACGTAGATATTTGGGGATGTAGAGATTTGGGGACGTAGAGATTTGGGAATGTAGAGATTTGGGGACGTAGAAATTTGGGTATGTAGGGATTAGAAGATGTAGAGATTTGGGGATGTAGGGATTTGGGAACGTAGAGATTTGGGGATGTAGAGATTTGGGGACGTAGAGATTTGGGGATGTAGGGATTTGGGGACGTAGAGATTTGGGAATGTAGAGATTTGGGGACGTAGAAATTTGGGTATGTAGGGATTAGAAGATGTAGAGATTTGGGGATGTAGGGATTTGGGAACGTAGAGATTTGGGGATGTAGGGATTTGGGGATGTAGGGATTTGGGGATGTAGAGATTTGGGGATGTAGGGATTCGGGTATGTAGAGATTTGGGGATGTAGGGATTTGGGGACGTAGAGAATTAGGGATGTAGAAATTTGGGGACGTAGAGATTTGGGGATGTAGGGAATTGGGGACGTAGAGATTTGTGGATGTAGGGATTTGGGTATGTAGAGATTGGAAGATGTAGAGATTAGGGGATGTAGGGATTAGGGTATGTAGAGATTTGGAGATGTAGGGATTTGGGCATGTGGAGATTTGGGGATGTAGGGATTTGGGGTTGTAGAGATTTGGGGAGGCAGGGATTTGGGGATGTAGAGATTTGGCAATATAATAGGGCTTTAGGTATATAGAAATTTGGGGATGTAGAGATTTGGAGATATAGAAATTTGAGGATGTAGAGATTTAGGAGTATAGGAATTTGGGGATATAGAGATTTGGGGATGTACGGTTTTGAAAATATAGGAATTCAAGAATATCAGTGTTTGGGGATATAAGATTTGGAAATATCACAATTTAGGTACATTAGGATTTGGGAATACAGAAATTTGAGTATATAGTGTTTTAGAAATATCAGGATTTGGAGATATAGGGACTTGACATACGAATTTATGAATCTATTGATTTGAAATCGTAGGAATTTATAGATCTAAGAATTTCAGAATTTAGAATCTCAAGAATCTTCCTTGAATAAACATTATTTGAATAGTATTTGAAGATACAGGAATTTAGGAACCTTTTACGGATCTAGACAAATAAAGAAGATATGTATTTTAGATCATAGTTATTTGCGAATTCAGATATTTAAGAATGTAGGAATTTGGTGATTTGGAAATTGTCCAGTTCACACAGCCATGTTTTCTCAACCAGAGAAACCTACATTACCGAAGCGCACGAGCTGGTACGCGTTTATGTGATAAGTGTATCATCCACAAACTCGCGTCGTTTCGCTTCGGAATCGATGTAAACTTTCCTACGCAAGATTAATAGTCTACGACTTACACTTCCTTTGTAGGATCGGGTACATTACGATCCAAACTAACCTCGTGTCCGAGATACATGGTGTTTATGGCCATTGTAAAGGACGGGGTGTGACACTTTTGTCGATGGAAGTGGAACATTCAAAGGAGTATAAATTCCGTCGAAGTAAATTGTGATCGATGGTGTTTTTCACATTTAAACTTCTACGTTCACATGTTCTTAAATTCCCCATAACTCTGAACTTTCACATTCTCATTGCCATATTTCTAAATTACTACATTTCTCAATTTCTGTGCGTATAAAATTTATTAATAACATTAGAGCCTTCATACACGTGCGCAATCGTTAATGGAAAATGATAAATATACGCAGTAGAATTTATAAAATACAGTACAAAGTACAATAATTGTACTGCGCATAATTATCGCGTACAGTTAACGACTGCGCATATGCTTGATATCCGTCTCATTTATGATCATTTAAACACTTGATTCGCAAGCACGAACCGTTACAGTAGTAATAATATCAATAAAAAGCACATCCTTGATAGAACTTTCATAGTATACTACATTGCAGTCATTGTTCAATTATTATAAACGTATAAAAATTAATGACGGTGAGCATTAAACGCATGCGCAGTATAATGGAAATAACAGACATGCGCAGTAAGTTATGGACAATAACATGCGCAGTATGTGACGGATAATATACATGCGCAGTACATCACGGAAAATAATATACATGCGCAGGTAAAGTTTATACAATAAATACACTGAAATAAGGTATAATAACTTCACTGCGCACAATTATAACTAAGACCTGCGCATGTGTTTTATATTTAAAGTTCAAAGAATACTCCTCCGAGACATTGCAACTGATACCTGCACTTTCTGAATTGCGTACACGTTATATGACGTTAGTATTAATAAGTAACGGTACTTATGTAGTCTCACTCATTACGGAAGGAAAGAAATAAAATGGCGGAGCGACAGAACAGTTTTAATTTTAAGTGAAAATAGAGCGAAAATTTGTTTATCTGCTCGTAGGAATCCGTAACAACGTATGTCTTTCTATTGAATGATTTTCGCCCGAAAAATAAAGCGTCATTTCGTAAATCTGTAAAAATGTATTGAATTGCAGATCGTTAAGAGAGTCGCCGGCAGTACTGTTTAAATCAATCGAACAAAAACGAACGATCCATCGTATTTTCCACGGCTGGAAATTGAGCGAACGCGTCGCGATTTGAATTCGCGTGTTGCAGTTCGGTTGGCAGTCGCATCGTAACGAAACCACGATGCAAGATTTATGGTCGTCCATTCATTTCTGCCGTGCGTACGGGCTCGGTAATGTCCGGCAGGAACGTTTCCGGAATGAAATGAGAAATTTCCGCCGGCTCGACGGAAGATAAGTATCGATTGGTTTGCTGGACGGAACGGTGGCTCCGTTAATTTATCGTCTAACGACGCGACGAAACAATACGTAGAAAAATGGAGGACCAGGGGGAAAAAAACACTGCTCGCTTCTCGATAGAAAAACGAACAACGAAAGAGACGCTGGGGGGAGTGGTTGAAATTTGTTCCAAAAGATTTACGATTCGGTACTGCGATGAAATACGTTTATGAAAGGTAGAGGCGACAGGGGAGCGTTTTTTCCGCCGTTCGTTTCCACGCCTCGCTTATTTGTTTAAAACTTTGCGTAGGCAGAAGATGCACGGGGAATTGTAGAAACCTTGACAGATATTTGACGGACATGACTCGAATATTTCATTTTTGAGTTGTGGATTGGTATTTGGAGACATTGTGGGGATTTGGGAGATTTGGGGATGTAGGATATGGGAATCTAGGAATTTGGGGGTGTAGAAATTTTGGGACATACTAATTTGGAGATGTAGGGATTGGGATACCACGAAATTTGGGAATATAGGGATTTGAGGACATAAGTATATGGAAAGTATGGAATTTGGGGATTTAGGGATATGAGAATCTAGGAATTTGGGAATTTAGAAATTTTTGAATATACTAATTTGGAGATACAGGGATTGGGGATCTAGGGATTTGGTAGTAGAGAAATATGAGGATCTAGGGATTTCAGAATGGGGAATTATAGGAATCTAGGGATTTTGACATGGTGAACTTTGGAAGTCTAAGAATCTGAGGACTTCGAAATTTGAGAAATTTGTGAATTTTAAAGTTGAGAATGTAAAAATTCGAAAATTTGCAAAGTTGAAAATCTCGAAAATCCAACTACCTAAATAGACATTTTCACCAGAATCTAAAACTAGATATTCTACGATAACATAACAAATAAGTACAATACCTCCACACCTTGTCAATCTCCTCGCAACAAAATATCAGAAAAGCAGAACCCCGATACAAATTAAATGAAATCAATCATAATTGTATAACACCTGAAATTAGTTCTAAGCATTTGTCACCAAGCGTGAACACCGAACACCAAGAAACGTGTTGACGAATGTTTCGTAAGATGCGTGGCAGTCGAGAAACCGGCTAGCTGGGGCAAATTCGGTTGGGCCCTGGACAATAACCATAATTCGAAGAGACCAAGGGAGAGATCAAGACAGACATTAGAGATGCGGGGGAAGATAAAGGAGGAGAGTGAAAGGACAGGAATTGTCACGGGAGGAAATCCTGGAGACAAGGGTGCGCCGAGCATGGCCACACCCTGTCGTTCAGCCAGCATAAATATGCTTGGCGAGCCAATGTAATTTTCCTAGTTTGTTTCGCTACGAGAGTCTCGACACATTTTTCTCTCTTTACGGAACTTTTATGTCTTCCTCGTGCCAAATTATTTTAATGGACGTTTAAGAAATGGCAAATTACAAAGTTAGAAATTATTTTGAAGATCACGGTCTTTGGGATACCTGTTATAAAGATTATGATGAACATTGGACATGTTATTTTTAATTAATATTGTCGGATGCTTGTTTTTTGTGGGATGTTTTATTGCAAGCGATGTATTTTGCTGAATGTCAATTCCGGAATGGGGAATTTGGGGAATTTGGAATTTGGGAAATTTCATATTTGGGGAATTTGGAATTTTGGGAATTTGGTATTTTGGGCATTTGGTATTTGGGGAATTTGGAATTTGGAGAATTGAGAATTTGGGGAATTTAGCATTTGGGAAATTTGGAATTTGGGGAATTTGGTATTTGGGGAATTTGGAATTTTGGGAATTTGGTATTTGGGGAATTTGGAATTTGGAAAATTGAAAATTTGGGGAATTTGGAATTTGGGGGATTTGGAATTTGGAGAATTGAGAATTTGGGGAATTTAGCATTTGGGCAATTTGGAATATGGGGAATTTGGTATTTGGGGAATTTGGAATTTGGAATTTTGGGGAATTTGGAATGTGAGAAATTTGGAATTTGGGGAATTTGAAATTTGGGGAATTTGGAATTCGGGGAATTTGGTATTTGGGGAATTTGGAATTTGGCGAATTTGGAATTTGGGGAATTTAGCATTTGGGCAATTTGGAATTTGGGGGATTTGGAATTTGGAGAATTGAGAATTTGGGGAATTTAGCATTTGGGCAATTTGGAATTTGGAGAATTTGTAATTTGGAAATGTGGGAAATTGGAGATTTGGTAATTTGGGGAAAAAAGAAAAGTGGGAAATTGAAAGTTGGAAATCTAGGGAATTGAAAATTGGGAAATTGGAGGAATTTGAGAAAATGGGAAAAGTGGAAAATTGAGAGTTGGAAACCTAGGGAATTGGAAATTGGGAAATTGGGGGAAATGGGGAAAGTGGGAAATTGAGAGTTGCAAATCTAGGGAATTAGGAAATTTGGGGAACTTGGGAAAATGGGTAAAGTGAGAAAGTGAAAATTGGAAATAGGGAACTTTGAAAAATTAGAAATTTAATGAATTTGAACAATTTATAATTTGAAATTTGAAAAATTTAACAAATTATAGAAAATGAAGAATTTTTTATACTGAAAATAGAAAATTTGAAATAATTTTAAGAATTTCGTTAATTTCAGTAATTTGCAAATGTTAATATATATGACATTGTGTTATATAGTCAATATGTAATATATTGAACGATTCACCGTACAAATATTACAATCGGTTAATGTCTTCTCGGTTACCTATCGATTAGAATCCCACCGCTACATAAACCATTAGAGAGGCAATCGTTTGGACAATTCCGTCGAGTGGCAACTATTTGGTTAACGCGTGTCGACCTGGCCATTGCCTCCCTGCTCTCCAGATTGTTAATTAGTTGTCTGTTTCAGTCACGTTTCGCGTCCCCGAAACGTGTCGCTCGATCTGGTCAGCCGATAACTGCTACAGAATTGAACTTGCGGTTTCACCTTGTCGGTGCATGCCGATTTCGGTGATGTTCAAACGTCAGACGGTTTCATACGGTCAGGAAATGACAACTGGTAATCGAACAGAATAAAAAAGAGACTAGAAACGTAACTAAGCGAAGAACTTCATATTTTGCCCGTAGGAAAATAGTTTAGTTATTTTCAGATAGTAGGAAATATTATTTTAATTAAGAAAGAAGAATTATGGGAAGAATTTGGAGACCTTGGGATTTGGGGATCTAGAGATTTGATGATATAGGAATTTAGGGATTTAGGAGTTTGAGGACGTAGGAATTTGGGGATTTAGGGACCTTAATATCTTACTGTGACTGCCAATATCATTTCAATATCATAAATTATATTCATTGATAACCTCTAGTAACCACTGAATATTTTCTGTAATTATATTTATTACATATACAAGGGAATAATTTCAAATATCGCGCCAAAATGTTCCTCCACGTCTGATCATAGGATGGCGCTGATAATATGTAAAATATGAAGTTCTTGAAGTTATAGTTCATAGCGTGAACATGCTGCATAAACTAGTTAATTACAAAATTAAAGTTGTACACTTCTACATCGTTAATATAATCGTAAGCAGTATTATTTCTTTCTTCTTAAATATTTTATACAATAAACCATACAGCAAAGTGGTTTATTTCATTACACTTCGTAATGAAGTCGATACACCTAAAAAGTCGAACATTTATAAACGAATCGTTAATTATATATATAATACAAGGAAAAGAATGACTAGTAAAAAAAGCAGACATCGAATTATTTGTCGAAGTGATTCAACGAATCTGCATTACGGTCATGGCTGCCGATATCCGCCGTCAATTCCACCGGTCGGTTTCCGGTTACGCAAGGTGTTTGGGGTACCGTAGAATGGCCAGCGGAAAACGAAACGTGCCCGGAATAACGTCGAACCAACGAGAATTATACGACTACTAAGAAAAAGGAAATTTGATTCGAACGCTTACGCAGACTCCTTTTACTACTTTGTCCGGATTCTAAACTGCGTTTGGAAACGTATTTCGAATGCAATGGAAGTAAACCGATGCTTATGTGCTTTGAAAAAGGCTTTAAAGCACCTGATAAATTTTGTAAAACTCACGGAAAGAATGCATCCTCGTTTTCATTGTTATACTCACTTTCGCTCGCTATGATGGCTCTCTGCTCCCTATGTAGATTCTTCGCTCCCTGTCTATTGGCCACCTTTCGGCACTTTTGACAATTTTTCTGGGGGTTTTGGCCCATTCTAAGAAAGTTTGCTTCTATGACAAAATGTCGTATCTAGCACGGTTTGGTCTGTGAGTGGTAGGGCTGGGTTTTATAGTATTTTGACTCGCTTTCGCCCGCTGGAGACTCCTCGTTCTCAAGTCCCTGTTAGCCACTTTTCGGCACTTTTGACAATTTTTCTAGGGGTTTTGGCCCATTTCAAAAAAGTTTGCTTCTCTGACAAAAAGTTGTATCTCGCACGGTTTAGCCTGTAAGTGGTAGGGCTGGGTTTTATAGTATTTTGACTCGCTTTCGCCCGCTGGGGGCTCCTCACTCCCAGGCCCCTGTTAGCCACTTTTTGGCACTTTTGACAATTTTTCTAGGGGTTTTGCCCCATTTTAAGAAAGTTTGCTTCTCTGACAAAAAGTTGTATCTCGCACGGTTTGGCCTGTACGGATGTAGGCATGAGTGAGGTGGTCGATATAGTATTTTCATAGTATTATGGGGTTTCATAGTATTTTGTCACGCTGTATACTGTCACACTTGGTTCGAGTAATCATCATATCTCCACAAAGTTTGATATCTACACATTATTACTTGTAAAACAATAAATATAAAATTTGAAGATCTTTGAGCTCAATGTCCGGGGGCCAGTGCCCCGCTTGACACCAGCAGCCAATAAGCCTGCATTTTCTAAGAAGCCGAAACACCGGTAGAAGGGCGAAATATTTAACTTTTCTCTTCCAGTGATGTTCGTGTCATCCGGGTTAAACGATGCGAGTAAAATGTGCATTATCGTTCATTAAAGGAAAGTTTAACGACACGAGTACTACCATTGCTCCGCGAAGAGTTTGTTTGCTGTGTAAACTACAGACTTATCGCACCTTGCTGGTCTAATCGATCCTTCCTTGGCCATAGGTGTTCTCCTAAATGGGTCCAGTTTCGGCAGTTAATTACCATTTAACCCGGGCGCACATACCCGAGCCGGGTTCGACCAAGTTTGTCTCTGAGCTTACATCCGCTAACGGAGACTGGAAGGACGGTTAGTAGGTTAAAGCAAATGGCCAGAGGTGAAAGGCTAAGCTGGTCAAAGAGGTATAACACGTACTCGTAGTCTAAGGTGTACAGGGTGCTTCACTTCAGGTTTCACATTTACACATTTCAGTATGGACCAAGTAAAAATTTGTATATAAACACGTATCCGATTATCAACGCGTGTGCTACGGCCATATAACCGACATTCGTTGGCCACCGAGGTCCTGAACCCTTTAGATTTTTGTCCGCGGATGGAAAGCGAAGTTTACAAAGTAAAATAAACACGAGAATCGGTCGCTCGCATTGTGAACAGTGCTGCCCTCGTAAAAGAACGCGAAGATGACCCCGGAAGAGCTACACGCACCATCGCGAACAGAGTTAAAAAGTGCATCGAAGTCGATGGCGGGATTTTTGAACGATTACTTCGAACCGTTGTAAATTATTCTTGCGTTTTATATCGTTTCATTCGGTAAACGATTAGTCATTTTTCTTTGATACGTTCTGTGGGCCTTTTATGAGTAACATTCGAGCTCCAGTTGATAATCGGACACGTGTTTTTATAAGAATTTTTGCATGAAATTGCGTATATCGTAATTTTCGGAGTTTATTATTGTTTCTGAAACACCCTGTACATGATTGGATCGAGTACAATGGACTACTGCTAAGTCTTCCAGTTAGCTGTCGCCTGCTCTTCAATTAAGTCGAGTTTAGTTCGGTCTAATTACCTTGCCGTTTAATCGTACACACGACCCTGCAACGTGAAACTGGTCTCACGGCTTGAGAGATTCGCACAGTTATTGGTTATAGATTCAGGTGTACAGTAACGAATGTTTCAGGGTTCCCCAAGAAAAATGGCGGTATATAGAAAGGAATTCCATCGGCCGTATATCGTGAGGGATGGATTGGGACATTTAGGGGATCTTGGGATAGGAAATTTAGAATTATGGAGTTATGGAGTCTTGTATTCTGGGTTTTGGCACGTTTGGACTTTTGAATTTAGGGAATTTTTAATTTTGGAACTTTAACACCTTGGGGTTTGGGGAATTTGGAGATTTGGAATTTTGAGATCTTGGGATTTGGGGAATTTAGAGTTTTGGAATTTTTATACTTTGGGATTTGGGGAATTTGGAGTTTTGGAATTTTGAGAACTTGGGATTTGGGGAATTTAGAGTTTTGGAATTTTGATACTTTTGGACTTAGGGAATTTAAAGTTTTGAAATTTAGAGATTTTGGGATTTGGGGAATTTAGAGTTTTGGAATTTTGATACTTTTGGACTTAGGAAATTTAAAGTTTTGGAATTTTGAGATTTTGGGATTTGGGGAATTTAGAGTTTTGGAATTTTGACGCCTTTGAAAAATGCAATTATGAAACTTTTGTATGTTTGGGTTGTTGGAACATTTGGTCCTTGAAATTTGGGGATATTGGGACGTTTGAGATTCTGGGGATTTTGGGACTGTAAAGGATTTAGAATTCTACAACTCCAATATTTCGGAATATTTCAGTTTCGTAATTTTCAATTGTCATTCATACAAAAAAATAATATTGTAATTAATAAAATAAATGAATGTTGTAATTTTCAACAAAAGTGCCATAGGTGCCATTTTGTAATACTTTTGTATGACTTAACATCATTCTTTTCGTGTCTAGAAATGAACTATTCAACATGCTTCTTATAAGTAAATTCTTCTTTCTTCTCTATAGGAGTATTATTTATTAATCAAGATTGATCGAGTTTCGCTTCGATTGTTTCGAGGGAAATGAAAAGGAAGGAGGGGTTTACTCTTAAGGAGTTCGAAAGAGCGACAAAACTGTCGAAAGAAAGTTACGTCTTTTCTTTTCGTGTCTTTGTCTGCTGACAAAGCGAAGCAAACGAAAGAGTCCACAAGGACGGACCGGAAATCGGGTCAACGAGGTCAAGTGTCCAGTCGATCAGAGTGACCCTCGTTAGAAGACTTTAATTCGTGAAACTGCAACTTACCGATACGATACGACAACGGTGAACGTGTTCAATCGTCTTTCGAGTTAAACGTCTCTTCTAGGTACTTGTTCTACTCTGCAACCTTCGACAGTTGACCCTCGTTATATTGCTAACAACGGGGATTTGATACTTGGCAATATAGGGAGAGAGTTGCTAACAGTTTCTCATATAGGAAGGATATGATAACACTCTGATTTTGAAAATTTTTCATTTTTAGGGTTTATTGTTTTGGCGGTTTTGGGAATTTGTGGTTTTGACAGGAAGTTTGTGAGTTTCAAAATTTTTATATTTGGGAGATTGTGAATTTGTAAATTTATGAAATTGTACATTTGAGAGTTTGAGAATTTGTGAATTTCTGATTTTGTAAATTTGAGAGTTTGTAAATTTATGAAATTGTGAACTTGAGAATTTGAGTATTTATGAATTTTGAAGTTAACAAATTGAACTTTGTAAGGGATAAGCATGTAAAAGAGAGACGGTGCGCCATGATTTCCCTTCCGTTTTCATTTTCTTTGTTTCCTCGACGACTTTCTCTCCCTTCGAATGGTCTTTATTCGCCGTCACGACAGAAGCTGGCTATAAACGTGCAAGGATCCCCCAGAGTGAACGGTCCTGTGACAGAAAACGGACGAAGACGAACGAGGCGATTGTTCTCGAGTGTCGTTGGCGTTTCTTCTTTCTTCCGTTTTACTTCTGTTACTTTCTTGCTCTTAGATAATTGCTTCCACCGATACGACGGACTTCTTCAACGTTGCTCTCGTAATTCACCGACTTCGACGTACTTGAACATATTTTTAACCTTTCTCATACTTAAACTAATTAGGTGTTACAATAATTAAATAAACTAATTATGTATTGAAAGTTGTTAAATTTTACAAAACCATCGATAGTCATTAGTATTGTTCAACTATTAGGTAATAAAATTGAGTATAACCTTCAAAAGTTTGAAATACATTAATAATCTTTAAAAGTATAAAATTTATTAACTTATAAAATAATTTTATACAAACGTATAAAATTTGTTATTAACCTTCAAACGTATAAAGTTTATTAATAACCTTCAGTCGTATAAAATTTGTTATTAACCTTCAAACGTATAAAGTTTATTAATAACCTTCAGTCGTGTAAAATTTATTAATAACCTTTACATGTATGAACATCACACATGCGCAATCGATAATGGAAAATGATAAATATACGCAGTAGAATTTACAAAATACAGTACAAAGTACAATAATTGTACTGCGCATAATTATCGCGTACAGTTATCGACTGCGCATATGTTTGATATCCGTCTCATTTATGATCATTTAAACACTTGATTCGCAAGCACGAACCGTTACAGTAGTAATAATATCAATAAAAAGCACATCCTTGATAGAACTTTCATAGTATACTACATTGCAGTCATTGTTCAATTATTATAAACGTATAAAAATTAATGACGGTGAGCATTAAACGCATGCGCAGTATAATGGAAATAACAGACATGCGCAGTAAGTTATGGACAATAACATGCGCAGTATGTAACGGATAATATACATGCGCAGTACATCACGGAAAATAATATACATGCGCAGGTAAAGTTTATACAATAAATACACTGAAATAAGGTATAATAACTTCACTGCGCACAATTATAACTAAGGCCTGCGCATGTGTTTTATATTTAAAGTTCAAAGAATACTCCTCCGAGACATTGCAACTGATACCTGCACTTTCTGAATTGCGTACACGTTATATGACGTTAGTATTAATAAGTAACGGTACTTATGTAGTCTCACTCATTACGGAAGGAAAGAAATAAAATGGAGAAGCGACAGAACAGTTTTAATTTGAAGTAAAATTTTTCACAGTGAAAACAGAGCGAAAGATCTTTTTTGATCTGCTCGTAGGATTCGGTAACAACGCGTGTAGTCTTTCTGCCGAATCCCTGATTTTCACGCGGAGAAGGTAATGATTACGACAGGGGAGAAAGAAAGAAGATAAAAGAGAAAGAGTCGGCTTAATGTCACCGGGGAAACCGTTTCTGTCTCTATGAGCTTCTCTGGCCCGAGGTTTTCCCTTCCTTTGGAATCAGCTTTGATCGTTCAGCCGAGTGCGAGAGCTTTGTCGCCAGTGAATCTAAGCGGTCATAACCGTGATTCAACGCAGCTTCTTTTCAAACGACGAACAGAAGACTTCTTTCTTTGGGAGATCCGAGACCTTTGATGCGGGCGACTCCTCGTCATTTTGGTAATCCCAATTTTTGCGCGTCGACGCGATTCAACTTTTTCTCGCTTGACCGTCGGCGATTTTTGTAAGAAACTGTTGGGATAGTAGAAATGTTCCCTCATTTTTAAGAGTAGCTGGAAGACTTTAATTTCGATTCATTAGTGCTTTCTTTGGGTTTGATAGATTGCATGTCTACTAACTTTTTAATGTGTTTTATAGGTTGTTATATAAAATGGCCAAGATTGCATTTCTATGTCATTAAATACTTGTATTTGCAAATCTTGAAGGTACCAAAATTTTGAATATTTTAATTGTTAAATTTTTAGTGTTGTACATTTATAAGTTCTAAAATTCTAAAATGAGTTCTCAAACTCCCCAAATCTCAAAATTCCCAAATTCCCAAATTTTCAAATTTCTTACAACAGAAAATGTGTTGAAATTTTTTAAAAAATGACAAGAGATAAAAAGCATTTCTTCCTGAAAGTAAATAAAGAGAACTTTTCATCTATCCTCATAAAATTGGGAAAAATAGGTTGAAGTCTTGACGTGCGTAAGACAATTTCGCAGAAGTCCGCGCAGCTATTTTCCCGTTTTCTACTTTAGACATTTCAATCATATTTCATTTTAGAAGTAGATCGACGAATATTTCTTTTATTTTACCCTCGTTCGTTCACGACAGCGATTTTT
This sequence comes from Megachile lagopoda, assembly GCA_036983795.1. Taxonomy (NCBI): domain Eukaryota; kingdom Metazoa; phylum Arthropoda; class Insecta; order Hymenoptera; family Megachilidae; genus Megachile; species Megachile lagopoda. The sequence continues at coordinate 4,095,319 of CM072793.1, forward strand.
TGTGTTACTATATTCTTTTGATAAGTTTCGTAGATTTTGACTGTCTGAAGTCTACAGCATGTGTATTTGTAATACAATTTTATGTTATTTGTGTATGTCGTTTAGGGACTATCGAATTATCGTTCAATAATAGTCGAATAATTATTTGATAATTGTATAACATTTTATTATAATACACATAGTTATTATACATAGTAAAAAGCATATGGAAATAATTATTATTATATTATAACAATATAAGAGTATGTTTTTTTATAATTTTTTAACGTTTCGTTGTTGTGTGTTTCAGCAAAACTATCTCATGAAATTTGGTTACCTACCACAAACGGATATTGAAACCGGAAATCTTAGAACAGACGATCAGCTGAGGGATGCCATTAGAACTTTACAGGTGAGTGAAACACTCTTCTACGATATTATATAACCATTTGCAACAATACTCTTCTGAATTCGCAAAATAAGTTATTTCAATCATCATATTGTGCTAATATAATTTGTGCACGTTATTTTCTCTTAAAAGAAATCAGCCTATATCCGCTCGTACCACGATCACTGAATCACGCAATATATTATTTTAAAAGAGCAGAAATTACTATAAAAGTGATTTAACGTTTTCGAAGATTGCTCTTTCGGACAAGTTACTTTAAAAATCGATAATCATAAAGTTTCGAACAAGCGCTTAAAAGCGAAGGATTTAATTAACGAGTGACGACGCATTACCGAAAGGACCATCTCCTCCGCGTTTTAACTTTGTAAAGGATGATTTAATTAACATACAGCAGTGCGTCGCTAAAAGGATATCATCCACGTTATAAGGAGTCATCTAAATACGGATTTCCGACTATTTATGCAAGCTCTGCAAAAATATGCTTTTAATTTTTCGTTTGAATATGAACGAGACGAGTAAACCGAGAGAAGATATTATGAAACGTGAACGATTAAAAATAAATTGATATTTCTTAGCGGACACAGGTGAATAGCACAGTAATCAATAATTTTTATTTGCAACGACTCGCTGTTTTCGTGAAACTCGAAGCAAATGTTAAACTAAAAATCAAATGTTTCGCAGAGAAGATTGAAAACTGTAAATTTAATTAAGTAAATCAAGTAAATTAAATGTTCGCAATATGAGAGAATTTACGGTGCACATAACGTTCTGAATATACTAAAGTGCTTCTTTTCCGGTAGTCTGTTTGTTCCCACATTATTTTCATCGTCGAGAATGTCCGATAATATTTCAAACTTTTCGCGGAATATTCCTGTGCTTTGTATATTCATGTTTATTCCGTATTGTAAAACGCAGACAAATATATTGTTAACATTTCAAAATTTTCAATATTTATTCGCGATACTGAAATATTGACGGTTTGCATTAATCCTGGATTTTGGTGTTTGGGATTTGGGAATTTAGGAATTTCGGAATTTAGGGATTTGGGTGCTTAGGAAATTAGGGATTTAGAGATTTGGGAATGTAGGAATTTGGAAATTTGAGAATTTGGTATTTGGTGATGTGGAAATTTGAGAATTTGACATTTTGAAATTTGGAAATTTGAGAATTTGACATTTTGAGATTTGGAAATTTGAGAATTTGGCATTTTGAGATTTGGAAATTTGAGAATTTGGGTTTTAGAAATTTAGAAATTTGAGAGTTTGGGATTTAGAAATTTGGAAATTTGGGAATTTGGCATTTAGAGATATGGGAATTTGAGAATTTGGCATTTTGAAATTTGCAAGATTGAGAATTTGGCATTTGGAGATTTGAAAGCTTAAAAGTTTGGCATTTTGAGATTTGGAAATTTGGGAATTTGGCATTTTGAGTTTTGGAAATTTGATAATTTGGATTTTAGAAATTTAAAAATTTGAGAAGTTGAGGATTTGAGAATTTGACATGTAGAGATATGGAAATTCGAAAATTTAAAAATTATAAGATTTGCAACCCGTATGACATCCCAAAAATATTTAACAGGCTTCTGTTCTAAAATAAAAAGTGCAGCCCATAACTTCCTCTGGGTTGAAGCAAAAGAAATCATCTTAAGAAGTTTCGTTCTTATCTTCGGTACGAGATAACGAAACGATTGTAACGGAATCTCGCAGTTGAGGCGACTTTTGAAACTGTTTATCCGATTTGAAGAAGTTTCTAGTAAGAAAGCGGCGAAAAGAACGGAAAGAGGGGAAATTATGTATGCAGCGAATTGAGAAGTTGCTCGTCTACTCACCGCGAATGAAAATAACGAGTAACTCGCCTCACAGAACTCTCTTTTGAAAGTTCGAGTGCCTCGTTTCTTTCTAGAAGAAGTCGGAAAAACGACTCCCGGTTATATGGCATTCCGTTTGACTACGGGGTGAAAACTTTTTCCGCGAGTTCTATGACTTCGCGTCAACGTCGCACGATTCCTTACAACGTGCCCTGGAGGAACAATAACGGCAATATGTGCCGAGAAATTCTTCCATTTTCTTCGGAATTGGAAAATCGAATCTGCAGGAAAATTTTTCTAATTTCAGATTCTAGAGTGTAGACTTCATTCGCGTTTATTTCACGGCATGTCTCAGCATAGTTATTAGGGGTTGTAACGCAAAGGTTGCTTAGTAACAACGTGAAAACACGCTGTAGAATGAATAATTATACCGTGATACATTGTGTGATGTTAAACAAGCTTTCTTATTTGTGAAATATTTATTTTTGTTTAAAGTGAAATTGAAACGAATTTCTGATATTTTTGTAAATTGTTCGAATTTGGGGTTGCTATTTAAATTGAAGTGAATAGACAATTTTTGTTTAAAATAAAGTTAGAAAGTTTTTGTTTAAGATTGAATTATATATTATATACAATGTATATAAATTTATAAATAAATCCTCGTACTAAAATTTGTAAATAAAATGTACATGAAGTTATATATAATCGAAGTATTAAAATTTATAAATAAATTGTCGTACTATAATTTGTAAATAAAATGTGAATTTATAAATAATTTCACGTATCAAAATTTGTAAATAAAATGTGCAAGAATTTAAAAATAAATCGAAGTGGTACTTTTGTAAATAAAATATGCAAGAATTTATAAATAAATTGAAGTACAAATATGAACGATTACCATTTAAAATATTTTTATTACCGTTTTTAAAATATTAAAAATTTGATTTTTCTTTTTTTGTTAGAGATTTGGTGGCATCCCCGTGACCGGTGAAATCGACGAAGCAACGAAAAAATTAATGAAACTTCCGCGATGCGGACTTCCGGACAAACCGGATCCCAGGTACAAAAGCAAGAGACGCAAACGGTACACGATCCACGGACAACATTGGCCACATCGAAATCTCACCTGGAGGTGAGTTCTTAAATGTTCATTATTAACCCTTGAATATCATTATAGTGTCACGTTTCACTGTCAAAGTTCAGTTTATGTTATACACAGTATGTCTGAAAAGTAACGGAACTTTTTAAATAAAAAAAAAGTATTAGTTATTTTGCCAAAATTAATTTTTTTTTATTCAAAATACATCCCTTCCACATCAATACACCGCTGGGCACGCTCAGGCAATGTTAACATAGATTTTTTTATGTCGTTTTGCGGAATCGCTTCAATCACCCTTGTCACAGCTGCTTGGACTTGTGTAGCAGTGTCATAAAACGTTCCTTTCATGGCTAATTTCAATTTTGGAAAAAGGAAGTAATCGCATGGAGATAAGTCAGGCGAATATGGAGGATGTTGGAGCACACAGACTTGTTTTTTCGCCAAAAATTCACGAACAGCGACAGTTCTGTGACTTGGTGCATTATCATGCAACAGAAACCAACTCCCTGGCGCTCGATATTCGGGCCTCACACGAACGATTCTTTTCCACAAACGTTCCATAACACCCAGATAATATTCGCCATTAACATTTTGTCCCTGTGGAACGAATTCCCGAAGTATAATACCTTTAGAATCGTTTAGAATTTAAAAAAACCCAAAACCTGGCTTTGGGTCGTCTTCCAAAGTATCACGACCATCCTGGAATCGCTTATACCACTCGAACACACGTGAACGGGATAAACAATCGTCGCCATAAACATTTTTCATTAATTCAAATGTTTCTGTAAAAGTTTTACCGAGCTTTACCGAGCAGAATTTAATATTCGCTCTCTGCTCCATCGTGATTTTGTGACACGGCAACGAAAGGTTCTGTCGCTTTAAACGCTATAAGTTTGCAATTCGTTGCTCGATTTTAATAATCATTGTTTTTTTTGTAGGGGAGGAATACTGTTTTCAAATAGCATATTGTTTTAATAGATGGTGCCAGTAGTTTTCCTTGAATTTAAAAAGTTCCGTTACTTTTCAGACATACTGTGTATGTATAAATGAAATTGTGTTATTCGGAAAACATATTTTAATGTAAGGTGCACTATAATGAATATACTTGTACGGATATCAAGGGCTATATTAATCAATATGAAGATATATACTTGTATGAATATAAAGGACTTTATATAAAGGATCTTAATATATGAAGAAATATACATATCTTCAAATTATATAAAGGAATATATATATATGTATGAATATTATGGATCATAATAAACGTGAAAAAACAATGTCTTTGTATTAATATGAAGGACTATAATAAATGTGAAAAGAATAATATATTTGTATTAATATCAAGGAACACCCTAATGAATATGAAAAGAATAATATATTTGTATTAATATCAAGGACCACCTTAATAAATATGAAGAAATAAAATATTAGTATCAAGGACCACCTTAATGAATATGAAAAGAGTAATATATTTATATAAATATCAAGGAACAACAATAAATATGAAAAAATATTATTTGTTTGAATATTAAGGAAAATCTTAAACACGAAGAAAATATTTTTGTATTAATATCAAGGATAATGTGATGTGAAATGAATCTTAATAAACATTCGTATTAATATCAAGGATAACCTTAACGAATATAAAAATATATACATATGTATGAATATTGAATACCACTTTAATACTGAAACTAACAAAGGGTGACCCATTCACTATTTTTCTTTATAAATTACAAAATTCGTTTACAAAGATGTTTTTCTTCAAATTTTTGTTGAAGAATTACATTAATTCTAAATAAAGAATTAATACGTATATGAATTTGTCTTTTTATTTTTGTGTATTTAATTGATCATTTTTCCTCTTTCATTTTCAAATTATTTGTATTATACGTTTGTAGGTTTAGTAATAAATAAACTAAATAATACTAAAGTAGTAGAACAATTATACGATACAAAAATTATGTATTAGTGAATTAAGAATCGCAAAAAAAAAATTGTGTTGATAATGTATATAGTAATGAAGAGAATGAGTAATGTATGCATATAACTTTTATCGAAATGAAACTTATCATATATGAATCAATAATTTCCAGTCCTTGATGGGTTGTTTCACCCCTTGATCCTTTAGTTACCAAGGGTGATTCACCCTTTGGTAAATGGAAACTTGATACACGCTATGGGTGGCTCTGGGCACTCAGTTCTGATTACTCGTAAAAATTAATAAATGAAGAAAGGAGAAATGGTATGGAACAAGGGGAAAGGAATTAAACTCATACAGTGTTTGATTCATGTTTATGAATATAAACTTGCTAATTTATAAAACATAAATTTACAAGTACTGAAATTTTCCTAAATTACAATTTATGTGTTTTAATTTTCAAATTTTTTAAGATTAAAATGTTTATAGATTTCAATTTTTCCATTTTTCAATTTTTCAGTTATTCAATTTTTCAATTTTTCAATTTTTCAATTCTTCAATTTTTCAATTTTTCAATTTTTCAATTTTTCAATTCTTCAATTTTTCAATTCTTCATTTCTTCAATTTTTCAGTTATTCAATTATTCAATTATTCAATTATTCAATTTGTTAACTTTGCAATTTCGCGATTTCTTAATTTTTCAATTTACATATACAACTTTTCAATTACCTTAATCGTCAATTCGCAAATTTGTCAATTCATCATTTTTTACATTTTTTAGCTTTTCAATATTTCAATTCGTCAGTTTCTCATTTTGTCAATTTCTCAGTTCCTTACTTCGTTAATTTGTCAGTTCTTGAATTCGTCAATGTGTCACTTCGTAAATTCATCAATTTCTCAGTTTTTCAATTTGTCAATTCATGAATACTCATTCAACTCTTCAATTTTTCCAGTTTTCACATTCCCAACACGTCAATTTGTCAATGCTTCAATTTGTTAATATTTCAAATACTTGAAAAATTACATAATAAATTTGTCAATTGCCAAATTCATTTGTCTTTTAATTTAAAATTTATTTTTCAGTTTGTCATTCGTCAAAGTTACTTGAAAAATTAATTAACTCAATTAGTTGGTCGACAAATTGAAAAATTGAAAATGTATTTATATCAAATAACCGCGAGGACCTCGTACTGTTCGCTGCAAGCGTAAAACGTCGGCGTCAGCGAGAATCGTTCGTCGACAATAATCCGTTGCACGCGTGGCAATTACCTGTTTAAGAAACGACACGTCTGTCTGTTAATTACCGGCCATTGCGTCGGTTCTGTCTACCGGAGAAAATTCCCTGCGAACGCAGCGCTGGCTGCGCGGAAATGCCATTGACATTGTTGGTCCCCGGCCAACAGCGAATTCAACTGCTTGCCAGTTGGAACGTCTTCTGCTGTACGTGTTCGAGGAACGAGACCAACCGTGAAAATCGCGTTGATTCGTCGACGGATGTATCTATATTTTTCCACGACTCTCCATCTTCTTCGTCGTTTGTCACTGCATAGTCGCCGGAACGATATAATCCTTCAAGTCAGGGATTCTTAACCCTTAACGACCACACTGGGCCATGGAACGACCTCAGCCAATTTAGCTTCAATTTCAGCCACTTTATATCCTGAAAATAAATAACTTTCTGCAACCCCGGTATTTTTCCCTTAAACTGTTATGTCTCAAGAGTGTTCAGCTAAAATTTTAGCTCTTTATATTAATATCGAACGAAGTTTTGAATTTTTCTGCGAAAACCGTCACGTTTTCAATTTTTTCATGTTTGTGATTTTTTGTTCGTAGTTCAAATTTAATTAGATTTTCAACATTTCGACATTTAACAATTTGGGAACTTGAGATTCTGTGAAATTTGAAAATTTGTAAAAATTGAGAAACATTTGGAAATTTGGAAATTTGGAAATCTAGTAAGCTTCAGGTTTGAGATTTGAGAAAATGCTGGTTTGAGAATTTAGGGATTTGGTGAATTGGAATATTGGGAATTTGGAGATTTGGAGATTTGGAGATTTATAGAATTCGAGATTTGGAGATTTGGAGAATTCGAGATTTGAAGATTTGAAGATTTGAAGATTTGGTAAATTGGAGACTTGGAGATTTAAAAATTTGGAGATTTGGAGATTTGGAGATTTGGATACTTGGAGATTTGATAAATTGGAGACTTGGAGATTAAAAAATTTGGAGATTTGGAGATTTATAGAATTGAAGAATTGGAGATTTGGAGATTTGGAGATTTGGAGATTTGGAGATTTGAAGATTTGGAGATTTGGAGATTTATAGAATTGCAGAATTGGAGATTTGGAGATTTATAGAATTGTACATTTGGAGATTTGGAGATTTAGAATTTTTAAATTTAGAGATCTGGGGATTTTAGAATTTGTGAAATTTATGAAACAAAATTTGGAAATTTGGAAATCCAGAAATTGATTTACAGATTACACATCTAGAACTAGAATTTTGAGAATTTAGGGATTTGCAGAATTATTGGGAATTTTGTGATTTAGGATTTTGAAATTCATGAATTATGTGATATAGTAAATTTGGAAACCCAAAATCCAAAGGTCTAGTAACCTAGAGAACTAGAATTTTAAGAACTTACAGATCTGAAGAATCAAAACTCTTAGAATTTAGGGATTTGGAAATTTATTAAACCTAAATATTGCAAAATTTAAGGATAATTCCAACAGTTAATACTCAACTTTTTACATCTACTCATCTTGCATTTAAATTTTGATATCAAACATCCACCATCTCTAAAATTCAAAAAAAATTTACGAATTAAAAAATACAAAAGTCTGCAAATCTTTAAATTATCAAATTAAAAAATTTTCAAAAAAACTATATTTCACCGTAATAATACGTTCTACTATCGTCTGACCAAACTCTGCTGCTTCTACTGTCAGACACCACCCCTGTTGATACTGCAGTTTTCTACATCTACCTACATTACCGACAGTCGGTCACTTTCTACCTTACCGATGTACTTGCGCCGCACCATCAAGTGGCGCACTCTACAACCATTCTACAACTATACACAACTTTTCTCCATAAACAGCCTTAACACTATTAAAAAAAAAAGTTCCTAGAAGTATATTAAAGTGATTCAAATAATGCGATTTGTTTTGTAAACATGAACGAAGGAGAAAAGCATTTCTGGGAGAGTAATCGTGGGATATAAATAATACTTATAGGGTTCGTTAGTATTTAGAGGGTCTAATTAGCAAAGGGTGAGGCACCGTTCGCCTTAATTGCGCGCCTTAACGAGCAGAAGCACCCGCACGGTGTGTCGCAGGAAAATTTCGCGGTAATTTCGTCGGGACGTCGAGCACGATGATAGTCCTCGAGAATTTAAGCTCTTCTCTCGACGGACAGACGAGGAGGAGAGAGTTAATCAACGCTTGTCAATAAAACGACGCGGAGGAACGATTAGTCTCGTTAGACGATTCTGCAAACAGAATCTGGACATCGATCCGAGGACGCTTGGAATATTTTTGTAGACTTTGAATGGGGGTTTGATGTTATTGTGAAGGGTTAAAAAATATACATTTTTAATTTCGATTTTTGAGATTGCTTGCAGGTATCGGGTTTTGATATTTGGAAGATTGGGGATTTAGAGAAAGGAGATTTGGGAAGTTGGAATAGAGGGATTTGGAGGATTTGGTGTTTTCGAGCGTGGGATTTGGAGATTTAGAAAATTGGGAACTTTGGAGTTAGGGATTTTTGGATCTGGGGATTTGGAGGTTTAAGAATTTGGAAATTTTTTTAGTTGACGGATGAACAATTTTTGATGCAAGGTTTACGAAGGTGGAAAATTGGGATTTGGGGATTTAGAATTTTGGAAACTAGGGATTTAGGGATTTAGAAATTTGGAAAATTGGGATTTGGAGATTTAGAAATTTTGGAAGTTGAGATTTGGGGATATAGAAATTGAGAAATTTGGGATTTGGAGATTTAGAAATTTGGAAACTTGAAATTGAAAGATTTAGAAACTTGAGAGTTTTAGAATTTGAGAATTTGAAAAATTTAAAAATATAAAATTTGAGAATTTACAGATTTCAGAATTAAAAAATCAAGGTTTTAAAAATTCTTAAGTATGGAATTGCTATTTTCTCTTAATGAATACACTCTTAATTGAACAAAAGAATTGTCATTTTTTATGACGAGTATACTCGTCCCAGAACTAAACATTCGTTTGTGACAAGTATACTAACATAACATAATCTTGCTATCTCTCACGAAGAATATAGCCATCACTAAACAACTGCTGTTTTATCATGACGAGTATACTCGTCATGAACAGTAAAAAAGATAATAACTTTCCGAATCAAATTTATTTTCTCTGTCAAATTTAACGTCGATTTTAAATAACAAATTGCTGTATTTGCATGACGAATATACTCGTCATAAACATCAAGAGACTTGATTACTTTTCGAATTCAATTTTTTCCCTCTATTACATTCTACACTCATTCTAAATAGCAATTCACTACTTTTCCATGACGAATATATTCGTCATGAACATCGTAAAGGTTAAGAATCCTCTAAATTAAAATTCTTTCGTCTATCACATTTCACACTAATTCTAAATAAAAATTCACTACCTTCCCATGACGAGTATACTCGTCATGAACATAGTAAAGCTTAATAACCGTGTTAATCTTGAAGATTAATAACTCTTCCCTCTATTGCACTTCACACTGATTCTAAATAAGAACTCACTCCTTTTCCACGACGAGTATACTCGTCACGAATATAGTAAAGCTTAATAACCGTATTAATCTTCAAGATTAATAATTCTTCCCTCTATTACACTTCACACTGATTCTAAATAAGAACTCACTCCTTTTCCATGACGAGTATACTCGTCACGAACATAGTAAAGCTTAATAACCGTGTTAATCTTCAAGATTAATAATTCTTCCCTCTATTACACTTCACACTGATTCTAAATAAGAACTCACTACCTTCCCACGACGAGTATACTCGTCATAAACATCGTAAAGGTTAATACTTCCGAATTCTTCCCTCTTACATCGAACATCGACTGTTAACAACGCAAAGCATTGTCATTAACATGCTTAGAAGAGTTTGTTTTATGGTTTCAATATCGGCAAGACATATTAAATCCGCGGCAACTCGTAGAGGGTGATATTTTCTCGAGCATCAGCAGGGACACCGTGAAATCAGGGCAACGAGGTTTCCTCCGCAAAACGGGTTGCCGCTAATTTCGAAAGATAGCAAAGAACGAGGAGAGAAGAACGGAACAGAACAGAAAGAAAGAAAAAGAAGTTGGAGCATCGTTCAAAGCGGAGCGAGGAGAGCTGGCTCGTTTCAGAAGACGCGAAAGAACCCCCTTGTACGACCCTCTCACCCCCTTCGTTCGACCGCCTCTCGTTCCCCTTTTTTTGTGCGCCGACGCGACAGCCAAAGTGCGATCTTGAATATTAACCCGCCGAGAGGTAATCTCTCTTGGTAATTTAGGTCAGTATCTTCTAATTTTTTTCCGACGGTACAGTCGCGGCAAAACACGTGCCCCTAGGGAAAATGTGACAATCGATAGGCGAGAGACCACTCGTACACTTTTAGGAGGCTTTTGGGAATCTCATAATTTTGGGGTACATGTGTGCAGTTGCGGATTTAGGGATTTTGGGATATAGGGACTTGGGCGTATAGGAATTTGGGGATATAGAGATTTGAGTATATGAGAATTTGGGGATTTAGAGATTTGGGGATCTGAGGATTTAGGGATATAGGGATTTGGGGATGTAGAAATTGTGGGACATGAGAATTCGGGAATATATAGAGATTTGGAGCTATAAGGATTTGGAGATTTGAGAATTCGGGGACATAGGGATTTAGGGATGTAGAAATTGTGAGATATGAGAATTCGGGAATATATAGAGATTTGGAGCTATAAGGATTTGGAGATTTAGAGGTTTGGAGATTTGAGAATTCGGGGACATAGGGATTTGGGGATGCAGAGATTTGGTGCTATAGAGATTTAGGGACATAGGAATTTCGGTACATAGGTATTTTGGGGTATAAGGATTTCGGGATATAGAAATTTGGAGATATAGGCACTTCGAGATATGAGAATTTTGAGATATAGGAATTTAAGGACATAGGGATTTGGGGAAAAAATATTTCCAAACTCCCAATACCACAAATCTCCAAATCTCCAAACCCCTTAAATCCCCAAATTCCCAAAATCCCTAAATCTCCAAATCCTCAAATCGCTAAATCTCCAAATTCTCAAATCCCCAACTACATTTCCAGGCATCAAAACTTCCGAATTCCAGAAGCTCGATCATTTTAACGAAAAAAAAAATGAAAGGTGAATCGAATCAATTAAGCAGAAAATCTATTAAAAATGAAGTTCAATTCGTCGATTAAAAGTGGTCATAAACGCTGATAGGTTAATATCATAATGTCATCGATTCCCATGACACGACGAACCTACGATCAAAGAAACGAAGATTTCTGATTGAATTTCTTCGCCATTACGGCGATCGACGATTGGCTCGTTAAGCTAATGGATACATTAAATGTTAACCTGATTGTCAGACGTAATTTTCGAATAATTGTATCGCGACGCCATTAGGTCGGGACTCGATTAATTAGCTCAGAATTTTAATGGAGATAACGGAGTCTTGTCGCTCAAACTCCACCTTCTGTTTTTTTAATTAATTAATCGATGTTCGAATTATATTAATGATTTGGTCATATTGATTATGTCGATTAATTAATTAGACGATGAAAACTATGTGTTGCTAAAAATTTATTTACTTTAAAATTTTCAAAGATTTCTTTATTAAAATAATTATTAATAAAAGTTTTACAAGTTTAAATTGTCTATTTGTTTTCGAATTTTTTAAGGTTACTGTTGTTGTAAGACAAGGTTAAATTAAATTTTTTGTAATTTTATTTTGTAATTTTTACAATTACAATTACATTATTTAAAGCGGGTTACCATTTGGTGTATTTAGGAAATTCCACAGAAATTTTTTTTATTTAATTTATTACGAAACTTCCCCACATTTCATATTTTCCAAGTTTCGCAAATTTATAGTGCAGAAATTGAAAAATTTTTGAATCAGAATATTGTAGCTTCTTCAAAATCATAATTCGAAAATTACAATTCTTTTAAATTTCTGAATTTTGAGATTTGAAAATTATTAAGTTTGGACCCAGGTGTTTACAAGAGCTAATTGGTCAGGATAGAAAAATGAACGCCTAGAACGACTAGCATTAGGACTATTAACACTAGGACCATTGACACTAGGATTATTGACACTACAATTGGCACTAGAATTATTGTCAGTAGGATAATTAGCGCTGGGATAGTTAATATTAGAGTTATTGGTACTAGGATTATTAGCACTAGAGTTATGGACACCATGACATAGGCACTAGGATTATTGACACCAGGACACTAGGATTATTAACACTAGGATTATTGACCTTAGGACAGCTACCATTAGACGTACCGATGTCAACCCACGAGTTGGCGCGTGACCCGGATTAGAGCTACTATTGGTCAGAATAGAAAAATGGACGCCTCACATTTTTGGTATATTGGCTCGCAATTAGGCCAAAAACAGTCGGCAAACGTCTCGAGATAGTGCGAATTGCGTTCAGCAGTTATTGTCGTTATTCTTATTTGCCGAAATGTAGCTGGAAGTGTTCACGGTGGATAGGTGGAGCGAGTGGCTTCTTTTACTCTGGCTCGACCTACGCGCCAATTCCTGGCTTGTCTACAGAGACTGTGATGATCCAAGGGAACGTAGGGATTCTGGGAAGCTAGGAAATATGGCGATTCCGAGGACTGTGAGAATCTAGGGAATTCAGGAACTGTAGAGAATGTGGGGATGTGACCTAGGGATCCAAGGGACTGGACTGTGGAGATCCTAAACTTGGCACTGGAGACTGAAACTATGGATATATAGGGAAGAGTCTTAGGAACCATGAGGGACTATGGAAACTCTAACCTATAGTTCCCAGAGAATTCGAGAGTGAGATCAGCAGTTGTCATTATTATTCTTATTTGCCGAAATAAGCGTTTACGGTGGGAGCTTCTTTGCTCACGCGCCAACTCGTGAGTTGGCATCGGTAGGTAAAAGAAATGAAGTGCAGAGGGTAGGTCGTGAAACGGCAAAGTCTTCGTCTTTTCCGAAGATCCGATGTATCGTCCGCCCGGATAACGCAAACAAACCGGAAGACAATGGGGCACCATGACAGCCAGCCAACCGACACGACGGACCTTTTGTTCGGAATCATGGAGATCACCGTCGGCACAATGGCGGCCAATCACGTGTCTCGATCGAGAGACTCGATCCGGTGTCCCGAACACGAGATCACTTCGCACGGAGTCCTCCGGGGTTGCTCCCCCTGCCCCTCCTTACCCGACTCGTGTCTCCTGTCGCTTAATTGCCAGAAACAATGGAATTATTGTCCTGGTTCGAGAATAAAAGGGTCGAACACAGAGACAGAGACGGAAATTGGGGTCGTGACGATTTTCATCCCCCCCGTTTCGCACCCTCCACTTTAAAACGGGGGGCCTCGTATCAATGGTGCAGTCGTTGCTTGCACTCGTTGCGTAACACCATGATCGCGTTTTCATCGTTCTGGACTGGGTAACTGGGTGTGTATTCCCTTGGGAGCAAACGGTAACGCGTTTCGACACTGGATTTACTGATACTCTCAAAATTACCCATTTCAGATTTCTCGTTTTCAATTACAATTATTAAGCTTCTGTTAAAATTGTTTGTGGTAATACAGATTATGTAAGCTAGTTTACGTATTATCCATTATTTATAATACTAGCTTATAATATTTATAATATTTGATTCAATTGTGTAAGCGGTCATTGGAACTGGATTTACGAAACCCTTCAAAATGACCCATTTCAGATTTTTTATTTTTAATTATATTTGTGCAGATATTCAAAGTACAAAATATTAAATACATATTCAGTTAAAGTATAGAATATTAAACACATTCAAACTATAAAGTATTAACCCCTTATAATATCTCTCACACATGACTATAACGACTTGTCTCATATTTTTACCAAGATTTCAAGTTTAATTTTAATTGCCCTTCACCAACGATCGCCATAACTACCCCTAAAATTTGAACATTCTTTATCTATCATTTAACGTCCTTTATCAATTTCAAAACGACTGAAAATAATTTATAATAACACTACAGTAAATTTTCGAGTACGAACAGAAGGCGTGATTTCCATAATGGCGTCCGTAATTTGCGGCACAGCGAGGCGGGAGAATTTTCATCCGTCTTCGATAAATTCGTAAAGGGTTGTTCCCAGTTGGAATCATCAGGATTCGAAGAGTTAACCGGCCTGAGGGCTGCATTTCTCTTGGCGTTCTCCACTTTCTCGCTTTTCATCGACCACTTTTCTTTCTCTTTTCCTTGTGTTCCTGTGACCGCGATCGATGCTGCAGCTCGAAGGGAAACGGAGTTCCCGTAATATCGGGACTGCGATAAGGGAAGAGCTGGCCCCAGGAGCTGATGGATAGGATGTATAAATTTGCGCGTGAGAAGAAAGTTGATGGACTCGAAACTGACTGCCGGAGGAGATGGCTGCCTCTATGTTCTTACTCTATAAATTCGTTAATGCTCTTAGCTTGATGACTGAAAGGAAATTTGCTGCGATACACTTGCTGCTTTTCAAATGTGCAACATAAGGTGCAGGTTCTAATTACCGGCTGTGTGAGATTTTAAGTGCACGTTTTAATATATTTACGTGATATAAATACTGATACTTTGCGTGTTTACGAAAAATTGTGCTTACGAAGTTTCTGATGTAAAAATAAAACCAACAAAACGCACAAAATTTTAATAATTAGGACGGTATCATTAATTGAGATTTAGCTCTCGTATCGATTGATGTGAATGGTTTACGGAATACTTCTCAAGTGACAAGTTAATTGTGTTATCCTGAATTCACAAATTTCCAAATTTATAAATTACAAATTCTAAAATTTCCAAATTTATAAATTACAAATTCTCAAATTTTCAAATTTCTAAACTTTCAAATTCTCAAATTTCAAAATTTCAAAATGCCAAATTCTCAAATTTCAAAATCTCTAAATACCAAATTCTTTAATTCCCAAAACTCAAAATTCCAAATTCTCACATTCCCAAATCCCTAAATTTCTAATTTCCAAAGCACCCAAATCCCTCAATTCTCAAATACCTAAAATCCCAAATCCTTTAATTCTCAAATACCTAAAATCCCAAATCCCTAAATTCCCAATTCCATAAATTTCCTGATCACCCAAATCCCGCAATTTTCAAATACCTAAAATCCCAAATCCCTAAATTCCCAATTCCATAAATTCCCAAACCCCAAACTCCAAAATCCAGGATTAATGCAAACCGTCAATATTTCAGTATCGCGAATAAATATTGAAAATTTTGAAATGTTAACAATATATTTGTCTGCGTTTTACAATACGGAATAAACATGAATATACAAAGCACAGGAATATTCCGCGAAAAGTTTGAAATATTATCGGACATTCTCGACGATGAAAATAATGTGGGAACAAACAGACTACCGGAAAAGAAGCACTTTAGTATATTCAGAACGTTATGTGCACCGTAAATTCTCTCATATTGCGAACATTTAATTTACTTGATTTACTTAATTAAATTTACACTTTTCAATCTCCTCTGCGAAACATTTGATTTTTAGTTTAACATTTGCTTCGAGTTTCACGAAAACAGCGAGTCGTTGCAAATAAAAATTATTGATTACTGTGCTATTCACCTGTGTCCGCTAAGAAATATCAATTTATTTTTAATCGTTCACGTTTCATAATATCTTCTCTCGGTTTACTCGTCTCGTTCATATTCAAACGAAAAATTAAAAGCATATTTTAATGGGCAGCGCAAGGATCTGCGAGCTTGCATAAATAGTCGGAAATCCGTATTTAGATGACTCCTTATAACGTGGATGATATCCTTTTAGCGACGCACTGCTGTATGTTAATTAAATCATCCTTTACAAAGTTAAAACGCGGAGGAGATGGTCCTTTCGGTAATGCGTCGTCACTCGTTAATTAAATCCTTCGCTTTTAAGCGCTTGTTCGAAACTTTATGATTATCGATTTTTAAAGTAACTTGTCCGAAAGAGCAATCTTCAAAAACGTTAAATCACTTTTATAGTAATTTCTGCTCTTTTAAAATAATATATTCCGTGATTCAGTGATCGTGGTACGAGCGGATATAGGCTGATTTCTTTTAAGGGAAAATAACGTTCACAAATTATATTAGCACAGTATGATGATTGAAATAACTTTTATTTCGCGAATTCAGGAGCGTATCGCAAATGGTTATATAATAACGTAGAAAAGTGTTTGACTCACCCCGCAAAGTTGTATTCTTCACGAAATTACTGAAACACCAATGACGGTCCACAATTGTTGAGACTCCCTGTATTTTCTTCGTCTCCCGTTCGTCGAAAAAATCAAGCACCCCGTTTAACTCGAGCGTCGACAATTATCTCGCGATTAAATAAACATCTGGCTGGGTTGAATCCCGAATTTTTTTCGCGCCGATGAAGTACCACGATCGAAATTTCAAGATCCCTCGAAATGGCGGGAGAGACCCTTAATGTCCGCCACCGTTATCGCTTTGCCGACTGAGAAAACGATTTCCGCAAGTGCACCCTCTTGCTCCAGGCCTGGAAAATGATTTCCGTTGCTGGTTCTTGGCACGAGAGGTCGGACTTTCCCAGGAAAATAAGACACACAAGCATCACTGACAAGATAAACACGTTCGAAGATGGATGCGAATCAACCCGGGGGGTTTTCGAGCCACGCGAAAAACTGCAGTTTCAAACGTTGCACGTCGAAGAAGTTTCGATTTCTTTGCCCACGATACCTTCTCAAAGATAAACAGACACTTTATATCGGGGAAGAAGATGCGAGATATAGATGCAGCTGTTTTGCTTGGCAAAATTTGTAGCTGAGTGGGTTTCAAGATGGCGTTTCAAGAATCGACGGTTTTAATATACTCGCGGTTCGATTTTGTAATTGAAATTGGAAAAAGTAGGGGCTGAGGAACTTTTGGTGTTTATTCTGTAAATTTTAGGGGTTATTGGTGTGATGTTTCGTTATGGGATTTGAAATAACAAATTGGTTAGTTTTGAACTTTCGGGTTTTGGTGGTTTAGAATTTGCAGACTTTTGAAATTGCAGAATTTTGAAGTTGGAGGTTTGTAATTTTGCAAGTTTATTGGTTAAGTTTTTATTTGTACTGAAAAATGTAGGTATATACATATGTAGAAATTGACATATGTAGATATTTACATATGTAGGAATTCACGTATGTAGAAATTGACATAGGTAGATATTTACATATATAGGAATTCACGTATGTAGAAATTGGCATATGTGGATATTTGCATATGTAGGAATTCTCATATGTAGAAATTGACATATGTAGATATTCACATATGCAAGAATCCACATATGTAGAAATTGACATATGTAGATATTTACATATGCAGGAATCCACATATGTAGAAATTGACATATGTAGAAATTAACATATGTAGGAATTCACATATGTGGAAATTTACAAAAATACAAATTTACAAATGTAGAAATTTAGTAGATATTCACATATGTACAAATTTACAAGTGTACAAATTTATATGTGTAGATATTTACATATGTAAAAATTCACAAATGTACAAATGTGCAAATTTACAGAATTTTACAATTGTACAAATGTAAAAATAGCAATATAAAAATGTACAAATATCCAACCATACAAATATATAAAAGTTCAAACATAAAAATACGGAAATTCACAAATTTATTTCACGAACTCGAAAACCTTCATATCACAAACGACCACCAACTTGAAAATTAATATTTCGTTCCACTGCAGTCGACACCGGTTCGTACAAATATTCTCGAAGCACGCCATAATGCTAAACAATGGAACAAAGAATCGTTTGGTCGCAATGAACACCGATTAAAGGTAAAGGAACGAAATAGTCGACTCTGTCGATAAAATCGTTTCCAGCGATTTGTGTCGTTACGAAATGATATTTGCGAGACGATTGTCGGATACACAGGGTATCAGGGCGTATTTACAATTTGATCGAGATTGTACTCCATGTCGCGTTTGTCGAATGGCTTTCACGAGGGTGCTCGACTAGTGTCGAAAAATGTGAAACTCGTTGAGCAGGTGGTATCGAGCAGGGCTCTTCACTTTGACGAGTTAATTTTTGATCAGTACCGCTGTATCGAGTGCATACCTCCCAGCGAATTTCTATGAAATTCTTCCGTGGAATTTTTACAAAAAAAAACGGAAGAAAATTAAAAAGGGGGATACGATATTGTGTTTACTCCCGTCGATGTTTCCTTTTTTGCGCCATTCTTTTGTTCTACTTTCGGTAACAGGGTTTTGCGCTTATTTGAACTTTCATGTTGTTTTTTAAGGTTTTTTTATCGATCATGGGAAGTTTAATTGGCTTGTGATTTTATTGGGTTACTGTTTTCTATTTCACTATTTCACTGCTTTATTTTGGTATTTTTGAATTTTGGAATTGGGGAATTTTTGAATTTTTGAATTGTGGAATTGTGGAATCGCGGAATTTTAGAATTTCGGAATTTCAGAATTTTGGAATTTTGGAATTGTGGAATTGTGGAATTGTGGAATTTTTGAATTTTGGAATTTGGGTATTATGGAATTTTGGAATTTTTGATTTGTGGAATTGTAGAATTTTGGACTGTTGGAATTGTGGAATTTTGGTATGTTGGTATTTTGGTACTTTTGTGTTTTGGTATTTTAGTATTTTGATATTTTGAAATTTGAACGTTATTAGAAACATCATTGCGAAGTTTTTTGAGGAAAACAAATCGTAAATAAATAATTAGTAACTAAATAAAATTGTTAACTAAAATCGTTACCTAATGTCCTAAATTAATCTCCTAAATCTGCAAAATCTTCTAAACCACCATGTCCTAAATTAATAACGAATCACGTTCCCTAAATTAATCAAGAATCCGAAAAATTTGTTACCGAAGAGTTTGGAATAAAATTATCCAAAATCATCCCCCACATCGGGAAATTCAATCGAGCAGAAAGTCACAGAAACGAAGGTAGGAAAGAATCGATCGATCGAAAGTATACGTAGAATCGAGTGGTTGTTCGCACGAACTGGCAAGGGTTAAACGAAATTAAATGGACGTTAGACGGACAAGCGTGCAGCAGTGCTCGTTACCGGCTAGACTGAATAATTAAAACTGCAAAGAGTACGGCATGCATTTAAAGCAGCTCGTTACAGGTCGCCGGTCACGTAATTATGCCGAAAGCGATCTCCACTCTTCTTCGGCAAGAAATAGAAATTACAAACTATCGCCCTCCCTGGCAAACACTTGAAATATGGAACGGTCTGTTTTCATTGCAGACCGGCCCTTTCCTGTCCTTTAACGTCCATGTATCTAAATTGCCCATCGTCGAGTTCGTTACTTCATAATTACTTTTCGTTGTTTCGACGATCGTAAACAATGATTGCTATAGTGGAAGGATTTGGACAAATATGGTTATCGGTTGTGTTCTATGTATTCTTTGTTCCGAGGTTTATTAGTCGTTCACAATGTTCATAAGACGGTGACACGGAATGTGCACAAGTTTGAATTAATAACAGTGGAAAAAATATTGTTCATTTTGAAAATACTTGTAAAAATTTACGCCATACTTGAACCATAACATCACACCATAAACTTCATACCATCGTCATAGAAACAATATAAATGAATCACCCTGTATTCTCATAAAATAGCAGCGAATTTAGTGTAACGTAAACTTGATATAAACTCGAGCGTTGAATTAAAATGGCGCCCTTCACTCGGTTACTTAAAATGGCGCCATTTACTCGTCGGTTAAAATGGCGGATGCGCCTAGAAGGTACACCTGGCAACGGAAAAGAATAACTAATGGTTTGGCGGATAAGCGACATCAGTCCGGAAGATTTTCAGTTTGTGACGGATTACACGGCAAAGTTAATAAATCATTCGGCAGGAAGGAGACACGGTGAAACGTGGGGAAGGTGGAAGAAACGACAGAAGGGAAGGAACAAGGAAATTTATCGTGTCCCAACGTTGTCCTCGTAAAGTCGAGTAACGTAGACTCGCGTGCATCTTCCGAGGACATGCTGTAGGACTTATGTACCCTAAACGCTCGATTATTTTCCAGCCCTCGGTGTGCAGATTCATTTTATTCGCCGGGAGACGAACGAGCAAATTAACGGGAATTATTTGGCGGTGTAATAACACCCTTGATACATAACTACTACTTCAACTTCAATGGATACTTTATTTTATAATTTGACAGGTTATAGTTTGCTAAAAATGAACATATATACAGTTTTATAAATTATTTGATTCATCAGGGTATATGGGGGATGATTATTGTGACGATTGTGTCCCGATTTCAATAGGGAATAAAAATTGCAATATAACGAGAGATATACAATACTTATCAAGCAATAAGTGCAAAAAGTGAAAAACTAATAATTAAGACAAATATGTATCATCATTAATAATAAAAATTGTAATATAACGGGTATCAAAAATTGCAATATAACGAGAGGCATACAGTGTTTATCAAGCAATAAGTGCAAGAAGTTAAAAACAAATAATTAAGATAAATATCTATTAAAATTAATAATAAAATTTACAAAATAACGAGTAATGAAAATTGCAATATAACGAGAGACAGTACTTATCAAGCAATAAGTGCAGAAAGTAAAAACGAATAATTAAGATAAATATGTATTAAAATTAATAATAAAAATAGCAAAATAATGAGTAATGAAAATTGCAATATAACGAGAGACATTCAGTACTTATCAAGCAATAAGTGCAAGAAATTAAAAAATTAAGTTAAATATGTATTAAAATCAAGAAAATATAAAAATGGAAGCGATACGAAACAATCATGTTGCTCAAAAAATGTCCTGCCAGAATGAAGTATCCTTTCGATATATAGCATATATTGATAGAAGTGTAGAGTATATCGAGCGTGAAAGGAAATAGGCGAGAAATACGCGAGCAAAAGCAAACGAGAAATTCTGAAACTATAAAAACCGTAATGCCGTTGAAGCGTTCATTGTAATGCATCATACGCAGGGTGTTTGCTGAAACTGGGACAAGCTATAGCTCTTTTTCCTAGAAAATATAAAAAAAAAAAATGCTGACGCGTTTGCTCGTAGCTACGAAACGCAATTGCATTTTTTCTTTTTTTAACGGAACCATCTCGTTATTTCGGAAAAGTGTCAAGTAAATGTTTACTCGTTAGAAAATCCTTTTGCGAGTTGCAGTCTATGAAAATTGGGAGCTTTAGTCATTTTGAAACGCGACTTTAAAAACTGATCTGCAAATTTTTATTTTTTAAAATATCAAGTTTTTAAATTGGTGAATTTTTAAGTTAACACATTTTTACATTTTCGTGTCTCTAAATTTCAGGATTTTATTTTTAAATGATCAAATTTGCAAATTTTATATTAAGTCAGAAATAAAATAAAATATATCTTTTAATTCAGATTATATTATATTATGAATGTTCGGTGATAAAGTTGTTATAAATTCTTCTACGTAAATGCTTATAATTGTACATATAATTATTTATATAAAATTGAATGTTTGATGATAAAGTTGGTACAAATTCTTCAACATAATTGCTTACAATTGAACATAATTATTTATCTAAAGCTAGATGTTTAATAATAATGATACCATAAATTCCTGCCCATAATTCTTTAAATAAACAATAACATATAATCGCGTAAATCATCAAATATACAAAGGAATTTGTAGCAGAACAATCACGAAGTAACATGAAGCGATCCCGTACAAGTGCCATTTGACGACGCCCGGCACTACAAAATGGCGCCAGTAACCTGAGATATCGAATAGTGTCGTCAAGGATCAGCGCAGGAAGCGGTGGCAATAGTTGAAAGTGTCCCATGGTAAAAAGGAAAGAAGAAATGCAAACTAGAAGGGAAGAAACTCATTGAGAAAGTGGAATGCAGCGGACGATAAGCGTGCATCTAGCTGGAACGTAATTAAGAGGAAGAGGCAGATGCAAGGAGAGTGCGCGTTACAGGGTGTAGTAGGTCCGTGTGTAACGATACACCGTGCTGCATTATGTTCGTGGTTCCTAGTTCGAGAACACTCGAGCCGAGACCAGGTGTAGGTTGAAGGTTTTGAAAGAGCCACTGTAGCCTCGTACAACGAGGCTTCTGTTGCAATTGCACCGAGGATGCAATGTAGGTCGGCCCTGCTCTGATAGAGTAAAGGCCAGGCAAGGAAACAGCCAACGGAATATACCTAGTCGGATTAATTAAGGTGACGTTCCTTGCAATTTCTTCCTTACGTCTTCTACACATTTTTATGACGAATTTTATGATCACTCATATGTGACATGGTGCTAAGTCGGTTAAATTATAGGATAGAAACTTTTGAAATTAATTTTGGAACTGTGCTCAACGCTAAAACTACCGAAAAGGTCAAATGACACTTTTACAAGTTTTTCATTTTTATTTGCAAAATTTATTGAGACAATTTTTTTAGAATCTCTGCGATCTGCATGAAGGTAAAGGATTAATATGTATATTCATTTATATTTTATAATTTGCTTCATTTTTAATTTCTGAGTAAGTATTGCACATCGGTAGGTTTATTGTGAGATAATGACGCACAGCAGATTAGATGAGGTTGTTCCTATGTCGTCACATATGTGATGGCGTTACAAATTCAGTTGAATTATTTCTAGAAAAATGGAGGGAATTTTTGAGATTTTTTTAATGTTCAGACAGTGGACTCTTCATGATCAGAATGTACTAGCAGCTTAAAGGATTGTAAGGTTAAGTACTCTTGTCCTTATGTCATGTGTGACATATGTGATCGACGTTGTAAATTCAGTTAAATTAATTATTTACAATGAAAGCAAATGAAAGGAGGTTTTAAGAGCTCTCAATGTAAAGTATAATATACATTAGTAGATTAGAAGATGAGTTGGTAAGATTAAGTACTCTCGTCCTCATGTCATATGTGACATGTGTTACAAATTCAGTTGAATTAATTATTGACACGAAGCAAATGAAAGGAACTTTCAAGAGTTCTTAATATTGAGACATTGATGTGCACTAACAGATTAGAACATGAGATTGTAAGATTAAGTACTCTTGTTCATATATCATATGTGACGTATGTGATGTATGTGATCGCTGTTGCAAATGCAGTCGAACGAATTGTGCATAGGAAAAGCAAATGAAAGAAACATTTTAGTGTTATTAATATTGAGCCAATGATATACACTAGCAAACTAGAACACGAGATTGTAAGATTAAGTACTCTTGTTCATATGTCATATGTGACGTATGTGATCTGTGTTGCAAATGCAGTGCAGCTAATTGTCCACAGTAAAAGCAAATGAAAGGAACTTTTGAGTGTTTCTAATATTGAGCCAATGATATACACTAGCAAACTAGAACATGAGATTGTAAGATTAAGTACTCTTGCTCATATGTCATATGTGACGTATGTGATCAGTGTTACAAATGCAGTCAAACTAATTCTTCATAGGAAAAGCAAATGAAAGGAACATTTGAGTGTTCTTAATATTGAGAAAATGATACACACCAGCAGATTAGAACATGAGATTGTAAGATGAATTACTCTTGTTCATATATCATACGTATCATATGTATCATATGTAACGTATGTGATCGGTAAATGCAGTGGAATGAATTGTCCCTAGAAAAACAAACAAAATTTTTGAGGACTCTTACTTTACTTCTTCGTTCACTCTAAATAAAAAAAATTCGGAAAATGAAATTCTTTCCCATTTTCCGATCGATGTGCGCAAGACGCAGTATCTCCGGAAAGAGTAGTCCAAAGAGAATTTGCCCTTTTCACGTGATCGAAGAATGTCGAGAGAAAAAGCGAGGAATATTCGTAGGAAAAAGCTGCGGTCTCGCCACTAGCGTTTTCCATGCCGCATTTTCCGGTTCGCGAAAAATCCGTTATAGAAAGTCTCTCTCTTACGGCCAAATATCAGCAAGGGAACGATTTCGCTAAATCTTACGATCAGGCCTGTATTGATCCGGGGGCAACGGATTGTCGAAGTAAAGCTTCGTTTCCATCTGATTTCCACTGCGGAATTCGGAAAATTGGAAAACGAAAATTTCGAGGGCAAATGGAATAAGGGCAATTGCATCGATCCGATATTCTTCTCGTTTCATTTTCTTTTATTTTTTTTTCTTCTTAAGAATTTTGCAAATTTTTCTGTTGTAATGCTGTTTTGGGGATGGAATTCTTGGTGGTTGTATTGCGAGCAGGTTTCATTAGGTAACTTTTTAGTTTGGTTGGATAGAAAATATGGGAATATTTTTGTGTTAGTGAAAATTTCGAAATTTAGGAATTTGGAAAATTGGGGAATTGGAAAATTGGAAAATTGGAAAATTGGAAAATGGGAAATGGGAAAATGGGAAAGTAGGAAAATAAGATAATAGGAAAATAGGAAAATGGAAAAATAGGAGAATAGGAAAATAGTAAAATTGGAAAAGGAGAAAATTAAAACTTGGGAAAGTTGGAAAATTGGAGAAATTGGAAATGGGTAATGGGAAATGGGAAAATAGGAAAATTGGAAATTGGGAAAATTAGAACTTGGGAAGATAGGAAAATATTAAAATAGGAAAATAGGAAAATTGGAAATTGGGAAAATAGAAAAGTTGGAAATTGGGAAAATTAGAACTTGGGAAAATTGGGAAATGGGAAAGGGGAAAATGGGAAAATTGGAAATTGGGAACATTAGAACTTGAGAAGATAGGAAAATAGGAAAATTGGAAATTGGGAAAATAGGAAAATAGAAATGTTGGAAATTGGGAAAATTGGGAATTGGGAAATGGCAAAATAGGAAAATTGGAAATTCGGAAAATTAGAACTTGGGAAGATAGGAAAATAGTAAAATAGTAAAATTGGAAATTGGGAAAATAGGAAAATAGGAAAATTGGAAATTGGGAAAATTGGTAAAATGGGAAATGGTAAATGGGAAAATTGGAAATTCGGAAAATTAGAACTTGGGAAAATTTGTAGACTTGAAAACTTCAAATTTGAACAACTTACATATACGAAAGTTTTGCATTAGTAAATTTGAAAATTCCGTTGCCTATTACCCGTAAAATATATATCGGTAAATCCTACATCCTTCACATTGCATGCAACGCATCTAGATTTTTGTGAGTATAAGTCCATCTTTGTGTCCAGTGACATGCCTAGTTACTTGCGCGATATGACACAAATAAAACCGTCCTATATCCATGAATCATCGATACACTGAATCCCTGGTATTAACGTTGACAAATCAATTACAGTTCGCTCATAAACGTCTCCAATTTCCTGTGTAGACATTGCAATTAATTCATGAAGAGAAATCCCCCGTTGTCGCTGTAAATTTATTTGCCATTGTCGACGAAAGGACTGCGATTTATTGTTCGCTCAAATTTCATGAATGTAACGCACAGGTTCCGGGAAACGTGGCAGCAAATTGTATCACACCGTCCGCACAAAAGAAAACAATAAATTTCGCGCCTATTTGTTGAAAATTTGTACATGCGATTTTTAGATTTAAATATATAATCATGAGTTCATAAAAATTCAACGGCTTTCGGGCTCTGTAATTTATAGATTTTATCGGTGCATTCTGCATTTCGTACAAAGGAAAAAATTATGATATGCTGCGAAATAACGATGTAGGCCATTCGATTATGATTCTACGGAATTATTTATTAAAGTTCAACGAAATTTTATTTGAATAAATAAGTTTTCAATTTTTTTTTGGCGGTAGAATAAAATTGCAAGAAAAATAGTGAATTTTGTTTTTGGTCGTTTTATAGACTTCATGAATGATTAATTATAATTGATACTATTTTCGTTTTTTATTGAAATTTCATTCGTTTTTTATGGAAATTCTTGCATTTTTCAAATTTTCAATTCTTCAATTCTTCAATTTTTCAAATTTTCAATTCTTCAATTCTTCAAATTTTCAATTCTTCAATTTCTCAATTTTTCAATTTATCAATTCTTCAATTCTTCTTTTATCAGTTTCTCAATTCATCAATTTCTCGATTTGTCAATTCTCCCATTTGTCTTCAAATCATCAATTTGTTAATTCATCAATTCTTCAGTTGATCAATTCCTTAGTTAATCAATTCATGTATCGGTACGTTGGTCGATTGCTCAACTTTACAGTCTCTCAATTTGTCAATACATTAATTACTTTACCAATTCGTCATTTTTCCAATTAGTTAATTCTTCAATTTTCTCTATTTTTCAAAACTTAAATTCGAAATCGTAAATCCCAAATACCGATTCCAAAATGTAAAGAATCCTTAAGCACGAAGTCCATCATCATCCAGCCGGCAAACCGAAATCCGATAAAAGAAATGTATTAACCTCGCACCCTCCGGGTCCCGCTGACCAAAACAAATCTCCGAGCCAACCTAACCGATTACAAATTCCGTGCGCGGCTACAGGATTTCGAAAATTCAATTGACCACGTGCCACGTTTTCGCGCGGGACAAATTAAACCGAGGAAATCACCGCAGGGGTGCGACCGGTGAAAAAAGGGAAAGAGGTCCTCGGACATGGCCGAAGTTTGCCAGTGTGTGTTAGCTCGCGTGTGCAATGATGCATTTAGCCCGTCTTTTTTTTGGCACAAAGAGCCAAACCAGCAGCAGGGGCGAATGAAGAGTGCCTATTGTTTCCTTGTTCGATGGTACAAGCCGACCACTCGAGACACCCGGTATATTCGAGCAGGCGTTCTGCGAGGGGCGTCTCTCCGTCTATCGCCAATAATGGTTCCTTATCAAAAGGGAGCGAAACAGGCGTCGACCATATGCGAGCTACGACACGCAGCAATTAAAAGCTGCCACGATTTCGAACGGTGCCGTAAACCGAATCGTCAGGCCTGTTTTGGTAATTTGAGAAAGGATACCGGGGGGCGTGAAGCCATTTGGAAATATCAAGCATTTTATTTAATCAGCCGTTTATTTTAAAAGTGGAACAGATCGCGAGATATTTAAGTTTGTTTAATAAATTTAAAAACATAATAAATTTTCTGATATACAACTTAAAATTATCGCTCACTAAGACAATTTTAATATTTATTTCCTGATAATTTTAAATATCGAAGTTTCGAGTACCTTCGATTAATGGACGAAAAGGTCCAAAATGAAAAGCGCGGAGGTAAAGAACGAAATTAAAATATAAGCTCTCGTGGATATCGTTCTTGATCAGTCGATTCGTGAGACGAGAAGTCGCCTTACATTTCATTTATTCCAATAATCCGAGAGGAAGCCGTAAAAAAATTTAATTTGAAGAAAGTCCAGCGATAAAAAAGACAGCTTAAACGAACAATCATAATCCCGAGGGATGTTTTTTTCAAAATCCTGTGTCTTAATAACTGGAAACTGCGTGCGCGTACGCGCATGCGCGAGAATACCCCCACCACGCGCCACCGAGCCAACGTAGAAACAGTCAGTTTCGCTCTTCAGTATACCGCCGCGTTTTCATTCGTGAACATCGTGCTCTCGTGCTCTCCGCGATTGCCTTCTATTGCTGCCTCGCGAAATTTTACTTCGGAAACTCTGTGAACCAGCATCGTCGCTGGATCTTTCAGCTGCCTTCGACGAGAAATGGCAAGTTTTTACATTTGACTTTTAATAGCAGTTTTATTGTCTATGCATTATTAAAGCTGGGTGCTTTGATTTTGTTTCGAGTGTTTATCAATTATACTGCAGTTTTAAACCAGTGGTTTCCAAACTTACAATACTTACAGTGATTTTAACTTACAATTTTTACCTTTTTATCCACTAGAGTGAATTTTTATAAATTAATGAAAGACACCTTTAATTTCCCCTTGAAATATGTGTATTTACAATATTTTGTGAGTCAAAACTATTAGTAGTGACAATTTCAGAATAAAAGTCACACTTACACAAAAATTCTGAAACAGAATATGAAATTTTGAAGTGAGATATAATTAAGGAAATTTTGAAAGAAGTTGTGACAAGCTGACTCAGAATAAACGGTTTTGAATTAAATTGATAGTGACAGGAATCACATCGTTTATTTCAATTAACGAGATATCGCGTTTCTATTGTTAGTCGAATCAGTTAGCGATTGTTAGTTCGCAAGGACAACTGATTTAGTTAAAATTGCAATCGCAGGAAAGTGTATCCGTCGCGCAATTCGATAAACCACTTCCGGTGCGCGCTGACAATTTGAAGGTTAGAATATTGATAAAATTAATTAAAATGCAGATTATTGTTTATACTATCTTGTTAAATACTCTTGCATTATCTTTTGATAATACTGTCAGTTGTAGCTTATTAGATTTGATGTTGCATTGAAATTTATATTTAAAATTCGCGCGGTAAAATGGCGCCTTATTCCCGCGTTTACGTAACGTATAACGAAGTCAGTAGGTCTTACGTACTCATATTAAATTGTTATTAATTTTGTAGAATAATTCACGTACAGTTAAACATATTATATATTTTGTTTTGAGATTATATATTTTTTAATAGTAGCATCAACTTAGGATAGTAGCATCATTTAAATTAGGGTTTGTTAGAAATGTTTTACTGAAATATTTAAAAATCGCGCGCTAAAATGGCGGCGTATTTCGTACGATTAAATTACAATATATCCAATAAATTCCGAGGCTAATCATACTAATACGAACGGAATACATTGGAAGACAAATTCTTAACAAATAAATCTATTAAAATAAAATATTAGAACACCTTACACTAAATAAAAATATTAACATATCCAAAGTCAGTAATAACTTGTAAAGTACAAGACTGACAAGCTTATAATTTTAACACGAAATAAAAATATATATTTATTACAAAATTTCACGATAAGTGTACAATTAAGTGAACGATATTTTATTCGATGAAATATCTGCTCTCGGATAGTTGTGAACCTCTTTGGAAGTATTACCTTGGAAATCTGTGCAAGCGATTGGAGTTAACGACGCGGTTCCAAGAAGCCATCGAAAGTGTTCTCGAATTTCGATCGCTTCCGGTCCACGACGAAAAGATCGCCGGGTTATGAAAAGCGAAATATGTCCGACGACTTTCCGGCTTTTTCATATAATCGACCATCCACTCTCGCAAGATTGGTTGCTCTTTCCTTTGGCCTTTAAAAGAAGCGCTAGAGACGACACAGAGGACGAGGTTTCTTCCTTTTCGTTTCGAGACTTCGCAAAAAGTGGACCGCTGCGAGTGTAATCTTTTCACCGAGATTCGATAGAACTTGCTGAAAATCCCTGTTGAAATCGTATTCCACACGATTGCGAAATCAAGGACAAGCAATTCGCTTTTTTTGTACGTGCGCAATTTTTAGGACGATCATTATTGCATAATGTAAACCTGAAACATCTTTAAAATGCAACTCTAGGGACAATTCTAATATTGATTTGAATGATTTTTAGTGACATTTTTCTTCTCAATTTTATATTATATTTTTGTTTATTTTACAGAGGGACAATGAGTACAAACGTATATGTAAATGTGTAGGATAAACTTAATAAAAATATACGTATGAACGTATCACATATGAATATACACATGTGCATTTTATGTGTGTAATAATTACAATGAAAGTACAAATTTGTATATATTATATGGTCATAAGAAATGTAATGGCAATATTAATATGTGCATATCATGTATGTACAACAAATATAATAAAAATATTAATATGTACGTATCACATATGTACAATAATTATAATGAAAATATTCACATGTGCATTTTATGTGTATAAAAAATACAAAAGTACAAACTTGTATATATTATATGGTCATAGGACGTATGTACGTATCACATATGTACAATAATTATAGTAAAAATATAAACTTGTATATGTTACATGTGCATAAGAAACGTGATAAAAATATTAATATGTACATATCATATATGTGCAACAACTATAACAAAAATATTAATATGTACGTATCACATATGTACAATAATTATGATAAAAATATGAACATGTGCATATTACATGTATAATAAATATAGTAAAAATGTAAACTTGTATATGTTACATGTGCATAAGAAATATGATAAAAATAAATATGTACATATCACATATGTGCAACACATATAGTAAAAATATAAATTTGTACGTACGTATAATATAAACTCGTACGTATATGTGTATAACAAACATAGTAAAAATGTAAACATACGTATTATATATGAACGTATACTAATACACGTACAACCCATATTAGTATATTACATATGAATTCCATGGACCTGAAATTTCCAGAAGTAAAATCCTCAATAATTTCAATAATCCACCTTAGGAAATTTAAGATGCATAAAGGTAGTCATTAAGGAAATAACGTTGACGTAACGATGCATTTTAATTAATATACGATTGCGCAAACGGGCATAAACGTTCCGTAATTAGGGCGCGTACCATATATTGCATTTCTGCTTCAAACACAGGGGTTTAAACCTTTGCGAAACAGATTGTGCCGAATCCTCGGAGAGCGTTAAAGCGAACGGGGGCGCATAAAGGGCGGCGTTAACAAGAAACGCGTATTTCGGCGAAAAAGGAAACGCGAAACTATCCGGTCATCCCTCTATCTCCAGCAATTCGTTCGTTTCAGCCGGATTTCGCGTACAACCGTTATCTGCAATTTTATCCGTTTCCCTGGAAGACTCGTTCCTCTTTTTTTCTCTGTTCCTCCTCTGGCTGGCCTCCAGGGCCGAATAAAAATGTTCCATCGAGTGTGTGTTGTTGGTCCCTTTAGTTTTTATGCTCTTTCCCTCTGACGCAATATTCCACCGTATAAACTTTCCATCGCTTTTTCGTCGTTCTTCTTCTACCGTGTCTTAATTTTCTTCTCTGCCGAGGCAGATGCAATTGCAAACCGCCCCTGCTCGTTACGGTCTGAAACTGCATGGAAAAACGGCTACCGTCCACGCCATGTTTTTTACTAATTTTGTTTACTGCTACGCAAAACACACGTTTGCACGCGTATGTTGGGGCGCAATATAGGCTCCCTTTAGAGGTCTAAGCTTTATTACTTTTCCAAGTTTACTTTATATTTTTGTAATTCGTTGAAAAAAAACGATGTTGCGCCATTTTTCTTCTCTTCTTTTGATCGGGTGATATGGGGGCCATGGGAGACCCATGGATTTTTGGGTTCTGTTTTATTCTTTCATTGTATTAACGGTGCCAGCGTGCGATGGTGCTTTTGTTCGAATATATTTTCTTTTTAATTTGCTCGTTTATTTTAATTTTAGAACCTTAGCTTCAATTTTGAATTTTGGAATAATTCAAATTTCAATGATTCAGTGTTTCTAACTTTTTAATTCTGAAATTAGGTTTCTCGATATTTAGGTTCCTAGATATGGGTCCATAAGTTTCTAGATTTCCAGATCACAAAAATGAAATAATGCTTAATCTAAATGTTCCAGAATGGCACTATTGGATTTTCTAATTTATGAACTAAACAGTGATTTTATTTATAAATTTGAACAGTTTGGAATTTATAAATTTGTAAGTTTGAGAATTTCAGAATTTCAGAAGAATTTCATAAGTTTGGTATTTTACCAATTTTTAATATTGTCAATCTTTTAGTTTGTACGTTTGCACATTTTCAACTTTCTGAATTTATAAAATTTTTGATTTTCAAAATATTTAAATTTGTTAATTCAATATGGTAATTTGATAATTTATTAATTCCATCATTTCATACTTTAGTCTTTTGGTAATTTGGTAATTTGTTAATTTGTTAATTTTGTAATTTGGTCATTTGGTAATCTGGTAAATTGGTAATTTGGTAATTTAGTAATTTAGTAATTTAATAATTTAGCAATTCAGTAATTTAGTAATTTGTTAAATTGACAAATTGATAATTTGATAATTTGGTCCTTTGGTAATTTGGTAATTTTGCAATTTAGTAATTTGGTAATTGGGTAATTTGGTCCTTTGGTAATTTGGTAATTTTGCAATTTAGTAATCTAGTAATTTAGTAATTTAGTAATTTAGTAATTTAGTAATTTAGTAATTTAGTAATTTAGTAATTTAGTAATTTAGTAATTTAGTAATTTAGTAATTTAGTAATTTAGTAATTTAGTAATTTAGTAATTTAGTAATTTAGTAATTTAGTAATTTAGTAATTTAGTAATTTAGTAATTTAGTAATCTTATACTCTAGTAATCTAGTAATTTAGTAATTTAGTAATCTTATACTCTAGTAATCTAGTAATTTAGTATTTTAAACATTTACAGTTTAGTGAGTTTGCAAATGTAGCAATTAGGAAATTTGAGAATTTGAAAATTTGGAAATCTAAAAATTTAGTAATTAAGAAATTTGAAATTTTGAAGTTTAATGCACTGAAAAATTAAAAATTTGATAATTAAATAACGTAAAACTTAAAAAATTGTGAGAACAAATCCTAAAAATATTTAAAAATTTGAAAATTTACTCCATTAAAAATTAAGAAGCTAAATAATATTGAAAAGTACGTTCACTATCGTGCCGTAATCGTCGATGCAATAAACGCAAATCAATAAAACAGGAACAAAAATTATGTCCCAAAAATGAAAAGTAAATTTTGAAATAACAAAATATAAATAATTCGTTTCACAGTATTTCACAACGAAATATCTACCACATCGTAGTAAGTGTTCGAGTAAACAGACAGATATGGAAACAGAACAAAGATCGAAGAGAATTACACCGTTTAACGGGGCTTCGTCTAATTAGCACATCGCGGCGTAGGATAAATTGTTATCGCTGTTGCAGAACAGTGGTTGTAAAACATCGAATTATTTGATCTAGATATTGGTTATCTGGTAGAGAAACTCGAGCAAATAGAGGTATCGTGAAACGACACTACAAACGACGACGAACTTCTTGCCAACTTTTTTAATTATTATGATTATTATTGCGGAACGTTATATTTGTTCGTGATTTTAAGATCTATTCTTCTTTCATTGTTTTTTAACATCTAGGTATATGAAAATGAAATACTTTTGTTATATAAAATATTTATTTTGACAAATGAATTTTTCATTTGTAACAAAGTTTTTAAATTTTACATTAAATTTTTTTCTTTTTCCTATTTTACTTCTTTTTTTCACATTTTCGTTTTCACTATTTTATTTCTTTTTCACAATACATATTTATATTTATTTTGCCCACTTTCATCAGTTTTCTTGTTTTTCTCATTTTTTTCGTTTTCTCCAATTTTGCTATTTTTTCCCCAAATTTTCACATCTTCCTTATTTTCCCCATTTTTTCCCATTTTATTCATTTTTCTCGTCTTCCTCATTTTTCATATTTTCCTCACAACTTTCATTTTTACATTTTTCAAAATAAATATCTTCATCCATTTTCCACGTTTATCAATTTTAGTTGCTTTCTGAAATAGATCCTGTTATTTTATTTCATCTCAGTAAAATAAATATCTTGAGCCCAAAATTTAAGTGTTTAAATAAAACCGAACTAAAATTAAAAAATATTTGTATCTATACATTGTATACAAAATTGATTTTCATAATATGAAATAATTGCCTTCAGAAGAAAAACAATGTAACAGATGATTTCATACAATTGAATGAAATTTTTGAGTTCAATAAAACATTACATTCAAAGAAGCTGATGTGCTACTGAAAAAAAGACACGTGGAGTTTAGTTACGCAAGATGAGTAACAAAGAAAGGTCAAAGTATTTGCGAACAAATAATGATTACAAAGGTAGATAAAAAAATGTTTACTCGTCGTGAGTATACAAATCATTTTTACAGAAGCAGATAATTCTATTTACGTTTTTTATAGTAGATAATATTAACCGATATTCATCTTGATATACAGGTTTTTGTCACTATATATAGAAGTATGTACTTAATGAGTAATTACAATAAATTTTAGTAATTATATTCTCTTTATTATTATAAAGTATCATTATATCAATTTTAAATTCAAAATTTTTAACTACGTTTTCTTTCAATTTAATGATTTTATTAATTATAATAATTCAAAATTTTATTAATTTTCAAATTATTGACCTATGTAATTTTTAAATTGTCAGATTGTCAGGTTATTAAATTATGACATAATGAAATTATTGGACTATCAAATTACTATACATTGGTGTTCGAAAATATTACATTTACAGATTAGAAATATAGAAATTTAGAAAAGTTCAAATGTGCAAATTGAAAGATTGCAAGCTTTAGAAATTTTGAAATTATTAAATTGTCTTATGAGTAGTTTGAGATTCTTAAATAGCAAAATTATTAAATTACAAAATTACCAAATTACCAATGGACCAAAGGACCAAATTATCAATTTATCAATTTAACAAATTACTGAATTAGTGAATTGCTAAATTATTAAATTACTAAATTACCAATTTTCCAAAGCCCCAAATTTCCAAATTCTCAATTTTCCAAATCCCCAAATTCCCTAATTCCCAAATTTCCAAATCCCCAAATTCCCTAATTCCTAAATTTCCAAATTCCCTAATTCGCAATTTTTCAAATCCCCAAATTCCCAAATCCCCAAATTTCCAAATCCCCAAATCCCCAAATTCTCAAATCCCCAATTTTCCAAATCCCCAAATTCCCTATTTTCCAAATTCCCAAATTTCCAAATCCCCAAATTTCCAAATCTCCAAATTCCCAATTTTCCAAACTCCCAAATTTCCAAATTCCAATTTTCCAAATCCCCAAATTCCCAAATCACCAATTTTCCAAATCCCCAAATTCCCTAATTCCCAAATTCCCAAATCCCCAAATTTCCAAATTCCCAATTTTCCAAATCCCCAAATTCCCTATTTTCCAAATTCCCAATTTTCCAAATCTCCAAATCCCCAATTTTCCAAACCCCCAAATTTCCAAATTCCAATTTTCCAAATCCCCAAATCTCCAAATCCCCAATTTTCCAAACCCCCAAATTTCCAAATTCCAATTTTCCAAATCCCCAAATTCCCAAATTACCAATTTTCCAAACCCCCAAATTTCCAAATCGCCAATTTTCCAAATCCCCAAATTCCCAAATCACCAATTTTCCAAATCCCCAAATTCCCTAATTCCCAATTTTCCAAATCCCTAAATCCCCAAATCCGACCAAACCCTCACCCCCACCTCGTTCCAAAATACATCACCTACAACACCGCAAAACCACGTAAACTTATATTTTCAAAAAAAAGTCTCTCGAGTACAATAATTTGTGCGGCCACCGTATCTCGAACGAGCTTCATATCCGTTCGATTCCCAGGAATCGGATATTTATTCTGATCTCCCGTGCGACGTATGCATATTGGCCATATCGGTGTTCATAAGTGCACTCGGTGTGCAGGATGAGTAGCATCGTCTTTCGAGGAGGGCCGATGAAAAGTGTCGAGTGCTCCGCGAGTGCCGGCAGAATCGTATTTTTCCAGCTTTCGGTTCAAACCGGGATTCTGGAAAACGATTCTCGTTATATGGCCTTGTTTCTCGGCTAAGGTGTTACGGATTGTTCCGCAGCTTCCTCAAAGAAAGAATCTCTGTTGAATAACGAGAGCGAACGCCCTCCATTTTCTCTTTTTCCGTTCCTCTCGATAATGGAGGAGCTTAACTCGCTACTTTCTTCGCCTTTTTCAAGAACGATTATAATTGATCTTTCTATACTTTTGTTTCAGGTAAGTGGACTGAATGAACAATGACGTTATTGAACGGTTAGTGAACATTGGGTGTGGGTAAGTTAAGGAACAAGTATATTAATAATAGTGGTTGCTTTTATACAATGGTGAATATATTGAAAGTATTTCATGTTTAAAATGAATGTATTTAATTGTACTAAAAATCGGTCAATGTATTCATGTGGTGGATTATGTGAAGAGATCATTGAATGTGTTAACTGTACTATATTGTTGAATTGTTGAAAATATCGTTGAATACATCAAATACGTTAAATACATCAAGTACATAAAATACGTTAAATACATTAAATACATCAAATACATTAAATATATCAAATACATCAAATACATCAAAGACATCAAATACATCAAAGACATCAAATATATCAAATATGTCAAATACGTCAAATACGTCAAATACATCAAATACATCAAATGTATTAAATACATCAAATACATCAGATACATCAGATACATCAGATACATCAAATACATCAAATACATCAAATACATCAAATACATCAAAAACATCAAATACATCAAATACATCAAAGACATCAAAGACATCAAATATATCAAATATATCAAATATATCAAATATATCAAATATGTCAAATACGTCAAATACATCAAATACATCAAATGTATCAAATACATCAAATACATCAGATACATCAGATACATCAGATACATCAAATACATCAAATACATCAAATACATCAAATACATCAAATACATCAAAAACATCAAATACATCAAATACATCAAATACATCAAAGACATCTAATACATCAAATACATCAAATACATCAAAGACAACAAATATATGAAAATATATAAAGCTACTTCAAATACAACGAATACAACAAATACATCAAATACCTCAAATATATGAAAATATATAAAGATACATAAAATACAATGAATACAACAAATACATCAAACAGACTAAATATAACAAAACATACTAAATACACTAAATATACTATATACACTAAAAATACCAAATACACCAAATTCATTAAATATAACAAATATACCAGATATATCAAATACACCAAATACAGTAAATATCCCAAATATAGTAAATACCACCAATACATTGGGTATGCTAAATATATTAAACACACCAAACATTCTAAATACCTCAAATACTCTAAAATACCCAAAATACCCCAAATACTCTAAAATACCCCAAATACTCTTAAATATCCCAAATACCTCAAATACTCTAAAATACCAAAAATACTCCTAGTATTCCAAATACCCCAAATACTAAAAATACTTTAAATACACCAAATACACCAAACATACGAAATATTGCATAAAATGTCATTAAATTTGTCCAAAAAGCACCATAAACAGCAATAAACGCACATCGAAAAATGTAAAAATAAATGGAAACAAGAGATGCTTCCGAAAGTAAAATGTTAGAATCGAAGTTGAAAGCTCGGGATTAACAAAGCGGATTGTAATTTAAGACACGTACGAAGCTCGTTATCGGAAAAGGTCTCGACGAAGCTTTTCAATGCATTTTTTTTTTCCAACGCGTATTTCCGATGGAAAAATGCGGTTCCCTGAACGCGCATGAATCCCATTCGTCCGGTTTTTGAATTTGCTTGGTGAGAAAGGAAGCAGCGCAGAAAAGACGCATAGTTATCCGCACGATGGATACCAGGTTATTTCGCCGTCCTTACGAATCCGACACGCGGCAATATGATTGCGAGATGCGGTCATAATGACCCATTCAGACACGATCGATTGCCGGTGACCGACCCAAATTCTGGGAATATCGGATCTGTCCTTTGATTCAATGTCGATAGATTTTCACTTATTTTTTAAACTACTTGTGAATTTATTTGATAAACTTATATAATAAACTTATTATTTAAATTATTAAATTAAATTGAATTTATTAAAATTTATTAAATTATTCATTAAATTTAAATTATTTAGATTATTATTAAATTAGCAAGTTTTTAAACTTTCAAATTTCTAACTTGATTAATATATAGGCAAATTTCTATATTGAGTAATCCCTAAATTGCCAATTTTCCAAATTTTCAAATTCGGAATTTAAAATCCAAATAAATTTCTAAATTTGGGATTTAATTATCCTTATTTTGCCAATTTGCAGATTTGCAAATTTCTATATTGTTGAATTCCCAAATTTATAAATTTCCTAATTGTTAAATCCCTAAATTTCAAAATTCCACAAATGCAAATTTACAAATTATCAAATTCTCTAGAATCCTTATATGGATTTAGGGATTTAGGAATATGTGAATTTAGGGATTTTCTTATATACGAATTTGCAGATCTAGGCATTTTTAGTGGCTACGAATTTCATTAGTAGGAATTTAGGTGCAAAATATCACCAGACTTCCAAAGTTCTATATTTTCAAATTCTCAAATTCCAAAATTGGCAAATCTTCAAATCTCCGAATTCTAAAATTTCCAAAAACCGAAATTTCGAATTTCCCAAATTCGCAAAATCTTAAATTCTCAAATTTCCAAATTCCAAAATTTGCAAATTCCCAATTTCACAAACCCAAAATACCAAATTCTCAAATTGTCAAACACCAAATTCCTAAATTCTTAGATTCTATAATTCTGAAATTCTGAAATTCTTAAATCGTCATGTTCCCAAATCCCCAAATCCCCAAATCCTCAAATTCTCAAATTCTCCAATTCTCCAATTCCAAAATTCTAAAATTCTAAAATTTCCAAATTTCTAAATTCTTAGATTCTAAAATTCTAAAATTCTCAAATTCCCAAAAGTCCACAATTCCCCAAATCCCCGATTCCAAAAAATCAAATTTTCACATTTCAAAATTTCAAAATGCCCAAGTCTCTAAATTCCCAAATTCCCAAATCTCCAAATCCCTATATACCCAAATCTCTACATCCCCAAATCCCTATATCCCCAAATCTGGACATCTCCAAATCTCGTCATCTCCAAAACCCTATATCCCCAAATTTCTACATCTGGAATTGAACCTAACGAAGGCTAATAAGTAATAAATAATATCGAAAGAAGCAGCTGTTCAATCATCGCATTACGTCACATCCATCGAACATAAAAAGTTATCGCAGCCGGTGACATGCGTTCTGCAATTTCAAATTAGCATTCGATTTTGATTTAAAGTTTCCTGAAATACGAAGATCCAAAGCTCTCGCGAGAAAGCTCGAAAGTTAATCTCGAGGAGGAATTCCATTAAAACTCAGGTATCGAAGCAAACTTTGAACACCGTTCGATAATCCTCTAAAAGAAGAAAAAAGATCTTCAAAAGAGTTCGTATCTTTAAGCTTGTCAAGCAACCACTAAATTGCCACCAGCTAATTTACAAAATATTTTATTTCTTCTTTTTTTATACTTTTGAAATACAGATACTTAATTTGATACTTTTGATACGAGTATCTGAATATATTGAAAATTTGGAATTTTGGAAATTGGGGAATTTGGAATTTTGGAAATTTGGAAATTGGGGAATTTGGAATTTTGGAAATTTGGAATTTTGGAAATTTGGAAATTTGAAAATTGGAGAATTTGGAATTTTTGAATTTTTGAAATTTTGTAAATTTCGAAATTTGTAAATTCGGGAATTTGGAATTTTGGAAATTTGGAAATTGTGGAATTTTGGAAATTTCGAAATTTGGAATTTTGGAAATTTCGAAATTTGGAATTTTGAAATTTTGGAATTTTGGAAATTTGAAAATTTTGGAAATTTCGAAATTTGCAAATTGGGGAATTTGGAATTTTGGAAATTTGGAAATTGTGGAATTTTTGAATTTTTGAATTTTTGAATTTTAGAAATTTGGA
Organism: Megachile lagopoda; assembly: GCA_036983795.1. NCBI lineage: Eukaryota > Metazoa > Arthropoda > Insecta > Hymenoptera > Megachilidae > Megachile > Megachile lagopoda. Next base: position 4,135,174 of record CM072793.1, read on the forward strand.
AATTTCGAAATTTGGAAATTGGGGAATTTGGAATTTTGGAATTTTGGAAATTTGGAATCAAAAAATATGAAAACGATCATTCAATTGAAACGAGCGAGTGAGACAATAGAGTGAGCCACTGTAGTTCCTAAGAGGTTAGGTTAATAAACGCTAGTAAATCTAGTCTTAATACCCAAAGATATATTTATTATGTTTAATACCATAAAATCGAATAAAATTTCTCTGCAAAGTAACTGGTAATTCGATATCAAAGAAAATTACGCAATTAATTATAAAACGATTTACATCGTACGCAATTCAATATAAATTTACATTCTACGTAATTAAATATAAAGCGATTTACATTGTTCGCAGTGAAATAACGATTTACGCAGTACGAAAGAAAATATAAACCAATTGAGGTAGCACGCAATAAAATATAAAACGGTTTATGCAGCACACAATTAAAAACGTCAGAGTAAAGAAAATAACAATTGCAAATACGTTGAACGTCCACAATGCAGATCAGTAGCTTAAAATTTAAATGAAATACACTTTGAAGTTTATTCCACAGCCTGCATTTACCGCAGTCGAATTAAATTGAAATGTCCATCGAGGTGGAAATCACGTCCGCGGAAACTTCGATTCTGGACGATCTCCAAAACCCAAGAAATTTCGACGTAATTCGTAAAGGAATAATCCTAAACATTACACGGTACTACTTTAAAACAGTTTCCATCAAAGACTGCATCTGTTCTACAAAATTAACTGCATCCACTTTTTTTTAAATCACATTTCCTGTACGAAAGGATGTTAAAGATCAACTCATGCTGCGGAACCGAAACTACAAATGGTTTATTATAAATTATTTATTTTTGTAGAATCTGGTGATTTTGAAAAATTGAAAAGAAGACTATGAATGTAATTTTCAAATCTCAAATTTCAAATCTAACATAATGTTATCACTCTTGTTATTTGTGTTTGAACTTCAAACCTAACCTAACTTAATTTTAGACAAGAATGTTTAGTTCTGAAGCATTCGAATTTATCTATTCTTGTTTGAATTTCAAACCTAACTTTATGAAAATGAATTTATTCTCAGCAAGATTTCTAATGTAAGCTAACCTCGTACACAATCTTGCTATTCAACTTTGTTCGAACTTCAAACCTAACCTAACTTAATTTTAGACAAGAATGTTTAGTTCTGAAGCATTCGAATTTATTTATTCTTGTTTGAATTTCAAACCTAACTTTATGAAAATGAATTTATTCTCAGCAAGATTTCTAATGTAAGCTAACCTCGTACACAATCTTGCTATTCAACTTTGTTCGAACTTCAAACCTAACCTAACTTAATTTTAGACAAGAATGTTTAGTTCTGAAGCATTCGAATTTATTTATTCTTGTTCGAATTTCAAACCTAACTTTATGAAAATGAATTTATTCTCAGTAAGATTTCAAAATTCGTAAATGACATATATATAAATATGGTAGCAAAGTGTATGAGAGATGTTGAAGTACACATAGTAGATATAGTTCATGTGAGCACGTGCTGCGGTTAACTGCTTTAAACGAGCAACAATTAAGCGGTTAAATGAGCCTGCTGTTTTGATTGGCTAAACGCTTCGATCGCATCGATGTTTTCTCTTAAGATATTATAAAAAAAAATTTCCTCATACTGATCTGTAATTTTCCAACCGATTGATCGAATATCTTACATTAAATTATGATTTGATTAAACAGTTAATGAATTTTAATCAGTCGTTAGAAAAAATTCAAGTAAAAATGAAATCTGCAATTCGGACATTTAGAAATTCAGAAATTTCAAAATATGGAAATACCAATTCCCCAGATTTTCAAATTGAGATATTTAGATACTTGGTAATTTAGAAATATTGGAATGTAGATACTTGGTAATTTGGAATTTTGGAAATTGAGATATTTGGTAATTTAGGAATTTGGGAATGTAGATACTTGGTAATTTGGAATTTTGGAAATTTAGAAATTTGCAAATTTCGATATTTGGTGATTTGGAATTTTGGAAATTGACATATTTGGTAATATAGAAATTTGGGAATTTAGATACTAGGTAATTTAGAAATTTGGAAATGTAGTAACATGAATATTCATAAACGATTCACTATATCGCCATCTTGCTTCAAAAACTACAATTTTAACATTTCACCAAATAAAAAATATCAAATTCCCCTACAGATATTAACAATTTCAGTATATCCCATAATTCTCCAAAAGCATCCTCTCAAAACGCACTCAACAATCTCATACCCAAATAAACTTCCCAAAAAAAAACTCAATAAAATCATGCTTCGACGTCAAACAAATTCCCCAATAATTTACACAAAACTTCGCAAACAAAATTCACCATTCCCTCTTGATGGAGGGAAACGTTTAAAGGGAATTCCTCTCCGTTGAATTTAATTACAATTGTCATTTTGACAGAGCAGAATTCGTAATTGCAATTTTTCGTTCTGGTATTAATTTAACATAATTCAACAGGGGTTGAAAATCCCTCTGTGTCCCTCGAAATTGCCGCTAAAAACTTTCGCCACGTTTTTCCAGCCAATTCGAACTCGGCTAGTAATTCCGTGAACCGTTATTTTCACGCTTGACGAGCAACGTTTCGGAGGCTGTTAATTGTTTTATTAAGACCATTATGTGCTATTTAGTCGTGCAATTTTCGCGGGTGCCTCTCGTGGCTGAGGACTCGCTTGTTGCTCGTGAAATAACCGCGACGTGGAACTTTCTCTGGCTTTTCGGCAATTATCTTCAATGAGAATTAACAATTAAGATAGTTGAGGTTGGTTAGGGGGTGCTTTTGAATGAGATTATGGGTCATTATTTCAAATTTGATCATTTAAACGTTTTTTGAGGCTTGGAGATTTGAGGAGGTTTGGGGGAGTTTGAGAGGATTTGGAAGAGTTGAGATGACTTGGGAAAGTTTTTGAAGATTTGGGGAGATCTGGGATGATTTCTGGAGATTTCAGAGGATTTGGGAGGCTTTGGGACAATTTGGGAAGATTTAAACGTTTTTTGAGGTTCGGAGATTTATGAGGGTTTGAGGGGGATTTGGAAGAGGATTTGGAAGAGTTGAGATGATTTGGGAAAGGTTTTGAAGATTTGAGCAGATCTGGGATGATTTCTGGAGTTTTCAGAGAATTTGGGAGGCTTTGGGACACCGTGGGAGGCTTTGGGACAATTTGGGAAGCTTTGGGACAATTTGGGAAGATTTAAATGTTTTTGAGGTTCGGAGATTTATGAGGGTTTGAGGGGGATTTGGAAGAGGATTTGGAAGAGTTGAGATGATTTGGGAAAGTTTTTGAAGATTTGTGGAGATTTCAGAGGATTCTGGAGGATCTGAGAGACTTTAAGACAATGTGGGACGATTTAAACATTTTTTGAATTTTGGAGAATTGAGGAGGTTTGAGGGGGTTTGAGAGGATTTGAGAAGAGTTGAGATGATTTGGGACGGCTTCAAAAGATTTGTGAAGATTTGTGGAGGTTTCAGAAGATTTGGGAGGATCTGAGAGACTTTAAGACAATGTGGGACGATTTAAACATTTTTTGAATTTTGGAGAATTGAGGAGGTTTGAGGGGGTTTGAGAGGATTTGAGAAGAGTTGAGATGATTTGGGACGGCTTCAAAAGATTTGTGAAGATTTGTGGAGGTTTCAGAAGATTTGGGAGGATCTGAGAGACTTTAAGACAATGTGGGACGATTTAAACATTTTTTGAATTTTGGAGAATTGAGGAGGTTTGAGGGGGTTTGAGAGGATTTGAGAAGAGTTGAGATGATTTGGGACGGCTTCAAAAGATTTGTGAAGATTTGTGGAGGTTTCAGAAGATTTGGGAGGATCTGAGAGACTTTAAGACAATGTGGGACGATTTAAACATTTTTTGAATTTTGGAGAATTGAGGAGGTTTGAAGGGGTTTGAGAAGAGTTAAGATGATTTGGGAAAGTTTTTGAAGATTTGGGGAGATCTGGGATGATTTCTGGAGATTTCTGAGGATTTGGGACAATTTGGGAGGCTTTGGGACAATTTGGGAGGCTTTGGGACAATTTGGGAGGCTTTGGGACAATTTGGGAGGCTTTTGGGACAATTTTGGCAAATCGGAAAATTGGGAATTGAAAACTAAAAAGTGTGGAAATTTGAAAACTTGAAGACATAGAAATACTAATTTCCCAAATTTTAAAATTCGAAATTCTAAGACTTGAAAGTACAGAAATTTAGAAACACAAATTTTTAGATTTCCAAATTATCCTCACAAATTCTAAAATCTTCCAAACTATACAATTACAGAAATTTCAAGTTCTTCACTTTCCAAAAGTCCTTACACCCAAATTTACAAATGCACACCTTGAGTAATTTAAAAATTCAAAAATTTCAGTACAAAAAAATTTCAAGTTCTCAAATCCTCTGATTCTTTCAAATATATCATAAACCACCCCTAAAATAACCCTGCTTCAGTTATTTCAATCGAACGAAGTCGATTATGTTTCACAACACAATACAACAGTACTTAAATACGAAACAATAATTCTGTACCGCTTTACGTGACACGAATTGCAAAATCGAAACAGTAAGCAACGCGCAATAAATAAAAATCGTAACTAATGTTCCACTCGCGTTATAATGCAAGTTAAGCATCCTATAAATAACATTCTACGCCGCTAACACTTTCGTACAAGTTCCTAACTGTTTCGTGAGTATAATTCCGGAATTTGAAGGCAACTGCTCGGGAATTATGTATTTATGTAAATGCGACACGAATTGTTCTTCCTGATTGGATACGCAGGGGTTAAACTTCCCCTTTTCTCACGCGTTCGTGATAATTAAGTCGTTACACTTGTTCAACTTGTCTGTTCTTATATTTCTCACGTTTTATGCTTATACTAAATACGGAAATAAAGGGTTTTGGGGGAAATTATAAATCTGAGTGAAATATTCGTTTCAGAAATTTTTTATGAAATTTCAAGGGAAGGATTTTTGCTACATGTGTTTATATTAATGTAGGATAATATTCGAATATTATCGAAATATATAAATTTATTTGTAAATAATATTTTGCTATAATAAATAACGTATTATAAACATATATATTATATAAATAATACGTTACTTAATAACCAAACAATATTATTAGATATTAAAATTGTCTGTTGTTCAATATACATAAAATATTTGTAAAATATTTGAAATATTTTTTTGCAACATTTGAAATAAAATTGCAACATTTACAATGATTTACAACATTCGAAAAGTTCGATTTGCATTAAACGTTGGTACAATTAAAATCCGAACGTCGAAACTGAGTCCTCAAAATTCTAAACGATGGTAGTACTTTTTCCGAAAAAACAAACGGAGGAAAAAATATTTCAAAAATATTGAATAATTATCACGAACGTAGAGAAGAGAGGTATTTACAATTGTTTCGAGTTTGTTTTTAAAAGGAATGGATGTTTCAGTTGACTGTGAGCGATACGAGAATACATCATTGTTACTTGTTGCTAAACGAGAAATATCTACGTTGCGGTATAAATGTTTTGAAATTCGCGGGCTTTAGAGATGACGAATTCCGTTTAATTTTTTCGTTGACACACGTCATGCATTTATACTGCAAAATAAATTATTCTCTAGTATAATTTATAATAAAATTGTGATTTACTTATGGAAATATTAATAAATATTATTGTATAATGTATTATAAATTTATTATGAAAATATTATCAAAAGACCATAGTGAAACTATTACAAAAATATAGTTATACATATATTGTAATGAAAGTATCAATAAAAATTATTAGAATTTAAATAAAAATTGTTAGTACTTAAACAAGAATTGTTAGTACTTAAACAAAAATTGTTAGTACTCAAACAAGAATTGTTAGTACTTAAACAAGAATTGTTAGTACTCAAACAAGAATTGTTAGTACTTAAACAAAAATTGTTAGTACTTAAACAAGAATTGTTAGTACTTAAACAAGAATGATTAGTACCTAAACAAAAATTGGAAACATCTAGACAAAACTCGTCAGTATTTAGATACAAAATATTTGAACTCAAAAACGCAGAAAGTGTAAGTAACCAGATTTGGATCCCAAATCGAGGCATTTACCTTACACATCGTTTGACACGAATAGTTTAAGGAAATCTTATTAGAAACCGGTACAAAGTTTTCGTTGAAAATTGGACATGATTCGAGTGGGAATACTTTTTACACCGGCAGCAAATCTCTCGAAAGCTGCTCGTCTCTTTTCTACCATTTCTTGCCACAAAGGACGTATTACCGGCGGATAAAATGGCCGTCGTGCCTTTCAGCTGCTCTTTTCCATCGGGAAAGGGAAATAATTACGAGTGCACTGGGCCCGAGTGAAAAGAACAGATTAACAAATAGACGACCTTCTCTGTTCCCTCTGTCACCTTCTTTTTTTACGTTCGATATCGGGTATCGTTTATCGAATGAAACAGCTTTCGTTCGATTACTTCTTCCACGAGTTTGTCGTTCGATAACGATACCTTTTCTTGTCACTGTCTTTCAATAATATTCTCCTTTACCGTCTGATTAATTCTTAACCTTGATATCATCTTCACAAGAGCTTCCGTTCTTTCTTTTCGGTTTGGCACAGTTGTTATAAGCTTCTATACATATTCTGTGCTTATAGTATTAATATTCAACTTATGGTAAGTTTAAGTTACTACAAGTTTAATATTAGTACTATAAGTACTAGACATGTATAGAAATTTATTACTATAAATTCAATAATATTTATGGTCAATAATATTCAATATTAAGTTGTTCAATATGAAGTACAATATTAGTCAGTTCAATAATATGGTGACTTGCTATAAGTGAACTTACTATATGTTCATTATTAGTACTATGAGTACAAAGTGTGTATAGAAACTTATTAGTATAAATTCAATAATATTGATGTTCAATAATATTCAATATTAAGTTGTTCAGTATGAAGTACAATATTAGTCAGTTCAATAATATGCTGACTTGCTATAAGTGAACTTACTATGAGTTCATTATTAGTACTATGAGTACAAAGTGTGTATAGAAACTTATTACTATAAATTCAATAATATTCAATATTAAGTTGTTCAGTATGAAGTACAATATTAGTAAGTTCAGTAATGTTGGACTTACTATAAGTGAACTTACTATATGTTCATTATTAGTACCATAAGTACAAAATATGTATAGAAGTTTATTACTATAAATTCATTTATATAGGACATACTATAAGTTCAATATCAGAAGTACAGAATGTATCAATCTTAAGTAAGTTGAATCTTAAAGAATAATAATAAATTTAATATTATAAAAATAATTACCGGTACAAAATAAAATGCCTGGTTAGAATTTTAAGAATCACAAGCGTGTATAACGAAAGTTGACGAATAGAGAAAAAGGAAAAGCAAAGCATTTCGCCACCATAATTCTTGCTCTCTCACCCTTCTGATCGTTAGTCGCGTCTAGATATTTTTCAAGGCCTCGAAAGGGTGGTCGCATGTGCAGGTAATCACCCGTAAGACTTCCGAGACCGTCGGCCCAACCTTTAACGAGTATTACGTTAATTACGCGGACGCCATAGCGATCATTAAACTCTTCTATGTCGATGCAAGCTGATCTCGCGTCACCGACCATTTCTTTGCTTTTTCCTTTCGCGAGACGCGTCGATCACGCTACTTTTCCTACGTTTTTCTCCGTGGCTGAAATATTTTCGAGTTTGGGTACTGGTGATCTTCTTCTATTGCACTATATTCAAGTTTAGATACCGGTGATCTTCTGTTGCACTATATTCAAGTTTAGATATTGGTGATCTTCTTCTGTTGCACTATTTTCAAGTTTGGCTGCTGGGTTTGAAAATATATTCAAATTTATTGATGACTTTTTTCACATTTATTCATATTGTTAAAAATGTAAATGCAGGAGGATTGACATTCATATAAATGAAGGTTCATTTTATTTGTCACGTATGTTCTCACATATATTCACATTAGTCAATATTATAATCGTGATTCATCAATTCATACGTGAAATATTGAAGACATAATTTCATTCATTTCTGTAGTAAATGAATTTATATGTACTACCTGGAGGAGAAATAATTTTTTCAGGAGTACCTTACCCTTCTCATATATTGAATTGTCCTTTCTGTAAATGCACCTATCGCACAATCGCTAAGAGCATTACTTAGCTGAGTACGTTAAAATGGTGAGAGTTCACGAATCCGCCATAATCGAATCGGAGAAGAGGTGCGACAAAATGGCGGTCGCGCGAGTCTAATGGAGGCGAAAGCTCGGCGTGAAACAGCACGCGTAGAAGCGTGCGTCTAAATTGATGGGCACACCAGCTAGGTAACACGAGCAAGTACTGCGTTAAAGCAGATTCACCTGGCTGAAAAGGGCAAAGCTAGAACAGTGGCTGGCCACAGGGTAACCCGCCGAAGGCACGCAATAACGAACCAGCGAATTAAATTGAAAGCCCTCGGCTGGCGGGCAGACGACCCTCCATAGTTCCGCGGCTAACGTAGGCTTTCAACTAATTAGGTCGTCTACCCGCAAGAAGATACTTCTCGTCATCCGACACGTGTGCACTTTACTCGCCCGCGGACCTCAACGACCCGCGAAACTATTCCGACCTTCACACTCGGTGTCGCTACTGGGAAATTTTGTTTGATGTGATTCGTACTGAGTGATGAGGTATTGAGGAGGTAGTAGTGATTGGTAGGTACTATTGAGGGATTAGCAGATGCTACTGATGGATTAGGGGTATTATTCAGTGGTTAGTATGTGATATTGGGTGATGGTACTACTGAGTCATGGGTAGGCGCTATTCAGTGATTAACAGCTGCTACTGATGGATTAGGGGTGATTGTGGAGTGATTAGTGGGTGCTAGGTGATGGTAGGTACTACTGAGCCATTGGTAGATGCTACTGAGTGATTAGCAGCTACTACTATGTGATGGTGGGTACTACTGATAGATTAGTAGGTACTACTGAGTGATTGGTAGGTACTACTAAGTAATTACTGGGTACTACTGATGGATTAGTAAATACTACTGAGTGATTGGTAGGTACTGCTGTGTGATGGTAGGTCCTACAGTGTGATGGTAGGCACCACTGAGTGATTGGTGGGTACTATTAAGTAATTACTGGGTACTACTGATGGATTAGTAGGTACTACTGAATGACAAGTAGCTACTACTATGTGATGGTAGGCACTATTGAGTGATTGGTAAGTACTGCTAAGTAATCAGTGGGTAATACTGATGGATTAGCAGGTACTACTGAGTGATTAGCAGCTACTACTATGTGATGGTAGGTACTACTAACTAATTAGTGGATACTACTCATGGATTAGTAGGTACTTCTGAGTGATTGGCAGGTACTACTGACAGATTACCAGCTACTACTTAATTAATGAGTTCTGCTAAGTGATAGGTAGGTCCTAAGTGATCAGTAGGTGTTACTGAATGAATAGTAGATCCTACTAAACTAGTAGATCTTACCTTGAGTAATGAGTAGATACTACTAAATGATCATCAGCTCTCACTGAGTACTGAATTGATCCTACTGAGGGAGTAGACCCTACTGATGATCAGTGGATGCTACTAATCGAGATCTTACCGAATAATGAGTAGGTACTAGTAATCAGTAGATCTGATTGATTAGTAGATCCTGAGTCAGTAGATCCCAGTAATTCTACTAAGTGATCTGTAATATCTGAATAACGCTTATTGAATCATACTGAACGAGAAGTTTCCACTGAGTGATCAGTAGATCCTAATGAATAAGTTACTTCTATTAAGCAACTATTAAGAAGATAGATCATACTAAGTGAGTAGACCCTACTGAAGTAGTAAATTCTTAGTGATCTAATTTACAATTAATCCAATGGACCTGAGAGTGCTCAATGACCCGACACTGACCGTCTGCCGAATTCACACGGAACGGTAAACATTCGAAAACTTTTGACAGAGGGTAAAAATCGCAGGTACAATTGCAAACGTCGCATTAGGGGGTGGTTCGCATGCCGCGACTAAGTCGAGGGTCGATTTAAATAAGCGTGAAAAGGGATCGTTCGAGAACGGGATTAATTAAAATTCATCCGCGTGTAACAGGAGCCAGAAGAAGGCGCAGAGCCCCGTTGCCGTGAAACGAGCCAGCCAGGGTGTCCCTGGCTGACATTTCTAAGGGTTCTACAGGAGTCTCCTTTCCTTGCTTTTGCTTGCTTCCTCCCTGCTTCTTCGTTTCTTCTTTTTTCCCCGCGTGTTGCAACGACGGTGTTGCGTTTCGTGATCAACGAGGAGCACTTTGGGTGCTCGAAGGGAGACACCGAGAGCACCCTTTCAGTCGGGACCCGGTCTGAGTAGAGACACCGGGTTGAAATCGTGCTGGACGAGGAAACACCCTCGCCCCCGATGAAAGTCGACACCTCGTCGAGGAAGAAGGGAGACTTGCGGGGCTTTTTTTACTAGCGATTCAACCCGGTCTGGAAACCCGTCAGATTCGGCGAGCCGTATCCCATGGTTAATTGGGAGAAGTGTCGGGGTTGATGACACGTTTGCATTTACTTGGCTGGCTGCAGTCTTGTAGATTCCTTCCAGAATTAGCTGAACCTCTGCCAACTGTTTTCTGCAGTCTTCAAAGTTAAACGAACCGTTGCATTTTCTGAGGGCTCATCTTTGGTTCGATTATCTTAACGAATTTTGTGACAGTCAATTGCGAGCCCTCTGAACATTTATTCGAAGAAAGAAGACACTTCGGGAATTTGAATTTACGTAACCTCACAAACGTGTAATCAACGATGGAATAGAATTATAACAGCAAAGTGGTATAAGTTAGTTGAATGATAAACGCGTTCCAGAAGCTGTGCAAGGATCAGAAAAAAGATCCTTGAAAGCAGCTCCGTCGCGTTTACAACGACAAAGGTAATGGAAGAATTAATCCACGATTAAATATTGCTTTGTTACTCTCGAGGAGGCACGACTTGGTCCGACCCCTGTAATCCGTTTTAAACCGTGCCTTTTAAACAGCCAGTTTCCAACGGAACGTCCTTTCGCGGCTTCTATTATCCTCGGTCTTGTTATCTTCAGCCAAAGCGTGGACAAATACGTGTTGACCCTCTTCTTCCGTCACTCTTGTCCTCTTTTTAGCTGTCCGTGTTTCTCTCGGCTTTTAAATCCTCGGCCTCGTTTGTACCTTTCCTCTTCCGTCCGTCTTATTTCGAATTCACCATTTTAGATACACACGAAACTGCCGGAACAAAATAATTAAAACGTTTCGTATATTACGAAGGCCACAATTTATGTGTGGCTCAAATAATTAGTTTATTCTCAAAACTCTATTATTTATTTAAGAATTTCGTTGATATAATTTTTCTCGAACTTATAATTTAATCAAGGATTTCTTTGATACATTAACGTTAATCGATGAATGTAAGTGCGGTAAGATTATTGGTGATCTTAACTGTGACCTTGGACATTGAACGAATGCGCAGTTGATAACTGGAAGTGATACATATGCGCAGTAAGGTCTGTAAAATGGGTACATTGAAGATGAAGTGTGGAAATCTTACTGCGCATAATTATTGTGTATAGTAAACTACTGCGCATAGTGGTTCCATAATGATAGTCTAGTGGCTACATTGACTACAGTACTCTTCTTCATCATGTCCTTCAACTTATTAGACAGATCCAGTCTCTATAAATATAAACATCATCCTGAAGAATATTACCAGAATGAACTTGATTGTCCAATATGTCCCCATGATCCTTGATAGTCTACCATGGTAAACTTGATTGTTCAAATGTCCTCATATTTTTCTGCAGACAGGCAATCTTACTAAACTTGATAGTTCAAAACGTTTTCATATTCCTTGACAGTCTAGCAGGTTATACTTGATTGTCCAAGATCTTCATGTACCGTGATGATCAGACAACCAAAATGAACTTCACAGTCCACAATGTCATCATGTACTTTGATAGTTAGACTACCAGGATGAACTTGACTGTCGAAAATGTCTTCATATTCCTTGACAGTCTATCAGGATGAACTTGATCCAAAATGTCTTCATGTTCTTATACAGTTAAACAATCTTGTTAAACTTGATCCAAAATATCTTCATATTTCTTGACACTCAGACTATCATAATAAACTTGATTGTCCATAATGACTTTAAGTTCTGCAATCAGACGACTAATGATAATTCTTAAATACTCAATGTGGTTGTCTACCGTATGTCCACATCCTGCATCACACTTGACTTCTGAAATTATATAGTCTAGATCAAACTTAACAATATTATTAGCAATATCCCTCACTTTTAACTCCTACATCTTGAAGATACCCAATCCAAACTTGAAGTTGTTGAATATTTTTATTTTCCGCCCGGATAACTTTTCTTGACATCGTTATCTCGAATACTTCAGGTTCCCGGTGTCAGTGGAAGCACTCGATCAAAACCGTCGATTCGAAAGAAGCGAGCAATCAAACTTTAAGCTCCTCCCAATTAACTTTGTTCCCCATTATGCATTCCGTCGGAATGAAAGGAGGGATGTGAAGGGACACCAATCGATTCCCCTAAGTCGGGAATATCCCCGAAATCTCATTTCCTTGTTCTTTATAATCCAGCTTCACAGTCGTCATTCCGAATCCGCGGCTTCGTTTCATCGTCTTCTGGCCGTCTTCGATTACGTGCTTCCCTCGGGATTCGCTAATCCCCTCTCCAAGTCCTTCACCAGACTTTCGTACGACTGTTCACGAGTAACTCCACTTCGGGAATTCAGTTGCATTTCCACAGACCGGAAATTACACCGGAATGCTCGTCTGTTCGGCTGCTGGACCGACCACGCGTTAAGTGGCGGCTAGATCGTTGTTAGACCTTTGAAAGTGGCCTTGGAGTAGGGTCCTTCGAACCGCTTCTATGAGGATGCTATAGGGTGTCTCGTTTTAATCCATTTCGATGTCAACGAGTTGGTGCGTTAGGAGACTCAGGTTAGAATTGGGCAGAATAGAAAAATGGACGCCTAGGAATATTAACACTAGAATTATTGGCACTAGAATTATTGTCACTAGGATAATTGGCGCTGGGATAGTTAATATTAGAGTTATTGGTACTAGGATTATTAGCACTAGGGTTATGGACACCATGATATAGGCACTAGGATTATTGACACCAGGACACTAGGATTATTAACACTAGGATTATTGACCTTAGGACAGCTACCATTAGACCTACCGATGGCAACCCACGAGTTGGCGCGTGACCCGGATTAGAGCTACTATTGGTCAGAATAGAAAAATGGACGCCTCACATTTTCGGTATATTGGCTCGCAATTAGGCCAAAAACAGTCGGCAAACGTCTCGAGATAGTGCGAATTGCGTTCAGCAGTTATTGTCGTTATTCTTATTTGCCGAAATGTAGCTGGAAGTGTTCACGGTGGATAGGTGGAGCGAGTGGCTTCTTTTACTCTGGCTCGACCTACGCGCCAATTCCTGGCTTGTCTACAGAGACTGTGATGATCCAAGGGAACGTAGGGATTCTGGGAAGCTAGGAAATATGGCGATTTCGAGGACTGTGAGAATCTAGGGAATTCAGGAACTGTAGAGAATGTGGGGATGTGACCTAGGGATCCAAGGGACTGGACTGTGGAGATCCTAAACTTGGCACTGGAGACTGAAACTATGGATATATAGGGAAGAGTCTTAGGAACCATGAGGGACTATGGACACTCTAACCTATAGTTCCCAGAGAATTCGAGAGTGAGATCAGCAGTTGTCATTATTATTCTTATTTACCGAAATATGGTGGCAGCCTTTAAACGACCTCCTGCGCCAACTTGTGGGTTGACATCTGTAACTGTCTGAATTTTTATTCGTGCACAAGATTAAAATACTATAAATCTTATAACACAACCACATTAATGAAACTTGTTCCTACATCATGAATGTCCATGATTACCCTTGAGCTCTTTTGCGAGCACTTAATCCCCCACATGCACTGACCTCGACGATCGAAGAATGAAGCACTTCGCAACATTTTGTACGTAAACGTTTGTCATCCGCAAGAAGTTTGTCACACAGAAATATGAAACGAAACGCATTGCTCGTAAAACGTAGAAGTCGCATTTTCCCGTTATTTTAGAAGGAAGAAAGAATGTCTGCGTACCGTGAAATATGATGGTCGATGTATTAACTCTTTGTTTGCTAACATTGTTCGGCAAACAACGTGGCTTTTGTACGGCTCGGGCACAAAGCCATTCAGAGTTTTCTACGCCGCCATCTCTCTATAATTATGCGGTATCTCGTACAACTTGCCATTTCTCCTCGACTACGCCACTTTTCAACTTTCTCACCTACCACTGTTTCATCCTTCCTGCTAATTAGACGCTCATCTTCTTTTCACGTTATCTTTAATTTCTCTGCTGTTAGGTAAATGTCGCAACAAAGACTGTCATAAGTTGTGATATTTTCATTTAGATGCTTGATATTTTGGAAATTTGTTGCTTGGGAGTTTGAGGACTTTGTAGATTTTGGGATTTGGCATTTGGAAATTTGGGGAGCTGAGCATCTGCTTATTTTGGAATTTGGAATGTGTAGATATTGGGATATTTTGGAATTCTGAATGTGTAGAAATTTGAGTCTTTTATAATTTGGAAATTGTGAAAATTTGAGAAGTTAGTAATTTAGAAATTGTAAAAATTTGAAATTTTAGAACTTTCTATATCTGAAAATTTAGAAATTTGAAATGTGAAGTTAAGGATTTAGAAGATTCTGTAATAAAAATTTGCAAATCAAGAAATTTGAAATAGCATTAATGAAATAGTTGAGAACCACTGTCATGATACGAGAAATCACTTCTGTAAGCTATAGCCAGCGCAGTGGATAAACATCGAAGGCACGTAACCCGAGGAAGATCGTGTTATGCGTATGATGATTTATAAAACGGATCCTCTATCAAGAAGTGCAGCTGCCTAATCAAGTATCCATTTGAGCCGCCAGGATTGTTTGCGTTCTGTTTCGAAAACAATACCTCACATAGTCTGGTAAACAAAACAAGCTTACAAAGCATTGCTACGCTATGGACTTTTGTTATAACTTTGTATCCGAAGGAAATTTCATGAAACAAACAAATGGTTCACTGTGTACGCCTCACAAGAAGTTTCATGGGATTTAGTTTCACTGTGTAATTTTGTAATAGATATACGTTGCTGAGATAGTACAACATTTAACGAGTTAATAAAACCTAGAGTAATTTAGAGTAATCTTATTTATAAAACCTTAAGTTGACCTAACTTTAGGCCTGAACGCTGGAGTAACCTTATTTGTAAAAGCTTAAATTGATCTAACTTTAGGATCAAAAGCTTAAGTTTCAGTATCCGCATTTGTAAAACCTTAAGTTGACCTAACCTTAGTACCAAAAGCATAAATTGGAATAATCCTACTTATGAAACCTTAAATTGATCTAACCTTTCTACTAGAAACTTAAATTATACTAACCCTATGTACGAAACCTTAAATTGACCTAACCTTAGTGTAGGAAGCTTAAGTTGGACTAACCCTACTTACAAAACTTTAAATTGACCTAACCTTAGTGTCATAAGCTTAATTTGGACTAACCCTACTTACAAAACCTAAAATTAGCTGAACCTAACTCTTAATTAAGCTTGTAATACTAAGGTTAGGTCTACTTAAGGTTTCGTAACCAGTGTTAATTCATTTTAAGCGTTAGATATTAAGGTTAGGTCCATTTTATGTTTTGTAAATAGGGTTAGTCCGAATTAAGCTTTTCACATTAAGGTTAGGTCCACTTTAGGTTTTGTAAATAGGGTTAGTCCGAAATAAGCTTTTCATATTAAGGTTAGGTCCACTTTAGGTTTTGTAAATAGGGTTAGTCCGAATTAAGCTCTTCACATTAAGGTTAGGTCCACTTTAGGCTTTGTAAATAGGGTTAATCCGAATTAAGCTTTTCTAAAGTTACTCCAACTTCCCCAAACCTAACCTAGCCACGCGTATGTATATTATGCTACGTCGGTTATTTTGATTAATCTACTTAATCTAGTTAAATGGGTTAATTATAATGCATTATTCAACATATGATAATACTACCTTATCTTATTATCTACCTAATAAATGAAAATAAAACTATTAGACAGAAGAACATTCATAAAAGACCCTTGCTTTAACCCTCATCAGGTCTCATCGAGATAATCGGCCTTGCACACATATGCCACACACATTCGTACTTATATTTAACTGATCCACGTATTTGCGATTGCTGGTAAGTTTTAACAAGTTTTAGCGTTGAATTATTTCGACGGGACAACCTTGCTGCAGGAACTACCGTGCATGAATAGAATTTTGATATCAACGACTCGCAGGAATGGCCGGGATCAAGTTGCAATTGGAAGAAATGGAAGTAACGGAGATTGCACGTCGGAGGAGCATCTTGAAAATGGCGGTCACGTGGACTCACTCAACCTGGGTGTGATGCTTGCCTGTACGCCAGGCCCTAGTGGTCATCACAACCTTTTTGAGTGAGCGTACGAGACCGTTTTATCGATCGTATCGTCCGTGAACGGGCTGCCCGAGAGCTGAAATTGACATCCACGGGTCGTTTTGTAATCGTTCGAGCCGCATTCGGATTGAAGTGTGGGCAAACATCGCGAGCTCGTCCACCCTCGGGACGTTTATTCGTCCACCGTGGGAACTCGGTTTGACGAAGGGGGCCTTTGGTTAACCTTTATATACCTTTTTTACTAGAGCAATTGTCTAGTTATAATATCAAGTTTTATGACTAATTTTAGACATTTATGGAAGATGGTAATTGCAATTTGAAATGTGGTTAGTTTTTTATGCATTTGGTGTTGATGTTTGAGAATTTGTATTTAGAGGATTTAGAATTTGTAATTTTGTAGATGTAGATGTAGAAATTTGATAATTACAAAATTTATTCAGATAGCCTGACCTACCAAAAGTCCTGAACATCTCATTACAACACTGTGGACTTAAATTTATCTGGATAGTAAGAAATCCAATCAACGATGGCCACAAAAGTAGAACTGCATACTCCATTATTATAACGGACAATCAAAGGATTAAAGATCTTTCAGTTCCAGTACGTATTGCCAAGATCGTTTTCAGGTCGGTTTGAAAGGAATAAAAAGCCGCATTGGAGGCAAAAGTCGAGCCATCGAGAAAAGAGACCAGCCGAACGATATCCATTGACTGTTTGATTCTTGCGAGTCAGAAGTTGCCCGTTTTGCAACGGGGTCGTGACCCAATTTATTCGACCACTCGTAGCCAAAGACATTTTCAGCCTTGGATATGAAGCAATTAAGTTCTTATTCTCGTCGTGCACTTACCGTCGATTGGCTTGGGGCATCGTTGAAGACAATTTGGCCGTATGGAAGGACCCTATCCGTGTCCGTAATAGACTTCAACGAGATCATATTGGTCGATGTTGTACATGTATCTCGAGGCGACCATCTGCCTTCTAGCGAGCCAGTAATTAATCGGAGATTCGATTTGAAGGCGAGCCATCGCTTTGTGTTCTTTTTAAAAAACGATTTGAATGTTAGCTGAAAAAAACTTTATATATTATATTAAGTTAATATATTGAGTTGTATAAAATTGATTATGTACTCTTTATGTTTGGGGACGGTTTGAATTTCGCGCGAGTGGTTAAAACAGGTCCGTGGATGTAAAACGCATGCGCAGTTCATAATTGTTTTATACAATTATGCGCAGTGAAGATATTTCACTTTAGTTTTTATGTACTTATTATATGAACCTCACTGCGCAGAATTATCACTTTTCTTTATGGACTGCGCATGGGTTTCAAGGTCACAGTGAATTAATTCGACTTTTATATTTGTCGTTGATCACGTTAGTGACTGTAACTTAGTATATAGTGTACGTTTTATACAGTTGATATGTTATGATTCTGTGGCATTTATAATTATTCGTTACAGATAATCTTATGTTAATAATCACAGTAATAATTACATTATTTATTAATTGCATTGTATTGATTTTTTCTGTGCATCCATAACAGCAAATTCTGCATAAATATTTTAGACTCTTTACATTTGTATATTTACAACAAATTAATGACAGTAAATTTGTCATTAATAAAATGATAATAAAATACGGGAATATTTTAATATTGATAAATTAATATCAAAATTTAATTACCAACAAAATGGCGGGATACAGAAATATTTTCAGACCGCGGTCAACCGCGGATGAGGGGGTATAAACTTGACAATTTTTTTGACTTATTAGACTGTGATATTGGAGTACTCGTTAATCAATTTCTGCGAGTAAAGATGTTTCGTGATTGCGTTCGATATTGATTGGTCGTTGAAACGAGGTTCGATCGACATCGTAAGTCATCGTCAACCGTCATTGAACGGAGTGTCGTCAATTGGCTGAATCCGTCGACCTCGAACTCTCAACGGGCGACGTTCGGGCGCCAATCGGATACTGAAATTGCCAATTTAATCGAACTCGAAGCATGAACACGTGATTCCTAATTTTTCCTCTCTGCGTTTATCGTTCTGTTGACTTTGTAATCGACAGCAATCAAGAATTTGAATGACAGAATCCTTTGCTGTCCCCGATCTCCAGACCGTTTTTTTGAACTCCTATTACGCTTCTTTCTTCTCCTGCATTAAATTAATTTCCATGTGAACCGCATCATTTGCAAATGGAATAATACTTTCGAACATTTGCAATGAAAGTTCACTCCTGTTTGAAATATACTTGTATTTAGCTAGCTTGTACTTAGCTGAAGATTGCAGTTTGTTTTGAGTATTTCGAGTTTGACGTGTTTTATTACTACAGTGGTTCTCATGGGTCGCGAAACGCTATTGGAAACTCTTCGCCATTTTCCTATTCGAACCAAAAATACGTTTACTCTCGTCAGCGAAACATTCCACCAATCTTGAGACTTTTCGACAAATTCTCTAACGAAAGTCTCCTTTCCGATTTATTTCATTAATGCACTTCTTGCTATTCGACCATTATACCCATTGTTTCTCATTGTTCGCACAGTTTCAGCGCCGATTTTCTTTCCACTTTCATGACAAACCTCTGAAGCTAATTGCACGGCTACAATACGGATTTTTGTCAACTCGTATTAATTTTCTTTCTTCCATTCAAAATTCGAGGTTGTCTTAAATTCGATGCGATCTTGTATCTTTTAATGTCTGCTACCGTCTTCTTCGTTACCACCTGTGCTATCTCTCGATAAGTTTCACCTTTCTGTGATAAATTACAAGTTGTCTATCAAAACTTCTTTCCTTCTCGTTGCATGTTACATTTTAGTTGTTCAAATACATTGTATTGAAGTAGAAATTCGTAAAGGTTCCATTTATAAATGATAAGGGACCGAAGCTAATGGCGTTCGACCTTCACTTCCATTAATATCGTCTCATCGATTCGCGAAGTTATTGAAAAAGCGTCTCGTTGCTTCGCGTTGCGCAACGTAATTGACATTTGTTTCGATCGCTTGATCTCAAGTCGTAAGCTGCTCAGCTGATTGTTCGAGCTTTCCAGCTTGTTTGACGAACCTATAAACTTTAATCGTTTTATTATCTTCTTTAGATTGGAACTTGTTATATTGTTATTTGTATAGTGACTTCAGTATATTCGAAGTTTCATTTGATAGTTGCAAGTTTTTTAATTTCTAAATTTCTAAATTTCTGAATTCCTAAATTTCTATATGCCCAAATTTCCAAATTCGAAATTTCCAAGTTCCCTAACTTCCAAATTCCCAAATTCCCAAATTAGCAAAATCTCAAATTTCTAATTTACAACTCTCACATCCCCAAATCCCTAAATCTCCAAATTTGTAAATTTTTGAATTTCCAAATACTGAAATTCCTAATTTTCCAAATTCCCAAATGCCCAAATTCGCAATATCCTAAACTCCTTCCTCCCCAAATTTCTAATTTCATAAATTTCCAATTCCCCAAATTTCTAAACTTTTCAATTTCCAATTCATAAAATCCCCAAATCTCCAAAATACCCAAACTCCCCAAATTCCCTAAACTACCTGAAGTCTAAAAAATTCTCAACATTCCTAAATCCCTAAAATCTCCGATATTCTCAGAATCCCTGAAATTCCTTTAAAATTCTCGAACTCCCATAAAACCACGATTTTTTCCTAAACATTTCATGTGCCATTCAACGTATTCAGAAATGATGTCGATGAAATAGTGAAAAAAGAGAAATACCGCAATTAGCCATCTTTTTCTTGCTTAGTCGAGGCTCTTGGTTAATACCTGCAGCACTCAGGAGCGATTGAACTTAGTGGACAGGTTCCAAACTAGTTCAACGTGATCTCGTAAATCTCTGCAATGTACTTTGCTGCCAAACGTGGCCCTTCTTTCGATGTAACGTGCCAAACATGCTTATGAATATTTGAAACCATTCCAGAACGAGTTTTTCGATTGAACGGAGCTGGATGGATGACGGCCATTTTACGTGCATTATCCAATCGATACAACCTAATTTTTCCGTTACGCTTTCAGCTTTATTATTTATTGAATCAATTTGGCTATCGATGGTGTCTATCGTTTCAGCTAGAAACATTAATTTTGTAATATGTTCGAGATAATCGATACAATCGAGATATTTATGATACTTAAAATTGCAGTTGCAAATATTTAAAGATGTAAGTTCATAAAAGTTGTATATTAAATTGTAGCTTAAATATTTATCAGTTATTAGAGGTGCAAGAAATTATTAAACAACTTGATAGTGCTATTAAATGTTGTGCAATCGATAATGAGAACTGTTAAACACGTACAGCGAAGTTTTATCCATCTTTGATTAATAACCTTAGCCGTCACCTCGAATATTTAACGCATGCGCAGTCGATAATACGAAAAAATAAATATGCGCAGTGAGTTTGTGTCGAATTTATACACTTGAATCAAGTATAATAATGTCACTGCGCACAATTATTATTTATACTTAATAACTGCGCATATCCAGACCTCCACTTATTTGATCCATGTAATAATTGTACAGAAAGAGTTCCAGAAAAGAAACAAAGTTGTATAAAATAGTCAACATAACAGTCTTCAGCTGTATAAAGTACAGAAAATATTTCATCCGTAATCAATGAAAAATCTTACCGTTCTCTCTTTACTTTAGAAATCGTTCTTTCTTTAAAAATCGTTGAAACTTCAGTGAACGTTTCTTCAGTTCGACCGATAACTCTGAAAAGTTGCAAGGAAAAATAACCTTTTCGTCTGAAAAACAGAAGGTAAAAGGGCAGAAATGTTTTAGAGGAGTGTTCGTAACGATTCACCCGATATAATCCCGGCGACGGGCTCTTAACTGTCGCGACGTCGAAGTTTCGACGGAAAACACGAGAAAGCCGTGGCACGTTTACTTCTCTGGCTATACAGCATCGCTTTTACAAGCTGTTTGACGACTCTGTCTCCGGAGAGTAAATTCTGCTTTCAATTACCCAGTCGTATGTGGGTATTGACTTGACCCAGCAACCATTCGAGCGGCTCTTCTACGTTCGCTGGTGTGATACGTTATCAAACCGGCCTCCATTGCGTTCAAATTAGATTCACCGTACACACGTCCGTATTGACGTGATTACACGAGAAATTGGATGCAATATAGAGGGATAATGACTGCGTGGTTAAGTGGCGTGTAGGGAATTTATGATCTTACAGATCAACCCGTTCCGTTATTTAACGCTACGAAATTATGTGACATTTTGTAGTGCAACCCTTTGTTAAGGGTTAACCCTTGAAAAGTGACGTACTCGGTTTAACGCAATTTGAAGTAAGAATTTTTTAATTAAATATACAATTTATAGTATATTAATGTATAGTTATGTGTGATGCATAAACAGTGACGCAAACTGTTTATACGATACAGTTTATACGGTAAGAGCACGTAGCTTATTTTTATAACGGGTCCCAATTTAGAATTTTAATTTTATTGCCACATTTTCAAATTTTATATTTTTATTAACAATTAAAATTGTGTAAAAAGTAATCATGACTGAACTCCATAGTTGGAAATAGAAAATACATGCATAAAATAATAAGAAAAGAAAATAATCGTATTGCATTCACCGATAAGTAGTGCAAGTCGATAGTAACGTCGCGCAAGTAGTACGAGTCAATAATAGCAGCGTCAACATTGAAATAAGCGTTTAAATCGATTAAAATTCTCCGAAATCCTTTACCACTGAGACTATATGTACTATACTACTCAGACAGCATATGTACGCGTGCAAAAAGTGTTTAAAAAATTTTATAAAAACGAGCTTGCAAATGCTAATTTTTTGCAACGCACACGTAATCAAAAAGATATTTGCCATAATAAAAATGACTTGGGTCAACCTATTCAGGTACCAACATGGATTGACATCGATATTCAGTGCTAAGTGGAGAGAGTCAATAATAAAGTGGGTACAGCCGGTTTAAGTAGTACGAGTCAATGTCTTCAGTGAGCAAACATATTGGAAACGTAAAAAATCTTTTATGGTGAACTTATAATATTACTATCGAAATAATAATATTAGAGTACTGTTAAATTGATAATATTGATTACTGTCAAATTAACGCTGGAACTATCAACCAGTCAAAATGACTGGTTTCATATTTTCTATTAGAAAATGTTTTTGTGAAAATGTCTATCATATGTTGAGACAAAAAATAGTTGTACATGTTGATTGATGTCTCAGTATATATTTATTTTTTCACTTTAGAAGTGTGCACAACATTGGTTAAATAATATTAAGTACTGTAACATTGATAATGTTAGTAATAGTTAAATATTTAATATCGTAAATAAACATTGATGGGTGTGTTTTTTTCATGGAACAATCGGAATCTGCGGAAAACAATTTCGGTATTTTCGATAGCGACGCGCCGTAATTCGATCTTAATTAATCACCGTCGGAGATAGAGCGAATTAATCACATGAAATTTATGCCGCTGACTGCGGCGACAACGAGAACAGCCGCGACGAAAGCAGCAGAAGTAACGATATTATGAAACGTTGGCGCAAGTTAGCTACAATTTAATGCCTCGTTCCTGAAACGCTATGAAACGAGCCGAGCTGTACCGAGCTGTGGAAATTCCGGGAATTTACAATATTATTCGCGAGAAAATTCCGAATATTCGCCGAGCTTATTTCGTGTTTTCACCGTCTCGAACGCGTCCGCGATGATTCTTCAAATCCGTGTCGAAGAAACGTCGCGGAAAAGTGTTGTCGTAAGAATTGTCATTAACAATATTTAAAAACTGCAATACATAATTATAATATACAATTTTTAATATACAACTGTAATATACAATTTTTAGATATACTATTGTAATATTCAACTTTTTAATATAAAATTGTAATATACAGTTTTTAATATACAATTGTAATATACAATTTTCAATGGCAATTGTAATATACAGTTTTTAATATACAATTGTAATATACAATACTTAATATACAATTATAATAAACAATTTTCAATGTGCAATTGTAATATACAATTTTTGATATACAATTGTAATATACAATTTTTAGATATACAATTGTAATATTCAACTTTTTAATATAAAATTGTAATATACAGTTTTTAATATACAATTGTAATATACAATTTTCAGATATACAATTGTAATATACAATACTTAATATACAATTGTAATATACAATTTTCAATGTGCAATTGTAATATACAATTTTTGATATACAATTGTAATATACAATTTTTAGATATACAATTGTAATATACAATTTTTAATATACAATTCTTAATGTACGATTGTAATATACAATTTTTAATATACAATTCTTAATGTACAATTGTAATATACAATTTTCAATGTGCAATTGTAATATACAATTTTTGATATACAATTGTAATATACAATTTTTAGATATACAATTGTAATATACAATTTTTAATATACAATTGTAATATACAATTTTAACTTACTAGTTCTAGCTTTTTTTTTAGGATAGATTTGACCTGCCGATTATTTCAAATGTTGTCAATTTTGTTTCAAATGCAATGAATTTTATTTCATGCAAAATTTTGTCAGATTAAATTTTATTTCGGATGTAATAAATTTTCTGTAGGAACGAAGAGAAATGGAATTCGAATGAAGTTTTGTATTAAATCCACGTGAAATTTATGTGCAATACATGTCAAGTTTTACTGTGACCCATTGTAATATAAAATAATGAATATGTGTAAGCATTACAATTTTTTGGAATTTAACACAGTAATTGTTTGGAATGAAGTTTTATACATTTTACTAAAAATGACTTTCAAGTTTTGTAATTCCACTATAATTTTTTTTACTCAAAAAAGTAGCCATTTTAAATAAAGTTTTATGTGAAGTCCAACTAAAGTTATCAAGTTTAATTACCCTTGTAATTTACATGTATTTTAAATATTATAATTTTTTAACCTTCAAGAATTTAATACAAATGTGTTCAAATAAAAATTGTTTCTCCTTAATCGAAATTAAAATTGAATTTTTCTCAACCACCTTTTAACCACTTCAATTTAATTTCCAACTTTCAAATATTCTTATATTATTTTTTTTGTATTAATTTTACAATTTAAATCTTGCAATTGTGATCTGCAAGTATAAAATCATATATTTTCATTAAAAATAAATCAGAACTTTCTACATAATATAATAAACAATTTAAAAAAATAAATATTTCATTATAATTTTAACATACTTCATCCACTACTTTATTTAACATACTCTATTTTATATAATATGTTCAGATAACTAAAATTGTAAAATTTTCTGAAAAAGAAAATCTGTTTGCAATAATCGCAAATGGTAAATGTATTCTCCATATTTTTATTTGTGTTTCATAACGATAAATCATACGAGGATACGTGTGATACCTGTTTCTGTAATTTGATTAACGAGACACATTGTACAACAATAGATTACAAAAACACCTATTAAAGTAACGCACGTTTCACGTTTCCTCTCGCGATATTTTATCACGCCAGAATAATCTCGTTTTAATTCAATTCAAACAATTTCTGCAGCAATCGATGATAATCAAATGTTGAACGGTGACAGGTATTTGTTATGCTACAACAATTTTCGCTGATACAATCCGTGATGTTTCAGTGATATTTGTCTATAAATCACGTCGCGAAAACATCACTGAATACAGATGAGTAAATAGTTGGGTAAAAGAGAAGATTAACTGAGAGAATGTCGATACTTTGAATTCAAGGATGCTATTACCGAGAAGAAAAGGTAGAGAGATGCATACAAATACGAAAATTCAATGGAAGAGCAATTTCGGAGAGAATATAAACAATTTTCAGTGTGCAAAGGAAAATTTTTTGAAAACGAGTTTGCGTTGGAATTGTGATAGGCAATTCAAGTGGGAGAAATGGTGTCTATGGAGATTTTAGATATCGAAGTTTTTGAAATTGGAAATATTGTGATGTATGTGGTGGAAATTTAGGAATTGGGATATAGGGATATAGGGATTTAGGGATTTAGGGATATAGGGATATAGGGATATAGGGATATAGGGATATAGGGATATAGGGATATAGGGATATAGGGATATAGGGATTTGGGGATATAGGGATTTTGGGGATGTAGGGATTTTGGGATATAGGGATTTTGGGATATAGGGATTTTGGGATATAGGGATATAGGGATTTGGGGGTATAGGGATTTGGGGATTTGGGGATTTGGGGATTTGGGGATTTGGGAATATAGGGATTTTGGGATATAGAGATTTGGGGACATAGGGATTTGGGGATATAGAGATTTGGGGACATAGGGATTTGGGGACATAGGGATTTGGGGACATAGGGATTTGGGGATATAGGGATTTGGAGATCTGGGGATTTGGAGATATAGGGATTTGGGGATATAGGGATTTGAGGATATAGGGATTTCAGAATTTTGGGACTTGAGAATTTTGAGAGTTGGGAATTTTGAGATTTGAGAATTTTGGGATTTGGAAAATTTGGGGTTTCAGAGTTTTGGAATTTGGAGATCTGGGAATTTGGGAACTTTGGAATTTGAGAATTTTGTGATTTGGGAATGTTGATATTTGGGAATTTTGATATTTGGGAACTTTGGGATTTGAGAATTTTGGGATTTGGGAATTTTGATATTTGGGAAGTTAGGGGATTTAACAATTTTGGAATTTGGAGATATAGGGATTTGGGAATTTTGAGATTTGTGAGTTTTGAGATCTGGGAAATTAGGGATTTGAGAATTTTGGAATTTGGAGATCTAGGGATTTGGGAATTTTGGGATTTGGGAATATTGAGTTTTGAGAAATTTGGGATTTGAGAATTTTGGAATTTAGAGATCTAGGGATTTGGGAATTTGGAGACTTGGGAATTTTAGGATTTGGGAGATTTGGGATTTGAGAATTTTGGAATTTGGAGATCTAGGGATTTTAGAGTTTTGATGCTTGAGAATTTAGGAACTTGGGAATTTTGATATTTGGAGGTCTAGGGATTTGGAAATGTTGAAATTTGGGAAATTCGGAATTGGGGAATTTAGGAATTGAAAAATTTAGGGATTTAAGAATTTGGGAAACTGTGTATGTAGGAATGTAGGGATTTGGTAATGAAGGGCTTCGAGAATCTAGGGATTTAGAAATGTCGAACCTTGAAAATCTAGGGATATCAGAATGTTGGGTTTTGAACATCTAGGGATTTGGTAATGTAGGAGGTTAAAAATTTAGGAATTCGAAAATTGTGGATTTTGGGGATTTAGGTATTTGACAATTTGGAACCTCTACGATATGGAAACTAGATAATTTCGAAATTTCGAAATTCATAATTATCGAAATATAGTAATTTGAAAAATTTGGAGATTGAGCAATTTATAAACGTAAAGCTTGCGTAATTTGGAAATGTGGAGACTTATACATTTTGCAAACACCAAAATCTAGTAATCTAGGGATTTGCATAAATCTAGGGATTTGTTAATATGCAAATTCCATGATTTACTAACGTGAAAGTTCGAATAAATAAATTTGAAATCTGGTCAATCAAAAAATTTGTAAGTTCAAACACTTGATAATTAGCTATTTTAAGTATATAAAACTATAAAAATTTGAAATTTCCTGTTTGAACATTCGCAAATTTGCGTGTTTACGGATTTTAGGACTTAAAAATTTGGAGATTTACAAATTCTGTAATTTCACTATTTAATAATTCAGTTATTTTGTAATTCAGTATGTGATCATTTAGTTATTTCATAATTCAGCACCTGATAATCTAGTTATTTCATAATTCACCTAGTGATAATTTAGTTATTTTATAATTCATTATGTGACAATTTAGTTATTTTATAATTCACCTAGTGATAATTTAGTTATTTCATAATTCAGCATGTGACAATTTAGTTATTTCATAATTCAGCATGTGACAATTTAGTTATTTCGTAATTCACCTAGTGATAATTTAGTTATTTCATAATTCAGCTAGTAATAATTTAGTTATTCTATAATTCAGTATATGACAATTTAGTTACTCGATAATTCAGCATATAATTTAGTAACTTAATAATTCAGCATATGATAATGAAGTTACTCGAGTATTCAGTATATGATAACTCAGTTATTCGAACGGCTGAGAAGTAAAAAACTGGAAAAATGTATTTCACTAGTCATACTCGCAAGTATCATCTTCCTCTTCCGTTCTCTTCGCGTCTCCAGTTGCACGTTCTTTATTCAAGAATCTCGATGCCGTGTTCTCCCTTTGATATCTTTTGTTTGGATGCCCTTGCCCTTGCCTGGGCGCACCCTCCGGCCGCGTCTCCACCGGAGAACTCTCTCGAGAAGTGCCTACACCACCCTCTCGACGACATGACAGGGATACACATTCTCTGGACGATGCAACCTAGACAACCAGACCGTGCATAGTACCTACAGGGTGTTTCGCTCTAAACATTTCACCAAACAATACAATTTCATGTAAAAATTTTCATATAAACCCCTATCCGACTATCAACGCGTGTATCTACAGTTCGAATGTTGCTCCCAAAATGTATCAAGGAAAAAATGATTAATCGATCGCGTTTACCGAATGAAACGATATAGAACGCAAGAATAATTTACAACGGTTCAAAGTAATCGTTCAAAAATCCCGTCATCGACTTCGATGCACTTTTTAACTCTGTTCGCGATGGTGCGTGTAGCTCATCCGGGGTCATCTTCGCGTTCTTTTACGAGGGCAGCACTGTTCACAATGCGAGCGACCGATTCTCGTGTTTATTTTACTTTGTAAACTTCGCTTTCCATCCGCGGACAAAAATCTAAAGGGTTCAGGACCTCGGTGGCCAACGAATGTCGGTTATATGGCCGTAGCACACGCGTTGATAATCGGACACGTGTTTATATACAAATTTTTACTTGGTCCATACTGAAATGTGTAAATGTGAAACCTGAAGAAGCACCCTTAGACTACGAGTACGTGTTATACCTCTTTGACCAGCTTAGCCTTTCACCTCTTGAACCTAGTTAAACCTTTCATTTGAACCTACACGTGTCGATAATCGGACGTTTATAGAAAAATTTTTATTGGAAGTGCCTGAAGCGAAACACCCTGTATACCCGGTATCGGTTAGGTGCGTGCATACAGATGGAACGTCTTGCATTTCCACGAGTGCATTCGAGGGTGCAGCCTGTGGCGACGAGGGACGACGAGAGGCACTCTCGTAGCCGAAAAGCAGACGAAAGGTTGAAGAAGAAGGGACGAAGAATGAGGGATGTTATTGTGAAACCATGACACAGCAGCTTTCTGATCAACGAGAGAGCTCGAGGAGCCGCGTTTTTCTACTATTTTCCATGATTTTTCCTTCTATTATTTATCTTCAACTTCGCGCAATATATATATCGCTTAAGTCTAGGACAGATCTGTGTATTTTGGTATTGTACAATTCGTGTGCCACTGTTTAGGAGACAAACGGTTGCTTTCATAAGCTAGGGAATTTTTACTAGGAAAATTCATACTGTTGGTGTTTACCTTTTTGGGGGATTTTAGCTGGTTTGGGATTTTGGGAATTTTGGGATTTGGGAATTGGGAAATTTGGGATTTAGGAATTTTGGGATTTGGGAATTTTGGAATTTGGAAATTTTGGGATTTGGGAATTTTGGGATTTGACAATTTTGGGATTTGGGAATTTTGGGATTTGGGAATTTTGGGATTTGAGAATTTTGGGATTTGGGAATTTTGGGATTTGGGAATTTTGGGATTTGGGAATTTTGAGATTTGGGAATTTTGGGATTTGGGAATTTTGGGATTTAAGAATTTTGATATTTGGGAAATTGAGAATTTGTGAATTTTGGAATTTGGAGATCTAGGGATTTGGGAATTTTGGGATTTGGGAATTTTGGGATTTAAGAATTTTGATATTTGGGAAATTGAGAATTTGGGAATTTTGGGATTTGGGAATTTTGATATTTGAGAAATTGTGGATTTGGGAGTTTTGGGATTTGGGAATTTTGATATTTGAGAAATTGGGAATTTGGGAGTTTTGGGATTTGGGATTTTTGGAATTTGGGAATTTTGGGATTTGGAAATATTGGGATTTGAGAGTTTTGGAATTTGGAGATCTAGGGATTTAGGAATTTTTTGATTTGGAAACTAGGGATTTGATCATGTGATACGATCATGTTTATGTAATTGCTGTAACAATACCATTTATCTTTCTTTTTTTCTTATTTTCAGGTAAGTTGGAAGTTCTCGCTGCAGAGTGTAATGCGAGAAGTGCTCTTCGTTTAGTTGTACGTACTTGAAAAGAGCAGAAGTAACCAAGTAAGTGGATTTAGCCAAAATTAACGGGGAGCTAAACTTTCACGGTAGGAGAACTGTAAAACTTTTGCTATATTGCAAGATTCAAGGGTGTAGGTGTACAATAAAACTCGTAATAAAATAACGCGCGAAGATATACAACGTGTTGAGATTTCACATGGTGAAATAACGCGAGATGATACCATATTTTGCAATATAACGCGTAGTAATTGAATCTGTGGCGATATAACACGTGGTAATGCAACGTGTGGCGATATAACACAAGGTGATAGAACGCATAACAATTGAACAGGTAGCGATATAACGTATGATAAATGAATTCTCAGCGATATAACGCGTGGCGATATAACGCGAGGTGAGATAAGGCGTGGCGATATAACACGAGGTATTATAACGTATGATATTTGAACGCGTAGCTATACAACGAGTGATAAATGAATTCTCGGCAATATAACGCGTGGCGATATAATGCGAGGTGTTATAACGTATGACAATTGAGCGCGTAGCGATGCAACGCATGACAAATAAATTCGTGGTGATATAGCGGTGCAACAATGCGTGGCGATATAACGCGAGGCGAATCAACGCGTGGTGATATAACCCGAGGTTTTATAACATATGACAATTGAACGAGTAGCTATACAACGCGTGGTAAATGAATTCTCGGCGATGAAACGCGCGGTGAAACAACGCGTGGCGATATAACACGTGGTGATATAGCGCGTGGTAATTGAACGCGTACCGTTTGAGTATGTTACAATATAACACGTGGCGATATAACGCGAGGTTATACAACACGTGGTAATATAACGCGTGGCAATATAACGTGTGATAAATCTATTCATAGCGATATAACGTGTGGTACAACTCATGGCGATATAACCCATGTTGGTACAACACGTAATATAACATATGATTATATAATGTATAGTAATACGAATTGAATACGTAGCGATACAATGCATGGCTATATAACGCATGGTATTAGTTTTCGATATTATAGCAGTCTCCATGAATGGCCATGTACTATACGAGGTAACGATAGTGTTCATAAAAGACCGTCTAAAATGAAACTCACTAAACCGACAATATAAGAATTTGCAATATAGCGGGTGTCCACAATACGTCTCGTTAAAATGACAAATTTAAAATTTCATATTTCATATTTGCATGTTTAATAGAAACTTAATCACCCGTGATTGAACATAAATTGAAATGAAACATTTAGCAAGAGATTGTAGAGAAACAGATAGCAGAGAATAATGGTTGCGAAAGTTGGGAGAAGGAAAGAAAGATAAAAGTAAATAAACGAAGAGAAATGTAGCAGCGATATAACAAATAGCAGGTAATAAAATGATAAGTAGGGCAATAATAAACGAAACAGCTCAAGAAAATAAGGCAGAAAAATATAGAATGAAAGAGGAAGGGAATGTATGAAACGAATGAGTGGATAAAGCTTGAATTTTTTTTTAAAAGTAGAACTGGTGTAAATCAAGCCGAAATTTCGTGGGTGCGAAACAAAGAGAATACGTGACTTGTACTAAAGCTTCAAGAATTTAGATCTACATTCAGTGGGTTTAAGAAAAATGAATTTGCGGAGATTGAGAAATAAAGTACAACATTTTTCATTAAATTTTGTTATCTTGTATTTACTGTGAGAGAACGCAGAAAACGATATACAAATATTGGCAAATTATAGTAGACATATGTACAATTTTCATAAAAATATATAAATACTATAAATTTAAAAAGGAGGAACAAAATTCTAGTTTTTAAGTGTTTATAAAAATAGTGTACACACTAATTCGATATACTATCATTCGTAACAGAAGACGTTAATATTAGTTCGTTAAGTTCCATTTGAATTTTGGCGCGCATTTTGAATTCAACTCTCACCGTTCAAAAATTGTGCCAGCATCCGGGAGAATATAACGTAAATGTTCGTCCCTGAGTTTCGACATAGGTTAGTTCCATCGTTAAATATCTATATATACCATAACGATGTCGTTATTTCGAGCGAATATAAGTTTATAGAGTCCCGCCATTTTATGCCCGCTTCGGAACTGTGGCGGCCATTTTAACAGCTACTTTGTAACTCGGTCTGATACGGCCAACTAAAACCGTCGCTAACTTTTAATATCTCTCGTCGAATGGTCCTTTCATCGACGCTTAATCCGATTTCGCGTTTTTACATGGCACTCGAGAGTGTCTCGTCTATACGCCGCCATCGGTGAACAGTTAATTGCGTTAATTGAACGAGATTCCATCGGACCGGTGTACGTAATGTCCGAGCCATTCGCGTTTTAACTAAACCCTCCTCGGAAACGCAGCTTTCACGGTGCAAAACCAATTAAAAGTGTAGCTTTTGTCGAAGGCTGACGTGAAAAATGGAACAAATGGTAATGGCCACTTTGAATCGATCGAACTCGTCTTTTCGACGAAACCAGATCTTTCATTTTGCTTTTTTACTGCGGAGCTTCGAGGATGACACTGAGTCGGGTTGTCGCTTCTAGGAAAATGGCGATATATACGGGTGTAATATTCGAAGCAATATTATGGAATTATATTGGTTAATTTGTATTGGTGGCTGTAGGAGGTGATTAAAGATTCGTTTTGAAATTCTGAAGTTTTAGAATTTGGAAAATTTGTGAATTTTTGCGAGACTTGGGAAATTGGGAATTTAGGAATTTGGAATTTTGGGAATTGGGGAATTGGGGATTTTGGGAATTGGGGATTTTGGGAATTTAAAGAATTTTGAGAATTTAGGGATTTTGGGAATTGGGGATTTGGGAATTAGGGATGTTGGAAGTTGGGGATTTTGGGAATTTAAGAAATTTGGGAAATTTGGGGATTTTAGGAATTTTGGGAATTTGGGATTTGGGAACTAGGGATGTTGGAAGTTGGGGATTTTGGGAGTTTAAGAAATTTGGGGATTTTGGGAATTTTGAGAATTGGGAATTTGGGGAATTTTGGAAATTGGGGATTTGGGAATTGGGGATTTGGGAATTAGGGATGTTGGAAGTTGAGGATTTTGGGAATTTAAGAAATTTGGGGATTTTAGGAATTTTGGGAATTGGGGATTTGGGATTTGTGAGAATTGGGGATTTTGTGAATTTGGGGAATTTGGGGAATTTTGGAAATTGGGGATTTGGGAATTAGAGATGGAAGTTGGGAATTTTGGGAATTTGGGGAATTTTTGAGAATTTGAGAATTTTGGGAATTGGGGATTTTGGAATTAGAGATGATGGGAGTTGGGGATTTCGGGAATTGAGGATTTTGAGAATTGGGAACTTGGATCTTTGGAAATTTGATGATTTAGGGATTTGGATTTTTGGGAATTTGGGAATATAGAAATTTGGCAAATTAGGAATTTGGAAATTTGGGAAATAGAAAATTTGAGAATTTAGAATTTGGCTTTTTGGAATTTTCAAATTTTCAAATTTAGAAAATCAAATCTTTCAAGTATTTTGAAGTTTAAAATTTTTAAATTAGGGAAAGTCAAATTTTGTCATTTTGAAATCTTAAAATCCAAAGATTGTACATTTAAAAATTTTGAACCTTGAAAATTTAGAAACTTACAAATTTCAAATGTGTAAAAACTTGTAACTCAAAAATGTCGAAAAACTTGCAAAACTCCAAAAATAATGCAACATCCAAAAAATAATAACTCGATGCAGAAGAATGAACACTAAAATAAATGAAAAAGAAGAAAATGTTAAAAAGTTGTTAATGGTTTCATTAGTTTACCCATTCACCGTATTTCGAGATAGTCCAATGGATACTCGTCGATCATCAATTATTCTAGCGTTGAAGTTTGTTTTAAATTTTCTTTGTTTTCCTATTAAACAAGAAACGTGCATACATAATTATTCCGTGCAAATATTGGAACAAACTTTCAGCGAGCCGCGTGATTTTATCGAATCTGGCTGGCATGGCGGAGTGCGCTGTATCACCGTATCGTTTCCGTTTCTATGTATATGTATGAATTAATAAATTCTCGGGAGTGGTTTTTTATGGGACACATGTTACGAATTCCGACAGACATTCGGGTGTCGAATGGATAAATCGTATATCAGCGAAATCATCGTTCCGTAAAACTTGGAAAACGAATTTTCATTTCGGTATGAATATGCAGACATTCACATGGTGGGTCAATTTTACAATCTACGAAATAAAAGCTTGTATATTCTTGCTTGTTGTAAATTACCAAGTATTTAGGTATTTATAAGTGAAATTTGGGACATGGAGTTGTAGGTTGAAATTTTCAACTGTGTCAAGTATGAAATTTGGGGATTTTTGGGGTTTTAGGAAATTTTGGAGTTTTGGCATTTTAGGGATTTGGGGATTTATAGATTTGGAAATTTAGGGATATGTAGATTTGGGGATTTTTGGGGTTTTAGGAAATTTGGAGTTTTGGCAATTTAGGGATTTGGGGATTTGGGAATTTATAAATTTGGAAATTTAGGGATATGTAGGTTTGGGGATTTTTGGGGTTTTAGGAAATTTAGAGTTTTGGCAATTTAGGGATTTGGAAATTTAGGGATTTGGCAATTCTGCTATTTGGCAATTTTGGGATTTAGCAATTTTGGTAGATGACAATTTTGGTATTTGGCAATTTTGGTATTTGGCAATATTGGCATTTGGCAATTTTGGTATTTGGAAATTGAGGAATTTTTAAATTTAGGAATTTGGAAGTATAATAAGGAAATATAAATAAATAAGGAATTTGGTGGTTTAGGATTTTGGAAATTAAGAGATTAGGAATTTAGAGATCTGGAAATTAATGAATGTGGAAATTTAGAAATTTGAAAATTTATTCTAAATTCATTTTAAAATTTGAATGTAAGTGTTTGAACATTAAAGAATTTGGAAATGAACAGGTTTAGGAATTTAACGGTTTAGAAATTTAGGGAAATTTAAGGTGTAGATTTAGGGATTTGTAATTGAAGGTTTTTAGAATTTAGGGATTTTTAAGTTAGAGTCTTTAGAATTTATGGACTTGAAAATTTAAGAATTTGAAATATTTATGGATTTGTAAATTTGGGGTTTCTGGAATTTAGAAAATTGGGAATTTAACAATTTTTGAATTTATTTTCTTTATAATCGAGCAATTTGGAAATTTGGAGATTTAGAAATTTACAAGTACAAAAATTAATAATTTAGAAATTAGGAAATTTGCTATTTTTATGTAAAATTTGATATTTTACATTATGGGATTATTAAATCATGAAATTTCCTAACATTTGAAGTAGCTCTCCCTGTCTTTCTCTCTCTCCGAGACCGTTTTTCTCAGGATTCGCTAATATTTGAAGTGTTCGACGTTCAGCAAGTTTCGGTTAATTTCGCGCGTTTGTTTTCTTGGACGAAAACTCTTCCCAGGCGCACGCGTCGCTGGTCGTCGTTAAATTAATTATTCGCCCGGTGGAATTTAATAGTCAAAGTTTTCGAACGGGCGTTGTTCCGCGGGGAAAATCGATTTTCGTAATCCTCGCATGCTTTCCGCCGCTCGTTTAATCCAATCCCGTCGAAACCGACGAGCCCGAAGAGAAAGAATATTCGTCCGAACCGCTTTTAAGCTTTAATGCGAATTAAAAAAGTGGAAGAAGAATGAACAAAAAGAAAAAAATAAACGGGGGGAGTCTTCCGTTACGATTACTTAAGCTCTCGATTAAAAACTCGGTTTAGACGACGAGACGCTTAAGCGACACTGTCTGCCGTCGTTCGAACGTTTTCACGCTTCGCTATCGATAAAAAAAGATGCAGAAAGAAGATGGCGAATGCTACGCTATTACTTTAAGCCGTCGACTGATGGCCCTGATTTTACTTTATTTTGATGAATATCTAGGGGTAGACGTTATAAACTGTTTCTGACAATTTAGGGATTTGGTGATTAAGGAATTTGCGGATTTTAGGATTAGGGAACTTAACCTCTTAGGCATAGTGGATTTACGGAATATCGTAGATTAGCGCCACAGTGGCTCACTCTACTGCCTCACTGGTTGAATTGAATTATCTTCATGTGCTTTGACTCGCACTTTTTCGCCACGTTTTAGAAGAGTAAATCTCACAAAAGTACGGTGTATGTAAATATTGGAGATTTTGAAATTTGGGGATTTGGAGATTTGGAGATTTGGAGTTTTAGAAATTTAGGGATTTGGAGATTTGGAGATTTAGAGATTTGGGGATTTAGGGATTTGGAGACTTAGAGATTTGGAGATTTGGAGATTTAGAGATTTAGAGATTTAGATATTTGGATATTTGGAGATTTAGAGATTTAGAGATTTGGATATTTGGAGATTTAAAGATTTGGAGATTTAGAGATTTGGATATTTGGAGATTTAAAGATTTGGAGATTTAAAAATGTAGGGATTTGGAGATTTGGAGATTTGGGGATTTAGACATTTAGAGATTTAGAGATTTAGAAGATGGTGATTTAGGGATTTGGAGATTCAGAGATTTGGAAATTTAGAGATTTAGAGATTTAGAGATTTAGAGATTTGGAGATTTAGAAATTTGGAAATTTAGAGATTTGAGAGTTTGGAGATTTAGGGATATGGAGTTTTAAAAAGTTAGACATCTGGAAGTTTGAAATGCAAGAACTTATAGATTTAAAACACTAGAAATTTAAATCCGAGAAATCTAGAAATCTACAAATTTAGGAATCGAGGAATTTAGAAATTTAGTAATCTAGAAACCTATATATCTATAAAACTCGTTTATAAATCCAGAAATCTATAAAACCACAAAATTTATAAATCAATAAATCCGTAAATGTACAAAAATACAGAAATCAGTAACTCATCACTACAAAATACTGAAATCACTTCCGAAACAAATTCCCCAACTCACCAAATCCCATCAGACGTATTCCGAATATTCGATAACCTGTCATTATTTATCCCCATTACTCGTTTTCCGTAACCTACACGTTACAACTTCGTGAAAATATAAATCTTTCCGTCTCCTCTCCGCGGAACCTCCATACGTTTCTTCACGGCAGAAAAATATTGCAACTTTCGAAGGACGGAAGTGGAATGGCGCGTGTTTCGAAGTTCGGACAAACTCGAACGGTGTGCACATGTTTCTCGCTCGGAAATAAACAAGTTTACTCGGAAGGAGGAAAGCTCGATGGAAGAATGGGTGAAAAGAAACACGTTGTCCGACCGGATAAATTGCCACTTTTCTTTTTCTCCAAAATAACTAAACCGGTCGATCTTCGTAGTTGTTTCTGATTTCTTCCATAAACTTTCCTTCTCGAATTCACTTTGAAACTAATTTAATTAGGTCAGAAATATCACACCTTTACACTTGGAGGCATTTAGACCGCTGGCAGATGGCGACTTAAAAATCTTTCACCTGAAAAGTTTCATGGATTTTGTTGAAGTTATCATTTCTCTATTATTAATTGGTACTATTGTTTTGAATGGTGTCACATTCGGGAATTTGGAGATTTGGAGATTTGGAGATTTGGAGATTTGGAGATTTAGAGATTTGGAGATTTGGAGATTTGGAGATTTGGAGATTTGGAGGTTTCGAGATTTGGAGGTTTCGAGATTTGGAGATTTGGAGCTTTAGAGATTTGGGGATTTGTGGTATTGGGAATTTGGAAATTCGGAGATTTTGGATTTCGTCGTTTTGGGAATTTGAGGATGTGGAGATCTGAAGATTTAGTGATTTCAAAATTTGAGAATTCAATAATTTGAGAATTTAGGAATTTGGAAATTTGGGAATTTGAGAATTAGGAGATTTGGGTATTTGGAAATTTGGAAATATTTTTGTCCCCAAATCCCTATGTCCTTAAACTCCTATATCTCAAAATTCTTATATCTCGAAGTCCCTATATCCCCAAATTTCTATGTCCCGAAATCCTTATACCCCAAAATACCTATGTACCGAAATTCCTATGTCCCTGAATCTCTATATCTCCAAATCCCTATGTCCCCGAATTTTCAAATCTCCAAACCTCTAAATCTCCAAATCCTTATAGCTCCAAATCTCTATATATTCCCGAATTCTCATATCCCACAATTTCTACATCCCCAAGTCCCTATATCCCCAAATCCCTATATCCCTAAATCCTCAGATCCCCAAATCTCTAAATCTCCAAATCTCCAAATGTCTAAATTCCCAAATCTCTAACTCTCCAAATCTCCAAATCTCCAAATCTCTGAATATCAACATTCCTAAATTTCCAAATTTCCCTTCTCCAAATTTGTCAACGTGTTAAAATAACAAAATCGCAAGGGTGATTAAAACACGTGTTCGTCGAGGCGTCGATAATCAGATAGAGAAGCATGTCCGTGAAATTTTATAGTTATCGCTTAAACGCCTCCACCTTGCTTCTTTTATCGCCGTTGAAAACTTCGCGGTAGCCGTCTTCCGAACTCTTTCACGTCATTGACATCTTCATCGTCCTCAAGGTAATTTTCAACGGACTCTTATTACAGAAAACGCTGCTTCTAACTAATCGCGCAAGTTCCAAGGCAGACTTCATGTGCCTCGTTATCAGCTTCGGAACTTTAATCGACCGGATAAAAGCGGTGCTAACGTTGAATGTAGCAGTATGCAAATCATTGTTTTAGTAGACAGCAAAAAAATGTGTTATAAACTCTAAATCAAACAATTTTCAAATAATTCATTGTCTAAGTTAATTACTAGGTCCTAATTCTTGACACTTTATCTGTTTTATTTCACATTCTAATGCAATTGTTAATTGAGACGTTACATCGTATGTCCGATACAATCATTCATTTTACGAGTTGTTGACGTGTAAATAATCGTAGGGTCTATTTGATACAAGCTGGGATTAAATGGTCAAAAATTGAGGCACAAGGTATTATATATTTTTAATAATTATTATATTCGAGTAATAGTATCAGACAAGACACTTGGAAGGTGTTCTACAGAGGAAGGTGTTGAGTTAACTGATAACTAAGTTATTTTTTATGTAACTTGATAGCTCATTCTTGAGGTAACTTGATAGCTAACTCATTCTTGAGGTAACTTGATAGCTCACTCATTCTTGAGATAACTTGATAGCTGACTCACTCTTGAGGTAACTTGATACCTAACTTATTCTCGAGGTAACTTGATAGCTCACTCATTCTCGAGGTAACTTGATAGCTCACTCATTCTTGAGGTAACTTGATAGCTCACTCATTCTCGAGGTAACTTGATAGCTCACTCATTCTTGAGGTAACTTGATAGCTCACTCATTCTCGAGGTAACTTGATACCTAACTTATTCTTGAGGTAACTTGATAGCTCACTCATTCTCGAGGTAACTTGATACCTAACTTATTCTTGAGGTAACTTGATAGCTCACTCATTCTCGAGGTAACTTGATAGCTCACTCATTCTTGAGGTAACTTGATAGCTCACTCATTTTTGAGGTAACTTGATAGTTAACTCATTCTCGAGGTAACTTGATAGCTAACTCATTCTCGAGGTAACTTGATAGCTAACTCATTCTTGAGGTAACTTGATAGCTCACTCATTTTTGAGGTAACTTGATAGTTAACTCATTCTCGAGGTAACTTGATAGCTAACTCATTCTCGAGGTAACTTGATAGCTCACTCATTCTTGAGGTAACTTGATAGGTCATTCTTGAGGTAACTTGATAGCTACCTCATTCTCGAGGTAACTTGATAGCTAACTCATTCTTGAGGTAACTTGATAGCTCACTCATTTTTGAGGTAACTTGATAGTTAACTCATTCTCGAGGTAACTTGATAGCTAACTCATTCTCGAGGTAACTTGATAGCTCACTCATTCTTGAGGTAACTTGATAGGTCATTCTTGAGGTAACTTGATAGCTACCTCATTCTTCAGGAAACTTGATAGCTACCTCATTCTTCAGGTAACTTGATAGCTAACTCATTCTTGAGGTAACTTGATACCTAACTCATTCTTGAAGTAACTTGATAGCTAATTTGATAACTAAAGTCTGTTTAAGACAAGTTGGGATCGAACGATCAAAAACTGGTGCACAAGGTATTGTATATTGTTAGTAATTATTATAT
Source organism: Megachile lagopoda (assembly GCA_036983795.1). Lineage (NCBI taxonomy): Eukaryota > Metazoa > Arthropoda > Insecta > Hymenoptera > Megachilidae > Megachile > Megachile lagopoda. The sequence continues at coordinate 4,175,026 of CM072793.1, forward strand.
TCAAGTAATGCTATCAGAAAGAACACTTACCGAACTACAAAGGAAGCAGTAACACGATAGGCTGCTGACAAGTAAATTTTATCACGCAAATAAAACGTGCATTTAAGTTCTACACGGTCATTAATTGGTTTATTTATCTTAATTTGAAACAATAATTTAATATTTACTCTTATATCTACGTTACCGTTCTGTTATAAAAATTAAAACGGGGCGGAAACGTTATTTCTTGAAGAAGATTGAACAGTTTCCTTACTTCTTTTTTATTTCGGAGGATGCAGGTAGTAATACTTCAAACAAAATGTTCTCTTAGTACATTGATTAAAATTTTATATAGTGAAACTTGTTAGAAAAGGGGAGTCTTTTTAAATTTGTTTTATGTGTTAACGTTTAATGAAATAATTATGAAGAATCTTATGAACATTTTTGTTATATTATTTTATAATGTATAGTATATTATTATGTAATATATATTGTTTAATTATTATATAATTTTTCATATATTTTATTCGATATATTTATTATAATATATACTTAGGATTTGTAGGATTTTCACAATATTATTTATTAATATTTTTACAAGTAAATCAACATTATTATTATAAATTATGCTACAAAATATTTTAATTAATATAACACAAATTTTATTATTTTATTATTTTTATTTCATTGTGTAATACTATAATTTTATTTAATTTTGTTTTACATTATATACATACATAATATATAAAATAATATACATTGCATAATTAATATATCTTATAATTATTTTATAATGTTTTGCAATTTCATTAGTATATATAATGCTATATTTTCAAACTAGAAATAAATATAAATAAATAAATATAATACATATAATAATAGTATATTTTTATATTTATTAGTACATAACATTAGTAATGTACAAACATCCGTAAATTTTTCTGGTCTCTTTTATCCCAAAATTTCCTGAAACGATAAAAGATCGTTCGGTCCTAAATTACCGAGAAATCGTCGCCATTGTTTCGGCAGAAATAAATTAATTCTGGATTTTTCGAGATCTAATCGGTGTCCGGGTATATAACGACCCGTCACTGGGTTGGTTCATCAATTCACGCATCGATCACTTTATCTACTTGTCCATCCGTTCCATTTATCCGACCGATTGTACGTCCATCATTCTCGATCAAGTTATCGTTCGATTCATCAAACATTGAATCGAGCTTACACCGAACGTTTATTATTTTTAGTTAACGACCACTACATTTTTTTTTTCTCTATTATTCGTCGAAATTAAATTGGGAGAGATATCTTTTTTTTTATGGAACGAGCTAACGAACAAACTTGTTCAACCTTTTGAATATAAGTTGTTGTTTAGTGTTTTAATTGAATATATTATTTTCGACCTTTATACAGCGTTTGTTTTCATTAGTGAAGCTTTATTGGTTGATTGGTGTTCAGTCAATTTTTATGTTGTTTCTAATACGGTTACTGTGAATTTGTGATGATAGTTTACAATATATAACGTTGAAAAAAAATAATGAGATATAATGTTTATACAAAATAATGAAATTTAGTGATTATGAAAAATAATTGCAATAATTAACAATTAACGTTTAATTCGTAATTAATTTTGAATTAAATTATACTCCTAAATGAAATTTCTAATAATCATGAATGAAATTGTATCCCTTAATTAAATTTCTATTAATTATGAATTGAATTGCAATTCTCAATTAACTTTCTATTAATTACAAATTAAATTATAATTGACGTTCAGTTCATAGTTGAATTTCTTTTAATTAAAAACTAAAAGATAATTTTTGTAAACAAAAACTCAAATTTAATTGTTAATTAAAATTTCCCAAATTAAGGATTGAAGGTTCTTTTTAATTGCGGATTCTTTTTATTCGCGACTGCCATGGAATCAATAAGCAATTAAAACTTCTCTTAATTAAATCACAATAGAAGTTTCAATTTCATCGTGTCTAATCAAAGATTTCTTATTTTTCAATCAAGTCTGGTACAACTAAAAATCACTTCCAATTCTGAATTACAATTTCTTCAATCTGATAATTAAAATTTAATTTCTAATTAATAATTATATAATTAATACTAATTATAAGGTGTCCTCACAATTGCCCACAAATTATCCACACGTTAACAAATGTTAATATTTTCACCAACTAATTGCCATAATTAGACCTTGCTACTGAAACAAAAAATATAAGAATATCTTCGTTCAATTTATATTTTCCAATTAATAAAAATGATCGTTTAAATTCAAATTAACCAGTTGTCTTGCATTAAATTCATCCGTTTATATTCAGGAAAGTATTCTACGAAGGAGACAAGCGGTTTTTTATATTTCTCTGATAATGTTTTTATGCTGAGGAAGTCAGTGGAAATGGCCATCTAAAAGAGCTTCTTCTTTCAAATGAAAGTGGTTGAAACAAAGCGTATCGTTTTCACAAAGAGGCTAACCTGAACAAAAGAATTTTATTTTCTCTGTAACATTTAATTTAATGTTACAAGAATATACGCTTTACTTCATCTATTAGTAGAAAGAAATTATTATTCAATTTCTGTTGGTATATTGATTTATCGATAAAGAAGAAAGTATGTAACAATTTTAATAAACAACAATTTAACATTTCCTATACAGAACTTCACATAATAAATGAAAAGTGAAAATGAAAAAAGCAGTGCATCGATAGAAAGATAATCAAGCGCGATGGCGTTCGTCTTCCAGCCAGTTAAACTGGTCGAAACCGTGTGGATGTCGATTCAATTTTCATCGCGGTCATCGCGTACGTATTTCAGCCCGAAACAGCCAGATTCCGTAAACCGAGTTCACCGTTTACCACGATCAAATCGCTTTGCTTCAACCAGTTTCCACGTAACGCCGTTCGGTCAGTTTTGTCGGAAAAGCCAGCCATTGAATTCCGTTACCGAAAGGACGAATTTATGGTTGCAGCGTGCCTCCGGACTCCTGGACTCCTACTCGAATTTCTGGGACAAAGAGAGTTGCGAATCATGTTAGAAACTTTGCGCAAGAATTAAACTTCTTTTGAAGATGAAACGAACTTGGTAAAACTTCTATTGAAACGTCGAATTCTTGTTAGCCATGTGATTGTCTTGGAACTTTATTTTTGTTTGAAGGGGGTTAGGTAATTGGGTGGACAAGAATTTAATTCCTTTCTAAAGCTTTTGTAAATTTATTGAAAGATTTTTTAAATTTGTAAAATTTGTAATTGTTTGAATTTATGGATTATCAAGTTTATAGAGTAGCTAATGTACAATTTTTTATTGCTCGAATTTTTACATTTTCAAACATAGGCTAACAAATGTAAAGTTTATAATTGTTCGAATTTTTTAGTTTTTAAATTTTCATTTTTAAATTGTCCGAATTTTTCAATTTTTAAAGTTGGACTAACTCTATTTGCAAAACTTTAAGTTGACCTAACCTTGGTATTAAAACCTTAAGTTGGACTAACCCTACTTACAAAACCTTAAATTGACCTAACTTTAGTACAAAAAGCTTAAATTGACCTAACCTCAGTATAAAAAGCTTAAATTGATCTAACCTTAGTATAAAAAGCTTAAATTGACCTAACTTTAGTACAAAAAGCTTAAATTGACCTAACCTTAGTATAAAAAGCTTAAATTGACCTAACCCTATTCTTAATTGAGCTTGTGATACCAGGGTTAGGTCAACTTAAGGTTTTTATACTAAGGTTAGGTCTATTTAAGGTTTTGCAAATAAGGTTAGTCCAGCTTAAGGTTTTAATACCAAGGTTAGGTCAACTTAAGGTTTTAATACCAAGGTTAGGTCAACTTAAGGTTTTGGAAATAGGGTTAGTCCAACTTAAGGTTTTAATACCAAGGTTAGGTGAACTTACGATTACATCAATAGCACTACTCCACCTTAAGGTTTCAACATTGAAGTAGGTCAACTTAAAGTTTACCGAATTTGCAGATTTATGAATTCCATAATCTGCAATTTTAGAATGTCAATATTTGTTCAAACTAAAAATCCCTCTTCACACGCAAGTTCCTTAAAACCTCATCACGTCCTGAATACCCCACTGAACGTCGCACTGTTAATAGTTATCAAAATATGGCGTAATAAAGAGAAATTTGCATGAGAACGAGATGGATCGAGGTCGAAGGGTTTAAATCTTCGTTCTAAACGTTCACAGAAGCTGGTTGATGGAGAAAATATTCAGAACAGCACGTTTTTTTCTCGTTTCTTTTTTTATCGGCTCGATGGCCGAGGCGACGTGTTTGCCATGGGGATAGGTCGATCCATCTATAAGGCAAACAGTCTATGTCGTTTGCACGCCGTGTAATCCTTTTAGCTGATGCTTCAGGCACAGCCTGTTTGCACGATCTCGAAATGTCCTCGTTTAAAAGCAGAATGACATTAATTATCGGGGGTAACAAGGACTATGGTATTGAGTTCCACTTTTATACCAATGGTGCATATGGTATTGCCGGAGATATCATGGAGTATCGGGTTTCGCTCGATTAAAACAGGGCCACAATGTTGCATGACTCAAGTAATTAATTGCTTAATCTTCCGCGGAGGATTTATCTCTCAACTCTTTTTCAGGATGTTTTCCGACGTTGGTTCACATATGTTACACAATTTTGTGGAGCTGCTATATTTATGGCTACTATTAGCTACAAATCATTTTACATAAAAACTTATTCGATTCATCAGAATAACGAATGAACAATCGCTAGAAAATAATAATTGTCCTCGTAAATTTTGATCTCGAAATACTCGATACATTTCCACCACACAAACAAAATGGCATACTTCTGAGTTATTAGTTCAAGAGAATCACAACGCTTTAAGTTCGAAAATACCTGTTCTCTCCGCAAATAGAAAGTAGCAGAAATTCAGGGAAGTTTGGCCAAAAATCCGATAACTCGTTACGAGCAGACCCGATGTCTCTTAGAAAGCACCGTGATGACACTTTAAGTTGGGGGATAATCGTGAAACTGAGGGAACTTTTAACTTTACGAGGTCGCTATTGTTACCACCGTCTTTCTCTTCTTCGTCATTTTATTTCTTCTTAATTAACAGTCCATTATACTTTTCCAAAGGAAACTTCATACCACGTTGCAATGTTTCTCATTAACGTGTAATGTTGCAGAACTCGGAGAACCTGTAGAAAAAAGGGTTGAACTACTTGTAGGTCAATTTTGAACCCATCGGAGGATGAAGTTGAGCTTTAAGTTGACCTAACCTAAATATTGAAACCAAAATTTGGTCTAACCCTATTTGCAAAACCTTAAGTTGACCTAACCTTGGTATTAAAACCTTAAGTTGGACTAACCTTGGTATTAAAACCTTAAGTTGGACTAACCCTATTTGCAAAACCTTAAGTTGACCTAACCTTGGTATTAAAACCTTAAGTTGGACTAACCTTGTTTATAAAACCTTAAATTGACCTAACCTTAATATAAAAACCTTAAGCTGACCTAACCTTAGTATCATAAGCTTAATTAAGAGGAGGGTTAGGTCAATTTAAGCTTCTCATACTAAGGTTAGGTCAATTTAAGGTTTTTACATTAAGGTTAGGTCAATTTATGCTTTTTACCCTAAGGCTAGGTCAATTTAAGCTTTTTATAGTAAGGTTAGACCAATTTAAGCTTCTCATACTAAGGTTAGGTCAATTTAAGGTTTTTACATTAAGGTTAGGTCAATTTATGCTTTTTACCCTAAGGCTAGGTCAATTTAAGCTTTTTATAGTAAGGTTAGACCAATTTAAGCTTCTCATACTAAGGTTATGTCAATTTAAGGTTTGTAAATGATTTACCTACAACTTAAACTTTTGATACTAAAGTTAGATCAACTTAAGATTCCATAAATAGTGTTACACCAACTTATACCTTTGATACTAAGGTGTAATTACTTTAAGACTTCGAAAATGAGCTTAGGTGAACTTAAGATTTCATAAATAAAGTTACTCCTTCTTAACCTAATCTACACCTATGCACGTCAAAATACCAGAGTTACCACACATTAGGTGCATAAATCTGTTTACTTAACTCTCGTCAAATCTGTAACCCTTTCATTCCGATTTAATTATGCCATAAATGTGCTTTATTTAATAAGTGATTATTATGACACTAGAATATTTTGTCCACAATTTATCCATCGAAAGAGCGCATTGCGCCATTGTCCTCTAGGCTTGGTCGAGTTTCAAAGCCACACAGCTGCACAACTGCATATCCGTATATCGCCCGCGGCCGTTTGCCTGAGCTTTTTAGCTTTTTCAGCCTGCTCCCGGTACACGGAAAGGGCGAAGCGACCTTTCGAAATTCACTAGAACCGCGCATAAAGCAGCTTCGCTTCGACGAGCGCCGCAACCTTTCAGCCATCTTCTCTGCATCGACGTTATTTCCGTTGATTTCTTCTAATTAGGTCTCGATGAGATGATCCACATACACTTCTGACCTACTAACACGCGATAAAATCGAACGGAGAAATTCTGAAAACATTTTGCAGTTTTATTAATATATGTTCACAATTTGTAGCACTTTCTTGTTTCAAGAATAACTATCATGAGAGTCAAAGTTTTTAAGGCTGCTCCCAAGTGAACACAATTTAAGAGACTCTCAAGGATTTTAGAGCAAACTCAAATAAGCACGTGCTGTATTTTACGATGAAGAATAGTTTTCTCTAGTATCTTGTTACTCAAGTTCAGTTTCATTAACAGTCGAATTGTTATTGCACAAAATAAATTGTTTTCGCCGTGTTCGCCGATCAACAATGCAAACGAGATGCGATTATCGACGTTAATTAAGAGTTCATCCTGATTGGAAAAATTACGTGACGCGTCTGTCTCTTTCGATAGTTTCCGTTGTTAACGAAGCTCCGAGTTTGTTAATTAGAAACGCGGGCTGCTTCAAACAATGTGGCACAAATAACCAAAAAACAAAATGAAGTTCCTTTTGTCGGTAGCTTATTTTTAATTATACAATTCTTGCTACAGAAATTAGCACGACAGCGCTTTTTGAATTTTAATTAAAATTTACGATAATGAAGTTGACGTGGAAAGACGGAATGGTGGATGTGGTTGTGGAGAAATATGGGGTTAGGGTGTTTGTTTAATGTGAATTAACAAATTTGGGGATTTTAGATTTTGGGATTTAGGAATTTGAAAATTTTAGTATTGGAAAATTTGCAATTTGTCAGTTTGGAAACATACGAGCTCCGCAATTCGATATTTGAAGTCTACTAATTTAAAAGTTTGAAAATTTGAAACTAACACTCGGTGAGCCCCTAAAATTGGTCCAATATCACCGAAACTCGATACCGCGTTCCGGACTTGTCCGAACAGCGTTAAGTGAAACTGGAAGAACGGTTTATCGGAATTTGCGTAGTATCGAAATTGTTCCACGTTACGGCAACATAAACCGCAATTTTCCTATCGCGTTGCATCGAACACTGTATATCAACCATCCTCCCTAGATCATGCGTATCGAGTAGCTTATTATCGTGTTATCGACGGAACAAGTATTGCCCGGGCAAAGGACACTTCCGGAAGCCGTAAACACGGTGATTCGATGATCTGAGCGGAAGTGACAACGACCAGGCGGATTGTTTCCGTAAAATCACTCGACTCGCTTGCTGGAATCAAAGATTCTATGGTTAGTAAGCTTCATTGTCGTCATTTCCCCGATTACTCGTAAATTTCTCCATACCATCGTCCCCTTTTTACTGTTACGACCATCATAACTGCGATTCGTAACCAGGAAACTGCCTGTCGTAAGAAAACGGGAATTTTCGATACCGTGGATGACATATCGATATCACGATCTGCTTTTTATATCGCCCCTTTTTTATTACGCCGTTGGAACTTTATATCGCTGCAAGGACGTTCGTTTTTATCATTTGCATGCAAATTTTCTACCGACGATTGCGACTGTTTAAGCAATTTGTAGCGGTACGTGTTTAAAGATTAGAGTGCACGGTTTTATCAAAACCTTAAGTTGGACTAACCCTAGTTGCAGAAGCTAAAGTATGACTTAACCTCAATATCTGAAGCTTAAGTTGGAGTACTATTTACAAGACCTTAAGTTGACCTAACCTTGACAGTGCATCCTTAAATTGGACTAGCCCTATTTACAAAACCTTAAATTGACCTAACCTTAGTATTAAAACCTTAAGTTGACCTAACCTTGACAGTAGATCCTTAAATTATACTAGCCCTATTTACAAAACCTTAAATTGGCCTAACCTTAATATTAATACCTTAAGTTCATCTAACCTTGGCAGTAAATCGTTAAATTGGACTAACCCTATTTACAAAACCTTAAGTTGACCTAACCTTAGTATCATAACCTTAAATTGACCTAACCTTAGTATTAAAACCTTAAATTGACCAAACCATAGTATTAAAACTTTAAGTTGACCTAACCTTAATAATAAAACCTTAAATTAACCTAACCTTAGTATCACAAGCGTAACTAAGAATAAAGTTAGGTGAACTTAAGGTTTTATGACAAAGGTTAGGTCAATTTAAGGTTTTATGACTAAGGTTAGGTCAACTTAAGGTTTTAATACTAAGGTTAGGTCAATATAAGGATTTATAAATAAGGTTAGTCCAAATTAAGCTTTTGACACTAAGGTTAAATAAATTTAATGCTCCATAAGTAAGGTTACGCCAAATTAAGCTTTTGACATTAAGATTAGGTTAATTTAAGGTTTTAACGCTTAGGTTAGGTGAATTTAAGGTTTTATAAGCAGGGGTGAGTCTAATGAAAGCCTTTTATTAAGAAATACTTTTACAATACTGTAAAATACAATTGTTTTGTGCTACCTGCCTTTTATATTTCAACCATCGGAAGTTCATGCAGTTTAAGTTATAAAGAAACCATTTAATGTACTCTTGCATTTCGTACACCGAAGAAGAAGAGAATAAGGAAGGGAGTTGAGTAATAATGAGAAGAACGAAAGACGGAATTGAAATCGTGCCGTGAAATAAAATGGCCGAGCGTTCATGAGCTCGTACGAACTGGAACGAAGCAAATAAAGTAGAAAATGAAACAATACATCACGCGGCGATATTAATTTTCTCCTCTCGGATCCTATCCTCTCTTTTTTTCACCAGCTTCTGCAATCTTTGCGTTCCCTTGATTACAGAGATTATACATTGCGGTGAATAAAATCCACAGAAAATAGAAAAGTTTTGGATAAAATAAACAAATTCATAATTTGCAAATCAACTCCATAACTCATAGAACTCTCTCACTCTCGTTCCTTCTTAAAAATATCTTTTATATAAATAGAAATACTTTAATTAATCTGAATTAATTTAAACGTTCGTCACTGTACGAGTAGAAGTCCGTCCAAAAAAGGCAATGTAAGAACATTCTACATATCTTTCTACATTCCTCATTCTACGTATATTTCTGTTCGAACAAAAAATTATTCGTTTTAGTGAAATATTTTCCTCTCACTCGAGATTTATATCTGAAATTTATACGAATAATGCCCAACTCCGGTCCACACACGCATACAACCACGCTTTTATTATTTTCCATCGAAGTTTCAGCAACAGTAAAGTCGAAGCGAAACTGGGAAAGAAATAAGGGGAGTCAGAGTGCACGTGGCAGGAACGTGTCTGAATTTTTCCGATATCGGTTGAGCAAGTTCGAAAGATTAATTCTTGGGTCAGGAAAGTGTCCTGGACAGGATCATCGATCGGTTAGGTCAGGACACGCAGTGTAACCTGTCCTGGACCGTTCGTACATTTATTTACTAGCGACTATAGAAAGTGGCTATCTCGAAAATACTTCGTCCTTCTATTTTTATCAATAACTTCATTTAAAGATTCATTAACAAATTATTTACTTGTGAAACTAAACGAAATCAAATTTAATTTGTTTATCACCCTTCGTTTAGTGACACTCTATCTGTCAATTGATGTTCGAGTAATACTACAGAGTAAGGTATTGAGGTAACTTGATAGCTAACTCATTCTTGAGGTAACTTGATATCTAACTCATCGTTGATGTAACTTGATAGCTGACTCATCGTTGATGTAACTTGATAGCTAATACATTCTTGAGGTAACTTGATATCTAACTCATCGTTGATGTAACTTGATAGCTAATACATTCTTGAGGTAACTTGATATCTAACTCATCGTTGAGGTAACTTGATAGCTAATACATTCTTGATGTAACTTGATAGCTAATACATTCTTGAGGTAACTTGATATCTAACTCATCGTTGATGTAACTTGATAGCTGACTCATTGTTGCTGTAACTTGATAGCTGACTCATTCTTGAAATAACTTCAGAGATAACTCATACCACAGTTACTTTAATAGTTACCTTATTTTTAATTTCACTTAACGTTTATCATATTTTTAAAGTAGTCAGTCGCACATACGAGTATTTCACTGTATCTCACGTTGTTATTTGGACATTTTCAATCAGTTCGGAACAAAGAGCTGCAACAAAGCATTTTCGTACATTTCGGTGGGCTATTATAATAAATAAGTAGGGCATGCGAGTTAAATTTTGAATGTACGCGTATCCGAATGGATCTGGACCATAGAATCGCGGGCTGGTTTCTCGTAAATTACGGTTACGTTCAAAATTCTCGTGCCGCATGCTTGTCTGCTCCATTCAGAAAATTTATATCGGCTACATGCAAAATTCGGGCTCCAAGTTAGAAGGGACGATTTAGATTTCTGCGACGGATTAAATTAATTTTCGGGCTGGGGCAAATTGGAATTCCAAAGAAGGTCTGGATATTCATTTCCGACGAATTTCGACCTCGAAAAGGCTACAAATTTAGGAACAACTATCGACTCTTGTTATATCTTAATTTACTGGTATGAAATTTTTAAATGTTATTTTATACAAATATTTTTGTAAAAAGTGATGCATATTTATACAGAGTGAATTAACATATTGCATTATATTCATTTAATGCATAAAGTTTATTGAAAGCGACTACATAAATATTCAATCAATATTCAATGAATTATCTGCCAGTTTGAGCAAAGATTGGTGTTTCGAAAGGATAAAAATGTGACAAAATTTGATATTTTTATTTTAAAACTTGACGAATATAACTACCTGCATATCTCATTAATATTCTAATTACAAAATGGCCGATTACCAGCTGTGTTAAACGATGACATAACTTTCGAACTCGCCAAAATTTAATAATATCAATGAAACTTAATAAAACACTAAATTTAACAAAATCTCTAACACGAACCTGTAAGTTGTCACATAATTCCTCTACCTTATTACACATATCAAACCCACAATTTCCACCGAAACATCTCTGCATAAACAGGATTAGTCATTCGAACAATGCGGTGCGAAATTCTAATCTTTTTCGTCCAACAAACTCTGAACTGACATCGAAAACTATGAAGCAAGTTCCTCGTGTTATATCAAGAATTACGTTTACATGCAACTTACACCATAAAACTTCTCGCTAATATTCAAACTCGTCGTGCAGTCTCCCTCTGCACTTTGCTATATCGCATCTCCCTGAGAGCATAATCCAAAGCTGGCCGCGTACAACATTCACGATATTCTGTAATAAAGGTACAGCGCATTATGTTCCTCCTTTTTGTATGATAGAATTTCCCATCCCCGTTTTACATTCGCTCTATAATGAACAAGTAAGCGTATGCTGGTCACGAATCGCGAACTGGGTAGCATACTGAATTAATAAGCACATTGGTTCATGCTGCTGCATTCCTACACAGTCAATTACGCTGCTGTGTTATGGAGAATATTACCAGCAACATTGCTGGCACATTAAGGATCGAAATTAACAAGGATTATATAGTCTCGTTCGTGAAACGATTGCTCGTTTTCGTTTATTTGCAGGTATTTCAACCAATTTGCGCTGGGTACATTTACTTGTAAATCGTTTAGTGTAATCGTGATCTCATGATTATGCAATTTTTAATAATCTGAACCGATAATTATTACTGTAATGGAGGTTCATAAGCAAAATAGTTTTTTTGTAAAATAATGAAAGGTATGATGTTTTTCCTCTTAATTCGTGTTGATCAATTTATTTCTGTTTAATTGCATAATTTCAGTTGAGTAAGGTCAGAGATTTTAACTGTGTATAGCAATATTGATCTATTCAGTTCATTATATTCTTAAAACAAACTTAACTGAGCTCCTTCGATTCTTAACTATGTTTTTCTACTGATATGCAACATGTTCTTAATATGTATTTCTTCTTTTGAATCACCCTGTATAGATGAAAATAAACTGTGCAATATTTAATAACAAATTTTTCTTATTAACATCATATCAATAGTATCTAATACATATTTCTTGTTAATTCTATCAAATTATAGAAATTCTGTTTCTTGCACGAAATTGATGACTTTAGGAACACATGTGATTGTACAGTATATAATAAAAAATGTCCCTTATTAACAGTATATCAACACCATCAATAACACATTTCTTGTTAACTCTCCTAAATTACACAGATTTACTCTTTGCACGAAATTGATGACTTTAGGAACACATCTATTACGTTGCACAAAATGGCCGACTTCAGAACATCAGAAGTCCATTTGATGCCATAAAAGTACTACAAATTGTACTTATGATACATCAATTTGAAGGTTAAAGTTTGTCAAAAATGATCATGTAAACTTTTCATAACCTTTTCCAGTATGAATTCGTTGGTTTTCAGAAAGTCTGGTCGTTTACTCGTCTCACAAGTCTCATCGATTAACAAACAGATTTAAATTGATGTAACGTAAGTGTTAGTTTTATGTCAAATTGTTTCACACTTTAGATGTACTGAAATCGATCCTGATTGACTATTAGTGACAACCCATTTTGTATTTAAAATATTACTAAAACAGGTACAAATATTATTAAAACGTTTATATTAATTTCTCGCATCGTTTATGTTTTCATCCACATCCCATCAACCGCAAACGTCATTGATGAAGGTATAAAAAATGGAGGACAAGGATAGAAAAGTCATAAGACAATTTCGCAGAAAAATTGTGCATAAAAGTAAGAGAATGTGCGCTCTTTCTCGTGCATAATGGATGATCCGCATAGGTGATAAACGGTCTTTGTCAAGAGCAGAGGCGAGCTTTGTCGAAAACAGGATTCTCTCTGATGCTCGGTGCTGTCAGCGACCGGTTCACTCGATCTCTCTGGATTTTCCCTAGTTGACACCGAAGGTACAGAACGTTGAATGCCACTCGGTTTACGGGACGGCTCTCTATAATCTGTCGATCACACGGGTTCCATGGCGTCATGGTTCGAGTGCTTTTTAGCTACGACCTCGAGTGATTGGTCTCGCGATCGAGAGAACGCGAACACCAGCCCAGATAGAGGATTTTCATTCGACAGAGTACCATCGAGCTTCTATGCGAAATAAGAAGAGTTTTACCATTCTTTTTAATCGCAAACTGCCAGTTTTTTTAGACAGATCGTATTTCGTTGTTTAAATAGGTTAACTTTATTAAATAAGTCACTCTTTGGTAAATTAACTTTAGGTCCTAATCAAATGAGCTATAGGTCTTAATTAAATATGTTAACTAATATATTTTAATTAGATAGGTTAACTGTAGGCATCAATTAAATAGGTTAATTAAATAGACTGTTTAAATAAATCTTGTTTAAATAAATTAATTAAGTAGATTATATAAATAAGTCTCAATTAAACAGCTTCAACATTCACAACAAAATATGTGATATTATTTATCTACACATTGTGCAGTTTTATCATCATTCTGATATTATAATATTATTATAGCTATTTTCATTTTAATGTTATACGATATCATTTTAATATTATAATTACAATTGTACAATTTTATCATTTTAATATTACAATTATAATTATACAATTTTATTTTAATAAAAATGAGAATTTGAGAAAGCAGTAGAGGAACGAACATCCAAAGTTTGAGAGACACTGCTTAACGCCGCGTTTTCAAGTCCCCGCTCGAATATGTTTCACTTTCCCCGGGACAAAGAATCGTCACCTGTTAGCAGACATCACGGCTGGATGGTAATTAATTGGCATAATTAAGGGTATCTGTGAAAATCCGCGGATAGGTGCTAATTAGCACTCCGTTGATGCGTGTAATCCGCTATTCGTTGATGTGACTGATGCTCCCGCAGTGAAAACAACCGGCTGGAATTGAAAATTCGAACAGATACAACGGTGTGAGAGAATGTAATTGTTACAAATTAGCAAGCTTAATTACACTTTGCATGGACGATATAACAGACACTGGGGACGTGATTTCCCTGAAGGAATCAACTTAGCACGTTCGTAATGTGGATAAGCAAAGAACTGAACTTCTGTTTTTCCATCATCACTTCTACTTTACAACTCTGTTGACAGTTGAACTATCAACAATTAAGAACTTCAAAAACAGTCAACTGGTCTTTAAAAAATAATCGCAAAATATTTTTATACATATTTATTATCTTACAAAAGGAATTCCATGTTCTAGAATTATACGGGGTCTCCCTAAAATCCTACCCCATCCTTATATTTCGGAAACGCCTTCAAATATGGAAAAACGCTTCGGACAAAAGTTGTAGGTATTTTGATATCCTACAACTTTTGTCTGAAACATTTTTCCATATTTGAAGCCGTTTCCGAAATATGAGGGTGGGGTAGGACCTCCCTAAAATCCTACCCCATCCTCATATTTCGGAAACGCCTTCAAATATGGAAAAACGTTTCAGACAAAAGTTGTAGGTATTTTGATATCCTACAACTTTTGTCTGAAACATTTTTCCATATTTGAAGCCGTTTCCGAAATATGGGGATGGGGTAGGATTTTAGAGAGCCTGTAAGGAGTGTGGAAAGTAGCTGTCGAGAAAACTCACACAAGCAGTGTAAAATTAGTTTACCTTCCTTTTAAACATTTTCTTTGTCTACATTTCAGTATAAAGTTCGATTATTTATTAGGGATATTATCCCTATTTTCTTTGTACTCACACAGATCGTCATCCATCATATCAAAACGTTTTTTGCAACAATTCAGAGATTTTGCCACTTTTAGGAACTGTGAAATTTTGTATAAAAAAGAATTACAATCTATACAAAATGGCTGTCATTCTATTACTCTCCAAATGGAAGAGTGAAATTTACTAAATTCACAATTCGACATCCGGAAGACACCTCCGTTTCCACCCTCCTTATTTCACCCCGGAAACATAATTCCAGTAATTCGAGCAAATTCACCTTGTGTCCCATTACGCGACAACGTTTCCCTTATTGCTTTTCACCCGGGGAATAATTTCCCTAATTTCCTAGAGGTAGCAAGGCCCCCTTATCCACCGATTGAATCGTCTTCCTTTCATCGTCTAGCGATGGAAACATTTTCCCCGGTTTGCTGTAGGGTTGGTTATCGGATCGAAGTGTCTCGAGGAGAGACGCGATAAAGGGATGAAAGGCGTCGTTCACCTGCTGGGAATCGATTTTCGACGGATACCTAACGAGCATCTCTTATTCTTTTTGTTTCAGCTTAAGAACCGAACAACCAAGCGGCCTGGACACGGGTGGCGTTCGGGCAGAGCTCAGGAGAGCCCTCGATCTGTGGGCGAGGAACTCCAAGCTCACCTTCCAGGAAGTTAACAGCGACAGAGCGGACATTTTGGTCTACTTTCATCGGTAAGGACATTTACCATTTTTGACATTCTTTTTTAACCTCTTTCTTGTACAGTGTGTTGAGATTTTATAGTTTGGCGATTTTGGGATTTTGGCGTTTTAGGAATTTGCGATTTTGGGGTTTTAGGAGTTTGGGACAATGCAAGTTTGGGATTTTGGGGTTCTGGAGTTTTAGGAGTTTGAAACAATGGAATTTTGGGATTTTGAGATTTTGGAGTTTTAGGAGTTTGGAACAATGGAATTTTGGGATTTTGAGATTTTGGAGTTTTAGGAGTTTGGGACAATGGAATTTTGGGATTTTGAGATTTTGGAGTTTCAGAAGTTTGAGACAATGGAATTTTGGGATTTTGAGATTTTGGAGTTTTAGGAGTTTGGGACAATGGAATATTGGGATTTTGAGATTTTGAGGTTTCAGAAGTTTGGGACAATGGAATTTTAGGATTTTGGGGTTTTGGAGTTTTAGAAGTTTGAGACAATGGAATTTTGGGATTTTGAGATTTTGGAGTTTTAGGAGTTTGGAACAATGGAATTTTGGGATTTTGAGATTTTTGAGTTTTAGGAGTTTGGGACAATGGAATTTTAGGATTTTGGGGTTTTGGAGTTTTAGAAGTTTGAGACAATGGAATTTTAGGATTTTGGGGTTTTGGAGTTTAAGGAGTTTGAGACAATGGAATTTTGGGATTTTGAGATTTTGGGGTTTCAGAAGTTTGGGACACTGGAATTTTAGGATTTTGGGGTTTTGGAGTTTTAGAAGTTTGAGACAATGGAATTTTAGGATTTTGGGGTTTTGGAGTTTTAGGAGTTTGAAACAATGGAATTTTGGGATTTTGAGATTTTGGGGTTTCAGAAGTTTGGGACAATGGAATTTTGGGATTTTTTAATATTTGAATGCTGCGCAGTTTAGAAGGTTGATACTTTGTTGTTGTGGAGTTTTGGAAGTTTGAGAGTTTGCAGTTTTGGAATTTTTAGGATTTTGGTGTTTTGGGGTCTTAGAAGTTTGGGATGATGGAATTCTTGAATTTTTGGATTCGGAAATATTGAGAATTTATGATTGTGAGATTTGGAGATGTGGAATTGTGAAAATGTGAAGATGTGAAGATGTGGAACTGTGGAGATGTAGAGATGTTGAGATTTTACTAATTCGAAATTTTAGTATTTTATAATTCTCAAAAATGTAGTATTTAGTATTTCATATACAGAAGCAGAAAAAATATCTGCAGAAGCTTAGAAACTTGGACTAACCTCTCAACTTATAATTTTTTCAGCAAGTGCGTCCGACAGAAAGATGTAATTATTCTTGTAATATTAACACAGACAAATAATGCTGAAATATTAAGGATATTTTGTATATAGCAATCACTGGTGGACAGTTTAAAATTGAAATTGCACTCGAAGTTCAATCATGTTAAAAACATGAGTCAAATTTGTCACATATCAACTCTTATGTGCGTCATGTGTAGGACACCATATTATCAGGCAAAGATTTAAAAATTGATAAATTTTTACATTTGTCCTCTCAAAATGAAAAATACTCTTAAAAATCACTATAGTTATCAAAATAATTGCTTTATTCAGTAAACTTCAAAATCTCTTTTCTCCAAAACAAAAATTGTTTCACAATGCCTATCCATTTTTGAGATCTCTATGTAAAACTCGGAATGGAGTGTTCATTGTGTAACCTTGTACACCAGATTTTCAATAGATTTTCTAGTTTAATCGTACACACGTTTCCAGCTGCGTCGTCGCGATAAATTTCCCGTTAACAAGAAGTTCCATGAATCGATCCATTGATTGCCCCCTGGTATTATTTTCTGCTCTTTGTTTCTTTCAGCGACCCTTCGTTGGGGGCTTGAAATTGTCATTCGTATTCGTATCAGCGTCATTACTGTATTGATACACTGTTAATGTGCCTGTAAATTATCGCACACGTGATTAAATCCAAATGAATAAAACAGAGCACGTATTTCGAAATGATGAATAAGGTAAATATCTCGATTACTGACACGGTTCTGCTTATTTACACGTTATCTTTTATTCGAATGCTAATTTGTGTTAGAAATGAACAAATGTGTTAGTTTAATTTATTTATTGATTTAGTTATTTCGTTTAGTTATTTGGTTTTATTTAGTTTAGGTGTTTAGGTTGGTTATTAAATTTTTATTATTAATTTGATTATTAGTTTGGTTATTTAATTTAGTTACTTAGTTTAGTTATTTGCTTTAGTTACTTAGTTTAATTGTTAGTTTGGTTATTAGTTTTATTGCCAGTTTAGTTATTAGTTTAGTTGTTAGTTTCATTATTAATTTTATTGCCAGTTTAGTTACTAGTTTAGTTGTTAGTTTAATTTAGTCTTAAAAAAAGTATTAAAATCAGTAAAATATTTTAAATTAAAACATTTTTATTTTGCTCATCTTAATATCATAAACCTCAAACTTATGCTATTTCAAGGGAAAATAAATGACTTCCATCTAAATTTCACCTTCCCCAAAACAAATTCTAAATCCTTTAAAACCGAATAAGGCTTAAAAATAATTAAAACTCCGGCAGAAAGTATTAAAATAAAATTTGATAAGGGACTATATGAATGGTAATGGTCGCCATTAAAGAAAGCTTCATAACTGGCCGAAGAGTGGCGCCACTTCTGAAACACCAGCACCACTACTCAACTAACATTACTTTCAATTACGACAGACTAACCAAACGAAACTAAAAGACACTAATTTAATTACGAAATAACTCAGAAAAATGATAACGCTGTTAAGTAAATACATCAAAAAGAAATAACAAGCTTGAATAACAGAAATAAGAGCAAGCTTGAATAACAGAAAATTTGCAGAAATAACTGAACAAAAATTTCAATATAAATGAAGTACAGTTTTCAATTGCACTTCTTTTGTGAGCATACATTTCGTTAAATATACATAAATTTTTAAATTTATAAAAGCAGAAGATTTTTATGTTCACAAAAGTGGATGTAGCGATGATTGAAACAGAAGATCGCCATTTTTTGAGCGGCTTAATGGCGAACGGAATTTAATTACAGTACGCGGTATTCCTGTTCGGGTTTGCTGTCTGGCTACGGTCAAATTAAACGGAACTATAAAGGGATAGATTGTGCCTTGTGCCGCAGAAATATCGTGAGAAACTGGAGTCGTCATAAGGTCTGAATAAACAGTAACCAACCGCGGCTCAAAGCTTGCTGATGTGGAAACATGTGAACCGCAGAATTTCATTCCAAATGGAATAATACTACTTTCAAACATTTGCAATGAAAGTTCACTCTTGTTTGAAATATACTTGTCTTTAGCTAACTTGTATTTAGCTCAAGATTGCAGTTTATTTTGAGTATTTCGAGTTTGACGAGTTTTATTACCACAGTGGTTCTCATGGGTCGCGAAACGCTATTGGAAACTCTTCGCCATTTTCCTATTCGAACCAAAAATTCGTTTACTCTCGTCAACGAAACATTCCACCAATCTTGAGACTTTTCGACAAATTCTCTAACGAAAGTCTTCTTTCCGATTTATTTCATTAATGCACTTCTTGCTATTCGACCATTATACCCATTGTTTCTCATTGTTCGCACAGTTTCAGCGCCGATTTTCTTTCCACTTTCATGACAAACCTCTGAAGCTAATTGCACGGCTACAATACGGATTTTTGTCAACTCGTATTAATTTTCTTTCTTCTATTCAAAATTCGAGGTTGTCTTAAATTCGATGCGATCTTGCATCTTTTAATGTCTGCTACCGTCTTCTTCGTTACCACCTGTGCTATTTCTCGATACGTTTCACCTTTCTGTGATAAATTACAAGTTGTCTATCAAAACTTCTTTCCTTCTCGTTGCATGTTACATTTTAGTTGTTCAAATACATTGTATTGAAGTAGAAATTCGTAAAGGTTCCATTTGTAAATGATAAGGGACCGAAGCTAATGGCGTTCGACCTTCACTTCCATAAATATCGTCTCATCGATTCGCGAAGTTATTGTATTGAAGTAGAATATTAATGCGTATATGTTTTGTAGCTTGATATTTTCGCTTCTGTTTCAGTCGTTATCACGGTGACGGATATCCTTTCGATGGCAGAGGCCAGATTCTGGCACACGCATTCTTCCCGGGCAAAGATCAGGGCGGAGATGCCCATTTCGACGAAGAGGAAATATGGTTGCTGCAGGGCGACAGTAATGAAGAAGGTAGGAAAACAAACCACCTTTTACATTTAGTCTTTTTATAAAAAATAGGAGATTCTTGAGAAAGGATACAGTTATGATTTTTAAACAAATTTCGATTTTGATATTTTTGTTGAATCAGTAAGTTGTGTAGGCTGAAGTAATAATATTGCAAGAACTTATGCAAGTAGATTATTTATAATTTATAATTGTAGCCCTTGGTACAAGTAGATAATTTGAAATTGCAAAATTTATACAAGTAAATAATTTGTACTTGTAACAATTATTACAAGATAATTTATAATTGCTAAAATTCGTACCAGTAGATAATTTATAATTGCAAGAATTCATATAAGTAGATTATTTAAAATTTCAAAAAATCTTGCAAAGAGGTAATTTAAAATTACAAAATCTCGTTCAAATAAATAATTTATAATTGCAACTCATGCAAGCAGATAATTTGTGGTCTGTAAAATTCATGCAAGCAGACATTTATATGTTTTGTGATTATTCACAAAATTCCATAGAAATAACTGATTATTAATTAGAAAAATTCATACAAGACAACTTTTCCTACACTTTCAATCAATTTAAAATTGTCCTCAACAAAAGAAAAACTTTTGCAATACAGCATTTTAAGCTGCACTAAAAGTATCAATCAGCGAGAAATAAATAATCCAAAACTTCGACAACGTCGCACAATAAACCGACGAATTAAATATGGTACCAAAGAGAAAAACGTAGAAGTTTGAAATAACTGTAGAAACTGGATCAGATATTGAGACAAAAGCTCCCGCATGAGCTGGGTTAGCATTTTCCCGAGTCTCAGCGGCTTTAACTCGTGGAATTTAAAAGGGGATTTCGCGGCAAGGGGAGCAGAAAGTTCCGCGAAATTTCTGGACGGAAGAAAAGGTCCCGGAAGCGAGAAATTTTCGCAAGGGCGATCGAGCTTTGGCGATTCGCCAATTCGGTCAGCTTGCTAGCGAAAAATAAGGGAACGATGAAAACACATTCTTTACTTCGTTCGGCCATATTGTTAAAGACTGCTTCTCGACCAAATCGTTTACTCGTTTCAGATCTTTTAAATCGAATTCTTTCGATACTTTTTATCGGATATTCGTTTCGTACATAATTTAGCTTTTTCTGTAGACTATAATAGTCTTGCTATATTAAATGCTATAATGGTATGTTATAATTGTATATTAAATATTATGGTGCTGTATTAAATAGTAACATTATATTAAATGCTACAATGATATATTGAATTCTATATTAAATATTCTAACATTACTTTTGCAATGTTATATTAAAATATTATAATTCTATATCAAATACTATAACGCTACAGTTATAATGCTATATTAAATATTATAATGCTACATCAAATGTTACATCGCTGTATTAAATATTAATATTACATTAAATGCTATATTAAATATTGCAATGCTGTATTAAAATATTTTAATTCTATATGAAATACTGTAACGCTACAGTTATAATGCTATATTAAATATTATAATGCTACATCAAATGTTACATCACTGTATTAAATATTCATATTACAGGAAATGCTATATTAAATATTGCAATGCTGTATTAAAATATTTTAATTCTATATGAAATACTGTAACGCTACAGTTATAATGCTATATTAAATACTAATACTATATTAAATGCTATAATAAATGTCATAATGCTATATTACATACTTTATTGCTATATTAAATACTATAACACTACAGTTATAATGCTATATTAAATACTGTAGTACTGTATTAAGTACTAGCACTGTATTAAATAATAATACTATATTAAATGCTATAACGCTGTAAGAAATGTTACAATGCTAAATGTTACATCGCTGTATTAAATACTAATATTATATTAAATGCTATAATGCTATAAAGCTATATTAAATATTATAATTCTACATTAAATACCACATTGCTATATTAAACACTACAGTACTATATTAAATGTTATAGCGCTATATTGAATTATACTCCAATATATTTATAGTATAATACATCTTTTATAACTGAATATATTACAAAATATATTTGAACACCAAGTCAGCTATTATAATTACCTTATAATTCAGAAAAAGTTCATTTAGAAATAAGCATCTATAAACATTTTAATTTCCACTTCTAAATATGATTACTAATAAAAAAGATTTGTAGTTGTTCTTCCATTAACTTCAAGTTATTACAAACTTTAGATCCAAGATAACAACGAACTTATCGATTGAAAGAGTGTTAATTTTACCGAAGAAACTTACGTTCTAACCCGTACTCTTCAATATACTTTCCTCTTGAATCTTCTATCGACTGTGACAATGTTGTAACTTATCTTGTGTCAATTGTGTCTCCGAAGCTTCGTTGCTCTCCCGTTCAGCTCGGTAACTGGCTTCAGATGAGTGTTCTTGAGAGAAAACTTGATTTTATAGAGAAAAGAAACAAGTTACACCCGACGAGATCGGGTGAACAGAGGTGTTCCAACCATTTTATTCAATTTTCGCGGGAACTTCAATTTATTGGATTGCTCTATCTTCGAGATAACTGTTTGCGTTTAATGCAGAATACTACATTTTCTGTTTGAAAGCTTCTTGATTAACAACTTGAAATTTCTGACTTTTAAAATTTTTGAAAATAATTACCAAAAATCTTCACATTTTGATATTACTTTCCTAGATTTAACTTAAAGATACTTTGTAATTTTTTATTTTTAAATTATTTTTAAATTTCCCAAGTTACCAAACTTTTAAATTAAAAAGTTAGAAGATTCTTTACTTTATAATTTCACAAATTACCACTACCAAATCAATTTTCCAATTTACCAAACTATCAAATTATAAAATTTTCACGGTACCAAATTTCAAAATTTCAAAATCTGAATATTCCTAAATTTCTCAAACTCCGAAATCCCAAAATTACCAAATTAAATTTGCAAGTTGTAATACTAAAAAATCTCCAAGTGCTACCAAATTCAATATCCTTTCAACACGTCCAAAAAATGAAGTCGAATCCTATTTTAGCCCAGCAGTTGTTTGAAGTGTATTGGTTCGAGGCTACCGAGCCTGAGCGGAGATTTAATCGAATGGAATCTATAAATCAACTATCGGCCCGTGGAAACGAAGAAAGGGAATAGGATGATAGAGATTGGTGTCCAATTGTTCGCAGTATCGCGCATTATTACTGATAGTCTAATTTCGATAGATAGTGGGTGCAGTTCCGAATGGCCTCGTTAATAATTCGAGCTTAGCTCTCGTTCTCTGCTGGCGTTGCATAGTTTCCATTAGCATAGTCATAATCATGCTGTGTTCACCGACATCGTCGAGAGTTCGCCTGCTAATGGAAGCTGTTCGCATATTCAAATTGCTCATTTCGGTGATTTCGTCAAGCCAGCGAAAAAATTAAAAGGTGATCGCCCAAAATAGAGACGCAACGTTCAGACCAAGATCCTATCTTGCTCACAAACATTTCGAGAAGGCTATCAGTGAAAATTAATTAGTGTCTAACTAAAAATATTTAATACAGCATTTACAAAGAACTGTAGGAGGCATAAACGATTTGGACCAGTATCTCTAAAATCCTACCCCACCCTTATATTTCGGTAACGGCTTCAAATATGGAAAAATGTTTCAGACAAAAGTTGTAGGATATCAAAATACTTACAACTTTTGTCTAACGCGTTTTTCCGTATTTGAAGGCGTTTCCGAAATATGAGGATGGGGTAGGATTTTAGAGAGGTCCTACCCCACCCTCATACTTCGGAAACGGCTTCAAATATGGAAAAATATTTCAGACAAAAGTTGTAGGATATCAAAATACCTACAACTTTTGTCTGAAGCGTTTTTCCATATTTGAAGACGTTTCCGAAATATGAGGATGGGGTAGGATTTTAGAGAGGTCCTACCCCACCCTCATATTTCGAAAACGGCTTCAAATATGGAAAAATATTTCGGACAAAAGTTGTAGAATATCAAAATACCTACAACTTTTATCTGAAGCGTTTTTCCATATCTGAAGCCGTTTCCGAAATATGTGGGTGGGGTAGGATTTTAGGGAGACCAACAGTAAAATGGTGCCCTAACCTCGAAACGATAGGAAAAATACCTTCGAGCGTAACGGATTAATGAAATAAAAACTGTCTAAGTTCAAATTTTAAGGTAATGTACCTGTTATGGAAACCCCGTGCCATGTTTCATCCTGTGGCGTTAAATAAGAAAACTTTTGCGAAGGGATGGAGAGAGGACGTTGCACGTTCGTTTTGTCGGGCGTCGTTAAGAGATTATAGTTGTTAGAGTTATTAACCGGGAAACTGACCGGCTTTAGGAGAAATATTCTCCGGTGTGGTGTCAGTTATGAATTGCTAATATTGCATCCCATCGGAGGCCGCAGGATGAACGAGAAACTGGCACGATTTGCAAACCCATTGGAAAATGAGCATCTCCGGAGAACAGTCTTAGCCAATGCTCATCTTCTATTCTGACCTCAACGTGTCAGATTTTACCTGCAGACAAACCATCCTGCTATCTGAGGATTGTGTGCGGAAATTTCCGCGCTGAAGCATCGACGTGTGCTATTTTCAATGAGTTATGCCAATGGTGCATTTTCTTATAATTCTTATACGCCCCACAATGAATAAATAAATAAAAACTAACAAAATAATAAAATGTAACTTGCTAATAATCACTAAATTACCAAATTCCCCAGACTCCACGAAAACTTGATAAATAACTGAGTCAAATCAACTTGAGCTACAAGTAGAGCATCAGGGAGATTCGTCGTCAAAATGGCGAACGATGCAGAAAAATGTTTAAGATTCGGAAGCAAAGAAAAATGAAGGTTGTCTAGCTAGTAAATATCCTGGAATATGAAGACTGAAGAGTCTTAAAGTGGATTTCAAGGACGGTCGTAATCGGTTCTAGTTATTTTCATGTTCGTCTTCCAGCTGGCTTTTGATTAAGAACCCTCTACTCTCTGGTATATTGCAGCCGGTTGCTGTTAACGTCGAGATCCGAAGTATCGCGATGGCGGAAGTTTCGTAACGAGGAAACTTCGCAGGAAGATCGTGTTGAGGATGCCACGACAGGCCTTTGCACGATACTACATCCTGTGAATGATATTTGACCATCCGTTTGTAAATACAGGAACAATTTAGGGCGATTGAAAAGAAAGCTTCCGTTTGAGAAACTAATTTTATCGCGAGGTCTGACATTTTGAATTTTAGGACAGAAATATATTTCAAAACACGATTTATCTGCGTCTTTTTGTAGTTTAAAGTCTAAACAAAATGGCTGTGGAAAGATTTTCTCTGTATTTTTATTAGAAAATGGCTTGGTCAGTTAGAGCGAGCAGTAGGCTATTTCGAAACATGTTAAGTATAGTTTGATTTGTTAGTAGAGAAATATTACAAAATGGCACTTGTTGCATATCAATTTAAAGCTTGAATTTTCACGAAAAAGACTACATAAACGTCTGAAACATATCTTTAAAACAAAATGGCTGACGGACATTTAAAGCAAACACTCATTGATTTCGAAACGTATGAATTCTAAAATAATTTGATGACATGAAAACATCACAAAATGGCGGTTGTTGCATATCAATCTAAAGGTTAATCTTTAACAAAAAAGATGACATAAACTATTTCAACATATGTTTAATACAAAATGGCTGACCGACAGCAAACACACATTAATTTCGAAACGTATGAATTCTAAAATAATTTGATGACATGAAAACATCACAAAATGGCGGTTGTTGCATATCAATCTAAAGGTTAATCTTTAACAAAAAGCATAACATAAACGATTTAAATATATCTGTAATACAAAATGACTGGCGGACAGTTAAAGTAAATTGTTTTCGAAACGTATGAAATGCAATTTATAGACATGAAAGTATCACAAAATGGCGGTTTAGATCAATTCGAAAGATAAAAATTTAATTAAACCGGTTATGTAAACGCTCGGAGAAGTGTCTTTAATACAAATTGATTATTGTGCGTTATAATTAACGGTGGTTGAGAACGGTGCTCGTATATTATTCCACCGCAAATTTCAACAATTCAGCGATGGCTGCTGGTAATTTAATGCAATGTTTAGAGACAATACAGCTAATGATTTCGCAATACTGGAATAGTTTGGTCAATTCTAAACGGAACGTACGAATCTCCGACGTGAACTAAAATGTTTGCCGTAGTTTCGGGTAACTAGTAGCTTTAACAATATACAGGGTGTTTCATAATTTACGGCTTCAATAAATCTACAGGGTGTTTCGTAATTAATTGTGCAGGTACTTGTGAAAGAACGCTTTATTATTTACATAATTTATGTATTTGTGGAATAATTGATTATAAATATCTCATTAATTGTATCTCGATACAATGTCGGTACAATTCAATTTATAAGGTTAGGTTAACAGATTTGAAGTTTAAACAATTTTCTCCTTAATTTAACAATTAATTCACGTTGTGATTTAATAAATATTGTTACATACTAACTATAGTAAAATTTATTATCGTGTTAAAACGTACAAAATGTATAAAATGTATAAAATGTATAGAAATGTATTAAATATATTAAATGCATCAAATGTTTATATGTATGCAAATGTATTAATTTATATAATGCTAACAATAGTAACAATCACTTACTAAAGTGTACATAAAAAATACTTTCTAATAAAACATTTTAGTAAAATTAATTTATAAATATTCTAAAAAATTTTAAGTTCAAATTTATAAAATAGCTAGGTATAACAAATTTTCCTCTCTACATTTTTTACCTATTTCTTTTTTTTCTAATGAAATTTTCTTTTGGACCATATTATCAAACCTGAAACGCCCTGTATATCTTAAATTTATTTTTTCGCCTAAAATCGCTCCCTTCTCAGTTATGTACCAGTTTTAAGTGAATACTATTTCGAATGAAGTTGTAAGTGTCGAAAATTACGCGATCAAATCGACTTCACCTGTAACAATCTAACTGTTGAAAGTTCTATGAGATTCCATGTTCCTGTATCAGTGCGCAGTACATTAGCGAAATGTCCAAACGATGTCGATACTCCGTAACGAGAAAACTTCCCTGTTCCCAAGACTCTCGATAGATTAAACTAGTTTGTAACTTTCTTGAAGCGAATCAAATCAAAAATGGTCCATGCCAGCCTAGTTATACGTCTCTGTTTTACATGGAACCACTGGAGACAGTTCGAATTTCAGTAACTCGAAGTGTATTGGTTTTGTAATGTGGCAAGGGAATTTTTTATTTGGTGCATATTATGGTTTTAAATGTCTTTTTCGAAATTTGACAATTTACAAATTACGAGGTTTCTAGTTTTTATGTTCTCAAATGACCAAATGTTCGAGGTTCCTAATTTTCAAACGTGCAAGTTTGAATTCTCTAATTCACAAATTTCCAAATTCTCAGATCTTCAAATTTTGAATTTACCAAATTTTTCAATTTCCAAATTCTCAAAGTCCCAAATTCTAAAATTCTCAAACTCTCAAATTCCCAAATTCCCAACATCTCAATTTCTAAAATTCTGAAATTCTCAAATCCCTAAATCCTTAATTTCCCAAATTTTTCAATTTCCAATTCTCAAATTTCCAAATCCCTAAATTTCCAAATTCTCAAATCCCTAAATCCTTAATTTCCCAAATTTTTTAATTTCCAATTCTCAAATTTCCAAATCCCTAAATTCCCAAATTCTCAAATCCCTAAATCCTTAATTTCCCAAATTTTTTAATTTCCAATTCTCAAATTTCCAAACCCCTAAATTCTCAAATCCCTAAATCCTTAATTTCCCAAATTTTTTAATTTCCAATTTTCAAATTTCCAAACCCCTAAATTCCCAAATTCTCACATCCCTAAATCCTTAATTTTCCAAATTTTTCAATTCCTAAATTCCCAAGTCCCAAATTCTCAAATCCCTAAATCCCTAATTTCCCAAATTTTTCAATTTCCAAATTCTCAAATTTCCAAATCCCTAAATTCCCAAATTCTCAAATCCCTAAATCCTTAATTTCCCAAATTTTTCAGTTTCCAAATTCTCAAATTTCCAAATTCCCAAATTCTCCAATTTCCAAATTTCTAAATTTTCATATCGTCCAATTTCTAAACTCTCAAATTCTCAAATTCTCAATTCTCTAACTGTTCAATATATTTTAAATGTCCCATATTTATCAATTTTCAAATTTTCTAATTTCCAAATTCCCATATTTCTAAAATTCTCAAATTTCCAAATATTCAAAATCTAAAATTTGCGAACTCCAAACTTCAAACCAACATAAAACCTTCCTACAACTTCCCATTTACCAAATAACAGCGCATTTCCATAAAAGTTAATCGCCCCGCGAAATAAAAGTCATAAAATGTATATTTCACCAAAGATACAGGAAATCATCATCGTGAATTTTCCTTAAAAGATAAACGAGGAAGGAAAGCGTCACGTTCGTTCTGTTTTCCCAGCCAGCATGGGTGCTTCTTTCATCGTTAAACCCGTGACCTTTAATTTTATGATTCCGACCCAGATTTTCAAACGAATGTGAAGGGTGTGAAACGTAACGGAACGAAGATAAAAAGGTTAAACCAGAAACTAGGTTTTAATATCTCGATGATAAATGATTGAAATAATACTGATTTTTATTGCTGAAATACGCGGTGATTTTTAATATACTGTATTTCGAATTATTCATAGCGTTTGAAATATGGTGCACGCCATTTTGTGTATGCTGCGGCCATATTGTTTACGTATCGGTTGTATAGCTCATTCTCCGTTGTTACATATTGATATGTGTAATTTGTTTAGGCATTTCATTTGATTTATTTGTGTTTGGTGAATATATTCATTGCTTGATGATGCTAATATCAATTGATGCTAATCTATTTGAAATTGTTCATAATGTACAAATCTGGTAATCTATAAAATTGCTTATGGTTGATAATCATTTACGAAATTGCTACAAATAACCTAAATAACTGATGGTTATAGATAACCTTAAAAATTGATGTTAATAATGTATGAAGTTGTTAGTGGTTGTTAAAAATGTATAAAGCTAACGTTGATAAATTTAACGTTAACCTATTATATTGCTGATGATTGTTGGTGGTTACAAATTTGATAATAACCTATAAAATTGCTTATGGTTGCTGATAACATACAAATTTCATGTCAATAACCTATAAATAGCTATTAGTTGCTAATAATTTACAAAATCAATATTAGTAACTCATAAAGTTACTAATAACTTACAAGGTTAACTCTAATAACCTAAAAAATTGGTAAAACTTGCTCATAACCTGCAAAATTAATTCTAATATCCCACAAAGTTGTTAATACTTGCTCCTAACCTACAAAATTAATTCTAATATTCCACAAAACTGCTAATACCTGCTCCTAACCTACAAAATTAATTCTAATATCCCACAAGACTGTTAATACCTGCTCCTAACCTAGAAAATTACTTCTAATATTCCACAGAGCTGTTAATACCTGCTCCTAACCTACAAAATTAATTCTAATATTTCACAAAACTGCTAATACCTGCTCCTAACCTACAAAATTAATTCTAATATCCCACAAGACTGTTAATACTTGCTCCTAACCTACAAAATTAATTCTAACATTGCACAGAACTACTAATACCTGCTCCTAACCTACAAAATTAATTCTAATATTCCACAAGACTGTTAATAGTTGCTCCTAACCTACAAAATTAATTCTAATATTCTAGTGCCCTATAAAATACCCTCCATATAAAACTACTAATACCCTATAAAACCACTAATACCCTATAAAACCCCAATACTCCACAAAGCTACTTACAGAACTTACAAAGTTGACCCTAACCTATAACACCGCTACTTATCGCAGCTAACCTATTTTCTAGTTATTTCTAACAAACGACTTTCTAATTGCCCACGAAATCGTGTAATCGAGTGAAGAGAGTAATTTCGAAAAGATTCAACATCTCCAATGGCACGAAAGAGTGAAATTCAACAGCAGTTGCTGCAATTCCAGAACTAATTGGTCGGAAAACCCAACAGGCGGTTGTAGGAAAGTTCAATACAGTTCCTTTAAGAGAAATACCACGCGGTTCCGAGAAATCTCCCACAGATTGTTGTTCGAACCATTTTTACTGTAGAATTGCAGTTTACACTCCTACCTTTTTCTTGTAACGGCCATTTTTCATCTGCCACTGTTATAAATTCCACAAAATTGTACATCCTTAAGAAACTCCATGTTCAGATGAGTGAATGGAAGGGCCATATAGGGAGACTACACTGTATCTTACAGTAGAAATCGAATAATTGTCAGCAAAATCATTCGAGAGATTTGGAGAACCATTTTTACAGTAGAATTACTGTTTACGACAGTGCTCATTGTTTTTTATCTCCTTAAGTTTTGTATAATTCGTTCATTGTTACAAATTTTACAAAATTGTATAACTGCAACGCATGAATTTCAAGTAAGATGCCTCAGCTGTCCACAAGAGGGCCATATAAGGAGACTATGCTGTATTCTACAGTAGAAATCGAATAATTGTCAGCAACATCACTTGGAAGATTCGGAGAACCATTTTTACAGTAGAATTATTGTTTTCGACACTGCTAATTATTCCCTAGTTCTTTTATTTCTCTTAATTTTGTATCTTCTATTCATTGTTACAAATTTTGTAAAATTGTACAATTGCAACGCATGGTCTTCAAGTCCAGATGACGCAACGGTCCATAAAAGGGCCATATAGAGAGACTCCGTCGTATTTTACTGTAGAAATCGAGTAACCATCAGCAAAATTACTCAGATGATTTGGAAATCCACTTCTACAGTTCATAACATTGCTAATTGTTCCCCACTTCCTTTATCTCCCCCCACTATATCGAATTATAAATAAATGTACAACACATGGCCTTTAAATTCAGATAGCGGTCTACAAGAATGCCATATAGGGAGACCCCGCCATACAGTAGAACTCGAATAATCGTCAGCAGAAAGTGTTCAAAAGAAAAGTGGATTTAGTAAACAAGTGAACTAGGTTAAGAGAAATTGGTGAAGAGCTTGATGTTCCTTTTGGTTTCAGGGACCAGTCTTTTCGCAGTGGCCGCTCACGAATTTGGCCACTCTCTCGGTTTGGCACACAGCTCGGTTCCTGGAGCGCTCATGTACCCGTGGTACCAGGGATTGAGCTCTAATTACGAGCTGCCAGAGGACGACAGACACGGGATTCAACAGATGTACGGTGAGTGAACCTGCATGTTCGATAATTGCGTCGGGGAAGTAATAATTACGGCAGCCGGCGTATCCGCGCGCTAATTTCAAGAATAACTTTGTTCGTTTTTATCGTTGGCTGCTGATACGTCTCGCGAATTTTCAGAGCTTCTAACGCGTGTTTGTACTCATGAGAGATCGTCGACTTCCGCTATCTTGATTTTATTCACGTGTTTTAGGAAATCTCTGTTCCACGTTTGTGCTTTAGGTACATGCTTATTAGGTGGTCTTTTTGGCTAGGTTAGTGAGGATGCAATTTCTTTTTAAATTCGAAACAATTACAAAATTTTCTTTCCAACAAATTACAATTTATAACCTAGCTTGGTACGCTTTCAGTGTTATCTGAATATTCACCTCATCAGACATGAGTCTTTGAAGGTTAGAGAAGTCCAACTCCTTCATACAATTATATTAATAGCGAACATAGCAAGAAATTTCCATTGATATTCATAATCTGCAAGAAGAGTATATGTCCACATGTGTGACCATTGATTACTGAACTTGAACTGAACGTACTAAGTTAGGTTAGATTAGGTCAAGTCTCCAGCAACAAAATTGCACTTTACGACCTAGCTTGGCAAGCTTTCAGTGTTATCTGAATATTCACCTCATCAGACATAAGTCTTTGAAGGTTAGAGAAGTCCAACTCCTTCATACAATTATATTAATAGCGAACATAACAAGAAATTTCCATTGATATTCATAATCTGCAAGAAGAGTATATGTCCACATGTGTGACCATTGATTACTGAACTTGAACTGAACGTACTAAGTTAGGTTAGATTAGGTCAAGTTTCCAGCAACAAAATTGCACTTTACGACCTAGCTTGGCAAGCTTTCAGTGTTATCTGAATATTCACCTCATCAGACATGAGTCTTTGAAGGTTAGAGAAGTCCAACTCCTTCAGACAATTATATTAATAGCGAACATAACAAGAAATTTCCATTGATATTCATAATCTGCAAGAAGAGTATATGTCCACATGTGTGACCATTGATTACTGAACTTGAACTGAACGTACTAAGTTAGGTTAGATTAGGTCAAGTTTCCAGCAACAAAATTGCACTTTGCGACCTAGCTTGGCAAGCTTTCAGTGTTATCTGAATATTCACCTCATCAGACATGAGTCTTTGAAGGATAGAGAAGTCCAACTCCTTCATACAATTATATTAATAGCGAACATAGCAAGAAATTTCCATTGATATTCATAATCTGCAAGAAGAGTATATGTCCACATGTGTGACCATTGATTACTGAACTTGAACTGAACGTACTAAGTTAGGTTAGATTAGGTCAAGTCTCCAGCAACAAAATTGCACTTTGCGACCTAGCTTGGCAAGCTTTCAGTGTTATCTGAATATTCACCTCATCAGACATGAGTCTTTGAAGGTTAGAGAAGTCCAACTCCTTCATACAATTATATTAATAGCGAACATAACAAGAAATTTCCATTGATATTCATAATCTGCAAGAAGAGTATATGTCCACATACGTGATCATTGATTATTGAACTAAAAACTTGACAAATTAAATGTACGAATGAACATGTCACATATGAACGCAAAGAGGTTAAAGGAGCCCGCGTCCGCCATATTTGTTTTACCATCGCGTCCTAATAATTTTCTCCCTGAATATCTCAAATATTGACGTTTACCTCGTATATCGTATAGTATTCAGAGCTAACTTGTTTCTTTTTACCCGGGAGATTTTGTGTCATACAAAAGAAAACGCGTGTACAAAATTCGAAAACACGGTGCGAGAGATAATTGAGGTCTGAAAAATACATGTCGCCCTTGCGAAATTCCGGATAAATCGAGAAAACAATTTCGTTGGATAATCGCGAGGAAAAGGATGTCGGAAGATGTCCCCGCATCCAGTAACAACAGGACGAAATGAAACGTGAATAAAATATAAAGGACCCTTTGCTTCCATAGAGGCATACGCGCATATATGACCCGTACGGTCCGGTGATTTAGCATGCTAGGAAAGCTTTGCAAGCTCATGGAAGATCGCAAACGCATTCCGTAGAATGGGGCTCACTCGACCCCTCTCCTCTTTTCACCCTCTTTAAACGCGTTTGTCCGTTTCCATTGTACAGCTTGCCGTTTTGTTTCTTTAAACCCTTGCCCCTCGATTTCATTTATTTCTCTGATTTCTCCTTTGTCCCGTCCATTTTTCTCGACTTCGCGCAACCATTAATCTTCTTCCGAACGCGATTTCTTCGCCATCTTTTCTGGCAATTGTTCCTTCGTGTTTTTTTCTTGTGTTATTCATTTCGTGCGGAAAGTTTTTTGCAAGTTTTCTCGTTATTCGGGGGTAATGGGCTTCCCTTGTCGGACGAAAGGGCCAACAGAAAAGGGTTTATTAGTGAAAAATAGGGAGGGGATTATAAGGTCAGCTTCGGTTTTGAAATTTGGGAATTTTTGGGGTTTTGGTAATTTGGAAAAGAGTTTGAGAATTTTTGTGATTTGGAGATTCGAGAAGTTTGGAATACTTGTATTTGGGAATTTGTGGATTTGGAAATTTTATTTTGGGATTATTGTATTTGGGAACTGGGGAATTTGGGGATTTAGAAATTTGAATGTTCAAGAATTTTGAACGTTTGGAAATTTGAGAATTACAGACGTAAGGAATTTTTGAATTTTTAACGTTTGGAAATTTGAGAATTACAGACGTAAGGAATTTTGGAATTTTGCAACTTAGGAATTTTGGAACTTAGGAATTTTGGAACTTAGGAATTTTGGAATTTATGAATTTAAGAATTCTAGAATTTTTTAATTTTTGAACTTTGGAATTTTAAAATTTAGAAATTTAGAAATTTGAGAATGTAGAAATTTAAGAATTTAGATACTAAAAAATTTGGAAATTTAAAAATTTAGAAATTTAGAAATTTAGAAATTTAAAAACCTAGGAGTATAGGAATCTAGGGATATAGGAATCTAGAAGTACAGAGATCTAGGGATATACGGATCTAAGGAGGCATAGATCTAGGAATATAGGGATCTAAAGAAGCATAGATCTAGGGATATAGGGGACTAAGGGGGAATAGATCTAGGGATATAGGGATCTAAGATCTAGGGATCTAGGACTATAGGTACCTCGAAATCTAGGGATCTAAAGATATAAGGATATAAGGATTTAGGCGTCTAGGGATTTTGGAATCTAAAGATCTAGGAATCTAGGGATTTAGAACCCTGGGTATCCAGAAATCTAAACATCTAGAAATCTAGAAATCTAGAAACCTAAAAATCTATTATAGAAGTCTAAGAGTCTAGGAAAATAGTAACCTAGGGACCTAGGAATCTAATAATCTAGGGACCTAGAAATTTAGGAGTCTACAAATCTAGGTACGTACCTAAAAATATACAAATGTAGAATTCTAAATATAATTCTACAAATCTAGGAATTTATTACTAGGGAATTACGAAATTCTATAATTAAATTCCTAGAATATTGAACCTTGTTCAAAGTCTCTATAAAACGTCCCTTTATCAAACCTTCCAACTTTGAAAACACAATATCTCTACAAGAACATTTCAGTATTTTCTTAGGGATTCAATTTCCTGAAAAGTGGCTGTGTACATATTTAAAAAAGACAATAATTGTTCAGCCATGAAAATAACTAACCATTTATCTTTCACGTTGTGAACATTGCGAAATTAAAATAAAATAAAGTTAGCGTCGGTAATTAAAAAATCGCGGAATACAAACATCGAGAAAGAGATTTGCGAGAAACGCGTGAAGAGCAAAAAAAACACTAGGATACATATTTGTCGCTTATTTGGTTAATAGTCGTCGTCGGCGGTGGTTTTCCGTGAAAATCACGTAATTGGAACATAAATTCGCGTGTTTGTTTATTATTAAACCACCTAAGCGTGTTTGCGTTGAACTTATCCGCGCAGTTCTGCCAACGTGGAAACGAAGAGGCTGCAAACAGTAATTCTGTTTGAACGATACGTGGGGAAACACGTCCTTTTTCCCGAACAAACACACGTTATTCTCGTGGCGAGTCACGTTATTTATTTTTTGTTTTTATTTCTATTCTCTTTCTTTTTCGTGAAAAAGATTCCTCTCGCGCTCGCCGACGATTGTTTCCGTCTCGACTGTCGCCCGATATTGTTCCCCTAACGGCCATTGTCCCGTATGGAAAAAACGGAGTAAACAAATAAGGTTTCAAAACAATTAACGAAGTCTCGTTTTCGCTCGTTGGCGAAACAAACGCAGCGAATTTCTCGAATCGTGAAATTGTTTTTCCGTTAAAGCATCCTGTTAATTTGTGGCTTTTGAAGATTTAACACCTTTTCGTTGACTCGTATTTAGTTAGCGTACGGAATAAAATAATAAACATATGCACTTTTAGACGAAAATATGATTGAAAGGCAGCGAAGATATTTACGGTACTCTTGAGGTTAGACCTTAAGTATGGAACATATGCGCAGTCGATAATGGTGCGCACTAATTCTGCGCAGTAATGTTGTTATACTTTGATTTTAGTGTGTTTATCGTGTGAATGTCACTGCGCATGTTTATCACTTTCCGTTATTTACTGCGCACGTGTATAATATTCAAGGTCACTGTATTACTGACACTCTTTAACACTAGGTTTACGGACGTTTGATGGTTACTTATATTTAAATTTAAAATAAAGTAGAAAAATAAATAAATTGGGGATGATGTGTAAACTGCCTAAGACATTGATTCTTTAGCTTGACGAAAGTTGACATACATTTTTACAAAAATTTCTTAATAAGTTTTGTCATTTAAACTAAGAGATCTATGATCCGTCATTTTGATTCCGTAAATCTAGTGTTAAGGTTACAGTGCTTGTAAATGAATTTACTAATAACTATGGATCTAGGAATGTAGAGATCTAGCAATGTAGGGATTTAGGAATATAGAGATCTAATAATGTAGGAATCTAGCAATGTAGGGATCTACGAATGTGGTGATCTACGAATGTGGGGATCTACAAATGTGGGGATCTAGCAATGTAGAGATCTAGCCATGTAGGGATTTAGGAATGTCGGGATATAGGAATATAGAGATCCAATAATGTAGGAATCTAGCAAAGTAGGGATCTACGAATGTGGTGATCTACGAATGTGGGGATCTACAAATGTGGGGATCTAGCAATGTAGAGATCTAGCAATGTAGGGATTTAGGAATGTCGGGATATAGGAATATAGAGATCTAATAATGTAGGAATCTAGCAATGTAGGGATCTACGAATGTGGTGATCTACGAATGTGGGGATCTAGCAATGTAGAGATCTAGCCATGTAGGGATTTAGGAATGTCGGGATATAGTAATATAGGGATCTAATAATGTAGGAATCTAGCAATGTAGGGATCTACGAATGTGGTGATCTACGAATGTGGGGATCTACGAATGTGGGGATCTAGCAATGTAGAGATCTAGCAATGTAGGGATTTAGGAATGTCGGGATATAGAAATATAGAGATCTAATAATGTAGGAATCTAGCAATGTAGGGATCTACGAATGTGGGAGATCTAGCAATGTAGAGATCTAGCAATGTAGGGATTTAAGAATGTGGGTAAGCACTGCATCATAAATTATTATAAATAATTCTATAATAAATTAGAATATTTTAGAATATTTTATGAAGTTTGATTTGCGTGGCATACAAATTTAACAATAAATTCTCAATTCAATTTAATAAAACTTAATTTGATAATAATTATTTGTCCTGTGCGATTGTTCTAAAAATATTCCACTATAATTAAAACGACAAAAGAATTTTCATTTATGCAAGCTTTAAAGCTGCGAAGATTCATTCATTTAAATTTGAATAATGATCGAATGAAGCCATTCATTTGATTGTATATTGCTAAATAATAAAATCGTCCGGTTCTGTCGAAAAATTAAATTTATTTCATAACTGCGTCCTCTGTCGGAATGCCGATTCAGTGACATTTTTAAATTAAGTCGCATAAACAACAGCTGTATCGATGAATCATTTTTGGAGCTTATCGATGCACTCTGATAAACAAACAGCAATTTCAAGTCGATCAAAATCGAATTTGATGCGTTTTCAATGCAGTGAAACACGGTGTTCATACAAACGTTGGTTTTTATGACTTTAGTCGATTCTTTATGGCTGACAATTTATTTGATAACTTGAATAATTGGGGTTCAGTTTATCCTTTTATTGTACTGGAATATTTATCTCTAAATTATTGTATATTAAGAATCCTAGATACGTACATTGATATGCAAATTCCTAAATTACCAAATTTCTAGACTTTTACATTCCCAGATTTCTGCACTTTTAGGTTTGGACATTCCTAGATATAAACTTTATAATAAAGTCACATAATAAAATTAATGAAGTACAACGGAGTAATAAAATATACGACCCATAGCATAATAACTTGGTAAAATTGTGAAATAATAATACCACACACTAATTTTCATTCTAAAGTACCCAACACCGACGTGTCTTCCGAAATAAAATTAATGTAAAGGTAATGTACTTTCCGGTAATGAATATACACGACGAAAGCGGATTACAGGATCAAATATTCAATTAAAGCTAAAGACAAATTGGACTGTACGGTAATTACGAGCCGCCGAAAATTAACTAACGAATTATGCATCGCCTCGGGATATTTAATCTTATTACTCGTCTAAAGTTGACTCGATTTTCTGAAATCTTCAAAACTGCCTGTACGTTTTAATTTTCCGATAATTTTTATTTATAGTACATTATATATACTGTATAAGTACATTATATATATATTGCATGATGACATGACGTATATATTATAAATAAATATAATATGTATAAAATCTGAGTTCAATTTTATGTATGTCATGTCATACTGAATATTTCTTCATGAAATTTAGCACAGAGATACTGTGGATGGTTTTAGAACAAGTTTTGTGGTGATCAAAATTGAATACGTACCGCAAAACCTAACCTCAATTCCACGTCCATTTTGGCGGCAAAAATGACGTCATCGTGTTACGTCACTATAACACACGGGTCACACATTTTCTGTTACGACAAACGCACCTAGAATATAGTTTATTAAAAAGTTATTACAAAAATCTGATTATTGACATCTCTTCAAAAATAAGAAACTCGAATTTCATGAATATTTTATTTTCCTATTGAATCTTGCAAACGATATTTATTTTTAACTCGGTAAAGGTAGACCGGCTAGTTATATGTAGTATATTTACAATTCAGATTTATCGAGTTATCAATCTTCGATAAAGAACGAAACTTGTGAAACGATAATTTCCTATTATAGTTAATTAGCGGCAGGAAATAATTTCTCTTATTCGATTCGCACAAACGCGAACATCAGTTCAAAGGAAGGAAAGTAAAATGGTTTTGTTCCATGGAAACAAACCAATATCTTTCCTCGTTTCCTCTTCCCGGACAGCAGCACGGTAAACGTTATCGTTTCATTAAATTCCCGATGGAGAAACCGTTTCCTGAAGGGACATTAATTTTCTAAA
Source organism: Megachile lagopoda (assembly GCA_036983795.1). NCBI lineage: Eukaryota > Metazoa > Arthropoda > Insecta > Hymenoptera > Megachilidae > Megachile > Megachile lagopoda. The sequence goes on from CM072793.1 coordinate 4,213,612, forward strand.
CGTTTCCCCGATCCTCCTGCAATTACGTCGCAATAAACACGAGCAAATTTGCGTGTAACGTCTTCTGTTAAATCGAACAACAATGTGGAACCATTTCGTGGATTAAAAATAACGCAGAGTACCGTGTATAACATTTTCGTTTAAATCGTAAAACTTCGTGAAAGCGACTACAACGTTTCTTGTGTATTCGTAATACAAAACGGCTGACTGTTGTCTTTATTTATGGCACTTACATTTTTAGACTGTTAAAACGTAATAAAGAACTTTCTTTTTATTTTTCGAAATAAAATTTCTATTTTTTATTATTCGAAAACAGTGTATACTGAATTTGACCTAACTTTAGGACCAAAGTTTATATTAGATTAATCTTACTTATAAAACCTTAAGTTGAAGTAACCTCAATGTTAAGCCAAAAGTTTGATTAACATATTGACACAACCTTAAATTGCAGTAACCCTATTTACAAAGCCTTGAGTTAACCTAACCTCATTTTCTAAGCATTAAGTTAACCTAACCTTTGTATCAAAAGTATGAATTGAAGTAACATCATTTACAGAACCTTAAATTGACCTAACCTTAGTGTCAAAAGCTTAATTTGACCTAACCTTATTTACAGAACCTTAAATTGACCTAACCTTATTTACAGAACCTTAAATTGACCTAACATTAGTGTCAAAAGCTTAATTTGACCTAACCTTATTTACAGAACCTTAAATTGACCTAACCTTGGTGTCATAAGCTTAATTTGGACTAACCCTCCCCTTAATTAAGCCTGTGATACTAAGGTTAGGTCAACTTAAGGTTTTTATACTAAGGTTAGGTCAATTTAAGGTTTTATAAACAAGGTTAGTCCAACTTAGGGTTTTAATACCAAGGTTAGGTATTAAAAATTTTAGTTAACAAGTGTTTCGAGGACGCTGTGATTTCTGAAAATATGGCTATTATGATAAGTCGAGTTACCATAATTCCCTATTCAATTTTTCGCAAAAATAACGCGCTATGAAAACAAATTTGCATCGAAAGCGATAAAATATTTATCATAATTCAAATTACCATCGCAGAGGGATAACTAAAAATTGCATGCGATAAAGGAAGTCGTGAAGGAAGTTCCTTGTAAGTCTCCCGGAATATTTATCGTTCCTTCCAGAAATATGACGGTACAAAGAGATAAAGAGAAAAATAGGAAGAAATCTCCAGAATTGTCTTTCTCCTCAGTGTTGTTCCGCTGAAGAGGAATCTCGTTCACTGTATCGCGATGCGATGTTTAATAAACGTTCCTCCCAGGACACTCGCCTCTCTGTCTTAATTACCTCCAGCTTCCGGTTACCCTTTCCGGCCTTCTCTTCCCTCCTCTCTCCTCTGCTTTGCTCCTTTTCTCGGCACACTGTGCCATTTAATCGAAAGTTCCACTCGAGTTTTACAGCCGCAACGCTCGTCGTGTTTCTTTTATCGTTTCGTTTCGAGTTTCTTCTTTGTCCGCTCGCTTTCCTCTCTTCTTTTCACGACGCACCGCGGAATCTCGGGTTTTCCTGTTGCTGCAGCCAGGAGGGTTACAATGGTAACACGGTAAATTAGCCGGAACTCGAAGATCCCGCTTGTAAACCGCACGGGATCCCGTGCGAAACAACAGTTGCTGAATCGGATACTTGAAACGAGAAACTTTGAGAAAGAAACTCACGCTCCATCGGCTGTGTTTTTCAAGACATCGCAGCAGTTGGGCCATCGACTTCGATCGAAATTCTTATAACGAATCTGGGGCAAGAATAAGCTGACACTATTTCAGAAGATTTTTTAGTTTGATATTCTTAGTTTGATTACAAGAAATAATAAAAAACATGGTTGTACAGCGATGGCGGAGTAATAAGTTGGAGTAACACTATTTACAGAACCTTAAGCTGACCTAACCTTAGTATCAAATGTTTAAGTGACAAATACAAAACTTTAAATTGACCCAACCTTAGTATAAAAAGCTCAAATTGATCTAACCTTAGTATAAGAAGTTTAAATTGACCTAACCTTAGTATAAGAAGTTTAAATTGACCTAACCTTAGTATAAGAAGCTTAATTTGACCTAACCATAGTATTAAAAGCTTACATTGACCTAACCTTAGTATAAAAAGCTTAAATTGACCTAACCCTACTCTAAATTAAGCTTGTGAAACTAAAGTTAGGCCAATTTAAGGTTTTGTAAATAGGGTTAGTCCAAATTAAGGTTTTAACATTTAGGTTAGGTCAATTTAAGGTTTTGTAAATAGGGTTAGTCCAAATTAAGGTTTTAATAGTAAGGTTAGGTCAACTTAAGGTTTTGTAAATAGAGTTTCTCCAGATTAAGGTTTTAATACTGAGGTTAGGTACATTTAACATTTTGTAAATAGGGTTAGTCCAACTGAAGCTTCCACAAGTAAGATTATCCCAATTTAATCGAAACTAATCTGCACAAGTTTTTCCACCAGACTTCTTCACTTCAAAAATCATGTTCAATTGACCCTAAACCCACGAACCGTAATCTCTGCAGCAGCAGAGTTGTCAGACTATTCGTCTGCCGATTTCTTTATGCACGCGAGCAAAGAGAATCTCGCTAATTTATGCCTGGCTTCGCCGGTACAAATCGTGAGCGGGTGCGATAAAGCAAACACGGTTTGAACAGCAATCTAGAAAACGGCGCGTTTGCCGAGCTGAATGTCGCGAGACGAGAAGCGACGAGAAAAGAAAACAAAAAGAACGATCTCTGGTAGCTGATAGCCAAGTTGAAAAAGTTTCCATCCGTAGGAGGCCGTGTGTACAGCTTTGTTTCGGCGTTGTTAAATTTGAATGGCTCCCAGAAACATTGTCGTTCATAGGAACAGTTTCTCGTCGAGCGTAGTCGTTAAGGGAAACATTGTTACTCGACAAAATGGTGAATGTACCGCGGGAGTCAAAAGTCTGTTTGCATTTGGCAAATACCAAGTTTCTGTAGCACTTCACAGAACTGCGAATTAACATGGTCGCTGACTTGTGCCCAAACGCACGTGCTAGGACTAGGAAGTCTATGAAGGCTGGCGTATTACAAGGTTTTACTCGAAATTGTAGAAACGGCAGGGTTGGAGATGAAATGGAACCGTAGATAAAATGGACAGAAAATGAATTGGGGCGGTAGAGACAAGATGGAGGGCTATGGTGATATCAAGGTGAACTGTGGACACTTTTCTTGGATGTAAAGACTCAGGGATATAATAATTCAGGAATTTAGAAAATTTGAAATTTCAGTAATTTAGAACTTATAAATTTACCAATAAAAAATATAAAAACCTGTAAAATATGAAATTCTAAAATTTCTAAAATCTTGCAACTAAAAATTCAGAAATTCAAATATTTCAAAAAAATTCACCCAAAATCGATTTCCTCTCCCAAATATTGGCTCACCTAAAATAAATTCTAAAAGAAAAGCAAAGGAATCTTCGCAATCTTCAACACCGCAGGTGTTCGTTTCTCGATTAATACATATTACGAAAGAGGAGCCGTGGTTTCTGAGAATCCGGCGCGAGAAGAAACTTGACAAACGATCGAAAGTTTGACGCCCTACTTCTCGTCAGATCAGAAAGTTTAAAGCGTTGATCGGCAGTGTATTCATCCAGGTCAAAGCTTAAAAGCTCCCTTTACGCTAGAGTCAGCTAAGCTGAACTTCCTCCTTTCATCGCTCCTCTTGCTTTCCCTATGATGCAATTTCCATCGTTCTTTGGCAACAGCCGCGACGTTAGTTCTTCTGCGTTCGTCGCGTTCATGCAAATTCGCGCGAAGAAAAACAGTGCTCCGCTTACCGGAATTGTCGTATTTCAGTTTTCACGGGGCGAAATCGTGTCGTGTTGTCTTGGAGTTGTAGAAAAATCCGTTTCGTGTCGAACAGTTTGTTCGGTAGGGATTTCTACGGTGATGGTTGTTGTGAAATTTGTGAAGCGAGAGGTTAGGTTAGTTATTGGGAAGTGAGCATTTGGGGATTTAATAATTGAATATTTGGGAATTTGGGGAATTTGAGAAATTGGCAGAATTTAAAGAATTTGGAGATTATGGAGAATTTGGAGAATTTGGGGAATTTGGGGAATTTTGGGAATTTGGAGAATTTAGAGAATTTAGAGAATTTGGGGAATTTAGAGAATTTAGAGAATTTAGAGAATTTGGAAACTTGGGAGAATTTGGATAATTTAGAGAATTTTAATAATTTGGGGAATTTGAAGAATTGGAGAAATTTGGGGAATTTGAAGAATTCATGATTCATAATAGATATTCAAATTTCTAAATTTCTCCATTCCCAAATCCCAAAATCCCCAAATTTCTAGATCTTTAAATCCATAGATCCTCAAATCCTTAGTTCTCTAAATCTCTAAATCTCCATATCCCTATATCATCAAATCCCAATATAACAATTTGAACATTGCAACGTATTTAACTTCCAAAATTCCCTGAATCCTAAATTTTCAACTTGGAAATCCCTATACCGTATCATATCTAACTCTGAAAAATCCCTAAACCCTCAAGTCCCAACATAAAAATCCCTAGACACCAACATCTCTAGCTCTAAAAAATCCCTAAACCTTTAAATCCCAGAATAAAAATTCTGAGATACCAACATCTCTAGCTCTGAAAAATCCCTAAACTCTCAAGTCCCAACATAAAAATCCCTAGATACCAACACCTCTAGCTCTAAAAAATCCCTAAACCCTTAAATCCCAGAATAAAAATTCTGAGATACCAACATCTCTAGCTCTGAAAAATCCCTACACCCTCAAGTCCCAACATAAAAATCCCTAGATACCAATATCTCTAGCTCTGAAAAATCCCTAAACTCTCAAACTCCAGAATAAAAATTCTAAGATTACATCTCTAGCTCTGAAAAATCCCTAAACCCTCAAGTCCCAACATAAAAATCCCTAGATACCAATATCTCTAGCTCTGAAAAATCCCTAAACTCTCAAACGCCAGAATAAAAATTGTGAGATTACATCTCTGGCTCTGAAAAATCCCTAAACCCTCAATCCCCAGAATAAAAATTCTCAAATTACATCTGCAACTCACAAAAAATCTTTGGTTTCCCAAATCTCTAGTACTCAAAAATCCTTGTACCTCTAAATCTCTGAATTCCAAAAATCCTTTAAGCCCGAAATTCCCATATCCAAAAAATCCTAGAGTCTCCACATCTATGGACCCCAATATTATCTCAAACCCCATAACTATATAATATATATAACTATAATAAAAACCCTCTAAGTCTAAAATCCTCAGATCCTAAAGTTCCAAGACGCAGAATCGCGACGTCTAAAAACCCGAAGAGCAGGAAATCTCCAGATCCCTAAATTTCTACAGGCAGAAAGTGTGTACACACTCGAGAATGGAAGCACTATCATAAAATGGTATTTAACAGCACTAAATGTTGCTCTTTCAAGAACCACGTGCGGTTTCTCTTTCGAGTAGCAATTATTTCACGGTCGTTAGACTTTCTGCTTAATCCCTCGGTTGTTTTCGAAAGATGACTCTCCCCGGGGATCGTCACAGCGTATCCCGTTGATCCTACCCTTCGACCGGGGTAAAACATCGACCAAATGACCGGCTCTCCGTGTTCCTTGCGATTCTTTCTTTGGGAACAAACGACTTCCGACGGAACCACTGCTCTCTGGATCAGGGATAATACTGCAAGATGGCGGAATTTATGGGCCATCGAGGAAATAGAACCGCTATTGGAATCTCGCGGAACGAAAAAGAAGATATCAGAAATTTACCTGCCCACGATTCTGATTTTCTCGGATTGTTATTAAAATTAGATTTCTCTTAGATTATTTAATTTGAGTACTCGAAAATTCAGTAACTTACAATCTTAAACAGCATAATTCTTCAAAGTAAATCATCCAAGAACGAAGAAAATATCCCTAGATAGAGCAAGTGCTATAGTAAAGAGAGAAAAAGGGGATAAAGGCAACGAGAAGGGTTGTTAGTCGTGTCTCGACTGGTGAACTTAATCTCACCCTTTTAACCGTTGATGTAATTACAATGACGATTCCCGATAATAGTCTGCGTCGTGTCGTCATCCTCGAATTTCGAGAAGCTCTTTTCCTCGGGCTAAAGCCGGAGATGCTCGTTTAAGCAGCCTCGTTTCTGGTAATTACCGCAATCGTGGCAACCAGATTATCGCTTGTAGCCCAGGGCATTTCGAAAACCTTTGCTGAAACTCGCGTTGACTGTTGTACTGGCTAGAATTATTCGTTTTCTTATTACTTTGTCACAAGATATTGCTTTATTTCGCGATCTCGTTCTCATGAAAGGAACAGAATTTCAATTCACTTGAAAACTGACAAATACTTGAATTAATATTAATTGGTAACTGGGGAATTAATAAATATTACGAATTGTATTGATAAGTAACTAGGGAACTCAGAAGTATTGGGACTAGTAATAATAAGTAACTAGGCAATTCAGAAATATTAGGACTAGTATTGATAAGTAACTAGGGAATTCAGAAATATTGGGACTTGTATTAATAAGTAACTAGGGAATTCAGAAATATTAGAACTAGTATTAAAAAGTAACTAGGGAATTCAGAAATATTAGGACTTGTATTAATAAGTAACTAGGGAATTCAGAAATATTAAGACTAGTACTAATAAGTAACTAGGAAATTCAGAAATATTACGAATTGTATTAATAAGTAACTAGGATATTAATAAATATTAGGACCAGTATTAATTAGTAACTAGGCAGTTAATAAAGACTAGGACTATTATTAATAACTAGAGAATCAAAAAGTATTAGGACTAATATTAACTACTAGCTAGGGAATTAATAAATACTAGAAACCGTACTAATTAGTAACTAGGAAATTAATAAATACTAGAACTAATATTAATTAGTAACTAGGCAGTTAATAAGATCTAGGGCTAGTATTAATAACTGGAGAATCGAAAAATATTAGGACTAATATTAATTAGTAGCTAGGGAATTAATAAATACTAGGGCCAGTATTAGTAACTAGGAAATGAATAGATACTAAGACCAGTATTAAATAACTAGAAAATGAATAAATACTAGAACTAGTATTTATAAGTAACCAGGAAATTAATAAATACTAGAAGTAGTATTAGTAACTACGAAATTAATAAATACTATGAATATCAGTTAGTACCTAGAAAATTGATAAACAGTATAATATTAGGGGAAGTACTTGTAGGAATAGAATGATTTGATTTGGTACAAATTGCACGCGATTATTATCAGGAAGTTAAATCACAGCCTATTCGCATTTTAAAATAAGGTGCCATGAATGGCGACACGATAAATTGATTTGATCACAAAGTCTGGAATAAATTTTCCTTCTGTCGTTCCATCGCAATGGAAACGAATTCATGGATTGAACCATCTTCTGGATATAATGGGCCTTCAGATTTCTAAATACGTTTCCGATAATACTCCGACTTGTGCCTTTCATTTCAATTATATCGAATTCAACGATACCATTCACTCGATTTCTTTACATTTACATTTGCCGATAACGCTGTTCCATTTATTATATATTTTTTTTTAGGTTTAACACTGTATCTAGGGGAAAATAATTCTGGTCACATTATTGATACAAAGTTTTACATTTTGTGAATTTTTTGAATTTAAAAATTTTTCAATTTATAAACTTAAATTTAAAGTTATACATTTTTAGATATATCAGTTTATAAATTTAGAAGCATTCAAATTTACATATCTGTTTATAAGCTTTCAAGTTTTGAAATTTATAAATTTATAAATTTATTTTTAAAAAATTCAAAAACTGTTTAATTTACAAACTTGCAGATTTACAAATTTATAACTTACATAATTAGACATTTCGAACACCCAACTTTTCATCGGCTATAAATAGAAGTTATTTCAAAAACATTTATAACGTGTCAAGTTTTATTAAAAATATTTCCTCGGTTATAAAACATCAGCACGTTCGATCTCAAGGTAACAGGTGCAAAGGTCAGGTCTCTGAAACGTGTAATATTACACAGTCGGGTTCGTGGGCGTTAATAAAAAACTATAACTAAAAGCTGATGGAAACTTTCACACACTGCAACTATATTATTCACGTATCAGTTATATAGTTCATTATTCTCAATTATAACCTATGCCATAATTACAACATATCGTTTAATTATATATTCCACTTTATTTAGTTATACTTTGACGAATATACTCGTCATTGGTTGATAATAACAATTAATGACAACTTTCCATTTTCAAATGATTACTAATAACCTTCAAAATTACTGGTGGTTACTAATAATCTACAAAGTTAACTCTAATAACCTATAAATTTCCTAACGAATGCTAATAATCTACAAAGTTAATTTTAGTAACCTTTAAAATTGCTCATAGTTGCTAATAATCTACAAAGTTAACTCTAATAACCTATAAACTTGCTAATAAATGCTAATAATTTACAAAGTTAAGTTTAATAACCTATAAACTTGCTAATGGATGCTAATATTCTACAAAGTTAATTCCAATATCCTATAAAATTGCTGATGGTTGATGGTGGGCTACAAAGTTGATATTAATAACCTAGAAATTTGCTAATAACCTACGAAGTTAGTTCGAATAACCTAAAATTGCTAATGGTTGCTAGTAACCTATAAATTTGATAATAATAACCTTTATCGATGATTGCACCTAACCTACAAAATTGCTGATGGGACCTGTCAGATCTTTTCGTTCAAGCTAACACATTGTTATCATTGTTCACAATTTAACACATTGTTGACCATAATTTCTTACTAATGATTGTTACAAAATACATAATATATATCAGTATCAGATATATCAGTATTCTAAATTGCAAAGGGAATTGCAAAGATGTACTCTCTGCCTTAATCGCATGAATATCCACAATGTAACCATAAATCTCGACGAGACAACCTAACGGATAGAATAGGAATGTCAACAAAACGAAGATATTTACTCGCCCAGCAACGTGTTTAACAAGAATCCCTTAACCGCGTTCCAGGTGCACCGGAGGAGAAGCTTTGGGCGATTCTACCCAACGGTCCATCACTTCCGGAACGACCTACAACGCCTCGAACAGTGACAAGCGTTGCTACAACCTATAGACCATGGAAAACACGACCCACCAGGCCGAATTACTATCCAAACGAGGACCAACCACGACATCCAGATCGTTACCCGCTGAAGCCTCACAAGCCTCACAAACACCATACGACGACCACCACCACCACCATGAGGACCACATACCCGCAGAGGCCAAGGCATCGATGGACCCCGCCGCCCAGAAACGACGTGCCGGATAAATGCGACACCAGCTACGATGCCATCAGCATCATTCGCAGAGAGGTGTTCGTCTTCAAAGGACGGGTAGGTGTATAACCTCTTATCAGGGTGCATTTTTATTTCTGGGATATATGCAAAAACTTTCTTTCGTTACCACCCCAAGTAGCCACCTTCCGCCACTTTTGACAATTTTTATAAAATTTTTATACAGGTTTTGGCTTTTAAGATTTTAATGGGGATTCTATTTAAGAAACTGATGTTCACGTGAGCTTTAAATGATCCAAGGTCAAATTGTTGCTACCATCGTATGTTCCTCTTGATGTCCTACAACTTTTGTCTGAAACATTTTTCCGTATCTAGAGCCGTTTCTGAAATTTAAGGGTGGACTGGACTTTAGAGACCTTGAAATGTTTTATCAAGGTCATCTTGAATAACCTCTAGGTCTTAGTTAAGCTTCAGTCTAAATTATACTACGTTATACGTCTACTGTGATTTGTTATTAATTGTTGTTTTCTTTCAGTATCTGTGGAGGATCGGTGAAAATGGAATGTACGAAGGATATCCAGCGGAAATAACGCGTTTGTTCAATCTACCTGAATACATTGATCACGTGGACGCGGTTTACGAAAGGCCAGACAAGAAAATAGTGTTCTTCATTGGCAAGAAATACTACGTTTTCAACGCTAATCATCTGGAACCAGGTTATCCGAGGCCGTTAACGATCCTTGGCTTACCGGAATCGTTGGAGAAGGTGGATGGTGCTATGGTCTGGGGACATAATGGGAAAACTTACTTTTTCAGTGGTTCCATGTACTGGAGGTATACATGCTTATTTAAGTCGAACATTTGGATTATTCGCATTGCTATTAAAAGTAGAACTAAACTGATGGAAGATTATATGGTTTCAGGATTTGATCATATAAACTTTTGTCAATTATTTTTTTTTACCTTTAACGACAGTGGAAATAATTCAGATGTTCAACTTAAATGAAACTGATAATTTTTATTGATCTGATTTTGGAACAATAGGGTTCCTATAATGCTTTCTTATGAATTTTCAAATTTATGAAGTTAGGATACATCTAAAATTTACAAGTGTAGAAATGATCAATTTGAAAATATCCAAACTCACAAATTTTCAAATTTAAATACATTAAAATGAACCAGACATTTGATAATTCTAATAAAAATGAAGGACCTAGTTTCCTCAGACAGGAATCCTAATTACGCTCATGACATATATAGAAAAAGTACATTTTATTTTCAAAAAACAATATAAATGGGAACCCTATACAATTCCATACAAGTCCTTCTACCCACATATCACTAACAGTAACTGTATTGATCATAGGTTTGACGAATCTGTAAACTACGTGGAACTGGATTATCCAAGAGACATAAGCATGTTCGCTGGAGTTGGAAACGATATTGACGCCGTTTTTCAATGGACGGATGGTACATATTTATTTATATATACTTCAGGGTCAAGTGCAGTGACCAAATCCGAATAGAGACCCTAGAATGAATATTAAATCTACAAAAACATTTTCATACTAAAATAATCATTTACATTTATAAATATAAATTAACACGATAGTAACTTTCTGTGTACTATAATGAACTAAGAAAATTACTATAATGATGTTTATTTAATTACATATAAGTTAATTGTATATAAATAAATTTGAATTTCACCGCCATATGAGATTACGTATGGTTTAGATCAATATGGCGGACAGTTTCCGTTAGTTAATCGCTATTCAAGTTTGGCCCTCACCTTGACCCTTGAATTTTAAACAGTTAAAAATATATGAAATATCTTTAAAATAAATCTCTCATTTTTACAGGTAAAACGTACTTTTTCAAAGGGAAAGGTTTCTGGGAATTCGATGACCTGAGAATGAAAGTTGCCCATGAAAGACAGAAATTATCGGCGCCCGTTTGGATGGGCTGTCCACGGGAATTAGAGACCAACGACGTCGACAGCTTTCCAAGGAAATCGAAGATCACTGCCGCAAACCGAGCATCGACACCACAAACTTTCTTCCTCGGATTATTTTTTATAGCATATTTGAACAAATATTTGTAAACTGTGATATTTATGTAAAAGCCGCGTATCAAACGCGAGCCCGCGTGTGCGCGACGCGTACACGACTCCGGTCTAAATTTCAACGCACTTCCCTTATATTGATTATACGGAATTAAAGTAATTTTAATAAAGTAATTTTTAAAAAATTTTAATAATAAACGATTTATCCCAATTCGCAAGTTTTATTCCTCTGCTCTGAACCCATGATTTTCTTTGTACGAATGAATGTCTACAGGATTATAAAGGTGTGTTGTAGTCTGATCTTCAAAAGTGTAGAAAACGAAAAATCTGTATGAATTTATTTCTCGTAGAAAATGTTACGTGCATCATGCATTTATCTCCTAAACTATTTGTAATTAAAAAGAATACATTAAATTTTGCACCAATTTTCAAAATTTCCTAATTCCCGAATTTATAAATATTTAATTATCATAGCTCCCAAACATTTAAGTTTTCCAATCCCCTAATTGTAAAATTTCTACGTTCCTAAATCTCTAATTTAGATTCCCATATCTCTATATTTTCAAATTTCTAAATTACCACATTTTCAATTTCCAAATATCTAAATTTCTAACTTCCCTAATCTCTCAAGGTCCTAACCTCTCAAGCTTACCTAATTTTTAGGTTACAAAATCCCCAAATTCTCGATATCCCAAACCCTAAAATTCCTAAATTTTCAAGTATTTAAATTTGACAACTGGATCGACCAGCAATGTAACAAAAATCTACTGCACTCAGTTGTAAGTATCATAAATATCCTTTTACAGGGCAGATCATATCATTTTTACTATTTGATGATATTGTTAAAATTATATTTAAATTTATCAACGTTGAATAATTTCTAGTAAAAAAGAACAGGATTCAGGAGTATAAAATCATTGTCTTTATAAGCTTCAGTTATCATGTAACTCATATATTTAACAAAAACATGTACACTTTTTATTTCTCGGATCAACTTTAAACGATATGTTAACAGAATCTCTTTACAGTTTTTACATTCTGCTTTGGCGAGTGAATAAATAGATTCTCTTTGTTATGCTCGCTTTTCTTGCCGCAGACGTTCAAGAAACATTTTGTTTGAGCAACAAAATAACGTGACTATGGTGCATTCGGGAAAGCGTAATCGGACAAGTTAAAACTTGTTGTTGGACATGGATTTCATTATGAGCATAAATTATTTGAATTCCACCATAGCACGCGATTTCCTTTCGCTTTAATTTCATTCCTCATCCACGAGATATTTCACATTCTATCTGTATGATAAAGCTTCGTTGAACGTTTCATCCTTCCCTCCTCATGCTAAAGGCGCAAATCCGGCGGCGAATATGGGTCCCAAGGATTAAGCGATCTCAATGTAGTTTGGACAATGGTGTCTACTTCTGCCATACCTCCTATTCCAGTATCACCGCACATAAGAGTTTTAGAAATGCAAGTGACTTCCTTGTATCCCCATGACTTAAGTAGAGCTACCTGTATAAAACAGCAACAATAAAGATTAATTACTCTATAAAACAAATGGAGTAATAAAAAACATGAACCTTTTACCTGCGGTGCAGTGACAGGATGTTCCCACATTTTCGTGTTCATAGCAGGGCAAAAAATCAAAGGCTTTGAGTGATCCCAAGCTCGAGCGACACAGGTCAAAATATTATCACATATACCACTTGCTATCTTGCCCAATGTGTTAGCATCTAACGGAGCGATTAGGAACAAATCAGCCCACTTGACTAAGTCTATGTGCAATACAGGATCTCCTCGGTCTTGCCAGGCAGCCCATTCGACAGTGTCTGACAAAACTTGAATTCCTGAAGGCAGTTCTGCTTCTTTCATAAAATGCTTAGCTTTTTCTGTAACTACTATTCTTACTTCCAAATTGTTTTGCCACAACTTTTGTACTAATTGTGGCAGTTTAATCGTGGCAACACTACCGGTACATCCAATTAAAACTCTCTTTCTAGAAATGCAATGCGACATTTTGAACTATTTAGGTTTTTGAACTTGGAATTCTTTTCTAACAATCTTTTTTTTTATTTTCTGTTTCTATTATATAAAACTGTACTATCAGTTTTCTCAACAGACGATATGGAATAGATTTGGCCAGTGAAACAACGACAACGGGTTTGCTATTATTTTTTAGGCCATCTGACGGAAATCAAATGCCTTCAATTACTTAGATCCACAGGAAACTACAATTAACAGAGATCTATGTTAAATGTTTAATTTGTAATCTCTATAACAGGTGTACTATTGTTTCTACCAAGTTGTTTCAAATGCTTGATTCTCTTTGAAGTCTGTCCACCACACTGGAATTACTTTAATCTGACTATATGTTGAATAAAACTCACTATTCAATTATGTCTAGTCACCAACCTCCAATTGTGTTAGATAATAATTCCTAAACACATATATACACATATACTATTTAGAAAGTGATCCGTGAAACCTGTTAATCTCCTTTTCAAGATAAAATGATAACCAGCTTAAATGTTCGTAAATCTACGACGTCGCGACAATCGATTAGTAATAAATCCCTGTTGTTATGTCTCCTTGACCTCGTCAGAGAAACCGAGAGAGGACCAATCTTCTCGCGCCATTAGCTCGTTATCCATTCGACAAGCAAGATAATTTTTCGCATCGTCTCTGCACATTGTATTCTTGTTCTTATTGTCGTTCAAACAGCGCATATACTTGATCATAAGATTTTTGCAGGATCCCTCATGATCAAGCGGAAAGCTTCCTTTCTGGGGGGGCACAGGTGTAAATGCCTTTTTTGAAAATGTGTACGAGGACATCACTGTCGTTGGCGACGTTCATGCAGGAAAGCTCAGTATATGAAAGTAGATGATTAATTTTACGAAAAGAATAATTATACGGACCTCTCGTTGAACACACAACAAAATGCAACCGCCATTGTAGTAAAAACGAGTAACAGCGCCACACGCGATTATGTCTGTAACTTCTTTTTACGCAGACTGCGTGTCACGTGATACGCAAGTGAGTAATTTTAAATGAGATTGATCGTTCTGAACTATGAATGAAAATGTAAGGCATCGATTTTATGTAAATTTAAGTAGCACGTAATATACGAATATTCTTTACTTGAGCGAGATGGTTATATTGTGGTCGAAGAAATTATTTCATATTTGTAACACGAAACAGGGAACAATACGATATTGGGGTTATTCAATTTTATAATTAATTTTAACTATTAAGTTTTTATACTTTAAACTTCAAAATATTTTAAGTTTTGCCTCTTTAAAATATTACAACTCTAGAATTGAAATTTGGAATTTTAGATCTTTTATACTTTTGGAATTTAGGAATTTTAGAATTGTATAGATTAGAGGTTGGCATTTTAGGAAGTCTGATGCGAAATATCATAATACATTATATATTTATACACCTATACATGTACGTAAACATTATTGATTTGATTCGTTAAAAGAAATATATGTATGAACAGAAATATACAATGTGATTAATAATTGTTCAAATATTTTGTTTAATTTTAGCGACTTCATACCTAGAAAAAATTGAAAAATACTAATCTATTATGAAATAATTAATTTAAATAGTATTTTATACGTCTTTTACATATTTTTCTAAAAACTGTATTCTAAAAACAGTACAGCTAGCACCATCTGATCTTCAAACAAGCAACTATACAAATAAAAAAGTATTTTCTGCAAAATAATATAGGAGAAGAGTTATTATTATTTTTTTTAAGATAATTATCTTTTCATTTAGAATGCCTTATTTACAAAATTTGGTCGATATCGGAGTATAATGGTTTTCCGAAGTTTCGCTTACTATCAATTACCGACGCATTCGATTTTGTACTGAAATTGCATCTGTAGGTAAAGGAGAATTTTAGAACTACCATATCGATTGGAACTGAATATACACCACAGCGTTTGAAACACACAGTGTTTGAAATTAAAAATGAAAATACTGGTACATATTTGTTATTTAAACGTGGAACATGTTTACGTTCATACACAAAAAATTGCAACAGAAAAACGGGTAAAAACTGGAAAAGAAACATCAGTGCATACAATAATAACGAACATTTACTCATTTTGAAAGAATATATAATTTATAATTATCTTTGTATCATATAAAAATGTAATAAAACAAAACCTAACCAATGCAATCAGTTGTAAAACTGATAAATTTTAATAGTTGTAATAATAACTTGTTAAATAAACAAAAGAGAAATTAAAAATTTAAATATAAAATGTCGATATTACAAATACAGGTATGAATGACGTCATTGCCCGGTATTGGTGGATTACATGACAGCTGATTGGCCCACGGATGACCTATCATTGATAACTTGAGAGGTCATAGGTGTTCAGTATTGTTCAAGCTGCCTGCTATTGGTGCATGACATGATTGGTCCGCGGTTCACCTATCATTCTTACCTTGATAAGTGTCACCGATGTTCAGTATCGTTTAAGCTGTCCAAGTGTTCGGATCGACCGTGACATCTCATACCGGTACGAGTCAAAGTCTTAATTAACCGATCGTGTGTTCATCGCTGTGTTATCTAGTGCTTTAGTACAAGTGTTTAGTGTGTTTTATTAAATATTTTTTAACAAATATGGGGGTGTATTAATAAATTTTATGGTGTGGTTCTACAAGTGTCAGTGACTTTATCAGTGTGTTTCCTTAAGTGATTGTGCATGTGTATACGGATATACTAGTGTGTTTTATGGTGCGGTTATTTAAGTGTTTTATTAATTTTTTAGTGCTTTAGTGTATTTTGTGGAGTGGTTATTTAAGTGTTTTGACAAAGTGTTACTGGTGTTTTAGTGTACTTTATGCAACGGTTATTTAAGTGTATTGGCATACTGTTACTGGTGTTTAAGTGTACTTTATGGACCGGTTACTTAAGTGTTTTGACAAAGTGTTACTGGTGCTTTAGTGTACTTTATGCAACGGTTATTTAAGTGTATTGGCATACTGTTACTGGTGCTTTAGTGTAATTTATGCAACGGTTATTTAAATGTTTTGACAAAGTGTTACTGGTGCTTTAGTGTACTTTATGCAACGGTTATTTAAGTGTTTTGACATACTGTTACTGGTGCTTTAGTGTACTTTATGCAACGGTTATTTAAGTGTATTGGCATACTGTTACTGGTGCTTTAGTGTAATTTATGCAACGGTTATTTAAGTGTTTTGACAAAGTGTTATTGGTGTTTTAGTGTACTTTATGTAGTGGTTATTTAAATGTTTTGACAAAGTGTTACTGGTGCTTTAGTGTAATTTATGCAACGGTTATTTAAGTGTTTTGACATACTGTTACTGGTGCCTTAGTGTACTTTATGCAACGGTTATTTAAGTGTTTTGACATACTGTTACTGGTGCTTTAGTGTACTTTATGCAACGGTTATTTAAGTGTATTGGCATACTGTTACTGGTGCTTTAGTGTAATTTATGCAACGGTTATTTAAGTGTTTTGACAAAGTGTTATTGGTGTTTTAGTGTACTTTATGTAGTGGTTATTTAAATGTTTTGACAAAGTGTTACTGGTGCTTTAGTGTAATTTATGCAACGGTTATTTAAGTGTTTTGACATACTGTTACTGGTGCCTTAGTGTACTTTATGCAACGGTTATTTAAGTGTTTTGACATACTGTTACTGGTGCTTTAGTGTACTTTATGCAACGGTTATTTAAGTGTTTTGACAAAGTGTCATTGGTGTTTTAGTGTACTTTATGTAGTGGTTATTTAAATGTTTTAATAAACTATTACTGGTGTTTTAATGTGTTTTACGGTGTAGTTACCTATGTGTTCCGGTATATTTTTGCAAACGTTCTAACAAGTTCTACAAAGTAATTTTCCAAGTGACATACATTTTCAAGTGTTTTACAATATTTCACGGTGTGACACATTGATAAACGTTTGCAAATTTATAACCGAATTCCATAATGTAGTTGCATGTCTATGTGTTTGTACACCTCAAAATCGTAAAAGCTTATTAAATGTTTGCACGAGTAAATATGTCAAACTTGTATGTTAAACAAAATGAATCGATAAACACAGTTAATTAACCGTTGTGATCCTTTTATGATTACAGAAGGTCAACCGACAAACCGACAAATCCAAATCTGACGAAAGCAGCCAGCCAAGCAGCCAATCTCTAAGATGCAATGCCTCTCAGATGTGCTGTCGCTGCCGGTAAAACGATCGCAGTGATGCAAGTCAGCGATCGGTGAGTCGCATGCTTTACGGTTCCTCCGGTTCCCATCATGTCGTAGGACGAATGGTCCGAAACGACACGGGAACTGGTTGTATTTTTCTATTTTTGAGCGAGCATAGTGACCACGACTGTACGATCGTGTAAAATTCGTACAAACTGTTTATTTCATTTATTAGATCAGGTTAGGGTTTTCTTGTACATTTTTCAAATTTAAAACTACATAGAAGTCGGATGACCCTCCGATTTCACAGTAGTTCAATTCATTTCAATTTAATTTATTAAAATATTCAATTTATTCAATATTTTCAAATACATATGTACAAGAAAGTTTCGCGGAGAACAGATTTCGATATCAAAGTTAATTATGAATGTTTGAGTCATTTAGAGAATTTACTTTGATATCAAAAATCTGTTAAAAATGAAACATTCGATATACTTAGATTTTTGCAAAGTGTTCTTCCATTTTCCATTTTGAAACTTTAGAGTAAATTTTTTCTGGAAGAGACACTTTATTAGCATGTTACTAATCATGTTTCTTAGCTCAGGATTTTCAGCACACATGAAGAAAGCTGGTAGGTGAAAATATGGTTGGCCGTGTTCATTTTTATGCTCTATACTCATACGCGTGCTTAGATGCTACTCGCATGAGTTAGGGCAGGTGGACACGGTTTAGTTTTAAGATGTTTCGGCGATCGACAATTTGGCAGTGAATTATCGACACAAGTTACACGTGTGTGTGTGGTTAGGTCGTGGACCTTGTGTCGATTACAAACCATATTAATTTATTATAGAAACAATTTTCAAAATTTCAAGATTAAGATCGAATTAGAAATTTATAAAAATAGAGTCAAAACATGCACATATTACATTGAATATTCGAAAGAATTAGATAATGAAATATGTAAATGTTTATTCACTGCCGATTGTCGATCGATTTCAGCAAAAAGGTATGAACTTAGAGTGTGAATGTTGTATTGAACTCGGGTGTCGGAGACGTCCCGGGACGTACTCCCTAGGAGTAGGCTTTTTTGCACCCGGGTGGCGTGTGTGAGAACCGTGGAGTGTGTTTTTGTGAGAATGGACTTTGCATTTTTTAAATATAGCGATAGGCAGGCAGGTAGCTTACTTCTGGTGTGATTGAGTTAGTTTTAAGTAGGTAGGGCCAGAGCAAGCTTTCATGTTTCTCTGTCCTCCGTCAAACACACGTGAGATGCTTGCATCTGGGGGGTTAACGAAAAATCGAGAAGAGAAAATCTAAATTTGAATTAATTCTATTTAATATTCTCTTGAACTCGATTGTTCGTAAGGCCAGGCCTTTTAGTTTGTAAGTCGCAGTCGTGGTATTAGACCCGATTGCAAAAATGAAGTATACAGTGAAGTGAAGTGAAGTGAAGTGCTTTAAATATTCTGCTCGGATATTCTTTTACGGACAGCGCATTCTAAGAATCGCTGGTCGTATAATTTTGAGAATTCCTTTTCTTAGTAATGAATTTTTATGATATAATTTTGATTTCGTTGCTGAAGATAGTGGTTTCTTTTTATAAAAGAGGCTGCTATTTGTTGAGATTAATAGTAAAATTGAAAGCAAAGAATATCCGAGTTACCGTAAAATTTCGCGAGTGATTTTTGTGAGGCTGTGCCGAAGAGAGAAGAGGCTATATGCCGAAGAGCCCCGGCAAAAGTTGCCAAAGAAGAGGGGAACTATTAATGGCTGTCCATCTTAGGATGGAGAGTCATTTTGTCACTATGCTCGCTATTATTTTTTTGTATTTTATGTGTCTTTTTTACGGTACAAAAAGTATCGTTGAACGCGTTTTGCTCGAATTTGAGCACACGATCGGTTCGCGATTTTATTTCGAATTTTCAGGTTATTTTATTGCATTTTCTATTTTTTGAAAGTTTTGTGTGGAGTGAAGTAATATTTCACTCCTCTTTGCATAATTTTCTATGTTAATAAAGTTTTGTATGTTTCAGTGTTTGTTTTTTGGCAAGTTATGTTGTTCTCTCTTCTTAAATTTCTATGTTAATAAATTTTTGTATGTTTCAGTGTTTGTTCTTTGGTAAGTTATGTTGTTCTCTCTTCTCAGATCCGCAATTTTCATTGCGTTTTGTTTTTTGAAATTCTTGTACGAAATAAAGTAAAATTTTGCTCCTCCTCCTACAATTTCCTATCTTAATAAATTTTTGTATGTTTCAGTATTTGATTTTTGGTAAGTTATGTTGTTCTCTCTTCTCAAATCTGCAATTTTCATTGCATTTTCTATTTTTCGAAAGTTTTGTATCAAATAAAATATAATTTCACTCCCTTCCCCACAATTTTCTATGTTAATAAATTTTTGTATGTTTCAGTATTTGATTTTTGGTAAGTTATGTTGTTCTCTCTTCTCACACCCGCAATTTTCATTGCGTTTTCTATTTTTCGAAAGTTTTGTATCAAATAAAATATAATTTCACTCCCTTCCCCACAATTTTCTATGTTAATAAAGTTTTGTATGTTTCAGGGTTTGATTTTTGGTAAGTTGTCATATTTAGTATATTAGTTTCTCAAGTCCGCAATTTTCATTGCGTTTTCTATGCTTCAAAAATTGTATTTCAAATAAAGTAAAATTGCACTCCTCCTACAACTTCCTATGTTAATAAGATTTAGTATGTTTCAGGATTTGATTTTTATTTTCATTTTATTTTTTTAATTCCGAGCTTGTGGGAGGATGGGTGGGCTCGGGCGCAAGTTTTTCGTCACGATACGTGGCGAAAAGCTTGCGCAAATTGTAAGTACCTCTTATTCTATCTTGCACTTATCTTTGCCACACTTCTTTTAACTTTTTACATATTAGACTGTAGTTATATTTTGTCATTTTTTTCTCAATTTCTCCAAACTTAAAAGAAAGTTCTTCTAACTTTCTTCCCTATCCCCTTGCTTCTGTTTTACAAAGTTTTTGATTATACAAGTGCAATTTTAGAATAAGAGGTACATGTAGGGCATTTATAATATGTATTGCAGTATGAGTGAGTGTGTGAATGAAATCCTGTATCCTGTACTCACATTCACATCGCGGGATCATAGGATTTTTCAAACTCCGCATGATTTTATTTTTAGCTTCCAAGTTTTCAAGCCTCCTCGTTTTATTTCTTCTTCTGTATTATTTTATTATTTGATTTCTAATATGTGTTGTACCTTCGTTTTATTAGTGAATTTTAGTTGGAGACTTTTGGATCTCCTCGTCACTTTAATTCGGTTTTCAGGTTTTTAACATCTCCAAGATTTTATTTCGGGTTTCGGGTTTTCAAACCTCATCACATTTTATTCTGAGTTTCGAAGTTTCTGAACCTCCTCGTAATTTTATTTCGGATTTTCAGGCTTTCAAACTCGATTTCGATTTTTCAAGTTTTGTTTCGAATTAAGAGAGATTTCGTTCGTTGTTCTTCAATTTTCTATCTTAATTACATTTGTAGGTTTCAGATTTTTATTTCAAGTAAGTAATTAAATTTTTCATATGTGCCTTAATTACATTTGTATGTTTCAGCTTTTTATTTCAAGTAAGTAATTAAATTTTTCATATGTGCCTTAATTACATTTGTATCTTTCAGCTTTTTATTTCAAGTAAGTAATTCAATGTTTCATATGTGCCTTAATTACATTTGTATGTTTCAGCTTTTTATTTCAAGTAAGTAATTAAATTTTTCATATGTGCCTTAATTATATTTGTATGTTTCAGCTTTTTATTTCAAGTAAGTAATTAAACTTTTCATATGTGTCTTAATTATATTTGTATGTTTCAGCTTTTTATTTCAAGTAAGTAATTCAATGTTTCACATGTGCCTTAATTACATTTGTATGTTTCAGCTTTTTATTTCAAGTAAGTAATTAAATTTTTCATATGTGCCTTAATTACATTTGTATGTTTCAGCTTTTTATTTCAAGTAAGTAATTAAATTTTTCATATGTGCCTTAATTATATTTGTATGTTTCAGCTTTTTATTTCAAGTAAGTAATTAAACTTTTCATATGTGTCTTAATTATATTTGTATGTTTCAGCTTTTCATTTCAAGTAAGTAATTCAATGTTTCACATGTGCCTTAATTACATTTGTATGTTTCAGCTTTTTATTTCAAGTAAGTAATTAAATTTTTCATATGTGCCTTAATTACATTTGTATGTTTCAGCCTTTTATTTCAAGTAAGTAATTAAACTTTTCATATGTGTCTTAATTATACTTGTATCTTTCAGCTTTTTATTTCAAGTAAGTAATTAAACTTTTCATATGTGTCTTAATTATATTTGTATGTTTCAGCTTTTCATTTCAAGTAAGTAATTCAATGTTTCACATGTGTCTTAATTACATTTGTAGGTTTCAGATTTTTATTTCAAGTAAGTAATTTAATGATTCATATGTGTCTTAATTATACTTGTATGTTTCAGCTTTTTATTTCAAGTAAGTAATTTAATGATTCATATGTGTCTTAATTATACTTGTATGTTTCAGCTTTTTATTTCAAGTAAGTAATTAAATTTTTCATATGTGCCTTAATTACATTTGTATGTTTCAGCTTTTTATTTCAAGTAAGTAATTAAATTTTTCATATGTGCCTTAATTACATTTGTATGTTTCAGCTTTTTATTTCAAGTAAGTAATTAAATTTTTCATATGTGCCTTAATTATATTTGTATGTTTCAGCTTTTTATTTCAAGTAAGTAATTAAACTTTTCATATGTGTCTTAATTATATTTGTATGTTTCAGCTTTTTATTTCAAGTAAGTAATTAAACTTTTCATATGTGTCTTAATTATATTTGTATGTTTCAGCTTTTCATTTCAAGTAAGTAATTCAATGTTTCACATGTGTCTTAATTACATTTGTATGTTTCAGGTTTTGATTTTAAGTAAGTAATTTAATATTTCACACATATATTGTTATTTGCCCCTATTTTTTCGAGTCGACTCGATTTTTATTTTACTATTTTTCCGAAAATTTTAAACATTCGACTTATTTATCGAGTGTTTCGCGAGTGAGTGTTGTGAGTGTTTTACACGAAGAAAGAAGAAGAAAATCTACAATCTTCCCACAAGAACGGAAAGTATGAATTATGCATGCCTAAATGAACATACATTATAACGTTACTAATCTTACATTTGCTTCTCTGCATATGTTTTTTATTCCAGATAATTATTGCATAGGTAATCATTGAAGACTGCCTTGGAAGGATTTCATCGGATGCGCTAATTTTAAGTTAATTTTAAGCTGCGTACATATGTTGTAATATTGTAGTATGAGTGCGTGTGTGAAATGCGTATATACGAAACTTGAAGATATCATCGAGGGATCATCGAGGGATGCGTGCGTTAGTTCTAAGTTAATTGTAATCTCGTGGGAGGGTGGGTGGGTCCCTGTAAGTGCCTCTAATTCTAACTTGCACCCATTTTCACAATTGGTGAACTTTTCTCGCGTTAGATTGTAGTATACCCAGTTATTTTCTGTCAATTGGTCCGAACCCAAGTGGATCATTGGGGGTTGGTAGTGCTGTGAACACGCGGCAGGGTTGAGCTTCAAACACTGGTGTAGCGCCAGGGACACATCTCTGCGAGGCATTTTGATTGATGTACCATCTCGATCTGCCGCTTCACGGCGTGGGTATCCTCTCTGCTGTTAGACTCCCTTTCAACGGGAGCGGGGAGAAATGGGAAACCCTTCGCGGATGTGTCACTCGTTCTTATCAGTGTTTTCGGTTCAATTCGGTCTCGTGGTTCACGTAAGCCACTATTCGACTACCCTTTGACCCATGAAGGCGAGGTTCACTTGACGGAAAATGCTGATCCATTTTTTAGCAGAAAGTTCTTCTAACTTTCTTTCCTTCTTGTAGAAAGTTCTTCTAACTTTCTTTCCTTCTTGTAGAAAGTTCTTCTAACTTTCTTACTCCCCTTGCTTTTTTACTTCGTTATAGATTATTCGAGTGCAAGCTTAGAATAAGAGGTACGCGTGCGGCGTTTAGAATAAGTATGTTAAGCGTGTGTGTATGCGATTGCTGTTTAAAATTGCACTCATTTTAATTAGCGAACTTTTTCCGCGTTAGATCATAGTATAAGTTCCTCTCTTCCTTTCTTTCTCTCTCGTTTAGCGTTTCATTTTACGTAATGCGAGTGCAATTTTATAACAGAGTATGTGGGATCCCACGATATTAGTATTAAGTTTATAAGTGAGTTGAGCGCTTACAATTCTAACTTGCACCCATTTTCACAGTACGTGAATTTTGTGCGCGATAGAGTAGTATCCACCTTTTTGCGAAAGTTCTTCTAACTTTCTTTCATTCTTGTAGAAAGTTCTTCTAACTTTCTTTCATTCTAGTAGAAAGTTCTTCTAACTTTCTTTTCTTTTAGTAGAAAGTTCTTCTAACTTTCTTCCCTTCTCCCTTTGCTTTTTATACCGTTTTAGATAACACGGGTGCAATCTTAGAATGCGAGCGTTAATTGTATGGTGTGCTATGAGTTAGTTTTAAGAAACTTGCGAGCGATACAAGTTCTTTGCTATATTATGGTAAAGAACTTGTATATTTTTGCGAGCCTACGGGCTAAGTAGAGTCAGAACTCATTTATCCTTCTGATAAATGAGGTAGTTGCAAATGGTGGGTGGTTGGGATTTGGAGTTAGGGTGGGTCACTTTCGTAGCAACCTCCACGTGGTGTGACCTGGTAATCGATATCGCTTTCTAAATACTTTGAAATGAACTTTAAAAAACGATATCGAGCTAATAGCTACGATTTACTGTTAAATTATAATTTCATTGCATTTTCTTTTACGAAAATGTTTTGGATATGTGTGCTCGCTAAATGCACCATTTGGAGTTCCAAGAATCGTGCATTAAACGAGCATGCATCAATATAACGATAAGTCTAATTAAAAATCCTGCGCGTTTATGAAACGCCCGATTTAAATAACTTTCCTGCTGGCAATGAGATGAGAAAAAATACGCTCTTACTAAAAGTCTCACCGTTCTACTAAAAAGTAAAACTTGAAAATAAAATGAGAAAGCTAATAATCAAGTCTGTACTTATAAAAATTAAACCCCGATTTTTCGAAAATAAAATAGTGCGATAATGGACTACAAAATTGCCGTCCATCTAGCGGTGAAAGGTGGAACTACAAAAATATAAAATTGCGAATTTTGACGAAATTAACGAATTTTAAGTATTTCTGAGACTTGTAAATTGTTATATGATCAAATTAGAAGTGAAATAATATTGTAAAAGCTTGCTGAGAGCTTTGGGAAAGGAAATGAGAAAAAGGTCGTTTTATGGATAAAAAGTGCAGCGCCATCTAGCGGCGAAACAGGTGAACTAATCGAAAAAAATGCATGTCCGAATACGCATATAAGGAAATTATAAAAAGTCATATTTCGTAACTTTCACCACACATTATGCTTCCTCAGACATTTTAAAGCAAATTTATATGAACATTTGGTGCGTTTTGTTGCCGATTAAGTCCAGAAAATCGATATTTATTGAATTAGGTCTAAAACGGTACAGGTGGCGCCATCTAGCGGTGAGAGGAGGAACTACGAAATCACAATATTGCGATTTTCTGCAAAATTAGCGTATTTTATGCACTTTTGAGGCTAGATTATTGCTCTGGAATCTCTTGTAGGCTGAAATAATGTTACAAGAACTTCCTCAGAGCGGTAGAAACGAAAATAAAAAAATAGGGCATTTCGTGGACTAAAAAATTGCCTGCCATCTAGCGGTGAAAGGTAGGAACTAATGGAGCCAAATTCGAAATAATACCCCTTCGGATATATTGATTTTCTGGGCTTAATCGGCAATAACATGCATCAAGTATTAATAATAATTAACTCTGGAATGTCTCAGGAAACATAATATGTCCAGAAAGTCATGAAATATGTCTTTTTATATTTTTCCAATATGCGTGTTCGGATATACATTTTTCTCGATTAGTTCACCTGTTTCGCCGCTAGATGGCGCTGCATTTTTTTGTCCATAAAATGATCTTTTTTTTATTTCCGTTTCCAGAGCTTTTAGCAAGCTTTTATGACATTATTTCACTTCCAATTTGATCATGTAACAATTTACAAGTCTCAGAAATACTTAAAATTCGCTAATTTTGTCAAAAATCGCAATTTTATATTTTTGTAGTTCCACCTTTCACCGCTAGATGGACGGCAAATTTTTAGTCCATTATCGCACTATTTTTTTTATAACTTCTGTATATCAATTCTAATTTTTATACTTGCATTTGTAGTTCGTAGAGAGTTTTGTCACCATATAGTGACTGATAGCTATGGATAGCTATAGATAGTTATGTACCTACTAAGTTAAATAACAAAAAAATAAAAAGGAAACGCACTATTTTATCTAATAGCGCGAGAAACAAAAAGAAAATGTATGGAAGGAAGGAAAATAGAGAAAATAACTATGAGGGTTAATTATTAAGCACAACCTATTTAGGTTGAATTATTATAACTTTTTATTCGTTTACGTCTCAATGGGTATAAATATTAATTTGTCCATAAAAACATTACAGTAGCTTCTTAGTTATTACGAGAAAAGTACACAGTTATATTTACACCATTAGTTATAATTATTATACTTAGAAATATGTGCTATTTACTTATATTACAAATGTATAATTGGACAATGAGTTAATAAAGTGGCAGCAATTAAATGAAATTACAAGGAACACAGTAATGGCAGTGTTAGAAAAAGTTTGCATAATTTTTTCGTTTAAAAAATTATCTGATAATTATTATCATCTATATGTTTCGAGTATCACGTAAAATATTATAACATTTTTCAAACTTTACAATCTTCCTTTCGTTTGTGTTAATAATACAATAATTGTGCTGACAATGCGTGTAATAATCATACAATAATTGTATTAATAACATTACAATAATATTTAAATTAACTAACTTTAATTAATTAATTAAAAATAGCATACAAGATAACGTTGTTCTAATTTACATAAATATTTGGTAACGAAACCTGCCAGAATATTAATAATTCATTTATTCATGCATTACCACCGACTTCAATTAAAATTTGAATCAACATAATTAATATTAATTATGATCGAATTAATATTAATTACGAATATATTGGAAATTAATATTGATATTTTAGTACAATTTAATTTAAATACGCGAATGTAAATCTAAAAATTAAATTTCTCAGATTTTCGAAAATTTGTTTTATTTAAAAATATTCAAAGTTGTCTCTTTTTCTGTGAAACATATGAGTGTCAATTATCCAGAAAATATTTTCAAATCACGATATAAAATAGTACACTGCATTTTTCAAAATTAAAAGTATTAATAGCATCTTCAATAATTAATAGAAAAGAATATTTCAATAATTTTTCAATGATATGTTCTTCCATTTATTATACAATAGCGACGTTTAAATAAATTTTGCAATTTCTCCAAGAATTTTGCATTAAAATTTTCTTCTTGCATTTTCCCACAGCTATACATATATACAATTTAAAACGTAATTAATAATTATAAAAATTTCTTTAACGTTTATTTAAACAGTCCCTATCGTATAATAAGTGAAATTTGTCTCCGCAAATACATTCATCACGATTTTAAAAATAGTCAAACTTGTTAGCTTTTCAGAAAGTTAACAGCTGTTCTTCAACAAATCCCGTAATTTTCAGTTTACACATTTACACTTATACGTTGTTTAAATAATCTACAATATTAACATTACACTATGCCCATCGAGAATTCATACACGAAAAGCGTCGACAGTAATTACTGAGTGCTATTAAAAACTTTATACAAATTTATTATACACTTTATTGTTGAACAAAAGTTTGCATATCGAACCGCAAGAAATTTCATCAATTTTACGAATTTTGTTTAATATTAAAATGCGAATCTTAAAAAAAGAATGTCTACTAATTTTTGCGAATTCGCAAATTTTGTAAAAATCAAAGAAAATATTTGTGCCATTTGAAATTTTTATAACAAATTGTATTCGTCGCTTATGTATTAAAATCGAATCAGACGAATTTTAATAATGATCTTTTGAAATAATCTTTTGGCACAATTTGTTAATTATAGTAAACTGTCGCTACAATTACATAATTTTTCAAAATTATGCTGCGAAAATCGATCCTATATTCGACAGTCCTTTTCCGCCATCTTATTTGTATTGGTCAAGCCGTTAACTAAAATTTCCTTCGCCCCATTTTAAAATCGACTGTACAATATTTACACTTTGCCAAGATTCTTATAAATTTTGCAATTATTGCTTTTCGTGAAACGGAATTTGTGAAATTTTGCTTGACCATAATAAAATTAGAACTGAAGAGAGCACAGGTGGATAACATGAAATTATGAATAAATAAAAATTGTAAAATTTTTGAGGGTGCAGCTTTACTCGAAGATAAATCAAAGTTTGAAATATTGTTTGTAGATAATTAAAAATATTTTATTTCAGATTTTTCTAATATTTTCATTTTGCAATAGTTGTTCTGCTATTTTTAAAGTCGTCGAAGAAATCTAAATTTTTCATTCAGAAACTGAATATTTAAAACAGCAACTAGTACGAAAATTTGGATCTATTAAAAGCTGTTTAAAATTGATTTCCAGCAGACTTGTTAATAAAGAATTTATTAGTAAGAATAATTTATTTTTCTAATAAGTATTTCTTAGAATTTTTCATTAGAAATATGTAGAATTTCAGTGGAAAATTTCTTTCAGACATTCAATAATTTTCGCAAAAAAAAATTAGTATGAAATTTTTAAAAATTATTTTCACGTTTGTGTATAAAGATTTTTACGAAAAATTTTAGTTTAAAATTGCTCTCAAACTTACTCTTAATAAATTAGTACAAAAAATTGTAGTTCTTCACTGCAAATTCTTATGAAAAAATTGTAACACAACATTTTTAATCTGAAAGATTTTTCAGACCAATAAAAATGAAAATTTGCTCAAAACTGCGAATGTACAAGCTGCACCCTCATAACCTAAAAGTAGAGAATACGAAATAAAGTGGATAAAAACGAAAGGAAACTTGTAAACGATATCTTTATTACAGTAAAAATGGAAAAGAAAATATAAAGCGTATGAAACCGACGTCGCTTGGTTTCTCAATCGAGGAAACATGGTATAAAATCGATAATCGTTAATGTTACGAGTGTACATTCGGAACTTATCTGTATATGTAGAATACCGTGGCGCTTGAAGCGTTCACGGACCGATAATATCTCATAGCTCATCATTGAATTTCAAACAAAATTTACCGGAATATGTCGTATAAAATGCACTTTCCGTTTGTTATCGAGTTTATATAATTCCATACATGCTGCAACTCGTAACGAGATTTATAAATCGAGAAACGCGATATAATGAACACATAGAAGGCTGTGAAATGGAAATTTGTTTCCGCTGAAACGATCACTTTGTTGATTGCGTAAAAACATATGGTAATGCCTGTTTAATAGCTGATTAAACCGTATAATTTGTGTTGGAAATTTTCCTGCTAATTTTTGTATACTGATTTTGAGAATAGGGGATTTTGGGAATTTGGGGGATTTTGGGAATTTGGGGATTTTGAGAATAGGGGATTTTGAGAACTGGGGATGTTGGGAGTTGGGGATTTTGGGAATTGGGGATTTTCAGAATAGGGGATTTTGAGAATTGGAGATTTTGGGAATTCGGGGGATTTTGGGGATTTTAGGAATTGGTGATTTGGGAATTAGGGATGTTGGGAGTTGGGAATTTTGGGAATTGGGGATTTTGAGAATAGGGGATTTTGAGAATTTGGGGATTTTGAGAATTGGGGATTTTGGGAATTCGGGGGATTTAGGGAATTTTAGGAATTGGGGATTTGGGAATTAGGGATGTTGTGAGTTGGGGATTTTGCGAATAGGGGATTTTGAGAATTGGGAATTTTGGGAATTCGGGGGATTTTGGGGATTTTAGGAATTGGGGATTTGGGAATTAGGGATGTTGGGAGTTGGGGATTTTAGGAATTGGGGATTTTGAGAATTGGGGATTTTGAGAATGAGGAATTTTAGAAATTTTGGGAATTTGAGGAATTTGAGGAATTTGGGAAATTTGGGAAATTTGGGAATTTTGGGGAATTAGGGATGTTGGGAGTTGGGAAATTTGGGAATTAGGGATTTTCAGAATTGGGGATTTTGAGAATGAGGAATTTTGGGAATTTGAGGAATTTGGGTAATTTAAGGAATTAGGGATGTTGGGATTTGGGAAATTTGGGAATTGGGGATTTTGAGAATGAGGAATTTTGCGAATTTGAGGAATTTGGGAAATTCGGGAACTTTGGGAATTTGGGGAATATGAGGAATTTGGAAAATTTGGGAAATTTGGGGAATTAGGGATGTTGGAAGTTGGGAAATTTGGGAATTGGGGATTTTTGGAATGAGGAATTGTGGGAATTTGAGGAATTTGGGAATTTTGGGAATTTGAGGAATTTGAGGAATTTGGAAAATTTGGAAAATTTGGGAAATTTGGGGAATTAGGGATGTTGGGAGTTGGGAAATTTGGGAATTAGGGATTTTGAGAATTGGAGATTTTGAGAATGAGGAATTTTGGGAATTTGGGGAATTTGTGGAATTTGTGGAATTTGGGAAATTTAGGAAATTTGGGGAATTAGGGATGTTGGGAGTTGGTGACTTTGTTAATTGGGGATTTTGAGAATGAGGAATTTTGGAAATTTTGGGAATTTGAGGAATTTGGGAAATTTGGGGAATTAGGGATGTTGAGAGTTTGTGGACTTTGCGAATTTGGGGAATTTAGGGATTTTGGAATTAGAGATGGAAATTGGGGATTTTGGGTATACTGTGTCAAACTTCACCTGGAGCTTGTATACTTCGGTACATTCTACAATAAAATTTCATTTCTCCAATGTTCGATTAATTTGGGAAATAAAGTTCGTTGGAGACCCTCATGATATTCAACATAACAGAATTTATTTCAAAATTAAAGTGTTTAATTTTTTATCCCACTTCTTTATACCCTGAACTACTTTTAATCTCCGTAAATCTCTTTTATTTTGCATAGTTTTTATATTTAAAAAATTTCAACAAAATTGGGAGATGTGTAGTATTACACAGTTTGGAAGTTATTAAACAGGCATTGCCGATACATATTAGTTAGAAAAGACAGTAATAGGGAATTATTTTCTGTCTCAGAACGTACAGAATTTGTTTTTGCAATTTGAATAAAGTTTTCATCAGGATTATAGAAAAGATCACGATGGTCAACGCGTTACAAACGAGGGTACAGTGGGTTCGAAACGCTCGAACCAATTAATATTTAAACATAACCTATAATCTATGCAAGCATACAGTAAATACGTATATTCTTGTCACATGATCCGTATATTCCTCACGTTTCGAGAATATCGGATCAGGTATTGCAAATTAAGTTAATAGAACGATATGAAGTTCAAGCTTTTTGGATTCGGCAGAATTCTCGGAGGCAGTGTATCAAATTTGGACAAATTCGGGATTGATATGGGAGACTCTTGTTATATTGCCGTAAACGAGGTGACGTTGTTGCAAATATAGAGAGAATTTATGCAGAGCTTGTTGCTTTCAATTTATTTGAAGCTTGAACATTTTCTAATTTCAAAGTAAAACATCTAAATTAAAGCTTCCATGCTTTTACACTCAAAAAAATTTGAAAATCAAATTTTTGGGAGCTACTTTAATCTTCAATTCTAAGTTTTGTATATTCACTATCTAAAACGTAATATGAAGGTTAATTGTAAATTGGTAAAATGGCAATATAAGGCGAGTCCACCATACATCAAAGTAGCAATTATAACCACAAAATGTTTACTTCAATTATTAATAATTTACCATCAGTTTTAAAATGGCCGAATCGTATTGTGTAAATAAACACTCGAAACTTGCAATGACGATTTTTCTGCCGAATTCAAACAGCGTTAAACTTGCAACAGGGCAGAAAATACAATCGTCAATTAACTTAATTATCTGTTCAGAAGGGTTTATCACTTAACATTGAATGGTCAATATCGTTATAGTAAAAAATCTTCTCGCAGTATTTGAGTCGTTTAAACTGATTAGTCTCTAAGGAGGACGAACAACGATGATAACCTGCATCGAGTGTTATCGCTGAATTAATTACACGTATGTCTTCGACTGATCTACCTGTGTCGAAATGCGACGAGGTTTACGAAAGAGTCACTTAAGAACCAATAATGCAATATAGTGAAACTTTTCTTCATCCGTAGATTAAAGATGGCTGAGTTTGTATATACAGGGTGCTCATTTTAATAGTATTCAATTAATCTTGTGATAATTTGATGAAGGAAGATTTGTAAAATTGAGAACTCTTCATTTTTGTGACTATATGAGGTCATAATAGACCCCGTTAATTTTCTTTTAAAATAATTTTTAACATAACATAATTTCATTTTAAATACAATAGTAAACTATTTACTACTTCATTATTATTCTTTCAATTATTATATTTAAGAATTTTTGAACGTTTTAAGAATTGTCTGCGTGACGGCCGCCGTACGGTCTGCGGAACAAAATGGCCGCCGTACGGTCCTCTGAACAAAATGGCCGCCGTACCTGCAGAACAAAATGGCCGTCACATCAGTCAACAGTTGAGTTATGATAATTGAAAATTAGAAGATTACATATTATTTTCAGTTGGTAGGTAATCTTTGCGAGACAATAGTGCTGTGTTTGATAAACTGCAACTACTATTTTTGTACTACTTGATAGTTTACGTGAAAAATGTTTAAATTCTTGAATAGAATGAAATGACGTTTATTAACACGTTGTGTAGATAAAATTGTATCAGTAGGTAAACTGTTTCATTTTTAAAGTTTAATTTCTAGGTTAATGAATATAAAATTTCCAAAAGTTAAACAATCCATTTCTTAATAATTATTAATTACAGTGATACCTTTTCAGATACAAATATTCATTTTCCTTCTATGTCTTTTGATTTTATCATCATTGGAGATAATTTTGTACTTTTAATAAGACTTGCAATTTAAATCCGTATAATCAAACGATTTAATTGATATTTCACTTTTAATAATATTTGAGAAATTTTAATTACGTTAAATAATTGGTAATTAAAAATTTTGTTAGTTCTTTATCAAACTATCACAAGCAGTTAAACAGTTACAAATACGATTATGACAAACACCCTATTAGAATAATACTATTGTCCACAAGTCTAATTGCGCTAATGAGCACTGCAAAAATTTCGGATGACATTAATTAACGAAAATTAAAAGAGGAATATTAAAACGAATATTCGATTTAAATTCTTCTCAGAAAATTTCAACAATAAAAATATGATTCCACAAATTATAAAAATTTCTTTGTTTCTATCAATTATAAACATTTCTATAATTCTTTACATCATAACATTTTTGCATTTCTATAAATTATAACAAATTTCTATTATTCCACAAATTACACAAATTTATATAGTTCTTTACATTATAAAAATTTCTGTAATTCCACAAATTATAAAAATTTCTACAGTTCCAAAAATTACAAAAATTTCAATAATTCCATAAATTATAAAAATTTCTACAGTTCCAAAAATTACAAAAATTTCAATAATTCCATAAATTATAAAATTGTTTA
Source organism: Megachile lagopoda (assembly GCA_036983795.1). Classification (NCBI taxonomy): domain Eukaryota; kingdom Metazoa; phylum Arthropoda; class Insecta; order Hymenoptera; family Megachilidae; genus Megachile; species Megachile lagopoda. Next base: position 4,246,810 of record CM072793.1, read on the forward strand.
CAATACATAAATCATAAAAATTTCTATAATACCACAAATATAAAAAAAATGTATAAAAATTGAAATTAAACAGTCTAACAAATAAATGATCGTCTCGATAAACAAAAAATGGCGATAATTTGAATATAATACTAAGCATTATGAATATCACACCTCCATTTTCTTTACAGACAAACTTGTGGACACTAGACTTGGTATTTGTATCATTTTTTAAACATTTTTCACAATGATTCGGTGTTAGCGATATATACACACGTTCGTATAAAAATTACTTTAGGAAACATTGAGAAAATTAGGATGGAACGTATCCGTGGATGTTCTTTCTTTCTTTTGTTTTTTTTTTACAAAAGAACGTGTTCGCTGAAAACTGAAAGCATTGCGCGGTCCAGCCGCTTCTCTGCTATCTTTACGCTCTTATCATTAGTTTGGACTCGATACTTTCAAGCTAAGAATGCGAAATGAAACATCTCGATTAAAACATTCAGTTATAGAAGATTAAAACACCTTTGCACTGACTTCAATCTTGCTGATTCTTGTTTTTAACTGGACGCTTATTTAAAGAACAACAGATTCAATGTAGAACTTGAAATCATGTAGATGTTACCTCAGAGATACAACACACTGTTTATGGTACACTTTTGTTATGTATAAAAATTCGTGGAATATTTTAAAGCATATGGGAGGTGAGTAAAGAAATAACTTGTGATGCCAATGTCATTTTGTTATAGTCAATAAGGTTCAACAATTTTTGTACTGGATGGATTTATGTGAGGACCATAATGTGGACACACCTTAAAATTTGATTTCAGAATATGTGAATGTGGAGATTTGGGTATGTGAAAGTTTGGAAATTTGAGACTTTGGGAATTGGGGGTTTTGAGAATTTTGGGAATTTGGGGGATTTTGAGAATTTTGGGAATTTTGGGAATTGGGGATTTTGAGAATAGGGGATTTTGGGAATTTGGGGATTTTGAGAATTGGGGAATTTGGAAATTCGGAGGATTTTGAGAATTTGAAGATTTTGGGGATTTTAGGAATTGGGGATTTGGGAATTAGGGATGTTGGGAATTAGAGATGTTCGGAGTTGGGGATTTTGGGAATTGGGGATTTTGAGAATGAGGAATTTTGGGAATTTTGGGAATTTGGGAAATTTGGGGAATTTGGGGAATTGGGGATGTTGGGAGTTGGGAGTTGGGTATTTCGGGAATTTCAGATCTTGGGAATTTGGGGAAATTTGGGAATTTGGAGATTTTGAGAATTTGGGAATTTTGAGAATGAGGAATTTTGGGAAGTTGGGAAATTTGGGAATTTTGGGGAATTGGGGGTGTTGGGAGTTGGAAGTTGGAGATTTCGGGAATTTGGGATTTTGGGGAAATTTGGGAATTGGGGATTTTGAGAATTGAGGATTTTGGGAAATTGTGGAATTTGGGGATTTTGGAATTAGAGATGTTAGGATTTGGGGATTTTGGGAATTAGGAATTTTGAGTATTTGGGGAATTTGGGGAATTTGAGATTTGGGAATTAGGGATGTTGGGAGTTGGGGATTTTGGGAATTTGATAATTTAGGGATTTGGGATTTTGGAAATTGTGGAATTTAGGAATCTGGGAATTTGGGAATCTAGGAATTTGGGAATTTGGGAATTTGGGAATCCAATATTTGGAAATTTGGAAATATACAGATTTTGAAATTATGAAATTCAAGGATGTAATAACTTTGAAGGATGTAAGAACCTCACAAGGATGTAAGGTCTTAATATCTTGGGAATTTTGGGGATTTCGGGAAATTTAGGAATTTAGGCATTTGAGAATTTGAGAATTTAAAAATTTGAAAATTTGGTAATATGGAAACACAATCTAAAAAGTTTCCGATAATTTGAATCTAGCAATCAGCTTGATATCGTGTTTGTGTCACCAAACGGGAATTTACCTAACAAGAAATTATCAAGATTTCATTATAACATCTAAAACAGAACAAATAATTAGTTGTAACAAAAATCTTGAAATGCAAGAAAAATATGAAATATTATTGAAGTAAAATTTTAAATATTACCCTTGATTTTTTAAAAATAAGTCAGACTGGAATCAGAAATTCTTGAACCTTACTAAGAATTATAACCTGAATCTTTGAATATGTATCCAAAATTGATGTACCAACCAGACAGACTAGAGTTATTACATTTTCAGTATAGAATTTATTTATCAGCTAAACAGACAGATAAAATACGCTCACCTCGATAAAATCAATGATTATGTTTAATTCTTCGATACTTGATTGTCATTCGTGCAATTTATTCATTTATTTTCCACGATGAAACTGAATATTTATCTCGAATCTATCACGAGCTCAAAAATTTCAAATAAAATATCTAAATAAATTGTATCAATTCTTCTTACGCGTTTTATTAATATTTCATTTATTTAACTCAACGAAACTTTTTTATGTTTGTAATAAATATACTACTGCATCATATGTATTAAAAAAATATTTGTACACATTTTCCTTTATTCACAAAACAAATTTTTCTTTCAAGCAAAATTTGTAATGAGATAAAATTAATATATCCCTCAATGTACTAAAAAAAATATTTATATTTTTCCTTCACTCACGAAACAAAATTTCTCTTCATTTTCAAGCAATAAATCTCGGATATCGAATCTTTTACTATTCTTCTTTTCTTTACTTTACCTAAAATTCCCAAATTTGTCATCGAGGAACGAAAGAAACATAAGCTCTGTTTGGTACATCGACTGATACACTTTTCATGTTCCTATGAAATATTCTGTGTGTGTTTATCCGTCATCGGTACCATAAAAGCGTCCATAACCTCAATATATTCAATAATCAATATAGAAAGAAAAGATGCAACGAACAGAAACTTCATCGAAACCTGAGACACCGTTCGCATATCACTTCCAAACATCACAGGCTGAAATGATCAACAATTCCGAAACGATGTGAACAAAAGCGTACAAAGTCCGATCGTTAACGAATCTCTCAGAAAAAGAAAAGTTAGGTTAGGACGCTCGCAACGAGGCCTATCTAGAATTTACAACGTTTCAATAACACAGTGTCCACTTTTCTACGCTGTAACCTGCTGCGTGATCAGAGTGGACATAGGTTATAAACGTAGAGCTGGCAAATCAACTTTTAACGTCATTCAGCGAGGAAATTCTCTAGGAAATAGTTTAGGTAATTTTACAAATCATGAAAACGCGAATTTGGTTGATGGTACATGGCTTGCTTTCAATAATGTATCATTTTTGTTTGCAATTTGGGAACATCTAGGGAAATTCTAGGGACATTTTTTGGGAGGATGCAGAGGGATGAGTGAATCTAGGGAGAACCATGGAGAGGTTAGGGAGAATTTAAGAAGAGGGAGAATAGGGGTTGAGAGTTTGGACCTAGGGAATTTGGGGAATTTTTAGGAGTTGCTACGTTTGAATTCTTGAAATTTGGGATTTTGGAATTGTAGAATTTTAGGACTTCAGGATTTTGGAATTTTGCACTTTGGGATTTGGACTGAGGGAGTTTGGGAATTTTTAGTGGGGGAATTTGGGACTTAGGGACTTTGGGACTTAGGGACTTAGGGACCTAGGGACTTAGGGATCTAAGGACTTAGGGACTTAGGGGCTTAGGAACTTTGGAATTTAGGAATATTGGGACTTTGGGACTTAGGGACTTTGGAATTTAGGGACTTAGGGACTTTGGAATTTAGAAATATAGAAATTTTGGGACTTTGAGACTTAGGGACTTAATTAACTTAATTTAGGGACTTAGGAACTGTGGAATTTAGGAATATAGGAATTTTGGGACTTTGGGACTTTGGGACTTTGGGACTTAGGGCTTAGGGACTTTGGGACTTAGGGACTTTGGAATTTAGGGACTTAGGGACTGTGGAATTTAGGAATACAGGAAGTTTGGGACTTCGAAATGATAGAATGTTGGAAATTTGGGACTCAGGAACTTAGGGACTTAGGAATTTTGGGACTTAGGGACTTAGGGACTGTGGAATTTAGGAATACAGGAAGTTTGGGACTTCGAAATGATAGAATATTGGAAATTTGGGACTCAGGAACTTAGGGACTTAGGAATTTTGGGACTTAGGGACTTTGGAATTTAAGAATTTTGGGACTTTGACATGATAGAATATTGGAAATTTGGGACTCAGGAACTTAGTGATTTATGAATTTTGGGACTTTGAAACTTTGGGACTTAGGGACTTAGGGTCTTTGGAACTTAGGGACTTAGGGACTGTGGAATTTAGGAAAACAGGAAGTTTGGGACTTCGAAATGATAGAATATTGGAAATTTGGGACTCAGGTACTTAGGGACTTAGGAATTTTGGGACTTAGGAACTTTGGAATTTAAGAATTTTGGGACTTTGACATGATAGAATATTGGAAATTTGGGACTCAGGAACTTAGTGACTTAGGAATTTTGGGACTTTGAAACTTAGGGACTCAGGGACTTAGGAACTTAGGAATTTTGGGACTTTCAAATGATAGAATATTGGAACTTCGGGACGGGGACCTTTAGAATATTGGTATTTCACGATTTTTAAATTATGGAGTAAACTTTGAAACATTGGGACTTAGAAATCATAGAATATTGCAACTCGGAAGCGTTGGGACTTAGGAACTTTAGAATTCCGTTTCTTAATTTGGGACTTAGGGGCAATTTTGTTATTTTTAAATCACAAATTGAAACTCTAAGATTTTGGGACTCTAAAACTTCAGGACCTGTCAAATTTGGGCCTTGTTTGGAGCTCTAAAATTTTCAAATGACTTTGCCAGAAATGGCCTCTAAACACATCTCTACCATCCTTGAGTATTTAGGGCCTCATCACAATTCCGTAAACTCTGAGACCTACGGCGCATGCTCACCAGCCCATATTCGCGTTTTCGTCACCGCCCAAATTCAAGTAAGTAGGAGATTTCGGTGTTAAAATGGCGTTAAAATTTGTGTAGCTAGCTGTTATCCTACCACGACAGACACCTGGCCTGTCGATACAAAGAGAAGAGGGAACGTGCCGGCGTGTAACGGAGGATCGATATACCCGAAGTGGCTCGAGCGACCGTTTTAACGACCAATTAGAGCAACGGAAAGTTATTGTGTACTTGCGTGTTATATGGCTTCGTTCTCCCCTGGTGAAGGCACCACGAGGAGTTTTAGTGTGCGGTGAAGTCGGCCGTGTTTCACCGCGCCCCCACGACACATCATGTCGATCGATTTTAATGCATCGACACACTGTTCCCCATAAACCGAGCTGAGGTTATTACTCCATAGCGCGTTCGAACCTTACATTTCCATAGAGCACTGCCATAATGCGTGTAATTGTCATCGATGGTTACTGTGAGCGTGCAGATTCTATGAATATCCAATCCAGTTGGCGTGTGAGGTCCACCCAAAAAATCCCCACACTTCCAACATAGCAAAGAATCATAATGAAGATACGTGTCTTTCATATTCCCAATTGCAGCTACTAACATCTCACGCGCCAACTCGTGGCTATTGAAGGTTTTATGAATATGCAACTTGAAGGTTGTATGAATATACATATGCAACTTTTATGAACATATGACCTTTTATATATGCTTGCCCGAACGATAAAGATGCTATTTTAACCTCCTGAATTCCGAACGCGGTTCTTATTCTTACCCAGATGAATCTTGACTCTTGTTTCCCGGAATATCTCCAGAATCGAATAGGTCGAGCTAAACATAGACTATCCGTCAGTTCTATAAAATATCAATTGAATACGAGATTAGACAGCGAAGATGAAAACACAAAAGAGTCTTCCCTGCAGCTCACAGTATTAAAACTGACGCAACGTCAGCAATTTCGTTCGAAAATACGCATTCTCGGTTGCATATAAAATGTAAAAATATTTGGACGAATTGAATTCCCGGATTTCAAAAATATTCGCAAGCTTTCTCTTTGCTCGGTAATTGGTTCCGTACGATATGTTCGTTTTCGGCGAATTCGAAATCAATTGCACGGTGGTTAACGTTTCGCTTGATACGCTCCTGAAACTGTTCTGGCGCCATCTACAGTTTCTATCTTAGGGATCTTTTTAGGCGATACAAAATTCGTACTTAAATTTTGTCTGACCCTATTTGGGATACTTATATCGCACATTTGCGATGTAGCAGTTAAAGTAAGTTGTTCAGGGAAACTTTCTTTTGGAAACCCTGGGTTCTATGAAACATTGATACGGTCCTGTGTAATTGGAAAAAGCTTTCAATTTGTAATTTTTTGTTCAACAAATTCCAGTATCAAGTTAATTATGGTCCTTCTGTTTGAAGAACCCTGGGTTCCACGAATTCTTAATACGGCCCTGTTGTTACAAGTAATCGAAATTGCAGAAAAATGTTTTCGAAAGCATTTTCCGTTCGAGTTTCATTAATATCTCATCGTGGGCCCCACGAAATACGGCCCTGTCCGAGAAAAAATGCTTTCAATCAAAATTTTTCTTCTAACATCAATTTTCTTATTCAGGGACGCCCATGATAGTAACCTCGAGTCCCATGAAATGTTAATACAGACCTGTTTACAAGTAACTAACATTGTAAAAGAACATTTTTCAAAGCATTTTTAATTCAGTATGTTTCATTAATACTTTGAGGTACCCGGGTTGCATCTTGATACAGCCCTGTTTACAAGTAACTGCAATCGTAAAACATTTGCAAAATTATTTTTTGTTCAGTTTCATTAACCTCCTATTGAGGTACCAGGGCACCACAGAATACGGCCCTGTCGAGAAAAATGCTCTTAACAAGGATTTTTCTTTCAAGTTTCATTAACCTCCTATTGAGGTACCAGGGCCCCACAGAATACGGCCCTGCCGAGAAAAACCACCTTCAGTAAGGATTTTCCTTTCAAGAATTAGTACAATCGATCTTTTACGTCAATTATCCTAAATTTTGTGGTTGTTCATAAATGATCAGCGTCGGTAAGGAAGCGACAGTTTCAGGAACGTAGCAACCACCGTGTGTTCTCACGAAACGTGGGGCATGTAATAATAAAGTTACGAAATGTCAGTCAAAAGTTGAAAGTTCTTTGGAAACGTTGGTAAAGTTTCACGGAGTTCGTGAAAGCGCGCGATCTTAAAAATTAAAACGCGTCTCCTGGCTCTTCGGTCCGCCATTTTGAATCGGCTGCTGGCGCGGAATGGTGTCGATGCTTTCGTCGAAACTCTGCTCTTTCTCTCGAGATCGACGATCTTCTTTGCTCGATCAACGTGAACGATCAGCATCTATGAAGATTAGATGCTAGACTGCCGTGGGGGCTCGGAATTGTCAATGCCACTTCGCCTTTTGTGCGAATATGTCCGCTCGCAGGTTTTGGGCGAAGCAGATTCCCAGAATCTGGAAAGAAACGATTACTTTAGTTACGAATTTGTATTTGTGAGATTGAAAATTGTGATCGCGTCGATGAGATTGAGGGGTTATCAATTGTGGGGTTAACGAGAAAGAAATTGGCGTCAAATTTGTCCATACGATAGTTTCAGGGGTGTTATAGGACGTGTTGAGTGCGTCTTCCATTTTGAAATATGCGGTATGGAAAATGGGTCTGGGGGAATTATTATTTTCGAAAATGGGACTGTGGAATGATGGAGTTACGGAATTTTGCTATTTTTTTAGTTTTACAAGTTTGGGGACTAGTTTTGGGACTTTGGGATTTAGGGAGTTTAACATTTGGGGACTTTTGGGACAATGGAATGATGGAACCTTTAGAATTTGGAATTGGGAAACCTTGAGATTTTGGGACCTACGGATTTTTGGGACTTATGGAGTTTAGAACTTGAAGAGTTCGGAAGTTAGGGAGTATGGAATTTATGAAGTTTGGGACTTATGGACTTTGGGACTTATGGACTTTGGGACTTTGGGACTTTGGGACTTTGGGACTTTGGGACTTTGGGACTTTGGGACTTTGGAATTTTGGAAGATTGGAACTTTGAACCATAGAAATTTTGGGACTTAAGAATTTGATGATATAGGAATTTGGGATTTTGAGATATTGGGACTTATAGACTTTGGGACTTTGGAATTTTGGAAGATTGGAACTTTGAACCATAGAAATTTTGGGACTTAAGAAATTGATGATATAGGAATTTGGGATTTTGGGATATTGGGACTTTATAATTTTGGAAGATTGGGACTTTGAACCATAGAAATTTTGGGACTTAAGAATTTGGTAATATAGGAATTCTGGACTAATGGGACTTATGGACCTTGGGACTTTTGAATTTTGGAAATTTGGGACTTTGGATCTTGTAGGTTTGTGAATTTTGAACTTTAGGGACTTCGGTGCTTTGCAAAATCGAATATAAAGATTTTGGGACTTACGAATCTTGAGATCTTGGAACTTTGGAATTTTAAAATTTTGAGACTTTAAATCTTAGGGATTATGGGACATAGTAATATAGGGATTTTGGGACATTGGGACTTACGGACCTTAAAATTTTGGGACTTCGGAGTGTTTGAAGTTTAATACCTTGAACCTTAACAATTGTTTAACTTTGAACCTTAGTGATTTTGGGACTTCGGGAAGACAAAATTTTGAGACTTGCAAATTTTGTAATATAGGAATTTTTATACTTACGGATTCTGACATCTAGGGACTTTGGGACTTAAGAGTTTTAGAAGTTAGGTATTTTGGAACTTTGGAATGTCCAAATTTTGCGAGTTCATTTATACTTTTAATTTTTGAATATTTGGATTTGAATCACGGATTTGATTCTCGACAGGATATTGTAGTTAATTAAATGAAACTCGAGATTACTCAGATTCAATTAAACGCGTCATGATTTAATTATTGAGCTGGGTATTCATGCATCAAATTACGCGAACGTATGGACAGATTTCACTGGAATTTTAAAACTGCCTTTCATTAGCTGCATGCAGTGACTATTACAGAGCATTGTGTGCATTCATACATGCTATTTACGTGACAAATATGATTTATAATATTTTTTAAATCAACCTCGTTATTTGTCGCGATTTGTGGGTCCACGGCGACATTTATCGAGGCATGCTTTTTAATTTCCATGTGTTACATTTAACATCATTCCAGTTTGTGTTTTTGGCTTTTCACATACAAATAATAAATATAGAAATTTTTACATGAAAATAAATATGGAAATTATATTGTTAATTAGAAACAAAAAATACAGATAAAAATAATAAATATAACAATTAAATTTGAAGCAATATAATTTCAATTTTTACGCTCATGCTAAATGCATTTGACATTCGATATATAATTACTCATAAAAGTAGCTTACATAAATTATAGTATATACAGGGTGTTTCATTTAAAGCAATCTTCGTGTGTCTTCGAAATCATTCACTATACCAGAAAATAGAAAAATTTATTCAGTTTCAAATGAAACTAAAATAATTTCGATGAAGATAATTTGGTACTAACAATTCTTCCATTAGCGTGGACGTAGAGGTCATCGTTTTTTAATGGAACAATACATTTCCGAACACACCAATTATGTCCCATCATTTCCCATAAACTATTACTGACCCATTTAAATCCAGTAGCCATGAATTTAACAGCTATTTTAATCTCACCCCATTTAAAAATTTTCGTAAACGAATTTTAAAACAACCACGTTCATTACGTTGAAATGACCTCCTGCAAACCTGTTTAATTAGGTCCGTTTTCAAACAATCAAGAAAGGAATTTTCATGAGGAACCTGTAAATTTCAAATATCTCCTAAACCAACAATTTTTCGATATAAATACATTAATAGTTTTTTACAGAGAATAATAAACTACCTCGATGGGTCTATTCAAAAATATATGTTATCATTAAGAAAATCAAGTTGACCTTCATATGACCTTCATGCGTTCACCTATGAAAAATTTATTAACGCCGAATTATGTATCTATAAATATTGTTCAATTTTTGTTCGAAACATTTTTTTGTATCACTAATAGTTTCGGAGATATATGAAGAGGCTGTTACCGTTCAGAAAATCAAGTTGACCTTCATATGACCTTCATGCGTTCACCTATGAAAAATTTATTAACGCCGAATTATGTATCTATAAATATTGTTCAATTTTTGTTCGAAACATTTTTTTGTGTCGCTAATAGTTTCGGAGATATATGAAGAGGCTGTTACCGTTCAGAAAATCAAGTTGACCTTCATATGACCTTCATGCGTTCACCTATGAAAAATCTATTAACGCCGAATTATGTATCTATAAATATTGTTCAATTTTTGTTGGAAACATTTTTTTGTGTCGCTAATAGTTTCGGAGATATATGAAGAGGCTACTTGTTGTGGAACACCCTGTATGTTATATGGCATCGTAAATTTATGATGGCTGAAACGTGCAATAGAGAGAGGGATAATTATACCTGTGCGAATGCCGTACCAACTGCGCCAGTGGCAATTGCTAGAAGATTTCGTTGAACCCATTCCTCCCCAGCTTGAATACAACCTTTCTCATATATCACTTTGGCAACCTCAAAGTTCTGGAAAACAAAGGCGATTGGCTACTTTCGCTTACCGATTCTCCAGTCTTGCGAATATGGTTGTTAGTCCGACATTTGGCAGAAACTGCGTTAGAACCGGTGGTGAAAGAAATTGTGTGGTTAGAGAAGACAATGTGATTTGGAATATTTTGTTAGAATTTTTTCAGTTATTGATTTTTGGAGGTAGGTTATGGAAGGTGAATTATGTTTGATATGATTATTTGTAATTTTGAGAATTTGGAAAATTGGGAGCTTGAAGATTGCGATATTTTAACAAAACTTGAAAGTACAAAAATGAAAAAATTCGAAAATCTCAAATTGCTATAAAGAAATCTAAAACTAATAAGTTACTCAATCTTCCAATAGATTTCAATGATAAATAAACCCTATTACCTGATACAAATCCGTACGAAGCCTAATTCAACCGCGTCATAGAAGAGGGCCATATAACGAGACTGCGTTCTAACGATTCTTTCACGAATGAAAATGAGAAGTTGAAATCTCGTAGCACGAGACCCTTAGTAGACATACAGCACCCTCTCAGACATTTTATTCGATAAATTTCACCGTGAGAAAACGGGTGTTAACGAGGTTAAATGCGATCTTCTGACACGTAGCGCCAAAGTCCCTAAGACTCCGGCTATAAATTAGCAGTTTGCAGCAGCTCTATCGGGCTCTAAATGAAAACTCTTAAGTAATTCGGGAATTCGCCGTTCTGCTAATGAGGGAACCGTGCAACATCATCAGTGTATCGCGATGGAAGTGGAATTCACGCGAAGAGAACCGGAATGGGTTGCGGGGTAGAAAGTTAGAGAGGGGCGGGGGTGGAGCGAGCAGGAACCGAGACGAAGGAGAGAACTGAAAGCTTTGCGTGGTTACTCGTACACTCGGCCGCAATATATGGCTTCCTTTGGATAACCAAGTCTACACAAACTTGACAATTTTTTGGAAACATTATTAACTCTCATATTATCAAGTTTTCAAATTTATTAACTTTTACGTTTATACATCTTCAAGTTTTCGAAGTCTTAAATTTACAACCTTGCTGATTTTTGAATTTTTAAGGTCCTTTAATTTTACTAGTTTTCAAATTTACGAACTTTTAAATTTACAAATTGTCAAATTTACAAACATTTAAATTTTCAAATTGTCAAATTGTCAAATTGTCCAATTATCAAATTGTCAAATTGTCAAATTGTCAAATTGTCAAATTGTCCAATTCTCCAATTATCCAATTCTCCAATTGTCCAATTCTCCAATTGTCCAATTCTCCAATTGTCCAATTTTCCAATTGTCCAATTCTCCAATTCTCCAATTGTCCAATTCTCCAATTGTCCAATTCTCCAATTGTCCAATTCTCCAATTCTCCAATTGTCCAATTGTCCAATTCTCCAATTCTCCAATTCTCCAATTGCCCAATTGTCCAATTGTCCAATTGTCCAATTATCAAATTGTTAAATTGTCAAATTGTCAAATTGTCAAATTCTCAAATTGTCAAATTGTCAAATTGTCCAATTCTCCAATTGACCAATTATCAAATTATCAAATTGTCAAATTGTCAAATTGTCAAATTGCCAAATTTTGCAGTACCTCTTACAAATTCTGAAATCTCCAAATTTCTATAGTACTAAACTATTATATTTCAAAATATTCCTAGATTGTCATATCCGGACCATCAAATACCCCTAGATTCTTGTGTATCAATATTTAAATATCCCTAGACGCTCGTTCTTAATTGTCAAATATCCCTAGATTTCTATAAAAGGTTCTAGATCATCAAATTCCAAATTTGTAGATTATGAAACTGCAATATTCAAATTATCAACTTTCCAAATTTGCAAATCTCTAAATTCCTAAGTCTCCAAATCCTCAAATCTCCACATCTCTAAATCCTAAAATTCTCAAATCTCCAAAATCCCAAATCTCCAAATTCTCAAATCTCCAAATTCTCAAATCTCCAAATTCCCAAATCCCCAAATCCCCAAATTTCTAAACCTCCTAATTCTCCAAGTTCCCAAATTCTTAATTCCCAATTCCAATATCTTCAAATCCCTAAACCACCAAATCCAGTTACCCCAACTTTCAAAGTGTCTAAAAATCTCTAAATCCCTAAACGAACGTCCGATCTCCTCCCCCTGTATTGTGACATTTTCTGTAGGGAAGCCAGATTTGCACTTGACTGTACATAGGGAGGGTTGAATGTAAGGCAGTGTGTAATAAAGTGGGCTTGTTACTTAGGCGCTTCTACTGACGTGACGTTTTATACAGACGGCTTGCACTCCCCGGCGAATTTCTCTTTTTCGTTCCACTTTTCACAGCGTGTTGCATAGCACTAATTTATGAGAACCCTCCAATGAAATATTAATGAAATCTTAGTAGCTCTGTTTACTTCCTACTTGCGCCGCCATTTTCTTCCCTTTTTCTAACCGTTGCGTATCGCGCGTGAACAGCCTTGAGTGAGATTATACTTACCGGTTTTACACGAAATACAGGCGTCCTTCGAATGACACGGGTAATTGGTTTAGTTTTATTGAAAACCAGGTTTTTCTGTAACCACGTTCTTTTCCGAATACACTGAGTATAATTTTTAGCGTCTCTGAAAAATTAATAAGCCGCGACAATCTTTGTTTATCTTATTTTGTTTCGCTCAGGAGAGACAAGGATAATAAATATGTGCAAAAATGCGACTTCGTTTTGCCAGGATTTCGAAGAAATCTTGTCATGATCTCTTTTCCAAAATATTCTTCGTATAATTCTCCGATGCGGAAAAGAACCCGATTTTGCAATTTTACCCTCAAAACTTTGCCAGAAGGAAACATGCAAGTTTTACAGAAGAAATTTTGTCGCGTCCCATTTTCTAAAGAAGTGCTCTTTACCGTACCGAAGAATTATACGAAGAATACTTTGGAAAAGAAATCATGACAAAATATTCTTGGCTTCAAAATCCTGGTAAAACGAAGTCGCATTTTTGCGCATTTTTGGAAACCAAATATGTCCTTGTCTCTCCTGACCGATACACTGTGAGATGAACAAGGATCGCAGGAGCTTATCAATTTTCCTCTCCAAAAATAATGCTGGGAGTATTCGGTCACCAGAATGGACCCTTAATTATATCAGACATTGCCTACTCAGTGATCCTACAGTAATATTCGCAACGAGTAATTCGAATTCCATGTTACTCGAGGGTCGTCGCAGTTTTTAACCTTGCTATTCGCGACCTCGTGCAATTCAAGTACCGTGTTATTCGAGGGATGTACGTCCTTCATGGGCAGTGGCGGCTCGTAGCTAAAATTAGAGGGAGTCCTCCAAAAAATGTTTAGCCCCTCTTTTAAAATCTTTTAAAAGCAAACATACAACCGGAAAGTAATGTCTTTTCACATTAAATTCAAACAAGCTTTTAACGAGTTTTCCGATCAATGATGAACCTTTTTATAAGGTAATAACCATCGTTACCAACCTTTTGCCATTTTTATTGGATCGATAAAAATCAAGTGGTTTTTGAGCAATATAACTGGAGATGGCATTTTGAATATCGTTTTTCAATTTTTTATAAGTATATTATAAGTATAAATGGAAAGTCGCTTTTCACACTTGGATAAACATCGCAATTATTTTTAGTAGTAACTGTTGAATTGTTGTAGGTTAACATCTGTAGCTCTTCTGGTGTTTAACCATTGCGCAAAGAAACTGCAAAGAAAAATTGAAGATTTAACTATTTACATTACCAAGTCACTTTAATCTTAAAATGTCTTTGGTACTTTGAAGTAAACTGACTAATAAATGTCAAATATTGACATGTGCAAAAACGACATTACTTCCTCGGATGTAACAAGAAAATTCACGGAGAAACTCGATAAAATCCTAAAAGAACAAAATGAATCATTGTTTACTATGTTATCGATATCAAGAGGAAATAGGGGATGCTGCAGCTTCACAGTGTCTATATCCGTGCCGCCACTGTTTGTGAGTGATCGTGTTTGTTAACATGTTCAATTCTCGCAAGTACTTACTTGTTCCTTATATAGAGAGACTTTACTCGTACGCAGTCGCATAATCACGGTCGTTCGTTTCGATTACGATACATTTAGGTTACAACAGCATGTACCATTAAATAAAAGAATGCTCCAAGCGAATTAAACAATGATACGTGAATAATACACATACTGGAAATAGATGTACATCCACTTTACGCTCGCATGCGATATTGAGTACGATTGATTGCTTTCGATAACCCCTTAACGCATACGGTTGTGTATACAGTAGTTTCTGTAAATTGGTGATTTAATATTTGAGTGTATTAGGGGGATTTTATTGAAAGTTTGATTTAGAAAGAATTGTAGAGATTCTTGTTATATTGCCATATTTATGTGGGGATTCGTAGAAATTGTTGCAGTTAGGTTTCTTGCTTTATGTCCATTTTAGATTTTTCACCTTATGATTAATAACTTAATCGGTTTTCCCATCTCTCAATTTTCCAATTTTCCAACCTTCCAATTTTCCAACTTTCTAGCTTTCTAATTTCCCGATTTCCCAATTTTCAATTTTCCACTTTTCCAATTTCCTAATTTTCCGAATTCCCATTTACCAAATTTCACACTTTCCTAATTTCCTAATTTCCCACTTTTCTAACTTTCTAATTTCCCAATTTCCTAATTTCTCAATTTCCCACTTCCCCACTTCCCCACTTTCCTAATTTCCTAATTTCTCACTTTTCTAACTTCCTAATTTCCCAATTTCCTAATTCTCAATTTCCCAATTATCCAATTCCCCGCTTCTCCACTTCCCCACTTCCCACTTTCCTAATTTCCTAATTTCCTAATTTCCTTACTTTCTAACTTTTTAACTTTGCATGTTTAAATCTCCAAATTCGAATCATATTTGCAACAGTTTCATATGAGGACATTTCACTCAACCCAATATATGACCAACGTTACAAACATTCCGTTCTTCCGTAACTCCATCAGTGGCAATATAACGAGACTCTACAATTTCAAGAACCCTTCAACAATTCCCATGTCACGAAATTTCGTAACGAAAATAATTAAACATTCACTCCATCTCGATCCCAAAATGTTATCAAATATATAAACAGCAAAAAAGTGCATACAAAAATAAATTTTGAAAATTATCAAACCACAATAATTACCTGTGTGTTCACTTCGCAAAAACTTGAAGTTTCAATAGCAAGCATTAATCAAATGTACGATAACATACGTGTCGTTGAATATCACGATAAAGTGAACTATGTAGCCGACCGTTGCGTTAAAGGGTTAAAAATTCAACGTTTAGGGTAGTTGAAACTTTCTCGTAACACTTTTTCGCGTGCTAAATGGTGCTTTTTTCCCCAGACGCTGTTGCAGACAACATAACTTGCGTCGCGTGCTTCGAAGCAAACTAATGTTCGCTGTTAAACTAGTTTGACATCGTTCGATCGTTCTACCGTACTCTTTCAACTTTTTCTTTTCCGTGTGAATGAAAATGATCGATCGGGGCGCTAAAAAGATTCATTATCTCTCATTTTATCGCATTAATTTTAATAACCCGTAACAACGTGAAGAAACATTTTATGCACTTCACTATGGAACAGAAATATTTTTCAGAATAAATTATATTTAATTGCGGAATGTTTATTAATAAACAACTAAAAATAATTGTAATATCAATATACTACATTTTAAGAGATTTGAATTTGGCGCCAAAAACGCGGCACTGTTTAATAGAAAATCGAAAATGGAATTATTAATTAGAGACCACTAAAACGTTCAATTCACTCAAATTCCGCTAAACTCTTCAAACTGTTATTGCAGACAATATTATTTATACACCGATATTTCCCTGTTGTATAAATTCCTAATTACAAACCTCTCGCATTCAAGTATTTCCATACCCAAATCTCGATTACTGAAATTACCTCTAAGAGTAAGGAAAGCATATTTATGATAAAAATAAACTTGTGAAGGTGAATTGGTCCGCCTCACAGCCCCCAGCGCAGGGAAATATCGAGATGTCGCTGCGTTTGAAACACTGACGATTGACGTAGTAATTACGGAGGTAAAGATCGATCAATGTCAAACAGGTTTGATAAAAAAAAATGACACAGAGCAAGTTTAAACGTTCGATTAGTATGATCGAGAGCACATTTCAATAGGGATGTACCTGTAGAACCATAGTGCTGACAACGGTACCAGCGACAGGTACGAGATTCAATTCTAGCCACTCCTCGCCCGCCCTTAGACAACCTCTCTCGTATATACTCCTCTCTCCTGTCTGCATTCCCCGGGGATACAGAAACAGAAATGATTTAGAAAACCGGCGGGAAAGTTTTCACCTCGAAAGGTTTAGGATTACGTTGTCGTGCCTGCAGTGTGCCGATAACACCGGCAAACGGCGATAGTATGATTCACCGTTGGATATGTATGTATGTGTGAGCCAGGTAGAAACGATAGCTTTAACTTCTCCTTTTCGACCAAACTTTTTCGGTACTCGGTTCTTTATTGCGGCTATAGCAACGACGGGCATTAGGGCAATAAAGTGATACGTTGTAACCTAAATAAACCAGTATGAGACGAGGAAGTGGAGTATGGGAGATATAGGGACTTGAGTTATAGATTTTCAATTTTACGATATAAGTTTAGAAATTCTTCGATGAACCGATTTGTGAACATAATAAATTTTGGACTTTCTAGTATTTTTCTTGATTTGCAATTTTCAGATTCCCAAATTTTTAAGTTTACAAGTTTCTAAATTTGCAACCGTCAAACTTCTCAACTTTCAAATGGTCCAACTTGCTCATTTCCTAAATCCTGGATTTCACAATTTCCCAATTTTCTAATTTCCCAAATACCCAACTTTCTAATTTCCTAATTTCCTAACTTCCTGATTTCCTAATTTCCTAATTTCCCAATTTCTTAATTTCCTAATTTTCCAATTTCCCATATTCCCAAATTCCCAACTCCCTAATTTCCTAATTTCCCAAATTCCCAACTTCCTAGTTTCCTAATTTCCTAATTTTGCAAATTCCCAACTTCCCAGTTTCCTAATTTGCTAATTTCCCAATTTCTTAATTTCCTAATTTCCCAATTTCCCAATTTCCCAATTTCCCAATTTCTTAATTTCCTAATTTCCTAATTTCCTAATTTCCTAATTTCCTAATTTCCTAATTTCCTAATTTCCCAATTTCCCACTTTTCCTACTTCCCAACTTTTTTATTTCCCAACTTCCCTATTTCTCACTTCGTATTTCCCAAATTTAAAAATTTTCGTTTTCCAATTTCAACAATTTCCCAATTTAAAAATTGTTAACGTTGCGTTAATATTACTGTATCACATTTCACACTGGTTTATTCGGGTTACAACAGTTAAACTGAAATAAAACGTTAAAAAATATTCATGCAGCAAAAACATAAAACAATGCAGATTATGGTAAATTAATCAGAGCAACAATTTTGACAAATCTATTTCATTCTATTTTGTAGTGATTTCTACAGCTAAGCAGTAACTAATTGTTTCGAATTTCCCTAATTTCTAGGAACAAAATGTGATCTACCCGTTGTGACATATAATTACTAAAAATTCATGTTAAAGTTATCCTATCTGTTCTAATAATTTTATCTACTTCATTTACTTTAATTCTGTATTGACTAACAGCAGTCTCGCTATATGGCCCTCGCAAGATTATAGAAGAGGGTGAAACTTTGTAAATGGCCGTATAAGTAACACTTTTTTAAAACAGAGTTCGAAACGTCTAAATTTCCAAATTAATATAATTTTTAATTTTTACATTATTAAATTTGCAAATTTTGACAATTTTAGATTTGTAAATTGAAAATCTCTGACTTAATTAACTTGGAAATTGTAAATTTTAAACCTTGCAAATTCCTAAAAGCGAAACTTCCATCTTAAAATTCTGAATGTGAAAATCTGATGTCCTATGCGATATACAAATTTCTCATTTTTAAAATTTGAACGATTGAAATTTTGGAGATTTGAAAAATTGAAAATTTGAAATTTCTAAATCCCCGTGTATACTACAACCACAATTAAATACTGCTAGATACCTAGTATAAATCACAGTAAAAGAGAAACCGTTCAGCAGACCATACCAAATAGTGCCATATAGCGAGACTGCATCCCCTAATTGATATAAAATAAGAACATTAGTGAACTTTGCACGATTTCAGTAGCGTTCCTTGATCACCTTAATCTGTCAAGGTGCCTATTAATACGAGAAGATAAAAACGGCGATAAAAGAAGAGGTTAAACAGTAATGACTCGTTGATGAAAACGTAATTAGCGCAAACCGATTTGCCGACAAGACTTTAAGGTCCTAAACTCGTTACCAGTGACGTACCTACTTCTGAAATAGTAAGGGAGGATCCTTTATCCCTTGGACTCGTTTTCTCTCTAATTAAG
Organism: Megachile lagopoda; assembly: GCA_036983795.1. Taxonomy (NCBI): domain Eukaryota; kingdom Metazoa; phylum Arthropoda; class Insecta; order Hymenoptera; family Megachilidae; genus Megachile; species Megachile lagopoda. The sequence continues at coordinate 4,265,716 of CM072793.1, forward strand.
CTCCGCAGTTTTTTTCAACCCGATCGTTTTTGCTGGCGGACTCGTTGTGTAATCAGACCAGCTGTACCTCCTACTGTTCTTCAAAGACAAAAATTATCCGCGTTCTTTTCTCGCTTTACTTTTGCTTTTATTCGCGGCGCGTCGTTCGAAAAAAATTAGCGAACGAATCCTACGGATACGATAACGGGTGACTCCGAAAAAAACAACGAGCTTCCGTAAAAACGCGTTAATGAACGAAAGAAATAAAAGACTATGCGAAGACGGCGAAACAAATAAGACTACGTAAAAACGGCGAAATGAGAGACTATGTGAAAACAGCGAATGAAATAAACGACTATGTGAAAACAGCAGGTGAAATAAAAGACTATGCGAAAACGGTAAATGAAATAAAGGACTATGCGAAAAGTACAAATAAAATAAAAGTATGTGAGAACAGTAAATGAAATAAAAGACGTGAAAATGGTGGAAGAAAAGGTATGGTAGAGTTCCGAAAAGCGTAGACCTCCAATCGCGCTGAAATTATAACCAAAGCTCACCCTAGATTAGAGAGGAAAGTCACTAAAAGGATTTTTGGCATCAAAGCCTTCAGTCCCTTCAAAGCTTTTTACAGTTCTTACTAATTATCTCCGAAACTATTGATTCTGGAGAAAAAAGTTTTAAATAAAAAGTGAAGCTCATAAAAAGCTCTACAAAGAAGGTTATATACATTTTTGACATAAACCTATTAGTTTGGCTGATATGAGCTTAAATATCTTGGGTCAGATTGACTTCTGCCCAGGGCCAAGATATTGTCATAACAGCCAAACTAATAGGTTTATGTCAAAAATGTATATAACCTTCTTTATGGAGCTTATTACAAGCTTCATTTTTTATTTAAAACTCTTTCTTCTAAAATTAATACTTTCGGAGATATTTAGTCAGAACTGTAAAAAACTTTGAAAGGGTAGAATAAATGGGACTGTCGGTAAACATTTTTTTACCAACTTTCTTCTCCAGTTGAGGTTGAGCTTTGGTTCAAATTTCAGCACGTTCGGAGGTTTGCTTTTTCGGTAGATAAATAAATTGGTCGGAAAAAAAGCGTCTTTGTTAGTTTGTGGTTAAAGAACAGACACGAATGCAAATTTGATTTGCAAACACGACAAGTAGGGAAATGTTTAGTTATGGGCGTTTCAAAAGTAGCGTGTAACTAGAAATTGTTTTACTATGCTGTTACGCTATTTTTGAGTCAACCTGTACAATAGAAAAATTACTTACGTAGCTGGGTTTCCGAACGTCATAACCGCACTGCTTGTTCTTAATGATTTCCTGAAAATGTTACGAGCAATGTTTTAATATTTGTAAAATCGAGGATGTTTTAATATTTATAAAATGAAGGATGATTTAATATTTGTAAAATCGAGAATGTTTTAATATTTATGAAACGGAAGATATTTTATTGTTTGTAAAATGGAGGATAGTGTTTTAATAATGGTTGTATATTTTCAATTTCCAAATTTGTGAACTTTAGAATTTTTCCAACTTACACAAATTTAGAAATTTTTTTTTTTTAGAAAATTTTTCAAAGTCGGTCTGTATTTTCAAATTAAAAATTTTTGTTATTTTCAGTATACAAATTTAAAAATTAAAACATTCAGAAGTTTGAAAATTTCTACATTTTTTAATCTAGTATTTTAATTTTCCAAATTTTCGATTTGAATATTCTAAATTTTTACATTTAAGAAAGTTCTAAATTTTCAAATTCAACAATTTATACTTCAAAAATTGAAAAATGTCAAATTCACTAGTATTAAATTTCCTATTAAATAGTATGTTTTATGCAATATAATGAAATACTCGACAATTTAATAGAATTTCAAATTGACTACCATAAAGTTTCCTATTAAGCAGTATATGTTCTATGCAATATAATAAAATACTTTGCAATGTAACAAAATTTTAATTTACGACCCCGCTATATCACTGACTATACGCATGAAAAAAAGGAAGTTAAAGAAGTACACAAAGCAAATTAAGTACTGCGATATAAAAGAGAGGAGAAAAATATGAAATGGAGATATACGAAATACAAAATGGAGAAATTACATTTGGCTTTCGTTTACAACAGCTAAAAGGCACGCCACACGCTTCCCTCGAGCCAATATCGCTCGACGAACAATTGAAATAATTATTGCGATCCCAGTCTTTAGGACCCTCGATGCCGCAACACTGCAACTGTAAAATCAACAAAAACATTTTCAGCCAGTGATTATCGAAATAAAATCGAACTTCAATAATTTTAGTTAAAAGAAAAATTAATATTGCTCTGATAATTGTATGATTTTGGTCCAAAGAACAATTTTAATATAAAATAACAAATGTGTTGAAATTATAATAATTTCATGGTTACAGATTTTGTGATAATTTCATGGAAATTTTAATGGGACATTAAGGGAAAATTTATAATTAATATGGACTTGTTGAAATTTTAATATGAGATTAATATTAAATTTACAATCATTATGAAATCTTCGTAATTTTAATAGAAAATTATTGTTAAATTCATGATCACAGTGCTGCCTTTATAATTTTAATGCAAATCTGATAATTCTTGAAAATATGTCATTTTTAGAAATGACAAATTTCAATAATTCAATTTCAAATTTTAATATTGAACATAGCTACAAATTTTAAGAATGAAATTTTAATATTAAAAATGATTACAAATTTAAAAAATACAATTTTCATAATTCTAATGCAATTGAAAAATGATATAATATCGTTGTAAATTACAGCTATATTAAAAAATGTTATAAACCTCATAATTGCAATAAAAAATTATAAAAAATCACAAGATACAATATATTATAATATATTTCCTATAGCGATCCTCGAATTGTTTAAAAAATAAATATAAAATCAGTATCCATCTCATGAAATTAATATGTATAAAAATACTCGGAATTGTGAAATAATTGTAATTGTAAAATACACGGAAATTCCAGTATTGTTTCTGAGTTTACAAAATTATTGCATAATGTTGAGGTAAAAAACCACAAACCGCAATGGTACTGCAACGACAGCGATAGATGCGTATGAATTCCAAACGCGATCATAAATAATTTCATAACCGCTGCATCGAGACAGCGCAATATTAAATATGCGATTTTATAGTGGGAAAAGGTGAAGTGGTTTGCGAGAACGGAACAAAGGGTCACTGGAGACGATGTGCAAAGACGAAGTCAAAAGGAATCCCGCGATGAGAATCGAACGAGCTCGATATTAAAAATAAAAATTAAAAGAAAACAAAGGGGAAGAATAAAAGAATCAGACCTAAGATATTTCTGATCTGCAGTGAAGTTCTACGATTTTCGTTGAATTTCAATATCTGTGCTTCGTACTATGTGTACAGTAGACTCTCGTTATATTGCTGCTCGTACAGGTGGAGTAATGGAAAGTTGTGAAATTGGCAATATAGGGAGAGATTTTGATATACAATGATTGATGTATGCTAATTTGAATTTATTCATTTGGAATTTTAAAACGTTGTTAAATTTCAATATCTTTGTTTTGTACTATGTATAAAATAGACTCTCGTTATATTGCTGCTGGTGGAGGTGGAGTAATGGAAAGTTGTGAAATTGGCAATATAGGGAGAGATTTTGATATACAATGATTGATGTATGCTAATTTGAATTTGTTCATTTGGAATTTTAAAACGTTGTTAAATTTCAATATCTTTGTTCTGTACTATGTATGAAATAGACTTTCATTATATCGCCGCTGGTGGAGGTGGAGTAATGGGACGTTGTGAAATTGGCAATATTGGGAGAGATTTTGTTATACAGTGATTGATGAAAGCTAATTTGAATTTATTCATTTGGAACTTTAGAAATTTGAAAGTTTTTAAACATGCAAGACTGAGAATTTGAAATATGAGAGTTTTTGAATTTCCGACTAAGGAAATTTCCAAGGTTCTACATTTGAGAATCTTTTGATTTATAAATTTGATAATATGAAAGAGTTAAAAATTATAAATCTGAAAATATAAGATTATGAACATTTGAAAACTTGAAAATTTGCCAATTTTAAGATTGGTAAATCTGAAAATCAGAAGTTTGCATAATTGGAAAATTGGATGTTTGATAATTTGGAAAGTCAGAGAATTGGAAAATCGAAAAATCGAAAAATTGGAACAAGAGAATATCGAAAGATTGATAACTTTGAAGAATTGAAGAATTGAAAAATTGAAAAATTGAAAAATTGAAGAATTGAAAAAATTGAAAAATTGAAAAATTGAAAAATTGAAAAGTTGAAAAATTGAAAAATTGAAAAATTGAAAAGTTACAGAATCGAAAGACGAAAAAATGATGGAATCTTGAGTTCTCCAAATTCGAAAATAAAAAAATGTATAATCTTTCCGCACTTCCATTACAAATTCCATGAATATAAAATTCCCCATTAAAATGGCAATATAACAAGAGTCTACATCCCCCATAGCCAATTGGTCTGCACTATAATTAATACATAACAGACAGACACCTGGATACAATGCAACTTGACAGAAACTTGGAACAGGAATATATAGAGTAATCCCCCAATGTTGATAGAAAATGACTATCATTGAAGCGTCAGCTGTGCGATATTCCTCGCAAGCCACAGATTCCCAAAATAACTAACAATTCCCATGAACTCTGATTGCATATCCCGGCAAGTACACAGAGCTGTTTGGAGAAAGGCACCGTGTACCAAACAAAGCAGTAATCGATACGTTGTTCCCTCTCGTAGCACAAAGTCGAAGTACTAAGCATTTCATTAACCATCTATAAATGAAAGCAAGCGGTTCCCGAGGGTTTGGCCAATGTACAGCGTAGAGAGATACTGGTGCAACTGCACTGATAGGATTGCCGGAATTGCGGCTGCATACCGGCGTTTCCATTGAAATCTCGTAAACCACAATTGATTGGCAAACCATCGATTAACGATTTCTACGGAGGCACCGCTAGTTGAGTACAGTAGAAAGCTATTCAACGTTTGTCACTGCTCGGCGAATAATGAAATCCCGATGAACTTTTAAAACGTTAACGGTTAAATCTCGTTGGAGATCGTAACGACGCGACGCTCGAAACGTTGGAAAACAATATCGGTTTAGATTCAATTTTGATAACTGATATGGATAATAATTCTGTACGTACCCAATCTTCTTGGATCCAATCGATCAGGTTTTGTTGATCAGGATCCTCTCTGTAGTGGATGATGAACGCTTGGAAACCACCAGTGGCTTGTGACTTTATCTGTGTCGTGCAGGATTAAAATATCATTTCGATTTCTTTATATTGCAGTTATTAAATTATACTTGATGGTCCACTTGACTGGATCAAAATTGAAATGTAGAAGGTAATGTGATGAAAACGGCGATATAGTGCGAGGTTTCTTGGCGAACGCGTGGACAATTTCTCAAAAACGGTAGTATGTGAAAAATGGCGATATAGTGCGAGGTAACTTAACTGATGAAATAGTTGATCTTTCTAGAACAAATGATGATTACGAAAAATGGCGATATAGAGGAAGGTGACCTAAAGAACTGATGAAATGGATATTGTTTTAGAGCAAATGGCGATATAGCGGAAAGTAACCTAGGACAACCAGTGAAACGGACTATTCTCCTAGGGCAAACGGTAATATGTGAAAAATGGCGATATAGTGCGAGGTAACCTAACTGTTGAAATAGTTGATCTTCCTAGGACAAATGGTAGTTGTGAGAAATGGCGATATAGAGGAAGGTGACGTAGAGAACTGATGAAATGGATATTGTTTTAGAGCAAATGGCGATATAGCGGAAAGTAACCTAGGACAACTAGTGAAATGCATTATTCTCCTAGGAGAAGAATTGTTCTTCAAGAAAATTGCGATATAGAGAAATGTTTCCCTAAAAGATACTCGAATCGTACGCATCCCCTTATATCGCCATTTAAGAAACAAAAGCCGAACGTGAAAAAGTGTCCGTTGATTAATACGCGTAACGCGTTATTCCTGCACTACGCAATAATAAAAGCGTTTAGGGGATATAATGGGTCCAACAGCGAGATACTGTATTTTCTAAGTGGAAACGTTTTCTTCCCAATGGCTGACAAAACGAGGGAAATTTATAACAATACCGAAGGACCGTCGCGGCATAAATATAAAGCTTGTTTGCACTGGTAACTCGGTGGCGGCGCTTGTCGTTGCAGCGGAGCTATTAAACTTGCTAACCCGGAGCCATTTCAAACTGAGAACAAGAAATTATTCTCATATCCAGAGTCTCCAACTCTGGCAGACATTTTCATTTCGAGAGTGATGCGACGTGCTTTACGCACGGCAAATAAGGGAACGAATTAAACGCTTCCTGTACCTCCTGTTTGTCCTTTAATTTATTCCCGAGGTCTGAGAGCTCATTAAATTTATTCTTCACGAATGGACGATGCGGGACAAAGGGACACTGCCATTCCACGTAAATGCCTCCTCTTTGCATTCGAACAAATTGCAATTGAAACCCGCTACTGTTTCCTACCAGCCTTGGCCAAATTAATTACGAAATTTATTCTGTACGCTGCCACCAAAATGGTCATCGCGAATATTGCATACTTATTAACCCTTTGCACTCGGAGATATTTTTACCGACGGCTGTGAAACTTTATAATTGGAAAAATTCGACGAATTCTCTCGGAGTTATTTTTCTGTTACTAGTCGCCATATTGGCCGCTTCGATGTGTTTACTGCAGATTTAGTTGTAACGTTTTTATTTCAAATTGTTCAACCGATGGGTGAATACATTTCGAGAGCAAAGGGTTAGAAAGTTTGACAAATTTTGGTACTTTCGGTGGGGACTGTAACACTATCATGATTATACGTCTTATAATTCAGGAGGAAATTTTTTGACTGCTTTATAAAAATAAAGTGAAAATAAAATTATTTATAATTGTCTAATGGATCTCTCAATTTTATTTTTACTGTCGTTATTCTCTTAATACCCGTTATTTATTCTTGAATGTCTTCTTGTGTGCCGTAAGACTGTGGTAACAGAAATATTGAAGCAATTTAAAAGAGATTTTAGTGATTTTTATAATTTTGTGGTTAAAGGGACAATTAAAAGTAGAAATTGTAGCGGACCATCCAGTATATCAACAATTTACATGAATTTGTTTAAATTGTATTTAAGAGAGCTTACCCAATCCTTGAAGACAAAGCCTAACACACCGGCCGCCATTTCCATTAATAGCAGTAGCGCCAGGAATATCGCATACTGTAATGATTTTGTGCAAAAGAACATTTTAATTCATTTATATATAAAAAAATGTAATAAACGATTAATTTGTGTAATTTAAAACCTTGTGTAAAATTATATAAAATGAAAAATTATCATAATGAAACAGAATAACAGCTGTACAGTAGACTCTCGTTATATAGCCAAAATATTTTTAACAAATTTTCGAATTTACGATCTTCGAAATTTGTAAATTTCCAAACTTGAGAGTTTGAGAATCTGGAAACTAGAAATTTTCATGTTCATACGTTCCAGATTTTCAATTTTTAATTTAGTATAATTTAGTATAATTTTTGATAATTTCAGATAAATTAGGATAATTTAGGATTTCAAATTCTTAAATTCTGAAATTTACAAATCCTCAAATTCTCTATATTGCCGATTTTCAAAATCCTCCACCTCTATCACTTCATATACATGGTCTGTCCAGAAAGTAATGCAATTTGTTCATTTCCGCCATTTTTCCTGGTCCGAACATGTTCGGACTTGTTGGAATATGTGGAGGGGACTCTTATCTTCATATCTTTGCAACCTTAACCTGATCCGCGCTCTGAAATCGTCAGTATCGTAGTAAACGTAAACCTATTTGTGCCCGTTTCACGACGCGTAATGGAGAAAAATATCGAACAACGTTATGCGATTAAATTCTGCGCTAAGCTGAATAAAAGCCTCGCCGAAACCAACCAAATGATTAAGGTGGCATACGGGGACTCTGCTCTTTCCTATTCCCAAGTTTCCAGATGGTTAAATTTGTTCAAAAACGGTCGGGAAAACGTGGAGGATGACTTCTGCTGTGGACGGCCGACAAGCACCACTATTGACGAAAATGTTTCCCGTGTCCATGAACTTCTTAAGAGTGATCGACGACTGAGTGTTCGAATGATCGCAGAGACTCTCAACATATCGAAAACAAGTGTTCACAACATTGTACTCGAAAAGAGATCGCCACTACGTGGCAGCTGCACCACGACAACGCTCCCAGCAATACCGCTCTGCGCGTTCAAGAATTTCTAGCCAAGCACAGCTTGGTAACGTTACCACAGCTCCCTTACAGTCCTGACATGGCTCCAGCAGATCTTTACCTGTTCCCGAAGATCAAGTCTGCCCTCAAAGGATTCCATTTTGGAACCATAGAAGCGATTCAAACCGCCGTGACGAAGGCATTAAACGAGGTCCCCATTAACGCCTTCCAGGATGCGTACCGTGCATGGAAAAGTCTCTGGCAAAAGTGTGTTGAAGCCCAAGGGAAGTACTTTGAAGAATTTTAAAGATTTATATCAATAAATACATTTTTTTTTACGTACCTAATTGCATTACTTTCTGGACAGACCATGTATTGCAATATAACGAGCTGCTGGATTTACAGTAAAATTTGCAAGGATTTAATCTCACAATCGTCCGAAAACAATTCAAATGTATCGCATGAATTACTCAGGAAGTCGAGTGTCAAAAAAGTTGAACATTTCGATGAAGTAATTGGATTATTAAGGATATCTATGAAAATTTGATCTGTTAAGTACTTACCGCAGCTAGGAGGCACGTATTTTCCCTGAGTGCACCGACACACCCGGTAAATCCGATGATAAATGTCACTGTACCTGCAATAAAACAAGGAGAAACGTGATTCGAACGGAAGTACTCCATTTTCTCGATCGAAAACAGAAGGTGTAAGATGTTACAGAAGATGTATTGCGCCATCTGTCCGAGAACCGATACGACAAGATTAATTATAAATGAAACGAGCAACAATTTCCCTTATTTTTCACCCTTATGTACGAAATAAATCCCTTGATAATTGATACAAAAATTGTAACTAATAAACTGTTACAAAATGTATATATTTAAACAAATGATTAAAATGTTTAACAAATAAACTTAAAATATTAGCAATTATTATCAAAATTAATGTGATTTACGCATGTTTTTAAATCTTAAACCAAACTTATAAAAAATTATTAGTAAAGCTTGAACAAAGTATAAAATTGTTTAACAAATTATTTAAAAATTATTATGTAATATTAAAATGACTGCTTTTTAAATTTAATTCAAATCAGAGAAAGAGAATATATTCTAATTGAGTCGAAATGTCTTAGTACAAAGGACTCTCGTTATATTGCCATAATGTGCAAGGTAGTTTAACATGGACTTACACTTCGTACCAGCATCTTCAAATTATTAATAGTTGGTAATATTTCATAAATGAATATCAAGGTAAACAGTTGCTGTGCTGCTTCAAAGAAGAACGATGAAATATAGTTCTCTTACAATTAGTGGTGTAACAATTTGATATATAGCGTATGCAGCTACAACGAATCGAATTCGTGACAAAAACTCTGCTACGGCGAAATTACTTTACGGTTAGGGTAATAAAACTGCATAAAAATGCAGAGAGATCGTTTGATCTCGATATGCGATGTGAGAATATGAAGGCAACTCAAACACCAATATTCTGGGAGTTTGATCGACTAGGTAAAGTGAGAGGCCAAAGGGGATGACGTATAAGGGGATAATCTGAACTTGGGCTTCAACTGGGAACTACATCGTTGTGAAAATTGTAATATGGGTTATTTTGAAGAATTGGGAATTTGGAAATGAAGGAATTAGAAAATTGGGAAATTACGGGAATAGGAAAACAGGAAATTAGCAAATTAGGAAAGTAAGAAGTTAGGGAATTGAGAGATTAAGAAATGAGGGAAGGAAATTATGGAACTCGGGAATTAGGTAACAAGGAAATTAAGATATTATGAAATGAAGGAATTTGAGGATTTGGGAATTGAGGAATTAGGGAATTAGGGAATTAGGGAATTAGGGAATTAGGGAGTTAGGGAATCAGGGAATTAGGGAATTAGGGAATTAGGGAGTTGGGGAATGAGGAAATTAGGGAATTAGTGGATTAGGAAATTATGGAATTCGGATATTAGAAAGTTAGGAAACTTGGACACTAGGAAAATAGCAAAAAAGAAATTACCAAGCTAGTAAATTGGCAAAATAGGAAGTTAAGAGGTTAAGAGATTAAGCAATTTGGGAAATAGGAAACAATGGAATTAAGAAAATAGGAAATTGGGAAATTGGGATATTGGGATATTGGGAAATTAGAAAATTTGGAAATTAGGTAATTAGGAAATTGGGGAATTGAGAAATAGGGAAATTAGGAGATGAGGAAATTGGGAAATTAGGAAATTGGGATATTGGAATATTGGGAAATTGGAAAATTAGGAAATTAGGATGTTGGGAATTTGGGAAATTAGGAAATTAGGAAATTAGGAAATTGGGAAATTGGGGAATTGAGAAATTGGGGAATTGAGAAATTGGGGAATTAAGAAATTGGGGAATTGACAAATTGGGAAATTAGGAAATTGGGATATTGAGAAATTAGAAAATTAGGAAATTAGGATGTTGGGAATTTGGGAAATTGGGGACTTGAGAAATTGGTAAATTTGGGAAATTGGGAAATTAGGAAATTAGGAAATTGGGATATTGGGAAATTAGGAAATTAGGAAATTGGGAAATTGAGAAATTGGGAAATTAGAAGATTAGGAGATGAGGAAATTGGGAAATTAGGAAATTAGGAAAACAGGAAAATATGAAAATCGAAAAATTACAAATTCAAGAATTTCAATTTGTAATTTTACAACTCCACGTTTTTATTTTCATACATCTCTACGACTATGTCCAATAAGTTGGCAGACGAAGCAAAAGAATTCACATAATCGTCACCGCCCGTGCATACTACATATCTACAAAATGCCTCTAACAAAATATAAATAAAAATTACGAAGAAAATATTTTTAATCGTCGAATTCGAAATGTTTGGATTTCGCAAACACGAAAAGGACAAACGTACATCTCGTGGTACCAGTGAAAATCTGGTTTCCTCTGGGGTCAAAGGTCCGAAACAAACATCGCGTGAAATGAATTGCCTTCCTGTCGGTAAGACGAGTCAAACGAAAACGTGGTTATCCGCAGATCGAACCTCGAAAAGCCGACCCTTTCCGGCAGAGAGTCGTTCTTTTGGCAGCTAAGGGTCGGATCACGTGCAAATTCGATTTGATCGCAGTACGCTTTCATGCGAACGGCACCCTGTGGCTGAATGTTTGAATTGGTCTCAGGACATTCCTGAGTTTCCACCCTTACGTTCAACCAAACCGTGGTTGACCGCTCGCTAGAGCGGCTTTCTGTGGTATAGTCCTTGTAATCCCTCTGTACATCTCCCCTAATCCAACTTACGGCGTGCTTTGCACAGTTTCGAACCGCCATCTTGTCAGTTATACTTAACAGCTGTAGCGTGAATGGATCGAGCGTGAGGGAACGCGATAGGAAATGCGTTAAGACGGGAATGGTTCGCCATTTTATATTACACGGACGAAGGCAGACAGATCTTGTGACATAAAAATAATATTGATTCATGGCATTTATTTGTTTATTTATTTATTTAGTTTATTTAACTCATTCATTGTTTATTCACTTATTTATTTACTTTGTTCTTTACTTACCTTTTTTTTATTTCGTTCTTTATTTAATTCTTTATTTATTTAATTCTTTACTTATTTATTTATTTAGTTATTGATGGGTAAGCAAGTCCTTCCTTAGCGATAAATATATGTTTGGTGTTTTTATTTGAAAATTTGTTATTTGTTTTAACGATTTTCACCAAAAGAAGCCTTTAAATTATTCAGTTTTAATAACAATTTGATCCTCGTTTGTAAGAGTGATATTTTTGAAGTTTAGTTGTATGTTGATTTAAAAGAATATTTGAGAATAATATTTAATTGATGAGTTTATTTATTATGACAAGTCATAGCATATTTTGAATTTTACCGCCATTTGTCGTCACGCTCGGTTTGGACTATAATGGCGGAGTATTTTACGATCAGTTGAATTTAATATTGATAATCTGTATCAATAATTAGACTGATATTAAGATCACTCTAAATAATTACAATAATATTAAAATCACACTAAATAGTTACATTAATACTAGTATCATGTTAAATAATTGCACTAATATTAATATCTGTACAGATTTGAATTTTACCGCCATCTGAGATCTCATCCGACTTAGGTCAAAATGGCGGAGTCAAAATTAGGTCAAAATTCTACAATTAATTGAATTCAGTACTGGCATTCCGTATTAACGTTACTTAATAATCACATTGATATCAATATCATTCTAAATAATTATGTCAACACTAATACCACCCTAAATTGTTACATTAATTCTAGTATTATACTAAATAATCACATGTGTACAAAGATTTGAATTTTACCGCCATTTCAAGTCCGATTTAAATCAATGAATTCTTCGATTTCGTATCTTTAATTTTTTACTTAAGTATTAATTGAATTCACTGTTAATAATATATAAATATTAATGTTAGTATCGAAATATTATGGTGCACCCTGTATATCTTTGAACACGTGGCGAAAGATTTCTTTATGACGTAAAATGAAAAAAGGGCTAACACGAGTTGTTACTTACCGACTAGAATGAGAATAAATGCTGGGTCGAGGGCGACGTTTGTGAGGCGGGATAAATTATTAAACGTATCCTTTTCGGTCCATGCCCAGACACCCACCGCCATGATGCCCAAACCCAGCCACTGAAACAAAAACAGTAGAAGATGAGCCTAGAATTGAACAAAACAAACATATTTAACATAACATTTTGAGATAACTATGTTATAAAACATATTGTTTACAGAATATTTTCGTTAGACTTTAGTGACATTGTTGTGGAAATATCAGAGATGACTCGTTTAACTGCAAGGACAAATATTATTGTAAACAAAAATTTTCAAAGTTATATTTTTTGAGATTTCAATATTGTACGAGAGTGAGAAATTGAAAAATAAAAATGAAAAATCGAAAAATAAGAGTGGAAACAAATATTGGCAAATTGGTAATTTCAAATGTGTAGCTTGTTTGTATTTCGTATACATCGAAGAATAAATATATTTTAAAGGACATTTTAAAATATTGACAAATTGTTCATTTCAAATATGTATGTTATTGTTTGCGTTTAGACATGTGTTCAACAAGTAAAAGAACAACATTGTAAAATATTACAAAATTATTAACTTCAAATTTGTAGGTTATAATTTTTTTGTAAAACTTGATTAATGAAAATTTAATAGAACTTATTCGACTAGTTTTAATAAATATTCCTATTTTCATGTTATAATTTGTCATAAAAATTAACAAATTAGTTCTCATAAAATACGTCAATATTTAATAATATTTATTATCATCGATTATCAAATATTGGAAATATTTCTCAACAATTTTGACTTACAAAAATATTCAAAATTGCTCAATAATTTCTACACATAGACTTTACAATTATTATAACAAATTAAGTTATAACTTGATTAATAACTTATAACAATGAATAATAATATAACAACCTACAATAATAAATAATAATAATAAATTATAATATAAATAACTTATAACTGATTAATAATTAACTTGATAACCCGATTGATTGATTAATAATCGATTAACCAACTCAACTTACGTTTAAAAAAATATCTCTAAAATGTCTCTTATTAAATATCCCATAAATATAATTCTAGGGATTTTTACCAAATCAAATTTGATATAATATTATACATGTATTATAAATATAATTTTCTCGAATTCTCAAAATAGATTCTTCTAGCGTCGTTTATTTAATTGTTAAACAAAATTTGTTGATATCCTGTGATTTTTTCAATGCCCCCTTTATTGATAGTAACTTATGTTTAAGCATTTTTGGTTTTTGCACTCTTACTTCGGTTAGTAATCAATACACCGTCCGCATGCGTCTAGACGTGTTTACTCTATTCGGCGCTGTTACGATGCACCGAGAGTTTCATTCTGCTCGATTGATGCAAAAAACGTTTGCATTAGCTCAATTAGTATGCACTTAGTATGAGGGACACTGGCGTGAAAGTGAAGAGGGTATGGAATATTGAAAGTGATTGCCTTTGCGTTTCGTTTCAATTACTAATTTCATGCAGTGACGTAAGGTCAACAGCGAATTTTTATTTCCTTTGGGAAATGAACTTCGATGTTTTTCGAATTTTCAGAAAGTTTACAGATTTTAGAGAGAGGGACATTTGAGAATTTGAGGATTTGAGCAGATATGATAACTTGGTTTAGGGATTTGGAAAATTTAGAGACCTTAGGATTTAGAAGTTTTAGAAATTTTAGGGATTTTAGAAGTTTTAGAAATTTTAGGAATTTTAAAAGTTTTAGAAATTTTAGAGATTTTAGAAGTTTTAGAAATTTTTGAAATTTTTGAAATGTTTGAAATTTTAGAAATTTGGAAATTTAGGGACTTGGAAAGTTGGGAATTTGAGAATTTGGAAATTTGGAAATTTGGAAATTCGGAAATTAGGAAATTGGGAAAATGGGAAATTGAGAAATTAGGAAATTCGGAAATTAGGAAATTGGGAAAATGGGAAATTGAGAAATTGGAGAATTGGGAAATTAGAAAATTGGAAAATTAAGAAATTGGGAATTTAGGAAATTGAGAAATTAGGAAGCGGGGAAATTAGGAAATTAGGAAATTGGAAAATTAGAAAATTAGAAAATTGGAAAATTGGGAAATTAGGAAATGGGGAAATGGGGAAATTAGAAACTTGGAAATTTAGGAAGTTGGGAAATTCGAAATTTAGTAATTTAAGAAATATGGAAATTATAAGATTTGCAAACTACAAATTTAAAAATACTGGTACCTGGAAATTATTAATATAATGATCGCACATTTTATTCTGAACATAACCTATAATCTTCCATTTTGCAATTTAAATAAATCATGATATTCTATATGCAATCAGAATCATAGATAATACAGAATATCTCATTAATGTTGACATATCAATTAGGTGGTATCCATTATTGGTTCTGATTTTCAATAATAAACAAGATACCATTAGCTCAACATCATTTAATAACTAAAAACATTGAATTAAACTGATGTGATTAAATATGTACAATCATTTTGCAGTATACACTAATTATACTGCGTATTAACATATTAATTACTGTGCAATCAGCGATCATCTACACCACTAATTAAATTTAATAAAAATATACTTAAACAGGTAATATATTTATAGGTTACTATATTACTATTTATGCTATACTTAAAAAAGTTATTTAAATATATTTTTTATTAAAATTAATTATACCAATATAATAACTTGAAATTGATTCAATTCTATAAATTGATATCATATACTTGAGTCGAATAAACCAACTCACATCACCATCTTATATTTAAATTATAAAAAACATAATTGCAAGATAAAAACATAATTGCATTTGTACTCGTCTATTACAAAGTTCAACATATCTCTATTCGGGACTGCATAAAAAAATATCAATATTTGAACGAACCATAGCAATTATCGCGAAACGTGTATGCGCATGTACAGGTTATGTTGTACACGATTCTCCCATTTTGTTTTCCATAAAGTTGAAAAGCAACTATCACCTCTTTCACACCTTCTACTTCTTAAGGGTCTACTATGGTAACTTTCAGTATAATTTTTAGCGACTCTGAAAAATTAATAATCCACGACGATTTTTGTTTATCTTATTTTGTTTCGCTCAGGAGAGACAAGGATAGTAAATATGTGCAAAAATGCGACTTCGTTTTGCCAGGATTTCGAAGAAATCTTGTCATGATTTCTTTTCCAAAATATTCTTCGTATAATTCTCCGATGCGGAAAAGAACCCGGTTTTGCAATTTCACCCTCAAAACTTCGCCAGAAGGAAACATGCAAGTTTTACAGAAGAAATTTTGTCGCGTACCATTTTCTAAAGAAGCGCTCTTTACCGCACCGAAGAATTATACGAAGAATACTTTGGAAAAGAAATCATGACAAAATATTCTTGGCTTCAAAATCCTGGTAAAACGAAGTCGCATTTTTGCGCATTTTTGGAAACCAAATATGTCCTTGTCTCTCCTGGCCGATACACTGTGAGATGAACAAGGATCGCCGGAGCTTATCAATTTTCCTCTCCAAAAATAATGCTGGGAGTATTCGGTCACCAGAATGGACCCTTAATTATATCAGACATTGCCTACTCAGTGATCCTACAGTAATATTCGCAACGAGTAATTCGAATTCCATGTTACTCGAGGGTCGTCGCAGTTTTTAACCTTGCTATTCGCGACCTCGTGCAATTCAAGTACCGTGTTATTCGAGGGATGTACGTCCTTCATGGGCAGTGGCGGCTCGCAGCTAAAATTAGAGGGGGTCCTCCAAAAAATGTTTAGCCCCTCTTTTAAAATCTTTTAAAAGCAAACATACAACCGGAAAGTAATGTCTTTTCACATTAAATTCAAACAAGCTTTTAACGAGTTTTCCAATCAATGATGAACCTTTTTATAAGGTAATAACCATCGTTACCTTTTGCCATTTTTGTTGGATCGAAAAAATCAAGTGGTTTTTGAGCAATATAACTGGAGATGGCATTTTGAATCAATGATGAAGAATTAGTGGGGGTTTTCTGCTGGAGGCATAAAAAGTCAGTTGTCACTAGACTTGACCCTTAGCGTCGCTAGTAATAATTTTCGCGCAGTAGCAACTACATCCCGCGAAGAATTATAATAATTCATGGGAATATCGCGTTTACGAGTGTTGAAGTAGGTCAGATGTTCCCGCGATTGCTCGTTATGAAACTTTTGCTTTCACAGTGAACGAATGCCAAGTTTTTTTTAATTCGAACGCGAAATCCATAAGATAGGGCCGTGTAATGAGCGAGTGGAGAAGAAAGATGTCCGTATTGAATGAAACAAGTCCAGATGGAAGGAGTTTATTCATTTAGCCGGTGGTACTTCTATTTTATCTCTCATTTACAGTTGTTTTTGCTGAATGAATTGAATGACGGGGTTGAAACATTCCGTGCTTGTATTAATTCTACGAGAATTCTTTGGATTATTATTTGGACATTGTTTCGTTTACATTATCAATAAGAGGATTTAAAAGAACATTTTTAGAATAATTAAGTTTACTTCGCTTTCAGATAAATCTACAATTACGCCACTATTTATTGATTAACGCTTCATTTTCAAACGGGATAATTAATTCTGTACTTAATTATAAACGAAATGTAAATATGGTGGGAAAAACTCGAAGTGTTTCATTTGGTAAATGAAAATATGAGGATGCAACGATATAGTAATATAGGGATATAGGGATTTGGGTCTAGAGATCTAGGGATTTAGGGATGTAAGTATGTAGGGATTTAGGGATATAGGGATATAGGCATCTTGCGGTCTAGGGATCTAGGGATCTGGGGATGCAGTGATCTAGGAACTTAGTAATCCAGTAATTTAGTAACCTATTAATCTAGAAACCTAAAAATCTAAAAATCTAGAAATTTAGAAACGTAAAAATCTAGGAATCTGGGAATTTAGTGAATAAACGAATATAGGGATCTAGAGATATAGTGATATAGAATAATACGGATGTATAAAAGTAGGACATAAATAAACGTGAAACAATGATCGACCGAATAGAATTCAGGACAATAACATCCGACAGCCATGAATTGATCGCAGGCTAAGATTGAAACGTGTGAAACTGAAAAAGCAACGCGTTTGAATAATATTTACAACTGATTGAGCACAAAAATCAGTCTACGAGAGCAGCAAACTGTTTGCTCACATACCGATCAATCTGTTCCCGGTGCGTGCCCCTTCCATTTTAATTGATTTCAAATTAATTTATTCCAACGCCGACCGAACCGATTGGACCCGTTCATCCGTGACATTTCAGGATGAATTATTCAGGCGTTTTCCCGTGATTTTAATACGTTTTAATTAATACACTATAACAGATCCGTGGAACGATAGAATGGCACGCGGTGATGAACCTTCCGCAGCGAATTTCGTGCCGATCTCGACCATTCGATGTTAAAAGTGTAGCACAATGCTGAAACGCTCATAGAATTTGCTGAAACCGCGGCAAAAATTAATATTGATGAAAATTTCTCTGCTGAACACTCATGTCGCCGTCATTTACATTTTGAAGTTGTTAAAATTAAAAAAAGAGCAGTGCCTTGTCTACTAGATATATGTCTGTTATGTAATCGCCTGCTATATAATTGCCTACTAGATAACGGTAATTATGTCCAAAATTGATATTGCCGAAAGTAAATGCTCGTTATGTTACAAATTTTCAAGATTTGAAAGAAAAGTAGGTAACAGTGCCTTGAAAGTTAGATATGTACCTGCTAGATAACTGTCTGCTGTACAATTGCCTTCTAGATAACGATAGTTACATCAAAAATTATTTTAGTGGCAGTAAAATGTTCATTACATTACAAACTTTAAAGATTTGAAGGAAAAACAAATAATACTGTCTTGTCTGTTAGATATGTACCTGCTAGATAACTGTCTGCTATATAGTTACTTACTAGATAATGGTAATTATAAAAAAAATTAGTATTGATAGCAGACATATATTTACATTATACATTTATAAGATTTGAAGGGAAAGTACTGCCTTGACTGTTAGATATGTGCCTGCTAGATAATTGTCTGATACACAATTACCTACTGAACAACAGTAATTATATCAGAAAATTGTTGTCGATGAGAGTAGACACTCGTACTACAAATTTTCAGGATCTGAAGGAAATACAAATAGTAATATCTTAGATATGTACCTGTTAGATACATATCTGCTATATAATTACCTATTAAATAACGGTAATTATATGATAAATTAATGTCAATAAAAGTAGGTACTCGTTATGTTACAAAGTTTTATGTGTAAATTTAAAAACTTTTTGCTAGATGTCTAGATACTCGCCTGCCAAATAATTATCGGCCAGGTAACAGCTTATTAGATAATTACCCGCTATAAAACTACCTAACCTCTCGGGTGAAAATTTGCGAACGAAGGTTTCGTAAAAGGACAAAATCGGGCGTATAAAGTTCGTAGTGTTAACGTGGACATCGAAATCGTTTTCATGGGAGACGACTTTGTCGGCTATATAAGTGAATGGAGGTAAGGATGCCGAGTGAACAGGGGCGAATTCAGACAACAAGTCGGAAACTTTCAAGCTCAATTAAACTCAAACAAACTTGGAAACGCCTCGCGGCAATAAGAGTGGATGAAGTGCCCTTTCAGTTGGCTGTCCGGTTCATTCGGTGCCAGTTCTTCGATAAAAACATGGTGGAACGTTAGACGTTGAACGATCGCTAAGAGAAGTCATTGTTGGACCAAGAAGACCTTCGATTTATACCGCAATCATTGTTCTAGAACCAAATTCGCGAGACGAAAATGAAAACTGCTCCCGGTAAAATATTTTATTTCCGCGCCGCCGAGCTCGCGATTGAAATTTGCGTTTATTAGTTGTTTGCCCCAGTTACGAGATTCAAGTAATTTAGATTAAGTGCATGCAATATGCATACTGGGTCTCGATAAATGTGTGCATTCTGTATATTGCCTGCGGGATTTCCCTGGACACCAATCAGCACGTGCTTCTCGCAAATTCTTAAATTTTTCATCTGCAGTTTATGAAAGAAGTTATAATAAATATTTCGCTCGTGGAAAATTAGAACTTCGTGAAAATTTCTTGTTTCACAAAATGGTAGCGATCGTGCGATAATGATGTCGGCCATTTTCATTCCGCCATATTGGAACACGGAGATAACCTGCAATTTCGCGAATTCCCTATCTTAACCGGATATTACGTTTCTCGAACTTTTTCACTTAAATTTTGGTGGTTCTTGTTAGTTTTCATACTTAAGTTATGTAGCGCTAGTTAAGTTATAATTATAGTCAAAGGAGGTATAACACTTCACAATACAATTCAGAATTCAGTAAAACTGTTACCAAAATCGTATTTATTAATTTGACTCATGAATCAGGTATGTCTAGTTATGAAGAGTAGAGACTAGAACTTCCTACACTTCCCTAGATTCTATCTAACATAGCTATCTAGCACTTTGACGTTTTCAAATTCTCCAACTCCTAAATCACTAGGTTCCTAAAAAATTTACATACTCAACGTGTGTACAATTGCCCATAAATTATTAGGGGCCACTCAGCTTGTCCATCACTGCCACGCAGCCATTTTGAAGTACTCCATACAAAATGGTTGAAGATCAAAGTGAATGCATTTGGTGTGCTCACTACAAAAAGGGTATTGAAAACGTTTTTAATAAATAAAATATATAACGTTAAGTTATTAATGAGTAAAATTTTGAATAAAATAATATTATTATAGAATAAAATTTTGAATAGCATTAAATTATTGATAAATAAAATTTCGAGTAACGTTAAATTATTAATGAACAAAATTCGAATGACATTAAGTTAATAAATAAAATGTTGGATAACATTAAATTATTAACGAGTAAAATTTTGAATAAAATAAAACTATTAACGAATTCGTTCATTGAGCAATAAAAATGTAAAAATTTCGAATAAGATGATAAATTGTTAAGACGAAATGTAAAAATTGGCCGAAGTGAGGACGGCAGTAGCGTATTTCACGGGTAGGCGGCCCGTTAACTATTCATTTCTTTAATTCAATCCGGTATCATCGCGACCTTTCGTGAAAAAGATTTTTCTTTAGATAGCCGGGTGCCTTTTGCTACTACACCGTGTTATCCCACGGGTCCATCCCATTTGAATAATTGAAAAAGTAGCCCACCCTGACGGATATGCTGCAGGGTGAAAGTTTAAGCACGAATGGTAGCTGGCCAGAAGAGAGAGTAATTACACAACAGACACTGGCCTGTTCCTGAATTCATGGAATATGAATGGGTTTACCGAAACGTGTGGGCTTCCATTTTCTATCAAATAAATTCTTATCTAATAATTAGATTATGTCCGCAGTTCTGTTCAACGATTAATACACTGCGTATGTTGTCTTGTACGAAGTTTAATCGTTTGATGTTGCGTTTGTGCCAAGAGTTAAAGATGTGGGGAGTGTACAGGGCGCTCCATTAATTCTGATAGGAGTAACTTTCGTTTTGGTTAAACATTTTGATATTTTTGTACTTATTTTGGGGTAGGATTGGTTTGGGGGATGTAGGGACGAGAGTTTGGAAATTTTGAAGGGGGAGTTGAAATCTAGAAATACAGAAATTCCTAAATTTCCAAATCTGAACAAATTCTACCACCCTAATTTAATGTCTTCCCATAAATAGTCAAAACTACATAAATTTGAAAATAAACAAAAAATGAGAAAGAGTATGCTAAAATCCTCGTTACCCATAAAGAAATATAAAAATGAAGGTTTAAATCGACAAATGAAAAATATTTCTAAAAGCAATAATTTACTAATAAATTTGATGTTGTATCATATTAGCTGGATAAACTAAACAGTTCAAGGGATTTTGATCACGAGTGGAGCATACGTTTGCCGATTATACGAATGCACAATAATTGTCGCCATATCCCTATGATGTTTTACGGCAAACGTGCGAAATAGAGGTAATACTTTATTTTGCTATCACGTACTACGTACGCGAGGTGGCTTACAATTCGGGACATTCACCAATAACCGCATATTTATCGATAATGGTTGATAATCGCTATTTCTCTTGCCATAAACTGTGCGATATTATTTATGTACGATGCGGGGCAAAACTGGAATATTTGATTCGTGCTTTATTCGTCTGTGGTTAGGAATCGATGAAAAGAAAAGAATACTTGCAGTTATAATAATGGAACCATGATGCAAAAGATTAGTGACTTTTATCTAGGGAATTTTGTATAATGCAGCATTCTCTGAAAATTGCAAAGTATCCAATGCGCTGTGGGTGCCATTTTGTTGTGACTGTATCAAAATGCAAATGAAAGATTCATGTAATTCAAATAATAATGATTTATGTATGTTCAGTTTATGAATACATGAAAATATGAATATTTGTTTGGTCTCAACGATACAGTTATCCTTGATGCATTTCCTTCCTGTTTTGAGGTTAGAGATTATTTCAAGAGCACGTGTTGTAATACTGAAAAATATCTTGTGAGTGTTTAAAGTGGATTATATTATGGTTGATTCTCTGCAATATTGTAGGCAAAGAAGTGTATACAATTAAAGTCTTATGAAGTTGAACATGTGGAGAATTTGTGAAATGCTTCAAACTTCAGTTGCGAGATGGCGTTGCAGTGTTATAGTATAGCATTATAATGAAGTATAGTGTAGCATAATATAGAAGTACGTAGAATTATTACATTTAGTATAATGTATAACATTATTGTATGTAATGTAACGTACAGTATGATATATTATTGTATGTAACGTGTATATAGTACAGTATAGCACAATTGTAGTGTAATGTAGTATAATATATAGCAAAGTATAATATATTATAACATTTAAGTACAACATGTATATCATTGCATGTAGTGTAACATACAGCATAGTTAGTATGTGTAAAACATATAATATAGTATAACATAGTACATAGTACAATATGTAGAATGGTACAACATATGTAGTATAATATGTAAGATCATTGTAAATAGTGTAGCATATGGAATATTATATTATTATATGTAATGTAACATATAGTATGTGGTTATATGTAGCGTAGCATGTTATGTAGTATATGTATGATAGTATATTATTGTATTTAGTGTAACATTTGGAATATTATATTATTATAGATAATGTAACATATAGTATGTGAGTATAGAGTAGCATATAGTATAGTATGTCATATGTAATGCAACATATAGTGTATCATTGTATGTAGTACAGTAGATAATACAATGTAGCAAAATATGTAGTATAATATACCATACAATATGTACTTATACATATAGTACAGTATCATTGAATGTATTAAAACATATATGTTAGCACAGTATGTAACACAGTATAATACAGTATAAAAATAAAAAGATAATAAATCGATATAACAAAATATATTTAAACGAATCCTCGCCACAAATTGATTCCCTCGAATGCGTAATTCTAAAAGAAAGCACGCGCAACAGGCAAAATAAACTTATTCCAACAACCGTCGTGAATCTTATGCTAATTGTAAGTCCTCCAATTCTCATCCATTTACGTAATTCCGCCATTATTAAATAGACTTTAAAAACACAATAGAGCTTACCCGAGGAAATGGTTGCGTTAAATGCATACTTACTTACTCAGCAAGAAGTAATCGTCGCTAAAAACTAATTACGAGACTTCATTTATCTTATGAAATATGTCTTATGGCATCTTAAAATATCATTTATGCGATATATAAGGTAGACGTCAGTGTTGTCAAGTATTATTACGCTTTATGATAATTGTAATTAAGGACTGAAACATTAGAGATACTAACGTAATTAATTTCATTGCTAAAGGAAATATTTAAGTTAGGTTAGGTTCACTGAGTATTATTTACTTTTTTGAAATAAAGTAATGACAAAAGGTGATGGACTTTTTAGATTTACTGTATATTGCGAGAAGACTTTTAATAGAAACTAATATAACCTGAAAGAAATATTTAAGTGAATCACCCTGTATAATAACTGCAACGCAACATATCTGCTCTTTTCAGACTCATCTACTGTAAGAAATATTTCAAGAGAACCTAACCTAACCAAATCACCGAAGGCACTATTTAAATGAATCACCCTGTATAATAAATGTAGTATCTCTCTCATCAAACTGAAATAACTGTGAAAGATAACGATATGCAAATAATTGTTAATATACTGTAAGAAATATTTCAAGAGAACCTAACCTAACTAAATCACCGAAGACACTATTTAATTGAATCACCCTATACAAACATAATCTACTCTTTTAAAATAAACTCCCGCAAAAAATACAGCCACAGCAATAATCTGTAATCTGCTGTAAATAACATTACAAGAAGCAGAATTTCGCCATAATGGCGCGCCTTTGAACCGGTGGTATTGAACGCAATCGGACCGGACCAAAACAAAGATGCAATAATAAACCGTTGGCAGATATCTGATGCCGATACTGTTCTTTTTTCCCCTTCCCACTTTAATCCAACGGTAACGAACGAATCGATCGAACGGTTCATTTATTTTAATACTGCCACGCGTACACAGGAAATTGTTTAAAAAGCAATAAACTCGCTTTATGGTTTGCAGCGAGCGTATAAAGGCAAACGAGTGTAGTCCGGCGATAAATGATTCTCGAACGGGTGCTACGAAGAGTAATATAAAGGGAATGCACCGGAGGCGTTCGTTCGTCCGTTTTATTCCCCCCGTCAATTTGATCGTGCCACTGTTCGAACATCGTTGCAACTTCTTTCCGAATCAATGTGCCATAAAACTTAACTGTAGATTGCGTAATGCACTCGGCTCCGACTTAAACTTCTTTCAGCCGTCGCATGATTTTTCGCGAAAAAACGCGGTTGAATCTTCGGGGAACTGTAGGAGAATCTAAGAGATTTGTACGATGACCTCAGGAAGTTTTGTAGGGATCTAGGGAGATGCTAGTGGAGACCAGTAAGAATCTAGGGAAATATAGTAAGATTATAAGGGAGTCAAGATTGAATCTGGGGGAATTCAACTATATTCCAGGGGATACCAGACAGATTTCACGGGAATCTAGGGAGATTTGGGGGAACCTACATAGAATCTAGAGGAATCTAGGAAATCTTGAAGTCTAAAAATAGTCCTCCCCTACCACCTAAATAACATTTCATTTATGTTCTCCATCATCCGAAAATTAAAAACTGCGCGTCACTTTCTTCATCTTGCACAGTTCTGCGAGTCACGATACGTAATAGTGTGTATAAAAAGAAGTTGAAAATTCATAGACGTCGGGCAGAGAAAAAAAGGAAGGAGGAGAACAGGAAGGGAAACGAGATATCCAGAGAGATGTCGTCGTACGCGGTATAATAGAGAGCGGTCACCGCGGAAACGTGGAGTCCCATGAAATCTAAGTACACAGAAAATGGCGGTGTTACGAGTCCGCCGCAGAAACAACGGGACGCGACTCTTTCCTCGAGTTTGCTCATCAAGTGCAAATTGGTATCAACACTCGAATCGCGGTTCTTAATTTCCCTGGGGCGGCCACTAAAACGTTGAATTTATCCTTCCGTTTACATTGTCAGCTTGTGCGTTCGTTAACCGTCCACTTCCTTTTTCTCCGCTCGAATTTCCTGTTGGCAACTCCGCGGAACACCAGAAACAGCTTCAACCATTTATGCGCTGGATGCAAACCAGTCACTGCTAATTCTGCTCGGTCGTAAAAGGAAACGAAACACAACGAGAAACTTCTTGGGGAAGAAGAGAAAATACTCCGTTTTACGTCCCATTGCGATTACAGCTGTCTTTCATTTGTCATGGTAACTGTTCGGTAAATGCATGTCATATAATTCACCGTTAGAAACATGTAACTCCATCGTTTAAACAATATCGTATAACATTTTTTGGGAGGAAAGAAAATACTCCTCCGTTTTACGTCCCATTGCGATTACAGCTGTCTTTCGTGTGTCATGGTAACTGTTCGGTAATTGCATGTCATATAATTCACCGTTAGAAACATGTAACCCTATCGTTTAAACAATATCATATACCATTGTTTGGAAGAAGAGAAGATGTTCTTCCGTCTCATAACCCATTGTAATTATAGTTGTCTTTCGTTGTATCGTCCACGGTATCTGTTCGATAATTACATGCCATGTAATTCACTATTAGAAACATGCAATCCTATTATTCAAACAATATCATAGTTTATAATGTTTTCTCGGAAGACAAGAAAAAACTGCACCGTTTCATGAATCACTGCAATTACAGCTATCTTTCGTCACATCATCATAGTTCACGACAACGTTCGATAATTACATGCTATATAATTCACTATTAGAAACATATAATCCTCTTATTCTAACAATATCATTGTGTACAGCGATACATTGTATATTTCTGTAACTACTGTGATTGAAGAGGACTAGAAATATGTTCCTAATATCCCTAGAGTCGCTAGGGTCCCTAGGTGCTTATGGTCTGTGGGATGTTATGGAAGAATAGGAACATTGGGAATTGTACAAATTCTATATTATATGTTATATTCTTGTTACTGAATATTAGATTGGGAAACGTTATACAAGATCAGATTAGATTATGTTAAATTAGGTAATGTTAAAAATAGCAATACAGAATTCTAAGTATCAAATATATATATCTTATAAAGATTATTAAGAAATGCCCATAAACTTTTAGATTTCTCAATCATGAGCGATCTTCTTTCAATGGAATTTCTTTTTTAATACATTAAAAGTTTGGAATGACGCATTACAAGTTGGCGGTAATAATTCGACTCGCGTGGAAAATTAATCGCATTAGAAGTCCTGAAGAACAAGCCCGTGGCATCGTTAAAACTTGATAAAAGTTGGCTCTTATTAAAGTCTCGAAACTTTTCTTACCTTGAACTTCGAAAGCATTGACAGTAACAGAATAATTTTCAAGATGCTTTTAGCAGCGGAAAATTATAATTGCATTCTCGACTCAGCGGATGCGACAGTTTCATAATTAATTTGGTAATCTCTACCCTAATATTTTTATAGAACTATCGCCATTTGCTATTTAGCCTTTTTAAATCTTAGTTTTAGAATGTTACATTAATCATTTACGACAATTTTTACGATTTTATTTTCTTCGGTTGCTCGATTGTAGAGTGGACTCTCGTTATATTGCCGGTTTCGTATGGAAACTCTTGTTGAATCATGACGCTTTTTAAGATGGAGATTCAGAATTGAATCGTGGAATTTTGGAAATTTAGATATTTTCGAAACCATAACTTTCGCATTTTTGAGTTTTTCAATTTTTGAGTTATTGAGTTTATACGTTTTCTAGCTTTCTAATTCTTCACTTCACGAACTCAGGTTTTCAATTTTCTAAATTTCCAAATTTCCAAATTTCCAAATTTCCAAATTTCCAAATTCCAAAATTCCAAAGTTCAAAAATTCCAAAATCCCATAATCTCAAAATCCCAAAATCCCAAAATCCCAAAATCCCAAAATCTCAAATTCCCAAAATCTCAAATTCCCAAAATCCTAAAATCCCACAACTCCAACTTAAAAATTCCAAAATTCCATTTCCGAAACCAACAATTAAATCAGCAAAACAAAATACTACCCGACACTAGTGAAATATTGGCAATTATAAAATATCACATGGTACAATAAAATCGTTCACGACTAATACGAAACGATTTCGAAGAGTGAAAAACGATAGGCGCTTAATGAGCTACGTTTTATAGAACCGGCAATAAATCCCGAGGAAATTTCCTGCTGTAATTGCAACGCGTCGCGATCAGAAGTTTCTCAACGAGGATAAAGTCGTTGAAGGTAATCGCGATGTAAAATATATCAGCGCAATGGGGGAACAATTTTCCCATAGAGAATCGACTAATAACGGTCTTATAAGTCTTTTCGATTGAACTTCTCTCATATTTAACGTCTTTCCATGGCACACCTTCGTGGCAGAGCTCGAGAGAAGGCGCTAGTTTTTCCGATACTTAAACGATAAATCACTCGGAATCGGCTGATACACGACGGGACATTAAATGATTGCTCATCTAGGGAATTCAACGATTGGTGTGAGAGTTCCCCATAGGCTATACTGAATGCCACTTGCAACGTCGTTTCATTTATTTCTGCGAATCGTGTATCATAGTAATTTTATGAAACTCTATATGTAAATAGATATATGCAAATAGGCTAATAATTTTTAATAGGGAATAAGGAGATACGTCTATTGCTGTATTCGAACATAAAGTGAAAATTGAACTTTGCATGATGAAATGTTAGAGAAGATAAAAAGAGATAAACAGGAGATTAGAAAGAAGATGAAAAAAAGATAAAAAGGAACAAGGTAAAAAGATGAAAAACAAGAAAGATAAAAAGGAGATGAAAAGAAGGTGAAAAAGATAAACAAAAGTTAAAGATAAAAGCAGATAAAAAATAACAAGAATATAGAAGAAGACAAAATAGATGAAAAAAGATGGAAAAAAACAAAGAAGATAAAACAAGATAAAAAAGATGAACTGAACATAAAAAGTAGTGAAACAAAAATAAAAAAAATATAGGAAGAAGATAAAAAAGATTGAAAGAGGAAAAAATATGAGGAAAGATAAAATTGACCATTACATTTTGAACAGACAAAAAAGCAACTAAAATTAAAATATTTCTGTTTTGTTGTTTTTTTATGAATAATTTCGAGAGAGATAAGATCGTTTTGAACACCGTGTATGCACAATTTTATTAAACTTTATTACGATATTTCAGCTGAAAATGGCATACTCTAATTTCGCGTAAAAGTAAATAATATAAATCGGAACTTTTATCACGTTATATTTGTAAGTCAATTTGTACTGCAGGTTAGTAAATATTTATTTCGGGAAATTTTAATTAAACTAAAAAGCGTGTTCGACGTTTTTCAACCGTAAATAGTAGCTGAATTAAATTTTGCATAAGATCTTTTTACGTTTTCCACGTCAATAAGTGATGGACTCTCTGAGCGTCCTCCATTTTCAGATTAAAAATGTCCATTAGGGAATTTGCCGAGCTAATTCTACCAATTTCTCGTTTATTCATATTTTTTATTCGCATCTGAGAGGTACTAGTGCAATATTATTATGCGATTAAAGTTATCGAAAGGGTAATTGAAATTGTGATTAAAAAGTAACGTCGACAATTTAATTTATGTGTTGTTAATATTGCGATTTTAAATTATTTAATAACAGAAATTTAATTCGAATAATAATTAAAATTCGGATTAAAAAGACACTTAATGTCACAAATATAAAGGTCATAAAAATTTAATATACGATTAAAATTGTAATTAGAAAATGATTTAATGTAACAACTATAGAAGTCATGAAATTCACTGAATACGCGAGTAAAATTTTAATTAAAATTTAATGTAGCAAATATAAAAGTGATTTTAATTTAACTAATGTCCGATTAAAATTGTAATTAAAAAGTAATTTAAAATCAGGAATATAAAAGTGAATATAAGTTTAATATAATATAAATTTATATTAATTATATTAGGAATATAAATTTAATTTAACTGACGTACGATTAAAATTGTAATTAGCAAGTAATTTAATGTCAGAAAATTCACCCAATTAATTTAATTAATACCAATCATATTATTGTCACAATTGTAATTAATTACTAATGGTAATAGTAATTTGTTACTGTTTTAATAGTAATTTATTTGAAGTAATTAAAATTGTGATTAAAAAATCTAACATCACAAATACAAAAGTCACAAATTTAATTATGTTACGACTAAAATAGTGACGAATAATTCAAATTCATTAAAAGCTCGTTTAATATGCAAACGTAAAAATAACTATGCGACTAAAATTGTCACGATACCTACAAAAATCAGCTAAGTGATTAAGAATTGAAGATCCATTTAATCAAACTTCTAATTCGACAAATACGACCGAAGCATTCAAGATTACCATAACCTATTTTCTCCACGCTTCAGATTGAACGTAGAACAATTCCTGCAAAGAACATAACCCATCTTCAAAGTTTGCACGGAAATCGAATCAAAAGGGAGGAAGAGCAGGGGCCATTTTGAATTCAATGACCGCACATCCGCCGGCTTAACGCGATTGCATCGTTCCTGTTATTTTTATAGGTACAATTACGTACGTGCATCTGTTGTCCCCTTCGGAAAGGGGGCCACTTTGCTAGGGACAAGGAAACGCGTTCAATGCGGCTCGTTTTGTGCCAGGAAAAAGCTTGTATACATACGGCACGACGCTTAACACGTTGGAAGTTGTCGATTGATAATAATCACGCGAGTTTAACCTCCTTGATCGCAAATTAATTATTAGTGAAAAAAAAATCATGGCTTTTCTAAGTTCTTTTGAGTAAACTTTTCTTCGGTTGTATAAAATATCTTCGAGAATTAGGGAACAATTTGTGGATGTGACAATATGACGTTTGAGAATAACGTAAGATTTTACAAGAATATATAGGAAGATTCTAGGGGAATTTAGAACATTGAGTATATATTTAGGAGAAATAAAAGTAATGAAATTAATTTATAGTAATTAATAATAATTAATTAATTTAAATCATTACAATTCAAAGATTCGTAAATTCCTACATCTCTAAATCTGTGAATTCATAAATTCCTAAGTTTGCTAGTGCCTAATTTATAAATTCCTAATTATCTAAATTCCAAAATTCTTACAATTCCCAATTCCCTAAATACTCAATTCCCAACATTCCAATTCCATAAATCCCCAATTCCAAAAATTAAAATTCCCCACATTCACAATTTCTACAATTCCAATTTCGTAAATCCCCAATTCCCTAAATCCCCAATTCCAACAATTCCAATTTACCATATTCCTAATTCCTACAATTAAAATTCCCTAAATTCCCAATTTCTACAATTCTAATTTCGTAAATCCCCAATATCTACAATACCAATTCCCTAAATCCCGAATTCCAACAATTCCAATTCCCTAAACCCCCCATTTCACAAAATTCCCAATTCCCTAAATCCCCAATTCCCTAGATCGCCAATTCCTGAAATTCCAATTCCCTAAATCCCCAATTACAATAATTTCAATTCTCCAAATTCCCAGTATCTACAAATCGAATTCTCTAAATTCCCAATTTCTACAATTCTAATTCCTAAATTCCCAATTCCTAAATTCCCAATTCCTAAATTCCCAATTCCTAAATTCCCAATTCCTAAATTTCCAATCCCTAAATTCCCAATTCGCCAAAATTCAAAAATCCCTAAGTTCTTATATCATTCTAGGGGAATTTAACAACATCAACCATTTATTATTTATTCTCTCTTGCTATATTGCCACGTACTGTTTCAATCTGAAAATTTTCTCCAAATTTTAACGAAATTACTCCTATAAATTCAGGAAACTACTTATGGCGGATCCCAGCCGCCATATTGCAAGGATAACCTATAAAACTGAATGTACAAAATATCAAAGAATAAAGTTGAACCGCAACCAGCCATAACTCTTTTCTATCATTTTTTTCTTTCACAATTTTTCATCGGTGGTCGTCCTCGACTCGAATCACGCGATATATGATATAAATAACCATCTCGAGATAAGGTAATTTAAATAACGTCGAGATCCCAGTAACATCTGTCCACGTCAGGAACGTACGAAAATGCAGTACAAACAGTCGCATGTCCGTGCAATTTTCTTCGGATCAGATCGAAACATTATACGCGATTCGTATTGCAATTCCTCGAGCTGTCCGTGTAAACGTGCCCAGAAAGTCTATACGGTATACTTTCTGTAGACAGTTGCACGACGAGGGAAAAGAAACGCTAAACATGCAGGAATTCGTGTCACGAAAATACAGCAACAGTAGAATCGTACAGATTCTGCTAGGAAATTCGAGGAACTTTACGTAGACTGACGTAGCCAGGGCTGGGCACGGATGGGGCGCCACAGAGTCCGTGTACTGGCACCATGGGGTGGAATAAATATTTCCTAAATTCCCAATTCCTAAATTCCCAATTCCTAAATTCCCAATTCCTAAATTCCCAATTCCTAAATTCCCAATTCCTAAATCCCCAATTCCTAAATACCCAATTCCCTAAATTCCCAATTCCCTAAATTCCCAATTCCCAAACTTCTCAATTCCTAAAACCCCAAATCTTTATATCTTAAAATCCAGAAATCACCAAATTTAATAAAATGTGAATAAATCTCTGCCTTCTTGTCAGCCACACGGTATCTTCACAGAACTTCGAGATTCTTCCTCAACTTCACGATTCCGACGAAATCAATCACTTTTACTTGCGCAATTCTTTTCATCGCCGTTTTTCCTTCTCTTTCTCCGTGTCCCTTTATACTTCATTCTTCCCAATAAAACTCTCTCTCAATCCACGGTCTACCCTTCCGCGTTTCCATCACGTCGAATTGGGGAGACGAAATTTGATAAACTCGACGTCGCGACGCTGAAATCAAACTATGATTTCAGCACGCTTCTTCTCGACGCCGTCGGGGGCGGCGTTTTGTAGCCGTTGTTCTCGACTTTCGAGGATTAGTAAGATTCGCGAAAGACGACGTCGACGAAAACAATAGACGCAGGATTAACGGGCTTCGATGCAGGGCATCTTCAGGCAGGGTGAAGGCGCTGTCGAGTAATTAACGCGACATCGTTGCGACCTCCCCTAATTCTCCCCCCACGTCTTTTGAAACATTTTCAAACGTCTGCGTACTCCTACCATTTATTTATTTTACCCTTCCAACACTATACTTATCGTTTAATTCTATGCTATCATATTTTTTATTCAGCATCTCAGAAAATCGGTTTATTTTGTGTATTGTAAGCGGTTTATTGTTGACCGAGGGGTTTATTTTATGTTATTACGATAATAATGATTTATTTGATGTATTGTCATGATACAAGGGATTTATTTGATATAAGCGGTTTATTTTATGTAACGATAGAAATGATTTATTTTATTATTATAATACCAGCGGTTTGGTTTGTTATTATGGTACAAGCAGTTTATTCATTTTATAAAAATGGATTGCTTTGTTCATTGTTTTATTCAAGCTTTGTTTACTTCTTTTATTAGCCATTAGTTTGTTCATAAATTACAGGTATAGTTAAGGTTATAGTAATAGTTTAGGTTAGGTTAGGTGCAATTTTGTGTATATAATGGGTAGGTATTTCACAAATAATTTAGGTTATGTTAGCTTAAGGTTAAGGTAATAGTTCAGGTTAAGCTAAGTTAAGGTTAAGGTAATAGTTCAGGTATAAAGGTTAAGCTAACAGTTTAGGTTAGGTTAAATTAACCCAACATCTCTTTGGTTTAACCCGAAAGGAGGTCTATAATTGTTCACAGACTTTCAACATTCACGTAGCTTTCC
This sequence comes from Megachile lagopoda, assembly GCA_036983795.1. Lineage (NCBI taxonomy): Eukaryota > Metazoa > Arthropoda > Insecta > Hymenoptera > Megachilidae > Megachile > Megachile lagopoda. The sequence goes on from CM072793.1 coordinate 4,298,837, forward strand.
ACATCTTCCAAGTATACAGTCTCTCTAAAGTCCTCCCCCACCCTCATATTTCGGAAACGGCGTCAAATATGGAAAAATGTTTCAGACAAAAGTTGTAGATTATCAAGGGGAACATAAGATGGTGGCAACAATTTGACCTTGGATCACTTGAAGGTCACGTGAACTTCAGCTTCTTAAATAGAACCCCCTTTATTGCACATTCTCCCTCGACACGTTTTCAAAACACTACCTATGTTTTTTGTGCAAGTTCTCAAGATATGAAGCTTCAAGGTTGACACATGAGTGGCGTAAATCTGATCGTGCAACCTTCGTACACCTTGGGTAATGCCGACGATATGTCAACTTTGAAGCTTCATATTTTGGGAATGACTAAAAATAAACATAGGTAGTGTTTTGAAAACTCGAGGGAGAAAAGGTGGCTTCTATTTAAGGAACTGTTCACGTGACCTTCAAACGATCCAAGGTCAAATTGTTGCCACCATGTTTCCCTTGATAATCTACAACTTTTGTCTGAAACATTTTTCCATGTTTAAAGCCGTTTCCGAAATGGTGGGGTAGGATTTTAGGGAGTAATATTGTATTGTCATTCAGTTTTGATCTATGTTTAAAGTCTCTATCTCATCGGGAAGTTTAAAATCGATTGCAAAGTACTAAAGAAGAGGACGAGTTAATAAAAACGTTTTAAAATAATTAGCACTTCTTGTTAGGCTATTTCAGATGGAATTTATGAACGATAAACTGAACGCCGATGAAGTTGGCAGAAGGTATTGGAAAAGAATCTTAAACGATAGATTGCTCTTCTATTTGTATCTTTTTATTCTCGGGAAATCGATCAATTAACCTTGTACCGCTTCGCTGTTTTATAAACATACGAGGAAATAATGTGCGAGGCATAATAACTTAACACGACACATAATAACGAGATGGAAATGAATTTTATGAAATTGGTATGAACGATGAATATTAATTGCAATTTGTCGCGATATAAGCAGATATTTTTTATAAATCAATGTAGGGCAATTAAACGTTTTATGGTCGAATATTATTGGTAGAGGATTTATAGGTACTATTATAAATAGGACAATGAGGTATAAAATGCAGAATACGGTATATTAGAATGCCAAATGTGAAAAGTATCAAAGTACTAATACACTAAAATATACTAATACACCCAAATACCAAAGTACCAAAATACTCAAAATTCAAAAATTCCATGATTCGAAATTCCAAATTGCAAAATTCTCAAATTCCCAGATTCCAAACTCCCTGATTCCAAGTTCTCAAATTTGGTGAATTCCAAAATTTCAAGATTTCAAAATTCCCAAATTCCTAGATTCCAAAATTCCAAAATTCCTAGATTCAAAAATTCCCAAATTCTCAAATTCCTAGATTCCAAAATTGAAAAATTCTCAAATTCCAAAATTCAAAAATTCAAAAATTCAAAAATTCCTAGATTCCAAAATTCCCAAATTCAAAAATTCCTAGATTCCAAAATTCCCAAATTCAAAAATTCCAAAATTCACAAATTCCTAGATTCCATAATTGAAAAATTAAAAAATTCCTAAATTCCAAAATTCCAAAATTCCAAAATTCCAAAATTCCCAAATTCCGAAATTCCTAGATTCCAAAATTCGCAAATTCCAAAATTCCAAAATTCCTAGATTCCAAAATTCCCAAATTCCAAAATTCCTAGATTCCCAAATTCCATAATTCAAAAATTCCCAAATTCCCAGATTCCAAAATTCCCAAATTCCAAAATTCCTAGATTCCAAAATTCCCAAATTCCCAAATTCCTAGATCCCAAAATTCAAAAATTCAAAAATTCTCAAATTCCTAGATTAAAAAATTCCCAAATTCCCAAATTCCCACATTCAAAAATTCCCAAATTCCATAAATTCCTAGATTCCAAAATTCCAAAATTCCAAAATTCACATATAAACATATAAAATTTCCAAATTCCAATATATAAAATAGTCAAAGTACCAAAATACTAAAACAATGAAACTACTGCGCCATAAAAATACGAAAATTGCAAATCCCAGCCGCCAAACATAAATTACAGGTCTAATTCGTTAACAAAGTTAGAATATTACAGTTTATTAAAAAAGTCAAAATATTACATATCATCAAGAAAGTTTGAATATTATATTTTATTACCAAGTGAGAATATTATAGCTCATTAACAAAGTTAGAATATACTTCATTAACAAAGGCAGAATATTACAGTTTATTAACAAAGTTAATATATTATTTACTGTGTACTTAGAACGAAGTTCGGGTTAAGTATTTTCGTAGACGTTCCAAATTCATGTTCGATGGATACAGGTATACTGACACAGTGATTTGACTGTTTGATGTTGTTACTATGCTAAAACGTGGTGGAGTTAGGTGCGGCAACAGAGATTTACATCGTGTTGTCGAGTGTTGTACAGATCGAGCGGGTGTAACAGCCGTGTCGTGCTAATTAGAAGACGTTACTTCCTCTCTGCTAAACACGGCTGGTCCGTGGTTAATTTACACTCGCGTTGTTTATTAAAATCCAGTATTCCAGGGAAATGAAACTGTTGCATGTAATTGGGATTCATGGAGCGATAGTATGTTTCACATGTAGTTAGATAGAAATATACGTTACGGAAAATATCATCGAATAAAATTACTGAATTTCATTTTCTGTGCAGGGAAATGTTGCGTGGCATTTAAATTTTATTTTATTTCATTTTACGTTTAATCAAGTATAATATTTTGACATTGTTAATAAAGTATAGTATACAAACTTCATAAACTATAATATAACCTTGTTAATGAACTATAGTATTCTAACCTTGTTAGTAAGCTATATTTTAATTCCAAAATTCCAAAATTCCTACAATTCCCAATTCTCTAAATCCCCAATTCCAACAATTCCAATTCCCTAAATCCCCAATTCCAACAATTCCAATTCTCTAAATTCTCAATTTCTACAATTCTAATTCCCTAAATCCCCAACTCCCTAAATCGCCAAATTCTACAATTCCAATTCCCTAAATCCCCAATTCCAACAATTCCAATTCTCTAAATTCTCAATTTCTACAATTCTAATTCCCTAAATCCCTCATTCCTTCAATTCCAATTCCCTACATTGCCAATTCCCTAAACCCCCAATTTCTGAAATTCCCAACTCCCTAAATCCCCAATTCCCTAAATCGCCAATTCCTGCAAATCCAACTCCCTAAATCCCCAATTCCAACAATTCCAATTCTCTAAATTCCCAATTTCTACAATTCGAATTCTCTCAATTGCCAATTTCTACAATTCTAATTCCCTAAATCCCCAATTCCTTCATTTCCAATTCCCTAAATCCCAATTTCCCTAAATCCCCAATTCGCTAAATCCCCAATTCCTTAAATCCCCAATTCCCTAAATCCCCAGCTCCCTAAGTCCCCAATTCCCTAAATCCCCAATTCCTTCAATTCCAAATCCCTACATTCACAATTCCCTAAATCCCAATTTCCCTAAATCCCCAATTCCCTAAATCTCCAGTTCCCTAAATCCCTAATTCCCTAAATCCCCAATTCCCTAAATCCCCATTTCTCTAAATCCCTAATTCCCTAAGTCCCCAATTCCCTAAATCCCCAATTCCTTCAATATCAATTCCCTACATTCCCAATTCCCTAAATCCTCAATTCCCTAAATCCCCAACTCCCTAAATCCCCAATTCCAATTTAATAAATTTCCAATTCCCCAAAATTCCAAAATCCCTAAGTTCTCATATCATTCTAGGGGAATTTAAATACATCAAGCATCCTAACCTTGTTAGTAAGCTATATTTTAAATTTGATAAGAAATCACAATATTTAAAATTTCTTAATAATCTATAATATTCTAACTATAGACTATAGTGAACATTTACAAAAATTATATGTAAACATTATTTTTTAATTGTATATTAACATAGTGAGGATTGTCTTCTTAAGGAAACATATTTTATAAAATAACATTATTTTATTTTACAAAAATTTCATATCAATTTTCTGAAATAGTTGAAGAATATAAATTGTTTATTTTGTTATTTGTATAAAAGTACGAGTGAGCAAATTGTTACAGAATAGACCGCCATTTGCAATTTACTATGATATATCAAATCGTGGATTATCCTCCGCTGACCACACTGAAATTTACAGTTGTACGCGATAAGGGAAAAGCATTCAAAGCTCGGACTACGCTTCGTCTCGAAACTTTGCGAAAGATCCCATGGCGCACCGCGGAACTTTAGACTTCTGCTCGAAAATACGCGAGCAGCTCGATTAGGTGCTCGATAAATTTAAAAAGTTATCCGACACGTCACGACGCATGCAGCGACTGTTGTGTTTGCAGCTGCAGATTCGGGGAAATTGTAAAATGCCATATATAGAGAGAATCTGGGAACTGGGACGCAATATTTTGTACACTTGTGAATTTGCAAATTTCGTACTTGAGAATTTCTGCGCTCTTATGTTTGGAAGTTTGAAAATTTCTGTACTTTCGGATGGCGAATTTGAAAAGTTTTAAATTTGGAAATTTCGTATTTGGGAATTCCTACATTTTTACTTTTGGAAGTTCGAAAATTTCTGCGCACTTAAGTTTCTATATTTTCAGACGACGAATTTAAAAATTTCGTATTTGGAAATTTTAACGTTCTTAAATTTTTCACAAAAATCTTGAAGAATTCCAAATAAATTAAAAATTGTAAAAAACATACATAAATTTCACTCTTCTCAAATTAACGGCAATATAACGATAGTCTACTGTAGCAGTTATCACATGGAAATATTTCTCTGTCGTTGTTCGATAACGTGCACGTCGTTATGGAGTCTGTTCGTGAGAATTAGATTTGCAGTTTCTGGATGAGTGTACATGCACCACAGGTCTCTGGTATTATGTCAAAGGCAAACCGGCGAACATCCATTAGACACGAATCACAACATAAGTGGCCACTTGTGAGCGGATTCGAAATTATCAAAGACTGTCTATAATATCCCATTATTCTATTGAAATTATAATTTACATTATTTATTAACTTACTCGTCGATACTGGATGATTCAAAAGGCTCTGCACAGCTTAACCGGACGTTACGTAACAGGAAATTACTTAATGAGACATTATATAGCTGGAAATTATATAACAGGATATTACATGGCAGGATGTTACACAATGGGATAGTATATAGCAGGTAATTACATGACAGGACATTACATACTTATATTACATTACAGGAAGTTACATAATGAGATATTACATAACAGGAAATTACGTAATGGGACATTACATAGCAGGAAATTATATGACAGAATATTACATAGCTTTATTATATAGCAGGAAGTTACATAATGGGACATTACACAGCTAGAAATTACATGACAGGGTATTACATAGCAGGATGTTACACAATGGGATATTACATAGCAGGTAATTACATGACAGAATATTACACAGCTATATTACATAGCAGGAAATTACATGACAGAATATTACATACTTAAATTACATAACAGGAAGTTACATAACGTAATATTACATAACGGGAAATTAAATAACAGGTTATTAGATAGCAGGAAATTAATTAGTGACTACTATTTACTCCATAATTATTTTATATTCGTTTTACAAAATTTTGTGACATGTGAATTTTGTTTTAATAACAAAAAATATTTGATTATTATATTAGTATTATTAGACTTGTCATTCTATAAAATTAGAATTTTGTTTAAACAAATTCTTAAAATAGAAAAGATTTGTTCACTTTCTTGTTGCTGTAATATGATCAGTGATTCTTTAGAAGTATTTTAAAAAATTCAAAGAAGCGAAGGATTTTGCAGTGTCTGTCAACCAGCTTGTTATATCGCAGTATTTCTGTCCGCGTTCGCTCGTGAAATTTAATGAAACGTCACCTCGTCTATGTTGTTTTAATTTAAATTCGATTTGTTTCTACAGAAAACACATTCGAATACGTAGACACACGATTCGTTTGTCCCATCGTGCGGTGTTGGCGCGAAATTTCGTTACGATTTTCTCCGGACAGTTCTATTTTTCCTCGCCAGCTGTCTCGTAAATAAATAATGAATCGTCGCGATTGCAAATATCTGTTCGGTTGTCGAACGTGATGCATTGACGGAATTGGCATCCTGTAGCACATACCGCTTCGAATCCGTTTCGATACAGAGCTGAATTGCAAACAGAAATAAGGAAAAACAACGCTGGTGTGAGAGTTTCTCGTTTTCGAGTAAATATTACGCTCTTCGTCGTATAATTCTTTTTCGCGCAGCCGTCATTTCTCCGGGAAATTTGCTTTAGTCAGAAATTTATCTTTTAACTTGCGATCATCGTTTCTACACGTTTTACTTTCGTTTCAATTTATAAATTTATGCTTTCTACTTTAAAATTTATGCACTTTTTGGGTTTAAATAGTGAGACACTTTTGGAATTAAAAATTTGGACACTTTCGGTTTTACCAATTTAGACACTTTCAGATTTCAACATTTTCAAGACCAAAAATTTCGACATTTTGAGGTTCAAAAATTTGGATATTTACAAGTATAAAAATTTAGAAATTTCAGGTTTAAAAATTTAGATGTCTTGAAATGTATAGACTTTTAAGCTCATAGTTATATGTCAAGTTTAAAAAATTCTAAATTTTCGAGTTGAAAAATTGATCAAATTCAAATTTAAACATTTAGAAGTGTTCAGGATGAAAAATTCAAAGATTGTCAAATTTGTACACTTTTATTTATGCTTTAATTTATAAATCTTGACAATAATTATAAATGTTAAGATCTGAATAATTTACTCTCGCTATATCGCCAGTTACGGAGCCGTTTCGCTCATCGCAACGGCCATATAACGAGTACACCATCCACTTTCCTAAAAAACTGCACAGCTTGAGTAAAAATTCTCTCATCTTAAAAATATTTGAATAATTCACCTCCGTCATAACCTATAAAATGTAAATAAAGGTGTGATAAAAAGGAGATACGAGAGTCGAGACAGGAGATTTCAGTTTGGTGTCAAAATTTATGTGGACATATCCGTTTAAGATAGATTGCGAAATGGTCGATGTTTTAACGGATATCAAGGATTTATACGTCGACTTCCTTTGCTAGAATAGTTTCGAGAGCGCAACCTGTGCGACACTTAACTCACGTCCTCTTTCCACCTTCTCAGCATGAGTCATAATAAAGCAATTTAAGCAGTTATAACTACCGAATCTATAACGTGAACCGCCATAGTTATTCCGAAAGCTGCCGGGACGAAATTCTGCACGTGGCGAGAATCTAAGTTCCGAGAAACATTATTGCTAATTCCAAAGCAGTAAAATGCAGATTAAATTACGCGTTAATTAATGGGTGCTATCGTCTAATTGAAATTAAATCGCTCGATGATCTAAATGCAGAATGAAAAATGAACTGCTGAATAATGGAGTTAGGTTAAATTAAGATTCCACGGGGTGTGGCTCTAATAAGACGATATTTCCGTTGTCTTGCGTAAACGTCAAGGGGTGAATTGTCTAGTGGAAGTTCTGAGGACTTGGGAAATTTTATTGGTCGAAAAAAACGACTGCAAATTGTGTTTAATTTCGTGAGGTAAATTGTGCAATTTTGCAGTACCGATTTTGAGTACCGATGTCAACCCACTAGTAGACGCATGGACCAGTGTTTAGAGCTACGACTCCAATTGGTCAGAATAGCAAAATGTCTCGCACATATTTTCGGCGGTATATTGGCTCGTGCGGTTTTTAGGTGTCCACCTATGTAGGTATCCACGTATGTAGATATCCACATATCTAGGTATTCACGTATTTATGTATCCACGTATGTAGATATCCACATATCTAGGTATTCACGTATTTATGTATCCACGTATGTAGATATCCACATATCTAGGTATTCACGTATTTATGTATCCACCTATGTAGGTATCCACGTATGTAGATATCCACATATCTAGGTATTCACGTATTTATGTATCCACCTATGTAGGTATCCACGTATGTAGATATCCACATATCTAGGTATTCACGTATTTATGTATCCACCTATGTAGGTATCCACGTATGTAGATATCCATATATCTAGGTATTCACGTATTTAGGTATCCACCTATGTAAGTATCCACCTATGTAGATATCCACATATGTAGATATCCACATATCTAGGTATCTGCGTATCTAGGTATCCACGTATGTAGGTATCCACATATCTAGGTATCTGCGTATCTAGGTATCCACCTATGTAGGTATCCACGTATGTAGATATCCACATATCTAGGTATACACGTATTTAGGTATCCAGGTATTCAAATATCCATGTATCCAGGTGTCCACATATCTAGGTAACCACATATCAATGCCAACCCACAAGAAGCGTGAAGATGCTGACTCAGGTGTTTAGAGGAGCCCTAATTTATAAGAATAGCAAAATGGACGCCTCACTACTTAAACATTAGGCCAAAAACAGTCGGCAAACGTCTAAAGAGTGAGATATCGAATTGCGTGATGCAGTTGTTATATATGTATAATATGTATAACAATATTTTTGTTATTATGTATATATATGGATATTTATTGCATAATATGTATAATATGCATGTATGTGTAGATATTATAACCTAAATTGTGTATACGCGTTACAGATAAAATTATATATCATACCTCTACAGAAATGGAAAGTAAAGCAAACGATTGGAAAAGAATGCAATATATGAAGGAGTTGTACAAAAGTATGATAATAGGACTGAAATAGAGAATGAAAGATTGTAATGAAGCTAGAGGGAGAGAAACAGAAGGTAGAGCGGTACGTTATATCCATTTAAAGTTAGCTTTACAAACTAGGTTGGAATAAACATAGCTCGTCGGTTACTCCTATCACGGTGCAAACATATGCACCCCCTTGCTTACTCCTCTTCCCTTCTATGTTAGTATCCTCGCATGCGATTCCCTATAGGCCATAGCTTTAATGTTAGCAGCAGTTGCAAAAGTATTCATGCGAAACTACGCATTTGTGTTTGTAAGTGTACCGCAGTGTACACAGCCCAAGGTAGATCGTGCCATATAGCGCGAGCGAACGTAACTAACGGTGTTAACTTTGGTGCGAGGAAAAAAGTTTATTGTAAATTAGGTTATGTTAGTATTAGGTTATTATAAATTAATTTAGGTTATATTAAGAAAGCTGAGGATAGGTGAAGTTAGAGTAACATATGTTAGATTAGGTTAGATTACATTAGACAATGGTGGATTAGGTTAGATTAAACTAGATTAGATTTGACAAAGTTAGATTGGATTAAGCTATGTTAAATTAGGTTATGTTTGATTAGGTTACTGTTAATTAGGTCAGGTTATATTAAGAAAGCTGAGGTTAGGTGAAATCAGAGTAACTTATGTTAGATTAGGTTAGATTACATTAGACAATGGTGGATTAGGTTAGATTAAACTAGATTAGATTTGACAAAGTTAGATTGGATTAAGCTATGTTAAATTAGGTTATGTTTGATTAGGTTATTGTTAATTAGGTTAGGTTATATTAAGAAAGCTGAGGTTAGGTGAAATCAGAGTAACTTATGTTAGATTAGGTTAGATTACATTAGACAATGGTGAATTAGGTTAGATTAAACTAGATTAAATTTGATAAGGTTAGGTTAGATTAAGTTATGCAAGATTAGGATATGTTAGGTTCTGCTAAATTATATCATGTTAGATTAGTTCTCTCCAAGTTTCTACAAATTTCATTACAATTGTTAAAGTAACTAAAATATTTAACCGTAGGGGACATTGTTGTAAGTTATCTACACTAAAATCTTCAGATTAAACTAATTAGAGTTTTTCTCACAATGTTAGGTTATGTTAGTTCCGCGAGAATATTTATTTAACCCAACTTGGTTCACCAAATATTCACAATGAATCTCTTCAATAAATTCTCCCAATATGAAGCTGGAGTTACCATGACGTGGTAACTACGTCAAAAAACGTCCTCTATAAAAACACGTATTTTTATCCGTGGAATATATAAAAACGGAAAATGATACCAGTGAAATATGGTACGTATTAAATCCAGCACGATGTTAATGCAGTAACTCGGAAAAATAAGGGTAGATTTTTCGAGAACATTCGCCAGGTATGAATTGTTCACGGTAATTAAACGGCGAATGTAATTTCGAAAGAGAAACAATAAACGTACTCTATTCATTCTACTTAATTCACGCTCACAGTGTATGTTTCATCCGTACTACTCGGATTGCGGAAGTTTCTTTAGCAAAGCATGAATAGTTTCATTATTTGCGAACTCTGCAGGTAGCAGAGGGAAGCGATGGAAAAATATGGGCCAGCCTCTTAGAAGGGAGGAAACTCATTTATATCCTTCCTGTTTGGTAAAAGCGACTTTTCTCTTTTCGCAAATGGATACACGTAAAATGGAAAAATTCAATCGAGATTCACAATTTGGAAACCGCACGGGTCAACTTCTTTCATTTCATTTAATTCAACGTCCGACGATTATAACATTTCATATTTTTACAAACTTTTCACTGCTTTCTACGTCTGAAAGGTATAAAGAATGCTTTGATCTTCGAGAAACAATCAGAACACAGTTTTTGTTCAACTGAAAAATTGAAAAATCGTAGAACGGTAATTATTAAGAATTCAAATTTCGCGCCATCCGCCATTTTAACGCGGTACTACGTTCATTGCGATTACCCGCCATTTGCGATGCAAGTAAACTTGCAAATCGTTCTCCCAAAAGTTGCACCAAACCGAAAGGGATTTATGGGAAGCATTGAAGAGACATTCGAGTGTCATCCAAAGTAGAAAACCCTCGAGTCGGACGCAAACTGTATGCGACAAAGCAAAACTTCCGCCAATCGAACGACTCGTAGAAACTCTCGATACCAGGGAAGAATAGACGGTCCCGTTCAGTTTTTCTTTCGTTGTTTTTTCGTTTAGAGGACGAGAAAGTTTCGCACTCGACGAAACGAGGATTCGTGACATTTTCGTTGCGCGGAAAATGGGAAGAAGTCGTTTGATTACCTTCTTCGAGAACAGTCTTCGGAAGAAAACAGAGTTCTTTTGTATTGGCTTGGATAAATGGAAAATTTTATCCACGAAATAGAAACTTGGAAATGTGGTAGAAATAACGTGACAGAAATATTTTAATGGTACAAGCATAAACAGCAAACTTGAATATAAACAAATTATATAACTGGTTGGTTATTTTTTATAAAAGTAGTCTTAAACGAGGTCTAATACCTGTATCATTAAATATAACTGTATGTTGAAGTTAGAGAATTTTAAATACGTCAATCAAAAGGCGGGAAATTCAAACACTGATGTCGAAAGGCGGGAAATTCAAACGCGAAAACCAGAGAGCGGGAATTTCAAATACAAAAATCATCTCTGTACAAAATAATGTTTTTTATTAAAATTTGAATATTCGCATATATATTTCTGTTTAGTTGTACTTTTATTTTTGTACAGTTGCTCATAAACTTGTAAGTAACATATGTTGGATTTGTTGTAAATATTTATTCAGCATTTTTGAATAGTGAAGATGATGGATTATATAGTCCGAAACGGCTGATTTTACGAGTAATATCTTGATAAGGATAGAACGAAGGTCGACAGGGAAGGAAATGATTTAATTAAAAGAGCGCAAGACTATTAATATTAAATGCCTGGGAAAACTTACTTGATGGAAATTTCCTTAATAAGACCGTAGAGAAAATGTTCATCAACTGTATTCATTCGGTGCAAGTAATAATTTCCGAACAATTGTTAAGAAATTTGCATTTTAATTTCAGTTTCGTTCAATTACGGATATTCATCTTTACAGGATAGATTTTATGTATTTATAAGGGAACATCCGGTGGGTTCTATGTACGGGGTGTCTCAATATTTCTATTAGATCTGTTACAAGTTTACAAACTCCCAATTTTCACACGTCAAAATCAAAAAATTTTTAGAAATTCTTTAAATTAAAAAGAATTGAATTTTATGTTGTTCCAAGTGTAATAATATGATCAAACCCGCATTCACGTGCAGAAGATTGTATCTTCTTGTTTCTTTAAGGACAACATAAGAGTAGTTGTTGCTGAGCAGAGAAATTTCCGAGAAATGAAATTTGCGAGGCAGCAGCAAGGAAAAGGGGAGGAAAGGAGAGTAGACATCGATGAAACGGAAGGCTGCAGGGTGGATAAAATAATTTCCGGAACGTCGGAACACGCGGACGAAGGATTCTGATGGAAAGAGCCGTCCGAGCGTTCCTGATCGAAATCCGGAACGAGAGAGGACAATTATTGACGCAGACTAATTTCGCAAGTCGTGCAGCAAAAGTGACGAAAATAAAAGTTACCTAAAAACCTCCACGATGAAAGAGATACGGTGTCTTATTCGTCAGTTGAAATTTTATCAATGGTTCATCGCCTACTACGTGTCAAATTCTCAGCAAATTCATGAAATTATCTGGAAGAATATTTGATCTAGCAGTTTACGTTTGAGGCTACGGTGTACAATTAGCCAGTTGATAGATGGGGTTAAGTTCACAAGTTCACGTTCTTTGAAGAGGGTGATTTTTGAGAGGTTCAAGTGTGTGGAACATAAAATTGCACCAAACTGAGGTAATTATGGGTAATAATATTATAAGCAAAAGAGAAGTACAGAAACTTATTTTATGTTGATAGATGAGGTTAAGTTCGGTACCAACTGTCTTAAAACACATTTTTTGAAGAGGGTGATTTTTGAGAGGTACAACTGTGTCGAACATAAAATTGCACCAACTGGGAAAATCACGATTGAGAATTGTAAGGAATATATTTTCTGATTAATCTTTATTAAATTTTAACAATTAGAAATCCTTTTCTAACTTAGAAATGATTTTGAAAAATTAAAAATGGAATGTAGACTGAACTTAAATTCTGATTTAGCAAATATAAATAGTATAATAGAAACGATTAATTTACACGACTTGCCGTCTAAAAGGGTTCAAATAATTGGAGGAACGAAATTTTCGCTCGGAACGATCTTACATTATATCATAGTTCAATATTTGCCTCTTTAGATACAATAGGAAACCGAATAACGTACAAATTGAGTCGGAGCTATTCACGGTACATACAATTACGTGTGGTTGTTAAATATTCATGAGCCATGGAGTGAAATGAATGTCATACAATGTCCAGGAGAAGTTTGAACTGTTCGCATAATCACTGGTACGATTTTAGTTCGTTTAAAAATGCATTTATCATAATTACATTTAACAAGTCCGAACACATGTTTCGTTAAATGGTGTACTAAGTAGCAATATGGGAACAAATGTTCGTTTAAAAGAAATAGTGAGATAATACTATCATAGTAAGATGGCAGTACAGCATAGTCGCATTGTGCATTTAAGAAAATAATAGTATAATAGAATAGTAATAGTACTAATCTAATAGTAATACAGGGATATAGTGAAATAATAAAATAGTAACATGGTATGGTCGTTTAGTGAAATACTAGAACAGCTGTATAGTAGAAGAATAGTTGTGCATTAATATAGCAACAAAGATGTATAATGAAATAATTGTATACTCATGTAGCATCGTTGTACATATAGTTGCATGGTTTTATAGTTATACAGTTGTATGATTGAATAGTTGCATAGTTGTACATGTGTATAGTTGCACAGTTTTGTATTTATACGGTTGTATCATTTCATAGTTGCATAGTTGCATAGTTGCATAGTTGCATAGTTGCATAGTTGCATAGTGACATAGTTGTATAATTGTATAGTTGTATAGTTGCATAGTTGCATAGTTGCATAGTTGCATACTGACATAGTTGTATAGTTGTATAGTTGTATAGTTGTGCAGTTGCATTGTTTTATAGTTATATAGTAGTACAATTATATAGTTGAATACTAACTTAGTAGAATAACAGTATAGTAGAATACTGGTAATATAACTGTAAAGTAATATAGTAGTATAGTAGCATGGTAGAATAGTAATATACCAACATAGTCGTATAGTAGGATAATAGTATAGTAGTACAGTAGTATAGTGGTATAGTAGTGCAGTAGTATGGTAATACGTATAGTGGTATGGTAGTATAGTAACACAATAGTACAGCAATATAGTAGTATAGTTCTATGGTGGTATTGTAGTATAGTAGTATAGTAGTGCAATAGTATTGTGATACATATAGTGGTATGATGGTATAGTAATATAGTAGTGCAGTAGTATAGTAGTATAGTGGTATAACAGTATAGTCGTATAGTAGTATAATAGTGTAGTAGTACAGTAGTATAGTGGTATAGTAGTGCAGTAGTATGGTAATACATATAGTGGTATGGTAGTATAGTAATACAGTAGTACAGCAATATAGTAGTACAGTAGTATAGTTGTATGGTAGTATGTTAAAGAGACAGGAACCTTTTTTTGAAGATTCGTGTGGTAACTCATAAGGCGTAGGTTAACGCTCCTGGGAAATCATACAGGCCAGTCGATACCGATTTATGCCACAACCAATGACCAACGCTCCGAGCTATCGTATTTCAACCATAATCCCAAACTTGCCGGACACACTTGATATTCCCACACGCTGTGAGGCCGAGCACAACGCGGTGCTTTCTTCCCACGAAGATGCTCATCCAACTATTCGACGCGACGCACGAACAAGAACCCTCCAGGGGCGGTTCAAACCGATGCGATCAGCACGCTTTTTATGCAGCTAGAACACTTCCATCGTACGCTTTTCCTCGACCACAATAAACATTTAAACTTGCCAGTTTTTCAATTTTTTAGTTTGGATATTCTCGAGTTCTCAAATTTTCTAATTTGGAAATTCACGAATTTTCAGGGGTGCAAATTCAATCTTCAAGTTTGATCATTTTTAAATCTGCAAATTTGAATGCATCAAAGTAAACAAATTTTAAAGTTGAATATTTCAGAATTTTTAAAATCGAATATTTTAAAAATTGAAAATAAAAGCAGATTTAAAAAATGTCAAATTTGAAAACTTGTTAAAGTTGGAAATTTGAAAATGTTTAGAACTTCGAGAACATAAAAATGTACAAATTATTTTTGTTTGTTTCAGACAACCCCTACAGCAACAACATCTTACAAAAGTATGCAGCAGGACTTGCAAATATATTTCATCGGCCCGAATTAATTAATCATCCAAACGATACTACCAAAAGTCCTAATTACTGCTCCTCGAGCAGAAGAAATTCCGTAGAAAAAGAAATAATTAACATAGAAGATAAGAGCGGTGGCATGTTTTCGGAGATAGTTAACCGTGCTACACGATGTCGCGAGTAACTTGCGAGAGAAAAAGGGTGCACATGAATGCATACCTTGGAGCTTACCTCTCTCTCGTATACGATAACAGGGAGAGGGAGAGAAAAACAGAAAGAGAGAGAGAGCGAGGGAGAGAAACAAAGAGACGAACATGGTTCGTCGCTTCTGCACTGTGGCGGAAGTTGGAACAGGCCCAATGGGAATTTAACGAGGCTCGCTGATGTAGAAAACCGAGCCAAGAAACGGAGCATCTCGAGTGTTAGTCACCTTATACATCTGCCCGATACCTCTTCCAAAATGCCTTCTTCATGGCTATAATTTTCGCGTTGGCTCGTGTGAAAACGCCGTGCATCCATTGTAAAAATCCGGTCTAACTTTCTTCTGAGGAAACTTTGTTAGAAATGGGAAAATTATAGCGTTTATGAAAGATGTACCTAACTAATATTACTGCGGTTAAATTTGACGTCAGTGAATTATCAAGTTTGGTCGCTTGAAGTAAAATATATGATCTTGTATAACTCGGTGAACGTGTCTCAAAGATGCAGACATTAGAATTATTTTCGTTGAAAAGAGACGGGGAAATGTTTATTTAAACAAAAAACATATTGTGTTTCTGTTTGTAGCAAAATTATATATGTAACATTTCTTCGGATTGTTATAATAGAGATGTTCAAGGTGAATTAGGATGGTGGGATAATAGACATAAGTATAATTTTATAAGCATATAATCATGCATACTGTAATTATGAAAAAAATACGTTCGAATTTTGGAGAAACCCAGGAAATTTGACATTGGAAATTAATATATCATTAAAATACTGTTTTAGTATAGTCGGTTCGGTCTTTTAGAAGTTTCAGTATAGTCGGTTTGGTGCTTTATTAATTTCAGTATAGTCAGTTCGAATGTTTAGTAGTTTCAGTATAGTCGGTTCGGTGTTTTATTAATTTCAGCCTAGTCAGTTCGAATGTATAGTAGTTCCTGTATAGTCAGTTCGAATATTTAGTAGTGTCAGTATAGTCAGTTCGAATGTTTAGTAATTTCAGTATAGTCAGTTCGAATGTTTAGTAGTGTCAGTATAGTCAGTTCGAATGTTTAGTAGTTTCAGTATAGTCAGTTCGAATGTTTAGTAGTGTCAGTATAGTCAATTCGAATGTTTAGTAGTGTCAGTATAGTCAGTTCGAATGTTTAGTAGTTTCAGTATAGTCAGTTCGAATGTTTAGCAGTTTCAGTATAGTCACTTCGAATGATTAGTAATTTTAGTGTAGTCGGTTCAGTGCTTTAATAATTTCAGCATAGTTACTTCGTATGTTTAGTAGTTCCTGTATAGTCTGTTCGAATATTTAGTAGTGTCAGTATAGTCAGTTCGAATGTTTAGTAGTGTCAGTATAGTCAGTTCGAATGTTTAGTAGTGTCAGTATAGTCAGTTCGAATGTTTAGTAGTGTCAGTATAGTCAGTTCGAATGTTTAGTAGTTTCAGTATAGTCAGTTCGAATGTTTAGTAGTGTCAGTATAGTCAGTTCGAATGTTTAGCAGTTTCAGTATAGTCACTTCGAATGATTAGTAATTTTAGTGTAGTCGGTTCAGTGCTTTAATAATTTCAGCATAGTTACTTCGTATGTTTAGTAGTTCCTGTATAGTCAGTTCGAATATTTAGTAGTGTCAGTATAGTCAGTTCGAATGTTTAGTAGTGTCAGTATAGTCAGTTCGAATATTTAGTAGTGTCAGTATAGTCAGTTCGAATGTTTAGTAGTTCCAGTATAGTCAGTTCGAGTGTTTAGTAGTGTCAGTATAGTCAGTTCGAATGTTTAGTAGTCTGAGTATAGTCACTTCACTGGTTTAGTATATTCATTATAGTCATTCCAGTGGTTAAGTAGTTAAGTCGGTTCTCGTGAATTTCAGTACAGTCGGTTCGGTGGTTTATTCATTTCAGCATAGTCGGTTCAGTGATTTATTGGTTTCGGCATAGTCTGTTCAATAATTCAATCTTCCCCACATAATTAATCCTACTATTACCTAACTTCGATCATCAATTTCCATTATAATTTTCAAAGCGACTCAATTCAATCCTCAATATCAGCCTCCACTCAAAATTTACAAATTTCCCTCTACTAACCACTTCCAACAAAAATCTATTTTCCATCGTACAATAAAATCGCAGATGCAATTTGTGCATACTATCATAAATAACAAAATCATTAATAACCCACAATGTTAATGTCTAGTAAAAGAAAATTGTACAAGTTTAAAGTTAAAAATGAACGCGGACTTAAATTTCAATTCTAAATCAGAGGCTGGATGACGGGAAACCCCAGATCTGTGGTTGACGGGTGAAAAGGAGCATGCAGGCGGTTTTTCAGGAACTGGTGTTTTTTGCTGGCATCATTTTTACGGATTCACCAGATTCCATATTTCTGGCGTAACGAACAGCCGACAAGTTCGTCTATACGAAAAGAATAGTAACGAGCTAAGGGAGGCCACGTGGCTGTCACATGAGGAAGAATGACGACCGAACGCCCTCCCGTCGGGTCGCGTCAGGTAAACCAGGTCGTGCAAATCCCCCTTTATGACTCCCAGCGACAGAATCTCTGTGTTGCTCCGCACTTACGTCCGCTGCCGTTAAATTCGGTCGGATGCTAACTTTTATGTGGTGCAAAATTGCGAACGCGTTGCGAAATTTCGAAACGCATTATCATCTGCTGCGGGTTGAATAAATTTCGTTTCATAACGAAGCATTTTTCGACTATACGGCGATAAAACGAGAGATATATTGTGCGGAAAAGTAATGACGGAGATATGGGTTCTTTGTAGGTTAGGCGAAGAGTGGCTCTTGAATCGGTGCAAGGTTGAAAATTGATTTTTGGTGAACTGTTATGGAGATTTGGGACTTTCGAGTTTTGGAATTTTGGGACTTTGATATTTTACGTTTTTGTAGGTTGGAGAATACAGGAGTTTGGGGATTTTAGGACTTGGAAGTTTGGGAACTGTGCAATTTTTAGACTTATGGAGTTTGGGACTTACAAAGTTTGGGATTTGTGGAATTTGGGACATATAGAGTTTGGGACTTACAGAATTCGAGACATACACAGATTGAGATTTACGGAATTTGGGATGTACAGAATTTGGGACTTACAGAGTTTGGGATTTATAGAATTTGGGTCTTATAGAGTTTGGGTCTTACGGAATTTAAGACTTACAAATTTTGGGACTTAAAAACTGTGAAATTTTGGGTCTTATAAATTTTAGTACTGTGGAATTTTGGGACTTACAAAGTTTGGGACTGTGGAATTTTGGGACTTACAAAGTTTGGTACTGTGGAATTTTGGGACTCACAAAGTTTGGTACTGTGGAATTTTGGGACTTACAAACTTTAATACTGCGGAATTTTGGGACTTGGTAGTTTGTATCTGTGGGAGGTTCAAATTATGAAATTTTAAGACTAAGCATCTGTGAATTTTTCAATTTTTGATTTTTTTATTATTTCCAGTGGTTATGTGTCGATGTGTCTAAGTTATTGTTCTCGAAAATGGCGTCCTGACCATTAAAATGTAAGCCATTGATCTCTCTAGATTATTTTAGTTTCCTAAGTTTTCCCTAGATCCTTAATATACACCTTTCTTCTATACACGTTTCTTTTGAAAACTGACTAGGCTCTGTTTAAACTCTCTGAAAATTATTTTTAAATTTTCCCTAAATTGTCCCTAGAAACAATTTCTTCGTCAAATTTTCATCTCTTCTACAGTTTTCTTTCCAGTTACTAGACTTTTCTATGTTCTCTCTAAATTATGTCTTTTTCCCTAGAATCTCCTCACAGTTTCTTTAGGTTTGCTCCAGATTCTTTCATCGAATTTCCCTAGGTGTCCTCTAGAATCTCCCTAGATAAACTTCTGTACATATTACAAACTAGTTTTACAAATAAATGAATTATTTGCAAATAAATCAATCAATCAATTTACAAATTAATTAATTACAAATAATCCAGATTCTTTCATCGAATTTCCCTAGGTTTCCTCTAGAATCTCCCTAGACAAACTTCTGTACATATTACAAGCTAGTTTTACAAATAAATGAATTATTTGCAAATAAATCAATCAATTTACAAATTAATTAATTACAAATAAATAGATATAAAACCAAATATACAAGTCTTTTTTAAAATGCAGTTAGATAATGTAACTAAACTTCAAACATATTATCAAACTGTATTTAAATTAGTGCGGGGAGTGAATATTGGATTATCAATCGCTCTATCAATATCATCGATATTTGTATAACAACGATTATATCAAAATTATTCGACGTTCGATCACAGCACTCGAAAACGACCGGCCACAGGAAGGACAAAAGTGGATAATGCCATTACAACATGCAAGTAGGCGAGCTTTATTAGGACAAGGGTACATTTCGCACAGGCTACCACAATCTTTTTCTGCTCGCACGAAATGGTGATTAAACTGATTGACTCCGTCTTCGAGGTAGGCGTATATCTCGACGGTGTAACACCCGTTTATAAATCATCATTGTCATTCCACGGAACAGACAGGCCGGTCACGAAAGACAACGAACGTCAATTAACACTTCTACGATTATTACTTCGATCTGAATCTCTTGATTTCTCGTTTTACGACTCGCCGCGATCGCGTGACTGTGCTCCTCGAAGAAAATTGAATCTCAATTGAAAATATCCGACGAAGTCACTCTTTTCATTCGTCAGTTTTTAGCGTTCAAATGGACGAACCATGAATATTCATTCGGACATTTGTATCCTCAGTTTATCACCGTAACTGACATTATTAGCCCACTATTATGGATCTGACGTTTTGATGCATCGACTCTTATGAAACACGTTGTGATCTCTCATTTTTTTTTAGTTTTGTTTAAAATTCTATTCATTTAATACTGTCTACAATTCATTTAATATTGCCTGAAATTCTGTTTATTTCATATTTTTTTAAATTCTTTAGAAAACTTCATTTAACGCAATGACAAATTATACTAGCAATGACAAAATAAATTGCACTTAACGTTCATAGTTATTGCAATGATAAATTAAATATTGCTTAGCATTGTCCAAAATTGTACCTAAAGTTGTCTAAAGTACCTGAAGTTGTCCATAGTACCTCAAGTTGTCCATAGTACCTAAAGTTGTCTAAAGTACCCAAACTTGTCCAAAGTACCCAAAGTTGTCCATAGTACCTAAAGTTGTCTAAAGTACCCAAACTTGTCCAAAGTACCCAAAGTTGTCCAAAGTACCTAAAGTTGTCTAAAGTACCCAAAGTTGTCCAAAATACCCAAAGTTGTCCAAAGTACCCAAAGTTGTCCAAAGTACCCAAAGTTGTCCAAAGTACCCAAAGTTGTCTAAAGTACCCAAAGTTGTCTAAAGTTCCCAAAGTTGTCTAGAGTACCCAAACTTGTCCAAAGTACCCAAAGTTGTCTAAAGTACCCAAAGTTGTCCAAAGTACCCAAAGTTGTCTAAAGTACCTGAAGTTGTCTAAAATTGTACCCAACATCGTGTAAAATTGTGGTAACCTATTAAAAAAATAGCAATGACAAATTATCGGGGACACCCTGTGTATCGATATCGGTAACCGAAGCCGAATATCGATAGATTCACCGCTGTCCCAGTTGGGATGCAATTAGGCCAAGGATGAAACCTAACGGACCGCGCTAACGAAGCTTTGCAAAGTACAGGAATCTCGACTCTCTGTGATTTACATTTATCGCCTCAAATTAGGGCAGCTTTCGGGATCTTCTGTCACGACATCTTACCAAATCCTACGCAATGTAGATCCACGAAGTGTGTACATGAACGCTGCTGAACAGAATAACTAACTTCGTCCTTAACAAGTTAACTACCCTGATACAGACGCTCGTGTACACTTTATGACACACTTTATGATCTTACAATTTCATAATTTTAGATTCTGTTTGGATTTAGTGTTAGGTTAGGTTCATGAAGCTCGCGTTAAAATGTCCAATATCAAATATGTAAGTTTTATACAGTATCTATAATAAATTATCCTTACATTGCCATGATAGCAATTATTATCAAGTTTTCTTGCAAATTTCGAAAATAACAGAGAACACTATAACCTCAAAGTTTCGTATTTTGAAAATCAGAATCTTTCAGGAAGGTTATAAAAAATGCTTTAATGTTGTAAAATGTACTCTCATTAAATAAAAGTGTTTCGTTACAAAAAAATTGGTTATATACAAAATGGTTTCGTTGTAGAAAATACTTTCGCTGTTATAAACGAAAGTATTTCGTTATATCGCCGTAGGTGCACTGAAGTGCTTATTCATTCTGAGACATAATATTCTCCTGAAAGTTATGATCGTTATTAATGTACCGTTTCATTGTGCATTTCAAGCGCACTTGTCGTATTTTTAACCGCGTGAAACGCACCGTAATCGCGTTCAAGTTCAGCCATTCGTTAGAAATTTCAAAGTGCCAGCTCGCTGCCGGCTTACGTACGCGAGAACGTATTGTGTTGCACACATTGTGTTTGATCGACCGTATTGTTCACGAGTACGTCACGTTAGCCTCGCCCTTTTACGCAGATTTCGCTCCCCCCTACGTTTATCACCGCCAGGTTTTCACCCTACGCTCATTACGACCCCCGGTGAAAGCAAAGTCATTCCTGTTGGGGTAAAATTTTCAAGTACATTGAACACAAGAGCCACTGTTGTGTCAACAGAGCTCTCGCCCTTACGGCTGTAAAAGTTTCCTTTGCTGAAACGCTGTTTTATTTTAATCGTGCACCGCCTGCCCGATAAATTTCGTACACCTGACGAAAAACGTTTGTTTCTCGTACGTATTTTTACTGCTTATTGCATTCTTTTTTAATGATAGGTTCATTACACCTATATTCGCGTGTGTCATATGACTTTATTCTTTTGAATTTGAAAATTAAGCTTCTACGGCAATATAACGGGAGTATATTGACAAATTTGTATTCTATTCTGAAGCATGATGCAAGGGTTAATTTCTAAAGAACAATGCTTGTACTTCTATTTATTTATATAACATTTTATGTATATTTATTTACATATTACATATAGCTTACGTCATATATTTATTTACATAATACATATAATATAAAATTTCTGCAGTCGAAAGCTTCGTACTCCATTTTGTTCAAATCGAGTTTTAAAATCTCCAAGATTTTTGACAAGGTAATAAGCTCCATAATTTGATCATTTCCTTCATCCTATTGGATGTAAAATTTACACGGCATGTGTTATATTGCTCTTTACACAAATTACGACTTCTTAGTGTGAATAAGTTATTTAATCCGTCCATAATCTTAATCCGACGAGTTTTAGTGGCGCCGCTGATGCAGAGGTGGCGCCGCCATCCTGAGCTTTTTCTAATCATAACCCTAATAATGAACTCGTTCGCAGCATTTTATAGTTCATATTTCTACAAATATAGTCTATATCTCATATAAAGAGCAACTTCAACACTTAACGAGCCATATTTTACGTTTTTTCACTCTGACTTTCTCAGACGAATTACGTTGATTTATGTTTTTGCTCGAATTTTTATTAAGCGGCGTGAGTTTCATTTTTCATGTAAATAAAGAACTCTGTAAAATTTTATCAAAACTAGTATTGATTTAATAAAACTGTAACGGTCACATAACATACATGTGTATTTAATTCCAAAATAAATCTGTCTGTTAAGTATTAAGTTGACCTAACCTTAGTACCAAAAGCATAAATTGGAATAATCCTACTTATGAAACCTTAAATTGATCTAACCTTTCTATTAGAAGCTTAAATTATTCTAACCTTACTTACTAAACCCTAAATTGACCTAACCTTGGTGTTGTAAGCTTAATTTGGACTAACCCTACTTACAAAACTTTAAATTGACCTAACTTTAGTGTCATAAGCTTAATTTCGACTAACCCTACTTACAAAACCTAAAATTAGCTGAACCTAACTCTTAATTAAGCTTGTAATACTAAGGTTAGGTCTACTTAAGGTTTCGTAAATAGTGTTAGTTCAATTTAAGCGTTAGATGTTAAGGTTAGGTCCACTTTAGCTTTTGTAAATAGGGTTAGTCTGAATTAAGCTTTTCACATTAAAGTTAGGTCCACTTTAGCTTTTGTAAATAGGGTTAGTCTGAATTAAACTTTTCATATTAAGGTTAGGTCCATTTTAGGTTTTGTAAACAGGGTTAGTCTGAATTAAGCTTTTCATATCAAGGTTAGATCCACTTTAGCTTTTGTAAACAGGGTTAGTCTGAATTAAGCTTTTCATATTAAGGTTAGGTCAACTTCAGGTTTTGTAAGTAGCACTATTCCAAATTCAGCTTTTATAAAGTTACTCGAACTTCCCCAAACCTAACCTAGCCATGCGTATGTATATTATGCTATGTCAGGTTATCTTGATTAATCTACTTAATCTAGTGCATTATTAATAAAGATAGAGATTAATCTATTATTAACCCATCATAAATTAAGGAATGAACAAATTTAAAAAACTGACAAATTCACAAAATTACCATATTTACAAAATTGACAAACTTACATAAACAAATTAGGAATTTACCAAATTTACAAATAAGCAAATTAGTATATCAACAAAATGAACTAATAAATTATCGAATTAATAAACCATCTTCATCGAATAAGAATAGCAGGAGATAAAGAATATGCAAGGCCACATTTGCATATGACGTTACAGCAGAGATAAATTGTCCGATATTGCACGAGGACTAATAAATATCACTTGTTAGTAATAAATATGAGTTGTTACTAATAAATATCACTTTTGAACTCTCGCTACTGTGCGATATACCATCCGACCGACCTTTTATTACACAAGCACCGTTCGCGTAAGTAGGTCAGGTATGGAGGGCTGGATGATGCGCTCGGACGCATAAGGAGGGTAAGTGCACTTATGCTGTTCTTGCATCCGTGTCCTCAATTGTTGATGTTCCAAGTCGCCGGTTGAGTATTGGATGAGATTCGCGAACGCAGTTGGAAGATTGTTATTATGCATCAATGTATCGACCATGCAGGATGTGTCAAAAAGAATAGTAGGACTATATGTCATAATGCCGCTATTATTTTATTATTCATTATTACTGCAAAAAACTCCTTTTAAGTCCATTTTTAAATTTTTAGATTTATACAGGATTCAGAATATTAAATATTTTATAAAATATTTCTAGCAAAAGTTGGTATAAATTTTATCAACGAAGCAGCCATATAACCAATCAGTCTCCAGAATCATTCAGATTTTTGTGCGAAGAAAATCGAAGTTTGCAACGTAAAAATAAACGCAAGTACGGTTGCCCTAAAAGATGGCGAAGAGCTGCTAAGAGTGTTAGGATTTTTGAACAATTCGAACCGTTGTACATCATTTAAGTATTTAAATTCAAGTCACTTTCCCTCGATTTTGCCTTTTAATAACGTCTGTAACGTTGACAATCGATCACACGTTCGTGTAAAAATTTTGGCTCCAAACAAACCGTTTTTACCAAAGCACTTCGCAAGCTTACGTGTCACTTTTATTACAATGAGTAAATTTACGAATGATAAATGGTGACCATTTGCTATCCAGATGTGTATAAGTACCCCATACGGAAGTGATCCTATCTAAACAATTTTAAGAGAACACCCAGATTATGTTTCTGATTTATGAAGATGTGTTTAATATGTTTATACGAGAATTTTTATTCAGAATAGTACATACTACAATCTTGTTAGTGCCTTTGTTAATACTATGTACTGCTAATTTTAAGGATAAATTAATTTGTGGAAATTGTGAAAAATTCATGTAATGTAATAGAGTGTTGTAGAATCTCATGAAATTGAGAGTTTAGTAACGTAGACAAACGAAATGAGTAATGAGGATAACTATAGTGTAAACGATACTCCCACGCATTCTGAATGATTCATAGCTTGAGGAACAGTTATAAGACGGTACTGAAAAGTGATATCAATGCTTTAGCAAATTACGTAGTATTTGCAAATTTGGAATTTTTGATAATTTGGGAATTTGTAAATTTGTGGAATTCGGGAAGTTAGAAATTTGACAATTTAGGAATTTGGGAATTGAAAGTTTGCAAGTTTGAATTTTTGGAAATTTGTAAATTTGGTAATGTGAAAATTTCAGAATTTTTGAATTTGGAAATTTATAGGATTTCAGGAATCTGGAGAACTTGGGAGACTGTTTGAACGTGTAGAATTTAAGGAACTTTTAGATTTGGGGAACTAGGGTTTTACTATAGGAAATTAAACAATTTTTAAATTCGGTAATTCAAGAGTTTTAAAATTGACAAAATTCCTGAAATTCTCTGGATCTTCCAAATTTCCAAATTTATAAATTTTCAGGAATTTTGTCAATTTTGGGAGTAGAAGAAATCTAGGAAAGTGGATATTTGCAGACTAAAAAACTTCTGAGGTTTATGAAATGTAGGGAATTTTTGTAATTTGAGTCTGTATAATCACTCAACTACCAATCCAAATAATGGCAATATATCAAGAGTAAATGAAAAATACATCAATTTGCGTTCATAGAACAAAGTGTACTACCAAACTGCAGCTAATAACTTTTCCGTTAACCCATACATTAATAACGAGATAATATCGATAGACTCCGTTGAAACATCAAAGGACCGCGTTGGGCTAATCAGAACAAAAGGACTACTTGGTCGGAAACGCGTTTAGAATGCAGCTGTGCGAGAAGGGTACTGTAATAACGTTCTCCATAACATTTTCCGGTGGCCGGAAGATAGGGTTTCACGCACGCATACTGCACTTATTCGTCCATGTGACTCATGACAAAGGGTCACCGAACCCTCTCTTTTGTCCGGCAACTGTTGTGACAACGCTCGTTCGCATCGACTGAGCAGCCGGATGTATAAAAATGAAATTATTCATTGATTCTCCGAACTATCGTTCGTTGAATTCGCATCAAAGTTAATTATCCGACAAACTCAAATACGGTACATATCATTTATGAAAATTATATACAGTCAACCCATCAGTTGACCATCGTAAAAAAAGCCCCACCATGACTTCCAGCGTTATATATCGGCGAATAAGAATAATGACAACTGCTGATCTCACTCTGGAGGGACTCTGGGAACTATAGGTTAGGGTTTCCATAGTCATGGTTCCTAAGACTCCTAGATTCCCTATATATCCATAGTTTCAGTCTCCAGTGCCAAGTTCGCTAGGATCTCCACAGTCCCTTGGATCCCTAGGTCACATCCCCACATTCTCTACAGTTCCTGAATTCCCTAGATTCTCACAGTCCTCGGAATCGCCATATTTCCTAGCTTCCCAGAATCCCTACGTTCCCTTGGATCATCACAGTCTCTGTAGACAAGCCAGGAATTGGCGCGTAGGTCGAGCCAGAGTAAAAGAAGCCACTCGCTCCACCTATCCACCGTGAACACTTCCAGCTACATTTCGGCAAATAAGAATAATGACAATAACTGCTGAACGCAATTCGCACTATCTCGAGACGTTTGCCGACTGTTTTTGGCCTAATTGTGTGCCAATATACCGAAAAGGCGTCCATTTTTCTATTCTGACCAATTGTAGTAGCTCTTCTAAACATCAACTATAACTAACTAAACGTCAGCCTCTTCACGCGCCAACTCGTGGATTGACATCGGTACATGAACAGGGTAGACGAATTTACATATGTATACTGAAGTTACCGACGGCCATTCTGTCAATGCTAATTGATTCTCCCAATTCGTTGAATTCACATAGAAGTTGATTATCTTTGGATACGGTACATATTTTATGAAAACAGTTGTACGTATACATGGTTCGTTAGTTTCGTGATCAGGGTAGACGCATTCGCAAATGTAGATCGAAGTTATTGGCGGCCATTTTGTCAATGCTGTTTTCATCGACACTGCATTATTAGGAGAGAGTTCGATCGGTACCATTGTTCAGTTATAGTAAACTGGGGACAATTACGGTACCGTATTTGGCCACGACAAATACTACAAATAGAATAATGGACCTTTATTTGATATAAACGGTGTAGTCAACGGTCTACCATTGGCAAACATTGCAGGGACGTAGTCGGAGCTTGAGGAACCCCGTCAGCTCTGTAGATTTTTATATTTTTTGAAGTTTTAAATTAGGTTTTGCAAGTTTTCATGGTTTTCAAATTTGAAATATGTAAATTGTTAAATTATCAAATTTCTCAATTTTAGTACTAAATTTCCAAATTTCTAAATCTTTCAATTTTTAAGTTTCTAAATTTCTAACTCCCTTCATTCTTAAATATCCAAATCTCTAAATCTCACACTTTCTCAATTTCAATATTTATACATTCTGAAATTAAATTTCCAAAATTTCTAAATTCTCAAACTTCTAAACTTTATAATCTCCAAATTTAAAATTTCAGTGCTACATAACCTACACATTCACATTATAACCTAACCCCAAGAAAAATGTGATATTCTTCCATTTAACAACCACTATGAAATTATTATTATTACCAAATTAACCTCAACAGTTAATTTCACAAACTCACAATACTAAATAATTTACGAAAACAATAAAGCCTGTTTCATCTACACAATTTCAACCAAATTAAACCTTCATAATAATAATTGAAAATTGACATAACCTCAAAGTATTTAAATTGCACAATCTTGATGTTGGTTTAAATGATGGTTGACTTAATAATTTTTATTATTTTTGGTCAAAATAATTGTTCATCAAATATACATTGAAATTTGTTTGTATTAACAATTTTTAATAAAAATTAAATTTAGCTACATGTATTTACCTAACCTAACCAATACTCTTCCATTAACCATTTGGCTACACAACCACAAAATTATTTTGCAATTGAACTGTTTCATAAATCCAACAAAATAAAATCCACAATATCAATAACTTCGTGACCTCAACATGGTTAAATCACGCAATATACACTTTTTAATGAAAAATAATTATTCATCGAAAATGTAGTGAAATTTTTCACCGACAATTTTCACCATCCTTCACAGAAGAGATATTTCGACGAAAATTTCAAATGAGAAACAACAAAAAGGAAAGATTAAACGTGAAAGTTGAAGTTTGAAACGTTCTTCAAAGTTTCCGGCGCTCTAAAAAAATTTGCTCTCGACGGTTTCCTCTCTGCTCGTAAATCCGCTCGCGGTTAGACGCTTTGTAAAGCTAAAGCGAGACGAAGCTTTATGGAAATCGTGGATTTCGTACAACCTCCTTACCGCCATGATCAAAACATACATTTTTTGTCGTATTCTTTCCACCGCCATCTAATTTTGCATTCAATTTATCCTTAATAAGAAACACGTTGAAATGAAACGGGAATAAGAGAGAATTACGGTTTAATATCAGTGTACGAG
Organism: Megachile lagopoda; assembly: GCA_036983795.1. Lineage (NCBI taxonomy): Eukaryota > Metazoa > Arthropoda > Insecta > Hymenoptera > Megachilidae > Megachile > Megachile lagopoda. The sequence continues at coordinate 4,327,469 of CM072793.1, forward strand.
CAAAAATAATGACCGCCATGTTCAGGCTGGTATTACGACTTTGTGTTGCAAGTGTTTTTGTTCGTCGTTTTTTTGTTAGTGGCGTGGTTTCAACGCCGCTCAAAGCTATACTGCTGATCAATGTTACGAATTCATCGCCGTTTTGGCGGCCATTTTGTCGTGGCTTCAGTTGCGAAAATGGCGCACTATTTGTACGTAACACTTTTGCGATGTTACGTAAATTTCGTCATTTTTAGATTTTCTAGTTCTTCAAATTTTGCGAATTTCTCGAATTTTTGCTTTTATAGATTCAATAATTTACGGAATAATAAATTCTCACAGTTTCTCAAGATTGAAATACAATTTTCTTTTAACTTCAAAATTTTCAGAATTTGGAATTTCTAGTACTCGGATCTCTAAATTTCCAAAATTAAAAAGTTCCAAAGTTTCCAAACTAAAAGACCAGAAATACTCAAAAATGACTTTTAAAAATGAGCTCTTGCATAAATTAAACAAAATACAGTAAAAGTATAAATGAAAGTAAGGCACATACACTTGTATATAAGAAACGTTTTTTATTTGCAGACAGTTATTTATAAGAACAGTAGTTATTAATAACTGTACATATCTGACAGAGAATAAAATTGATTAGCTTTTCATAGAGCACGCTCGAGTGTCGGATGACCGTTAGATCGTTACAACACTTGTGACATCGGTTACGCAATGATTAGAAAGCGAATCGACGACGCGGTTTGTTCTAATGCGGCACTCGAGGGATTCATATTTCATTTTAACCCTTTCAATGATCGTTAATCCACGTGTGAATTTCAACGAAATATTCATCGTGGATTAAGAACAGTTCTAAATTATTTAGGGTGCTCTTCCGGTCTTTGATATCGTGGATGACTGGAACCTTGATATTTATTGCGTTCGCAAATCTGGAATTTTGGGATTTTAGCATTTCAGAACTTTGGGATTTTACAATTATGGAATTTTGCAATTTTGGGATGATGGAATTTTAGAATTTCTGGATTTCGGTAATTTGGTCTTTTAGAATATCAGAATTTAGGAAATTTTAAATTGTAGAATTCTGGAATTGTGGAATTTTTGAAATTTTTAATTGTGGAGTGGTAGAATAGTGAAATAGTGGAATTTTGAATTGTGGGATTATAGGATTGTGGAATTGTGGAATTGCGGAATTGTGGAATGGCGGAATTGTGAACTCGTGGAATTGTGGAATTTTGGAATTTTGGAATTGTGGAATTGCGGAATTGTAGAACCGTGAGATTGTCCAATCGTAGAAGTGTAGAAGTTTAGAAATTTAGAACTGTGGAATTGTAATAGTTTAGAAGTTTAGAAATTTAGAACTGTGGAATTGTAGAATTGTAGAATTGTAGAATTGTAGAATTGTAGAATCGTAGAATCGTAGAATCGTAGAATCGTAGAATTGTAGAATTGTAGAATTGTAGAATCGTAGAATCGTAGAATTGTAGAATTGTAGAATTGTAGAATTGTAGAATTGTAGAATTGTAGAATTGTAGAATTGTAGAATCGTAATATTGTAGAATTGTCGAATCGTGGAATTGCAGAATGTTTAAATAATGAATGTTAAAGTTTTTGAATTTTGGAACTTTGGGACTACGGAATTTCTTAAATTTATAAACGTGGAATTTTGATGCTTTAAAATTTTTAAATTTTGGAATTTGGGAATCTAGGAATTTTTGCGTTTCGAATCATTAACACCTCAAAACTTAAGAACTTCAAAATTGTTCAATGTTCCAATTCTACAATCTTGGATTTTTCTCCACTAAAATTTCCAATCTTGTCACTTTTGAAACTAGAATTTTTCAAATTTTAAACTCTGAAATATTTGAAAATTTTGCAATTTTTTAACACTTGTAAATGTTAAACATCAGGAGCTTCAAATTTTTGAATTCTAAATGTAGATTTAAAATAAAACGTATCATATCTTCTACGACCAAAGAGTAAAAGAATATTTTGAATGTTTACGATATCAAAACGGAATATGTGCACTATTTCTTGGTCCAAGTTGCTTTGCGTGGAATAAAACGAGTCGTTATGCTTGTTTGAAGGCTTCTTGAAGATTTCATGCGGTTGTTCGTGCAGTACCGGTTGCATATTCTAGGAGACCTAAATTTCCTTCAGGCTTTTTAGATAACTACATTCCTTTTCGTACAGTTATCTACAAATAAACTTTCCGTAATACTCGATATGCAATATTTCATCAAAAATTCGTTAAAAAATATTTCACAAAAATGCACTCATTATTTACTTAACGTCGGTGTGCAAAAAATGTAAATATTGATAACAATTTTAAACCGCAAACGAATTAATTTTAATAGCTTCGAGATTATAAAATATATTTTAATTCTTTCTGTGCGATTGATACAAGTTGATAACCACTGGTGCAAATATCGTTAACAAATCTTTAAGGAAATTAATTGCCTCTTTATTCCCTCAAGGTATTGAGTTTCTCTTCATGAACAAGGAATATTGATCCATTGGTCACCGCAGTGTACCGGGTGAGTTCAGAATTCTAACAAAAGTTAGGTTAGGTACACTTCCAAATAAATGGGAAAATTGTCGATGAACGCGAAATTTTAGTGAATTATTTTAGTTTAGTTTACCAACTTTAGCGTCAATTATTTTTAGTATAAATCAAATTAATCTCTTATTTTTAATATTATGCTTGCATATATCGTTTTCTGTTTAACAATTCTATTAATTTATTTATTTAAAGAAATTTGCATTATATTTAAGTTGAAGGTTAATTGTACAATTGAGATTTGTATGAATTACTGTATATTTGTATTACTTTACTGTATATTGACAATAACTATTCAATGTTATTAATTTAATCCTTCATTTAATATTAATTCTCAATTTATCTTAATATTACTGCATAAATTAATTCGATACTAATTATTTTAATTTAATACTAATATTTATTATAATTGATTTTATTTCAATACTAACGCATAGTTCAATTTAACATAAACATTTAATTTAATACATAATGTAATTTGATATTAATTGTTAATTTAATTTAATTTCAAATAATACTGATACCTAATTTAACTTAATGTTGTTACATAATTTAATTTGACTTAATTTAACGCGAATATTTGATTTATAATATTATAACAATTTAATATAATATAACTATTTTAATTTACTCAAGTTAATTTAAAATTAATACTTAATTAAATTTAATGAATGTTAAATGTGAATAGTCTATAATTAATAATTCAATCATTAATAATAATTCAATTATTCCTCATTTAATTTCGACGAGTAATATGAATATTTATTTAGATTTAACACTGGTACTCAATTTAACTAATGGGTACCTAATTTGCTCTAATACGAATATTTAATTTAATATAATTGCTTAATTTAATTTAATATAAATATTTTGCTTTGACTACAAGGGTTAATATAATTTAAAATTAATAATTTATATACCAACAACCGAATTGAATAAAACAAAATAATCCATAATTCAAAGCACATAATTAATCCACAAGGAAAGAAGGAAAAATCGATAACGGTGTCCAAAAGCGAAGCCCGTATTACAGGGCAGACGAAAAGAAGTCACACCTACATGGAGTAAAGTGAACCTATGCGATGGTGGCCGGTTGCACTGGTTAGAAACCGGTTTTACAGGCAACTTTTGTAATGAGATTCCTCAAACAGTGCCAGGATCGAGTGGGAGAGCGAGAACGAAGAAGAACAACGGGCCACACCAGAGGAAATGACGAGGACGGACTTATGGCCGACGTTTTCATGAAGAACAGTATCGACATCGGGTTCGTGACCACATGCTGAATACGCACGAATAATATCGCGTACATGCGTACACGTAATGCAACGGACGTAACGTGGGCCCCGCTAGTAAAAGCGTGTCAACCATAGAGAGTGTACAACGATCGCTATTGGTAACACGTGTTCTTCTACAAACAGTAGGAAGTGGAATGTTCGCTCGATGTCTGCTCGCTGCCTTATCTACTTTCTCCGTTATCCTCTGATCGACGTACTCTCCTAAAGGATTGTGCAATACGATTGTTCAAGATATTACGCTTGCTTTTACCGACTTAATCAATTTTTCGCGCGTTCTGCTAGGACACTTGGCAGAATTATTTTAGTTTCTTCCAAAATTACATGAAAAATAATTGTATCGTGTCGTATAATTATTGTATCATATAAACAATTTCCTCATTTAACAATGACGAACATGAATTTGGTAGACTCTCGTTATATTGCCACGGGAGATATATTAGAGATCAGTGGATGAGTCGTTGAATGCAAATTTTGTAATTTTCTTAATTTGTTGGTTTCTTAGGCATTTCTCAAAATTATTTTAGTGTCTGAGAAAGGAAAATTGGCATGAATTTGGTAGACCCTCGTTATATTGCAACGAGAGATATATTGGAGATCAGTGGATGAGTCGTTGAATGCAAATTTTGTAATCTTCTTAATTTGTTGGTTTCTTAGGCAATTCTCAGAATTATTTTAGTGTCTGAGAAAGGAAAATTGGCATGGATTTGGTAGACCCTCGTTATATTGCCACGGGAGATATATTGGAGATCAGTGGATGAGTCGTTGAATGCAAATTTTGTAATCTTCTTAATTTGTTGGTTTCTTAGGCAATTCTCAAAATTATTTTAGTGTCTGAGAAAGGAAAATTGGCATGAATTTGGTAGACCCTCGTTATATTGCAACGAGAGATATATTGGAGATCAGTGGATGAGTCGTTGAATGCAAATTTTGTAATCTTCTTAATTTGTTGGTTTCTTAGGCATTTCTCAGAATTATTTTAGTATCTGAGAAAGGAAAATTGGCATGAATTTGGTAGACCCTCGTTATATTGCAACGAGAGATATATTAGAGATCAGTGGATGAGTCGTTGAATGCAAATTTTGTAATCTTCTTAATTTGTTGGTTTCTTAGACATTTCTCAAAATTATTTTAGTATCTGAGAAAGGAAAATTGGCATGAATTTGGTAGACCCTCGTTATATTGCCACGAGAGATATATTGGAGATCAGTGGATGAGTCGTTGAATGCAAATTTTGTAATCTTCTTAATTTGTTGGTTTCTTAGGCATTTCTCAAAATTATTTTAGTGTCTGAGAAAGGAAAATTGGCATGAATTTGGTAGACCCTCGTTATATTGCAACGAGAGATATATTGGAGATCAGTAGATTAGTCGTTGAATGCAAATTTTGTAATCTTCTTAATTTGTTGGTTTCTTAGGCATTTCTCAGAATTATTTTAGTGTCTGAGAAAGGAAAATTGGCATGAATTTGGTAGACCCTCGTTATATTGCAACGAGAGATATATTGGAGATCAGTAGATTAGTCGTTGAATGCAAATTTTGTAATCTTCTTAATTTGTTGGTTTCTTAGGCAATTCTCAGAATTATTTTAGTGTCTGAGAAAGGAAAATTGGCATGAATTTGGTAGACCCTCGTTATATTGCCACGGTCATTTGAATATTTATGTAATAAGAGAGATATTGGAAATCAATAACATTCGTAATATCGTAAAATCCCTAATCCCAAAATTCCCTGAATCTTTAAATCCCTAATTCTCAAATCTCCCGAATTCCCCAAATCCATAATTCCTCCATTTACAAATCTCCCAAATTCCCTAGATTCCTAAATCTGAAATTTTCCAAATCCCTAAATGCCTAAATCTCTAAATTCCCTAAATCCTTAAATCCCTAATTCTCAAATCCCCCGAATTCCCTAAATCCTTAATTCCTCTAATCTCAAATCTCCCAAATTCCCTAGATTCCTAAATCTCAAAATCCCCAAATCCCAAATTTAAATAATTCCTCGCCAACAAATATATTAATGCTCACCATCCGTTATTCTTTTAGCATTTCATAACCTTATCTTGAAACACTTTCCCATTTACCAATTTAAAAATTTCAAGTCATCACGCGACTCGGTATAACACTTCACTGTTCACCGATTTCGCAATTTTTGAAAGGATATAATTTTCCAATCACGGAAAGAACTATCGGTTTCACTTTTATTCAGATGTTTTCCTCGACCCACTTTTATACTCCTTTTCCGCCATATTTATTTACCGTAATACCTGAAATTACTTCCAGGTGTTACCTAAAATTACTTCAACAATTATCACTAATTGTTCTCATCCTGTTGCCAACGTAATTGAACAAACATACTGTACAAATCTACCGAATCAATTTATTCGAAAATCTCGTAGAATCACTCTGTATTATTCATATATCTTTGCATGTAAATATATCTTTATCGCTGTGGCGCGAAATTTGAATCGTTTAGTAGAAATATATAAAACTGTCACATAAAATTAGCCGTTCGCTCGGTTAAAAATAAATATTGCTTGCAAGATTCGATAAGAGACTAAAATATTCATGAAATTCGCGATTCTTGGTTTTGAAGATGTCAGCAATCAGATTTTCGTAATGAAAATATTAAAAAGAAAACGTCGTCGAAATTAGAATATTAGAAGCTGTGTTTCACGGTATTCTTGAAATCTGGAATAATTTGTAATTATCGCAGAGCTTTTTAATAAACTATATTTTGTTTATTGCAACAGAGAATGTGTCCCGCATGACGTCATAGTGACGAAATACGATGACATCTTTTGCCGCCAAAACGGCCGTAGAATTGAGGTTAGGGTGAGTTTTGTGGTCCTTCTTCAATTTTGATCACCGCAAAACCTGTCCTAAAAGATATTCAGTATCGCGTGATGGCATACAATTGAACTCAGATTTAAATAGACGCGTGTATGAGTTAGTGGAGACATTTAAAATTTTGTATGAATTTTTCAGAATATATTTTGTTAACCTACATCCTCGTTCGTAGTCTAAATAAGAAGCATGATTCATTATCGAACGTTCGTTCAGCAAGGTGAAGGACATTCAACTGTTTCCGAGAAAGCAACGAGTGCAGTGTCCCCACTGTATCCTTGACGAGTCATTAAAATATCCTTCTCTAGATCCAGAACGTTGTGTATATGTACAAGTGTGATTGTATCTATACATGTATATGTACAAGTTTTTAACACGTTGCTTACCGACCTTCGAACATTCTGAAGGAACAGAACGTCACACTCCGATGAATATAAAATAAGGCTGTAACATGACGTGAGATCTCTCGGGAAGCGTGTAAACATTAATACGAAATACAAGGTGAGTCACTGATCATTTAATAACTTGAAAGTGTTCCACTCGAACGTGGAAGGATGGCGTGTCTCGAATTTTTTATTTTCTTTTTCGAAGCGGTCTGGGCGTCGGTGGCTGCTGGACCACTGTTGATGAGAGAGATTTAAATATTTTAAAGTTTTCGGTCAATTTTTCGTTAAATATTTTTTATTTTTCGGTAATTGTACTTTTGGAATTTTTGTGTTTTTTTAGTACTGAATTTTTGTAGATTTGTTGTTTTGTGTTTTTGAATTTTTCGGTTTCAAGATTTGCATTTTCCTATTTCTCTGTTTTTATATTCTTCTATTTTACTAGTTGTCTATATTTCTACTTTTCTAGCTCTTTATTCTTGCATTTTTCTGGTTATCTGTTGTTAAATTTCTCAATTTTTCAATTTGTCAATTTAGCAATTTTTCAATTTCTCAATTTCTCAATTTTTTAATTTCTCAATTTTTCAATTTCTCAATTTCTCAATTTCTCAATTTTTCAATTTCTCAATTTCTCAATTTTTTAATTTCTCAATTTCTCAATTTTTCAATTTTTTAATTTCTCAGTTTTTCAATTTTTCAAGTTTTCAATTCTTCAATTCTTCAATTCTTCAATTCTTCAATTCTTCAATTCTTCAATTCTTCAATTCTTCAATTCTTCAATTCTTCAATTCTTCAATTCTTCAATTCTTCAATTCTTCAATTCTTCAATTCTTCAATTCTTCAATTCTTCAATTCTTCAATTCTTCAATTCTTCAATTCTTCAATTCTTCAATTCTTCAATTCTTCAATTCTTCAATTCTTCAATTCTTCAATTCTTCAATTCTTCAATTCTTCAATTCGTCAATTCTTCAATTTCTCAAATTATTAATTTTATATATTCGCACACAAGACGAATATTAATAACATGTAACAACATATATATTTAATGAAATGTAAACAAACAACAATTAACATAGTCCTTATAAACTATGACCACATATATTCTAACTAAATAAATTATTTTAAAAGGAAGATATCCCCAACAGCTTTTAAAATTGATTACTCATTGTTCAGCAGTAACGAGAACTTTTATCACCTCATCGTGATAAATTAAAATGATTAAAATAATCTATTGATATATTCAGAACGTACGTATGGTCGCCAATTATTTGGCGCACGTTTTGATTAATGAATATTATTTTTAATAAAGTTATACCTGCTGAAAATGTTCGTAATTAAACGGACCATTGTATCGAAATATATTATCGTTCAAACTTTCAGTTATATACGCTCAAATATTCGCTTAATTTACTTCGCCATTACAAACAAAATGTTCCCCTAATTTCCCGAAATTCTAGCAAGCAAAATTTGCTGTTGCTTGTTCATATATTGTTATTGCTAATAACAGATGTTATTGCTTACAGGAGGTATTTGTTTATATATATTTACATTTTCATTTAGTTATTTTTTATAGAATATATTTAGTTTAAATTATTTATTTATATTTACACATTTATTTATTTCTTACAGAAAATTTTTAATTAAAGTTGTTCTTTTATATTTTAATTGAACACATTTACTGATTGCTTTAAGGTGAATAATAGTTATTTATATTTTAGTTATGCACATTTATTTATTACTCGAGGAAAATATTTAGTAAAAATCATTTTTCAATATTTTACCTAGACCTATTTATTTATTACTTAGGAAAAATATTTAGTTAAAATTATTTTTGTATATTTTACTTGAACATTTTTATTTATTTCTCACGAAAAATATTTTCACTTTTATTAAACGTATTTATTTTCTCATAAGAGTATTTAAAAGTATCTCATAAGAGTATCTCGTTCGCTAAAAATTATTGAACAAAATCGTTCAAAATAGCATGGAAGATAACAAAAATGGAAGTATAGCGAATTGTATGGGGCTCCGATTGTTAAAAGCAACATTCATTGGAAAAAAAAAAATGTGAAAAACACGGATTTTGCGACTCGCAGAACGCAGAGTTTAACGATTTGCATGCTTTTTGACTCTGTATTCCCTGTGTGTATCGTCATGGGGTACACAGACCATGACGCACATGCACGGTCCGCATCGTGGTTATAGCAATTGAAACACTTGCCGGCATACACGAGCTGCATACGGGTCATTCGTGGTGTTCCTCACAAAAGTATACTGCAGTCACACGGAATCACAAATTGAATTAATCGCGTCGTGTTCCCTCGCTCGAACAACGTCAAACGAATTATAAATATTGACAAAAATTTTCGACGCGAATATTTTAATATGGCAGCGTTGGTGAGTCGCAAAATTTGTATATTTTTAATTAACCCGTTCGCTCGCGAAGGAAAACGGAGGTGCAAGAAAACACTGCTAAAATAACAATTTCAAAACGCACGACTCACTTTCTGATTTAGATCTTCAGGCGGAAAATTTGTTAGTTGAATGTCTAAATTTGTGGGAGCTCCATTTCTGTGGTTGCAAATTTACACAATTTATTCATTTGAATTTGTAAAATTATGAATTTATAAATTTGTAAAATTTATTCGTTTAAATTTGTGAAATTGTAAATTTGTAAAATTTATTCATTTAAATTTGTAAATTTGTAAAATTTATTAATTTAAATTTATAAAATTGGAAAATTGGAAAATTGTAGAATTGTAGAATTTATTCATTTAAATTTGTAAAATTGTAAAATTGCAAATTTGTAAATTTGTTAAATTTATTAATTTAAATTTGTAAAATTGTAGAATTTTAGAATTTATTCACTTAAATTTGTAAAATTGTAGAATTGTAGAATTATAAATTTGTAAATTTGTAAAATTTATTAATATAAATATTTAAATTTGTAAAATTGTAAATTTGTAAATTTGCAAAATTTATTAATTTAAATTTGTAAAATTGTAGAATTGTATAATTTATTCATTTAAATTTGTAAAATTGTAGAATTGTATAATTTATTCATTCAAATTTGTAAAATTGTAAAATTGTAGAATTATAAATTTGTAAATTTGTAAAATTTATTAATATAAATATTTAAATTTGTAAAATTATAAATTTGTACAATTGTAAATTTGTGAATTTGCAAAATTTATTAATTTAAATTTGTAGAATTGTAAAATTGTAAATTTATAAAATTTATTAATTTAAATTCTTCAATTTCTATATTTGACAATTATTAAATTTTGAAATTTTTGTATCTGACAATTATTAAATTTTTCAACCACTACATTTAACAATAAAAATTTGTAAGCCTTACTGGACAATTATTAAATTTCCAAATTTCTATATTTAACAATTACTAAATTTCTAAATCTCTATATTTGACAATTATTAAATTTTTAAACCTTCATATTTAACAAATAGTAAAAATCTCTAAGCTCTATATTTAACAATGACTAAATTACTAAAAATGGCAAAATTGAAAAACTGAAAAGTTTATCAACAAAATTGCAGTGTCCGAATTTGAATCCACCATAAATTGATAACCTAAAACCGTCCAGCACGTATTTGCATAGTTGAGGAATATAAATGCTGAAATTTTATTCTAATACAAGTTTGTAGATTTCATTCTGGAGCATGAAATTCTATTTACATATTTAGGGAATTTAAATGCAAAGCTTGTATTTAGTAATTAAAGAATTTAAATGCTAAGCTAGGAATTTGGGCTCTGAACTTTGTTCTAATACAAATTGTTGAATTAAAAAACGTCGAAAGGATGAGATTTGTATTTGAACTTTTACAACTCGGTTTCCAAAAACTTATTTTAATATAATACAAATTAATATTACATAAATGAAAAATTTGCATTTAAACGATTAACAAATTTGACTACTCAAGTTTCATTTAATAAATTATTTACAGTATACAATATTAAATTTGAAATTATTCTACGTTTTAATTTTGTGCCAGTTTACTTTTTATTTCTAAACAAATTATTTAAAAAAATGGTAGACTATAAAAAACAATAGAAAACCATTTTATCAAACTTTTAATCTGAGTTATCAAAGGAAAGAACTCGATATAAAAATTTCCATCGAAAAAAATTGCAGTAATTAAAATATCGAAAATTTTTAAATAACATTCGGTAACTCGATTAAAATTTCATGCAGAAATAATACTGTACCCTAAATAAAACTGTACATTCTGTTACACTCGGATTGAATTATTTCAACAACGTCCTGCTGTATAATCCTTTGATTGCAGGATTAAATTTTAAGCGAATTTTTATTTATCACAGTGAATACTAGAGGAATTATTAAAAACACGAATTTCTGTATGCGAAATTATTGAAGCGATGTATGTTCTGCGAAAAAAATATTATTCATCGAATTTGTTGACACTAAAAAATATTGCGAAACTGCATTGTATTCGGCCGATTGTTCACGAGAAATTTTTATTTTAAATGTTTAACAAAAATGAAAAGGACAATTGAAGAATTGCAAAAATAATAAACTGTACACGTTTTCGCGGCAGTAACGAAGCAATCGTGTACGAACTAATTTCAAAATGGAGTTACATCCATTTTTTGTTGAATTTTAGTAAGTTCAGTGTTATCCCTAGATTTTTAGATTTCCAGGTCCCTAGATTTCTACAATTCTTAATTTATACATTTTTAGAACCCTAGATTTATAGATTTCGAGATTTATAGATACCTAAATCCCTAGGACCTTTTCTAGTAGGTTAACTGTTAACATCCCCAGATTTTTAGTTACCTAAGTCCCTAGATTTCTACAATTTTTAATTTATACATTTTTAGAAACCTAGATTTATAGATTTCGAGATTTATAGATACCTAAATCCCTAGGACCTTTTCTAGTAGGTTAACTGTTAACATCCCTAGATTTTTAGATACCTAAGTCCCTAGATTTCTACAATTTTTAATTTATACATTTTTAGAAACCTAGATTTATAAATGTATAGATTTCGAAATTTATAGATACCTAAATCCCCAGGACTCGTTATCCCTAGATTCTTAGATTTCCAAATCACCAAATCTAGAGATCTGAAGATCTAGGAATGTAGGAATCTAGTTATTTCAGATTTGGAGATTTATAGAATTAAGTCTCTAGATCCCGAGAACCTTAAATCCCTAGATTTCTAGGTTTTGTAATCTCTGAGCTCATAAATCTTCATATTCCTTAATTTCGAGATCCGTAGACATCTAAGTTCCTAGATTTCTTGGTTTTGAGATCCATAGACTTCTAAATCCATAGATTCCTCCGACTCAATATCCCTAGACTTCCACATTCCTAAATAGGTTCTTAAATTTCTATATTTTTACACTCTTTCATTTCTTGATTTCTATACTTTCTCAATCTTTTGATTTTTTGATTTCTAAATTTTTGGATGGCCAGAATAATAGATTACTAGATTACTACATTTGCAGGTCATTAGATTACTAGATGTGTAAATTCTGGATTTCTGAGTTCCTAAATTTTTAGATTCATTAAATATCTAAACTTCAATATTCTTGAATCCATGTATCCACTAAATCTGCAGGTTCATAGATTCCTAGATTCCTAAGTCCCTATAAATTTAAATCCTTAAATCCAAGATTCCTAGGTTTCCACATCCCTTGACATATCTATCTCCCTAGATCCCTATATCCCTAAATCCTTATGTCTTCCCGATCTCAGCGATCTTAACTCGCTATTCCCCTTGATCCTTGTGTCACTCTATCTCTATGACCTTAAATTGCCATTTCCGTAGATACCCATATCTCCAAATGGCTGTGTTCTCGAATCCCTATATCCTCATATCAGATATCCCCAAATCCTCATAGCCCTATACTCCCACATCCCAAATATATCTCTAGATCCCTAGATCCCTATCACGATATCAAACATCCAAAACTTATAAAAATTCATATTCACATCAAACTTATATCAAGATACAGATCGCAAAAATAAACATTGCTACTCACATTTCTTTTTGTAACCTTTATATGCTCCCATAAACTTTCATAAATTTAAAACGAATTATAAACAGTCGTAATTAAATATTAACTAATATTAAACCCTTGCACTATTTTGAGTCTGACTCGCACTCGCACTTCAATCGTGACAAATCTTACTCGAATTTTGAATACACTTCAATCCGGTGTTCAGTTATAATTTGTATAGTCAAGAATAACTGACATATTTCAACTTTCTTCGTCTGTTTTAATATTGCAGCTGCGATTAGTTCTGACTGACTGTACAAATAAATAGTGCGAGGGGTTAATCTTGTCCTACACTGTACATTGTGCAATCCTCCGGTTCTGAAAGTTTCACCAGTGTTTATCCTTAATATTTACATCCAATTAACCCTCCACGACTCTCCTGTATCAATTACTTCGAATGACGACAAAAGAGGATAAAATTTCGAATTTACCGCACTTGGCCACACCGTTTCAAGGTTACACGAGTGCGTGGAGGGTTAAATGAAGTGTGATCGCGTCGACAGGATCGACGAGTTGTAAATTGTACAAGAAGCGTGTGACCACTCACCCAAAACATGACATTAAATCCAAAGATCACATACTTGAGACAGCAGCTCACTTCACTGGTATCCCTTCTGTATTTCCGCACGGCGGGCATGGCTAACACACATTTAATCTGTCGCCCGTGCGAATCCCACGCATACGTGCACACAACACAGCCGCGATAATGGCAAACACTATAATTCACACAGAACGTGATAGCACCGACGCCTTGCGGGAGGATCACGCGTTCGAGGACATTTTTGGAAAAACGCGAACAAAAATTTCCCTATTTTTGCAAATCGGGACGAGCCCTTATTCCCGTGACGAGACTCTCCCCTCGGCTATTTGACCGCGCGGCCTTATAACAGGACCACCCTCCGCACCCTCTCGTTCTGTCGAGCTCGGTCGATCAGCTGATCACAATAACGCACCGTTCCGCAATTACAAGTACCGCCATTGTCACGTCACGGTGCATACTACCCGTGGCTGGATCAACGAGACTGCCAGCGGGTCAGACTTTCCATTTGCCCTCCGATTCTCCCCACCAGCGAGCGCGCTTGCCCCTCCGTCGCTCGATGGCTCTCCCTTCCAGCCCGCCGCCCCCCGCCGCCCTTTTCCTTTCATCCCGCGCCAACAATCCGAGCCTGCGATTGTTCCGACGTAAACGTCCATTTTTGAATGCCTTATTACCCTCGAACCTACCCTCGCATAATGCTTACTTCCAAATTAAAAATCGAATAACTTGCTCTGTCTACCTCGGTTTCCGGCCATTTCTATACTGAATTAATGCTAATTCCCATATAACTACCACTCGTGACGCACCTACAATGTGACAGACTCGGATTTTCACTGCAAATGGTTTTAATGCCTATTTCAGAATTAAAAATCGTATTAACCGCTTTTCTATTGATTTCCGGGCATTTTTCGATAGAATTGCCCCGGAATTGTCCTATGGTCCCACTCGTGACGCACACTTCCACTGTGACGCACACTGCAACTAGTTTTGATGCTTATTTCGGAATTAAAAATCAAATGAACCGCTTTTCCCTTGATTTCCGGGCATTTCTCAATAGAATTGCCTGGGAATTGTCCGATGGCATCGTGTCACCCTCGTGACGCACACTTCCACTGTGACGCACACTGCACCTTCCATGTATTTTCACTGCAACTAGTTTTAATGCTCATTTCAGAATTAAAAATCAAATGAACTGCTTTTCCCTGGATTTCCGGGCATTTTTCAATAGAATTGCCCGGGAATTGTCCTATGGCATCGTGTCACCCTCGTGACGCACACTTACACTGTGACGCACACTGCACCTTCCATGTATTTTCACTGCAACTAGTTTTGATGCTTATTTCGGAATTAAAAATCGAATGAACTGCGTTTCCCTTGATTTCGGGGCATTTCTCAATAGAATTGCCCGGGAATTGTCCTATGGCATCGTGTCACCCTCGTGACGCACACTTCCACTGTGACGCACACTGCACCTTCAATGTATTTTCACTGCAACTAGTTTTAATGCTTATTTCGGAATTAAAAATCGAATGAACTGCTTTTCCCGGGATTTCCGGGCATTTTTCAATAGAATTGCCCGGGAATTGTCCTATGGCATCGTGCCACCCTCGTGACGCACACTTCCACTGTGACGCACACTGCACCTTCCATGTATTTTCACTGCAACTAGTTTTGATGCTTATTTTAGAATTAAAAATCGAATGAGCTGCGTTTCCCTTGATTTCCGGGCATTTTTCAATAGAATTGCCCGGGAATTGTCCTATGGCATCGTGTCACCCTCGTGACGCACACTTCCACTGTGACGCACACTGCACCTTCCATGTATTTTCACTGCAACTAGTTTTGATGCTTATTTCGGAATTAAAAATCGAATGAACTGCGTTTCCCTTGATTTCCGGGCATTTTTCAATAGAATTGCCCGGGAATTGTCCTATGGCATCGTGTCACCCTCGTGACGCACACTTCCACTGTGACGCACACTGCACCTTCCATGTATTTTCACTGCAACTAGTTTTAATGCTCATTTCGGAATTAAAAATCGAATGAACTGCGTTTCCCTTGATTTCCGGGCATTTCTCAATAGAATTGCCCGGGAATTGTCCTATGGCATCGTGTCACCCTCGTGACGCACACTTCCACTGTGACGCACACTGCACCTTCCATGTATTTTCACTGCAACTAGTTTTAATGCTCATTTCAGAATTAAAAATCAAATGAACTGCTTTTCCCTGGATTTCCGGGCATTTCTCAATAGAATTGCCCGGGAATTGTCCTATGGCATCGTGCCACCCTCGTGACGCACACTTCCACAGTGACGCACACTGCACCTTCCATGTATTTTCACTGCAACTAGTTTTAATGCTTATTTCGGAATTAAAAATCGAATGGTCAGGTTACTTTTCTTGTCTCCCCGGGCATTTTTCAATAGAATTGCCCGGGAATTGTCCTATGATCCCACTCGTGACGCACATCTCCACTGTGACGCACACTGCACCTTCAATGTATTGTCCCTGCTAGTTTTTGTTTCAATGCTTCAAAATTAAAGATCGAATGGACAGGTTGCATTTCTTGTCTCCCTCCGGGCATTTTTCTATAGAATTGCCCGGGAATTGTCCCATGGTATTGTGTCCCACTCATGACGATACCTTCACTGTGACGCACGCTGCACCTTCAATATATTGTCCCTGCTAGTTTTTGTTTCAATGCTTACTTCAAAAGTAAAGATCGAACAGGTTGCTTTTCTTGTCTCCCCCGGGCATTTTTCAATAGAATTGCCCCGGAATTGTCCTATGGTCCCACTCGTGACGCACATCTCCACTGTGACGCACTCTGCACCTCCAATGTATTTTCACTGCAACTAGTTTTGATGCTTAATTCAGAATTAACAATAATTGCCTGCAAATTGCCCTGCGTCACTTGTGACGCACACTGCAGCTCGGATGTGGCAAACTAGTACAATTGTATATTGGATTTTGTATTAATTGTGATGAGCGTTATCAAGGATCGCTGGATGTATGCCCAACATTTTCACTTTCTTTAGTTATAATTTTGTAGCAATGCGAGTGACGCACTGCCTAGAAAGAGGTTAAGTAAACATGTACATGAATATATTTATTGTATGTTGCATGTTAAATAAACTTTAAACGTTGTATATTAAAGGAACATGTATTTCAAGTTTTATCAAATTTTACGGAGTTATTTACATGTCTAGTATTTCGTAAGAGGGTTCGTGGAATTCACCCTGGTGCAGCAACGTTCACCCTTGTGACATGATCGACACCTTGTAAACTTTGTCGCCTGCCATTTTGCGGACATTGCGAATTTCCTGAAAAATATAACTTGAAAAGCAAAACTGTAGATTCGACAGTACACAAAAAATGCGCATAAAAATGATAAAAGCAGCTTAATAAAAATTTAGGCAAAGATCTACGAGGTCCATCTTAGAATGTCAAGAATACAACCTTGACAAACGTTGTAACTTAAAATAAGAAACTTGTTAAACGATCATTCTGACCGGTTTGGTAGGTTTAGTGTTAAGGTACTTGTATCTCGATAAGCAAGTTCGAAAAGTTACGATGCCGATAAATCTGCACTTGAGAGCAGGATTTGAGTGAGTGCATTGTTTTTTTAATAATTTTTCTGGTGTAGGAAATATACAAGTACCATTGCCTTTATGCAGTTTTTGAAAAGTAGTAAAATTGTTTTGTCAGCATGAAGTATAGTGAATCTGGTAATTCTAGGGAAAATATGGGGTCTGCCAAAGGGAAGATAAACAGAAACTTGATTTTTGGGAAATTTTGTGAATTTGATAAAAATTGGGGTCATTTGGATTTGATGATAGATGGGGGATTCTAGGGATTTTTGAGAGTGTAGGAATTTGAGAGTTTCAGAGTTTGATGGTCTATGGTTAAGAAAATCTAGGGATTTGTGTAGGAATTTGGAGACCTTAGAATTTTGAGGATAGATTTGAAAGTCTAGGGACATTTGATGGTGTAGGAATTTGAGGGTCTAGGGATATCAGAATGTGGGGATTTATGAGGTGGGGGATCTAGGGATTTATTGAGTGAGAAATTTGAGAATGTGAATACTTAGAAATCTTGCAATTTAGGGATTTCGAAATTTTGGTGCTTAGAAATCTTGGAATTTTGGGATTTTCATATTTAGAAATCTAGGAATTTGGGGTTTTTAAGCTGAAGTATTTAGAAATCTAGGAATTTGGGGATTTTTAAGTTCAAGTATTCGATATTTCAAAACTTACAATAAAATTTTAGAAATTGTGAATCTCGAAATTTGGAAACAAGAATTTATAAAAGAAATTAAGAATGTACATTCAAAAATTTGAAAAGAATTCAGAAATTAAGAAATTTGAAAATGTGAAGATTCGAAAGTGAAAAATTGATTTTCCAATTTCAAGAACTTTCAATAATTTATAAATATAAAAATCTGAAGATTTAAAAATTGTCAAGTTTACGTGTCCTCGTTCGAATAAAGCCTACATTGCGTATCTTCGTCCAACAATATTGATCAATACATTTTCGATACAAAACAAGTAAATAACTCCGCCAACATAAACAGGAAATAAATATTTTGTACATCATCGAAACTAGCAGCATTACTAAGTACACTTGCTCCCCCTACAGGAAGTTAAGTGCACTTTAATCCACCCTAAATGAAAGAAAATTACATCCCGCTAAACTTTTAAATAATCTTCATATTAACGCGTGTTTGTGATAACAACCATCTTAACTAGTACACAGATTATCTACTGTAAACTGTTATTACTTTCAAAAAGTATGAATTTTCAAGAACTTTTAAATATTGAATCAAATAGAAACGTAGTAGACCACTATAATATAAATAATAACGTATATATGTTTATATTATAACACAATAAACATTACAGAGATCATAAACATAATGCAACTTTTTATCTGTATATAATATTTACAATGTTAAGGGTTACCGCCATTTTGGGTGCCATTACGCGTACACCTGAGGCAGTCGTCCATTTTAAACGCTCCTACCTCATAAATAATTCTATCAAATGAACGTATGTACTAAATATTCTCAAAATAATTTGACAATAAAAATACTATTCGTTAAAATTTTAAAACCGATTTAAAGGCACGTGTTTCATACGTTATACAATTAATTACAAAGCAGTGAAACTTTCAGTTTTCACGTTAGAATCACTGGCTACGAAAGTGAAACTATAACTCCACTGGTCACTGCATAATAGTACACCTCTAATTGCTTTGAATTAGAAATACAAGCCTATTAACGTAACATCGACTTTCAGTTGTTCAACCGTTATAACAGTAAATGTAACAGCTGTAACCATAAGCACAGCTGTCTATTTAGTGAAACATATGCATTGTGCATCTGTGCTTTGATTTATTTTAGTAACAGGATAATATTGATCAAAATTGATTTACCACCAGTTTGAACAAACCAGTTTTTTATTTAAAAAGTTAAGACTTATTTTTTATTAATCGAAAGCCGAGTTAAGAATGATTGCTGCAGAATATAAAATTGGTTGGTTATTAAATTTGCACTCACTCATTCTTATATACAGAATTTATTAAAACTTGCAAATAAAAGTTTCAACAACTTTTCTTTATGATGGATTTTGAAATAAAATAGGTGAACAATGGTAAACTTAGTAGTAAAATTGATATTATTGTGTATTGTAGTGAACTCAATCTCAGAAATAAATTTTTTAGTCTTATCGATGTACCTCGTAAGTAGTTTACATTAAATTTCGCGCCATAAATATCGTTCATGACGTCATCGATGACGTAGTTTGGATCAATAGAATAACCATCAGTCGGTAATATCTTGAAATTACCACGGTCGGTAAATAAACTGTAGAGAAACTTCGAAATACCGTCATGTTCCGATTCTGGCCAAATGCAAACAAGGTTCTTTCACTTATTTTATTTTATTTCTTAGAAATGAAAATAAAAAAATAGTGCGATTCATGGACTAAAAAATTGCGGTCCATCTAGCGGTGAAAGGTGCAACTACAAAAATATAAAATTGCGATTTTTGACAAAATTAGCAAATTTTAAGTAGTTTTGAGACTTGTGAATTGTTATATGATCAAATTGGAAGTGAAATAATGTCATAAAAGCTTGCTAAAAGCTCTGGAAACGGAAATAAAAAAAAGGTCATTTTATGGACAAAAAAATGCAGCGCCATCTAGCGGCGGAACGCGTGAACTAATCGAAAAAAATGCATGTCCGAATACGCATATTGGAAAAATATAAAAAGACATATTTTATAACTTTCTGGACATATTATGTTTCCTGAGACATTCCAGAATAAACTATTATTAATACTTGATGCATATTATTGCCGATTAAGCCCAGAAAATCAATATTTCCGAAAGGGTATTATTTCAAATTTGACTCCATTAGTTCCCACCTTTCACCGCTAGATGGCAGGCAATTTTTTAGTCCATGGAATGTATTATTTTTTTATTTTCGAAAAATTGAGGTCATTTGATTCTAATGCATTATTTTTTGAAGTTCCGCAATTTTAAAGATTTAAAAATTGCATACTTCCACATTCTAGTAACCCCTAATATAAAGTTACCTGCATTCCTATAGTTTGGTGCCTCTGCCATGTAGTTAGCGCTTGCTCGACTTTGTTGATCAACACGTTAACAATTTATTATTAATAATACAGTTTAGGTCTATTTATTGTATAAAATACTACAGAAATGAGTTTAATTTCCTGTATACGCCCTATAAATGTAGGTACTAAAAAACTACTCAAAACCTAACCTCATTTATAAATAAAAATTCTAATTCATTTTCAGATACTAATTAATCAAAATGCCATTACAAAAAGATGTTTACATGTTAGTACGGTACTTAGTAAAACACAAGCTGGACATTATAGACCTAAAGCAAGGCAGAGACAACCGTTAACATATGAAATGGCAAATCCTCCGTATCAGATTGCTGCTAGAAAATCTTGGAATTCTTGGAATACTTGTATGAATGTTATACAATAACTTTAACTTAAAATTTTGTTAATGAAGGCACTACATATTTGCTTCAATATTAATATCCATTAAAAAATCTAAGTATAAATAAAATATTATTTTAATAATTCTCTTTTGTAGCAAACTTAAAAGATGGTAATAGACCAGCTGAAACGGTGGTAGAAGATATATTTATTCGAAATTTTATGCAGGGAACTTGGCATGGTTTATTCGTCAGTGAAATAATTATTAAACGACAGCATAATTTAATTAGAGTAGCCGGTATTATGTTGCGTAAGATAAATCCTATAAGGGTATACTTTTTAACAGGTTATACTGAACAGCTTTTAAGTTACTGGTTACATTGCCCAGTGAAAATAGAAATAGTTACTACAGCCAAGAAAGATGACGTTATATACAAAGTAATATAAGTTATAAGAGATAAATATATAATTAACAATTTATTTTAATTTGTACAAATTTTTTAGTATTAAGTATAGTTTTAAAACTGCTTTACAAAGCAGTTAACTATACGTTGATCCTTGAACAAAATGTATATATATGTACTTATAATAAATTGTGCAAATTATGGAGGCAACAAAATTTAATTGGTTTCATTTTGTACAACAATAAGTATTCACATAATTAATTTTTTCAATATTTTTAATTTATTTCACGTTAGTTAATAAACTGTTACATTCAATCATGACTCAAACGCAGCCCATATACAATCATTGCATTTTCAATAAAAACTAAATTACATGTCACTGTAAGATGAATTTCTAAATAAAAGGTGTTTAAGTGCAGACTGACAGAGCATTCAAACATTTGTTTATATTCTACTAGACACATTCTCTCCTTCATTGTCCTTACAACTCTTTTTTTTCCAATATTCAATCAGGACCGTGTTGCTACCTATTTGTACTTTCAATGAATCTTTGAGTATTTATATGGATATATGGTAATGAGGAATCATTAATAATTAATTAAATCAAAAAAATGAAATATATCCTACTTGAAATCAATTGATAATGTATAAAAGTTCGAAATCGTAATAATTAATGTACAATTTTCTGTATAAATTTGTAAGATGTTCAAGAAACATTGTATATTATTACAAGTATCTTATCAATTTCAAAAGAATTTTGTTTTGTCAATTTCTTGAAAAAATTATAGTTTCCTACTTTTAATGAAATAAACCGTGATTCCAACATTTCCAATAAATCAAATAAAAGATTTCCAAAAGCATACACGAAATCTGATTGAATTTACATCATTAACACTGAGATGTAATTAATCTTATGACGGACGCAAGAATTATATTCTGATGTTTATAACTTTTTATCATGTTCTTACAAAAGTACAGGCTGAAATGTGCTGTGCTCGTCTTATTTTATTCTAGTATATAATTATTTTTTTATTTATGGAAGTCAAAAATCGACACTATCACGCAATATCACATAGAACACGATTAAGATTGCTTGTGCATTGCACTTTGTTGAAGTAAATAAATCACATGTATTATGAGGCAGTAAGAGAAAACAGTTAGAGTATAATTTTCGTGAAATTATCTTTGGGTTTGTATTAAACAAACGATGTATCGTGTATTACTGTTAATTAATTATATTATTCTCTACTTAATGTAATAGGATTATTTGTAAAAAAAAAAAACATAATATGTAAAAATGACTATATATTGAAAATTGTGATTCTTCTATATAATTGTACTACGCATATTTTACAATCAAAATGATTAATTATTAAATACTTGGTTTATATACCAAAATATTAATAGAAATTCTAATATCACTTGCGAGAAACTAAACAAAATAAAGTTCATATATGTATGTATATATTTGCTAAAATATTAAAAAAATTTGGTGTCACTTGTAGTCAATACACAACATAATTGCTATCTCCAAATATACTTTTAAATATGATATATATATATATTTATAAATATATATTTATATATTTATACTCTGATACATAAATTATAGCCATTAAATACTATTACAGCATAGTAATTTGAAAACTATGTGTCTCATTAAATTGTCTTCCTCCATTTAAAAAACAATATTATTCTATTAACATTGCGTGTATAGTGTCCTTTTGTATTTATACATATATACGTTATACCCTTAAATTACGTGGTATGCCCAAAATTACAAAGTACAGAAAAGTAGAGGTATCAACTACGTATCTCATCAACCAAATTATTAATGTACAGAACATTTCAAACAAAACATTATACAGGACAGTTAAAATGTCTCACCACATAAAAATATCTGTCTATTATTGATTAATCTCGAACTAATATTGAATTTTCTATTGGTTGAAAGAGTTCAGAAGATTAAAAATCTGAAAGTGATCTGTAATTCCAGTTTTAGAGATACTTAAACATTCATTGGAATTTGAATTGTTCTTTAAAGAGATTTATTAACTTAATGACACAGAATTAAGTGTGTAGGCAGGACATTTTGAAATCCCCAGTTAAAATGATAATTGCATCAGTTCGATGAATTCTTATATTGTAATCATTTTATTACATTATGTTGCTCGATATTTTTGTTCGTTAATCCTAGATGTGTGCATAGTAATTTATACTTTTAATTACTTGAGATATTTTTATTTGTTCTTATTATAAAATTTGGCAAAATTCACGAAATGTTTAGAATAAGTTATTTGTGACAAAGTTTTTCGTTAAAATCATACGAAATTTGAATTAATTTATTTATATACAAATGTTTACAAAATTAAAAGAACAATATTTTAAAATAAAATTGTCAACAGATTATTTTACCTCTATAAATATGGAATGAGTCTTCATGTAACAAATATTATTATAATTAATATACAAATAAAGTAACATTTTACAATACACGTTTGTAAACTAATTTTTAATTATCTTGTTTCAAATTTATTACTACAGGAATACATTTTTACCGAAAATCTTCTACCGCATTATAAGGTCAATATGAACAAAATTTGCATGAATGTACATCACATGAATGAATTAAAATGAATTGGCATTATTTATTAGGTACAAAACTTGGGGAACTAATATTTATTCATTATAAAGTAAATGTTTATTTAAGTAGTTCTTTTATTCTATCTAAATACTTCATTTATTGTCATACTTGCATAATCATTTCATTTTCTAAGTTATTTTCATTTTTTCTGATTATATTATACAAATATAAATAGAATAAAATAATCAAGGCCTGTAATAATCTAATTTTATGATATAGCACTAGTTGACTAGAGTGGTACATTATTTTTTTTGTTCAAAAAGAATAACACAAAACGTCCGAAATTAATATCTCTTTCGTGATAAAATAAAATGTTGGTAAATGACGCTAAAAAATTAATTAAACTGTCTTTGTCTTTAATATTATGGATTCTTTTCTATCACATTTATTAGGTATGTTAATACTGTTGTATCTGACTAAACGATAATCAGTTAAGCTTGTAAGTTTTTTTTACAATTTCAAGAATATGTAAGATATTAGTAAATTATATAGTTTATATGATTCGTTTACCATTTAAAGTATTTAAAAAATTTGAACAATGAAGCAATATGTAAAGTGATATATCTATATAACATTTAAAACAACAGTATTAATGTAATTTACAATTTATTACAATCAACTATGCAAATGAACATGAACAGTCAAATTTTTATAAGAATTCATCGAACTGTATAGAAAAATGTTTATTACAGTAGAAGATCCTTCTAAAAGTATTACTATATATATTTTGTAAAAAAAAATCACGTTATCCTTAAGATAAAAAATGATTCAATTATGCTTTTTACAATGTATTTTGCATTAGCGTTTATATGAATTCATATTAGCAAAAGTAGTATTTCTACATTGAGGAACAGTGGTCCTCAAATAAAACGGCAAATATTAATTTTAATTATATAGTATTGTGACTGATAATAATTATATTGCATTCGTAGTTCAGTTAATGAGTCAATAAAAAATTTACATATGATTTCAAAATTTTTGTTCAAACGAATATCGCATATTAGACTTTTATCTCGATAAGAAAATATTTCGGTTGAGAACCACTGTACTTAAAATAGGGTACACGTGTAAAATCTAAGTTAAAGTATTATATTAATCATAAATCTTCTCGAGTTTCTATTTTTTTTTTCAAAGCTAACTTGAATACTATGGCATAGGCTTGTACAAGCCAAAATGCATGAAAAATGTATGCGATCTATAGCTTCCGTACTAAATTAAACAAGATGTATTAAACATTCCATGTTTGCTTCATTAACACTTTAAATAAATCGTATCGATTTAATTTAACGTGAAAATTAATCAAACAACGTTTACGGTTCATTGCCCAGTAACATTTGAAAAATAAAATACAATTGTATATATCCTGAAATTATTGTTGCCTACTTAAAGTATTCGAATTATAATTAAATTTATAAGCAGTTATATTTTGCTGATGAAATATAATTAAAACGTTGTATACAAACACCATAAAAAAATACCTACGTAGTTAAATGCTATGCTTTAACAGTACTATTTTCAATACAACCCGTTTTTATGCGTCAGTGCCATTTATATCGTATGCCGAGAATATCAAAGTAGTTTTTTTTTTTTTTTCAAATAAAACGTTTAAAACGTTACCGTTATGTACAAAATTTGTATTTGTTCAAATCCGATATCGTGATATGATAAAATAACGTTAACACTTTTAAAGGGAGAAAGCATAGGTATTTTTAGGACAAAAAGTTTTAAACGGCGATTCAACATGTAATACTACTTAAATGTCAGTAGTCATTTAAAATTTTATTTGATCATAAAAAATTTCGTATTATTTGACAAATAACTGCCGTATGTATAATTGAATTTCAGTTCTATGTTAACGAATCAAAGAAAGTATACATATTTAGGAGTTGCCAACACCAATACAACCGTCGAAAAAGTTTTGTCTTATAAAACATTAGCATTTCGTAATTATATACCTTAACATAGATCGTGATAGAAAACTGAAATTTTCTAAATAATATACAAATGATGATGTTAAACTTTAATGTAGGCCTAGATTCATGAATAACTGTTTTAGTACATTGTATGTATGTATTGTTCGCTTACCACGTGTTTGTTAATGAATGCATATACAAGTAGGGATTGCCACTTCTACCTCCATTAATTAAAACTATATTGTAATTATCTACTTTATACAACATTTACTACACACATGTCTTTGATCAACTAATTGTATACTACTTGTATAATTCAGTTGTTACTTTTTGTCAAATATGAGTAGAATACAAGCCCATTTTACACTTATCACATTTATTATGTACAATGAATGTTATGCAGTGTATTGGTAGTGCCGTTTTGTTTGAAATATGTTTAGGAACACTGTTTCAGCTATTGCAAATGTTCAAGGGAAATCAGGCATGTTCAAGCATATTCTTTATAATTTATGATATTGAGACACCTTTGTTCATATACATGCTTTGCTTTGTATTTAACGAAATTAAAAAGAAAATTCTTTGTACTTAATATATGAAAGCAAGCTAATTCCAATAAAAATAAAAAATAAAGACATACGAAAATTTGGAAATATATAATACATTCCTGTATTTAATTATTACACAGTGTGATAAGCAATGCAAATGTGGAAAAGCAACAACTGTAACTTTCTACAATTAAAAAAATCTAATAAAGTATTTATAAAATATTTAAATATTGCTACATGTATATTATTCTGAGATATAAAATTTCTATAGAAAACAAACAAACCCATTTATTTTCCTGAAATTTTCGGATTAAATTATATTTATTGTGCAAAGTTTTATTGCGAGTTAAACATAATAGTATAGTGGGATATTATTTTAATATGTATAATGAAGGTTTGTGAAATAGAAACCTAAAAGAAGAACGAAACAAAACACATTGACATAAATGTATATGCAATTGAAAAATAAGTACACGACGGAAATAAGGATAAACGTGAAACGAATACTGCAGCATGTACAAATTGAATTCAACTGAATTAACAAGTAGTGAATTAGTATGGTATATATTAATAAATTGGAACTGAACATTTAATGAGTGAATGTCCACTGATTTTCAGGATACTATGAATGATGAATATCATTACATTACCATACTTACAAATACACTCGCTACAATATCATCTATTTCCTTATATAACATTATCATTATCAATATACGTGGCCAATAAGAACAGATTTGTACTTGCATTGAAATTGTTAAGTCAACTCCAATCACTTCGCACAGCCCAGTATAGCGTGTATGTTTTCGTATTTTTTGTTTTTGTTTTGTTTAAAAATACAATTTTCTCGTTGGATGGCAGCATTCTTATCAAAAAGTTGGCTTGGAGAATGTTGTAATGACATTTAGGAAGAGATTAGGATTTCTCTAGTAGACACTAATTTGTTGATAAATATGTGAAGTTGTTCCAATTGTTAATGTCAATATCACAGAGGCTTGATCGGAATATCTTTTTTTGTAGGAAAATAGGTATCTACATATTACGATGGTAGTAGAGGTTAAAATACTCTTAATATGGGGAAAGTTAATTCTTAAAAATGCAATACACTATACATGGGCTAAACGCATTACAACACAGCTCCCTTCACCTGGTCATTAGAATTATTCATCGATATCTGATAGCTTTTGTTGAATGTGCGGTAATATGGAGTATTTATAACATTTGCTATTGAAATAGTTGTCGACTGCGAGTGATATTGCTAGAGCCAGAAGTAAGAGAAAATGTGATGGGGATTTCATTTTTATTATCATTTATAATTCCCTTATAGTTACTTGGGCCTAGATCGCAGCAGCTGCTACCTGCGTGAGATCAGTCCATTGCTTGTTCCTACTGTTGGTGTCATTTCAAGCTCCACTAACAGAGGAAAGTGATCTAAAACAAAAAAAAATTAATTTTTTCTTCATTCTACATAATAACTGAATATGAAGGTTCACCTATTACAGAAGAATCATTAAAATCTTTGTATATAATTTATAAAACTTGACTCACCAGATGGAACATGTGGATGTGGACAACCAACCACTTTATGTTCTCTAAACCAATCTGCACTTAGAGGACCCAGAAGCCCTAACGGTACCATACTTTGTTTCGAATAGAAAATGTAGTCTATTATACCTTTAAATTCGAATCTGTAAAAAAGAATACAATAATAGAAATTTGCCTTTCTGTCTGAAATATTAGTGAACCATTAAACGAATTTTACTTACGTATAGTTAGTATAGGGCATGATGTCTTCACTATATGCAGATGCAAGTTTAAAAGAATGAGTAAATTCATTAGGTTTATCGCAACCAGAGATCTTTTGTAAGCATGATTTATAAGCTAAGTCTTTAAAATCGCGGTGATCGGCCGCTACTCGTCCCGATGTAAGAAATTCAATTACACCTAGATAAGAATAAATATAAGCATAAGAAATTTATCAATATACTTAATTATTTGCTTATTAAAACTATAATAAACGGGCACATATAAAAAATAGAAGCAAAATGTGTATATCTTTACCAGAATCAGGCAGGGAATTGAAGTCACCACAAAGTAATAACTGAACATTGGAAGAATCAGGTTTATGGCCAGGTCTAAAAGACTGACCAGCTTGGTCCAAAATGGAACGTAATTCATTGCTGAGCATCATTGTTTGTATTAATTTAACATCGCAGAATTCTGGATCCCAATGAATGTGTGCTGTGCAAACTAAAATTGGTTGTTGAACCTGTGCTGGATCAGATGGAAGGCCTGTAAAGAATTTAAAGATTTATTTAGATAAAAGATGCAAGTAATATCTTAAGAATATACAAATTATTAATTGTAAAATATTTCTTTTTCTTTACAATTACAAATTGTTTATTTTTTGATAAAGTGAAGAAATACATGTATTAATTTATTATATGATAAATTGCTGTTTCAAGTTGTAACTTTTGAAGTATTTTAATGGTTTCCTTTTGAATATTTAATTTTTTATTTTATATATAAATATTATATCAAAGATTATATATCAATATAATGATTTAAAATTTTATAAAAATATAAGTGTTGAGGGTGTGTTGTCAGATTAAGTAACATGTGTTATTTATTCAAATGAAATTTATTTACAAATTATATAGAACAATGAAATAAATGATGGTGATATAATATCCTTAAAGATATATTTAAGTATCAATCATATTACATGTTATATAAGTTTAAAATCTTACATAAATAATTCGAATAAATAGCTTTCATGTATAAATCAATATTTATGTCGATTAACATTGTACCAATATGATAATAAAAATTTAAATTAAAGATAACAATATTATATTATCATGTATCACATTTTACAAGTAGTAGTATAAAATGTCTTAAACGGAAAGAAATTTTTAAAACACAAACTGTTTTGCAATGAATATAAAATTCAAGTTTTTGTATGAACACTACTTCAATGAAACTAACTCTTTTAGAATATTACTAATAAAGTGAAAACACCATAAAGAAGAATACAAGGATATGCAATAAGAAGACGTTGATTTTTTTCTCCAGACATAGTACAAAACAGTTTAGATGCAGAAAGTGTTGCCCACATAACTGCGAGAACAGCTAGAACTAGACCGCCTACACCTTGTAAAGATGAAAAGACATTAAATCCTGCTAGCGCTACTACAGGTAATAAACAATAACCTAATACAGATGCTACAGAAGACAAAGTAATATTACTGGTACTGGTCATCAGTGAAAGAAGAATGTACATTAACATACACGATGTCATAGCTAAACCATAAACATAACCAAAATGTGCTTTTGAACCCGCTAATAAAAGACACGCAGCAAGAAGTAAACAATTTGCCACTGGACCCGCTAAATCAGAATCTTGAAGTAAATAACTTGCATCGTCGATCTGTCCACCACTATGAAACGGATTTAATACAGCTAATGTTTTACGTAATATCCTATCAGGATTTATGCCTAATTCTTCTAGCAGTGGTGGTTCCTCTTCCGTATCAAATCCAACTGGGCCTACAATTCCATATTCATAATAATAATAATCATTGTATAAGGAATGAACACTTAAACTTCATTCGATGAAATACCTTTTGGAAAATTATCTTGACTGAACATATCACCTGCATATACACTTTCATTTGGATTGAGAAAGCTTTTTTGATTATAAGAATAATTTACAGATTGTTGATCACTATAGGTTTGGAATTCAAATTGTTGGTTAGGTTGTCCAAAACCGGAGGTATCAAAATTGTAATTAGCTGCAGGCGGTGCTTGCGCCCAATAATTTTGCTGATTTCTGTATTCAGACATTTTTGCGATGGCTATATTTCCACAATTTGAAAAGTATGGTCCTTATGCTTGATGACAAGGTATAACATTAATTGACAACACTATTATTCTTACACAGGCCGCATAGCGGCGCAGTTAAAATAATATTTGACCATGCATGCTACACTCTGGAATAAACGTTTAGCGACATCTTCAGCACACAAGAAGATAGTCAAGATTTATAAACGTACTTCATAAAAGAAACAAAAGATGCGGATGAAATTTTACAGTTTTAGAAATCTCAGAATTAGGGAAATTTGTGACAACATAATGAGACTATTGTATTAATGTTACTAATTTTTAATAATTTTCTGAACTGAGCTGAATATTTGCAGCCAGTCTACAAATATTTAATTAAGCTTACGCTAAAATAAACGTGGATTAATGATAACTCTTTGCGCTAGAAAGTTTGCAATCAAAACCAAATTTAACGTTGCTTGGCAAGAACAGCATACACGAGGTTGGGTTGCAGTTTTCCGGGTGTTTTCGCATAATCTCTGAAAACCGTTGGTCAACAATACATATTCATGCTTCCCGTTCTCTTAAATTTCATGTTATTGAAATTCATTCTTTCTTTATGCAACAAAACAATGCACAATTTTAATTATAAAATCACGCTGGTCTTTTCTTTTCGCTTGTTTAGTCTCGCAACAATGTCTGTACTGATTACAGTGCGTTGAAATACTTCCTTGTTATTTATTCAGCGTCATATGCAAAGGGCCGCTTAATTATCTTGCACGCGAATGTTGCACACAGGAGTCGCCCTTCGCTCGATCAATACTCCAAAGTTATAGTCAGTAAGGAAACGGGGAAAAATAGCGAGGGCGAAGGATAATTAATTAGTACGTTAACGGCACGGATATCATGATACATATCCCTCTCCTTAAATCTTTATACGTTCTTCCATCCATCCCTGGATTTTCAAAGCACATTTGCTCCGAGCGAGATTTTCAACGTCTCGCTGCACACGACCGACTAGAACTTGAAACACGCTGTAACCAAGTCACGTGTATGTTTAATAACAACCTGCATATCTTACAATCACAAAGTTTCAGAATTTTGAAACACTGCATATGAAAAGTGGAGATTTTAAATTTACTTCAAATCTACGATCTAAGTAAATTTAAATTGCTAAATATGATCAGACACTCGATAAGAATTCCTTCAAAAGAATAGTACGAACGCTTGTACAAATGACATGTCAGAATTCAAGAAGATACATGAATATCGATAAGTCAACTGCAGCGGGAGAGTCGCTATTGATGGACACATGAAAAAAAAAGAGAGAAACAGGGGAAACGAGAGCAGGTACGAAGCCAGAGGCTCGTGTAATACATACGCGTGGCTGCATTTTGAGATGCTCTCTGCATGCGAGCTAATATGCTCATTAAAAAGAGAAAAAAAAAAGTGGATCGTGTGACACGTAGAGGGACGCTTGGTAGATGACTGTCGGAGATAGGATTGGCAGCACTGGCGTCCCTGCACCATGAATTATAAGGCTGCTCACGTATATCTGGTCTACGAACTCTCGCCACTTCATCTCCTTCAGGCACCTCGAAGCTCGCTCTTCGATTTACGCTAGGACGAGCATCGCTCGCAATTAATTAAGCAGTCGCTTCGATACCAAACACGCCAGCCAGTCCATTTCGTTGACTGGTTTAGCAATTTAAACGCGTCCACATCGCGATCGAGTGTCGCTACCCTTCTTAATATGCATATTCTACGCCACAAGATTATATTATTTTGCAACGATCTTCTTGTTACGATGCTTGAAAGGTGATCGCGCCGGTGTATATCGTTATTGAAATGTGAGATTCGTTCCTGCAGATTCAATTCGATATGTTAGTGCACCGCGTAACTGATAGATGGCACCGAACCATGCCACCGTGTGATTAATGGTGGCAATTGGCTCGCGAACGAATCGATCTTGCGGAAACGAGAAAATTAATGTATCGGGCTCTGATGTGTTCCGGACAGCTTTCGAACAGCTATATTATACATAAACTTGCCTTACACTTTTGCCAAACTGGATCAACTCAATCCGTGTAATTCTTAATCTAAACCCTATTACGAACTTTTACCTTTTTATTCAGAAACAATGTACACTCTCCCTATATTGCTTATACTGTACTACTAACATTCTCATCATAGTCCGTTGACAGCTTTGAATATTTTTGTCTGTGTATAATTGCACTTGTAAAGTAGTAGACTTACCATTGTCCCAGGCAGCCTCCTTCGTTCTGAGTAAGGCAGCCAGTCCGATATTATCCTTTGGCATAACTCTGTTCAGCATATTGTCGGAACCCTCCGCGTTCGCCATTGCCAGTTGATTGAATTCGACTAAATGCTCCTTGATCAGGGTAAACCTACGGGCAGAAGAAGAGGAAATAGATGGATCAGTGAATCGGCAGAGAGATACCGGTTATTTCAACGGATTACAAAGTCACGGGGTCCGTTTCTCCTTCCTGAATCTGTTCGCTGCACACAAGCGGTTCTCATGTAGCCGTTTGGCCAGACTCAATTTCGCCCAGCGAGAAAGAAACTCCGCGACTTGGATACGATAGCATGGATGATTTTCGTCGGGAAACTCGTACGGAGGCGTAGCACGTACTCCATGTAGAATACAGACTTCCCTTTCCGATATGTGTGGCACGTATAGTTGGGAAATATATTCTTCACCGAATCCCCATTACGAGCCATCATCCCTCTCGCGTCCCTGCCTGAACCCGTAAACAAGATTGAATCAACGTCACCCGCAGTTACTCAACAGATGTCGTGCACTGATTGCATAAATACTCGGGCGAAAATAAAAACCCGGACGGGGTAAACAAGCAAAAATAGCTCTGAACATGTTTGTATTCGTCAGACCTCGAATCAACGAATTTACCTCTGTGTAGGGGCATTTTGATTATAGAGATTGTGAAGTTACCTCTGTGTAGGGACATTTTGATTAGAGGGGTTGTGAAGTTACCTCTATACAATTTTGGTTATAGAGATTGCAAGGTTACTTCTATATAGGGACATTTTGATTATAGAGATTGTGAGGTTACTTCTATATAGGGACATTTTGATTATAGAGATTGCAAGGTTACTTCTACATAGGGACATTTTGATTATAGAGATTGTGAGGTTACTTCTATATAGGGACATTTTGATTATAGGGGTTGCGAAGTTACATCTCTATAGGGACATTTTGATTATAGAGATGGTGAAGTTACCTCTATGTAGGGACATTTTGATTATAAGGACTGTGAAGTTACCTCTGTATAGGGACATTTGATTATAGAGATTGTGAAGTTACCTCTGTATGGGGACATTCTGATTGTAGATTGTAGGGTTGTATCTATATAGGGACATTTTGATGGTACAGTATGAGCATGATAGACTTAGAGAAAATGGTGATATAGGAGGAAGTTTCGTTGGGCAAAACGGTGAGATAGGTAAATAATTTTCTAGGAAAAATGGCGATGTAGAGAGAGAGTTTTATTGGATAAAATGGCAATATAAGGGTAAACTCTCAAGACAAAATTGAGATGGAGATTTCTCTAAAGAAAATAGTGATATAGTGACAAATTTCATGGGGAAATAACGGGATAGGGATAAGTTTCTCTAGGGGAATTGGTGATGAAAGAGTGGAATTCTAGGGAAAACAATGATTGGTGCAAAATCTTAATGGGGACAATAGCGAAATAGGAAAATGTTCTCATAGGGAAAGTAACGGCATGGGAAAATGTTTCATTGGAAAAAATGGCAACAGGTAAGTTTACCTAGGGAAAATATTGATGGAGTCAAAGACTTCCCTAGGGAAAATATTGATGGGAGAGAAGATTTCCCTAGGGAAAATCTTAATAGAGGAAAAGACTTTCTTAGAGAAAATCTTAATAGAGGAAAAGACTTCCCTAGGGAAAATATTGACGGAGTTAAAGACTTCCCTAGGGAAAATATTGATGGAGTCAAAGACTTCCCTAGGGAAAAACTTAATGGAGAAAAAGACTTTCCTAGGGAAAACGGCAATGGAGAAATTTCATTCAAGAAAACAGCGAAATAAGGAAAGCACCCCTAGGGAAAATAACATGGGAAAAAGTTTCATTGGGAAAATGGCGATACAGTTAACTTTCCAATAAAAACGGCAATATAAGGAATATCCACAATTCGAAATTTTGAAACTTCTAACCATTTCTCAATTTTGAAGTCTTCACATGCAAAATTAGCCACAATGCATAATAACACCTAAGTATTACACACCTCTCGCTATATCGCTATTTTTCACACGAAACCCTCCAGCTATTTCAGAATCCATTCAACTTGTACCATCAATCTGTACCTTAACAGACCTGCACGTTGATACTCTGTATGTTAAATGAGAAATTATGTTTGTCCATGAAAGAAGGTTATTATAGATTACCAACAACTGGTACAGGAAGTAGTAATGCGAACGCAACACAACGGCCATTACCTTTGCATACACGTAACAATTTATTCAAAAAGTTCGTGGAAGAGCGGATTCGTTAGGTAACGATGGTCGTTTCTCCCGGTAGAGATTAGGTTGTTAGTCCGCCATTGGCATCGCGTTCATTACGCCGGCCGAGGATTTTGCGGCGGCGAATCGAGTGGCATATAAAATGGCCGACGGTTGCGCGCTGCCGTTTAAAGAAGCCCCGCGCTCTTTATAGTCCACGCTGAATATAGTGGCTCCCGTTGCAACGTTAGCCGTTAACAGAGGCCATTTGTGCAACAGGGCCATGTCTGTCTCGTATCTTGTTATCCCGTGAGATGCGAGCGCGGATATCTAATATTTCCACGACGCTCGCTGACTTGGGTTACAAAACTCAGAATGAGCTCCGTGGAGTTAGTACGCTGACCTACGATACACTATAATACTTCTAGATGAAACCTATGGCGTTCCATACAGTTACGCCGCAGATAATTAACAAGATCGATCGATGCTCGTGTTCCACGCTTGAAGGCATGTAGGATTTATGTTCGACTTTTTTCGTTGCACGTTCAAGGACATACGGAAGGACGTTATGAGGTCAGGGGGAGAATGTGGCGATATCGGGGTACAAAGTGGACTCGGTGGACTTCTTTCGAGGTATGCACAAGTAGTGCCTCGGGTGCTGTACCGATAACCGTAGTTTTGCAACAAATTGAGACGTAAAGTATATTTCATGATAACTTAGAAACATCTACAGAAATCATGCAGAAACACCTATTATATCATCAAAATTTTTCGTAAGAACTTTGACGAATGACGTTGATTGCTCTCAGAACAATTGTCAGAGACAACCAGACAATTGCTCCGTTATAATAGCTTCATAGTTCGGAAGTTTCGTGTTCTCCCCCGGTGTAAGTTTCGCGGAAGAGGAGAAACTTTTCTGATACAAGATGCCGGAGGTGACCGTTGCGATCTTATATACAGTGGAATCTTCAGTTTGCCGGGGATCAAAAGTATCGACACTTCCGACCACGCTCCGGCTAACTCGGATCATTTTTCGCTAAAGTTTCCACGCGTCCGCTCGCCAAACACTCGTATTACCTCGCAGCCACTTTTCTGAACTAATAGAGAAGTTCTGTGCGAGATGATGGCCTCTGCAAGAATTTCGCGATTGAAATAGAACATCTTGCTGGATGCCACTATATGTCTGAACTTTATTAATCTTAGGACATTTTTATGGATTGTATTAATAATATTTATCTGGTGCGATGTTAAATAGGGGTCCATTTTGATGATATTGCATGATACATTCTAACCTTGCTTATTTTAAATGATTTATTTCAGAACATTTTTATGCGCTGCATTAATATTTATCTGGTGTGATGTTAAATGGTGGTCCGCCATTTTGTCGACATTGTGTCATACATTCTAACCTTACTAGTTTTAAATGATTTATTTCAGAACATTTTTATGTACTGTATTACTAATGTTTATCTGGTGTGATGTTAAATGGTGGTCCGCCATTTTGTCGACATTGTATGACACATTCTAACTTTACTTCTTTTAATTCGGTAATTACTGAGCATTATTGTGCACTGTATTAATAATGTTAATCTAGTGTGACGTTAAATAGTGGTCCACCATTTTGTTGATATTTAATGACACATTTATGTATTGTGCATTTATGTATTGACAGCAATTTTATGTATTGTATTAAAAGTGTTGATCTACTGTGATATTAAACAGTGGTCCGCCATTTTGTTGATGTATTCCAGCTAATTTAACCTTACTTATTTTAAATAAGTAATTCTTGCAAATTTATAAGCTTTATACAAATAATATTGATTTCATGTTAGGTAAATGTCCGCCATTTTAATGGCGTTATACTACAAATTCTAACCTTACTTATCTCTGCATATAAATATCTATGTAACGATCTAATAAAGCTAACTTCATATGGTTGTAAACATTATTTTAAAAATAATGTTGCATAATGTATTAGTATTACTTATGAATTAAATAAGTAAAATTATCTTAAAATTCTGACTTGAGGTCACCACTGTAATATGAAGCTATTTAAAAATAAACGGTAAATAAATAATAAATAAATCTATGTCGTAAACAAACCAAAGTAAATTCGCATGGTGTATAAATTCATAGCAAACGTATGTATTAAAGGGAAGAGATATTCATGAAGATTATTAAGTGCACACACGATGTTGAGGTTAGGATTGTTCACTGCGCGAAGGTATAATGTGTTCCCCAAACAACATGGCTATCAGGAACGAACGGATTACGAGCGAACGATAATTCTTGAAATGACCAGCAAACGTGGACAAACTGATTACACAGAGACAGCAAACGGAGCTATCAATTGGCCTATCTTAATATTGTCATTTGTTCGCCTGGGTATTTATGGTGTCGGTCATAAAGGACCCGTTATGCATCTACGACCTATGCATACGGTACATTAATCGCCCTCGCCCGTTCGATAATTTCATGCATCGCGGCAGGGTAATGTCGTTCAGCTGCCATTACGTCGTGATACACTGAAAATAAGCAATGCTCCGTTCAGATATCACTCGAAAACGATAAAGTACACGATGATCAATGTGACTCGGATGCAATAACTTCATTCGGACGAAGACAATCTTAATCGAAAACTTGATCATTTCGAAATTATTAAATTTTGATACTTTTAGGATTGTATATGTTTGAGTCTCTAAATTTTGACATTTTTAAGTTTTCTAAGTTTCTGAACTATTTTAAATCTTTTGATTTTCTAATTTTGCAAAATTCAAATTTCCCCATTTTCAATCTTCCAGGTTTCAGATTTAATTTTTCAAATTTCCAAAGCCCAATTTTTTAATTTTCGAATTTTCGAATTTCTCAACTTCCTTATTTCCCAACTTCCCAATTTCCTAACTTCCCAAGTTCCCAACTTCTTAATTTCCCAACTTGCTAATTTCCCAACTTGCTAATTTCTCAACTTCCTTATTTCCTAACTTCCCAAGTTCCCAACTTCTTAATTTCCCAACTTGCTAATTTCCCCACTTCCTAATTTCCCAACTTCTTAATTTCCCAACTTGCTAATTTCCCAACTTCCTAATTTCCCAACTCCCTAATTTCCCAACTTCCTAATTTTCCAAATTCCAATTTCCCATCTTCAAAATTCCCAAATTTTCGAAATTCTCAATTGTTCAAATTTCCATAGTTCACAAACTCCTAAATTTTGAATTCTCTAACTTCCTAGATCTCAAACTATTTAAATCCCCAAGTTCCTAGACATTCACGCATCTAAGCTCCCATGTTCCTAGATTTCCAAGTCTCAAAATCCCCAATATCTTTTAGACTAAATTTCAATAGCCCAAATTCCCTAGATCCCTAATTTTCCCTATTCATACATTCTAAAATCCCTAGATTCCCAAACTCCTATTTCCCAAAATTGTTAACTCATCCCAAAATTATTATGGCACTTAGTTATTATTTTTTGTAGGGAAGTAAAATTTGTGCTTGACTGTACACCAGACCTCATCTACACGCTCGGGTGTTTCCGATGAAAGGCAATAAACTGAGGTAATGAAAACATTTCGTTCGTAACTTCGGCAATGCGTGTACCTCGTTGTGTAAACCACAAATTTCAAATTTTTTTTGACGTCGAATGGTCATAAAGCACGATAAGTTCCTATCACGTTCTGAACTCCATTAATGAAATTCAAATTTGCAATTTGAAGCTTGAAATTTATTATTATTTCGAAATGGGTTAGTTTTCATAGGGGATACCAATATGGCGTCTTTTAGTTATGGGACCCAGTTTAATTTTGAATTTCCCGCCATATTTGTTACCCAACCTACCCCAAACTTTCAAAACATACATTACAAGAAAATGAGTTGCGAAACATAATCTACTTTGAAAAACAAACAACTGGATTTAAAAATTTTGTGATATCCATTGGAACAGAGGTTAATTTTGAATTTCCCGCCATATTTGTTACCCAACCTACCCCAAACTTTCAAAACATACATTACAAGAAAATGAGTTGCGAAACATAATCTAGTTTGAAAAAGAAACAACTGGATTTAAAAATTTTGTGATATCCATTGGAACAGAGGTTAATTTTGAATTTCCCGCCATATAATCCTATTAATATAAATTATTTAGGATTATTTAATATGTGTAACCTAACCTACCCAAAGGTTTCAAAACACAAATTATAAGCTAGCAACCTCCACAAAATGAGTTAGAAAAAGGAAGAACAAGGTTTCCAAATTGTGTGACACGTAACTGTTGGTCTAATTTCAAATTTCCCGCCATATTTAAAAACCTTTCACCAAAGCATAAAACACGAATGTTTGAAAAATAATTTACCGATACTTTCGAATCGATACGTAACAAAGGAATGTACGTATCCGAATGTTATATAAAGAGGTGTACTCACTTCGCAGTCCTATAAAAAATGGCGCAGCCATCCACATATTTCCGATCGTTCTCGGCCATTGTCTTCGCGCGGGACTTTGGCGAAAAGATTCCATCGTAGCCGTCCTGCTTGAGCTCCGGCAGGAAGAAATTGTAGAATTGGTCCGTCTCGACCTCCTGCAGGCTGATGATGTCCGCGGCGTAATGCCGTATCTCATCGAGGATTCCCTTTTTCCGATATTCCCAATCGAGCGCCCAGCTCGGACAATAACCGTACATTTGCCGCGTCGCGTACTTGTCGCACAGCACGTTGTAACACATTACCGTGAATATACCTGTAACAGCAGAGAAACGTTCCTTGTACATGGCGCAACAGTCTTGAAAGGAAGATCGGTGAAAGCGAGCAGCAGCTTTACGAGCTCTTTTGTTCGTATCAGCCTTCAGTCTTTCCTTTATGCCGTTCGATTCGTTCATTCTCTTTTTGTGCGGTAGACAATCTTTGGTATGTTCCCTTTCGCGTACAGTAGACTCGTGTTATATCGCCGCTACAGCGGCGGAAAGTTATTCAAAATCGGCGATATAGCGAGAGAACGTTGCGAGGTTGCGTCTTGGAGACTGCAGTTATGGATTTGCAAATTTGGAAGTTTGGAAATTCACACATTTCTGAGGTCTGGAGTTTGGTGATTTTGTCATGTGGGAATTTAGGCTTTTTAATGCTTTCAAATTTGGGAATTCAGGAGTCTAGGGATCTAGTGATTTGATGATGTGGTGAACCAGGGATCTGGGGATCTATCCCTTTGATCTCTAAAGGATAGAGAGATATGTGAGGATCTAGGGATTTGGGAATATGGGGAGTTGATTATTAGGTAACTTGGGAATTTAGGAATTTGGGGATCTAGGGATTTAGGGATCTAGGAATCTATAGGTTTAGAGAACTAGGAATCTATAATTCTGGGGATTTATAGCTCCAGGAATCTGTAGATCTAGGGATCTACGAGATCTGGGAATCTGTAGACTTAGGGACCCATAGGTATAGGGACTCTAGGTCTAGGGATATAGAGACTTAGAAATCCATAGATCTGGGGATCTCGAGACCTAGGAATCTATAAGTTTAGGGATATATTGATCTATAGATCTAGGGTATTAGAAATCTAGGAAATTAAGTATTTAGGGATGTAGAGATTTAGGGATGCAGAGATCTAGGGATGTGGAGATCTAGGGATGTAGAGATCTAGGGATGTGGAGATCTAGGGATGTAGAGATCTAGGGATGTGGAGATCTAGGGATGTAGACATCTAGTGATGTAGAGATCTAGGGATGTAGAGATCTAGGAATGTAGAGATCTAGGGATGTAGAGATCTAGGGATGTAGAAATCTAGGGATGTAGAGGTCGAGGGATGTAGAGATCGAGGAATGTGGAGATCTGGGGATATAGAGCTCTAGGGATATAGAGATCTAGGGATATAGAGCTCTAGGGATGTGAAAATCTAGGGATGTAGAGGTCTGGGGATGTAGAGATCTAGGGATGTAGACATCTAGGAATGTATAGATCTGGGGATATAGAGCTCTAGGGATGTAGAGATCTACGGATGTGGAGATCTAAGGGATGTAGAGGTCTAGGGATGTGGAGATCTAGGGATGTAGAGGTCTAGGGATGTATACATCTAGTGATGTAAAGATCTAGGAATGTAAAGATCTAGGGATGTAGAGATCTAGGGCTCTAAGAATCTAGAAATCAATAGATTTGGTGATCTAGAGATTTGAGGACTGGTGGATTTGTAGATTTGGAGATTCCGGAATTTAGAGATGTGGAAATCTGCGAATCTAAGGAATTGGAAATGAAAGAGAACAAATCTCAATTACGTAAAGATCGTCCTGATTTGTTTCAACAAATTTTAACGCATTTCCCAGAAACCTTTGCTGTGCACTCAATTTCAAGTGTGCGTCACGTCGGTAAAGTAGAGAATGACACAAAATCGACAAAACATTTTTCGACATTTCCAAAAGTACTTAAAACAAATATTAAACATCAACGCGATCCGATTCTCGCGAATCCGAGCAAAGTTCAGTTAATATTTCCCGTGTACAAGTACCCCGACGGACGTTTATTTCATCACATACTTGAGAAACTATCTCGGCCGTCCATTAAACTTTCAAGCTATTTTCCTCGAGTCTTCGCCGAGAATGAGTGTTACTCTAATTTTAGTTTCTCGGGCGTAAATAGGAGCAGACTTCGGTAGGAAGCATAGACACATTCACGAACGACATTACGGGACACGTCAGGATAAGAAGATCAACATTAAAAGCGAGCTGCCTTTCCGACGTCGCGCTTCTGTCTGAATAAATCCCACGACAAAATGGAGGCGCATCTTAGCCGAAGCGCGACATCGAATTACTGGCTGCTTCCTGTATACTCGCATGATTCGAGCTTGCATGCAAATCAGATTTGTTATTTCCCTTCTGAAGCACGGTGGGTAATTTTATATGTCCTAGGGGAAACATTCGATGATGCGACGATGCTGGTTAGACTCATTTGTATTACTTTTTGGGTATTTTGAAATTTAGGGTTTGGGAGTCTGGGGATTTAGGAATTTGAGGACTTTAGGGATTTGGGGATTTGAGCAATTGGGGGTTTGGGGGTTTGGGGATTTGGGGATTTGGGGATTGAGGGATCTGGAGATTTAGGAATGTGGAGATTTGAAGATTTGGGGATTTAGGAATTTTGGAATTTAAGGATTTGGAAATTTTGAATTTGAGGATTTAGGTATTTGGGAATTTAGGGACTTGGAGATTTTAGGATTTGGGAATTTAGAGATTTGGAGATTTAAGGATTTGGAGTGTTAAGGATTTGGAGATTTAGAGATACAGGAGTTTAGAGATTTGGGAGTTTAGGGATTTGGGTATTTAAGGATTTGGAGATTTAAGGATTTGGAGATTTAAAAATTTGGAGATTTAAGGATTTTCAGATTTAGAGATACGGGAGTTTAGGGATTTGGAGATTTAAGGATTTTGAGATTTAAGGATTTGGAGATTTAGAGATATGGGAGTTTAGGGATTTGGAGATTTAAGGATTTGGAGATTTAAGGATTTTGAGATTTAAGGATTTGGAGATTTAAGGATTTTGAGATTTAAGGATTTTGAGATTTGGAAATACAGGAGTTCAGAGATTTGGGAATTTAAGATTTTGAACTTTAGGGATTTGGAGATTTAAGAATTTGGAGATTTAGAGATTTTGGAATTTATGGATTTGGGAATTTAGGGATTTAGAAATTTGGACCTTGTGGAGTTAGGAACTTGTGGGTATGCGAATTTATAAAATTTATAAGGGACACGGAAATCTAGGGATTTACAGTTTTGGGGATTTAAGGAGACTTATCTAGATATTCGAGGATTTAGGAATCTAGAGATTTGTGGAAGTAGAAATTTGAGGATCTCGAGATTTAGAAATCTTGAGATACAGTATCTTGTAGATTCGACGCCTCTGGAATCTAGTGATTTTAGTGTCTGTAGAATTAAAAATCTAGGGACTTCGGGATCTACGGATTTAGAGATCTATGGATCTAGGAATTTATCTAGTATGATGATAGGATCTTACAAGGATATAAGGATCTTGGTATCTAGTGATTTACAGATTTGCAAATCTAGGGATCACTAGATTTTGACATCTGATAATCTGACTATCTACAGATCTCTGAATCTACAAATCTGAATCCTTAAATTTAAACTTTTTAAAAATATGAAAATTAAAAAATTCGTAAATTTTGTAAACTTGAAAACTGGGGAATTTTCCTATTGTCTCGATCGGAGTTTACGTATTTGTCCTTGCCCGAAGAAAGTCTTCTGGTCGAGTGTACGAACATGGCTCAGAAGTGTACCAAGGAAACGTCTCGTCGATGGAATTCCAGGCACGAAGGGGAAAGGAAGGAAGCGTTTCGAGTTCCATTCAAAGTCGACCTGTCGACATGATATTTTGCTTAACAAGCATCGACGAACGACGATTCCGATGCCGCGTTTGCGAACACGGAAAACATTCTGATTTATTTCGGATTGGATAGAATGGATATATGATAGGGAATCCGCGAAATACCCTATTGGATATCTTCACATACTGGGTGTCCATAGACATTCTCATCTGGTCACATTATTGAATTATACGTATATCAATTCGTGATAATTGTGTACTAATTAGTCTTTAGGCAGACATTGTAATAATTTACTAATTGCATAATTGGAGACTGATAAAGTAATTACATGAAAACGTAGAGAAAGACGCTTTCCACATTTTTTTTGGATTTTGGGAAATTCTAGGATATTCTACGGTTAACCTAGAGATAATTTGGGGATATTTTAGGGATAATCGATGGATGACCTAGATGTGATCTAGGAATATTTTACAGATAACATAAGATGATCTAGGAATATTCTAGAGATAACTTAAGGTGGTCCAGAAATAATCTAAAGATAACCTGGGGTCCTAGAGTTATCCCCAAGTCCCTAGATTCCCACATTCATATATCCCCAACTCCCAAAGTCCCCAAATCCTAAGGTCCCCAAAAATTCCTATAGCTCTCAAGAAATGTGATCCATCACTAAATCCCAAAATCCCTAGATTTCCATATCAATATATCCCCAACTCCCAAAGTCCCCAAATCCTATGGTCCCCAAAATTCCCCTATCTCCAAAACACTTGAACCATCACCCACCCCTGAAATCCCTAAAAACCCTTAAGAATCGAGGTATATCTCTTCTCTAGTAATCCCCACATTTTCCTTAGGGAAAGGCAGATTTGTTGTCGACTGTACACACTCGTTTCCCTTACGTGGCTCGATTTGAATCGCTTACGACGCCGCGACCGTGTAGAATATTCAAGCGGCTCGAAAGAAGTCTTCCTCAAGAAAGAGAAGATCCGCCTCCTCCCCTAAGGTTTCAGTCTCGTTGGCTGCCGTACGAAAGATAAGGCCGCTCTCTATGAAGGCTGGCCGTCATTGTCTTGATCCTCGAACCGAGGATTACAAGGGGACGTTAAAGGGAAACGACGACGCGTCGCGACGCCCGTTAATGCCGCGTATCTCACGCAACATCGGCGCCGAATAATACCCTCTCGACGCGATCGCGACGACGAATCTGAAGCGGTAGTTGCATTCTTGTTAACAACCAAGATGGAGACGTACGTCAGGGTTCTTTGGACACTATGGAGATTTTCGTTGGTGAAGTCGATGAAAAATGAGATGTGTCGAGCGTGGATTTATGGGGCGGTTTGTGGTTATGTAGGAGACGCTGGATATTTGGTAACAGCCTTGTCTGTGTTGTAGTAATATGAAGGGATATAGTCATAGAAATAATTCTGGTAACAACTATAAGTTATAGTGATAATTATAGGATGATTATAGGAATGATTGTAGCATTATAGGAATAATAGTAACAACTATAGGAACAGCTCTAGTAATTATGACAGGTATGATTATAGTAATTGTTGAAAAAATTATAGTAAAAACTATATAGTTATGGTAACTGTAGTAACAATTCTAGTAGTATGAGAATGATTATAATAAATATTATAGGAATAATTATAGTAACAACTATAGTAACAGCTCTATTAATTATTACAGGTATAGTTATAGTAGTAATTGTTGAAAAATTATAGCAAAAACTATAGTGATAGTTATGGTAATTGTAGT
The DNA here is from genome assembly GCA_036983795.1 of Megachile lagopoda. Classification (NCBI taxonomy): domain Eukaryota; kingdom Metazoa; phylum Arthropoda; class Insecta; order Hymenoptera; family Megachilidae; genus Megachile; species Megachile lagopoda. Next base: position 4,371,990 of record CM072793.1, read on the forward strand.
AACAATTCTACTTATAATGATGAGAATGATTATAACAAAATTTATAGGAATAATTATAGTAACAGTTATAGTAATTATTATATAAATTATTATAGTAATAATTATAGGATCAATTATAGTGACAAGTATAGTAATAGTTATAGTAATTATTATGGGAATGATTATAGTAATATTCGTGGGAGTAATTGTAGTAATAACTATACTAACAGATATGGTAACAACTATGGTAGCAGTTATAGTAATTATTGGAGGAATAATAGTACTAAGTGCAGGAAAAATTATAGCAATCAGGACAATTATAATAATAGTTGTAGTAGTTATTGTAGATATGATTATAGTAATAATTGTGACAGCAGTTGTAAAGAAATTATAGTAACAGTTATAGTAGTAATTATAGCAATAATTATAGGAGATGTTATAGGAACAATTGTAGTAAAAATTATAGCAATGTCTATGAAAACAGCTATAGTAATAATAGTAATACCAAATATAGTAACTGCTGTGACAAAAATTATAGTAGTACTATTACTAGAACTATAACAGTTATAGTACAACAATAAAAATTATAGATACAGAAACAGTAATAATAATAGTTAAATATGGTTATAATTAATTATAAAATGTATAGTAGTAATTAAATATAGTTATAGTAGTAACTATAGAAAGTATAGTAGCAGTTAAATATAGTTATAATAACTACAAAAGGTATAGTAATAGCTGAATATAGTTATAGTAATACCTATAAAAGGTACAGTAATAGTTAAATATGGTTATAGTAATATACTATAAAAGGTATAGTAATAGTAAAATATAGTTATACTAATAACTATAAAAGGTATAGTAATAGATAAATATAGTTATACTAATAACTATAAAAGGTATAGTAATAGATAAATATAGTTATAATAATAACTGCAAAAGGTGTAGTAATAATTACATGTAGTTATAGTAATATACTATAAAAGGGATAGTAATAGTAAAATATAGTTATACTAATAACTATAAAAGTTATAGTCATAGATAAATATAGTTATACTAATAACTATAAAAGGTATAGTAATAGATAAATATAGTTATAATAATAACTATAAAAGTTATAGTAATAGTTAAATATAGTCATACTACTATCTACAAAAGTGATAATAATAGTAATAATATAACAATTACAATTATAGTAATAACCATAAAAAAAAGTTATAGTAATAATACTAACAAGAATCGTAGCAACAGAGATAATAAAATGACTGCACTGAATACATAAGACCGTAGTAAAATGAACATATGTAGAGTATAGTACACTAGTCAATGGTTGTTAGAGAAGTGGAAAGATTTCATTCATGTCTAGAAATGGTATTTTCGAGGTCACCGATGTTATAGCCATAGCCTGTCTCAACAGTTGCCAAACCAGTCTGAGGAAATCCAAACAGGTTACTTAATTCACATTGGCTCGCTAGTAGCCACTTATGTTAGTCATTTAGATACTATTCAGAGCGATTATTACCTTTGATTGAATTTCTGCTCTCAGGATGCGAGGCAAGTGCACTGCTTTATACTGTTCCTTTAATTGATGCCGGACTAAACGTTATTCGACATAAATTATAGTTTTGTATATTGCATGCAATTATTGGAATTTGGAATTTGTAGATTTTTTGCATTTTTCAAATTTCAGAATTTTAATATACAGAGATTTGAAATAGAAGAATTTTAATATTGAAAAATTTTTATTGCGAAATTTGGAATTTGTGAAATTTCATACTGAAAATTTTAGTATCGAGGAATCTGAAATTTGTGTATTCTAATATAGAGAAATTTGAAATTTGAGAATTCTAGTACTGAAAAATTTGATGTTGAGATATTTGATATTTGTGAAATTTAACGCTGAAAATTTTGATATTCCAATATTTGAAATTTGTGAAATTTAACACTGAAGAGATTGATATTGGAAAATTTGAAATTTGTGAAATTTAACACTGAATAGATTGATATTGGAAAATTTGAAATTTGTGAAATTTAACACTGAAGAGATTGATATTGGAAAATTTGAAATTTGTGAAATTTAACACTGAATAGATTGATATTGGAAAATTTGAAATTTGTGAAATTTAACGCTGAAAATTTTGATATTCGAAAATTTGAAATTTGTGAATTCTAATATAGAGAAATTTGAAATTTATAAATTTGTAAATTTGAAACTTGAATATTGAGAAATTTGAAATTTTGTGAATTTATTAAATTTATTTCCTAACAGAATATAAAGGGCACATAAAACCTGACAAATTGTCCTTCAATCAACGCTATAATCCATCTAATTTCCTACTTATTCAAGAAATTTCCAATAAATATCCTTTATTCCCCATTTCGCAGAATTCAATCAACATCAAATTCAACTGCCAGGCATTACAATATGTTTCTGTACAAAACGATTTCTAACTTATTAAACAGCACTGACAGATCGTATCGAAAATTACAGAGAAACGTCGCATCGAATAATCGATACATCGACATACACGAAGTGGTCAGTAATTGTGATACCGATTTCAACAATGTACGTGTCTTCCGAGCATAATTTTCATCGAATTTGTTTCAAACAGTTTAATTTCCTCGATGCGAATGTAACTTCAATAAATCAGTCGGTTCAGTTAATTAACGAAATGACCCTTTCAATTTACAGTAAGTGGTTCGTTTGAATAAATATTTTCTACTCGGTTGTTTTTCTTTCTTCCCTTTTCCGATCCTTGTTTGCTTTCGTGAACTCGTTTTATAAACTGGCTTCGATACTAAAATGCGCGTAAAAGTAACAGCTTACGCGTGACTATTTATTGTCACGATAGCGTATCACGTTGAAGATTTTTTAATGAACTCCGGGCTACGTAATGGCGATAATGACGGTTATACGCATCCTCGTTTCCATCCGCAGGGTGTTTAACGTCTTCTGGCCTGTGTTTAACGTGCACGATTTTTTTACTCTTATCAATTTCCTGGTGCCCTCTTAAGAAACTCGGCTAAAAGTTAAGGAACATTCTTCGTAAATTAGACCTAATACGAATATTACAGTCTTCTGTTACTGTCGCTAATGGTGTCATCTTCCAATGGGACAGTAGCTTGTCATTAACATCTTGGGACAGTGGCTGTACTGGCTCATCGTTTCAATAGAACGATCTTTATATGTAAGGATTTGGGATCATAGGAGTTTCGGGACTTAGATTTGGGGACGTAGGGATTGGGGGACATAGAGATGTGGAGACGTAGGAATTTGGGATCATAGGAGTTTGGGGATATAGAGATTTGGGGATGTAGGTATTTGGGATCATAGGAGTTTGGGGACATAGAGATTTGGGGATGTAAGGATTTGGGATCATAGGAGCTTGGGGTAATAGAGATTTGGAGATGTGAGGATTTGGGATCATAGGAGTTTGGGGACGTAAAGATTGGGGGACATAGAGATTTAAAGACGTAGGAATTTGGGATCATAAGAGTTTGGGGATATAGAGATTTGGAGACGTAGGGATTGGGGGACATAGAGATTTGGAGACTTAGGAATTTGGGATCATAGGAGTTTGGGGATATAGAGATTTGGGGATGTAGGTATTTGGAATCATAGGAGTTTGGGGACATAGAGATTTGGAGACGTAGGTATTTGGGATCATAGGAGTTTAGAGACATAGAGATTTGGAGACGTGAGGATTGGGGGACATAGAGATTTGGAGACGTAGGAATTTGGGATCATAAGAGTTTGGGGATATAGAGATTTGGGGATGTAAGGATTTGGGATCATAGGAGTTTGGGGACATAAAAATTTGGAGACGTAGGAATTGGGGGATGTAGAGATTTGGAGACATAGGGATTTGGGATGACAGCATTTTGGGAACATAGAGATTTGGGGATGTAAGGATTTGGGATCATAGGAGTTTGGGATCATAAGAGATTGGGGATGTAAGGATTTGGGATCATAGGAGTTTGGGACATAGAGATTTGGAGACGTCAGGATTGGGGGACGTAGAGATTTGGAGACATAGGGATTTGGGATCACAGCATTTTGGGGACATAGCGATTTGGGGACGTAAGGATTGGGGGACATAGAGATTTAGAGACATAGGAATTTGGGATCATAAGAGTTTGGGGATGTAAGGATTTGGGATCATAGGTGTTTGGGGACATAGAGATGTAGGAACATAGGGATTTGGGATCACAGCATTTTGGGGACATAGAGATTTGGGGACGTAGGGATTGGGGAACATAGAGATTTGTAGACGTAGGAATTTGGGATCATAGAAGTTTGGGGACATAGAGGTTTGGACATGAAGGCATTTGGGATCATAGCAATTTGGAGACATAGAGATTTGGAGACGTAGGGATTTAGGGTCATAGGAGTTTGGTGACGTAGGAATTTGGATACGCAGGGATTTGAGATTACAGAAATTTGGGGACGTAGAAGAATTCGAGGATATAGGGTTTTGGGGTCATTGGAATTTGAGAACATAGGGACTTGGAGACGTAAGTATTTGGATATATAATGTTGGAACATAGGGACTTAAGGATAAAGAAATTTGGGGATATAGAGATTTCGGAATATAGAGACTTAGTGATGCAGATTTAAAAATTTTAGAAGAAGGAAATTCCGAAATTAGAGGTTCTGAAAATTTCACAACTGTGTAATTCTAAGAGCGGGAAATTTGAAAATTGTATTCCTATATATAATACAGAAACTACGAATACCTCAAGCTTCCAAATTTACACATTCACAAATTTCCAAAATCACACACATACAAAACTACTGTTCTACAAGTCCCCTAACTAGGTCCAATATAACTAAAATAACTATAAATATCAGAATAACTAGTAATATCAGGATAACTATAAATATCAGAATAACTAGAAATATCTACAGTCCACATATTACGTAAAAGAAAGCGTTACAATTTAAAAGTTCTGAAGAAAAAGCGGTGAGTCACCTTACGTAGGGTTAATAACCGAAAGTAGAGAGGAAAGACTGAATTAGTTGCAGTCCCGGCAATCGTGCGATGCAAGATTTTTCTGAATTCCCCGACCACCACGGATACCGTCCTTCTTTTTCCCGCTTTTCGTCTCGCTGCCGGGACGCGTGGAATTATTCGGAATCCATTGGTCGTCGTAAATCGGTACGTGCAACAACGCGGAATGGTACTAACGACTGTGCCAGCAGAACCGTACAAATTACTTCTTGCACTTCTCGCGACAACCCTGACAATCATAATCATTACGGAATGGCGGCCGTGTTGCTTGAATTCTTTGACAGCCAGCAATTATGCGTCGTTGTCGTTCCGACATTTTCTAACGTCACCGTACGGACACGTATTAGAATCGTTACATGCACGCGTTCATTACCGTTGTACCATCGCGCATTGTTAAACCTGCCACATACTTAATTTCGTCGATAATTACCGTTTGTTATTATCACGTTCTCTCTGCACGCAATCACTGTCATTCCGATAAGATTACACGGTGATTTCATGGCAATTGCGGTTTTTGTCGCGGTGTATCTGTTACGGGTGATGTGTTCAACCTGAATTTTGTAAAATTATTTGTATTTCACAAATAATTTAGTTTAGGTTAGGTTAAGGTTAAGGTAATAGTTTAGGTATAGTTAAGGTTATAGTAATAGTTTAGGTTAGGTTAGGTGCAATTTTGTGTATATAATGGATAGGTATTTCGCAAATAATTTAGGTTATGTTAGGTTAAGGTTAAGGTAATAGTTCAGGTTAAGCTAAGTTAAGGTTAAGGTAATAGTTCAGGTATAAAGGTTAAGGTAACAGTTTAGGTTAGGTTAAATTAACCCAACATCTCTTTGGTTTAACCCGAAAGGAGGTCTATAATTGTTCACAGACTTTCAACATTCACGTAGCTTTCCACATCTTCCAAGTATACAGTCTCTCTAAAGTCCTCCCCCACCCTCATATTTCGGAAACGGCGTCAAATATGGAAAAATGTTTCAGACAAAAGTTGTAGATTATCAAGGGCAACATAAGATGGTGGCAACAATTTGACCTTGGATCACTTGAAGGTCACGTGAACTTCAGCTTCTTAAATAGAACCCCTTTTATTGCACATTCTCCCTCGACACGTTTTCAAAACACTACCTATGTTTTTTGTGCAAGTTCTCAAGATATGAAGCTTCAAGGTTGACACATGAGTGGCGTAAATCTGATCGTGCAACCTTCGTACACCTTGGGTAATGCCGACGATATGTCAACTTTGAAGCTTCATATTTTGGGAATGACTAAAAATAAACATAGGTAGTGTTTTGAAAACTCGAGGGAGAAAAGGTGGCTTCTATTTAAGGAAATGTTCACGTGACCTTCAAACGATTCAAGGTCAAATTGTTGCCACCATGTTTCCCTTGATAATCTACAACTTTTGTCTGAAACATTTTTCAGTTTTGTTTGAACAAACAATTTTGTTTGAAACATAAGGGTGGGGTAGAGAGAGTATAGTAGTTCTTAAAAATAACTGAACCAAACCTAACCTAACCACAAGCATTTAGGTATTTCACAGAATGACCAGACATTTTGTAGATTGAATCAACCTTGTTATAGGAATTTTGCACAATGCCTTTTCGAAAGGTATTCTATACAATACCCGGCCATTTTACAAACTGTCCACATGGAACACATGGCACGTAACATATCGATTGAATGAGCATCGAACCAGGACCTTATGGGAGTTCATTTGATTTTTGTTTATTGGTAGACAACGAATATATGTTGCACGTTGTTCGATATATGCGGAAGCAAATATGGACGACAAATTAATTTCACTCGATGTGTGCGGTGCAAACGTGGCAACACTGTTTGCACAAGTTTGCTCACGGCGGTTTGATTTGAAAGTAAATGGAATTTTATTTTGTGTGTATGTGTTGGGTGCATATTATACACCGTTTATGTAAGCACGTACTTTGTTAGCGAAAATTGGAGTTTTCTTCGCTTTTTTTTGTTACGAATGTATTGTTCTATGAAATGCACGTGGAAAATTGTGATTACTGAAATTTGAGGCTGTGAACTTTTTAAAAATCTGGGATTTATAAATGATGAAATTTTTAAATTCCCAAATTTCTGAAATCCTAAATTCCTAAATCCCTAAATCCCCAAATTGCTACAATTTCAAATTTCTCAGTTCCTAATTTCCAAAATTTCCAAATTTCCAAATCCCTAAATTCCCAAGTCCCTAGATTCCCAAATCCCTAGAATCCCAAATGCCTAGATTCCCAAATCTCTAAATCCCTAAATCTCTAAATTCCCAAATCCTTAAATTCCCAAATCCCTAAATTTCCAAATTCGAAAATTCCTATATCCCAAAATTCCCAAATCTCAAAAATCCCAAATCCCAAAATTCCCAAATCCCCAAATTCCCAAATTCTCAAATCCCCAAATCCTGAAATTCTGAAATTCTATATTTCCGTTATAAAATTCAAAAATTCTGAATTCCTAAAATTACAAAATCCTCGAATCCCAAATGAACTCAAATATTTCAACTCATCTATTGAACGTAATATTCCTTGAAAGTCCTATGAAGACCAACCTTAATTGGCAATATAAAGCGCGGATACCTACAATTCAAAGGAATATATTACTACAAATGCGCCACTTGGTTCAATGACTTGTCTTTGTCTAGTGGTCAACACGTTAGTCATTGGGGCTATCTTACTTTTGCTTGCGGCACATTTATTAATGTTGCCGCCTTATCCTCTGTAATATGGTTTCTCCTTCGAGCACTTCCGCCTCGGCACTCTCTGATATTTCTGTAATTTCATCGCGGATTATCACGCTTTCATTAGACCGCGCTGTTAGGCTTTGTTCTATTGCTTTCTTTTCAACACGCACCTTAATATGCTTATTTCTTTCTCTTTTGCCACGTTGCTTTGATGCTCATTTACCATTAATGCGGAAACGCATTATTGTCTCTACGCGAACATTATAATTTGATTATCCTATAGGGCGATCCACAAATGGCGGTGCTTAAAAGCATATTCTTATTATATCCTTTAAAAGTTTTCTAATTTTTATCTTCCCCTTACTTGTAATTTTCGTAACTGTTTTTTTGGGAGATATCTATGCTGATATGTGAATATGTCGATATGTAGACATGTAGATATGTGGACGTGTAAAAATGTGGATGTGTAGATATGTTGACGTGGAGATTTGAGGACATGTAGATATGTGGACATGGAGATGTGAGGAAATGTAAACATCTGAATATGTAGATATGTGAATATCTACACGTGGAGATACGAGGACACGTAGATATCTAGATATGTAGATATGTGACCATGTAGAGACGCAGAAATATAGATATCTGGACATGTAGATATGTGAAAATGTAGATATGTGGATATGTGGACATGTGGAGATGTGGACATATAGTCAAATGGACATATAGATATGTGAACATGTACATACATAGATATACGAATATGTGGATATATGTAGATATGTGGATACGTGGATATGTAAATTATACATACGCAGATATATAGCCATGTAGTTGTGCAAATATGCAAATAAGTAATCAACAGTATATGTAAATATATAAATATAGACATATGTAAACACGAAAAAAAGTAAAAACGTAGACATGTAAATATGTAAATACCTTGACATGCAGAAACGAACATATGCAAATATATAAATATGCAATCTAACATCTTCTAGACTTCATTAAGATGATACTCGAGACCCACAATTTTATCTCCAATGCTTTAGTATACATGTACTTTTTGTATACATATTTTGACACATCCTGTACGTCAAAGGAAGTCGATAATTGCCACGTGTTTCCAGCAATTAGTTCCCGTTACTGATCGTACGTTTAACGTGATAAATTAGTTTCACTAGACGATGCAAGATTCAGCAAGATTAAAAATGGTAACAAGTTTATTTCATTAGCTCGTGCCAGCTAGTGGAATGTAATAGTGCACGTTCGCCACGTTCAACCGGATCAGGTTTTTCAGCAAAAACATAATTATCAAGATAAATAATAGTTCCTCTTAATGATTAACTGTACGGTTGCATCGTTTTTAAATATAGTTATATCACTCACATGTTGGTCTCGTCCTGTTCGGTCTCGTCAACGGGATCCACGGTCTCTGTGGTGGATGATTTGCAGTAACTGAAAACAGACAATTAAAATAGTTACAATTATGCAAACTATAATTTTGTAACTATCAATAAACTAATTTATAATAACATACAAATATGCAATCTCTACTAATTCATAATTAACATAAAAATACACAAAATTCTACTAATTTATAGTAAAATAAAAAAATACAAAATTTTACTAATTTATAATGAAATAAAAAAAATACAAAATTTTACCAATTTATAATGAAATAAAAAATTACAAAATTCTACTAATTCATAAAATAAACTTAAGGTCCACCAAATATTAACAAAATTAAAAAAATTTACAAAACTTAAATAAAACATATCACGTACGTGTACCAAATCTTTTCACGACAGACATAAAAAAAACTGCAGTTTCATTTTTTAATCTAGCACACGGAATCAAGAAAAAAATATTGCGACTGTCACCCAGACAATAAAGCAACAAAACCAGCCACATAAAATGTAACACGTTGTATATCGCCGTGGCTTTGATGAAATCTTAGTCGATGACATCGCGGAACGCGAGAACAGTGTACTTTTTGTCGAAACGAAAATAAATGCTGGTGGGTGTAGAACGAAATTGCACGGTGAAATAGTTCGCTTCTTGCCGGGACATTGAGACAGAAAGGACGAGAGAAGAATAGCAGGATGTATGAAGAGCTGGGTGCAACGAAGGGCGTTAACGACTCCCCGGAAATGACGGTAACAGCCCTGAAACCTCGAGACGTGACTCAACTCCGACATAAATGGCGGTACATTAGACAAGATGGAGGGGGAACGGAGAAACACCGAGGCGCGAAGGTAATCAGAATTAACAATTCAAAGTCTCCGGCATCGTCGTGGGGCTACGAGCGAGTTAAAGACTGTCAAGTGGGCTCTCGTCATTGTCTCTTTTCGCTTGCAGTCAGCCGTCGGATGAAACCCGCTGGTATTTTCTACTGACAGGATAGATTTCGTTTCCTGCATTCCAATTCTTCGCCATGCTAATTACGAGAGGTGCTTCAGGGAATTGGGAATATGGGTTTTTGGTCATTTTCAGATTGGAACGATTATAATTTGGAGATATAGGGATTTTGGGATGTATAGACATTTGGGATACTGGAATTTGGGGGTTTAGGGAATTGGGGACAAAGGAATTTGCAGACATAGGGATTTAGTAGACGTAGAGTATTTCACGGGATATAGGGATTTGGGGATGTGGGAATGTGGAGTTTTGGGGATTTGAGGATTTGGGGATGTGGAGTTGTGGGGATAAGGGGATGTGGAATTGTGGGGATAAGGGGATGTGGAGATGTGGAGATGTGGGGATAAGGGGTTGTGGGGATTTGGGGATGTGGGGATGTGGGAATGTGGAGTTTTGGGGATTTGAGGATTTGGGGATGTGGGGATGTGGGGATGTGAGGATGTACAGATTTGGGAATGTGGAGTTGTGAGGATAAGGGGATGTGGGGATGTGGGGATGTGAGGATGTAGAAATTTGGGGATGTGGAGATGTGGGGATTAGGGGATATAGAGATCTGGGGATGTGGGGATCTGGATATTTCAGGGGATATAAGGGTGTAAGTGTGTGGGGATTTGGCGATGTGAGGATGTGGGGATGTGGGTGTGTGGAGATGTGGGAATGTGGTGATTTGGGGACGTAGTTATTTGGAGATGTAAGGATTTGTGGACACAGAGATTTGGGAACGTAGGTATTAGGGTCATAAGTGTTTAGAGACATAGGAATTTGGGAACGTAGAGATTTGGGATTACAGGAATCTGGGGACGTAGAAGAATTCGTAACTGCAATTTGGGGATATACAGATTTGAGGTCATTGGAATTTGGGGACTTGGGGATATAAGGATTTGGGAACATAGGAATGTAAGGATATAGAGATAGAGGGAGGATTTGGAAATGTTGATTTAAAAATTTTGCAAAAAGGGAAATTTGATCCAAAATCACACACATAGAAATTTACTGCTCCCTCCACAAGTCCACTATTCCTAAAGTAACTAGAAATATCAGAATATCCATAAAATGACAGAAATCGGCGCCCACACCATTTCACAAAACAAACTGCTGTAAACGGAAAGATTTCCCGCAGGATTTCCGCGCAACCGTAATATCCTTTCAAGTGGTCCCGCAAACAGCGTCAAACGATCTTCCGAACAATTCACGGTATCGTTTAAAACGTCTCGTCTAATATAATCCGACGAAAGTTAATTTCGCAGCAACCAGACGGAAAGTCAACGTCAATTTATCTCGGTGTCTCAGTAACATTATAATTTTCCAACTTCGATGCTGATCCCCATTGTTCCCGCAAAGGAAACTGACGAAACAAACTCCTCACGGAGTTGCGACGTCAGAAGATAACGAGCTCCAGAAGCTCCTTGAATCGTTTCCCTTGCCGTTGGCATAATCAAGCATCAATGATGTCCGTCAGACAATAATCGGCCGGCTTATCGTCGGTTAGCGGCTAAATCGGAAAACTTTTCGCCATCTTGGTGTCGGGTGGACAGGGTATGGGAGGCTTCAACTGCTAGAACTGTCGGCAACTCGGATTACTTTTAAAGTAAGAGTACGCTCTGTGCTCTCCTTCGTCTTCTTTCTTACTCGGGAGACGTATCTACCGATGTCTTGATAAACTTTTCACTGTCATCGAACGAAAAATGGGACGAATGCTCTTCTCGGTAAAACCGTTAACATTGTGGGCAAGAAACTTGTTAAAGATCAGGGAAAGACTGGCTGAGTTCATTTGAAAATACGTAACGAGAATTTTCAAGGTATTTAGGAATATAGGGATATTGAGTGAGGACACTGAGACGTGGGGATAGTGGGATGTAGGGGTATTAGGACGTAGGGACATTGGGATATGGTGATGTTGGGGCGGAGGGATATTGGGACGTGGAGGTACTGGGGACTTAGGAGTATTGGGGACGTGGAAATATTAGGACGTAAGAATAGTGGGACGTGAAGATATTGGGACATGGGGATACTGGGACGTGGGGATATTGGGGACATAGGAGTATTGGGGACGTAGGGATACTGGGACGTGAGGATATTGGGACGTGACGATACTGGGACGTGGGGAGATTAGGACGTGATGATATTGGGACGTGACCATACTGGGACGTGGGGATACTGGGACGTGGGGTTATTGGGACGTAGGGATATCGGGGACGTAGGAGTATTGGGGACGTAGGGATACTGGAACATGAGGATATTGGGACGTGGGGATACTGGGACGTGTGGATACTGGGACGTGTGGATACTGTGACGTGTGGATACTGGGACGTGGGAATATTGGGGATATAGGAGTACTGAGGACGTAGGGATACTGGGACGTGAGGATATTGGGACGTGACGATACTGGGACGTGGGGTTATTGGGACGTAGGGGTCATTGGGAAGTAGTGACACTGGAACGTAGGTGTATAGGTACGTAGGTGTACTGAAACGTCGGGTCATTGGGGATGTAAGGGTATTGGTAACGTAGGGGTATCGTGACGTAGGGGTATTATATGGAATATAGAGATACTGGGATGTAGAGATTTCGAAATATAGGAGTCTAGACATGCAGAAGTATGAGACTATAGAGATTTCAGCATAGGGGTGTACAAATTTTGCATTATACAAATTTATAGGGTTTTGGAACTCTGGAAATCTAGTAATGTACGAATTCATGAACCTTGAGATATAGAAATTCTTGCACATAGAATATTGTATATAAAAGTACAAATGTTCTGTACTACAATTATTCATATATCCATGCAACGTCATACAACGCGAGCACGTCGCTAACATTGGCGAAGAAATTGAAACACATCAGATATACGAAATTTGCATATTTAACAAGAACTTTAATGAAAGTCCCCTTCGCAACGCGCATTTATTAGAACTTTCGATCAACATGATGCAAATTGATCGATTTTTTATTCCCCGTGGTATCCTCACATTTTTCTTCCCTTTGCACTTTCCTCTTTCTCTCTAACTATCTATCTTTTTTTTTCCATAAACTACTCACTAGGAGAGCGTAAAGCTCTGTATTTATGAGATTACTCTTGAAAGGGTCGATCCATTTTCAGAACACGCTCTATGGCATACCGGAGCACCTTATTATCTGAAAATCCAGCAGACCCCGGATAGATACGCTTTCCACTTTATATAGATGTGCCTTTTTATTGATCTTCCACTTCTACGTTACGGGCTGTCCCTACTTGCCACAGGAAACCATCTACGCTCGACGTGTTGGTGGCAGACAGAATATAATTAAGTTCGAATGACAACTTTTTCAGACAAACATTTACGGATTGTACAAAAATTAATGTAAAAAGCACCGTCCTATGATTCTATACCTTCAGATTGGTCAAAATTTCTATATAAAAGGCGGGGCAAAATGGGACCTTGACCATGAGATTCAAGGTCAAATTTTTTTGTCATCGTATCGTATAGTACTGATTAAGAAGATAAAAAGTCCCAAAGGAATTATATGTGAATATTCAACCGTTCTCTTGGAAAACCATGTTAAAATTCAGCATGGCGGGAAATTTAAAAAAATGAATGCTTAGAATCTTGTAACCTGAAATTAGAAGTTTCGGAAGGGAGAATTTGATAATTATTACATGGTACTTGGGAGATTGACTTCTATATAGGTCTGTGCTAAGGTTAGCTTCAAGGTCAGGGTTTAAATTAAGGTTAAGGATAAGGATAAGGTTAAGGTTAAAGTTACGGGTAAGGTTATAATAAAATTGTAAGGTAAGGAGAGTTTAAAATTAAGGTTAAGGTGCAGGTTAAAGTCCCTGGAACTAATTCGGTTTTTAATAATTGGTTTTATAAGATTATTTTGTAATTTATTTCTAATTTATTTAAAAATTAAGAACTTTAATCGAAGCATCAGAATTCATGATATAAATTATTTCTATAATAAAAAGTGTAAATTTATATGATGTAACTGCGAAGAGAAATGAATCGGAATAAATTATAAGAGTAAAACCATTCGATGGTCCAAAGAGAACTGCAAACTGCAATATACAACGACAATACAAACCTTTCTCATTGCTCGTATTTAAACGAAGTTGTTGAACAGTGATTAATCGTGCATTATCGTAAGCAATTAATTGAAAGGTTTGATACAGTAGCGGTAGTATCATCGGCCGAATAACGTTAACGCGGAGTAGGGTTAATTGCGTTCCCGTTACTCTTAATTACGACCGGTGGCTGTCCAATGGTCGAAACAGCTGCGCTCGCGCGACAACTAGATGGTCTCTAAGCAAAATTAACGATAGCAATTACGCAAAAATGTACGCGTATATGGTACCGCAGCACGGTATTGTTTTTGCTGTTTCATTTTGTGTACGTACACGTGCTACCCAGATTAATTTTCCCGCCATTCTTTTTTCCGCGGCGAACCCCACTACCGATGTCAACCCACAAGTTGGCGCTTCGTAAAAGAAGCTACCTCTGTGAACACTTGCAGTTACATTTCGATAAATAAGAATAATGACAACTGCTGATTCGCTATCTCATTCTGGAGAGACTCTGGGAACTATAGGTTAGAGTTTCCATAGTCCCTCATGGTTCCTAAGACTCTTATTCCCTATCCATAGTTTCAGTCTCCAGTGCCAAGTTCGCTAGGATCTCCCCAGTCCCTTGGATCCCTAGGTCACATCCCCACATTCTCTACAGTTCCTGAATTCCCTAGATTCTCACAGTCCTCGGAATCGCCATATTTCCTAGCTTCCCAGAATCCCTACGTTCCCTTGGATCATCACAGTCTCTGTAGACAAGCCAGGAATTGGCGGGTAGGTCGAGCCAGAGTAAAAGAAGCCACTCGCTCCACCTATCCACCGTGAACACTTCCTGCTACATTTCGGCAAATAAGAATAATGACAATAACTGTTGAACGCAATTCGCACTATCTCGAGACGTTTGCCGACTGTTTTTGGCCTAATTGTGAGCCAATATACCGAAAATGTGAGGTGTCCATTTTTCTATTCTGACCAATAGTAGCTCTAAACATCTGGGTCACTCGCCAACTTGTGGGTTGACATCGGTACTCACCGGCGTCGAACGTCAATTTATTGGCCCAACGAAGATAACAATTTTTGTCGCCGGCATTGAAACGTTGCCTAATGAGAATTTGTAATGTTTAGCGTTAACGCGTCGCACGCGTGTATCTCGATCACATATTGAACGGTATTTGTCGGCGATAAGAGTTACGCTAATTGTGCCCTACGGTCGTTGCGAGTCCTCCCAAGAAACATTCTGGGCGCTTGGCAGCTATGAATTGTGAACACAACTACAATTAGCGGTGTTAATGATGTCATGTTTATGTACATCGTTTGTACATTGTAGAGTGTTCTGCCTCGCTTGATTGTTTTGTTTGGTGAGGAACTGCGGAGATTATTTCTGTAGGAAGTATAATGTTTGCGACAGGTAATTTTAGTCGAATTTTATTAGTGCTGATGTCACTTTTTGAGGTTGCTGATGTCAGAATTGCAAAATTAAAAATTTCAGAATTCAACAATTTTACAATTCTAATATTCTACTATTCCAAAATTCTAACATTTAAAAAATTCCTAAAATTCCTCAAATTTCTAAAATTCCTAGAATTCCAAAAATTCCTCAAAGTCCTAAAAGTCCTAAAATTCCTAAAATTTCTAAAATTCCTAGAATTCCTAGAATTCCTAAAATTCCTAAAATACCTAAAATTCCTAAACTTTCTAAAATTTCTAAAATTCATAAAATTCATAAAATTCATAAAATACCTAAAATTCATAAAATTCATAAAATTCATAAAATTTATAAAATTGCTAAAATTGCTAAAAATCCTAGAATTTCAAAAATTCCTAAAATTTATAAATTGAACGTTTCATTATTCCAGAACATTGCGGTTCTACAATTTCCAAATCCGCATTACTACGAATTCTCGGCAAGCCATAATTTGAAATTTAGCAGAACTAGCATCAAACTCGCACGATAAACTTGCAATTTACATATTTGCAAAGGGAAACGCGTCCCCAAGGGTGAGCGACCATATCTACAGCGGAATTCACCGGAAACTGTGGGCGTTAATGACGATCCCCTCGATAATGGGACAAATTTCAGGGGTTGGAATTACCGCAAGAGGATTCCTTGGTTAGCCATGGATCGAGTTTCACTCATGGTCAACGCGTTTCTCGCTGGCGCAACTTGTGTTTACAATTAGAGGCACAATTAGCGTCGACCACATGTAACCGGTCGATGTATTAACATTCTTCGTGTATTCAACGTTCGTTTATCGAACCTCCAATGGAAACCTGATGTCGATCGAACGAGAATACCATTTCGCGCTAACAGTTAATTGAATCGAGTAACCAACCGAATTCGGACTTATAATTAAACGCTCGAAGATGAGCAGCTATAATTTCAGCCGACGGATATACTTGTACAATGGATCCTCTAAATTAAATTATTAATTGCACCGGAAACTTCGATGAAAGCCATATTTTGGATGGGTAATTTTCGACCGCTATTATTTCATTTTGATTAAACGAATGTGCCATTCAATCCATTGTTACAGGCCTTCATTTAAACTCGGTATTTAATTGCCAGAGACAATATTATACAGCTATGAATTATTAATTCTATGATATCGAGTGCTTTTATCGTCGATAACTTGCTAATATAAGGCGATTCAACGCGATTATATGAGCCTTTTATCTCGAAAGTGGGTTTTTCAAAAGAATTAAGATAATGACAACAATACATGAAACTTAACATAATTTTTATCTGTAAAATAATAAAAATCATTGAGAAGAATAAAAACAGGGTTTCTCTTTATAAGGGTGGTAGGACTTTAGGGAGACCCTGTATTCAAACACTATTGCATAATAAACATTACCTTACACACAAAATACAAGAATATTTTTACATTTATTGAACACACCCTTAAATATCTCGCAATAAAAATGAACTCCATTTTCAAAATGAACGTCTCATATTTAAAATAATTTTAGATAGAGAATCTCTTACCTTTTACGATTCGAAAAATAGGATCACGAAGGATATAGCGATTCGTTACAGTGTGCGTATTTCATTTTCGTTTCACTTTGAACATCCTCTCTAGCTAGAGCGGTCCATAAATTACCGTCGGTCGGTAATTACAGTGGACAAGAAGATATAAGGCTCCATTTAAATCGGCCATCGAATCGGAATTTATCACGGTGCAGCGGTCACGATTAACTGTAAATCGCAATGTTGTGGACACACGTCGATTTTGTCTTTACATAATTCTTCGATCATTATCGTCAGCCGGAGGCAGCTGACTTTTCCTGTCGATTAACATTCTTGCATGGAAATTAATAACGGGCAGTTACGAAGCGGAAATGGCCGAAATGAACGATGCTAATGAATCCGACTCGTATGGTAACAAGAGCACGCTATCAATTCTGACTCGCCGATTTTAACGAGTCTTTATGGATTTTTTAAAGGAAATAACCTCAAAATCAGATCGACATTTTCTCACGCATAACTTTGAGTATAACGATCAAAGAGAAATGTTGCAAATCGAAATTTAATGACATTATAATTTCACTGTAACAGAATTTGCAAAATGGTTCTGCTTTTACAAATTTCATTTCTTTTAAAAGAAATTATTTCGTTTTTGTTAACTCATGGTTCGTTTCTATTTTTAACAGTTTCATGTGACAGATTTATTTATTTTAACAGTAATCAAGATATTCGTTTTTTTGTGGATTAATCTATATTTATCAATTTGAATAATTTTATCTTTAATTTGTTTAACAGGATTTCACCTTTCTTTAGGATATTTTTCTAAAGATTTAATTATAGAAATTTTTTAATAGCTTAAATAATATTTTTAACAATTTTTACTGTTTCATATTAAATTTGAATAATGACATTATTTTTTTTAATGACATATTATTTTTTTAAAAATGTATTAATTTATTTGAAAAAGAACCTATTACATTTATGAAAGAATTTGGAACAAACTTTTTCAATTGCATTCATGTTTGTAGATATCTTATTAAACCGTTGTAGATGTTTTTGTTTATTTGCAGAATTATATATGAAAATGAGAGAGCTAATATGCTTTCGAGGTTAAGTATCGTATATTGAAAAGTAGATGAGATACAAACTGAAGCATACCGTTATTTCAATCAGATATTACTCTACAAACCTACAAGATATTGAAAAAGATTGAAAAATGTATTGTAGAACCGGCTACTATTTGTAGCAATTTCCGTTCTATTCTCGGTCTGGTATGGTTCTGGTGTTAAGTAGCTCATAAACGATAATTTATAATATCCTGATCGCACATTGCTGCAAACCCGTCTAGAATTATACATCTGGTCACACAGTTTGCGAATAAAATGTCCGATTTTTGTACTTTTCGTGTCCGCTGACTGATCGCAAGATGGCGGACTCACTATGGCGCCGTTAACTACTCGTGGACTCAATTTACTTATTTAATTCTATTTCTGCATTTAGTCTATTTCGTTTCAAGTACTATTACAATTTCAATAAATTACACTGCTAGTGTGTTTCACTAATTTGAGAATTTGTACATATTTAAAAGTTTGAAAATTTGATTGTTAGAAAGTTGAAAGAGTTCGAATCCTGAATTTGAAAATTCTGTCTGAAAGAACGAAAAAAAAGAATTTAAACGTACATAAAAAAATTAAAAAATCCGAAAATTGCTGAATATTCAATCTTGTAGCTCGGAGAATTGATAAATTTGAATATGTGAATTTATAAATTCGTAAACACGAAGTAAATTTTCAAACTTGAAATATTAAAAAATTGTAAACTCCAAATTTCTAAGTCCCTAAACAAGGCAGAAAAATGTGCAATTTCCCTATAATTGTCCGCACACAGTTCCAAAACTCAGCACTGACATTCATCTTCAGCTCTAATAGAATGGTAAAAAACACTGTTACGAATATCGTTCTAAACCTCCCTATTTCACACATTTATTTTCCCGTCCAAAAAGATATTTACCGCCACATTTCTTGCGATGGACGACAGAAGAATGCAAATATCGCGATTACTTAACGGGCTCCGAGAAACGTTTCCTTGTTCCCTGCAGCAATCTGACGGGAATTAAAAGAGTGCGGATCATAAAAAAGCCCGGTAAAAGAAGAGGGACGAAATACGAGGCGCTTTTACCTGGTCGTTTCCTCTGTCCGCCGGTTGATCTATAATACACGAGCCGGAAAGATTTCCTCCGTTAATATTCCGACGAATATGAAAGTGGACCAAGAAACGCGTGGTGGCGTCTCTGCCTTTGGCCGTCGTCGTTTTCATGCATTTGATCGTTCTCTTTTCATTATTCAAACGCGACTTTGTCCCGTTCACGCTCCAGCTACGTCCGCGTTCGAGCTGCTCCGCCATTTTAAATCGCAATTTCATGAAATCGCGGAAGCGAACAGAGCGAGCGAGGGACTCACCGTTCGAAACGGAGGCTCCTTCATGCGTGTGTCAGCTCCATTTTCATAAAACTGGCTGGAATGCAACGGTGCTCGAAGTCTCTGTCCTGAATTAGCATCCCATCGTTGAAAACGTGCCATTTCACCTACGTAACTGTACGATGTGTTCGAAAAACCATTCAATATTTACAGGACACATAGTTTCGACTCGTAGATGTGGACATATCGAGAAAGGTTTAGGAAGTCTCTGGAGATTATTAAATTTCAAATTTCTACGTTCCTCGATTCCTACATTCATGGAGCCATATATCGAGTTCTATATTCTTACATCCTTATATCCCTAGATTGCTTTATTCCTATATCTCTATATCTTTGCATTTCCATATTTTTGGATATGGAATCTATATGCTAAATCTGTATCTCTATATCCCTAGATTCTCATGTCTCTGTAATAACATATTTAGGAATCTTCATACTTCAAGGTTTAAATATCCCTAGGTTGCTATATCACTAAATTTCTATATCCCTAGTTTGCCATATTTCTAGACTCCCATATAGTTATTCCTCCATATTCCTAGATAGTCATATATCTAGCTTTTTATATTAGACCTCCATTAGTCCAAATCCTATAGTTCTAGATCTCTATATCCCTACATGCCAAAATCCCTATATCTCTATACTTCACACATATTTCTACATCCCCATATCTCTAGCTTTATACAATCCTACATCCCCATATCTCTAGTTTTGCAAATATTTAGGTCCCCATATGTCCACATCCCAATACTTCTAAATCTCCACATCCTCACATGCCTATATCCCTATGTCCCTATACTCCACACATATTTCTAGATTCCTATATGTCCAAATTCCTATACTTCTAGATCTCCATATCCTTGCATATCAATATCCCTATATCTCTCTGATTCACACATACTTCCAGATCCCCATATGTCCACATCTCCATACTTTTAAATCTCCACATCCTCACATGCCTATATCCCTATGTCCCTATACTCCACACATATTTCTAGATCCCTACATGTCCAAATCCCCATACTTCTAGATCTCTATACCCTTGCATATTAATATCCCTATATTCCACACATGTTCCTAAATCTTCACATGTCCACATGCACATACTTCTAACTCACCACATCTTCACATGCCAATATCCTATGTCCCTATACTCCACACATATTTCTAGATCCCTACATGTCCAAATCCCCATACTTCTAGATCTACATACCCTTGCATGCCAATATCCCTATGTCCCTATACTCCAGACATATTCCTTGATCTCCATATGTGCAAATCCCCATACGGCCAGATCTTGACACCCCTCAATCCCAAAATCCCTATACTTCCATACTCCACATATCCCAGCTCCCTATATCTCACCACACATGTTCCTATATCCCCATATGTATAGCGTTTCATGTACCTACATCCCCATATGTCCAAGCATTGACCGAGAGTAACCTAATCTCCACTCTCTAATCTAACCTCGAGTGGAAAAGGTTAAGGCTACAGTATGTCCTACATGTCCTATTTATACCGAACGGTTTTTTCGAACACCGTGTACACGCAACTTATGTGCCTGGCTGTAAGCATTGTACTCCGAGAATGTTAACGGCCTAGTCGAGTATGAACGCCAGCAGGCGCTAATTGCGAATCCCAGTACTCCTAATTGTGAACGCGTGAACCACACCCTCGTCGATAAGACAGTACCAAGTAACTCCGAGAGAATTAGCTGTTGCATCGTAATAACGTCCTCGTAAAACAATCAGGTACCGTTATCTCTTTCAGAGGAAGATTTAACTTTGATTTTATGGTGATTGCGGCTTTGAGTGGCGTACTCTTGTTTGGATTATTTTGTTACGTATGCTGGAGTATGTACTTTCTGATTTCGAGGTCACTGCTGAATGCAAATTATTCAGTTTTTCAATTTTTCATGAGTTTTGTCATTTTTAAATTCTTAAGCTTGTCAATTTTTGGATCCGTAAATTTCTAAATTTTGTCCGAGTCATTAAAATTCTAGAATTTTGTAAATTTTGAAGTACTCAAATTTCCAAATTTGGAAATTTCTAAGTTCTCAAACCTTCTCTAAATATTCAAATTTGTTAAATTCCACGATTCTCAAATTCCAGAATTCCCAAATTCCCGGAATTAAAATTGTGCTACAAGAAAAATGTGATTTTCGATTATTCGAGCTCCCTAGGGATCCCTGGAAAACATGCACGACAGTGAACAACGAAAGCACCTTTCACCCTTTCATCGGTCAACCTCTAACGTCGAATATGGAAGTGATCGAGCGTTTTCATTTAGCGGATAACGCGTCCGACGATTTTTCAGTGTCCTGTGAAAAAACTTGCGAGAATATTTTGATATCGCACAGTTTCACAGAAATATTTTTATCTATACAGCTAAAGTACAAAAATTGCAGTATCATTTTTCAAGGTTTTATCTAGGGACATTTGGACTTATTGATATTACGATATAGGGATATGATCTATTAGCAGCTAGGGATATTTTAATATACTGACATTACTAGCTAGGAATTTTTGACCATTGGTATTATTGTCTAGGGACATAAACTATTTATATTGCGATCTGGGAATATTGGGATATAATAATACCGTTGTCTAGTGACATTAGGATGCAGAGAAATTGAGGTCTAGGGTAATATTCAGCATCTCTAGATTTCTATATTCCTAGATTGTCATATTTGTAAATTTTCATATCTCTAGATGTCCATATCTTTACTTTTGCATATCCCTAGATCCCTACATGTCCACATAACTATACTTATAGACCTCCATACCTCTACATGTCAATATCTCTATATCTCTATAGTCGACACCTCTGTGTCTCTATATCTTCCCCTATATTTTCCCTATATCTCCATATTCCTATATCCTTTAACACCTATACCACTAAATACCCATATCTCTATTGGGTAACCACATCCTCAAATCCCCACATCTTCACCGAATTGAACTCCATACCCCTAGGAACCAATATCCCTATATTTTTATATTCCACATCTCTGTGTTCCTATACCTTCTCCTATATTTTCCCTCTATCTCCATATTCCTACATCCCCATATCCCTCAGCACATATCCCTAAATTCCTCATATCTGTCTTAAGTCCTCACATCCTCAAATCCACACATTTTCACCGAATTAAACTCCATATCCCTACGAACCAATCTCCCTATATCTCTATATTCCACACCTCTGTGTCTCTATACATTACCCTATAATTTCCCTCTATCTCCATATTCCTATATCCCCATATCCCTCAGCACATATCCCTAAATTCCTCATATCTGTCTTAAGTCCCCACATCCTCAAATCCACACATCCTCGCCGAATTAAACTCCATATCCCTACGAACCAATATCTCTATATTCCACATCCCTGTATCTCTATGCATTACCCTATAATTTCCCTCTATCTCCATATTCCTATATCCCCATGTCCCTCAACACCTATATCCCTAAATTCCTGATATCTCATTCAGGACCCCATATCCCCAAATCCTTACATTCCCAAATCCCTACACTCCCAAATGCCTATATCCCCAAATCCCTATATCCCCAAATCCCTATATATCCCAAATCCCTATATCCCCAAATCCCTATATCCCCATATCCCTATATCCCCATATCCCTATATCCCTAAATTCCACATACCTCTCCCGGGTCCCCAAATTTCCACATCTCCATCAAATTAAACTTCGTCAAACTTTCGAACCGCCACTCCGGCATATCGATTTTTCCCGAACGCAGCGCCATCTGCGACGCGTCACCGTCAAAGCGTTAATAACACGGCGAACAAACGAGATTATAGAAAATTACCAATGAGTCCGTGGCAAATCAGATTATACGAGCACAAAGAATAAATTTGCGCGACTAATTGCGAGGCATCTGTATAATTCCCCGATTGTGTCCTACGGTCATTGTTTCGCCGTAACAATTCATCTCGGCCAAACGGAGAATACAAACGCGCGTGCCGCGATCGCGACGACAGAGGAGTCGTCGTTTGTCCGTTAATGTTTCGTCCGTTGCACAAGAACGGCGTTAAAGCGTCGCTAAATTTCGACGTGTAAAGAAAACCGTGTCGTGAAGCTCGCTTTGCAACGGTGATATATCGACTGGCAACATACTTTCAACAATGCCACCGTTTCTTCAACTAGCTAGACGCGTGCACCGACGAGGATTGAATGTACGCGCGCTTTTTTTTTCCCCGGGGGAGGAGAGGGATATGCGAAAAAGAGAACGCCGGTCGTGGATGGTTTTTAGCCGTACTTTGAACGAGAAAAGTAGAAAGAACAAGGAAATGGAATGTTGGTGCCCGGCAAAAAATAAAGAGGAGAAAAAAAACGGTGAACAGAGAATATAGAGTTTGAGAACGGAAGTGTGTCAGCTACCGCGACAAAAAAGGAAGCGCTAAGTAGTAGGAAACAATTTATCTTGTTGGACCGAGCTTTTTTAGCTAAACTCTTGTTAACGGAGTGGAATCAGATAAGCGTCGTGCAAGACATTAAAAGGGATCGAATAATGGCTGTTCGAGGTAATAGCCGCCTTGTTTCCTTTGACACTTCCGGCCAGTTGGCGGGAAATGTTTGCAATTAAGATTAATTAGTTTCTGGTTGGGGTAAAAGTTGTTTGGTTGCAGGCTCATTTTGGGATTTTTATGTTTTGGTTTTGTGAAATATTGTGAAATTCTTTTACGTGTAGGGAATCAGGAAACTAGGAATTAGGGAATTAGGAAACTAGGAAATTAGGAAATCAGGAAACTACGAAGTTAGGAATTTAGGAAATTAAGAAATGAGGAAATTAGAAAATTAGAAAACCAGGAAAGTACAAAATTAGGAATTTATGAAATTCAGAAGCGAGGAAGTTAGGAAATTAGGAAATTAGGAAACTAGGTAACTAGGAAATTAAGAAATGAGGAAATTAAGAAATTAAGAAATTAGGAAATTTGGAAATTAAGAAACTATGAAATTAAGAAATTAGGAAATTAGGAAATTAGGAAATTAGGGAGTTAAGAAATTAGGAAAATAGGAAATTAGGAAATTAGGAAATTAGAAAATTAGAAAATTAGGAAATTAGAAAATTAGAAAATTGGGAAATTAGAAAATTGGAAAAATAGAAAATTAGGAACTTAGGAAATTAGGAAATTAGGAAATCAGGAAATTAGGAAATTATTACATTCGAGAATAAGAAAATTAGAAAATGTGGAAATTAAGAAATTACAAAGCTACAAAATTTGAAACTAATAAATTCGTAGACTGAAAATTTCCAAACCTCTCTATATATTGCATTAGGAAGTAGTGTCTTTCAACTTGCATACCATTCTGTGTAGTGCCATATAGCGAGAGGTCACTATATACACCACACAAAGATGATTTCTATCCCAAACTACACAAACAATAAATAGTAACTAAATAAAATAACCCTAGAGCACTTAATATTACACAAAAAATAAGCAATTTCAACCTATATCAAAATATACATATAACCTAACAACATCAATAACTCGTTATAAAATAATCGAAAGATGTTTGTCGTACAAAATTCGCCCGGTATTTTAAGTTACATATATTCCCATAAAAATAAATAGCTGACGTCGAAATTGTACTCTGTATACAAGAATGCCTCTGGTTAAGCATAAACGTCTGCTTCGCAAAGGCAAACATCCGTTTGATGTTTGCGAATGCGCCACGTAGTTGTCGCATATCTGTAGAATGTTTGATGGATATTCAAATGCTGCAGTATTGTTTATGCGACATGCGAGACGCGAAAGAATTTGATGCTCATGAATACAATGGCAGCATACGTTTCTCATCAAGCTTTTTTACCCTGCACCCTCTTCGAAGGTATGCATATATTGCAAACGCAGAACAAAGAGTATCGCAACATTTTAAACGACGCATTTTATAGCGCGTGTCGATTTATTGTCACGTCACGTTTGTCCGATATCATTATTGCAAACTATCTCTCCATCAAAATCATTTTACACCTCGTTCCCTTGGAATCTAGGGACATTTCGATTTTCAGTTACAGTCTATTTTGGATTTTTCTGAGGATCTTCAAGGTTTTGGAGACTTTATGGGGTTTTCTAGGTTTAAGGTCCATTTTACATTTTTTTCTGGGATATTCTAGGTTTATTTTGTATTGTCCCTAGGATAATCAAGGTTCATTTTAAATTTCCCTAGGATCTTGTGGATTTATGGTTAGTTTTGGAATTTTCGTAGGATCTGTGAGGTTCATCTTGGATTTTCCCTAGGATAATCAAGGTTCATTTTAAATTTCCCTAGGATCTTGTGGATTTATTGTTAGTTTTGGAATTTTCGTAGGATCTGCGAGGTTTATTTTGGATTTTCCCTAGAAACTTCAAGGTTCGTATTAGAATAGTTCCTAGGGTTTTCTAGGATTAATGTACGTTTTCAATTTTCCCTAGGTGTTTCTAGACCTTTTTTAGATTTTTCATTGCACATTGTAAGTTAACTTGAATTTTTTCTAGAATCTTCTAGGTTTATTTTGGATTTTCCCTAGGAACTTCAAGGTTTATCTTAGAATTTCTCCTAGGGTCTTCTAGGATTAATGTAGGTTTCAAATTTTCTCTAGGAGTTTCTAGATCTATTTTTGATTTTTCATTGCATATTTTAAGTTAACTTGAATTTTTCCTAGAATTTCCTAAGTGTATTTTGGATTTTCGCTAGGAACTTCAAATTTTGTCTTAAATTTTCCCTAGTATGTTCATTACCAAAACCGACAACACACAAATAAGACAAACGAAATATGAAATTACACCAGCAAAAGATCTAAATTAACTACCCTCTAATTCGCCTATAAATTTATTCCCTCCATCCACAATTCCCCAAAATCTTGCAACTGTCAACAAGCAACAAATCACACCCTTTCCTCGGTCAGTGTTTTTAGAAAAGCAAAAAGACCTGTCTGGACAATGCCGCAACAAAGCGCGGCAATTCAGCGGCGGGGGTAGTGCACACGGCATATTTGGTGTCGTGTGGTTCGTTCAGTGCTTGAAGTATAGCACTCGTATGATTTTCAGCGGGCATTGTTGGTGAAATGGGCCGGCCCACGAGCGTGTGCGCGCATTTTCACACGTACATCACATGCGCAGGTGTGCGAAACCGTGAAAGGCTGGTACCGGCGCGAAACACTTGGGGCTCGATGTCAAGGGGTCCCAGGAACAATATAACGGCACTGCATAAAGGCAACCCCTCACTCCACCATCTTCCTCCAATACTTCAATGCAAATGGTTCGCTCCGGTCCCACCTTCCGGCGGCATGTGCTTCTTCTCAACCCCCTCCGGTGCTTTTCGATTTATCGTGTCGGCGGATTCTTCAAAGTGGAGAAAAAAAACTCCCTGGCCGAAAATAAAACCTCCAACTTATACGCCAGCCAGCCGGCAAACCCATCGATCATGCGCGTCTCACGAACAGGTCCGGAATTTACTCGGAAGCGGACAATGTTCCACCCACATTTCGGAGAAACTGTTTTCTGGATAGTCGACCCAGGAGTTGGTCGAATACGAACATTTCACTTTTATGGATACAACATTATATCATACTAGCTTACCTATGACACTTTGTTCATACCAATCAGAAAAATTTAAAAGGCTATCTCGTTCTATATGTGTGCAAAATATCAAGTTTATAACTTTTACCCTTATCGAGATTGAAGGTAACGAATAGACATAGCGTATTAATAGATATGGAACATTGGGTCAAAATACTAAATACGTTGATAACGATATACATGGTCTGTCCAGAAAGTAATGCAATTTATTCATTTCCGCCATTTTTCCTGGTCCGAACATGTTCGGACTTGTTGGAATATGTGGAGGGGACTCTTATCTTCACATCTTTGCAACCTTAACCTGATCCGCGCTCCGAAATCGTCAGAATCGTAGTAAACGTAAACCTATTATTTGTGCCCGTGTCACGACGCGTAATGTAGAAAGATATCGAACAACGTTATGCGATTAAATTCTGCGCTAAGTTGAATAAAAGCCTCGCCGAAACCAACCAAATGATTAAGGCGGCATACGGGGACTCTGCTCTTTCCTATTCTCAAGTTTCCAGATGGTTAAATTTGTTCAAAAACGGTCGGGAAAACGTGGAGGATGACTTCTGCTCTGGACGGCCGACAAGCACCACTATTGACGAAAATGTTTCCCGTGTCCATGAACTTCTTAAGAGTGATCGACGACTGAGTGTTCGAATGATCGCAGAGACTCTCAACATATCGAAAACAACTGTGCACAACATTGTACTCGAAAAGAGATCGCCACTACGTGGCAGCTGCACCACGACAACGCTCCCAGCAATACCGCTCTGCGCGTTCAAGAATTTCTAGCCAAGCACAGCTTGGTAACGTTACCACAGCCCCCTTACAGTCCTGACATGGCTCCAACAGATTTTTTCCTGTTCCCGAAGATCAAGTCTGCCCTCAAAGGATCCCATTTTGGAACCATAGAAGCGATTCAAACCACCGTGACGAAGGCATTAAACGAGGTCCCCATTAACGCCTTCCAGGATGCGTACCGTGCATGGAAAAGTCGCTGGCAAAAGTGTGTTGAAGCCCAAGGGAAGGACTTCGAAGAATTTTAAAGATTTATATCAATAACATAAATACATTTTTTTTACGTACCTAATTGCATTACTTTCTGGACAGACCATGTATACATAGCAATTTGAAAACGTGAAAAATTCTGAAGTTTTGTGATTCGATTGGTCGCACCCCATCGACTTCCAGACATCGGTTTTCTCGCTAACTTCTGGGTTGACGACAGTATTTAACCCACTGCCACACTGAGCAGCTAAAAATTGCATTAGGCATTTTTAACAAGCCTTACCTAAGGCTTTAAGGTTAATTCAGGTTAATTTTTGCAGTCTTGTTACATTTCATAGTTGCAAGCAGTAAATTCAAGTATTTCGGAAGAGGACAAATTGATAATAGATCTGGTAAGTGAAGTGCCACATATTGACATGGCAGTCAAAGTGTTACTGGTTCCAAAAACGCGTCCCATTTTGCGAAACATCTGTCGAACCTTGAATATAATTCTGAAATATGGCGGTAAACGACGTTCGCCTCCTGTTACAAGGTTGCTAGAATTACGATTTCATATATTCCTACAGTGAGTCCGTGCGAGAGGGGTTAAATAAAAAACGAGGATAACAGGGGTGGGTGCGTTGCAGGGAGAATGAAAAATTATTTGAGGTCCGTCCCGCTCCCGTTGAGTCGCCGCCAAACGCCATTGCTCCGCCGTGATTTTCACCTAACCGTGAAATTTTTATGCTTCTGTCCGAGATTTTCTGTCTTTAAATTTTATATTTCTGCGTCGATTTGATCCGAACGATTGAAGCTTGAAAAATGCAAGTAGTTTTTTAAAAGTGTTCGTTTTCTTTTTTAATAAATTTTGGTGGTTTTGTCATTTTAGCTTTATTTTTGTCGAATTAATTTATTACTAATTCTATTCATTTTCTATGGTTGTTTCTTGCTGATTTGATTAATTTTCTCTAATTTTATTGGTTTGATTTTTTTTTATTTCTACTTATTTCATTTATTTTCTTTATTTTTAGCGATTTAATTAATTTTCTATATTCGAATTTAATTCATCGCTGATTTAATTTATTCTTTTTATATGGCGGTATAATTTATCGCTGATTTAATTCATTTTCTACATTTTGACTAATTTGATTGTCTACTGATTTAATTTTCTTAATTTTTTTTTATATTAAATCTATTACCGAATCAAGTGATTTCCATGTTTATTGATTTTATTTATTTTCATTATTTTGATTAGTTTGAGTAACTGATATTATTTTTATCTATTAGTGATTTTAATTATTCTATTGATTTAAATTATTGCTGATTTAATTCATTTCGTTTAGTTGACCTGATTTCTTATCGAATAATTCCACTTTCATTAATTTATTACACATTTAACCAATTTTCTCAATTCTCTTCCTTTACAATTAAATCAAAGTTTATAAACTCCTGGTTGTTAAATGCAAGTTAACCTAAATAACATAATTGGAACATTTTCATCCAACGAAAATACTCGAAACTATTTTCTGCGGTCCATATATCCCTGCCTGAGGATCGCTGCACACAAAATGCAACAACGGGAGACACTTTTTACTTTGATTTGCGAACAAATGCGGTCAGAAACGCTAGAAGATAGGCTTTGTGCCGGTGTCGACAGGCTAAGAATGATTTGTGGAAGGAAGACGATGGTAATCCGTATAAATTGTGGACGTAATCTGCGGCGAACAGTTTTAATGCGTGGGTTTTAAAAGTACGATGCAGTATACTTTGCGGTCTATTTTTTCAATGAGTGCAACGGGTTATTATAAATCACGTCAATTTATGGCGGTTCGTAACGCGTCGGTTTTTCGCATCATCGAGTGTTTTTATACCGTACAGTAGTTATTTTATTAATTTCAGTGCTTCAATATATTTATTCCTATTTGAAATTCATGTAGAACATCATTTGATTTATGATTTTATCGTTCAAGTCTGGTTATTCTTTTTTCTGACTCAGTTCTTACATAAACTAATTTATCTGCGTCTGGAGTTTAAGTCCAGTTTGTTTTAGTTTCTAATTTATTATGCATCTCTGGTATTTAAGTCTAGTTGAGTTTGATTAAAGTTCAAATTTAATATAACCTAGCTTATGATACACCTTTAGCACTTAAGACTAGTTGATTTTGTTTGAAGTTCAAGTTTAATATAACTTAACTTATGAAACACCTCTAGTAAGTCTATTTGACTCTGTTTAAAGTTCAAGTTTAATATAACTTAACTGACTGCATACCTCTAGCACTTCAGTTTATTTAATTCTGTTCAAGTTTCAGACCTAACCTAACCTAACTTGTTACCTACTTCAAACACCTAAGTCTAATTGACTTTGTTTAAGTTTTAGATCCAACATAACCTAACTTATTATTTTTATTTGATTTTGTTAAAACTTCAAATCCAACATAACCTAACCTATCATTTTATTACTCAATTCTCCTTATTTAAACTTTAAATATACCCTAACCTAATTCCACCCAAAACTAATCAACCTCAAATAGCAAAGTTATATACTAAATCACATGTATCTATATTTCAAGTTCAAACAAGAACTTCCTATTCAATAATCTAAAAAATCGAATTCCAAACCGCGAAAGTTCCCCAAATTCCCTGAAAAAAATGAATGTTGTAACAAACTCAGTGGTACAAAATTAACCCCATAAAAATGAACGAAAGTATATCGCTACGCAGTATCTCATGCATTTCCTCAGTTTCGATTCGGAATACGATTGCTCACACGACCAGATGTCACTAGATAGATTAAAAAAGAACCCAAGCTCGGAATCCCGGTTGTTATCGCGCAATAAGTTGGTTAACCCTCGTCGAAGCGAAACGTCAATGAAAGTGTCAGCAAATCGCGGCACGGCTCATTACAAGTCGTCGCTTGATGCTTGTTTTTCCGCTCGTTCATTTTCTCTCTTGATATCGCCGATTGATAAACCCCGGCCGTCCCCTCTGCGCCTCCACCTCCCCCCACCTTTCCGCTACCATATAATTAGCCGGTTCCACGTTGGAAGCAATTACCAGCCGGCATACATTGTAGACCCGTTCGCTGCACGCACACGGAACATCTTTTTCACCTGCGTATGATGAATTGTTTTGTTGGCTCCCCGTGATTACATCGCGTAGGTTACAGACACCGTAGAAAATTGTGCTCATTGAGGTATGAATATCGATCTTTCATTACGGACAGCTCTTACGTATGGCGAACGTTTACGTGTGGTCCGTGTGGATGGAATCCCGCTAAAACATCGACAGCTGCTTGCGAATACCGTGATTGTCGCGGAGTCTGGTGATTTTATTTTTCGCCGCAGCAAAAACGAGACGTCGGACGAGACTTCGGATCGATCTTTAGCGTGAATACCCGTTTGATGGAAGGATATGGTTCATCGGATTCAATTTGTCGAGTCGATGGACGTCTAGGGATATTTTTTTTTGCGAAATGCAAGTGGTGGGAGTGAAGTGAAATATTTGTATGTTATATCGAGATGTTTTGTTTCATTACTCCGTGACTAGGGTTATAGTTGGACTTCCATGTTGTATTTCGAGTCTCTAAATATCCCTAGAAAGCAAATATATGTGAGAACTGAGAAATATTAGTGGATGTGTATATCTTTCTAAGTCACCTGTAAATATTCCTAGAAACAAATTAAATAGGTTTAGATCGAATGTCCCTAGATTTTAAATAAATATTCTTAGATTCTAAGAAATTCTCCCTAGCAACGAAATAGATATCCTTAGATCACAATTGGATATCCCTAGATCTGGAATAAATTTCTCTAGATTCCAATTCTTTTTAGAGGTGAATCTTGATCACAAGTAAATATCCCTAGATCATAAATAAATAGCCCTAGATTCCAAGTGATTTTTCCTAGAGATAAAGTAGATATTCCTAGATCACAATTGGATATCCCTAGATCTGGAATAAATGTCTCTAGATTCCAATTGTTTTTAGAGGTGAACATTGATCACAAGTAAATAT
This sequence comes from Megachile lagopoda, assembly GCA_036983795.1. Lineage (NCBI taxonomy): Eukaryota > Metazoa > Arthropoda > Insecta > Hymenoptera > Megachilidae > Megachile > Megachile lagopoda. Next base: position 4,404,143 of record CM072793.1, read on the forward strand.
CCCTAGATCCTAAATAAATAGCCCTAGATTCCAAGTGATTTTTCCTAGAGATAAAGTAGATATTCCTAGATCACAAATGGATGCCACTAGATCTGGAATAAATGTCCCTAGATTCCAATTGTTTATAGAGGTGAACATTGATCACAAGTAAATATCCCTAGATCCTAAATAAATAGCCCTAGATTCCAAGTGATTTTTCCTAGAGATAAAGTAGATATTCCTAGACCACAAGTATATATCACTAGATTCAGAATAAATATCATTAGACTTCAAATAAATTTCCCTAGATATTAAGAACACCTACAGGTTTGAAATAAATATTAGATACCAAACAAATAACTCTAGATGTGAGATAAGTATCCTTGATCTGAATATCCCTAGATACGGAATATTCCTCTCTGTCAAATAACTTTAGACGTCTAAAATATCCCTAGACAACAAATGTCTCAAAATCCAAAATATCTTCGTATCTTCAGTATCCCTAGATATCTGATACTACCATATATAAAAATCCCTAGATAACGAATTTTTATAGCATAGATATGTTATATTGGTACGCGTCAAATATCCCTACATAACAAATTTCGCTGAATTCCAATCGGCATCGAATTTCAAATAACCCTGGACAAGGAATATTCTGACGTACCGAATATCGATTATCCTCAAATATTACAACCCGAATATCCCTAGATTCGTACAATTTTACAGAAGAGAAGATCAGAAAAGGGAATCGTTGCGCTATTCCGAGTGAAATTGGCTGAGAAGGCTTTTCAGCAAAACGGTGAATATTTATAAAACGAGCAGAATGGTTAATAGCAGGCAATAAATAGCGCGGAGTCGTCGTTAATATCTGGTAGTTAAAATTAAGAAAAGAAAAATGATAGAAACGGTTTTAGTTCCGCGATAAGAACCTGGCCAACTATTATCCGAGTTGGCAAGGGTATTAAAACGCGAGAAACTTCATTTCCCCGTGTTATTACAGTTTCGTGGTTTTATTTTCGGTCGGTTCAGCGAAAGAACAGCCGGAGAACGAAGTTTCAGCCGCGCGTTTATAAATTGTGTACGTGTTAAACATACTGCGTGCCACGCGGTCATTAAGCATTATCTTGCTGATAATTGCGCGTGAGAAACGAGTTGCCTCTGCGAAGGATCATTCTCTTGATCGCGCATAAATCGCGGCCGGCGTTACCACTTGTCCAATGACTCTACCCTTCATTCAGACTTATAATATAGGAATATCGATGTTATAACGATATTGCAGTTACAAGGATATTACAACGGTACCGTTTTAAGTGTACCAGTAACTTGTAATAATAGCGGCACCTAGATATATTGGCAGGGGTTTGGTGGAATCTGAATCTGGTATAGGGATCATAGGAATTTAGGGAATAGGTGGACTGGAATCGAAATATTGGGATTATATGGATGTTGGAGTTACAGGGATATTAGTAGTATATTCGAATGATGATATTCGGATTATAGGAATAATAGGGTTATAGGGTTATTGAAGTTACCAGGATATTACAAAGGTACTATAGGAATACTAGAACTGTAATAATAGTAGAACCTGTCAATATCGGGATTTAGGGATCTAGGGACCTAGGAGTCTATAAGGTGGTCAAGGATATGAGAATCTGGAGATGTATAAATTGGGGGATACAGGAATCTAGCAGTAGGGATTTGTAAATATAGAGATCGAGGAATATGAAGATGTGGAAATTTAGGAATCTGGCAGTATAGCGATTTAGGGATGTTGAGATCTAGGTATATTAGGTATCTCGGTATCCTACGTATCTTGATATCCACATGTCAAGGTTTCTAGGTATCCACCTATCTAGGTATTTAGCTACCTACGTTTCCAGGTATCTGTGTATCTAGGTATCCACCTATCTAGGTATCCACGTGTGTAGATATCCACATATCTAGGTATGCACGTATTTAGGTATCCACATATCTAGGTGTGGACGTATTTAGGTATCCACGTATCCACGTATCCACGTATCCATGTATCCACGTATCCAGGTATCCACATGTCCGTATATCCAGGTATTAGGCCAGTTATCACATCAATTAGGCCAAAGACAGTCGGCAAACGTCTCGAGATAGTGCGAATTGCGTTCAGCAGTTATTGTCATTATTCTTATTTGCCGAAATGTAGCTGGAAGTGTTCACAGTGGATAGGTGGAGCGGCTTCTTTTACTCTGGCTCGACCTACGCGCCAATTCCTGGCTCGTCTACAGAGACTGCGATGATCCAAGGGAACGTAGGGATTCTGGGAAGCTAGGAAATATGGCGATTCCGAGGACTGTGAGAATCTAGGGAATTCAGGAACTGTAGAGAATGTGGGGATGTGACCTAGGGATCCAAGGGACTGGGGAGATCCTAGCGAACTTGGCACTGGAGACTGAAACTATGGATAGGGAATAAGAGTCTTAGGAACCATGGGGGACTATGGAAACTCTAACCTATAGTTCCCAGAGAATTCGAGACTGAGATCAGCAGTTGTCATTATTATTATTTGCCCAAATGCTGGAAGTGTTCATAGTGGGAACTTCTTTTACTTTGGGTCGAACAAGGCTCATCTCAATGCCCTTACACTTCATTCAGACTTGCACGCGAAAAATGCAACTCGGTCACGTACGCGAAGATTGTACGGAATAAATCAATAGCTAAGTAATTATTTTTTCCACCATGTATTCATTCAGACTTACGGTTGCACGCGAAAAAAACAACTCGGTCACGTATGCGAAGATTGTATGGAATTAATCAATACCTAAGTAATTATTTTTCCCGTGTTCATTCACCTGCGTGCGAAGTAATTGATCGATGATTTCAATATGAAATAACATATGAAATATTCAGTATGGCGGCATGATACAGCAGATTACATATTGTGCGAATACTGTGATTAATCTTGCTATTTTATCTTACATGTGGATTGTACATTTTTAGTGATTTGGTATTTGTTTCATTATTTTTGTAATAACGATCTTCAAATTGTTTTTGATTTAATCGACACCTGTTGCAGACTTTGGTTTTTTTTAATTATTTGCAATTATTTTACAAAGTAGATTGCTATTTATAGATTTTTGTATTTTCTAGCTTTAGATATTTGAATTTTCTAATTGTAAACTTCTAATATTTCTCAACGTTAGATTTTTAATCCTTTTTTTTTAGATTGTAATGATTTTTCATTCCTTTCTTTCTATTTAAGTTTTCTAGTTTAAATAAAATATAGAATATTCAATAGATATTCGATATTTCGGGATATTTCATACCGCAGAACATTCTAGAGAAACACCATGTCGCACATAGAAACTAGAGTAACCCAGAATATAATTGAAAGAAATCCCGTTACATAATTTGCATAACAAACGTATTAAAATGCACGATCGCAGTTTCAGAAATGCTGTTAACGCTGAAAAATAAACAAAAAGCTTTTTTCAATGCGTGTCGTTTAACCGGCAACAAATTGGCGTGCAACAACTTGTTTGTGAAGTCAATGAATAATTCCTACCTTACCATTTCCGTGACCCTATCTTGTTTGCGGCGAGTGCACGTTCTGTTTCTCTTTTTCTCTCCTCTCTCTCCACCCAATCGTATGTAACATTCCTCGTGACTCTCTCTCTTTACTTTGAACATGATGTCCATTACAGTCAGTTAATGTCCGATGCATGCTATCGAACGATTTCATCTAGGCTTCACGATCGAACAATACTCTTTTGGACTTCGTTATAAGCCTTTTTCTCTTATTTATTTATTTCTATGTTGTTCAATTCTTAGTTTGTCATTCGTTATTACTGTAAAAGACTCCATGTATTTTTAAACTATTGAATTTTTAACATTTTTGGATTTATACAACGTTCAGAATATTACTTTAACCTATAATTTTCTAGTCAGTTGCATTCATAGCTAGTTATTGCTACAACGTGAAGACAGCTGTAGAATGTTAAAATGTTAGATAAATTATACATTCAGAGATCCTTGATTAAGCAGATTACAATCAGAATTGAACCAAAAATTCAATTGCAGTGAAAATACGAATCTTATCACATTGGAACTGTGTGCGTCATGTGGTTACTGTAGGACAAGGTGTTACTTCCTAAAATGGTTGGTATAAATTTTATCAAGGAAGCGGCCATATAACCAATCCGTCTCCAGAATCCTTCAGATTTTTGTGCGAAGAGAATCGAAGTTTGCAAAGTAAAAATAAACGCAAGAACGGTTGCCCTAAAAGATGGCGAAGAGCTGCTAAGAATGTTAGGATTTTTCAACAATTCGAACCGTTGTACATCATTTAAGTATTCAAATTCAAGTCACTTTTCCTCGATTTTGCCTTTTAATAACGTCTGTAACGTTGACAATCGATCACACGTTCGTGCAAAAATTTTGGCTCCAAACAAACCGTTTTTACCAAAGCACTTCGCAAGCTTACGTGTCGCTTTTATTACAATGAGTAAATTTACGAATGATAAATGGTGACCATTTGATATCCAGATGTGTATAAGTACCCCATACGGAAGTGATCCTATCTAAACAATTTTAAGAGAACACCCAGATTATGTTTCTGATTTATGAAGATGTGTTTAATATGTTTATACGAGAATTTTTATTCGAAATAGTACATACTACAATTTTGTTAGTGCCTTTGTTAATACTATGTACTGCTAATTTTAAGGATAAATTAATTTGTGGAAATTGTGAAAAATTCATTGAACGTAATAGCGTTGTAGAATCTCATGAAATTGAGAGTTCAGTAAAACGAAATGAGTAACGAGGATAAAATTTGTATAAAAATTTTTACGAATTTCCCGAAGTACGTGCTACTTTTAGAGCAATTTACGAATGATAAATGGTAATTTACCCAGATGTGTATCAATAAGTACCGCATCCGGAAGTTTTGATCCCATTAAAGTCCTTTTAAGAGACCATAATCCGCCGATTATATTTCTGATTCATGAAGATGTGGATAAATCGGTTAATCTTTTCTGCAAACGATGATCGTGGCGCTTAGCTCTCATCGGGTTGGACGACAGATTTTTTAGCGACAAGTAGCCACTCCTCCTCCGGTAGAATCATTAGCAATTTAATGGAAAGTGGCTAGAGTCCGCGTCACGTTCCAGTTTCGCAGGATCTGCCGGTGGAAACCGGCTGCAGCTACGTTGGAAACAGAGCAAAAGAAATGGCAGCCTCGTAATAAGGGGTTACGCAGCCACCGATCTGCTCTTGATCGAAAGAAACAAGATCGTTTTGCTAAAAAGAGTCGCATGGCATCTAACGTAGCTAAGCCCGATAACGAAACGAGCTGGGTACGATGGATTGATGATGCTTACACGGCACTGTTTCAATGAAAACTGGGCTTCCTCCTTCTCTATTACCACCCTTCTTTAGCTTGCTCTCTTTTAACTGGCATCTACGTAATTAGCAATAATTCGTTTCAAGATCTTCGGGGAACGTCGAAATAATGCGCGATTGCGACGTTATTAGCTGCGTAATTATGTGCGAAGTTGTGGACACGCAACGTTAACCTAGGTACTTAACACTTTTACTCGTCAAAAGGTTCTTTATTTTTAATTGCTAGTTATTAAGAAATGTATATTGAACTTCAAGATTAAAAATTGTTATTTGAGCAAGTTATTATTCATTATTTATAACCAAACTTTGGTTGTGTGTACATTATTTTAGTGTTTAATATTTACATAGTTAAATATACTAAGAATGAAAGACAAATTAATTTGTACAATTACTTTTTATCTCGATAAAGGCTGATTTATGTATCTATATTGCATAATTACACAAATGCATATATGTATTGCATAAATAAATATATCTTCTTAATAATTTACTATATTGCATAATTGTATATCTTCCTACACAGCTAAAATATTGTCAATATTTCATGGTTCTCATTACTTATTGAGAACAGTGTAATATTTAAAATAGAAAGGTGTTGAGAACCACTGAGAAACTGTTAGTATGTATTCATTGTTTCAGATCTTTTTTCGCCATTGACTTATGTGAAATTGATTATAGTGGTTAAAAAGTAGAAGATTCAAACTTTAATTTACATCTTGTTGCAATAATTTTGGATTAATTTTGATGGAGTTATGAAATTTTGAAGTTTGATAAGTTTTCAGTAGTATACAAGCTTGTAGTAACTTTCTCTAGTAGTAGATGTCCATGCTTAGAGCGACATTAGGTGCTGGATGCATAATTTGATTTCAGTACCAAATCTATTGACTTCTAGTGTAAAGAAGATTTGGGGAGTTATTTTTTCATTTAGGTACATGGAAATCTAGAAAATTGGAGATCTAGGGGCAGATAGCGAAAATTGAATATTTGGATATTTAGAAATTTGGGATTTGAGAGATTGAAAGTTTGGAAATTTGAGAATTTTGAAAATTTGAGTAACTTAAAAAAAGGGAATTTGGAGGTCCTGAAGTTAAAATCCTGATAATTTGAACTTGTAAACTTGTAAATTTGAAAACTTTAAAAACCATAAATTTAAAAGATTGAATACTTGAAAATCCGAAAACTTCAAAATTAAACGAAATGGAGAATAGAAGAATTGAATTGAAGATTTGAAGATTTGATGAATTGTAGAATTGAAGAATTGAAGAATTGAAGAATTGAAGAATTGAAGAATTGAAGAATTAAAGAACTGTAGAATTGAAAACCTGGAAATTTAAAAACTTGTGGAACTGAAAATCTGAGATCTGGAGAAATTGAGAAAATGAGGACTTGAGAACTTGAAAACTTGAGAACTTTGAGAACTTGAAAACTTGAAAACTTGAGAATTTGAAAACTTGAGAACTTTTAGAACTTTGAGAACTTGAAAACTTGAAAACTTGAAAACTTGAGAACTTGAGAACTTGAAAACTTGAAAACTTGAAAACTTGAGAACTTGAGAACTTTGAGAACTTGAAAACTTGAGAACTTGAGAACTTGAAAACTTGAGAACTTGAAAACTTGAAAACTTGGAAACTTGGAAACTTAGAAACCTGAGAACTTGAAAACTTGAGAACTTGAGAACTTGAGAACTTGAAAACTTGAGAACTTGAAAGCTTGAAAACTGGAAAACTGGAAAGTTTAAAAACTCGAAAACTTGAAAACTCGAAAACCCAAAAACACTCGAAAACTCGAAAATTCGAGAACTTGAAAATCTGAAAACCCAAAAGCCCAAAAACCCGAAAGCTTAAAGGCCCAAAAACTTGAAAACCCAAAAATTTCCCGATTAAAATACAAACTTGCAAAAGCTGAAAGCTCGCCATGTGCACATATCCCCATTGAAAGCAAAGCTACAATTCACATGAGTGTACAGTGTATACGTCCACATTCCGAGTGACTCACGATCGGGCGAGGTGTCCGGTAAGTATGCCAGACAGTAAGACGTGGCTTGAACTGGAAGATCCAGATGAAAGAATAAGAATAAAGGGAGTGAAGGAGGTGCGTCAGGTGTTATATCCTGGCTTGACGTAATCTAATGGATAGAGGTTAGTTGGGGTGAAGCCGAAACAAGTCCGCAACCGCGGGTGGTACGCATACGGAACGCGGAAACGTTGGTCAACTTCCTCGTTCGGGTGAAAGAACAACTCTGTTCGCACCGGGTTCGTGAAGTTTGCGTACATTTGCATGCTGTGTTACAAATGGGATCGCATCTGTTTGTCGTGTATAACCGTGAAACATCACAAAACAGTGATCGTTTTAAAAATTTCCCTCATTTGCGTCTGATGGATGCTATTAATTAATCAATCTGATTATTACATTAACCCTTTTCACCCGAAATGTGACTCATTCTGTACGATTCATCTGACCTTTCTGCGGACAACCTGTGTCCTATTAATCACTAAGGTTTCATTATTCATCTGAAATTATCGGACGGGTCGAAAAACCGGTTCACGCGTTTTCTCCTTTATTTTTAATGAAATCCGTCGAGATGATTTGCTCGGAAATTGTGTCGATTTTTATCTGGATAAACAACGGATGTGCATATCAATTTTTTGTATAGGTGCGAGATGTATGTGTTCATTAAATTCTTACCTAGATTATTAATGTGCACCGTCTTTTATCTAGATAAACAGTTCAGGTGTGTCATCATTTTTTTCTAGATGGAGAAAGGCTGAGAGTATTAATTTTTTTGGCTGGGTACAAGATTAATGCGTATGGTAAATTCTTGTCTAGATAAACAATTAATATGTGCCATAACTTTTTGTCTAGTTTAAGAATTCACGTGTATATTAACTTGTCTACGTAAAAAGTTAACGAGTAAGTTAAATTATCTAGATAAAAAATTAATATGTTCCACAAATTTTTAATTAGTTAAGAAATTAATGTGTTTATTATTTTATCCCAATGAAGAATTAATGTTTATATTATTTAATACAAAAATGTTTCTTATTTTTTGTTTATATTATTTAATTCAATTTTGCTCTAGACAAAGAAAAATTGTGTATATTACATTTTGAACTAATCATTTTTCATCAAAATACAAAATTAATGTGTACATTAAATTTTAATCTAGATAAAAAAGTAATGTGTGTATTACATTTCAATCTAGATAAAGAGTTAAAGTTTGTATTACTCTTTTATCTACATAAACAATTGGGGTGTACAATTTTTTTATCTAGATAAAAAATTATCTAGATAAAGATTATCTATTAAATTATCTAGATAAAAAATCATCTAGATTATCTATTAAATTATCTGGATAAAAATTAACTACTAAAAATTATCTAGATAAAAAATTACTGTGTATAATAATTTTTCATCTAGACAAATAATCGCTGAGTAGATTAAATTTTTATCTAGATAAATAATTACTGAGCAGACTAATTTTATATATATGTAAATTATCTCTTGTCAAACATGAAATAATATTATCAGCAATTAAGCAGAAACAATATTATCAAGAATTAAACATAGAATAATATTATCTACCATCCACTACAAGATAACATCATCTATATACCAGAATAATACTAGCCGCTATTAGCCATAAGATAATGTTATCGGTTACAAAATATAAAAGACCGATGTCCATTATTAAACGCAAAATGATTTTACATTGAATATGAGATAATGTTATCTATTATTTTCAGGGGATTACCAAGCGGAAATACGAGAGTGTTCGTTTTGCAAAACGTGTTCACGAAATAAAAACCAAAGTTCATTAATATCAAGTTAAACCGTGTCGTCGGTGGAACATTAGCGTTCCTCGCTCGAAACTTTTCCATCCCTCGTTTGATTCTCTTTCATTTAAAAACACTTACGGCGTAATTAATTATAGCCGGGAGGGCAATTAAAAGATTCGTATTATATTTCGTCCCATATGTATAATTCCGTGGAACACAACGTTCCGCCCTGTAATTTCAATCGGAAAAATATTTTCTTATTAGCTCGATAATTGTTATAAATACCTTATGAATTAGGTACACTTCATCGATTGCTACATGGCGATACACGTATCTGGGGATTATGAATATATTGTTGTCGTAAGGATGTCGAGTATATAGGGATTTAGAGACTGTATGTGTATTGCAGTTGTACAGATATTGGGATTATAATTTGGATGATAGGGATATGGGATGATAAGGATATTGAGATGATAGGGGCAATTGAAATTATAAGGAGATTACGATTACGGGGACGTTGGGATTACAGGGATATCGGGACTACAGGGATATTGAGATGTAGACATCTGTAGATCATTGTAGGTGTTTAGCTATCTGGTTATTTAGGTATAGAGGTACCTGCGTATCTAGGTAGCTACATATCTAAATATCTAGGTATCAAGGTTTCTAGGTATCAAGGTTTCTAGGTATCCAGGTTTCTAGGTATCAAGGTTTCTAGGTATCAAGGTTTCTAGGTATCAAGGTTTCTAGGTATCAAGGTTTCTAGGTATCAAGGTTTCTAGGTATCAAGGTATTAAGGCATCTAAGTATCTAGGCATCTGGGTGTCTACGTATCAAGGTATCAAGGTATCTAGGTATCTAGGTACCTAGGTGTCTAGGTATTTAGGTATTTAGGTATAAAGGTATTTAGGTATAAAGGTGTCTACGCATCTAGGTACTCAGGTATTTAGGTATCTACCTACCTGGATATCTAAGTACCTAGGTGTCTAAGTATGTAGGTATGTAGGTATCTACCTATCTAGATATCTAAGTACGTAGGTGTCTAGGTATCTATGTATCTAGGTATCTAGGTATCTAGGTATCCAGGTATCTAGGAATCTGGGGATGAAGAAATCTAGGGAAATACTATAGAAATATAGGATGTAGGGACTGAGATAATTGCAGACCTCGACATCAAGATATCTGGGAATCTAAATATCTGAGGAGATGAAGGTCTGAGAATATAGCGAACTAGGAATATCTAGTAACTCAGTAAGCTCTTTAACGTCATGAATATTATCGACGTTCGTAAACCTCTCAGTGTCTGACGGTAAACTAGCAAGCAGCGAGCAGGAAAGTTCATTTTTCCAGAAGGCATCCTCACCTTTAACCATCAAGGGTTGACTCGAAATGGCCCGAGGCTGTCATGTTCCTCTTTGAATAAAATTCTCGTCTTTTACATGTTTCTTCCCTGGATTGCCACGTGCTTGGCTGCATTCCGGCACGTTCGTGCTTGTCGCGAACATTTTTCTTTTTATTTCCATCCGAATTCGTGGAACGAGGGTAGACGTATCATCGACCCTCCTCTTATCTGAAAACCGTGCCCCCAGGGCAACTCTAATCGCCCGTACCTAGCGTCGCCCGGGATTTTATCTAACCTTCCTTGAATTTTAAAGGCTTTCGTTTAATAGAGATATTTTTGCAGGATATAACAGCGTTCGCGGAAATCTGGAAGGCGCTGAGGAAAGGAGCTCCGGCTCAGATTATCTTGACGTCTTGTCAAGCTTAATCTATGCACTTTAGTTAACTTTCAATTGTTACAAAGTTGCAGAGAAATGATTTATGGTTATGAATTTATGATACTGATATCTGCAAAGAATAAATCATGGTGTAGTGTGTAAATTATGTAAGCTGCTTATGAATTCTATTGTGACTACATTGCAGATTTCGATATGTGATAAATGTATCGTCCACAGTGTTTTCCAGGAGAACGGTTGAATTAACACATATAGTTCATTTGAGATATTTTATCCTATGAATTGGTATTATACGATAGGACTATAAAATGATTTGACCTTGAATGTCATGTTCAAGGTCAAAGTCAATTTTGTGCTAAATTTCTTCGATAGATCTTCAACGATGCTGAAATAATCCTTAATGTGTTTGTATAGTTTCGAAATACTGTCATGTTTAAGTATTCAATAAATTTTTAAGTTTGCAACTCTTTGAATTCCCAAAATTCCAAATTTACAAATTCCTTTATTTCAATGTTGTTAGATTCCAAAATCCCTATGCTATATCATGAAATCCCTAGATTTCCATATTAGTCGATCCCTAAATCTTAATAACTCCAAAGTTTTCTCAAATACCTAGATCAAGTCTCTAGATTTTCCCACTCAAAATTCTTCCAAATTCCTAGATCTAAATACTAAAATCTCAGAAATCACCAAATTTTAAACTTTTCCTACAGTTCCTAAATCCTAGAGTTTTGAAATTTGAAAGTTTCCAAATTTTTAAATCCCCAAATTTTCAAATACTTAGATTCCAATGTCCCTAGATTCCAAAATCACTATGTTAATATCATGAAATCCCTAGATTTCCATGTCAGTCGATCCTTAAATCTCAATGTCCCCAAAGTTTTTTTAAACACCTAGATAAAGTCCCCGGAGTTTCATACTCAAAATTCTTCCAAATTCCTAGCTCTAAATCCTAAAATCCCCAAATCTCAGAAGTTTTCAAATCATAAACTTCCTAAATTCTAAAGTCCCTAGATCCTAAAGTTCTGAAATTCGGAAGTTTCCAAATGTGAACGTCCCTAAATTCCAAAGATTCCAAATCCTGAAATTCCCAAATTCCAAAGTTTGCAAATCCTGAAATTCCCAAATTCCAAAGTTTCCAAATCCTAAAATTCCCAAATTTCAAAATCCCCAAATTCCAAAGTTTCTAAATCCTGAAATTCACAAATTCCAAAGTTTCCAAATTCTGAAATTCCCAAATTCCAAAATCTCCAAATCCTGAAATTCCCAAATTCCAAAGTTTCTAAATCCTGAAATTCCCAAATTCCAAAGTTTCCAAATCCTGAAATTTCCAAATCCTGAAATTCCCAAATTCCAAAGTTTCCAAATCCCGAAATTCCCAAATTCCAAAATCCCCAAATTCCAAAGTTTGCAAATCCTAAAATTCCCAAATTCCAAAGTTTCCAAATTCTGAAATTCCAAAGTTTCCAAATCCTGAAATTCCCAAATTCCAAAGTTTCCAAATCCTGAAATTCCCAAATTCCAAAGTCCCCAAATTCCAAAGTTTCCAAATCCTGAAATTCCCAAATTCCAAAGTCCCCAAATTCCAGAGATTGCAATTCCTGAAATTCCCAAATTCCAAAGTCCGAAAATTCCAAAATTCCCAAATACCAAAGTCCCCAAATCTCAACATTCCCAGATCTATCCCCCAAAATTCCGCGCCCATCCAAAAATCCCCAGATCCTCAGAAGTCTCTAAAAACAAGTGCAGCTATACGTTCTCCAAAGAAATAAGACTTGCTCCCGACTGTACACAAGATATAATAACAAGAACAAATACCGGCTCCATCCCGGTCGATCAATCGTTCGTTAAACGTATCGACGTATCGATCGTACGACGGGCATTTACGTAACGAACAAACGGGATACAAAGCGATCAACGTTAGTCTCTTTTCCTCGATACACCCCCTCGTCCCGCTGTCGTGTCGCGAATTGACAACGGGACGTTAATGGCACCACGCCAGGGTGGACTCTCTCGACCATAGATAATCGATACCTACATATCATGTCGGGGTTCTTGGCGAGCTGGTCGCAGAGAAAAAGAGGAATCTATGAAAAATCGAAGAAGGGAAACGCTTCAAAGCACGGACTGCACCAATTCTTCTCAAGCAACAACGTTTGCAACCTACGTATCCAATAATTCACGTGCCCCAGCCACTTTGTCGTTTGATGCTCGATTTATTGTTGTTGCGACCCTTTGCCAGAATAAACTTCGCGTTTGTTTTTTTATACAAGTACGTCCTTGTATGCCGCTAGAAAGGGTCCGGGAGTTCTTTCAAACTGTACCCTGTGGGGAATCTCGGTTTTTAGATATACAGGATGATTCATGTACCCTAGTTGGCGAATGATCGACTCAAAGTAAAAGAAACTCTCCCCATCCTGAACACACATTCAGGGTACATTTTTAAGGGTATTGTGTTTATACAGGAGGATTCAGTGAAAAAATTTTTATACTTAAAAGTGTATGCAGTATGGTGTGCAATTAAACGGATATATTTGCAATGGATTGCACTTGCGATAAAAGTGTGATTGTGGATCTATAGTTTACTTTCACATGGTCATTTTTTTCTTATAACATTTTCTTATAACTTCAATCATAGAGAAGATATGGGTTGATGTGTGTAAATCACCCTGTACAAATGGTGGTCCACATATTTGTTCGAACTTGGTGATATAACGAATATAATATTTTATATGCAAATGATATTGAACATAGTTATAAACATATAGTCACAAAAAAGTAAAATAGTTACAAGATAACACATTTTAAGGTTATGTCTGAAATCAAAATGGCGTCTCCTCCGCTAACGAAAATAACATGAGCAGTTCACAAAGTTTAAAATAAGATCAAAAAGATTGTTAATTAATGCGAGTACAGTAACTTTCAAAACCAGCTATGTAACATGAAATTTAACAAAATGGCGAGCGGTCAAAGTTTGATTATCCCGGTTTTTCATACCCCTTTCATACGAGAGTTTCGTAACGAGAAAAATGTATGAAATTTTTAACGCACATATGTAAATCTGGTACCTGTGGGGACCGGTTCGTAGGATACCGTGTTCAAATTTTACATCGATCGAGGTAGATTTTTATTTTATTTCTACGGCTGAAAAAGTGATTTCGAGGAAAAAAACAGGAGTCGCAGCCAACTGTGAAAACCTGAAATATTTCGAATTTTCCTGTAAAAATTTGATAGAGGATCCTCACAAAGTCGGAGCATAAAATTTGCAAAACAGGTATAAAAAAATTGTCGAGAAGATAAAAATATAATTCTCATTTTTATGCAAGCAAATTCAAAATGGCCTGAGGTTACAAATAAACTTAAATAATATGGAAAATAGAGTTTAGAAATTTAGGAATTTTTAAATTTCAGTTATTGAAAATGTAAGTTTGTCAAGGTTATGTTCGCGGAAAATCGTATCAGGTAATGCTTTCAGGAAGTTTTTGATTACTCTGCGAAACAAGGTTATGTTTGCAGAAAATTATATTAGGTTACGTTCACAGAAAGTTTTTGATTATGTTGAACGAGGTTACGCTTCTTGAAACTTAGGTTATGTTTCCACGAAGTTATGTTTCAAGGAATTTGCACATATATCCCGATTTCTGTTTATGACGTACAACAAATCAGTTTCGCGTATCGTTATCGTTTATTTGGGCAAAGATTCTCTTGTAGAAACTCGGTAGGTATTTGCTTGGTTAAAAATAGTAGAAAAATGCCGGAATATCAGCTTGGTACGTAACGAAGCTGCGGTGATAAACGGCCCGCATAGAACGAAGTTGCTGCATCGAACGTATTAAAAGCTAGTAATAAATCTTAATAAAGTGTACAGAGGGCGTCATCGTGGAATAACCTTCGGGTGACCACCTATGTCTTTTTTTTAACCCTTGGGATCTGCCATTTCGAAAACATGCGGATTACCTTGTAGACTATCGGTCTCAACGATCTTTTGTTCCCTGCGATTTATCAAAATTCTAGTTGACTATATTTTATACATTTGCAAATTTTTATAATTACAAAATTCCATATTTCCAAATTTCTAAATATACAACTTTGAATATTACATCAAAAATTTTTGCAAATAACTAATTTTTCAGATTTAACAATTTTGTAAGTTCTGTGGTTTACAAAATTCATTTTTAAATTTTTAAATATTACATCTAAATTTTTTCATAAAACTAATTCTTCAGATTTAACAATTTTGTAAGTTCTGTGGTTTACAAAATTCATTTTTAAATTTTTAAATATTACATCTAAATTTTTTCATAAAACTAATTCTTCAGATTTAACAATTTTGTAAGTTCTGTGGTTTACAAAATTCATTTTCAAATTTTTAAATATTACATCTAAATTTTTTCATAAAACTAATTCTTCAGATTGAACAATTTTTTAAGTTCTGTGGTTTACAAAATTCATTTTCAAATTTTTAAATATTACATCTAAATTTTTTCATATAACTAATTTTTCAGATATAAAAATTTGATAAGTTCTGTAGTTTACAAAATTTAACACTTTCAAATTTTTAAATATTACATGTAAATTTTTTCATATAACTAATTTTTCAGATATAAAAATTTGATAAGTTCTGTGACTTACAAAATTCATTTCTAAATTTTTAAATACAAAAATCTTCTATTAAAGTACAAAAATAATTTGTGACGCGTTTGGAACTTTTGTTAATAAATAATACAAATGGCAATATAACGAGAGCCTACACAATTTTTCTTTACGCACACTGTTTATATTTTGTAATCAACCTGAATTTCCCAAAAACAATTTAAATTTGAATTGTGAGCCCAACTGCATCGTAGAGAAGCTAACCTAACATTTTGGATCAATAAACCTAATCTCCAATTAAACTAGATATATTACCGCAACTACTAAATCCATCCAATTAGAAGAACTTTGCTAAAGGAACGTCAAATGTAATGAAACGATACATTAGTATAACAAAACCGTGTGTTTGAAATCGTCAATTCAGTGTCTCTCGAAGTTCGCCTAACCTTACGAACTCATTTAAAGAACTCTCCGTTAACTCTCAAGTTCAATGAAGCTTTAAATTAGTTTCGGAACAAAATCTCCCGGTGTAATTACACTTTGGATGAAAAGGCGTGCAGAATATCCGAAAAACACCTTTCGACGCTTTCAGTACCGTCAAAATAATGATAAAAATAAGAATTAAATATAACAATTATTAACTATTAATTATATTATAGTACAATTATTTAGGGACTATTTAAAGCAAAACTTAGATTAATTTATACTTGAAGTAAATAATTCTGGTTTAAATAATTTTAATTCAAACAGGAATATAGGGATTTTGGGTTATAGGAATTTTTAGATATAGGGATTTTGGGATATAGGGATTTTGGGATATAGGGATTTTGGGATATAGGGATTTTGGGATATAGGGATTTTGGGATATAGGGATTTTGGGATATAGGGATTTTGGGATATAGGGATTTCGGGATATAAGGATTTTGGGATATAGGGATTTTGGGATATAGGGACTTTGGGATATAGGGATTTTGGGACGTAGGAATTTGGGGACATAGAGATTTTGGGATGTAGGGATTTGGGGGTATAGAGATTTGGGGACATAGAGATTTAGGGACATAGAGATTTTGGGACATAGGGATTTTGAGATATTGGGATTTGGGGATATAGGGATTTGGGAACGTGGGTATGCAGGGGTATAGGGATTTGAGGATATAGGAATTTGGGAATATGGGTATTTGGAAATGTAAGAATTTGGAGATATAGAGATTTGGTAACGTAGAGATTTGAGGATATCCCGATATTTCCACATCCCCAAAATCCCTATATTCCCAAATCCCAATAGTTTCAAATTCTTATGTCTCCAAATACTTCTATCCCCAATTCCATATATCTCCAAATCCCTATATCCCCAAATCCCTATATCCCCAAATCCCTATATCCCCAAATCCCTATATCCCCAAATCCATATATCCTCGAATCCTCAAAAATCCCTAAACCAAAGTGACAACTAGAGCATTTTTCAGCCAGAACTCTCTGCACTTGTAAATTTTTTATTTGCCAGACGAGGAAACTGGAAGATTTCGAAATGTCTGAATTGTTAAGGTTCTTAGTCGGAGTAAGTTCGAGGGGGAACAGAGAGATTGACACGATTGGGGGTATAACAAAGCAGGGTAAGTGCATAGCATTGTCCGTGGCCACGAGAACTCGAGCAATCAGGAAAATGGGGGTTGCTGCATTCTACTCGCAGGTCCAAACCTGCTTCGCATTACGTCCGTGTACAGACAACATAATACACAAACATTCCCCACGTGTTACCATTTCAAGCCAACCTATACTGATGAGGTTAGCAACCTGCTGTACCAGGTCATTCGGAAATTCTGCCGGCAATTTCGTGTCGATCACACAACGTTTACATTAATCGTGGCTGGAATTTTGAATAATTATTCAGAATTTTCGAATATGTACTCTGTATTAATATTCTGTTTAATATAACATAAATATCGGAGAAATTAAATCTGTTTAATGCAAAGTATATGGAATTACGTTAAAGAGGAGATGGTTGTTATGAAATTTTGGAAAATTTCGCATTAAAATTAATCGAAGATTGTCAATTTGCAAATAATTCTGTAAATTACCTGACACGTGAAATCTTTATATTCGAAAGTCACTATATTGTGATATTTTTAGATTACAAGTTCCCTAGACATATTTTCTATATATCATAATCTCTATACATTTTTATTTCTATATTCAAGAAACCCTAAATATACCAAGTTTCCTATGTCTCAACATCTCTATGTCCCAAAATCCCATTCTTATTGGAACTAAATCTTAACCCCTATGTCCCAAAATCCCTATATTCCTATTTGAACTAAAATTCGAACCCTACGTTCCAAAATCTCCACGTCCCAAAATCCCTATGTCCCCAAATTTCCACGTCTCAAAATCCCTATATTCTTACTGGAATTAAAATTTAAACCGTATATCCCAAAATCCCTATATTCCTATTTGAACTAAAACTCAAACCCTACGTTCCAAAATCTCCACGTCCCAAAATCCCTATATCCCCAAATTGCTACAACCCAAAACCCCTATATCCCATAATCCCTACATCCCAAAACCCACGTATCCCTATATCCCTTCACCCAAACATCCCCATATCCTTAAATTTTTCCACCTAACAAATGTCCCAAATCTAATCCAGTTACAAGCACAGTAAAGTAATGGCGAAAGTTTTAATGACGGTACTGTGCGACCCCCGACACATTCTCCTTTTGCAATAACAATACAAGGACAAATGAGAAACCGTCAGGAACGACACGATGTTCCCCGACGTGACGCAACGACCGGCAGCGAGGCAAAGGGAATGAGTTGTCGAGGAAACAGGAAAAATGGAACGTTGGAACACACATCCAGCAAGCCGCGAACGAGAGATTCCAGGCGCTGATTCGTCTACACGCGCCGGACCACCTTTCCATCGTAATAAAAGCGTCGGTGGGTGTGCACACTGTACACTCGGTTGCAACGTTGCCTTCTGTTCAATTACCAGACATGTGTGAATTTCTGTAATTCTTTATTAACGGTTTTTTGAACTTTTTGTTCCTGAGTTTTCGGATCTTTTTAGTTTCTAATTTTTACGTTTCTCAAGTTCAAAATCATTCAAATTCCGAGATCGCAAAAATACCTATATATTTATATCCATAGATCACCTATGATTTTCAAATTCCTAGGTTCCTAAGTTCCTAGATCACTTATGATCTTCAAATTCCTAGGTTCCGAAGTTCCTAGATCACCAACTCCATATATTGCAAAATCACTCCCTAAGTCTCTCTATCCCCAAATATCCCCACATCCCTATATATCTAAATCCCTACTTTTCCAAATCCCCATATGTCCAAATTCCTATAACCACAAAAATATTCCCAAATTTCTATACTCGCAAATAGCACCAAATCCCTACATCTTCACATCCCTAAATCCCCAAATTCGTGGCGTCTCAAATTCCTAGATCTCCAAATCTCTATATCCAAAAATATCTATATCCCAAAATCTCTATAACCCCAAATTCCTAAACTCCAAATCTCTGTAACCACAAATCCCTATAACTTCAAATCCCTAAACTCCAAATCTCTGTATCCCTAAATCCCTATAGATCTAAGTGCCTCCATTCCAAATTCCTACAACTCCATATTACAAAATCCCCAAATCACTGAATTCCCAATTCCCTATATCCTGAAATACCTATCTCCCAAAATCACTATATCCCCAAATCTCTATAACGCCAAATCACTATATCCCCAAATCTCTATAACGCCAAATCCCTAAACTCCAAATCCCTATATCCTCAACTCCCTATATCCTGAAATTCTTATATCCCCAAATACCTATATCCTGAAATTCTTATATCCCCAACTCCCTATATCCTGAAATCCCTATATCCCCAAATCCCTATATCCTGAAATATCTATCTCCCAAAATCACTATATCCCCAAATCTCTATAACGCCAAATCCCTAAACTCCAAATCCCTATATCCTCAACTCCCTATATCCTGAAATTCTTATATCCCCAAATCCCTATATCCTGAAATCCCTATATCCCCAACTCACTATATCCTGAAATACCTATCTCCCAAAATCACTATATCCCCAAATCCCTATATCCCCAAATCCCTATATCCCCAAATCCATATATCCCCAAATCCCTATATCCCCAAATCCCTATATCCCCAAATTCTACGTGCCTCCATCCCAAATTTCTATAACCCCATATTTCTAAATCCCCAAATCGCTGGATCCGCAACTCCCTAAATCCCCATACCTCTAAATCTCCATGTCTCCATATCCCCAAGTAAACTCGCAACACATCTCCAAATCCTCAAAAACTCCCAAAGCTCTGGCTACAGAACTGTAGCATCACGGGTCCTCAGATTTTCCCTAGGGTAAGTAGATTTGCTATTGACTGTACGCATAAAGCCGTGAACAGTGAGAGAGAGGAAGAATAACGCCGGGACGCAGCTGCAACGTCCGACTGTCCAGCAAAATCATAAATTCTCGGTCAGCTCGAAGCTCGGCGTCCATGACGATCGCGAGCGGCCCCGACCGCCCGCTCTTGATGCTCCACGTGCGGTCCTCAACGTGTTACGCGACTTCTCTCCATTAATAATTAGAGACATCCGTGCGCGGTTGGACCCTTGGACATCTGGGCTATTTATTGCCGCTTAATGATTATTTATTAATCTCGCCTCCTCGTCGCTGGCTGTTACGCTCGGTTACGTTTGTCCCAGCGCCCTTATCGTCGCCCACCATTTGTCTGTCGACACAACCCCCATCATGTTTCAGTACCATGTTGCTTCCACCTTTGCGTCCTAGGGAGTTTATAGACCTTTTGCGAATTTCGAATGGGGTTTTTGATTTTCGCGATTTAATTAAGGGGACGATACGCTGAGGGATTCCTTGATGTTTTTTTAAAAGGGTTGGCTGTATATTGCGAGGGGGATGTATGTGATATGTGTGAGGGACACTGTGATTGATATAATTCGACGTAATACGTGATTCATTTTTGTACCTATGTGCTTCTGTAATTCGGTGGCGATATAACGAGAGGGTTTGTAATTCAGAGGCGATATGACAAATGGTTATGTAATTCATGGACAGACCTAAGGGGATGGAAGGATACGGCGTGTTCTCTTTAGACGTTTCATTGAACCTACGATAATATAAAAAATGGCGATATAATGTGAGCGTAGTGTATTGTTCAGCAATATGATATGAGAATGATATAACTGCTGATATAATTCGAAGGTCATAACGGTCAGGGATATGATAGGACACTGTGACGTTACTAAACGAGAAATTACAGGACAGGTCATTACGAAACGTAACATTATGGAACGTGACACACGTAACATAACGACATTTAGTGTTACAACACGTAACAACGTAACGGAGGAAGTTTCAGTACATGGAATTACGGTCCATGAAATTACAATGCGTGCAATTATATTGCGTGAAATTATGCGTGGAATTACAGTCTGTGTGCAGTTAAAACACATAAAATTATAGCAGGTGAGGTTACGATGCGTGGAATTACCAAATACAAGATTACAGCGAGTAAAATTAGATCTTGATGTAAGTAGAATGCGCAAAATTATTACGCGTGGAATTATAAAGCGTGGAATTCCAACGTCCAGAATTATAGCACGTTACAATTCGTGAAATTATTACGTGTGAGGATAGAACGCATGAAACTACAAAGTGTGACGATAAAACGTGTGAAATTACACGGCGTGGAATTGTAATGAGTCGTTATAGAACGCAAGAAATTATATAGAGTGGATTTATAACATGTGATGATAAACCGCATGAAATTATAACGCGTGACGATAGAACGTGTGAAATTACAAAGTATGAAATTTTAACGAGTTACTATAGCACGCGTATGTATGTATAGAGTGGTTTTATAACGTGCGACGATAGAATGCGTGAAATTATAAAGCGTGGAATTATAACGCCTGAAGACAGAACGCGTGAAATCACAAAATATGGAATCACGATACGGCAATATAACGGAATTTTAACAAATCTTCATAAAAGAAACGTACTTCAAAAGGTTCAAAAATTTGAAAACTGCAAGAAAATGCATTTCTCGGGTCGTAAATGGAAACCCATAAGCACTGAACGTGTAAAATAGCGTATCACCATAACATGATTGATGCACATAATTTTTTGTCACGCATAGCGAAGTGATAGCTGTCATTGCGAGTTCAAAACAAACTGTTCTGACCGTTCCATCGATATATTTATGTCCACGTGGTAGTTGACAGCCTGCAAATCAAGCATACGATCGACAGTTGTGAATGTTCAATTGTCGGACCAGGGCAAATGGCGTCGGTCGTGTCGGGACATATGTGCAACCGTGAATTCAACAGGCAAGATCGTTGTTGACATTGAAAACATATTGATGGAATGTGCATTCACGCCTGAGATAATTGTTCACCGGTTTTTATTTATTGAACGCGATTCAAACTGCTCGTCACAAGTTGGGAACTAGTGATAAAGCAGATATAGATAATGACTCAAAGTGAAAAAAGCTCCCACTGTGAATATTCCAGCATTTCGGCAAATAAGAATAACACCTGAACGCAATTCGCTATCTCACTCTAGAATTCTCTGGGAACTATTAGGCTAGAGTTTGCATAGTCCGTCATGGTTCCTAAGACTCTTATTCCCTATATATCCATAGTTTCAGTCTCCAGTGCCAAGTTCGCTAGGATCTCCACAGTCCCTTGGATCCCTAGGTCACATCCCCACATTCTCTACAGTTCCTGAATTCCCTAGATTCTCTCAGTCCTCGGAATCGCCATATTTCCTAGCTTCCCAGAATCCCTACGTTCCCTTGGATCATCACAGGCTCTGTAGACAAGCCAGGAATTGGCGCGTAGGTCGAGCCAGAGTAAAAGAAGCCACTCGCTCCACCTATCCACCGTGGACACTTCCAGCTACATTTCGGCAAATAAGAATAATGACAATAACTGCTGAACGCAATCCGCACTATCTCGAGACGTTTGCCGACTGTTTTTGGCCTAATTGTGAGCCAATATACCAAAAATGTGAGGCGTTTTTCTATTTTGTCCAATCAGTGCTCTTCTAAACACGTCAGCCTCACACGCCTACTCATGTGACATGGGTATTTACCCCGGATAGTGTCAGTAACATGTTTTAGAATTCTTACAAGAAATTATAAAATTTATTTTATTAAAACGCATGCTTATGAACCTTTCATCTTCAAACGTCGATCCTCAAATGTCTGGAATGAGCATATCATTTTGTGGAGCACTGTATCATTAAATTTGAATTTAATTACCTCGAATGCAGCCTCTCGAAATTTCCACCAGACTTTCATTCCCGAAACGAACGAATCGACAGGGCTCGGAATTTATTTAATCAAAGCTCCATGTTCGAATCTGACCCGCATTTACTGCGCTATACTGTGCTTTTCTGCCGAGTTCTTTAGCGAGCAGCCGGTTTAAAATTCGTTTTACAACAAATTTGCGAAGAGTCTATCGTACAGAAGAGAATATTTCTCATCCAATCATGCTGAAAAGTTTCATTAAAAATACCAGTGTGCAGGGGCGAAGCTAGCATCTGCAGGCCCGGGGCAAAAGATCGCGTTACTGTAAATTTGTAGGATGGAGCTAAGCTGGTTCGGAAGCTATTATTTGCTGTTAGATCAGGAAAGTTAGACATAAACTACGTGTAACCTAAACCTGATCCATATTTATTCTGAATCTACATCAAATCAAACATAATTTTACCTATATCTAACGTATACCTTGTCCAAATCTGGCTCAAATTTAATAAAAACTTAGCTTAAATTTAACATAAATCCAGCTTGAATTTAACACAAATCAACTTTAAATTTAAAGCAAGTCAAGCTTAAATTTAACAGGAGTCTAGTTTGAATTTAGCACAAATTCTAAATCCGTTTGACCTAAACTCAATTTAAATCTAATCCAAATTTTACCTAAACTGAACATAAATTTAACCTAAATATAATCCCAACCCTATCTATATCTTCCCAAAATTCAATTTAGATCTTATCCAAATCTAGTTTAGATCTAACGTAAATCTCATCTAAACCTTACCCAAATAGCCCTAACTGAAATTGAGCCTACCTCTAACCCTAACCC
The DNA here is from genome assembly GCA_036983795.1 of Megachile lagopoda. Taxonomy (NCBI): domain Eukaryota; kingdom Metazoa; phylum Arthropoda; class Insecta; order Hymenoptera; family Megachilidae; genus Megachile; species Megachile lagopoda. Next base: position 4,427,736 of record CM072793.1, read on the forward strand.
AATAATTTCACTTGAAAAACACATCTAACTTAAGTCTAACCTAGCTCTTCCCCAACTCCTAGACCTACATCTAACCCTAATCCACATCCACTCACAAATAGCCCTAACTCAAATCTAACCCAAATCTTACTCAAATTGAACCTACCTCTAACACTAACAATTTCTCTTGAAAAGCACATCTCTTAAGTCTAACCTAGCTCTTCCCCAACTCCTAGACCTACATCTAACCCTAATCCACATCCACTCACAAATAGCCCTAACTCAAATCTAACCCAAATCTTACTCAAATTGAACCTACCTCTAACCCTAACAATTTCTCTTGAAAAACACATCTCTTAAGTCTAACCTAGCTCTTCCCCAACTCTTAGACCTACATCTAACCCTAATCCACTAACATGCTCCACCTGAAAAGCACCCAAACCTCAGTCATTAATTTCTGAAATACAAATTAATTTATCTAATTCCAGGAGAATATAAAAGTCCTTAAAAGCAGTGTCCCGTTCAAGTGTCCCGTATATCCTGCACTAATGGCAACACGAACAACACGTATGGTAGCCACGGAATGTGGACAAATACGGCCATAGAATCGTACTCAAACAGGATTCACCCATATACGTGCATGGTGGTAGCATAAACCCAGAGATGTTTACACGTATCGTTGCATACTGGTTGCAGTTGGACTGGTTGATCAGCTAATTGCTTTATGTGATAGTGCGATCACAACACGCTGTTTCGTTGATGTTCCCGTCTAATTAATACACGTATGCATAACTGTATCCGTGCGGACTTAATGCTCGCAGCTGAGGTTGATACATTACTTTCATTAAAATTAGATATTTTGTATCGACGCTTTCAATTCACTTTTATGAGGCAGAAACTTACATGGTCCTGAAGAAAATTCAATGTACATCGTAATAGGACTTTTATGGTTATTTTATGGTGCCAGTGATTTTCAAGGTATAGCAAGAAAAGTAGTTACTATATTTATAGTATAATTAAACTGCGGGATTTAGTGATGTTTAAAATTTTATCTCCTTATGAATATAGGTGATCTATTTATAACCAAGTAATACTGAATGAAAATGAGCGAGAGATTCGAATTTTTATGAGCTTGCCCTTGGAGTTTTTTTTATATTAGTAATTGATAATATTCGGAAAATTGCTGAGATAGTGTTTGTTTGAATGATAATTTATTTCGGAATTTTTTTCGTGTTTTTATTATTGTTTTAGGGAGTTTTCGTATGTGAGCGGCAATGGGGGAAGGAATCTCCTACCTCCCGCGTTAACTGTTCACGTTACTTATGTCAAAAAATAAAACTTGAACAAATTCGGACTTTTAATATTCCAAGATTTGATAACCCTAGAATCATAAAATTAAAAAATCCTCAAATTCTCAGCGGTTTTAAAACATGTCAGGTCCCAAACTTCCAAACTCCTAAAATTTCAAATGTCCCAAAACCTTGAAATCTCAAAAGTCTCAAAATCTAAGAAATCCCAGACGTCTGAAGGTCAATGGACACAATAGATCCCAATAGATCCAAAATCTAAATAATCTAAAAATTCCCAAAATCCAAAAAATCTCGGAGGTCCTAAAATTTAAAATTCCCAATATTCTCAAAATCTTGAAAATCCTGAAGGTCCCAAAATCTGAAAAATCACAGAAGTCCTAAAATCTAATAATCCCAATACTCCCAAAATCAATAAAATCCCAATACTCCCAAAATTCAGAAAATCTCAATACTCCCAGAATTGAAAAACTCCCAAAAATCCAAAAAATGCGAAAAGTCCAAAAATGAAAAAATGTCAAAACCCCGCATCCAGACTGCTGCCTGCGCCACAAACACCCTAACCCCGTCCCCGTTGAAACAATACGACCGTGTATATCGACTCAGCACATAAACAGCCGTTCGAACTGCGCAGTTACGATTCAGCAACTGGCGACGCGTTAAAAACAATTCAACGGCTAACGAACAAAGATCAATCGGCTTTCGCTGAGGACTGATTAAAGACCGTGAAAAAGGGCTGAATCACTTGGAACACACATCGGTGTATGCGCGCATGGAGAGTAGGCGCATAGGTGTTTGTGTGTCCACACACGAAGTGACGGCGATGTAACCGGTCGATCCGGTCGTCGGCTCGTCCGATTGAAACGCCCGTTGAGTGGCAGCTCGTGGACATTGTAAACGCTTGGAAGCGGCTTAATCAGCCATTGTATGCTGGTGCGGTTGCGATCGAAGGGTGGAGTTCAGCCGACTGTGGACACGTATTTGCCACGCACAGTCTGATTCAGCTCGATACTACCCCCGGTCGACATACTTCCTTCATTCTATCCTGTAATCCCGGTCATATAACGAGCACCATTTTTAATGATACCTCCCCAACAGATTCATTTACCTTTTGTCCCTTATGCGAGGTATAATCCCTTTTATCATGCGGATGAATATTAATTCAAAGAGAAAAAGCATGTTCTACGTTTGAAAAGACTTTTGTGCTTCAAAGTGAAATGGACTTTTTTGCGGTAGAATGACGGATTTATGGTTGACTTCTGTCAATTTGTAGATTAAATGGCTGACTTTGAAACTGTAATTTTGAAATGGCGGATTGAGGTAAAATGGTTATTTTATCCAATGTAATTGACTTGGATAACGTTGCTGATGTAATATGGCTGTCCAGTGTAAAATGGTTGCCTCACATGAAATGGTGGTTCAATACAAAATGGTGGATTTGGGTAAACTAGTTGACTTCTGTCAAATAGATTTAGGTAAAATAGTTATTTTATGCAACGTGGCTGACTTGGACAAGGTTGTCTAATGTAATATGGTTGTCCAGTGTAAAATGGTTGTCTCACATGAAATGGTGGTTCAATACAAAATGGTGGATTTGGGTAAACTAGTTGACTTCTGTCAAATAGATTTAGGTAAAATAGTTATTTTATGCAACATGGCTGACTTGGGTAAAATGGTCGCCTGATATAAAATGGTTGTGCAATACAAAATGGCTGCCTTGCACTAGTTGCCTAATGCAAAATAATTTTATGTAAAATAATCGAATTTTATAAATTACCTTTTGTAAAATGGTTGTCTTTTACAAAATGTCTTCACATATAACTACCAGTTTATTGATACTAGCCCAAAAATTATTATTCTAAACACCTCAACACCTGAATTACAAAACTAAACTTTTGACATATGAATAATTATCATAAATCATGAATAATCGCCGCAATCACCAGATATGACCGCAAGCAATTAAACCGAAGAAAATTGATGAAAATTGATCGATCAATCCTCACTGAATGCCATAACAAGTACAAGGCAGGAGAGTTATAAAAAGTGCTTAAAAATATTTGATGACGGTCATAAACTCCATATCGAGTACGAAGTTGATTTTTTTATAATATGATCAGTCGTATCGGAACGTAAACAGACTATACGTATCTAAAGTGAACTAGGTTTACGACTGTACATGTACCACTTTAATGTCTTTGGTACTGTAGGGTCGTATACTAGAATTAAGGTTGATAGCATCGTAAACAATATGCAACTACGAAAGATTTCAATCAATTTGGAAATAAACGGTAATTGATTAACGCCTTCGTATCTTAAGAATATCCTATCGAATAGTAATTTTATTTTCAATCAATTATACAATTATATTTGATATATGACCGTTGTTTATGGGACGTGCATTCACAGTAAAATTTTACTTAGGATTTTTTTACATGGAGAAGCCTTGGGCTCCACGAAATCCCCATGATTGTAATGCAGTTTATTTCTAATTTTTGATAAATAATTGTGTAGAAAGTAGAGGAAAATGAATTCAGGTTTGTTTCAGATAAAATTTTATCTAGATAAATGGTTTTATCTGGATATTTATCTAGATAATTAACTAGATATTTATCTAGATAATTAACTAGATATTTATCTAGATAATTAACTAGATATTTATCCAGATAAATAGTCAAAAGCTGTTTCAAGTTTTTCTAAAGTGAATTTTATGAAAACAAAATGTGCAAAATATAATTGAGAATAAATTTAAGCTTGTTTGAGATAAAATTTTATCTAGATAGTTATCTAGATATTTATCTAGATAGTTAACTAGATATTTATCTAGATAAATAGTGAAAAGCTGTTTCAAATTTTTGTAAAGTGAATTTTGTGACAACAAAATGTGCAAAATATAATTGAGAATAAATTCAAGCTTGTTTGAGATAAATTTTATCTAGATAAATGGTGTTACGTTATTTCTACAAACGATGTTATCAATTTGTTTTACAACGAATTTCTTGACAAATAAACAAAAATATAAATATAAACAGAAAGATAAATTTAACGGTGTCTGACATAAAATTTAGTGTACACACATGATGTTACGTTGAATCAGACAAAAAAATATGAAAATTAAATGAAAATTTGCCTAAGATGAGTATAATACATGAAGATTAAAGGGTAACTATTGTGCCAGTACAATTTCCCGAGTAATTTATCTGCTTAACTAAGCTAAAGAGATAAAAGTCTCAGAGAGAGGTTACATCTTTCTTTTTGTATAACAAGCGAATAAATACAGTCGAGCATCAGGTTTATCTTAAACTGTATCTTTATACGTACGCGGGAAATAAGGAAGAAGCAAAGGCGTGGCGGACACAGTATTCCACATCATCCGACGTGATTTACATTGCTGAGATGACTATCATCGGATATCTGGTCGTTATCATGGAACTAGACTCACGCATATGGTCTCACGAGTGAATCTATTTACGTCATGGACAATTTTTCTTTCTTACTTGCTTATCTACGATCTTGTGTAAATAATAAGCAAACCCTGGACTGAGCGGAAGCACGATACATATTTACCGTTCTAATTTTTAGATTTTCCCATTTTTTCATTTTCAAGTTTATAAAATTTGCGATTTGAAAATTTGAAAATTCTTATATTGTCGAATTTGCAGATTTTTGGATATTGATATTTACAAATTCACAGATTTTTAGATTTGGAGATTTGCAAACTTTTGGATTTTTAAATTTGCAGAATTTTAGGTAATAAAATTTACAAATTTTTAGACTTCTAAATTTTTAAATTTGCGAATTTTTAGATTTTCGAATTTACATATTTTTAGATATTGAAATTTACAAATTTTAGATATTAAAACTTACAAATTTTCACGTTTCTAAATTTTCCGTCACATTTTCGAAACTAGAAAGTATAGACATTTTTCAAGTAAATGTTCACATTTTTCAATTTTCGAACTTCATAATTTTCCATATTCTCGATTATACAGTTCACAATTTTCCACATCCCACAACACAGTAATTGAACAAATCAATTAAAAATTATAAATTAAACTGAAAATATTAATATTAAATTTAGGTACTCTTAATTCTCACTATCTCATTTTTAACGTATTATGTAGATAATATTATAATAATACATCTAACATATTATCTATATTATCTAAAATATTATCTACATTATCTATATTATCTAAAATATTATCTACATTATCTATATTATCTAAAATATTATCTATATTATTTAATATTATCTACATTATCTATATAGATAATATTTTCGTTAATATTACTTAGACAATAATTTCGTTGAACATATTTACAAAACCGTTGAAAAATGAACGTGTTATTAGAAAATTCTCTTAGGAACATAATTTACACAATGTTTCCCCTGTTTTATACCTTGCATCGCATTCCAACCTTTTTCTTCATTTTCTATCGCTTTAAGAAGAAGAAAAATAATTCCTACAAGCTGCACACCAATAAGCATAATCTAATAACATCGAAAAACTTTCATGGAATTCTCCCTACAATATTCCATACGAGCTAATTAAACTCAGGCGAGATGAAATATCGAGATACGTCTACTGTAACCCTCTATCGCAGAAACAAAAGGAACGAGTATTCGTTTCGCTTCACTTTTACTTATTTTCATCATATTCTTAATTTATATTATGGCCATTTATAATATCCATAATTTATTGGACTTTTCTTTGTTTATTACACGATTTATGATACAATTTTGCACGATGTATGCAATATAGCGTGAGTTATCTGTTCTGCGATCTGCAGCTTAAGTTAAGAGTATTTTTCAAACGGCTAAATTTATTTCGCGAGATTATTGAACACCTGGGAAAATTTAGTATTATTCGTTAAATTAATTTTCAAAAATTAATAAAATTAATTATTATTTAAATTTTGTATATACTATGCTATACTTTTTTTATACTAAATTTGATTTAAGTTAGCTTAAATTTAATTTAAAATATACATTTATTTAATATCTAAATTTAGTACTAACAATTTATATACTAAATTTTGTTTATTTTAATTTATATTATTTATATTATTTATTTGTATATTAAGTTTCAGTATATAATCTTTATTAAGTAAAATTTGTTATATAGTGCTGGAAGAATAAAACACAAAATTTTATAAATTATTATATACAACATAGTAATTGAAATTATGTGAAGTAATATACAATTATCATATAAAAACTTTATACAAATTTGACATTACATATAAGCATTTTCTATGCTGCAAGTCAGTTTAAAATACCAAAATTGATGAAGTATAAAGTAACCAGTCATGATAATTGACCAAACTACAGTAGCTCTCATTTTTATATTTGCATATTCAATAACAAAAATTTCGTAAGAAGAGTACCGTTTAAGAGATCAATTTATTTCTATAAAGCATGAGGAATAGTGTATCTATTTCTGTAACTGACCTCTTATTTCTGTAGTGTTGCAATAATTGATGATAATAAGTACTGCAATATTTCACATATGATCCAGTTTTCATGATCCCACAGATCTTCCAAACCTTTATCCCCGAGTACCGATGACAACCCAGGAGTTGGCGCGTGAAGTGCTGACGCAGGTGATTGGCTGGGCCCAGGGGATGGGCTGGGTCTAGGGGATGGGCGTAGCTACTTTGGGTCGACCTCCCGCGCCAACTCGTGAGTTGACAACACTAAGCGTCCTCCGTGAAACCAAAAATGACTATATCTACATAAATAATTCCTAGCAATAAATAACGTGTAATCTCAGTGGATGCAGATAATCATAGATAAAAAGATATTATTAATTAACTCATAACGTCCGATAAATTGAATAAAAGTAAAATTACAGTACGGGATCCACCCGGTAAGAAATAATAAACGAAAGTAACAAAAGTTAACCCCGAAGAGTAGTTTCATGATTGATAATCAAGCAATAGATAGAACGAAAAAGGAGCATAAAAAAAAGATATTCATCAAAGTCCGCCTGTTAGAGATGTCCAAGCGCAAGGATTTAATTATATAGCAAAATACCAGTTTTTCGCATCAACGTTGAATCTCCTCGCGTTATTAAATCCTTTTTTCTCCGCGTCGAAGAAGAGCGCTGTTATCGATCGAATTTATCTTCTTCCCATTTCGCTTGCATGGGAAACGGCAACTCGTTAGGAGAGGAGTGACCTAAGAGGCCGACACACGCAGGAGATGCGCCATTCAACCTTCGGAGCACGTTCTGTAATGAGAACGTATTACGAGCCGCAATAAAATCTATCGTTATCGCGCGAGTCCAACGATACGGATACACGCGGGCGAAAGAGAGAGAGGACGAAATATTGGACAAACGATAGAGAGGAGAGGATGTTCGGAGAACGAAAAGAATTCAAAGAGGCGCGCGGTCTGCTTTAGCGGAATCTGAAACGCCGACTGGATCGTTCTCAGCCGGATATCCGATGCACTGGAATCTATTCGTGTAATCTATTGCCCGCGTTGCAAAAAGTAATATGGCAGACTCGAGTTATATTGCCACGCTGCGAACTGCTACGGCAGTTCTTGGAATCGGTGATGTACATGCAATAGTTATATGACCACGCACGGAGTTGTGGCAACAGAAAATTCTTGGCATTCGGTTATATGTTGTGCACTCGTGTTATATTGCCACGCAGGGAAATAATACAGGGGAGAGGTCTTAAAGTCGGTGGTGTATAGAAAGCAATAGTTACATGACCACGCATAGAGTTGTGGACGCGGAAAATTCTTGGCATTCGGTTATACGTTGTACACTCGTGTTATATTGCCACGCAGGGAAATAATACAGGGGAGAGGTCTTAAAGTCGGTGGTGTATAGGAAGCAATAGTTATATGACTATGAAGTTGTGGCAACAGAAAATTCTTGGCATTCGGTTATATGTTGTACACTCGTGTTATATTGCCACGCAGGGATGTAATACAGGGGAGAGGTCTTAAAATCGGTATACAGGAAGCAATGGTTATAGGACTACACATGGAGTTGTGGCAATAGAAAATTCTTGGCATTCGGTTATATATTGTACACTCGTGTTATATTGCCACACAGGGATGTAATACAGGGGAGAGGTGTTAAAATCGGTATACAGGAAGCGGTTAGTTATATGACTATGGAGTTGTGGCAACAGAAAATTCTTGGCATTCGGTTATATGTTGTACACTCGTGTTATATTGCCACGCAGGGAAGTAATACAGGGGAGAGGTCTTAAAATCGATGGTATACAAGAAGCAATGGTTATAGGACTACGCATGGAGTTGTAGGTATAGGAAATTCTTGACATTTGGCGGTATGTCCTAGACTCGTGTTATATTGCCACATTTGGGGCAACAGGAGTATAACATTTTTGGGACTGGTAATATATAAGGAGTTTAGGAATTTTGAGAAATTGAGAACTTGGGAATTTAGGATTTTGAAAACATAGAAATTTTAGATTTTAGAAATTTGGGAATTTGAGTATTGAGGAACTAGGGAATTGGGGAATTTGGAGATTTGGGAATTTGGGAATTTGGGAATTGGGAATTGTGGAATAGGGAAATTGGAGAATAGGGAATTTAGAGAATGGGGAATTTAGGGTATAGGGAAATTGGAAATTGGAAATTGTGAAAATTAGGGAATTTGAGAATTGAGGAATGGGGAATTTAGGACTTGGGAATTGGGGAATACGGAAATTGGGGAATAGGGAAATTGGGGAATAGGGAAACTGCGGAATAGGGAAATTGGGGAATAGGGAAATTGGGGAATAGGGAAATTGGGGAATAGGGAAATTGGTGAATAGGGAAATTGGTGAATAGGGAAATTGGGGAATAGGGAAATTGGTGAATAGAGAAATTGGGGAATAGGGAAATTGGAAATTGTGGAAATTAGGAAATTTGAGAATTGGGGAATTGGAAATTGGGGAATAGGGAAATTGGGGAATAGGGAAACTAGGGAATTTGAGAATTGCAGAATGGGGAATTGGGGAATAGGGAAATTGGATAATAGGAAATTTAGGGAATAGGGAAATTGGGGAATTGGGTAATTGGGGAATGAGGAAATCTGTGAAATTGGGAAATCTGGGAATTTGGGAATTCGAAAATTTTTTAGTGATTTAAACATTTTCAGTGATTCAGAAATCCTCGATATATCACTAGAACATCGGAATAAACAAAATCTCACCGAAATGCATTAAAGAATATTACCATTTTCAGAAATATGTATCGCTACCCACAAAACATTACCTTGTCCCGCAGCGTTAAATACAAAATACGATTCTCCTATGGACGTTAAATTCATTGTCGAAAGACCCTAGGTAGTTCTGTTCGTTCGTTTCTCACTTTCTCTGCTTAGACGAACCGTAAGTATCGTCCGAATAGAACAATGTGCCATAATTCATGCCGTGAAATGTATAGAAGGTACTCGTGGTTGGAAGCTGCAGTAGTTCTCCCATGGAGGACATAGTCTATGGGGCAAAGGATGAAGGGAATCATTGAATCGTACCGTGTACTTCCCTCAGTTTACCGACATATTGCCATTCTCTGAACACTTTGGCTCATTCAGATACATTGCTTAAGTCTTGATTTAATGGCAACGCCATTTTAACGTAAATCAAAGATGGCTGTCGAGACACGTTCACAATGTATGGTTTAAGTTACCTTTTTTATCGATTTTGTTATATTTGGCTTAACATTCGAATATTTCGAAATACAAACACATATCAATAATTTCATTATATTGCATCATTCATAATTTTAATAGTAATATTTATAATACATTAGCATATTATTTACATTTTTGTTAAGTTTTGTAACATAAACATTGTACGGAAATCGGTTTATCATTCAATACAATCATTTTTAAAATACGTTAAATCTTATGTGGACGTTAATTGGGACATTTACCCTAATTCAAGACTGTATTCAGCTTCCGGGATTTGCCCTATTTAACCCATCAGTCGTCTGAAACGTTAGGTCGAAGGGGTTAATCAATGAACCTAAGTACCTTGTTATGTTTATCGTACTGCACCTTGAATCGGTACAGAGGATGTAAGAATTTACGAAGGATCAAAAAGAACACCACATACGTTGCTATTAATTGATTATGGTGCGTCATCGTGACTTATTAGCAGTGCGCTGGTTATACTCCTTGCTCATGAATTGCTTTTTGCACATATAAATGAGTTGTCAGGAGTTTAGTAAGTCATGTCACACCTTTCCATTTCAATTCCTTTTTGGTATCCATTTTGTACCTTTTTGGACCACCATTTTGTTTCTTTTCTGCCAACCATTTCGATATTTCACCGTTTTTGTTCCTTGCTGTTCGTCTGAAAAGTGTGATGCACCATTTTGTTCTCTTCCTTCACAATTCTGTTTTCTTGGCAGCCATTTTGTTTCTTCTCTGGCAGTCATTTTGTTTTCTGTCTGCTTTTGTTGCTTATTGTCCATTTGAACAGTGTGATGCACCATATTGTTTTTTCTCTAACATCCATTTTGTTCTCTTTCATGTAACAATTTTGTTTCCTTGCAGGCAGCCATTTTGTTTCTTTTTTTACAGTTATTTTCTTTGTCTCCGCTTTTGTTGTTTGCTGTTCATTTGAGTAGTGTAATGCACTAGATAATTGTATAAATTATTATGTAATTATTATAGTTAGAATAAATTGACTATAAGGACACCCTGTATATAGCACGGAATATATTTATGCGAATATCTGGAAAACCAAGAGCGAGCGACAATTAGACATATAAAGAGAAGTTGTCCGGAATGTCTTCCTTGACAACATATTTCAAGATCAATCTGATTGGATCACCTGCAGCTCGTATTTCCTTATTTTATCGGCTTATTATCAAATGTCCGTGCAGATCGTCATTACAGAGCAGATGACCCGTTAGAATCGTTGAAAGTGGTATCCGGGCGAGAGCAACCGGTTCCGGGCACGCGGTGCCCGGCATCCGGTCGTTCAGCTCGGTCAGGTGTGTTCGACGAACGCACTAAATCTACGGAGAGTTACGTGGCCGACACACGAATAAACGCTCGTACGGAGATTCATGGGGCAATTCACGGTGACTTGATATTGTTAGGGGCAAGGAATTATCCCCGGGCCGTGAATATAGAATCGGCGTGCCGTTCATCTGGTGAATCCGCGGTTGGCCAACAACAACAACGGACACGAACCGCGTGCGTACACGATAACGCCAACACGATGTTACCGAGCGTTGTAATGGTATTCGAGACGCTTGTAAAGCTGTCCGCCGCTGGTGGAGTTGCTGTCCACGAACGACGCTCAAAGAGCTATCGTGCACGGGGCAACGAGTGCAGGGCTCGATCGATGAATTACATCGAGGGCCTCTCTGTTAGGGATTTAGTCGTAGTATATACTTTCTCGCATCGTTACCTATCAATACAACTTTCTCGCTCGAACGTTCGATCGCGTTTATACCGGCGATCATTGTCGCTCAAGGAATACAGGACCGCTCAAAATAGGCGGACACCGTCTACGAACTTCGAGTTGACCGGCAAATTCAAGATAACCTTCGTACGTACTCTATATGACCCGTAGACGTATATAGCCGGAGTAAAGTCTTTGGGTAGCAAGATTCGCAGTGAGGACGAGTAGTGTTCGGTTAACTTCGTTTCTCGTCGGTGCTGTTCGGAGAACACGTGACACCTGACGGAAATCATAGACCCATTCGGGCGAAATGTCAGAGTGCGAAAAAGTGATGGGTGTTTTTATGTAAGGTATGTTGATTAAAAGTTGACATGTTAAATTATAAATGATTGAATGATATTTTCTAACATGCCTTCGTTCTATGATTTACAAAAACAACGAGAAACTCAATTTCATTTGTTTTTCATAAAATATACTTTTCAACTTGTCTCTAATATATTTACAGTGTAAGAACGCCCACAAAGCTCGTCGACGCTACTGTCGCCAATCACAGAGCAGTATTCTGCCGACAGGAACCGAACGCATCCGAACCCACCCGATTTACCACTACTGCCTTTTCAATCTTAAAGGTTTCTTCACTTAAATTAGTATCTTGTGTGTATATCGTGTAGTTTATATAATTATAGTTTGTATATACATTATTATTAATATGTAATTGTTTGTATTCAAATACATTTGTTTAAATTTGTGTTTGAACTTATTCATAATTAAGCGATAACCTAACAATCGAAAGAAATCTGTCATTTGATGTTTTGCTCCCGTGCTCTCTTAAGTCCACCCCATTTTAACGATCCAACGACGACAGAATAATAACCTTCTCTCCGTGAATGCATGATAAACGCGGTATTAAAAAAGAGGGAAAAGAGGAAAGAAGGATCTACCCTGGGAGAAGTGGACTCTCTCCCTTTTCCTCTGTACAGCAGATTTTCTGCGACTCGAGTGGCGTATTACTGAAGAATCTTAACGAGGACCTTCCGACGGAATTGTCCATCGGTTCCAATTATACTTTCCAGTGGAACTGCGGTTCTCAGGAGGGCGCCACGGTACGTTTGATTTGGAAAACTCCTGTAACGGATGCAGTTTTAATATTACCCGACAGAATTACAAGAATTTTGTTCAGAAGGTGGAAGGATTGCGAGAGGAAATGCAGAAGGGCATTTTTATTTAATGTGCACACAGATGCGACGTGCATTAGTAAGTGTAAGTAATAAATATGACTGTAGCGAAGCTTTTTGTGCTGCCCTTTGGCGGCCATTTTGAAAGATCAAAAAGGGAAACTGGGACAAATGTAATTTACAAAATTGAAAGTCCGATAATTAGAAAATTAATTGTATGGTTGTATACCTAGAATTAGGGAAATGAATATACAGGAATTTCTTTTGGTTTATTGCAATTTAGAAATTTAGGGATATCACATTCGAATCTAGGAAATTGGAAACTTAGAGATATGAAGATTAAAGAATTTGGAGATTTAGCGAATTGAAAATTTAGAAATTTAGAAATGTAGGAACTTGTGTATCAGGAGATCTGGAAATTTGGAGATTTCGAAATCTAGGGACTTGGGAATCTAGAATTAAGGACTTTCACATATAGGGAATTAGAAATCCGACGATTCAGAAATTTTAGGATTTCGAAATTCTCGAATTTGAAAATGTAATGTGTAAGCTTAAAATTTTAAGAATCTAGGAATTTAGAAATCTAGTAATTTGCTAATTTTCAGTCAAAGAAATCTAGGAATTTTTAAATATATGTACTAGGAAATTTAAAAGTTTCAGAATTTAAGAACATGGAAATCTTGGGATTTGAAAATATAGTAATTTGGCAATTGTTGGCTTAGCACATCTAGGGATTTTTTAATGTGGGGACTAGGAAATCTAGTAATTTATAAATATACAGGCGTGCACATTTTGGAATGCGAGGATATAGCAATTAGCAAACCTAGGGATTATGAAATCTAGGGATTTAGAAATTCAGTAAGTTGATAATTTTCATCCTAGAAAATTTTTGAACTTATACTTTAGAAAAATAAGAATTATGAAATTTAAAAATTTGAAAATTTTTGATACAGGAAATCCTGAATTTGGAAATCTAGTAATTTGCAAATATGGGAATTTTCGAATCTAGGGATTTTAAATCTAGTTATTTGGCAATTGGGAACCTAGGGAATCTAAGAATTTGGTAATGTATCGACTAAAAAATCTTAGTAATCTACAAACTTAGGGATTTGGGAATCTAGTAATTTGCAAACTTGGGGATTAGGGAATCTAGGGATTTCAAGATCTAGTTAGTTGGTCATTGGGAATCTAGGGAATCTAAGAACTTGGAAATGTATCAACTAGGAAATATTAATAATTTGCAAACTTAGGGATTTGCGATTATAGAAATCTAGTAATTTTACAATTTTACACCTAGGAAATCTAGGAATTTGGAAATTAGAAAATTCCGAGATCTAACAATCGAAAATACAAAATTTATCGATTCGAAGATCCGAAAATCAGTAAACTGAAAGTTCGAAAATAAGTAAACTTGAAAATTCCCCACATAATTTTCTTGAACGTCGCCATTTTCCCCAGAGGCACTCTATGCAGAATATCCACGGCAGTCTCCGAGGAACGAAAGTTTACCCCGAAGCGTTGGCGTAGTCGTCCGCTTTAAATGAAGGGTGGCGGAAGAAAGATGACGAGGGATAGATGTAAAGAGAAACAAAAGGGAGCAAGGCAGAAAAATATAAGGTCTGGCTGTCATCCACCAACGAGGGCTCTCCTTTTCTTTTAATTATATATCGAGCTGTATTCAAATGCAACGTTCACTGGTAATTGGAGTGGCATAACGAGTGGTCGGTAAAAGAAAATACGAGGACAGAGGAAACGTATCCCGCAAATGCTCGTAATGAGAGTACGCAGCATAATCAAACGTTGGATCGTTGTGTATTACCATAAGAGATAACTCTGTTAATGCCATTGCACTCGGTTTATCGGTCTCGTTATCGATACGTGTTATTGATAATGATCATCTCCGTACGATGTTGCTCGATTATTCGATGCTCTTAGATGAAATTAAGTTACGGCGAAAAAACTCGCGAGATCGTTCGATATTCCACTTTTAAACCTTTTAACGATCCGATTACCTTCATCTGCTTGTACTGTTTCATCTTATAGCTACTTGATTTTTTGGACACTTTAGATTATAGCATCATCGGTAGCGGAGAAACATCTATAAACAACTTCACATGGTTAATGTGCTATCTTGCGTAGTTTACTGCGCGAGTTAAATGGACTCGGACCGCCATTTGCATGCGGCTGCACAAGATGGACGCGGATACAAAATGGCGGCCAACATGGCGGTCCATGACGCGCCACATGGCGAACTTTGGAGAACCGATTCGTATTTTTAAAAAGTATTTATGGTGGAAAGAAGTTTCTGAATCTGTAAATTTAGAAATTTCCTATTCTTCTAATTTTACAAATTTCTAGATATGCATTTCCCAAATTTCTTTATTCTCAAATTCCTTTAATTTTATTTAATATGTAATTTATATTGAAGGTAATACAAACATATGTATAAGTATATATGTTTTTCTCATTGTCTTTACTATTAATTATATTTTATTTAATAAAATCTGGATATGTATTTGCTTCCGACCACACGTTTTCAGAATGCATGATATAAAGAATTTTGATCGTCATGGCAACGTGTTGCCTGCAAAATGGCGGACACTAGTGAATTCAAAAGGCAAATGCATCGATTGTAATCGTAGTGTATATTGTTTCCTTTATATTCGGGAATGTTTGGAAAAATACCAAAGGGATTTATTCATAGTTCCCATTTATTTTAGAAGTACGCAATTCACCGCCGCAAGTCTACTCCGCCGTCCTCCATGTTTGAAAAGGGAAAAGCGCGGGGCCCTTGAAATTTCAGATGCAATTTTTCCGTTCCATGCATCGATTCAAGAGCTTCAATCAAGCCCAAACTTTCGTACGCTAGAAAGAACTAAGAAAAAAACGACAGAGACGAAGAAATTGGCTATTCATCTTCTGTCCATGCTGCCTCGCAATAGCCCCATAGAATTTTACTTGCTATACAAGCCGAATATTTTCTAAAGTACATAAAAGAGCGGGAGCGGGTTGGAAAGAATAATTGAAAGGCTGAGAAAAGGGAAGAAAGAGAGAATGGAGGACGAGAGGCAAGCAAAGAAATGAAAGGACAAGCATCAAGGAAGCGAAAGATGCGGCTGCGCGACCGGCGATAAATGGAGGGGGTGAAATTAAAAATAAAAAAAGGTTGACGAAGAACGACGCGAACACGTGTAAGAAAAGAAGCCACGAAAAGTTGCGTGATAAAAACGGGATTCTTGCGGAACGGCGGCCAATATCTTTCGTTATATCGCCTTTTTCGGACTGTGCAACCATTCATCTTCTCGACTGTCAGATCAATCATGATTTGAATCTGGAAAAATTACTGTTGAGGCGCAAAACGGTGATGTACATTCAAATTTCAAGTTTTAATTGGAGAGGTATTTGGGGGGAGTATTTATGCGTCGTGTCAGTGCGCGATATATCGCCGCTGGTTGATTCACTGTATCAGATAATAGCATACGTGGAATTGTTACGAGTTGCTCGATGCACTATATTATCACGTATTGTTATAGTTTGAATTACTCTGTAAGCTTTGTAACTTCACTCCTTGTAATTCCCCGCACTGTAATTTCATGCGTTGTGATTCCACGAGTTTTAATTCCACTCGTCATAATTCTACGCTCGTTAATTCTATGCGCTACAACTCCACGCGTTGTAAATCCACGCATTGTAACTCGACGTTCCGTAATCTCACGTGTTGTAATTCCACGCGCCACAATTTCACTCGCTGTAATTACACGTGCCGTAACTCCATGCATTATATCTTCACACCTCATAACGACCTACATAGAAATAGTCTCGCGCAATATCCTTCGAATCCCAAAATTATAACGTTGCTAATTCAACCAGGGACTATTCAATTAATTTTCACTGACCATAATTGAAAGAGCTCAGGTTTCAGCATAGATTCTTTTCCAACGACAAAAATAACCAAACTTTAGCGCTTCTCCACAGTTTCTTAGTGTTGCAATTACAACAAGTAATACATATAATGTATCTAATGGTTAGTTGTGTTTGAGATATTGAAATTATAGTACAACAGCGATTCGATCAATATAAGTACTGCTTATAAATAACCGTGGAACCATTTACACCGTTCTTCAGGCTCTCATTCTGAAGGAACACCCGGTTTCGAACTATCACTTAAAGTCCAAGTCCCGGACAGCTACCAGCAATTCCAGGACAAATAATAATAGAGCGAAACGCGAGATAAACGTATCACAAGCTCCGTGCCTTATCGACAAACGATAAGTGAATGCAATATATGGAATAGTACACCGTAATGTTATACTAATATGAATCCTATCGTGCACGGAGTGCAATGTTCGAGTGCTATTACAACGTTGCACGTTGAATGCGATAACGCAAAATATAAACGACGATACGGCGAAGAGTGATATTGGTATTTCACTGAACATGCCCATCAGCATTGTAAAGCGTAAAATGTAACGCTTCGTTCAAGTATACCTTGTATCTTGATTCCGGAACACCGGCAAATCTCGTTCCTTCAATGTCATAAAACTATCATTATTTTGCCTGTATCGGTGCGAACGGATCTCCATTTTGTTCGCCGTAAATACTTGCATCAGGGGGATTTGCGATTGATTTCCGATTGTGGAAACAATACGAATTTTTAGCGTGTGAAATTTCAGATTTGGAAGTGAATGGGAGGTTCTGGAGATTTTAGTGTTCGTATGGCTATATAACACGTTGTGATTTGGCGATACAACGCGTGGAATTATTAACGTTGAAGTTACAGCGTATGGAGTTATGGCGCGTAGAGTTACGGCGTGTGGAGTTATGGCGCGTGGAATTACAACGCGTGAAATTACAGCGCGTGAAGTTACGGCGCGTGGAATTTCAACGCGTGAAGTTACAGCGCGTGAAGTTACGGCGCGTGGAATTTCAACGCGTGAAGTTACAGCGCGTGAAGTTACGGCGCGTGGAATTCCAACGCGTGAAGTTACAGCGCGTGGAGTTATGGCGCGTAGAGTTACGGCGTGTGGAGTTGTGGCGCGTGGATTTATGACGCGTGGTGTTACAGCGCGTGGAATTCCAATGCGTGGAGTTCTAATTCGGTGGAATGACGGCGCGTGGAATTCCAACGCGTGAAGTTATAGCGCGTAGAGTTACGGCGCGTGGAATTCCAACGCGTGAAGTTACAGCGCGTGGAATTCCAACGCGTGAAGTTACAGCACGTGGAGTTATGGCGCGTAGAGTTACAGCGCGTGGAGTTACAGCGCGTGGAATTCCAATGCGTAGAGTTCTAATTCGGTGGAATTACGGCGCGTGGAATTCCAACGCGTGAAGTTACAGCGCGTGGAGTTACAGCGCGTAGAGTTACGGCGCAAGAAATACCAGCGCGTGGAATTGTAACGCGTGAAGTTATAGCTTGTGGAGTTCCAAAACGTGAAACTACAGCGCGTGAAATTACAGCCCGTGGAGTTATAGTGCGTGGTGTTCCAAAGCGTGAAAGTACAGCGCGTGGGATTACAATACATGGAATTACAATGTGTAATAGGCAACTATCCATTTCAAATAAAGAATATTATTAAAAAATATCCACATGATGTATGAATATTAGTGTATATCTAGTGTATATCCTCTTGCAATTCTACACAAAATTAAAATACTCTTCCACAGCTCCTTACATTCGTCCGCTGCGTTATTACACTATTTAAAGGAAGCGTACATTTAATCGAGTTTATGTCGTTGATTAATCGCTTTGATTTGGTCGTGCAGCAGCCAATGTTCTATTAAGTATGTCTGATGAACCAGCTCCAACGAGTCCTATTTAATAAAATCGTTCCAGCGCGTTGCACCTTTAATCTTTGCGCAATTACCACCGGCTGACCTTTTCATGAATCACCACGGTTCCACGATGTTCTTCCTCCTCGATCGGTGTGCGGATGATGCACATGTGCATCTGCATATCGGATTACGCGAGTGCAAGAAGAGGAAAAGCGGAACGGGGAGCCGAGTGTATGGAAGGCAATCGCTTCGCATAAATATGTAACGCCGAAGAATGTTTTGCGTTCGCGCGTAATTGGCCGCTTGAGTCAGCGCTAGTTTCCTATCGCACAGGAGCGGCCATTTTGTGTTGCCGTGTCCTTTTGTAGGTGCACCGCGCGAAACTTTCCACCATCTTCCGCGAATCGATTACGCGTGGCTGTTTGAAAGATGGCGCAATTGCAACACGCTTGTTTCGAATAATTTAGATTCTGTTTACCTTCGAACCTTCACTGTTTGTTGGCTAATCTTGGTTATCGATTAATGGGCTCTTAGAGGGTGTCGTTTCGAAATTTATATGCTGCTTTTGGTTAGGTTTTATCGAGTATTATGCTTTTAATTCTGAATAGTTTCAGGAAGTTTATGGCGTTGTTACTGTTTTCGGTTAGGATAGATTAGGTGAATTTTTGGACTAAATTTTTAAAGTTCTAAATTTCCATACCTCAAAATGCCCAAATTCCTAATCTTACATATTTCAAAATCTTCAAATACCTAACCTTCCATACCTAAAAATCCCCAAGTTCTTAAGCTGCTAATCTAAAAATCCTTAAATTCCAAAATGAAAAAATCTAAAAGCACTTCCGTCCACAACTATCAAACAAAACAAAGTGCATCTCAAATCATAACCTTAAATTCCGGAATATCATCAACCACGTGCACGAAACAGCTCGGAAACTTTTGCACTTCGTATTCTTCCTCGTTTCATCCCATAATTCTATAAAATCACGCGAATCACGATGCACGTACGTCGTGTTATCCCAACGCGTCACCCAGGACACATCAGGATCAGCTCACGCGACGCAAATTGTTACTCTGATGCGGATTTATCGGATAAGCGTCGCATAATGAAGACGAGTGGAAGAAAGAAACCGATCGTTCTCGCTGCGAATCGGCTCGCCGTCGATCTGCCTTTGCAACTGTGAATAGAGATTGAATTACGATAACAAACGAACGATTCGCTTTTCCTGCCCGAGAAGGTGTCGCGCCATGCGTGCTGCGATCACGTGACTTGACAAATGGCGGACGATACGAATTCGAATTATTTCTACGGGACTGCTTATAACGCACTTCGATCTGATTATTCAATAGTCTAAATAGCTTCAGATTATTTCTAGCTCTATTTTCATACACGGTACTCTATTTGAACTTGATGGGTGCGGCGGTATATGATAATATAGTGTGGTAAAATTGAACAGTACTGATAGGTATGTAGAAACGGACACGTCTTATCGATTTCGATGACCTTGAAATATATTGTCAAGAACATCATTCTGAACAACTTTTCTCTGTATATGTAATTACCATTAGGCTTTAATTACACAGATATTTAAAAAAATATTTTGAATAGGGTTCTTATTTACAGAAGGCCACATACTTCACCGATTTCGATGACCTTGAAATATATTGTCAAGGACATCATTCTGAACAACTTTTCTCTCTATACGTAATTACCATTAGGCTTTAATTACAGAGATATTTAAAAAAATATTTTTACGAGGTTGTTATTTACAGAAGGGCACATACTTGTCCGATTTCGATGACCTTAAAATATATTGTCAAGAACATCATTCTGAACAACTTTTCTCTGTATATGTAATTACCATTAGGCTTTAATTACAGAGATATTTAAAAAAATATTTTTAATAGGGTTCTTATTTACAGAAGGGCACATACTTGTCCGATTTCGATGACCTTAAAATATATTGTCAAGAACATCATTCTGAACAACTTTTCTCTCTATATGTAATTACCATTAGGCTTTAATTACAGAGATATTTAAAAAAATATTTTTAATAGGGTTCTTATTTACAGAAGGCCACATACTTCACCGATTTCGATGACCTTGAAATATATTGTCAAGGACATCATTCTGAACAACTTTTCTCTCTATATGTAATTACCATTAGGCTTTAATTACAGAGATATTTAAAAAAATATTTTTAAAAGGGTTTACAAAAGAGGACACCTTCACCGATTTCGATGACCTTGAAATAGTTTGTCAAGGTCAACACACGAAATAACATCGATCTGGAATTTTAAAATATAGAAATCCACAAATGTCAAAGTTCAAAAAACTTAAATCTAAAAATATATAAATTTGTAAACTCAAAAAGACTGCCTAAAGTTCCAAAACAGAGAAACTCAAATTGATCAAATGTTAAAGTCCAAAACTACGAATAGCAGAATTTTCCAGCCAGACCAGTATCTTTGCAAACGATAAAATATCCGAAATGTGCTGTATCAGGAACTCTACCGCGTAAACACGATTGCGCAAAAAGTGTCAGTTGTTAGCAGTCCATTTATTCGAATGCACGTCCCTCTTCACCTTTATGGCTTTGCATCTTCCTATATTTCTCAGCACCTTTATGGCTTTGCACGTTCGCATTGAATTCGTTCTAAATGTACCGTATAAATTCCGCCGGTATCCGATTAAGATCCATCGGCGCAAAGACATCGTGTCGCTACTCGCGGAGATACGATCGGAATATATCTCAGCGTGTAAGTACAGGGAATCCGTGGAAAAATATTTTCCGCTTTTCACGAGTCGTCGGAAGACGGAGACGAATCTGGGATACGCTTCGATAATAGAATCGTTTGTTATGCTCGAGCATGCTCTGCCGCAATTCGCGCGAGAACTTTGTCAACATCACAGGGCAAATACTATGAATGAATCTCGCAGTTCCATTCTGTAAATTCACCAAACTATAACCTGCTCTGGCCATGTGTCATTGTTTTTTCTTCCACTTAACGATTTACTGACTTTAATCAAATAAAAGTTCTTTGGACTATTTCATGACAAATATTCGCGTGTATTATTGGTAGAATTCTGAGGGAAACTACGGTGTACTCTCGTTATATTGCCGTGTAGAGTACTGTGGGAGATGTAGGAGTGAACAGTTTTTGTAAGTGGTTTTGCTCGGAGTAATGTGTTTGGATCTGGGAACTTGTGAAGCTATTAATTTGAGAACAGTTGAATTCCGACATTTTGGTGTGTTTGAATTCATCATAAATTTAAAATAGGTAGGCATGAAAAAGGGAAAATGATTTAGGTATTCTTGAATACTTCTCTGAATCGATATATTTATGAATCTCTAAATTTATTAAGAGATAAGCATAAAAATTAGGTTAATGAAATTTCTAAATCTTGAAATCCATAAATCCCTAAATATCTAGAACTTCAAATCTCTATATACATAAATCACTAAATTTCTAAATTACTGAACTTGTAATGTAGGGAAGCTTGAAAATTAATGAAACTGAGATTTAGTAATTTTTAAATCTAGAATTCCCTAGATCCCTAAGTTCATAAATCCCTAAATCTCGTTATTTCTAAATATCTAAAACCCTAAATCTATAAGACTCTAATTCTTCAAGTTCTTAAGTCTCTTAATTATTAAAATAGATAAGACTAAAAATTGTTTTTAAACTCCTAAGTCCCTAGATCCCTAAATCATCGCATTCCTAAATCCCCAGATCTCTAAATCTCCACATCTCTAAAAATCTCTAGATCCTTAAATCTCCACATCCCTGAATCCTCAGATCATTAAATCTTCACGACCTTAAATTCCCAGATCCCTAAATACCTAAATACCTTAATATTAAATACCTAAATACCTAAATAATTAAATATCTAAATTCCTAAACTCCTAAATCCCTAAATCCCCAAATCTTCAAATCTTTAAATCCCTACATACCTAAATACCTAAATCCCAACTACCTAAATACCTAAATACCTAAGTACCTAAGTACCTAAATCCCTAAATACCTAAATATCTAGATACCTAAGTATCTAAACACCTAAATCCTCAAATCCTTGAATACCTAAATACCTAAATCCCTAAATTCCCAAATCCCTACATATCTAAATACCTAAATCCCGAAATCCCTACATATCTAAATACCTAAGTCCCCAAATCCCTACATATCTGAATACCTATATCCCTAAATCTCTAAATCCCTAAATCCTTACATCCCTAAATATCTAAATCCCCAAATCTCTAAATCCACAAATCTCCAAATCCCCAAATCTCCAAATTTTCAAATTCCCAAATCCTCAAATCCCCAAATTCCCAAATCCCCAAATCCCCAAATCCTCAAATCCCCAAATCCTCAAATCTCCAAATCCCCAAATCCCTAAATACCTAAATCCCCAAATCCCCAAATCCCCAAATACCTAAATCCCCAAATCCCTAAATCCTAAAATCCCCAAGTCCCCAAATCTCCAAATTCCCAAATCCCCAAATCCCCAAATCCCCAAGTCCCCAAATCCCCAAATCCCCAAATCCCTAAATCCCAAAATTCCTAACCACATTTCAGAGTTGCCGCCTTCGCAAACTTAAAGACCCGAAAATTTATAAACGAAGACCTACTAAATTTCTCAGCACCGTACAATGACGGAGAACTGTCGTCAGCGAAAGTCCACGTAAAACGGAACACTGTCAGCGATATAAATGTTGACAATATAACGGGAGCGTACCGTAACTACTATTCCAAGCACGACCAGCCAAACTGCAAAACGTTAAAGGACTCTACCACCACCTTTGCCACGGACAATTCCGAATTCCAACCGTGTAGCAACTTTTTGAAGCACCCTATAGAAAGAACAAGAGGATTCAGTGTCTGGTCTGCGTCCAAATTGCTTTGCAAGACACGCGAGTTGCGCGAAGGCCGGATACAACCCAGAGGACGAATTACACAGGTCTGCAGTTCTCGACTGCACAGCTTGAACCTCGCCTTTATCAGCATGGTAGAATTGAATTTCGGCCTGAAATTCCCATACAACAGGCAGATTTATCTTCGCCTTGGGCTTACACAAGTAGGCCTGCTTGCGGAGAAACATCGTTATTACTTTCGACCTGCAACTGTCTCCAGAACTTTATCTTAATTCTTAAATTAATCTTTGATTAAATTCGAATATGGCTTCAGGTAGTCTACAGGTAATACACAATTTCTTGTGTATTACTAGTTTTGTAAATATTAACACCATGTCACTTTATGTCCCTCAATCAACCCCCGAGTTCGCGTCGACCCAAAGTAAAAGAAGCTCCCACCATGAACACTTCCAAGTACATTTCGATCCATGTTTCCTCGGAATATTTCGAATAAATATTAGCGAAAAATATTTAGAGAACTTAAATAATGAATTGCACTCTTCATGGTTAACTATAGTCGATGCGGCTAAGTATGAGAAACACTGCTAGAGTGTTCGATCCCCTTAAGCACAATCTATCGGCATAATTGATCAACTGCATCTCATATGAATCGAAAACCGCAACAGCCGCGGAGCAAAGTGGATCGATAATGAACCCAGTTCGATTTTTAACCGAGCTGTATCGCCACGCCGTCTTTCTGGCCGCACAACGCTGATCATATCGGTATAGGGTGTTTGAAAATTATATTCTACGCTTTTGCTATTGAAAGTCGTGTAGTACTGATCGAGAGGATAAAAAGTCTCAAAGGAAAGATTGGTTCCGCAATCGTTTTCTTGAAAAATGATATTCAACTTTCATTACCGATAACTCAGGAGGTGCATCCTTCGAGGAGGTGGTTCTACATGAAAAAGTAAGTAAAAAACGTGCTATCAAGTTTTTTCGTACGACGTATCGTTTTCGAGAAAATCGACTTTGAAGTTTCATCAGGTATGCACACGACGCCATTTTGTTCCCCGTTGATCCTGTAATGGCGGCCATTCGCTCGTACGCGTATCCGACGAATCTTCGAAATCGGTTTTCTCAAAAACGAAGCGTCGTACGAGAAAACTTCGTAGCAAATTTTTTACTTACTTTTTCGCGTAGAATCGCCTCCCTTAAGGACGTGCCTCCATTATCACTCCCTGAGTTATCAGTGACTTCAACATGATTTTTCGAGTGTAGTTGCGTTCCTACCAATTCGACCACTTCGAAGGAGGTGCAGAATAATATTGAGGTAGTGACATGCAATTCTCGAACACCCTGTACACATTACAAGAGTGCTCACGCGATCTGGCGAGATAATTATTGCGATGCAGCATGCAGTATGTCAAGCGATACGCGAGAAATTGCATGCAATCGTGAGCCGAGCCATCTCGGCGGGGGTTCGAACCCC
Organism: Megachile lagopoda; assembly: GCA_036983795.1. NCBI lineage: Eukaryota > Metazoa > Arthropoda > Insecta > Hymenoptera > Megachilidae > Megachile > Megachile lagopoda. The sequence continues at coordinate 4,452,700 of CM072793.1, forward strand.
TTTGGACAGAAAGAGACCGAACGTTGTTTGAACGTGGTCGTCCCCAGATGTTATTATTCTCTGGTGATTATTATTCTTGCGGCGGTACGTATATAAAGTCGATCGGGTACCTTCCCTTCCGAGAAGTGATATTTAATTAATGGGCGGTGGGCAACGGACCAACAGCAAATACACGGCATGGCGGTCCACTCACGAACACGTTGTTCAAACATTCACCTGTCCCTTTTACATGCGGACGCTTCGCTGTTTATTGTTTATGAGATGGATCCCGATTATAGAGTTATTATGTGGTTCACTGGTGGGCTACTTTAACTTTCAGCCACTGGCGTCGCTAGGGAGATGGGCTACGGTACTGGGATAGTGCGAATTGTATACAACAGCTTACATTCATCAAATTTACAAACTTCAAATGTTCAGCATTGCAAATTTCTGAGTTCCTGAAACTGGAAATTTTTGCAAAAATTTTTTGAAGGTTTGTTGTTTGAAAAATTGGAAGAAACTTTGCGAGGATTTAAACTTGTGATTAAAACGTTAGAGGATTATTATCGAAATGATCAAAATTTTGCAAACTGAAGGTCTAAAACGTATAAATTTTTACATTTCGCAATGTTAAAATTCCAAAATACTGAAATTACAGAATGATTAAATTCCTATATTCACCAATTCCTACATTCTCCAAGTTCAACATTCCCAAGTTTCTACATTCCCAAATTCCTACATTCACCAATTCCTACATTTACCAATTCCTACATTCCCCAATTTTAACATTCCCAAGTTTCTACATTCCCCAATTCCTTCATTCCCAAATTTCTACATTCCCCAATTCCTACATTCCCAATTCCTACATTCCCAATTCCTACATGCCCAAATTTCAACATTCCCCAATTCCTACATTCCCCAATTCCAACATTCCCCGATTCCCACACTTCCCAATTCCTACATGCCCAAATTTCTACATTCCCCAATTCCTAAATTCCGAAATTTCTACATTCCCCAATTCCCACACTTCCCAATTCCGACATGCCCAAATTTCTACATTCCCCAATTCCAACATTCCTCAATTCTTACATTCCCCAATTCCGACATTCCCCAATTCCTACATTCTCCAATTCCTACATTCCCAATTCCTACATGCCTAAATTTCTATATTCTCCAATTCCTACATTCCCCAATTCCTACATTCTCCAACGCCTACATTCCCCAATTCCTACATTTCCAAATTGTTATATTCCCAAATTCCAACATTCCTATATTCCAAAATTCCAAAAATCCGAAATTCCAAAATTCCAAAATTCCAAAATACCAAAATTCAAAAATTCCAAAAATCCCTATATTCCAAATATTAAGAATTCCTGAATTTCTAAATTCGAATGAATTTCAACTAAAAAAAACCATTTAAAAACATGCTTTCCATTAGGTGTGCGATTACGTTGCAGAATCCTGTTCGTGGATTAATCAGTATCGTATTTCCTGTAAATAATTACGCGAACCGGTAACGTTGATATAACAAATTGATTTAGAGCATATTAATTTCTGTTTCAATTAACTGCTATCTCATGCATTAACGGGACGAGCATAAAGCTTAACGGTGTGGTGAAATATTTTCCTCCTGGAGAACCGTTTATAATAGCGCGATCTCGTATCTTTTGCGAGATACAATCGCTGCTTTAAAATTATATCAAAATACGCCTATGAATTTCTTGTGCCTGTGCAACTTCCACTATCCTTCGAAACATTAACTCCATTTCAATTTTCTTTTAATTTTGACGTCATCAAAATTTGGGCTACATTTTTGAATATGCAAACTAACAAATTTTCCTGTATTCCCACAATTAATAATCGTAAATATCCAAACACCAAGTTCATAAATTTTCAATACATCTCCAAGTGCACATCGATTCATCCTCAGAACTCCAGAAATCTCTATAAATCCCTATAAAGAGATAGGAGGGCAAGGTTGCCATACTTTCCCCAAGGAGATCGTATTTGCTCTAGTCCGTATCGAAATTCGCCATTGGCAACGACTTAATAAATTATCGCCGTATAGGGTCAACCCAGCAGAGGTTCCCAATTACGCGATGTTACGCGCAGACTCCGGTTCATTCTTGGACCATGTTCTACTCCGAGCAGATATGGGCTTTCGACCAACAAGGAAGTAAACGCGAGAAGGAGCAGCGCACATTGTTTCATAGCGGTTCGAAGAAACAACGTGGGTGCTATTGAACACCCTAACGAACGCCTACCTAACATCATCCCATTGTACGTGAACGCACCGTGGTGCTCCAGACGATGCATAAGTTGCCATTACCGTACCACGTACCCGGTGCCTGTTTTGCATACAAAAAGTGTGGGCGCATTGTCACGTAAATTAAGATATAAATACAGAGTGCGCGGTAATGATAGGCCATTCGCGAAGTATGACCGTGAAACCCTTGTAACATCAAGGACGATTTTACATCGGATCAAGCTAGGAATTGGGAGGTTGATCCAGGTGTTGGGGAAAGCTACTATAGGTGCTATTTAGGAAGGAGCTACTATTTAGGAATTTAGAGATGTAGGCATTTAGGGAGTTAAGGAAATAGGGATTTAGGGGTTTAGGGATTCTGAAATTTAGAAATTTCAGAATTTAGGAAATTTGGGGTATTGGATTTAGGGATTTGGGAAAATGATAAATTAGAAATATGGGGATGTAGGAATTGGGGAATGTACAAATTGGGAAATGTGGGAATTGGGGAATGTAGGAAGTGGGATATGTAGGAATTGGGGAATGTAGAAATTGGGGAATGTTGGAATTGGGGAATGTTGGAATTGGGGAATGTTGGAATTGGGGAATGTTGGAATTGGGGAATGTTAGAATTGGGGGATGTTGGAATTGGGGAATGTTGGAATTGGGGAATGTTGGAATTGGGGAATGTTGGAATTGGGGAGTGTAGGAATTGGGGAATGTTGGAATTGGGGAATGTTGGAATTGGGGAATGTTGGAATTGGGGAGTGTAGGAATTGGGGAATGTTGGAACTGGAGAATGTAGGAATTGGGGAATGTAGGAATTGGGGAATGTAGGAATTGGGGAATGTTGGAATTGGGGAATGTAGGAATTGGGGAATGTAGAAATTTGGGAATGTAGGCTTTACGAATTGTAGGAATTGGGGAATGCAGGAATTGGGGAATGTAGGAATTGGCGAATATAGAAATTGGGGAATGTAGGAATTGGGGAATGTAGGAATTGGGGAATGTAGGAATTGGGGAATGTAGGAATTGGGGAATGTAGGAATTGGGGAATGTAGGAATTGGGGAATGTAGAAAATGGGAAATGTAGAAATTTGGAACTTGGGAAATTGGGAATTTTGGAAATTTGAAAGTTGGGGAATTAAAAATGGTAGAAATGCAAAAATGTGAAAATAGGTAAATCTCCAATCACATAAATTAAAAAAGATATAAATTTGGAAACTTAAAGATTGAAAAAAGGTCAAATTTAAAAATATATAGAAAACATACAAATTCATATAAAAATCAAAAAATATCTAAATACAAAACAATCATTTGCATATAAAGTAAATTTATTCAATTCCACACCACATAAATTCGTGCACAACCCAATTAAAATCCATCCGAATCACCAAAACTCCCAAAATCTCCAACCGCATTTCCAGCTTCCCAAATATTTCCACACAAGACCCGGAACCTTTCTCTCCCATAAAAATGCAAACCAAATGTTTCACATATTTCGTAAATGTTCCCCGACGTTAAAGAACGCTGTAACGCGCGAAGAGAACGCTCCGCATATATTCGGTTTATCGATCCGTTAGACGACTGTAAATACGTTGATGTGTCTTGCCGCCACTTCTGTCGCAAGAAAATCCCTAGAAAGCAGAGAGTTTTGGCGGACACAAAACGACCGGAGGGACATTGAATACCGGCTGTTACGAGTACGTGTCGCGATACAACGTATCCGACTGTGAAAAGCGTCGATGTGTGCTCCTCACGAAGAAGGTTCACATTTGCGAAATGTTCCTTCGGTCTTGTTTTATCCCAGCGTTCCATAAAACACGCGAATCTTTCGAACAGCTGCCGGTTTCCTTTCTTCTACCTTCTTGTTTGCGTTTCTTTCCTCTTTTCATGAAAATTATTCAGATTTACCTGCATTTAAATGTTAATCTCTTAGACACGAGCCACTATGGTTGCTTTCGAATCATCTCTCTCTACGACCACTAAATTCTGTTCCTTATTCATGATGAATAAGTGAACATTATTTGTAACGACTCTGTTCATTATTTAACTGAGTTTCAGGCTTCTTATTAAACGTTTAGGCTGTCCGGCGCATAGGCACTTGTTCATGATCGCGCAAGGCTCGAAGCTATCGCTACGGGCGCGCGTAATCCTCGCGCTCTGATTGGTCCGTGTTTTTCCTTAATAACTCAAAAACGAAGCTTCAAACCCCATTTTTGCAAAGGAAAATCTTTTTCAGAATGACATTCCCCACCACCCCCTACGGGGAGCTACACTAGTTACGAGACACCACAGGTTGTCATATGTATCTTATATACAGATATAAACATAGATAAAGGAATTTATAAAATTTCATAGAGGTGATTTTAAGGTTATGGACTTCACTATTTTCCTACATAGTCCTTTATATATTAAACTATTCTTAATCTGCCTTGTACAGAGTAAAATATCAACAATGACGATGTGAAATTTTCACTTTAACTTGATAAAGTTTTGACAAAGATTAAACACAGTTCAAAATGAATTTTATCAAATGCAATTTAATTTTAAATTTAATAATGTTTACGAAGTTTGGTATAATTATTAACGGAGAAAGCATTTCGCAATCGCAGTATTCCAAATATTTCCGTCCCCAATTACTCCTCCCCGGGAAATGCTACCGCATTACTAAGCATTTCTCATAACTAGCTGAACATAGTTGAAAAGCTTCTAAAATCGTGTTGTAAAATTATTGCTACAAGAAATTCCAGGACCTGTTTCCCACGGGACGAGGAAAATCCTCTCCAGTCTATGTTTATCCAGTTAAAATCCTTAGCGTTCCGCCATGCTGCTCGATCTAACCTCGACAGTCTGCAAATAATGCCTGCAGAAATTGCTGACGCTCCAATTATATCGCATTCGTCAGCTAAAAAACAGTGCAGTTAGTTTGAACGAATAATATTAATGGAAATTAACTTTCAACTTAACAGTACATAACCCTTAATTAATATCTCCGTGTTTGTCTAATATTTTCGTGCAGTATTGAATATATAATTAATATTGTATAATTTCGCATCGATGTAATTAGATATCGTTCGTATCGCTAACGTTGTAGTATTAATTTCATCTGGAGCTTTCCGTAATTTCAAATACATATGCTCGGCATAATGAGCATTGGAAAAAGGTTAACATACGATATAATAATTTTATCGAAAACGAAGCGTTTAATTATTTCTGAAATGGTCACTCGACGTACGGTTAATTTATTATAAATTCTCAATATCTGTCGCCGTATATCTCATTAAATTTCAACAATGTTTATTAATTGTTCATGAAACACGCGCTGCTCCTAATATTGAAACATGGGCATAATAGAAACGGTCTTTCGTTCGATAGTCGATAATATGAATTTTCGAAAATATTCTTCTACTTTCATATAACAGTAATTTTCCGTAATATAATATTGGTACAATAATTTTTTATTAATCAATGATATTCTATACTTTCTTAATTAGGAGTCATATTTTTATACTTTTCAATATTTATTAATGTTTATTTATTTGTCACAAAATTTATTAATATTTGTTAATGTCACACAAGTTCTTTAATTACTTACAAAATTTCTTTTTAGTAAAAGTGTTCAAATGACTCTTATTATATTGCCATGGAGAGTTCTGTATTTTTCTGTGTTTATTTGGATTTGCCAATATAATGAGAGTAAGTAAGAATATGTGATTTGGAATATGACATAAGTACATTTGAATTTGGGAGCGTAATGAAAATAGACAAGTGTAGTAGAATTTGGCAATAAAGTGAGAGAAGATAAATAATTAGATTTGCGATATTAGTGACACCTTTCAAAATTGTAAACTTGTGAATTTGAACAAGTAATTTGAAATAGGTTTCAAAAAAGAAAACTTGTGAACTTAGAAGAATAATTTGAAATAAGTTTCAAATAGAAAACTTGAGAATTTGAAGAAATAATTAAAAATAATTTTCAAAAAGAGAAATCTTGAACAAATAATTCCAAATAAGATAAAAAAGAAATTTTGTGAACTCGAACAAATAATTTAAAATAACTTTAATTTTCTTAAGTTATTTCACATGTTTTTACTTGTGAATAAACTTCTCTAGTAATTTTAGCGTTAAAGATTTATATCTAACAAATAATAATCGCAAAAAGCATTAGATTCGTAATGTTCATGCCGTTAACGTTCATGGGTGTGCAAAGAGTGGAACTGCTGTATGAATTTGTCAGCCATGCATGGCTAACAAATACCGAGACTGTGTTTCTGGGTCTCAAACGTCCCGTAGATCAGAATCGAGGTAGAAGGCGTTGAATAAACAGAAGCGGTGGCCGCAAATTCCAAAGACGTCCTGTATTAGTTTGTTGTTGCACATTGTTTGAAGTTGCTTCTGCCATGATGCACTTTAACTTGCATCGCGATGTTCGAAATACAGCCATCTCTCGAGTAACACGGTACTTGAATTACACGAGATGGCGGATAGCATGGTTAAAAGTTGCAATAACTCTACATTGAAATCATTAAATTTTTCTTGAGTTGACATTCTCATAATTAAATTATTCCCAAAAATATGATACGTGTACTTTCATAATTTACTTCTCTCTAATGATCTTAACCCACGAGTTGGCGCATGAGGCTGGGATAATATTAGAGTTATCGGTACTAGGATTATTAGCACTAGGGTTATGGACACCATGACATAGGCACTAGGATTATTGACACCAGGACACTAGGATTATTAACGCTAGGATTATTGACCTTAGGACAGTTACCATTAGACCTACCGATGTCAACCCACGAGTTGGCGCGTGACCCGGATTAGAGCTACTATTGGTCAGAATAGAAAAATGGACGCCTCACATTTTCGGTATATTGGCTCGCAATTAGGCCAAAAACAGTCGGCAAACGTCTCGAGATAGTGCGAATTGCGTTCAGCAGTTATTGTCGTTATTCTTATTTGCCGAAATGTAGCTGGAAGTGTTCACGGTGGATAGGTGGAGCGAGTGGCTTCTTTTACTCTGGCTCGACCCACGCGCCAATTCCTGGCTTGTCTACAGAGACTGCGATGATCCAAGGGAACGTAGGGATTCTGGGAAGCTAGGAAATATGGCGATTCCGAGGACTGTGAGAATCTAGGGAATTCAGGAACTGTAGAGAATGTGGGGATGTGACCTAGGGATCCAAGGGACTGGGGAGATCCTAGCGAACTTGGCACTGGAGACTGAAACTATGGATAGGGAATAAGAGTCTTAGGAACCATGGGGACTATGGAATACTCTAATCTATAGTTCTCAGAGAATTTGAGAGTGAGATCAGCAGTTGTCATTATTATTCTTTGCCGAAATGTAACTATGGGGATAGATGGTAACTATGTTCACAATGGGGATAGGTGGAGCGAGTGGTTTCTTTTACTTTGGCTCGATCACGCGCCAACTCGTGGTTTAACTTTGGTACATATACCATAACATTTTATATTTTTATATGTACAGTATTCCAGTATATGTTTGTAAACTACAATACATAATCAATAACTTCGTTATAATATATTTAAAACAAATTACTGCTCATATTAATGAACAACTCAGTCATGATACAGTTAATACAAATGACAGTAGATTATAATTACAGTTAATGAATAATAACAGTTACAACTGATAAATAATGACAATCGGAATTAATGAAATAATTACAGTAACAGTTAATATTTATGATACGAGGTTATAAGTGATTGAAAATGGTGTTCTTAAGAGGTGTACAAAGAGCTTTATAAATGGCTGTTTATATGCATGTCTAAACAAGCTTGTAACCAACGTTCTTGTCGCTTAATTTATCGGAAAGATGTATCGATATCAACAGTCTCACTTTAGAAATGACGGATTGACATTCGATCGAGAAACGCGATTACCCTAACCGAGGTATAATCATTCTTCCCTGATACTCTAAACGATCAATCTCGTGTGCAAGACTACTGGATCGGTTCCAGTTTAACTTTGTTTTAAACTACGAACACGTTTTCAGATTGTCTTTTTAGTGTTTTCATGCGAGACGGGGAAATCTGCACAGCAAACCGCACATACAACGTAATTTAGTGTCGCTTATTGGAGATAGAGATGGGGAGTTAAAGAGATAGCGAATTTTTAAGTTGCAGATTTTGTGGATTATAGAGATTTTAGGGAATTGGGATTTTGCAGATGGGTTTTGAAAATTTTGGAATTTGGGGATATTGGGATTTGTAGATTTTGGGATATTGAGATGTTTAGGTTTACTTTGGGGATTCTAGGGATTTCTGGGAATTTGGAGAATCTGAGATATGGGGTTTGAGGGTTTGGGAAATTTAGAGATTTGAGGAGTTTGGTAATTTGAGATTTAGGAATTTGGGAAATATGGGAATTGGGAAATTTGAGATTTGGGAAATTTGGGAATTGGGAAATATGGGAATTGGGGAATTTGGGAATTGGGAAATTTGGGATTTGGGAAATTTGGGAATTGGGAAATTTGGGAATTGGGAAATTTGAGAATTTGGGGAAATTTGGTAATTTGGAAATGGAGATATGGAAACTTTGAGACTTAGAACATTTTGGAAATTGAGTATATTAGAACTAATCTCTAAGCAATTTGCAAAATTAAAAATTTGAAGCCTAGGAATTAAAAAATGAACAAACCTGTTCAGAAATGTCTAAATCGCTAACAGAATTTAAACAAGTACCATACCTCTCCATTTTCCGTAGAATTTCTGTAAAATACTCTGAACTATACAAATCAATCCATAACCCAACAGATTTGCAATAAAATTAAAGCACCGAAATTCAGACAGAGATTACCCAGGGGGATTTTCATCGAAGCGTTAAAAGCGTTAAAAGCTTTCCAATTTTTCGTTCAATATTTCACCACCATACGAATCGATATCCCATTACAGAACGATGTTAATTTCCCGTCACACGTTGTTATTTATTTCAACAATTACATTCATCGCACGCGAAACGGTAAACTGTAAAATTCACGTTTCCCTCGAAACTCATTCCCTAATAGCCGTTTTTGATGCAGCCGCTGCACCGAGAGGTACAAATGATTAAAATATAACGTAAAAATTTCTTGCTTTCAATTCACGCTGAAACCAGCTCCATTAAAAGCTCGTTAAAATTTCCTTTCATTCGCGCTCCCTCTCTGTAATATATTTTCGTTCGAAGATTGATCAAGGTAAAATTTATAAAGGTTTCTACTTAGAAACTTTTACTGGGGAATTTCTTTAGAAATTTTTCAATTATACTGTGTTTTATATATGGCCGTTTTATCATTTTTTAATGTTCGTTCAGTTTTTTTGGAAATTTGGAATTTTATTGCTTGGTGTATTTTGACAAATGTAAAATTTGATAAAAATTTTGTAAATTTTGTGAATTTGAAATTCAATGAAAATTTTGGAAATTTTATAAATCTGAAATGTAACAAAAATTTTAATGGAAATTTTGAAATTGAAGAATGGAAATAAAATAAAAATAAGCAACAAAATATGTTTATTTTCGTTATTTATATTAGACACATTGTTATTTATACGAGTTTTTATCAACAATTAAATGTATCCCAATATACAATAATACATCAATAATATTATTGATTTATTGTTGCTTTTGTTATCATTGATTTATTGATGTTACTATTATTATTATTATTATTATTATTATTAATACAAAATTTTACTGTTATAAATGACTAAATATATTTAATTAAAAACATAAATTAATAAAAAAAATTTGTGCACTTTATTTTATGAACCATGAAGAAATTTATTTACAAAAGCTTTGAAACTGTAAAAATAAAGTTTCTTTTAAAAATAAAGCCGTATATGAAAACATTTTATTTTATTTCATAGTTAAATTTACTTTATTTCATTATTAAATTCATTTTATTTTATTGTATTATTAATTTTATTATATTTGATTGAATTGTTAATTTTATTTTATTGTTCACTTTATTGTATTATTAATTTTATTATATTTGATTGAATTGTTAATTTTCTTTTATTGTTCACTTTATTGTATTATTGATGTTATTTCATTTTATTATTATATTTGATTGAATTGTTGACGTTATTGTATTATTTTACTTCATTTTATTATTAATTTTTATTAATTTTATTTTATTCATTTCTAACATATTTGTTCATATAAATCCTCGCTTTTTCACTTATACCGAATCAAAAGCACTGCCTAGGTAAAGGTGCAAGAACAACTCGGTAAAAAAGCGCGTTTAAAAAGTTTCCAAAAACTAAACACTGTAACCGGAATCGCAAGTCAGCAGACAAGTTATGGTTCCGTCGTTAAAGGTCAGAATTGCTTTGGAAAATTCATGAAATTCAATTTAGCGGTGCATGCGGGAAAGAGAAGTTGTAGAACTTTCCTCGAAGACTGCACCCTCTATCGGGAAGCATAAACTTTTTTCGATTACTCTACGTCACGTGCGAATTCGTTTCCGATGTTTCAAGGAAACAAGTTTTCCCGGAGTTTTCCCTGTCGATCGTAGACTATAAGATAAACGTTTTCAATGAACGGATATAAATTATTTACGAGAAGAATAGACCAATTAGGAGTTGCGAATTCTTTTTTTAACTCGCTCGTTCGCGTGCACGGCAGTCGTTCGAACGTTAACAGAATCATGATGGCGGATTAAAGTTAGGTTAGGTAGGTTCATTACGTTGATGCAGTTTCAGCTAATTTTAAGGACCTTTGTCACGTGCTTTTATTATTAAACGAGAGAATTAAGGAAATTATGCAATTTAGGAAATTGTGGACGGTGGTTTTTAAATTTATGTATTTTTGGTCTTTTAGTTATTTTATTACTACGCTTTTTGTGACGGGAATTTGTGAATTTTTGAATTTAAGAATTTTTGAATATCTGAACTTCTGAATTTCTGAATTTAAGAATTTTTGAATTTCTGAATTTCTGAATTTTCAAATATCTACATTTCCCAATTTCCAAATTCCAAAATTGTAGAACTTCCAAATCCTCAAATTTCCAAATTCTCAAATTTCCAAATACCTATATTACCAAATTCTCAAATTTCCAAATTTTCAAGTCATCAAATTGAAAAATTGTCAATTTCTCAAATTTACAAATATCTATAATTCAAAATTCCGAAATTTTCAAATACTTATATTACCTAATTCTCAAATTTACAAATTTTCAAATCAACAGATTGGAAATTTTCAATTTCACAAATTTACAAATTTTCAGATCTTCAATTTCTTAAATTTTCTAGTGTTTATATTACAAACTCAGACTTTCAAGTCCCTCGATTTTGAAATTTCCAAATTCCCAAATTCTCAAATTTTCAAATTCTTCAATTCTCAAATTTCCAACTTTATCTCTGAATTTCCAAATTCTCAATTTTCCAAATTTCCTTCATGTCGTCAAATCTCCAAATATTCACCCCAGCTAATTTTCCCCAAAACATCCCCCTAATCGCCCCACAATTCATACAATCCCACAATCCTTCAATTCAGCGATAAAACTTACGTATAAAAGTCACACATACCGCACCGTTTCCCAAGTACGTTATCATACGGAAGAATAATCCTGAAAGAAAAGTGAACCGTATAAAAATTTGAAACTTCATTTGAAAGTTCGTTTCAACCGTACAGTTTCCGTGGCTCTATTTTAAATTTCGCCGGTCGAAATTCGTGTTTTTACAGGAAGAATCATCCCTTTCATGAGCGTACCAGACCCTTTATGTCTGGGATGAATGCATCAGACGTATCAGGTTTTCGCATGAGAGGCTTTTAAAGAGGCTCAACCCCGTTTAATGCAATCTGCCAGAGCATTGACGCGAAACTTTCGGTATTTAGGGTTATTCGCATGTTTCCCATTACGATCATATCTGTCGGGGTACTGTCGGCAATTGTATTCATAGTATTCCTATCTGTCGAATTAATTAATGGAGATATTTCAACGGGCGGAATGTTAGCCACGATTTGTTGTGCAGAAGCAACAATATCGTTCCAAATTTCATGAAGACATACCGACGCAATTTATAGCGATTATCTAATTGAGTGGATACGGTTTCGGTTAATTAGCGCGTTACTGCTTCATTTCATTTATTATCGTGTTCTACTTAATTTGTATCTTTATATGGTATCGTTCTTGCAAATTTTCATATGTGGCCAGATAGATATTTGACAATTTGCAAATATCGAATTATCGGACTTTTGGATACATGTATGAAATTATTCAATTTTACAATTATTCAATTTTTCAATTATTCAATTTTTCAATTATTCAGTTCTACGGGTTTTCAATTTTTAGTGGTTGTATTATTGAAAAAATTCAAAGATCAATTATTCAATTATTCAATTATTCAATTATTCAATTATTCAATTATTCAATTATTCAATTATTCAATTATTCAATTCTCCAAATTTAAAAACAACTATGAACTTCTCTGTTTATCCAGAACACAGCTAACCAAATTTATAAATATACCACTTATTCAACTAGCATGATTATCATACCATATTCAACTATCATAATTATGCAACTAGCAAATTTTTTAACCGCGACTAAGCTAAAACTTTCTATTTCACCACTATAAGAATTTATTACCCGAACCCGGACCACAGCCATATAAAGAGAGTTTGTATCTCATAAACACGAAAAGACGCACACGGTCCAATACTTCCCCACAGTGCCGTACCTAAAAACGGTATCGCACTCGTCATGGTTCACGTGCCCTTTGGCTGAAAAAGCGCAGCGATCCCTTTTAAAACGAGCAAACAGAGAGGGGTGGAAATAAAGAAAAAAGAGAGCAAAACAAAAAGAAGAACGGGAACAATGGCGGTGCATCGAGCGAGGTTAAACTCGTACCGGCATAAAATACTGGATGCATACGCGTGCTCGAGAAAAACAGAGACGGAATCATTCAAAGTTTCCCTGGCAAGTACGATTGCGGCAGATGGTTTGACTTGGAGAAACATCCAGGTCGGAAATAGACGACGTTTCGTATTTCGCTTCGAAACGCGAGTTCCTGAGAGGGTGGACTGCCTCGGCTAAATGGGGCTGGCACCTCGATGTACGCATCGTCGGAAAACCGGCGGGGCTTTTCCTCTATCTTGCCCGGGAATCGACATCTTCGACTCACAGATCGATTATTACTTTCTCGAGTCGTTACCTTTCAATAAAACTTTCTCGCTCGAACCTTCGATCGCATTTACATCCACGAATATTCATCGTCGCCCTAGGAATTGTACAGGACCGCTCAAAATAGCTGCACACCGTCTAGCAGGTGGAACAATTTATGTTAGGGGCAAAGAATACCCGGGTGAATACAGAATTGGAGTTCATCTGGTGAATCCGCGGTTGACCAACAACAACAACGGACCGCGTACACGATGTTACCGAGCGTTGTAATGGTATTCGTGATTTGTAAAGCTGTCCGCCGGTGGAGTTGCTGTCCACGAACGACGCTCAAAGAGCTATCGTGCACGGGGCAACGAGTGCAGGGCTCGATCGATGAATTACATCGAGGACCTCTCTGTTAGGGATTTAGTCGTAGTATATACTTTCTCGCGTCGTTACCTATCAATACAACTTTCTCGCTCGAACGTTCGATCGCGTTTATACCGGCGATCATTGTCGCTCAAGGAATACAGGACCGCTCAAAATAGGCGGACACCGTCTACGAACTTCGAGTTGACCGGCAAATTCAAGATAACCTTCGTACGTACTCTATATGACCCGTAGACGTATATAGCCGGAGTAAAGTCTTTGGGTAGCAAGATTCGCAGTGAGGACGAGTAGTGTTCGGTTAACTTCGTTTCTCGTCGGTGCTGTTCGGAGAATACGTGACACCTGACGGAAATCATAGACCCATTCGGGCGAAATGTCAGAGTGCGAAAAAGTGATGGGTGTTTTTATGTAAGGTATGTTGATTAAAAGTTAACATGTTAAATTATAAATGATTGAATGATCTTTTCTAACATACCTTCGTTCTATGATTTACATGAACAACGAGAAACTCAATTTCATTTGTTTTTCATAAAATATACTTTTCAACTTGTCTCTAATATATTTACAGTGCAAGAACGCCCACAAAGCTCGTCGACGCTACTGTTACCAATCACAGAGCAGTATTCAGCCGACAGGAACCGAACGCATCCGAACGCACCCGATTTACCATTACTGCCTTTTCAATCTTAAAGGTTTCTTCACTTAAACTTATATTTTGTCTACACGAATCTAAAATTACATACATAAACCGTTTCAACTTATAAATTAATAATGTAAATAATGTTTCATTTAAATTATTATTTTCGAATATACTGTACACAGAAAAAATGTGTTAGACAAAAGTTATTTATTACATTCATTACATTTCTAGAATTATAAAAATGTGTCGTTTTTAAAATTTTTACCCGACAAGCACTCACAGAACAAACGCAATGGACGTTTTGACGTCGATAATTAATAAGTCATAAAAGTCGGAGTAAATAATAAAAACTGTTACATCTCCATTCCGTCGTGAGTTCGTTTGAAATGTCGTATAATGGACTATCATGTTTAACAAAGGACACATCTGCAGTGCATAACGTGGTAGTAAAGTGAACTACTAATGAGCTGTGTGTTTGTGAAACGAGCATAACCTCGTCCTTTTCTCTCGCGCAGTCATCTTGTTTTGTCCGTCTTTTTCTCTGCTCTTCCGACGCTGCACGAACGTTGAAGACGGAGAAAGTGGCTTTAAAGTGCACTCAAAGACAAGACACTGCAAAATATATACATCAAACGAGGGACACTGTTTTCTTACCATTATGACACTCGAAGGAAACATTGACGCGATTCGACAAAGTGTTTTCGGAACAGATTCTCATCGACTTATTTGATTAACACTAATCGATGCTACAAAAACAAGTTTTACTGTTGGAGAATGTTCCTGAAATATAAGCACTGTTTGGGATATAAATTAAAGATAAATAGAAAATTGAGTAATTCTTATTAAATTAAAATTGTACTTAGGTACACATGCTCGTTTGATTTAATTTTAATAATTTCATATTTATTGCAATTTTATTTTATTTCTCTTATAATTATTTTATAAATTTTTATTGTTTAATCGCTTTGAGTTAAATAAATTTGATAAATTTATTAAATAATATTGTCTGAAGGGAACCACAGTTTGAGGTTAGGTTGATTGAATATTTGTATGTCTATTTTAACGAAATTAAAATTGTGACTAGGTAAGGTTAGGTTAACTGTATACTCGATCCAGTTAAATAAAAATTGTAGTCAGATAAGGTTAAAATTGCATATTTATTGTGAACGAATTAAAACTGTGTTATGCTGAATTGAATGAACTAAATGAATCAACCAAAGTCAATTTGTAACTAAAAGATTATTGCCACATTAAAGAAATTTAATATGCACTTAATATAGGATTATGCAACATCGTCATCATAGTTACTTCATTCGCTTACTGTTGCCCTTTTATGCATACAGTTTATAGAAGACATTTTCTTTTAGACTACAGCCATAAAGAATTTACGAGACGCTATTCATCTGCCACATAAAACTACCGTCCGTTCGTCGTATTTTTTCCACTTTTCCCTTTTCCTTCAAAGTTCTGTTGTGAGCCAACGATTCTATTACCTGAGCCCTGTTATACATCGAATCATGGATTATCGTTGACAATTTTGCACTGATTGCTTTTCTGATTTTATGTGCACGTATTATTGGATACAAAAATGCAACTCAAACAATAAAATGTAACTCAACAATAATTCAATAATTCAGTAATTCAATAATTCAATAATTCAATAATTCAATAATTCAATAATTCAATAATTCACCAATTCAATAATTCAATAATTCAATAATTCAATGATTCAATGATTCAATAATTCAATGATTCAATAATTCAACAATTCAAGAATTCAATAACTGAATAACTCAGTAACTCAATAGCTCAATAACTCAATAATTCCAGAACTCAGCAACTCAATAATTCAATGACTCAATGACTCAATAACTAAGTAATTCTAAAACTCAACAACTCAATAACTCAACATCTCAAGAATCCAATAATTCAAAAAGATTAGATTTCAGAAATTTACAAATTCATCTACGAATTCAAAAATACATCAGTTAAAAAATTTCTAGTGCAAAAATTCTAAATTGAGGAAACGGTTCGACTCTAAACATGTACAAAGCACTCTCCATACATCACCAACTGCCTAAATACTCCACACCTACTCTCCAGTCATCTTCCATTAAACCCTCGTTATATCGCCGCTTAATCGAGCACCATTTCGCAGTGACTCCCACGCGCGCCATTCTCCCACATTGTATTTCTCTCGGAAACAAATTATAATGACAGCATCAGTGAAAATCCTTCAGCGAAGTCGTTATTGCCGTATCCCTTTCGAGCGACGAGTTAACTCGTTTTCTCCGGTTGAAAGATTAAAACCCGTGGACGATGTAACCCGTCCCGTGGGTTACACCGGCGATACATATTCGCCCGATGCTGGTCACCGGAAGAATAATCACGTACGCGGGCTGCATCGAAGAAAACGAAGGGCACCGGTGTCGGTTGGTATTACCGTCGACCGTTGTCGGTTGGTATTACTGGTCAACGTACCGTCGCTTGTTCCATTTGTCGCGCTGCCGCGTCATCATGAAGTCATATTTCACGACTTATGGTAATTACGATCCACCACCCAGAAGTCACATTCAGCGTTGCAACATGTGAGACTCTTTGTCAAGGGTCGTGTATATTTATACGTGGCCGCGTACAGTCAACGACAAATATGGTCGCCCTAGGGGAAATATACCAATCGGGGGAACAGAAACTTTCTACGTACCGATTTTTAGGGATTTCTGAAAATTTCATCATTTTGAGATGGCTTAAGAATTCAATGATATTGCTACTCGGGAATCTAGGAACAATCTAGGGAGATGGGATTCTGCGAATATGGAAATCGAGACATACGTCAATTGACAGATGTAGAAATGCAAGGATATGGTACTCTAGGGGTACGGGAATCTATGGGTGTGGGAATCTAGGGACATTTCGATCTAGGGAGATGAGATTCTAGGAATATGGAAACCGAGACATATGTCAATTGACAGATGTAGAAATGCAAGGATATGGAACACTAGTGGTGTGGGAATCTAGGGACATTTGAATCTAGGGAGATGGGATTCTGCGAATATGGAAACTGAGACATATGTCAATTGACAGATTTAGAAATCTAGGGATAGGGAATTCTAGAGGTACGGGAATCTATGGGTGTGGGAATCTAGGGACATTTGAATCTAGGGAGATGGGATTCTGCGAATATGGAAACTGAGACATATGTCAATTGACAGATTTAGAAATCTAGGGATAGGGAATTCTAGGGGTACGGGAATCTGTAGGTGTGGGAATCTAGGGACATTTCAATCTAGGGAGATGGGATTCTGGGAATATGAAAATCAAGACATATGTCAATTGACAGATATAGAAATTGAAGGATATGGAATTTTGACATAGGTATATGGGCAATCTAGGGATTTAGGGAATTTTGTGTTAGAACATCTAGATGTACAGAAATCCAGGGACTCAGACACGAGAAACTTTGAGAATTTAGATATTCAGAAACCTGAGAATTCAATAATTTCTGAAACTTGAATCAAGAATGAAAAAATTTTGAAATAAGAAATTTGGAAACTAGAAAACTGACAAAAGCAAAAGTAATCTAGAAATTTGGAAAATTTACGTGTTTGATAATTCGTGAATTAAAAGATGTTAGAATTTCAAACTTGAAATGTTTAATACCTGAAAATGAAAAAATCGGCAACTTTGTGTAGGGGTAATTTGCAACTTTATGCACATATGCATGCTTACTCGTGTTGCAACCAAGTGTATGCACCGATCGTGTGCGTGAACACGCGAGGAACACACCGAACGGGTATTACGGTTTTTAAGGGACGCATCGTAGCCATTTGTCGTTACGTTCATGGTATCAATCTACAGTCTACGGCCCTGACCGCAAAGCAAAATGGCCGCTTCGGGTAGTAATTATTATCCGCCCCAGGCGGAGCCAGGGGTTAAAACTCGCAGAAGTGTCTTCATGAATTTTTATTCTCCCTGAAACGTACTAAATCAATTGAAGATTGCCCATTAAGGATCATGAATGTTTCTCATTTTCTCTTCGTAAACGTGTTTATAATTGCATTGCTAAATTCCGCCTGTTACGAGTTAAAGAAACGATTATGGTGTTTTTGATGATCATAGATGGAGCTAGGGTCTGGTTAGCCTTTAGGGTACCATGGTCACTTGGGTGTCGTAAGACTCATGATTTATGGCTCTATAATTGATACTTTTGTTCTATATTATTAATATGAGCGGTGAAGTATTCTCTTGTTATATTGCCGAATTGTATGCTGCTAGATAAGTCTATATTCAGGAGTGGAAACTTGATAATTTGAGCACTTCAGAGCTGGAATTTTGGTAATTTGTTAATTTGGGGATGTCAGAGTTGCAATTTAGGTAATTTTTTAATTTGGAAATTTAAAAACCAAGTACTTCGAATTTTAGGGTTTCGGTAACGTGATTTGGAAATTTGTTAATATTTAAAATTCAAAGATTTTTCATTTTGAAACCGTAGAGTTTAGAAAACTTAAAAATCTGCTAAATTTCCAAAGTCTTAAAAAAGTGACCATAAAATTTCCAATTTCCTAAATTTCCCACAATTCATAAAAATATGCATAAAACGAAATTGCGTCATAAATGGTGGCAATAGAACGGTCATATGCTCAGTGCTAATCGACCGGTTCCAGTTATCACAATGTAAATCGTTGTCCGTTAAAACGAACGACACTTCAAAGAAAATACGATCTCCGCGGTTTCTCGGCGGTCGTTTGACATCCGAACACCCGGAGGAAAGCAGAACTTTTATTTCCCACCGAGTGATAAACTCGGTTTCCGGTGACCACAGAAGTACTTATTCGTGTCTGAGTAGCCGAAAACAAAAGGAAAACTTTCTATAACCGTACCTCGTCTTCGTCATTCCTCAACATCATCAATTTATGAGGAATAATGAAAAAGTTCTGTAGAAACGTTTTTCATCAAGCAACTTTCGGCGCACTCGTACGACAAAATGGCGGAGCAACGTCGAGATATAGCACGTCAGTTGTTATTGCCGTTATTATTCTAGAGATACAGCGCGGTTGTAAACAAATGTACCGATGTCAACCCACGAGTTGGCGCGTGACCCAGATGTTTAGAGCTACTATTGGTCAGAATAGGAAAATGGACGCCTCACATTTTCTGTATATTGGTTCACAATTAGGCCAAAAACAGTCGACAAACGTCTCGAGATAGTGCGAATTGCGTTCAGCAGTTATTGTCATTATTCTTATTTGCCGAAATGTAGCTGGAAGTGTTCACGGTGGATAGGTGGAGCGAGTGGCTTCTTTTACTCTGGCTCGACCTACGCGCCAATTCCTGGCTTGTCTACAGAGACTGTGATGATCCAAGGGAACGTAGGGATTCTGGGAAGCTAGGAAATATGGCGATTCCGAGGACTGTGAGAATCTAGGGAATTCAGGAACTGTAGAGAATGTGGGGATGTGACCTAGGGATCCAAGGGACTGTGGAGATCCTAGCGAACTTGGCACTGGAGACTGAAACTATGGATATATAGGGAATAAGAGTCTTAGGAACCATGGGGGACTATGGAAACTGTAACCTATAGTTCCCAGAGAATTCGAGTGAGATCAAGAGTTGTCATTATTATTCTTATTTGCCGAAATGCTGGAAGTGTTCGTAGTGGGAACTTCTTTTACTTTGGATCGACCTATGCACCAACTCCTGGGTTGAAAACACGTGTTCTGTGAAGATGAACATGTCGGACGAATTTTGTGTACGTTTTAAGACATTCTATTTTATGCGGGGAAATTCAGAGTGCAATCTGATGTATGAGGCTCTCTGATGCACGATGCTATATACAAACGTATGAAATATTCCTGATGGCACGATTGTGCGCGATGAGTTGCGTGTCTAGCATTTTCGAGTAATGGCGGCGTTAAAGTAACGCGTCGGAGATAGCAGACTTGCGGCGTGCTTGCAAGATTGCTTAAGTAATTGTTAAATTCTTTTGACAATTTACGAAAACTGTTCTGGTGAAACGTGTTATAGTTGCAAACTTTCAAACTTGTAAAATTATTAGATTAAGTTTCGAGCGAATTTCCGAGATTTCTAGTTTCTCAAATTTTTGTATTTTTCAAGTAGCGTAATTCTAAATTGACTATTATTGAAATTCCGAATTTAGAAATCTTCAAATTCCTAAATTTGAATATTCGTCAACTTTCAAATTTCCAAATTTTCAATTTTCCAATTTTCCAAGTTTCCAAATTCCCAAATTACAAAATTTACAAATTCTCAAATTCCCAAATCTCTAACTCGACAAATCTCCAAATCCCCAAATCCCCAAATCCACAAATTTCCCAATAAAAATTCCCCAAACCCCCAAATCCACAAATTTCTCAATAAAAATTCCCCAAATCTCCAAATCTCTAAATTTTCCAATAAAAATTCCCCATACTCCAAATTGCAAAAATCCCAAATCCCAAAATCCCTAAACCCCCAAACCCCCAAATCCCCAAATCCACAAATTTCCCAATAAAAATTCCCCAAATCTCTAAATCCCTAAATTTTCCAATAAAAATTCTCCATACTCCAAACTGCAAAAATCCCAAATCCCAAAATTCCTAAACATCCAAATACCCAAATCTGCAAATATGGAACACAACTTGTGAGTCAACCTGTACATAGAAACTATGTACTCTCGTTCCAAAGCACTTTTACCGTCTTTAATTTCCTGGATCTTTACAAGCGACAGAGAAACAGGTGCTTTGGCTGCGGCGAGTGGAATATTTTTTAATGAAACTGTCTCGTTGAAAGCACATCTAAAGAGAATTAACCAGAAGAGAGGGTACATAAAGCGAGTTATGTTCGTGCATTAGCTAACTGGTTAAACCAGACGTGAAAATAGCATGAAACTCGGACTTGTCTTTCGTAGACCAGTCTCTATTGTGAAGTTCGAGTACACGATGATGCTGAGTAATCGTGTTAGGTCTGGAAACTGTGCTTGCGACCCATCTCGTAGTTCGCAGTCCGTGCAATTCATGAAAATCCATGTGCCATAAATGCAAATAACATTTGTCTTACTAACATCTTAATAGGTACTATACACAGCGTGGTGCGTCGCAGTATGCTGTCTTTGTTTTGAACCAATTTCTCAAATTAATTCGAGGTTATATTTGCGTGTGCAATATATCGGAAGTCTTTAGTGTCAATTCGTACATTTTCAAATTTTCCAATTTCCTAATTCTTCAATTTCCCAATTTTCCAATTTTCCAATTTTCTAATTTTCCAATTTTCTAATTTCCTAATTTTCCAATTTCCTAATTTTCCCATTTTCTAATCTTCCCATTTTCTAATTTTCCAATTTTCTAATTTTCCAATTTTCTAATTTTCCAATTTTCTAATTTTCCCATTTTCTAATTTTCCAATTCTCTAATTTTGCAATTTCCAAATCTGCAAATCTCCAAATCTTCAAATTTCCAAATTCACCAAATGTCCAAATCTTTCCTACGAATCCTCAATTTCTTTTAAATCCCAAACTCATACATTACAACGACAAACGAAATATTTCTAAACAAACCGGAACACAAAAAACGCTGTTTTGCAAGTTAAACACAATGTGTACGTATGAAGGCTCGTTGAAGACGTCGTACGTACGTGAGGATCCCCTTTTATCATCGTCAAGAGGGCAGAAAAAGGAAAGCGATGTAGCTGTAACAGTCAAGGGTTCGTTCTCTCCGCTTCCTTGCTCTCGCCACTTTCCACAGAAATCTTTGCTCTCTTTGCTTTCTTTCCGCTAGAAAATTTTCCACTCGCGGTAAAAGAAATAACGTCTTCAAGACACTTCTCTCCGCTGTGTTCGATGTCCTTTTTCCTCTTTTTTATTTTTTATCCTTTTCCCAGTAAATTGCACCGGTTACGGTTGATTAACGTTTGATCAACCGACGCGTGCTTCGGAACCATTATAAAACAAATATTACTTATAGATTTACTGCCGTTATACATAAAAAGCATTTATGGACTTCGCTTTTTAATCGTACTGCGGATAAAGATGATCAATAAATATGGTCACTAAAATTCTATACAAGAGCATAAAATTTGAAAAGTGACTAGTTAAGTCAATTGTAAAATGAAAACAATTTAAAGTCTACAGATTTTCAATTTTAAAACAAACTTAGTATACTTAATAGTTTTAGTGAGACTATTGAGTTCGAAGACTTTCCCGGAAAAAGGTGTTTAAAGTTCCATTACTGATAACTCAGAAAGGGTTGATAATGGAGGTACATCCTTCAAGGAAGTGATTCCGCGTGAAAAAATAAGTAGAAAATCTCCTATCAAGTTTTATCGCCCGACGCTTCGTTTTCGAGAAAATCGACTTTGAAGTTTCATCAGGTATGCACACGGCGCCATTTTGTTCTCCGTTGATCCTGTAATGGCGGCCATTCACTCGTACGCGTATCCGACGAATCTTCGAAACCGGTTTTCTCGAAAACGAAGCGTCGTACGAGAAAACTTCATAGCAAATTTTTTACTTACTTTTTCGCGTAGAATCGCCTCCCTTAAGGACGTGCCTCCATTATCACTCCCTGAGTTATCAGTAACTTCAACATGGGTTTTCAAGAAAACGTTCCCACCAATGGTTCGAGACTTCATTTTACGTGTACTACTTGATGAAGCAATAAAAAGATTTGACCTTGAAGTTCAAGACAGAGGACAATTTCTTGACAACTTTATTCCACGTAGGAGGCAGAATAACGATAAAGGAGTCGTGACATTTTCAAACACTTTGTACCGTCCCTGTATCTGTTTTCCAATACAGAGGTCTCTTCATTGTTCGTAATCATCAGTCATCTCGGTCGGCCTCAGGGTTCCGTCCCCGAAGAGATCTTGAAGAGTCACGTGACGAGGTTGGCTATTGTGCGTGCAGTTTTATCGGGGGAAGTGTTCCATCCACGCCTCCAGCAACATCGTCTTCGTCTTCGTCAGGGAGCATTCATTTTTACGAAACGGTAACGAGTTCACCACCGGTGGAATCTCGTTTCGCACGAACGACTCGTTCGCAGACGATCCGACCGACTGATACCGGCTGACATATCGCCGAGGTAACATGCAATGTCATTTGTTCCGCGGACGAAGCGATCGCCACGGACCGTGTCGGATAACAATGAATTCACTCAAATTGCCTGGAAGGCTTTAGCGTTACGAGCCTCTTTACGAGAGGGGCACCCGCCCGACTTTACTTGATGGGTCTACGCCCCTGAACGTCCGACATCGCCAAGCTCCACCGACACGGTGATATGACACTTACCTCGTATAACGCGGATAACTAGCTCGCCTTGAGATTTCAGACTCACCTGAAACAAAAAGGGACGATTGTGAATCACCGGCGATGATTATGCGTGATGAGGTATTAAGTTGAACGAATAAATGGGCTGAATGCGATAGGTGGGAATGTGGGAGGCGAAACTGATGCTGTGGACTGTAATCATTGTATATTGCATGGGGTCACGTTGGAGGGTCCTTGAAATTCTTTGCACTTTTGGAACTCTCCAGGTTGCACGCTGGAGATATGGTACTTTGGGGTCTTTTTAATCTTTTTGGAACCTTGGGACTTGGAGACTTGAAAATTTTGGGACTTGGAGACTTTAGGACTTGGAGACTGGGACTTGGAGACCTTGGGATTTGTAGGGTTTGGGACTTGGGGAATTTGGGACTTGGAGACCTTGGGATTTGTAGGGTTTGGGACTTGGAGACTTTGGGATTTAGAGACCTTGGGATTTGTAGGGTTTGGGACTTGGAGACTTTGGGACTTAGAGACCTTGAAATATGTAGAGTTTGGGATTTGGAGAGTTTGGGACTTGGAGACCTTGGGATTTGTAGGGTTTGGGACTTGGAGACCTTGGGATTTGTAGGGTTTGGGACTTGGAGACCTTGAAATATGTAGAGTTTAGGATTTGGAGAGTTTGGGACTTGGACACCTTGAGATTTGTAGGGTTTGAGACTTGGGGAATTTGGGACTATGGAACTTCAGCACTTACCACATGTGGGATTACTTAGAATTTGGCAAGTTTTAGAATTCTGGGGCCCTGAAATTTTTTAACATTGGGATTCTGGAACATTTTGGAACTGCTTAATATTCGAACTTTCAGAGCTTGGAAATTTTGGAATTCTAAGATTTTAGAGATTTAGAAGTTTTGGAAGTTTGTGACTTTTGTGAGCTTTGTGGCTTATTTAACTTTTGTGATTTTCATTACTTTTATGACTTTTGTGACTTTTGTGACTGTTGTGACTGTTGTGACTGTTGTGACTTTTGTGACTTTTGTGACTGTTATGACTTTAGTGACTGTTGTGACTGTTGTGACTTTTGTGACTATTGTGACTATTGTGACTGTTGTGACTGTTGTGACTGTTGTGACTGTTGTGACTGTTGTGACTGTTGTGACTGTTGTGACTTTTGTGACTGTTGTGACTTTTGTGACTATTGTGACTTTTGTGACTATTGTGACTGTTGTGACTGTTGTGACTGTTGTGACTTTTGTGACTGTTGTGACTGTTGTGACTGTTGTGACTGTTGTGACTGTTGTGACTTTTGTGACTGTTATGACTTTTGTGACTTGTGACTATTGGATGCTGAAGTTTTGTGACTTTATGAGCTCACAATTTGTGACTTGGGACCTTGCGATATAATTTTAAGAGTTTGATATCATAGAACCTTGATATTGTGTGATTTGAAGGTTCTGATGAATGACTTCAGTAGTTCCTCCATCATGATACACTACCCAAGATAAATTCACACAACTCCACTACAAAAATCACTGCACCTCTTTAAAATACCTGAGAGCATTATCGTACATAAACCTGAATGATAAATACTTACTGCAATATATCCTAATCATTTCCCCCGGCTTAACGACATTATCAATATTCTTTAAAGTGGCTAATAAGATCTCGATAATTTATCTACAGTAATAACGAATATCACTTCCACATTCCACATAACGTTCCACTGATAATGCGTTTCCCAAAGATAGGTAAATAACTATCAACGAAAAGTTTCTAATTAATTATCCCCCGCAATTTAAATTCCGCCTTCTATTAACCCCATTTTGTCCCACCCATCTGAAACCGTTTCGGCTATTAATTCTGCAATAAGGAATAAAGAAGTAGACGAAAAAAAAATGATCGGTATCCAAAGGGGAGATAAAACGTGGCAGTCGTTGAAACGCATGACCAAGTCTGGAACGATAAGCGACGCTTATTAACACGCGTATCAAGATGGAATTCCATTGGGAACAGGGCTCGCTTAGATCGGAAACTTAATTTAATTTCAAACGGATCAACAGTCAGCTTTTCCTCGCCATAAATCTGCCCTGTAAGGAGAATCGTACCGTCTCCCTTTTCTACGACTCAATTCTATTCGCTATGGTCATCTGCGCGATCTACAGGGTGTCCCGCAAAACTACAACTTGATCGCTTAAATTATTTTCTTAGTTTAACCAACCTTCTTGCATCAATCATTTCTTCAGTTATTAATTCTTTCAACGAAAATTGAATCAGTGTTAATTTGTCGTATGACGCAACAGGTGTGCCATTCCTGCCCGACGCACCTGGTGCGTCGTACGACAAAACATATGACACACCAGGTGCGTCAGGCAGAAATAGCTATTTATGGCTGTAGTATTGAGACAAGTAACAGAAATTAAAATTTTATGAACCTCTTGTGTTCAGTGATCCTTGATTATGGATATTACGATTGGACTTGAAATTCAGATTGAACGTAGTGAAAATTTGAATGAGGTGTCATGTATGAAATGTGAGTGCGTCATGAGTGCGTCACGTGTCACGAAGTATGATTCAATAATTTGAAGTATTTTTCAACTAAATCTAGTGTTACGAGAGAGATAATAGTGGCATAGACAGTAGTTGCAATGATAGAAAAATAATATTTTCAAAAGAGTTTATCAAACTTGTTAATTAAAAAATTGTAGAGTTTTGACAACAGTGAAAATAATCTTAGAATACTGTTTGAGTTGTAATTGTGGCTCTATAATTCTTTTAGCGTACATTTACACCCTAGTTTAAAGTTAGACCACTTCCTCTATCTATATGGCATTAAATTTCATGGTTACACCATATATTTGAACAATTATTGCATGGCGTATTTTTCAAATTTGTAAAAGTTGAACTTGATGTAAAAGGACGAAAGAAAAATATCCAGTGATTAATTTGACAAAATATTTAATTTCAAATGCCTCTAGTTATATTGCATATTACTGTCTTCTGTCACAGTAACCTTGTAATACTTTTTGAATTGTAAAACATGTCTCTACAGTTCTTTTAGCCTATATTCAAAAATATTTTCTTCAAAAATATAATTCTACTTTATTCAAAAATAACAAGATGTACAAAAATGCATACAATTGTTTATATATTATATCACGCATATCATGCGCATATAATATCAGTTACTCTCGATGTTTTAATAGTTTTTTCCATTTTTCTTTGTTTGGTTATGTACAGTGTGTTTCAGTTTAACGGAACACCGTGTATACGCGCAGCTTTAATTACAACGCAGTATCGTGCACGATTCATCGGAATCGGTCGATCCCGATAACAGAGCCGCCGATGCAATGTGCAAATGAGAATCGTTTCTGCTTCCTTACCGGTCCAATTAAATTTCAAAAACCGCTCGCCGGATAAAGGCATTCGGTTGTTCCAGACGGTGCACGCCGCAATCGGGTCTTTGATAGATTTCGAAACGATTAATCGGGTTAATTTCCAATGAATCTCTTGTGCAAAATTCTCTGCGGGCGGTATAATATGCTCGCGTATGCAAAAATTTTATGGTATCGCGTTGCGATATGGACCGAGCGAGAAATCGTATAAAATTTCATTTGCTATACAGTTTTACACCACACGGGAGCAGTGAAAGGTATAATGATTCATAAATTCCCGCACCCATGAATTCTTCAATTTTCTCGTCTATAAATTTCTGAATTACTTTTATAGGAAATTTCAACATTTGCAAATTCGTGAAGTACATTTATTCATGAATTTTTTAATTTTTCAACTCTTCTACTAAAAAAAAAAAAATTCCAGATTCAGAAAATTAGAAAATTACTAGATTATTAGATTAGAAAATTACTAGATTATTAGGTTAGAAAATTACTAGATTATTAGATTAGAAAATTACTAGATTATTAGGTTAGAAAATTACTAGATTATTGGATTAGAAAATTACTAGATTATTAAATTACTAGATTACTACATTACTAGGTTGCTAGATTATTATATTACTAGAACCATATATTACTAGATCACGAGATTACTAGATCACTAGATTACTAGATCACTAGATTACTATACTACTAGATTACTAGATCACTAGATCACTAGATTACTAGATCACTAGATCACTAGATTACTATACTATTAGATTACTAGATTACTAGATCACTAGACTACTAGGTTCCTGAATTACAAGATTACTAGATTACTAGATTACTAGATTACTAGAACACTAAATTAACAGATTATTAAATTATTAAATTAAAATATGCCTACATTTCTAAATTTCTAAATTTTAAAAGTGCAAAATTTGAAAATACCACATATTTTGGTAATCTAACAGGTCTCTAAAATTCCAAAATTTCATAATTCCAAAATTCTAAAATTCCAAAATTCCAAAATTCCAAAATTCCAAAATTCCAAAATCCCAAAATTCTAAAATTCCAAAATTCCAAAAATTCAAAAATTCCAAAATTTAAAAATTCTCAAATTCCAAAATCTCCAAAAACATAAAAATTCCAAAACACAGAAATGCAAAAATTCCAAAGTACCAAAATACCACAATACTAAAATAAAATTTAAAAGCTTCATAATTAAAGAATAAAAAAAATGCGAAAATACCGAAGCAGCTAAATTCCGACGTTCCTAAATTTACCAAATTTTTCACGTTGCACGATCCGACAGATTTCCCGGCGATCAATTAATTTAACTTCAACCGAATCGCCGATATGAAATCCTTGAGGGTGATCCAATATCTGTTCGCGTATAAAAATTCTGCGGTATCGCATTTCGATACAGTCCAATAGCGAAATCATACGAAATTTCATTTCCCCAGCGATTTTAAACCGCGCAAGTAGGGCCAGTAAATGGCAGAACGATCGTACCGAACGATTTAACAACAGGAGAACGATTCACAAAGAACCGTCGATTTAAAATCTATCTGTGCAACCACGAAACGTCATCGGGTATTATTAAACGATATTTCTCAGGCCGATATAAGCCTCTTATATGATAATCTAATGAGACACTCAGTGTGATGCGCTTTATTGCGAGAAGGGGATTAGCCTGTACCGGGATTATGATCAAAGTTTCCGGGAATAATAAAACCTAGTGAGAAAAAGTGTCGTAACCCTATTTCTACTCCATTCACATGGAGGATATTTATGGAAGTTTTCAAGATTAACTGACAATTCCTTGTTTAACAACAATTTCATGGTATTAAGAGATTTATGACGGTATTAGGAATATAGGGATTTTGGGATCTGGGGATGGGGGATCTAGGGGGACGGAAATTTGACGATTATTGATCATCTAGACATACAGAGATCTGTACATATAGGGATCTGGAGCTATAGGCATCTGGAGTTAAAGGGATCTGAAGCTATAGGCATTTGGAGTTACAGGGATCTGA
The DNA here is from genome assembly GCA_036983795.1 of Megachile lagopoda. Taxonomy (NCBI): domain Eukaryota; kingdom Metazoa; phylum Arthropoda; class Insecta; order Hymenoptera; family Megachilidae; genus Megachile; species Megachile lagopoda. The sequence goes on from CM072793.1 coordinate 4,481,739, forward strand.
AGTTACTTATAGGGATTTTGGATTATAGGCATCTAAAGCTATAGGGATCTGGGAATATCTGAATCTAGAATTATAAGGATCTAGACATATAGGATTTTCGCAATATAGAGATCTGGAAATGTAGATATCTGGTCATATAGGGAACTGAGGATGTAGGCTTGAAGATATCTGGAGATATTAGAGGTATCTGAAAATGTTGGTATCTGGGGATATAGGGATCTGGGTGTGGAGGTATCTGGGAATACTGAGATTCTGAGGATATAACTATCTGGGGATATAGGTATCTGGGTGTATAGGAATCTGGAGATGTAGCTATCTGGAGGTATAGAAATCTGGAGATGTAGGTATCTGGTGATATAGGAATTTGGGAATGTAGGTATCTGGAGAAATAGGAATCCAGAAATGTAGGTATCTGGGTGTGGAGGTATCTGAGAATACTGAGATTCTGAGGATATAACTATCTGGGGATATAGGTATCTGGGTGTATAGGAATCTGGGGAGGTAGGTATCTGGTGATATAGGAATCTAGGAATGTAGGTACTTGAAGACATAGAAATCTAGAAATGTAGGTATCTGGTGATACAGGAATCTAGGAATGTAGGTATTTGGGTATATAGGGATTTGGATATGTAGGTATCTGAAGACATAGGCATCTAGAAATGTAGGTACCTGGAGATATAGGAATCTGGGAATGTAGGTATCTGGAGACATAGGAATCTAGAAATGTAGGTATCTAGATATACGAATTTGGGAATGTAGGTACCTGGAAATATAGAAATCAGGGGATGTTGGTATCTGGTGATATACGTGAATTTTTGCGAATAATTCGTACGATTCACAGAATGAAAAATAGCGAAGATATCATTTATAGTGTGGTCTAACTGTACGTTATAGCAGAGTGGCTTCCCTAATTGCTACAAGCCGAGGCAATGTTCGACGTGTGTCCTGTAACTGTTAGAAATCTTGCTGTCACGTTACTCGAGAAAGCTGCTTCCTCGTGGACGGCCAGATACGATATCGTAGAAAATCATTTTCGAGACCGTACACGAGATAAATCATGGCCAGACCATTGCTTGGCCACGCCTTTCGTAGACGTGCTGGCATTCATTCGGTTAGATATCTTGTTCGACGAACAACTCGATGAAGTTCAAAAGGTCGTTCAGTGATGCACGCGTCCGAGTATACTGTCGGACACGATGACAAGACACCTTCACTGATCAATTAAAAACTGACAACAACGTAACTGTATATGAAGAATGTAGGGATCTAGACATGTAGAGGTATAATATATGATGATAAGATGTGGAGACAATGGAGGTATACAAATGTGGGGATGTAGGTTTCTGGGTTGTAGAAATATGGGATATACTGGAGACACAGAAACGTGGAAGTATATTGAGATGACGATATGGGGATGTGGAGATGTAGAAGTATGAGGGATCTGGACGTATAGAGATGTGAGGATACAGGGGACTAACGATATAGGTATGTGGAGTTATGTGGGTATAGGATTTGGACACATAGAGATGTGGACACAGGGATCTAATGATACAAAAATGTAGAGATGTAGGGATCTAACGAATGCATGCACATATAGAGATATGGGAATGCAGGGATATGGACATATAGAGATGTGGGGACTAGGGATTATGGGGTGAAGAAACGTGGGAATATAGAGATATTGCGAAATAGGGACATGGACATGTAGAAATATGGGGACATACAGATCTGGACATATAGAGATGTGGGACATATGGACCTACAGACATAGAAATGTAAGAATATAGGAATCTGACAATATAGAGATATGGACATGTAGGAATATGTGGATATACGGACCTACACATATTGAAATGTGGAGACATAGGGAGATATGAGCATGAAGAGGTGTGGAGTCAGAAATGTGTACATTAGTACATAAAAATATGGGAATCTAAGGACCTGGTCACACATGTGAAGACATAAGGATCTAGGGATATAGAAATACGTTAACATAAAACATTAAAACCTTCCGCCGTATTCATAGTTCATGCAAAGCAGTAAAAAGTTCAGTAAAGATCAGAAGCAACGTGCAATTTACCCCTAAAGATAACAATTCGGTTGTTAGCACTTGATCCCCAACCTCGCGGCACATCACAAAGCTAAACTTTCGAACTGCTTATCAGGGTACATAGTAACATTCCCTTTGCCTTTAGTTTTCGAAAGTCCGCAACAGATAGGGCGGCCTTTCAATTAGTAGGGTCCCCTTGGCAAGCGGCCGGGTCGTCTCAGAGGAAGTCTCGAATAGAATCGCGTCTTCGTGGTATGTGGCGAAGCGCACAGTAGACGGTTCAGTAATGATACTGGGCGGCGTGACGAGATTGCCGATGGTATCAGGTGTATCTTCGTTGATGAAGGTTGTAACCTCGGCTGGACCCCATTTATTAAAGCGCGTCTGCTTCGGGCAGCGTGTAGCAGCTTGCCAGCAAGCAACGCCGAGAGTCAACAGCCATGCAACACCGACTTCAGGTCCTGTGGACCTGCCGAGATTGGCAGACACGTTTTAACAGTAGGCAGCCCACCGGAGATGCTCCACGGACGGCCCTTTCATACGAGTCCTGTCGCATGTTTCGCCGACGATCTTCGTTCACTCATCTTTCATTTTCCCGCCCTTTTTGATGAACCCAGACCAGGTGCCTTCATTTAGCACGATGACCTCAAATTACTTCATCTATTTAACACGACTTCGTAACCTGCAATCTTCTTATGTTACCACTTTTATTTATTTTTAAATCGGGATCAGAAACAGCTTGCATCTTGTGACGCACTCGTGACGCACACCTTAAATGTGACATACTGGATTTATATTCATTTAGTACGATGATCAAATGACTTTTGAACCTAAACTACTAAAGCACCGAACCGACTATGCCAAAACTACTAAAGCACCGAACCGACTATGCCAAAACTAATAAAGTACCGAACCGACTATGCCAAGACTACTAAAGTACTAAATACACTATGCCAAAACTACTAAAGCACCGAATCGACTATACCAAAACTACTAAAGCACTGAATACACAATGTTGAACGTACTAAACCTTCCAACGGACCATACAGTAACTGCCGAACAACAAAACAGACAGCACAAATTACTTATTTGATATAAAATATTAATTTTAAGCTCTTAAACTCATAGCTACTACATAATGAAATGTTGAGTAATTGCAGTACTACAGTTAACGCGTTGAGAACCGTTTTTGTGAACCGCCCTGTACAAAACGAATGACACGCGGAAACAGGAATAGCGACGGAGTGTTTTCTTTTAATCCCTTTAATAAATAGAGTCGAAGTAAACGATGGAAGCTTGTAACTATTACGTTCATCCCTGTTTTTGCAAACAGAAATTGTACTTCACTTTACGATCCATTTTCCGGGACGAGCGTCGTCGGGCTGTCATAAAATCGGTGGCGAGTAAGATGTCCTCGTTCCCCGAGGGTAATACCTCTGTTTCTCAGGCCAGAACGGACGTGCACCTCGGTAATTCTCAACGAAATCGTTAGGGTGTAAAAGAAAAATCGATGCGTGGTCTCGTACGAATTGCATCCCCATTTTCGTCCCCGCAGGGGACACAGAATATTTTCATTGGCTCGGGCTGTAAAATTCAATCGTGACGAGATTCCCCGGCAATAACCTGCATTTACACATCATAAGCCAAGATAATGCTCGCGAGAAGCTACCAGATAACGATGCAACAACGTGTAATCAAACGGCGGTGAAAAATGAACGGGGTTGAGATGATCGACCACGGGGAACGAGAGCAAACCGCAATTTCGCCTATTTTTTTCTGTGCGGCTGGCTTTCCGAGCCGTGACAACTTCGCGATCGAGGAAACCCGACATCCATCGCACGGTTCGATGCGATCTAAATTGTAGAGACTGCAATGTGATCCCCAGAACCACTATTAAAAATCCTTCTCTTGATCGAGTGCTACTTCTCATCTATGGTTGATGTTCGTTAAAGATATACTGTCGTACACTTGATGGCTTTTCTATTTTAAAATTTTCGAATTTCAAATTTATTTACTTTCAAATCTAAAAATTTCTATATTGTTTAACTTTTCTATTTCTGAAATTTTTAATTTCTAGGTTTCTAAATATTCAAATTCCCAAATTTCCCTATACCAAAATCCCTAGATCCCCAAGTCCCAGTATTCGTAGATTTCAAAATCTCTAGATCGCAGTATTCCTAAATCTTAGGAATTCCAATGTCGCCAAATTGCAATGTCCCTAGGGCACGGGGTCCCTAGATTCCAGTATTATTAGATACCAGTGTCCCTAGATTCTAGTATCCCTAGATACCAATATTCTAGATCCCAGTATCCCTAGATCTTACTATCCTAAATCCAAATATCCCTAGATCCCAGTATTTTAGGTCCCAGTATCCCTAGATCCCAGTATCCCTATATCCCAGTATCCCTATATCCCAGTATCCCTATATCCCAGTATCCCTATATCCCAGTATCCCTATATCCCAGTATCCCTATATCCCAGTATCCCTATATCCCAGTATCCCTATATCCCAGTATCCCTATATCCCAGTATCCCTATATCCCAGTATCCCTATATCCCAGTATCCCTATATCCCAGTATCCCTATATCCCAGTATCCCTATATCCCAGTATCCCTATATCCCAGTATCCCTATATCCCAGTATCCCTATATCCCAGTATCCCTATATCCCAGTATCCCTATATCCCAGTATCCCTATATCCCAGTATCCCTATATCCCAGTATCCCTATATCCCAGTATCCCTAGATTCCAGTATTCCCAGATCTCAGTATCTCTAGATCATAGTATCCTTCGACCCCAGTAAATCTCAATCCCAATGTCCCGAGACTCCTATATGCATATACCCCCAAATTCTTATGTTCTCAAATCCCTAGATCCACAAATTCCCAAAATTCCAAAAAACCAAATTCCCAAATTGCTACATCCACTAATTTTCACATCGCAAAAATTCTTAAAAATCCCCAAATGCTCCCTTCGCTGCCATATTTCCTCCAGGAAAACCAGATTTGCGACTATACACTGAAGTCCATCACACGATATCCCAAATTAAATTTATCGAGTCGATCTATGATACGTTATAACGTCATTTCCAATGACCTATCGATAGAGTTACACGGTGGCAAAGCGTGAAATGGATTATCTGTCAATGAGTGGAAAGAGTCCGATTATATTTAATGGCCAGAAAAATAAAAGTTTGGAAATTGAATAAAATTGTAGTTACAAAACCACTCGCGCATCGACGCAGATGCAGTCCTATGCGCGAAAATTGATTCTTCCGGTGTGAAAAGGCTTTTACATCACGCACGAGGAGATTGCAATCAGTCATATTAGCCGGACACACCTCGAATATGTGAGGCCATCTGGCACGTAACTATCCATAGTGTGCAGGGTTGCGGCAGAGGTAACGGTTGCCTGACGTAATCACCGGTATGCTCAGCACTGTCTACCACCTAGAGAGAGACAGACATCTCCCACCCCCCCCCCCTCTCTTTGCCCCTCTTTCAGACACACGATATCGCGGAAAATCATTTTCGAGAGCGAGATATATCGCCGTGACCCAGGTGCCAGACGATCGACCACACCTTCTTAGACGTGCTGGCATTCTATCGCCTGAATGCCCGGCATTTTTCGCTGTCCAACCGTAGATGCCTCGTTAGATGACATTCGAAACGTCGAGTACCACGTTGTATCCCGGTTAACTGTTCCCGTTGTTATTCCCGAACGGACACCGTACGTGGAGAAACCTTCGTGCACGGTGATCGAAGGATGATAGGTTGCACGATATTGACGAGCGAAAGACGGTATTTGTCTATGCAAATTAAACGCCAAACGATTTGATCTATCGGTAGGATCTACTTCGACAGTTTAACTTAACCTAAAATTCTGGGTCATTTGTCTGGTCGAATGTTGAGGCAGGATTTTCTAGCCAGGTTCACGGATAATTGGTACAATCTTTACACAAATTAAACTGTTACGCATTTTGCACTCATTCTGCTATCACTGCATTCATTCGGATCCTTAATCGTGCAGATAATCAAAACTCATTCGAATATACTCAGAATTACAACCGAAGTTTAATTGGGGAGAAAATATAAGTCTGGTTCGTCACATTTTAGGTGTGCGTCACGAGTGCGTCACGATGTGCAAAGTGTACATTCGTAAATTTATCTGAAAATAAGTAAAAATGATAACATAGGAAGATCATAGATTATTGATGAAGTCATTTGATCATCGTGCTAAATGAATATAAATCCAATATGTCACATTTGAGGTGTGCGTCACGAGTGCGTCACGATGTGCAAGGTGTACATTTCTAAACTGATCTGAAAATCAGCAAAAATGATAACATAAGAAGATCATAGATTATTGATGAAGTCATTTGATCATCGTGCTAAATGAATATAAGTCTAGTTCATCACATTTGAGGTGTGCGTCACGAGTGCGTCACGATGTGCAAGGTGTACATTTCTAAACTGATCTGAAAATCAGCAAAAATGATAACATAAGAAGATCGTAGATTATTGATGATAGTCAGTTTGGTCACTTAGTAGCTTCAGCATTGTCGGTTTTGGGATATAGTAGTTTCAGTATAGTCGGTTCGGTGAGTTAGTAATTTCAGTATAGTCGGTTCGGTGAGTTAGTAGTTTCAGTATAGTCGGTTTAGTCAATTGGTAAGTTCAGTATAGTCGATTCAGTAGTTTGGTAGTTTCAATATAGTCAGTTCGATGGTATGATATTTTCAGTATAGTCACTTCAGTAGTTTAGTAGTTTTCGTATAGTCGATTCAGTCAGTTAGTACGTTCAGTATAGCCCATTCAGTAGATTAGTAGTTTCAATATAGTCAGATCGATAGTGTGATATCTTAAGTATAGTCACTTTGGTGGTTTAGTAGTTTCACTATAGTCGATTCGATAGTATATTTTCAATATAGTCACTTCAAAGTTGTAGTAGTTTCAGTATAGTCGGTTCGATGATTTGATATTTTCGGTATAGTCACTTCAGTGTTTAAGTAGGTTCAATATGATCAGTTCAGTGGTCAAGTAAGTTCAATATAGTCACTTCAGTGGTTCACTAGGTTTAATATAGTCAGCCCAGGTTTAATATAGTCAGTTCAATAAGTTCAGCATAGTCGGTTCAGTCCTTCAGTAATTTCAGTATAGTCGGTTCGGTGGTCTGATATTTTCAGTATAGTCACTTCAGTGCTTAAGTAGGTTCAATATGATCAGTTCAGTGGTCAAGTAAGTTCAATATAGTCACTTCAGTGGTTCACTAGGTTTAATATAGTCAGCCCAATTGTTCAATAAGTTCAGCATAGTCGGTTCAGTCCTTCAGTAATTTCAGTATAGTCGGTTCGGTGGTCTGATATTTTCAGTATAGTCACTTCAGTGCTTAAGTAGGTTCAATATGATCAGTTCAGTGGTCAAGTAAGTTCATTATAGTCACTTCAGTGGTTCACTAGGTTTAATATAGTCATATAGTCATTTTCGTACAATCAGTTCAACTGTTTGCTTAACCATATTGGTTTTGATTATGATACCCAGTACTAAAATTCAGAAATAATTTATTTATTACTAACTTTACCACGTTTCAACAAAATCTATTTCCTATTTCACCATATTTCTGATTACTGTCTTACGAGAACCATTGAAATAATACAATCTTTGTGATTCACCATCTAAAATCTAAGAAATAAATTTCTAAAATGGCGGTTCTTTATTCTCCTCTGACATTTCCACAGTTATTTTTCCAAGGGTCCTCAGTAAATCCTAAACAGGAAAAATATCCTTGGTAAAAAGAATTAAAAATAAGATATGAGTCATCTTACATAACAGTACGTATAAAGTATTTATAAAAGAGACAAAATTTTCACAATATTCTTTTTTCATTCGTATTAAGAATATAAAATTGTACTAGATAAAAGTAGTTTTTTTTATTCGACTAATACTGAAATATTTTTGAATTAAAACAGGAAGAATGAATCATAGTACAGAAGTATTCATTGTTTCTCTACAGTTATTTTGGAGGGTCACCGGGAATAAAAAAGACAAAGGTCGCACGTGAAAAGTGAACGTCCTTCTTGACCCTTGACAACTTGGAACGCACTTTTAGAAACTTTTGAATTATTCAGTCTGCTCTTCTGACTTGATCCCGTGATTGTTTATGAAACGAAACTGGTCTCGTGCGTAACGAGAAGGTCATTCTTTCCGACGCGAATGTACAGGGCGTTTCAAAAATTGTGGCAATAGTTTGCCTTTCATTTTTATATCGTTGTATACAGTTACATTTAAGTAATATTTAGTTACCTCGAAATTATATTAGTTATATTTTCAAGATTGTTCTGATTTGCAAAATGGTACACGTATATAAAGTTTTTGAATTTCATTATTTCATTTACAAAGTGAAGTTGAGTATATAGCTTTCATTTAAATTTGGTTATTCTTAAGTATAAGGATTTATAGGTAATTTTAGAAAATGGTGGATCATTATAGGTAGTAAAGACCTTCGTCGACATAATATCAGAAAAGAAGTCGAATAGCGAAGAATTTATTATTTCATAAATTAGACAGTTGCAAACTAACTTTTGTAATATTTTTACTGTCTTGTCACTGATAGGTGATATATCACTTGTAGGTGATATATGGGCTTTCAATTTTTATAAAGGTCCATTAGTTGTATTATTATGAATCTATCGAACTACCGAACCGACTATGCGGGATTTATATAACCACCGAACTGACTATACTGAGACTATAAAATTATTGAACTGACTATACTGAAATTAGTGAACTACCGAACCGACTATACTGAAACTAATATACTGTCGAGTTGACTATACTGAAATTATCAGACCACCGAACCGACTGTACTAAAATTAATAAACAACTGAATTGACTATACTGAGACTATTGAGTGACCAAACTGACTATACTGGAGCTTCTAAATTATCGAAATGACTGTACTGAAACTACTAAGCCACCGAACCGACTATACTGAAATTACTAAGCCACCGAACCGACAATACTGAAACTACTAAGTGACCGAACCGAATATACTGAAACTATAAAATTACCGAACGGACTATACTGAAAGTACTAAACAACCGAACCGACTATGCTCGACCGATGCACTGACTGAACCGATGCGAAAATTATGGACCGACTAAACCGACTATACGAAACACTTGCATCCACAAAACTGCATCTCAAGAAACGCTAATATATTCTAAAATACACCAGATTATGCATTATATCAAATTTGAATTGTACTTTTCTTCAAATCAACCTACGCCCAAAATCACATACTACAGATATGCATGAACACCTATTACAAATATACACCTGACTTCAAATTCATAAAAATCGTCGGAGTATCTGACCCCCCAGTAATACAAGATTCATACATGACAAACACCAATAAGTCGCATGGCAAAGATTGTTTACAAAAAATAAACCGCTATATAAGATCGGAACAAGCATTGTACGAGATTCATGTAGGTCAAACACGCAAGCAACTGGGTTCAGCTACCTCGGTGATTCTCGATGCATGCTGTTTGCCAAGCCCGCAGACAAAACCCGCGGGGCATCTTCGTCGTCGGCGCATATTGCATCGCCCGTCGAATTCTGGCTTCGCCGGTTTCATGCTACGAGCTACATGCTTTGCAGATTCGTACATGCCGCCGCTCCGTATGCAAGCGCCCGTAAAAACACCAAGTGCCGTGTTCATCGCGCGACGGAGGAGCTCGGCCGTATCGCATACAACCACTTAGAAATTCCATAAATTTTTAAGGACCTCGTGAAGCAGACTTTTTTCTGCCCAGGGGAGAAACACAAGGGGGACGGTATGACCCGGCGAAAGAATAATTCCTTTGCGCAGTCCAAGATGGTCCTCGGACTTTTTTCATGCATTCTCAGGATAACGCGAGATTTTGTGGACAATAGCTCGATAATTCCCTGCGTTCGGGGCTCCGGAGGCGGGCCTTCGTACAAAATGGTCGATTTTTCAGCGTTTTTAAGGTGTTTGCTTGCGGGACTTGAGGATTTTCGTAGTCTGACACTTTGGGATGATGGAATTTTCAGATTTTAACACTTTGGCATGTTGGAATGTTCGATTTTGGGCTGATGGAGATTTAGAGGGTTGAAATTCAGGGGCATTGGGCTTTTGGGACTTTGGCTGCGATGATGTTAAGTGATTTTGTAATAGAAATCTAGTTAATGAAATTGTGTGAAGAGTATTGTAGCAGTACAATCGAAGCGTGTGGACCAGCCTGTACATCGATCGTGTCCCGTTACGTCATGAAACCATATCACGTTTTCTACATCTAAAATTCCGTCACTTAACGCGGAAGAAGGTAATAAAAATCGATTTGTGTCAGCTATCGAGTTCTTATCAGTCAATCGACCGGGCCGACGATCTCTCGAGTTATTCTGGCACTTGAACCGCCCCGGAAATATCAGTTTCCATTCGAACGGCCGTAACGCTCGGTGGCAAGTTTCTACTCGACGCGTGTTCCAGCTTCTTTTCAGCATCGTACAGGTTCGCCATCGTGCCAAGGGTTTTCAATGCGGCGAAAAATTCGCGTAGCTACGCGGTTGTCTGCCGGCACAAGTACGATGCACACATCGTTCCGTGTTTTCTGGTTGGCGTGACATTTCCACTCGACGGCAGATTCCTCGACGTCTCGTTCACAAGACCGTGTAACCCACTCGCCCAATTCACGCGCCCGCGTGCACCGATCTATTCAGCTCGTGCCGAAGCTGCGGGCAGAATCGAGAAAACGGGGACTCGGGGCAAGATCGTCGGAGCGTGGGAACAATTTTTAAATGATATTTTATACAAATTTTTTAATTGTGCAACGGAGAAGTTCAGTGCACTTTTTTACGAATCGCAAGGAGGGAAAAATTTAATACATACTTTATGAATTTTTTAATCGCAAGCAGGGAAAGATTTAATACGTTTTTTATGAATTTTTTAATCACGAGGGAGGGAAAAATTTCATGAAAGTGAAGGAAGGAAAAATTTAATATGACACCTGTTAGGAATTTTTCAATAGTGAATATTAAAGTTTAGTATGTTTGCAATGATAAAATGAAGGGAAAAAATTGTGTATGTTTTTTTTTTTTGTAATTGTGAAACGCGAGGGACAAAATTTAATATGCAATTTTTCATAAATTCTACGACGAAAAGCAAAGGGAAAATTTAATGACATTTTTTAAAATGTGGAGATACTGGAAAAATGTAATGTGGTACTTTTTTCAAATTTTGCAACGATAAAAATTGAGAGGAAAATTAAAATGTAATTCTTGCACAAATTTTACAATTATAAAAGACAGAAGGAGAATTTATATTTTCCACGTTATTAACATTTACTGAATTAAAGTTAGTAGTTCTAAATTTACAAAATCGAACATTATTCAAAATTTGAGTAAACTTCAAATACATAAAAAGAAAAATAAAATATCTGTATAAACAAATTTCAAAAAAATATATATATCTAAATTTAAAAAATATATATATCTAAATTTAAAAAATATATAAAACATATAACTAAATCTAAAAAAATGTATCTAATTGTAAAATAAAAAGAATAATACATATTATGATCTGTAAAATACTGGAGAAGAAAATAAATTCCCTATAAAAATGATCAATAAAAATTAAAAACAAATCTTAAAAATTGTTGCAACAAACACACACAAAATCTTCGAAGCAAATTTGCAAAAATAATCCCGCAGAAAAAATCTGCATCGTTTAAAATACAGTCACATTAATTACGAGATATGAAAACGAAATTACACTTCATCCTACTCATAAATTTACCATTAAAATACTGGCAATGTGAAAAAGGTACGTTATCGACATTTTTTTAATATCTCGTCCAGAAAGCGTGGGAAATTCTACGGACAGCTGTCTTTAACGTTACGGAGGTAGAATTTTTCTAGCAGCTTGATACCGCGGATACAAGAGGCTCGTCACGTGCCAGCTCTCCGTCATAGAGTTCGTAGTTCTATCTCGGGAAGAAAGTTTGCGTCAACGATGGATTCAGGAGCGCCTTAACTTCTTTCACGACCGACGCCCCTAGCAACGTATTGCTGCACGCGACGAATTTATACTGATAGTTGCGAAAATTTACAGCGAACTATGAAATGCTCAGAACACGGATGATTTCTGGAATATCTTGGAACTTATGTAGCGTATTCATGTATACTTTTTTACTAGATGCATAGAAAACGTCTAATAATCAAAATAACACGACGAAATTTTATATACGAGAATATAGGGATCTGGGGATATAGGGATTTCGAGATCTGGGGAATTACGGATTTAACAGTTGGAGAATCTGAGGATCTAGGGACATATGTTGGACTCTGGCAACTTGGGGACATGGAGGTACAGATATGTGAGGATCTAGGGATATAGGAATATAGGGATTTTGAAAGTTAGGGATTTCGAGATTTGACAGTTGGACGATATGTGAATCTAGGGACATATATGTTGGACTCTGGCAACATGGGGACATGGAGATAGAGATATGTGAGGATCTAGGGAGATAGGAATATAGGGATTTTGAAAGTTAGGGGTTTCGAGATTTGACAGTTGGAGGATATGTGAATCTAGGGACATATGTTGGACTCTGGGAACTTGGGGACATGGAGGTACAGATATGTGAGGATCTAGGGATATAGGAATATAGGGATTTTGAAAGTTAGGGATTTCGAGATTTGACAGTTGGAGGATACGTGAATCTAGGGACATATATGTTGGACTCTGGCAACATGGGGACATGGAGATAGAGATATGTGAGGATCTAGGGATATAGGAATATAGGGATTTCGAAATTTAGGGATTTAGGGATTTGATAGTTGGAGAATATAAGTATCTAGGGACATATATGTTGGGATCTGGCGACTTTGGGACATGGTTGTAGGGAAATGTGAGGATCTAGGGATATAGGGATTTCGAAATTTAGGGATTTAGAGATTTGACAGTTGGAGAATATAAGGATCTAGGGACATATATATTGGGGTCTAGCGATTTGGGACATGGAGATGGAGAAATGTAACGATATAGAAATCTAGGGACATAGGGATTTCGAAATTTAGTAGAAATTTAGATATTTTCAGAGATGTAAAAATTTGGGAATTCAGGACTTCGATATAATAAGAATGTGAAGATATAGGGACTTAGGAATAGGGAAATATGGGGATATAGGGATTTAGATGTATCCATCTGCGATTATCTAGGGATCTAGTAATATTGAAATATGATGATATAAAAATATGGAGATGTAGGAACCTAGTAATACCGAAATATGGGGATCTGGGTATGTAAAACTGGTCACATGGGTTTAGGAATATTGAAATATGGGGATATAGAAATCTAGGGATATATAAATATGGTTGTGTAGATAACTAGTGTAGAGATGTAGAGACCTAGGAATACTGAAACAAGTGAATATAGTGATCTGAAGGTACACACATGTTGGAATATAAAATTCTAGGGATATATAAATCTAGAAATATCATCCTAGGGATATAAAAATATGAAAATACTAAGATTCACATATCTGGTAATATGCAGATTTGGAAGTACAAGAATGTGGTGATATCTCACAGATACAAAAACAAAAATCCCTAGAATATTCCTATATTCTATATCGCCACTAAATATTACTCATTCCCCACACATCATACCGCCACATACCCCACATTTTAAAAATCTTTCCTCAATTTTCCACGATTTTAAAATGATTTATTAATACCGTTACTACCGACCGGCCATATATAGCGACAACAGAGAATTATTTTCCGGTTAAAGTCACTTTTATCCAACCGTACGTGGTTTCTTTAAATTCCACGTGCAGCTCGACCAACAGAAGGGAAACTGTTGCACACTAGCTGACGCACGTTGTTTCGAATTAGGTCTAGATATATGTTTTATCGTGGTACGTGTTTCCTGGACGGCCCAATATCTGTAATATCCGGCATCGGGAAAGGATTCCGCTCGTACGTTTTGGTCCACACTGGGATGAGGTTATTCGAAAGTTCGTTTATCCCGAGGAAATAACACGTATCGGGTACGTGTGTGCGATCGTATGATGTTCCCTTTGTGCAGTTTCTCGGCCGGCTGACTTCCCTATGGCGGTTTTTTTTTAACGAATTTTTGCCGAACCGGGCTTAATGGAATTTTCAAAAACAACTCCGACGAACGTTACATGCACACAGATGAATACTTCATCAAATAGCTGTCTCTCCTAAATTCGACGTAAAAAGTCCAAAAATGTTTCAACGTCTTTGCGGTTATTAAACCATAAACCTGATATACTTCCAATTAAAATTTCTCGTCCCTTTATACACTCTCGTTTGAAATCCCTTTTCTGTTCCGAAAATATGGAAATCGAATGAATCGAGATTTTAGAGATTTAAAGCTGAACGTTACGTTTATTTACAGACAGGTATTTTTACGAAACAAACCGATTCCCGTAGAAATAAAATATTTCTTTGGAGCGAGATAACAAAAACTACGCAAAAAATAAACGCGGAAAAAACGGAAACTACACAATGTATACGCATGTAGAAAGCGTAACTGAATGCGCTGAATAAATTGGGCGAATTTATCTGCAAACTGAGCTGTATCAAGAAAAAAGAATTAACACGTAGCAAAACATAGAGAAAAACGTATTTGAATTTTCCCGCCAAAATGGTTGCCACCCACGTGACGCTGCCTACGTCGTTATTGGACGGGTTACAAAATGGCGTCAAACTCAGCTGTGAAATATGCTGAAACTTAACGATACTTTTTAAATCGCATTTTTAAACTTTCTCCGGATTTTGCTCGTCGAATATTATACAAAAAACAGTTTGCTCCAGAAAGCCCGCGGATATCTCGGAAACCAATCGGATTACAGAAAAAAGTTCGAAATGTTCCCATAACATATTCAAAAACCATCGAAATCAGAGATGTACTTTCTAAATAACCACCGAAAGTTGTGAAATTCGATTGGACTGAAATTATGCAGATAGTCTCATTATAGAAACAATATTGGTAGAGTTTTTAGCGAACCGGACACAAATTTTTTACCATTCCCTTACCGATCCATCACGCAAAAGTAAAAATCGACTAAAATTAAATACTCAATGAGACCGTACTACAAAATGCTCTCAGAATGATTCAAAATTTTGAAAAATGTGAAATTGAGTCTGTCTCATCCGCAGGTTAAGAGGCGTAACCAGAAATCTCATCTTAAGGCTTGTAAAACATATACAGTTTAATGGACCACTTGTACTGCAGGTTATAAGATAAAATTGCCGTGCAGACTCATCGGGAGTATGTTTGACATTATGGTTATCAGTATTTAGGTTATAGTGCATGAATTTCTCGTTTGAAATGGAATAACATGAAGGAGCGACTGTCGGTTAAGTCCTGTCCCTGGCAAGTACATACGTCTCGGGGTAGTCAGCATTCGAATGGTTAATAGAATGAATCGTTGAATCTACTGGAATTCCATTAGCAATACATAAAAGATCGACTCCCATTTCATCGCGATAACGTACGAGGCTGGAGGGCACTCTTTTCTCAAATGTAACTCGCAGTCAGACGAGCTAAAGTGGCTTGCTATCGCACGACAGGAAACGGGAGAGGAAGCGATCGAACGGAGATGGGAACAACCGGCGATAGAGTGAGAGGGAGCCATCGAATCGATTTCGTTTCTTCCCGCTGCGCCCTGAATCTCCTAGCTACAAGCTAGCTCCGTTTGAGCTTTTAATGGCCAGATACGGCAGCCAGCTTACGCAATTAAACCGAGACCCGTAACGAGTTTCCACCAACCTGCGTATCTCTGGTTAAGTGAATTAAATCCACCGTGCTGCGGTCAACTACATGGACTGCGCGGAGTCCGCCACTCGACAAAAGATGCTGTTCCAAAGCTACGCTGGACTGATTTGATTTATTATGCGATTTCATTATAATATCTGTCTTCGAGGTTTTGGACCTTGTGGATCTCTAGGGTTTTCTACAATTAGTTGATATTATGCTACACTTTGTACTTTCTGGTAATTTGGGCTTTAAGAGAAATTCTATTCCACATATTGCTGTGCAGTTGGTCCTCAGACTTAACAGTTATCAGAATCCTTAAGAGCCTAGTATAGGACATACATGACCCTGGGTATATATCCTGCTAGAATATTGTTTGCAAGGAACTACTGGAGGATAAAATTGTATAGAACCTGTATACAAATCATTGGGGTCCAGAGGTTCACATGAGAGATCCAGATCACGATTTCCCCTAAATAGAATGTGGGCATTTTGTACTCACAGTCATGTCCTATGTGCACTTGGTCCACAACAGTCATCAGACTCCTTAAGAGCTTAGTATCTCCCTAGGACATACTCGACCCTGGGTATACATCCTGCTAGGATATTGTTTGCAAGGAACTACTGGAGGATAAGATTGTATAGAACGTGTATACTAGTGACTGAGGACTATTACAAGATTGACGAGGACTATAAGATTGTAGAACATGTTCAGAGGTTCACATCATGATTTCTCCCAAATAAAATGTGGACATTTTGTACTCAGAGTCGTGTCCTATGCGCAGTTGCACCTCAGACTTAAGAGTCATCAGACTCCTGAAGAGTCTAGTACTTCCCTAGAACATACACGACCCTGTCATTTCTAGGACATTGTTTGCAAGGAACTACTGGAGGACAAGATTGTATAGAACATGTGACTGAGGACTATCTAGGTCCAGAGGTCCACATGAGAGATCCAGATCACAATTTCCCTTATGTGCAGTTGGTCCTCAGACTTAAGAGTCATCAGACACCTTAAGAGTCTAGTACCTTCCTAGGACATTAACGACCCTGGGTATACATCTTCCTAGGACATTGTTTGCAAGGAACTACTGGAGGATAAGATTGTATAGAACATGTGACTGAGGACTATCTAGGCGCAGAGGTCCACATGAGAGATCCAGATCACAATTTCCCTTATGTGTAGTTGGTCCTCAGACTTAAGAGTCTAGTATCTTCCTAGGACATACACGACCCTGGGTATACATCTTCCTAGGACATTGTTTGCAAGGAACTCGATGCTAAAATTGTATAGAACCTGTACAATAGTCTTCGGGGTCTATTCTTATCTAGGTCCAGAGGTCCACATGAAAGATCACGATTCCTCCCAAATAAAATGTGGACATTTTGTACTCGGATTCAGTTATTTTATAAACGAGATTAGGTAATGAAGGTTACAGGACTTAGGTACACGCAAAGGCAGAAGCTTAAGTAATCCCAGTGATTATGTGCACGAATTAAATCATCAAGAAATTAGCGGTAGAATTTAAACAAGATTTCGATGCAAAGTGTTTGAAATCCAAAACCAATTTGTGGTTAGTCAAACCGCAGCGTGTAAAGAGCTACCCAAGCAGAACGAAGAGCAGCGAGTTAAATAAATTAAGACCACTCGTAGAAGGAAGACTTCCTGGTTAAGAGACGACGCGATTACGTTGGGAGGACGAACCAACATGCTCACTTTGAACGCAACAAACAGATTTAAGAGACTTAGGTCCGGAACCTTCGTGCAAATTTTACGTCCGATATCACGTTTCATTTTATACGCTTGCGGATCCATCGGTTTCCGCATTCTGCCGGGACTCGTTCTGGAAACAACGGGTCGTAATTGAATCAGACCATCTGCGATTTGTTTTGAAATTCATTCCTTGTTGGATTCTACCTTCTTCAAAGGTTAGCTTATCTACCTTATGCGTAAATCATCTACCAAGGTGCAGCTGCATCTACCAACAGTTTACGTTCTAACAGAAGTTTCAGTTCTTCAAATTACTCCGCCATTTTGTAATATTTCTACCGTGCAAAGTAGGCCTCAGGTAGGGTTATCTCGTGTGGAAATTCATCTACTAGGTTGCAGTCTCGGTACCAGCAGTGTTCTGATAGAAGTTTCAGTGTTTTTCAACTTCGCCATTTTGTAATATTCTCACTTGAAAAGTAGGTCTCTTGGAAACATAGGTTATCTATATTATCGCCTACAAAGTTGCAACCTCAAGTTTCTGATAGCAATTTGTGTTCAGTCACAAGTTTCAGTGTTTTTCAACTTCCATTTTGTAATATTTCAACTTAAATATAAAATGGAATATAAGATCCACAGATGGAATTTGACTACCTGATGCCACATAAATTATCTAGAAAAAATTCCAAAACTTTGCATATTTGCAAATTGTTTACGGTGAAATTTTTTTATATTTGTAAATTTTTGAATATTTGAAAATTGTTCGAATTTCCTAAATAAGGTTATGTTCGGAATGCGTTTGGTACACGAAGTACTGTTAAATTCGGGTTAGTTACGACGCAAACATCTTGCATACAGAAAATGGTCCTTCAGCATAGAAAATTGATATTCAGACACACAAAAACCATGTTCAGAATGATTCATAAAGCAGTGGAAAAAACAAAGTCGTTACTCAGCCGCGGTGACGTTCCGATCCTCCATGTTCTACGCTGATTTAAACGAGTATTATACATTTACGTAAAGAGAAGACGCGACGCGAGCAGTGGCACACAATCTTCTGCAAGTACACTCGGGTGCAATATAAACTTACATCGAATAAGGACATTTAATTTTCAAATTTTTCTATTTCGAGTTTTCGAGTTTTCGAGTTTTCGAGCTTTAAAATTTTGAAGTTCTCAAATTTTCAAATTGCCAAATCCCCAAATCGTAAATCCGTCAAATTTCCAAATCCCAAAATTCGCAAAGTCTCCAAATCCCAAATACCAAAAGTCCCTAAATTTTCCAGATCTCAAATACCAAATGTCCCTAAATTCTCCAAATCTCGAATACAAAAATCCCCTAGTCCCAAAACCTTCAAAGCTCCTAAATCCCAAAATCCCCAATTTACGTCACCAAATCCAAAAATCCCCAAATTACGACTCCAAATCCAAAAATCCCCAAACTCCAAAATTCTAAAATTCCAAAATCTCCAAACTCCATAATCCAAAATCCCCAAAATCTCCAAACTCCAAAATCCAAAATCCCCAGATTACGTTTCCAAATCCAAAAGTCCCCAAACTCCAAAATCCAAAATCCCCAAACTTCAAAATCCAAAATCCCAACATCGCAAAATCTCAAAATCCCCAAAATGCAAAAAATCTAAAAATTCCTAATTTATTGCCAACTCTGTAAATCACTAATATCCCGTAAAAAATCGAGGAGTGTTATACGATGTTCCCTCTCGGTTGTCATGTATTCCCCAGGGAAAGTGAGATTTACCGTCGACTGTACTTGCATCTGGTAGAAACGCAAAATCCGCTCGACGCAACGCGCCGCGGCGACTCGTCTCGACGTCGCTCCGCGCAGATGACATTGTCGCGAAGAGCTGTTTAATCTGGCTTAATGGCGAGCGCAGCGAATACTTAGCGCCTCATCCTTCTTAAATGAGCGACAGCCGCCAAGCTAGTCTGTTTCGCCGACGCTGACAGAGCAATGGTTAGCAGTGAAATGTAAACGAAACGCGAGAATCCTAATGCGTTGCGGTTTCCTGTTATTTCGTTTGCCTTCCAGTTCTTCGTTAACCAGCCCTAGATCATTTTTTGCGAGCTGGAAATCTCTTGATAACATCTAGGGATTTTAGGAGTTGTTGGGATTTAAGATTTGGGGATTTTAGGAATTGATCATTTAGATATCTAGGAATTTACGAATTTGGATATCTGAAGATTTTGGGAATCTAGGGTTTCTTGGGTTTAGGGATTTTGGAGATTTGGAAGATTGACATTTTGGGGATTTGGAGATTTAAGATTTGGGGATTTTGGGATATGACGATTCTGGAATTCGGATATTTGGGATTTGAAGATTTGGGGATATAGGGATTTTTAAATATCCATATTCTCATATCCCCAAATACCCATATCCCCAAATTCCCAAATCTCCAAATTCCCATATCCCCAAATTCTCATATCCCCAAATTCCCAAATCTCCAATTTCCCATATCTCTAAATTCCCATACCCCCAAATTCCCAAATCTCCAAATTCCCATATCCCCAAATTCTCATATCCCCAAATTCCCAAATCTCCAAATTCCCATATCCCCAAATTCCCATATCCCCAAATTCCCAAATCTCCAAATTCCCATATCCCCAAATTCCCATATCCCTAAATTCTCATATCCCCAAATTCCCATATCCCCAATTTCCCAAATACCTAAATCTCCAAATGTCCATATTTTCAGATCCCACAATGCCCAAATCTAAAAATTCCCAAATTCCCAAATTTGCCAATCTCCAAATCTCTAAATCTCCACGTTCCTAAGTTTCTTTCACCCTAAAAATCTAAATCCCTAAATTAACAAAATACCTAACCATTGAAGCGTATTAAATTATCTGTCCCTCCATCGCCGTTCCCTCCAAGTGAAGCCTCCCATGACTAATACTAAACAGTCCTAACGGCGCACTTCCCTAGGGAGAGAGGCACTTCTCTCACATTGCAGCAATCCTACAGACTTCCTTTTCCACATCAGTCTTCCCCCTAGAGAAGTCTATCGTGTTCAACGGCCTGTATCCAACTATCCAGTTAACTAAAGACTCGGTAGACAAACAGACACGCCCCTATCCGCAAGAAAGAAATCTCTCCTGTGAAATATCGAAGTCATCGACGAAGAATATTTGCGTCGACTTCCTCGATTCCGTCGGACTTTCCCGTTCAGCATGAGTCCGCCGTTTCAAGTAAACCGCAACGATCACACGGAGCGTCTGCTCGGACTCGTTCATCCGGCACAAAGGGGCGGCAAACGAGTGGAAACAATACGAAAAGCCCGGCTTATCTCGTCCGATATCCCACGCGGCGAAACTAAAGCGTGCGTGCCGCTGGCCCTTTTACGTTTGTCGTGCGCCGGCCAATGGCTGGTCACTTTCCAAAGAGAG
The DNA here is from genome assembly GCA_036983795.1 of Megachile lagopoda. Taxonomy (NCBI): domain Eukaryota; kingdom Metazoa; phylum Arthropoda; class Insecta; order Hymenoptera; family Megachilidae; genus Megachile; species Megachile lagopoda. The sequence goes on from CM072793.1 coordinate 4,502,712, forward strand.
ATCGCAGCCGATAGGTCCGGGCCATTGCATCGGGTACGCTCGGCCGGCTGAATGCCAATTATCTGATCGTGCGTATTGGCCGATGTACGCGGCATTCGAATGCAACGTACGCAGGAGCAATATCCAGATGATTATCGTTCAACCTTCGTGGTGCAATCTTCCGAACGGATCACGGACACGGAGCGTGCCATTATGCGCATGCCCCTTTGCGCAGCCACCCGTTCGCGCATAACCATCTGCGCAGCTACCCGCTTGCGCATGCGCCGACCGATTTCGGGGACACGATCCCTCTTGCCGGTTCGATATGGATCGTTAGATCGCGGCGTATCGAGTGACTTAGGACTGATCTGATCCGGTTACGCACAGAAACTGAATTGAGCGTTTAGGGTACGAGGAGACGTGTGTATATGTTTCACAAGATTATTTTATTAGATATACTTCATATCATTAGATTTCTATACTCCCAGATCTTCATGTTTGTAATTTTCTCGGTGCTTCTCCATATTCTTAACGCCATATGTCCCTAGATCTTTAGACTCCTAGATTCTTATATTTCTATGTCACTATATTCCTAAATATTTAGGTCCCTAGATCCCTGTATCTCTATACCCTTAAATAAATATATTCTGATATCTACGTATCTCTACATGTCTACGTCACTATAACATCACACTATGGGGATATACTAAATATGAGAATATAGCAAATATGGTAATATAGTAAATATATGGTAGTAAAAATATGGAGATACTAATAAACTACATTCATCGAATGGCGAGTAAATACAGTAGCAACTGTTGATGACAGGTAAACGGGAAGTTACGAAATTTTGTTTAAGCTCACGTATCAACCATAAATTCCGCGGAACTACTCACGGCTGCATAACTTTAGAGAACGCAGTAGCAGAGCAAATTATTTGCGGCACATCTTCTCTTTGATTTAACGCCATAGCAACTGGCGAACACATTGTCAACGCGACGATTTAATGCCAACTGTTGAAACACTAATTATCGCGAGCTAACCGTAACAACAAGTAATTCCCCGTCTGTAATGATCTATGGAATGATATACGTGATGGGATTTAGCTGCTGCCGTTATGTTATGGAAAATTACGGTTTTGCTGTATTACGTTCCTAATGTTTTACAATTAAGTGTATCGTAAATTTCAAGTCCATTCGGATCTGTCATCAAGATTTGTTTTCGTGTAATTTAATATGGATTTGTCTTTTATGTACAGTCTCACTTTATTTGATGCAAAATATAATAATCGATGAAGCTGTGTTGAGATGAAGGATAGCTCGATATTTTCCTGTGCTAGGGGCTGTAAAGGCGGTAATAATCGATGAGGCTGCGTAGTATAATTAAGATGAAGGGTAGCACGATATTGTCCTGCGCCAGGGGCTGTAGAAGCGATAATAATCGATGAGGCTGTGTATTATAGGTGAGATAAAAGGTAGCCCGATATTTTTCTGCGCCAGGGGCTGTAAAGGCGATAATAATCGATGAGACTGTGTAGTATAGTTGTGATGAAGGCTAGCTCGATATTTTCCTGCGCCAGGGGCTGTAAAGGCGATTAGTAACCTATAATGTTAGTGTTGTTTGAAAATCGTGTTTTTGACGATAATGCAAACATAATACAGAATTAAAACTTTAGATAGTTTCCAGTTTATAAAATTTCTAAACCTAAAAGCTCTCGACAATCTCTGTTAAATGTTCTCCCGACTAAAAATAAAGTACAGCAATAAAGAAGAGACGGCACAAATAACTCTTCATCTCGGCAGAAGCATCTCAATAACTTCCGTAATTTAAAACAATGAGTGCGTCACTTTGACGCGTGTCGTATCCTCGATTGTTAGAGCACCCGAAACGCCCTTAATATAACCCGTCGGGGTATTAAGCCGCGACGGGGGCACAGTTGTAAAGCTCTCGGTGTGATGGTTCTGCGGAGGAGCAGAGGGGAGCGCAAGGTCCGCTCGTCACGGGCAACTGTCTCTCTCATGGAGGGGTCCCGGCTTCCTCTTAGCCGGCTCCTCGGTGTGCAGGCTGGCTGGCACCGGAATTAAGTTGTCGGGGGAGATGGAAAGCGAGCTGGGCACGTTATCGCGACACGCGCATCGTGGCATGCGCCCACCTGCACCAGCAACGGCCTTGCATTAGCTGTGCCATCCGCCATTGGGCTGCCATCGAGGTATACGCGCCGTGACCGGGACGTGTTCCCTGGAAATCGGACGGGTATCTACCGATACTCCGCCAGAGATTCTTTGCCGTGGCTCGAATAAACGATCTGCCCGCATATGCCGCGAGAAACTTCGCCGAAAGGAATGGCGGCGTGGGACGCGACATCTGCGCACTTTATTTAGCCGTGAGACCAATACGACACTTCACACTACTTCGCCAGTACGACTTCACACGGTCGGACGCTTTATGGCTGTGACGTGTGATGGTATCGATGATAGTTTGCCTAGGGAATTCCAGGATACTGATCGATACTGTAGATTGTACTCGGTGTGATTGTTCTCGGATTCGTAATGGTGAACCCTGGATATTTTGGGAAGCATTTGACAGAATGTGGACTTTACTAATTATATGAAGCTTAGAATTTATCCTTTGCTAAGTATTTTAGTGGCGGTTCTCTTTTTGAGAAGTGACTTACGAATTTTTGGTTATGACGGTCATATAACAAGAGGTGTTGTGTTTCAGAGTTTTGGGTCTTTTGAGATTTTGGGACCTTCGGAGATAGAGGAGTTAAGTTTGTAACTTTGACACTTTGGTAGTTTGTAATTTTGGAACCTTGAGAATTTGGGACCTTTAAAATTTTGGGACTTACAAATTGTGGAATTTTGGGACTTTAGAATCTTGTAATTTATAAACTTTACGACTTTAAAATTTAAGAAGTTGAGAATTGTTCATGACATTTAGGATCTAGGAATTGTGGTCCTTCAGTCTTTGGGACTTATGGCATATTGGGACTTAGGAATTTTAGAACTTTGGGTCTTTGGGAACTTTGAAGTTTGCAACCTATGAACTCTAGAACCTTAAAATTATAACTAAGGATATTTTCTCAGGCATTTGGGACCCAGGAACTGTGGGACTTTCGGGTCTTATAATTTTGGGACTTATGGAATTTCAAAACTTTAGGTCTGTAAAACCTAAGAACTTTGGGGCTTCAAAGTTATAGAATGCACAAATTTTTTGGGCCTACTAACTACAACTTTTGTCCTCAACTTTGGGACTCAAATCTTAAATTTACAATTTTTGAGATCTTAGAAGTTTGGGACTTATAAACTACAAGACTTTGAAAATAAAGAACTTAACGATATTTTGGGACTTGAGAATTTTGTAATTTTCGGTCCTCGACACTTTGGGACCGATGCAATGTAGAAAGGTTATTCAAGAGTACTATTCTGTTCTTTACCACCGAGCTTATTAGGAATACAAACATACAAATAGTGCTACGTGCGTCTAGTATGTTGGCACACGAATCGATAAGATTTGCATTGTATCCAGCTGCCATCTTTCCAGATGCGTAGTGCAATATATCTCCACTACACACTTCTGATGTGAACTTTGATTGATTTTGTTACTTGATTGAACCTTTTTTAATAAATATAATTTTATCGAATTCGTAATGCAACGTTAGTTTGTTATCCTCGTTATTTTATGAAATCGAAACGGAAGGATGTCTCAATTTAATTGTCCAATGCCATCCACGTTATCACCGGACATTTTATTCATCCTTCTTTACATTGTGATATCAGTTTGTGTCTTCGTTCACACGCCTCTTATCTGCCTCCATTATTTCAATTAATTTAATTCCCTGAACTATTATCCTTAATTGCTGGATAAACGTTTTATGATTCAACACGTTTCCCTCGTAAGAGGGGATTGCTGGTCGCCAATGGACTTCTCTGTTTTATATTCATTGCCTCTATCTGTATTTTACTACATTACAGCGATTCTCAACCTCTTCACAGACCGGGTACCAAAATTGAAAAAACTACAAAATTTAAATATTAATAAGTCACTAGAGAATTATTTCGATTTCAATATAAGCTACCACTGTATTTAAATAATGTTTCTTATAGTTACTCAGAATTGAAGTAACCGTATCAGTTAACATCGAAAATGAATTTTTGGACGATGAAATTATTTGTGTACTAATTAACTGACTTTTGTGTATTATAAGGGGTTGAGAACCACTGATGTATTATAATAAATTAGTCTAGCATAATCACATCCTAACGTGTCGTTTAGTTTGCTCTTGCTTCTTGATTATCTTTAGTGCGTTCAGGGACATTAATCTGAAAACAGATATTAATCTGCAAATGAGACGTTTATTTATTCATATGAGACACAGTAAATCATACTCCGTAATTGATGAGATAGTTTTATAAAAACCAGTCTGACTGGTCAGTTAATTATACACGTATATCCTTAATTCACGGATTTCTAAATTTCTACATTGTTTGTTTTGACACTACTAAATTGTGTAATTAAACAACGTTTACAGTTTGTAAATTTATAAATTTCTATGATTTCAAGATTATAAGTTTTTAAATTTCTGAGTTTTTAAGTTTCTAAGTTTTTAGATTATTAGATTACTAGATTACTAGATTACTAGATTACCAGATTACTAGATCACTAGATTACTAGATCACGAGATTACTAGATCACTAGATCACTAGATTACTAGATCACTAGATCACTAGATTACTAGGTTGCTAGATCACTAGATCACTAGATTACTAGATTACTAGATACATATTTTACTACATTCCTAGATTCCTAGACTCTTAGATTTCTATATTTCTAGATTTCTAAATTTCTAAATTTCTAAATTTCTAAATTTCTAAATTTCTAAATTTCTAAATATTTGATTCATAAATTATCTAAATTGTCAAGAGTAAAATACTAAGAATACTAGAAGTAATACTAGAACAAATTAATCACCCCAACAAAATATTCTAGCTACTAATAAACACTGGATAAAAATATTTGTCGTTAATATTATACAAACACAATATAACAATTACTTACAGACTCACATGAAAACATTAATAATCAACCAATTCAAAACCAAACTGTAATAAAAAACGAAAAGATTTGTATCGTTTATTCTACGAATACGTACACTCCATATATCTCCTTTGAATTTCCCGCGGATCGATCACGACGCCATATTGTTTTTCCCGACCAACGCTGCATACCTATACTGTATCAAAACAACTCTGTTTAAATCGAGAAAAATGGCCTAACTCTTACCACTTCTTCCAAAATAATATCCAATAAACAAAATAACTTCCTAAACAATGAATATACTACACAAGAAAAACAAAATGATGTCCGAAACAATTAATACTCTCCAAAAAAAACAAAATGTCCACCCAGATAACTTAACATTGAACCTAGACGTATACGCACGTATAAATATCCTTAAACAAATACAACCAACAACGAGTCCGCAATTAACGAACGTTCTAAATCTTGACACTGTAAAAGTTCATTACCGACAATTTTGTAGAAAACAAATAATATCTGCGCGCAAGTACGTTCCGCAAGTGTACCGTTAATGAGGCAGGAATCCATGCAAATTGCGTGCATGTATGAAATTAATCTCGACAGGACACATGTAGTTAAAGCAAATACGAATGGAAATGCCAAAGGCGCTCGAGGAAGTTGGTAATTAATTAGTATAGTGTGGTGGAAGGATGGGATGGGGTGGGGGGAGAAAGTAAGAGGGCAGAATCGCACTGTGAGTGGCAATCGAATCGACGCGTTAATATACGTAGTACAACCACCGAACAGATGCGAGAACACGGCTTATCCGCAGCTTAATATTCATAGAACAATCAGAATGTAATCGAGCGTAACGTAATTATTGAAGATGGCTCGAATGAATCTCTGGCGAAAGGCGACGACGCGAGTCCCATTCGACGCCGAGTGGATTTCGCCGAAGGCGTTCACTAGGTTATCAACACGTACCGGTGTACACCTTCACAACCATTATAGTTCGATAAGTATGCCGCAAAGTATTCAATGTGTTTGAAATGTACGGGCTGTTTCAGGGGGAGCGGTACTTCAGTAAATGGCAGAATAGAGTGTTTAGGAGGGATTTTTATTTAAACTGGTTAGTAAGTTGTTAAATTATCGCATTAGCGAGTAACCAGGTTGGCAAGTTATCAGGTTACCAAGTTACCAGGGTATCAAATTACTAGGTTATCAAGTTATTAGGTTACCAAGTTACAAGATTACAAATTTATCGGGGTATCAAGTTACCAGAGTATCAAATTACCAGGGTATCAAGTTACCAGGGTATCAAATTACTAGGTTATCAAGTTATTAGGTTATCAAGTTATTAGGTTACCAAGTTACAAGATTACAAATTTCTCAGGGTATCAAGTTACCAGAGTATCAAATTACCAGGTTATCAGTCACCAGTGTATCAAGTTACCAGGGTATCAAATTACCAGGTTATCAAGTTACCAGGGTATCAAGTTACCAGAATATCAAGTTACCAGGGTATCAAATTACCAGGGTATCAAATTACCAGGGTATCAAGTTACCAGTGTATCAATTTACCAGGTTATCAAGTTACCAGGGTATCAAGTTACCAGAGTATCAAGTTACCAGGGTATCAAGTTACCAGAGTATCAAATTACCAGGGTATCAAGTTACCAGGGTATCAAGTTATCAAGGTATCAAGCTACTAAGTTATCAAGATACCAAACTACCAAGGTATCAAATTACCAAGTTATTGAACTGTCAAGTTACGAAGCCACGAAACTACTAAATTGTCAAACTACCAAGTTACAAAATTAAACTTCAAGTAGAAATGTTTTCAAATCCTAAACCTTCAAACCCCTAAATTTTGAAACATGTAATGTCCTAAATTTCAAAACTTCCAAATTTCAAAATATTTAATCCGAAAATTTCAAAAAACTGTACAAGTTGAAAAGGCTTGCTAATTTTGGAGCTTGAAAATGAGAGTATAGAAATTTAATTTCTGATATGTGGAAATTTATAAATTTTCGACTCTGAAGATTAAAGAATACATAAATTTCAGCAAATCAGTGCTCTCGAAATTTAGAAACCAGGAAACGTGTAGATGCAAATACTCATGGATTTATTTACACCTATACCGTACACTTTATAGAAAATACTCGAAAGGCATGTACGTATAAACCGCGCAGTATATTTCCCGATATATCCCACATTCAGATATCTACATAAGATCACCATAAATTTTTCACCATGAGACGGGTAACTGTTCTTCGTGAACACCTACGCGTCCGATAATAGATGTATGCGTATATCAAGGCGTATCCGGCCAAGAGACGTCTCTGTCAGTAATCGATCACTCGCTGTGTTATATCGAAATTTGCAAGTGAAACTCGGCCTGGAACACGGAACGTTGTTTGATCTTGGCGTTTGTCCGCTTTGGCAATGAATACCAGATAGGTACACACAGTTCCTGTTCTGGAATATCGTATTGTTCTGTACGCTGCAGTTGGGTTTTGTTATTGAGATGCTGAATTTCCTTTTAAATCAGTGTTGTGAGACGGAATCCTTTCTGCGCATGCGCGGATCGTCGACGTCAACATGTAAATAAAATCGATGTACTTCAATCGTTCGTACACAATTTTAAAATAAACACAACAATTTTGTAAAATTATATTTGTAATCAAACTGTATCTTTCTTTATTCATATATCTACTTCATTGTTGCGCATGCGCGGTAAATATACCATCGTCCATATAAATAAAATCGATGTATTTCGATGGTAGATACACAATTTTAAACGAAACACAATTTTGCAAAATTATATGCGTAAATTGTATATGTATTCAAGGTAAGTCTTATATTCATGTATTTACTGACGTTCTATTACGCATGCGCAGTATATATATTATTGTCGATATCAATGTATAAATAAAATAGATATACTTTGATTGTAGATAAACAATTTAAAACGAAATACAATTTTGCAAAATTATATGTGTACATTGTATTTGTAATCAAGATAGGTCTTTTATATTCATATATTTACCGATGTTTTACTACGCATGCGCAGTGCATATTCCATCATCGATCTACCGCGCATGCGCGAAAGCAGATCTGCACACTGTTTTATATTAAAGTGTACATAATGCACAATTAGATTCAAATTTTCCATAAATAAACTATTTAAACGTGTTCCTGGTACAGAAATTATTAACATAAATCTACCATGAAATGTAATACTGCAATTTAAGAGGATAGAAATATCAAAAACCTCTAAAATAGTATTTTTGTACTAAACATCAACAGAATAATGTATACTTTATAATTTATAGAGTATTTATAAATACTAAATTATTTTCCTGTGAGAATTTTATTCCAAACAAATTGCACCGAGTCCGTACAATAAAGAACGTACTTAAGGCGGCAAATTTGAACTGTCCAATCGTATCCTGTGTTCAAATGCGCCTCCATGCACGCTGCATTACGCGCGGCTCTCATAAAGACACATATCCGTACACGTGTCCTTATACAAATCTCGTGCCGTTTCCGGCGACGAAAGAGTGGCCGGATATTACTTCCATCTTGTCACGAGAACAACTTTTGTTTCTGTCGGGACCAGTCTCCGTTATCGAGCTTGGCTCCACTCCATCAACCTTTTCTTCTGGATGGCAAGACAGTTCCTGCGGGAAAATTTCTTCGTTGAAAACGAGGCGTACACACGTGAGAGTCGAACCGTCGTCGAAACTGCTGGTTAACATTCGATCGATACCTAACCTCTCGTCGTATAGATAAAATACAAACGGGGAGAAAAGTTGCATTTCGAATTCTGTCACAAAATGGCGGACATGTGGTCCTTCGAAAAACTGTCCAATATTTAACCTCAAAATTTAATTTCTATTTTATGAACAATTATTTCTGTAAACGCTATTCCCGATATTTTAGGGAATTATAAGGGCTCGGTTTCAAATTCCTGTATAAATTTAGTCTGACGCGTTTACCCTTCGAAAATAGTCAAGTATTTAACCTCAAAATTTAATTACCATCTTCTGAACCATAGACTGGGATTATTTCTGCAAATTCTATTTTGCCCGGTGAATTGAAAATGAACTCGTGCAATAATTTCTGTCGTGCATTACTGATCCTCCGAAAATTAATTATTGAATACGAAGGTTTCGTCTTCTATTATTTACAAGGAATGTTTAATTAACAGTAATTACTGTCCCCAGGGAGGTGATGTTTGTTCGTTACTTTGTACATGCTATACGATATTGGCTCGCAAATATTTTGAGGCATTATTGAAGCTTACTGCCGCATATTAACTCAGTGATTAAACCGGGGATGGAAATACTGGGCGTGTATTAACTGTTTGAGACGTATCGGGGAGAATTCATAGAATTCCCAATGGAGCTTTTCGAATAATACACGTACCGTTTATAGCGGCATGCCGGGGATATTGTGTAAAGGACATTCAACGTGAATAACAGACAGAGCTGTACGTGTAATGGGAATTGTTACAATCGATGTGTTCCTCGTAATCGTACATTATCGAACGTACATATTAACAATGAATACACTCGTTTAGAGTACTTTGCATGCACGGCGTTACGAAAATAATTAGTTCGACGCTGTCCGCCAGATGGCGCCACGGAAAAAGTTTATTTTAACTGAAAAGATTTATCGTGCATACGAGTGCTTGAAAATTGTTAATGTTTTCTGCGACTTTATGTTATAGTAATTAAATAGCCTTGTGGAACAAATACTATAATGGGAAACTTGTTGAGCTAGTAAGTTGTGACAATGAGTTACTGTATATTGCCAAACATACTGTGTAATATAAAATTGTAGCGACTGTAATAAAACTGTACTTGTACAAAATCGAGTGTAAAACTATATTTGTATAAAATTCACTATAAAATTATAAGTCATATTTATCCCACAAATGATGAAACTATAACCTAACCTGTAATCTAACGTATAATCTAACCTAGAACCTAACCTAGAACCTAACCTAGAACGTAATCTAGAACGTAATCTAGAACGTAACCTAGATCCTAACCTAGAACCTAGCCTATAACCTAGCCTATAACCTAGTCTATAACCTAGCCTACAATCTAATCTATAACCTAACCTATAATCTAACCTATAATCTAACTTATAACCTAACCTATAACCTAACCAATAATCTAGCTTATAACCTAACCTATAATCTAACCTATAATTTAACTTATAATCTAACCTATGATCTAACCTATAACCTAACCAATTTTATGAAATAAGACACGTATAGAACAATAACATACGTCTTCATAAAACAACGATACAAAGAAATGAATATTTGTGCTTAATATTTGATTGTACGAGCAAGCTCTAGTGTGTACACACACACACAGTTACCAAGCGATCGATTTTCCAACAGCACACTCGAGGCAGCAAAGTTTTATTGGAAAGACCAGCTCTCGGAAAAAGTATTTCTACGAATATCGTTTGCTTCTCTATTCCTCGAATCCCCTTTTCCCTTAAATCGCTTTATCTCCTTGTTTCTTTTGACTTTCTTCCTTTTATCCCTGATTTCGCCCCGTTGTACGTATTTTCTGCCCGTACAGCCTGTTATTCGGTGAATTTGTCTCGAGTACCGTGAAGATCGCGGAAAGAGGATAAGAAAATCGCGTAAATCGAATTTGGGAAGACGTACGGCGGATGGAACAGTGGCCATGCGGTTACGTGCAACATTTACCTAACCTGAGCAGGCAGCTTAAATCAAATTGTGAAAGCACATTCTTTTGAAAGTCACTTTTATGAAATTGTAAAAAGAAATCTTTTTACGTCGGTACAATTTTAAGGTTGTACTGAATACGTTTCGATAGACATTGGGACATTTTGTAAAGTTTCTTCGGACATTTTTTAAAATGATTAGCGGTTTGAGGGTTTTAATGGTGGGTTAAGTCACGTTTAATGTTTTCTGAATGTTTTGTGAAGCTTTGTTGTGGTGATTTTAACAGTACGGTTAAGTTAGGTTATGTTACCTTTGGGTTATAATTTATTAATATATTTTATTAAAGTTAATACTCTGAGTTAACGTAACCTAAATTAAATAAATCTAACCATTCCTGAAAACCAATGTAATACTGACCAATGTAAAAATTATTAACCTAATCTAACTCAAATGCACTCACAGTTAAATTAATATTAGATCTGTGAGATTATTGTATCAAAAGCAAATGGTGTCCGAATAACTGTATTTCTATATAAATTTCAAAATGGCGTACTTTTTATAAATATTTATTGAACCTTGCATTAAAATTATAAAAAAGTAAAATGTGTACAGAGCTACTATTTTTCGTCAGCAAGTTTCCTTAAATATAAACGTTTGCGAAATAGAGGCGAAAGAATGCAGTAATAGCTTAAATTAAAATAAATCGCTGACAATATTTAACTCTCGCATAAATTGAGTGGTAAATCTTCATTTCCTATCGGGACGGTTCACTGCAGGGTGCAAAGCTTGAGACCTAGTTCTACTGCTACTTCAGTTTCGTTTTCCTTTATTTAAGTACTGTTGGAAACGATGTTGGCAACTTTTTTGATAAACTTTTAACTTTGATCATTTTTAAATTCGCACAATTTTTTAATGTTTTAAATGCAGTAAAGATTTGATTTTAAGGTATTTGGTTTATGAACTTTCTAAATTCTGAATTTCTGATTTTCTGGATTTTTGTATAACAACTGCTTAACGCAATTCGCTATCTCACTCTCGAATTCTCTGGGAACTATAGGCTAGAGTTTCCATAGTCCCTCATGGTTCCTAAGACTCTTATTCCCTACATATCCATAGTTTCAGTCTCCAGTGCCAAGTTCGCTAGGATCTCCCCAGTCCCTTGGATCCCTAGGTCACATCCCCACATTCTCTACAGTTCCTGAATTCCCTAGATTCTCACAGTCCTCGGAATCGCCATATTTCCTAGCTTCCAGAATCCCTACGTTCCCTTGGATCATCACAGTCTCTGTAGACAAGCCAGGAATTGGCGCGTAGGTCGAGCCAGAGTAAAAGAAGCCACTCGCTTCACCTATCCACCGTGAACACTTCCAGCTACGTTTCGGCAAATAAGAATAACGACAATAACTGCTGAACGCAATTCGCACTATCTCGAGACGTTTGCCGACTGTTTTTGGCCTAATTGTGAGGCAATATACCGAAAATGTGAGGCGTCTATTTCTATTCTGACCAATCGGAGCTCTTTTAAACACGTCACGCGCCAACTCGTGGGTTGACATCGGTACGTTTGTTTACAACCGTATCTCGCAAGTTCACATTTACGTGCGTGGCCACGTGTGTAGGGTTCGTTGAAAGTGGAAACGGATGTGTGTCAGTGGGTCAATGGACCTCTCTTCTTCCCTTTTCCTTCTTCCACCCACGTTTAACGCTGCTCCGTTCCGTTCCACGGATGCATTAGCTCCGGACACGAACCGCTACCTTTTTGTCCGGTCTTTCACCTCGACGACCTCTCTTGCTCGCGTTCGTTTTCATTTTCCTTTTCTCCTTCCTGCCTCGATGGCCAAGAAAGGATTCCCTCGCCGACGAACATGTTGAATTTCTTTGCGATCAGGGATGACGGGTCAGCGTGGATTGGTTAGAAAGCTCTGCATCCGGAATTTCCTGTGGCTCGGTCTGTTGCTCTTCACAGAGCAACGCGGTCCAATTGCTTCAAGATGTCGTCGGATGAAAGAATGTCTGATATGATGGACATGCAGTCCGTATATTCCGTGTAAACCCGCACTTCAACCGTTTACGCTTCGTTTATTCGCCTACGGAATTCTTCTTATGGATTCGATCTTCTTTTCCTGCTTTTGCGCGTGTTTGAACGACACGGGTTTTCAATGCTGGATAATGCTTTTACGATTTAAAAGTTTTGTATTGTATGAATATGAAGTATAAACATGAAGTATCAACATGGAATGTTAACATGAAGTGTAAACATGTAGTATAAACATGAAGTTTAAACATAAAGTATAAACATGAAGTTCAAACATGAAGTATAAACATGAAGTTTAAACATAAAGTATAAACATGAATTTTAAACATGAAGTGCAAAAACATGAAGTTTAAACATAAAGTATAAACATGAAGTATAAACATTAAGTGTAAACATGAAATGTAAACATGAAGTTTAAACATGAAGTATAAACATGAAGTTTAAACATAAAGTATAAACATGAAGTATAAACATGAAGTATAAACATGAAGTATAGACATGAAGTACAAACATTAAGTGTAAACATGAGATATAAACATGAAGTATAAACATGAAGTATAAACATGAAGTGCAAACATGAAGTATATACACGAAGTATTAACATGGAGTATAAACATTAAGTATAAACATGAAAAATCAATATGAAATAAAAACATGAAGTGTACACACGAAGTATAAACACGAAGTACAAATATAATAGGACAAAGATAAAGAACAAATGTAAAGTACGAACATAAAGTATAAATACAAAGTGTAAATATAAAATACAGATATAAAGTACAAATTTAAAGTATAAATATGAAGCACAAATACAGAGTACAAATATAAAGAACGAAATCACCAGTTAACGGCCGGAACACGTAAATTTACGTTTTTGCGTAGTGACTTCCTGGGACGAGCCACGTAGATTTACGTTTTTGCTTGAATTTTTAAGCCGCGTGAGTGTTTCATTTTTATGAGTATTGGGTTTCTTGTTACCATTAGTTGTAATATTATCTTTCGAACCTGGTGCACAGTTTTTAGGCAGTATTTTTTAGTAATTTCTAACAGTGATTATGATAGGTATATTTGTTAATTTTAGTGTTATTCTCAGAATCATTGTTAGGTTAGGATTTATTCTTATAGTTTCGGTTGATGTTACGACTGTATTATTATGGCTATTGCTGTATTGTTATATTAATATTTTGTTGCTATTGCTATTGCTATTGTTATTAATATTACTGAATGAATAATTTTTTATTTTATTAACATCCACAAAAGTTGTGACTATGGTAGTATGATACACAGCGTGAACACTCCCAGCGCCATTATGTACACGTGGTCTCCGTTACATCACCCTACAGTCGAAATCTTACGTAACTGGTAATACAAACATTTCGAACATTTCCATTAAGTAGAATGACCAACATAACACCGTTCATTTTCATCGCGAGCGTTAGTACAAAACGTGAATTTGCAGAACGCTCGTCCCTGGAATTATAGCGACTTAAGGGTGCGCGCACAACGGTTTGTACGTCCGTTTCATCCATTTCGTGGCAAATTTATCTAACAGTTAAGACCACAGCTGCAGACCAAACACAATGTATTTCGGTCGAGTACATTCCCTCTGTTTGCCCCGAGCACGTTCTTAACTGCCAGGTAAATTTACCGCAAAGTGGATCAACCGGTCTTAAAACACACAATTACATGTCTGCACCGTGTTTAGCACCGGCTAAATATGTCTAAACAATCTCTACTTTTGATATTACGGCTACTGTTATGTTTGCTCTTTTTCGTCCCAACAATTCGGCACGGAATTGTTTTTCTGTTAAATAAACATAACGGTGCCGATGGTCAGCCATTCTTTTCGACGAGCATTGAATATGTAGGCTCGCGAAGTTGTGGCCTGAAAAGCAACCAGATAAAACCTCCTATTATTCTCATCCTAAGGGATTGCTGGTTCAAAACCACTGACCCAGACGCTAGGAATTACTTCAATCTATTCTCATATCGATTTAACATTCCCCCGAGTGTTCGACGACAGACTAACATATTTCTGGTATAAAGCACGGCCACTATTTTCAATCTTCTATATGACTGCTCAGTGAATCAGACTGTGATTCATGGTCACGCGGTGATACATAAAAATCCGTAATATCTAACTAGCCCCTCGTTATTCCATACCCAAACGTATTTCAGACTTTAGGGATTCAAACTTTAAAATTTTCATATTGAGACTTTTGGAATATTTTAGGACTTTTGAAACTTTGACATATAAGACTCTTGGGACTCACGGGACCTTTAAGACTTGTAAGACTTTTTGGGACTTACAGTATTTATGGGACTTCTAAGACTTTAAGAATGTTTTCGATATTTTGAAACTTTTGGGGTTTTGAAAATTTTGTGAACTTTGGAAACCTTTAAACATTGAAACGTGAGAAATAAAAAATTTTAAGGACCTCGGTACTTTGGAGACTGCAATTTTTGTCGTTTGAAATTTGAGAACGTTGAGGTTCAAAACGATAAAGGAAAGCGATTTCCGTTGTGCTCTACAAACGAAACGGTTTTAAAGAAACGTTAACGAGAATGCCACAGTTCCAACCGTGGCTGGATCGCATCACAAACCTCGATCGTCCATTTGTTCTTTGATTACGTTTCCATTTGTGACGGAACACGAGTAGATGAGAGAGCAGTGAACGAACCAGCTCAGCTGTATAGTTGCACGGTGATAAACGATACGACCGACAGGACGAAAAGAGGCAAGGAAAAGGAAATTCCTTCCATGGGAATGCACCCTTGTTTTCTGCTATTCTGGATGCTGTTCTCTTTGTTAAACAACAGCCACGCGATGTAATATGGCATTCTTTTCACCGCGTACAATCCTCGAAAGAATGTGGACATATAGGAATTAGAGTTATACGAATGTGGAAATATAGTGATTTAGGACTATGAGAATATGGAAGTGTAGGAATCTGGGTTATAATTCTTTGGGAGCGTGAATCTGAGGATATAAGGTTGTGGGAGTAGAATTTAGGGTTATAGGCATGTGGGGCTACAGGGACCTAAGATTACAAGAATGTGGACATATAAGGACTTAGGGTTATAAGAATGTAGGAGTATAGGATTTAGAGTTATAAGGATGTGCAAGTATAGACATCTAGGGACATAAAGTTGTGAGAGGGTATAGAATCTAGGGTTGTAGGCTTGTGGTAATATAGGGACCTAAGATTACAAGAATGTGGACACATATGGACTTAGGGTTATAAGAATGTGGGAGTACAGGATCTAGAGTCATAAGGGTGTGGAAGTATAGATATCTAGGGATATAAGCTTGAGGGAGTATAGGAATCTAGGGATATAAACTTGTGACAGTATTGGAGTCTAGAGTTATAAGCTTGTGAGGGTATAGAAACCTAGGGTTATATGCTAGTGGGGCTATAAAGACCTAAGATTGTATGTGGTGACATATGGATCTAAAGTTCTAAGCATGTGGTAAGAAATCTGGGAATCAATTACCTTGTAGTAGCACACTTTCCATCATGTATGTGTATGTGAATGTGTATATGTATGTGTATGTATATGCGTATGTGTGCGTGTAGGTGTATGTATATGTACCTGTACGTGTATGTGTATGTGTATGGCTATGCGTATGTGTATATATGTATGTGTACATTAATTCAAAACCTAACCGTCACTATAAATACATGATTTAACTATTTATATTGGTTTCACGAAAACCGTGCTACATATCCACATATAAATTATTTCCTAACTATCATTTCGAATAATACATACGGTTTATATTAGCCATCTCATACGACATAACATCTGCCTGCCTCGTTCTTATTTAACATGCACGGGTTTGAAATTCCCTTTGCGACCTACATAAATATATTACTTCAGCTCTGAAGTTCTCCATCTATAATTTACATGTACGTAGCCCATCCCTTAATGAAAATTTCAGTTGGCGAGTTAAACACGGACGAAAAAATTCATATTATGGTGTTTAAATGAAGTGCGGTGTATAGAAGAGGCGAGGTTCACCGAGAGCAAACCAATTTGCTCGTATTTCCACGTGCATACTTTGTTCGTCGCTTTTGAAAGGATCCCCTTCGAGCTTAATTCGATATCACAGGACGGCGATCAAAGCTCTGTGCCAAAGTAATGGCCGATTGTTCAAGAAGTCATGGCCGTACACCGGAAACTCGGCGCCGCGCAAACTCCATGAATTTCGGCTTTGTTCGTTGCTTCTCGCCGGGAACATTTGTGTCCACAGCGGACAAAAGCATATCGAAGGAATTCTTGCTAATTAAAAGTTTGAATTCGCGCTACGAGTGGCTGCGGAATTTTCATCAAGAACGTACGACAAGTTTCTCACGCCATAACAAATATTTTCCTACGCGACTTCGCGGAAAGTTCACCTACGGTGTACGATAAGTACACGTTCTTTTATTTGTAACAGTATTTTTATGCATTTCATAAAATATAGTGTTTTTTGTCCTGCCATTTTGTTTTAGAACGGTACATTTTAAAGTGATACATTTTGTGCAATGACAACTTCGGGCATGGGGAGCTTTTGAACTTCTGAACTTCCAGATTTTGGGGCTTTTGAATTTCGGGTCTTTGAGATTTTGATGTCCTGCGAATTTTGAAACTTTGAGAATTCTTTAATTTCATTTTGATCTTTAGGATTTTGGAAATTTAGAAGACGAAATTTTCGAATTTTAAGGACACAATTTTGCATTTGAGATTTTACAATTTTAGGATTTTTGAACTTGCAGTTTTATTAATTCAGAACTTTGAAATTTTGGGATTTTGGGACTCTGAGATCTTTGCGTTTTGGAGCTTTAAACCAAATCAATGAAACTTAGAATTATCGCGTTAACGGTTCGCTGACAGAAATAGACTGCGTTCAGTTACGGAGGGATCGCAACGATCAGTTAACGCGACCTCGCTATTTATTGAAAACTATTTCTACTTAAACGGCACGATCCAAAATGCAGGGAAAAGGGTGACTTGAATTGATCCAAGTAGGAAACCTGTAGGCTAGTCAGGACATGGGATCTAAATTGTCCACTAGGGAGCTGTATATACAAGGTCTGTCCGGAAAGTAATGCAATTTGTTCATTTCCGCCATTTTTCCTGGTCCGAACATCTTCGGACTTGTTGGAATATGTGGAGGGGACTCTTATCTTCATATCTTTGCAACCTCAACCTGATCCGCGCTCCGAAATCGTCAGAATCGTAGTAAACGTAAACCTATTATTTGTGCCCGTGTCACGACGCGTAATGGAGAAAAATATCGAACAACGTTATGCGATTAAATTCTGCGCTAAGCTGAATAAAAGCCTCGCCGAAACCAACCAAATGATTAAGGCGGCATACGGGGACTCTGCTCTTTCCTATTCTCAAGTTTCCAGATGGTTAAATTTATTCAAAAACGGTCGGGAAAACGTGGAGGATGACTTCTGTTCTGGACGGCCGACAAGCACCAGTATTGACGAAAATGTTTCCCGTGTCCATGAACTTCTTAAGAGTGATCGACGACTGAGTGTTCGAATGATCGCAGAGACTTTCAACATATCGAAAACAACTGTGCACAACATTGTACTCGAAAAGAGATCGCCACTACGTGGCAGCTGTACCACGACAACGCTCCCAGCAATACCGCTCTGCGCGTTCAAGACTTTCTAGCCAAGCACAGCTTGGTAACGTTACCACAGCCCCCTTACAGTCCTGACATGGCTCCAGCAGATCTTTTCCTGTTCCCGAAGATCAAGTCTGTCCTCAAAGGATCCCATTTTGGAACCATAGAAGCGGTTCAAACCGCCGTGACGAAGGCATTAAACGAGGTCCCCATTAACGCCTTCCAGGATGCGTACCGTGCATGGAAAAGTCGCTGGCAAAAGTGTGTTGAAGCCCAGGGGAAGGACTTTGAAGAATTTTAAAGATTTATATCAATAACATAAATACATTTTTTTTTACGTACCTAATTGCATTACTTTCTGGACAGACCATGTACATATCAATGGTAAGGTGATCCCAGATTTGCTCAAATCAAACAAATGTAAATTTAGATGAAATTACTGTCAACCGCACCTGGAAACGATGGGCGCTCACTTACGGAGGGATCGTAACGATCGGTTATCGCGAACCTTATAAAGTTGAACTTTGCCTCGGATCAGCAGCAAATATGAATCAAAATACAGAAGAAGGGTGACCTGGATTGATCCAAATAGGAAACCTGTAGGCTAGTCAGGACATGGGATCTAAATTGTCCACTAGGGAGCTGTATATACATATCAATGGTAAGCTGATCGTAGATTAGATGAAATCAATCAAATGGAAATGTAGATGAAATTACTGTCCACCGCTCATGGATGGGCGCTCACTTGCGGAGGGACCGTAACGATCGGTTATCGCGAACCTTATAAAGTTGAACTTTGACTCGGATCAGCAGCACATATGAATCAAAATGCAGAAAAAGGGTATCGGGTGAACGACCCGGAGAGAATTGATCCAGGGAGGAAATAACGTGTAGGCTAGTCAGGAGCGAATCGACACGGGATCGGTCACGACTCTAAATTGTCCACGTCTCTAGGGAGCTGGTCCACGTGTATACGTGGCAATGGTAAGCTGACCCTAGATGTCCATCGCGTCGAGATGAAAAGGCCACGACGGATCTACTTTGCCCACCGAGTCGGTCCCGTTAGACACAGCGCAACTATCAGAATCTAATCACCGGGTAGCATCAGACACTCGGGTTCGTTCGACTGCGTCCCCCGGTACAAATTGTCGGGTAGATAGGCATCGGTTGCCCCCTACGGGTCAGCAGATGTAGATATTCGGATGGTTCGCCGGTGTTATCTTCTTCGCAAGATTAACCCTTTGACTGCGGTACACTCGGAAGCTGAATGTTCAGTGGGCGCATCACACTGCCGCGTCACGATGTATGGAGTACAAACCGGCGTTACGGTGTTTCTTTATACCATTTTATTACCTACGGGATGTAATAATCCCGGGATTCTGGAAGGAGAGATGACAGCTGACTGTGTGGCCACATAATAAGCTCGAGGATCTTGATTCCTACCGTTCCTGATCACCGGCTTGCATATTCTTAACGCTGGAGCTAGTCAAAGCCATCTCGTATCTCAAATTACGGAAATTACTAGGGTATTTTTGTAGTGTTCACTTTTGTCCAGATCATAGCATAAGCTAATTTACGTATCGTCTCTTATTTATCTTATTTTGGTTTCGATTTATTTAGGGATGCAGGTATAGACGTGTGGATCTAGGGATATTGAGGGACGTAAATCTAGAGATATAATTATAGATGATGTAAGAATCTAGAGATATTGAGGGACGCAAATCTAGAAAAATAATTATAGATGATGTAAGAATCTAGGGATATTTCGAGGGATGTAGGACTGCCAGGGTATTAGGATTTAGAGGAATAAAAATTTAGGGGTACAGAAATCTAGACGTACTGGGATTTGGTGTCACAAGGATCTAGAAATATAGGAACCTAGGGTTATTAGAATCTAGGGTTATAGGAACCTATAAGTATCGATGATTGTAAAAGTTTAAAGCTATAGTTCTAAAGGAATACGAAGATCCAGGGATATAAGTATAGAGAAGTATAGGGAACTAGATATAAAGGAACCTGAGGTGAGTCTAGGGAGAAATAAAAAAATACCTAGAACGTTCCTAGGGACATATCTACTAGATTTTAAGCAGATACAAAACCCGAAAAGATTGAATCTAGGAATTCTGCTTAGATTCTTACAAAGGTTACTCCAAAAAATTCCCTAGATGAACCTCATCCCTACACTTCTCACGGTGTCTACAGCACCAGATATAAAATAAATCGTATTTAAACCACCCTACGCATATTTCAATATCGGATGGATTATAAATTTGTAGAACCCTATAATTTCCCCAGAAATAAATTCAATCGATTTAGCAGGTTAAATCATGAGTCATGGGAAAATATATTTTCGCCCGTAAGATAATTATGACAAATGGCGGAACTGTAATCTCGGGAACACGTTCTCGAATTATCATCGTCTCGGTGAATAAAAGATCCTCGGGAAAAGAAAAAAAAAAAGAACGAAGAATGTTTATCGATGATGCCCGATCACGGAGATTACAGAGGCGTGAAATTAATTATTTCACGAGCCAGCGTTATCGCTCAGGCTCGCAGACATCTTAAAATGGATGTGTATCCGCGGGCGTGCATTCTTATTCGCGCAAGATTCGATCGTTCGACGCGATACAGCCGCCACAATCGAAGCAGTAGAATCACTGGTTCTAAACAGGCTGAAACTGCAGCAACAGCAGACGGATACAACATCAGGGAGATCACGTTGCAATACCTTTATACCTGTCTATACAGAACGCTTCAAAAGAGATGTACCTTGTAAAAATTTTTGGACGATTATTTGTTTTGTAGTATGCGAAGTTGTATTGGTAATTTTTCATTGATGAAGGGAGGGGAATTTTTAAAGGGTCTCAACTTGCAATTTTAATACACTGAAATTGTCAAATTTTTAAGTTTTCAAAATGCCAAATTTTCAAATTGTCAAAATGTCAAATTTTTAAATTGTCAAATTGACAAATTATAAAATTTCCTAGGCTTTCTAGTTTTCTCACTTCTTATGATTCTTAATTTTCCAGCTACCAAATTCTCAAATTTCCAAACTTCAAAATTCCCAATTTTGTAAATTCGCAAGTTTAACAATTTTTTAATTTCTACTACTCTAAATCCCTAAATTGTAAATTCTTAAATTTCTTAATACTCCTAATTTTCAAATTCCAAAATTCCTAAATTCCTGAATTCCTATATTTCTCAAATTCTCAATACTTAAATTCCTCACTTCCAAAATTCCAAAATTCCAAAAATTCGAAATCCCAAACTCCCACAATTCTTAAATTCTCAAATTCCCAAATTCCTAAGTCCCAAAATCCGAAATCCCTAAACCCCTAAATTCCCGAATTCCAAATCCCAAATTCCCAAATTCCTAAATCCGAAAACTCCAAAACTTCAAAATTCCAACATTCTAAAATTCTAAAATTCTAAAATCCCAAAATTCTTAAACTCCTAAATTGCCAAATTCCCAAATGCCCAAATTCCTAAATTCGAAAACTCGAAAACTCCAAAATTCCAAAATTCCAAAACTCCAAAACTCCAAAATTCCAAAATTCTAAAATCCCAAAATCCGAAATCCCTAAACCCCTAAATTCCCGAATTCCAAATCCCAAACTCCTAAACCCGAAAACTCCAAAACTCCAAAATTCAAAAACTCCAAAATTCAAAAATTCCAACATTCTAAAATTCTAAAATCCCAAAATCCCAAAATTCCTAAACTCCTAAATTGCCAAATTCTAAAATTCCAAAATTCCCAAATTCCAAAAATTAAAAATACCTAAGTTACAAAATGAATAATTTCAAAATTTATAGCTTCAAGTTTCAAATAACTGGATTTACAACTATGAAAATATACTTCAACCAACGTCAAAAGATGGCGCATCTAATATACGTTAGCATGCAAACACTCCACTACCCATACAAAATCCCCAACAGAACCAAAACTTCTGAACCTAAGTAGAACCCAAACACTCAATAAATATCATCAAATAAGAATTGTGAAACTTCTTCAAACAGCGCTGTCAACATTTATTATTCATATCTCCAAACTATGATACATATCGATAAATACAGGTTCTTCTTCCATATCATTATTCAATCAACGTTTGAACGCGCCGATTAGTTTAAGCTCAGATAATCAAAGCACTACTGTATCTTGGATCAACATAGTTACATAATAACTCGGCTTGTATATATCTTGTTTGCAGTGAATGTAAAACAGGTCTTCGGCGTAGTTTCATGCCAAGTGATTGCGAAAGTCGTATTGCACGCCCCTATCGCGATTTACAATCACAGCGCAGCCATACAACTTGAAAGCACTCCTCGTAAAAACTAAGCAAGAGAAAAGTACCTCAAATGGAGAATCATTATTATAGATACGTCGGATGGTTTTTCGTAGCGAGAAACACGCCGGCAATAAATTTCACCGTGCTTACCCGTATTTTTCTTGTTGCTCATCCTGTCCGACGATGAAAGCGCGTTGAAAGTACAAAGTACCAACTTATAAAACGTACAGATTTATCATTCTTAGCTTTCTTATCCAATTCAAACTTCTCGTTATACCAACATTTTTTATTATATTCCATTCTTGATCGGAGCTAATTAATTAGTTGCAGTTAATTAAGTAATTGTTCGTGAAATTTGATCGAATTTGGTGGGGTTAATTAATATTTCGTGGATTCTGCATATTCGACATAAACTTCTGACATGTGTTAATATTTCATTCATATTTCGTTTGATAATTAGTATTTTATAATTGATCGTAGGTGTTAATTGTATACTAGTTTATAAATTGTACACATGTGTTACTTGACACTTTACAAATTGTTCACATGTGCCAATTAACACTTTATTAATTGCACACATGTGTCAATCAACCTTTTATAAATTGTACATATGTGTTAATTTACATTTTATAAATTGCACACATGTGTCAATCCACCCTTTACAAATTGTACATATATGTTAATTGACCGTTTATAAATTGCACACATGTGTCAATCAACCCTTTACAAATTACACATGTTAATTTACATTGTATAAATTGCACACATGTGTCAATTAACTCTTTACAAATTGTACACACGTGTTAATTAACACACTTCCCAAATTGTTCAGATGTGTCAATTAACACTTTACAAATTGTACACATATGTTAATTAATACTTTCTAAATTGTTCGTATGTGTTAGACACCATTTTATCAATTTTTGCATGATGGTTAATATTTCATACTCTTTTCATATGTGGTAACTAACATTTGTACATGACTTAGTCATTTATTAAATTTTTGTATATACCAAATAAATTTTTAAAGAACATTTTTAAAAAGTGTATAATAAATATAATTTTATTTTAAACTTTTGTAAAACATTCATTATATCACAGTAACATTAACTATTACATCTAATGAGAACCTTGGAATTTGAGATGTTAATTATTTTTATGTAAACTAATTAATGACTCAACACGTCATATACATAAACCTACATTTTCCACCGTAGTTGTGAACACGCAAAAAGTAGAGATAGTAACGCGGGCTATCACGATTTTGAGTTATACAGAGTTGTGACAGCTACGCAAACTTTCGTGAAGTACTTGTTATGATGCTTACAACGTTTCATAACAACTGCCAGCCGTTTTCGTTAAAGTTCTGTCGCGTAATTAATGTCTGTTGTTAGCGCTACAATGAAAAGTTTTTACAAGCTTTTGTTCGACGGTAATTTACAACGATTTTCGAAGAAACAAAAAATTCGACACAAAATGTTCGAGCGAGATAACTACATTGTACTTTCATCATACATGAAACACTGAGATCAACTGTGGCTAGCAAACAATGGATACATGTGGAACATTCAGATTAGGTCAATTTTACCTAACGAATAGTAGATACTCACGTGTGGAACATTGAGATTAGGTCAATTTTATATAATAAATACTAGATGACCATATGTGGAACATTAAGGGTAGATCAATTTTATCTAATAAGCAGTACACATATGTGGACAACTGAGATTAGGTGAATTTCATCTAATAAACACTAGATGACCATTTGTGTAACATTAAGGGTAGATCAATTTTATCTAATAAGCAGTACACATATGTGGAAAACTGAGATTAGGTGAATTTTATCTAATGAACACTAAGTACCCACATGTGGAACACTGAGACTAGGTGAATTCTACCTAATAAACACTAGGTACCCACATGTGGAACACAGAGGTTAGATCATATAGCCTAATGAACACTAGGTACCCACATGTGGAACACTGAGACTATGTGAATTTTATCCAATAAACACTAGATAACCATATGTGGAGCACAGAGGTTATATCAATTTAACCTAATGAACACTAGGTACCCACATGTGGAATACTGAGACTAGGTGAATTCTACCTAATAAATACTAGATAACCATATGTGGAGCACAGAGGTTAGATCAATTTAACCTAATGAACATTAGGTACCCACATGTGGAATATTGAGACTAGGTGAATTCTACCTAATAAACACTAGATGACCATATGTGGAGCACAGGGGTTAGATCAATTTAACCTAATGAACACTAGGTACCCACATATGGAACACTGAGACTATGTGAATTTTACCCAATAAACACTAGATAACCATATGTGGAACACAGAGGTTAGATCAATTTAACTTAATGAACATTAGGTACCCACATGTGGAACACTAAGATCAGATGACCTCTACCTAATAAACAGTACCCAAACATTGAAAGTAAAAAATACATCTAGAGAATATAAAACAATTTTCATGGAAAACCGTCAAAAAATAATGTTATACCACTCCGATCAAAACAGTCGCATTACAAAAGCCTGAAATAGAACATGTCCAAAAATCAGCGGTTCATACTCGTGCCATTCAGTGCACATATCGAACACGCGATTCATATATTCCCACCGGAGATTTTTCTAATTAAAACCACCATCCTTAACCCAAACACACATGCACGCGAAGAAGCCCAAACACACGAGCTCCGGGTCATATTTGTTATCTGCCTAGAGTCCACACGATCCACATCTCTCCGGCAGAGGGTTTTATAATTAAAACCACCATCTTTGAATCGGGCATACACATGTCAGCGAAGAAGCTTTCAATATTTTATTCGAGGTGCCCGCCATTTGCGTGATTTCGCTAGCTTTTTCATCGGGTCGAAATTCAGCAGGCCTGTGCCGTTGAATTTCGCATAAAGAGCCAGGAAGAAAATCCGAGGTAACGCGCGTGGGTTTCAATGCATCCTCGCCCACATCGGCAACGATTTGTTCCCTTTTTTTTTTTCTTTCACTCGTGTTCCTCGGCGCGAAAGAAGCTCCAGGTGCGAAGACGCCAGACGAGCATAACGGTACACGGCCCCCACCATTTTCCTTTCTTCGCCGCCTCTTCCACGTGACCTGATTTTCTGACCCACTGCCAACGGCATGGCACGATCCGCTTCTTCCACCCGACACGCGCGTCTTCGTCCTCTAATTGAATTATCTCTTTTTCTGCCGAACCCACTCCTCCCTGAAACGGGACTCCACTTCCCAAAAGCTGTCACATCCGAGTGCCATGAAATTTCGAAGGTACCTTCATTTTAGGCAACGATGGTGGATTTTGGATTCGAAAGAAATTGTTTACCTCACCGACGTAATTACAAATATTTACAGCAAAATTTGAAATATTTTTTACGTTACATTTGTGCAATATAACAAGCTTCTTGTAAACACTTCTGTACCTATATGTACCATATTAAGGTAGATGGTTAACTATAAAACAGAGGCATATAGAACTTTGGCTACTAACATTCTCTCAACTTCTATCTCTATTTGAAAATACAATTTGCAACGAAGAAATTGATTTCGTGGATTTTTTCCCAAAAAGATCTCATCTCTATGGAAACTGTTCTTTCATAAAAATACCCGGAAAAATTGTCTTTCTTTTGTAAAAAATAATGTAGACTTCTGCACCACCATATAGCTGCGAATATTTTTATTCAAAAAAAGAAACAAGAAATTTTCTCTGGGGTCCGATAGCTCGGAAGAATCGTAAAAAAACGGTACACAAAAAGTGAAGCATGAAAAAAAGTATAAAACAAAATATGTACACATGTAGAAAGCGTAACTGAATGCGTTGAATACACCGGGCGAATTTATCTGCAAACTGTATCAAGAAAAAAGAATTAACACGTAGCAAAATATAGAGAAGAACGTATTTGAATTTTCCCGCCAAATGGTTGCCACCCACGTGACGCTGCCTACGTTGTTATTGGACGGGTTACAAAATGGCGTCAAACTCGGCTGTGAAATATGCTAAAACTTATCGATACTTTTTAAATCGCTGCATTTTTAAACTTTCTCCGGCTTTTGCTCGAATATTATACAAAAAACTAACAAAGTTTTCTCCATAAAGTCAGATATCTCGGAAACCAATCGAATTGCAGAAAAAGTTCAAAAACCATCGAATGTGCTTTCTAAACAACCACCGAAAGTTATGAAATTCGATTGGAGTGAAATTATGCAGATAGTCTCATTTTGCATAGAAACAATATTAGTAGAGTTTTCAGCGACCCGGAAACAAATTTTTTACCATTCCCTACCTTATCGACCCATTACGCAAATCGACTAAAATTAAACATTCTACACGAGACTGTACTACAAAATGCTATCAGAATGACTCAAAATTTTGTAAAAGGATAATGTGAAATTGTGACTGTCTGACATATGACTCAGGTTGAAGACACGAACTGGAAATCTCGTGCACTTATACGGCTATCTAAAGCATTATCTAAGATTTGATAGGCTACTGAGGAAATTCCGGAAACTCAGAAGCAGCGAACTTGGGCTGCATTTTGCGCGAGCCTTTGTCTGAAACTTTTGACTCCGGTATGAACTTCTCATACCTCATTCAGGAAAAGCTCCTGCCCCTCAGAACCCCTTCCGTTCAACGAAGATTGCTTCCTTCGAGCGCCACTTCTGGACTCGGTGACTAACTTCTGAAACGTGACAAAGCTCTTTCCGTCTCGCGACCATTTTGTTAGATTTTTTTACTTCATTGTCTGATCTCATTATTGTCGACGGATCATTTTTATACGAGTGAAAACTGTTATTTATGGCTAAATTGTGAAGTAAGAAAAAGTGATTTCATGGTGTAGTAAGATAGGTAGTAGTTGTAATGAGGTGGAAGTATAGTAGTATGGTTGAGTAGTATAATATAGTAGTACTATAGTAGTAGCACTATAGTAGTAGTACTGTAGTAGTAGGACTATAGTAGTAGTACTGCAGTAGTAGTACCATGGTAGTAGCATTATAGTAGTAGCACTATAGTAGTAGTACTGCACTAGTAGTACCATAGTAGTAGCATTATAGTAGAAGCACTATAGTAGTAGTACTGCAGTAGTAGTACCATAGTAGTAGCATTATCGTAGTAGCACTATAGTAGTAGTTCTGCAGTAGTAGTACCATAGTAATAGCATTATAGTAGTAGCACTATAGTAGTAGTACTGTAGTAGTAGGACTATAGTAGTAGTACTGCAGTAGTAGTACCATAGTAGTAGCATTATAGTAGTAGCACTATAGTAGTAGTACTGCAGTAGTAGTACCATAGTAATAGCATTATAGTAGTAGCACTATAGTAGTAGTACTGTAGTTGTAGGACTACAGTAGTAGCACTAGTAAAATACCAGATGGTAGTATAGTAGCATTGGTGCACACTACAATTACTGAAAGTGATACTATATGATTAATGATGGTAGTATAGTTGTATAGTAGAGCCAGTAAAATAGTAGTTTAGTGAGACTGTGGGACAGTAGTATAGTGGGGCTGTTAAATAGTAACACTACTATTATAGTATTAATTATAGTATTATAGTGAAATAGTAGAAGGGTAAAATAATCGAGTAGCAGACTAACAGAATAATAGTATCGTATGAAAGAAGTATAGTAGTATAGTAAAATAGTAGAATAGTAGAATAGTTGAATTGTTGAATAGATAAGCAGTTGAACAGTGAAACAGTGAAATAATGAAATAGTGAAATAGTGAAATAGTGAAATAGTGATATAGTGATATAGTGCAATAATAAAATAGTGAAATAATGAAATAGTGAAATAGTACAATAGTGAAATAGTAATGTAATGAGATTATGAAGTAGCAAAATAATTAAATGAATCAAATAGTAGTATATCAGAATAGTAGTTCTATAGTACAATGATACCATCACAAAACTTGCTCTTCCACTTCAATCTCATCGACGATCATGATAAAAGATAAAGAAAATTTATGTCAAATTAATAAAATTTAAATATTCTATAGTCAAAAATATCAAAATATTAATACAGCGACGTCAGTCACAATCCAATCGAGACACCAGAAAATAAACCAATTCACTGCAGATCCGGTTTCCGGTACGCGAACAAGTTCAGACTCCATCGTCGCAATTCCGTCATTTAAAGTTTGCGCAACGAACATTTATCCCTATCATGCTCGGCAAACCGACGACGAAATAAGGATTCGCGTTTACAAAAGGAAGAAGCATGATATGTGGAGCACAGGTTGTTTTCTTTGGCCTGTTTTATTACGCGCAGCGGAAACGGGGACTCGCGAAGAATCATGGAGGTTAGAAAATCAATGATATCATACGTTACGTTATTTTCCCGGTGTTCGTTACAGCCGTACGTGGCTACATGGTGTCCCGTGTGTGACAAACGAGTGAGCGATAGAGGAAGGGACACGTGCGGGCTGCTCAACCATATTCGTGAATTTCATCCAAAACGTTCCAACCAATTCTTCCTTCAGGTACGATATATCGCCATTACGGTCTTATATGAAAACACAATTTTAACAACATTCACGAATCATCTATACTTTTATCGAGTTCAAGACTTTTCTCAGAAATTGTTTACTGACTGTATTTTCAGAACTTTTTCTATATTGCATATATTGTATATATTGCATAATAGGGAAGTTAGATTTCCTTAGGGAAAATTATGTGTGTTTAATGAATTGTTTGTCAAGGTTTTTCTGAGAAATTGTTTATTGACAATATTCTCAAAACTTTCTTTATATTGCATATACTGTATATATTGCATAATAGGGAAGTTAGATTTCCTTAGGGAAAATTATGTGTGTTTAATGAATTGTTTGTCAAGGTTTTTCTGAGAAATTGTTTATTGACAATATTCTCAAAACTTTCTTTATATTGCATATACAGTATATATTGCATAATAGCAAAGTTGGTAGATTTCCGTAAGGAGAATTATAATGTGTGGTTAATGAATTATTTTTCAGCTTCCAACACTGCATAATTTGCAACTATATATTATGGAAAAATGATGAAATTCCCTAGGGAAAAATGATGAAGATTGCAATGAATGTGATGGAATTTTCTCTAGGGAAATCTACTATGCTATTTTCCTTACAGAAGCTTTCTCCTGTTTCATTATTTTTCCTATGATAGATTACTATTACATTATCATTCTTCTTGGGGAAGAATATTCTCTACATCACCATTTTTCCTAGGGAAAGCTTTCTCTATATCACCATTTTCTCAACAGGAGTCGTATTCAAAGTCATCATCCCTGGCAAATTTAACTATTACTTTATCATTTTCTCTAGAGAGGAATTATTTCGATATATTGCCATTTTTCATAGAGGAAACTTCTGTTATATCGCCATACTTCTTTCTTATCGCCACCTTATTGTAATAAAGTTTAGTAGCACATCACTATTCTCCAGTGAAACATTCTTTTCGTACTACCATTTTGTCTAAGAAAACCTCTTCCTATATTGCAGCTTTCTCTAAGTGAACTTTCTCCTATATCACATTTTTCTCTAAGAAAATCTTCTATATTACACCTTTCTCTTAGAAAACTTTCTTGTATATCATGTCTTTCTCTAAGAAAATCGTATGTCACATTTTTCTCCAAGTAAACTTTCTCATATATCACCTCTTTCTCTAAGAAATTCTTGTATATCACATTTTCCTCTAAGGAAATTTCCTGTATCATATCTGTTTTTAAGAAACCATCCTCTTGTATCACATCTTTTTCTAACAAAACCTTCTGTTATATCGCATCTTTTTCTAAGAACACCTCCTATATCGCATCTGTTTCTAGGAATACCTTCTCCTGTATCACATCTTTCTCTAATAAAACCTTCTCCTTTATCTTTCTCCAAAAAAATCTTTTCCCATATCATATCTTCCACTGCAGTAACATCTTCCTATATCGCCATTTTCCCTAAACAACATTTTCTCCGATTTTCCACGTCAATTTAAGAGATTTAGTAGAAATCGAACATCATTTGCAAAATATCAGGAGAAAGAGTCGAGAGCAGCGTCGAAACAACTAACTTCAAAGGGATCCGTAAGGACAGGCTGCAACAGCAGGAAAAGCGAGCCGAGAAAAGTGTACGCGACCCGCGGTACGGTTCTTCGCGACGATAATTCTTTGTATCGCGTTGAAAAATGTTACGTCATTTATTGTTTTGCGACAGTGGACACGTGGAAGTCGCACAGCGAGAAAAAGCTTTGTCCAAGATGTAAAAAGGAAGCGGTGCCCACGCTACACGCTCGGGGAGACAAATTAACAACATCCCATATCGGAGCTCTCTGTCTTTTAGGGTACGTGCAAATTTTACAAACATTTCATATTTTCATATAATATTCATACGATTTGTTTATACATTTCTGTTTCTGACGCAGAACTTGTCCGATTATTTTTAACGCGTTTAATTGCGTCTGCATAACAAGATGAGTTTTCAGAAGAATTACCAACGAATATTTAATTACCCGACATAATTTCCTTTTCTGCTTGTCATTTTACATCGGCAAATTAGCTTTAGCGCTCCACTTTTTTTAAATAAAAGGTACTTCGCATACATAATTTTACTTTTAATTAGTCGTGCTTTATTCGCTGAAATTGTCTGAAATATTTGTGTACAGTTTTAATTTTATGATAAAATATAAGCATTATTTCTTTATCTGCTGTGACCGGATTGTGTTTCAAATATGACCATTTTTGGACGATGTGTTTTAAAACATCGTCGGGATCGAAGATGTTCGAATAAGACCGGGTTTGTACTCATTTTCCTTGACAGAATCTCCTTTGCTCATTTTCAATATACTTATCACTGTATTATACAGAATAAAATTTATTTTCATTATAAAGTAAGTCTCTCGGTACATTTAACGTTCATAAATTTTACAACAATCCAGGTTTATTAGGCACACTTTATTTGTTAAGCACAATTAAATGTTAACGGAAGTAACTTATGAAATATACGTATTTACTATATAATTATCTAATTATTATATAAGTTATTCCCTATCTAATGCTATTCCATTGCTAATTAGCTAATAATAATATTATTAATAATTCTTAGCTATCAACTAATAGTTAATATCAGTAATTCCTCAGCAAAATGGAAATTTCCAGCGGGAGATTAAAAAATTGCCG
This sequence comes from Megachile lagopoda, assembly GCA_036983795.1. Taxonomy (NCBI): domain Eukaryota; kingdom Metazoa; phylum Arthropoda; class Insecta; order Hymenoptera; family Megachilidae; genus Megachile; species Megachile lagopoda. The sequence continues at coordinate 4,534,539 of CM072793.1, forward strand.
ACTGCCATCTAAATTGGAGGTTAGGTTAACCCGGCACGCATCAATGACGATGATTCAGAATACAGAGCCGGTTTCGGTTGGCGCACAGGTAGCCAACAATTAATTTCACGCTGCCTGTCCGTCCGTTCAGCTCTTCGCGTCAGTATAAAAGATTAATGAGCGGTCTCAGAACTTAAACCACCACTCGTTTAACTTGTCCGTGAATACGCTGCGTTCGCATTGCAACCGCCTGAACTTTGTCAAAACACGCCATTTTGGACACCATTACTCCTCCCAAACATTCACTATAGCTATTTTTTTATTTCCATCTTTTAATTTGCCTTTTTTATCAATGCATTGTAAATTGTTACAGTTTACAGATCCTTGGACACGGTTAAAACTAATTATCTGTCGGTCATTTATCTAGCTGTTTGTTATCTAACCACCGTATTCAAGGCGTTCACCGAAGCTAGTTGCGATATGAGTATGATTCGCTTTCAACAGGTGTTGGCCTCTCTGTTTCGTGCCGCTGATGATGAAACGCGCGAAGAAGGTTCGAATGATCTGCCCTTTATGTGGATACACGTACGGCAGCTATCAGTATAAAAATACTGGATTAGCTCCGTGCAATACTGAATCAGAGGATTCGCAAGCTCGACTTTCATCTCCTCCGAGAAGCTTTCGACCGGAACATACCAGAGGATAGAAAAATTGCATTAGTATTATTGTTACACGGAGTTAGTTTGTAAAAATTGATAGAGTGTATATGTGTATGTAACCGTACCATGGTGTCAATAAAAATTCATGCAATTACGTTACATCCATTTAATTAACTGTTATAAACGGGAAAATTTCATGCAAACATAGTTAAACTAGATAAGATGTTATTGCCTGCTATATTAGTGACTGCTATATTAGTAGCTGTTATATTAGTAACTGCTATACTACCAACTGCTGCATTTCTGGCTGCTATATTAGTAGCTGTCATATTAGTAACTGTTATATTACCAGCTGCTGCATTAGTAGCTGTTATATTAGTAACTGCTATATTACCAGCTGCTGCATTTCTGACTGCTATATTAGTAGCTGTTATATTAGTAACTGCTATACTACCAGCTGCTGCATTTCTGGCTGCTATATTAGTAGCTGTTATATTAGTAACTGCTATACTACCAGCTGCTGCATTTCTGGCTGCTATATTAGTAACTGTTATATTAGTAACTGCTATACTACTACCTGCTGCATTTCTGACTGCTATATTAGTAGCTATTATATTAGTAACTGCTACGTTAATAGCGGTTAGGTTACTAGCTACTACATTAGTAATTGTTATATTAGAAGCTACTATATTAGTGACCATTACATTAACAACTGATGCATATAATTAGCTACTATATAAACTTTATTATCAGCTACTAAATTGTTAGTGGTTAGTATACTAGCTGCTGCACTAGTAGGCGTTACATAAGTAGCTGCTACACACCCACCTACTATGTTACTGACTGCTGTATAGATAGTTGATGTATAAAACTAGCTACTACATTAACTTTATATTATTAGCTGCTAAATTATTAACTACGCAAACTATATTATCACCTATTATGTTATTAGTTGTTGTATTACCAGCTGCTTGATTTCTAACTACTATATAAATAGCTGCTAAATTCCTAACTACCATATAAGTAGCTGCTCGATTCCTAAGTACTACATTAGTGGCTGCTGTATTAACAGCTGATGTACAAAACTAGATATAAGCAGGATTAACCACAATAATTTCAATATTAATAGCCACTAAAAATTATTTGTTGCTGTATTACTACCCGCTACATTAGAAACTGTTACCAGCTACAATATTATTATACAATTTACTAGGATCTTCGGAGATTTACTAGGATCTTCATTCTATGTCCACTTAAATTGAAACATTAAAAAACTTTCTTATCTATCTCAAGCCATACAATGTTGCCAACCGTAAAAATGATAATAACATACATTTATTACGTCCGAAACAAAAAATGTGTAATCTTGATTACCGGCCATGTGTACACACAATTATTGTTACCTTATCTCGGCACAAAATTGCAGCAGGTACATAGAAGTCTATTTATACCTAACCCGAAGAGCAACTTCAAGGAAGTATCGTAGACCAGGATAGTATTCGAAGTAGAAAGGGTTAATTTCTTCCTTGCTACGGATCCCTGTAAACGTACCGTCATATTGTTGCAACTTCCGGTTGTATACCCGGTCTCTTCGTCGAACGATCGACAGCCGGAGGTATCACAACCCGGTATGTGCCACGAGGAAACCATACCCATAATTTCCACGAAACAACGCAAGTTCACGACCCCTCGCCTCGTCTGGCCGTCTATTTGCCTCGCGGCGCAGGCTTTATCCCATGGAACTTCACACACAGCTTGCACCATCGATTTCTCCTAGGATTACGACCAGTTACTTATTACAGCCTGCCCGCCATGCTTCCGCGGGGCTGAGCTTTAAGGACTTAACTTTGATCTCTGTGTTCTGGGGGACAGTGGACCGATTTTGCAGCTGTCATTAATTGAATTTCGATCGCTACACAACTGTTTAGTATGCAATCTCTGATCATTTATAGTACAAGCTCATCAACTTTTTATGAATGTTTTTTACGAGAATCTTATTCCGTTCGATCCAAAAATACATACTTAATACACTATTTTTCCACGTTAATGAACCATGATGTATGTACGTTACATTAAAAAATATAATAGGTATTTATGCAAACTATTATGACGTTCTTTTTCGACACAAAAGCTTCAAGATTTTCTTTCCAGCAGCGTTAGCAAGAAATCAGCTCGTGATTGTATGGCCACGCAGCACAATGAGCGGAATCCCGGCGCTTTTTACTTGGCCAGTAATAATTCTCCGGATTATTATGATATACGGATCGGTGGAAAATGTGCGTTTTTCCCTAGCGATCCTCGCTCCTGCGTTGCTCTAATGACGTCCATAGTTGTTTAAATGGCTGCATTCCCGTGGCGAGGCGAAAGCAATTTGAAACGGTGACAAAGTAATTTGTAAGTAATTATAAACATTAAGGGTGCGTTTGTTGTGACCAGAGTTACACGTTCCATTTGGTGAAAAAATTTCAGACTTGGTTTCCTCGAAAATGGGTTGGGTCTGTACAATATTTTCGCTTGATGTTAGTTCATTGAAATAATTTTATACAGAAAAGCTAATGCAATTTAAAATAGAAATATTGTAAGGGCAGGTAGTTATGTAGAGAAAATGCGAACATGAAATAACTGGAGGATTTTTCAACTCTAGTTTTAAATTTTGTCGGACTTTGTAAAAAAGGGGATTACGTACGTTTTATATGAGATTATATGTTAGTTATATGTGTATAATAGAGTGATGTAATAAAATATATACATACTTTAAATGTAAATACAGATATATTGATAGCAACTGCGCTGACGACGGCCATTTTGAGCACTCGTGACGTCAAGATGGCCGACACCTTAAAAACATCTCAATTATGAATGTAACCTTTCAAGCATCAGTTGTCAATCTAACTTTAAAAACACATCAGTTAAATTAACCTTAAATCTCAGTTGTCAAAATAACCTTAAAAATACAGCTATCAAATTAATCTTAAAAACACCTCAGAGTAACCTCAAAAACATCTCAATCGCACGATAAACCGTGTAACATCGATCCGAACATACCATAAACGATAATATCTGACCGCATATAAAATGAAGTTCTAAATAAAAGGAAAGAAGTTTATTTCACAACCTCGAGCAAGTTTCGCAGCATGCAACGTTGTTTGCTCGATCGTATCGTGAATTTTGTAATATACACCGCATTACCGAACCTTAATCGTCGAAGTAATGGCGATCACCAGCGAACTCGGTCGCTATTAAGACATTATTAATGGCACAAGAATTAATTAGCGTGAGAATCCGTGAACAGGCTTTCTCGTCGAATCTTTAATCTTTCAAACTATCTGCCGAGTGATTATAACTTAGTTTACTTTCGTCCGCGATACATAAATCTGAAGAAAGCTAGTGCCGTCTGAAGTTTTCCGCTTTCGATTTAATCGCTCCTCAGAGTCTCTTTCAGCCTCCTTCCACGATTCTTCGAAATGCGACCAGCAATATTCATAATGAAGTCTTTACGCTTAGGAATGCATTCTCTGAGAGTTTTATGACGATTGCTCCATCTTTCCGCGGTGTTTACGAGAAACATCTGTTCCTTAATGTATTTTAATAATAATTTGTATTCTGGACGTATATATGTACAGCCATTTTATTTGTTGGCCATTTTGATACAGCTAACAGAAATAGCGGGAAATTTATTTACTCTTTTTTGACGAAATCTATAAACTATAATATATTTTGTACGTGGACTAATTTTATATTATTTTTCGAAACATCAGGAATTATTTACAGAAATTCATCTTAATATTTCAACAGTAATTTAAGTCTCGAACGCATCTAGCCATTTTGTTTGTCGGCGGCCATTTTGAAATAGCTCTCAGAAATGGCGGGAAATGTATTTACTTTCTTTTGACGAAATCCACAAACTACAATATTAAATTTCATACAAAGACTGATTTTATTTTATTTTGTGAGGTAACAGGAATTATTTATCGAAATCTATCTTAATATTTTAATAGTAATTTAAATCTCAAACGCATCTAGCCATCTTGTTTCGTGGCGGCCATTTTGAGCCAGCTCCCAGAAATGGCGGGAAATGTATTATTATTCAATTTGGACGAAATGTATAAGTTATAATATTAAACTTCACACAAAGACTAATTTTATACTATTTTTCGAAATACCAGGAATTATTTACCGAAGTTTATCTTAATATTTTAATAGTAATTTAAATTTCTAACACATCTAGCCATCTTTGTCGGCCATTTTGAACCAGCGTCCAGAAATGGCGGGAAAAGTATTATTACTTAATTTGGACGAACTCCACAAGTTGTAATATTAAATTTCATACGAAGAATAATATTATTTCTCGAAATACCAAGAATTTACCGAAGTTTATCTAAACAATCTAACCCTCTCACTAAATCGACCGTAGACTCATAGAAACTGAATCTCGTATCGAAACCAGTCCCATTTTATGTTCAGTACCAAAGATGAAGATAACGTAGCCTAACTCCTTAACAAGTAGACTTCAACAGCAAACATTGTAGCCCCAGCCGGTGTTATCTGCAAGAAAATGTTGAAACTCGAGGGATTCCTTTAAAGGTTCGCCTTAACAGCGATTGTCCCATTTCGCCGATGTATTTTCTTGCATTTAAATGAAAATCAGAGGGGACTGCGAATGTACAAAATCCCTTGGCTCGTACTTATTAAACCACGCTACAAAGTACGCACGATACGTGTACTTGGCTGCAATTTGTGGATCACTGTCAAGGATTTCTGCACACAGCTGAAGTTTAACTCGGTTCTAAATGGGTGCGCATAATCCGTCTGGTACACTTAATGGAGCTAGTCGTGTTCTGGTTATGGCAGAGCATTATGAATAAGCTTCCACGTAATACCTACTTGCTGTTACTTTATAGAGATCTGCTCTGAGTATAAAAGGAATTAAACTCGGGAATTTTATAAAATGTATAACTTGTAGGTTGCAACTTTGTTCTACGTTCTTGGACGCCATGGGGTAAGGTGCATATTTATGAAAATATTTTTATAAAAATAATGGTTATTACCGAGTAGTAGGAGTTATGGTAGATGCATAATTATAGTTGGTTAGGAATATGTTGGCGGAAAGATGCTATGTGCTCGTAGCACGCCATCTTGCTGGACGCGCTACAACTTCAGTGTACAGTGAATTGTTCCAAAGAAAAAAATGTAGAAAATAATATGAACATTTGGGAAATTGAGAATGTGTAAGGTCTGAAATTTGAAAATTTGGAAACTGGAAAAATGAGAATTGAAAAATTCAAAAATTTGAAAACTTGGAAATTTGAGAACTTGAAAATTTCAAAACAAGAAAACTTGAAAATATGAAAACCCTAAAATTTGCAATTTCAAAAATTAGGTGACGTAAAAACTTAGAACTTGAAAATTTGAAAATCTTAAAATTTGAAAATTCGAAAACCTAAAAATTAAAAAATGATACAACAAAAAGATAAAATAATTTGAAACGAAACGTGTCGTTACAACAGGAATTTAACAAATCGATTAAATTAACAATTTCGAAATATTGTCGTTGGATGGACGCCATACAATTTGCAAATGGTGGCTGATGATAGCCTTATCATTAGGAAATGGTGGCAAGCGAAATCCACGTTAAATCCCTCCCTTTCTAGCTTGTTAGCTCGATCTCACTGACGGTAATGAGTCAACCAGGTTTAATTAGGCACAGAACAGGCGCCTAGATACACAGACTGTGTTTCAGTTGGTCACCGTCTGCCGCTTCTCTTTCGTAATCCCTTTACACTCCACTTTGATCGTTTATCGAATCACTACTAATTTATTACTTTCGTTATTCGAACGAGAATGAAAGTTCACAAACAATCGCTGATACTGTAGAGGATGTCTCAAATTATATACCTAAATTTATTTAAACAATTTGCAAAAATAGGTAAGAGTAGTTTAGCTGGCGGTCATATAACGGACGTTCATATATCTAGCGGTCGTACAGAAATTCGTTTTAAGATTATGACGAGTTCAATTGCAGTTTTATCGTAATTTTATCGCGAAGATAACTTACTTTTAAATTACTTTACTGACATCTTTTATAGTATTTTATTATTTAAATACTATATACTAATTAGTTACTAAATACTCCCTATAAATGAACCACTGAAATAATATTATATGACTATTAAATAGAAACTTAACAAACGCAGTCTCTTCAATCTGTAAATTCAATCTGGAAATGCAAATAAAATTTGCAAGGGAATAACGAGCGGAATAATAATAACAATAATTTCAAACGAACATGTCGAAATAATTCCAAGGAACCACGAACTACGAGGATGTTAAAATATGAGATAGATTTGAAAACCGAATCCAGGAAACGAGAAATGCATCCTGACCCATCCCTAATGTAACCGAGAGGAAGAACGAAGTCATTTATTTGGAAACCACATTCTCGACCGAGCTCATTGTCCACGTGTTGTGCGATACACCGCAACAACACCAGAGAAAACCATCATATATTCGAACGAATACTCTTGGTAGTAGATGTACATAGAGTATGATAAAGAATGAAGGATAAATCGAATGGAACTCGCTATACGAATTACCTTGAACTTCATTTTGGTATCAATTACATAGGACTTATTCTACAGTAACATTACTTCTTATGATTTAATTGAAGAATTTTTGAATTTTATTACCAAGTTCTCAAATTCTCAAATCATCACATTTTATAATTCTAAAATTCCCCAATTCTCAAAATATTCAATTGTCCAATTGTCCAATTGTCCAATTGTCCAATTCTCCAATTGTCCAATTCTCCAATTGTCCAATTCTCCAATTCTCCAATTGTCTAATTCTCCAATTGTCCAATTCTCCAATTGTCCAATTCTCCAATTGTCTAATTCTCCAATTGTCTAATTCTCTAATTGTCCAATTCTCAAATTCCCAAATGTTTCAGTCCTTCAACTCTCAAATTCTCAAATTCTCCAATTTCCAAATCCTTAAATTCTCACATTTACAAATTCCCAATTTCCCAAATTCTTAAACTCCCAAATACCCCATATCCCTAAATATATAAAATTCTCCAATTTCAATGGTTAAAAGGCAACATATTACCTTTCACAGCAATAGTAGAACGTCGAATCTCACAAAATGGCGAACGGGTGCTTACCTGAAAACGATACAAAAAGCGGTTAGAATACTGTGAAGGACAATAATCGATAAAACAGTGATGAAACGGCGAAACATAAACAAAATATCTGGAGAACACACACGGTACAATTCAAGAGCCGAATATCGTAGCGCCATTCAAAGCTTCCAATTTACCAGCAAGTGCTTGCAAAGCCGAAAAGTCAACTCAAGACTTAAGCCGACATTTGCTGGATTTAACAACTCGACGCTCAGCTGTACACGAAAGAGAAAGAGCGACGAGATACGCTTTCTTGCAATTATTTCCGAAAATGATGAAAAGCTGCACTTTACACGGTTTCATTTCAAATTTCGTTTATTAATTTCAAGGGGTGTATACTAATTTTCGCATTTTTCATATTTTTGATTTTCGAAATTTTTTATGATATTAAATTAGGAAATTATTCTTAGATTTACTAGAAGTTTATCAAATTTATGAAATTTCAAATTTTGCTAAAGAGTCCATTAAATTTCTAAATTTGGAAATATAGATCCAGTTTAAAAATGAAAAAATTTCCAAATTCTGAAATTTGCACATTTTTATATTGCTAAATTCCTTAATTCCTACATTTGCAAATACATATTCAAAATTTCAAAACCCAAAATAAATTTAAAAATTTAAAAATTCCAGAACTCCAGAGTTCCAGTCTCATAATTGAAAAATTAAAAACATTCCAGTCCCATATTCTCGAATTCTCAAGCTCTAAAAGATTCAAAATTTAATCTAACCTAAATCTATAAGTCTCTAAATCGTCAAGTTCCTAAAATTCAAAATTTAAATTCTCAAAATTTCAAAACCCAAATTTTCTTATCTCAACAATCACGAAAGTGAAGATTTAGATTCAAAAAATTTCAAAACCTAAATACCCTCAGTTCCAAAATCCCAAAATTACAATATTCTAAATTCTGAAATTACAAAACTTCAAATCCCGAAATTGTAAAATTTCAAATTCCAGTTCCAAAGTTCCAAATTTTTATATTTCAACTCCCAAATTCCTAATCCTAAAATCCCAACATTCCAAATTCCCAAAATTCTCAAAATTCCAAATTCCTAACATGTAAAAATCGCAAAATTTCAAGTTCCAAAATTCCAAATCCCATAATTCCAAATTTCCAAAATTTGAAATCCCAAAATTTTAAATTCCTAAAATTTGGAATCCCAAAATTGCAACTCTCAAAATCCCAAATTCCCAAAATTTGGAATTCTAAAATTTGGAATCCCAAAATTGCAACTCTCAAAATCCCAAATTCCCAAAATTTGGAATTCCAAAATTCCAACTATCAAAATTCCAAATTCCTAAAATTCCAAATTTGCAAAATTTCAACTCCCAAAATTCCAATTCCCAAAATTCCAAATTCCCAAAATTCCAAATTGCCAAAATTTCGAATCCCATAATTCCAAATTCCCAAAATTTCGAAAGCCAAAACTCGAAAGTTATAAATCGCGAATTCCCATCCCAAAATCTCAAATTTCCAAAAGTCCCACCTCCAACCAAAACCGGCAATATAACAAGAGTCCATATTCAACTTTACTCCATCATCCAATCTCTCATATTTCCCAAAAGCCACATTTCTTTCCTAAACAGCCGCAACTCACCGAATGTTAGTAAACAAATCCGCAAGATCAGCGTTCGAAGAACACGTATCGCAACGCGTCGACAAAATTTATCGGCGAAACATTTCCCGATGTATCGATTCTCCCGGAATGTTTCAGTGTACGAAGTCCAGTGAATCGCTGCGAAACAATTCCTTTGGTTAACAACGGTGTCGATAGCGAACAGTGCAATCAGCCAGAAGTGCAAAGTTACCCGACCGGAACTCGATAGTCCGTAACTGTGAAACCCGTGAGATGCACGCTTGCGTGTAGTCGTTTCAAAGTATACGTGACGAGACAGCACAGTTATCAATCGCTACAAAGTTCGGGGGCTTTGCTCGTTTCTCTACCGTTGTTATGTTTCTCTTCTTTCAAATCGTTTGCTTTCGGTTTTTAACTGTTTTTCCTCTACGTTACGACAGGATAACTTCGGTACTCTGCACGTTTGCTTTCCTTAGTTGCCATGCGAAATAACACGAGTGTTGTATGCCAACTTAATGGACGTGTAAGATATGTTTCCCTAACTTTTTAGTTTTTTATAATTTCATTCGTATACATACAAATGTGCGCATATTCATATGTACACATAAACGTATATGTAGATATGTAGATACATATGTACACACATGTAGATACATAAGTGGATACATACATACATGCATACATATGTGGATATATGATTAAATACATACCTATATGTATCATGAATATGTAGATCCATAATTAAATACACACATGCACACACATGTAGATACATAACTGGATACATATATATGTGGATATATGATTAAATACATACATACATGTACATGAATATGTAGATCCATAATTAAATACACACATGCACACATATGTAGATACATAACTGGATACAGACATATGTGGATACATGATTGTATACACATATCATATGTTCGTACATAATTGGACACATACACACATGCGTAGATGTATGAATAAAAAGATACATACATGAAACAAAAGTGTATATACATATGTAGATTCTCAATTAGATACATACGCACATACATATGCATACATGTAACAAAATACAGCAAGAAGTAAAATAAAAATATAAATCTAAGAACGCCTCGTTCAATAAATCCGGAAATATTCAGCAGCGTAAAATACAGAAAATGCAAATTACCATGTGACACACATATTTGCACTTGAACAAAATAATTACATTCTATAGGGGATTATATACAATTGTTCGATAATTGCCATATACAAGCGGCAAAGATTAATGACAAATTTATGCCCTGTTAAACGGCTCTCTGTTGGCGTTTATCCATGTTGGAAAATTGCATCACAAGGATAATTTATCTTTGGTCGAACACGCGTCGAGAAGTTGCTTTTCGCGTGTTCCGCTTTATTTATGGGGCTATCTACCTTTGCCACGGATAATTTGCAGTTATTAATTCGGTGGATCGTTCGACATTAGCAAACTGATACTTTCAATCCTCGTTTTAATGATGAGTTACTAAGCTTGTTAATTCGTCGCATGAACATGTTATTAATACCGGATTCAATCGTCCAAATACTTTGAGAAATATAAAATACGCAGGAAAGTACGGAAATTGTCATTAATTTTGATATAACACGTATCATTATTAAAATAATAGGTTATTTAATCAATTTTTATCGGTAGGAAGCTTTTACGCTTGACAAGAAAAGGTTATGTGGTCAGATACCAAGACAAGGTGTGTTATAAGTATTTGGTCAGTTACGGAGACAAGGTGTGTTATAAGTATTTGGTCAGATACCGAGACAAGGTGTGTTATAAGTATTTGGTCAGATACCGAGACAAGGTGTGTTATAAGTATTTGGTCAGTTACGGAGACAAGGTGTGTTATAAGTATTTGGTCAGATACCGAGACAAGGTGTGTTATAAGTATTTGGTCAGTTACGGAGACAAGGTGTGTTATAAGTATTTGGTCAGTTACCAAGACAAGGTGTACAATAAATATTTCGTTAGTTACCGAAATACGGTGTGTTGTAAGTGTTTGGTCAGTTATGGCTAACTGCAAATAAATTTGTAATTGATATAATATTTATCTCTTGATATATCGCATAAATCCCTTCGATACGAGAAAGTAAATTTTTTAGAATTGAATATGAAGGAATTTTTTTACATGAAATGTAATGAATATTGCAGTTAATGTAAAAGTTTAAGAATTTGCAAGAAAGGCGAAAATTAAAGGTAAAACTATTTCATCGGCGTATAAAATGTATCGATTAAAAATAGCACGGTGAACGATAAATCGTGAGATTCTTTTACAGGAACCAATAACGCGGCACTTTTAAATTATGTATTTAGCTGCGGGCTACAGCTATTTCAAGGGAATGCAGTCACATTTTTTGTAGCTTCGCCTCGAATACCATCCGCGTTCAAGCTTTAGTTATTTTCTACTCTTTGAAAGCCAATCTATTTTGTTGTTTTCGTTGGATATTACATTTTTATAAAAGATATAATCGATTGCTTCAGTTGCTTCACACTTGGGATTATACAGTGTTCGAAAATGGTTATGAACTGTATCTTAAATTACCACATTTTCCAATTTTTGAATTCCCCAATTCCAATTCTCTAATTGTCCAATTCTCCAATTGTCCCATTCTCAAATTCTCCAATTCTCCAATTGTCCCATTCTCAAATTCTCCAATTGTCCAATTCTCAAATTTTCTAGTTTCTAAATTCGCAAATCCTGAAACTTCCAAATTTTCCCAGTTCTCGACTTTTCCAATCTCTAAATTCCCCAATTCTCAAATTTCCAAATTTCTAAATCCCTAATTCTCAAATTCTTAAATTTAAAAATGTCCAAATTTGCAAACGCGAAGAAAAGATGTTAAAAATGAGAGGTGTTACCATAACAAAATGCTGTATTATACTAAGCGAAAAGTGTTAGAGAAAGGGAAGAAAAACAGTTAATACTATAAATGAAGATGGGATAATTTTGTTTTTGTTGCCTTTCCCTAACAGCGTAGAGGTCCAGTTTGTATTAGGTCGCATTAGCGTTAAGGAAGCAGTATAATCCTGTTATTCCGGGCTAGTTGGCGTTCTTTATATGACTACTTAATTAACAGTGATGCATTCTAATTCCAGGCTTTACTTTTTGGACGAGGACAGGGACTATGCCAATTACGACCGGTACAATTAGCTTTCCCTCGTACAATCCACTTCCCTCGTGGCAATTACACGCGAAAGCTTAATAGTTAGGTGTTCGCTGGCAATGTTACTTAAAAATTCGTTAATTGCTCTTATACTGATTCCTGGGCGAAGAAACTTCCTCCATGTAATTTCAAGATAAATTTCTTTCTTATCTGCGAACTTGTTTTATCGCGTACCGCATTCAGTTACACCTTGTGCTCCTTCTTTTCTCGAATCTGTTAATTGAACATTATGGAGCGGGTTAATAGGGAGCGCAAAAACAGGATCAAATCGAAATATTTCGATATAAGTGAAATTGCAATATAACAAAATACCAAGTAATTGCAATATAATGAAATATGTAATTACGTAACGTGATAGTAAATGAATGCAATACAGCAAAGTTATAGATTCCTGCTATATAACAAAATACTGAGTAACTGCAATATAACAAAATACGAAGTAATTGCTATATAATAAAATATTATAGAATGACTATATAACAGAATAGTATGTAAATGCAATACAGCAAAGTTATAGATTCTTGCTATATAACAAAACAGTGAGTAACTGCAATATAACAAAATACCAAGTAATTGCAATATAACAAAATACGTAATTACATAACGTGATAGTAAATGAATGCAATAAAGCAAAGCTATAGATTCTTGCTATATAACAAAATACTGAATAACTGCAATATAACAAAATACCAAATAATTGCTATATAATAAAATATTATGTAATTACAAAATAGCAAGATAATAGATAAATGCAATGAAGCAAACTTCCATACAGTAGCCATATAACAAAGTAGCAAATAGTATAAAACAGAACGTTAGTTGCCAAGTAACAAAATATCAGAGAGAAACTGTATATGAAAATGGAAATACGATATTACAGATCAGATTTTGTCATGTTCGTATTTCTGTTGACCTACAAAGCTGTTGTAAATAGAAAGGGAGGGAAAAATGTTGAACGAAGAGAGCCGCGTTTGCTAAACGGCAAAGCTGAGGTTCAAAGCGCGGTTACATTCCGCTTGGAAATGCACCGGATATCCGATGCACGCGCGCACCGGATGTACACCGTTTCAATGAAGAGGGCATCTCATCGTGGATCCTCCATGCACCCTCGATTATGCTTGTATAATCTGCAAGCGTGGTTCAACGTTAACTTCACTTATGAGATATGCGCTTTGATACGTCAGCGTTCCACTCGTTGCCGTGATGCGTGAAAATGTTAGGAAGCTGATATTTGTTTTTGCCTTTAGTGGAGGATGGTAAACGGAGGATATTACTTTCGAGCATCGGTTTACACGCTGTATATCGATGCCGTGCTGTACAGGGGGCGGACAGTTATTAACTGTTGCGAAATCGGCTCGAGTAAAGTTACAGAATTTTTTAAATAGCGAATTCGTTCCGAAGATATATTTATTTTTTACATTCTCCTCTTTTGTCGGTTTAGAAATATTTAATATATGCAATTTAAAAATTTTCAAGGTTTCGCAATTCTAACGTTCTAGGTCTTCCAATTTTCAAGTATCTACAAATTGCCAAATTAAAAAAATTTTTAATTCCCTAGGTTACAAATTTTCAAATTCCTAAATTCCCTAGACTCCACGTTTTTCTAATTACCAAATTCCCTGGACTCCAAATTATCAAATTCCCAAATTCTCAAATTCCCTAGATTCCACATTTCCAAATGGCCAAATTCCCTAAATCCCATTGTTCAAATTCCAAATCCCCTAGAATATATTTTCCAACATTTTAAATTCCCCAGACTCCAATTTCCAACATTTCAAATCCCCTAGATCTCAAAATTCTAAATCCCAAACCCCCTAGATTCAAATTTCTAAAATTCCAAAACCCCTAGACCCCTTAATGTCCATTTCAAACTTCTCAAATCCCCCAGAATACAATTTCCAAAATTCCAAATCCCCTAGATTCAAATTTCCAAAATTCCAAATCCCCTAGATTCAAATTTCCAAAATTTCAAATTCCCTGGAACATAATTTTCAACATTCCAAATCCCCTAGATTCCGATTTCCAAAATTCCAAATCCCCATAGGTCCCAAATTTCCGAATTCCAAATCCCCTAGATGCTAATTTCTAAAATTCTGAAGTCCCTAGAGTTGAAAATTGAAATACAGAAATCCCCTAGATTCCAATTTCCAAATTCCAAATCCCCCAGAATACAATTTTGAAAATTCCAAATCCCCTAGATTCTAATTTCCAAATCCCCCTAGGTCCCAAACTTCCGAATTCCAAATCCCCTAGATTCTCATTTTCAAAATTCCAAATTCCCTAGATTTCAACTTTCCAAATTCCCAAATCTCCAAGTTTTCAAATTTTCAATTCTCTTATTTGCCAAATTCCCCAGATTTCAAATTTCTAATTAAAATTCTGATACTGAAATTCTTGATTTTACAGATATCCAAATTTCAAAATATCTAGTTTTATCAACACAGAATTTCCTGATCATCTAATCCAGATAAAATCCCTAGATTCTCCGATCCGAAAATTTTCAAATCTAGTCCATAAATTACGACTAATATTTAATTCTTTTGTGTCGCAAAACGTAAAATAATCGCAACTATCAATACCAATAATTGCAGCTAACAATTATTTCGAATAACAGTATCTGATAATTCACGACAATTAATTACAGTTACAATTAATTACAGTTATAATTAATTATCCCGAATAAAATATATTCCGTCTGAAGTTTACCGCCGTACTAAAACGTTTACCCGCTGTGTTCACTCAAATAAAGAAAGTACACAGTCTCGAGATAAGTAGGATAATTGTACGCAGATATGATCTTAACTCGTGTAATTCATACATGAGAACAAGAAACGTCCAATATGTTGTAAACAGATGTGTAAAAGGAGAACATCAGCTTCTTGGTTACTCGGGACAGGGTAGGGTTCAAAGGGTGACGGTAATTACTCGATTACCGTTACTGCACGCTGTATTTCGTACTCGGATTGGAGTTTATGACTCGCGCAAGATTTAGAACCGAAATTCCCGCTTCCTGGGATACATGCTAGGTTCACCTAAGGCCTTAGTCCGGAATTAATGTAGCCGTGTGTTCACTGACATACCGATACCTTTGCTCGTAATTTATCTCGGTTGCGGAACCACGTGAAGATGTTCGTAATCGAGTCGGGAGATTTCGAATTTGGTGCCCTGATCTGTTAAGCTCCACTTCGGAACGGGCATAAATAAATTTAACTGTGATTCGAAACTCACCTCTAAATATATTAATAAGTTATTAAATCGACAACGTGGTTCCCTTAAATTTCTAACTTCAGATTCTGTAACATTTTTAAGGTAAACATTATTGAACTTTTAATTTTCCATATTTGTGCATTCGTTGCTATAATTTATAGGTGTGTTAGAAATTTTGAAGGGGTTACTTTGTGATTTTTTTGTACACCAAGCTTTAATTTGATGTATAAGTGCTACTTTGTTATATCCTCATGTTATCAAACATTGTCAAACTTTAATGTTTCATATTTGTATATAGCGTTTGCTATAATTGGCCATCAATCGATTTATACCGAGAATAATTATGAAATGACTATACAGTAATTTTCTATAGTCCTCAAGCTTTAATTTGATGTATAGTAAGTGCTATTTTATAGTACTTTCATGGTATCAAACATTGTCAAACTTTCTAATGTTACAGATTTGATCATTGCATTTGTTATAAACGGTCATCAGTCGATTTATGTTAACAATTTTAAAGAAGTAATTATACAGTCATTTTCTATACCTTTCAGTCTTTAATTTGATGTATAATAAGTGTTACTTTATTATACACTTTATGTCATCAAACTTCATCAAACCTTCGATGCTTACCAACCAAATGGTTTGCTATAACTGTCATTCAACTAATTTATGTTAAGAATACTGATAAAATTATTACATAGCAATTTTCAGTATACTTCAAGCTTTAAATTGATGTTGATTAAGCGTTATTTTATGATACCTCTATATCATCAAACTATGTCAAACATGGAATGATTTGAACTTGTCAATTCTTTGCTATAATTTCACAATTAGATGAGTTATATCAAGTATGTCTATCAAATCATTATACAGTTACTTTCATTATACTTCATGCTTCGAAATTATATAAATTAAATAATATTTGATGACATTTTTTTCTCATCAAACCATGTCAAACATTGAATGATTTGAACTTGTCAACTGTTTGCTATAATTTGTCAATTAGATAGGTTATACTAAGTATGTCTATCAAATCATTATATAGTTGCTTTTGGTATACTTCAAGCTTTAAAACGATGTAAATTAAGTAATATTTGATGACATTTTTTTCTCATCAAACCATATCAAACACTGAATGAGTTGAATTTGTTAACTGTTTGCTATAATGTGCAATGAGATATATCAAGTATATTTATCAAGTAATTGTACAGTCATTTTCTAAAAAATTTCAGGTTCAATTAATGTAAATTAAATGGCACTTTGACACATTGCATCAAACCACGTCAAACATTCAACTCATTGCATTTCTCCATTGTTTGCTATAATTGTTAGTTAACTTACATTAAGTATATTCATCAAGTATCTTCTGTCAAGGTTCAAATTGATTTTATGATCTGCATCTAAACCACGTCAAACATGTTTCCTAACCATTTGCTATAATTATCAATCAGCTAATTAAAGTTAAATATACCAAGAAAAATATTTATTTTTGATAAAATTGAATTTCTAAACTGACATATATCAGTTAATAGAATAAATTTATTCACCGTATTAGCATCAAACCTGCTCATCCTATTTAACAATTCACACGGTGCATCAGCGCATGATAAAGCACCAGAAACCGTCGAAAGGGAAATAAGAAATTAATAAAAGGAATCTAACACGTTACCGGTAATTTGTGCAGGTGCGTACATAATCATCTGTTCCAGCTGGCAGCGTTTCGGAGCCGCCACCCCTCTAATAAGACTTCGAAAGCTGAAAATCGATTTCAGGATATGATTTTGTCATGTAAATTTAATTAGCAGCGATGGAGGATGACAAGCAGCAACCGTTAATTAAGCAACGAAGGAGCCCGTGGGTCGCGTGTTTAATAAATCGA
The DNA here is from genome assembly GCA_036983795.1 of Megachile lagopoda. Taxonomy (NCBI): domain Eukaryota; kingdom Metazoa; phylum Arthropoda; class Insecta; order Hymenoptera; family Megachilidae; genus Megachile; species Megachile lagopoda. Next base: position 4,552,207 of record CM072793.1, read on the forward strand.
CCGAGTAACATCATAATTGCAGTGGTTTCCCCACTCGTGGCGACGATCTCCATGCGTGTAATTCCAGCCGTTCGATTAAAACGTTTTCAGTCCCTTCTTTTTCGTTTTGTTCGCTGCCGTCCCGTGCACCGCTAATGGGCCAACCATCGCAAAAATATCATCCTGCGATCATATTCTGTTTCTTTTCTCTATCTCGTTGAATCACAAACGAGAAACTAGGCGGAGCGAACATGAACAGATTCTGGAGTACGCCCACTGATATACAACCGACGATTTGTTCGACTCACGGCGAACGAAATTGCATCCTGATAAGCTTTCCGTGTTGGGGCGTCGAAAAGAAGGCAATTGATGACCGTACCGGCTATATACGAAATACAAAAATTTCATCCCGATTTTTAGATCTGAACACGAACACCATATGTTCCGCTGAAATGGTTGCACAAAAGATCCACGAGAGGTTGCTTCGCAATTAAATTCTTATTAATAGCCTCTTAGGTTATGTTTCATTTCGGGACTGATCAATTGAAGATGGTTGCTTTATCGGGCGAATAAAATTTATTAGAGTAAAGAAGTTGCTAACGAGTTCCCTCCTGGGTAATCGTAAAATTGTATCGGTACCACTGTTATGGTTATGGTGCCTATTACTCGTTTGCAATTGGTTTATTGCAACATCGTGCTGAACGTTATCTGTCCTTTAATGTGTAATATTTTATTGCGCTTTTTATACGTACGTTGTAATTATGTTATCGATTAGTATATCGATTGGTGTATAAAATTGCAAGTCTCTGCTTGTGTTAACTTGTGAAGTTTTGTTCATTTCTTTGGACTTTTATTGTTACATTCAAGACTGGTTCAATTAAAGAAACTTTTCACCATGGTTTGACTGTAATTCATTAAACATATTCTGACATAACCTTACTTTTTTCAAGTTGACCTAACTTGACCTAAAATTGTGTTCACCTCATTTAACCTAACCTCAAAAGTGAACACAACTTGATGCTTGACTCGATCTAACATAACTTGACGTTGTCTGATCATATTTAAATTAACCTAACCTGACCTTTGTTCAATTTCAACTAACCTAACTAAGAATAGGTTAGGTGTAAGTGAAAATAAATCGATTTGAACAACAAAATTATGTTACCTCTTTCAATCATGAGAATGATGATCATTTTAACATGTTAATGACATTACCGATAATACCTTAATATTACCAATATGTCGGATTATGGACATTTGTTATTATTAGTAAATCAAATTATCAGTAACAATTATTATTAATGAATCGAATGTCATTTTGATATTTATAGTAATATTTAATATTTAACGATTCACGTTAAATATTTAATGTCCATTAAATTATTAACCAAATTTCGATATCAGTATTATTCCGATATTAATGTATTATCGATAACATTTCAATATTTCAAATGATCGACATTATTTTGATATTTCGAGTGATCGATATTATCGATACATGGAATGAATACAATTTCCGATATTATTTCGATTTTATCAATGCATCAGATCATCGATATCACTTCCATATTTCCGATGTATTAATTATAGATAATATTTTGATATTTCGAATGATCGCTATTATTTCGATTTTATCGATACATCGAATGAATGCCATTTCCGATATTATTTCGATATTATCGATATCATTTCCTTATTACCAATGTGTTAAATTATCGATACCATTTCAATATAATCAATACAATTCCGCTATTAATAACATATCAAACGATCAGAAATATTTCAGTGACGCAATACTTCCATACCTCCATAACACCACGGGTTCATTACCCTCATATCCTATTTGCACGGTTACTCTTTTTTGCAAATGTCCGACATATCATAGGTGCATAAATATCCGCAGTCTAATATAATTACCGCGAGTCTGCGAACGAATGGCGGGGTCACGAAGGATCGTTTCGGTTCGGCGACCAGCAATCAGCGTTGGATTCGAGGGCGATCGATAGTCCGAGGGTTCGACGTCGGGGATTTACTACAGACCTGTCATAGTTCATAACGGTACGAAAGGAAGAAACATGATGGGTTTAGAAGCGAGCCGAAGAATGCGGGGAGAACCGATCGTTGACCGGAAGAGAAGCAGCAGAAAACGGAACGATAGTGTCAACGACAGATGCATCGCGATATGGATGCCTTTGCGATTCGCTCGCGTTACATTTCGTGACAGTTTATTACGCTGGACGGCGCTACTACATTCGACAAATAAAGTTACGTCCAACCTGCAGACGGCTACTCTGATGGCGGTCACTTTTCTTCCCATCCGAGGTTCGCGATATTAATTGCGCTGCTCGATACAGCGACAGAGATACGATGGGCAAACTCGCGCGTGGTTATACATTTTCCAATGTAAATATTTCATTCGAAATGTTCGAACTGGTATTTAGTTATGCATCAGCCGTTTAGCTTGCGGGTTGTTCACCCCTTCCAGGGGATTTGGGGATTTCACCGTTTGGGAGTTTGGGAATTTAGCCATTTTGGGGGTGTGGAGATTTCTGGACGAAGTTTGGGAATTTGGAGTATTGCGAATTTAGTGATTTGGGATGTAGGGATTTGGGAACCAGGAGATTTAGGGATGTAGGGATATAAGGATTTGGGGATGTAACGATTTGGGGATGTAGGGATTTGGGGATATAGGGATTTGGGGATGTAGAGATTTGGGTATGTGGAGATTTGGGGACGTAGGTATTTGAGAATATAGAGATTTGGGTATGTGGAGATTTGGGAACGTAGGAATTTGGGGATATAGAGATTTGGACATGTAGGAATTTAGATATGTGGAGATTTGCACATGTGGGGATTTGGGTATGTGGACATTTGGGGACGTAGTGATTTGGGAATATAGAGATTTGGGTATGTGGGGATTTGGGAATGTAGGAATTTGGGGATATAGAGATTTGTACATGTAGGAATTTGGATATGTGGAGATTTGGACATGTAGAGATTTGGATATGTGGAGATTTGGGGATGTAGGGATTTGGGGATGTAGGGATTTGGGGATGTAGGGATTTGGGGATGTAGGGATTTGGGGATGTAGAGATTAGGGAATGTAGGGATTTGGGGATGTAGATATTTGGAACTCTAGGGATTTGGAGATGTAGGGATTTGGGGATCTAGGGATTTGGGGATGTAGGAATTTGGGAATTAGGAGATCTGGGATGCAGCGATGTAAGCATATAGGGATTTGGGAATATAGGAATTTAGGGATGTAGGAATTTAGGCATGTAGGGATTTGGGAATATGGAGATTTGGGCATGTTGGGATTTGGTCATATGGGGAGATGAGGATGTAGGAATTTGGTGATATAGGAATTTGGGGATGTAGAGATTTGGGGACCTGGAGATTTGGATATGTAGACATTTGGGGATGTGGAGATTTGGGCATGTAGGAGTTTGGTCATGTAGGTAATTGGAAATGTAGAGATTTAAGGGTGTAGGGATTTGTCTAAGTAGGGATTTAGACATAGAGAGATTTCAGAATTTAAGAACTTGGGAACTTGGTGATTTGAGAATGTAGCGATTTGGGGGTCTAGAAATTTAAGCATGTGGGGATTTGGAGATGCAGAGATTTGGGAATGTAATAAATTTGGTGATGTTAGGGGTTTGGGGATGTAGGGATTTGGGTACGTGGGTGTTTGGGGATGTAGGAATTTGAGAACCTGGAGATTTGGAAAATTAGCGAGTTGGAGATGTAAAGATTTGAGAATGTATGGATTTAGGTATATAAGAATTTGGAGATGTACGGATTACAGGATTCAGGAATTGAAGAACTTGAATAAGTACTTGGGTAATTTGGGAACTTGATCTGCAAATCCATAGATTTGAAATGTAGGGATTTGGACATGTACAGATTTGTGGATGTAGAGATTTGAAGATGTAGTGATTTAAGGATTTTGGGAAGAAGTCTCTTCTCTTTCTTCCCTTCTATTTCCTACAATGAACCTGGTACAGACAAAGCAACAAAAGTTGGAGTACTAACCAATCTACCGCCACTATCCGTATAATATGGATAATCCCTCAGAGAATCAATTTAGACATCAGTAGACTTAGTCAGTGTTGGCATCGATTTTTTATTCTCATTAAATGTTTCTTAGTTTTTCATTCCCCCTGATGCAGCATGTAGTTGCAATATTTCAAAGGACTCAATCATTCGGAGGTCGGTTTATAAACATGTAGCTCCGGTTGCACGTCACGTTTGAAAAACCAACAAAGCTTATTAATGTTGCGTTACCTTCGGTAGAATGTAGATTAAACATCGTTGAACGATGAATTATAAACAGCGTTACTGGCACAATACGCCAGGATAAACAATACAGTTTCCATCAAAGCACGATTGGTCGGAGAATAATAGCGAAATCAATTTGCGGAGTAACGAGACTATAGCTACGTTCCGGTTAATATCCAACCGCTGTTAGACGTTCCTTAGAACTAAATAACCTCGTCCAGTCAACAGTTTCAATTTGCGTGCAGAAACGATTAACTGTCCTGATTGAAACGATGACCTGGCTCTGGTTCGCATGTGCTCGTTTACAGGGTATCCCATTCCGACCGCTTCGTTTAATTTCATTCCACAATTCAAATCTCCTTTTTTGTCCTTTTTTCATTGTTACTCGGCCCGAGACTCTATCACATTTTTTTACTATTCTTACTTTCCTTTCGTTTTCAGTTCCTCTTATTTTTGTGTTATCGTTCCTGCTTCCGTCGGGGTAGATGCATCAATGTCGGAAACCCATTTCCCTGGATTTTTTTCGAATCATTCTACAGTGAAGATTAAGTGCGAAGATTTATGGATTTGTAGATTTGCAGGTGTGTAGATATGTAGATTTGCGGATGAGAAGACGTGTAAATTTGTAGATTTGTACATGCGTAGATATGTAGACTTGTAGATTTGTAGATGTGTAGACGTGTGGATATGTAGATTCGCAGATTTGCCAATGTATAGAATGTGTAGAATTGTAGAACTGTGGAATTCAAGAATTGTACATTTGTGGAATTATTTGTAGAATTGTAGAATCGTAGGATTGTAGAATAGTAAAATTGTAGAATGGAAGAATTGAAGAATTGAAGAATTTCAAAATTGTAAAATTGTGGAATTATAGATACGTGCAATTGTAGAATTGTAGAATTGTGGAATTCAAAAATTGTACAACTGTGGAATTGTAGAATTGTAGAATTGCTGAATTGTAGAATTGCTGAATTGTAGAATTGCTGAATTGTAGAATTGCTGAATTGTAGAATTGCTGAATTGTAGAATTGCTGAATTGTAGAATTGCTGAATTGTAGAATTGTAGAATTGCTGAATTGCTGAATTGTAGAATGGTAGAATTGCTGAATTGTAGAATTGTTGAATTGCGGAATTGTAGAATCGCAGTTTCGTAGATTTGTAGATATGTAAATGTGACAATACATAAACTTGCAAATTCCTAAAATTGAAAATTTGCTAATTCAGAAATTTAATAATTTGAAAATTTGAAAATTCACCAATTCAGAAATTAGAAAATTCCTAAATTTGATATACTGAGAACTAGAGAATGTGAAATACGTCAAATTTATATATTCTTATATCGAAATAGTCAGTCTACCTTTGAATAAATTTTATTCATAAATTTAAAAAACAAGTTGAATACTAAAAAATTAAAAAATTCGAATAATTGAACACTTAAATCTGCCAATCTGTAAAGTGCCTTAAATGCTCCTAACATTATAAAAATCTGATGAATATCAATTATCACGTTGATAGCAACAAATTGATTACGTACGCGTGCAATCTGTTCCATATCACAGAGCTCGTATTTTTTAATTGGATAAGGAGAGCAGAGACAAGTAGGCTGAGAATCGTTACCGATTTAATTGGTAAGAAATAACTAAATTCGGATGCGAAAGTGATTGAATCGAGTCGAGTATCGAAACGTTTATATTCACTATGGATTTTCAACTTCCAGTTGAAATGATACGAAAATTCAAGCTCGTTACGGATTTAATTAACGCAAAATATATGAGTTATATATATACATATATACCGAACATCGAATGCCATCTTTTAATATGGCAAAAAAAAGAGGAGTAGTCTGAATCGAGTGAAGAAGTGCATTAACCAAAATGAACTAAAACTGGAGCAAAGCGTTAAGGGGCTCTCAGATTTTTAATTAAATCCAACCGGCAATCGATGATATCTTTCTATCCATTTCCACGTGTAACATTTATTTTTTTTTAGAATTCAAATCGCCAGGAGAACACGTGCGAGCGGATGTACTATCTACCGTTAACTAAAAATTCAATTTTTAATATAAAATCGAAATCAAGATTAACGGTGATACAAATTACTATTTTAAATAGCAGTAGGAACATATTCAAGTTGAATATTCAGGTTAAATAAAATTGAAGATGAATGAGTATTGTACCATGCAAGTACAGTAGACTCTCGTTATATTGCCTATCGCAATCCGAGATTACAATGGACAAAAGTAATAATAAGTATCTATGAATTTATTACCGAATCTTATGACTTCATATCGCGTTACAGTAAAGTAAAATTCTTGCCGTCCATTTCGCGTCGCAGCAAACAAGATACAGTAAACAAAAACAATCTTCGGTTCGAAGTAAGAGTGTCGGGTGTATCGCGACCGCCATATAATTCGCATGAAAGAGTGATTGTTTCGGAGCAGGGCATCGTAAAGCACACACCGCGGGATCGCAATCAAAATGAAAGCACCCATCAAGTACACGCAGTACTACCAATCCCACCGGGCAAATGCACCGACCATTTCGTCTGTGGATTACGACGTATCGTGTCGTTCTTCGAGGAATACCTCCCACTGTTCAATTTTCTGACCCCCACTCTGCCAGTTACTGATTCTTTTGTTTCGTTCTTCTCCACTTCGCGAAAATTCGTTCGTGATTCGGGTTTATGACACGATCGCGTTCGCCTGATTCGCAGATATACTCGTATGGGAGACGCGAGCGAGTAATTTATGCGAATTTGCAGTTTACGGTCTTGGAAATGCGGGAATTTATGTGTTCGGAAGTTTGCAGGCTAGGAAACTGGTATACGAAATCTCGGAGATCCGGTTAAGTGCTTTGTTTTGCAAAAATATAGAACAGATTCGGTATTTAATCACTTGTACTATTTTGATGAGTCTGACTCGTGACGCACTTGTAGTTTAGCTGTGGTCAATTTTATTCGAAATTTTAGTAGGCTTCAATTTCAAGTAGGCGAGGTATTCGTGACGCACTCGTGACGCATTCGTGACGCACTCATGACGCACTCATTAATCAATCATGATGCACTCACGACGCATTCGTGACGCACTCACGACGCATTCGTGACGCACTCATGACGCATTCGTGACGCACTCGTGACGCACTCATGATGCACTCACGACGCATTCGTGACGCACTCGCGACGCACTCATGACGCATTCGTGACGCACTCATGAAGCATTCACGACGTATTCACGACGCACTCATGATGCACTCACGACGCATTCGTGACGCACACATGACGCACTAGTATTTCAACTGTGACCAATTTTATACGAATTTTTAAAACGCTTCAATTTGGAGTTCAAGTCCCATTATAATTTCGATGGTCAACGATTGCATAATACCTAATTGACATAATGCTTCAACTTTCTTTATCTGTTTTAATGTTGTAGCTTTGATTAATTAGTTCTGACTGACATATAAAATCTAGGGAATATTGACTCAATAAAATACAAAGTTTTGCAAAAATAGAGCAATTTGGTCACCAAACTATCTTGAAACCTAATATATACTAACTTAACAAGGTTATTTAATTACCTAACAATTAGTTTATAGATTGAGAACTACTATAATATAAAATCTAGTGAAAATTATCTGAATGAAATATTTATGCAAAATAATAATCAGTTCACCAAATAATCTCGAACCAAAATCTGTCCAAACTTAATCTACGGCAAGTCCACCATCTTGTCCCAAATCCAAAATGGCGGACGAAGACACAAATCTTCAAGAATTTGTCTGAACTTCGTCCTAATTTTCCCGTCAATTTGAAATAAGTTAAACTCCCTTTTATCGAGCATTCGGCAGAAGATGTGCGACGTCCAAGAAATCCCGAGCTTTAAGAGGCCGGAAGCGTTCGCGTCTGGAAGTGGCGACAGGGAAGCCGGAGGCAGGGATTCGGTGAAAGGCAGCGGAGAACAGGTACAATTTCCCCGGGAACGAAGAGACGAATCTTCTTTTCAGCGAAAGTGGCGTTTCACAGAAGTTGTAGAAGAGCAGCAGACTTGGCATCCGTTGGACGAGCAAGGACGAGGAGAGCGCGATGCTGAAGACGTCGTCGGTCGCTACGGATCGAAGAAGAGGTTCGTTGGCTCTCGCTCTCGTCTGTGACTAAGATTAAAATGTGTGCTTCTCGAATGCGTCGAGAGTCGACTAGTGGCGAGGTCGAGGCCTCCTCATGAATCATTCTTGCTTGAAAATTTCAAGTAGCGACTAGCCGAGAGAACCCTACACTGCTGCAGCTTGCAGCTTCGATCTGCGACCGACCAGATATACACTGCCGTTCAAAACTTTCGGCCCTACTCGTTTCTTTTACGATAACATGTAGATCGAGGATGGGTGACGTAGTCTCTTGTTATATTGCCGGACGATGTTTGCAAATTTTTTTCCTGAAATATTTTGTATATAGGAAATTGGTGAATTAGTATTTTAGGAATGTGGGAATTTGGGAAATTGTGGATTTGGGAATATAGGGACTTTTGTAATTTTGGAGATTTTTATTAGTGATCCAGGAGATTTGGGAATTTTAAGTTTTATGATTTTGTAATTTAAAATATGGGAATTTTTGTATTAGGGATTTTTGGGGTTTTGGAGAAGTTTAGGGATTTTAAAATTTGGAGGTTGAGAATTTGCTAATTTCGAAATTTAGGAATTTAGGAAATTGGGAATAGAGGAATCGAGGGATTTGGAAATAGGGAAATTTATGGAAGTGGTGATTTTTGGGCATTTTTCAGATGTAAGAATTTCGAAATTTGCAGATTTATATATTTAAGGATTTGCTCATCTGAAAATTCAGGAATTTAGGAATTTGAAGCTAGGGGAATTTGGGGATTTGTAAATAGGGAAATTTGGGGATATGAACATAGGGAAATTTATGGATTTGAAGCTAGGGAGATTTGGGGATATGAAAATAGGGAAATTTGGGGACTTGAAAATAGGAAAATTTGGGGATTTGAAAATAGGGAAATTTGGGGATATGAACATAGGGAAATTTAGGGATTTGAAGCTAGGGGAATTTGGGGATTAGGAAATAATGAAATTTAGGGATATGTATATAGAGCAATTTAGGGATTTGAAAAAAGGAGAATTTAGATATCTAAAGCTAGAGGAATTTAGGAATAGGGAATTTTGGGGGTTTCGAAGATTTAGGAATTTTGAAACTGAAGATATGAAGATTTTAAAATTTATGAATTTAAAAATTTAGACACTAAATATCAATAAATACTTCCAAACAACGTACGCTTAATAAAAAAAATACCAATGCAATAAAAATCTGCAATAAATCAAGAGGCAAATACAATCAGTAACAATCGGTCGAACACAAATACATGTACGCAACGCCGAAGACTCCGCTACCGTTAGACATTAATTCCAGTCGCTGTCTTTTCATACGTTCGCCACCAACTTGATACCCTCTTTGTAGATCTGCTATTTTTGCCGGTCATGTTACAAGAGACTTCTTCCGTGCCACTCATGTTAACCCGTGCTTCCGTAAATGTAAAATGACTCTGGTACGGTGTGTATCGCGTGTAGGTAGATCGGCTGTACCGTTAACTAACAAGTTTAAATCTGGCCATGCCCACTCGTGGCGTTCCTATTCTTTGCTTATTAATCGGCGACGTGCTTAGAGGAGAAAAATCGATTGATCGATTAAACCGTGTATAGGATCACTTACACATACTGGATGTATAGTTGAGAGAAAATCGGACCACTATAGGGAAAACCTATTTTCTATCAGTCAATTTTTAGGGACTTTTGAGGATTACAAAATTTGGGGCTTAAGAATTTGAAGTTGTTTAATAATGGAACTTGGGATCACAGGAATTTGGAATCATAGGAATTTGGAGACATAGGTATTTGGAGTCATAGGAATGTGGAGATATAGGAATTTGGAGTCATAAGAATTTGGAGACATACGAATTTGGAGTCATAGGAATTTAGAGTCAGGAATTTGGGGACATGGCAATTTGGGGATATAGGAATTTGGAGTCATGGGAATTTTGGAACATATGAAGGTGAAGACATAGGAATTTGCGAATATAGAAATTTGGAGTCATAAGAATTTGGGGACATAGGAATTTGGAGTCATAGGAATTTGGAGACATAGGAATTTGGAGTCATAGGAATTTGGGAATATAGAAATTTGGAGTTATAAGAATTTGGAGACATAGAAATTTGGAGTCATAAGATTTTGGAGACATAAAAATTTGGAGTCATAGGAATTTGGGAATATAGAAATTTGGAGTCATAATAATTTGGAGACATAGGAATTTGGAGTTATAGGAATTTGGAGTCATAGGCATTTGGAGTCATAGGAATTTGGGAACATAATATTTTGGGGATACAGAAATTTGGAGACATAAAAATTCGTTGTCTTTCGAACTTGTTCAAAATTAACTGGATTCGTACCTAGGGAATTCTCGAAATCCACAGATGAAAAAATAGGGGGTCTTCAAAATTTGTGTATTTGCGAGACGTTCTCGAACTTAAAGATTCTTAAAAAAGAGAATTTCCAAAATTTAATAAACATGTCAATATTCGAAAGACTATTATTCCGAAGACTAATTTAAAAACAGTAATTTCCCAATTAAACGTAATTAATGCGATCCATATTTGTCCGATTTGGCAAAGCGCAAATAGGATGAATAAAATTACTCGAACCCCGTCGATGGCTATCGATGACAACAATAAGAGAGTGGACCGAAAGAATTCATGCAAATAAAATATCGGTTGAATGGAATGAAAGCTGTCGGGATCTGTGGACTTTGTGTATTCAGTGTATACAGTATTCAAAATACGGTCGAGTGTACTTTATCCGAGTTTCGCTGGCTGATCTGGGATTTCTCCTTTGGAGACAGATGTTACAAGAAGCGAAGTTCGGACTTCCGGTACTCGAGTACGTAAATCCCATTCCATAGCGAAGACGCTTTTATCGGAAAATATAAAGAGGAAACGGTGGCTGGCAGACACCGGGCAAGGTAGCGGTGTAGGGTATCGGGTCAGTTCAGAACTTTCTCTATATTTCTTCGCGAACTTTCTGATAAAAGAAACCGTACAAATGAATAGATACACTTTTATCATTTTAATCATATATTTCTGTTATTTCGTTGGTTGGAATCTGCGAATTTATAAATTTCCAAGTTTAATTTTCTAAATTTTAAACATTTTTTAGATTACTAAATTACTAGATTCTTAGATCCCTAGATCCATACATTCTGACATCCGTAGATACCTAGATTTCTAATCCCTAGACCCCATCAATTCCAACAGTACCATATTTCTACACTCCCTAGACTCCCTATATATTTATGTACTCAAATCCTAAGATCCCTAATTCCCTAGATTCCCAAATTCCCATATCTCAAAACTGCTAAATCACCATGTCTTTTATTCCTGGATCTTTCATTCGTATGTTCAGAAAGTCACTAGATCTTAAGATACTAAGGACCAAAACTCCCTAGATCTCAAGATTTTTAGGTCCAACAATCTCTGGATTCAAAAATAATTACTTCCAAATATTCCAATATCCCTGCATTCAAAATACCTAGATTAGTTCCGAAGATATCTTGATAATAGATTCCAGTAAAAAATCTCTGGACTAGTTCAAAAAATTCCTAGATTAAGGAATCTCTATATCAAAAACCCCTTGGTCCCAAAATCCCTGTGTATCAAAATTCTTGTCCACATATCCCCAAATCCCTAGGACCAAATACATAAAACTCTAAAACTCTATATTCTGAAATTACTAGTCCTCTAAATTCCTAATTCACCGAATCCCTAGATTCCCATATTTAAAACTCTCAAATTCCCAAAACTCCTCAAATTTCTACTTCTCCAAATTCCTAATCCAACAAATCCTAATCCACAGATTCCCATATGTGGCGGTCTCATATTTCACATCCCCAAATTTCTACTTCTCCAAATTCCTAATCCACCAAATCCCTAGATTCCCATATTTCACATCCCCAAATTCCTAATCCACCAAATCCCTAGATTCCCATATCAGTAGATCTCCACTATATGTTCCTTAATTTCTATTTCCCCAAGTGCCAAATCTGCTGAATCCCAAAATCACCTGATCTGTAGATCTCTACATCTCAAAATCCCTAATTCTAATTTCTCCAAATCTCCAATTCACCAAATCCCTAGATCTCCATATCTCAAAGTCTCGAAATCTCCAAATCCCAATATCTCACATCTGTAGATACCCACATCTAAAAATTCTCTATTTCCCCAAATTCTTAATCTACCGAATCCCTACATCCCCTTATCTGTAAAAACCCCATATCTCAAACTCCCAAAATCTCGAATTCACCGTTTCCCTACCACCCCATACCTCAAACTCCCTAAATCCCTAGTGGTTCCTCAAGCACCTTCTTCTCCAAAACTCTTAATCATCCAATTGGTCCTTATACGACTTAACTAACGAATTAAATAACGTAGTTAAAAACGAACGAGCGACCTCTCCCCGTTCGATTGTCAGCCGATTGTCCCTAGGGAATGCAAATTTGCCGTCGACTGTACGAGCCAGCAGCCGCGGAAAGACATCGCACATGCGGTAGATAAGACAACTATCATCCACGTCTAACAACCCAACGTATACCACTCGCCGATGGGTGGGGAGGTAATTACGCGGAACTGATGAGATCTTCATCGTGGCTCGCATTATCTATTCTAAATCTACCTGGAACGCTAGTCGTCGCTTTGTGCCAGACTCATCTGCCCATGTAAATGTCCTCCGCGCCACGAGAGCACGTATCGTTACACAGGATGCATTAGAGAACTTAGATGTTGTTCGACGATCACGCTATACACCGTCCCGTTGTTCGTCGTTGTTATTTCAGCATACAGAGTGCCTGCGAGAAGACGAGGAATTTCCTAACCTAGAAATTCCAGGATCTAGGGTTTTCGGAGCACGGGAGTGTTCCGTGTCCACGAATGTGGAGGCCGCGAAGTCTTTAGGTAAAATTTAATGAGGTAAATATTTGGTAATTTACTGCGTTGGTTTATCTTTGGCAGATGCAAAAATTAAGATTGTTGTAGGACGCTAGTGACGAATCGATATAGGTGAGTAGAGAATTTGGGAATCTAGGGATGTTGTACTACTACGGATTTTGAGGACTTTGGGAACGAAGGAATTTAGGGATTTACAGATTGAAGAATATGGGAAAATTGCGATCTGAGGATTATGGTTCAAGAATTTGGAGAACTAGGGATTATATGGGTTAGTAATATGGGGATCTAGGGATTTTAAGTAATATAGAGACTTCAGGATGTATTTTGGGACGAATTTGAGGATACAGGAATTTGGAAATCTGAGAATTTGAAGATTTAGGGATTTAGCGATGTAGGAATTTAGGGATCTAGGAATTTGAAGATCTAGGGATATGAGAGTTTAGGAATTTTCAAGTTCGAGAACTTGGAGATTTACAGATTTCGGAACATAGGAATTTGGGGACATCGCAATACATCTAGGGACTTGAGAATCTACAAATTTGGGAATCTAGGAAATTTAAATCTAGTGACTTGGGAATCTGGGAATTTGGAAATCAAGGGATTTTGGAATCTAGGGATTTGGGAATCTAGGAAATTGGAAGTCTAGAGATTTGGGAATCTAGGGATTTGGGAACCTGGGCATTTGGGAATCTAGGAATTTGGGAATTTGGACATCTAGGGATTTGGGAATGTAGGAATTTGGGAATCTAGGGATTTGGAAATCTAGGAAATTGGAAGTCTAGAGATTTGGGAACCTATGCATTTGGGAATCTAGAAATTTGGAACTCTAGGGATTTGGGAATCTAGGAATTTGGGAATTTAGAAATTTGGAAATCTAAGAGTTTGGGAATTTAGATATTTGGAAATCTACAGATTTGGGACTCTAGTGATTTGGGAATCTAGGGATTTGGAACTCTAGAGATTTGCAAATCTAGGGATTGGGGAATGTAGGAACTTAGAGATCTAGGGATTTGACATACATAAATTTGTAAATCTAGGGATATTTGGACACAGAAGTTTTCGGTCCTAGGGATTTTGAATAACCAAAACTTGGAGATCTGGATATACAGGTCTCTAGGAATTTGTAATCCTCAAAGTTTGTGAATATAGAAATTTCTTAATCTAGGGATTTGATGGTCCTAGAATTTACGAATCTAAAAATTTCCCTATCTACGAATTTCAAAGCAACTTCAGTAATTTAGGAATTCAACCCACAAATTTAAAAATATACAAAGTAAAAAATTCAAGAATTCCAAAATTTGAGAACTCAGAAATGTCCAAATACGGAAATCCGGTGATTAAAGGTATTATCAACGTCTCGTGTCGTCCGCGAGAAGTAAGTGTAAGCTGCACCCGAGTACAAAGACGCCGGTATCAGTTCTTGTTACGAACACACCTGAACACACGGTCCCCGCGTAAAAACGCAGGAATGCGCGCGAGGGGGACGGCGATATACGACGAGATAGAGAGGACACGGTGGGAAGGGTGAATGAATGAAACCATTCAGGCAACATGTTTATGCGCTCATCGCCGGCATACCGGTCGGCACGAGCAACAATCCGGAAAGCAGATGGCACAGGGAGAGGAATGGATTACACCAGTTGTTCGTACGATAATAATAAAGTGCATAATCTTGTAGAATAAATGGGAGCGGCTGATACTGGTGCACGGCTAAGCGGCGTAATGACACCAGCCAGTTGCTGGAAGCGTGTACGCGATTTTAAACTATATCGCGTCATTTCGAGATTAGAGCCGACTGAACGGCAGCCATTACACGCATCGAAAGCGAGCTGCGGTCGATCAACCGTGTTCCAACGAGAAACAGGATGGACAAAAAAAATTGATAGACGGATGAGCTTCAGGTTCCGATTTTAACCCGTTCCAGAACGGCGTGTACAACCTAATCAAAATTAATGCCATGTACCGAGAGTCGTTTTGCGTTTCACGCTCTGGAATTTCTTCGCGGAAATATGTCGATCATAACGCTCAATGAGACGACTAAAGCGAGCCTGACATCGCCAGCCCAGGAAACCTGCACGTTTATCGTGTTTGATACGTTTCTTTATGGTGCCCCTTGGGCGCAGACGCGCGAATTATATGGCACGTTTTGTTCCTGCGGAGATGACACTCCCTTTTACAGCTCGCGATTAATTGCATTTATACCGGGTTTCCGGTGCCGAAATTTAATTAATACGTTAACACTTTTCTTTGTGTATTATACAAAATTTCATCTCGTGTTCGACACGTAATTTGACGAATTTTACTGGGATTTTTAATACGCTTCGATTCGAAATTTAATTACAATTCGCACAAAGGGTCGCTGGATATAAAATAGTCGAAACATTTCAACTTTGTTTAGTCGTTTTGACATTGTAGCTGGGAACAGTCAGTTCTGACGCACCTGACAGAAGCAAGGAATTAATTAATTAACGTTTTATATTTTATACAAGCCGAGAAATGCTTTGCTGCCAGTCAAAATTTAATTAATCCCTTAACATTTCTGATTCTGTATCGCAGAAAAGCGGGCAGCCATTTGCATTTAATTCTTTGCTGTATTTCGACGAGCATGACGCGCCGATAGTTCCAATGAGATAAATCTTGTTTGAATTTTTAATACGCTTCCATTCAAAGTTTAAATGTAATTACAATTTGCATAAAGGATCGCTTAATGTAAAATGGATGTAACATTTTATCTTTCTTTATTCGTTTCGGTGTTGCATGGTGCGTTGCATACATATGTGAACGCCCTTTGTTTCCGTTAATTTGCGTTTTCGGCTGAAATTTATGGGGAATATTTTTTTAATGGGTCTCAGTGTGAGAACAAATTTTGAGAAAAGGATTTATTAATATGAATATTTAATTGGTTTAGGAATCTGACAATCTGAGGATTTGGAGGTGTAGAGATTTGGGGATGTAGGGTTTTGGGGTTATAGGGATATGGGATTGTACGGATTTGGGGTATAGAGATTTGGACATGTAGGGATTTGGATATGTGGAGATTTGGACATGTAGAGATTTGGGTATGTGGAGATTTGGGGATGTAGGTATTTGGGAATATAGAGATTTGGGTATGTGGAGATTTGGGAACGTAGGAATTTGGAGATATAGAGATTTGGACATGTAGGGATTTGGATATGTGGAGATTTGGACATGTAGGGATTTGAGTATGTGGAGATTTGGGGACGTAGTGATTTGGGTATGCGGAGATTTGGGGACGTAGTGATTTGGGAATATAGAGATTTGGGTATGTGGAGATTTGGGAACGTAGGAATTTGGGGATATAGAAATTTGGACATGTAGGGATTTGGGTATGTGGAGATTTGGGGATGTAGGGATTTGAGTATGTGGACATTTGGAGACGTAGGAATTTGGGAATATAGAGATTTGGGTATGTGGAGATTTGGGAACGTAGGAATTTGGGGATATAGAGATTTGCACATGTAGGGATTTGGGTATGTGGACATTTGGGGACGTAGGAATGTGAGTATGTGGAGATTTGGAGACGTAGGAATTTGGGGGTCTATAGATTTGAGGATGTAGGGATATGGCAATGTAAAGATTTGTGGATGTCAGGATTTGATCATGGGCCTTGGACATGTATTGATTTGTGGATGTCAGGATTTGATCATGGGACTTGGACATGTATTGATTTGTGGATATCAGGATGTGGTCATGTAGGGACTTAAACATGTAGGAACTTCAGTGTTCAGGTATTTGTGAACTTGGGTACTTGGGAATGTAACGATTTGAGGGTCCACAGATTTGAGGATGCAGAGTTTTGGAGATGTAGGGATTTGAAGATTTTGGAAGGAAAATGGTTTCATTCCTTTCTTGCCTTCTTCCAACGATACACCTGGTAGATGCAAATCCAGGAACGCGAAAATTCGACTACCTGGCAACCACAGCAGTTATTAGCATAATACAACCGCGTCCTAAACGAACAGAAACACAATTCCCCAAGGACCTAGCCACAGAGTGGCTGGCTTCTGCTAAGAGGACTAAAAGTTTGACCCCTTGGTACTCTAAGTATTAATTAGCGCTTCGTCTTCCATTTTCTACAGAGTCAAAATGCTTGGTTGCCAGCGGAGAATGAAATAAATCCATTAATTCTTATGAAAACGAGAATGCCTCTACATATGAAAAGAAATGCGATGCAAGTGAAAGATAGCAATTATAATCTCATTTCCATTTAACAGGCTAGCATTTAGATTTAAAACGCGATAATTATAGCCACGGGTAATTACTCAACTTAATTATGTTTCCTTGGAATGAACATTTTTTTGATAAACGCAAGTCTATAAATTACAGTATCATGCAAGGAAGAAGATACTCGCTATCGAAACGAATGAAGACGTTCCCCCGGCATAATCACGAGAAAAACATGTCGTATTCGCATCGATAACCGCAAAGAAAATTTTCCAACGAGCACGGAAACGGAAGGAACGAACACAAGGCCATAATTCCGGGCTTACGGTGTTGTTTTGATTTCAATATCGCCGAAGGGGATAGAACAGTCTCGCTTATCCGACTCGACGGGATTCGCGAATCGAAAGATTTGCATTCCGTTCTGCAACTGTGGCTCGTTTCGTTGTCTAGGATTTACGTTATTCCTGAGCTTCCTTCCGTGTGCGGCCAGCCATTTCATAAACATGAAAGTCCTGTGACACAGCCGGAATGACGAAACGGGTCAAAGTGAAAACTCCTCGGCAGCGGGGACAAACGATGGATGAGATATTGTTTCTCACTAGGAACGTGTTGTCGATATTTTGGCTGGTTTTATTTCAAGAGTTTTGTAGTGCAATTTGAATCGTTATTTATCCTGATTTTTATTTTGAGAGATTTGAATGCGTGAATTCGATATTTATCGATTTGTAAATTCATCAATTCATCGATTCAACAATTCGTCAGTTCGTCAATTTATCAATTCGTCAACTCCTCATTTCATGAAATTACGAATTCATCAATTCATCAATTCATCAATTCGTCAATTCCTCAATTTGTCAATTCGTCAATTTATCAATTCGTCAATTCCTCATTTCATGAAATTACGAATTCATCAATTCATCAATTCATCAATTCGTCAATTCGTCAATTCGTCAATTTGTCAATTCGTCAATTTATCACTTCGTCAATTCCTCAATTCATGAAATTACCAATTCGTCAATTCATCAATTCGTCAATTCATGAAAGTACCAATTCATCAATTCATCAATTTGTCAATTCGTCAATTCATCAATTTGTCAATTCGTCAATTTATCACTTCGTCAATGCCTCAATTCATGAAATTACCAATTCACAAATTCATCAATTCGTCAATTCATCAATTCATCAATTCGTCAATTTGTCAATTCGTCAATTCATTAATTCGTCAATTCATCAATTCGTCGATTCGTCAATTTGTCAATTCGTCAATTTATCGCTTCGTCAATTCCTCAATTCATGAAATTACCAATTCACCAATTCATCAATTCGTCAATTCATCAATTCATTAATTCGTCAATTTGTCAATTCATCAATTCGTCAATTCATCAATTCGTCGATTCGTCAATTCATGAAATTACCAATTCATCAATTCATCAATTCATCAATTTGTCAATTCGTCAATTCATCAATTCGTCAATTCATCAATTCGTCGATTCGTCAATTCATGAAATTACCATTTCATCAATTCATCAATTCGTCAATTTCTTAATCCATCAATTCGTCAATTTACCAATCTTTCAACGTATCAATCTACCAATCTGCCAATCTATCAAATTACAAATCTTCTACTCTACCAATTTACTGATCTACCAATCTCCCAATCTCCCAATCTGTCAATCTATCAATCTATCAATCTATCAATCTATCAATCTATCAATCTATCAATCTATCAATCTATCAATCTATCAATCTATCAATCTATCAATCTATCAATCTATCTTTATGAACTTGACTTTATGAATTTGTCAATTTGTGAATTTGTAAATTGATAAATTTGCCTATAATTTTCAAATTAATTAATCTATACTAATTTTATATATAATTTGTACGTATAAATTCTTCAGACCACCAAAAAATGTTACAAAGCAAATAAGAAAATGATTAAAACCCTAGACAAACAAAAATAAAGAAGTGCAGATGCAAAAACTGAAGAAGCAATAAACTGCTGTGAACTAATCCCACCATAATCTTGAAACAAGTTATACGAAGTATCAATAAATCCGGTAAGTTGACAGCCGGAAGCGACGCGAGTGTTACTGGCCCGCATGCCATCTTACCGGACGTGCAAAGTGCATAAATATTCAAAGCGTAATTACGGCTGTACAATGAATTAATTCAGCGAGTTAGAGAGATAACGAAAACAACGGCGAAGTGATCCAAGAGGCGGAAAACGTGGAAGCCAGAACTGCAGTTTCCATCTGTCGAGATATATTTCAGATTTGACGGGGGTTGGTTTATTGACGCATTTCGTTGTCCAATTAAAAGTTAGATATATCGGGCAGGAAGCGGAGGATGTCTCTGAGATAATCTAGCCCCGGTGTAGACGATGCCAACGGTAGAACAGGTTTCGTTTTAACGAACCAACCGCTCCGGCTACCATTCACAGCAAGCTTTCGACAGACCAGTGTAATAACTTCTGTTGCGTCTATGAATCCACCATGCAAAGATCCGTTTGTTAACTTGTACAAGCCACGAAGAGCATAATTTTCGTTATCGCAAATACGCGGTAATGAATCAAGACCGGCTACAGATTTACAACACAATTTCTGTCTGTAACGTGCTGTAAGAGCTGCTTCGATAGAAACGTGATTCAATTTTGAGGACCACTGTATGTCGTGGTGCAACCAGAAAACGAATGTGTGGATGAAAATAAGGCAAATATGTGGAATTAAATTTCTGCATATTCGTTTTTGGAAAATGCAATTTGAAATGTTTCGAAGTACTAAGTCATTTGTTTGAGGTAGAGAAGTGATTTACAAGCTTTTGATTAATTCAATGGATGACGAATTATATTGGTAATTATATTAACGTAATGGATTACACTGGACATTAATAATGATATTAATATAATGAATCACATTACATATTAATTGTGTTATGATTCATATTGAAAATTAATGTTATGAAATAGTAGAATAGTAAAAATAGCAAAATTGTAGCATAATAAAATAGTGAAATAATAAAATAGCTAAATAGTAATGTAGTAAAATAGTAAACTAGTGAACTAATAAAATAGTAATATAGCAAAATAATGGAATGTAAATGCAAACATCAAAAAAATAAACAAGTGTGTATCTGCTGCTATAGCGTTAACTAATGAAAAAGTAGAATCAGATGATATATCGTCACAAAACATATCGTATAACTTATGACGGATGAACACTAGTTACCAGTGTCATTAGAAAATCGATGTGACGGGAAACATTGCTAATTACACCCGACATAGTTATTATTGCATCATTAAATCGCAATTGAAATAGAGGCCATGCCCACCTGGAACAAATTGTACTTGTCTAACAAGAATGATTACGCCGATAAACGGAGATATGAATAACATTTGCATACGTGTCAATGGACATATATGTATACCTCTGATATGAAGTAACGAGACAATATTTCACTATTTCATTATTTCGTTAGTTCACTATTCTATTATTTAACTATTCAACTAGTTTATTGTTCCACTATTCCACTATGCTACTTCTCCTACACAATACTATTATATTACATATTCATTACACTGCAACTCTACTATACTACTATACTACTATACTACTATACTACTATACTACTATACTACTATACTACTACACTACTATACTACTATACTACTATATTGCTATACTACTATATTATCATACTACCATACTACTATACTACTATACTGTTATACTACTACACTACTATACTGCTATACTACTATACTACTATATTACTATATTACTATACTACCATACTACCATACTACTATACAACAATATTATCATACTGGCACACTACTATGCTACTATACTACTATGCACTTATATTACCACAACACTATACCATAGTACTGCCACTATTCTACTGCTACTATTTTCTTATTCTGCTATTCCACTATTCCAATAGTCTCTTTTACAATACCGTCATATTACTAATCTACTCCACTGACTCAGTACTGTACTATTATACTACTATACGACAAAACTACGTTATTATACTACTATACTACTACACTGCTATGCTGTCATATTACCGTACTATCATGTTACTATTTCTTTACTCCACTATACCTCCCTACTTTTCAACTATTATACCACTATACTACTATACATTGTTCATACACGCTGTGACTGCGTCAAACTGTGCATAAAAATGCATGTGACTTTAAACTCAGTCAGCAACAAAGTCTCTTATAATAACCGTTCGAATCTCCATCCCATATATCGCCGTTTTCCCTACAAAATTTCGATTCTCGAAGGTTTATTCGAGAGATACCTGATTCTGATCCGATTTCGCGAGACAGTCTTGGCGTTTTCACTGTTTCGTTCAGTCGGTGTGCGCGTCGCGTCTGTATCGCAGGACGAGGGTTCAATTAAATTGACGCTCGCGTGCAGCCTGCGCAGACACACCGTTATCGATTAACGTGATTAATTAACGCGATTGCCGCGCGCCGTGCAATTTCACCAGGCCACGAAAAGCTAAAAATAAAGCGCATCGACGCGAATCGGGCCCTGGATTGCGACGGGTCGATAACCGGCGGCCGCTAATCAGTAAAACGGCCAACGAACGTCAAATCGTTCGTGCCTGATAGAGGTAACAAAAGCGCGATTCCAGAGCTTGCGGATTTACGAGTCCCGCCACGATACACGCGTTCACAATCTAAAATCATCGCGAGCGTGTGCACGTGTGTCGATGAGGCGTTTAGGCTCGTTGATTAACGGACGTTATTTCGGCCCTCTTTTTTCGGGCTCGTTTCGACGGCGATGCTCGTTGAAATTTCGCGCGGGAAAATGGGGCGAGGCATGCTTCGAAAGAGAAATCTCTCCAGCGGAGAATTGCCGTAGCGGCAAGTAATTGTGGTTTGGAAGGATTTGGTCGTTTTGTGATTTTGTTGTAATCGGTGAAGTTTTGATGATATTACTGTTACTATTTACTTTTTGTTTTGTTCATTATGAATTATTAGATATAGTGTGATTTATGTTGTTATATCTATTGTATTTGAACAACAATGATAATTTATTTTGCCATTATATCGCGTTATATCGCAGTAAGTTTCATCGTTAGTACTTGTGTCAACACGTGTTATATTGCTACTAGTTATATCGCCGCGCGTTATATCGCAACTATTTATATCACCGGTAGTTATATTACCACTAGTTATATCACCACTAGTTGTATTAATGCGTATTATAATGCCATTTGTTGTGTCAACGCGCGTTATATTGCTACTAGTTGCGTCAAAGTGTGTTATATTGCCGCTAGTTGTATCAAAGTGTGTTATATTGCCACTAGTTATATCGCCGCGCGTTATATCGCCATTAGTAATCTTACTACATATTTCACCACTACTATTATTATTACATTTGCAGCTAACTATATCACATCGCGTTATATTGCCATTTCCGTCAACGCGCGTTATATTGCCACTAGTTTTGTCAAAGCGTACTATATTACCATTAGTTATGTCAGTGCGAGTTTATTGCCACTAGTTATGTTAACGCGCGTTATATTGCCATTAACTACATCGACGCGCATTATATCGCCATCAATCCCATCTTTGCGTTATTTCACCGCTAGTGTTATCGTTGCGTGTAATATCGCATCCAATTGTATCACATCATTATATCGCAGCTAGTTCTATTTCATCGCATTATATCGCCACTAGTAATATCACTACGTGTTACATAACTACTTGTTGTTACAACGTTTGCTATATTGTTTCTAGTTGTATCTCCACGCGTTATATTGCCAGTAATAACAGAACTTCAACAATCGAACGTTTCTGAAATGTGTCTTCCTGTATCGCCAACTTCAGAATACACTTCTATATTCCCGTCGATGACACTATAACATGAGTCTACTATATCCACGAATAAAAATCGGAAAAATTGAAGCGTTGTCACTACGCGAGTGCTTCAAACTCATATTACCGTCCTCCCGTCATAAAATTTCAAATACTCGAGAAATTTTCGAACGACTTCGATCTACGAAATCCAATACGCGAAAACCATTTCTGTGATATTATACCCAGCGATATCGACGCGAGGTCTGTCATAAATAGAAAATATGTGAAGATGAGTAGAATACATTGCAAAATATTACCCGAAAAACCGGCGAAGAGTGCCCGTTGAATAAACGGGTAGAATTTCATGAGACACAGAAGGGGAAAAAATTGTCGACGATGTTGAATGCAATTTCGATGATGAAAGAGTAGAATCCCAGTGAACCGGAAACGTTGAAATTGATCGCCCGACGGCGAAAGAGCGCCAGGTATCTTTGATGCTTTGGTCGAAAAATAATTGCACAGTTAAGAAGTTAAATGAAACGTGGACGCCAAGCTGAATCCTCTTCCTTGTCGCAAATATCGGCGTCGTTTTTGCCGAACGGAGCTTCCGCATTTTCGTTCGGCTGACAGCTGCCGTCCTCGCGATTTTTGCGACCACTTTCCAACTATTACCTCGTCGCTGGATTGTCGGGCGATTTGCACTCTAACGAGTTTCTTAAACGCTCATCGGGGGTCAACGGTGGCCCCATTTGTCACTCCGCAGTGACGCGCTTCCCTTAGCCTTAGGAGAATGAATTTTCATGTTAAAACGTCTGAAATGTGACATCAATCTTGTACGTGAGTCATACGCCACTGATACTCTGCCATCTTCCTTGAAATGTTTGCGAAACTTGGCATAACACTCTCATATTTGTTGTACTATAGTTCTTCTGGTATTATAGTCATAATTCTATAGTTATACTAGTTTTATATAGGTTGTGTTATTAGGTTCTCATATATGAAATGTCCAGTTTAGGGACATCGATAAGAAACATCAATTTGATGCATCAATATGAAACATCAATATAGTACATCAATATCACGCATCAATATGAAACATCAACATGATACGCCAATAAGAAACATCAATAAGAAACATCAATAAGAAACATCAATATGATGCATCAATATGATACATCAATGTGATGTATCAATATGAAACATCAATGTGATGCATCAATAAGAAACAACAATGTGATACATCAATATGGAACATCAATATGGTACATCAATAAGAAACATCAATATAATGCATCAAAATGGTACAGTAATATGATACATCAATATGAAGAATCAATGTGATGTATCAATATGAAACATCAATGTGATGCATCAATAAGAAACATCAATTTGATGCATCAATATGATACATCAATAAGAAACATCAATATGATGCATCAAAATGGTACAGCAATATGATACATCAATATGAAGAATCAATGTGATGTATCAATATGAAACACCAATGTGATGCATCAATAAGAAACATCAATTTGGTGCATCAATATGGAACATCAATATGATGCATCAATATGATACATCAATAAGAAACATCAATATGATGCATTAATACGATACGTCAATATGAAACATCAATAAGAAACATCAATATGAAACATCA
Source organism: Megachile lagopoda (assembly GCA_036983795.1). Classification (NCBI taxonomy): domain Eukaryota; kingdom Metazoa; phylum Arthropoda; class Insecta; order Hymenoptera; family Megachilidae; genus Megachile; species Megachile lagopoda. The sequence continues at coordinate 4,577,126 of CM072793.1, forward strand.
ATAAGAAACATCAATATGATGCATCAATATGAAACATCAATATGACACAGCAATATCATACATCAATATAAAGCATCAACGTGATGTATCAATATGAAACATCAATGTGATGCATCAATATGAAACATCAATATGATGCATCAATATGAAACATGAATATGACACAGCAATATCATACATCAATATAAAGCATCAACGTGATGTATCAATATGAAACATCAATGTGATGCATCAATATGAAACATCAATATGAAGCATCAATATGATACATCACTATGAAGCATCAACATGATGCATCAATATGAAGCATCAATATGAAACATCAATATGAAAATTCAAGTTCACTGAAAATGATCATGTGAACAGTTCACAATCTCATCTCTGAATTGGGTCGTCAGAAAGTCGACGTAACTAAACTAACCTAACTAAGGGACAGCTACCCTCTTGTCGGAAGAACGCTCTTTCAACGAAATTGCACTTTTATCTGCGTCCTCTAGTTACCCTTCGACGGAAAGAAGAATTCGTTCGTTACTTCGAAAAAGACTTGTCCTTTAACAGGGAAGATACGACTTCGCGTTCGATTGGATGATCAAACCCCCAGCGTGCCATTTCGTGGGTACGATCCTAATCTGATAACTCCTTCGAGACTTTCTTTTACATTTCCTTCCTCCTTTCTTGACTTCCATCCTTCCTCGGCAACAAACGATCCGAACCTTAAAGAACATCGATGTCGTATGATTCTCTTGGAGCTCCTATCTTGTCGATGGATCTTCAAATCAGCAGTTCAGTCCTCATATTAGCGATCTTTATTCTCGAAACTGGATTTGCTCCATTCACATCAGGTATTATCACATGTATTAACACAATTATCAGGTACAATTACCACGCAAAGGTACAATGATCAAACGTGAAAGTTACAAATCCTCAAATGTGCATCTCCACATTGGTTCTTGCTCCACATTGGATCAAAGTCATTCATAAAAAATTGACGGGGCGAAAGTTAATGCAGGAGAATGCAAATCCGAGTCAGTCGTAGAAAGTAACGAAGTCGGTGACTCGGTAACGGTGAATAATTGGAAAAAGATGGCGGTTTATCATCGGATTCCGTTCACCGATGATGCACTTAGCCGACGAATAAATCTCGACAGCAGTAGTCTCGATACCACGGTCAGCCACTTTTTCTCCACATGTAAAGCAGACACGGTGCAATTAAGCTCTTCGGCTTTATCGGCGTTCCTTACGGGACCGGTAATTAAGTGGCAGATATCGTAACGAAGACATCGCTGGTACCGCTGTTTTTGCGCGTCCTATCTCCGCTCTCCGTGAGAGATCACCGGCTCGTGCGTTCTTGTATCACCGATACAGGATCCCGAACATGCAAGACACCACGTGAATTCGAGAATAAAGGTTCATAATTTTAATTCTCGAGAAAATTTTCAGATGCGTTCCTTTGCTGTTAAGGCAACATCTCGAGGGTGAATGATGTCTACATAGTTGCGAGAGAGAAAGACGAACTTCGGTGCAAAGAATTTTACTTCAGTTGCAAAATTGCGGAAATTATCTCCGTTGCAGGATAAATTGCAATGCAGTAGAATTAATTAAGGAAGCATGCACCCTCAAGGTGTTTCAGCATTTCCTTAAATGAGTAATTAATTACATCTGGTCTTTACTTCCTGTCTTTACTGTGTTGCAGTGTATATTTCAGTGTATGTTTAGTGTATAATAGGTCCACATTCTCAAATCTCCACATCCCCAAATACTAATATTTACAAATCTTCACATCCCCATATCGTCATATCTCCAAATCTTCACATTCCTAAGTCCCTACATCCCCAAATTCTAATATTTCCAAATCTTCACATCCCTAAATCCACATATTCCCAAATCTTCACATCCTCAAATTCTCACATTCCTACATCTCCACATCTCCAAATTCTCACATTCCTAAATCCACATATTGCCAAATCTTCACATCCCCTAATTCTCACAATCCCAAATCCACATATTCCCAAATCTTCACATATCCAATGTCTCACAATCCTAAATCTCCACATCCCCAAATTCTCACAATCCTAAATCCACACATCCCCAAATCGTCACATCCCCAAATTCTCTCATTCCTAAATCCACATATTGCCAAATCTTCACATCCCCAAATTCTCACAATCCCAAATCCACATATTCCCAAATCTTCACATATCCAATGTCTCACAATCCTAAATCTTCACATCCCCAAATTCTCACAATCCTAAATCCACACATGCCCAAATCCCACATCCCCAAATTCTAATATTTCCAAATCCTCACATCCCCGAATTCTCGCATGCTCTAAAGACGTAGAGTACTGTCCACAATAAGACAAAAATCAACAATCCCAGCAACGCCTTATATCGGCCTGCGGACAAGCAATAGGTTGCAACAACTCAGTAACTAGAATCGATCGATGGAGGCTCGCAGTCGCTTTCCATTTCGTGGTTCTTTTTTTACGAGCCCCGACCATTTCAGAGGTCTGTGTTGCGTCGTGAAATCCAATATCGCGTGGGACAACCTATATCCAGCGAAAGGTCCTGGCGGGAGAAAGCCCAGCCAAGTCGAAGCAATTATGTAAATCCACTTCCAGGATCAAGATACATTTCAATCCTGCCTCTTCTACCTTCTTATTCGCTCTCTAAGGGCATAGTCCGGTTACATTGAGCCGTACACGCGAGGTATGAAGTCGTCGTACGAATCTGTTGATCCTTTGACTAAGATGCGTTTCAATCTCTTTCAAACGGTCATTAGTTTACGGTGAATGTATAGAGATGTAATGAGAGGAGGAAACATTTTTGTTAATGTAATTAAGGTATGGTATTAAACCTTGCGCTGTTAGAGGAGATTATGCTTGCTGGGAAATTGTTGGTAAGTACTGTGCGTGAAGAATGATGGTTAGAGTGTATTGTTGGGTACTGAGGTTGAGATAAGTATTGTGAGTGCTCAGGGATTTAGAAATTATAGGTTCAAATTTTTGGGATTCAAGGTCACATTCTCGAATCTTCACATCTACAAATTATTTTGTCTCAAATCTGCATGTTCCTAAATTGTAATATTTACAAATTTTCACATCCTCATATGGTCACATCCCACATTCTAATATTTACAAATCTTCACATCCTCATATGGTCACATCCCCATATTGTAATATTTCCAAATCCTCACATCCTCATATGGTCACATCCCACATTCTAATATTTACAAATCTTCACATCCTCATATGGTCACATCCTACATTCTAATATTTACAAATCTTCACATCCTCATATGGTCACATCCCCATATTGTAATATTTCCAAATCCTCACATCCTCATATGGTCACATCCCACATTCTAATATTTACAAATCCTCACATTCTCATATGGTCACATCCCACATTCTAATAATTCCAAATCTTCACATACCCAGATTCCCACATTCCCAAATCTTCACATCCCCAAATCCTCACATTACTAAATCCACATATTCCCAAATCTTCACATCCCCAATTCTCACATTCCTAAATCCACACATCCCCAAATCCTCACATGCCCAAATTCTCACCATTCCAAATCCCCACATCCCTAAATCTTCACATCCCCAAATTCTCACAATGCCAAATCCCCACATTCCCAAATTCTATTATTTCAAATCCACATCCACCAATTCTCAAATCCCCAACTCTCCAACTTCCAAGTTCCAACCACTCTCCAGAAGTCACATGAGTTACCTTATCAAAACCATATCTCACTTCTACCCCATTCTCCTTGTTTTACTGCATCGAAACTTTCTACAAGATTATATCCACGAAATTTTTAGCACACAATAGTATCCATAAACATCCTTTCTAGTATGCGATCGAAATGAATGTAGGTAATAGAAACGTACACCGTAGAACACAATAGAAATTCTGTATACCAGAAAGTCGATGGTTCGCACAATCATTCACAGTTACATAAACCATCATCCAAAACGCATAGCTAATCACCGAACAGATTCCCATCAGCGGTTCAATTCTCACGGCCCGGTGAAAATCACTGCACGAAACGTGCCCCATGCGGTTTCTCTATAATTATCAAATAACTAGCCGCCTTTCCGTAGGTAATGACAGTACGTACACGCTTTAAACCGATGGAGAGATGCATATCGAACGTTGCATCTCTCTCGATCGACCCTACGTATATCGCCGTGGATAGAACCGCCTTGGTACGAGCAAGAAACGCATTTTCTGCTTTCTAGACGGCTCAAGGAGTTTAATGGGAGCAAGGCCAAGGGTTATTCTGCTCGATAATACGTACACATTGCGTTTGGTCATTAATACACCGGCTGGATCGTTTGCTCCCTTGAGAACTATGCTTTAGACTACTTTATCGTGAATTATGAGCCACGTGGTCACGAATTAACGATACCGGAAGTTTCATGAGGATCGTGGTCACGGTCGTGGTGACAGTTTCTGGTTCCTTTCGCTTATTCTTGAAGACTGTATATGACTGTATATAAGTCACGTTACTGTGACATATGTGTGTGGGACATCTCTGACACATGTGAACACCTGTTTGTACAGACTGTACTATTTCAAGAGACATGTTTGAATATCGTTCAGGAGATTAGCTCATGTGTCTCTTATGGTGAAGATATGGAGGCTCATAATTTGATGATGATTTAATTATGTCGAAGTTTTAAGTTTGTTTAAGTTGTAATGTTTAAGTTTTATGTATGTTCCAAGTTAGTTTAAGTCAAGTTATTCACATCAAATTTAATCCCACTTGAGTTCAAATAAAAATAATTGAATTTAAATGATAAAATAATATTTTAGTGTTGGTATGTTCAAGTGAAGTAATTATAAGTAATTTTGTCATGTACCAAATAATTGGCAAATAATTTTGGTACAGTTAGGTGAACCACATATTAACACAGTATTGCCAATATTTCGTTAACGTTGATACATGTCAAACATCTGAGGAAGGTATAAATTATAAATAAATATCGGACAAATGAAACAAACACAATTTACCAGTAAATATTGAATAAAGGAATACACACTTTGTCGACAAATATTGAATGTGCGTGGAAGATGCAATCTGTTAATTAATATTGACAATTTATATCGATCGATAAAAATAACCATTTATAGTACCAACATCTTTTTTGAATTAAAAAGATTTTGTCAACATATGAAAAAATATATTTTGTTTACATTTTTAAGTCTTGACTGAAAATTTAAAAAACAATAGTAGAACAGTTTCTAATAACTCTAACATATTTGTACAATAATAAAATAACGTATTTGTGGAATATATAAAATTAAATTAAATTTAATTGCAAAATTATATAAAAATTTAATTAGTAATATCGCACTATATATGAATTTGCTGGAAATGAGTCTGTTAATGAAGTTATCAGCAGCTAATTAGTCAGGTAATGGTCGATACTGATTAGTTCATTATCCGATTAAAGTAACGAAATTAAAACGCCGTGTTTTATATTCCGATTGTAGGATAATGAAAAAAAGTGTGCAATTTTATCATACCGTATCAGATCGTGCAAAAATATGAAAACAGTAAAACACGGGATATAGTTCATTAAGGAAACGAAATAAATTAATTCAAATTTGTAAAATATGCACAATTTTTATACCAACTCGATAAATGAGAAAAATATTTGCATAAACTTAATAAAATATTTTCATTTCAACATTTTTAAAGAATTGTATAAAATGAATAACACAAATCAGAACTGGCAATATAACGAATAATATAAACAGAACAACTGTATAAACTAAAATGAAGAATTTACTGAACAATAAAAAGCAAAATGGGCGATATAACGAACATTACAAAATGACGACCAATAAAAACTAAGATGGGCAATATAATGAACAGTATAACATGAAATGAGCAATATACTGAAATGTGCAGAATAGTCAACGATATAAACCAAAATGAGCAATATAATGAACAGTGCAATACAAGATGGACATTACAAAATTAGGATAAGTCAAAGTGGGTAATGTAGTGAACAATATAAGATGAATAGCCTAAACCAAGAGCAATATATTGAATATAAACCAAAATGTAAGCCATTGTAAAACCAAAGATGTGCAATATAATGAACAATACGATATAAATCAAAGTAGGCAATATAATCAACATAACTATTAATGTAAGCTTTGTCAACATAAATTAAGTATGATGTAAAATTAATAATGAATACAAAATGGAGGATATACAAAATGAAAGGGGCAATATAATAAACAATACAATGACCGTAGAAAACTGTACCAGAAACCAAAACTATAACCATAGTGGACGATGATCAACATAAAGCCGAAATGAGCAATATAACGAACATAAACTCGAAATGGGTCATATAGCGAACAAAATAAACAAAAAGTGGGTCATATAGCGAACAATACGACGTAAATTCAACACGACCGAAATAAAGAAGAAAAGAGAATGGATTAAGTACGTAACAGAATTACTGTATTTGTTTCATCCTAGTCAGCGTGACCAAAAAAGTACGAAAAGTAGAATGGAGGTCGTTACGGTAGCTAACGTTTTGTGTCAGCGAATAAAAATTGTAGAACCGCATGTGTTTAGCTCCGCTGTTTCAATTTAAGCGGCGTTGTAATTAGAAGAGAATTCGTGCGTTACATTTTCTCACATTCGCAGCTATCGAGCGAAATAACGAGGTAAGGAGGCGCGCCCTTCCCAACCTCACCATTCTCTAATTATCGGGTCGTGAGACCTGCTATTTAACTCTCGAACAAGCATCGTGGGATACTCATTGTCTCTTTGATTCAACAAACATTAACCTTAATTGTACGAACTTTTTCATTCGTAACAGATTCTTTCTAAAACCATTCCACTGACTCCATTTTCGTTCTGGAGCAATCATCTTACAAACTGTCCTCAAATTTAACCACCCCAGAGATTCTTTTCAGGTTCGAAGAAACCTTATTTACTCGGATACAAAATTTGAAGCAAAAGTACTCAGGAAAAGATACGGACGAAAGAACTGTAGAAATGACACGCAAGAAAATGACAAGCTCCATATATGGCCGTTCACGGTCCAACATATTTTACATATTTTTCTCACACCGATTCTCCTTCGTATTTCTTCACAAAAGTCATACTAGCTTATGTTATGACCAACTCTCTATATATGGCCAAATATGCATGTTTATCCATGTGAGTATTATCCAACGATGTTCAGTGAATAATATAATATTGAAAAATGATGTGCACGTCTGAAAAGATGGCACATGGATTAATGTGACTCGAACTTTCTTGACTGCTGTCTTATTGTTGTGTGTTCTGTACGTCATCGTAAGGGTAGTCGAGGAGACTCAGGAAATTGATTAGCGATAAGAGGTGGCGTATATACTCGCAGCAGCGATTCGCGAACGAGTAAAACGGTTGGACAGCTTCTCGAGAAGCCTGCCGCTCGATATCGACATCCAGAACGGCGATCAAGACGCGAGGTGTAATTATTATAAATATAAGAAGGCGCTAGCTGAGTTATTGCGGCTGACTGCCTTTGTCGTGACTAATAATGCCGCCGCCGTGCACCGTCGACCAACCGGATAATTTATCGGGCAGCGCTCGCCCTTCGAGAGATGCACGGCCGGCGATCGTTCGTGAAAACAGACATTTTTCATCTACAGTAGACTCTCATTATATTGCCACACTCGATTTCGGATACGTGTTTATCTTCCTGTTCCTATTCTTTGGTAGCCATTACCTTTACTCTGTCTACTGAGATTCATTTTTCACGAGAGTTAGGGAGGTAAATGGCAATATAACGCGAGGTGGTACAATGTGTGGAGATACAGTGACCTAGTTTAATGTGTGGCTAGTATGTGACGATATCACGCGAGGTAATTCGATTTGTGCTCATTCAATGCGTGGTAATATAATGCGATGTAACAAGTGGCGATATACTGCGTGATTCAACGTGTGGCGAGATATTGTGTAATGTTACGTATGTTAGCACGTGATAATGTAACGCTTCAGTATATGGCAATTTAACGAGAGGTGATATAACAGAAGGAAATACTTGGAAACTTGAGAATTCAGAAAGTTAAACTTCTGGAAATTTGAAAATTTGAAACTCTGAATATTTGGGAATTTCAGAAATGTGATTGATTTGAGGAATTTAGGAGTATCGGAGCATTCTAGGAATCTGGATATATGACAGTTTGAGAAACTTGCAAGTTATGAAATTTGAGAATCTAGGAAGTTATGAAATTTGGAAGTGTAAGAACTTGGAACTTACTGACATAACTCCCTATGTCTTCCTCTCTGTATATCGCCATTTCCCTTCCGAAAGCCTACTCTCTAATTCCTCGTGTTTTCCTTCCTTATATCACAATTTTCCCTAAAGAGAACCAAAAATCCTATCTTCCTCTCCTTATATCGCCATTTTCCTCTCGAAAGCCTACTCCCTAATTCCTCGTGTTTTCCTTCCTTATATCACAATTATCCCTAAAGAGAACCAAGAATGCTATCGATCATACGTAAACATGGCGCCTGATTGCCATTTCCAGTAACAATTCGCGTCTAAAAGGAAGTAAAATGATTAAGAGGATGATCAACGCGGAAACGCCCGAGGTTGTTTGTTCGGTTACGATTGATTCGGCACGTTCCGTGGTGTGCACGAGGCCCCGCTTAAATCTTTCCGCACGATTCCACTGTTTGCTCGAGCGTGCACGATCGTTTTAGAGCGTAGAGATTGCGTTGCATCAAAGCTACCAAAAGACACGACAGTTTCTTCCATTACTAATATGCAATATATACAGATGTTCACTCCAAATTAATTGTATAATACAACGTACACGAATATAAACCCAGTTACACGAATATTACTTCGTACGAATAATAGCAATTACTACACGTGTCTCACGAGAAGTCCTCCGGGTTGTGACAAGTCTAAAAACATTTCTAGAAGTCTAGAAGCTGAGTTTAAATTTTAATGATAAGGAGATGAGAATAGGAACGTGTCTATTGCATTCTAACCCATTACATTCTTATTTCGTCCACGTGCCTTCTTGTGAGGCGCGCACGCTAAGTGACCTAAAACTTTTATTTAACATTCGGATGATTAATTTAAAGAAGTGGTAGTAACAGTGACGGTTTCAAGGATCGATCACTTTTGATATATGGCATATTCTCTTTTATTCTCAGCTGAAAAGTGCCAAGACCAAACGCAATCCCCGCGTCGATCGTGAGTAAAGCACGACGATGGAGAATATTTACCGCTGACAAATATATAATAACATGAAACCCACGTATATATATACCGAGAGCTTGCAATATCGATAGATTTCGCAGTTCACACGTACCACCTATACTCCGCCACGATAGAATATCCGAAGTTATTTGAACGTCTCCGGTTGCCTGCAGCAAAATCAATATCAAATATTTAGGTAGGTGTGTATTCGTTCTTTTCGGACTCTGGACGCGTGAGATACACGTGGTAAAATGTAATTGGTAGCATGACACAGACGCCAGAAATATTTAACAGACTGTACCGAAAAGGATCGGAAAACATGAGAATGAAAAATGTGAACCAATAAAAAATGATTCGGATATCCGAGAAAGTAGGACACTTGTAAATTCTGAGAAAATATGGAATATTCGAAATTTTTGGAAAATATTTCGAATTTAAATGGATGGTAATTGCTGAAATATGATGGTTAGGTTGTGGAAATTAAGGAATATTGGAAACTAGGAAATTTAGGAAATTTGGAAATTATATGGACATCTGAAAATTTGAGAAATTTAAGAAATTTGAGAGATTTGAGAAATTTAGGAAATTTGAAAATGTTTCTGAAATGAAAGATATTGATATTTGAAAATTACACAGACTACTTCATATCAAATAAAAATTTTCTGCCAAAGTTAAAAACGAATAAAAATATATTCCACCCCTTCACTCAAATTCGGCTTACCTTGCACCGTATCCCATTACTCCAACAAAAAGCTGATTAATCGGAATCGACGATCATATAACCGTCACGTGTCCACGTCCCAATACATATCCACGGGTATTAACATTAATGGATTAATTACCAGGCCACAAAGCCCAGCTGTTCATCCCTCTACAACCGGTCCAACAGTAATACGGATAATTGCAACTTACACAACAGTCATTATACAATTTGCAACACGGTCATAATCGATGTACCTAACAATCTAAAATCTATACCGTTACGTGGGAACATTCTGTGCAGTCGTTGTCATCAACTGCGTGGAACGAAAGGCAGCAGATCATTTGTCGCGAATTGCGGATCGACTGGAAACAGGTGCGTAACTAATGTGGGTTCCATTATTTTAAACATTCCTAGATGGCGTGTGACGCACGGAAATCGACGTCCACCGTACATCAACGAATTTAGACATTTGTTATGTCTTAGAATGCATATTATAGACCTCAGTACAAATTTCCAGCGATACAATAGTTTACCGGTTTTTCCTTCATTTGTAGTTTCAAATCAATTTACCCGTAGGAGCAATAAGACCCAAGTCATTACATTCTAGCGAGTATTCACATCTGAATCCTTAACCTTAGTAGTCTTTTGTTTGCAGTTTTCTATTCGAGGTATTGATTGGTTTTATTACTTGCTTAGGTCACTTTCGGGAAAAGACTTCATACTCACTTCCATCTCCACCCGAATTTCGACTAAACCAATAGAAAAGGAACTGTTTTCCCTCTGCAATGTCACAAAAATTGTACGCCCGAGCCTTTGTAAAACAAAAATTCTTCGAGGACACTCGAACAGTCATCGCATAGCAAAATAAACTAGTCCGAAGTCAAATTCATTTCTTGGTCCACTTATATCCACTTGTTAATCCTAATGATTCCGCGTCGTTTAATTTTCACCGATTGCTGACACTGCGACACACATGAGCGATTAATTCATACCATTGCAACGCAATTCGCATCATCGATCCCTTCTAACGTCCCATAGAAATCGCCGTGAAATTATTGCTTGAAATGGAAAGTTTTGCATGATTTCACGGTAGTTCGAACATGTAGTTCACATCGTATCAATTTGGACCTCGGAGATCGATAATATTGTAGGGTACGAGGCAGTCTCGCTATATGGCACTGGATTTGGCGAGGATTGCAAAAGTTGGGGAAAATGGTCGCAACAGTGTTCTTGTTATTTAAAAATAAATTTCCAGCTGTGTAACACATTTTGAACTGGTCGAAGTGATCTTATCACGTTCGTGTCCGACGAGGTAATATTACACAGTCGCATAATTTTCAAGATTTCACTTCATGCATTAGCATAATATTAATACGTATACTTTCTGCAGTATTAGTACAATAATACTAGTACATTTACTACAAAATTAACGACATAATATTGGTACATATATTTGCTACAAAATTAACAAAATAATATTAGTACATATATTGTACTAGTATAAAATATACTAATTGTAATAAAATTGATTATGTAACGATTTCATATTGTCATTTTCTCCGCACAGATTTGAGGATTCGTAGAATTTAGCAAAGTATTAAAAAATTTAATTATAGTTATTGATGTTAATTCAGAAACATACCGTATTCGTAACGCGCGCGTTAAGTGACATTCTCGTCAGTTGAATCTCGATTCTCAGAAATTCATTTTGCAAGCGATGGTATTAGGCAAATTACCTTCTGTGCGAAACGAAACTGCTCGTGTGCCATGTGGTTCGTCATTTCCACGAACAGAATTTCAATTACAACCATCTTGCGCTCTATTCGCATTTCCTGTCGTACGAATTAATTCCCCACCATTCACCCGCTTCGGAACACTTTCAAAAGCAATTAATATCATGTTCAAAAATATTCGACGACAGACACTTGTACAAATTTTCAAATTGTGATATTTAACATTTTTTTTTCAATTTAGAAGTTTTCTTCAATAATTATCTTCCATCTCTTCCATCTACTGTGTTCAGTTATCAAAATCTATTCATTTAAAACTATTATAACCAAAAAATCTATTTTTGCATAAAATTATCGTACAATTATAAATAATTTAATAAACGCATAAATGATCGTATAAATATTTATGAACAATTTATTAAATATGAAAACAATCCTATAACTGTAAATAATTTACAAAACGTATAGATGATCATAAAATAAATTATAAATAATTTAGTAAACGCATAAATGATCGTACAATTAGTCACAACCAATTGAATAAACTGTACGAATAAAAATATTGGATGTAACGTGAAAAAATGATTTCACCGGCAAAGTAAATATTCAGGACGGTTATCGACTAACAGGTGCTGTTGCATTTACAATCGTTGTTGCATCGCAATGGTCCTCTGTGTATCTGATTTTAAATTCGATACCGTAGGCTGTATTTGCACGCCACTCGCCTCTGATAATTAACACGCAATGAAATTTTAAAGAGAAATGGCCAATTCGTTCGTCTCTAGTTGCTTTATTTAAATTAATTAAACATGGCTGCGATGTAACCGGATGTACAAATTTGCCAGTTTATTTTCTGAATTTACGATGAATTTTATCGCGCTACGTTCATGAAATTCTTTATTAAAAACGTTTATTACCAAAAACATGTGTTCCAAACATTTTTTACGAAACATTTATTTCCGGGAGGACTTAAAATACCTCACAAAATTCATTTTGTTTTATAGCGCCGATTTTTAAAATTTTTTATTCCAGATAAAAAATATCTAATAAGGATGGTACTTTTTTATCGAAAAGAGTGATTGTTAATATCAATTTTAAGGAAGAACTCGTTTATTTTGATGACCTTGAAATGTCAAAGATAACTCAATGACCGTGGAATGTTGAATAATTAATTTCAACAATTTATTTGAATAATTTAAACTTGAACAATTTATTTGAATAATTTAAATTTGAACAATTGATTTGAATAATTTATTCGAATAATTTACACTGAACAATTAATTCCAACAATTTATTTGAATAATTGAAATCTGAATAATTAATTTGAATAGTTTAATCAGAATACCGAAATCCAATGAATTATTTGAATAATTTAAATCCGAACAATAAATTTGAATAATTAATTTAAAGAATCTGAAATCGAATTATTAATTCCTCCAGTTTCTTTCAATAATTTAAAGCTTGACAATTAACAATGTATTTAAATAATTTAAATCTCAACTATTGGTTTGATTAAATCTATCTAATAGACAATTAAATACAACACTGTACAGAATCTCCCTATCGCTAACATTTACAATTACGATGTATCTCTGAATCTACAGCGCCATAACCACCTTCAAATTACATACTGTCCCTTGAGTAGATTCGACCCACATTGTTTAAACTAAATTATTCAAATTCACCCCAATCGCTAAAATCAACAGAATCTACCTATCGGTAACATTTACAACCACGATATACCTGTTCACCTTCAGCACTATAAGCACCTTCAAATTACATACTGGCCCTTGAGTAGATTCAACACACATTGTTTAAACTAAATTATTCAAATTCACCCCAATCGCTTGAATCAACAGAATCTATGATCACACAGAATCTATCTATCGGTGACATTTACAGCCACGATATACCTCTTCACCCACAGCACCATAGGCAACGTCAAATTAAATACCGCCTTCGAGTAGATTCAAACCAAACTGTTTAAATTATGAATTATTTACATAAATTTACCCAAACCGTTTAAATCAATCTACAGATGTCAACCCACGAGTTGGCGTGTGACCCAAAGTAAAAGAAGCTCCCACCAACACTTCCAGAATTTCGGCAAATAAGAATAATAATGACAACTGCTGATCTCACTCTCGAATTCTCTGGGAAATATAGGTCAGAGTTTCCATAGTCCCCCATGGTTCCTAAGACTCTTATTCCCTATATATCCATAGTTTCAGTCTCCAGTGCCAAGTTCGCTAGGATCTCCACAGTCCCTTGGATCCCTAGGTCACATCCCCACATTCTCTACAGTTCCTGAATTCCCTAGATTCTCACAGTCCTCGGAATCGCCATATTTCCTGGCTTCCCAGAATCCCTACGTTCCCTTGGATCATCACAGTCTCTGTAGACAAGCCAGGAATTGGCGCGTAGGTCGAGCCAGAGTAAAAGAAGCCACTCGCTCCACCTATCCACCGTGAACACTTCCAGCTACATTTCGGCAAATAAGAATAATGACAATAACTGCTGAACGCAATTTGCACTATCTCGAGACGTTTGCCGACTGTTTTTGGCCTAATTGTGAGCCAATATACCTAAAATGTGAGGCGTTTTTCTATTTTGATCAGTCAGTGCTCTTCTAAACACGTCAGCCTCAACTCGTGGGTTGACATCGGTGAATAAATCTTTCTCCAATTTCCAGAATGGAGATGATTAATGTCCGATGATGAAAAGGTGTCCAAAACTGGAAGAAAACACTCCATTATCTTCGCGTTCCATAGCGTGCCATCAACAAAGCACAATGGTTATTGATCAGGTCAGCATAGTACTAAGTAAGAGGGAATTATGAGAAGCAGGGGTCTCTTTTTATCCCTTGAGTATGACCAAGCTCAGCTTACAGGGCAATTGACAACGAAAGGAGCCGAGTGTGCGTCACAGCCCATGAGCTTTATCCTCTTATAACCACGTCGCCATTATTCCATCAGCGACGTCAGAGGACTTGAAATCGTATTCCAGTGATAAGTGCATTGTGGAGGATCCCCAGTGTTACTTTCGAGACAAAAGGAATTAAATGAAGGGGCGTTGTAAATTTCATTATAGACGATTTTGTCCGACATATTACCTTCGCGGCACATTATGCCCACCCGACGCTTACCGTCTTTTTTTCGGTGGAATATTGAGGTTATGGAAAAATTAGCAAGTGTAAGTTCATGTGTGGAGCAGAACTTTTCAAGTTTTTGTACGCTGAAATTTACTGAGTACTTTGAAAACTTCTTAAGGTTCACAAGATTGTGATTATTTTCTAGTTGAGTTCATAAGATTATGATTATTTTCTAGTTGTGTCAGTTGAACAGTAGTTGAGTCATGGTCTGAAATTCTATAATTACAAAGTTCGGATTGAAAATTTTGAAGTTTTAATAAAAAAGTAATACAACGTAAAATTACAAAATTTTTAAGTTTTAAAGTCTTACAGTCCCAAAGAACTATCCAAAATTCTGAAGTCCTAAAGTGTCAAACTTCCAAATTTTCAAAATTCCGCAGTTTCGAAGGTTCGAAATCGCAAAATTCCAAAATTATGAACTCTCAAATTTTCATAATCCCAGTTCCCAATTTTCAAAATTTAAAAATTCCAAAATTATGAAGTCCTATGTCACAAAATCCTAAGATTGAAATATCTAAAAATTCGTAAAACGATGTTACAAGAAATACTGCTCAAATTATGATCTTAAGTTATGTTCAGTCTCCAGATATGTTTAGCATTCCAGTAGTACAACTCAACGATGGATGCGACATATATGTTGCATATCTAAATGGCACTGTGACTGCATATATTACCAATATTTACAGATTCCATGATCTATAATATTATTTTAAACGACTATCCAACACTTTATGAATTATTTCATACTTGAATTAAAATTGTTGCTACCGTGACGCACCTGTTGAGTCAGTAATTTCAATAATACTGCGGATATAATTGTTGTGTTCTTTATTTTATGGAATATTTACTGCTCTCGAACTGTTCTGATTAAAAATAAATATTGTGTAACAATGATAATTGTGTAATATTGTTATTAATTCACTTTCAAAAATTGGCGTCGTTGAAAGAATTGAGAGGACGCACCTGTTGCGTCTTCTCAGTTATTTTAATAATATTTCAAATACGTTGTGTTCTTTATTTCATCAATTATTCATTATTCTCGACCTCTTGTACTCAAAAATAAATATCTTGTAACCGTGATAGCAGTCTGAAACTATTACAAATGAATTCTTGGAAATTGGTGTTGAATGAATCGAAAGGACGCACCGTATGCGTCAATTATACAGATAATCCTACTTGCAATGTATTTAACCTTAACAAGTATACCAAATCACAGAATAATCGTATTTCTCAAAGAAATCAAATCTTATTTCTAACAACATTTGGATTACACCTGAAAAGTTTCTCGGGCCATCTGTAATTCCGTGTTTGTCAGAGAAATACAAACGTAATCAGTTGCGCGACCCGGCAACAAACAAGTTGGTGTTCCCTGAACCAAAAAGAAGCAATTACGTAGTTCTGATAACAAGGCATATTGCGAGAAGAAACTTGACCTTCGGTCCCCGGCGTCAGTTCCACAGCGACGAAGGCGAGGACAAAGTTCCGAAAACTAAGTTAATATCGGCTCTACAAGGGACGACATCTGCTGGAAAATCCGGACGTAGTTCGTAACGAGTACGTGGATAAAGGATTACTTAACAATTCGACGTGACAAAGTTAAACTAGTTCTGTAATTGCCAGATCGCGTGCAAGCTTCACCGACACGAGAGGACGCTGAGATTCAACTTATCAGATTACGCGATTACACGTTCAATCTGTTGTATTAATGAATCTACTTTCGAACCTTCAACATTTTCATCTTATACTACTTAACAACGTCAATTCCATTAATCATTCTGGCGTTTTTAAAATCATTTAGGTCAGTTCCTACAGATGTCAACCCACGAGTTGACGCGTTTAGAATTGCTTTGATTGAACAAAATAGAAAAACGCCTCACATTTTTGGTATATTGGCTCACAATTAGGCCAAAAACAGTCGGCAAACGTCTCGAGATAGTGCGAATTGCGTTCAGCAGTTATTGTCGTTATTCTTATTTGCCGAAATGTAGCTGGAAGTGTTCACGGTGGATAGGTGAAGCGAGTGGCTTCTTTTACTCTGGCTCAACCTACGCGCCAATTCCTGGCTTGTCTACAGAGACTGTGATGATCCAAGGGAACGTAGGGATTCTGGGAAGCTGGGAAATATGGCGATTCCGAGGACTGTGAGAATCTAGGGAATTCAGGAACTGTAGAGAATGTGGGGATGTGACCTAGGGATCCAAGGGACTGTGGAGATCCTAGCGAACTAGGCACTGGAGACTGAAACTATGGATATATAGGGAATCTAGGGGTCTGGAACTGTGGAGACTCTGGGAATCATGGGAACTAGATATCCTAACCTATAGATACCAGGGAAGATATTGAATGTGGTGATGTGGGGACCTAGGGATCCCAGGGACTGTGAAGATCTTAGCGAACTTGGCACTGAAGACTGAAACTATGGATATATAGGGAATAAGAGTCTTACCATGAGGGACTATGGAAACTCTAGCCTATAGTTCCCAGAGAATTCAAGAGTGAGATAGCGAATTACGTTCAGCAGTTAACCTCACGCGTCAACTGGGTTGACATCTGTATGTAGTATATTAAACACCATTCTGTTTACGGATACCATCTTAACCCTAAGTATTGTACATTGTTCTTGAGACACAACTCATTTATATTATGGTTGAAATACTGTATAGTTTATATAGAATGTCACCTAAATATAAAATAATTGTCACATCTAATGTATTATATATTTATATATTATATACTTAAAAAATCAAATAATTATCAGTATGATATAGTCAAATAATACATAAATAATTTTTATGTATAATAATATTTAAAATAATCATCCAAAAATTCATAATGATATATTTCTTCAGATTGTAATATAATATAATATGATACAATAAATAATACAATAATATTACTATATAATACAAAACTGTTTAATTACAAAATTCATAGTAAAATATAATAGCTGCCGGATACATGATTCATTTAAATCTATGTTAACATTTTCATATTTATTTCCATTTTCATAATATTGTTGAAACAAAGAAAGGTCTAACAGCTCCCTTTCGTTAATTAAAACAGTTCCGCGTAAGTTATAATTTATGCACGCCTACATGAATATTATTCGATTCATAAAACTTCAAAAAGGCGTATCAAATTTTAATTAACACAGCGAAAGTCGTGAAAATGAAGCACTACATCGAAACTGCGCGCATAACGAATACAATTAAAACAACAAATAACTTTCGTTTTGAAGGATAGGAAGTAAATCAATATTTTTTGTAGATGAAGTTTCATTCTGAATATAATTTTCGTCTGAATAATATTTTATCAATTTTTCAGGACAGTAGAGGACCAAATTTTAACAATTTTTGTATTTTTATATTCTGGAACTCTTAAATCAACTTTCAAAATGACCAAATTTCTACAATTTTATTTGGACGCAAAGTATTAAATACTTAAATTTTCATATTAGAAAGTCTGAAAATGTGAGATTTCTATATTTCTGAATTTTCTAAACTCTCAAGTCTTAAAATTGTGAGATTTGCAACTTTTTATTGAAACAAAATCCCAACTCACTATTTAAACGGTAAGGACAAAAACTCTCGCACTCCTATATTAAAAAATATCCAATTTGCAAGTTTACGTATTCTCAACATGCAAAGCACAAAATTTCCTAAAATATCTAACTAGAACAACTGTACATCAAATGACTAAACAAAAGAAAACTTCCACAAGTTCGTCTAAACAATTTCCCAACATCGAGCACAATACATGTCCAGAAATATCAAGAACGAAAAATTGAATACTAGTCTTCAATAGTAATCAGGTAAAAAATGTAACCTCCGATCGTTTTCCGGTTCCTCGCTCACTGTATGTAAAAAGGCGCTCATAATGATACATCACTCCCGGTAAAAGAAGCAAACGGTTCGATATCAGTCGACATATCAAATAGAGGAACATATCTGGTAGGCAGATACGTCGGCTGTTAATCAGCAGCGCGTGCGCGCCGATTCCGCGGATAAAGTAACGAGCACGCAAAGCTAATTAGAGAATCCCCATTGACGGCTGACAGAGCACAGACACTCTCGCCTCCCGCCTATCGCCACTCGACGTTCCCATTTCCGTTATACGCGGTGTGTACAGGAGCCTCGGTATACGCATCGGTACGGCGTAATGAACAAGCATGTCGCGAGTGCAGTAACAGCGACAACGAATGCCCAGACACCACCGACGACGCCACAGAAGAGGTGTACACGCGGTTGCTCCCCGTAGATGTGTATCGCGCCAAACCGGTACACTGACCTACACCGCTCGACAAAATGACGACACATCCCACCATAATTCTTGTTAAACGCGATACCAACGGGCTGCACCTTCCACGAAATGTATCGTGTCGAAATAACGATCGTGATGCACAAACTGTCGCTATATTCATACTTCTTGACAGATTGCTTTCTATCGCCATGACCGATGTTTTGCTGATTTGGTATACCATTTCGTAGTGCAGCGATGGTTAACGCCATTTTCAGCTACTTTTGTGCTATCGAATCATATTCCAGTTTACAGGTTTACAAGTTGGTCAATGTTTAATGTAACTCAACGCCCGCCATTTTGTAATGCAAATAGGTTATGGTTGTCAGAGACATTTTCGTTGAAGTTCAAGCTTTAATTTGATGTATCATAAGCATTTTGATGGACTTTTATGTTATCAAATCATACTTGACAAGTTTCTAAATTGGTCAATGTTAGGTTTAATTCAACGTCGGCCATTTTGAAGTGCAAATATTAGTTAACTGTTGTCGTGGCCATTTTTGTTGAAGTTCAAGCCTTAAATCGATGTATCACAAGCACCATTTTGATGTACCTTTACGTCATCAAAGTATATTTAAGTCTAAAGCTCTCAAAATATGGGCAGTGTTTGCTTTAACTGACCGTCAGCCATTTTGTAATGCAGACATTAGTTGGTTCTTATCAGTGGCATTTTCCTTGAAGTTCAAACTTTAAATTGATGTATCATAAGCATTTTGATGGACTTTTATGTTATCAAATCATATTTGACAAGTTTCTAAATTTGTCAATGTTAGGTTTAATTCAACGTCGGCCATTTTGAAGTGCAAATATTAGTTAACTGTCGTCGTGGCCATTTTTGTTGAAGTTCAAGCCTTAAATCGATGTATCACAAGCACCATTTTGATGTACCTTTACATCATCAAACTACATTTAAGTCTATAGCTTTGAAGATATGTCAGTGTCACACAATTATCTGTACCTGTAACTTTTAAATTAACATATATTATAAGTGACACTTTACGGTACTATTGTATCGTCAAATGTCTTCTCTAACTGTCCATCAATCCCTTAAATCAAAAATGCAAACGATCATGTTTATACAGTCACCGTGCTCCACCCACAAGCTTCAAATTAACATTCCCTAAGTTCCACTTATACTGTCATGTCATCAAATGTTAGACTGTCTTCTCTAACTGTCCACCAATCATCCACATTAAAAATAGAAACCATACTTATACCAGCCATTGTTCTCCATCTACAAGTTCCAAGCGTAAGAAACTGCTCCTGACCCCATTTCCGAAATCGGCCGTTCGATATATTGCAGCTTCCCCGAGTTTGACAGTTCCACACGGGGATCTAAAAAGGTCCGTCGCATAACTATTTCGATTCGTGTTAATCGACCGGTAGGATGACGGAAGCATCGCGGTTACACGGCCTCCTCTCTGTCAGCAGGCTGGATCTCGTCCAAGCCAGCAGGAATTGGAGAGTTTGCTTTCTCACAATGCCGTCTGTGGAGTCACATTATGCAAAGCATTCCATTCCAGGAAGGCCATAGAATCCAGGCGAACTCGACACCTAACTATTCGTATCCCTCGCGGCAACGACGCCGATGACGACGCCGTCCGACGACTTCGATCCTCCTCCGCCTGCTCGTTCAACCGGTCGTTGTTGTCCTCCTCGTCGTTTCATATTTCCATCCCTTTTACGTCCGCGCGGTATCGTGCTTCCGATTGCGACCGTCAACGTAATCACGCGGCCTTATCTTTGTCGTTTTCACGAACGTCCCCTTGCGTTGACAGTGCTCTGAAGCGTGGCTGTCGTACTCGTCACTGGCCTATCGTGCTCTCTCATCGCTTTTCGCCATCGCCGTTCCGCCTTCGTGTTCCTCCTATCGCCGCCCTATCAGATACCTCGATGATTATCGTTTCCATTTAACGACGCCGTTCCACGATGTTCCGTGCTACGCGCCCGTTATTGCGCTCGAATTGAACAATTTAGAAGGCGATTCAACCCTGTCGCACGCTTAACGCCAAATCGACTTCAATGCATTCGCTTAATTATCTGCATCTTACGAATAATGTACACTGTTCGGCGCTGGAAAGAATGCACGTGCTCAGCTACACAATGTTGCACGAACTATCGATCGGGCCGGAGCGACTGATAATTGTATTGTGTGAAGCTGCATTGTTTCCAACTCTGAACAGTAACTTCAATTATTAAGTAATTTACTAATGTAATTTAGTTACTAATGTAATTATATTAGCCATTTAACGATATAATTTGAAGTCATATTATATATAACATTCTATTTTTCATGCTAGGTTGAATATTGGTCAGTAGACACTGTATTTCAAGTTACTATGAAATTTATGTGGATAGCAATAAGATTTATGGAAATACATCAAGAATGTGAGTGTGTTGGCTGTCTGGTGTCATTTGGGTGCTCTGTTGTGAAATGATCGACAGAGGTCCTCTAGGTTCAGCTGTGACCTGATTGCTCCCTAAACGCACTATAATTCAACATACAAAGAAAATGATGTAACAACCATACTAGTGTTGGTATATTAAGAGTATGCATGTGTGGATAGCTGTATGGTGTCATTTGGGTGCTCTGTTGTGAAATGATCGACAGAGGTCCTCTAGGTTCAGCTGTGACCTGATTGCTCCCTAAACGCACTATAATTCAACTTACAAAGAAAATCATGTAACAACCATACTAGTGTTGGTATGTCAAGAGTATGCATGTGTGGATAGCTGTCTGGAGTCATTTGGGTGATCTGTTGTGAAATGATCGACAGAGGTCCTCTAGGTTCAGCTGTGACCTGATTGCTCACTAAACGCACTATAATTCAACTTACAAAGAAAATCACGTAACAACCATACTAGTGTTGGTATGTCAAGAGTATGCATGTGTGGATAGCTGTCTGATGTCATTTGGGTGCTCTGTTGTGAAATGATCGACAGAGCTAGCGATGTGCTCTAGGTGCAGCTATATGACCTGGTTCCTCCCTGCACTATAAATCAACTTACAGCGAAAACCATGTAACTTATAACCATTACAGTGTTTATATATCAAGAATGTGAGTGTGTTGATAGCTGTCTGGTGTCATTTAGGTGATCTGTTGGGAAATGATCAATATAGTTAGCGATGTCCTCTGGATTCAGCTATGGACCTAATTGCTAACTGCTCTATAAATCAACTTATAACGAAAATCATGTAACTAACAACCATTACAGTGTTGATATATCAAGAATGTAAGTGTGTTGATGGCTGTGTGGTGTCATTTAAGTGCTCCGTTATAAAATGATCGATATAGTTAGCGATGTCCTCTAAGTTCAGCTATGTGACCTGGTTCCTCCCTGCACTATAAATCAACTTATAACGAAAATCATGTGACTAACAACCATTACAGTGTTGATATATCAAGAATGTAAGTGTGTTGATGGCTGTGTGATGTCATTTACGTGCTCCGTTATAAAATGATCGATATAGTTAGCGATGTCCTCTAAGTTCAGCTATCTGCTCCCTGCACTACAAAGCAACTTACAACGAAAATCATGTAACAACTAGTGTTGGTATATCAAGAATATGAATGTGTCGACGTTTGAATGAATAAAATATCAATATCCAAGTAAAAACAATTACTACACTCCGAACAGAATAATTCTTAACAGTATACCAAACGCAAGATCACATCCGTAATAGCGATAAGAATCAGTCCGCTTGTTTATTATGCGCAATAGTAACAATGTAAACTAATTAAGGGCATTATGCATACGCAACACGTACATATTATCTGGGCGTACATGAATAAGCTGCAACCGATAAGGCGAACACGCTTATCAGCGACGATACATTTTCTAGATCCACTATCGCGACTTGGGTATAGGACGCGAAAGAGCTTAGCGTTTAGAGAGCTGCGAAGAGAATGAAACTAACGAGCTGCATTCAAATGAATTTGTATTGGAATTAAACTTTCGCGAAAACTGAATATTACGGAAGGATATTGGGGCAATTACTCGGAATCGTTTATGTTCCATTTATGTGTATTTATGAAGTTTTGGAGAAGTACGATCGATTTGTAGTTGTTTTGAATTGTCTTTGACTAGGTGGCGCCACTGTAGTTCAGTACTGAGTTACTTAATCATAGTTTAAGTTCTGGTTATAGTTGTACCATAAAAATACGTGTACTGTAGCTCTGTTTCAATAGTTACAAGAATTAGACAGGATCTTTGTTCCAAAATTTGCAAAACTGACAAAGTCTTTGTCAAAAAAAGACATAAGTCTTTGTTCTAAAAATGACAGAAATTATACAGTGTCTATGTTCCAAAATTTGCAAAAATTACATAGCACCTCCGTTCCAAAAATTTCAAGTATAACACAGTACCTATGTATCCAAAATTGCAAAAACTACACAACATCTTTGTTCCAAAGATTATAAAAATCGCAGAGTACCTTCGTTCCAAAGATTACAAAGTTAAGGTAATAATTAAGGAACATTATTTGAAGACTCGTGATGTAATCTGTGTGATACTGTTAGCGAGACGAGGCCATAAACGTTTAAAACACCAGCAATAATTGCACACTTTGTTTGAATATGATCAAGTGTGGCGGTAAAGAGCGTGGACGTTAAGGCAGAGGTTATGGCAACGATGGCTTGTAATTGTACGCGTTTTCAGCGATGGTGTACCGTTAATATAAGTGGACAGCGACGTTTACCCTTGAAACGTTTGCTCGATTGCGGATGCAACTGATACCTTCCACGGTACCCCGTAATTTCTCAAACGATTCGGCCGTCGAAAAATCCACAATTGAATTATTATCATTATTGGAGAAGTGGTCGGCTTAGCCCAAACCTAGACCGTTACTCGTTGGGTATTCACCTTTGGAATGTAAATGGCCGCCGTGAACTCTTTACACGTTCTCTACATCGTGTCGTATCACTGTCCGCCGATTAAACAATTATAATCCGTTAGACGACAACGGACATTACCGTTTTACGATCTTCTTGATGATCGTCGACTGTTTCGTTCGTAGATTGCTAATTAAATCCACGGTTCTTTCCTAAAATCAAGGACAGTGGGGTAAAGAATGTTAAGTAAGGTCGTGAAAAGTGATCCTAAATCAACCACGTGTATATTGTGTACATTTGTAATAAAAATATGTAAGTTTGAGAGAGAAGTGTTTACTGATTATTAGTGTAGTGTGTGACATATACTGAATGGTCAGCAGTGAGCAGTGAATGAGTAATGCGTAGTGAGTAGTCAGTATTGAGTATTCACTAATCAGTAGTGAGAATTGACGAATCAGTGTACTACGTAGTGAGTAGTAAGTTGTGAATGTTGAGTATTGAGTATTGAATAGTGAGTAGTTAAGAGCGAGTAGTAAGTAATGACTACTATTAGCAAGTACGGAGTACTGAATAATGAAAAGTGTGATGTGAGTAACGAGTGAATAGTGACACCTGAGTAGCGAGTAGTCAAAAGTGAGTAGCAAGTACTTATTATTGAGTAGTGAGCTGTGAATGTTGAGTACTGAGTATTGAATAGTGAGTAGTTAAGAGCGAGTAGTAAGTAATGAGTACTATTAGCAAGTACGGAGTACTGAGTAATGAAAAGTGTGAGGTGAATAACGAGTGAGTAGTGAGTAGTCACAAGTGAATAGCAAGTACTAATTATTGAGTAGTGAATCATGAGCAGCGAATAATCAGCAATGAATACTGAATACTCAGTGATAAGTAATCCTGGACAGTAGTGGGTAATACTGAGTAATGAGTAATACTGAGTAATAAATACTAGTGAGTAATGAGTAATACTGAGTAATGAGTAATACTGAGTAATGAATACTACTGAGTAGTGAGTAATACTGAGTAATGAATACTACTGAGTAATGAGTAATACTGAGTAATGAGTAGTACTGAGTAATAAGTAATACTGAATTTTGAGTAACACAGAGTAATGAGTAGTACTGAATAATGAATAATACTGAATAGTGAGTAATCTATGTGTAGCTGTAAAAGAATGATTACACAGCTATTTTTTGTATACGACCATTGCAACCATAAACTAATCTAAATATAATCTAGAAGGGAAATTGCATTAACCGCAACTTTAGTGGCGCCATCTAGTTAATCTCGAGTACAATTAGAAACACAATGAAGTCAAAACTTTCCTCACATAATGCCTTTATCATTGAAATAACAGGAACCTCAATTATTTTATATACTATCGTTTTACCGAATATCGTCAAAACCGAATAGTTCTCAGAGAAGAAAAATCGGATTAGATGGTTTTCACCGAAGGAAGCTGAATATGTACAAAGGCATCAGACGCGACGCAGACGTTACATGTGCGCTGCATCTATTTAGATCGAAAGGAAATAAAGAAGACCAAGGAATCATTTCGATTCCAATATTCGAACGGAATTCGAAGGGAACAACAGATTCCAACGGGAACGGAAATTCCTGCGACTGATCTTTCCCTCGTTTGAAAACTGCGAGCTCTGCGTCTTTTGTCTGAATTTCTCAGGTTCGGTAGCTTACCAAGAATTGAAACTACGAAAATACACTGAGAACGACTGAATTCGCAGAAATATTTTATCTCGATCATACGTTGCACGAAACATGTTTAAACGATATTTTAAACAACGTTTGCACATCAAGACACAATTTGCAATGTTTATAAAATAGCGAACAGAATAACACGATGAGAAGTTATGAAAATAAAGTGAATTATGAGTACTCTCGTTATATTGCCGTTTTCGAAGATCGTTGCATCCAAATTTGGATATCTAAAATGTGATAGTACTGTGGAATATTGTTAGAAATAACTGAAAACGAGTAGAAAGCACGTAGCAGGAACACAAGGTTGCAAAATGATTCATGTTTCATGTTACAGTGACTGTCGATAACGTTGCGGATTCACGTAGTCACGAGAAGCGTCCTGGCATAAGTCATTAGCTGGTGACACGACACACTAGACAGGACAGCAGAAAAAGAAAATGGGGGGGAAAGACTTCTGCGGGTTTCTGACTGGTTGTAAACGTCGCGCACACCTACGATGTCGCATAATGGTGGTTGTATGTATAAAATAGCAGGCGTCATTATGAGGAAGCCTCTATGTGGAAGCGAACAGCTTGCAACTGCACTAATGATGCAGTGGACACGTGCTAGCCTCCCACGTTTCGAATGTCATGCACCCTTATTGAGAATAGAATTACAAGTCTAACTAGCGGCACTGTTCTTGATGCACGGTCAATGATTCGTAAAGGAGCTGATTCAGCTCGGTTAATGAATACCTTTTGTCAGTTACGGAATAACATACGGAATTATGAAACAATAACAATAACTGTACAGTTACTGTATTTGGTATGGCAGGACAAAACCATCAGGATAGCATACACACGATAATTAAATTAACAACTAGCATTAAATGAAAATGTATTTTAAGATCTACGAAACGAGTAATAGGTACAGAGTAATCAGTAGTAATAAGCATCAATGAAATAACAATAATTGGTAAGTGGTAGATGCAGTAAATAAGAATTGAAAATGGTAAGCAATGGATTATAAGAAAGTGTAAGTAATAGCATATACTGAATGGTCAGCAGTGAGCAGTTAGTACTGAATGAGTACTGTGTAGTGAGTAGTCAGTATTGAGTACTGACTAATCAGTAGTCAGAATTGACTAATCAATAGTGAATAATATGTAATGAGTAATAAATTGTGAGAGTTGAGTAAAGTATTGAATAGTGAGTATTGAATAGTGAGTAGTGAGTAATGAGTAGTGAGTAGCAAGTACTGATTATTCAGTATTGAGTAGTGGCACTTGAGTAGTGAGTACTGAGTAGTAACACCTGAGTAGTGAGTAGTCAAAAGTGAGTAATAAGTACTTATTACTGAGTAATGAATCATGAGCAGTGAATAATGGGCAATGAATACTGAATACTCAGTGATCAGTAGTCAGTGGTCAACTAAATGGTCAGCAATAATCAGTGAATAAGTAGTGAGTAATTGCTACTCAGCAGTAAACAACAAATTCCTAACGTATAATAAGTCAAGATGAATCAGTAGCACCTGGTAATGGATAAAGAGTAACAAGTATTACTGAGTAATACGGAGTAATGAGTAGTACTAAATAATGAATAATACTTAATAGTGAGTAATCCATGACAGTAGTGGGTAATACTTCATAATGAGTAGTACTGATTAATGAGTACTACTGAGTAGTAAGTAATACTGAGTAATGTAGTTATACTGTGTAATGAGTAATACTGAGTAATGAGTAACTTATGGCAGTCAGTAATACTGAGTAATGAGTAACATTGAGCAACGAGTAATACAAAGTAATGAGTAGTACGACTAATAAATAACCCATAACACAGAATAATACTAAGTAACGAATAAACTATGCCAATAAGCAATACTGAGTAGTGAATAACTTACACTAACCAGTAAAACTAAGTAGCAACTCCTCAAAATAACAATAACGAACGATACAAAGCAACGAGTAACAGGTAATAAGCGATCTTTCCAGGCAACGAATAATATCGAGTAATCAGTGGTGAGTAATAAATCTAAAGTTAAAACGACAACAATGCCAAGTAGAAAGATGTCTTTTCCAATACGTCGATACGTGGTATACATTCATTAGAAGAAATGGGTCGAGAATAGCAGCAAACACAGCAGCAATACACGATTGTTTAATGGAAGCTTTTAAGTTTCGCCGTTCCAATTGCGCGACGGATAATAACGTGGGCCTCGGTTTGTTACCGCCTCGAAGGAAGCATCAATTTACCGGATTAAAAGTTCCACGGGAATATCGATAATGTAGCGATTCAATTACAATGGCGGGCGTGGGTGAAATGAAAGCGAGCGAATCGGTAAGCAACGTTCGTACGAGTGCTCGTTAAATCTTAAGCATCACTCCATTTCAACCGATCGCTTCTTCTGCACGCTCGATGAACCCGCTGATATCACTGCAGCTATTGATTCCCCCCCGCGAAATGACGTACCAACCTAATTTTTCGCATCTTCATTCTTCTTTTTCGCTCTCTGAACCTTGTACTTCCTTTTTACTCCTCTGTTTGCATTGCAACGAGTATTGTTATTCTTCCAATCTCAAACGCAACGCACTTCAGTGGAAGCTTAATTGGGGAATTTAGTCTGCAGCTTTCGAATCTATCGAAATACCTAGTAGCTTTTAACTTCCACTTCCATAAGTCCCTACGTCCCTAAATTCTCATGTCGCAATCTTCGCACAAATATCAAATACAATTCCTAGCTTTTAAACAGACAAGGTAATGTAATAAAATACTGTTTACGAGAAACAGGGATAAATGAAAATTTGATCGGAGTAATATTTAGCGCCTCATCTGCAGCAGCTCGGACGGAAGCTTATGAACATTAGCGTCGCACCTACAGCGATTGCAACTTAGTTGAACCGTGTATAATACGCGAAAGTGGAAGGGGTTTAGCAAGGTAATGACGCGTGATGCGATATGAGTGACACGTGTAAAACGGGCTGCGTAACGCGTGCAAACGCTTCCTTTGTACGGAGGAAAGCGATACATAATTCAGCAAACAGCTCCAACGAGGCGAACGAATAGTTTGATTAAGTTAGTTTCCCTGTATCACCGTGTAAGAAACCTGTTAACGCGTTCTCAACCACAGCTGGGTACATTTCGAGCAAAAACTATTCCAATCATTGCGATAGTTCTGTGTGGATATAACACCGCTTGGAGATACATTTGTTTGGTGATGATAGGTGTAACTTGCAAGTCACTACTTTTCAGAATTATTATTTACTCAGTATATTACTCACTACTATTCATTACTCTTTAAATCACCAAATCACAAAGCTTCCACATTCGTACACCCGCAAATTTGTAGCTCTCCAAATTCACTAATCAGTACTCACTACTGATTACTCACTATTCACTATTTACTATTACCTGCTCACTATTCAGACACTTACTAATATCAGTAGTAGCAAATAACGAGTATTGAGTAGTAAGCAGTGGATAGTGAGTGGTGAGTAGCGAGTAGTAAATAGTGAGTAGAGAGTAAAAAATAGTGAGTAGTGAGTAGTGAGTAGAGAGGAGTGAGTAGCGAGTAACGAATAGTGAGTAGAGAGTAGTGAGTAGTGAGTAGCGAGTAACGAATAGTGAATAGCGAGTAGTGAGTAGTGAGTAGCGAGTAGTGAGTAACGAGTAACACATATGTTCCTAACAGTACTAGTATCTTTCTCCCTTCCAGTGTATCGAATCCAAAGAACGGAACATCAATCCCTCAAATTACCCGAAGATAAGAAAAACTAGACTCTAAAATATTGTACAACTGAATTCTATGAAAACCGACAGCAAGAAGCATGGCAAGCTTCTCCCTAGATATCTTTACAAAGTATCAAGCACTCAAGAACGTGACAGGGTGCAAAGGAACGAAGGATCGTCTATCACAAAATCTCTGAGCAGACAATACCGATCACTGCGTTCCGCACAAACTGCCACGATCAAAGAGCGAGCGCGAATGATCGAGCAGAAACGTCGTTCCGTCGAAGACTAAAGGTCAACGACCTCCATTGGCAGCGGCCGCTTTCCCTCGAAAGGACCCTTTTCGACGACGAAAGAAGGCGACGTTCCACGACGCGAGTCATTGTCGGCATTGTCGAGCGAGAATATCGGCGAATCCAACGACAGCGACAGGAACAGAGACGGGGAACGAACGAAAGAAGCGATGGCATAATATCTATTGAAAACGGATCATCGTTCCTCCCTTTTGTGCGGCCTCCTCTTTCACCTCCGTCACTCGTCCGCCCCTCCATTTTCCTTGCGTCGATAAGTCGCAGGAATTGGAATCACGGCAAGACTAGGAAGAGGATAATGGGCCCAGTGTATTTACCTGTTGAAGTGGGCACGTGGATCGACAGAATGAAGAGTAGGTTCATTGTCTGGACGGAGGGACCACGGCGCGTAAGGACACGCGGGTGCCACCTTGTCTGCAGCTACGACAACCGACCACTTCCTCCAACAGAAGCATCAACGATTACGTTTTTACCCATATACAGGCTCTTTCTAAAATAGTTCTCCATGATAGATATCATATTCGTCACATACTGTTCACACACCACGTGTTCTGAGTGTATTGGTCGTATACTGCAGTATACTATATACAGATACCCACATACAGGAACATACAGATAGGTACATGTATCCACATATCTATGTTTACATACAGATACGTACAGATGTCCACATACAGGTGTCCATATACAGACATTCACATATGGATGTACATCTACAGATGTCCACACACAGATATCCACATATAGATGTCCATATACAGATATCCACGTACAGGTACCCACATACAGATATCCACATACAGATGTACATCTACAAATGTCCACATACAAATGTTCATATACACATGTCCACATATAGATGTACATCCACAGATGTCCACATACAGATATCCACATATAGATGTCCATATACAAATGTCCTTATGTATGATACCCATGTACAGATGTCCTCCTGTAGGAACATACAGAGCCATACACATGTTCACATAAAGACACCACAAAGATATACAGATACATATAGATATCTACAGACATCCACATACGAATGTCTACATACAAACATCCACATACAACCATTCACCCAGAGATTTTGACATCACTTTAATACAGATGTCCACGTAGTTACAACATCAAAGTAGTTATCAACACGATGATCCCACAAAGTGTTTAACAATACTCTCGCCGACTATATTCGAACCGCTATTTTCTTCGCAACATCGATAAGGCTATCAATTTTCGCTATTCCGGTAACACAAACCAAATGGGACTTAATGTCCTCGAAAGTTATCGACGATCGGTCGACAACAGAAGGCGGTTCGAGTGCTTTTAACCAAATTGGGACTGGCGCGTGCTACTTCGGCTGAAAGAGAAGGAGGAGGCGTGTAGCAGGTTCGGTAGACGGTTGTGCTCGATAACAGAAAACTCGGACGAGGGCATGTGCGTTTATACCTTACGTGATCCCAGAACGCCCTACTCTGCACGGAAGATACTGTTAAGCATGATAAAAACGATGGCCGACCGAGAGACGGGAACCAGAGTGGTCTGTATCGTCGCTGGCTGACAGTTGGAGCAAAAAATGTGGCGACAAACGTTCCAGGTGAAGCCGTGCAACCATCTCCTCGCCCACTTCTGGATTCTCTGGGTCTGCGCTCGGTAATTGCCCGGCGGAAAAATAGCTCTCATTCCGGATCGTGTTTGCTGGTTACTTAATTGAAAAGAATTGAACCGGTTCTGAGCGGGAACAGGTACACTCCGATAGGCGGACATTAATTTTCATTGTTCCCATTTGATGAACATAGTGATAGAAACTGAAATATGAAGACCCCTTGTTCAACGTCTGCGTTCCACATATTTTCCCCGATGAACATGTGCATCCTTGTACATGTGGAACTCGAAGGGAAGCTAACTTGTTGACTGCATAAAATGGCGGGAAATACAAACATGCAATTATTTTGTTCCGTGGCGAAAATACTTGGTCAGTAGTGTGAGTGATATTGCGATAGGTCGGCCCTGATCAAAGATACCCTTCAGACGGGTGTTGATCAAGTTTGTAAAGTGGTAGTTCGCGAACAGTTTCGTAGAAGATTCTAATAGCGGTCAGAACTACCAGAGGGCTTGCTAATCGTAGGATAATTGCATTCAGTAACCCACGACCTAGACAGTAATCTGATTCTCTGGCCAAGCTTGTCGAGTTAACCGTATCCTTCGTTGAAGCTTGCCGGGGTCGAATGTTGGTTGCGGAACTCTCGAAATTACGCGGCTCGAACGCCTTCCTTTGGCGCGAAAAGCCAGCAATGAAGCTCGTTCCTCCTGAAAAGTTTTGTAAGCTTAAAGCGATTAAAGAACGCGTAACTGCTCTCAAGCTTCTAGTTGAACGGTAGTTTCGCCGAAGGGCGCATTGAAACAAGCTGTTGTTCAGGTAATTCTAGAGCAGTTAGACTGAAGTGCACTTCAGTTTATTTTTGATGCGGCACAATTTTACTTTGGCGGAAACTTTCTCGGGATAAACCTGTTAACTTGCGCATTTTTGCATTGAATCCGACTGAATAAAGAAACACTGTAACTGTTCACCGATATGATAAAGATAAAAGAAACAGATGATTTTGGAATTTGCTGACAAGGGACGGAGCTAAAAAGAGACAGTCATTCGTGAATATCTCCTTATCTATCACATTTATGACAAATATAGTTATTATAAGAATTATAGCTTGAGTAATTCTCTACAAAAAAGCTTCTATGAGTTTTCGTCATGGGAGCACTTATTCTTAACGTATGATGGATTACAACTTTTCAATCCACATATCCCTGGCAAAGGTGTCACTCAGATCGAATAAGTTTATGTCGAAGAAAGTTGTAAGTATAAACGAGAATGTAATGTATTAGCCACAACTAGATAAGATAGGTCAAAGCGCAGAAGTAAAAGAAGGAAATGATTTAAGTTCATCAAAGTTGTGAAAGGGATAGAGCTAAAAGAAGACAGTTACTCGCGAATATCTCGTTATCTGTCACATTTATGACAAAACTAGTTATTACAAGAATTATAGCTTGAGCAATTCTCTACAAAAAAGGTTATATGAGTTTTCGCCATGGGAATAACCATTTCCCATTTATGATGGTTTCAAGTTTCAAACCTGCAGCTTCCTGATGGGAGCAGGTGGTTCACTTCACACTGTTCTAATGAGTCTACAGACAAATTGTAAGGGGCTAATATATACAAAATATGAAATATTATCCATAATAGTTCAAATATGACCCTATTAAGATGTGTAATATTGAGATCAAAAGGTGTATGACATCAAAGTGATATTAAGGTGTAAATTTGATATTAAACTGGTATGAGATAAACGTGCCGGATGTGGAAGAAATTGGTTGTTGTACAACGTTGTTAGGCAACAACGTCAACCTAGTCTAGCTTCCTGGAACCTAGACTAATTACCTACATACTATCAGTCTGTGCAAGCCTCGATGGCGACCTGCCTCTCGTTCGACTCGATCGTTTTTCTCTCACGACGACCTAGACTAACGGGTCGGGACGGACAGATATGTGCTCCCTTACCCCCTAAGAAAAGATCCTTCGAAACGGCGTAACGAGCCTCTAATTAATTGACTGATCGATCGATCCAACCGAATGGAATTGCGTAATTAATTGACTAATTAATTAAGCCTGTATCAGCGTCGGTCGTAGTAGGGAGGGACGTCGATTATAAGCCTCGGGTCGATTGTTATGGCTGATTAATTAATTGCTTTCGTCGTTGCCTCTGAATTACCTCGTTTCGAGTGTTTTCGAAGATTTAGCGATTAAGTAATCGTCAGTTGACGCGATTGCTGACACTTTCATTCAATTCTGTGTGCTGAAGTTTAAGAAAGGTAATTTTGGGGGTTCGATATTTTTAAGTTATACATTTGCTAATTTATAATTTTATAAATTTATTACTTTGCAAATTTATAATTTTACAAATTTAAAAGGTTGCAAATTTATTACTTTACAAATTTATAATTTTACAAATTTATAATGCTGAAAATTTATAATGTTGCAAATTTTGAAATTTACAAATTAACATATTCGCAGTTTTACGAATTTACAGATTTATACATGAACAATTTTGTGAATTTATAAACATACAAATTTGTAATTTGCAAATGCACAGTTTGACAAATTAAGTAATATATAAATTGATAACTCACAAATTGACAAATTGACAAATAGACAAATTGACTAATAGACAAATTGACAATATTACGTATAAACAAGTATACAAATTGCAAATTGTAAACTTTTTAAATTTCCCCTCTCGGAAAACAGTAAGTATGAAAATGGCAATATAAGAAGAGTCTACTCAAAAGGGACCTAACTCCTTAAAACAAACACTCAACCAAATATTCATCACGTAAACACTGAAGTACTGATAGTAAAATTTCCTTTCCATATATTGCACTTTCCAAAAGACCCACTATTGCAATATTTCAAACTCAGCAACCTGTCATTACACTTCAACTGTTTATAATCGTCCGTAAATTTATACATTTTATTCCACGCAAATAGTTCGATGTTAGATCCCACGATAAAATCAGAAAGACTGGAGATGATCCATCGATGAAAACTATTAAAATGGTTTTAATTAATCAATGCAGCACATTAAAGTGGTAGGCGAGCGTTTCGAAAGAACTCGACGTATAGTGCAACACGAGGCCAGCTACGAGCAAGGAAGTGTAATGAGCGAATACGCCAATTAAAACGGCGCGGTAATTAAATGACTGATCGATGATGGGATTAATGTAATTACGACAAAGTAACGTTGCACCGAACGGCATAATCAATAGACACTCACTAATGACATCGACGAGAGTCGATTATGTGCTCTACGCCCTTCTATTCGTTTAATCCGTCATTAAACGGCTACCATGTAAAAGGACAATGGTGGTAATCGGAAAATAATGGCGGAACGTTGAACATCGCCATATTGGGCTGCGTCATCTGTTTTAGCGGTTAGGTTCTTCCATTAATAAAATTAACAGTGCTAAATAACTCACCTGACGTTTGTTTGAGAATCATGGTGGTTCAAAATTATATGAATATCAGCTTACCTGAAACAGAACAGAATACAACGTTAAACATTTATGATACAATGTAGGGACAAGGAGTAAGGTTTGTCAGACAAAGGAATTACTTTGAAAGAGAGATAAAGTAATACAGACAATTTAAAAGGTCACATGAAACGTGGGGATTTCGGGGTTCAGAACAATGTACCGATGCCAACCCACGAGTTGGCGCGCGAAGCAGCTGACTTGAGCTACGGCTTAAGGGGGGCAATACCTTTAGATATATGAAAATAAGCTGATATTTGTGAATTTTTTTGTATAGGATATCTTTGTCTTGTATTTTCGAAATTTCAGGTATAATTTATTATAACTATTGCCTATTACAACATATTTTCTTTTTTTAAAAATATTTAAAAATGGCGGAATTATGATAGTCTTTACTGGAAGTGTTTCGGCGCGTCTCGTGAAACAGCGTGACTTCTAGCTTTAGTTATATTGGTCTGAAACAAGTTTGCAAACGATGTTTCGATTATTAACGTTCACAGTTAGTAGATGAACCTAAGAAATGTGAAAAATATGGAAAATTGAAGAGATGGCGCGCTTTTAAAGAAAAACTTTGAATTTTACTGAAAATTTTCGCAATATTTTGCAATAAAAGAGGACTTTAATGTTAAATTTATTTCGTACATTTAGGTTCATATGTTAGATAGTATTGTCATGGATATGTGCGAAAAATTTGTGCGCGATTGATAAACTAGTTTTTGAGTTATCAGTCACGGCAATTTTAAAAATGTAGTTTTGAGAAAAATGCGTTTAAAGTTTCGATAAGTAAAACCTGAATAATTTCATGATTTACCAACTAATCAGCGATTCCTGCGCCATATAATAATCCTTCGGCTTGATTTTTCAGTTGATTTTTCTCCATAAGCTCATTCGCCGTAAAAATACAAAATTTCAAACACAGCAATGGCATGATAATAACAAATCTGCTACATAGCCCTCCGCACCGAGCGCGTGAATATGTGCGGCGCGATACCAGACATGAGTCACAATAATCGGCCATAACATCAAAAGGGCTCCGTATTACGCTTTAAAATTTTGAGACTATATTTTTGAGATGTCGCACTAACATTTTATAGAAAACAAAAAGTTTGCAATTTTTTAAGATTTTAAAGGTATTGTAAATGTACCTAATTTCGAAATTGTTGATCCAAGTACAAAGTTACTGTAAAGTAACTATTTTACAACAAGCATAAACCTTTTGCAGTATTAATTATAAAATTCTTTTACCATTATTAAATCTTACAGTAATTTAAACTCATTCATTCATATTTTTCTAAATATTCAAACATTAATAATTACATAATTTCTTCATATCATTTTTCCTAAATAAAACATACAGAATTGTTCATAATTCGTTCTAAAGAAAAATCCAAAAGATATTGATGCATTTCAATAATTGATCCAATTTAAGTACAATTTCTACTAAAAAATCTTTATTATATAATGATAAAATAACGTAGTTGTGAAATGATAGAACGGTAAATAAATGTAAGTGGAATACAGGAGCAATTTTGAAAGAGCGGTGCGCCCGCATCAAATACCTAAACGTCACAATCGCATAAATAATTTTCGCGGCCGGCAGTTCAACCGTTCCCGAACACTATGCAAAGCGCATCAAATAAATCGCATGAGTTATGCTTTAAAAACAAGCTAATAAATTCTAAACACGGGCTGCAAAGATTAATTAATTAATATGCGGAATAGCACGCGTAGCAAACACCCACATACATTTCAGATTTTTCTCAGTCACTCGGTGCAGTAATTTCCGTTTAAACATTCTGGCTGTGCATGATCATGATCATAATTTCATTTTGCCAAATGAAATATGCATACCGACATTTATTCACCGAAGTCTCTAGACCTGTCTTCTCTGGTCGTCATTAATTTTCCTTGTAAAAATACAAAGGGACAGTGTAACGGAAGAGGATTCAAATTTTCGTGGAAACTTTTTAAATTCAGCGGTATATTTGTCGGAGAAAATTTTAATACCAGTCGTAACGAGATACTGAATTATTATACTGCAAATATGTGCTAAATTCGGACATTTAGGGATTTTTTACGATTGCCGTAGTTAAATGTTGAATTTGTGAAGTTTGAAGAATTTGGGGAATTTTAGAATCTAGGAAAGTTGGAAATTCGGGTATCTGGGGAATTTTACGGTTCAGGAATGTTGAGCATTTGGGGAATTATAAAATCTAGGGAATTTTGCAAATTAAGAAAGTTGGGAATTCGAGAAATTCCGGTATCTGGGGAATTTTACGATTCAGAAATGTTGAGAATTTGGGAAATTCTAGTACCTGGGGAATTTTACAATTTGAGAAAGTCAAGAATTCCGGAAATTCTAGAACCTAGGGAATTTTGCAAATTAGGAAAGTTGAGAATTTGGGAAATTCTGGTATCTGGGGAATTTTACGATTCAGGAAATCCTAGTATCTGGGGAATTTTACAATTTAAGAAAGTTGAGAATTCCGGAAATTCTAGAATCTGGGGAGTTTTGCAAATTAGGAAAGTTGAGAATTTGGGAAATTCTGGTATCTGGGGAATTTTACAATTTAAGAAAGTTGAGAATTCCGGAAATTCTAGAATCTGGGGAATTTTACAATTTAGGGAAGCCAAGGATTTGGGAAATTCAAGAATCTGGGGAATTTTACAATTTAGGGAAGGAGAAGATTTGTAAGATTCAAGCATCTAGGGAATTTAACGACTCAAGAAAATCGAGAATTTGAAGAATTTCAGAATTTAAAGATTTCGACAATTTGCAAATTTAGAGATTTAGGAATTATATTAAAATATTTAACTATCCGTTTAAAAATCTATCAAATTTAACTGAGAATTAAAAAATATAACAATATGAAAAATCAGGAGCATACAAATTTAAGATTGTAAATTTCACAAGTAAGAAATTCAACAGATATCGAAACAAATTGTAGTTCCTCCTCTTACGTCGTCATTTCTTGTACAGATGACTACAGTGTTAGCTACTGTACATATATTCAATATCGCAAAATCGATCGGCTTCATCAACGATTCACGAAGAATTCGATAGAACTCGAAGTGACTGAGGGCGGTGTCTAACACGACATTAAAAGGCTTATCTGCGATTCAAATTTTCCCTCTCGCTTCGCGAGCGCTGCACGGTTCACTAACTGCATCGTCGCCGCCGGCACGTGCTGCTCCTTTCCTTCGCATTAGCGAGAGGATCCGCTCGTAACACGGTTAATTTATCTCCCGAATATAACCGTTATGCTCGTTAATAACATTCTTTTCGTATTAACGTTAATTCATTTACGTCCGACGAACAGAATCATTCGTTTTTCCCGCGTGTTTGCGTTACTTGTACGCAATAAGGTTAGCTAGCGTGGTGTCGCTTTTATTCGGAACTACTCGATCGTGTTCGGTTACCTCCGTTACGCTTCGCGTACGCTCGTGCTCATTCGCCCACGTGCGTCGCTGGGATATGTTTATGACGGTTTTGCATAAATTACAGATAAATCTAACAACTTTCTTCTTTATTAGACACGAGGAGGTAACTGTATAGTGACTGTTAAATTGTTTTCAAGAGTTAAATGGAATTAGCTTTCAATGGTGTGCGATAAAAGTGGTCTATATTTAACCTTCATTTACTTTCACGACGAAACTTCGACGCTTTGAAACGAAACGTGCAATCAAAATGGCGGTGTACAAGGTTGAGTATATTATTATATTATTATTACTTTGGTGTATTATAAAAAAAAACTGAGAGCTGCATTTCACCAATTTTGGATTACCATATCCCTAGATTTCTAGATTCCAAATCCACAAATTAAAAATCCCATATAATTTAAATCTCAGAACTTAGAGTCATAAATCCCTAGATACCAAATTCTCAGACAAAAAGTCCCTAGATGTCCATTCCCTCGAAGCAAACGCCTACATTCTAAATTCTTATATTACAAATCCCTATGTCCTAAATCCCTATATTTCCAAATTCCTATGTGCCAAATTGCTATAGTTCAAATTCCTATAACCCAAAGCCCTACATCCCAAATCCCTATGTCCTAAATCCCTATGTCCCAAATCTCTATGTCCCAAATCCCTACGTCCCAGATCCCTATGTCCCAAATCCCTATATCCCAAATTCCTATATCCCAAAGCCCTACATACCAAATCACTATATTCCCAAATTCCTATATGCCAAATTGCTATGATCCCAAATTGCTATGATTCCAAATTGCTATGTCCTAAATCCCTGTATTCCCAAATTCCTATATGCCAAATTGCTATGATCCCAAATCGCTATGATTACAAATTGCTACCATCCCAAATTGCTATGTCCCAAATCCCTATATGACTATATCCCTATATCCCAAATCCCTATGTCCCAAATCCCTATGTCCCAAATCCCTATGTCCCAAATCCCTATATCCCAAATCCCTATATCTCAAATCCCTATATCCCAAATCCCTATGTTCACCCCCTAAACCCACAAGATCTATCATCTAAACGTCCAGATCACCCTAATCTCACATTACTTAAATCCCTATATATCCTAAACTGCAACGTCCCTATCTCAACCCCGTTTCTGGTTCAGAAGTACTGAACCCATTACCGAAGTGATTTCCTGCACAGGTTCAAGAAGAGCATTCACGATCCGCGTATAAACATAAATGGTAACATCGTGCGCCATTATTCCGTTCAACACCGTATCAGAATACGCGAGCTTCTCACAGTGGAAGGTAAACCACTTCGATAGGCGATTGCGTTAAACGCGTTGTTCCTCGTTTCAACGGCCGTCGACTTAGCTAATGTGTCCTCGAGAATCCTTGGATATCTCTGACTCGTTCCTTAGCGATGCAGCGATTGCATGGGTTACAAGCTAGAGCAGAGGCTTGGGCCCGTCGTTCTGACAACGAGATCAGCCGGTCATTCCCGCGAGCGCTCGTTCCGGAGACGATCCTCGCCGCGCGGCGTAACGATTATTTTAAACAACCCGCTCCGCCGGGAATACAAAGTGGATTCTTACGCGAACGTATATCCCTTTCACGAGTCGCTTACCCCGCAGTCAGCTATTTCCTTTTTCACCTTTTCCAAGGTGTCCGTCACAAGGCGATAAGGAACGCTGCAAAGCGGCGAGCGTTTCAACACATTCCATTCAGATTCGTATCGAACATGCCAACAACCTAAGTGAATTCTTTCGGATCTTTACGAACGAGGAAATCTAAGTGTGATAACAGCTGAATTATCAATGCATTCACCGTTATGATGATTGCCGCGGTATCCGAAACATATGCTTGCCCTGATCTGTTTTAATTCGTAGCAGTCTTAATATGTCAGGTAGAGGTGTCAGATTGGGACAGTTATGGCTCATATTTTATATTCTGTTTATAGCCCTTCGGTGCAGCTTAGGCATAAACACTGAAGAAGCATGGAGTGAGTTGTGCTTCTCTGTCATATGCAGGTTGTAAACTTGTAAGCTGCTGTACATAAAAAATGGCTGTTCCTATGGGAAAGACTTATATAACCTCTTTTGTAGAGAATTGCTCAATCTACAAGTTTCGTGATAACTATTTTTGTCGTAGAAGTGATAGTTAAAGAGATATTTATGAATTTATGTTTGTTTTTAGCTCTGTTCCTTATGCAGTTCTGATAATAAATGTCCAGCTTACTTTAATCTGTGTTTTACCTCAATCTGAACACTTCAGTTTGAACTACGTTCTATTTATACTTATCCTATTCAAAAATTTATGCTCATACACATTCAGAAGGCACTGAATGAAGCTAATGACATCTGCTTGTCAATTGCATGCAGGTTATAAACTTGGAAGCAATCGTAGACGAATAATGGCTGCACCTATGATAAAATCTTATTGCACCTTTTTTATAGAGAATTGCACAAGCTATAAATTTGTTAATAACTATTTTTGTCATATAGGTTACGGTTAACGAGATATTCACGGATAACTGTCTTTTCCTAGCTCTGTCCACATCTCTGTGGACAGCTACCATCAGCTCTGTGGTATATAAAAATGAAGAAATAAGTGATTCATACAGATACAATGTACTGAAGATATTGAAACATTCTAATTTCCTTGAGCCAATTAACGAGATACGATGGAAACTGTGAAGTGGCTGAAAGCTCATTTAAATATCAACAAGGAATGCTCGAGGAAGCGGTGCTTGTTAAACAACGATATCGATTCTCCAAAGCTTCCGAATTACACGGTGGGCGAGCGAATATAACACGGTTTATATCGAAGTGTAGCAGCGTGTCAAGTGGCGATGAGGCGCGATCAAAGGTGTGCAGCCTCTGACGAAAGGCGATCCGCATGAAAATCGATAATGCGAGAAACCGTAATCGCCGTGGTTGAGCGATCCTGCAAAATTATTCCTGTAACGGTACAGGCAGGAAAGCCTTTCGATATCCCGCCCCTCGGCTAGAAATACAGCATTAGACGATTTCAAGTGGCCAACGGAATTTACTGCTTCGCGCTTGCCCGATTTTATTTGCATAGGCGCTAGCGGGGTTCCCGTTCGTCCGCTTTGTTTTGTCACGTGGCCTCTTTTACGAGTAGCCTCCTCTTACTCGGAAACGCAATAAAATCGCACCTACCCGAAGAGTATCTGGGTTTCAATTACCCGCGGGAGAGCCGGTTGTCCATTACGTGGCCTATTCGCTCGTGTAATTGCGTCCAACTGTACGTCTCAAAGCTTGCCTGTCCCCACCGATTACAGGACATCGGCTTATTGCTTCACAATGTTTTCCTGTCTCAGCCGTAAAAAGGGTATTCATTATCGCGGTCAGTATTACCACTCAATTGTTATATGTCTTACGTGCAGTCACAAGAATCACAGTTTTTGGACTTTCTAAGCAGGTCTCTATTTGGATCTAAGACCTTGCACAGTTGTCCATGCTCTA
The DNA here is from genome assembly GCA_036983795.1 of Megachile lagopoda. Lineage (NCBI taxonomy): Eukaryota > Metazoa > Arthropoda > Insecta > Hymenoptera > Megachilidae > Megachile > Megachile lagopoda. The sequence continues at coordinate 4,618,805 of CM072793.1, forward strand.
AGTGTTATTTCAATCCAAATTCAATTATGGTGATCCAACTACTGAACTACTTGTTTAGCCACATGTTACTATTTGCTGATCCACATGTGTAGATACTTGCCTATATTTAGCTACTTACACATAAACATGTACAGATACTTGCCTAGCCACATGTCAAGCTACATCTTTAGTCACATGTCAAGCTACATGTTTAGTCACATGTCAAGATACATGTTTAGTCACATGTCAAGCTACATGTTTAGTCACACGTCAAGATACATGTTTCGTCACATGTCAAGCTACATGTTTAGTCACATATCCACCTACTTGTCTAGTTACATGTCAAGCTACATATTTAGTCACATGTTAAGCTACATATGTAGTCACATGTCAAGCTACACGTTTAGTCACACGTCAAGATACATGTTTCGTCATATGTCAAGCTACATGTTTAGTCACATATCCACCTACTTGTCTAGTTACATGTCAAGCTACATGTTTAGTCACATGTTAAGCTACATATGTTGTCACATGTCAAGCTACATGTTTAGTCACATGTCCAGCTACTTGTCTAGTTACATGTCTATCTACTTGTCTAGTCACATGTCCAACTACTTGTCTAGTCACATGTCTATCTACTTGTCTAGTCACATGTCTATCTACTTGTCCAGTCACATATCTACCTATTTGTCTATTCACATGTCTATCTACTTGCCTAGGCACATGTGTAGTGACTTGTCTAGCTATATGTCTATTTGTGTAGGTACATGTCTAACTACTAGTCTAGCCACATTTCTATCTACTTGTCTAGGTACATGTGTACTCACTTATCTGTCCATATGTCTAGCTACTTGTCAGACCACACCTCTACTTGCCTAGCAACAGTTGGTTACTCATAGCTTACCTGCTACACACGTTACAACTTGCCTAACCATATATCTAACTACTTATTCAGATATATGGTCAGCTATTTGTCTATCCAATTGCTTAACTACTTCTTAAGCTATCTATCTACATACTTGTCCACATTTTTCTTTACTTAACCCACCTTACTACTTATGCATTAACTTGTCTAACTACACGTCTAGCTACTTGTCTACCCGCATATCTAGTTATTTGTTTAGCAACAAGTCTTGCAACCTGACTAACCACAGGTCTTGCCACTTGCCTAGCAACATGTAGAGCTACTTGCACAGTTAGATGTTAGTAAAAAGAGACGGAAGACATGTGAATATAAATAACGTGAAAGTAAAATAGATCGAAACAAAAGATGAAGTCATGATATCAATCAAATGTAAGCAGTAAATCGTTCCAATTCATAAAAATGTGTATGCTGAAACCGAACACGAGCGAAAACATGAAAAATGCAGGAAATATTGAGCGGATCGTAAAAGAACAGGCTTATTTCGCGATGACCCGATCTGCACTGCCGGTGCATGTCTGAAAGCGATAAATCAGCCGTTTACGACGAAACGGTGAAAGAATGTCGAGCAGCACGGCCGGCTTCCGCTAATTCGTTTTACGCGACCAGCGTTCTCCTATAAGTTAATAAGTTTTCTTTGTGCTCGCGTGCGGTTTAATTATCGCAAAGCAGCGATACGTTTCGCCTTATCCGGTTTTAATAGCGCATCGAACAGTGCCACTCGTATCTTGTTCAACAGAACAGCTTGGTGCATCCGCGATAGACTGGTTAGCTGCACCCGAAGCAGATCTACCTGTAATTACGCAATAACACCTAGCCATTTGCACGTGGAATGATGTAAAACGCTTTTTACACGGGGCTCTAGCAACATTGCATAACTGGCATGACTGGTCATCGAGCTGTTTCAATCGGAATTTCAAAAGTTTATTCCACCGGTACTAAAACTAATTAATTCAACAGAAACTCTTCCAACTTGGAACGTAAGTACCATGAAAAATAAGTCTTAGCGGTAACCTTGAACACCAAGGCCATGCGCAGTAGATAACGAAAGGCAATAAACATGCGCAGTACAGTTCACACAAATAAATGTACTCTTATAAAGAGTAGCAATTCAACTGCGCATAATTATTATTAACAGTAACCGACTGCGCATACGTTTTGTATTCTAGATCCCAAAAATGTACGGCTATACGTAGATGTGTAGATTTCACTGTGTCGTTAACTGTACATCTAACCAATATTTAACGTACTTTGTTCTTTTGGCCGGTCTTGTCATCGGCACAAATACCATTAATCCAATTGGCCGTTTTTGAAAAGACAACCGGTGCTTCCTGGGAGACGAAGCGGTTAACTAGTAGGTCTCCTCACGGTTTCTGGTTTTCTTGTAACGCTGCCGCAAACAGATCCCAAGATCGCTTCCTGCTCGCTAAAGAAAAAGACAGAGCACGGTTCATGCTCGCCGTTATTTAGTCGCCGATACTGCGTGAAACGATGATTTATGCGGTTTCTTGCACAATGCAAATCGCACGCCCTACTCTTTCAACGATCCGCTGTGTTATTGTGAGAAGGAATTAATAACCCAGAACGTCGAAATGAATGATCGATATTCTACGGAGTTATTGTGTTTTCGATGCGAAATTGCTAAAAACAAGGTAGCTAACGGGTTTTAAAGCTTCGTGAATTATTAATGGCACCAGTGCAATGCGGCAAAAACGAATTTTCTTTCCATTGGTCGAGATTCTACAGATTAATGAACTGCACCTGGTTCGTGTAGAATTGCAATTAATAACCTAGATGTGTTATAAGGGAGCTGCATTTAGTCGAGGAATTCAATGTAGCAACAACAGATTGAAAACCATTTCTGATTTTTAAATCTTTCTACATAGAAATTTAATAACTACAAACTAAATTTTGGTGCTTCGAAACTCAAACTTTAAAATTTAGAAATTCAAAATTTAAGTATTCTCAAATTTCTAAGTTCAGAAATTGAAGTTTTCGAGTCTTCAAATGTGACACCCTGTAGAATCAATACACCATGTATTTTGAAACAACCTGTAGCAGATTCTGAAACATCCCGTATACCAGTAACTTCTAAAACACCCTGTATACTAATAACTTCTGAAACGCCCTCTCTCTGAAAAGACTAATCGGTCGTCGTTCGTCACACGGCGCAAATATGGATGGAGAAAGCAGCGGAAGAAGAGGAGTTTCCGGAAAAACTACGGAGAAAAAGTCGAATACAAAGGCACAATCAAGATTCCCATTTAGAACAAAACAACAGTTAGGTTCTCGGCGTGGCCAACGTTCCTCCATTGCTTTCTCTTCGAGTCTCCTCTTTCTCTGCCAAACACTCGGATCACAACGGAGGCTAACGAGCTGTTTCTATGTAGGTGCGTTGTGAATACTTCACCAAATTTCCCGCCTCAACACACTCCCGTTTGTATCAGATTTTCTCTCGCGTTGTTGTTCGCGTGTCTTCATTTGATCGTTTTAAAAGCAACTTCTACCTGTTGCTGTATTGTTCGAAAATTAGTAACTGAACCTTGTTAAACAACTGTCAGAAACTTGCAGAAATGTAGGTTAGTTACTCTTAGCTTTGTATCTGTACAGTTTACTAGGTGAATAATAACGTTTAAACCTGCAGTGATTTATGAACGACTGAAATAATTGTGTAAGTTCAATTGTTTAAAATGTATAAAATACTTAGTTTATGTGTATACATATAGTTTATCAAAGGGAGAAAAGATATGAGTGGAAAGTTTGAAGAGATGCTTAAAACTTTCTGTAACTACTACCAGTTTTCATAAGTGAGCGCTCTTGGTCCAAGCGATCACTTACCGAGTGAATTCTATATTTTCCGTCTCCGTAAAAACGTTGCTACAAGTACTTTTATAAATACGTCAAAAATACTCTTCACCGATAGATGTAAATCCAAAAATTTACAGTAATTTCTTGTTTCTCTTGTCATTGATCTTTCAGGGATATATCGAAAGTGAAGTTTACAATCCAAGTGGCTGTCGAAGTCGCTCACAAGTCATATAAAGCGTGGCTCACTTTAATCGAAGAGAAGTTCTTCGTAGCCGGTAATTCTGGCAACTGATAGTGATTAATCCGAGCAAACAAACAAACGAGATCCAATCCGGTGTTTCCTACGAATCAATTATACGCCCGGAGCGATTAAAATTCAGGCCAGTGTCGGCCACGGTGGAACGACATCAATCTGATCCGCAAAGTTTTCGGTCAGAGAACGGCGAACCGGAGGAACAGGGACAAGAACAATCGAGGGAGAGAAAGGAGATTACAATCTTCAGAGTTCGACGTTAGTAGAACAGGGGTCTAGTCACGGTGACAACGGTGAGGATTCGTGTACCGCAAACTGTGTCCCGTAATTCCCACCGATAACTTCTACTTCTGGAGCAGTGTGCTTCGTTAATAAGCGTGAAATTATACCGATTGTTGCCGGATTTTGCGGAGGGACAAAATGACACTCGGCGAATTCGCAGAAAACTTGGATGGACAATTTCTGAAGAAATATTTACAGGAGACGTGTAATAGGTTAATTTAAGCGTCAGTTATTACAAGTGTTCTGCACTAGTTACTCGGTAATTCACTGCCTTCGGGGCTTTGGAGGCGGGGACTGCAGAGCGATGTAGAGATATAGGAATGCAAGTGTATAGAAACATGGAGATATAGAGGTATAGGGATATGGAGATGCAAGTACATAGGGATATAGGGATATAGACATATAGGGATGAAGGGATATAGGGATATTGGAATTTTGATAAATGAGGAATTAGAGATATAAGGATCTGGGGTTATTAGGACTTGGGCATATGCTTCTAGGGAAATTTGGGAGATTTTAGGGACTAGGGAGATTTCTTAGGGAAATCTAGGGAAATTCGAATCAAGAGATGTGTATAGATATCTGGGTGGAACTTTGGAGACATTGAGACCTGGAATTTCAAGGATACGGAAATAAAGAGATCTAGGGATATTGAAATCTAGAGATATAGGAATGTGGGTACAAGAGTTTACCCTATTCTACATTACCCTAAAAATCACAAAAGGTTTATCGATGTAAGTATCCACAAGTAGCCTCAAAGCCTAACTTCAAAACCTTATCAGAGATCGACATCTTTTTGATATTCCCCCAAAGAAGAAGAGTAGATGGTAAGACGTAAAAGAAAAAGCACTGTTGAATGGAAAAGAGGCACGGAGATCGATGAAGAGGAGGAGGTTAACTGCTAACGACACAGTTTTCATCATGCACAAGAGAACGCTTTAGCCGAGGATTTTTCTAGTTAGCCGTACGTGCTCAAGGGAGCACCGTGGCGTCATGAGTGGTGCACTCGAGGTTGCAACAGCACCGAGTGCCTAGAATATCCGAAGGATGGAGTATAGCAAAGTCCACTTCGTGCTTCCTCGGTCTACAGCAGTGAAGTGACCCGCCAGACACCCATCAACGCCTCGGATACAGACGATGCAGTTAGCTTCTTCCACTTGTTTCCTTCGCCTTCCACTCACCACCTGCTTTTTTCCCTCGTTATGCAGCTTTCTAACCTCCCCTTTAACATTTCCCTGTCTTATCTTTTGGCGTTGCCACTTTGTACGTTAACGCGTTCGCTATCCCGAAAATGGCCATATATCGCGAGGTCCGTTTACTCTCGTGAAAATGGTGGTATCGTATTCTCACTGCTAAAGTGGTTCTGCGAACAACAATAGAAACAGTTGTAGAAAGAACCATGAGTGGTCATATAGGGAACGGCCATATAGGGATCACAGTACGATACTAAGCAAAATATGTAACTTTCCTATTTTTAAAAGGAAATAATATTTCCTTAATTAATATTAATTGGGTCAAATTCTGGGTCAATGAGATGCTTCAATATACAATGCATTTTAAATATTTATGGGACTATGTAAACGTATGCGCAGTCCTTAACCATGCAAAATAATTCTGCGCAGTGAAGTTATAACACTTTAATAAAGTGTATTTATTTATGTAAACTTCAGTGCGCATATTTATCAACTTCCGTTATCGACTGCGCATAGGATCAATGTTCAAGGTCACTGTCAAGATTCTTAATAAATTTTAGATATTAAAGACAATATTAGCCTTGAGTAAATTACTTTAGCTTCTGACACATTATACAAACTACATGAAATTTAAGATACTTGAATCCAGTGTATAATCCATGTTACATAAAACATGTGTAAAAATCATAGTTGAAAGATTGTAGTAAGACGATTTAATTTATCCACTCGGTAAGAGAGATTAAATGCACTTGGGTGAAACATGATGTGTCACTAATACCTTGCTTGTACCTACTTCAGATCAGTGGAGAGCAGCTTTCGAGGTATTATGCTACCTTTCTTTTCTTTCTCTTGCAGTGACTAAGATCTTATTACACAGAGATTAAAGTTACAGAAAACGAAAGTAACGCGGGTAATAATCGTCCCTGCAATATAGGAATATCAATTTCCTATTAGCGAGATACAATGATGTCTAAATGTACTTTCTGTTCAAACTGTCAGCATTGGGGCTTGCATTTACGGACTTTCAAATTTTACAATTTTCTTAATTTTAGGACTTTGGAGAAGTCTGGGATTTCGGGATTTTGGGTCTTTGGAGAATTTTAGGTCTTCATAATTTTTAATTTTTTTTTGGTTCGAAATCTTCACAGTTTAAGACCTTATAACTTTTAAGAAATTTGGGACTTTTGGAAGTTATTTGAGTCCTCAGGATTTTAGAACCTTAGGACTGTCGAGAATTTTGGGACTTTCGAAACCTTGATATTTTGGGACCACAAAATTTTATAAAATCGAAACCTGAAAAATTTGAAAAATTGTCACTTAAGTCCACAGTGTCCAACTTAATAAGTGAAGTGACTGAAGTTCAAAAATCAACCGCTTTTGCTTTCTCAACATATTCCGACACGAAATTCTCAAGTTTCTCACGCGTCGAAGTAACACGAGACGAGTAGGCGGAAGAGAACGAGGGCAACGAGAGCGAGCAAACAGAAGACAGTGGAAAGAGAACGGGTCGTGAGAAGACAGAAAGCTGGAAAGAAGGACAGTGTAACACGTGTAACAGACACGGAGGGTGGGAATAAACACGGAAATCCATTGTGGCGATACCTGATAACAGACGAAGTGCACGAAATAAAAATTCTAGTCCGTACTCTAACCTAACATTCACGCAATCGTACTAGAAACGTTAACTAACCAATACACTTCGATTCCATTTCAATTTCCGTATACATTAAGTTGGCGATGTATTAAATATGCAATTTCGAAAATAAAAGATTTGAGGACACAAAATGGCACTTATGGTCGGTTTAAAACTTAGAATTTTGAAGAAAATGGCTGCGTGAATAGTTCATTAGTGTTTTTGATACAAAATGGCTGCATAGGCGGTTCATTAATGTTACATGGCTGCTTGTCAATTTAAGTTAACAATGATCCTTCTAGGTAACTTCAAGACCAAACATTGATGACTAACCTAAAATGATATACAAGTTTAGAGTTTTAATATTAAAGAAAATGGCTACGTTAAGTCTCTAATGGATTCCGAGAAGTACAAACGATCGCGCTGAAATTATAACCACAGCTCACCGTTGTTTAAAGAAGAAAGTCCCTAAAAGGATTTTTGGTAACAAAGCTTCCTCTGCTGCCCTTTCAAAGTTTTTTACAGTTCCTACTAAATATATCCGAAAATATTGATCTTAGAGAAAAAAGTTTGAAACAAAAAATGAAGCTCGTAAAAAGCTCTACAAAGAAGGTTATATACACTTTTGACATAAACCTATTATTTTGGATGTTATGACCGAAACTTGGTAGTTGCCTAACAAACAGCAAAAATACCTTTGAGTGCAAAGGGTTATTTTGTAATATATGTGATCAGTACTTTGATCACATATATACTCCTCAAACTTTACTAAACTTCTAATACAACTCTTGAATCACCTATTTCATCTAATAGGTGATCTATCTATTAGATCTAACAAACTTACAAAACTCTTCGCGCAAGAAATCTTTCCAATTCGCAAACCTTCAAGTCGAACTTTTTGCAGTTAACCTCCGCACGCTATCGGCGTATCTAGTTGCAACTAATAAATCGATAACAAAACACGTGATTCATTGTCCGAGAGGTTATGGACTTCATTAGAAACAGTACAGAGCGCAGAATCTAGACCGACGGTAGACCGCGACGCTGTTCCGAGCAGAGATCAAGGTCGGTTGATAGAATAGAACGAATACAGGTGGTATCAGCGATCTCCGGCATGTTCAGGCTATATAGATGCAAGATTGCGAAGTAATGTTAACATAACTCCCAGCGAAATGAGTGGAAAATGATAGTACCAGGCGGTTTATGGATGTCTCCTGTCCGGACGCTTCTTTAACGCAACAGCTGATGTGGACAGCTTGATTTGTGTGGAAATAACGCTTTGTTGCAGTTCACTGGATGCGGCAATGATAACCTTGTAGAGAATGGTTCGCTGCTACGAATCGTTACGAGAGGTTTTTAACCTAGGCGCGTTGTTACGCTTACGAGAGCGGCAGAGTGCGCTGCTGGTCCGTGAGAAACCATTAACAATGTAGATAAGGTTGAACAACTTCCAAAAAGACGTCTCTTGGTACAATCCGAGAAATTCAGTTGATTTTGCGCGAATTTACTCGTTATGTCTGATAGAGTGAACTCTTATTTTTGAACAAATTCAAATTGAGGAAACTTTAGGAGAAAGGGTGTACTGCAGAAAATATGTACATTAATATGTCGTTCATTTTGTAATAAATGTGCTAACATTATGTCGTTCATTCTATAATAAAAGTATGTACTAATATTATTTTGTTGATTTTGTAGCAAATATATGTGCTAATATTATTTTGTTAATTTTGTAATAAATATATGTGCTAATATTATGTTGTTCATTCTATAATAAATGTATGTACTAGTATTATTTTGTTAATTTTGTAGCAAATATATGTACCAATATTATGTCGTTAATTTTGTAGTAAATGTACTAGTATTATTGTACTAATACTGCAGAAAGTATACGTATTAATATTATGCTAATGCATGAAGTGAAATCTTGAAAATTATGCGACTGTGTAATATTACCTCGTCGGACACGAACGTGATAAGATCACTTCGACCAGTTCAAAATGTGTTACACAGCTGGAAATTTATTTTTAAATAACAAGAACACTGTTGCGACCATTTTCCCCAACTTTTGCAATCCTCGCCAAATCCAGTGCCATATAGCGAGACTGCCTCGTACCCTACAATATTATCGATCTCCGAGGTCCAAATTGATACGATGTGAACTACATGTTCGAACTACCGTGAAATCATGCAAAACTTTCCATTTCAAGCAATAATTTCACGGCGATTTCTATGGGGCGTTAGAAGGGATCGATGATGCGAATGGCGTTGCAATGGTATGGATTAATCGCTCATGTGTGTCGCAGTGTCAGCAATCGGTGAAAATTAAACGACGCGGAATCATTAGGATTAACAAGTGGATATAAGTGGACCAAGAAATGAATTTGACTTCGGACTAGTTTATTTTGCTATGCGATGACTGTTCGAGTGTCCTCGAAGAATTTTTGTTTTACAAAGGCTCGGGCGTACAATTTTTGTGACATTGCAGAGGGAAAACAGTTTCTTTTCTATTGGTTTAGCCGAAATTCGGGTGGAGATGGAAATGAGTATGAAGTCTTTTCCCAAAAGTGACCTAAGCAAGTAATAAAACCAATCAATACCTCGAATAGAAAACTGCAAACAAAAGACTACTAAGGTTAAGGATTCAGATGTGAATACTCGCTAAAATGTAATGACTTGGGTCTTATTGCTCCTACGGGTAAATTGATCTGAAACTACAAATGAAGAAGAAACCGGTAAACTATTGTATCGCTAGAAATTTGTACTGAAGTATATAATAATTCTATATTATGCATTCCAAGACGCAACATTTCAAAAATGAAAATACTGAATCTCACATCTTTCAGTGTGACGAAGAGTTTTCAATTAAACAACGCAGTTTTTGAAACAGCCTGTACGTCACACGTAAAGATTACTATCGCCCACATAAAGCAACAAAATGCATAGTTGTTTCAAGTTGGCGACGCAGATTTATCGCAGCTCTGGTTATCCATTTCCGTGGCATAAATCTTCGCGTGTCTTTACAAAATCGGGACCCTCTCGTGCAGCAGATTACTACCGTTGCGTTTCTTACACTTTCGCGTGTGCTGTGACGCATCATGTTATATCGTAACTTATGACGCAGATATCGTTATTAAAAAGCTTTTTCGCGTATCTGAACGCCGTTCCTAACACGACTTATCGTAAGTACCGTGTTAGTACAACCACGAGACTTTCCGTCGCCCTGAGCTACGCCCAGTGGCGTATGCAGCATTTTTTTTAGGGGTGACTAGCGCTAGCTTCACTAATAACGTTTTATAACAGACGCATCAATAGAGTGACTTTTGGAAATTTGGTAATTTATAAAACTTTGTGACTTCTTACGTAAAGTAATACCATTTTCAATTTTGGACACGAAATTGAAAAATCTGCAAATTTGTATATTTGTGAATTCAAATCATTACAACTTTACAAATTTATGAACTGTAAAAATTTTTAATGGTCTGAAATTTTTTTATTTTTGATTTTTTCAGTCATCAAATTTTGAAATTCTTAATTTTTAAATTTGGGACTTCTCAAATTTAGGCACTTTCGATTTTGGAAAATTGCAAGTAGAGAAATAGAAAAATTCCGGAAATTTACAAAACTTGAAAAATTAAAAAGTAAAAGGCTGGGAAATTTAGCAAATTAGTAAGTTTAGAAATTAAAAAAAAGAGAAACATTACAGCTTGAAAGCTTGCAAGACTGAAGGTGATCAAGCTTGCAAAGTGAAACGTGATTAGGCTTGCAAGCTCTGATCTTATCGAGCTTGTAATCTCAAAGGTGATTAAGCTGGCAAGCTCAAAGGTGGATAAGCTTGCAAGCACGAAACCTAGGAAGTTCAACTGTTCGAAAATGTTCGATGATGTAAAAGAACAAAAGCTCAAGGTTCAAAATGTGAAAAGATCGGAAAGCTTGCAAACTTAAAAGTTCGAAAATATACAAACTTAACAATTTAAAGACTTGAAAATTTAGGAACTTGCAAACTTGAAGACTTGAAAGCTTGAAAACACAGAAACTTGAAAGCTTAAGAACTCAAAAGACTTAGAATATGGTAACCTGATAACTTGAAAGCTTGAAGACTTGAAGATTTGAAAACTTGAATGTTTTAAAATATAGAAAACTTGAAAGATTAAAATGTACAAAACTTAAAAGCTTGGAAACGTAGATGCTTGAAAGCTTCAGATCTCAAAAGATTTAAAACATGGTAACCTGATAACTTGAAAGCTCGAAAGATGGGAAACTTGAAAGCTCAGAAGCTAGAAAACTTAAAAGCTTAAAAGCTAGAGAACTTGAAGGCACAAAAGCAAGAAAACTTGAAAGCTCAACCCATAGAAAACTTAAAAGCATAAAAACATGAAATCTTACAAGCTTAAAAACTTGAGGATTTGGAAATTTGAAAGCTTAAAAGCTAGAAAACTTGAAAGCTGAAAATCCAGAAAACTTAAAAGCTCAACACACAGAAAACTTAAAAGCATAAAAACATGAAAGCTGAAAAACTTGAGGATTTGGGAACTTGAAAGCTTAAAAGCAAAAGAACTTGAAAGCTCGAAAGCAGGAAAACTTGAAAGCTCAACACACAAAAAACTTAAAAGCATGAAAACTTAAAAGCTTAAAAACTTGGAGATTTGAGAACTTGAAAGCTCGAATGTATAATAGTGAAAAGTTCTCAAGTATCAACATGAATCATAGAAAACGTCTTGTTTGATTCATAGGTTAGTTACGCCAATGGTTTCATAGTGTAAATTCACACCGTGCCGTTTTGTTTCAACGTGTTAAGCGTTTCCTGTGACAAGATGGAAAGTTTGTGCGGCTGTAGCGCGGTTTGCTGGGTTCAACTGACTTTTGAATAATAGTTGCGGAGTTAAGTTCACTGTCTGATACGAAGCATCGACTGCAAATTGTTTGTATGCTCGAATGAAGGCTCTGTATTTATTGTTTCACTCTATTTACTCGTGTTTATAGAAGATTTACTATCTGGTTGACTGATGAGAACGACTGACAAATTTTCTCAATAATATATTTGCAATACTAATGAAATACTTATATAAACATAACAAATTATAAAAATATAAATTCTACATAAACTTAAATATTTATATATATACAATTATACATGAAGTTTATAAATATATAAAAGTGGAAAGACTTTAGGGATTGTTTATTATGGTGACTTTTTTCATGAAGAACAATTTTCAATTTTGAAAATTAAATTGAAAAATCTGTAAACTTGCGTATTTGTGAATTCAAATTATTACAAATTTACAAATTTACAAATTCCCAAGTTGTGAAAATTTTGAATTGTTTGAATCTTGAATTCTTGAATTTTCCAGTTATCGAATTTTGAAATTATTGATTTCAAAACTCGAAACTTTTCAAATTTGGGCACTTCCAATTTTGTAAAATTGCAAGTACAGAAATTGAAAAATTTTAAATTGAATAATTAAATCACTGAATAATTGAAAATGGTGGAATTGAATAATGGAGAAGATAAATAATTGAATAATTGAAAAATTGTGTAATTGAAAAATTGAGTCACTGAATAATTGAAAAGTGGAACAATAGAGTAATTAAGAAATTAAATAATTGAGAAATAGATGAACTGCAAAACAGAAAAATTGAAAACTGGAAAATTGAAAAATTGGAAAATTGAATAATAGAAAAATTTGAGAAATGGAAATATCCAACTCGACCCAACCTAACCAATCCTGACAAAACCAAACCTAACCTACCCTAATATAATTTAATCAAACCTAACCCTACCTAACCATCACCTATCTCTACTAATAAATCCACAATTTCAAAGCAACCCGTGATTTCAAATAATTATATCACACCGCAACATTTCTCGCGTGTTTCATTTGATCTCAATCAAATTCTGTTTATTCGATAAAATAAACTGTTCACCCGATGCAACAATTTCTATTGTTTTATTGTTTTTGTTTAATGGATTCATATGTACGTATTTCATTTAAATACGCAGTCCCGTTGATTGATAGGTTAAACCGTGTTTTATTTTCGACTCATCGTTATTTTGCGTTTCGCTCGAAATCACTTTATCTCAGTTAATTTAATTTTTTCGAAACAAATATAATTTGTTTCATTGAAAATATTGTCCGGAAATTCCGTCTACATTCGAGATCGAAAAATACTTTAAACCGCGCATGTTTGATCTGTTAATTGGACTTTATTTCACATCGGTGAACATGCGAGTTTTAACGACAATGGATTTTCAAGTGGGAAATTTTCACAATGCTGAAATTCATTTTCGTTCGCCGTTTTCAAATATATACATCGGTTTCTGAGAATTAAACATTTCAGCATTCATTTTGCAATTTCGGTTATTTATTTACTTCGACGTTTCATTATTGACAATTGTTATTTCAATTTTTCACTTTATTTTAAAGATTCAATATTGCAAATTGTAATTTCAATCTTTCACTTATTTCAAAATTTTAATATTGCAAATTGTAACTTTAATTTTTCACATATATTGAAGTCATAATATTGTAAATTGTAACCATAATTTTTCATTTACTTTAAGGTGTTAATATTGCAAGTAGTTATTTCAGTCTTTCACTTACTTTGAAGTGTTAATATTACAAGCTCTTCCATCAAATTTTAACTTATTTCAAAATCACAGTATTGCAAATTGCCACTTCAATTTCTTCCTCATTTTGAAGTTTTAACAATATGAATTTAAACTTCAATTTCTTACATATTTTAAAGTTCTAATAAATTGAATTTTAACTTGCTTTAAAGTCTTAATGTTATAAATCATAATTTTCAATATCATAAACCAAAACATCAATATTAACAAAAATTAAATTTTTACTTCAAAGTACTAACATTTATCATGATATTTGATCAAATATTTTGAGCGAAATGTTAATTTACAATTTCAGCAGAAAAAGTTGGGATTGAATTAGGTCACATGTTAAACAAACGGAAATTAAAACGGAAATTCCGTGGATTATTCGCAAGGCTCGTAATCCGCTCGCCAAAGATTAAAAATCCTAATTTACGTTAATTCGTGAGTTTACATTCTTAATTCGGTGAAAATGTTACATTAATATTCAGAGCCTTTTAATAAGACCTCTCTGCGATATATTACACGACTTTGTTGCAGAATTTTTCGCCTGCAATTGACAACCAGGAAATGAACGTACACATAAAATAACAAGATAACGTACTAATTTAACATGTTAAAAATATATATTTTAGAGTTTTTTTGGGGGAAAAGTGTATTTAAACTCGAATTATAAACTTATATTTTGTGTTAGGCTGTTTTCTGACAATTCTATTATATTTGAGAACAATATAGGTACATTTACAGATGATTTAGAGAACAATTATTTAAGATTGTGGGATTATGGGATCTGGGATTGTGAGATTATGGGATTTTGAGATTTTTGGATTGTGGGATCTGGGATTGTGGGATCTGGGATTATGAGTTTGGAGATTGTAGGATTTGGGATTGTGGGATTTGGGATTGTGGGATTTGGGATTGTGGGATCTGGGATTGTGGGATCTGGGATTGTGGGATCTGGGATTGTGGGATCTGGGATTGTGGGATCTGGGATTGTGGGATCTTGGATTGTGGGATCTGGGTTTGTGGGATCTGGGATTGTGGGATCTGGGATTGTGGGATCTGGGATTGTGGGATCTGGGATTGTAGGATTTGGGATTGTAGAATTTGGGATTGCAGGATTTTGGGATTGTTGGATTTGGAATTGCAAGATTGTAGAATTTGGAATAGTGGCGACGTGGGTTTTGGGGACTTGGGATTGTAGGATTTCTTACTGTGAAATCGTGGGATTTGGGATTGTGGGATTTGAGATTGTGGGATTTGAGATTGTGAGATTTGGGATTGTGAGATTTGGAATTATGGGATGTAGGACAGTGGGATTGTGAGAGTAAGGATTGTGGGGTTTGGGATTGTGGAATTATGGAATTCAGTATTGTAGGAGTTTGAAAATGTTGTAATTCAAGATTACAGGATTTGGAATTGTGGAGTTTGGGATTGTGAAATTGTAGGATTTTAGGATTGTGGGATCTACAATTGTGCAATTTGAATGTGTGGGATCCGGGATTGTGGTATAGTGGGATTCGAGGCAGTGGAATAGCAGTGGATTGTGGAATGGACGGATTTAAAGTGTGAAATATTTAAAATATTTAATGTTATGATTACGAGATTCACAGAATTGTGAGAATCTGCAAATGTAACAATCTAAAATTGTTTGATTGTGGGATTCTAAGAATTTATAAATGTCAAGATTTGAAAATATACAAACTCCCAAATGTGACTTCCTATTAAAATTTAGCAACCTGAAAATTCGTTAATGTTCAATTTGAAAATGTAAAATTTTCACAAATGATATATGTGAATGTAAATTTTACGAAGTATGATAAATATAAAAACTGTCAAATCTAAAAATGTATAGTAACATGTCTACTAAATATTTGCAGGACCCAGTACTATTACCCATTTAAATTAATCATTACAAATACTATTCCCCTGTCTATTCACTGCAGCAACCCTGCCATACCCTCATATGGGTCATACGTCCAAGTACTGAACTGCGTACATTGTATTCGGTTATGTCATGCAGCATCCGCGATGTGTATAATTTCACGTAACTCGGTATATACTTTCTAGCGAAAATCCCCTTCATAATTCAATTAATGCAAATTACGGAAACAGTAGCTGAAGAGGCAGGTAGTTACCGCCGTTTCCTAAGGCTATACGGTACCGTTCGTACGCGTAAATCTACACACCGAGTCCCGAACTCTCCAATTTATGATTTGTTACGCCCACGCGATCGTACTGCGAGTCGGCGGCCATTTTCGTACTCGCTGTACCACGTCGTTCTCAGGCCATGTTTCAGTAGTCGGTAAAACGTGTCGAATCGTGCGAACGGGTGCGGGATAATTCGGTATAATAACTGACATAATTGTGAACATGCAGCATTAACACCTACAGCCGTCGATACGTTCATGCTGCCCTAAGGCGCTGCGCACGTGACGTCGTGTGCGTACCTTTGCAAATACGGAACTTGCAGTCGAGTGATCTTCGGTTAATAAATTTTCATCATTTTGTTCGAGAACTTGTGTTAGGTATTAGAAATAGCTTAATTAGGTGTATAGAGGTATGGGATGTGGAATATGGGGATTTGGGAACAAAGATGTGGATGTGAGGATTTAGATGTGGAGATATAATTTTGTTGTCTCAAGTTTCAACGTTTTTGGGATACTTTAAGGGGGGCAATACCTTTAGAATCTTAAAAAATTGCAAAATTTTTTTTTTCTATAAAATGTTCGTGCAACATCTCAAAAATATAGTCTAAAAATTTTAAAGCGTAATACGGAGCCCTTTTGATGTTATGGCCGATTATTGTGACTCATGTCTGGTATCGCGTCGCAGATATTCACGCGCCCGGTGCGGAGGGCTATGTAGCAGATTTGTTATTATCATGCCATTGCAGTGTTAGAAATTTTGTATTTTTACGGAGAATGAGCTTATGGAGAAAAATCAACTGAAAAATCAAGCCCAAGGATTATTATATGGCGCAGGAATCGCAGATTAGTTGGTAAATCATGAAATTATTCAGGTTTTACTTATCGAAACTTTAAACGCATTTTTCGCAAAACTACATTTTTAAAATTGCCGTGACTGATAACTCAAAAACTAGTTCATCAATCGCGCTCAAATTTTTCGCACATATCCATGACAATACTATCTAACATATGAACCTAAATGTACGAAATAAATTTAACATTAAAGTCCTCTTTTATTGCAAAATATTGCGAAAATTTTCAGTAAAATTCAAAGTTTTTCTTTAAAAGCGCGCCATCTCTTCAATTTTCCATATTTTTCACATTTCTTAGGTTCATCTACTAACTGTGAATGTTAATAATCGAAACATCGTTTGCAAACTTGTTTCAGACCAATGTAACTAAAGCTAGAAGCCATGCCATTTCACGAGACGCGCCGAAACACTTCCAGGAAAGACTATCATAATTCCGCCATTTTTAAATATTTTTAAAAAAAGAAAATATGTTGTAATAGGCAATAGTTATAATAAATTATACCTGAAATTTCGAAAATACAAGACAAAGATATCCTATACAAAAAAATTCACAAATATCAGCTTAATTTCATCTATCTAAAGGTATTGCCCCCCTTAATTCCAAACCTTACAATGACAAACATCACAAATCCAAATTCCAAAATTTCGTCATTTCAAATCCCAAAATCCTATAAGCTCAAATCCAAAAATTCCATAATCCTAAATTTCATAGTATCAAATTCCACAGTCCAAAATTCTATAATCACTAAATCCCAAATTACATAATTCCAAATATAGCAATCTCACAACCCTAAATGTCACAATCCTAAATGCT
Source organism: Megachile lagopoda (assembly GCA_036983795.1). Classification (NCBI taxonomy): domain Eukaryota; kingdom Metazoa; phylum Arthropoda; class Insecta; order Hymenoptera; family Megachilidae; genus Megachile; species Megachile lagopoda. The sequence continues at coordinate 4,636,294 of CM072793.1, forward strand.
ACAACCCCAAATTACCATATGTCCAAACTCCTACCATCGCAAATCCCAAAATCCCAAATCTCACAATCCCAAATCCCACAATCCCAAATCTCACAATCCCAAATCCCATAATCCCAAATCCCACAATTCCAAATCCCATAATCCTAAATTCCTACATTTTCAAACACCTACAATCCCAAATCCCATAACCCCACAATCCTGCAATCCCAAATCCCAAAATCTCACAATTCCAAAACCCCGCATCCTATAATTTCAAATCCCATAACCACAAATTCCTCAACCCCAAATCCCACAATCCTGCAATCTCCAATCCCATAATCCCACAATCCTAAGTCCTAATACCCCATGATCCCATAATCCTAAGTTCCAAAATCACATGATTTCACAATCTGAAGTCCCAGATTCCCATGATCCCACAAACTTAACTCCCAAAATCCTATAACCCCACAATCCTACGTCCCAAAATCCCACAATCTCAATTCCCAAATCCCCACACCTCCAATTCATCACCAATGAAACGAAATACACTACAGTTCCAACCCACGGTTCCTATGAAACATTTTATCCTATCACTCAATTCTACCCAATAACATCTAACCTTGAACTCCCATATCAAACTAAATTTTGATGCAATCTCCAGCAACGAGGTGGTAGCGATATATTTTTGAAACACCCTGCATTATTAGCATATGTGTGTCAGGGTCATCCCAGAGTTGAGTTGTCGAAAGAAGACAAGCTCTTTTTCAAGCATTCAGGTTATACTTCACAGGCCGATCGATCAGCCCATTCACGCTCTGACTGTGTCACCGGCTATTCATTCTGAATGGAACCAGTCCACCGTGTAAATCGAAGGTTAACACGTATCAACGCGAACTTCTTGCTTCCTCTTCAACCTAAATCCGGCACCGTTCAAGAATTAATGGCGGCCCGTCGCCGCCGGAGCAGCTCCACAAAGCGCAGGGTTATTTGATAAATCGCCGCGCTGTTGTGGCGAAGTTTTAGGAGCAACCGCGCTCGCGGTCGATCGCTCGATCAACTTGCATTAACAGTTACGAAATGCCAGACACACGCGGAATATCTGTCGTTCCGTAATAGCCGTATTAATCCAGGCGGCCGCGTTCCGTGGAATTTCGTGTTATGCAGCGAAATCCATTAACCGTGTCGGCGAATCGATAGACGCTGCGAGTTTCGTCAGATCGAGATACTCGAAAGATCCGACGAACACTCGGAACTCGGTATTTCCCTGCGCCGGGGGGTTACAGGGCGGAGCCACGTGCAGACAAGCACCTTACAAGCAATCTTTACACAATTTATACTCATTTTGAACTAATTTTTATACTTGGACGAAAGTCTTTTAATTCTAGTACTTTTTAATTATTGAATTAGTTATTCGACAGAAGTTACAGCTCGGAAATTTTTAATAAGTTTTGAAAGATTAGATTGGAATATTGGAGTAACTTAATACTGTTAGGTTGGCATCGATAAAATTAACTGTGCTGAACTCACCCGTTTGTTTGATCACTGTGCAGGTTCAAAATGGCGTGAATAGCTTACCTGGAACAGAACAGAAAATACAATGTTAAACATTTGTGATACAATGTTAAACATTTGTGATACAATGTATAGACAAAGAGTTTGTCAGACGTAGATGATCAGACTTAAATAGTCAAACATTGAGTCAGTTCTTTTACTTTGAATCGACCTCACGCGCCATCACGTGAGTTGACATCTGTAGTTCGTATAGTATATGTATTATATACGAGAATGTGAATAAAACTGTATAGAAGTATGTAAATATATTTTTGTATGAAATGTGTTATAGTACCTGAACCAAGAAAATTGTTATTATGCATGTAAGTGTTGGTATAATGTTTTTTTATTTATGTTATAAGGTTCGTAACTTATCAATGGCATACCAACTCACGCACATGGTTCATTGCTTCGAGATTCAAAACGATTACCGTTAAGTTACCCCGGGTCGTTGAGTAGGAGTGAAAGCTCGCTGAAGTTCATGTGCATTACACGAACCTCAAGCTGTTATTTCATGAAAGCTGTAATACGGTGATGACAGTGGTGTGAACGGAACATGACCGAAGGGAACGGAACACGCCTTCACTTCGCTACTGTATCTAATACAGTACAACTGTATTTCACTTTTTGCATGTATCTTTGTGAACACCAGGAAATTTTGTGAATATTTCCTTGATTTAAGATAATGTGAATTATACAAATTTTGAGATTTTTTAATAGTCTTATTCTAGGATTTTCAAATTATAGGATTCTCAAATTCTAGGATTCCCCTCTTAAATTTCCAAATATTTGGATTCGGGATATGACCAATTTTTGGATATCATGTATACAAATTTGAAAATTTAATTTTATAATTCCTAAATTCTCAAATCGTCTAATTCCTGCATTCTCAAATTTTCAAACTTTCAAATTCTCAAAATCTCAAATTGTTAAATTGATAAATTGTTAAATTGTTAAATTATTAAATTGTCAAATTGTCAAAATGTCACATTGTCAAATTGTCACATTGCCTAATTGTCACATTGTCAAATTGACACATTGTCACATTGTCAAATTGTCACATTGTCAAATTGTCACATTGTCACATTGTCAAATTGTCACATTGTCACATTGTCACATTGTCAAATTGTCACATTGTCACATTGTCACATTGTCAAATTGTCAAATTGTTATATTTGTCAAATGGTCAAATTGTTCAAAGTGTTCAAATTGTCATATTTGTCACATGGTCAAATTGTTCAAATTGTTCAAATTATTCAAATTGTTCAAATTGTCATATTTGTCACGTGGTCAAATTGTCAAATTGTTCAAATTGTTCAAATTGTTCAAATTGTTCAAATTGTCATATTTGTCACATGGTCAAATTGTCAAATTGTTCAAATTGTTCACATTGTTCAAATTGTTCAAATTGTTCAAATTGTTCAAATTGTTCAAATTGTCAAGTTTTCAAATGATCAAATTGTTAAATGGTTAAAACAGTTCCAATTGTCAAGTTATCAGTCAGACTGGCAAATGGTCAAATTGCCAAAATATCAAATTTTCAAGCTTCCAACTCTTCAAATTCCTCAATTCTCAAATCCCCAAATTCTGGTATTCCGAATTTTTCAAATTCCTGAACTCAATCTCCAAATTTCCAGATAACCAAATATTTAAACACCCAATTGCCCTGTCGAATTTGAAAATCTGAGTTTTCAAATCCTGAAATGAAGAAGGTACATATATCAAGTTGAAAGTACATGGTAACAAGGGTAGTTGGAGAAGAGGGCGAGTTCTAAATAATCATCCACGTGTGCGAACGGCATAGTGACACGACCATTCGTCGTTTGTCACTGCAGTATAGCACAGGGTCCGCGAATCCGACTGCGACACTGCTCGTAATGACGTTATGACGAGCTTACAATAACGATCGTTGATGCGTGGGTTTGCACTGCAGACTGTGCAGTAACGGTAAAGAGATCCAGTGTCGTATAGGTTTCGCTTACACTGGCTTCAGCGAGTGTTCCGCAATTTCTTCACCGACTTCAAGCTTAATGTTAAACACCCAGAAACTATAAAATATCAATTCAATAAATTATATTTTCAATTGTCCTTCATAAACTCCGAAAACCTATAAAGAACGTAGTCAAAATTTCTAAGATAAACCTATGATCTAGGGAAATCTAGGGAATATAGATAAATAAGAATATCAGAAAATCTAGGAAGTACCTAAGACAAACCTAGAACCAAGAGAAATCTCAGAAAAGTCTACACAATTCAGAAAAAGTATTCCATAAGACCCGTTCCCTAAATACACGCGCGTTTAATTCACGTTCCGTAAATTCTCGGCGAAAATCGTGCACAGACGGAGCACTTGTATAATATAAAATATCGGAGAACAGCGAGAGTTAAAAACTGAAAATGTTCGTTAATTAATTTCAGTTTCAAGAGTCTCTCCTATCTGTCTCGAAAGAGTTGCGAAGATCGATAGCGTCGGGTAAGAGATTCTGAAAATTGTTCATTAAACAAGACGCGGAGGATCGAGGCACTTAAGGCTGAAGAAGAAGCAGCAGCAGCAGCAGCATCGTCGAGCGATATCGAATTTCCTTGATACAAGAAGAAGCGAAACTGGAGCAGACGCCGGAAGGGACTGGGAACAAGCGTACTGGAACAATAGCAATTGACAACCGAAGCGAACAGCGACTCACGGCTTATAGAATCCTCTGTGTCGGTTACGATCGACGCCGCAACCGACGAGAAATTGAGATTTATGCGAAGAACGCCGCGAGAGGACTACGATACCTCTTGTTTTATGGCTGCATCCAAAACGGAATTTATAGCGAGTAGGGGGGATTGTCGTCGATAAATATGAATGGCCTCCCACAGCAATTATTATTAATACGTTACTAGTCGTGCCGCGATGGGTAAATCCTGTTTATGCCCCCCTGAAATATTTGCGGTTCGAATGTGTTCATAAAACGCCTCCGACTGTTTATTATACACAACTTTAACACCTTCCGTCTCTCAATAACTCTTCTCCCAGACACGTTTCTCACGCAAGCTTGAATCTTTTCAAAATTTACACTTCCGAATGTATTTCTGCACTTGGCAGCTCTAACTCTCTCGTTGAACAGCTTGCTAAATTCGTTTCACGTTATTATTTCTGTATTATTGTCTACTTCTGTGTCACACGTTTGCAGATTCAGTTAAAATATATTTATTTCAGTATTTGTGTAATTAGAAGAAAAATGCATTGGAAGTTTAACAAAATTGCAGACTACGAAGTAAACGAGTATGGTGCTTGATAAATATTCACTACGTACGTAACCGCTAGATTAGTAACCGCTAGATCGGTAACCGCTAGATTAGTAACCGCTCAATAAACATTCGCTCGAAAAATACCCGTTGAAGAAACATTCCTTTGTACAAATTAAATAAAATAATACACAGAATAGTAAAATAATTACAATACACCTCATGGGAATATTAAATATTCGATTTCTATGATAATAAAACCTGTCAAATCCTCAACGTCGACGTAATTGTAGTACATCGAAATAGATAAATACTCACTAGATAAATTCCCCTTTAAGGAATATCCCTTTGTTCACATGAAAAGATGAGTATTACATAAAATAGTTGCAGTATATGGTGTTATTAAATTGCAAGTTTCTATAAAGTAGCCAGGTATACAGTCGACGTGGACCATGGAAATAAACACCCGTTTGATAAATACCCCATTAAGGACTATCTCTGTACTTATGAAAAGATAACGAGGGAATACATAGAATAGTAAAATAGTTGCAGTATGGTGGTATTGCAGGCTTTTACGTTAATATACCCTGTCGGACCCTCAATGTCGAAATAATCGTGCAACATTGAAATAGACAATCAGCCGCTCGATAAATCCCCGATTAAGGGACATCTGTACGCATGAAAAGATGATGAGGTATTATACAGAATAGCAAAATGGTTGCAGTATGTCTACTATGCTGACATTAATTTGTGGGTTTCTATGTTAATAAGAGCTGTCAGGTGTCTTCAACGTCGACGCGGTCATGAAACGTCGAAACGTCAATGATGCAGACGATGAATAGAAGACCGTGTATTAGGAACTGAACGCATTAATTTCCATTAGCATATGAATGAAGCGAACGGTATTACAGGAGTTACGTACACGCGCAACTCCACGCTTCATTCATCCCGTGAAACGCATCCTTTCATATTAAAATCTTGCTAGATCGATAATTCGAATGTACCGTGCGTTAACTGGTTTTCGCTGCTACCTCCACGAATAATTGCTACTCCTACCGGTTCGACGCTTCCGCCGGAAGTTGCAGCGAAGCTTCATGCATACGATTGTTACGCAACATCAACTTTTGTTCTTTTTCAAATTAACACCGTTGACCCGTCACAGTTTTCAGATCATATTGCATTGTACCATCGACAAGAAGGACTCTTTGTTCTGAGCAATCGGTGCGCGCTCATCAGAGGATGTGCATATACAGGTTTATTTAAAAATAATTTGAAAAATATGGATGATACGAAAAAGTATTTCCGACGAAATTTGTAGGGTACATAGGAACGTATATGTTGCCTAAATTTATTTCACCTTTGAATGACCTTGAGAGGCTAGGTGAAGGTGTGCATCTCAGGTCTCAGGGCTGAACATGTTATACACCGCACGTGGTTTATTTGAAAATATGTAAATAACTTGAAAAATATAAATGATACGAAAAAGTATTTCCGACGAAATTTGTAGAGTACATAGGAACATATATGTTGCCTAAATTTATTTCACCTTTGAATGACCTTGAGAGGCTAGGTGAAGGTGTGCATCTCAAGTCTTGTGACTGAACATGTTACAGTGAGTGGTATATTTGAAAATATGTAACTTGAAAAATATAAATGTTACGAAAAAATATTTCAGACGAAATTTGTAGAGTACAATGGGGTATATATGAAGGTTATATTTATTTGACCCGTCAGTTACTCCGAAAAAATATTTCGTGAAGTGAGTACCATAATTCACAGAATATGTACACGAATCGTATCAGTGTAGTTCCATGTGACGTCACTGTGTCCCTGAGTGCTGAGTTTGCTCACAGGCTGTTCTTCATTTTATGATACGTGAATTGTAGCTGTACAGATGGTGCTAGTGTATCGTTTGCATTTTCTAAACGCTGTGGTCTAAGAAATTAAAGTATCTTCCAGTGCCACAAAAAAAATTATAAATTCGGTTGTTTTTGCACCATTTCCTTTTATTTGCCATATCGGAACGTGCAAACGCGATGGGATTTATTGACACACGAGGGATGAAGTTGGTTATGTAACCCGGGCAAACAGACCGAAAACGTGTTTGCTTTTAATATTTCAAGATTCAATGTTTTTCACGCTCCGCTAGCTTTTCACGGGGCTATGAATAGACGTGAAAAGCTTGTCTGTAAAAAGGCATTGAAAGGGAGGAAACAAAGGGCCGATCGACGAATGCATATGCATTTAAACCGATGGTGCAACAGACACTCTGTTTTGATTGCGCAGATACTCTTTTTTACGATTTTCGTTTTTACTATCGGGTTTTCTTTGAAATTGACATCACGGTAATAAAATTTTTGCAACTATGGACCTGGATTCCTCGAAAACATTTTACCTGGGTTGTGTTCGATGACAGGTTTGTTTAATTTTCGGAATTTGGGGATTTCTACATTTTTCTGATGTTCTTCTGATGTTCTCAACTTTTCAATCCTGATGTTTTGCACTTCACCTTTCGAAAATTTTTAAATTCCACTACTCAAAAAGGTAGAAATTTTAGAATTTGCATATTTGTAACTTTGGAAGTTTGAGTATTTAATAGTTTAGAAATTTGGCCATTGAGAAACTTGAAATTTTCAGATGTGAAAATTTAGAAAGATGGCAATTGAGAAGTTTGAAATTTGCAGATATGAATGTTTGCAGATTTCGGTACTCGATTTGGAAATTTGAAGACTTGAAAACTGAACTATTAAAATTTGAAATTGTAGAAATTCGTGAATCAAATTTGAAAATGATATAAAACTTGAAAATGTAAAAATTTGCTAAATCTCCAAATTACTACAACTACGATTTTGGAATTAAAATAAACATTAAAAACAGTGAAATGAAAAAAGAACTTTCCAAAAGTTTCGTACATAAAACGAATCGAAATCCCAATTTTCTTTCAATATCGCTCAAAGTTACAGGACGCAAATATAGAAAGGGAGAAAAAAAGATCGCAGAGAGAAAAAGGTTAATAGTGAACGAAGAGAACAAAACGAGCTCTGGTCCGCAATCGGTCGATCCTCATTACCGTTGGAGAAGAATGTGCCAGTAGCACACTCGAGAGTACATTGCGAAACGGCACGAGCGTTTAGTGGCCATTATGAAAGCTGTAAATCCGATTCGACGATACGGAAGTCCCGCGAAAAGCCTATGTAGTGACGTGTCTAGCTCTGCGAAAATAGAGGACATTTTTGGGACTCTGAGTTTACGGTATCTCGCGTTCAACTTTGCAATTTTCTAATTTATAAATTGAAACGTTTATAAATTTAGGAAATTGCAATTTTTGGTCGAACTTAATTATAGATTTTTATGGATTTTAATTTACAAATTTTTATATTAAGAAATTTCCACATTTGGGTATTTTTAAATTTACAAATTAGCAAAATTAAATTTCATATTTATTTAGAGCTTTAAACACTCAAATTTAAAAATTTCAAAAGTATAAATTCTTATATTTGGAAGTTTTAGATGTACAAATTTTTAATCACACAAATCCTGAAATTAACAAACTTCCAAAACCACAAATTCTCACAGTTAGTGTAATTTTAGTATTCTATAAATTTTTAACCTCAAATGTTCTGAAATCGACAAACATCCAAAATCTTCATAACTAACAAGTCTCCCAAAATAAAAAACCTCCACAATTAACAAGTTTCCCAAATGCACCAATTTCTCAAAAAAAATTCTCAAATTTAAAAAAGCTTCAATTCATCAGCATGAAATAATTTTCCACTGCTAATTATTACCACAAACAAGTTCCAGCAATGTGCAATATAACAAGAGTGAACTAAATCAAGTATGTCCGGGCGGCAGAGACAGTATAGACGGCCCTGGACTTATATGACGCATTTTATCCAAGCAACCACAAGATCCGTCGGCTGTTTGCGTCTTTCGTTGATGCACGAGCACACCTTTGCGTTGGTCCAACGATAATAAATGCCCCATGGGGTATTCGGCGCTAATTGCGCGGCGAGTTACACAACCAGAGGCAAGAAAAAGATGTACGATAATAGAAGTGCGGTTGTTGCACTGAAATTAGACTCGTTGAATGACAAACTGTTCAATTACACGGTCCGTGTGCGTTGCAGTTGTATCGAAGAGCGGTATTAACTCTCTAACGAGCTATCCGACGCACAAATGTCCGGGCGCAGACAAATTTTACTACCGACCTAATACTTACGGACGGCGATATATGAAATCCTTTAGTAATGCCGCGGTGATGCGAGGTACAGTTCGTGCCAGAAATTTTTATTCGTCTGTGCAGTTAGAAAGAATATTGAGAATTTTGGAACTGGATTATTTAAAAATCTTGAAAATCTCAAAATTTAGAAAGTTATGAGAGAATTTTAAAATTTGATTGTTTAAAAACTTGTCAGAAATTTTTATTCGTCTGTGCAGTTAGAAAGAATATTGAGATTTTTGGAACTGGATTATTTAAAAATCTTGAAAATCTCAAAATTTAGAGATTGTGTCATGAGAGAATTTTAAAATTTGTTTGAAAAATCAGATCAACTTGAAATTTAACAATTGGGTCACTTGAAAATTCATAAATCATTTGAAAGTTTATAAAAAGAACCTAAAATTTGGTGAAGTAAATCAGAAAATTGTATAATTTTATAAATCAACAAATTTAAAGCCTAGAAAATTTAAAAAATTGAATTTCTAAATGTCTAATTGCACATTATAGAAATGTCTCTGACGTATAATGAAGTTTAATTGAAATTTACATAACCGGTCATATAACGAGTCACCTATCAGTACTGATGGCTTTCGGTGTAATAAAAAATATTTGGACCAAAACTATTCCAGAAGACTATTTATTTAAAACACGTTCGAAATATCTTCGGAACATTCAGTCAGTTCCGAAAAGACGTCTTTCTCGTAGCTCGATCGAATGCGGCAGAAAAACGCGATGCAAATTTTCAATTTTGCGCCCAATCGATCAGACTCGTGGCAAAGGAAGCTCGTCAGTTTCACAACGTTGTGGAAAACTCGAGTTCGAGAGGGGCAGGTTCGGCCAAAAGGGGTGGTGCACCGGTTTTAATGAAAGTTTCTGCATGAAGAGGGGTTGAAACGGGGTTGAGGGACAACGCTGATGAACCGTAAATGTACGAGGGTGGATCAAATATAAACGAGACATCTTCTTTTTTTTATTTTGTTTCGAATGGGTTCACTGTCTATGCTGGACAAAAAGAAAGTTTATACTGGGCTCTTTAAAAGTTATGGACATCTTTTTCTTTTTGGATCGTTATTTTGAGTAGGTATTTCAATACAATGTTTTAAGGAAGCACTTTACAACAATATTCTAAGGAAATATTTTAGAACAATATTTTAAGAAGATATTTTTAAACAATTATTGTATACAATAAGTTAGAACAATATTTTAAGAAGATGTTTTAAAACAATTTTTGAATACAATAAGTTAGAACAATATTTTAAGAAAATATTTTAAAACAATTTTTGTATACAATAATTTAGAACAATATTTTAAGAAGATATTTTAAAACAATTTTTGTATACAATAAGTTAGAACAATATTTTAAGAAGATATTTTAAAACAATTTTTGTATACAATAAGTTAGAACAATATTTTAAGAAGATGTTTTAAAACAATTTTTGAATACAATAATTTAGAACAATATTTTAAGAAGATATTTTAAAGCAATAAAATGTAATAAAACATAAAAAACAATATTTAAAGAAAATATTTTATAGCAACATTTTAACAGAACATTTTAAAACAATATTTTAATAAAACATTTTAAAACAATATTTTAAGAGATTATTTTACAGCGATATTTTAATAAAATATTTTACAGTAATATTTTAATAAAACATTTTAAGACATTTTAATAATTTCGATATATATTTTGTAACTATATTGTTAGTGACATAACAGCCATAACTGCAGATGTCACTAGAATTTGACATGAAGCTACACATGATTAGTATGTCTGAGAGTACTCCAGCGCCATCTGGCATTTACGGCCATGCATTACAAAACGAACATAACCTAACTGAAAAAATAAGGTGGAAGACTCTTGAATGCATTGAATGTTACTAAAATATAGTAAAAAAAGTCTACAATCCATATGTAGTATTAAAAGAAAAACATCCATTATGAAACAAATGACATATGTTCATATAACAGTTAATTTTTATTCATTAAATATGGTAATAAATTTGCAAGACCCTATATGTAACACCGAACAAAGGAACCCGTAATTTCACAATTTTGTCCCACCTTTTTAATAAACAGTTCAGAACCAATTTCCAAGGCTTTGTTGATAAAAAAATCCTATCTCCCGGAACAGAAAAGATTAATACCGTTCGGTAAGAAAGTGGGACAATATCCGCGCCGATGTTCTAAATAATAACCCGGTAATTTCTCATCGTCAAGAGGATTGGAAATCACGTGACCCCCAAATCCCGATGTAACTAGAAGAATGAACAGCTCGTTAATACGTGTCTTCGGCACTTGGTTATCTTAAACGGTGTCGGACGCGTTAAGGCCGGGAGTCGGCGATAAATCCTCCGTGGTTTTAATTTGCCAGTGAATTCTCGGTGGAGAACGAGCCGCGGGGAGAAGTTACGAAGGGAAAAGAGAATAAAAATGGAACGAAGGAAGGAGGCTGGAACACTGACGTATTAAAACGGCCAGGTATAGACGCGGTAAATTATGTCTTTCTCGAGGGTAGCGGCGCGCGTCGCTTTAAAAAGCCCGGAAAAAACTTTCGACTGGAAATGTATAGCCACTTGAGGTTACTTTTTCTTACCCTCTCGCGAACTTCTGTCGACAGAAGGGAAGAAACGTCTTTATTTGTTGATTCGATATTCCGCTGAAATTCATTTCACTTTACGAGCATGACCGAATGTTTTAACGGTTAATTAACACTCGTGCTGCTTTCACGAATTGTGTCGTTTTTGTTGGTTTATGGGCGACGGAATTTTACGTCTGGGAGTTAAGAACTTCAGAACATCTCATTTTCGAACTCTAAATTCATCAGAGGGGGTTTTACGAATTTATGTGATTTTATATATTCGATTTTTATTTTTAGTTTTCTAGTTTTGGTTTTTAATTATCGAATTTTGTAATTTGTACATTTTTTGGATCTCGAGGTACATTTTTAAATTTTTAAATTTTGGGTTACAAATTTCAGAATTTTTTAAGTTTGCAATCCTTGAATTTACGAATTTTTAATTTTACAATTTATAAGGTATAAAAATTCCTAGATTTTACAATTTTTGAATTCCCGAAGTTGGAAATTTCCAAATATTTATATTTTCAAATTTTTAAATATATCAATATTCAAATCTACAAATTTCAATTTTTTAATTTCTAAATTTCCCAAATTTACAGGTAAAAGTTACTAAATTTTCCAACTTCTAAATTTTCAAATTTCTAAATTTCCCAAATTTAAAATGAAATGTTATTAACTTTTCCAACTGTTAAAATTCAAAATTTCTAAATTTCCCTATTTACAATACATAAAATTCCCGAATTCCCCAAATTAAAAATTTGCAAGTTTCTATAATTTTCTTCAATTTTTTTTCAAACGTTAAAATCTTAGAATTTCTCACAATGAAATTTTCTAAGTGACCCAATTTCATATTTTAATATTGTTAAATTTTTCAATTCTTAAAATTTCTAATTTTCAAGTTTAAAAATTTCCAATTTTCAATTTTAAATATTTCTAATTTTCAAGTTTAAAAATTTCAATGTTTCTCAATTTTCAAATTTCTAAATTCCCAAATTCCAATTTTCCAAATTTTCAAATTCCTAAATTCCCAAATTCCCAAATTCCTAAATTCCTAAATTCCCAAATTTCCAGGTATCTAAATTTTCGAACCTGTAAATTCCTCCTAATTTTCAAATTATAATCTGCAACGTCTTGTAGAAATTTAATTAAACTTGTAATTAATTAAGGTACTTCAATTAAACTTGCAAACTCGACGTCGTATTACTTGTTATCGTGAATAGAACAATTTCTGGTCTGGAAATTATAATTACGGTTGAAAACAAGAGAATATAATGCGTTCAGATTAATTGGAAGCCAAACATAAAGACAGCCATTATTACGGATACCAGATGATATCAGTTTATACTATGTAGTATCTCCTATCTAATTAAACGATCAGATATCATAAAAGATCGCAATTATCAACCATGTAGAAGTACACTGTACACAATTTTCAATCGCGGTATGTAGTAATTGACTGATATTAATTGTTGTGTTCCATTAAATTTTCTTAACATCGGAACAATTATTTTTATATATAAAAACTAATTAATAACGGAGACAAGAGAATACATGTACCTTTTGCAAAAACAGAAATAAATGCATTTTCTGTAATTAGTAAAATTACAAAATTGGATTATTTATTAAATAACTTATTAATTATTGAATTTTTAAATTTGAACATTTTCTTAATTTCTCAATTATTTGATTTTGAAGTTTGCACATTTTTCTAATTCTTAATTACTCCATTTTGAAATTTCTGTATTTTTTAATTTCCTAATTATTTTACTTTGAAATTTGAACATTTCTGCATTTCTTCATGATTTCATTTTTAAATTCGAACATTTTTCAATTTCTTTATTATTTCATTTTGAAACTTGAACATTTTCTAATTTCTTAAATTATTCAATTTTGAAATTTCAGCATCTTTTAATACCTCAATTATTTAATTCTAAAATTTGAACATTATTTAATTTTCTAATCGTGTCACTTTGAAATTTGAATACTTAATTTCTCAATTAATTCATCTCGAAATTCCCAGAAGTCCAACATCCCAAATCTCCATAAAAAAAGTCGGATTACAAAAGGGTTCCATCCTTAATCTCCAATGCAAATGAAACAAAATCAATATCCGTGTCATCCAAGAGCTCGACAAACGGTACGAAGGTCAGCAGTCGGGGTTCAAGCAGTCCCGGAACAGTTTCGATAAGTAATTAACCGATAGGGGAAATAAAAGTTGCCTCCATAGTTAAGTGGCTACCATGGAAACAAAGAGATGGTCGTTGCGGCGTCAGAGGAAGGTCGTTGCCAGGAAGTTCTCTTTGAGGAGACGCGGTTCCCGCTTGAAGGAGCAAGGAAAGTTTCGCGGAGAGTTGCGACGTTTCCTCGAGTGCATTAGGGCGGGTTCGCAAAGCCCGGCGGTCGAGGGTTCTGTACACACCGGTGCCGTGATGTTTGTCCGCAAATAGAATTTCCTCGCGTCTTTATTTACTAATAACGTGGCCTGCGGTTAGCGAGCTCGTCGACCAACTGGCCAGCACGGTAAAGCGCTTTACCATGCCAGTTCGAATGGCGAAAAACCACAATGACGTTTCGAAAACCCCTTTGCCTTCAATCCTGTTACCATCGATCACATTTCCCATTCTGCTGCAAGCTTACGCCATTTTGCGGCGATCATGCTACGCTCAATATGCTACGTTCTTCAAATTTTATGCGCTATTTACATAAAACGACAAATTTTAATATTTATTTTATAGAATTTGATATAATCTTGTTTTACAACTATCAGTACGGTTTTTAGGTAAACTGAACAAAACGCTTGGACGCGGTTCAAACTTCGCGCCGAAAACTTCGAACTACTTGATACACCTCGAATGTTTAACGCGTGCGCAGTAGATAACGGGAAGCAATACACGTGCGCAGTTATTTTCGTGGAATGAACTCCAGTGAAGAAGGGTGTAGTGTTTTACTGCGCATAATTATTGCGTACGGTTAACTACTGCGCACATGGTTTATACGATCAGTATAAACATTTCTTTAAGGCGTGCTAACATTTGAAACACACTTGTTTTATAAACTGTATACACATAGCATGAGTATAGTGCACTATTTTCCAAATATTTGACAATGTAACATATTTATGAATAAGTAAATTATTCATTAGTAGCAGGTTCTTTTATATTAATTAAAAAAGTATTAATCTGCATACAGAGATGAACAAGAATTTTCAATAAATTCTAGTAAAATGACATTTTCGACGGTATTCGTGTTCAGTGAATATCGAACACTGATCTCGAATACAAAGGGTCGTATTTCATTTGAGATTTTTTAATTTATTTTTAGAGGAGAAATCATCTCGTGACAGGCAGCCGTCGACGCACTTTTAAGCAGCTTTCATTTATCACGCCGTCGTAAACAATGCGCGTTGCTGATTCAATTTGAAACTCGACGCATACAGATTAGCTGGTTAATTCCGAGTGAATCGACCCCGGCGAGTAATGGCTTTGATAGCAGCGCGATGAAAGTTGAAAAATAACGAGCCCGTGTAACGCGCTTTAACCGCAACCGTTTCCTCTTTTCCCTTTTGACAAACTGATTCGTTTAATGGCGCTATTTATTTGCTGCTTATTACGGATTGTAATGCGTGATTTAATATAACGCTGCATTTTTTACGAATATGTGGTTGGAATAAATTGTAGGAAATGTTTCATGTAATTCATTTTGAGCGGCTGCTTTTTTATTTTCGAATTTTTAGGACTTTTATTAGGTAAAAAATATGGGTCTTAAGTTACAAATTTTTAAATTTTCAAATTCACAAACTCCCAAATTTCCAAATGCAAATTCCCAAATTCCCAAATTCTCAAATACTCAAATTCACAAACTCGCAAATTTCCAAATTCAAAATTTCCCCAAATTCCCAAAATCCTGAATTCCTAAATTCCCTAATTTCCAAAATCACCAATTCTTAAGTTTTCAAAATCCGAAATTACCAAATTTCCAAATTTCCAAAATTCCTAAATTCCCAAAACCTAGAAGTCCATAATCAAAAATTCCCAAAATTCAAAAATTCAAAAATTCAAAAATTCAAAAATCCCAAATCCTAAAATTCCCTAAACCCTAAACAGCCAAAATCCAAAATTCAAAAATTCCCCAAATTCTGAAAATCCCAACTTCCCACACCAGCACTACAGAAACCTCTCGCTATATCGCCGCACATGCTTCCTCTCTCATGAAACTACTACAAAACAATATCCAAAATAAACTAAAAAAATAAGAATTATAATTCCCTATCTATTCAGAGCGAAAAAAGACGCGAACAAAACTGACAGCTGGCATATTGCGCCAAGATCGCGCGGCGTATTAAACCGACGCAACTTTCACGCGGAACGCCGGTAATCCAAGAGGCGCATTAAGACGCCGCTATCATGGTTCCCCATGATAACGAGCGCCCGTACTTTCGCGAATGAGACGGTACAACGTTGTTGCGAGCCATAAAGTCAGAGCGTGCTGTAAATTCCATAAATTTTCCACTCGTTAAGGATGGGGCCCCACGGTAGTCAGTTCCGAGGTCAGCCGACGGAGTCTACTCGGTTGGTAAAATTATAAGATATCCCGGTAAACCTTGCAGAAACCGAGTTTACGATCGTACTAGGTTGCTTGTTCAACATGAAACTGCTCATTTATTTACAAAACTTTCAACAATCGCAGTTATAAATTATAACGGCGCTCTGTTGGAACAAAAACAAAATTTATATCCTTCGAATATATACATACACTACATTTTACGGGGCTCTTAAATTAAATATGTAATCATAGTTCTTTTCGTTTGTAATAATTGGTTGCTCGTGACGTTTGGTCATTTTATATTAACTGTCACTAAAAAAAATTTTATTGAAATTTTATTTTTGAATTTTATTTATGTATAACTGAATTTTATTTGTGTGTAGTATAACGCACTAGGGACTTTAGGATTTAGGGACATACAGATCTAGAGATATACAGATGTAGGTATGTGTGGATCTAGGGAAATAGGAATATGAGAACATGAAGATCTAGAATACAGATATGAGGATGTACAGATATTAGGATATGAAGATCTAGGGATATAGAGATATAGGGATTGGTATTTAGATATGAAGATATCTAGGGATATTAGTAATCTAGGGATATAGGAATTCAGAAATCTTAAAATCTAGGAATTTATTGGTACTTAGATATGCAGAAGTCTAGGGATTTCCGGATGTAGATATCTAGGGATATTAGTAATCTAGTGATATAGGAATTCAGAAATCTTAAAATCTAGGAATGTATTCGTATTTAGATATGTAGAAGTCTAGGGATTTCGGGATGTAGATATCTAGGGATAGTAGTAATCTGGGGATGTAGGCATTCAGAAATCTTAAAATTTAGGAATGTAGAAACCTAAAGATATAGAAATCTAGGGATACAGAAATATAGGAATATATAAGTTCATTAATATTGAAAGTTATGTAAATACAAATTTACTCATATAAAAATCTAGGGATATACACATCTGACAATATAGGAATCTATGGATATAGAAATTTATTGTTAGCAGAATCTAGGGATATAGAAATCTAGGGACATAGAAAGCTATTAATACAGAAATCTAGGGAAATACGAATCTATTAATACTGGAATCTAGGGGCATAGAAATCTATTGATACAAGAATCTTGGGATGTAGGTATCTAGGGATATAGAAATCTAGGGAAATACCAATCTACTGATATAAAAATGTAGGGATACAGAAATCTATTAATATAGAAATCTGGGGATATAGAAATCTATTAATATAGAAATCTAGGGATATAGAAATTTAGGGATATGAGAGGTCTAGGGATATACAAATCTATTAATATAGAAATCTATTAATATAGAAATCTAGAGGTATAGAAATCTAGGGATATAGAAGTCTAGGGATATAGAAATTTATTAATATAGAAATCTAGGGATATAGAAATCTATTAATATAGAAATCTAGGGATATATGAATCCAAGAAAAGAGTAGTTCAGTGACGCACTAATCTAGGAATATAGCAATCTAGGGATAACGGAACCTAGGGATATACCATTCCCCCGTCCCAGAACCTTGAAAAAACCATCAGCCACAAAAATTAACGAATCGCGAAGAATTGATTACCCCGGGGGCGTAACGTCTTTCTCCGCAGACTTCGCAATTCCCATCGGGATTTCACTTGGAGAAAAGTTTGTTCGTTTCATCGTGTCGGTCCCTCGGTTGACTGGTACTCGTAACTCACCGGTCCAGAACGAAAATCGTCGTTCGAAAAGCGCCAACGGCCCTGTCCGTCCTCGCTGCGATCCGCGCGATAATAAATCAGCCAGCGGCTAGCTGCGATTCCAGAGGCAAGGAACAGGAGAGCTCGAAAGGACTCGTGAATCACGGCAAAAGGGACCGTGGCTCTAATTATAATATCAATACCGTATTAGATTAATTAGCGTCACATTGCCAGCCGGCAGCCGTGCTCGACGCCAACCGGCCCAAGATTAATTGCCTTGTCCACGCTCGGACCCACTGTCCATACACCTGCTATACTTTTACCCGATCGCTGCGTGTTTTAATGCACACACGATACGCTCGCCATCTGATAAGGCTGCTCGGCCACGGAATGGGAAATCGAGTTTTTAGACGACGGGGAGTACATCGATTTTACGACGATAGTTTATTACAGTTATAGGACGGTATTGTAAAAACCTTATAGGGTTTTTCAGTATAGACATTTCTTTTCGAGATATTTCGATTTTATGAAGCTTATGAGATACCAATCTTTCGATTTAGTAGATGCTTATTTTTGAACGGCACAGTAGGTGAGGTAGTAAAACGTCTGCCCGCAATTGTTGATGACTCGAGTTCAAATCCAATCGATGTCAAATTTTTTTTTGAAAATTTTTCTTGTGGAAATATATGTGTAAATGTACTATACTTATAATATACATAAATATATATAGATATATTATAATCATATTAATAATATAATATGTAGATTGTTACGTAAATTAAAAAAAAATTATTCCACATTTGATGTGAAAATTAATATGAAATGATGTAAAGATGTATTTATAACATGTATGCTTAACAATTATATATATAGCAAAATCCTAGTAAATTATATTAGAGACAAATGTGTCAGACTTGAGACATTGAAAAATTAATTGTTATAAAATAATCGCTAGAGAGAATCTCCTGAGATACATAGTACAGCTCTCAATATGCAGTTGCGCCATTTTTGAAAGTCCGATAAAATGACTATAATCCAGCGCTCAAGTATTCGAAAAAATCACAAAATCATGAAAGTATCGGGTTGAAAGAAGATCGAAACGATTTGAACCGGTATGCGGATAAGATAGTTTGATTACGGTGCAGGCGGGGTCACCAATCGCCGCGTTATTAACGGTGCACCACGGTGATTTATTGCCATAACTCCTCAACCGAAATCCAAAGTATTTCATTTTCGTCTAGTCATCGTAGTTGTTATCTCTCGCATACGCTCGTATACTCGATTCTAAAGTGGTTGATTTATGTGCGCTTCGAGCTTGCTACTTCCACCCATGAATCAGAAAGAACCGGTGATTTAGTTTGAACGATTTGTCCGTCTGTTTGAATACTTTTACCGAGCTGGACAAGATGCTGAAACTCGGGGAATTCGAACACGCGTTCATTTTGTGGCGTGATTAGTGGCGTCGCGAAATGGCGCCGTTTCCCGCCTTCCCGACATAACCTCACTCTCAATAATCTAGTATAGCATCTATACTGCTAATGAACATTTACTTATTACACTTTACTATAATAGTTAATAAAATAATTTTCTAATTCATTCAATAAGTTAAATTTTCTGTAATGTTCGCTACCGCAATTATTTATTACACAAAAAAATTGTTACAATTAAATGAACTTCCAGTTATTACCTGTCCTAAAATATTTTAAACATCTAAAGAATAGAAAAAAATGTAGCATAAAATATTTTTAAATCTTCTTCAAAAAAGCTTTAATATTCTCTTGAGAACAATTAAAGAATTTTCACGAAATTTAACAAAAACAACGCGGTGAATTTTTGTGTAAAAAAACTTGCCGTTCTCGGATGTTGCGCTTGAAGAAATTATCGCGAAGGAAATTAAACCGAAAGTGAAGGAGGAATTTTTGACCCGTCGCGAACGGTATTTTTTTAGAAATTAGAATTCTTCGCGACCAGCAACAGAATTAAACTGGCAAGAAATTTCGTCGAGAATGTTAGTTGGAGTTTATGGGACAGTTGTTTTTGAGATTCTCGGTCTAACAGTGGCAAGTATTCAGTAATTAGTTTCTAGTATTCCGCGGGAGAGCAGCACATAAAAGCTGAAATGAATTTTCATCACGGTCCTGAAACAGTTACGATCTCTAAAACGGAGAAAAGTTTCCCGCTGCGAAAAGTTGACATTACACATCTGGAAAAGTTCATTGGTAATTCCGGTAGTATCAACAAACTTTACGGTAACAATATCCTTTTAATCAGACTTCCGTTTGGATCCCCGCTTTTTTTGCTGCCGAGAACTACATTCTTAATTAATTGTACACTTGAGTTCCTAATGAATTTAGTTTCGCGATAAATCAGAGGAAAGTTCATGCGAAATTTAAAAGGTCTGAAACTGTGATACCAACTGGAAGCGCGTGACACAGATTTAGAAACGTAACATTTAAAAAATTTCGAATTTATAAATTTTTAAATTGTCAGGTTTACTAATTTTTTAAGTTAGAAATTTGTAATTTTCAAATCTCCCGCGTAAATTTCCGACATATTGACAAATAAGCAAACGCGCATTTTGAAATATGTACTAACTTCTTAAAATACAAAAATATACAAATATTTAAATTTACAGATTTTAGAATTGCCAGAATTTTAAATTTTCTCATTTAGAAACTTTAGGTATTCAAATCTCCCGCGTAAATTTCCGACATATTGACAAATAAGCAAACTGAAAGTTTGAAATATGTAATAACTTCTTAAAATACAAAAATATACAAATATTCGAATTTACAGATTTTAGCATTGCCAGAATTTTAAATTTTCTCATTTAGAAACTTTAGGTATTCGAATCTCCCGCGCAAAGTTATGTTGCTAATAAGCAAGTTTAAATCTTGACATATGAAATAAATTGTTCGCATAAAAATGAAAAAATCTCTAATTTACATACAAGAAAATTGTTAAATTTAATTTTCTAATGAAGAATTTTTAAATTTTTAAGTTTCCCGCGCAATATTTTATATTGACAAATAATCAAGTTCAAATTTTAAAATATGTATATGTTTGGGATACAAGAATTTACAAATCTCTAATTTACAAATTATAAAATTGTCAGATCCTTAAATTTCCCAATTAAAAAAGTACAAATCTCCCGCGCAAACTCCCTGTACGACAAATAAGTAAGCTGAAGTTCTGAAATATATATAAGATAAATATTTAAGATACAAAACTTTGTAAGTCTCTAATTTACAAAGCATAAAACTGAGGCCCTTAAATTTCCTAATTTAACTTCAAGTTATGAAATTTCCCGCGCAAATTTTCGTCGCGTCAAATGAGCTCTGCAGCCAGCTCCGCGGAATTTACTTTTAAGCAACGCAGCAACGTTCAGAATACAAAATTTATCCAGAAAGTTTGAAATGATTTCTGTAAAATATCCTTCGGTAGAAATACCCTGTAAATGGACTTTCGATCGCGCAGCATTAATTGAAACTCGTCGGCGACGGTCGTTTAACATCGCTGCGGACGCGGCTTGAATAATTTTAATTGAAACGGAGGAAATGGCCGTGGAACCGGAAGTTTACATCGCGTCAGCAGCCACTTAAGTGTAACACGGTAGAAAGTTTCGGTGGTTATTCCGCGAGTTAACTGAAAACAAAGCCGGGCGACTTTGGAAAGACGGCCGCGCAACTTCGTAACGAAGTACGAAACTTGGATACAATCCACTTGCATACGGAATACGGCACTATATAGAAGCGTTAGTTAGGCAGACTACTTTGAAACCGTACCGCCTTCAAACGTGTCTCGAATAACTCTTGCCGGGAGCTAACTTCGGCCTCGTTTTTCCCCCACCCTTTCAAACAATCAAATTTGCGGTAAACGTTTAACGACCTACCATAACCGAACAGGCGAAAAACAAAGAGGTGAAAAATTCTCTTCATACAAAATGCGAGTTTTCCTACAAAACTTTTAGTTCTTTTTCCTTAACCCCTTGCATTCTGACTCGTGACGCACTGGTACTTTGGGATCAATTGTACTGGAATATGCTCAATTTGGAGTTCCAATATGCATAGTAAACATAATGTTGTCATAATATTTCAACATTTGTCTGTTTTAATATTGTAGCTGTGTTTAGTTCTGACTGACGCACCTGACAAATAGTGCAAGGCGTTAAATTAAACATTGCATAACTTTGTAACATTTTTCTTAAATAAACAGTCTGTGCATTTTCAGACCTGATGACTGTCTTTGGCTTCTCCGATCAAATCGTTAAAACCGTTATCACCGTCAGCTCGTAAATCGCCGCTCGCGAGGATGCACCTGCACACACGTGGTTACCGTCGATTGAAAACTTCCTGAATTCGTATTCCGCACGTCCGCATTTTAAGGGTACTGAATCCCCGATAGCAGCTCGACCCAATCAAACTTCGCCGAAGCTGCAGAAAATCTCGGCGATAAAGCACCGGTCACGAGCGACTTCCGGCGTTTTTCTCGCCTCCCTGAACAACGCGATATCGATTTTCGACCCAACCAAAGGAGCGTCCTCTATTTTTTCGCTCGTTTTCGGACCGATACTTCTATCACGCCTTTCTACCCTTGTTAAGCTTTTGTAGACTCTTCAGAACGAATTCGGAAATCTGTTGTGGACGCTAAAACTACTGAAGACGTCAAATGACCCCTCTACAATCATCTCATTCCTATTTCATCTCTAAATTACCTTATTTTCTTATATAAGTTTACAAAATTTGTCAAGGTTTTGAAATCTGTATGTCAAAAGTAGTAAGACGATTAAACGACACACGGAATCATTAAGTTAATAGTGGATGGCCGAAATAAAAGAGGTCCAGAGTCTGTATGTGATGTCCACATCCTATTCTATCTTGGGACCTCAGTATAAGTAGACTGTATCTAAGAAATGAATAAGAAAAGAATATTTCCATCAAAGACTTCATAATTTCGTTTAACAACCGAGTTGAGTTTTGAATCTGAAGTTAACTTTTCCTTAAAAACTTCCAATCTCGTGAATAGCTTTTCTTGGCACTTCTCCTACGTTCTATTTCCTCGGATCCGAAGTCTTTCTTGTTTTCCAAGCGTGGCTTTTGTGAGCAATGCCAAGAATTGAGGCGATCGTTTGGTAGAAGTGCATAATCCTTTCAGTAAATCGCTTCGAGCTTCAGTTGAACCGATGAATCGTAAAGTAAAAATCAAGAAACCAAATTTTTCAATTATTTTGTGTAGTAGTCTATCGATTTTGTAGCACGTTCTCTTTCACATAAATTTTTAATATTTTCTGAGGACTTCGGCATGCTATCTTTGTCTACAATTTGATTATCACTATTAAGTTCGATTTTGTTTTCTTCTAAATCACTTTCTTCGTGCCGATACAATTCACCATACTAAGGGTGAACAGTTCAGGGATTTTCAATCGTTTTGTCACTTTTAGAGCTTGTTATATAAAAAAGAATAAGATACCATTTCAACGGCTGGTATGTTGGACCACTAAACATACACTAAATTAACCACTAAACACGTCAACCTCACGCGCCAACTCATGGGTTGACATATGTGTGGCAGTGCTAAGAAAGATAGGAAAGCACCTGCGTTGGTCGAATCAATTAATAACCGCAATTTAAACACGCGTAGTCGACGTTACTTAAGTCGGTAAAAATTGGCAAGGAACTCAACGTCGTTATAAGAAAGCTAGGAAAAGGATCTGTGTGCCATTAAAACGGGACCGTTGAAAGTCTTTACATTTTTGCATGAAGTATTCGCTCGAGCGTTGGATATAATCCCGGCCATTAAACGGGTAATACGAGGAAGAAAGTAGAAAGGAATCGTAAAGGAAACCGAGTGCACCGCGATCGCTGTTTCCCAAGAACAGAGAATGTTTCGTAAATTGCGAAAGTTGGCGAATCGCGAACATCGGCGCATGGAATTTTCGTCTGAAAAGAAACTGTTCTGTTCCCTGGAGCTTTCATGAGGGGAACGGTGCTAGCCAGAGAGGTATATTCCACGGTCGATGACTCGTTCTCTGGAACCGATTTCACGATAAAAAGGACCGAATTTGCATGACAAACCACGGTTAGATCGTTTGACAAGCAGACACGCTTTAATCTCGAGACTGCGCCGCAGTCGTTACACTTTATTGCGCTAGATACCGAGATCAAATGCTCTCGATGAAACGGATGAAAGTCAAAGCGTGCATGAACAGGACAACAAAGGATGGGTCGCTTTTGGCACTGGCCACCTTTCTTCCGGTTTACCGGAAAATTTGCCCGGCGAAATGCCCGATCTTCCGCTACGATCGTTCCACGCTCTTTGAACAAATATGGAAAATAAAATGCTGAAATTTCGGGATGTACTGCCCGGATCGTTACTTTTATTTTGAATAACTGCACGTGTCAGCTCGGTGATTTAGTTTAGGAATTTGGGAATTTTTTACTTCAATTCCAAACCTTAACTCAATCATCAAATCCTGAAATCTCTAGACCAAATCCTAAACAACCCAAATTCTCAAACTTCCACCTCTGAAAATTCCCAAATCGCCCCAACTCTGCAAATCCCAAATCGCCAAACTTACAAACCTGTGATTTTCTACCGTCTCTTCTCAAACCCCCAACTCCCAAATCACCAGATTTACAAAGCTACAAATTTCGACCTCTTTTCAAATCCTCAAATACGCAGAATCCAAAGAATTCCTTATCCCTCTCCCAAATTACCCATGTGAAAACCTACACAGCTAATTAAATAAGTCCCTGTCCCCTATATTCCTAGGCAAACGTACCATTTATGCACCAAAGTACCACTCCGTCGAGAATCCGTTAAATTTGCAACGGAAAAACGAACTGCCGCTACAAGGGGGATGTAGTGGGAGAGGTGAGGGGAGGGGAAGGGCGCAGACAGGCACAGTGGGTGCTCCCAAACACCGGTGGTTAACCTTCCGGTGGTCGTCTGAGCGCTCTTCCGGGAATTGTCTCGCGTTCACCATTCGGTCACGGTCTATTTCCGGGGGCCGGGCGATCGCTTAACGACGCATTGTACCTATGTATTTATGGTGGAAGCGATAGGGAGACGGCAATAAATACTGTTATACCGGCATTAACGTTAGCAACGGTGCATCTCGCTCCCTTTCCCTCCCTCTTTATCCGCGTATACCTTTCTCGCAATGTCTCTCTCTCTCTCTCTCGTGCTGTTTCTCTCTCTCGTCCTCCTTATCTCCGTTCTTCTCGGATAACTGGCTGCGTGTCGCGTGTGGGTAGCGCACAAGGTCCCCGACAGAATAATGAGAGGAAGACGAGAAGGCGATCCGGCCGGAAGGGGAGAGAATGGACGCAGAGGACGCACAAGAAGACCTGTCCGCGGATACACTGCGAGGATGCTAATGTATTAGGTGTTTACAGAGCAGCACTCGTAATATGCACCCTGGAATCTGCTATCTGACAGCTAACGCATTTTTCGTGATCGCTGTGTCATATATGGAGAGGTAAGAAGTGGCTGCGAGCTTAGGAAGTTTGGGACCTGGTTGATTCCTTTCAAGTTTTTTCATTTTTAAATTCTGTACTCAAGAAACCACGTTTGCAAATTTTGAAATTATTCAACTATCTGGTTTTCAAACTTCAATTCCCAAATTTCTAAATTCCTAAATTTCCACATTCTCAAATCCATAAATTACCAAATTCCAAAATCCTTCAATCTATAAACTGCCAAATCCGCAAATAAGTGTTAGCATATGCACCTACATATGTCCACACACGAACTTAAACATACGTCCACATCAGCATATGTATCTACAAACATGTCACATGTATGTACTTACATATATGTCCGTACATGAACCTAAATATGTCCACATACGTACCAGTACCAAAAAGTACGTAAACATATGTGCTCACATATGAATCTAAATATGTGAGCATATATGAACCTAAATATGTGTGCACATATGAATCTAAATATGTGTTTACATATGAATCTAAATATGTGTGCACATATGAATCTAAATATATGTCCACATATGAACCTACCTATATGTCCACATAAGTACGTACACGTATGTCCACATTTGTACCTATATCCCGCAGCCGTTCGGCTACCTAGCAATTCACGGAAGGACATCTACGAGTCCAAACAATCATAGAATCGAAATTGCTACTTGGTTACAAACGGCACTGTACAATCAGGCCGCAATGCATTTGATGTTTTCTGGGACACGAAAGTGTGCTCCCGTTATGCCAAACGCTCCTCAGCAATTAATGGGAGAAACAAACGTTACCCTGTTACGTACGAACATAATAGAGACGCGTTGAGTAGAATGCATCTGTGTTAGGAAAACGGCGGTATGTGTGCCGGAAAAAAAGAGGCTCGTCAAGGCGTGCAGACCGAGGAAGATGTCCTGGTTCCTTTGCAGCACTTGTTCGAATTAGATTGTTAGGATAACAAATAAAAAGCGTGTACAGTCATTCTATTGCATTTCGAGGACAACTGTGAATAATACGAATGGGGCAGTTTATGCTGTCGTACGCGGACGAATAATTAATTAAAATATCCTATTATTAGTTTGGGTACTATGTATCTCAAAGTGGGTAGTATTCTAGAAGGTGTGATGAAGAGTAAAAAAATTACTGCGCACAAGTGTGACGTTAAGGACTGCGCATACGGTTCGTGTTCAAGGTCATCCGAAAAATATTTCTTTAAATAAAATGTAATTCAAAGGCCGTGAAGATCAAATAGTCTGGTGATCCGAAGGGAGTCTAAATGGCGTTGGAGCTTAATGAGTAATTAATCAGCGAGAATTCTGTTTCGTGAAAGAAGTGGTAGGTATATATGACCGGCCCGGAGTAATTACAGTAAACGCATCATCGGGTCCCCTTCGGGTAACCCCGTCCTCTCTAGTTAACAGGTTAATACAACAGTTAAACGAACGAATTGTGAAGCATGATATTCTCCCCTGCGGCTGTTTGCACCGTTACTCCGCGGAGGAAAGGACGATTATTACGAGGCACGGGTTCAGAGTTCATAAACTCGTCTTCGGGTTTCGACAAGTCTCGCGTTTAACCCGGCGCGATGCGCGTTAACTTTCGAGCCGTGAATTTAATCGAACTTCCCACCGCGCTCGGCCGGATGGACATAAATGGGTAGATCCGCACCGCCATCTTCCTGGTACATAAATCCTCGGGCGATTGACCGTCAGCGTTTGCTATAACTCCGAGCCCGGCGGCGTTTCGTGCGAGATACGCTCCGCTGCCATTCGATGCAGGTGCTATTCGACAAGTGGCCATTGACGTTTTCGTATTCGGCTCTCTTGTGCCCGGCTTCCTTCCAGCTGATCCCTTTCAATACCGGCAATGCGTTTTCAAGCTGTCCCGTTTCTACCATTACCATATAACGATATTCGTATAGCAGTTTCAACCACTAACAATCCTATAGTCAAACTGATATAGCAGGTTGAATCACAACCTCCTAGCCACGTACTGATGTTGACATAGCAGCTTCAACTACTACCTATCTTATAATGAAACTGACATAGCACTTTAAGTCACAACCACCTAGTCATGTACTGATGTTGACATAGTAGTTTGAACTACTACCTAATAATTTTATAATGAAACTGACATAGCAGTTTGAGTCACAACCACCTCCTAGCCATGTACTGATGTTGACATAGTAGTTTGAACAACTAACTAGCAATCTTATAATGAAACTGCCATAGCAGTTTGAGTCACAACCACCTCCTAGTCATGTACTGATGTTGACATAGCAGCTTGAACTACTACCTAACAATTTTATAATGAAACTGACATAGCAGTTTGAGTCACAACCACCTAGTCATGTACTGATGTTGACATAGCAGTTTGAACAACTACCTAACAATCCTATAATGAAACTGACATAGCAGTTTGAGTCACAACCACTTCCTAGCCATGTACTGACATTGACATAGCAGTTTGAACAACTACCTAACAATCACATAGTGAAACTGACACAGCAGTTTGAATCACAACAATCTCCTTGACATACGATGACAATGGCATAGCATTTTGAATAACAACTATCACTTAGCGAAAATAATAAGTTAATTTGAATCTCCACTATCTCCAAGTCCACCTCACAAATTCCCATAGCTATAATCCCCACTCCCATCCTGGCAGTCGAAGACAGTCCAAAATCCCGACAACCTATAATTCCGGCAGCGGACATCTCAACAGCTAAAATCCCGACAACCTAACCTAACCTGTTAACAGCGTTTGACCAGTATATTAAGAATTATAGTCGGAATGTTGGATACCGCTACCAGTGGCACTAGTACCTTAAACTATCCTATAACCGTATAGTGAAATTGATTTACCGGTTTAAACCACTTAATGTTTGCAAACGGGACATTGGACTACGTTCCCCAATTAAGTGTCCACTTCCCCACTTAATCATCCGCGGCCAAACGTTAGTCTTCGTTCCCGGCTGCAGACGTTCAAACGTACAGTGATCGAACCGAGGTGACAGTCCAATTAGGACAACTCGGAGCAACGATAAACCGATACAAAGCGTACAAAAGTGTAACAAAGGTCTCGTCTAATTTCTCCGATAGCTCCGGTACAAATAAATCGACGAGTACCCGTTGAGAACAGGTATGCCGGCCTGTTCATTCTCTGTCAAGTATTTGCTATAGCAGAACGACTGCAAATACACGGACGGCAGAAAAGCTACGATATCGAACGGGCCGAAACAAGACCGGGGCTCTGCCCCGCTGGAGCCCGTACCTTTGAAGTTTTCAGTTTCACGGTCGACTGATAATAAATAGAAGTACCCAGAAATCCATTCTCCACGATCTCATAGCCAACATATTGTTACAATCTCGGCAACCAAGCTGGACGTTCGTTATCGAGCAACAATGGACACCGGCGTGCCCTCCCCCTCCGCCCCTCCCCCATACCGACTCCGCCCCCAAACCCCTCGACGCTGCGCGCTCTCAAAGGATCTTTAGAGCGGAAGCATGTGATCGCGGTTAAAAAACCGTCCGCGAAAAATGGAGAAAAATACTGGGAAAAATCCGTATTACGAGGTATTGTTAAAATAAGAGAACGGAGGTATTGAAACACACGACAGAAAACGACTACGAACGAGTTTCCGCTGCTCCCGAGCTTGACTCTGAGAGCCGGAGGTACGGGGTGGGTACATTGGCCGGCAAGATTATGAGACACTCGCTGGGATTATGGGAACTGGACATGGAATTGGAATTTCAGAAATTTTCCAGGAATCACGTTCAATTTTAGGAATGTTCACATTTTTTTTTCAAATTGGCGAACTTCAAGACCTTCACATTTTTATTAATTTTAAACTACTGCATTTTGAAATTTTCAAGAAGTATGAACATCCTAAAAAAATTTCAAAACCTCAAATATTCAAAAATCTCAATAACTCCAAAAATATAAAAAATCACATGAATCTCAAAATTCGCCACAAAATTACGAAAGTTCTAAGTTTCTATGTCTGTAAGTCTTTAAATCTCAATGTCCGCAAATTTTTAAGTTTCCAAACCAATAAGTCCCTAAAGCCTAAAATTACTAAATCCCTAAGTCCATAAGTTTATAAGTTCATAAGTGGAGTCCGTAAGTCCATAAGTGCCTAAGCCTCAAAATGCATAAATCTCTAAATCCTTAAACTCTTATATCCCTAAGTCATATAATATTTAACCCCAGAAATTCCTAAATTAATAAATATCCACATCTCCAAATTTCTTAGTTCCAGATCCTTAAAACTCCGAATTCCTAAATCTCAAAATAGCTAAATTTTAGAATACCTAAATCTCAAAATCTCCAAATCTCCAAATCTCAAAGTCTCTTAATCTCCAAATCTCAAAGTCTCTTAATCTCCAAATCTCTAAATCTCCAAATCTCTTAATCTCCAAATCTCCAAATCTCTAAATCTCCAAATCTCCAAATCTCAAAGTCTCTTAATCTCCAAAGCTCAAAGTCTCTTAATCTCCAAATCTCCAAATCTCCAAATCTCCAAATCTCCAAATCTCCAAATCTCCAAATCTCCAAATCTCCAAATCTCCAAATCTCTAAATCTCCAAATCTCCAAATCTCTAAATCTCTAAATCTCTAAATCTCCAAATCTCCAAATCTCCAAATACCTAAGTCCAAAGTCCCTAAATCTCTAAATCCCTAAAATCCAAAATTCCAAAATCTCAAAATCCCAAAACCGCAAGATTCCAAACTTGCTCGAACCCAAAATCCCTAGATCTACATATCCCTAAACTTCCAAATGCATAACTCCATAAATCCCTACACGCACAAGTCCCTAAAATCCCAAATCCTAATTCCATAAATCCTCATCTTCCCAAAATCCCTATTTCCACACCACCAAATTCCACACATCATACAAAATAACTCCCCAACCAAACACCATCAAACGATACGTGCCTCCCGTTACCTTCGATCTCCCGATTTTCCCCTGGGGACACTTACCGCACAACCGTGCACGTATTACGTAATTAACATCCTTTTCTCCGAACGCTCGCGATATCTTATCATTTTGTCCAGCAATGTACACGGCAGGCGATAAAGTTTCCCCGCAAAAGGACCCTCGTGAATACGTGTCCTCCTTTCTGCCTCATCGGATGCAAAAGTAAGGTAGAGAGAAGTAATGGCATGGGAACTTGCGGCCAGACTCGTCTCGGATCCGCTTGGCTGGCTGGAAACTGCAACCTGCTGAACCCTTCGTCGTTTAGCGGTGAACGCAGCAGATCAAACGGAAAGGTAGACTCTGTAAAACTTCACGATCAATCGAGCTAACTTTCTCTCTCTCACACTCTCTGTCTCTCTCTCTGCCTCTCTGCTCGCGCGTCGGTAACTGATCCTGTACACTTGGGAACAACGTAGGCATCCCTTGTTTAAGACGAAGTCCAGAAGCGGGGTCTAGGTTAGGTTAAACTCTCCGCATTTTCTTAGACTCTTCGTATATAGAGTTTTTGAGATACGTGGAAGATGGGATGTAGGAATTTTGGAATATAGGGATTTTTGGACATGGGAATTTTGAAGTGTGGGCACTTCTGGATATGGGAATTTTAGAATATAGGGGTTTTTGGTTATGGGAATTTTAGAATGTAGGGACTTTTGGATATGGGAATTTTGAAATATAGGGACTTTTGGATGTGGGAATCTTAGAATATAGGGATTTGTAGATATGGGAATTTCAGAATATAGGGATTTTTGGATATGGAAATCTTAAACAGAACATATGAAACTAAATATGAAACAGAACCTTATGACCTAGGGACTTTGGCACTTCTTAAACTTGTGATTTAGGAATTTTTATATTTTTGAACCTTGAAACATAAGAACTCTGATATTTGTGAGCCTTGCGACCTACGAACTTTGATGTTTCTAAATCTTCAAGCCTAGGGACTTTGGCAATTAAGAATGTTGTGACCTAAGAATTTTTGTATTTTGGAGCCCTGTGTCCTAGGGACTTCATTTTTTAACCTTATGACCTAGGAACTTTGGTATTGTAGAACCTTGTAATCTAGGGACTTTTGTACTTTCAAATCCTCTAACCTGGGGACTATGGTATCTTAAAACCTTGTAACCTAGGGACTTTTGTACTTTCAAACCCTGCGACCTAGGGACTATGATATCTTAAGACCTTTAACCTAGGGACTTTTTTAATTTCATATCCTGTGATGTAGGGACTATGATATCTTAAAGCCTTGTATCCTAGGGATTTTTGTACTTTCAAACCCTGCGACCTAGGGACTTATGTATCTTTAAACCTTGTGTCCTTTGGACTTGGGTATTTTAGACCCAGACGATCCAGGTATTTTCTGGATCATAAGAAGTTTCACAATTTTCTAGTAACTTATTTCACTGAATCAACAAATTATGAGCTAAAATTTGTCCTATTAAATGTTTGCCTCCCGAAAGAAATTGCAATCAGGTACAATCAAACCATACACTGAAAGTAAACCATCCCCGTGGGAATTTGTATGCGCAATCGTTATGTTTATTCCTTTTTTGTCTCATCTTTTTCGAGCTGATTGTTCCGATACACAGAGGGACACGGATTCCAACGGGACTCCAGCCCGCATAAACTTTTGTCCCGTGTCGCGTACGAACGGGGACAATCTGACGCGGCCGGGCAATAATCTGGAAATTACTGGAATTTATCGCAAACCGTCACCTTCCATTATTGTATCTGTGCTTTATAAAACAACACTGTCGGCGATTAATCCGGCCGGATGGTCTCGGATAAACGGTCCTATCCTCTTTCGATGTCCGCTCGGATATTACGTTTGCCCGCGCAACGGAAAACGGCGAGATATGTGCAGGAAAACGAGTGGCCAATTACGGGGCTAATGACCTTCATCTGTGCATTAATCCGGAGGATTAAAGAAAATAGAGAAAAATTGCATTCAATCCAATGATTGCAAATATGGAGGATATGTGGACGATATGTTGGTGCCCATATTGTTTTCTGTTGATGCAGGGATTCGCAAACTCGTCTCATCACATTTTACGGATTTTAATATATTTTATTAGTAACATTCATTTATATTTTCTTTGGAACAGTGGTTCTCAAACAATATCATTTATTTAGTACGTGTATTGTTTATTTAATTATTCACTGCAAAAATGGAGGAAATGTGGACGACATGTTGGCGTCCATGTTGTTTTCTGTTGGTGCAGGGTTTCCGAACTATAGTATCTATTTCATCACTTACGGATTTTATTATATTTTATTAATAAAATTTGTTAATATTATTTTCACTGCAGTAGTGGTTCTCAAACGATATCATTTATTTAGTACATATAATGTTTATTTAGCTATTCACTGTATAGAAAAATGGTTCTCAAACAGCATCATCCACCTGTGTATTTGTTCTTAACTAGTTTTTCAGTTAAGTGGTTCTCAACCAAAACTCCTAGTGTAACAAAAATAGACTAAGATTAATATCGCGATGACATATCGACGTCAACCCACGAGTTGGCGCGTGAAGAGGCTGACCCTTTTAATTACGACAAAATAACGACATAATCAATAGACACTCACTAATGACATCGACGAGAATCGATTACGTGCTCTACACCCCTCAATTTGTTTAATCCGTCATTAAACGACTACCATGTAAAAGGACAATCGGAAAATAATGGCGGCGGAACGTTGAACATCGCCATATTGGGCTGCGTCATCTGTTTTAGCGGTTAGGTTCTTCCATTAATAAAATTAACAGTGCTAAATAACTCACCTGACGTTTGAGAATCATGGTGGTTCAAAATTATATGAATATCCGCGTACCTGAAACAGAACAGAATACAACGTTAAACATGTATGATACAATGTAGGGACAAGGAGTAAGGTTTGTCAGACACTTTGACAAAGGAATTATTTCAGAAAAATGTACCGATGTCAACCCACTAGTTGGCGCGTGAGACTGATGTGTCTAGAAGAGCTCTGATTGGTCAAAATAGAAAAACGC
Organism: Megachile lagopoda; assembly: GCA_036983795.1. Classification (NCBI taxonomy): domain Eukaryota; kingdom Metazoa; phylum Arthropoda; class Insecta; order Hymenoptera; family Megachilidae; genus Megachile; species Megachile lagopoda. The sequence goes on from CM072793.1 coordinate 4,669,564, forward strand.
CTCACATTTTCGGTATATTGGCTCGCAATTAGGCCAAAAACAGTCGGCAAACGTCTCGAGATAGTGCGAATTGCGTTCAGCAGTTATTGTCATTATTCTTATTTGCCGAAAAGTAGCTGGAAGTGTTCACGGTGGATAGGTGGAGCGAGTGGCTTCTTTTACTCTGGCTCGACCCACGCGCCAATTCCTGGCTTGTCTACAGAGACAGTGATGATCCAAGGGAACGTAGGGATTCTGGGAAGCTAGGAAATATGGCGATTCCGAGGACTGTGAAAATCTAGGGAATTCAGGAACTGTAGAGAATGTGGGGATGTGACCTAGGGATCCAAGGGACTGTGGAGATCCTAGCGAACTTGGCACTGGAGACTGAAACTATGGATATATAGGGAATTTAGGGGTCTGGAACTGTGGAGACTCTGGGAATCATGGGAACTAGATATCCTAACCTATAGATACCAGGGAAGATATTGAATGCGGGGATGTGGGGACCTGGGGATCCAAGGGACTGTGGAGGTTCTAGTTAACTTATGGGCACTGGAGACTGAAACTATGGATCTATAGGGAATCTAGGGGTCTGGAATTGTGGAGACTCTGGGGATCATGGGAACTAGGTATCCGAACCTATAGGTACCAGGGAAGATATTGAATGTGGTGATGTGGGGACCTGGGGATCCAAGGGACTGTGGACTGTGGAGGACCTAGTGATCTTAGAGGCACTGAAACTATGGATATATAGGGAATCTAAGGGTCTGGAACTGTGGAGACTCTGGGAATCATGGGAACTAGATATCCTAACCTATAGATACCAGGGAAGATATTGAATGTGGGGACCTAGGGATCCAAGGGACTGTGGAGATCCTAGCGAACTTGGCACTGGAGACTGAAACTATGGATATATAGGGAATAAGAGTCTTAGTCCCCATGAGGGACTATGGAAACTCTAACCTATAATTCCCAGAGAATCCTCTCTCGAGAGTGACATCTACTAAAAAATTAGAAAAATATGAAATTCTAAAATTGTCCAATATCCTCAAATACCTCGGTTTCAAATCTGCAAACGTGAAAATTCAATACTCAAAAAATTACAGTCTAATAAATTGCGAACTTAAAAATGCAAAACGTAGAAACTTTAATATTGAAAATTTAATAAGACAGAAATTGAAAATGTAGCGAAAGTGAAAAAAAAAAAAAATATCCTGCCGTGAAACGGAAACAATGTAGATGTCTAAGAAGTTGGTATTGTATTAACGAAATATTTTCTCGCACGAATATCGCAGCTGCGTTTATATCGCGATCGCATAAAGAGCAGGGTCTAAAAAATGGTGGCAAAGATAGCAGGAGTAACCGCGAGCAATATACGTGTTAAGGGCGAACGACTTAAAAGCGAAATCTTCATGGCATGCAAATCGTATTACGCCAGCGTCGAGAGTTGAGCGCGAAATTGAACTTCGCATCGCCACGATGAAATCTACCGCCTCCTCTTTTATTCTGCTCGTTTAAAGGATGTATTCATTGCGGATTAGTAGGCACAGGGCGAAAGCAACTTTACTCGAATTAAAATCTATGCTATCTTTTCGAGACCTTTGAAACTTCCTGTCTCGGATTTATAGTTAATACTACTGATGTTTAACACTTTGAATTTTTAAATTTTACCTGTTTCAATTTTTGGTGCTTTTTAAATAATTTACAATTTTTTTAATTTATTACTCAGGTAAATTTAATATTTTACTAATTTGACAATTTACTAATTCCTAAGTTAAATTTGATATATAAAAAATTTAGCAAATTTGGAACTTATTCTGAAAACAAATTCAATTTTTTGGAAATTTATAAATTTACTAATTTTTAAATCAAATTTAATTCTTCAGATATTTAGAAAATTAGTAATTCCTAAATCAAATTTAATTCTTCAAACATTCAGAAATTCAGTAATTTCCAAATCAAATTGAATTCTTCAGAAATTTAGAAAAATACTAATTCCCAAAATAAAATTCAATAATTCACAAATTATACTTATGCTAAGTAACATACACTAATTCCCAAAATAAATGAAAAAATGTTCAAACATCCTAACCTATAAATTCCCCATATACCCTCATTATTACATAATCTAACACGTATCTACACCCTGGAACACATCAATCGAGAGTGGCGATTATCTCCACTTACACGCTCGCAATTTCCCCTGCAAATATCTACAAAGTCATTAATCGCGCGAAGAATAGAACGTAGCCGATATCGGATAGTTTACGAAAGCAGCAAGAAGTGTAGTTTAACTTGAAGCGTTCATCGCTCATAGAGGCTCATTATAACTTCCCTTTTTATTCGAGCAGCGAAATTTCTGCATCGGATTGCACAATTTCGCGGTTCTGCTCGATTCAGAAGTCGATGTTCAACGTTATGATACGGTAGCTGTCTTCCAGCAAAACACTATGACCGGATGTTGGTAACACTGTGCGTTGTTAACCCCAGCTTTTCTTGTAGTGACGATGATGCACTTCGTTTTTCGCCGCATTAAAATGCACCTTCGATCGCATCGTTTCATCGTCAAGATGTTCTAATCTCGTTTCTTTTCGAATTTACATTCTGCGCGTATTTTATTCTTCGGTCGCAACTTCTTTTTTTTGGCAAGTTAAGTTTCTTCAACGTTCTGTTGCGTCGTGGTGTTTTGATTTTTATTCTGTTCTTGATTTTTTCATTTTCCACTGTTTGATTTCAAGATTTTCTAGTTTTTGATTTTTTCATTTTCCAGTTTTTGGTTTTTTTATTTTCCACTTTTTCATTTTTTCATTTTCCACTTTTCTGATTTTCCAATTTCCTAGTTTTCAAATTTTCAGTTTTTCTTTTAGAAATTTGTGTATCTAGGATTTTGAGAAAGTATTTGAATGTTGAGAAATGGTGCAATATGAAAATCTAGGGATTTGGGGATTTAAGAATCTAAATCTAGGGATTTCTTACACTAGGAATTTGGTAACATAGGAGTTTGAACATTCAGGGAGTTGGATGTCTAGGGATTTTTTACACTAGGAATTTGGTAACATAGGAGTTTGAACATACAGGGATTTGGAAGTCCAGGGATTTTTAGATCTAGAAGTTTTGAGAAGATTTGGAGATCTAGGGATTTTAAACCCTACAAATTTGATGACAGTAATTTGAGCAACTAGGGAATTAGAGATCTTGAAATTTAGGGATATATTTGAGGAGTCTTGTATTAAAGATTATATTGAAAATTATTTATTTTTTATTTCATATTGGAGAAAAATTATCTTAAACATTGCAAATTATGTTATATTATACACTACATTCGAAATTATACTGAAAATCATAATTATCCCAAAAATCATAAAATCTATTAATAAAAGACTATTTTGAAAATTATCTTACGCCGAAGATTTTTTTGAAAATTATCATGTATTCAATAAGTTATTTTACTATCTTATAAAATTTAGTAAATTAAATTTAGTAAAATTTCATATTTCATATAATTTTCAAAATAATCTACTATATAAGATAACATTTAATATAATTTTAATTATCAAGCAAATTTCATCATGACCGTCATAATTGTACTGTTATAAAAAATAAAAATCCTATATAAATTTGAAAATTATCTTACATGAAAGATAACATTAATGACCTTACATTGAAGATTACACGGAGAAAATACTCTAGATTAAAGATGATACAAAAAGATACGTAAATACAGCGAACATAATAGCTTGAACGGAGCATAAATCTGAAACAGTAGAGTATAATTTAGCAAAGGCTGAAACAGGAGGAATGTTTCTACGCCTGTTTCTAATGATTCGATGGTATCGTTAGCCCACCGCCGGTGGCAAGCACATAATGGCAGAAAGTATCTCTGATACCGTACACGGTAGGAGATATTAACGCAAAGGGAAACGGTAAATTTACGAGGTGCGATACGACGCGCGATATTTATAGCCCAAGAACGTCCTGAATGGCCGAGTCACCTTGACGAATCAATCATGATTGCGTGTGACCCTTTTCGAATTTAATATGCTGTTTTTCGACCGACGTTCAATCACTGATATCCCGGAATTTTTATCGCCTATTGAAAACCAGGAACTACCACGGTTCGTTTAGATCGGCAAGAAAGGATAACTGTATTTTAGATTAGTGATGGGCTACTGCGAGGGCCATTACAGGGACGTACAAAAGGGGTGCGGCTGAGCCACTCCTGGAGATTTGCAAACTTAACATTCTTCATTTTTTAAACTACTGAAGTACTGAGTTTCAGAATTTTTAGGTTTATTCTAATAAATCAGAAATTATGAAGTTGGCAAATTTTCAAGTTATCTTGTTGTCAAATTTTTAAATTCTCGAACTCAGTTTCAAAATGACTAAATTTTTATAAAATTAATGGATATTAATGTACAAGTCGTATACATCATAAAATTTAAAAAAATCATCGTCAAAAACTACCCTAATCGCAGTAACACATTATCCTTGAAAACCGTGTTCCGCCATCTTTATGTCAATTAAGCCCCACCAGTCATATTCAAATATTTCAAGATTTCCCTGTTTTTCCTCGTCGAGCAATTTTATACCAAACATGATTCCGATGTTTCTCTCCGCTCTCCATTATCGCTGGAATTTCGCAGACACAAAAGCATTCTTAAAGCCCGCCTACCGTGGAATTATCATACGCGGTTGGGACTTTTGAAAGCCAATCAAATCTTTGAAAGCTTCCTCGAAGCACCGCGTATAATCCACGCTCGTCGGAAAATGTATTCCACGTGACACGTGGAAAATTCCCGCGAGTATTAAAATATCTTATCGCGGCGGTGCACAAAAGTCGGGTAGGATCCCCCCTTCCTCCGCCTTATGGCGGACGGAAAAAGCGTCGCTGCTTTCTATAAAGCCATCTCTTACGTAGTCTCAAACTTTGCGTCTATTCGGGAACTTCCAACTCTTCGGTATGTTGGCAAATACTATACTACGTTAAATGATAACACGGCTTATGTGCTAAACTTCTCGAGATACAAAGTTCGGGACTTTAGGATATGTTACGCGTTCGAAATCGACGTGTGTAAGATGACAATATTGAGATTATGGTTGTGGTGGGTATAGATAATCAATGTTCAAAGCTGTTTTGTATTATACGCATAATAGTAATATTCATAATTGTGCCATACTCATATATAGGTTATATCCAATCAAAATGTCATAAAACCCCATCCGACCACTTATGCCTATAAATGTACAGGCCAAACCGTGCAAGATACGACTTTTTGTCATAGAACCAAAGTTTCTTAGAATGGGCCAAAACCCCTAGAAAGACTGTCAAAAGTGCCGGAAGGTGGCTGACGGGGAGTCCGGAGTAGTGGGCAGACCCAACGAGTGAAAGTACTATAAAACTCATGCCCTACCACTCACAGGCCAAACCGTGCGAGATACGACTTTTTGTCAGAGGACTAAACTTTCTTAGAATGGGCCAAAACCCCTAGAAAGACTGTCAAAAGTGCCGGAAGGTGGCTGACGGGGAGTCCGGAGTAGTGGGCAGACCCAACGAGTGAAAGTACTATAAAACCCATGCCCTACCACTCACAGGCCAAACCGTGCGAGATACGACTTTTTGTCAGAGGACTAAACTTTCTTAGAATGGACCAAAACCCCTAGAAAGACTGTCAAAAGTGCCGGAAGGTGGCTGACGGGGAGTCCGGAGTAGTGGGCAGGCCCAACGAGTCAAAGTACTATAAAACCCATGCCCTACCACTCACAGGCCAAACCGTGAAAGATACGAGTTTTTGTCAGAGAAGCAAACTTTCTTAAAATAGGCCAAAACCTATAGAAAAACTGTCAAAAGTGCCAAAAGGTGGCTAGTGGAGGGTCTAAATCCTGGGAAGCCCCCAGCGAAGGCGAGTGAGGTTTTGTGTCGTTTTAGATAGTATCCATGGTTGCATTATATTCATATATAGATTAGGTTAGGTTACAAATTATATACATTATTGTTATTATAAAATAATTTATACATTCATTATACATTATAATATAAATTATATAATAGCTGTGAAATATTAATATAAGTTAAATATAAACATGACTATAGATATCAACATAAATATTTAATAAATACTGCAAATTGACTATAATCATTAAAATGCACAGTCGAGTATTTTCATTAATTTTATGTTGTAACATAAACACTTTCAAACCCCATAAACCATATTATACAATTATTAAACTTTGATATGATATAAAATAACTAAAAATGTCTGACGTAAATTGCAAAATAGAATATTTAAAATTGTTTGATATACAACGTAACGTTTTGTCGTCTATCTTAACTTAAAATTAAGTATAGGTTAGGAAACATTCGTCCGTTGTTTATAGAGTTCTAAGAAGAGCAGAATAAAGCAAGCAAATAATTGTTATTACTTTTAAAGCTCTTATACTGACGTCCAAGAATAATTGGCCGTTTCTTCAACGAAGGGCTGTAGTAAAAAAGTAATGTGGTAGCACATTATATGTCAAGATTGACTTGATTGACTGCTTTCCCTGTTGCATTTATTCATATGATCAATATCTGTATAATTATTGCTTTATAGCGGTTATACGACGTATTTCGCTTGTTTTATGGCCGTTATTTACTGCATTAGCATTCACTTATACTGTTGTTCGTAATGTAGTTGTAGATCCACCGAGGATAACTTGATTATCAAGTTGTTTACAACATTTTATTAAAATACGTTTCTCAACTTCTAAATATGAAAATTTGATAATATAAAGATTTAGAAATTTGATGATTCCTCAGTAGCAAAATTTAGGGATTTAGAAATTTTTTAATTTGAGAATTATGTTTGGGGATTTTAGCGATTAGGTATTTAGAGATTTGGAAGATTGGAATTTTGAGAATTTGGGAACTTTAAAACTGGAAACTTGATAACATTGCAATCTGAAAATTTGAACAAGTTGTAATAGTGAAATTTGGAATGTGTGGAATAGGCAATGTGGGTATAGGGAATTTGGAACATAAGTAATTGGGGACATAGGGAATTTGAGATATAAGGAATCTAGGGAATAGAGAATTTGGACTTTTGTAATATAGAAATTTCTAAATTTAGGAGTTCTGTAATTTGATAGTTGTGGAATTTGGAAGTTTCGGAACTAGCAGATTTAGGAATTTGGGAATTTTGTAATCTGGAAATTTAGAAATTTAAGGATTTAAACGTTGCTATATTTTCAAGTTCCATTTCTTATTCCTACATCTGCAGAATCCCAAATGTTCAAACTATAAACTTCGATCAGTCTATGGTATCTCAAGAATAACCAAAAGACTTGTAAGATAAGCAACTAAAATTACTCACCCCTCTTAATGAACTAAACAAGCGAAGTCCTAGCAATCTCCACAATCCACAGCACACGTATTCATAATATATTCATTAGTTTTCGATAATTTGACGATTTTTGTTGTCCGTAAACTAGTCAACTTAGCTCTCCGGTTTACTATATGAGAAATCGTGAAATGGCCGCTAGCGTACTCACGCAGATTACGCTCGTAAAATTTTTCTTCGATATTTTTACGGCTTCGCCAAGATTTCCCATGTGTCACCGGGATTATTACAGGCCGCGACGGCGAATAAATAAACTTTTAAACTCCTGCACGAAGTTGTGCGGCACTGAACTGCTCGCGGAATTCCTTCCACCGCTATTACGCCTCTCAAATTTGAATTTCGCGCATACCATTCTTTCTATTTTACCTTTATTATATTTTACTTAAGTATATATTTGTTCATTCGTTTCCTCGAAGAATTTTCTTATGGACTTCAGGAATCCTCTTCATTTCCGTATTTGTTTCGAAACGTGTACACATGTCACGGGTTGAACACTTCCAGCATTTCGGCAAATAAGAATAATAACTGCTGATTCGCTATCTCAAGACTCTGGGAACTATAGGTTAGAGTTTCCATAGTCCTTCATGGTTCCTAAGACTCTTATTCCCTATATATCCATAGTTTCAGTCTCCAGTGCCAAGTTCGCTAGGATCTCCACAGTCCCTTGGATCCCTAGGTCCCCACATTCAATATCTTCCCTGGTATCTATAGGTTAGGATAACTAGTTCCCATGATTCCCAGAGTCTCCACAGTTCCATACCCTTAGATTCCCTATATATCCATAGTTTCAGTGCCTCTAAGATCACTAGGTCCTCCACAGTCCACAGTCCCTTGGATCCCCAGGTCCCCACATCACCACATTCAATATCTTCCCTGGTACCTATAGGTTCGGATACCTAGTTCCCATGATCCCCAGAGTCTCCACAATTCCAGACCCCTAGATTCCCTATAGATCCATAGTTTCAGTCTCCAGTGCCCATAAGTTAACTAGAACCTCCACAGTCCCTTGGATCCCCAGGTCCCCACATCCCCACATTCAATATCTTCCTTGGTATCTATAGGTTAGGATACCTAGTTCTCATGATTCCCAGAGTCTCCACAGTTCCAGACCCCTAAATTCCCTATATATCCATAGTTTCAGTCTCCAGTGCCAAGTTCGCTAGGATCTCCACAGTCCCTTGGATCCCTAGGTCACATCCCCACATTCTCTACAGTTCCTGAATTCCCTAGATTCTCACAGTCCTCGGAATCGCCATATTTCCTAGCTTCCAGAATCCCTACGTTCCCTTGGATCATCACAGTCTCTGTAGACAAGCCAGGAATTGGCGCGTAGGTCGAGCCAGAGTAAAAGAAGCCACTCGCTCTACCTATCCACCGTGAACACTTCCAGCTACATTTCGGCAAATAAGAATAATGACAACTGCTGAACGCAATTCGCACTATCTCGAGACGTTTGCCGACTGTTTTTGGCCTAATTGTGAGCCAATATACCGAAAATGTGAGGCGTTTTTCTATTCGGAGCTATTCTAAACACCTCAACTCGTAGTCGGCATCGGTATTATCTCTTAATCATAAGCATGCACACAAAGGACGATAGAGTCGTACGAGAATTTAAGCGTCATATATATAGCGATTAAAGTGTTAAATGGGGTTGATCCTGTATACACGCAGGATCGTAGAATCTCGGTGTTTGTTGTGGCTGATTTAACACGTTGCCCTAAGATTAGGAAACTATAACGCTGGCTGAATAGACATTACCTCCATGGTGTATTGACAGGTGCAGGTGGGTCAAGCTTCATAAAGCGTGTGCCACCTGGGAGAACAATAACTTGCCTATTGGTCTGGTAAGCTGACATGAATGCGACTCGGGCTATTAATGGCCGATAATGCGTTGTCATTGAATCGCGGACAATCAGAATCGCAATCGTAATTTATGCGCAGCACCCATGGATCGTGCACGAGTGAAAAAAAAATGGAAACCAACGCTGGAACGATTTCATCGCTACGTCCATCAATAGCCTGCTAATGAAACAATGCGGACGATTCATCGATTTCTGATTCTTTCCCCCTTTTCAGTTGTTACAGTTTCTGTTTTTTTCCTGCTGGGTTTTGCCTTTCGATTCGCATTTTCGAGTCTCTTGTGTCTTTAGTGATGGCTGTTTGTTTCAGGGGTGGTTCGGAAACACTCGTGAGGCTGTAGTGGAATTTGATTTTATAGGAACAGTATTTCAGGTTTAGGAATTAAATCTGTTGATTTGAAGTTTTTTATTGTTAAAAATTTCTTGAAGTTTAGAAATTTTGAAAATTTTAGGTTTGAGAATTCAGGAAGTTTGAATCTGTGGAGAAAATACTTTTTAGGATATTCATAGATATTCAAGTTTCGAACTTTTCCATGTTGCATTTTTCAAATGTTAAAATCTTGATATACTGCACTTCTGAAGTACTACATTTTTTAAATATTATAATTTCGAGGTGTGGAATCTTCTAAATATTACAATTTTGAATTATTAAGTTTATGAAATATTGCAATTTTAAATTGCAATTTTGGTAAACAACATAAATTCTACTTATACCAACTTCAACACAAAAATATTATAATTCCTCTTCTAAACGATCGAATGGATATCAAAACCTCGGTAAAAAAGTACACAGCGATATATCAGATAAATACTGAAGCTTCGCAAAGCCGAAAAAGTACGAAACACGTTAATGAGCAATAAAATCATCTGAATAGATGATCCTCCAATTAGTACAGGCAACGTTCGCGGCTTCAAACTTTCCCTTTTCGGTATCCCAACATTTTTTTTTCATTTATTAAGATTAAATTTCGCTACGAATTAAAAGATCTTTCGAGAGGTTTTAAATCGAAGCAATACTCGAAAGCGGTTCGAAAGTTCGGCGGATTGTTTGAAAAGCCCTCGGTAGACGATGCTGAATCGCCTCGGTTGAAGTTGTTCTTGAAACTTTCACGGTGGAAATATTCTTTTGACAAAAAAATTCTGGAAAATTGCACAGTTATCTTTATCTCTACCGATAATAACGATGACAGAATTCGCGTGCAGCTTGATAAAAGGGTTTTCGTTCCACAAAGAGAATCCGCGATCGCTCTCTTGCGAGAGACACTGGCTTTTAAAACATTCCACGGGGATAAATTGAAAATCTGATGAAATACTTTGTACGTTATTTTGTTATGTTGTTTTAATAACGTACTTTTCTGTATAAGTTGTTCGCCCTGAAACTTGAGAATTTAGGGGATGGGAAATTAGAGAATTTTTCAGTTCTGAGATTTTAAAATTTAGGGGATGGGAAATTTGAGGATTTGTAAGTTTTGGGACTTAGAAAATTTTTCAATTTTTTTGTGAAGTACTCGATAATTCCCCGCGTTCGGGGCTCTGGAGGCGGGCCATCAATAGGGATTTACAATATTTTGCCTCTATTCCCAGAATCCACCATGTATTAGATCATCGTTATTTATACTAAATAAAGTTTATTTTTATACTATACTTGTAGAATATCGTAATAGAAATTAAGGTATTGTTCATAACCGGTGTCAATGTGTTAATTTGTAAACGTACAGGTTAAAAATCGGATAAATGAAGGAATTTAAGGACGAAAGGATTAACAAAGAATGACGGTGCACGAGTTGGAGATAACAGTTGCAAAGACGTTCGCTAAAACGTGGCAATAACGGCCGAGATTACAGAGGCAGAGAACTGCAAAGCCACGCGCAATAAATAGCAATTATGCTTAACAACGAAGCAACCTACCCGCCTCTCGATAAACCAGCCACCTCTGCAGGCGACTTTAACCACCAAATTATGCGACCCTCTTGATTCAATTTCGCTGACCCTGTTGGATACAGAATGTCGAGAACGAATTTCCTGGGGGAATCACGTTTCGCTCGCTCTCGTCGGGTTTAATGCGACCGTGAATTTTCATTTGTTACTAACACAAGTAGAAAAGAATTTGGTTTGTATATGCGGTTCAGAATTTTCGAAACATTCATCACGTAATTGGCCGGGTTTCTTTATATGGAGAAAGAAGCCACATTTTTTCGAGAATACCCAACCATATGTTGTCACATAGTGCCAAGGTGCTGTGATGCCTATAAGACCCCATCTCGAGACCCCTCACTAATGCCTACATATGTACAGGCCAAACCGTGCAAGATACAATTTTTTGTCAGAGAACCAAACTTTCTTAAAATATGCCAAAACCTATAGAAAAACTGTCAAAAGTGCCAAAAGGTGGCTAACAGGGAGTCCGGAGGAGTGGGCAGGCCCAAGGAGTCAGCATACTATAAAATGCCTGCCCTACCACTTACAGGCCAAACCGTGCCAGATACGACTTTTTGTCAGAGGACCAAACTTTCTTAAAATAGGCCAAAACCTATAGAAAAACTGTCGAAAGTACCAAAAGGTGGCTAACGGGGAGTTCGGAGGAGTAGGCAGGCCCAACGAGTCAATATACTATAAAACCCCTGCCCTACCACTCACAGGCCAAACCGTGTCAGATACGACATTTTGTCAGAGGACCAAACTTTCTCAAAATAGGCCAAAACCCATAGAAAAATTGTCGAAAGTGCCGTAAGATAGATAATATAGCTAAAAGATGGCTATGGGTGGAGATCCCTCGAGCGAGCGAAAGCAAATGTTAGAATATAGATTTACAGTGTTAATACAGTGAATTGCTTGTGAACACGTTCGATTAATGTGTAAAATAATTTCCGTACACTCGAGATTATTTTATACATCCGATGATCGAATGAAAAATAATTATTTCTTTGATTATATTTGGATAACCGTCGATGTATATAGCAGAAATTTTACGCGCGATCGTGCACGATTATCAAGAACAATATCCTCAATCAACCTTTGAGAGCGAAATCGTGTTATTCGCGTCCCGTTGAATGCCGTGGAGCTCTAACGCGGGCAGAGAGATTCGTCGCTCTCGCTGTTTCATGAGTATCAGCCAGGACACAGTTTCCAAGTCTCATTCGCGGATTTCATTTGATCTCTCGTTCAGAAATCAGGTGTCATCGACTACGAGCACGGAGGTACTTCATGATTTTCAATTGGACGTATCTCTGTGTCGTAAACGAGCGGAAATTTAATTTATAATTTGATCATGGAGATCTTATATGTACCTGTGCATTAAAATATGAAATGCAATACGAAGTGGATACAGAAATTGCAGAGGATAGAACAGTAATTTGGAAATTTAGTAGGTTGGAAACTGAAGAATTATTTTACGAGGAAATTCTGAAATTAGGAAATTAAAAATTGTTACGTGGAAATTTAATGATGAATTATGAAGTTAAGTTATTTAAAATGATAATTTACCAAATCACCAAATTATCACATAACAAAGCACCCAAACTATATTTTTTAAATAAATAAAATGTGTATAAATCCAAGGGTCAAAAGTGATAATCTAGTGAAACAATCCAGCGTAAAATTTAATATTGGTACACACGTGTGTATGAATTATAATCACAAAGCACCGGAGGAAAGACGGATAGCACTACCGACGCGTAACTTTCAGTTACGACTCTCTTCGGCATTAAACTTGATGCAACTCGCGCAGTTCGAAAAGTCGTAATCGCAAGAGTTACGTATTTGTTAAACTGACGTGACTTATCCGTGTCACAGCCGATCGAATCGACTGTACCCGTATGGCTCACATTTTATTACTTGTCAGAGCAAATTTTTCTACTACTACATGTTATAGGGATATTCTTCGATGATTCATGGCAGTCTTAAAACGACAAATTGCAACATTTTATTTTCTACATGGTGAAGATTTTTTTTTTCAGTTATGACTGCAAATATTTAATTTAAATTGAAAAAATTGTGGTATTTACAGATTTTGAAATTTGCGAACTTACTAATTTATCAACTTACAAATCTCCAAATCTCCAAATATCAAAATTTCCAAATCTCCGAATCTGAAATCTCAAATCCACAAATCACCAAATCCCAACTTCCTAACTCCCACCTCTCCATATCCCGTCTCTCCAGTCTCCAAATACCTATATCTCCACATTTCAAATCCCTAAATCCCAAATCCCAAATCCACAGATCCTAAATCTACAGACCCCAAATCCTCAAATCCCAACTCCCTAAATTCCTAAGCCTCAAATTCCAAATCTACATCCCCAACTCTTTAAATCCCTACTCCCTAAATTCCTAAGCCTCAAATCCCAAATCCCCATATCCCCAACTCTGCAAATTCCCAAATATCAGTTCTCTAAATCCCAAAATTCCGAATTCCTAAACCGCAAATCCCAAATTCCCAAATCTCTAAATTCCAACTCCCCAAGTCCTAAAATCCCAATATCCCAAGTCCTAACTTCAGAGGCTTCACAGTCTCCCACGCTCACTTTACCAAAGAAAATAAATGCAAACTCGAAGCTTGGGAGGTACGTCATATTATTTCAGCCGTCAGTAAACGTTAACATACGGGTAATTAGTGTACCGGTGTCTGCAAGTTATCTTGCAGTTGAAAGTATCCAGGAAATTTCGCCAAAGTTGTCCCGTTAAAGGCGAGGATCATCCGCTTCATCCTTTCCTCTTTACCGGAAACTCTTCGCGTCATCCTGCCCCGTCACGTTCTTCTACCAGAGGTAGAATCAATATGGCTGCGCGTTACCTTGGAAAATGTCGTTTACGTAGTTGGTAAAGCTTGGAAATTGGCGTATCACGAGTCTCGCAACTTCATCAACTTTTCTCGGCACTTCCTTCAACGTCTTTGCGCTATCCTGTTTGCTGAAGTAGCAGAAGTAAATACAACATACTTCACGATATTTAGCTTGTCAAGTTAAATCCAAACACATCCTGCGCTACTTGTTACGATCCTGTGAATCGGGTTGTAAACTGACTATAAACTTCACGTTTATGACTGTAGGATTCATCCAGTTATATATTTTCTACCCGCGAAAATATATTGTACGGAAACTTTATGGCTTATTGTGAAGGTAATTATGTACGAGCTTCATATTTTGTTCATGTGGATTTTGGATATTTCAGAATTATGGGTATATAGTATTCTGAATAGTCGGTTCGGTGGCTTAATAGTTTTAGTATAGTCGGTTCGGTGATTTAATAATTTCAGTATAGTCGGTTCGGTGGTTGAATATTTCTGGTATAGTCGGTTCGGTGGATTAATAGTTTTAGTATAGTCAGTTCGGTGGTTTAATAATTTCAGTATAGTCAGTTCAGTGGTTGAATATTTCTGGTATAGTCGGTTCGGTTTTTTCATAGTTTCAGTATAGTCAGTTTAGTGGTTTAATATTTCTAGTATAGTCAGTTCGGTGGTTTAACAATTTTAGTATAGTCGATTCGGTGATTTATAAATTTCACTCTAGTCAGTCCCATAATTTTATATTTCCAGTATAGTCACTTCAGTAATTTAATAGTACTACTATAGTCACTTCAGTCATTTAATAGTACCACTATAGTCAGTTCGGTGATTGAATAGTCACGATCTAATCACATCTCTGATTTAGTAATTCTAGTATAGTTGATTAGTTTCGTTTATTTCACTATAGTCAGTGGTATAATAGTTACAGTCGGTTTGATGGTTCAATAGATCCAACATAGTCGGTTCGGTGGCTCACCGTAAAGTTCCAAATTAGCAATAATCAATTCCTAGATCCTAAATATATAAACTCTCCTCAAATATCCGAAAAATATAAAAATATTATCTTACAAGATCTCAACAAAATTTACCCTAAAACTCCAACACTCTTGTACACAAAAGAACCCAAGGAAGATAATATCAAAAGTGGATAGAAAGATAAAATTGTCCCCCCAGAATTATACAACAATCGAGAGTCATTAGCGTGATCGCGGAGTTCATAAAGTCGACACATTTCGCGTGCAAATAGAAATATGAAAAGGCTGAAAACGTTGATAGGAGTTGCATGATCCCGTAGGACTTCCCGTGAGCGTGATCCCTTATTTTGCATTCATCGAATGTAAAGCAGAGACCGGTTTTCGGCAAAGTTTGACTGCGAAGGCAATTAGCGATGGCATAAATTGAGACAGACACGAATGTCGGCCAGCACGTTGAGGAGCGTTCTATGGGGCTCGTAGCTCATGAATATGAAACGACCATAGCTGTAAGTCCTTTTGTCCGACTACCACTCGGTTTGTCACGTCGATCCGTTTCCCTTCTGTCATTGCGTGTGTTTTATTGCGTCTTGTGAGTGTAACGACACGTGCCTAATCACGTTTTCCTCTGACAAATACAGAATGCAGTGGGATCGAGCGCGATACGATCAAAATCTACTCTTGCATGTCTACATGGACGCATAATCGAGTACTTCATGTTGTATGTTGACTCTTTTGTTTGACAATTATGGAACAATCACTCGAATCTTTCATTTCTTTGTGTGAAGCAGGTGGACAGATAACGAGGGAGGTAGAATATTTTTCTACATTTATTTTTTCAAGGTAAATGTAAATTTTCCATGTCGGTGTATATATGTTGTAATGCACTGATGGATCACATTATGAGGCACTTGTTACTAGATGTGTTACTACATATTACTAGATGTTACTAGGCGTGTCACTAGATATTACTAGATATCACTAGATGTTACTATACGTGTGACTAGATGTCACTAAACGTGTTACTGGGTGTTACTAGACGTGTCACTAGATGTTCCTAGGCGTGTTACTAGATGTTATATGTTACTAGATGTTACTATGTGTGTTACTACATGTTATTAGGTGTGTTACTAGATGTTACCAGATGTGTATTTGGGTGGAGTTAATTTTGGATGTATAATATACCAGGAAAATATATGTATGTTACTATATTTCTAGATCCCTAGACTCATACGATTTTTTATTCCTGCTGCATGTCATCACTATATACCTAGACTTATAGATTCGTAAATCCCTAGATAGCTAGATTTCTAAGTCCTCAGATCCTTATATTTCTAGATTTCAAATTTTTAGATACCAAAATCCCTAGTGTTATAGATTCCTAAATTTCTAGGGAAAAGACTTATAGACTTAAGTCTCTAGATTTCCAGATTATTAAATTTCTAGGTATTTAGACTTCCAGGTTTCTAGATTATTAAATTTCTAGGTATTTAGACTTCCAGATTTCTAGATTTCAAGATTGCTAAATCTCTAGATTTATAAATTTCTGAATTCCTAAATCCCTAGATTTCGAGGTCTCTAGATTTCTGTGTGTCTAAGTCCCTAACTCCCTAGACTTTTTGAGTTCTGTATTCCTAAATCCCTAGATTCCTAGATCCACATTTCTAGGTCCTAGATTTCTAGATTCTTAGATTTTTAATTTTCTGGATCTCCTGATTAATTCCTAGATTTCTATATCCCTGCATCCCTATGCTTCTCAATGTCCCTAGAGTCCTATATCTAGATCTCAATATCCCTAGATCTCCTTCTATGAAAAAATATTACCATATTCCTGGATTTCTACATCCTCAGATCTTTCCTATATTTCAAAATCCCTATATCTCCAGATTTCCTATATCCCTATATTTCAAGATCACTTATATACTTATATATGTCCATATACCCAGATTTCTGCATTTCTACATAATTCAAAACATCCCTACAGTCCCACAGGATTCCTACATCATGTCCCTAGATCTCCACAACCCCTATATTTCTATGTCCCTATATCCCCATATTTTTCACCTCCACAAATTAAAAAAATACATATATTACATTTCTTCAATTAAATCCGACAAAATGTGACACATTAAGTGACATTTAAGTTCACAATAAGTGATTTATGTAAGAAGTCGCAGGAAATGAATATCGAAAAGTTATCGACACGTGTCAATAACAGAAATGATTGTTATCAAAACGAGAAGGGGAATCACGTGTCCCGATTATGAATTTCATCACGTAATAATCCGTTATTGGTGAAGTCCGAAACAGTCGGAGATCGATCCGATCCGACACACCATCATCGCCTTTGTCCGTTTCCGCTTCAATTTCCATGTAAATCGCCTTAAGATCCGACCGTAGGCGGCCTCGCAAATAACTCGAACGAACCGTAGCCGTTCCTTTCAATCTCACGATAGCAAATCCGTGCCACCATCTGCAGCACTCGTTAACGATCATTTCTGAAGCAACCGAGCGGGAACGCTTTTCCAGCTGGCAATTTCCAGCTAACGACGCCGCCGGGATTTATTCGCTGATTACGGTGCTGGACAAAATGTTACGACACCCCTCTGAACTTTCGAAAAATCAAACTTTACGAACACTCCGTGCCCCGACCATTTCCTAGTCTTTCTTCCGTTCCAATCCGATTAAAATATCGTGTTAACGTTTCAGTTTACGAGACTCTAGATAAGGAAGTGGAGGGGACGCTCTCGTTATATGACCGGTAGCGGACATCCCTGCATAGAACGGGTAAAACAGCATTTGTGACGTGTCATTTGATAGGTTTTCAATTTTTGCATTTAATTTTATTTTAACTAGGTTTTTAGTTTTTTGTTAAAGGGACAAAAATTACGATTTTGCATTATTTTCCTTGGAGGGTGAAAAATTTTATAAAAAATAGATGTTTCAATTTACGTGGCGAGTATTATAAAAAGAAAATATTTAATACACAAATTGGGAAATTAAAAAATCATTAAATACACAAATCAGAGAATTAAAAAATTATCAAACATACAAATAAGAAAATGAGAAAATTCACATGTAAATTAGTAAATTAGAAAATTAAATATATGAACATAAAAATAAGAAAATTATTAAACAAATAAATTTGAAAACTCGATTACCCCCTATGAAAGGCCACGTAAAGAGTACATAAAAAATACCACACCATAAAACAAGGTAAAATCGAACTGTTCAGACAGCGAAATAGCGAAAGGTTTTTTTATGACACGTGCAGAAGACGCATGTTTACGATGAAAAGCCGCCAGTGAGAAAGTACGGGACTTTATTTTACTTCAATACCGTAGATTTACTGTGCCGATGCCACGGAGTGTAACCACGACCAAACGAAATGGAATAATCCGTCTTGGTATAACTTTTCGAAAAGTTTCCAACACGAACGAAAGACCGCCGCGGAAATTTTTCCAACGCCTGTCTCGCGGGAAACCGCATACCAGATGAATAGTCCGGCATTCTGCTAAAAACTCATCGCTTTCTGTTTCGAGTTTTGCATAATACGCAAACTTTCAGTTAACTTGTTCACATTTTGCGGTTCGCAGCACGCATTAATTTATCGCACCCTTTCAGCACTGTTATATACCGAAGTCATAACATTTGCTCTCTTCTCTTTTAGAAATATCTACTTGAATATTTAACACTAGAACAGGAACAAAACTGGTTAATACATTTTCATACAAGTTTAGTTGAGTTTATTTTAACAATTTCCAAACTTGATACTATCAAACTGAACTTTCAACAAAATTTCTTGTTACCCTATAAAAACGAAGTCCTATCCACGATACAAATAACGGCAATATAACGAGAGTCTCTTAGAACAGCACTTATTTATTAAAGAGAACACGCAGATATAAACGAACAAAAATTCAAGTAGAATTACAAATAATGGAACATGAAACTATACTCAGAATCAAAAAAGCCACGAAATAAACTTTGATTTAAATGGACGTGCACGCGCACCAGGAGAAGGCAAGTGTTGCCGTCGTCTTCCGCATAAGAGTCTATACTCAAAAATCGCCTTAACTTTAATATAGTCTAACAGAAAGCCCCTCAATTCTCTAAAACCTCTCAATTTCCTCAAAACTGACATCAAATACCAAAATTTTCGGTACACTCGTTTATATTCCATCTTGCATTTCAGTATATCCCCCTATAAATTTGATAAATATATAAAATCCACCTTGCATTCTACTATATCTCAAATATCGAAAAATTTTCAAATCGTGCGCGTCTAACAAGATGGCATCCGAAACGTATGTGAATGCAATTGATTCGCGCGCCATCTTATCAGCCGCGCACGAATCGTTCATTTCGAGTCTCGGTAATAAGAGTATCGCGAAAAAGAACAGTAGCCACACAATACGACACACGGAACGATAGTTATTCATGTTTTATCTTACGAGCAGTGATTCGGTAGAATGTATGCAAAAATATGCAATTTTGAACGAGCAACGCTAGTCGTTTATCTCGCGATATATGTACGAAGGTTTGAGCGAGATTCCAACGTTTTTATTGCGTTCGTTTTAAGCGTTCAATCATTTTGAGGTCACGCGAACTGTCTCTTTTTTTGTTGTTTTTAAATCGCAGTGATAAATAAAACTGATAACGAATGATACGTCGAGTCGGGATTTTACAGATTATCACGGGGACGACGGACATTGTGATTTTCATTTTGACTCGACGCGTTCTGCTGCTGGTTCAACGGATTTTATTTATCGATTACTTTATCATATCGTAATGACCATTTTACGCGTGAAATGACGGCTATTTATGTGAGATTTATTTTAATGTAATGTTTAAGTAATGCTGACTAGTATAATGTTGCTTCTGATTCGAAAAAACTTGATTATACAAGGTAACTCAAAAATTGTGTAATATTGACTGATGAGTTTTTTTCAAGATTAATAACAAATTTTCATATTTACATTAATTTTTGAGGAAAATGCATTTGAACATTTTTTTGAATATTTGTAAAAAGGAACCATAAAAAATTATAAAATCCCTAGATTTCAATGGATTCAGAAATCCCTAAATTATCAAATCCATACATATGAAAATCCCTATACTCCTAAATCACTACATTCTCAAATTTTCATTCCCAATTGCTATCACTACATTCTCAAATCCCTCAATATCTAAATCCTTAAATTCCCCAATCCTCAAATTTCCAAATCACTGCATTCCCCAATTCCAAAATTTTCAAACTCTAAAATTTCCAATTCCCTAAATTTTCAGTTTTCTAAATTCCCAGTTCTCGAAATTCTCAATTCCCTAAATTTCCAATTCCCTAAATTCCCAATTCCCTAAATCCCCCAATCCTCAAATTTCCAAATCTCTACATTTCCCAATTCCCTAAATTCCCAATTCCCTAAATTCTCATTTCCCTAAATTCCCAATTCCCTAAGTTTCCAATTCTCCATATTCCCAATTCCCCATATTCCTAATTCCCCATATCCCCAATTCCCGACATCCCCAATTCCCCACATTCCTAATTCCCCATATGCCCAATTCCCCATATTCCCAATTCCCCATATTCCCAATTCCCCATATTCCCAATTCCCCATATTCCCAATTCCCCATATTCCCAATTCCCCATATTCCCAATTCCCCATATCCTCAATTCCCCATATTCCCAGTTCCCTATATCCCCAATTCCCCATATTCCCAGTTCCCTATATCCCCAATTCCCCATATTCCCAGTTCCCTATATCCCCAATTCCCTAAATCCCCAATTCCCTAGATATCCAACGAAGTGAAATAAATTGTCCATTAAAAAAAATCCCCAACTCAATGTTTCCCACCATTATTGTCCAAACTGTACAACAGTTACCGTTACCGATCGCGTTAACTGAGCGCCAAAGTCCCTCCATAAATGAGCGTAGACTACTGTCGCCAAAATTAATTTTAGTGACGCATCGACGAAACAAGCATCGTGCAAGGATGCCTATTAATTCCGCAGCAGAACCGTACACACGTTACAACAAAATAGAACATGGCAGACATACACGCAGTCCTAATCTGCGACTACATCAATCATAATCGTTCGACGACGTTTCCTTGTTTCCGTCGTTCGCTCGTCGAAATCCTCCACCTCTCGCCGTAACTGATCGCGTCCCGAGCCGAACGGCGATCAGTTAAGGCGACCTTACAGTACTCGTTGAACGGTAATTGTAAATGGGTATACGGTGCAATAACCGTTGAAATATAGTGGTGTCCGAATATTAATGCGAGCCACTGTGGATGGTGGGAACCGGTGCTCCCCGTAATATTTCTACGGGGACGTAAAGATCGTTAAACGCAGCAATGAGTATCCGTAAGCGCATAACTCGCTGTTCGAAACGCGAAGTTTGAATCTTAAACGAGCGATCCGTTTAAAGGTAAGGCACGGAGGGAATTCTCCGCATCGGTAATTCTCCTTACGTAACAGAGAAATGAATACTTGGCCCGAGTAATCGGTGTACCCCCTCTTGTTGCGCCGTGTAATCGCCGGGAAGAGGAAACGGAGCTGAATATTTTCCTTAGCGGGACTTAATTGTGTTTGCGGATACTTTACGGAAAACGGTGTTTGCCTTCCTTTAGCCCCATATTCCCAGAAAACATGGCCATCCAACGATAAAAATTTGGTAGCTACAACTGCAGATTTCATTTCTGGATGTCGTTATCGTAACGCGGTTCTAATTTCTTTTTTAATTTTTGGGAGGACTGTTCATTCTTGGCCTGCATGTGTTATGGTGACTACATGTGGAACATCTATAAAATCAAATACATACAGTTAGGTGTGATTTGATAATATAGTACCTCAAAGTGGGAAATTTGGTATATTAACTTTGAGGTTAAGGTTTGAAAAACATGGCCACCTACGCACTTTATAGTTACTCTTAATACAAGATGGCGAGTTGTTTAGAGCAGTGTCTAATTTGGATAGTTATAGCCAGACATAATTTGATGACATAAAAGTACCTCAAAATGCTAATTATAGTATACTAACTTTGAGGTTACAGCTTGAAGAAAATGGCTACCTACATACTTCATAATTATATCTCATACAAAATGGCTGCTCATCACTTAAAGCAAACAACGTTCAATTTGGATAGTTATAGCCAGACATAATTTGATGACATAAAAGTACCTCAAAATGCTAATTATAGTATACTAACTTTGAGGTTATAGCTTGAAGAAAATAGCTACCTACATACTTCATAATTATATCTCATACAAAATGGCTGCTCATCACTTAAAGCAAACAATGTTCAATTTGGACAGTTATAGAATCAGACATAATTTGATGACATAAAAGTACCTCAAAATGCTAATTATAGTATACTAACTTTGAGGTTATAGCTTGAAGAAAATGGCTACCTACATACTTCATAATTATATCTCATACAAAATGGCTGCTCATCACTTAAAGCAAACAACGTTCAATTTGGACAGTTATAGAATCAGACATAATTCGATGACATAAAAGTACCTCAAAATGCTAATTATAGTATACTAACTTTGAGGTTACAGCTTGAAGAAAATGGCTACCTACATACTTCATAATTATACCTCATACAAAATGACTGCTCATCACTTAAAGCAAACAACGTTCAATTTGGACAGTTATAGAATCAGACATAATTTGATGACATAAAAGTACCTCAAAATGGTAATTATAGTATACTAGCTTTGAGGTTATAGCTTGAAGAAAATGGCTACCTACATACTTCATAATTATATCTCATACAAAATGGCTGCTCATCACTTAAAGCAAACAACGTTCAATTTGGACAGTTATAAAATCAGACATAATTCGATGATAAAAAGTTAGCTCAAAATATCAGTTATGGTAATTTGAAGCTTAAAGCGTGAACAAAATGGCAGCATATTTATTACTGTCTCTAACATAAAATGGCCCATTGTCACGCGGTAAACAAAAACCGATTTGGACACGTACAAAATCATATATGATATGAACATAATCCAAAATGGCAGCCACAGTATATCAATTTAAAGCTTTAAGCTTGAAAATAGCTACGTAAGCGCGTTACTGCTGTTTTTAACACGTACAGAATGAAACATATCATGGTATAATTTTATCAAAATGGTATTAATACAATTTAACATTTAAATCTTGAAAAAAATAGCTACATGATCATTTTATTACTATTTTTACAAAATTATTAGCCAAATGCAATGACCAACTTAGAAGTTTATATAAAAATTTGATGACATCTCAAAATGGTATATACGACAGCTTATGAATCTTGAAGAAAATGGCTGCTCATTACTTATAATACAAAATGGCTGACGAATAAACAATGTCCAATTTTCAAGCACATCATGAAAATAACATAAAATGACGTTAACGGTATTCGCAAATACATAACAGTTTATCATCCACTGCAGAATATTTCCATAATTATTGAGTTTCAGACTCGTATAAGTTTATGGGTCCTAAAATCAGGTAGCAGCTTTCAGCCATATAACTGATGCTTCCTAATGCTTTTACCCCACTTCTCCGCAAAGAAATGCAACAGCTAATTATCAACCTTTTTCAAGTTTTCCAAACAATTCGCAAGAAATTTGGGTGATAAAATCACGCGAATCCACATCTGAAATGATGCTCGGAATGAATCTGCGGTGCTCGGGAATTCGTTTTTATCATCAGGACAGTTTCGCTGGCTGAGTATTGTGCGAAATATTCACGCAAGAAAGCGCGAAACGGACTGTTCTTGCGATAAGACATTACGAGCAAGGAAAGCAGAATCCTTGTAACCCGTAAGAAACGGAAAGCTGCTTTAAACGGCTTTTCAAGTAGATAAATTCTGCTCGCAACGAGTGACGATGAGATACCTTGGAAGTTACTTGTAACTCTTCCAGTTTGCTTGGATTGTTCTCTTATGAATAATAGGCTCTTTTACTGTTCTACACTTCTCTTTCTTTCTTCTTTGCAACAATTATTCGCCCAAATTTATGTGTTATTTTCGTTGAGGTGCAAAACCTCTTTGTTAAAAAATATTTTATATATATTTATACGGTTGCTGAAATATTTTAGAGTTCAGAATTTTTCAATAGTTATATTTCAGATTTTTTAAATATATTAAAAGTGTTTTTAATATATAATAAAATAGCAGGTTAGATATTAATAAATTAAAATGCATCATTTTTGTCTTTCTACTTCTGAGCCATTTAGCGATCCCTTTTCAGTTGATTACAAAGTACTTGATTTCTCAAAGAGAAAACACCGGATTCCGTCGCTATTTTCCCTTATTAAATTTCTCTTTACCATGGAATTATTCTTATTCCCTCTGGTCTACTTACCTTCCATTTTGAAGGGTAATAAAGAGAAAGAAGCGGAGGATGAGAAGAAACAAGCTTCTACCTTTCATAGCTGTTCATTGTCAGCTTAAGCTCCAACGGAATATTTCAGCGATCTGACTTTTATGACAGTCGAAAGCAAATCATGCTTAAAATTCTTTCTCTTCCATTCGGAGGATTTTTTTCATCAAATAAGTGGATTTATTATATGACTTAAAAAAAATCCTTTTTATCATTAAATTACGGTTAAGACTGCTAAATTTAAACAACACTAAACGATCAAATGTTTCTATCCTTCAAGTTCATCATGAATTGATCAAACTGTATTGCTACGAAAATACAGGATAATTTCTGATCATTATTCGTTCTTTAGATGTAATCATAGGTAGATCTGTATCATGTTAGATCAAACGGTACTGCAGATTGCTGCAAAGTGAAAACGGTAGAGGACTACTTTCTGCATCTTTAAGGTGCGTTTGCAATAGGCAAGTTGTCAGAGTGGTCAGAACAAATGCAGTTGAGTAATACAATGAAGGATCATGTACTACCAGACAGACTATGACCCTCCCTTCTGTGTCTATTAACTACAAGAACTCTGACTAGTTGGCTAACTAATTTCCTAGTGTGAACACATCTTCAGGATCTACTTACACTAGAGAAGTAGTCAGATTAATGTTTAAATGCAGCCTAGTCAAGAAACATAGGAGGGAGTATCATAGGCTAGGTCCAATGTACTATGACCCTCCCTTCTGTGTTTACTAAGTACAAAGAGTCTGATCACTTGGCTAACTACTTTTCTGGTGTGAACACATCTTTAGAGACAATTTACACTAGACAATTAGTCGGACAAATGTTCAAATGCAGCCTAGGCAAGAAACATACGAGGGAGTATCATAGGCTAGGTCCAATGTACTATGACCCTCCCTTCTGTGTTTACTAAGTACAAAGAGTCTGATCACTTGGCTAACTACTTTTCTGGTGTGAACGCATCTTTAGGGATCATTTACACCAGACAAGTAGTCAGACTAATGTTCAAATGCAGCCTAGGCAAGAAACTCAAGAGGGAGTATCTTAGGTCCAATGTACTATGATCCTCTCTTCTGTATTTATTAAGTACAAAGAGTCTGATCACTTGGCTAACTACTTTCCTAGTGTGAACACATCTTTAGAGACAATTTACACTAGACAAGTAGTCAGACTAATGTTCAAATACAGCCTAGGCAAGAAACATAGAAGGGAGTATCAAAGGCTACCTAGGTTCGAAAGGCTACCTCCCTTCTTTATTAATCATAGAGACTCTGATCACATTATTATTTTCCTAGTGTAAGCACCTCCTTAGGAGCCATTTACACCATACAAATAACAAGACAAGACTCGGACCACGCCCAAGTGGTCAGTGGTTAAGTGGCCAAGTGGTTAAGTAACAGCATAGTCACCGAAGGCATTCTCGCCTAGTGCAAACGCACCCTAACTCAAAAGAACAGCACATTGTACCGAGTATGTTCATGACTCACAGGCAGGTTCTTCCCGGTGGCAAGTGCGTGGCCGCACGCATGCACTTGTAAAAGAGGAAAACGAAGCGGAGGTCCAGAGGCTGGCACCGATGTGGGCGACGGATTGGTCCTGCGACGCAGTAGGAGGCAGATCGACATTCCGCGACGCTGCAGACTACTCAGAGACTGTGACCGCAGAATCGTGACGAAAACTCATCAGCCGTGCGAAAATCCACGGAGCGAGAAACACGGAGGCAACAAACAGCCGGAGAAAAATGATAATGACGTAGGGAGAGCGGTCCGGGAGCAAAGAGAATCTCTGCTTCCCTTTATGTCACTCCGCGATGCTAACCATGCGTGTGCGTGTCTGCGTGAGCTTGTCCCCTTTGATGATATCGCCGTGTCTCGGAATCGACACGACCAATCGCGATCACACTGAAAATAGCGGCGTAGAGGGCGCGATGCCCTTTGTCGGTGCCCGAAAGGCTGCGTTCCCGTGGGAAAAGCTGCGCATAGTCGGTTCAGACCTGTGTTATTTAACACGGCTCTGTTATTATTCGCACATTCCAATGCACCGGGTTGGAAGCTGACCAGCCATTAAAATCTGCACTATGATCCTTCAATGTGATATTCCTTCAAGGTGAACTGCGAAGCTCAGGATCATGTCACATAAATCACATAAATTTCGTCCACTTTTCTGTGTCGAATGATATTCTTTAAGACAGCGTGTTGACGCAGTGCGGCGTCAAAAGACGTCGGGGTATCGTCGGGCCTGTGGAAATGGTCCACGGTCGAGCTTGATTTCTCCTGGGTACGCGCAGATAACTGAAGATACGAGAATATACGAGAAGCAGAAGCTGCAGACGCGTGTGGAAGAGCAACAACCCGTAGGAGATGAAAGAAAAGGCGTAAACATGACCGTGGGTTGACCGCATGATTGAAAATAGTTCAGCAAAAAGCCTGCTGGCGAGTGCAATCATAATTTACAATAAACGTAGGAAGCACAGTATGCAGCTAATTTATTGACACTTGTAACCTCGGAGGTAGAGAATGGACTTCGTTTACTGTACAATCTAAAAACTTTACTGCATCCCGTTATTGTTCATTCTCTTCGTGTATTGCTTCATTAAGGTCAATTTACTTATAGCTTACTCTCTATTTATAGTTCAGTGATTATGACAGGTTGGTTGACAGAGGAATTTTTTAAGGCCCTCAATATTCTGAAATCTCTAGGTCCTCAAATCTCTATATTCCCAAATCCAGATCACATCTCTAGATGTCATATTCCAAGATTCTAAGGTTCTTATATACTCAGATCTCCAGCTATCTATATTCCTAGATAATTTCCCCAGATTTCCACATCCTTGAGTCCCCATATCCCTACATCCCCAATCAGGTAACATGTAACATGTATCAGGTAACATTAGGTCTGATCCCTACATCTCCAGACCCCATCACCAGGTCTAATCCTTAAATGTCCACATCTCTGTAATTAATAGAAACTCGACGAAGCACAAGAAACAAAAGCCTGAAGTCTCGCATTTTGTAATGGTACACCGAACAAACAAAGTAATTTGGCCTGAAAGGAACGTTGAATGATCAGGTTGTCAAGTTGGCTTAACAAACACGAGAGCTAACGAAGAAAGTGGAAGGCGCCCTTCACCGCGGTAGCTCTGTCGTATTTCAGTTTCACCGACGATGATTCATATTAATTGGCAGATGTCGGAAGCGTTCAGTTCATGTAACTGGTTCGACGTGAAATACGCGACGGACAATTGTGTGTTGCTTTTGAAGCGAAAGCCTCTTGCGTCGTCGGACACCGCCGCAAAATACGGTAATAAGTTATCCTCGGGTTTGACCAGCTGACGGGGAACGAGCATTACGTCAGCACAGGTGCGATTGACGTTCCCGACCGTGCCACGTGAAAATTCTCATGCAATGCTAACCCCGAATGCGCCACGTGTACCTTGAATAGCTAACTCCTAGTCCTTGCTATAACTTCTAGTTGGCGGAAAATAGCTGAGGAATTTGTGAAATTTCAGTCAATATCTGTTCATCTTCATATTTGATGACATCCTCTGGGTTCATATTTAATTGCATGTTTCGGTTCATATTTGATGACATCCTCTGGGTTCGTATTTGGAGAGATGCATTGGTATTTGGATATGTCACCTAGATACATTTGGTAACATCATCTGGATTGATACTCAACAAAATTCATGTGGACCTTGCACCTATTTGAGACCATAATTTGGACACATCTATGGGATCATATTAGGTGACACCTTCCAGTAACATCACCTCAATCCACATTCAGTAGCATCAGCTGCATCCACATTCGATAACATGTGGATTGATACTCAACTAAATTCATGTGGACCCTGCACCTATCTAAGAAGCATATTTGGACACATTCTTTGGGATCATATTAGGTAACATCTTTCAGTAACATCACCTCAATCCACATTCAGTAGCATCAGCTGCATCCACATTCGATAACATGTGGATTGATACTCAACTAAATTCATGTGGACCCTACACCTATCTAAGAAGCATATTTGGACACATTCTTTGGGATCATATTAGGTAACATCTTTCAGTAACATCACCTCAATCCACATTCAGTAGCATCAGCTGCATCCACATTTGATAACATGTGGATTGATACTCAGCTAAATTCATGCACCATAAAAATTCCTATTTGGTCCTTTGGATTCATATTAGGTGACTTCTGGATCCACATTTGGAAGCATCACCTAAATCTATGTTTACCAGAATTATCTGACGAAGTGCGAATAATAATGGCAATATAATGAAATGTAGATGTACTATGTACTTGAGTATGCATTACACTAAGAATATTCTTTAAAAACGAAGAACGGTAGTACACATAAGATATGCCATATTGAAATAGAGCACGTGTGTTCCCATAATCACGTATATACCGTATGAACTTATTAAAATGAGTGCATAACGATTCACCAGGAAATCCTGAATACCGTTTTGAAATTGTCAAATGCAATGTAACGTCGATTAACATCAGGAGTATTGCATTTTCGCTATAAAGAGGCAGTCTGCTTAGCATAAAAATTATGCGCGAGTTGCCACGAGCCATTTGAAATTCAAACGGTGTGTCACACGATGAAAGCATAAGAATTTATGATCGCTGGAATGAATTCATGAGCTTTAGCTCCATTGTGAACAACAATTAACGTGAATTCTACCCTGAGAAAGCGATATTCACGCACTGCAACCACCGTAATGTGCACAGAATTTGGTCTCCTGGCTATTTGGTCCCTGTGCATTAAATATACGCGAAACAGAAAAGGAGAAATTGCTTTCAACGTTGTATTAAAACGAAAATATACTTACATTTACCGATAAATGGTTGATTTTATTCATTTCCAGATTTATATTCATTCATGCGTTTTGTTCAAGTACTTAACTTTCAAAATTTAGTAATTTTATAAAAGTTGTGGATGATATGTAACCTTGAACTCTGAACACGTGCGCAGTCGGTAACAAAAGATGATATGCATGCGCAGTAAAATTAATATAACAAGTGCAAGTTAGACAAAGTATTGTAGCATTGCTGCGCATAATTATTATTTACAGTTAGTGACTGCGCATATGATTTATACTAAATATGACGTCAAAAATACTTCTTGGGAAAAGAATTTCCAAATACCTAAATCGCCAAATTCCTAAATCTCCAAATCCCTAAATTTCCAAATCTCTAAATCATCAAATTCTTAAATTACCATGTGTCGAAATCTCCAAATTCCTAACTTCCCAGGTCCCTAGATCCTAATATCCTTAAATCTCCAAATCCTTAAATTCCCAAATTCATAAATCTCCAAATCCTTAAATTCTCAAATTCCTAAATCTCCAAATCTTTAAATTCCCAAATTCATAAATCTCCAAATACCAAAATTCTGAAATCCCTAAATCTCCAAATCTTTAAATTCCCAAATTCATAAATCTCCAAATACCAAAATTCTGAAATCCCTAAATCTCCAAATCTTTAAACTCCCAAATTCTGAAATCTCCAAATCTTTAAACTCCCAAATTCTGAAATCTCCAAATCCCTAAATCTCCAAATCTTTAAACTCTCAAATTCATAAATCTCCAAATCTTTAAATTCCCAAATTCATAAATCTCCAAATCCCTAAATCCCTAAATCCCTTCATATCCAAATCCCCAGACTAAATTCCTATCTCCCCAAATGCAAAAGTCCCCAAATTCCCCCAGAAATTGTACAATCCCCAAATACTGAAATTATGAAATCCTCAAAGTAAATTTCCAAACCCCCAAATCTCTCCCACCCCAAAAACGCGTAAAAATGAACAATCTCTTTCACATGTGCCATAATTCTCCCTAGGTACTCCAGATTTACTGTTGACTGTACAGTTGCCAGCCAAGAGGCAGGTCGTTGTTGTACACCGCGATGTGCGTGTTTCTTTCAAGATAAACACGCTGCGTGCGATAAAGAACACGCATGGCCGCGTTATGTTTTCATTAACCACAGTCCAGTGATTTGAAGTGTTACTAGGAAATCTCAGCCTCGATTTCTGGATGCGATGAATATTAATAGCGTGCTTTTCGCATCGCGGCTGATTGTGTGTTAAAACGAACTTCGATTACGAACTACGATCATTGACGCATAGGATTAACTCGTAGCGTAATTTGAATATTTGTGTCAAACTATTACGCGAGGCTTGTTTTAAAACACAGAGCCGGGGAATGCACTCATGCATAATTCACGCACACACACACCGCTTTGTCTGCCTTCTCATAAGGCGGCCGCACCTTTTAACGCGTTAACCAGTTCTACTCGTAACTCTTTTCCACCTCGTAATCTAACTAGCAGCCAGTTTCCTGTGCGTTCGAGCAACATTATGGAAATGGGCTGAAAAAATTGAACGTAATTAGATTACTATCCGAGCATTCGCGTATAACTCAGCTTTATTAATTGCGATAACAGTGAATTGTAGATAGAAGCTGAAAGTGTAATAAGCATTTACCAGGTATGTGTTTTGTTTCTTTATGGTGTCGGGTCGCGTTAACTGAGCGCTACAATCCCGCCGTAAATGAGCGCAGCCGATTTTCATGAATTTGTCAAATTGAGTTTGAGAAGTAAATGATGAAGGAACATTATGTAGCAATCTCCAGCAATTCTGAGCAATGTGATCATCAAATCTTACGTGTCTGAATTTTCGAACTTTTAAATTACCAATTACCTAAATTCCCAAAATTACCAAATCTCTACATTTGTAAATTTGCGAGACATTAAATCCCTGAATCCAAGGATCTACAAATTTCTTGATTGAGAGATGTATAAATCTCGAAATCCCCAAAATATTAAAAATCCATGAAGTCCTCAGGTCCCAAAATCTGCCAAATTACCAAATCACTAACTTACAAACCCCGAAATCCCAAAAACACCCAAAATCAGCAAGTAAAAAATTCCCAAAATCCTCAAAATCATCAAATCCCAAAATCCCCAAAAGGCTAAAAATTGTCAAGTCTCAAAATCCCCCAAATCACAAAATCTTTAAATTATGAAATCCGAAACTCTCCAAATGCGAATCTCCCGCAATCCAAAAGTCCCACAATCATAAAAATCACTAGAACCCTAACTTACAAATCCTAAAATCTCAAAATGCCCAAAATCCTCAAGTCTCTAAATTTCCGAAATTCACAAAATCACTAAATCCCAAATTTACAAATCCCAAAAATTCTGAAATTGCAAAATCTCCAAAATAACAAAATCCTTAAATTACAAATCCCAAACTTTGCAAACACCAAAATCCCAAAATCCTAATTCCTAAAATCAGTAAAATCACCAGATCCCAGCTTACAAACCCTAAAATCCCAAAATCCTCAAGTCTCTAAATTCGCAAAATTCTCAAAATCCCAAAATCACTAGAATCGCCAAATCCCTAACTTACAGACCTTAAAATCCCAAAATCCTCAAGTCTCTAAATTCCCAAAATTCTCAAAATCCCAAAATCACTAGAATCGCCAAATCCCTAACTTACAAACCTTAAAATCCCAAAATCCTCAAGTCTCTAAATTCCCAAAATTCTCAAAATCCCAATTCCCAAAATCATCAAAATCACCAGATCCCTGACTGACAAACCCCAAAATCCCAAAATAACGAAAATTCCCAAAATAAAATTCCAAAATCTTAACAGCCAAAATCATCAAACCCAGAAATTCCAAAATCCCGAACCCTCGGACATAAAAGTCCCCCAAACCTCGTAGGTCCGTTACATCGCAAGGCGAATCTCCCCAAACCCTAAAGTCCACAAACCCCGCGCTAGCATCGCGCAGCAACTCCCCATCGTTAAGCGGCATAAGTATCTCATAAACGTGCGATACACATCGCAAACACGTGAACGGCTAACGATATAATCTGAAGGTTCCAGAAAGCAAATGGTTCACTCGTAAAAGGTCTGTTTAACAAAACGTTTCCCAGGATAACGCCAGCCGAGCTCGGGCAAAGGTTGAAAGACCCTTGAAAGAGAACTTGATCATCGTTTAACTCTATCCACCGTGAATGACGTATAATTTAATATAATTTGTGCATAATACCCAGGCCGGAAAAAAAGGGAATATGTTAATCGAGTCTGTCCACAGGAACAGTAGCTCGGATTGAGACGCGTGACAGGATGACGAGGCAAAGTAGCGATAATAACAAGGTGTACACGAAAGAACGAAGTATAATATTAGAGGCCCAGCTGATCCAGCGTGATGTTCGAGAACCCCCCATCGCCGTAGGATGTATCAATCACACCAACCTCCCAGCTGGACTTTTTACCGGGGACGGGTTTTTTTCGTAATTAAATTGTCCGGGGGTTGCCTGCGATGTGACTGGTGGACGCGGTGTTAACGTTTCAGGCAAACAAATCTGTAGGATGAAACGACGCTCCAAGTACCAGGTGGAGAACGCCATTTGTCGTTGATTAGCTCTTGTTATGATGTGATGTCTTTACGAGGTACACCCTGGAGCAATTCGACGTTGAATAGGGTCGCGTGTGTTCGTTGGAATTGGTAATTTCGAACATTTGCAATTCTTTAATTCACAATTCTCGTGAATTTATAAATTTTGAGATCCACAAGTTCCAAATTTAAAAATTCCGAAATTTCCAAATGTATGAAATTTTCACATTCCTAGTCATTACTATTTCTAAATCTCTAGATCTATAAATTCCTAGATTCTCCAAGATCCACCAAATTCCAAGATCCTAGAAGACCTACCTAACTCCTTAGATGTCCACATTATTGGAACTCCAAATCTATGAATCTACAGATTACAAGACCTACAAGTTTCTGTATCCACAAGTCCCTAGATCAAGAAATTCCTAGGTTCCCAAACATCTATGTGCCTAAACTCCTACATTCTCAAATAACTATATTTCCACATGTTTCCAAATCCCTGGACTTTCAAACTCTTAAGTCCCTAAATACCTACGTTCCCAGAACCATGAGTGCTCAACCTACGTTAGAAATCCCTAGATGTTCACACTCCTACGTTCCTAAATTGCTAAATCCACAAATTCCTATGACAAGAAATCCCTAAATCCCCAAATTCCTATGTTCAGAAACCCCTAAATCCTCAAATTCCTACGACCAAAGATCCCTAAATCCCTAAATCTCTAGGTCCCCAATCTCCCATGTGCCCAAACCCCAAATTTTCTACATCCCCAAATGTACCCGTGATAATCATCCATCAATCGCAAAAAAAGAACAAAGACAGTGGACCTGCCTCAGAACACATCACACGCATTACGTCCGACATATGGATACGTCCGTGAAAGTTAACCATCAAATTTTCCGATTGAAATTTGTTTTTATCAAGGCCGCTACAAGAAACAAGTGTAGCAAGTGGATAATTCAGAAGAAATACTACCGCATACGTGATCGTTCCAAAGTGGATACCCGGTACACACCTTGATGGCAGATGCACGCCACGGATGGACACCGAAGAAGTGGAAAGAACTTGAAGAAACGTACTGTAATTCTCGCCGTGGCTCTGAGAATCCTCGACTTCGCGGATGGGTGAATTTAAAGCGGATCCGAGACCCATATGGAAAGACCGGTCTCCGCCAAGACACAAAGCTGCAAAAGCAAGCTTTTGCCGACGAGAGGTGACACGCCGATTACCGGAGATACGATTTTTTTGCAGTTACTCCTTTTTTCGCTGCGACTACCGTTAACGCGGATCCTGTGCTTTTGTCGTGGGTCCCTTTGCCGCACCAGAAAATTACGAACCTTTGACCCTTCGTTCGCTAATCTGCAAGCGAAACGACGCTGCGTACAAAGAAAGAATTATTCTGGAAATTCGTGTAACCGTGTCGATGTAACTGCTACGGAGGACCTTTCAATCAACCCTTTGTCGCGTTCCGAACAAAGCATCAAATTTCTGCGAATTTTATTCGGGGCTGCACATTTTTCGACGAGCTGCAAAATGTCGGGAGACTTTACAATAGCGTTCCGTTTAACGAAAATGCGGAGAGAAATGCTCGGGTAATTGTTTAAATGATTGTTAATCTTTGATATTGCGTATTTGGAAGCTGGCTTAAATTTCAACTTGGTGGACTTTAAAAATGTAGGAATTTAAGAAACTTATTAGACAATATTAATCGGTTTTTATTTATAAATCGCACAAAAATTGACAAAAACAAACAAGGATTTACGGAGGTTATCGAACATCGTCAAAGACCGACAATGGTCGTGAAAGATCGTTAAAGATCGTCAAAGATCGACTGAGACCGACAAAGACGATTGAAGATTATGAAAGATCGACACAAATCAAGGAAAAACGACAGAAATTAACGAAAACTGACGGAAACCGACGAACATGGATCTACGAAAACCAACGAAGATGGACGAAGACGGACGGAAACCGACGAAGATGGACGAAGACCGACGGAAACCATCGAAGATGGACGAAGACCGACGGAAACCGACGAAGATGGACGAAGACCGACGGAAACCGACGAAGATGGACGAAGACCGACGGAAACCAACGAAGATCGACGGAGACCGACGGAAACCAACGAAGATCGACGAAGACTTACGAAAATCGACGAATATCAACGAAAACCGACAAAAATCGACCAATATCGACTGAAACCGACAAAAACCGACGACCACTATTTCCACAAAGTAACACGCGATAAAATAACATATTATTTTTCAGCGATCGCAAACATGACATAATAAAATTTGCTATACCAGTAAAGTGGTATATAACTATTAGTTAAAATGCCATTAAATTACCAAAATCCACGTTCGCTCCGAGCAGATTGTACAACTGGAAACTTTCACTTCGTCATTCCATCGGTATACCGCTGCATCAGAAGACAGTCATTCCTTTTCTTTCGTAGAAGATAATTGGTCGTACACGGCTTCACTTTCTACATTGAGACGTTCCCGACGATGCGTCGGTTCGAGATCCATTTGACTGGTTAATTGCATCAGCGATCATACCTACAAGGTGCTGGTGCAAGAGGAAATGTGCAACAAGTGTGACCGCTTCATCGGTCGGCTGGTGCGTGGTGGGTAGGCGTGAGAAACTGTGCGCGGTTGGTGCGAGGAGGATGAAAAGAAAGGATCGGAGCCGGGGAGAAACGTTCGAAAGGTCGCATTTCTGAGATTTTCTCGAGTTCCCGGTGACCTGGAGCCGTCGGTGAAGCTGGATCCGCGTAGACAAAGGAGAGGCCGACGCCCACGCGGTGCCCCGATCACCGGCTCCCTTTTCAGCGATTGCTTTCGCGGGAGTATGCTCGATTGAAAAGGTCACCGAGTGATTCGAACGAGACGTCATTACAGTGATTTATGGTCACAGGTCGCGTAAATATCGAACTTTTCCTCATTTTTCACGTTTACGTAGCTGTACTTAAATAAATTCTGTATTCGTGGATATTTAGGCTCTTGGTCTGCTGTATGTATGAATATATCCCTAGAATCACTAGAATGCAATAATCAAATTTATAAATGTCTAGAGATACCTAGGTCTCAAATCCACAAATATAACCTTGAAAGATTTCAGATCTTTAGCTATAAAAATAGATCCGCAATTTGTAGATTCAAAAGTTACTAGATTTCTACATATATAGATAAAAAATATCAAATTACTAGATTTCAAAATACCACAATTCCTAAATCCCTATACATGAAAGTCTCTAGATATAAAAATCCCCAAACTTCAAAATCCATAGTCCTACACATCCCTAAACGTCCAAATCTTAATATTCCAAATCCCCAAAACCGAAATCCCCAGAATCTAAATCTCCAAAACGAAAATCCGCAGAACTAAATTCCTAAAACCGAAATCCCCAGAATCTAAATCTCCAAAATGAAAATCCCCAAAACTAAATCTCCAAAACCAAAATCCCCAGAACCTAAATCGCCAAAACCGAAATCCCCAGAACCTAAATGTCCAAAACCTAAATCCCTAAAACCGAAATCCCTAGAACCTAAATCTCCGAAACCTAAATCCCCAGAACCTAAATCTCCAAAACCTAAATTTCCAAAACCGAAATCCCTAGAATCCAGAATCTTTATGTCCCAAAAATTCGTACATCCCCAAAACACTAGATTTCCTTGCACCACGACACTTAAATCCTCGAAAGTCCCTAGCTGCCAATAACCAGAAATTTCTAATTCCCTAGACTTCCAAAACCTAATATCTCGAACCCACAGAACCCAAAATCTCCATATTTCCAACGTGCTCACCCCAAAATCTCCAAAAGACAACTAAAAATCAGCGAGTTGCACGACTCTGTTCTCTTCATTGCTCTATTGTCCCCTAGGGAATTCAGGTTTGCTCTCGTCCGTAGATTTTCGCGTCACGTTCCGAACACAATCGAACGAGAGCTTTTTATTCAACGGGCAGTCGGACATTTTGTACGATTTACTTTCGCAAACATGCAGCTGTTTGCTCCCGTTGCTTTTGATCACCGTTTGATTTCTGGGAAAAATCACCGGCCATGATACATGTGACACTTTCGCAACGGTTATTTCCATAAACCCGCTTTTATATCATCATCTGTCACTCGCATTTGTTTGCGCATAGATCCAGGCACGTGCTAGCTAACCCAATTCCATGGAATATCGATTATCCACCGACAAATAAACCGCTAATGCCCGCGTTCGTTATAATTAACGAAAGTACCGACGAGATTGCGCTGAATTAACCGTCCGTATCATGTTCCGGACAAAAATGATGGTTATGTGGACCCATGGCTTCCCCACCGCCGCTAATTGACATTCCTACTGAAACGTTCAACGCGTTCAAATACATTTCAATGCGCTTCTAATGTATAATAGATCATTTACGAATCGGTGAGTACTTTTAAGTGTCCAGTGGTTCTCAACCCTGATGATTTATGCTGTATTTGGTATAACGGATTTATGGTACCGGGATTGGTTGGTAATAGATATGGTACCGTGGACCATAGATATGTTTCGAAATAGATATTGTCGCTTTAGAAAGATGCGCTATATAGATATGGAATATATTCAAACCGGGGTAGATGTCCAGGGTACATTAACCAGTGACCTAACTCGTGTATATAATCTGACTCAAGTATCTGAATTATATACAGGAAAGCTTGAGGTCTATGGATGAATGATGAGGAAGGAGTATAGGTATACGAATATAGGGACTTAGGGATTTAGCAATATAGGAATATGGAATTATAGCAATTTAGGGATTTAGGGATTCAGGAATATAGGGAATTGGAAATATAGAAATTTAGCAATAGCGGTTTATGCATATAAAAGTTCAGGGGTTTACGATTCTAGGAATTCAGGAATTTGGGGATGTAGGGATTTGGAAATATAGAAATTTAGAAACAGCAGTTTATGAATATAGGAATTCAAGGGTTTAAGGATTTGGAAATGTAGGAATTTTGGGGCATAAAAGTTTGGAAATCTAGGGATTTTGGGGCACAACATTTTGAGGATCTAGGGATTTGGGGGCATAAGAGTTTGGGAATCTAGGGATTTTGGGCCACAAAAGTATGGGGATCTAGGGACTTTGGGATACAAGAGTTTGGGAATCTAGGGATTTTGGGGCACAAACGTTTGGGGATCTAGGGACTTTGGGATATAAGAGTGTGGGAATCTAGGGATTTTGGGGCATAAGAGTTTGGGAATCTAGGAACTTGGGCAGGTACGAATTTAGGAATCTAGGAATTTGGGATCTAGGAATTTCTGCATCTAGGAATTAGTAGATTTAGGAACTTAGGAAGGTTGGAATTTGGGGATCTAGGGATTTAGAGACGTAGGAATTTGGGGATTTAGGGACGTAGGAATTTAGGGGTGCAGAGAATACAGGGATTTGGGGATGTAGCAATGGTCTAGGAATTTAGGAATTTAGGGGTGCAGAGATTTAGAGATTTAGAAATATAGAAATTTAATAGTATAAGAATTTCGGAATATCGAAATTGAGAAATATTGGAAATTTTGAATCTTGAAATTTAGGAATATTGAAATTTATTGGAATTTAGTGCTATTCGAATAAAAAAATAGTGAAATTATAGAACATAAAAATTTAGCGACTTAACTTTATAGAACTTCAGAAATGTATAAAAATTTAAAAATATAGGGACGTGGAAGCACAGCAAACAATATCTGAAATACCTAAATTACCAACAGAATTCATAAAAACAACGACAGTATCATTTTTCAAGCCAAGTTACAGCCTCGCCGTCCGCCCGAAAATAATGAATGCTATCGAGAAAGATGGAGGAACGGCAATAAAACGACACGAGAGATGAACGACATAACAGCAGAGCGGATTAACGGCGCGTTTGATCGAATCCGTTCGAGTATAACGTCGGCGCCGCGCGGAAAATGATGCGAGAATCGATTCCGTTAAGGGGTAACGCCACTCTAGAATTTTGAAAAAATCGATTTTTTTTTTTTTTGCTTAAATGATGCTTTATTATGTGTAGAATATGAGAAAAAAGTTTTAAGTAGGGGACAGATCGGGAACACGAATTTTTTTAAGTGGACTGCAACCACTCGCAGCGCGCTGCGGGCCTGCTTACTGTAACTTGTGGATACGCGCGCAATAATCATTTGTAGAGAATGGTACCTGGGTAAAGGCAAAAGGCCTGATTCAGCTCGGGTAATAAACGATGACCCTGCGTTGCAGTGCTTGCTAGTGATTGTAGGCTGTAAACTAATCTAGCGGATTTTAAAAATAATATTGTCAATTGCTGAGTTTCCTATTAGTCACGTACAAGTAATAAACTATTTTAGCCGAACGGAGTTTTGGAGATCTCTAAAGTTTATTTTTTTCTTTCTGACGTGTAGTTTATGAGGGGTCTGTATGCGTCAATATTTTTACAAAAATTATCGGAACATTCCGTAGCGGCTTCTTCGCAACCATAAGTCGGCAGGTCAGTGCCGATTCATACATCTGATGACCAATTTTTCTGTGACTTCCCACTATCGTCAAATTTTCTGACGTTCTTCTTTACATACTTTCTGTCCTTTTCTATGCAGAGGCTATATAACCCCGTGAAAATGCGAAAACGAACAATTTGCTTTCGAGATTTTGTACTGATCGTGTGTTACTGCGTGAACGATCTGTATTTTTGTGTCATCAGTGAAAATATATATTATTCTGCGAAAATGAGTGCTAAAGAAGATTGTAAATCTAGGAAGGGTAAAAGAGATACTTACAGCTATTCGAAGAAGAGAGGTATTTCACGGAAAAGACCCTTCAATAGATTTGAAATGGAGTCCCCGCAAGAAAATGTTAGTACATCTTCCCAAAAAGTGAAAACTCCTGGAGATATTGATGTGGATCCAACATTTGGGAATAGAATATTAAACTTTGTTGCTGTTTTTTCTGCTATTTCTGAAGTGGTTAAGTGCAAAACGTGCGATGGAAGTGTAAAATTTACTGAAAGTGGCAAACGTGGTTTGGGATTCAAAATCGTTGTTTCGTGTGGAAATTGTACGGACACAAGTATTCCCAATAGCCCATTTATTGATAAAGCGTATGAGATCAATCGCCGAATTATTTTTGCTATGCGATTGTTAGGTATTGGTCTCAATGGCATTGAAAAATTTTGTGCTTTTATGGAGCTTCCTCGACCAATTTTTCATTCATTTTACGATAAAGTTGTGCAGAAGATCAGTGTTGCAACTACGGCTGTTGCTACAAATAGCATGAGGAATGCAGTGGAAACTGAAAAGGCAAAATCGCAGGAAAAAGATGACACATATTATTTAACGGTTTCGGGCGATGGATCATGGAGAAAACGTGGCTTCACATCCTTATTTGGCGTATCAACTCTTATCGGATGGTTTTCTGGGAAAGTAGTCGATATGGTTGTGAAGTCAAAATATTGCAAATCCTGTGAATTTTGGAAAAAAAAAATTGACACCGAAGAATACGCAGAATGGAAGGAGCAGCACGATGATGAGTGTCAAGTAAATCATGAGGGATCTGCTGGTAAGATGGAGGTCGACGCGATGATGGAAATGTTTCAACGCTCAACATCATTATATAATGCGAAATATCAATATTATATTGGTAATGGGGACGCCAAGACCTATAAAGGTATTTTAGATGCAAAGCCGTACAACGATATCGACGTACAAAAAAAGGAATGCATCGATCACGTGCAAAAACGCATGGGCACGAGATTGCGAAATTTGAAAAAACAGACAAAGGGACTTGGAGGAAAAGGAAATTTGACAGGAAAACTCATTGATGAGTTGAGTATATATTATGGGTTAGCCATCCGTCGACACCATGAATCCGTCGAAAAAATGAGAGATGCTGTTTGGGCAACGTTATATCACAAAATATCAACGGATGAAAGCCCGCAGCATGACAAGTGCCCACCTGGAGAGGATTCCTGGTGCTCCTGGCAAAAGGCGAAGGCTACAGGTACATTGGATAATTATAAGCATAAATCTCCAATGTCGAATATAGTATTCTCAGCTATAAAACCCGTGTATGAGGAGCTTACCAGCGACGACTTACTGACACGCTGTATTGGTGGCTTCACGCAAAACAGCAACGAAAGTTTTAATTCAGTGGTGTGGTCTATGGCTCCGAAAACCGTATCCAGTGGCAAAAATATACTTGACATTGCCGCAAATATGGCTGTTTGCATATTCAACGACGGACTATCCACTATAATGCAAGTAATGAAAGCCTTGGATATGTCTGTCGGAGAAAATTGTTACAATTTTTGCCTGCAAGCCGACGCCCGACGCATAGAGTTTTCAGAACGATCATTGAATGAAGCTACAAAAATGGCGAGATTGAATCTCAGATCCAGCAGGAAGGAAAAGGACGTGGAGGATATTAATATAGAAGGCCAAATGTATGGTGCAGGCATCGCTGATTAAAGGTATATAACAAATTTCTTATGCTGAATGGCAATCAAAACTTTAAACGCGTTTTCCTCGAAATCACTTTTTTTGAACTCGCCGGACACATAACTCGAAAAGTTTTTAACCAATCGACTTGAAATTTTGTGGAAATGTGTAAAATAACATAACTCAGTGAACATCGTACGGGTTTTTTGATTAATTAACTACTTAACTTTTTATTAACAATTTAATGCTAAATTTTCTGTTGTTTTTTCCAAACTTTTCTTCATATCTACGCTAAATTAACAATTATTAATATTTTTTAATTTCCGTACGATGTTCCATAGATTTTGGCATATAATATGAGAAATTTTTTGATTTTTTGTTTTAGGACCATGGGTTAATGAAAAAACAGTCCGGTCATGTAGCCCATTCGAAGAAATGGTGTTGTTGCTTGCCAGTGCCTACAGCCCCCATTTTTAATCCAAATTGTTTATAAAAATTTACAAACCATCTTCAAAACATATATAATAAAGCCTTTTTTATTCGGACCTTATAACTTGTACGATTATTACATTAAAAATTCCCGAAAATCACCTTTTTTTCTGACTTCTAGAGTGGCGTTACCCCTTAACCTTGCTGTCGTCTTTGTGAAAGCAACACACCACTCGCAGAGAGAAAAGCCTAGCCATACCAGCTCTTTCCTCTGACGCATTTCGGATATTAGATTTCGAGCGTCAATCAAAGCAGCCCCATCGATCGTTGGCTGCGCGACAGAAACGGATTACGTGGGAGTGCTTGACACATCAGTGACAATGCTTCGAGGGATTCGCGTTCGCTGCTCTCTATGGTGTGTGCGTCGATCTCTACACTTTTCACATCACATTTCACAGATTAATTGAAGCTACCTATCCTTTTGTTACGTGTTCGCTACCCTCTTTAACGGTGCTGTGTCAGCTGTACAGTTTTTGCCACGGGATTAACTTTTCGTGCGGATCGATCGGATAATATCGAGGAATCGTAGAATCGGACGTTGTCGGATTCCGTCGGTCTTCTTCGGATTCTACCAGTTTTCGGCGGTTCTCACCCGTTCTCGTAGTACCCCGAGGTATTTCGTCGGTCTTCTCCGGATTCTACCGGTTTTTGGTGGTTTTCACTCGTTCTCGTAGGACTGCAAGGGTTTTGGTCGGTCTACACCGGATTCTACCGGTTCTCGTCGGTTCTCGTCGGTTCTCGTCGGTTCTCGTCGGTTCTCGTCGGTTCTCGTCGGTTCTCGTCGGTTCTCGTCGGTTCTCGTCGGTTCTCGTCGGTTCTCGTCGGTTCTCGTCGGTTCTCGTCGGTTCTCGACACTTTTCGTGAATCTTCGTTGTCCTCCGTCAAATTTCGTCAGAATTAATGTATAAATGTATGAATATAAAAATGTAATGTTTAAAGGTATAAATGTATAAATATAAAAATGCAATGTTTAAAGGTATAAATGTATAAATATAAAAATGTAATGTTTAAAGGTATAAATGTATAAATATAAAAATGAAATGTTCAAAGGTATAAATGTAAAAACGTAAAATATTAACTATTTGAATGTATAAATATAAAAATTAGACAAAAACATGTTCTATAGTCCCACAGCAAAAACTCGTAAGATTAAAAATTCACAGCCCACGTCCACTGCACATTACATTCTACTCCTGAATAAAATAAGCACGGAGAGCGCGTCCTGTACAAATAAGTAGGTGACTGTCGATTAACCAGCGGATCAATCTAACGGCGTCCATTTATCAAACTGTTTTGATCCACTTGCCTTAATTAACGATCAATCCGTTTTATTGGACCGAGATTATTGCTGTAAGCGCAAAAGTTCATTGCACCAAGCTCGCATCGAATCGTAGCGCGGATCTCGACGGATACGCAAAAATCGGTTCGATACGGTTCTTTGTATCGCCTGCAATTAATCAGAAGAACGGAACCGAGCAGACGATCGTGAGAAACGATTAAAGATACATCTTCTTCGTTATTAAAGGCGCCACGGTATCGATCGATCCGCACGATCGACGTCGATACGCGTTCGAGAGTTCGCTTACGATTGATGCCTACTGTCAATGATAGTGACTGGGTTGCTTTTGCTATTCGCGTCGATTACTCGAACGATGAAGTCGATTTGCAACTGCCACTGAATCATCTCTGCGCATCTTCCGATTTTAATAGATAACGAACGACCGCATCTTTCAACCAATTGCTTTTATCCCATTATTGTGATCATACTGGTACTGGGATATGTTAAACAAATAAAATAAATATCATAATAAAAATATAACATAATAATTTAAATTCTATCAACATAAGAATGCAACTGCACATTCTGGTCCTAATTTTGATATTTTTTAAATATTTAATATTTTATAATAACATCATCAAACTGAATATTTAATAATAATACCATTAAATTAAACAATTAACATTAAATAATAATATCAAATTGAATACTAATATTTAATAATAATAATAAATGGATTTAACGTTTAATAACAAAAGTTATCAAGAGTATTTAATAATTTATTCAGTAACAAATGATAAATATTCTAAATATTTAATTACCAAAAATATACTTGAAATTTTGTATTTACAACAAAATATTTCACTGCAAATTTACAAATATTTTGCATCAACTTTTAATGAAAAATATTTTCTTGTCAGTGTAAGAATGAAAAAATTTCTCCTAAACTGAAAATATACAGAAAAGTCAACTAAATGAAATGAAATAAATTTTTGCTGAAATTAACATACGTGAAATATTTCTCTCGACAGTTGCATTATACAGGACATTTTCATTAACAATATGACTATTGAGACCGTCATTATCTCTTGACATAAAATTTATTATATGAAATAATAATGAGGTACTGAATTCTTGATAACATGACCTGGTTCAATAGAAAATCTGATCAATTATTTCGCATTATAGATTTTAGCGTGCAGCGTCGAATGAATACTTAATTCGTCTTGTCACAACAATCTAATTTTTATAATAAATCTTTTGCAGAAATGTACCCTTATTTCCAGCAAAATGAATTTGCTGCAGTAACTAGCATAATATATTTATTTTATAAATAATTCCCGAGCGAGTACAAACATAAAAGAATTTATTTGCAGAAAGCAAATTGCTGTATGAAATTTTCTGTTAATAGCACCACTTTTCATTCAGTTGATTTTGTAAATTTTTCTGCTGAAAAAAGTTGAACATTTTGCAGAATTTAATATTATCTGTGCAGAAATGAAATGTATAAAAGTTAGTATTCAAATATTTAATGCAATTTCCGCACGCAATTTGTGACGTATTTACAACGCGAATATGAAATTTTATTAGACACAGCTGTATTTCGCGAGAAAATATAT
This sequence comes from Megachile lagopoda, assembly GCA_036983795.1. Classification (NCBI taxonomy): domain Eukaryota; kingdom Metazoa; phylum Arthropoda; class Insecta; order Hymenoptera; family Megachilidae; genus Megachile; species Megachile lagopoda. Next base: position 4,714,135 of record CM072793.1, read on the forward strand.
GGCGCGGAATAAATTTGAAACGGGGAAACAACCATTTTGTGCTTTTTATATATTTTGATCAATATCTGAACCGTGACATTTCCTTCAAATACGCGTTTTTTTCGTACACCTGGAAGCTGAAGTGTGCGGCACGAAAAAAAATGCGCACAATTATCCGACATTTTAGTCCGCGTATCTTCCGTATTTCAAATAAAAGCCGGGCTTTAATAAAATTGTACAAACATTTTTGTAAGGATTCGTAACGCGGGATTTTTTATTAAAACGATATTCGGCAGATTTTATTGAAATCGAATTCCTGAGTTTTTATATATGCAAATTTCCGTGATTTTAAATTTAGGTTTTTTACTGTATTTAGATGTTCAGATATTAAGGTTGTAAAAGAAATTTATAAATTTTCGAATTCTCGAATTTTTTGTTTTGCCTGCTTCTGTATTTAGGTATTCTTAATTTATAAATTTGGTGATAGAGAAATTTAGAAATTTTGGTGTTTTTATATTTAGAAATTTGTAAGTTCCCAAATTTTTAAATTTAGAAATCTGGAACTCCAAAACTCCAAAACCCTAAAACTCTAAAACTCCAAAACTCCAAAACTCTAAAACTCTAAAATCCTAAAACTCTAGAACTTTGAAACTCTAAAACTCTAAAACTCCAAAATCGTAAAACTCTAAGCCTCCAAAACCCCAAAACTCCAAAACTTCAAAACTCCAAAACTTTAAAGTTCTAAAACTCCAAAACTGAGAAACTTTAAAGCTCTAAAACTTTAAAACTCCAAAACCCTAAAACTCCAAAACTCTAAAACTCCAAAACTCCAAAGTTTGAAAAATCGAAATATGAAAAGACCCAAAAATGTCTACATAAGAACCTAAAATTCTAAAAATGTAGAAATTCGCAAATTTTCAAATTTTCGAATATAAAAATGACCAAATTGTTGAGCTTGGAATCTTGTAAATATTTAAATTCGCTAAAGTGGATTTAGTTTATTGATGATTCGAAACGGTCTTAAGAGTAGATTTTATAAATGACGTCACCGACGAAGCAAAGAAAGTGGAGTAAGCAGCTTATGATCCTTACAGTAAAAGCTGTTCGTAAAGTAGAGAGAAATACAAAAAAAGTAATCCAGTATTAGTTAGTAAAAGGAACCTTACAACGATGTATAAGAACCAGGGAAGAAATGCATCGATCTATGATGAATAGCATATTTAAAAGCATCCTTAGAATAAGAAGAGGGACAACGTCCATCGAGGACAAAAACAACTTGTAGCAAAAAATTTACTCATTCATGATAACACAAAAGTTTACTAACACTATTGTAAATTGAAATACTTTTATGAGTCAGATAGATGGAAGATACATATTATGTTACTTATAGATCGACGTCATTTACGATCACGTTATATTTTTATACATATGTACTGATTACATGAACATCTAGGGAAATCTAGATATAGGATAAAACTAGTTTTGTAACAAAAATAGTTCTATAGAAACTTAACGTACTTCCATACAAATTTAGATGTAGAGAGAATTTTGATAAAAATTTACACTTGAAGGAGATATAAATCTAGGGATAACTAGATATAAAAATAAGGTTCCATAGAAACCTTGACGTAAAGAAGATATAAGTCTAGGGAATACTCCTAGACTTATTACTTATTACTAATATCCCGTCTCAGCCACAAAGTACAAGCCTATGGGTGCAAAATTCCCTATAAATCTGGGGAAAGTCTATAAAAGCCTACACCCAAGAGTAGTTCTATCAAAAACCTGAATCTAAGAATAACCTACTTTAACAAAAACCTAAACTTAATTAACCCTAGACCTAACAGAATCTAGTGTATATCCCTGTCAGCCACAAAGTACAAGCCTATGGGTTCAAAATTCCCTATAAATCTGGGGAAAGTCTATAAAAGCCTACACCCAAGAGTAGTTCTATCAAAAACCTGCATCTAAGAATAACCTAGTTCTACAGAAACTAAACTTAATTAACCCTAGACCTAACAAAATCTAGTATATATCCCTGTCAGCCACAAAGTACAAGCCTATGGGTGCAAAATTCCCTATAAATCTGGGGAAAGTCTATAAAAGCCTACACCCAAGAGTAGTTCTATCAAAAACCTGCATCTAAGACTAACCTACTTTAACAAAAACCTAAACTTAATTAACCCTAGACCTAACAGAATCTAGTGTATATCCCTGTCTCAGAAAATACAAGCCTTCCTATGAGTACAAATCTCCCTATCTCGCAAAGCTCCCCATTGGAGCTCTTCCCCGATTTCTCACAGCGTGAAGCTTTCATCTTCCGATAAATCCATAACAGCGATAAGAGAGACGGATATCGTCGTTACGCTTCCGCGTGCCGACACGAGTGTGAGGGCGATTATGTAATAATCGTGCGTCACGTGGACGCGAACGTTTGCACGTGACCAAAGCGCACCAGGGAGAAGCTGATTACAACGACGATTGAAATTACTCGCGCGTTAATTGGTTCGTTCGGTAGTCCCGTAATTGAATCGATTCCGTTTGCTCCCGATCGATCGGCCCTTTAACCCTTTTATCGTCAACGCCGTATGCAGCCCTTTCCATTAGATTATAACGTGATACGCGCTTTGTGTTGCCTGCGCTTTTTGCATTAATTTTACTGCGATCATTTATGTATTTTATTATGTACACATTGTATATACGTTTTTTCATAAATAGTCATGTGCTCATTTGTGTATTGTATTATGTATTTTGTTAAATATGTATTGCATTATGTATTTTGTTAAATATGCATTGCATTATGTATTTTAATATATATATATATATTGTATAATTACATTATGTTGCAGACTTCGACTGACATCGAAATAAAGCGAAGAATATTTTGATAATATAGTAGACTCTCGTTATATTGCAGAAATTTATAGTGTCCGTTTAAGTAGTTGTATTTCATTCGGATATTGAATTTATTTATTCTTCAATTTTATTTAACATTTGTTATTTTATTATTATACTTATTAATCTTTTACATTCTTCATTTAAAATTTTCCATTTTATTTATTTGTCTTCGTTCTTTAAAATTTCTCATTTCGCTGTAACATTTATTTAACACATGTTAACTTGTTTTTTTATATTCAGTATTTAACGTCAAAAAGTGCTCAAAAGAACATTAATATTTCAAATGTATGTCCTTAATAAATATACAAAAACAACAAAAAATGTGACGATAAACAAACATGACATCCAACTATCCCAATACATTAATCATATCATCCAATCACAAATTATTCGCCAAAAATGAGTCACAAATATTTGCATTGCCAACAAACGCGACATCTACAGCAACGTAAACGCAAAATGACGAAATCGGCGAAATAACGCGAAGTAATTGAAGCGGTGATTAATCGATGATTAACTGAACCGAGTGTGCGCTATAAATTGATCTTAGTGCATTAACGGGAAATAACTGCAGCAGTGCAACTGCGAGCGTGTCTGAGGCATTCTTGTAAACATGAGCGACCATGCATAAGGGGAACTTTCACTGAACATTATTAGATACGCGGCGGAATGCGACTACCGTAAATCCAGTGCAGTGGCGTAAATTGTCCGGCAAGTACCCTTCAGTGTACGCGTGTAATCACCACTGTGTGCCAATTATCGTGTACCAGACGAATGTCTGACTTCTACGGTTTAACGTACACTCGCGCGATTCGTGGAAACTGGGGAAAAAATTCAGATCTGCATTTTCTGCATTTCTGGGAACCGAGCTAGCGAAAGTGTGAGGTGGACTAAATCTGCAATATTATTTGTGTAGAGATTTATATCAACACAGAGGGAAATTTGGAATTTTTGGCAATATAAGAAGAGATATATTGGATATAGTATTCGAGTGTTTGGGATTTATTGAATTTATAAGTTTGAGGATGTTGGAATTGGTGGATCTAGGAATTTGGGGATTTGGGAATTTGAGAATATAGAAATCTAGGGATTTTGGGATTTAGAGACAGAGATTTAGGGATTTTGGGATTTAGAAGTGTAGGGAACTAGGAATTTTAGAATTTGGAGATTTAATGATTTAGGGATCTGAGGATTTCAGGATTTGGGGATTTGGGGATCTGAGAATTAATAATTCTAGGGATTTTAGGATTTAGAGATTGAGATTTAGGGATTTTGGGATGTACAGATTTAGAAATATAGGGAATTAGGAATTTAAGTGTCTAGAAATGTTAGAATTTGGGAATTTAATGATTTAGGGATTTGAGAATTTCAGGATTTGGGGATTTTTGGATTTGGAAACTTAGGGATTTGTGGATCAGGGAATTATAAGATGTAGGGATTTGGGGATTTGCAGATCTGAGAATTTGAGAATCTAGTGATTTGGGAAATCGAGTAGTTAGAAATTTAGGGATTTTAAAATTTGAGGAATCTAAAATTTAGTGATTTTAATTTGCGGATACCGAAATCCAGGAATTTAGTGATTTGGTGATCTAGTAATTTATAAGTACAGGGATGTAGAAATTTAGGAATATGAAAATCTAGGGATTTAAAATTTTAAGTCTTTAAGAAAATCTTCCGAAATTTCAAGACTCACTATTTTGAGAATTGGTGATTTTAAAAATCAAAATTTACAAGTTACAAAGTTTTCAAATTTGACATTTTGAAAAACTAATTAGTAACCAGGAAGTATAGGAGATCGAATAGAAAATTTGGTGACCTAAGAATTTGCTGATGAAAATTCCTAAGCTAACATTATAATCTGAACCAGAGAAAAAACCCGAGTGACCTAAATATTTGAAATTGAATATAGGGTAACTTACCCGAACGGCCATATAACGAGACTCCACCGAGTCCCCGAAAATGTAAAGATCTCTCAAAGGGACTTTACTTCTTTAATTCCGTCCATTCGTAGTAGAAGTTTCGCGAACGAAAATCTCTAATACCGTAGCGGCATCAAACAAGCTAATCCGATAAAATAAGTTTCTTTCTGTAGGAGTCGTGGAGACGAAACTTACGTAAAGGGATAAAAAAGGTATTATGTAACCGTCTCTTTCCTTGATCTTTCGTCTGAGAAAGGAGAGGAAAAACGCGACGGAGAAGAACGCCGGTCCCAAAGCAGCGATCTCTTTCGGAACAAAGTCTCGGAGTTTATCCGTACGAGCGTAAGTCGTCTTACGACCCAGAGCGGATATGTCGCATGAAAGATCAGCAAGGAATTTCGCATACAGAACAGACACGGATACACTCGATATTCCGAGGATCAACCGTGCCTGAACCTCGTGTTAGACAACTATCGATTACCTCCTGCAAACTGAATGTTTCCCCGTAAACGCGCGTTGGATTGCCATTTTAGAACATTTTTTATCTCAAGATGTTGAACGGCTTCCAATTTTTATTGCTGTTCAAAAATTTCATGTATACGTTTTTTAGACTCCGAGATATTGAGATATAGAGGTATTTTGATATTTGGATAATTAGATACGGAGATATCTAGGTGTTGAGATAATTTTATATTTAGTTATCTAGATACTGAGATGTTTAGATATGTAGATGTATTGATATGGAGATGTTTAGGTATTTACATATTTAGATACAGAGATATCTAGATGTTTAGATAATTAGATATTGAGACATCTAGATACTGTGATATTTAGATATGGAGATGATACATATGGGGATGTTTAGATATTGAGATATTTACATATTTAGATACGGAGATATCTAGGTGTTGAGATAATTAGATATTGAGATATCTAGATACTGAGATACTAATGTATTGAGATATTGAGACACTGAGACATTAAGATACTGAGATACCAAGATATTGAGACTTTGAGAGGCTAACAATTTGAGACACTGAGACTAGAAAGGTTTTAAAACACTTAACCTAGAGAGTCTACATTTTGAGAAATTGATGCTATGAGACAATGAGATGAGACACTGAGACTTCGAAGCGATTTTGAAATTATGAGACACTATGACCTTGAGACTTTGTCAATGAGACCTTGGGAGTATAGAATCAATAAATACAGATGGTGGCAAAAAATGACGACTTCTTTGAAAACTGAGATTCAGATAAAAATTAGACCCCTCGTAAAAAACACCGTTCTAAAACTTGCCTATTCCATAACTTTGCGTCCCATCCGCCATTTTGTGCCCACGAAATATTCGAAATCGCGACCATTTTCCTTCCCAGCTCATATAAAGCTCCAGGACAAGTTCTTGCGACTTCCCGTAACTGTATGTGCCTCATTGCGAAGCGGGACACGGTCTCCAAGACAAAATGGCGGTAATTAGCTCCATCAACGGCGAACGCGTTTATTGCCCGTCCATAGCAGAAGAAGCTACGGAAATCTCGAATCTCGATAAGATTCTTCGGAACAAGCGAACGCTATAGAATTTCTTACGCCGCGGCCATAAATCTACGGGGCACTAGGTGTTTCCTCGCGGATAGCTGAAAGATCGAGCGTGCAACCGGGTCGGAACGAAAGAGACAAAGAGGGAAAAGGAACCGTATTCGAGGGTCGACGAGTGGCAGACAGAAAGAGGAAAGGAACACAAGGAAGCAAAATGGTTAAGAGGAGCGGCCAACGTCGTAGAAGCATTAAGACAAAAGGTCATTACAGGGCTGCTGCCTTCGTTCTTTTCCTTCCACCCCGGCTGCTCCAACGTTTACTGTCTTCCGGTGCTTTACAGCTGACGGAACAGCTCGCTAAACGACTAATTAGTGATTGCACAGGATCATTCCTTTTATCGAACCGACGTGTTTATTGCGAAAACGAATGACCACCGTGGTTATGGACCGAGGTATTTTTCAATATGTAAATTTTGTTGTTGAAAATTTGTTGTGATCGAAGTGAAACGAGCTTGAGAAATGAAGTTTGCGATATTATTTTGGGAATTTTATCGCTGGAAGCTTTGTAACGGCGGCGGCCATTTTTATTAGTTCACGAGCTGGCCGTTAGTGTCGCATGCTGAAGTCCCAACAGTATTTTTAATACATGAGGTAATAATAATTAGTGCTATATTTTGACGGATTTTTACGGCTTTTCTCTTTAAATCCGTCAAAATATAGCACTAATTATTATTACCTCATGTATTAAAAATACTGTTGGGACTTTCGCATGCGACACTAACGGCCACCTCGTGAACTAATAAAAATGGCCGCCGCCGTTACAAAACTTCCAGCGATAAAATGTAATAGAATTTTGAAAAGTTTACTAATATAATTTATAACTTTTCAAACTTACAATGTCACTACAATGTTGCAAGTTCACAAATTCTGAAATATGTCCACGTTTCAAATATACAAGTTCATTTTATGCAAATATTTTTTAAATAAAAAAATAAAAATAGTTATATGGCCAACAGCGTATGAATGCAAGTAAAAACTGATTGAAAGGCGACATTATAGCTATCGAGTTTCTTTCAGAAAAGCTGTATTTTCTCACGTTTCTCGATACTTTCGAGATTATCGATCGTCAATAGTCTTGGGAAAGACTATATCGAACAAGTTGCGAGTACAAAGCGGAAACTCGACCGCGTAGCAACCTCGTCCTAAGAGTTTTTTCGCGTCGAACACGACCCAGGAGAATCGATCGAAACGGAACGGACGAAAAGCAGCGGCAATTGTCTTCCGAAGTCGTTTAACAAACTCGGCCTTCCTTGTCCGTTGCTCTTTTGCTTTCTTCTGCGACGAACTCGTCGCTCGACCGAGAAAAACCTTTGTGGATTAGCTGAGTCGGTCCATAAAGGTGAATAAGCTTCGAGTCAGCAGACGCTCCTAGCGTTTCGGTGTGTCGGCCATCTTGATGGACTGATACTTTTCGACAAGATGGTGGCTAACTCCCGTATATCGATAAATGACAAATTGAAGTTTCAGCATGATTTCAAATTTTTCTTCTCATTTCCACTTTTCGACATACACTTTTTACATTGATATATTCTGTGTATATACAGGGTGTTTCAATTTTATTTATACACTCTATTCGTAACAAAATGTATCATAGTTTGATGACACAATGTACTTTATTAAAAAGTTATAATAGAAGTATGAAATAGCAGACTTCAATATTATATACAGGGTGTTCCAATTTTGCTCAGATAACTTTACTAGGATAAATAAATGTAAGAAAAATATTTGTACGACATAGGCTCTTTAATAAATTATTACAAAATATGAAAACAACAGTATGAACTAGTCCAAGCAAAAATTTATATACAGGGTGTTCCAATTTTTTGTCACCAAATTTTATTTACATGTTCTATTTTTAAAAATTAAAAAAGTAATACCAACATAGTACTTTGAACACTTTATTCAAAAGTTATAACAAAAATACGAAATGACAAGACTTTGTTGAATATTACATGGTGTTCCAATTTTGTTCATATAACTTTATTATATTTTATAAATAAGAATAAGAAGAAATGTTTATATGAACATATATTGTTGAATGAATTATTCAACATGCTGATAAAGTTATAAAAATTTGGAACACACTGTATGACATCAAAAAAAGCAGTCAGTCATTTTGATTGTGTGAGTACTTGTCCAATAACTTGTCAATAAAGTACTTAAAACCATGTTTTAATTATTTCGTAATAAAGTACTTAAACCTTCCTGAAGTTATTAACATCAGTATTTGCATATGGTAATAAATATTCGACGACACGAAAATGGAGCACCCTGTATATTTATTAATGGACACATTATGATTGTAAACGTTTAATGAGTACGTGTTAGTGTGCTATCGTGCTTCCTCCAAGTAATTACGTATAAATACACGATGTGTAGAAGCAAAGTTTATACCGGCATAGTCGGTTCGGTGGTCGACGATTAGCGCAGGTAGATTTTCATCGTTTTTTCGTGGTTGTACATCTTAAAGGATATTGATTAGTTAATGGATTAATAAATTGAGCGTGCAGCGAATACGATTTCATTGGACTTGGTCTAGGTGTAAATTATGGCGAACGGTAGGGCAAATGGCGTGACTGGCCGACCGTGAAACGTGCATATGTAACGCCTACTAGCACGCACCATTTGGCGCTTCGATTTTGCATCCCGATGTTCTGTTAGCCGGGAATTGATTCCCTGGGATCTAATGTCCTTATACAGGGTGTTCCACTTTATTTGGATTATGGGACTTTCATACAGTTATTTGATATGAGAGAATACCTTTCTATATATGGCAGAATATTTTTCTGAAATTTCATATACGTAAAATCCAAAAATTTCACAATTCCAAGGTTCAAGAGTACCATACACAAAATTTGAAAATTGACATATGCAAAATTTGAAAATTTCCATATGCAAATTTAAAAAATTTCAAAATTCAAAAGTTTGCAAATTTCCAAGTGCAAACTTTATACCCCAAACATTGAAAAATTCAAATATTTTCAAAATTCCAAACGCAAACTTCACTTCCCAAAAATGTAAAAATTCAGAAATTTCCAAATTTCCAAGGGTAAACTTCACACCCCAAAAATGTAAATATTCAGAAGTTTACAAATTTCCAAGTACAAACTTCACTCCACAAAAATGTAAAAATTCAGAAATTTTCAAATTTCCAAGTGCAAACTTCACACCCCAAAAATTGAAGTATTTAGAAATTTACAAGTTTCCAAGTACAAACTTCACATCCCAAAAATTGAAAAATTCAATAATTTCGACATTTGTAAGGGCAAACTTCATGTTCCAAAAATTTCCAAATTTCTAAGTGCAAACTTGACATCCCAAAAATTGAAAAATTCAGAAATTTCCAAATTTCCAAAAGCAAACTACACTCCCCAAAAATTGAAAAATTTAGAAATTTCCAAGTGTAACCTTCACACCCCAAAAATGTAAAAATTCAGAAATTTCTAAATTTTCAAAGGCAAACTTCCCACCCCAAAAATGTAAAAATTCAAAAATTTACAAATTTTCAAAGGCAAACTTCCCACATCTAAAAACTAAAAAATTCCGATATATGAAGTCCCAGAATCCCGCAAATTCTGAAAGTCCGCAAGCACTAAATGATCCAAAACCGCGTCCATGTTTTATCACTGAGGGGATCCATAGTGATTCATACGTGTCAAAGTCCAGCACGTATCCTCTCGTCACGCTCATTTTCACCGGTGTGTTTAGTCATGCGTTCATTCGTTCGCAATATGCGTTTTTCTGTCGTTCACACGCATCCAAATGATCTCAGTTAATGTTCACAGTCGCGCATGCGTATACGCCAAGATGCGTGAAGCGTTTTATGAAAAACAAACAACAATTTATGTTCTCGGTGCGAACCCTCGGTTATTTTCTTCAATTACTTCCACCGCTTCTAACAGTCTGGAAACACTTTCTTTTCGAGTTACGAACACTTTTCGTTGAATTCAGAATTACGGATGCGACTATAGTTCATTTCTGTCGACAGTGAGTAAACTCGAAATAGAAATGTATTATGGCGTGTAAGTACATGGTTAATACGCGGAGTATGTGTTTCTATTTGGTAAAACTGAAGATAAGGAGTTTATTAATGGAATCGAGTGGGAAAATGGATAGGGATGTTTATGGATGAGTTGATGGGAACTACGGGAAACTCAACTTTCCGGAACCGTGAGTATCATTACTACATCGGTACTTATCGTTCGCTGAAGATTAATTCGTCAGGGTTCATATATCGGACCGTGTAAAATTATTACCGGTGCTTCTGATATTTGCGTTGGATGCTGGGTACGTGAAATATTCGAATAATGTGGTTTGATGCTTGGATGTTAAGAATTAAATTTTGTGACGTCATTTTCCAGTTATTAGATTTGGAAATCTGAGATGAGATTTTTTTAAGTTTTTAGTTACCCAAATCTCTAGTTTTCCAAATCTCTAAATCCCTAAATCCCCAAATACCCAAATCCCTAAATCCCTAATTCTCCAAATACCCAAATCCCTAAATCCCTAATTCTCCAAATCTCTAAAACCTTAACTCTCCAAATCCCCAAATCCTCAAATCTTCAAATCTCGTGTGAGGCGTCCATTTTTCTATTCTGACCAATCGCTCTTCTAAACACGTCAGCCTCGCGCGCCAACTCGTGGGTTGACATCGGTACGCGTTTAGCTCTCATTTAACCGGAGAATCGGACAACACTGAATAATATCCGTTGAAACGAAAGGAAACTCGATTAAAATATTTGCCGGCCCCTAACAAGGGGGCGCGAAATGTTTAATCTTCGCGCAGCTACGACGCTAACCCGGCTATTATCCTCTCGACCGGAGGCGAGAGAATTTCTGCCCACGGAACTTTTCTATTTTTAATTCAATCTCTGCCGAGAAATTTTTCTTCTACGTCGCCCCGGGATGTAAGATAATTCAGCGACCGCTCGCCTTTGTGCACTTCCGCCGCGCAATATCGCGCTGTGTTACGTGGAATAATCTACGAGTGAACACGCGTTAAGAACTTACTACGGCAACGGTCGATAAGGTTAGGTCGATGACGCCATTTTACTGGGAAATATATACCGCGCAATTTGATATGTTATTCGGGAAAGCTTCGAAGCTCAATTCAAGGATTTAGAAATTATAAAATTTCAGAATTTGGGGATTTTTGCCGTTCAAGTATTTGTGGATTTAGAAATTTGAGAAGACAGGTATTTAGAGAATTTAGCATCTGAGAATTTGGGGATCTAGAGACTTCCAAGGGTTTACAGATTTTTGAGGACTTCGGAGTTTGGGGAAATACGTATTTGGTAATTTGACAATTTGAAAATTTCGACATTACAAAATTAGAAATCTTGAATATCTGAAGTTCGAAAATTGGAAAATTAAAGTTGACTTCGAAATTTCTAAATTTGATATACACAGTATGTCTGAGAAAGTAACGGAACTTTTTAAATAAAAAAAAAGTATTAGTTATTTTGCCAAAATTAATTTTTTTTATTCAAAATACATCCCTTCCGCATCAATACACCGCTGGGCACGCTCAGGCAATGTTAACATAGATTTTTTTATGTCGTTTTGCGGAATCGCTTCAATCACCCTTGTCACAGCTGCTTGGACTTGTGTAACAGTGTCATAAAACGTTCCTTTCATGGCTAATTTCAATTGTGGAAAAAGGAAGTAATCGCATGGAGATAAGTCGGGCGAATATGGAGGATGTTGGAGCACACAGACTTGTTTTTTCGCCAAAAATTCACGAACTGCGACAGTTCTGTGACATGGTGCATTATCATGCAACAGAAACCAACTCCCTGGCGCTCGATATTCGGGCCTCACACGAACGATTCTTTTCCACAAACGTTCCACAACACCCAGATAATATTCGCCATTAACATTTTGTCCCTGTGGAACGAATTCCCGAAGTATAATACCTTTAGAATCGTTTAGAATTTAGAAAAACCCAAAACCTGGCTTTGGGACGTCTTCCAAAGTATCACGACCATCCTGGAATCGCTTGTACCACTCGAACACGCGTGTACGGGATAAACAATCGTCGCCATAAACATTTTTCATTAATTCAAATGTTCCTGTAAAAGTTTTACCGAGCTTTACCGAGCAGAATATTCGCTCTTTGCTCCATCGTGATTTTGTGACACGGTGACGAAAGGTTCTGTCGCTTTAACCGCTATAAGTTTCCAATTCGTTGCTCGATTCTAATAACGATTGTTTTGTAGGGGAGGAATACTATTTTCAGATAGCATATTGTTTTAATAGATGGTGCTAGTTTTCCTTGAATTTAAAAAGTTCCGTTACTTTTCAGACATGTATTCAAATTGAAAGACACACAATTCCAAAAATTCCGAAACAAAAATCCGCAACCCATAAAATTGCCTTTGAAATGTAAAAAGTTCCGCGATGCAAGAAAACAGAAACGCAAACAGTAATAACGAAAAACCGCTAGATGTGGCACAAGCTACGCAAAGGCGAGCAAGGAGAGCAAAGTATTCGAACAAAATGGATGAATGTATCGATCAGAGAAGATGTACATAAAAAGAGGGTATCGATTGCGACTGGAAAGGCGGGTCGAACACGTTTGAAGTGGTAGACGCAGGGAAACCATTATTACTCGAACGACAAGCAATTAACCATTTCCCGCGAGTGGAAACGGGAATATAAAAAAAAAGGGAAAGAAACGAAAGGAAGAACAGCGTGCACGGTTATCCAGGACTTATTGAAGCACTAACGGAAAACGTTCTACGGTACTGGCAGCGATGAGTGGCGAATTAATGGAGTCCAAAGACTAGGAAGTCTTGTTTACGAGCGACACAGTTCATCGGAGCATAAATACGGCGAGGAAAAAGGGAAGACAGAAAGCTGGGGAAACGGAAAGAGATAAAGGGAATCGGCGGCGGCGATCGTTACGAAATGCGCGGTATTACCATCCCGGGTTGGCTACCTCTTCTCGATCATTATTATTATATCGGAATCCGAGGCATGCGATATAGTAGGCGGACGGTCGGTGCTTTCTGTCGGTCGGCAACGAAAATATTTCGCGCGAGAAAAGAGGAAGCCGTGACCGGATGCTGTTTCGATATTACAGATCGGGATAATCAGCGCGATATTTCAGACTAACTTCTCGGAATCTCGGTATGCCTTTTCCTCTAATTGGATCAAAAACTTCCTTCGTTTTTAGGGATGTACGAGTATCTCGGATACTGCTAATATAGAGATATTCCCGGTTACAGGTATACAAGGACGTTTGATGATCCGGAATTGGAGGTTTGTATTTCGAGATATAGGTGTCTAGAGATGTAGATATCTACAGTATAGGTATTTAGAAATCTAGGAATATAGATAGTACAAGTAACCAGCTATCTAGGGATACAGATATCTAATAATAATTATGGGTATCTAAGAACCTAGGGATATAGGAATCTAGGGATAGTGATTCTAGGGATAATGGCACTTAGAGACATTTTATCCTAGGGATATTGGAATCTAAGGATGTTGGAATCCATGGGTATTGGAATCTAGGAATACTGGTATCTAGGGGTATAAGAATCTAGGGATGTGGATATCTGAGGATATTGGAATCTAGGAATATTGGAATCTAGAAATATCGCAATCTAGGAATACTAGAATCTGGGAATATTGGTATCCAGGGATATGAGAATCTAGGGATATCTGAAGATAATAGAATCTAGGGATATTGGAATCTATGTATATTGAAATCTAGGGATATTGAAATCTAGGGATATTGAAATTTACGTACAATGAAATCTAGAGATAAATGAACCTAGTGATATAGGAAGGGAAGATGTACATCTAGGGTATAGGAATTTAGAAATATACAAATCTAGGAATATAGGAATTTATCGATATACGAATTTAGGGATAAAGGAATCTAGGAACATAGGAAACTAGATAACTAGAAATATACCTATCCACGTATAATAATAATAAAATAATAGATACGTAATAACATTAGAATAAAAGACAAATACAGTGCAACAAATAAGGCATTAAACTCGTTGTCACGGAAGCGTTCGAATGTCGAGAAGTTTTCTCAGCTGCAATTAGCACGGTGGAAAAGTTACGCCGGAAAAGGCAAAGCCTGGAAAAACGGATCGGAGAAAGTATCGTTTCGTTTTCATTAACGGATGGGGAGAAAATGAGAATCGAATAAGAGAGCAGAAAGCAGTGAATAATAAAGCGACCGTACCGTTCGTAATGAATGTCATTAATATATCTTAACCGGACTTCATTAACTGAAATGGTATTTGTACCGTGAAGTTTGTTTGCCTGTCTCAAAAAAGAGGTTTCGACAATGATAATTGGTTGAAACGCTGGAATCAATTATGGAGATGTACACTAGGGTTGCCCAAAAATAATCCTTTTGTCGCTTTCGCACTATAGAAAATTAGTATATGGTATGAACAGAATCCTCTAAAGGTTTGAGAACAAATAATTGAATTTAAGAGATCAAAACAATCTTGTATTCGTATATTGATTTTATTGGGTCGACTTTTAAGTACGATTTAACACGTTGACTGAAGCAACTAAGAATTAGGTAGTATTATTATTAAAATAAATAAATTTTATAGGAGTCTGCAATTACGTCCAATTACGACGTCGACGCCATAAAATAAAGTGAATTATTATCTTATGTTAATTAAATGCACTGACTTTCTTTTTGAATTAATGAGATAATTTCCATATGAATTATTTGACAAAGTTTAATAAAATCGTTAATTAACGTACGGTATGTAAAAGGATTTAACGGTTTGAAATAATTTTATGGAGTTAGATTAAGTCTGCATTCTGTCTTAGGCATTCCTGTACGTGAGTTCTTAATAGGTTCATAATTTAGCCTAGGAATTTATTCCGAATTTAATTATCCAATCTAATATTTCAATATGTTACTTTAAATTACCAGTGTAATTACTGTGTGTTATCCGAATCTTCCATCTCTATGTTCTTATCGGCGACTTCCGTGCTCATCATGGTATTTATAAATTGTTGTGCATTTCATCTTTAGAAAATGTTCAGACACTTTCGTTTTTCGTGCTCGAATTACTTGGTTCGAAGATTTGTACTGTTTTAGATTTTCCAAATCTTATATTTATAAACTTTTTATTTTCCAGATTTGTGAATTCATAATTTTACAATTTCACAATTATTAACGAAGTGTAATTATAATTATTATCATTATGTTAATTTTCGCCATTTCCAAATATTTTTCCTTCCAATCAAAAAGTGCCTAAAAATTTTTAGCGTGTCACAACTCTTTTAGGTCACATTATTAACTACCAAAATTACAAGATAAAATGAACGAAAATGAACGGAACGAAAAAAATCTTTCGAAAGGCTATAGAAATGGTCGGCGTTCAATGGAACAAAAGTACAGTCGTAAATCTATTGCGAACTTTCGGCAAAGAAAATAATGGCTGCGTGTCCCTGTTCTTAATGCAGAAAGTTTAATGATATTAATGAAAGTAGTATGGTATAGCAGAACGAGCTGCATTGCCGCTTTAATACACCAGCTTTAATAATGTATGCTTCATTTACATTTTACTGAATGAGAGAGCCAGCATTAGTGATACCACTTTTAATTATTTCGAAACAGGAA
Source organism: Megachile lagopoda (assembly GCA_036983795.1). Taxonomy (NCBI): domain Eukaryota; kingdom Metazoa; phylum Arthropoda; class Insecta; order Hymenoptera; family Megachilidae; genus Megachile; species Megachile lagopoda. The sequence goes on from CM072793.1 coordinate 4,730,139, forward strand.
ATTTGGGGAAATTCGCGGACCGTGATTTCTATCCTGCTCTTTGATAAACTGCGAACACAATCAAATATCTTTCCACGTCTCATTCAATTTCAAATTAACTTTTACTACAAATATTAGCAAAACTCAATTCAATACATTATGAATTTTATTTATATTTAAATACTGGTTTTTTTCATGTTTGTAATAAATTTTGTGTGATTTGTTTTTATTGGCGGATGTAAGTTTTGTGCCATTGTTTTTGATAACATTTGATATAAGTTTCATATGACTGTTAATACTTGAAACAAATTTTACGTGACTTTTTTATGACTGAAATAAGTTTTGTATGATTTCCTTTATAAATGTGTCAAATTCCAATTATTTTTGATAATAATAAAACTACTAATGTAGTTATTTCACAAATTCAAAAAAAAAAAATCTGTAAAGATGCTTTTCTTAAAAAGTCTTATTTCTTAAAGTCTTAGTTGCATGTACACTTGACTGTATTACACAAAAATGATAAACAAGCATGAAAATTTCGAAACAAATATAATATCCTAAAATAAATAAAAGTATCGAAATAATTTGTGTACGACCACATTTATTTACATTTCAATTAATATTTATATATATATGGTTTGCGTCAGTGCAAATAAACGAATATTTACAAACAAATATGAATTATTTTTGCGTTGAAATGAAAATCCAGATTTAATTTGATGTTCTCGCAAGAGACGTACCGATGTCAACCCACGAGTTGGTGCGTGACGTGTTTAAAAGATTGGTCAGAATAAAAAATGGACGCCTTTTCAGTATATTGGCTCACAATTAGGCCAAAAACAGTCGGCAAACGTCTCGAGATAGTGCGAATTGCGTTCAGCAGTTATTGTCATTATTCTTATTTGCCGAAATGTAGCTGGAAGTGTTCACGGTGGATAGGTGGAGCGAGTGGCTTCTTTTACTCTGGCTCGACCCACGCGCCAATTCCTGGCTTGTCTACAGAGACTGTGATGATCCAAGGGAACGTAGGGATTCTGGGAAGCTAGGAAATATGGCGATTCCGAGGACTGTGAGAATCTAGGGAATTCAGGAACTGTAGAGAATGTGGGGATGTGACCTAGGGATCCAAGGGACTGTGGAGATCCTAGCGAACTTGGCACTGGAGACTGAAATTATGGATATATAGGGAATCTAGGGGTCTGGAACTGTGGAGACTCTGGGAATCATGGGAACTAGATATCCTAACCTATAGATACCAGGGAAGATATTGAATGTGGGGATGTGGGGACCTGGGGATCCAAGGGACTGTGGAGGTTCTAGTTAACTTATGGGCACTGGAGACTGAAACTATGGATCTATAGGGAATCTAGGGGTCTGGAATTGTGGAGACTCTGGGGATCATGGGAACTAGGTATCCAAACCTATAGGTACCAGGGAAGATATTGAATGTGGTGATGTGGGGACCTGGGGATCCAAGGGACTGTGGTCTGTGGAGGACCTAGTGATTTTAGAGGCACTGAAACTATGGATATATAGGGAATAAGAGTCTTAGGAACCATGAGGGACTATGGAAACTCTAACCTATAGTTCCCAGAGAATTTGAGATCAGCAGTTGTCATTATTAATCTTATTTGGAAATGTGGTGGGAGCTTCTTTTACTTCACGCTCATGGGTTGACGTCGGTACGTAAAATTCGTCCTCTCAAAAGAGCTGCACGTAAAATTCGTTCTCCCGAAAGATACGTACGTAAAATTCGTTCTTTCGAATTCGTATCGCGAAAATTTCGCGGTATATTTTAATTAATAACGCTACTCACGTTGCGTTCCATTGTAATCATCGAAACTCACCTTCCATTGAAATCATCGAAACCGGCTTACCTGCAACACACAGAAACGAGGTAATAATTAGTTCGATTCCGTCGATCGTGCTTCATATATCTCTGTTTTCGTTCGGAGCTTCCTATCGTTCGTTCTGCCGTATAAATTTCGCGACAAAGTTAAACGAGTGACGGCTACCGGGGAAAAGACACGGATAAAAAAACGAGATAAATAGCCGCTGGAGGAGGATAAAGGAAAGCGGAGAGAATTACTTCTGACAAAAAAGGGAAAAGAAATAGAAAAGTTGTGAAATGAACAGGAGCAAAAAAATTGGACAAAGTACAATTGTTTTTCGAGATAAAATACATTCTCTTATGACATCCTAAAAGAATATCACGATCTTTGTCTAGGATATTTAGACAAACATTGTTCTTAGTAATCATTATTGTATGTACTCTTTTTGGAAGAAATATGAAATTTGAATCTCCTTATCAAAAGATAATAGTGTTCCTAGATACTATTATTGACTCTGATAATCCTAGATTTCAATACTGAATTATATTAGCATTTCATAACCTCAAATCGCAATATCCACAAATTGTTATATACCCAAATCCTAATATCACAAAATCCTAATAGTTTCAAGTGGCAATATAGCTAAAATTTAAATATCAAAAACCCTATATCCCAAAGTCTAATACCCCAAATGTCAATATCCACAAAATTTAAATATCCCAAAACCCAATATACCAAATGTCAATATTCACAAAATTTGAATATCCCAAAACCGAATATACCAAATTTGAACATCCACAAAATTTAAATATCCCAAAATCCAATACCACAAATCCCAATATCCCCAAAATTTAAATATCCCAAAATCCAATACCTCAAATCCCAATATCCCCAAAATTTAAATATCCCAAAACCTAATACCCCAAATCCCAATATCTCAAATTCAAATATCCCAAATCCCAATATCCCCAAAATCCAATACCTCACATCCCAATATCTCCAAAATTTAAATATCCCAAAACCTAATACCCCAAATTCCAATATCCCAAATCCCAATATCTCAAATTCAAATATCCCAAATTCGAATATCTCAAATCCCAATATCCCCAAAATCCAATACCTCAAATCCCAATATCTCCAAAATTAAAATATCCCAAAACCCAATACCCCAAATTTCAATATTTCAAAAATTCCAATATCCCAAAACCCCAACACCCCAAATCCCAATATTTCTAAATTTCATTATCTCTATAACTAACTACCCATGATCCCTATATGTAAACCTCAACACCCCACTATCCTAAATTCAATTACGTCAATCCCCAATATCCCCAGTTTCCGAGTGTCTTTAGATATATCCTTAGTATTCCTTGATATCCACGTCCCTAGATCTCCACATACATCCCTACATCCCTAATTCTAATCACAACTGATTTCCACAAATTTCCACAAAACGTTTCGTAGCTAAAATTTATCTTATTCGCGTAATTTCACTATTTTCAGACGAGAATTTCCGGCAGACATCCGACAGAATTTGAGGAAATTTCGGTCCGAATATTTATGTTCTGCTTTATTCGTGCCGTTCACGTGGGATTTGCGATCTGTAACGAATTTATTTATGATCCATCCGAGAGTGTTTGAAAAGACACGATTCAGCTGAAATACGAGGCGTGACGAATACACGAAACTGGGGGATAATTTTCGCCGCAAAGTCGCCGCTCTTCAGTTTTAAATGACAGTAATATAAAATTTATCTCGTTAGAGTTGCCATCGGAATTCGCTTACACTCTGGTTCCGCGCGAGTTCGCGCTGAATTCGTGGCTGTTAAATAATCCGCTCGGCTGGCTCGCTCGTTAGTTTTTATTTCGAAGATGATACGGGCTGAATACTCGTCCGATAAAATATTCGTGGATTCCCAGTATTCTACTCGTCCATTTCAATCGTGTCTCGATGCATAATACATTACGTACTCAGAAATGCTTGTACGCCATTAAATTCGTCTTAATTAACCCTAGATTTGCGGACGTTTAACGACCATTTATATTCAAATTGAAAATGGACTTGGAAAATAAATAGATGAGAAACTAGCTCATATAAGTCACTCCATTCAAATTTACATATATTTTTTCATATATGAATATTATAATACAATTTATATCTTACTGTCATATTTTATGGTATATATCATGCGATATTTCATTCATCTTTTGTAAGATTCTTTCATTTTTGTATTTCACATGGCACAATGTATTATTTATTTTTTTGTAACAATTTGTATTTTTATATTTTGTGTCCTTTATTTTATATCATATTTTGTAGCTTTTATTTTATATCTTACATTTTACATTTTATAAAATTATTCATGACATCTACTTATCATATTTTACATTTAATACAATACAATAATTTCTACGTATGTTACATTTATTCGTTTCTACATTTTGTATCTCACTGCACACAATGTTTGCTACAATCCTCATTACAATATCATAAAAATTGAAAAGCAGAAGTATTAAGTTCAGTCAGCAATTCCGAGAGTGCAGTAGCAGTAGAACAGTTTCATATTTTCCGTAATTCTTCGAACGACACGATACAGGAAGGACTGTTTGAACAATGAAATTCGTGTGAAACACGCATTAATGAAAAGTGGGGATTAAACGGTGTTTCTCGAGACACTCTAATTAGCCGACACACGAATATTCATAGCTGCGTTGCAACCCGGTCGCGGGCTTAACAGTTCCGACCGGAAGTAACTGCATGTTTTTTGCCACGCTACAACTAATACGGCCAAAAAGGAAACACGAATCAGAGCAAGATGTAACGGTGAACAGGAAATACGCGACTGGATTAGTAGAGGAAGTGTCCGAATAATGTTACAGAGATCCTAGATGACATACGGTGCATCTCTATACCGTGCTGCATTTTAATTCTTGCAGTCACGGACAAATGTGCGACGCCATATTATAATTTTCAGCAGAGATATTCACGGAAAATAAAACTGTATAATACTTTAGATATTTGAGAAAATTTATTTATTTTGTGAAATAAACTTTTCATTCAAAATTTGTTAAAAATTTACTTTTGTGTTGGAGATTTGATGGGTTTTAAAATTATAGGTTAAATCAGGATGTCAAATTGTATAAATTTAGAAGTACAGAAAGCTTACAATTGACATGTTTTTATTTGGAATTTTTTTAGACAATTTTAAGGAAATTTGGAATTGCTGAATTTAGAAATTGATAAGGGATATACGAGTTTTAATTGGATAATTTAGTAAGTATAGAAAATTTGAAGATGTTCAAACTTTAAAATCCAGAAATTTAAAAATGTTAAAACTTAAAAATTTTTAAATTAAAAAATTCACAAAACTTGCAGTTTACAAGCTTTTCTTAGAACAATTAAATATAAAAAACTCCAAACTTCTTAATTAAAAAATGACTAAATTCAGCAATGTTAACTTTCAAACTTAAAAATTTAAAAATTCTGAACACTTGCAGTTTGCAAGTTTAATAAATAAACTTATAAATTAAATTCTAGTTAAATTAGTAAGTATAAAGAATTAAAAACTGTACTTGGATAAATTAGTAAATATAAAAAATTGAAAACTGTACTTGGATAAATTAGTAAATCTAAAAAATTGAAAACAATCCTTGGATAAATTAGTAAATAAAAAAATTGAAAACTGTCAGCATAAATTATTAATAAAAAAAAATTGAAATCTTGAAATAAAAAATGCCTAAATTCAGCAATATTCAATAATTCAAGCTTGAAAATAAAAAAATGCACAAACCTTGCAGTTTACAAGTTCTCAAATGAATTTGAAGACCTTAGAAATGTATAAAAAGCATAAAAATGTCAACAGCAGCAAAAACACGATATTACAACAGCAGTGATTTCGTATGCAACAACTTAATACGCGTATGGATGCAAATATGCAGTTTGAAAGCAAGTGCATTTATGCTATGGACGTTAAACTGAGTTTCAAGGGTAGGTCTACTATAATTCCGTGAACGAGATAATTAAAGAGCAGCAGGTAACAATCTTACGCGGGGAAGTATGTTTTACTTGTTCTTGAAGAGGTTTCTTGAAACGTTCGCCGACACGTGTGGTCTTTGAGATCGTCTATAACGATCCAGAACTTTCCTCTGGAAATCCCTGGTGAAACAATTAACAAGAACCGGAAGGGGAACGTACAGGAACTTCGGCCAGAACTTCTCGAGTACTTGGTTCGTCGGAAACTTTGCAATTGCAGAAAGTAATTGGCAATATCATCGAACCTTTCGGTCAATATATTTATCTTCAACTTCTATTTCCACGGTTTATTAACTATTTTATCTGATTCGATTTCCTTTAACTTTAATTAGAATAAAATTTCAGATATTTGTATTACTTTCGTTTAGTCTGAATTTGTTTATTTAAACTCTTTTGAAAATAATATTATTATTACAGTTATTATTTATATTATTTATTTTATTATTTATTAGTTATATTTCAGAATGATTATTTTAGGTAAGTTATTGCGAATATATCTATGAAATTTGTGGTTTGGTTAATATATTTATTTTTAATATTTCAAGGTTTATTATTTCCAACGCTTTTATTAATTTTATCTAATTCCACTTTCTTAAATTTTAATTCCAAGAAATTTTATATATTTAAATTGTTTGGGTTTCAGTCAGAATTCTTTACTTAAACTTATTGTAATAATTATACATATTTCAGACATTAAGTCACTGTAAAATTTGCATTTTTTAAATCTGATTTATATTCTGATCAATATATTTACCTTCGACATTTCTCTCTCCAAGGTTTATATTTTCCTTATAATTGTAATTGCTTATAATGGTTTATAATTATTTGGAATGATTTGTGATTGTTTCTGATCGGTTCGAATCATTCACTGTCGTTGATAATTGTCTATAATCGTTCATAATCACCCACAATCGTCCATAATCGTTCATAATCGCCCACAATCCTCCATAATCGTTCATAACCGTGCATAATCGTTCATAGTCGTTGATAATCGTTCACCGTCGGTCAAAGTCGTTCACAGTCGTTTGAAATCGTTCAGAGTCGTTCACGATCGTCCTCAGTCGTGTGAAATCGTTCACAGTCGTTCAAAGTTGTTCACAGTCGTTCACAATCGTTCACAATCGTTCAAAGTCGTTTGAAATCGTTGACAGTCGTGTGAAATCGTTGACAGTCGTTCACGATCGTCCTCATTCGTGTGAAATCGTTCAAAGTCGTTCACAGTCGTTCAAAATCGTTCACAGTCATTCAAAGCAGTTCAAAGTCGTTTAAAGTCGTTCACAGTCGTTTATAATTGTACATAATCGCTTAAAATCGTCCACTATCATTTGTAATTACTTATAATTGCTTATACTTACTTATAATTGTCTGCAATTGCTTATAATTGCTTATATCTGTTTATAATATATAATTCCTCAAAACCGAATACAACAGTGAACCTTCTAAACTCCCAATTTCCGCAAATCCAAAATTCCCCAAACTCCCAACCTTAAAAAATCCCAAAAGACAAATTACAAAATGCATCAAACGTATCTGAAATGACAGCAATTTAAAAACCGAATTAATCATTCCGTCATACAATATCCGATTCATTTAATTCGTATATCGATAGAAATGTTTTGCCCATTTCACTCGATCCATCTCATTATTCCTGTCCAGCTATTCATACCGTCATTTATCCGCTGTCGCGAAATGCAACAGCAAACATTTAATGAATAAATCATTCGTTTCACCAGGGATTTTCATCGTGCAAAGATTCCTTTTTGCGTCGATAATTACGAAACAATTAGACGCTCTCCGCGTAATACGAAACAAAACCGATTACAGTCGCGTCGATTGTTTCGCCGTAGCTTTTCGTTAGTTAATTTCCTACCGCCGGGGTATTAATTATTGTTCCAATTAATTAACGGGTTTTGATAATACGCTTAAAGTTTTTGCCTACCCGCCATTTTCCTGTTACGACGTCGTTAATGCAGGATAATTTCTCACGTAAGAATGTATTATTTTAATCTGATTATTATATTACGAATCTTTTTAACATTTTTCCTATCAATTATCCCCCCTTCTCGCGTAATTCGAAGCATTACGGTAACTCATTTCGCTTATCTCACTGCCCGGGACAATTTATCTCCGTTATTTTCAATGTATAAATACAACGTGTCACAAAGATAAATTATCTGATTCAGAATGAAAAATGTTGCAAACAGAAACTTTTGTCAAGGTCATCTTTTTCTAGATTCCAAGTTAAGCGTTCTTTTTAACGGGGGCTATTTCCACTGACCTTCGCGTGACCTTGTGAAATCCAAAAGAGAACTCGAAAAATTAATAATAATTTAACTCCGGCTTGTTTTATCAGAATCTCTTGACTAATTTTCAAAAATATATTTGTTAAAAACTCAAATTAATTCAATTTGTTAAAATTAATTGAAAACTTGCAACTATAATTTTACGTGAAAGGTTCTAATATTTTAATACTCATTAAATATTTGACCATTCAAAAATTTTATTTTTAAATTTAACAATTTAAGACACTTCTCGTAAATTCTGTATTGATTTAAATCGAAATATGGAACTAACATATATATTTATTTATTTTTCATCGTTTGTTTATTTTCATCGACGATTTTTTTGAAATTTGTATTTCATTGATGCAAAAAATTAATGTTTATATTAATTTATGTTTTATTATTTCTTTATTTTTATCAATGATTTTCTCGAAATCTTTATTGACTTTTATCGACACAAAAAATTAATGTTTATATTAATTTATGTTTTATTACTTGTTTATTTTTATCAATGATTTTCTTGAAATCTTTATTGACTTTTATCGACACAAAAAATTAATGTTTATATTAATTTATGTTTCATCATCTGTTTATTTTTCTCAATGATTTTCTTGAAATCTGTATTGACTTTCATGAAAACATACAACAAATGTCTATACTAATTCGTATTTAATCATCTGTTTGTTTTTATCGGTAGTTTTTCTGAAACCAGAATTGATCTCGAAATATACAATTAACCCCTAACCTCAAATTACTTCACCAGTTACGTCACTCAGAGCCAACTATTTATTACTGCAGTGTCATGATAAATAAAAAAAGTTCAAATGCTAAGTATAGTGTAGATTTATCGATCCTCAATTATACAAATTATAACTAGTATCAGAGTTAAAACTGGATCTTCAATTTGCATACACTTTACATTTGTCACATTTGAACTGGAATGTGCGTCACGGAGTCTGCTGTTACAAGTCAAAGGATTAATTACGCTATTAATTCATGTTTCAAAGTTAATTTATATATTCTTCTTTTTCAGTTTCAATTTCGAAGTATACATCGATTTCAGAATCAATTTGATTCGATATTTATTAAATAGTGTTCCATTTTTTACTGCATTTTTTGGGGTCAAGTCTGGGGACCGAATATTCCGAGCACGATTTATTTTAGCTATTTCTCTGGCGGAATGCGTTCCCTAACCTAACCAACTCTAATTTATAAAATAGATCAAGAAAGGATTTTCCGATCAAACGTGCAACAGTGCGAGTATGTGACATACATGTATCATTTATAACAAGTAGTAAATGAAAATATATGGAAGCAATCTATTTATCTGAATTATTAATAAAATCCGAGAGAAATGTCGAGCTACAATCGACATAGAAGTGCAAAGTTCGTTGAAAGTTCACCAGAATTGACGAAATAGAATTCTATTGCTTTTGCAACGAGAAGAAACGAGGTGGATCAAAAAGTTGAGCACAGTGGGGAATGAAAGCTGTCCGTGGAACGTCAGCGTAATTTTCCGCGGTTGATCACCGAGGACCGTGCTATTATCCTGCAAGCTTGATATATCGCATGGCATAGTTACGGGTAATTAGCTGTTACGCGCAATTGGTAATAATGGCCGTGTCCAGCCGACGTTCTGCCCTTTTCAAATGAAACATCCACTCTTTCGAAGAACGCCGCGTTCCGATTTCATGTTAGAAACGTGTTCACCTGTGTTTCAACCGTACTCTGTACGAAGTATAGGGAAACAATTCTATAGAATTGTAACATACTTTTTTGGATGAACGTCGTGGGAGACCTGTGTGATGGTTTACTATATTTAATTCTTCTATAATTTGGGGAATTTGGGATTTGGGGAATTTGGGATATGGGGGATTTGGGAATCTTGGAATTTGGGAAATTTATAATTTAAGAAATTTGAAATCTAGGAAATGTAAGATTTGGAAAATTAAAAATTTATATATTTATTATTTCAGTAATATAGTACTGTATTAAAAAGTTTAAGAATTTGAAATCTGAGAAGCTCAGAAATGTTGAATATTGAAATATTTAGAAATTTTCAAAAATCATTATTTGTAAAAATTAGAATATTCAGAAATTTTGGAAGTAAAAATCCTGAAATTTAAAAAACTGCAAAAAATTGGAGAATTCCGATGATTTGCACGTCTCAAAGAATTATCGAATACCATCTAAAATTCACTAACAAAATTTTCGAAAATTCACCAATAGTTCTACAAACATCCATTTTATTAGATTTACAATGCCCTCTAATCACTCACACGAAATAAACAACAAATCATCGCACGGTTCGAATAATTCCATCTAATTGACACGTCCAAAACTGAACGCATAATTCGATAGATTTGAAGCTTGAACGCTTAGAGAACATGAACGCGATGACTTATCGTTTAATCCAGCAACGTGGCGGTAAAACGGAAGTGTTGATCGCGCATGTTAAATGATCAAAGTTACAATTCACCGGTTTACAGACGATAAATAGTAAACACGTTCATAATGAAACATTTTCAGCCGTTAGCTACCACACACCTGCTAAATTCTCCTCGGTTGAAATTTATTCAGCCACAATTCAGAACGCGTCGCAGAAAATTTATTTCCCGCTTACATAATCGCTATATTTTCCTTGCCGTGCTTCAATCGTGGCGAATGGTAATATCGTGTTGTACAAATTTTGGTAAAAACATTAATTACCAAGTCAAACGACGTACTTATTATTTTGTACCACTTTTTCTTATTTTTCAATTTACATATTTTTTGTTCGTTTAGGAGTCGAAGAATACTGCTGTTAGATTGTTATTAAATTGTTTCAATTTTTAATTACGAATTAATTAAAATAGTTTTGGAATATAAATATTTTTATATTCTAAAAATAAAATATATTACAGGTCAGAGAATAAAATATATTACGTCATTAATTTCAAACCTGTTTTTGTCTCCATATGTAAGAAAATAATAGTGGAAGTGATCATTGGTGTTAGATTGTTATTAAATTGTTCCAATTTTGATTATTACTGAAATATTAAATATCTAAATTTTTAATTTTCCAAATTCTAAATTCCAAATTTCCCTAATACTATATTTCCCAAATTCCAAATTTCCCAAATCCCAAATTTCCCTAATCCAAAATTCCTCAAATTACAAAACTCCCAAATCTCAAATTTCCCTATTTCTAAATTCTCCAAATTCCAAATCTCCCAAATTTCCCTAATCCTAAATTTCCCAAATCCCAAATCTCCCAAATCCCAAATTTCCCTAATCCTAAACTTCCTTAACCCTAAATTTCCAAAATTCCATGTGTTCCAAACTCTAAATTTTCCAAATGAAATTTTATCTATGTAACAAAATACTCTCATAACTTATCGATCCATTTGACAAACTTTCATTAATTATTACATAATCACAATAAATTACACCGTTTTTATAATTAGTGGAGATCATAAATCCACATGATCGAACAATATCAGTATTTTCCGATTTGCACCGTCTCACTTGTTTCGGAATATTCGAGGTTAAAGTTTCTTCGTAGAACGAACGTTCAATTAGCCTAGTAATTAATGATGCGATGCAATCGACGCAGTGGATGAACCTGAAATCGGCGATGCATTCGGTATTCGTGTGTATGTTCGTTAAATTCCATCCATAACGTTGCGGCGATGCTCGTTAAAACGTTACGATCATTACAGTGGCAATGTTATGGCCATTGTGGACGCTTTTCTAAATTTATCGGCCGATACGTATCGGAAAGTCATTCACTGGTCGCTGATTTATCATCGTTCGCCATGCATTGCTTTCATCATTGTCGTGAATGATAATTTTATCGCGGAGAAATGTATCGGGAGCATAAATTTAACGTGACGCTAACGGTCACCGTGCGAACTAATAAAAATGGCCGACACGCGTTTACTTTCTCGCGTTTCACGAACGTCATCTTATTTATCGTAGTAGAAGCAGTAGAACTGCTTTCGACTTCATATAACATTCTAATAGTTCAAGATTTATCGAGTTTTAGTATGGACTTCACTTTTACCATTGCGTCTACTATATTTTTTACAATGTTATTGTGTAGCTGTTTTTTTTTAAGAACACTGTCGTACATTGCTCAATCCTAATTTAATATTAAAATCAATGTTCTTGCAGCGCTGGTTTACAAGTGGAAAATGCAGTTGCATTATTTAGACATTTATGAAAAATTACTGAACGTTGGATATTGTCAACACTTGTTTAATTTGCCATATTGGAAATGTCCAATCACCTTCATCTGTTATATTGGAAATTATTTCTGGCTACATTAATTTGTTACATTTGAAATTATTTCAAACTGCCGGAACTTGTATATTGTTTTATTTTCTGAATCACGCATATACAATTTGATTTTCATTGATTGAATAATTAAATTAATAACTCTAATTTAATATTCAATTTGCACCTTTATTTGGACAGTTTCATGTTTTACTGGAATTATTTCATTTCACCAAATTTCCAACTAATTTTGCAACGAATTTATTTTACGTTTCAAAATTTGATAAAATAATAAATGAGAGATATAAATTTTCCCCATAATCTAAAATGGGGTTAAACTTGTCTCCACTTTTCTTTCAAAAATTTCATACCTATTATTCCTCCAGATCGGTATTTTTCTAATACTCGGAAAAGTTTTATTTGCAAATTGTAATGGTAAATTTGCGAGTTAGTAATTTCAGTCATTGCATTTCGCAGACCACAATTAATACTTCTGGTAAATTTGACTGGTTCAAATATTTGAAAGCAAAGATGGGTCACACATGGTTCCCATGAAGGCCTCGTAGGGTCACATGGTTCTCCTAAGGGTCTCGTATGTCTGTTATCAATGACTCGAATGACAGTCAACGCGTTAACAAAAATACACGTAAGAAACATGATGTACCCACCAGCGAGCATCTTTCATTTAAAATGTATGGAGATTAGGTATTAAGACGATAAGTTAGATTATCACCGTTTATATCTGTATAGGAGAAGCGTGTCAAACGTCCGCCTTTTATGTACCAATTTGACCGTCAGGAAATGTTTGAATGATTACGACGAAAAGAGCGAGTCTCGATTAACCCTTTCGTGGACGCTGTTAACAACATAAATTTAACGTACGACATTAACGGTCAGCGGGCGTACCAATAAAAATGGCCGACGCGCTCTTGCCGTTGTAACGTGATCTTATTTATAATAATAAAAGTATAAGTGCTCTCGACGACATATAACATTTGAATTGTTCTTCGCTTTCTCGATAAATTTTCAGTACTTGATGTTAAAAGTACCATCGCATCCGCCATATTTGTTTTGCACGCCAGCGTCCCAGTAGCCCAGTGACTGCTTTCTTTTCCGATACTCGAAAACTTTGTAAAACTAATTTTTAATTTGCTATACGTGAACTGAAATCGAACCACCTTCGAATAATGATACGAAGCGAAATTTGTTTATACTATTTCTTAGAACATGTTTATTTTATTCTTGTGTTAAGAGTCTAGCAATGTTATTGACACTCGAACTATATTATCATTGCTGTACTTAATTTTATGAAAGGGAGTTCTCTGAATATATTTGTCACATGTGTGTCTGGTAAGTTGGCACGCCCTATACCATAGGATTTGCGTACTTTTCGACTGTCAACTTGTCACGCACACAGTACGTTTCTTTTGAATCTTTAATCTGTTGTTGCTTGGAAATGTAAATTAAGAAATCCCTTACGAAAAGAATTTCCAGCAACCTCGTGGTCTTGAAGGGTTAATCACTGACTACTAATTAATTAGATTAGGGACCTTGGAAACTTGAGGTCCACGTTTTTGTATAGGACTACAGCAGAAGTTTACGAAGCAGCTTAAAGGAATGCAATTTTTTGGTCCTACAACATCCCTTAAATCCAATTTTCTGTATAATTTATACTTGTTCTTTATTTACATATGTCCAAAATCGCATAACGAGAGTCTCCTCTATTAATCCCAAAACTCGTTTCCCGAAAGTGAAGACAATTTTGTCGACACGAAGTAAATTTTCTCACAGTCTCGAAATATTCGAGATCCCAAATAACAGAGAAATGTCTGAAAATGAATTTTGCAGGCTTCGAGGAGGCAGTTGCAATCGTCGGTGGTTTTCAAGAAAATCTGTCTGGCGGGGCCTTACTGGAGCTGGCAAACGATCGAGATTGCATCTCGATATCTCGGCGAACGTACCGCAATTTATAAATCGACTGGAAAATGGCGTCGTTCCGAATAAAAGTTGCTCGACGAATTTCCTGCTGGCACGAGGAGAAAATTTTCCTGTAATCGTTTCTCCATCGACCCACAGTCGACGTATTATTTCGCTACGATTATCATTCGAGCGTGGATTATTCATCGTCGATTTATGCTTCTTCCATTTCTTTCGCTTTATGATCCTTGTTTTTCCTATTCGAGCCTCAAAGGTTCCGATATTTTTTATCTCCTTTAACAAACGACGACTCGTCGAATCATCAAGCATCTGTTAACACGCTTGTTCGCGTTATTGCACGCAGTCATTGAAAGTTCTCGATGATGAAGCATATTGAACTGCTTGCTCGCGGCCATTGGTGACGTTTAGTATATTGCCTGACAAGGCGACACGTAAGTAATTGGTATTCTGCAAATTGTAATAGTTCTAATGGGAGACTAATCAGGTTTAGAATTTTGGTAATTTCTAATGGAAGTTCAAGGTTGCTCGGTTTAGGACTTTGGGAGTTTGCAATTTTGGTATATTGCAATTTGCAACTTCTATATTTTACAATGTGCAATTTTGCAATTTTTCATCGGAGCTATGCAAGTTCTATATTTTTTGAATTATTGAAATTCCAGAGTACTGAAATTTTTGAGTTTCAACACTGATTAAAATTTTTTAATATGTGAAATTTGGAATTTTCCTCTCAACTATGAAACCTTGCAATTTTTGATCTATAGATTTAAGAAATGTCTATACTAACAAAATGTCTGTAATAATAGAATAAATATGTAAAAAAGAATAAGATGATATTTGAAAGTGGGCCTCAACCCACAAAAGTTGAGAGACCCTGTTAGAGGCACAATAAACACGTTAGCATTTCTTAACTAGGAAGGATTAATTAATTTATTCGTTCCATTAGAAAGAAATGGTATCAGCGTTTAGCTTGATGAGCGTGGTTGTCTTATTGTTCATCTCGTCGTGGGAGTGATTGTTACAAGGGAGATAGTTAGCGAGAATTGTGTTGAATGGAAGTAGATCGAGAACGTGGAAATGATAGGTCTCATTGATGGAGACGACCTATCAGATTTAAATTATTCCATTATTATCTTCTACTCCATTGTTGACTTCTCGTATGAAGTATAATAAAAGTAAATTTGAAAACCTGTGTACTGACAAATTTACTTAATTATTCATATGCGTTTAGAAACAAAACAGATCCAATATTTAGAAACATCAAATTTTTTAGTATTTTTATTGCGTTTATTTTTGAATTTATAGGCTTTCAATTTTCAAATTTAGAATTTTGATAACTTAGTAAGTTGCTAATTTTATAATTTAGTAATGTAGTAATCTAGTAACTTAACAATTTTGTAATCTAGTCATCTAGTAATTTGGCAACCTAGTAATAGTATTCCAGTAATTTAATATCCTCAGAATACATTTGCGCATTTAATAATAAAGAAACATGTATGAATACGTAGAACCCTGAAATTAATAACTATAAAAATTCGGTAAAAATGCGGATAGCACAGAGCAAAGACAATGATATCCAACCGAATCTCGTGTCGATTTTTTTTTTTAGTTTTTCGTTCATCGAGGCTGTTCCAGCTCTCTTTTTCCAGGACGAGTCAATAGCAAAAACGGTAGGTTATACAGCGAGTATCGTTTCCTCTTCTGCGAATATTCGCAAATAGCCCGGCTATTTACTCCTGTGTATGTACTGTGTCGAGGTTCGGTGAAACTTTTGAAAGGAAAGCTATTTCAGTATGCCCATCGAATCGGGTCTTCTCTGTGTAACGTGTCGAATATAAACGTGTTCGTTCCGCGAAATGTTACGAATCAGCGGGCAACCAGGCCTGGGAAAACGATCCCAGGAGGAGCCAATTTATCGACACAAAAGCCACCATCATTCGATGACTACTTTCATGGTAAAACGATTTTAGAACGAATTAGCGCGTTCTCTGTTGCGTATTACAATATCGTACCGATGTCCCACGAGTTGGCGCGTGACTCAAAGAACTTGCAGCATTTCGGAAAATAAGAATAATAATGACAACTGCTCACTCTCGAATTCTCTGGGAACTATAGGTTAGAGTTTCCATAGTCCCTCATGGTTCCTAAGACTCTTCCCTATATATCCATAGTTTCAGTCTCCAGTGTCAAGTTCGCTAGGATCTCCACAGTCCCTTGGATCCCTAGGTCACATCCCCACATTCTCTACAGTTCCTGAATTCCCTAGATTCTCACAGTCCTCGGAATCGCCATATTTCCTAGCTTCCCAGAATCCCTACGTTCCCTTGGATCTTCACAGTCTCTGTAGACAAGCCAGGAATTGGCGCGTGGGTCGAGCCAGAGTAAAAGAAGCCACTCGCTCCACCTATCCACCGTGAACACTTCCAGCTACATTTCGGCAAATAAGAATAAAGACAATAACTGCTGATCGCAATTCGCGCTATCTCGAGACGTTTGCCGACTGTTTTTGGCCTAATTGTGAGCCAATATACCGAAAAGGCGTCCATTTCTATTCTGACCAATTGCTCTTCTAAACACGTCACGCGCCAACTCGTGGGTTGGCATCGGTAGATGATGTAGGGATGAGATGTAGGTATTTGAGAGACTAGGAGCACTGTGATAAATGGTGGAAATGTGGGGATGGGGTGATGTAGGGATTTGGGAGTCTAGGAACACTGTGGTACATAGATGATGGTTAAGTTTGCAATAATTAAGTTAAAAATATAACAGTATAAAAGATCAACGTGATCTGCATTATTTATGCAAAACTTCGAAAAAGACCCTTCCACTGTCTTCTCTTTCAAAATGGCTCCTGACTTATATTTAATTATGCTCCTACAACTCAAACATAGCTAGATTATCGTTATTTCATAATTATATAATAATTTAGAATGACAGTAGAGTTTTTATCACAAATTGGGTTTAATTTAGATTATCACAGTGCATTGTAGCACCTGTTAGGTTAGATTTGTAGATCTTTTTCTCTAGAACAGATTATAAACCGTAAGTGTTACTTACGAAGAATGTTATGAAGAAATCGTACAATGTTTTAATATTTTTAGTTTGCAATTTCTGTAATTATAAAATATGAATGATATGTAGGACAAAATATTTACTAGTATGTATTACAAATATATTTATAAACCATTATAAACCATTCTGTAAGTGTTTGTTATGAAGAAATCGTACAATGTTTTAATATTTTTAGTTTGCAATTTCTGTAATTATAAAATATGAATGCTATGAAGGAGAAAATATTTACTAGTATGTATTACACATTATAAATAAATAACAGGGTATTTCTTCTAAATAAGTTACAAACAAACGACAGATAATTGAGCTAAATTGATTTAAATGTTATTTCAATTGAAAGCTTTTTCAGTCGAGGACTGATTTTCAGTCGTTAATTGAAATTCTTTCTAATCAAACGTGGAAATTGTATTTTTAACTTGATCGAATTCGGTGAAACGAAATTGCTTCCTTAATTTAATTTGATACCAGAAAAAATTAATTTTAGTTCGTTTATTTCTCCACTTTGGAGAACTTGTACATTTTATTTCTGGTTAAATATTAATCAAGGTTTTATTTAACATTCTATAAGGAACACATTTTAAACAGAAGCTTAATTTTTTTGCAAAATTTCATCTATAAAATATTGTTGTATATTGTTATTGCTACCATCATTTTATAATACAAAATATTACAAATATTGTTATCACATTTTATGTAAAACATTTCAAATTATTACAGACCAAATATATTATATTTTATGACATAAAATATAATCATTACTGTTATATTTTATTAAGTATGACATCATATCTGTTAATTGCTAAATCAGTTAAATACTTGAAATCATCATTTCTCGTCTAACCAGACATTCACAAACATATAGCAGAATCCTGTAATTGAATTTTCTCAAAAACAAAGTCGCATACGAACATAAATATAACCTAATTGTTTAAACTTATTTTTGAATATCATAAAATAGCTATCTTGTGTCACGATTTATATGACACCCAGTGCATGAGAAGTTTGACAGCGAACGTTACGTAAGAAAAATGGTTCCGAAGCGACATCGGTATTGAAATCAAGCGGTTTGACGTTTCCCAAGAGCAAGGTTATTTGATTCAACCACTTTAATATCCGGTAACATTTAAATCTCGAGGAAAAAGCTTTCTGCAACGACCCATTGACCTTTTTCCCGAGGCCTCTTGTTCTCTTTCTTTCCTCCTCTTTCTTCGTTCTGGTCGCAGCAGCGCATAAATGGATGAAAGGGGTCGATCGCTCGAAACTATTTTAGTACTTCGATACAATCAAATCCGCGACTCTGGAAACTTTCGTTTCAGCTTTCTGCTTGTTTCTAAGTAAACTTCGGCCGCGTGTTCTACAAATAAACGCGCCGGGGATCAACGGGAATCCGCGAAAAGATTCTCTCGTTCCATTTGCCTACACGCCAGACGTAAATCGCGAACAAATAAATGCTAACATAATGTATGGATTCGTCGATTAAATACTTGAACATGTATACGTTGCTTCGTTATAGCTTTTACGTTATGTTGCAGTGGTTCTCAACTGGTTGTGATCCGATTATAGGGAATTTTGGGATTCTGGACTTTTGGAATTTAGGGATTTCGAAATTTTAGGACTTTAAATTTGGGATTTTGGAATTTCGGAATTTTGGGATTTTGGACTTTTGGAATTTTGGGATTTTGGGATTTTGGAATTTTGGGATTTTGGAATTTTGGGATTTTGGAATATTGGAGTTTTGAAATTTTTTAATCTGACATCCCTGGAACTCAATATCCCTAGAATCGTAGGGTTCCCCAATACCCCTATATCCCTAGATTCAGTATACTAACAGTGCTAGATCTAAACATCACAAGACTTAAATATCCCTAGATCCCAATATTTCTAAATTCCAATATCACTAGACCCCAATATATCCAGTTCCAATATCCCTAGATTCCACTATCTCGCATTTCCAATATCCCTAGATCCCAATATCTCTAGTTACAATATCCCTAGATCCCAATATCTCTAGTTCCAATATCCCTAGATCCCGATATCTCAAGTTTCCAATACCCCTAGATCTCAATGTCTGGAAGTTCCAATATCCCTAGATCTCAGTATCACAAAATTCCAATATCCCTATATCCCAATATCTCTAGTTCCAATATCCCTATATCCCAATATCTCTAGTTCCAATATCCCTAGATCCCAATATCTCCAGTTCCAATATCCCTAGATCCCAATATCTCCAGTTCCAATATCCCTAGATCCCCATATCTCCAGCTCCAATATCCCTAGATCCCAATATCTCCAGTTCCAATACCCCTAGATCTCAATGTCTGGAAGTTCCAATATCCCTAGATCCCAGTGTCTCAAATTTCGAATATCCCTCGATCCCAATATCTCCAGTTTCAATATCCCTAGATCCCAATATATTTATATCTCCATATACCTGAAACTCACTAAACTCTGAAACTATATCCTCAAATCCTAAAATCCTAAAATTCCTAAATCTCAAAAACCCAAAATTTCGACATCTCCCTCTCCATAAATCAGTAAACGACTCTATACATAGATCCCAGAATCCGCATACCTCGTCAGCGCACGCATGTTACGTACATTACTTAATTAAGTGACACATCAGACTATTTTTAACCGATAATCCACTATCCCATCCTATTAAATCGAAGCAGAAAGTTGCAGAATACGTCTAACAGGAAATTGCATTTCGAACGTTGTTTGCAAGTAAATTCATTAAGTAGCGATGGAACATGCGGGGATAGAAGGAGCACCGTGACGATACTCGATCTAATTTAATTTCCAAAATGCCCGGAAGCGGAGCGTCAAGCTCGGAACGGCTGCTCCACGGGCGAACTTCGAAACTGTCATTAAAATTGAACGGAAAACGTAGTTTCTGCGCCGAAGGCGGCCTCGATATGGATCTTGATATCTGTCGCGTAGCGAGTTATCACTGTGTTATCGCTGAAACTTGTTGGGTGACATTGATTCATTCATGATCGGACCAAATTCGCGACCGATTTTATTCATGATGGCGTGTCTCGAAGAAAACGAGCGCACAAAATAATGCAAGAGTTCGAGGACGCTTACTGATCTCTTTATGACGACATCTGTCGATGCGCATGAAATATCTGAATGAATTGTGTCGCCATTTTCATGTCACATTGTCAGCTGAATTGTTGTGTTTTTATTTTATTACTGTTAGTATGATTTTTAGGAAGATGAGAAAGTTGATATTTTTATGTAAATGTAAAGTGTGCATGTTTGCAGGAGACACCATACATGTTTGAATAACTTCTAAATTAAAATTTATAATAAAATCAAGTTTCGACAAAACCTTAAGGTGTCCGATGACATGTAATACATATCTAATGTACCTCACCCAATGAAACTTGCTTAAATTTATGTTTCATCATCGAACCGACTATGCGGGAGAACTTTACGTATACCTTAAAGCAGAACAAGTATTACACGAACTTTCAACTACAAATACAAAATAGAAGTGCCTAATGTAACACGTCATATAACGGCCATATAGAGTGCTGTATCATATTAACAGTATCGTACTATCGTAATACTAGCAGTATCATACTACTATTGTAATACTAAGAGTATCATACTACTATTGTAATACTAACAGTACCATACTACTATCGTAATACTAACAGTATCATACTACTATTGTAATACTAAGAGTATCGTACTACTATCATAATACTAACAGTGTCATACTACTATCGTAATACTAACAGTATCATACTACTATCGTAACACTAACAGTATCATACTACTATTGTAATACTAACAGTACCATACTACTATCGTAATACTAACAGTATCATACTACTATTGTAATACGAAGAGTATCGTACTACTATCATAATACTAACAATGTCATACTACTATCGCAATACTAACAGTATCATACTACTATCGTAATGCTAACAGTATCATACTACTATTGTAATACTAACAGTACCACACTACTATCGTAATACTAACAGTATCTTACTACTATTGTAATACTAAGAGTATCGTACTACTATCATAATACTAACAGTATCGTACTACTATCGTAATACTAACAGTATCATACTACTATCGTAATGCTAACAGTGTCGTAGTGCCATCGTAATACTAACAGTATCGTACTATCGTAATACTAGCAGTATCATATGACTACCGTAATTCTGCCAGTATCATAAGGAAATGAACAGAAGTTGGATGAAACAGCGTGTCAGATCGTGTTACGAGTAACTCACTGTATCGAAGTGTAACGCGTTGGCTCGTCAAAAGGGATCAGAGATCTGCTGTGAGCTATTTATTGCTCTATCATTACATTCGGCCAGCCGATACGTTGTAATTGTCGATTTCGCGATACCGGGCCGCTCCATTGTTTTAAATTGCAAAAGCATTCCGCGCTCTGGCCCGTAATAATGGTACTAGGCCGTGTTGATCGTTGCGGCCGACAACGAGCGCAAACCGCGAAGAGGAACGTTCTCAGCACGATTTCTCATTTTTTACGTTCCACTTTCAATTCTTCATTCGCTCTGTACGAGAACGGAGGCAGCGGGCTGAACTTGTCGAAGGCGGTAGAGGTGAAACCGTTTCATCACTGACAAACGTGAACAAATGTGGTCGTTTGGGTTGTGCTTTCAAGGGGAGGACATGGAAATCGCTTTTAGTACCACGATCTTTCGAAATTATACTACGCGTGTAGTATACCTGTGTAGTACACCTAACCTGACCATATGCATAATAGTATAGACTGAGTCAAAATATATTTGTACAGATTAAACTGAATGGTGTCACCACCCGAGAGCAAAGGGTTAATTCTGTATATTTCGTGAACTATTACTGAAGAGTTAAACAAAATGGAGAAAGATAACTGTAGTGATATGTATACACCTTTGTGGTTTATTGTATTCGCGTTTAATGTGGAAACCCATGTGACTCACGTCGATCTGAACAGAAATGTAAGAGGTTTTGAAAGTCGACCCTATCGCAGGCTATATTATAGTGTGATATAATACTAGTCATCCATATGGCGCTTTCGTCGCCAAAAGTATAGACTAAAAAATTAAATTTTCAGTTCTAACTGTGATCTCCAAACGGAGAATCTCTAATGGCCTAAAATTTGAACCTTTGTCTCAGCACCTACGTGCGACGTAAACGTACGCTTTTCGGTATCGATCTCGTTATGTCTGCTCGATCATAAATAACGAAGGCAATACCCGGCGTTATCAAAGTGAAATGTACTTAATTTTTTACTCGTCGAGTGCGCAACCGTTAGAAGAATATAAAAGCAAGAAAAAGATACGTGCAAAACGTGTCTCTCGTATCTTTTACAATTTCAGTTTTAACGGTCCTCGTTTTATACGTTTTTTCACGTTCGCGATACAACACTTTACGACTGACTCTTTTTCCGCATCGAAACGATATTTCGTTCTCGTTATTCGAGGTTTCTTTCTAACAGTGTCCGACGGAGTTCGACTCATCGTGTGCTCAACGACGTTAAATTATTTAGTGCTCATTTGGACTCGGACATAAGGTACTTTTTAGACGTAATGTTCTGATCGTACCAAGAAGCTCACTCTTTGAATTTAATTTTAAAATGATCCAGAAGTCAGATTTTTATTTTTAAATTTAATACGAACCTAGTCACTCGGTTAGGTCGCATAATTTTATGGAAAGATGTAGTGGATATGTTGATAGAGTATCTGCCTCCAAATCTCTTATGGTCGCTAGTTCAAATCCAGAGTCATATATTTGGGATCTGGGGATATACTGAGCATTCCAACAGTTATGTCACATGTAGGACATATTGTAAGACAAAGGGACATGTGGAACATGTAAGGCAAAGAGACATGTGGGACATATTGTAAGGGAGTCATATATTTGGGATCTGGGGATATACTGAGCATGTAGACATCTGGAGATATAGGGATTTTGGGAGATAGGGAAGGTAGGGATACTACATATTAGGTGTACATATGCTGTATAAACAGTGACAATAGTGACTACTAGTATACTAGTATGACTCCCTTACAATATGTCCCACATGTCCCTTTGCCTTACATGTCCCACATGTCCCACATGTCCCTTTGTCTTACAATATGTCCCACATGTGACATAACTGTTGGAATGCGACAAATCTGTAGTATGTAGTATACGTAAACCTAACCTGGCCATATGCATAATAGTATAGACTCAGTTAAAATATATTCGTACAGATCAAACTTAATGGTGTCACCTCCCGAGTATACTAGTAATGGCTACTTAATAGTATACTAAATAGCAATGGCTACTTACTAGCAGTATAACAGCTACTAGTGGCTGAATCAATACCAGGGCAATCTGAAAACTTCCAATCCAAAAAGTATTAAGATTGATGACAGCAGCAAAAATCGTCGAATGCGATAACTATGAAGGATTTAAGCAAAAACCTCGATTATTTCTCCATGAAAAAGAGTTGCCGCCGAAGAGGTTAAAGGCAAGAAGACGAGGACGGAGAAACGTTCGAAGACAATGGAACGATGAACAGACAGGGGCCAGCACAAAAGATTTTTATCCCACAATTTTCCCCGTAATCGGCTTCTTCCGGCCAAACATACCGCGAACCGAGGTAATGAAACGAAACAACAGACTGCTCGGTGCTCCTTAAGAAGCATAACGGACGCCCGCGGAGTCAAACGTTCCCAGCGATACTTAAACCTCGTAAAATGGCCGGCATGTCGCTCTTTATTCCGCGCTAAATGTACCCCGTCCCGTTCTCGTTTCGGTCGGCCACGACGCTCAGCTGGACGCCAAACACGCTGAAAACGAGCGAGATTCCTCGGCCCCGCTTTATGAATTTTACACTCCCATTATTATGTGATTACTGTAAAAAGACAGCGCCATCAACGCGTGCTACCGCGAGCTGCGTTTCGCCGCCATTCTTGTCGGCTAAGGCGATTTTAGGACGTCCACGTTCTCAGATATTGTCTGCTGGAAATCATTCTTGGTCAACAATACTTTAAATCCCCTTCGGGATTAAATATCCTCTTTAGGGACACATTTTAGGTACTGCGATATAAGCTAATTTTGAATTCCAACCTTAACCTATGATTTTGTCGGCAGGTGTCGGACGCAATGTTAGGGATACTTTGGATATGGCGATCACTGGTGGATGGATCAGAATTGAAACTATACTTAAAATTCATGGCGAATATATGGGTCACGTCGCATTCCAACAGTTATGTCACATGTGGGACATCTAAAGTAAAGGGACATGTGGGACATTTGTAAGGGAGCCATATATTTGGGATCTGGGGATATACTGAGCATGTAGACATCTGGAGATATAGGGATGAGGAAAGAATAATAGGATATAGGGATTTTGGGAGATAGGTATTAGAAACTAGGGATGTGAAGAGACCTAAAGAAATTAGAATGTGGGGATGTCGAGGAATGTGAAGAAATTAGGATATAGGGATGTCAAGATCTATGTGTAGTAGGATCTAGGGATATTAGGACGTCGACTGCTAGGATCTAGGGATATTGCGATTTCGAGTGCTACAATCTAGGGATATTAGGATTTCGAGTGCTAGGATTTAGGAATATTACGATTTCGAGTGCTAGGATCTAGGGATATTAGGACCTCGAGTGCTAGGATCTAGGGATATTGCGATTTCGGGTGCTACAATCTAGGGATATTAGGATTTCGAGTGCTAGGATCTAAGAAGGAATAGGATCTAGGGATATTAGAAAATAAGAATATAAAAATATTAGGATGGAAGTGTTCAGGAGTTTCAAGTAGGAATCTTGAAATCTAGGGATATAAAAATCTAGGAAACTAGAAATATAGAAAATGAGAGATCTAGGAACCTAGGTATGTAACAAATTAGAGATCTAGGAAACTAGGAATCCAGGAAATTAGAAATCACGGAAATTAGGGGTGTAGGAAACTAGGGATCTAGGAAATTAAAGTGTAGGAAACTAGGAATCTAGGAAATTAGGGGTGTAGGAAACTAGGGATCTAGGAAATTAAAGTGTAGGAAACTAGGAATCTAGGAAATTAAAGTGCAGGAAACTAGGAATCTAGGAAATTAGGGATGTAGGAAACTAGGGATCTAGGAAATTAGAAATCTAGAAAACTAGGGATTTAGGAAGTTACAGATCTAGAAACAGATGTAGGGAAATAGGAGATCTAGGAAATTAGACATCCTGTGATCTAAGAAACTGAAAATCTGTGAACCTAGAAATCCAAAAATCTGTAGACCTAGTAATCTATAAATCCCAGAATATTTCATTCTTCAAATATCCATTAAAAGTTTGAGAAGGCAAACGTTTGAAAATTTCAGAAATTTGACAGTTTGAAATTATAAAGTAAAGGAAACCAAAAGTAAAGATTCAAGGCTGGAGAGCCACTGTGAATACGCTTTGCTGCAACCACAAAGCTCGCATTATACTATAGTCCTCTAAGAAGCTCGGTCGGCACACATCACACAAAATCCCCTAGAGCAGAATATGCAAGTCGTAAAGCGGTAACAGTAGTCTGTACTAACAAGCCTAAATCTCAGCAGCGAGTCAGAATGTAGCCAAGTTGGGGTGCAAGAAGCCCAAGAGAGCAAAGGGAGCTGCGCGGATCAGGAAGTTAGCAAGAGGGTGCACTAACCGCGTATTTTTTATCGCCGCTAGGTAGTTTAGGTAATTGACTTCCAGGTAGCAATGGCGGAGGGTTAGTATGCCACCTAAGAGAGTTTAGGCCTCATTCGGATTTTCTACTGCTTGCTGTGTCCTTTGTGGTATTCTCTCGTTATATCACCGGCTGAGAGAATTTTACAGGGTCAATTGACCAACGTAAATATTCTTAAAATTATTAACGATATAACAAAGTATTTTACTGGAAATAAAAATAATAGAAATGTGTGAGCATGTGTACTTATCACATGTGAACACATGTCCCTCCCGTACTTTCAATGACTTTTGCAAAAATTTTTATATACGGATTTAGTTGTAAATAAACAATTGTTTACGGAGTATATACTAAATTTACTAAATAAGTATATATAAAATTTGGACGGGCTTTTCATATTGTAAAACGTATTTTTTATGAAAAGGATTATGGAGTATTTGGTCAAATGGTAGCAAGTTACAGGGATTCATTCTCTTAAACATTCTATACATAATGTTTTTATTAATTCATCCATTAACTATGAGGTATAAATTGGTACAAACCTTAATCAGAGAAACTGTGTCATATTTCATGAAATGGCGGAGGTTGTCTAAAGTTCCTCGATACTTCAAAGAGCAAAGTTGTGTCTAGAGAATGATAATTATTTGATAATGCGAACGGATTAAGTACGATCGAAGTCTTAATTTCTCAATCCCTCGATGCACAGCGTAGTCGTGCAGATCTGAGATTTAATTGGTCCAGACTCGGACTAATTGGTGCACGATATCGCTTGTGTTTTTAGTCGTCCGTCTCTAATAACGCGTCATTAAGAGCGATAAATTTACCCGTATAACGGAAGCGGTGCTTCGCTTTTTTTCTCTCTCTCGAATCGCGTAAATTACTGCGAGCGAACGAGAAAATGTCGTGAAATTGCTTCGAAATTAACTTTCGAGGTAACAAGGGACGCTTCCGTTTGCGTAATCGCCATCTTGCATCGTGAACACGAATTTTTAATTATCAACTTATCCCATTTATTTCTTTTCTCTTTACTCAACTATCGCTCTCTATAACTAGTTAATTACTTACTGTATAAATACCCGTTTATCAAACTTAGTTGCATATGTCAAACCACGAGTTGATCGACCGTGGACTTCCAACTGTTTTTGGCGTAATTGGTGCGCGAGCCGATATACCGAAAGTGGCGTCCATTTTTCTATTCTGAATAGCAGCTCTAACCTGGGTGACGCGCCAACTCGTGGGTTGACATCGGTACATTGTACTATTTGAAATTATACTGTACTATCATATGTACTATTTGGAATTCGACATAAGCAAGAATATCCTGTAGGATGTATATCCAAAATGTATATATATCGCAAGAGTTCAGATCCGAAAGATTTATTTATAGAGAATGATTACTGCAGTATGTGATCGAAAGAGTTTCAAGTAATAAAATGTTACCGAATCGACTGTGATGACTGTAATTAAAAAACCGATAAAAATATAAATTAACGTTCCCGGCGAATTTAACGCGGTGATCAACGATTATACTTCGTCATTCGTGTGTCATTGATGACGATGATGGACGACTATGACTGTAATTTCCGCGGTAACGCCACATTGACTTGCAATTAGTTTTTGGCCTAATTGTGACCGCTCGAGTCAATATACCGAAAATACGTGTGAGGCGTCCATTTTTCCAGCCATAACTAAACGCCAGTGTCACGCGCCATCTCAAGAATTGACATCGGTATCGCAGAATGAACAAAAGTTCGAAGATTAATTATTGAAATTTTTCAGTTGAACCTTTTATGTATACTAAACTGTTGCAGGGTGAGTAAACATTTTTTGTCGAGCCATTATTCATCCTTCATCGTAAATTCGCTTCCGTTGAGCTCAGTTTCTAACCTAATAACTCGCAGATCAGAATCGTGAATGCATCCTGATGATTCGCCAGCTGCTTCCATTCAGATCCAAGGTGTGTTCCAAGGTTTCGAGTTGCAAAAACGCCATTGAAAAGCATCGGTCGAACGCGTCGGCGTCATAAACCAGGTAAACACAAATTGTCTGAACAGTTTCTGTGGCTAGAACTGGCATGGCGGCGCAATCGAAAAGATAACACAGCAGCCCGG
The DNA here is from genome assembly GCA_036983795.1 of Megachile lagopoda. NCBI lineage: Eukaryota > Metazoa > Arthropoda > Insecta > Hymenoptera > Megachilidae > Megachile > Megachile lagopoda. The sequence goes on from CM072793.1 coordinate 4,758,313, forward strand.
GGTCAAACCCATGGACCATGGAAACGCGAATACGTTTTCTCGCTCGTTTCATTTGCATAATCCCATAGCGAAGGACCGTTAAGCAGGAAAACGTTCAGCGGTCAGAGAGTGAGAAGCCATCATTCGGGGAACAAAGCGACAACCGACGAAAGAGGGAATTTCAGGGACGCGTGAAAAGACTGGGAAATTAATGAACGAGAAAACGGGTCGATGGAGGGACGTTAACAAGTGAGAAATTAGGAAACACCGAGCGGTCCGAGGCTGCGAATAAGACCTGGGAAAAAGATTAATTAGGGAGAAGTGAATGGTCAGTGATTAAGGAGAAATAAAAGAGAAAAACAGCACTTCCAGAGGAAAAATGGTTAACTGGAAAATACGGAAAATGGAGGATCTGCGAGGAGCAAAATTGGACGGAAAATGAGATCGGTGCGTCGTGCAAGTTCATAGAAAACACTGTGAAATTTATAAAATATCAAGGTTGATATTCGAGTATTTTAATTGCGTATTTCAATTTTTAACAAAATCTTATATTTGTAATATCTTTATATTACATTTCTAATTTCTTTACTTTAAATTTTTAGTATATTACAATGAAATCATCAAATATATTGCTACTACATAGTATCAGAATATAATTTTAATTACTATCTGTTGGCCCACTAAGAAATTCATGACACAGGACATCAACATTGTACACTAAACTTCCTACAACCTCCTCATTAACAATAAACAAACAAAGCAAAGACTCCTCAGAGTACTCGTTACGTCCATAATTGTAGGCAAACATCGCACTATCTTCCCTCCGAACAAGAAACATTAACAACAGGTTATCATTGAACGTAAAATGAACACCGCAAGCAACAAGTTGCTAACCAATCAAGTAAACTACGCCAGCAGTGAAAAAAGTCGAAATGATGATACGATCGGTCAATGCGTATTGTGAAACAGGAACTCGCGAAACGCGGCGAAGAAGATGGCGGCGGGAAAGAGACACAAGATGGAGGATACCGAAATTACCGTGTAACATGCAGAGTTAATACAGAGTTGAACACAGCCACGGATGAGTATTCCACGAATACTAATTAACCTGTTTATATCCGCCAAGTAGAGAAACTCTACCGAGAAGATGCGCGGAGATGACTTGATTAATGGACGACGTACGCCTCGTGTGAAACAGATGAATTGCAGACACGATGACATAATTGCCGCAAACAATCTAGTCTGGGTGTTTATTATATTATTTTATGATACTCTGTTATTGTGTTGCAGGAGGACATTTGTTATGTGGTGGCGTGTTTTGATGGCGACGTTAAGACGATGACGTGAGAGTTGATGGGGACTTTTGGTGGACTGGGGATGTGAGAGTGGATGGTGTGGGGTTTGATGATGGAGAGTGACTGAGTAATTGATGTGTTTCTTGGTTTCAAAGGTTGGATTTGGGAATTTGGGATTGGGGGATATGGGATTTGGGGATGTGGGATTTGGGGATGTGGGATTTGGGGATGTGGGATTTGGGGATGTGGGATTTGGGGATATGGGATTTGGGGATATGGGATATGGGGATGTGGGATTTGGGGATATGGGATATGGGGATGTGGGATTTGGGGATGTGGGATTTGGGGATGTGGGATTTGGGGATGTGGGATTTGGGGATGTGGGATTTGGGGATATGGGATTTGGGGATGTGGGATTTGGGGATGTGAGATTTGGGGATGTGAGATTTGGGGATATGGGATTTGGGGATATGGAATTTCGGGATATAGGATTTGGGGATATGGGATTTGGAGATATAGGATTTGGGGATATAGGATTTGGGGATTTGGGATTTTAGGATTTGAAATTTGGGGATTTGGGATTTGGGCACTTGGAATTTGGGGATTTGGGGAATTGAAATTTGGGGATTTGGGCATTTAGGAGTTGGGGATTTGGAATTTGGGGACTTGGAATTTGAGGATTTGGGAGTTAGGGATTTGGGAGTTAGGGATTTGGGATTTGGGGACTTGTAATTTAGGGATTTTGGAAATTAGAGATTTGGAGACTTGGAATTTAGGGATTTTTGGAATTTGGGATTTGGGGATTTTGGGATTTGGGTATTGAGTATTTGGGATATAGGCATTTGGGAGTTGGGACTTGGAATTTGGGGATTTAAGGATTTCGGATTTGCAGACTTGAAATTTGGGGATATAGGATTTAGGGATTTGGGATTCGCAGATTTGGGATTCGCAGACTTACGATTTGGTGATTTGAAATTTAGGGATTTGGGATTATGGGATTTAGGAATTTGAGAATTTGGGGAACAAAGATTTGGGAACTTGGCAATTTGGGGAAATGAAGATGTGGATACTGGGCATATTGGGAATTGGAGAATGTAAAGACATAGAAATTTGGGGAATTGAGAATTTAGAATTTTGAGAATTTGGAAATTTGAGGATTTTGGGAATTAAGAATTTGGAAACTTGGCAATTTTAAATTTTGGGAATTTGAATGAGTACTTGGAAACTTAGTAATTTGCAAATTTGAAGATTTGGGAATTTGGAAACTTACAAATTTGAAAATATAGGAATTTGGTAATTTGGGAATTTGAGAATTTGAGAATGGAAGTTTGCAAATTTGGGAATTTTATGAATTTTGTAAATTTGCGAATTTAACAATTTCCCATTTGAGCAGTTCAAAATTTTCAAATTTGAAATTAGGGAATATGGTGATTTAGGGATTTGGGAATTTACTAACTCTAGTAATTCTGAATTTGCAAATTTGTAAATTTGGTGATTTTGCAAATGTACAAATTTAACAATCTAAAATTTTGATAATTTTCTACTCGAATCCGGAAATTTAGGGATTTTCATAAATATACTATAAGGCCACCATAAGGATTTTTCACTTTTAGATTTAAAGAACATTACGATCCGAAATTTACAGATTTCTAAATTTAAAAACCTTGCAATTTTAAAAACTTGCCAACTCAAATACCCCGATATAAAATACACAGTATCTCGGCTAATTCAATCTGCAATATATGTAGCGGCAATATAGCAAGAGTTTCCACAAAAACTCTAAATTTTCTCGATTTCTTCTAAAATTTACTGTAAATTCCCCAAAATTCTATAAACAAAACACCAAATAATTTGTACTTCCCTATTACTTTCAACAAATCTGTTTCCTCTTGCAATCACTTCAATATCGTATCAAAATGTTTTTATACAATTTACAAAAGTTTATTGTTAAATTCTCTCTTTGCGCCAGACATTATTTCTCTCAGTATGTTTTACAGCACACCGAGCAATTGACCGATTTTTTCTGCACACCCGAGGACACTTTGTTTTTCTTTCATTTTCACTGTTGCAAAAGAACAGAAACACGATTTTGCGGAAGGGGAAAAAAACGCCGTGCAAACATTTTAGACACGGCTGAGTGGTGCGTTTGTTTGCGAAAGCGAACGCACAGTAAATGCCCGATACCGTGGAAAGAGTTATTGAATTAGCTTTTCGCTGGGCTGCGTTTACTAATGCAATATTTGGTGTTTGTAGGGAAACACGTATGACGTTATCGAAGTTGAAAAAATAACGTTAACTTCGGCTGATTCGATTTTCATGCAGGACCAACCATTAACCTCGTCCACCTCAAATATTTTCGATATTCCGTGACATTTGAACGAATTAGACGGGGATGTATTGAGAGGATAGATATTGGCGATATATGTAGTGACATTATAAGGAGAGTTTAATAGAACATGTCAACTTTATACTTTTCTGTCTATATTACAATTGTTGTTTTAGTAAATTAGAAATTTAAGAAATTTTTTAAATTCAAGAAATTTGTACAATTTGAGAAATTTAAAAAATATAACATTTTTGAAAAATTCTAAAAATTTGAGAAGTTCAAGAAATTTACAAAATTTGCAAAATTTGCAAAATTTAAGATATTTAATAAATCTAAGAAATTTGTACAGTGAGAGAAATTACAAAAATTTAAGAAATTTGTACAATGAGAGAACTTAGAGGAATTTAAGAAATTTAAGAAATTTACAAAATTTGAAATGTTTAAAAAATTCAAGAAATTTGTACAATTAGAGAAGTTAGAGGAATTTACAAACTTTAAGATGTTTAAAAAATAAAAAAATGATTTAATCGCATTATTACTGCTAATTATTTCTAATAAACAAATAACGTAGTATCAAGTAATTATGTTACTATTTGTTATTAAATAATGTTATATGTCCTAAATAATCATATTTATAATTAAATAAAAATATTGTCAGGTATAATATTATATTATTACTTATAAAGTAACAACAATAAGACTTATAGTAATCATATCACTATTGATAAATAATATTGTCACATCATCAAAAAATGAAACAAATACATTACCCAAGTAAACTAAAGAACTCACTCTAAAATTAAAAACAATTTTCCCCGACTCCACAGAGATGCATTCCCGGTGCCAACTGAAGGAATACACCTACTATATTATTTCAGCAAAGCGTAAGAAATACTAGAGGATAAAGGTGGAAGCATAGTGAATACCCGAGAGAATATGCGAATTCTGAAGATCCTGGTGCAAGTTTCAGACCTCGTGGCTCCAAGTTGGTGTTGCATCGCGCGAGTCAAAAAGTTGAGTAAAACGTTGCGGAAGACAAATAACGAAGAGAGAGAGAATTTGAGGAGGAAGATGGACAATGAGAACGTTAGGAGGAACGACGGATGGTGGAAGGGGCGAGGGGAGGGTAATCGTGAGAATCCTCTGGTTGCAGCGATGGCACGTGCCTTGCTCTCACAACGTAAATCACCGCACGTGTCTTGCCATTCGTGGCTTTTTTTTTCGAACGACCTCTTAAAATCGATCCGCCGAACGATCGATACCTTTCCCCTACGCCAGACTGGTCTTTTTATGCTCGTCGCTCTGTAATTTGATAGCGGAATGTTTGGCATACTTTATACCCGTGCATACCTATCTGTCCTTAGGTTCACGTGTACCAAGATAGCTGTATTCATGGATTCTTATATTAGTAGATATACGAGTATATGTCTCTACATGTGTACGTCCCGAAATTTTAATTAATTATATACCGACAGGTACCTATGTCGCTAGATACGTCCCCAAAAACATCTGTGTGATTAGATACCTCTGTTTCTACATATCTATGTTTGTAGATAGGTACGTCCCTCAATTTCTCAAAATCTCTACGTCTCTAGATACCTATGTCTTATGGTCCCAGTGACCATATGTCCCAAGATCTCTACGACCCTAGATACTGCCTATGTAGATATCTATCTAGGTTCATAGGTACCTACGTTCTGCGATACCCACGTCCTTAGGTACCTACAACCCCAAATACCTACGTCCCAACATACCTATGTTTTCAAATACATACGTACCTAGATGCCTACGTCCGTAGATACCTATGGCTCAGATACCTACGTCCCTAGATACCTACATTCCCAAAATACCGACGTCCCTGGATACCTACGTTCCCAAATACCAACGTGCCTGTATACCTACGTCCCTAGATACCTATATTTCCAAATATCAACGTGCCTATATACCTACGCCCCGAGATACCCATGTCCCAGATACCTATGTCCCAGATACCTATGTCCCAGATACCTACGTCCGTAGATACCTACATCCCCAAAATATCTACGACCCCAGATACCTACGTCCCCAAATACCAACGAGCCTATATACCTACGCCCCTAGATACCTATGTCCCAGATACCTACGTCCCTACATACTTATGTCCCAGATACCTATGTCCCAGATACCTACGTCCCTAGATACCTATGACCCAGATCCCCACGTCCATAGATACCTATGTCCCAGATACCTACGTCCCTCGATACCTATGTCCCAGATACCTACGTCCCTAGATACCTACGTCCGTAGATACCTACATCCCCAAAATACCTACGTCCACAGATACCTACGTTCCCAAATACCAACGTGCCTATATACCTATGTTCCAGATACCTACGTCCCCAAATACCTATGTGCCTAAGATACCTACGCCTACAGATATCTAACGTCCCCAGATACCTATACCCCTAGATAGCTATGTCCCCAAATACCTACGCCCGCAAATATCTTCGTATCTAGTTACATACGTCCCTAGACCTACGTCGCCTATATCCTGTATCCCCATATGCTGTAGTCCTACGTCTTGTGTCCCTATATCCTGTGTCCCTATATCCTATATCCCTATATCCTGTATCCCTATGTCCTGTATCCCTACATGCCCATACCCTTATGCACCTATACCTCTATGTCCTCTAGGGACATCCCTAGACAACTATATGACAAATTATACCAGAACAGAATACTATTATCTTGGTTATGAAATAACATCTCCAGAATTTCAAAAATCTGAGAATTTATGAGATTGAAATATTTGTGAATATAAAAGTACCGAATTTTGGGAAATGTGGAAGTTTGAAGATCATGTTCAAGATTGTATTGATTTTTGTATCGCACGATGGAAACGTTCGAAGAAATTTCTTTTCAATTTTTCGTATGATCGGTCGTGTGTTACTCAGCAATTTTTGGTTAAAAATTTGTGGAAAGATTACCGTGACCCATATATTGACGCATAGGTAAATGGAGGTACGGTCACAGCATGCGATTCGATCAACGAATCTAATCAAATGATGGAAATAGAATTTCTAAATCGCCGCAATAAACGACATATTACCACGGAGATGGAATCATTCTATTATATTCATTTTTATATTTACTCGTTTATTGCTGTTACTATTATTGCTTCTAGTTTTAATTTATTTTAAATATCAAATTTCTCAAGTTTCAAATTTCCCAAATAATAAATTCTCCAAATCCCAAATTTCTCAAATTCCAATTTCCCAAATACTCAATTTTGCAAATCCCAAATTTCTCAAATTCCAAATTTCCCAAATCCCAAATCTCCCAAATCCTAAATTCCCCAAATCCCAAATTTCTCAAATTCCAATTTCCCAAATACTAAATTTTGCAAATCCCAAATTTCTCAAATCCCAAATTTTCCAAATGCCAAATTTCCCAAATCCTAAATTTCCCAAATACTAAATTCCCCAAATCCCAAATTCCCCAAATCCCAAATTTCTCAAATTCCAATTTCCCAAATACTAAATTTTGAAAATCCCAAATTTCTCAATTTCCAAATTTTCCAAATGCCAAATTTCCCAAATCCTAAATTTCCCAAATATTAAATTTCTCAAATTCTAAATCTCTCAAGTCCCAAATTCCTCAAATTCCAAATTTCCCAAGTTCCAAATTTCGCAAATCCCAAATTTCTCAAATTCTAAATCTCTCAAATCCCAAATCTCCCAAATTTCCAAATTCCCCAAATCCCTAAAAGCCCATTCTTCCTCAACTTCCAAATTCCCCACCTGCCCAACTTCCCCGTCACTCTTCCAACTTCCGTATCTCCCTATCGCCGCATTCTCCAAATTCCTCGCTTCCCAAATTCCCACACTCCCAACACTCCCCATCCCACAGCACACCCTGTAATATATCCCAGAACCTTGCGCGATGCTATCTTAATCCGCGATAATAAGCCGCATTTTTCTAGACGCGAAGTAAACAAAATGGCAGGTATTTGTACGCGGTCGTTGAACGAGGCGCAGGTTGCACGTGCGCCTCGTGTCACCTGCGGCGCGGTTTTACAGCCGCAAATGGAAACAGCGATGCCGCCGTGGTGAAGAAAGCAGCACTGTTATGTAAGAGATGCGTCAAGCGGCTAACATGGCGGAGAAAGAGAGGGAAGACGCTAAAAACAACAAGGATCGATCTAGGCAGAAACGCAAAGACATCAAGCGGTGGCTTCAAGCCAGTTTGACCCTTTAGCTCCGCCGCTGAAAACCTTCTATTTGCAAAACCGATGGTCAACACGTTACGAACCTGAACATTTCGTAACGGAATTTCAGGGGTCAAACACTTATTTATTAGCTGCGTTTTATATACTGCCTGTTCGAACATCAACTGGATTGCCGATTTGACCGCGCATTATTTATCGGCTTATTGATCGGATTTCACGGGTGGGATTATAAAAAATTACGGCTGCCTTTTTGTATGCTGGATGGTAATGGGAATTGGCGGGAAATCTGAACATTCGAAAAGTGATGTTGCATATTTTATGAATCGAACAATTGAATGTTCGCGAGTTTCGGGCTTTCGGGATTTGGTGAGTTAACAATTTAGGCCCTTTCGAATTTTTGACGAGGGATTGTATATTTGGTAGTTTGGGGTTGGGAGAGATTTGTGTTTGATAATTTAGTAAGTGCGAAGTAGGGAATTTTGAGGTCTGCAAGATTGGGGATTTCTAGATTTTTTAATTCTTTAATTGCCGAGTTTCTAAATTTTTGCATTACTGAATTTCTAGATTTTTGAATTACTGGATTTCTGAATTTTTAGATTTCTACATTTTTGAATTTCGGAATTTCTACAATTTTGGGTTTCTAAATTTTTGTGTTCCTGAATTTCCAGATTTCTGAATTACTGAATTTTTGGATTTCTACAATTGTGAATTTCTAAATTTCTAAATTTCTAAATATCCAAATTTCTCAGTTAAAAAATTTGGAAATTGAAAAATAGTTGAATTAAAAAGTTAAAAAGGTAAAATATTTAAATTACCAATCCTCCAAATTAAAAACATACAAGCCCATATTATTTAAACTACCAGTATTCAAAACCTCCGTTACGTTCATATTTTCGCAATTTCTCGATTTATACTAAAATCTCAAACAGTTAATCTACGCCATGTTTGCGTGAAATAGATCCTTTTAGCGCACCGAAACAATCTGGAAAAACATTCCGTTGCTTGGTGATCGAAATGAAAAGAGTTTCAAAAACCCGAAAAACTACCCTCGGTAACATATTTTTGTACGCGAGGCTCGTTCGAATGAAAGAAAAAAGTATTTCATATTTTCCAGGTAATAAAAGAGTAATTAATTTGTTAACAAACGATATAAATGTTAATTGATTGCTTCAGTTAACGTACAAATAACTGGATGCACTTTCTCGAATGCAAAAAGAGCGTCAGAAACGTTTTCAAAGCAATTGCGAGAAAGGTAATATTTATTTTTTCAATCTGGATGTGACGGTATGTTTCAAATAAATATTTATGGAACACTTTTTCGCTTGTTTTTATATGTGCTGAAAAAGTCGACGTTGCTAAAATAAATATTAATTTCTTACTCTCCAATGTTTTGTTCAGCATTGCTTTTTATAAGACATACAGCATACCCGTAGTTGACATTATAAAACTGGTTTAGAGATAAAATGTGACTACATTCAATGCGCAAGTACGAAAATACTAGTATGAGTTGTAGGAACGCGATCAGTTACGAAAACAGGTATTATAAATATTAAAATCATTCATTAGATTTAAATGATGCTTTCTGGGTACTGATAAATAGTTCTGCAATGACGTTAAGAAAAATGTAGCAACACAAACTTCATAAGCAATTGAATGAGGGTGTCTACTATAACTGAGCGATTAATTATCGAGAGAGGTATTATAAATACTTGCATCGTTCATTAGATTGATAAGAAACGTTCTTAGCATTGATAAATAACTCTACAACAATGTTTTGTTAAGAAAAATGTCATAACACAAACGTCACAAGCAGTTGAATGGTAGTGTCTACCTTAACTGAGCGATCAGTTACCGAAGGAGGTACTATAAACGCCGTGGTCGCTCATTAGATACAAATAAAACGTTCTTAGCATTGATAAATAACTCTACAACAATGTTCTGTTAAGGAAAATGTCATAACACAAACTTCACAAGCAGTTGAATGGTAGTGTCTACCTTAACTGAGCGATCAGTTACCGAAGGAGGTACTATAAACGCTGTAGTCGCTCATTAGATACAAATAAAACGTTCTTAGTACTGATAAATAACTCTACAACAATGTTCTGTTAAGAAAAATGTCATAACACAAACTTCACAAGCAGTTGAATGGTAGTGTCTACCTTAACTGAGCGATCAGTTACCGAAGGAGGTACTATAAACTCTGTGGTCGCTCATTAGATCAAATAAAACGTTCTTAGTACTGATAAATGACTCTACAACAATGTTCTGTTAAGAAAAATGTCATAATACAAACTTCACAAGTAGTTGAATGGTAGTGTCTACCATAACTGAGCGATCAGTTACCGAAGGAGGTACTATAAACGCTGTAGTCGCTCATTAGATCAAATAAAACGTTCTTAGTACTGATAAATGACTCTACAACAATGTTCTGTTAAGAAAAATGTCATAATACAAACTTCACAAGTAGTTGAATGGTAGTGTCTACCATAACTGAGCGATCAGTTACCGAAGGAGGTACTATAAACGCTGTAGTCGCTCATTAGATACAAATAAAACGTTCTTAGTACTGATAAATAACTCTACAACAATGTTCTGTTAAGAAAAATGTCATAACACAAACTTCACAAGCAGTTGAATGGTAGTGTCTGCCTTAACTGAGCGATCAGTTACCGAAGGAGGTACTATAAACTCTGTGGTCGCTCATTAGATACAAATAAAACGTTCTTAGTACTGATAAATGACTCTACAACAATGTTCTGTTAAGAAAAATGTCATAACACAAACTTCACAAGCAGTTGAATGGTAGTGTCTGCCTTAACTGAGCGATCAGTTACCGAAGGAGGTACTATAAACTCTGTGGTCGCTCATTAGATACAAATAAAACGTTCTTAGTACTGATAAATGACTCTACAACAATGTTCTGTTAAGAAAAATGTCAGAACACAAACTTCACAAGCAGTTGAATGAAAATGTCTACTATAACTGAGCGATCAGTTACCGAGAGAGGTACTATAAATACAAAAATCGTTCATTGTATTCAAACCTTCTAATTGTCGACTCCTCTAAACTTAATAGAATTTCATTCAAATATCATCCGATAGTAATACAGTATTTTCTATTCGAAATTATAACAGAATTTTATATATGGCCGCGCATGCAAAATCATAGACCGGAAGGCACATGATCACATCAGATTATATTAACGACCGTGTTATAAATATTTATGCATCCACTATACCGAAAGCAGCAACAGGTATAGTGCAAAAAGTGACAATGAAAATGGACAAGATGGACGTATCAAAGCACTTCCCGTATATCGCCGGAATATTTTGTTCGATACGAAACGCTTCGATGAACAATCTTGGTCGTTTAGGAGTGATCGTTTCGATCGATTTGCAGGTGCGACGGACGCGCGAGCGATTTCCTCGCGTAATCGTGCAATCAGTACGCCGCGTCTTATTTATGCAACCATAAGCGTTCTATTCGCGACTGCGCCGGCAACTAACAAGGATATGAACGCGTATAGTCATATGCAAATACGATGTACAATGATTTCTACAAAGCAACAACGGCTGATGTTTATTAGGACGGCTTATCGAGGTACACTCTCGTTATATTGCCAAATATTACTTTCACTAGTTTCTGCGCGCAGGGATTACTACAAACTTATATTATTTTCTTATTTATGAATTGGACAATTTTGACGTTCATTAAATTTTAGGGCATTATATTTGCAAATTCTTCAAATTTTTTAATTTTTGAATGATGATATTAGAATGTTATGAGACTATAAATTATGAAATATTGAAATACTGAAACTTTAATATCAAAAAATTCTAAAATTCTGCAATTTTAAAACTCCAAATCTCTAAAACTCTAAATCTCTAATACACTACAACTCCAAATCTGTAAAACTCCAAAACTCTAAAACTCCAAACCTCTAAAACTCTAAAACTTTAAAACTCCAAATCTCTAAAACTCCAAACCTCTAAAACTCTAAAACTCCAAATACTCGAAATATTATAAAACTCTAAAACCCTAAAACCCCAAAACTCTGAAAGTCTGAAACTCTCAACTTCTAAAATTCTCAAATCCCCAAATTTTGAAACTTCCCAAATGCTAAAAAACCGCAAAGTCCCCGCATCCCATATATCGCCGTTTCCACCAATCCTTCACGAAACCCCAAAATTTACGACCACGCTATACATCACCCTACGCATTATCCGCGTCAAATAAATCACTATAATCACTAACATGATAGATCTACCCTACGCTGTTTACTTCTGAGACCTCGTATCTTCGATTCAGTTAATCATTCATGTTATTTGCAACGAAGTAAAACATTTCTTCGCGCGAATACATTGAAAGTTCGGAAGATTCATTGCTCGAGAACCAATAGGTATCACGCGACGGAAGCCGTGAATTATCCGGAAGGACATTAACGAAAGACTGTCCTTAATGTACATTTGCTGAACACGCGTTTTCACCAAACTTTCCCAGTGTCTTATCATTTTTCCCAGCGATATACTCCGAGGTAATAAATAACGTTCCACGTGACGCCCATGAGAGTCGGAACGATGTCACGATGTACATGATGGCGGGAAACAAGTTACCGTAAATTACGAAGTTGAACGCCTTTTGCGATATCTTCTCGGGTTTATTGACGGTGACTGTGTAAGGTACAGTCAAAAGTAAAATCTGTCTTCGTTTTTGAAAAAAATATGGCGACCAACGAGAACGAAATCCTCCGTTCAGTAATTTATAGGGATTTATGAGTATTCAAAAATTTAGAGATAAGTGCAGAATCGAGGGACACAGAAATTTGGTGAATTTACGATTCGAAAATGTAGGAATATGAGAGTCTAGGGAATTTTGGAATATCAAAATTTGGGGTGTGGAAGATTGAAGAGGTTAATTTAGGGACATAGGCATATCATGAGTACGATATATGAAAATCTAGGGATATTTGAATTTAGGAATACGGAAATCTAGGGATATTGGAATTTGGGAATACTGGGTTCTAGGGATATTGGAGTTTAGGAATACGAAAATCTAGGGATATCTGAATTTAAGAACACAGCAATCTAGGGATGCTGGAATCTAAGAATAGGGGAATCTAGGAATACGAAGAGCTAGGGATATTGGAACTGACGAATACGCGAATCTAGGGATATTGGGATTTGGAAATTTTGGGAATCTAGGGATTTTTAAATATAAGTACATGGGAAAATAGGGATGTTGCGATCTAGAGGTATTAGGACGCCGGATCAGCGAAATCTAGGGATATTGAAATGATGTAATAATATAATGATATAATATTCTGGGGATATCGTCTAGAAATTCTAAAACTTAGAAACGTGATACAGAATATAAAAATTTTTGAATCTGGGGATATGGGGACCTGGGGAAAGGAGAATCTGGTGATTTAGTGATTAGAAAATTTCGCGTGTTAGAAATTTGTGGAAATAGGGACTTTAGGTCCTAGACATTTGTGGAACTAGAGATTCGAAGAGGAAAAAAGTTGGATATTTAGAAAACTACGAATGAAGGATTTCGAAATTTGAGAAATCGGAGAAATTTAAAAAATTTGAGAAATTTGAGGAACTTGAGAAGTTTGAAAAATTGGAGAAATTTGAAAAACGTGAGAGCTCTAAAAAATTTGAGAAATTTGCAAAATCGAAATTTCGCAGTTGAAACTTTCCGAATTTTGTGAACCAGAAAATTTGAGAATACATATGTTACCAAATGTAGATATTCAATAATTGCAAAATTACAGAAATGAAAATTTTGACATCCTCAAACTACAAAACTCGAAAATCGACAACCCGAATTAGAGAATCGGTAAATTCGAAAGTTAAAAAATCCAAGAACTCGACAACTGAACTAACTGAAAGTACGCTCCTGCAAAAATGTTCAAATTTACATACGTATCCTTATTTACATATGTGTCTACATTGCACTATCCATGCGCCACATATCCCGGGGCCACGGGAACCATGGTTGAATAGGGTTTGACGTATATACCCCGTGGCGGTATCCCCCTTAAACGAATATGCAATCTCGTCGCTTGAGCGCCAATTAACGTTTCAAATATTTGCAAATCTTAGATTCTATGTAAACGCCGGAATTCTGAAATTGTGTGGAACTGATCGGATCGAATTTAATTCGCTTTATTATGTATTCAAACGTCGCTGAAATTGGAATGTATCGGCAAAGGGACAACGAGATTAATTTTAGATTTCAATTAATTTCATCGCGAACAAGTTCCGACTGAACAGAGACACATAATCGAAATCATTCTCTTTCTCCGTAAAAAAGTTATGAAACGAGAAAAGTACACTGTGCGACATATTTTATCTTCCCGGCTGATTTATGGTTCTCCGAGTAAACTTTCGACGTTGTCTATGAAAGTCCATCAACCTTTCGTCTCGTTACGATTTAATAGAATTTTTTATTTATCTTCTTTTATCGATTCGATATATTTTTTTACTATGTGGATACATAACTTAATATTAAATGTAAGGTAAGGTACAAATATAACTTAATGTACGATAAAATATAAATTATACTAATTAAAATTGTAAATACTAATAAAAATTATAATTGTAGATTAGTATACAGTAAAATATAAAATAAAATTATACTGATTATTTATTTAGATCAAATTTGACAGAGCATCTTAGTAAATTTTGTGAATTAAAAAAAACTTGTGAACTAGTCAAATGTATTGTTCAGAAATTTTAATGTTAAAAAGTAAATATCAACTATGTATATAACTATGTATAATAAAAAGTTTTGTTACATGTATTAATTATTTCGTCGATGTATAAAGAAAATTGCAAATAAATTATATAAAAAAGACATAACTTTTCAACTTAATATATAAATGTAGTTGAGACGAAAAGTTATATTGGATAATAAAAATGATAAAAGAAATTCATTTCAGTATAGTGTTGCATGTCTATTCAGTTTAAAATACAGGTAGAAACAGCTGCAGTGAACGAACGAGGTTGTTAGAATTTTAGTAGAATGACCCGCCATTTTGTGCTGCCACTAGCTGTCTGAAAATGGGCGCGCAGATGAACAATGCTGATGTAGAACAACACCTTGACGTCATGAAGATAGCGTGCTATATTGATAGTACCCTGGCTTTATTCTCATCCTTCTGTCTTTACGTGCTGAAACTAATATTATCATCAACGTAAACGACGCCTTTTCGTTTTATGGTTCTTTGTGAACGCCTTGATGTCGGTAAGCTGGTTTTATTTAGCTACCTATTAACTTATGTCGAAGTGGTGAATTGGGGAATTTGGAAATTTGGCATTTTGAGATTTGGGAATTTGGGAATTTGGAGATTAGGGAATTTGGGAATTTGGAAATTATGGGATTTAAGATATGGCAGAGAAATTTGGAAATTTCAGAATTTAAAATTTGGAAAATTGGAAACAGGAATTTGAGAATTTGAAAATTTGAAAATTTGCAAATTTGGAAATTTGGAAGAGTGGAAATTTGGAAATTTCAGAATTTAAAATTTGGAAAATTGGAAACAGGAATTTGAGAATTTGAGAATTTGCAAATTTGCAAATTTGCAAATTTAGGAATTTAGAAATTCGGAATTTTGGAAAAGTGGAAATTTGGAAAATTGGAAACTTAGAAATTTGAGAATTTGAAAATTTGAAATTTAGGGTTTAGGGAAATTGGGAATGTAGAAAATTCAGGATTTAAAATTTGTCACATTGGAAATATAAGAATACCTAAAAATGTAAATCCAAAAACGTGCTGTATGAATTTAAACATTTGTAAATTAAAAAATTTGCAAATGCAATAATTCGGATATTTCAAAATCTTAAATTTGGAAAGAAACATAACTCTAACTCACGACATAATTCGAAATCAATAACTCAACTGATTACGTCCCAAATAAAATAGCAACTGCAAAAACAACAGCAATAAATATGAGTTTCCCAGAAAACGACTATTCACGTACGACCAATAATTCCCAAAGAGAAATAACTATAACTGTACCTAACAATTGCAAACGTTTCATTTCTCCTGGAAAACGAACTGCAGCGATATAAAAGTAGCAATAAGAATTGCATACTGGCGCAATAATGACAGATTCATGCAAGCGCAGAAATAAAAGTTAGAAGATAAAAAGACACTTCTTCTTTCCGTAAATAGATCGAACTGGAACAAAAAGGCTGACACTGTTCACGTAGCGTCGTAACGATTTATCGATAGTAGAACAACGGATACGAGAAGAACGAACGCATCGGGCACGTACGTTCGCGGTCTTAATTACAATTTAAACGGTAATTAAGTTCCTGGTAGAATCACAATTCCACTCGCGAACTGCTGCATCGTTACTGTGGTATGTTCAACTTTTCCACGCAATAGATACCGATGTCAACCCGCAAGTTGGCGCGTGAGCCTTTTTAGACCGATTGGTCAGAATAAAAACGCCTTTTCGGTATATTGGCTCACAATTAGGCCAAAAACAGTCGACAAACGTCTCGAGATAGTGCGAATTGCGTTCAGCAGTTATTGTCATTATTCTTATTTGCCGAAATGTAGCTGGAAGTGTTCACGGTGGATAGGTGGAGCGAGTGGCTTCTTTTACTCTGGCTCGACCCACGCGCCAATTCCTGGCTCGTCTACAGAGACTGTGATGATCCAAGGGAACGTAGGGATTCTGGGAAGCTGGGAAATATGGCGATTCCGAGGACTGTGAGAATCTAGGGAATTCAGGAACTGTAGAGAATGTGGGGATGTGACCTAGGGATCCAAGGGACTGTGGAGATCCTAGCGAACTTGGCACTGGAGACTGAAACTATGGATATATAGGGAATCTAGGAGTCTTAGGAACCATGAGGGACTATGGAAACTCTAACCTATAGTTTCCAGAGAATTCGAGAGTGAGATCAGCAGTTGTCAATATTATTCTTATTTGTCGAAATGTAACGACGGGGATAGGTGGAGCGAGTGGCTTTTACTCTGGGTCGATCACGCGCCAACTCGTGGGTCGACATCTGTATTGACATTGTTTGCAACCGTTTCTTGGAACTCGTTACTACGCTTCCTGTAATATATGTATCAAGAAATTGCTTCGGATTTTTATTTCAGACTTCAAAACTTCAGAGAACACATTTGCAGTGAATTGTAGCAGTATTACGCCTCATTTGAATTGACCTACTTAAATGTCTTAAAAAATGATGCAAAGTATCTTAGACAAAAGTTACGTCATTTGAAAGGTCAAAGGTAGTCTCTTCTGTAAGCGTAGACATAAAGGTTCAATTCTGTAAATGGAGCTACATATTCTCTATCTATTCTCTACGCAAACGTATTAGTGACCTAAAAGTATTATGTCATCGAACACCTAAATGCCTTTTTGCCATAAGTGACCTGAAGGTATAAGGTAAGATATCGGGTTACTCAAAAATTGCATTTCGATACTAAAATAAAAACACCTAAAGGTATTAGGTTACTTACGGCAAAAAATCATTTAGGTGTTTTTATTTATGACTTTTTGCCATAAGTGACCTGAAGGTATAAGGTAAGATATCGGGTTACGCAGAAATTGCATTTCGATACTAAAATAAAAACCTAAAGGTATTAGCTTACTTATGGCAAAAAATCATTTAGGTGTTTTTATTTATGACTTCTTGCCATAAGTGACCTGAAGGTATAAGGTAAGATATCGGGTTACTCGGAAATTGCATTTCGATACTAAAATAAAAACACCTAAAGGTATTAGGTTACTTATGGCAAAAAATCATTTAGGTTTTTATTTTAGTATCGAAATGCCATTTCAATGTAACCCGATATCTTGCGTTCGAGCAAATGTTTGTAAAACGTTTGGACGAAATGGGTATCGAATTTCCACCAAGCTCATCAGATCTGACATAGATCTTTTCCTATAAGGATATTTGAAAAATCTTTATAAAAGAATGTTACATCGAATGATTTGAAAGAGTTATACAGGGTATATAAGAATTGTACAGGGTGTCCCAAAACATGTACATGTATAGCCACAAAAACCATGTAACTTTTGTTTAAAATATTTGATGTATCATTTTGTTAAGAGATACTTGAGTTATGCGTTCTATATATTCTTCATATGTTTCGAAAGAATTTTATCATAAGTTGGATCATCATTTTGTCCTCCTCTATTATACTGCTACGTTGGAAGTGAGTCATGGCTCACTGGAAGATGTTCATTGTGTTCTAACACTTCGATGATGCAGCACATGTCGAATGAATACTGGATAATTCGATCAACGATAAAAAAGTAGCTATCATAAGTTGTCACGAGTATATTTCACGGCTGTAATTCGATTCTATGGATGTCTATCGATTTCTCGTCACGAAAGCACGCTTGAGCAATCTTTAGAGTCCTTTTGAATATTATCATTTTTTTAATACGTCCCGAGGGAACATATACAAGGTGTTCAAAATAATCGAACATATACTGGGTGATTCACAAAAAACTATATTTATGAATTTACATTAAATTTAAATTTATTTTAAAGAGTATTCATGTTCTATGAGATGTCAGGTGTTAATATATACGGTGATATTTTTATCTTGATAAAAATATACAGGGTGTTTCAAAAATTGTGGAAATTGCATTAATGTTTGAATTAAATTGTGGAAATTGTATTAATATTTGAATTAAATTCAGTCAAATGAAATATTAAAATATTACAATTGAATGAAATATAGAAATATTGTAATAATACTGAAATCAAAATAAAATGAAGAACATATTAATGTATAAATTAAATTAAATATAGAAGTATTAACATATTGCTTAAACACTGAAACCTCAAATTAAAATTTCAACTAAATTGAAGTATTATAAAAAATTAATTAAATGTAACCTTACATTCGATGAATGCAGCCATATTTTATCAATTCTATAAATCCTCCGAACTTTTTACGAAAGGAACAAATAAATAGATGACGCGAATAAAAACTGAATCGACAGCAATACGTTTCGCAAATATTAGTCGAGAAAAACGTCGGCAATGTATTTATTTAACAATCCATGAACACGGCTTCAACTTACCGTAACGGAGCAATCGATGAAACGGAAGAGAAACAGAATCACGAAGAAAACAACGGTGCAAAAAGTAGCAGGAGATAACTGCAGCCACTTACCTGGAACAATATAAAAACAATTACATTAGATTTTCATCTATACAGAGCCGTTAATTGCTTGAGACAAACAAGGAAACTAGAGGCAGGTTTCGCTAATTACTGCACGAAGTCGCACGCTTATGAAAGACAAATTAAATCTTGGAATCTTCTGCTTGATTCCCTTAATCGTTTGCAACCAAAAAAGACGATATTACGTCATAGGGGGGTAATAACAAACTGTGAAAGATGTCTGAAGTTTGACGTTTAAGTACTTTCCTTTAGTGCTGTGTTCGGTTATTTGAAAGGAGCAAAAAGCTGAGGTATGGCACGTGTGGTATGTACAGGGTGTGACGATAAAATGTACGAGAGTTGGGTGTTTGAGTTGGAAATTTCGGGATTTCGGGATTTTTGAAAGGGGGATTTTGGGATTATGTATTTGATGTTTTGGAATTTTGGAAGTTAGGACTTTAGGAATTTAGGGACTTAGAAATTTAGGAAGTTAGAAATTAAATAATTTGGGGATTTGAGAATACACAAATTTGAAAGTATGTGGATTTGAGAATTTCAAGATTTGGGAAATTGGGGTTTGACAATTTTACTACATCACCAATTTTCCTAAAAGTCGAGTTCCACATATCATTTTGAAAGTATCACAAAGCAATGATAGCAAGATTGGGGTTTGAAAATTTTACTATATAATTTTCCTAAAATTCCACATATCATTTTGAAAGCATCACAAAGCAACGTAAAAACAAACCAACAGTATAAGTTAAAATGTCTGAATAAGAGAAATCAAAACAAAGACTAGCATAAGCGTTGCGGATCTCTATGATCCTTCTGGATGGACAAACAAGCGAAACAACAAGCACCGTCGAGGTACGAAGATGGATCATCGCGGTGAGGAGCCTCAGCTGTAGGCCATCTCCCGTAGGAGTTTCAGGCTCATATCGTGATCGCCACCTATCTGGTAGTTTCGTATCAGAGCTCGTTCCATTTTGTGTCACCCGGTTCAAGCACAGTACAACGAAGATAAATGATAACGTTCTGATTAAGACCTCCGGTTACCTCGTCCTCTGCTCTCGTTTCGTTTCGTATTTTCCTGTGGTGCAACCGATGTATTATATCTTGATCGTTCGACAGGGAGACACATTTATCCCTGGATACGTTCTTTATATGCTGGGAGAGTTTATGAATTCAAAACGAGACCGAACTGGTTTTGTACCGGGATGAGATACTTGTGTCAATTTGTCAGATAACACGTAAGGTACCAGTTGCTCGTGTACCAGTAGTTGAACAGTTTTTAGAGAGCAATATTTTGTACCGTAGTCAACCCATGAGTTGGCGCGTAACTCAAAGTAAAAGAAGCTCCCACTTGCAGCATTTCGGAAAATAAGAATAATAATGACAACTGCTCACTCTCGAATTCTCTGGGAACTATAGGTCAGAGTTTCCATATTTCCTCATGGTTCCTAAGACTCTTATTCCCTATATATAGTTTCAGTCTCCAGTGCCAAGTACGCTAGGATCTCCACAGTCCCTTGGATCCCTAGGTCACATCCCCACATTCAATATCTTCCCTGGTATCTATAGGTTAGGATATCTAGTTCCCATGATTCCCAGAGTCTCCACAGTTCCAGACCCTCAGATTCCCTATATATCCATAGTTTCAGTGCCTCTAAAATCACTAGGTCCTCCACAGTCCACAGTCCCTTGGATCCCCAGGTCCCCACATCACCACATTCAATATCTTCCCTGGTACCTATAGGTTTGGATACCTAGTTCCCATGATCCCCAGAGTCTCCACAATTCCAGACCCCTAGATTCCCTATAGATCCATAGTTTCAGTCTCCAGTGCCCATAAGTTAACTAGAACCTCCACAGTCCCTTGGATCCCCAGGTCCCCACATCCCCACATTCAATATCTTCCCTGGTATCTATAGGTTAGGATATCTAGTTCCCATGATTCCCAGAGTCTCCACAGTTCCAGACCCCTAGATTCCCTATATATCCATAATTTCAGTCTCCAGTGCCAAGTTCGCTAGGATCTCCCCAGTCCCTTGGATCCCTAGGTCACATCCCCACATTCTCTACAGTTCCTGAATTCCCTAGATTCTCACAGTCCTCGGAATCGCCATATTTCCTAGCTTCCAGAATCCCTACGTTCCCTTGGATCATCACAGTCTCTGTAGACAAGCCAGGAATTGGCGCGTAGGTCGAGCCAGAGTAAAAGAAGCCACTCGCTCCACCTATCCACCGTGGACACTTCCAGCTACATTTCGGCAAATAAGAATAATGACAATAACTGCTGAACGCAATTCGCACTATCTCGAGACGTTTGCCGACTGTTTTTGGCCTAATTGTGAGCCAATATACCGAAAATGTGAGGCGTTTTTCTATTCTGACCAATTGCTCTTCTAAACACGTCACGCGCCAACTCGTGGGTTGGCATCGGTAGATGGTGTAGGGATGAGATGTAGGTATTTGAGAGACTAGGAGCACTGTGATAAATGGTGGAAATGTAGGGATGGGGAGATGTAGGGATTTGAGAGTCTAGGAACACTGTGATACATAGATGATGGTTAAGTTTGCAATAATTAAGTTAAAAATATAACACGGTATAAAAGATCAACGTGATCTTGCTTATTTATACAAAAAAAATCTAGAGATGAGATCTGGGAGAGTAGGAGCACAAATACACAGATGATGGTTAAGTTTGCAATAATTAAGTTAAAAATATAACAGGGTATAAAATATCAACGTGATATTGCTTATTTATGCAAAACTGATACATCTCAACAATCGATCATCTCGATTGTCAATTTATTATCCATTTATATATAAGAAATTAAATAAATTTTTAATATTGAGTGAAAAATGGTAGGTCTTAGATAATAAAGAATGCACCTAGCACGCGATAATTATTTCAACATCGCAGAAAATATAATGGTGGATTCATAAATTCGTAACAAAAGCTGCGAATTATGAACGGAGATGATAATTACGAAGCAGACAAATGTTGCAGGTGGCTGTTAACTCAATTTTTCCGCCGTTATATCGAAATCAAAGGCGAATTCAATATTCTAGGATAATTAGCAGACTAATGATCAAGCTCTAATTACCTTTTCCGTCCTGTTAACTCCTTTGCCGCTCGATTAATCCAAGTATTACGATTGACCACGTTGCGAAATACCGTTAGGTACATTGTACGACATGATAACGGTATTTTTTTTTTACATAATATACATTATTTGTTAATATAAAATTGATACAAATTGTACAATATAAATTGACACAAAGTATAGAATAGTTGATACAAAATACACAATATAATTTGATCGAAAATAAATAATATACGTTGATACAAAATATGTGATATAAATTGATATTGTTTACCGAATATGTCATGTAAATACAAATTTCTTTCAGGATACTCAGAGAACGTCTAATCAAAAAGATCACATATGAAAGATTGTTGTTGTTCAGTATAAAAATTAAACTAAATTCAAATATAAAATAAAATCATAATATATATGATCTTATAAAATTTATAATTAATACTGTATTTAATAAATATCGATGGTAGAAGTTTGGTTAAGGATAATTGTTATCGATGGTCGAAATTGTATTCCGATTATTATTAATCAATACAAACCACCGTAATTGTATTTTGGTTATCATTAATCGGTACAAATCACCAAAACCGTACTTTAACTATTACTAATCAATACAAATGACCTAAATTATATTCCAGCTATTATTAATCACTACAAATCACCAAAATCGTATTTCAACTATTAGTAATCAATACAAATAACCAAAGATCACCATAAATGATCGGAACTGTACCTCGATTATTAGTAATTATTATTGACCAACAGATTTTTAATCCGGTCAGCGATTATTCGAGTTACAATTACAGTAACAAGAGAATGATACAAAAAGTCATCGACCGTCAAAGTGTAATCCATGACCCAATTTTCAGTCTGACTTGCTAGACAAAGAACTGGTGATTTTGAACGTTCACCTTGATCATGCTTCATATATCCAAGTCAGTCGTGGAATTACGCAACGTGAGATGTCCTCGCTTTCGAAAGTAGTAAAAAATATTTTTTATCGCTTGCAATGTCATGTTAAAACATCTGTTCGAAGAACGTATCGCGATATTCTAATCGCGTGTCGTTCGTACGAAATATTATTTGCAATATTTTCCACCATTCATAATTTTAGTAATCGTAATAACCCTGATATGACGTTAAGAATAATTGCAAAATAACACTTGATCCTGCTTTTTGCAATTTGAACTCATTTTAATAGATATGTAAATAAAACTTCATGCAAACAAAACTTATACATATGTATAATTATTAATATGTAGAATAACAATTAGCATGATAGGTAAAACATTATTAGCTGACCGTTAAGATGTTTATGTAACAACCCAAGAACTGTTTTTTTTCATCATTCTTGAGAGAGAAACATTGCAAAATCTTAGCTCATAAAATTTTAGCTAAAATTCAACAAAATCAATTGTACTAAATGTTAACGATTTAAATACAATTTTCATAATTCTTAAATCTCAAAATTTTAGGTAGATAAAAAAAAAAATATATATGATCATGCCAGTGATGGAACAGTATTTGAAGAAATGATGTGGTAAAGATTGATGTAGCAACGGGAAGGAATGCAATACACAACGCGTAGAAACATATGTTGGCACACAACGCATAGAAATACGATAGGTAGGCACACAATGCATAGGAACACGATAGGTAGACATACAACGCATAGGAACACAACACGTACGTACACTACACATAGGAACACAACACGTACGTACACTACACATAGGAACACAACACGTTGAAATATAACGCGTAAGAATACAACGCGTCGAAACATAACGCATAATGATACAACGCGTCGAAATACAGTGTGAAGGAACACCACGCATAGGAACTTAACGCATCGGAACTCAGCGCATTGGAACTTAGCGCATCGGTACTCAACGCGTAGAAATGCTGCGCGATGGAACACAACGCATCGAAATATAACGCGTAGGAATACAACACGTTGGAACTCAACGCGTAGGAATACAACGCAATGGAACTCAACACATTGAAATTTTACACATGGGAATTCAACGCATCGGAACTCAACACGTTGAAATTTTACACATGGGAATTAAACGCATCGGAACTCAGCGTATTGGAACTCAACGCAGCGGAACTCAGCGCACTAGAACTCAACGCATCGGAACTCAACGCAGTGGAACTCAGGGAACTGGAACTAATCGCATCGGAACTCAACGCATTGTATCTCAACGTAGTAGAACTCAACGCATTGGAATTCAGCGCACTGGAACTCAACGCATTGTAACTCAACGTAGTGGAACTCAACGCATCGGAACTCAGCGCACTGGAACTCAACGCAGTGGAATACAACGAAGTGGAAAAAATTAAAAATTCCTCCAAATTTTATTTTACCCTTTACAAAATAACTGGGTGTTTTAATTTAATAAAATTTGGTGCTACTCTGAGATTTATAAACTGCTCTAATAGCGAATAGAACGACTCGCTATCGACATTTATTTCAATTCGCGTAGCTGAAATCTACACGGTAGAGGCGGCCCGAAGAAAAGCACGGAAGCGAAAAGATGATCTGGTAAAGAGCTCGAAGGATACGAAAAGGAGGAAGACGGAAATGAAAGCTCGAAGATGAAGGCGTGCAGATAAAATCGTTCGCATTGTGGCGCTATGAACCGTAAAACTTCCGTGAAAAATCGCCGGGGAACACGTGTGAGAGCACACGCAGGAAAGGAACAATAAGATAATCTGCTAATTAATGTAAATGCGTAATAATACGGTGCGCCGTAGTTTCGTTTGATAAATACGTACGGAGATCCACATGCTGTTAATAACTACAAAAAAAAAGGAAGAGCGATCGGAGGTTGCATTGAATTACTTGGCAAAAATTGCTTGGCCGCAGTTGTCGAGGAGATTGCACGTGTAACGATTTCCGCCATGATACTTGATCATTGGCTGTGATCTTTTTACCCGAGATACGAGATAAATAGATGATTCGAGGTTGGGACTTTTTAATGATAGAATTCATTCGTTGTTAATTAACCTTGGAATCAATTTTAGTCGGTTTTCAATTAAATCGATCATGTGTGACCGATGATACCAAGATACGGGGAAAAACCGCGAAATTTAAATTGCAAATTACGTGTTTTGTAGATAAGAATAATTTTTATGTAATATGTACAATTATGATGCACTATTTTATACATTGTACATACACATGAAATACGTAATGCATACATGTAACATATACTTATGACATATATGTGTAACATATAAATGTGACATATGCATACATCATGTACACATATATGTATGTTAATGATGATAAACTATATTATTAATTATTTTATACATATACAAGTAACATGTGAATGTGACACATACATGTAACATACACTTATGACATGTACATGTAACATATGCATATGACATGTGCATATAACATATGCACATAATATATGCATTTGACATGTACATATCACACACATATATAACATATGCATATAACATGTACATATACATATAACATATGGCACATATGTTCAACATAAGCATAAAATGATTGAAACAGTAAATGAACTATTAAATGACGTCCCAAATGAATGAAATTTTAAATGAAACAGTAAAACTACCATTTTTCGATAAAATTGAACAAGCAATTGTTACTTTATACACAATGGCCTTGTTTTGCAGAATTCTGACAATTTTTCGTATTATTTACGTTTCAAATTTTCTTTCCGCGCGCGCCAATTATTAGTGACGATTGTAAATAACAATTTGAATGATCATAACGGAAATGAAAAACAGAGAAAAAATTGGGAGCGGTATGTAGCGTCGGGTAGCGTAATTGATTTCTCTCGACTAATCCCTGAACAGCTAAATTAATTTTACCCAGCGACGAATGAACAATTTCCCGGTAAAACTTGTAATTGCGTTACACTCCCGTGAGCGCAATCTAATTTCCAAAAACAACGCGAAATCGTCATTCGCATGAAACAACTCTCCACCTGGCAGACCTTCCCACCGAAACACATTTTCCTTACGGTTCCAAAATTTCATTCGAATAAACTACGGCTGAAAATTTCATTCTCGCGACTGCAATTAACATTCTGTCGCACGAGCATCATAATAATTCGACGCTGAAATCGGACGTCTGCGATAAACATCAAGTATAATTTGCAAATTATATTTAGCCGAGTGCATTAATTATAACTGAGATTATGAATGTATCGCATGAGCGCTGACCGCTCGATAACGTTCGACGCGAAGTCAATATGCGACGGAAATAAACATGCACTGCGATGCAATCGTGACCTCTTATGTGCAATGGCAATTTCCATGGTAATTAACGATTCGACGCGGAGTAGTGCAAGAAACAATTTGTAGAATGCCTAATTGGTATATATGAGAGGGATTTCAATTATTTCGAAATATTTCTGTTTTATTAGTTTCCACATTTGGACTTTTTTGTAGTTCGACACTTTCACGTTTAGTCACTTTCATACTCTTCAATTTTCTAATTTTTATATTTTCAAATTTTGTAATTTTCATATTTTCAAATTTTGCAATTTTCATATTCTCAAATTTATTGTCCCAATTTTGTAATTTTCATATTCTCAAATTTATTGTCCCAATTTCACATTTAATAATTTTCAAATTTTAGTTTTCGTATCTTCAAATTTTGTAATTTTTATACTTTCAAATTTTATAATTTTTGTATGTTCAAATTTCATCATCTTGTCTTGAAATTTTGTAATTTCCATATCATTAAATTTAATGTCTTTCACATTTTGAAATTTAGTAATTATTCCTAACTTCAGTGATTTTCACATTTTTTATTTTAGTCATTTTCAAATTTTGTTAGTTTTCCTATCTTCAAATTTTGTAATTTTTGTACTTTCAAATTTTATCATTTTTGTATGTTCAAATTTTATCTTGTCTTTAAATTTTGTAATTTCCATATCATTAAATTTAATGTCTTTCACATTTTGAAATTTAGTAATTATTCCTAACTTCAGTGATTTTCACATTTTTTAATTTAGTAATTTTCACATGTACGAATTTAGTAACTGTTTTTATATTTGATAACCATTCTACTTATAAATTGAATAATTTTCAAATTTGATAATTCAAAAATTAAAAAAAATGAAATTCTCATTCGTAATGTTACAAAATAGCGAACGTCTGTTTTGGAACGGCCTGTAGATGCATTACGAATGGAAATAATTTAGTTGGCCGTGTGTCTGTGCGTCAAATTCGAACTGTGAATCGGCTAGTTGATCGGCACCCGTGGAATTCGGCCAATTCGTAGAAGCCAACGAATCGATTCCACGGGCAAATTGCAGCTCGTTTTTCGAACGCGGAATCCGCTGCGGAATGCGATTATTCAATAGCGCGGCTGCGTCGTGCGGAAAGACGCGATGAAGGAAAGCTGACGATTACGTGTGAACCGACCCTATCGTACAAATCGAACGAAAATTAACGTATGAATGGTGAAAAGAACACTCTTACTCTTAATATTAATTTAACTGTACTCTACAATTAAATTGTAACTTTATCCAAACAATTATTTCATTTTAATAGACATTAATTTTACAAAAAATCATTTTGGATTGCTATAATAATATTTACAAGAGATTAAGATTTTTTAAATTGTCGCGGGAACAGCTAGAAATGTTCGATATGCAGTACAATATCCCTAGATTCTCAAATACCTATGTCCCCTAAAATCCCAAAATCCTAATGTCCAAAGATTCCACTCTCCAAAAATTCCCTAGATTTCAATATTCGTAGTTCAACTCAAGTTCTAAACTCTCCAGAATTTTCACAAATCCCTAGAAATCACCAAGTGCACCTGTTCCCGCCTGAACTGCTATAACATTCACTAGGGACTCCAGACTTGTTACCGACTGTAGCCACCGATCCGAAAGGTCGACCGTGTTCTTACCCAACACACACTCGCATCAATAGAAATCGCACGATGTTCCTCTGAAAAGAAATACATGCACATTGCGTAAATTCAAGAATTGACTTTTGTGATTCACTGACACTGCACGCGCCCGTTCAACCGGATCCCGTGTAAACATTTTAAAGTTCACTTTCTAAAGTGCATCCATGTAGCCGCTGAACAATGCTGACTTGGTGAGAATATATCTTGCGGTTTTATAAACTAAGGAGATTCGTTTAGAGTGATAAATGAAACACGTAAAACGTGAACAACAGAGGATAGTGCTGTACAGTACCATAGTTGCGCTAACGTTTTTTATGGACCGGGACCCACTTTCGAAAGTGGACACTGTTCATCACTCGCTTCGGTACACCTATGTATTTTAAGAGTGTATGCAGACGAATGAAAATGGTTCGTTAACTACTTTTGAAAGTGCTATGTTCTTAAATTGAAGGAAATTCATCAGAAAGCAGGTTACAATTTACATTGTTTGAGAATGTGTAGTATACATTAATTTATGGTGAACTTTTACTGAAAATATATGTGGTTATGTCAATTATGGATCAGTATTTGAAGAAATGATGTGGTAATGATTGATGTAGCAACGGGAAGGAATGCAATAGGCACACAACGCGTAGAAACATATGTTGGCACACAACGCATAGAAACACGATAAGTAGGCATACAACGCATAGGAACACGATGGGTAGACATACAACGCATAGGAACACAACACGTACGTACACTACAGATAGGACAACAACACGCTGAAATGAACGCGTAAGAATACAACGCGTCGAAACATAACGCATAATGATACAACGCGTCGAAATACAGTGTGAAGGAACACAACGCATAGGAACTTAACGCATCGGAACTCAGCGCATTGGAACTTAGCGCACCGGTACTCAACGCGTAGAAATGCTGCGCGTTGGAACACTACGCATCGAAATATAACGCGTAGGAATACAACACGTTGGAATTCAGCGCGTAGGAATACAACGCAATGGAACTCAACACATTGTAATTTTACACATGGGAATTCAACGTATCGGAACTCAGCGTACTGGAACTCAACGCAGCGGAACTCAACGCATCGGAACTCAGCGCATTGCAACTCAACGCATTGAAACCCTATGCAGTGGAACTCAGCGCACTGGCACTCAACGCATTGGAACTCAGGACACTGGAACTAAACGCATCGGAACTCAACGCATTGTATCTCAACGTAGTGGAACTCAACGCATCGGAATTCAGCGCACTGGAACTCAACGCATTGTAACTCAACGTAGTAGAACTCAACACATTGGAACTCAACGCATTCTAACTGATCGCAATGGAACTCAACGCGTAGGTATTCAACGCACTGGAACTCAATGCATTGAAGCTCAGCGCGCAGGAACTCAATACAATAGAACTTAGCGCAGTAGTACTCAGCGCATTGGAACTCAACGCGCTGTAACACAAAGAGCAGGAACACAACGCGCAGAGATACCTCACTTAGGAACTGAGTGCGTCAATATTATATTGCGATATAACACGTGACAGTACAGAGCGTGGCAACAAGACAGGCGGCAATATAACGGCTATGGCACATATGGCGACAAAATGTCCATCCATCTAATTGGCCGATGTCCAGGAACATTTGGTCCGCCAGTTAATCGACCCATTCACCGATCGGAACGGTTACCAAACATCCCAGAGGAGAACACGTGCGTTTTCGAGTAACGGTAGATGGTAACACGCGTTCTAATGCCGGCGGTCGTAAACCTTTTGGTCCGCTGGTGGCAAAGTGCATTCTACGTTACGTTGCGTCAAAACGCGGTTTCCTGTTGCACGTTTAACCTCGTTTCGCAGATGCTCTCTCTCGTTAGCCGGAGAAGGAGGTCGCGAAAAATGGATTAGCTAGAATGCAGCCAACAGCCACGAGCGAGCTAGCGAGCCTAACAGGCGGTGAGAAAAGTGCAAGAGTGAAGGGGAGATCCCACCATAAGCACATATTTCCTATTTATAAGCCGTGAGTGGAGTTCCAGCTTACGAAAGCTCGGTACGTGAGAGAACGCCTTCGGATCATCCTCTTTCTTCTTCGCCTCTAAGTCCGCTGATTCTTCTTTATTTTCAAACTTCCAGCGATTTAGCCGCGGAATACAATCACGAAACATCGTCTCGATTCTGTAAATTACCGCTGGTGAACGTTCCTTGCGAGAGATCAAGAATCGTGCTCCTGTAGAACTCTCGTTATATTGCCGCTCGTCATGTTATACCTCAAATATATTTCACTGTCAATAAAAGATATGATAAATAACGATATGAGCATTCAACGTTTTTCGGATGATTTTCGCAGAATTCCCTAGAACCTGTTCGCGATCGATTCCGAGTAAAGGCGGACGTGAGATGATAAAACCAAATAGTCGGCGACTAATGTCGCACAGAGATGACGAAAACAAGCGGCAAGAAAAAGGGACGCATTCTCGTGTTTCTTTTTCATTGTTCTCGGGCGATTTTATTGCACAATACGAGGAGTCGGCGATGCAAGTTAACCGGCACCGAAAGGAAACCGTTACCGGTACGCGTTATTCGCAAATTGCCCAACGAGTCCATTAATGTTTAATGGACAGTAACGAAGATCCATCGGGACGATCGCGTGTGCGTAGCGTGGTGGCTCGTCAATCGCTCTGCTCGGCTGATTCCGTCGGAGAAAGTGATCGTCTGTGCGTGCAATGGCGACGAATCCCACTTCGGACTCATCATTCTTTTTCGTTGCTCAACGTTTCGCTTGCAGCCGCCACCATTTATTCCCTACAATTACTTTATCATTCTGCCAACACCTCATTCCTTATGTTTCCAATTTTTTTTCTACCAGTTTCAAATCTCCTAGGGACATTTCGTCAACGTCCTAGAGGATTCTAGGGATATATCGCTCAGATTCTGGGTGGATACTAGCGAGAAACTAGGGAGACCTTATCGAGGTGGTGGCCTAGGGAGATTTTTTCAAAAAGGTGTTAGGAGGATATAGGGTTTCTCGACGAGATTTTAGGTAATTTCTAGTGACATTTTACTGCGGTTCTAGGCGATCTAGGGAATTTTAACGAGACTCAGTTGGATCCTAGGGAGATTTTAGCAAGATTCGATGGGGCCCTAGGGACATTTTAATGAGATTTGATAGAATTCTAGGGCGATTCTCAGAAGGGTCTAAGGAAATTTTCCCACAAGTTTTCGCGTTATTTCTAGTTAGATCACACTGAGATTCGGTTTAATTCTAGGGAGATTTTAGCAAGATTCGATGGAGTCCTAGGGACATTTTAATGAGATTTGATAGAACCCTAGGGCGATTCTCAGAAGGGTCTAGGGAAATCTTTTCAACAAGTTTTTGGGTAATTTATAGTGAGATCACACTGAGACTCGGTTGGTCCCTAGGGAGATTTTGGCGAGATTTGATTGGATCCTAGGGAAGTTCTCCTCAACTAGATTTTAAGGAATGTTAGGGAGATCTTTATTACCAAAATTTTGCTGAATTCTGAGAGATCTTAGCGAGATCCTAGGAATGCATAGGAAACTCTAGAAAACCATAGGGAATTCTAGGGAATTCCAGCATTACTAGCGAAATCTCGAGAGAACTTAAGAATATCTTAACAAGATACTAGAAATCTTAGGGATTCGAAAGAGATCTTATTCAGATCCAAATTCTAGGTACTCCCAAGCAAGGGTATAAGGAGATCCTAGGGAAATTCTATCCTAGTGGGATTCTACGGAAATATTACTGTAATCCTAATGGGGTTCTAAGGAAATTCTACCGATCTTCAAAGCTCTGAAAGTGGCCCAACTGAAATAAAGATAATCAATAATTCCTCATTTCTCAGCAGCCCCAAACGCAGGGAATTATCAAGTCATTGTACCGTAGAAGAATCACAGAATTTACAAAATCAAATTTTCGACGTAAAATCATTGACATTGATCGTGTCAAAATGGCGTACGAAGATGGCGACGCGAACATTCCGTCGTTCACCAGAATTTCGCGTTACACGAGAATTCCTGCGGATTCGAGATTCGCTCGGTTGATCGGATGCCGCTGATCGCGTCGAAAGCGGTGTCGTGGAAAGCCGGACCGTCGCAAGAAATTACACGCTTTCGACGTTCCGCTCGGCCGCTTGACGTACACGCGCCTCTCAGCGGCGAACTTCGGCGGAATTCAATCTCGGGAGTACACCCGGCCGGAAACTTGCAGCACCCACCGCAACCGTGGCGGGTTCGCAACTGGAAACTTTTGCCGGGAAACTTCTGCGTGCACCGTGACATTGCGACGGAGTATTTATAAACTCAGCCGCGAGGGCAAACCGTGGGGAACCGGAAAGCTTGCCGAGCCAAACATCTCCGAGCTTCTGTTTTAGTTTAATATCGTTGCGATTCGTAACTCTACCGTTGCGAACTCGACAACCAACTTTCCTCGATGGCTGAAGGTAAACGGCAAGTCTCGATGGAACGAAGCGGAATCTTCGGCGATATACGGAGTGTCCCTCTTCATTAACTTCCAACGGGCTCTTTCACGTTACTTTCGGTGCACTAGCAAATTTCTTTGACGATATTTATTTGATGTACTTAGCTAAAGAGGCAACTGTGGACGTAACTTTAATTAGATTGCCCGTTTCGTTTGGTAACATGTTATGAAATCGTTTTGAGAATTCATATTTTATTTCTAATGAAACAAGCTGTCATCAAACAAGATGTCATTTGTGATTTTAGGAGGCTTGTTTTAGGGAATAAACGATAGAGATATTTGAAGTTTAAAATGTACTTTGTGACTTTTAGGTCACGAAGAGTCGTTGACTCCTCGATTTTGATGAAACTTTTTTTGAGAGCTCTAGAGAGAGATTAAATTGACCCACATTCAGTCGTTTTTGTGAATGTTTGTTATTTGAGAAAATATTTAAAATTTAAGTACATGATTTTGAGAAATAGTGAATCTAATTAGTTGTAGGACGATAATTGTGGTAGCCAAGATGGTTGAGTCACAGATTTTTTAATTATTCTGTCACACGATCAAATCCACTGGTGGTCAACATTTTTTTTTCTTTGAATTTTTATTTTTTTGATTGTTAACAATGAGTATATTTATATATTTATATGTTCATTTTATGATGTCATTTTTTTGGAATTTCCTAATACTTTTTTTAACATACTTATATTTTACGTCTATTTCTGTGAATTGTTATCAATTGCTGTTAATTTTTGTTAATATTTGTCAACTTTTATTAATGTTTGTCAATTTTTGTAAATGCCTGTCAATGTTCGTTAATGTTTGTTAATCTTTGTCAATGTTTTTTTAATGTTCGTGAATTTTTGCCAATTTTTACTGATCCTTGTCAAGTTTTGTCAATTTCTGACATTTTTTGTCAATGTCTGCCAACTTTCATCAACTTCTGTTCATTTTCCTCAATTTTAGTACATCTTTACGAATTCATTACTTTTTTGTGAATTTCTTAACACTTTTTAAATTTGATCTTCAAACAAAATACAAGGCCGCGCAGTAACCAATCATTTGATAGCAATAAACAAGAAAAAAACCGGTCGAACTTGGTTGCTTTATAATTGACCCGTTAACTATAATCATGCCACACTATACAACTATGCCATATAATTAACCATAAGTATAATGATACCAGTGCCGCTGTCAATGATCATAAACTAGAGGCCGAAGAGAACGCGACGGGAATATGAATGGAATCGTTGATGCAAAGTAGTCGAAAGGCACCATAATAGCTAGAAAGGATCTCTAGTTATTTCTCCGTGCAATTTATGGGGCAACGAAGTGAAAGGCCGATGAACGTTCAGGTACGACTTTTACGAAACTGCTCGAATGGAACACTGTCACTTCTCTGTTGCATTCTTTTAATTACCTAAACCCAACGAATTTATGCTTAGACCGGAATGTAATCTGAAATGCCATGAAAGAAACTTTTTTGCCTGAAAAGGTCGATTTCATTGACGCGGTTCGCGGAAACGGTAGAGCGATCGGTGAAAGTCACATTTTGTGTGCTGTAGGTTTTATTGCATTACAATATTAAGGGGCAAAATATACTTGATGCGAGTAAAATTTACACATACACAGTACGTCTGAGAAGTAACGGAACTTTTTAAATTCAAGGAAAACTAGCATCATTTATTAAAACAATATGCTATCTGAAAACAGTATTCCTCCCCTACAAAACAATCGTTATTAGAATCGAGCAACGAATTGCAAACTTATAGCGTTTAAGGCGACAGAACCTTTCGTCACCGTGTCACAAAATCACGATGGAGCAAAGAGCGAATATTCTGCTCGGTAAAGCTCGGTAAAGCTCGGTAAAACTTTTACAGGAACATTTGAATTAATGAAAAATGTTTATGGCGACGATTGTTTATCCCGTACACGCGTGTTCGAGTGGCATAAGCGATTCCAGGATGGTCGTGATACTTTGGAAGAGGTCCCAAAGCCAGGTTTTGGGTTTTTCTAAATTCTAAACGATTCTAAAGGTATTATACTTCGGGAATTCGTTCCACAGGGACAAAATGTT
Organism: Megachile lagopoda; assembly: GCA_036983795.1. Classification (NCBI taxonomy): domain Eukaryota; kingdom Metazoa; phylum Arthropoda; class Insecta; order Hymenoptera; family Megachilidae; genus Megachile; species Megachile lagopoda. The sequence goes on from CM072793.1 coordinate 4,792,840, forward strand.
AATGGCGAATATTATCTGGGTGTTGTGGAACGTTTGTGGAAAAGAATCGTTCGTGTGAGGCCCGAATATCGAGCGCCAGGGAGTTGGTTTCTGTTGCATGATAATGCACCATGTCACAGAACTGTCGCAGTTCGTGAATTTTTGGCGAAAAAACAAGTCTGCGTGCTCCAACGTCCTCCATATTCGCCCGACTTATCTCCATGCGATTACTTCCTTTTTCCAAAATTGAAATTAGCCATGAAAGGAACGTTTTATGACACCGTTACACAAATCCAAGCAGCTGTGACAAGGGTGATTGAAGCGATTCCGCAAAACGACATAAAAGAATCTATGTTAACATTGCCTGAGCGTGCCCAGCGGTGTATTGATGCGGAAGGGATGTATTTTGAATAAAAAAAATTAATTTTGGCAAAGTAACTAATACTTTTTTTTTTATTTAAAAAGTTCCGTTACTTTTCAGACATACTGTGTGTATTGCACAATACACTGCAATTGTACAATTGTTTATCTTACTACACTGAATCACACAACACTATATACAATTACATTGAACACAATAAATTATCAAAAATAATTATTATTTAGTTAACATTTCTGATAAATAAACCACATAATTTGTGACTAATTAATCTCCTCGTTAAACAATATTTTAAAATTATTAAAAAATTTCCCGCAATCAACCTTAACTAACGACACCTAATCCATATAAATTTAAGAAATAACACTGAGAACGGTGTTCCCGCTTCTGGTGGAACGAAATTTCCCTAGATACTGGATAATTACAAGAGGCAGCTGTCGAGAAGGGGGCGTGGTTAAACGAGGAAAAATAATGGAAGGTTTTCATGCTCGCGTGGAGAAAATGAGGTTGCTCAGATCAGGGGTCGTTGATGGTTAATAACACTGATTGTGAGAACGCTTCTAGTGATTTTTCCTTTACGCGCTGAAAATCAGGCCAAACGGGTCATGGGTCACTTATCGATTAACATTCCATACCTGATTCGATCTAGTCGCGAACAAGAACATCGCAATTCACGTGTACTGCCTTTAAGATTATATCATTCGCTAATTTGTGTATGAGGGTATTAAAGTGGAACAGCTGAAAGTAGCACAAAGGGTGTGACAGGAAACTATAATTCAAATTATGAATGTGTATTCATAAGGTCGCTGAAAACGGATTCATTTGATGTAATTGGATTTGACATGAATACATTTATTTTATTGCGAACGGGGAAATGATTGTGGGAGGTCGTGTCGTGGGAAATTAGACTTAACGAGTTGTAGGTGTGAATTTGGGAAATTTTTTATGTGTTGACTGTCTGGGTATTTGGAGCTTTGGAAAAATTACAAAGATGGACATTTGGAAAATTTGCAAAGTTACAAGTTTGGAAAATATGAGTATTTTAAGATTTTTTCAAAAGAAAAAATTTAGAATTTCAGAAGTTCACAAATGTGGAAAATTGACAATCTCAGAACTTGGAAAATTTGAAAAGGGATAATAAGAAAATTGGAAATTTGAGAACCTGGAACGCTGGAGAGTGGGAAAATGATGAATTGCAAATTTCCAATATTGAAAATTTAGAAAATTGGAAATGTAGAGAATTGGAAATGTAAAAAATTGGAAACGTGGAAAACTAAAAATTCAAAGCTATGAATGTGGAAAATGGAAAATATGGAAAATTGAAGACATGAAAAATGATAAATCTGAGAAATGCAGAACATTGCAAATCTTGAAAATTGAAAGCCTAGAAATTTGAAAAGTTGGAAACTTGGAAAATGAGAAAAATCAGAAAAATAAAATTACAAGCTTGATAAATAAAAATCTCCAAAACATCAAAATGTTAGAATTTGAAAGTTTGCACTTCTGACACCTCTCAGCAGTTCTCACCACATAAAATCCGCAAAAACTGCAATTTTTCTGGCACTGACACTCAACCTGAATACCGAATACGATATTGATCGAAATGAGTGTAAAAAAGGAAACTCGATAAACATGATTCTTTGAACCGATAGCTATGAAGATACAAGTGATGATAGAGGCAGGATCTGTAGTAGCACATTTCCTTTTAGCAAACAGGGACGTAGATATATAACCTTTCTGCTGCGTCACTGATTTACACGTTACACGATTTGCTATGACAGATACATGATGTCTGCTATGATGCAAATGAGAGCAGGAATTTTTCAAAGTTCATATTCACTTAGATACTAGGATCTAAATTCCGTAGGAGTACAAATAGAAAATGTACGTCTTATAATTGCCTGAATGATGGTTGCAATTTACTTTATTTCTTAACTTAGACATTTTCAAATTTGATTAATACATTTTGAAATTTTAAGGTTTTCAGGATATCTGAGATTATCTGTTTTCCAGAATTTGTACTTTTTCAGATTCTGAAGAATTGGAGTTACAAAATTTCCAAAACACAAATTATTAAATTTTTAAATCTGGTCAGTTTTAAATTTTGAAATTGACCACATGACAAATTTCGAAATTTTCAAGTAGATATCCAAGTTTCTGAAATTACTAAATTTGACAGAAATTTTCAAACTCTGAAATGACCAGATTTACAAGTTTCTAAATTTCGAATTTGATATCCAGATTTAATATATTTTCAAATTCTAAAATTCCCAGATTTCCAGATAGGTAGCCACATTCCCTACATTTCTACATTCTCAAATGGATATCTAAGTGTCCCAAATCACCAAATACCCAATCTTCTCAAATTCTAAGATTAATCCACTTTCAAAATTATAAAATTCCCAAATTTCCAAATGCTTAATTCCCCAAGTAGACAGCCAAGTTTCACAAATCTTCAAATCCCCAACTAGATACCTAATTGTCCCAAATCTTCCAAAACCCAATTTTCCCAAATTCTAAGATGTTCAAATTCCTACCTAGTCATCCAAGTTCCCCAAATTTCCAAATCTCCAATCTTCTCAAGTTTTCAAAACTTCCCATATTTCCAAATGTTCAGCTCCCCAAGTAGACACCCAAGTTTCCCAAATCTTCAACTCTCCAACTAGATATCTAAGTGTCCCAACTCTCCAAATGCCCAATCTTCCCAAATTCCTACTTAGCCATCCAATTTCTCCAAATTTCCAAATTCTAAAATTTCTGTACTTCCAAATGTTCAGCTCCCCAAGTAGACACCCAAGTTTCCCAAATCTTCAAATGCCCAATCTTCCCAAATTCCTATCTAGCCATCCAAGTTCCTCAAATTTCCAAATCTCCAATCTTCTCAAGTTTTCAAAACTTCCCATATTTCCAAATGTTCAGCTCTCCAATTAGGCATCCAAGTTTCTCAAATCTTCAACTCACCAACTAGATATCTAAAAGTCCCAAATCTCCAAATGCCCAATCTTCCCAAATACCCAAATTCCTATTTAGCCATCCGAGTACCCCAAATGTCCACAAACATAAACCCCACAAGTACCCATCCAAGTGCCCCAAATGTCCACATAGCCCAGTACCAAGTGTCCCAAATCCGTAATCCATCCAAATATTTAATATCCAAATACCGAAACTTTCACAAAGGAAAGAACTCTCGAATCACCATCACGAAAACGATCATACCTATACACGAAGTCCAAGCAGATTAACAAATTAGCGTAATCGGGGAAGAGTAAAACGATGATTCGGTAGGAAACATTGGGTGCACTAATCAAAGGCAAAATAGATAACTAGGTAGAGTTCCTCGAGGGACATCCGTGCAATTAATCCAGCTTTCAGTGGAGCCGGCAAATGTTCCGCCGAAATTCGGCTGATTCGAGGCGAGGGACTTCGTTAATCGGCATTAGCATTCCATAAGCGGTACCCTGTAGAAGTTGGTTCGTTCACAATAACGCGTAATCACGCAGCAGAGCCACTCGGTGTCGCGTGCACACGAGTTTCCCTCTGAAGCGACGATAATTTGTCTGCGACGAGGGGAAGCTAAACGCCACTCCGTCCAAAAGCTAGTTTCGCCGACTACTTTGAGACCCAACACCGATCTCCGAGCTATTTCCGGCCAATCTCGTGCCGGCTAACCAGATTGCGCCACGCAGAATTGACTTGTCTAATACGTGTATCTCTTCAATTTCTTTATTAACTGCCACCGATTAACTACGGCATGGAGTTTTCAACACGCTCCGCGCAGGAAGCCCGTGTCAAAGGGGAGCAAATCGAGACTAAAACTAATACGGTTGTAACCCCTCTAACTGAGATAAATTAGCCGCGTTCGATGATTTACTGCACTTGTAACGCCGCTCGACCGTGCAAGAACATGAAATTCGAACGTCAAAACATCAGGATGGAGAGATAATCGTTACGGACGCAACGGCATAATGGAATCTCGACGAATCGCGCAGGGCACGCGGGGCAAAAAGTGCCCGTGAATCGAGTTACATTCGTGACGTGCCGATTGGTTATCCGGAAAGAATGTCTGTTGGCTTTCAACTTTATTTCATACGACTGCTAAAAAAATTCATATTTTTATGTTATTCGTCACTGCATCATATGTTTTATAAACTCTGAAGTAGTGCATGACAAATATTGGTTATTTTGTAAATTTTTAATTATTGCATGATAAATTTTGTACATTTCGAATAACTGGTGCATGACAAATTTTGCAAATTTTGATTAATTGGTGCATGACAAATTTTGTAAATTTTGATTAATTGCTGCATGATAAATTTTGTAGATTTTGAAAAATTAGTACATGACAAATTTTTTAGATTTTGAATAATTGGTGCATGACAAGTTTTATAGATTTTGAATAATTGGTGCATGAAGAGTTTAGTAAATTATGAACACATACTGCATGACAAATTTTGCAAATTTTAACAATTAGTGCAAAATTAAAAAATTTTGAACAATTAGTGCATGAAAAATTTTGGTAAACTTTGAGTAATTAGTGCTTGAAAAATTTTGTAAATTTTAACAATTAGTACATGAAAAATTTGGTAGATTTTGAGCAATTAGTGCATGAAAATAATTATAAATTTTAAACAATTAAGGCATGAAAAGTTTACTAAATTTTGAACATTTAATGGCAAATTTTACAAATTTTGACAATTAGTGCAAACTTTTTAAATTTTGAGCAATTAGTGCATGAAAAACTTCTCAAATTTTGAGTAATCAGTGCAAGAAAAATTTCATAAATTTTAATACTTAAATGAAAAAAAATATTTTTGTACAATTAGTGCATGAAAACGTGTGAAAAAAAAATGAGAGATATTCCAATTAACGAGGTGCATGTTAAAGAAATTTTCCACATTTTAAATTGAAGCCGTGTATCATTAATCGAGAAGGCTAGTTATATATAGTTATTGTTCCGTTACAAAGTTAAGGAGATAATTGAAGATGTATGACGTTAAACGTGCAGATGGTTGTACCAGGTATAAATGGTCATACAAGGCGCAAATTTTCCACGGAAATCATTGTGATGGACAGGTAACGGGGAAATTGATGCGGCAGACATAGTTTTTTTTCCTTCGGTTGCTTGTAATTACCGTGCTCGTGTAACGGTCCATTAAGCTCGTCAATGGTAACAAGAGATATAAGTTTGCGACTGGTCTAGATGTGTCAAGGTGTGTCAGATAGCGATCGATAAACTGGTAAAAGGCTGGGATGAAACGGTACGGTGGAAGATGCTGCTTGACTGCTTGAAACTCGCGTTCCCGACTCGTTTTCACGAACCTCATCAGGTCTTATCGATCCATCGTGCAAGCTTTCGACGATTTACGAGCTACCGTTAACACTTCGCCAATGACGATGCATATGCCACGGGTTCTACCTCGTGCGAGATAAACTGGACTGTAATTCGATGTTTAGTAATAGTTACTTTTATAGAGTAAGCGGGGAAGCTATTTGAATTTTACCGCCAATTATTCGCAACATGGCGGAGTAAACAGGTTTGTCACTTTTTAGGGATATCTGACGGAAGTCTTATATAATATGTTAATTAGTTTCTCCCTGTGAGTTATTGATCAAGACTTAATTATTATACATTCATTATTCGTCGATTATTTATATACACAGTATGTCTGAAAAGTAACGGAACTTTTTAAATTCAAGGAAAACTAGCATCATTTATTAAAACAATATGCTATCTGAAAACAGTATTCCTCCCCTACAAAACAATCGTTATTAGAATCGAGCAACGAATTGCAAACTTATAGCGTTTAAAGCGACAAAACCTTTCGTCACCGTGTCACAAAATCACGATGGAGCAAAGAGCGAATATTCTGCTCGGTAAAGCTCGGTAAAACTTTTACAGAAACATTTGAATTAATGAAAAATGTTTATGGCGACGATTGTTTATCCCGTACACGCGTGTTCGAGTGGTATAAGCGATTCCAGGATGGTCGTGATACTTTGGAAGACGTCCCAAAGCCAGGTTTTGGGTTTTTCTAAATTCTAAACGATTCTAAAGGTATTATACTTCGGGAATTCGTTCTGCAGGGACAAAATGTTAATGGCGAATATTATCTGGGTGTTATGGAACGTTTGTGGAAAAGAATCGTTCGTGTGAGGCCCGAATATCGAGCGCCAGGGAGTTGGTTTCTGTTGCATGATAATGCACCATGTCACAGAACTGTCGCAGTTCGTGAATTTTTGGCGAAAAAATAAGTCTGTGTGCTCCAACGTCCTCCATATTCGCCCGACTTATCTCCATGCGATTACTTCCTTTTTCCAAAATTGAAATTAGCCATGAAAAGAACGTTTTATGACACCGTTACACAAGTCCAAGCAGCTGTGACAAGGGTGATTGAAGCGATTCCGCAAAACGACATAAAAAAATCTATGTTAACATTGCCTGAGCGTGCCCAGCGGTGTATTGATGCGGAAGGGATGTACTTTGAATAAAAAAAATTAATTTTGGCACAATAACTAATACTTTTTTTTTTATTTAAAAAGTTCCGTTACTTTTCAGACATACTGTGTATGTTTAAATTTACATTCCGTCGAACCTGTGAATTTATACATTTAAGTTTTCTGAAATAATTTTAATCCCTGATAATTTGAAACTCCTTACAAAAGAAAGAACATACATTCAAAAGTCCCTAGATTTTTTCTAAGAATTTGATCATCATAATCGTCGATAAGAAATGAGCTGCAATAAATTTGATTAACTGCAATAAAATCGGTAAAAATGTACGGATTATTTGGACACCGCCCTTCATTCAATTCCGCCATGAAAGGGATCAGCATAGTTTCTCCGTGCAAGTATAATCGCCCTCGTTCCGCTCTATCCTCATGATCGCGATAAACTGAGAGCCTTTGAGCTGGGTACTCGGTTCATGATGTTATCGCTAAGGTGTCAACGAGCAGGTGTGTTCTACATCGTAGTTCTCGAGTCCAGTTGCAATTATCCTGAGACACGCGTTCATTGTGCGTGGAAATTGCGCTAAGATCCGACTGTACGAGTGTGCGAGCTAGTAATTAACTAGATTGGATTTCTAGGGATTAACTCTCTCATACTCCACCGACGATAGCGACTATTAATACGGCAAATGCGATCTACAACTTCGATGATGATAGTTTATTGATAGAGGATTGATTCAGGGAGAGAATTTTTACTTTATATTTGGAAATTTGAAAATAAGAGCAGATTTGAGAAAGTTATAGTTGGGTTTGAAGTTCAAATGAAGGATTTGTTACAGTTTAGGTAAGATAGGTTAGGTTTGAAGATACAGGAAAGAATTTTGTACAAATTTAGGTAAGTTAGGTTAGGTTTGAACCTAAAGAAATAAATCTGTTACAGTTTAGGTAAGGTAGGTTAGGTTTGAAGTTCACACGAAGAAGTAAATCTATTAAAGTTCATATAAGTTAGGTTAGGTGTGAAGTTCAATCAAGATCAAATAAACTAAATGAAATCAGATCCAGTTAGATTTATGGTTGCAACGACAGTAAATAGACACGAATAAAATTACAAGTCAAGTTAGATTTATAGCTGAAATGTAAACTTACCACAGTGTTACACCCGAGTATCCAGTAGAAACAAGTTAGATAAGATTTGAAGTTGGCAAGCGAATAAATAAACTTGACGCAATTTGTAGAGGGTAGATTATATCTGTATAATAATAGATACATCCTACTTAACAAGGTTGCATCGTTAAGTGGTTAGCATTACCCTTAAGGATATCTACATGATACACGGTTAAATATCGATAAAATATCGATAGTCGACAGCTACTCTAATGTAGATAATTTCCTGTCATTTCCCGATTCGCTAATCCCTCCAAGAAACAAACTTCCGCCGGTTTCTGATAGCGACTCCCTGTCTCTTGCACCTCCATTGTTTTCTACTTTAATCGCGTTATCTCGAGCAGCAGCTCGTAAATAAGAGGATCAGCGAAGAAACCTACATTTTAATTCCTATCTCCTCCATACTCCCTTTTCGCCGTCATATAACGGCGTTGCATCTCGGGCTTGCATTAATCAAAGCAGTGCCGTAGGTCGTGTTCCGTCACTTGTCCCCAAAGTTTCGTCCTTCCCTTCTTCATTTCGTCGACTCGAAACGGATTTCCTTGAGAGGAGACTTGACATTAGAGGAAAGGAAGAAAGCACACGGAGAGCACAAAGCGTTTCGGCACTTGTTTGCTCACTCTTATTAGAAACTTCAAATTAATACGTTGCCAGACAAACGCGCTGCGCGGGAGGCTTCATATTGTCCTGCGCCCGGGGCTTTGGGGACGGACCAGGAAATTACGAAGGGTCAGTACATCATTTCTTGCTCGTTCTGTATCATAGGAATATTATTCGAATTCCAACTTTTCACATTCGAAATCTCAAATGCTCAATTCGCTATATTGCACAATTTTCAAACATTCATTTAACAAGTTTATTTCTGTTTTAACTACAAATCTAACTTATGATACCTAATTTCATCACTGAACTTAAGTTACTATTCTCTCAACTTCAACTATTTACTTGCGTGTACTTCAAACCTAACCAAGTAGTCACTCAGAAGAAATTTTACTGAAATTTCAAACGTAGCCACCTACATTAGGACTCGAAAGTTTATTTGCATAAACGTTTAGTATAAATCAATTGCCACCTCTCAGAATGCACCAGCGGCAATATACCTAGAGTCAACGGTGGTAATGCCTTCGTTAGCTACGTAATGAACGTCCTAGGTACGCGAACACCGGCAAATGTGTTAGGATACGGTTTCTGTTGATGCTTTGAGCGATTCAGAAGTGTGTGGAAGGCGGGTCGCAGAGCCTGGAGCAAATCCTGGTGTTCCTCGAGGCCATTCCATAATTGAGTGGTTTGCATCTCGGTCGGGAGTGGTTAGCGGACTTCGGATTGCACGTAAACGCGGACGAGAGGGTCAGAAAATGGGGAGAATACGTTCGAGCGATGGCGGACACGTGTGGGAAAATGTATCCGCTCGTGTTCGTTAAGTGGCCGTTAAACGGGCATGTGGCCGACGCTCTTCATTAGTATTCGCCGTTCATAAATTCCCACGCTTTTCAAAAACCGTGGAGGGTTCTGTCTTTGAACCCCCCTGTTAATTGAATTCTTTGAAAAAAAATATAAAAGTGCTTTCAAGCGGTTCACTTAACAAATCTAACAGTTTCTGCGCGTCTTGTTCGATTCTATGACGCCATCTTTCTTTTGAGGATACTTTAATTAAGAACTCATGTGGGACGAAATTGATCCGCGTTTAGATATCGTTAATTATAATGGTTTGTATTTGTATCAAACTGTACCTCTCGGTATATTGCAGAGTCGGACAAGTTACACGAGATCTCTCAAAATCTCAAATTTCTATATTTCTAAATTTTCAAGTCTAATAACACGAAATTTGCATTACTAATATTTTCGAACTCTCAAATTTTTATATTTCCTGCTCCACATCTACTAATTTCACCTCTTCAACTTCCAAGGTTATAGAAATTCTCTATTTCACGGTATCACCTGATCGCTAATTATATAACTGTGATTCGTATCTACATCTGACCAAACCTAACCTCAAAAGCAGCAATCAGTCATTCAAGTATCAACCGCTCGGACAACTGGCGATAATCAGCTGATAATCACTAATTAGAAGTATCCACAGAATATAATTCCATGCTGTATACATCGCATCCGAGGATATTCACGGAAACCATAGAAAATTTCCGTTTAATTGCGATACGTCAGGGATTTTATGGTGTGCCATCTCGGGAGCAGCGGCTATAATTTAGTAGCATTACCTTGGTATGTTGGGGCAAGTGCTCCTAGTTCAATCAATGTCTACCTGGTTTCGCTCGACTTCTCCCTGGCCCTTCTTGTTCCCGTTTACCCGATGTTCTCCTTTTATTAAATCCCCCCAACCACCCATTCCCTGCCTCAACACCGTTCACATTCCCGGAATTGCACAGAAACGCATAAATTACGAGCGCCACGGTGTGCAGCCGCAAATTCTGCGTATTCAGAAGCCATATATGTCAATCTTCAATCATTTCAAGCCGTTTGTAATCAGATAACGACTCGATATTATTACTCGCTAAATCGACCACGATTTTGCAATATACGGAGAGGTTGCTACAGCTCCTTTAAAACAAACACACTATTATTCTAATCTTTGATGCATAAATATATCTACTCAATTTTCTTCTATTTCAATTTTTAATCATTTTGATACTTATTTTATTGAAAATTATCTATATGTTATTAATCGTGCGATTAATTTAAGATTGTTATGGATTTTGCAATATATGGTGAGGTTGCTACAGCTATTTATTCAATCTTCTTTCATGTCAATTTTTAATATTTTGGCACTTTTGTTATTGAAAATTATCGATAATATTAATCGTGTAATCACAATAAGGTTGTCGAGGATTTTGCAATATATGGAGAGGTTGCTGCAGCTATTTATTCAATCTTCTTTCACGTCAATTTTTAATAATTTTAGCACTTTCATTATTGAAAATTATCTGTATATTATTAATCGTACGACCACGATAAGATTGTCAAAAATTCTGCAATATATGAAGAGATGCTACCTCTCCATATATTTACTCAATCTTCTTCTGTTTACGTCAATTTTTAATAATTCTAACACTTTTGTTATTGCAAATCATCTGTATATGATTAATCGTGCGATGACTATGAAATTATAGAGGATTTTGCAATATATTGAGAGGTAGCTACAATTTTAAATAATTTTAACACTTTTGTCATTGCAAATTATCTATATAGCATTAACCAGTATATATCACTAATCGTGTGACGAGAATATAATTGTCAAGGATTTTGCAATATACTGAGAGGTCGCTAAAATTTGACATTTGTCTCGAAAATTTGGATTATCCAAAATTCTAAAGTACAATTACAAAATTGCTCAACTCTAGTCTAAAAAATGACTTACAAAAATAAGAAATTGTAGAACATCAAGATTTAATAACCCGCTATAAACCAAGAAATAAATTTTACTTAAAAAAAGAGATTATTAAGCGATAAAATTTTGACTTCGAACCGAATGTTTTAGCAGGTGGTAATGAAAAGATTCCGAATGGGGCGTATCTCGAATTATTATCAAGTCTGTACAAATAAATTATTATTTGTGATAAAAACGGTTTTCACGAGGTTTATCGAGGCGCGGTGAACGCGATCGTTCTCGATTACTTTAGCGGGTTTCGTCGAGATTTATGTTCATGTAGCTGGCCAGCAGAAAGTGAGCTGAAAGTAATGGAATCGAAGGTGGACCAGCGGAGAATGTTTCCCGCAGGGAAATCGTTGGAGACGTTCTCGTTAGCCATCGATCTTCCCGGGTAAATGGACATTGGTGGATGTTGTTGGATGCTACCCCACAGCATTGTTCCAAAACGAATGCTGTCGTTCGAGGACCGATGGTTAATCTTTTTCCATCAGACTTTACCGAGACTCGCAACTTCTCGCATTTTCCAACTTTCCACATTCTTAAGTTTCCAAAACTTTCAATTCCATAAATCTGCGAACTTCGAAATATCTGAATTTCTAATATATCCGCAACTGTAAATTTACAATTTTCTCATATCACTGGATGCTTGAAATACGAACATAATAAAATTGTAAACTTCCTGGATCACTAAGTTTGGGATCATAATTCATGAGATCAAGTTTCTTAATCGCATGGATGAAAAATTTAAAAATTCCCTAGATCTTGGAATTTCCGAATAGGGAAAATTCCAAATTCCCTAGAAAATCGAATTTTCAAATACAAAAATTTCCAAATACCCTAGAACTTTGAATTTTCCAATAGCAACATTTTTCTATTCCTGCATTCCGAAATATAAAAATTCCCTAGGTTAATAAATTTTCAGATCTCTCAACTCCCTAGATTTCTAAATTTCCAGAACTTACTTTCCCTAGATTTACAAACTTTCACACGTCTCAATCTCACAATTCCCTAGATCTTCAAAATTTCGAATGGCAAAATTCCTAGATTCCCTAGATTCAAATTGTTCCTAATAACTAAATTCCCTAGATCCTCGCACCTTCAAGTTTCTCAACTTCCTAGATCTTCAAATTTCCAAAAACCCACATTTCACAATTCCCCAGATCTTTCAATTTCCCAATTTCTAAATTTCACTATTACTCGGATGTCCAAATTTCCAAATATTCTAACTTCATAATTCCCTAGATCTCAACATTTCTGAGCATCACAAATTTACAATTTCCTAGATATTTAAATTTCCAAATATCTAAATCTCACGATTCCCCAGATTTCTACTTTTCGATGAATTCCAATTTCAATATTCCCTAGACATCTATATTTCCAACTATTTAAATTCCCTAGACCTCCATATTATCAAATACCTACATTTCAAAATTCCATAAATATCCAAATTTTCGAATGTCGAAATTTCTCGATTCCCTAGGTATTGAAATTTCTGAAATCTTGTAACTCGCTAAACTTGCTGAATTCTCTAAATTTCCGAAATCTCTAGATTTCCAAACTTCCACATGTTTCATATCCCCAAATTGCTCAAAATCCGAAATGATCAATTTCCCCATATTTCCCACAGTCCCCAAATTTCCCAAATCCCCAAATCACCTGAGCTCTCAAATTCTCAAAATCACTAGATTTTACATATTTCCAAATGTACCAAATTCACAAGTTGCTTACCTTTCCAAATGTCCAGTTTCCCAAATATCCCAAATTCCTAGAACCTCAAACCCTCAACATCCCAAATTTCCAAAACCATCAAATCTCCCAAATCCACGCTTCACACGATTAAACTCGAGCACAAAATTTCCCCCTCCCCACTTCAAACACCATACACCGCAAGTTGCAGTATTCCGTGCACTCGACTTTGGCCCGCGCTCAAACGACCTCAAGTGGCCGCCATTAAACGCATCCCCAATCTCCGTACACATAAATCCCCGAGATCTCTTAATAACACTATCACCGTATCACCGTGCAATAAAATCAGTACCGCAATCGGAAGACGAAACACAAAAGTACGATAGCAATACGAATGAAAGCACAAACGAGATTCGTTCTTAATTTAATTACTAAAAGAGTACTATAACGACCGTGGTCAGCGGCGACCACCATGGTAGCCGAACGTGTTAATGCCGAGTGACTAATTTACATCCGTGGTAATATCCCAATGGGTACGATTGGCGCTAGCTGATCATAGATCAGGGATCGAGGACACGAAGGAGACGTTCCTCCAGATCTTATCGAAGGACATCCTCATATTTGGTCGAACAGTAATTGATGGTTAGCAAAGATTCAGGTCGATGCGTCTGTCCGGTTTCAAGAGTCCACAACTTGCATAATTACGATCCGAGATTACAGACTTCTTCTTCTTCTTCTTCTTCTTCGCCGATGCTATTACTGCTTTAGATTTATTATGTTCTCCTTATCATAGATATCGAAACGACGACTCTTCGTTCATATCCGTGATAAATCACGCCGGCTGCTTCCACGAAGCGAGGCGTTAACCTCGGATGATGCTCTCTTTTCCAACCTGTGGCTACCGAGACTCTTTTTATATGGCAGAATTCCACCGTGATTAAAAGCGGGGACGGTACTTAAATTATTAGCGCACTGGTGTGGGTTAAGTGTTGGTATATCTGATTACTTATGCGTATAGTAACGGGACTTTCATTATATTGCCGCCGCTGGGAAGCTGATGTTGAAAGCAGCGTGGATTTAGTTTTCTTGCTCTTGGGGATTGAGACATGGGGAGTAGGGGAAATTGGGGACTTGGAACGTTTTTTGGGACATTGGAGTTTTAGGGAATTTTGAGATTTTGGGATTTTTGAAGGTTTGGTAAATTGGCGATGTGGTGACTTTGGGAATTTTCAGATTTAAAGGCTATGCACAAAGTTTACAAATTTAGGGACTTGGTGATTTTGGAAATTTGGAGATTTAGGGACCTTGCAAAGATTACAAAAATTTAGGGATTTGGTGATTTTGGTCATTTCTAGATTTAGGAACTACAAAATTTATAATCACGAAAATTTAAAAACCACGTGAGAATCTAGGGATATGGGAATCTAGAGACAGCGAAATCTAGGGATATATGGGAATCTAGGATTATAGAAATCTAGGGATGTAGAAATCTAGGAATATAGAAATCTAGAGATATCGAAATCTAGGGATATGGGAATCTAGGAATATAGAAATCTAGAGATATCGAAATCTAGGGATATGGGAATCTAGGAATATAAAAATCTAGAGATATGGGAATCTAGGAATATAGAAGTCTAGGGATATGAGAATCTAGGAATATAGAAATCTAGGGATATGGGAATCTAGGAATATAGAAATCTAGGGATATGGGAATCTAGGAATATAGAAATCTAGGGACTTTAAAATGTAAAAATTGTACAACTAGGGATTTCAGAGTCTATGAATTGAGAAACATTACAATTTGGGATCTAGTGATATAAAAACCTAGTAACTAGTATAGTAATAACAGTTTGATATAGTAATTTAGGGACATAGAACATTTGAGGATCTAGATATTTGCAAATTTAAAAAATATATTGAAGAGAACCGGCAATATATCTCGAAGTAAAAATTGTAGACCATATTTAGAGCAGACTTCCTGCACCGTCATGGCGGCGTAACAATAAATCCATTTCCGACGAAATGAATCCGAAGAAAGTTTCCGTAGCACCTAATAGAGGAACATCATCGGGATGACAGTGGTCAGCAACGAAGCGATTTCCGTCCTTAATCCAGAACATTCCCAGACAGCTTCCGGCGACTGCTGGATAATCTCCAGGTGGCCATTCAGGAAATTGAGCCCGCCAAACCGGTCAACTATCAACGAAAAAGCACAGCCCTCCCTTTTTTATCGACGCGACGATTCGTCGAACGCTGATACTAATCGCGCAGAATCAGCGTCCGATAAAAGTGATCGACTAATTCGGTCAGCGCCAGGTTTCGACGTAACGTAAAATAAAGGGAAAATCTCGCAAATCTCGAATTTCGTAATTCAAATTTTCAGATTTATAAATTCTTAGATTTGCAAATATCTAATTTCCTAGATTTCCATAATTGCGAATCCCTAGATTCCCGTATCATTATAACTCCAAATCCCTAGATATATGTATCTTTATATCTCTGAGTCCCTAGATGCCCATGTATTTATGTCTCGAAGTCCCTAGATTTCCATATCCTTATAACTCCAAATCCCTAGATATCTTTATGTCTCTGAGTCCCTAAATGTCCATATGTTTATGGCTCCAAATTCCTAGATTACCATATCCTTATATCTCCAAATATTTAAATCTCCAAATCCCGAAATCATCGAATTCGTAAATCACAAATTCCAAAATAATCCTTAATCACCCATAAATTTCCAAGATTCTAAAACCTAATATCGTTAACACTCCAAATCGCTAAATCTCTAAATCTCCAAATCCATAAACTCCCAAATTTCAATATCTCCGAACCCCTACATCCCCAAATCCCTAGACCTACATATCCCAATACTCCAAAATCCCTCGACCTTTATATCACTGCATCCAAAAATCCCTGGACCATCATACCTCCGTATCCAAAAATCCCTATACCACCACATCCAAATATAAAAAATTCCTACACCTCCATATCCCAATATCAAAAAATCCCTATACCTCCATATCCCAATATCCAAAAATCCCTATGCCTCCATATCCCAATATCTAAAAATCCCTATACCTCCATGTCCTATTATACAAAAATCCCTAGACCTCCATATCCCAACATCCAAAAGTCCCTAGACTCTCTAATACCTAGATCTCCAAATCCTCCACTCATTCCCAAATAAAATTCCCCCAAAAATCCGTAAAAATCTCCAACTGATACCCTCCTAGTACAATATATTCCCTAGGAAACCAGAAGATCTGTTATTCATACATCGAATATTTGCGAGCCTCGAAAGTATCGAAACGCGCACTTTCATGGAGCAGCAAGAAGATCGATTTTAGCAGCGCCGGTTAGAATGGAAGGCCACGGTGAAGGTTCCGATCGGAACCGTTAACGAAGCTAGATATAAGTTCATCATAAATCGAGGTTACGTTTCAACGTGAAAGAGGCCTGACAACGTACGATTTATCGTCGGTAATCGATGTTGTCTACCCGTCGAATCGCTGCGGGTCAACCTCTCGGCAAGGTGTGCAGCCACGATCGTTCGCCAATTGGAAATGGAACATCTTCCAAGATGAGTCGCTGTCAGACGATGACCTTAAAATATGACGGCTGAACCCGAGAGATAAACGCGATACATACCTTATGTATCACTCGATAGGTGTACGTCGAATGTTGCCATTTTTATTTGGTATATATGGATTGCTCCGACAGCTGTGTATCGCTTTATACGCTGCCAAGAGGTGAAATTCATTTTTATTGTACAAGTGGACCAAGCGGATATTTCTCTTAGAGAAGTGGGGGAAGTGAGGGGAATTGTGGGAATTGCTTCGTGGTTTTGGATGAAGTCTAGGGAAATTAAGGGAGATGACGGGGATAATTATTAGATTGCGATAAGTGGAAGACTAGGGAAATTCTAGGGAAAATGTGAACGTAGGAGAGATCTAGGGGACTGTTATTAAGGTCTAGGGAAATATAGAGAAAATTCAAGAAACGTGTGCGATGAATATAGGGACAAATTATGGAGAACATAGGGGGAAGTCTGGGGGAAAAGATCTAGATTTCCAAAAGCCTTAAATTTAAAATTCCCTAAGTTCGCAATTACTCAATTACCAAATTCCATAAATTCGAGATAAAAATTTTAAGATTTCTAAATTTGAAAAATTCCCACATCAAATTTTTAAAATTCCAAACATTCAAATTCTCAAATTTCTAAATTTCTAAATCCCAATTTGGCAAATTCCTAACTCTTTCATTCCCAAATCTCCAAATCTACAAATTCACAAATTCACAAACTCCCTAACTCTTGCACTCCCAACTCTTCAAATCTCGAAACACCTAAATCTCCAAATCCCCAAGTCTCCAAATCTCCAAATCCCCAAATCTCCAAATTACCAATTCACAATCTTCCTAACTTCGTCATTTCCAAATTTCCAAATTCCCAAACTCCCTAGCTCTTGCACTCCCAAATCTCCAAATCTCCAAATCCCTAAATCTCCAAATCCCCAAGTCTCCAAATCTTCAAATCTCCAAATCCCCAAATCTCCAAATTACCAATTCCCAAACTTCCTAACTTTGTCACTCCCAAATTTCCAAATTGCCAAATTCCCAAACTCCCTAGCTCCCCAGTTCCAAACCCCTAAATCTCTAAATCTCAAAAATTTCCAAATTCCAAAATTCTTAAACCCAGAAGTCCCCAAATTCCCGAATGTACAAAATTTCAAAGTTCCCAATTTCCCAAATATCCCTAATTACCTAAATTTCAAAATTCCTCCGTTCCCAAATATCCCTAGTTTCCCAAACTTCCAACTGTCCAAATTCCCCAAAATCCCAAAGTCACCTTTTACAATCCCCAAACTGAACCCTCAGTCCAAAACCCCACAGTCCAAAAATTCGTCAACTCCTAGAAACAATTCGCGAAAGTACAACGAACCGTATATTCCCCAAACAAATATCCCCGAATCTCGCTAATTCTGTTCTCCGTAACCGACACAACGACCGACAAACAATCATCTCGAGCGCAAATATATCCCCGAGGTGTACGCCGGCGTTAAATTTCGGCTCCGTCCCGAATCAGTCGGGTCGCGAAGTATTTCGTGCAGCGAACAGGGCTGGAAAAAGATACCACCGTACGGAACGATAATTCTGGATGGCACAGCAAATAGAAGGGGACATTCTACGGGGAAATTTACAGTGCACGGGTTAGCCGACGTGCTAATATGTCGGCCACGATGACATACGCGTACGAGGAACGCGAGAGGGTGAGTCCATCGACGCTCGAATGTGTCCCCAAACGTGGACGTGACCGGACTCCGACTGCCAACAAGGGAAGATTGCATTCCGTATTAGTCCCCTTTCAGCGTCGACTGGCCAACGGTGAATACTGAACACTTGGAAATTTCGCTAACGATAGTCGAATCATGTTGTTGTGTCACTTACGAACGAAACATCCATGGATCCACGTTTACCCTCCATGGTCGGGTTAGCACTGATACGTTGTTGTCAGTTTTTGACACTTGTGTACATAGATGGGGTATTAGGTTTGTTACGTCGGGTGCTTTCGGTAATCTTCGGTGCTGCTCAGGGAGTCACGTGATGTGGACAGTGTGGACTTAACCTGGATCAGAGTTGGGATGTACGTGGATCATCAATTCTCCAAATAATCAAATGTGACGATTGTTAGAGTTTGGACCAAAATTACTAGATTTGGAAGTTCTTGTCAGCTCCCTAGATTTGCATGTACGAAAATTTCGAAAATTCTTGCATCCACAAAAATCTCAAAATTCCTACGATCCCAAATCTCCAAATACCCAAATTTCTACATCTCTGAATATCCAGATTTCCAAATTCCTATATCCCCAAATGCCTACACCCACACATCCCTACATCCCCAAATTGTCACATCTTCCAATCTCTAAATCCCCAAATTCCTATGTTTCCAAATACTCAGATCTTCAAATTCCTACATCCCCAAATGCCTACACCCCCAAAATTCCTACATTCCCAAATTGTCACGTCCTCCAATCTCTAAATCCCCAAATTCCTACGTCTCCAAATCCCTTCATCTCCAAATTTCTACATTCCGAAATCTCTACACCCCCAAATCCCTACATCCCTACCATCTCCAAATTCCGCCACTCTCCAATCTGTAAATCTCCAAATTGCTACATGTCCAAATCCCTAGATACTGAAATATCTTCATCCCTAAATAGACTTCAAATTCTTAACCCAAAGTACATCCCTAAAGTAATTAATAACTCAATTAGAAGCTTAGGTTAGTTAATTGTTACTCCTAGATGATAATAAATGTGGCTAAGAAAGCACGTGATCATCCTCGTTGGAAGAAGCAATTTGGGTGTGTCTGCATACTGCATGCCTAAGCAATTATTTAAGATGGATTCACGGGTGAAGACCAGCGATGACAAAGTGTCGAATACGCAAATGTCCGGCACTAACGAGGGACGATAAAATATCAATCCACTCGTCAGTCACGCACGTGCACAGGTCGGTATTAGCGATATACCAGCATGTCACACCTTTAAGCACTCGGGACACGGGACATTGCGAATTTCCCGTTCCGGCACGGAGTCCCACTTAGCGGCCCACCGAGGATTTCCACGTCACTCGAAACTGGAACGTGCACAGATGTCATCGAAGACAACTATGACGCTTTTGTTTTATCTACCTTCGGCTAAGGTGACACCCTGCCGGTTACCGCTATGTTATTCCTTTCACTAGATCGTTTAATATTTTAATTTGAACACTAGTCAAAATCATATTTTCGTTGAAAATTCTGAAAATCTTTTTTAAACATTTACTGTTTAAATATATTTTCAAGGACATTTTTTTTTTAATTGTGGAATTAAAATCTGTTAATCTACTAATTTGTGTTAGTGTATATGATATATGGTATATATGATATGTGACATGTGATATTCGATATGACATATGATATATGATGCACCATATGTGGTATGCAATGTATGCTATGTGACATGTGATATTCGATATGACATATGATATATGATGCACCATATGTGGTATGCAATATATGCTACAAGTTACATGATATATGGTATATGATGTACGATATATCATATACGATACATGATATTGAATGTCCGATGTATGATATGTGATGCACCATATGTGGTATGCAATGTATGCTACAAGTTATGTGATATACGGTATATGATGAACAATATACATATGATACACGATACATGATATATGATATTTAATGTCCGATGTATATGTGATACACCATATGTGGAAGTTATCATTTCAATTCAAGATTACAATTTTATTTTCGCATACGAGAAAAGGACGAAGAATAAACGCTCGCAGCGCCCCACAGCGGCAAAGGACGCCATGTTGGCGCAAACAAAACGGTTATTAAATGTATCATCGACAGAAATCAGACGCGAGAAAGGAGATTAATTCATGGATTCCAGCGGGTAAACAAAACAGAAAAGAATACCGAAGCTCATCTTTGAGTAAAGACGAGGGAAAGTGCAATAGAGAGCATAAAATCGCTGAGCTAATAATCCGTCTGTCTACTTTTTGCGGAGGTAATGTAATAACATAGCAGTATTATTTTTCTTCTACCAGCCAATTTTTCCTCCGGTTGCGTGCCGGTACATGCGAGCTTTATTTATGAAGACCTAACGAGCTTGGTCAGTACGTAATTTCGCAGATTGTTATATCCACTTGAAGCAAATACAGAACCATTTCGATCGAACTGACCTTGCGGATCCAATAACTCCCGAGATTAAAGGTCTACCACCGGGCACAATTCACTTAACCGATCCTTTGTGCGTTCTTTTTACCGGCTCTTCCACGAAGCCGTGATCATTTTTTAGCCACTTTAGAATAAAACATTTGTTTATCTTCGGAGGAGAATGGGTGATGTTATTTTAGCGTGTTCAGGCGTATTGTGCGAGATACAAGGCTCTTAATTTTGGGATTGAAATATGAGGTTGGTGGATCGAATTTTGGGAAAGGACGAGGAAAATAATTCTGCGTTATTTCGTAAGAAAATTTTGGTAAGAATGAAGTTTGGTGAAATATTGGGGGATATATGAGAGATTTAGAAGGAGATTTGAACAATTTTGGGACTTAATTTGAATAATAGGGAATTTGGAGATTTGGGGATTTGGGGATTTGGAGATTTGGGGATTTGGAGATTTGGGGATTTGGAGATTTGAGGATTTGGAGATTTGGGAATTTGGAGATTTAGAGATTTGGGGATTTGGAGAATTGAGGATTTGGAGATTTGGAGATTTGGAGATTTGGAGATTTGGAGATTTGGAAATTTGAACATTTAGAGATTTGGAGTTTTAGAGATTTGGGGATTTAGAGATTTGGAGATTGGGAGATTTGAAGATTTTGGGATTTGGAGATGTGGAGATTTAGAGATTTGGGGATTTGGGGATTTGAGGATTTGGAGATTTGAGGATTTGGAGATTTGGGAATTTGGAGATTTGGAGATTTAGAAATTTGAACATTTAGAGATTTGGAGATTGGGAGATTTGAAGATTTTGGGATTTGGAGATGTGGAGATTTAGAGATTTGGGGATTTGGAGATTTGGAGCTTAGAGATTTGGAAATTTAGAGATTCAAAGATTTGAAGATTTGGGGTGTTGGGAGATATAAAAATTTGAGGATTTCGGAATTCTGGAATGCACAGATATGGCGTTATATGATTTGGAATTTGGGATTTAGGGTAATGGGAATTTAGAAATCTACAAATTTGAAGAGTTGGGGATTTGTAGACTTATAAGTTTAGAGGTTTAGAGAACTGGAGATTTAGAGATTTGGAAATTTGGAAATATAGAAATGTAGTACTATACAAATTTAGAAAAGTAAAATTTTTGTACTTCAGAAATTTAGAAATATTCTAATTTCAAAATGTAAAAATTCGGAAATGTAATTTAAAAATCTAGAAGTGTAGAATTGCAGAGATTGAAAAATATAAAAATGTACCAATTCATATACAAAAACTTTGAACTCAAATATAAAAACTAGCTTCCTAAATCCTAACTAAAAAAACTCACTCGTACTCCAAAAACCACATTTCCGAATCTAAAACGATTTCAAAACCTATTTGCATCTAAATAAACCAAACAGCGAAAAACCGACAGTGGCGACATCTGAAGCACCGTATGCGGAGATAAAGGTCCTTAAATCGTTAAGAAATCATCGCGTCATTAATTTCCCTGATGTGTTTCGGATCGTACACAGTGTGGTATTTTTCAAAACGCGCGCAATCCACGTTATTTTTGTCCACGGTTCTCCAAGGGACACCGTATAATTGGCAGAGAAAAACGGTGGTCGGGTGCTTTGTTTCCGGAGGGAAATAGATGGTCTCCCTAACGTTCTTCAATCACTGCATCGGCCGTGTGTTTTTGCTTGTTACCGAGTCAGACTGAAATAGCGTTCGAGCAAAGGTGGAGTGGAAAACTGCGGATCAATTTGTAGTGAACTGCAATCAGCTTTTCGAAGCCGGCTTTTTAATTGTGCCAGCTTTCAATATTTTTCCCCTGTGTTATTTGTTTGTATTTCGACAACTGCGCTCCCGAATTCTCGTTTTCGAAACGGTATTGTTTGATTGGAAGTGGTTATTGCACCGGGATTTTTGTTCTATTAACTGCTTGTTTAACTACATATTTCACTGGGCTTAACCTAACTAAACTTTGGGGCAAATTATTTTTGCCATTTTGATGCGTGCAAGTTTTAATGTTACATGTGGTTAATGTTAGAAATTGGTTAAGAAGCTTTTGAGAGCTTGACTTCACTGCTTACGACGCCATATTGGCTTTTATCCAGGCTCCGTCGGTCAGGTAGAGAATTAAAATGGTAGAACGTTCATGTACTTGAAAACTTTATGTAGTTACTTCATGTTTTGTACTTGAAAACAGATGTTTATTCTAGTAAACGACATAGAATCACTTTTACACTCATAAGTGTAATTAAATTATAGAGAATCTCAAATTCATGTATAACTGGATTCCTAAGATTAACATATGTTCCATGTCAAACATGTCAAGTATCAATATCGTTTAACACTAATATTATAACATACATAAATAATATTAGATACATTATGTATATTATTATGTACATTATGTATAATATTACAAGATATAAATACTACAACACTATCAATATTAGTGTCAGGTATATGTGGGGTGTGCTAACAATAAACGTACATATGATCACATATGATAACATAACATGTCACATATGATATATGTAACATAACATGTTACATATGATACATATGATAACATAACATGTCACGTATGATACATATGATAACATAACATGTCACACATGATACATATGATAACATAACATGTCACACATGATACATATGATAACATAACATGTCACATATGATACATCTGATAACATAACATGTCACATATGATACATATGATAACATAACATGTCACATATGATACATATAACATAACATGTCACATATGATACATCTGATAACATAACACGTCACATATGATATATACGATAACATAAATTAGTTTCAAACAATAATGCTTACTATTGAATCAATTGAAATTCTTGTTTGAACATCAAACCTTACTCAAATTTATTTATTTTCAGTCATATTTTAAACAAACTCGTACACAATTTTGTTAAATTGTCGTTTGAATTTATGAACATGAAGAAAGAGTTACTAAAATAAAATTTACGTGTACCTTGAATGAAGAGGCCTAATAGTTACGGACGGAAACGTATGCCGTGAATCAACCATAACAGAGCCGATGGATGTTCGATGACGTAGAAGAAACATTATTTGACAGACTGCTCGCTTTTATAACGAGCAGCACGTGTGTGTTGATCGCGGAAAAACGAGCTTGAAAAAGGACGCACGAGGGGAAAACCGATATCGTAATTTATTTCGCTCGACCGCCGAACGAGTTTTCGAAAATCCTGCCAACGAACAACCTCGTTGCAGGAGCTGGATTTTTGGTAATATTTACCGTGACGTATAACTCTTGTTACGTTACTGATCGACCATTTTCAGTAATATGATACTCGTGTAACTTTAGTCGAAATTTGTTGTGATTAATTTATCGAGCGTGTTTTATTAATATTTTACTGTCGCGACAGCTGACAGATTTCAGTTATTTATTAGGCGATACGAGTTCATTTTTTTTATGTGCAATTTGAGGAAAATTGAGAAGTTGCAGATATAGCTATTTCACGTTTTAAAATTTTGGAATTATAAGGGTAGTAAATTTATAAGTTTTGTGAATTTTTCATAGAGGTTGTAGAATTTAAAAAATTTTACAATGCTTCTAAAATTTCTAAGATGTCGAAATTTTCTAAATTTTCCAAACTTTATAAATTTGCTAAGTTTTAAAATTCTCAAGTTTTCAGAAATTCAGAAACCTAGAAGTCTATAAATTTAGAAATCTAAAAATCCAGTATCTCTATAAATTTACAAGTCTCAAAGTATTTATAATTTGTAAATTTACAATTCCAAAGATCTAAAAATCTAAAAACCTAAAAATCAAAGAATGATTAAACTCAAAAATATAAAAATATAAAATTGTGCAAAACTAACAAATCTGCCTTTAAACGTATAAACGTGCACACGCTGTATTGGCAAGAAACCTCGACGCAATAACGCATGTACGTAACAGCCGTAGACCGTTTAGCCATTCGTTTCAGATAAACAGGGGAACGGCAATTAAAAAGAAAAGAAAAACGAACGGTCTCAAAGTGTTTTCCAATGAAACGATTCACAGTTAGAAGAGCGAAGGAAACTCGTGGCGGGACGGAGAACATCCTTGCTGTGGAATGGGATAGACAGCAAAACATGGTGGGACGTGGTGCAACCGTAGGATATGGAAAATACCAGAGGCCAGGTTATTAACAATATCGCGTATCCCGGTAATTCTATTGTAACGTTCTCCCTCTCGCGTGCTCGACACACATAGCCGAGACGTATTGTTCGTGGATTCCACGAGGTTTTCACATAATGATACGTGGACGCTGCTATGCGCTCTGTAAACTGACGCTTAATGGAACGATTTCGTGCACTCCGTGGCCAAGCTACTATCGTCCGTGTTAAACAACAAGGTTACATCTACAAATTCTGAATTCGAGTCGTTTATCTTGAAAGTGGGACATTTTCGAAAAACCGAAGATAATATATAAAACAGCATGATTTTATCTGTAATCTATAGTGAAAATAATTGAGAAGACTCGCATCGTAAATTAAGTCAGGCTAAATTTCTTTAGGTGATCATAATTTATCGAATAGGGTTAGATAATAGTGTCCACGTTTTGAACAGGTGGCAGAAATATGCTAATGTGTGATATAATATGTTAATACGACTCGAGATCGTAACTCGAATGAGTTAACTCGTTCTTTATAGTTACCAATTTCATAATAGTCGCAATACTCTTGCTTGGCCAAAAATGTGTAATAAATTAACAACCGTAGGTGCTGCGCGAAATAAATCGAGGTTAACGTGTCACGTTTGGGACAGGAATTTCTTTCGAGTGGTTTTGGGGTTTGGAAGTAAAGTTCAATGATGGTTGATTTATAATGGTCACAATGTTCTTTTGCAACACCTGCACCCTGTGCGTAGGTATAACCTAAAAACACTTCGTCCGAAGCTCCTTGAACACTTCCATTCATTTTGGTAAATATACTTTAAAGTGGTTCTGGGTGTCCTAGAAAATAACAAGTGGTCTAAATACTAAATAATCCGTGGAACCAGGTATGTAGCCCTTATTTGGACCATCCGACGCTTAAAACTATGGCGGCCATTGCACGATGGAGTTTCATAACTTATGATAAAATCTTTTAATGTCAGCAATGGTTAAGCTTGATGTACAGATCATTGTTAAAATACTAAAATAAACGGTAAAATCTTTTAAGATGAAATAAGTAAAACACGTTGTACAAGATAACGTTAAAGGTAACAATATGGCGACTACTTCCCTCGACATCACTTCTTCCTGAATCATAATTTCATTCTATTAGGGTAAACCTAACTCTATACTTAGCTCATATAAAACTAACTAGCTAATACACCCCAACTTGTATTTAAACCATTTTCTCTATACGGCATTAGAACTTCCATTATTGGACCATGCGTCCCTTAAAACCATACTTGTCTTATAACCATACGTGTTGTTATATCATGCGATATTGCTATATCTACTTCCCATAAACATTTAAAAAATATCGAAGTGACAGTATGAAAATTTACGCCACTTCCTCTACAGAGAAGTTTGCAACACACGAAAGAAAAGGTAAATCGATTTTTTAAAATTTCCTCGATCTAGGGTGAAATCCCGAGCTTGACTCTATAGTCCAAAGCTCTCTTCCAACACCTCTCATTTGAGAGTTCTAGGGATATTTCGTGAAGAGAAAGAATTCCTTCGGGGAGGAATACATTTTGCAGCATCGACCTTTCACGATGCGAAGCGTGAGAGGAGATACGTTAACTGGACTCGATAATAGCCGGTGGATTAGCGAGGCTAGGGGATTTTCCAGAGGCGGCGAGCGGTGATCGTCCACGCGCTGCTCCGACCGTTAGAAAGTTCTTCGTCTCGAAGGCGAAGGAGAGTGCAATTCGAATTCCATCCGCGTGTTGCAGCAACCAGGTAGGTAGAAGTCAAGATAAATAGCATGGATCCGTGTCGTAAAGTATCTGGATGCGAATATGGTTACCAGCCGTCCGGACTATCGTTCGGAGGATTTAGTACGCTCGCCTGTTCCGAGTTCAAATCGATAAATAAATCGGTTTACCAACTCCACGGATCTGGTGGCTAACGTTTTATATCGACGGTTATCAATAATACCGCGGCTCAGCTTTTACAAGCTGATTGTGTTAACACCAGGGCCAGATGGGTCTGACGGACCCCGTAACGTACTTATCGGATGCTACGGCAATGATAAATGATATCGTTTATTTGGACTTGGCCGTATTTGGACTGATATGGCATGTTTACTTTGATGATTGAGAATTATAATTTTTTTGTGCATTCGGTTTTTTTGATAAGATAGGTATATTGTTTTTTTGGGACTGTCTATATCTTTGTTTGTGTTAGTTGAGGTGAAGTGAAAATTTGTGGAGATTTTTACTTCTTTGTGTTGCAAAAATAAAGAAGGAACGAAATTCGAATATTTGTGAATTTGGTAGTTTTGTGGACATGATATAGAAATGTCAGATTTTCAAATTGATATGTTTGAAAATTTGGATAAATAGAAATTTGAAAATTTACATATTTAAATGTTAACAATTTAAATCTTAACAAACTTTTTAGTTAAAAATCTCAAGAATTTGGAACTTTAAAATTGAAAAATTCACAAATTTTAAATTTAAAAAATTAAATTTGCGAACTTGAAAATGTAGGAATTAAAAATGTTTAAATTAAAAAATTGCGTTTGTTACTGATTCTACTTCTATCAAATTGATTTACAGCCTATGATAAATTTATGCTATGATAAATTTCAGCAGGGATTTAGGTGGGATAAAAAAAACTTGTTAGGGAGAAGGCACTTTATCAATCAACGACTGACAGCAATTAATCTCCATCTTAACGTCTGCCAAAAAAAATATGTCTGACATTTGCGATGCAATTTTAGAGGCAAATATACGATGACTCTTTTTCATCTCTTTCATACAAGTCTGAAAATTTCGAAAAAATAAGATTGAAATATATCGAAAAATAATTGAAACAGTTAAATAAACAAATGTATATATTTTACAGAAATATCAGATGGATATTTAGTCATATGGCTATTTGCCCATTTGATCCTTTAGATATATAGCCATTTAGCTATCTGATTATTTCGATACTTGAATCACATAAATACTTATTCATTCCAATATCATTTAGATCATTTGAATATATCATCACATGAATTCCAATATATGATCATTTTGATACTAGGTCCTCGGGATACATGACCATCTCTAAATGCCGGTAAAATCCAATCGCACGATGATCTTCTCGATCAGGTATTTCATCGCGTCCGATTAAAGGTGTATCGAACCGATCTAAAATGTCGCGAAGCGAATGACGCCGGCTGCGAAGCGTCATTAGCCGTATTCCAATTTACCGTCCGCCATCGTGACCCACCGGCCGCCATCAATGCCACTGACACGAGGGCAGACATCTCGTTACAAATAATACGCGTTCCCTTTTCACCGGGCTGATAGAACAGAGACGGAGGAGAGAAATCACGGGGAAGAAACGATAATGGAGACACAAGACACTCGCTCGATTGAACGACCGTACACGCGTAAACCTACAGGCTCGTTCAAAAGAAATACTCGGTGAAAATTAGGCGAAATATATTTTTCAATACTTCAGAAATTTTTTATATGGCGCTATTGCTGTCTCTTACGAACTATTATTACTTTAATCTTAATTAGATTTTGGCAATATAGGCATGTTGCGAGTAAGGAATTCAAGGATGTGGAGATTTAAGGAGTTGGGAATTAAAGGACATGGAGTTATGGATACAATGATGTAATAATTTAAGGAAATAGATTTAAGGAGATATAAGGGTATAGGGATATAAGAATTTTGGGATATAGTAATTTATAATCTAGAGATATGTGGATCCAGATCTATGCACATGGGAATCTAGGGATATAAGAATGTATAGATATTGGAATCTAGGGACATAGGAACCGAAGAGTCTCAAAATCAAAAATTCTAGAAATCTAGAAATCTTGTTATCTAGAAATCTACGAGTCCATGAACCTAGTAATTTGTGGATACACCTATCTCGTAATCTAGGGACATATAGATACAGTAATCTAGGGATACAGACCCTTAGGAACACAGAAATTTACAAATCTACAAATATAGAAACCTTGAAATTAAAAAATCTTGATATCCGAAAATCTAAAAATCCATGAATTTATGAATCTAGTAATTAAGGAGTCCTAGTAATTTACGAATATAGCAATCTAGTGTCATAGAAACCTCGAGTACTAGAGATATTCGGATCAAAAAAACTTGTAGGTGTTGTGCCTACAATGTGACCGTTCTGTTCTCAGTGGAAATATTTAGCCCACATGTTAGTTCGTCACGTGACATGACGTGCATCACGTGACAACAGTATATCAACGCACGCGAAACCAACGATATCAGTTTACGAACGAAATATCGCATTATATGACAAATCATTCGAGCAATAGATTGCGTATTGTCACACGAGGAACAATAATTTTGAATGAGCCTGTAGATCGAGGGAGAGACACAGCGAACGAGTGCAACGCGATCCCGTTCGTTGGTTTCCTCGTGACATATCACGAAAGGTTTCGCCATAATGCCAGAATGTGCTTCGACACGGCCTCACCGCTTATTATAGTATAGCTAGTCGCTCGAGTTAAAGGGCAATCCTCCTCGCGCGAATCGGAGCAGTTTTGCGAAAGCGATTTTCTTCGACGTCCAATGAACCTTTAGATATAAATCCTGGCCTAGTCACTTTTCTCACGAACCTGTTATGTCCGTGCCATTTATTTATCGATCAGGTATCGAAACTTGGATAAATAGGTATCGGATTTAAACTGATGTATTATCGGAAGGAAATTAGGGAAGGTTATAGATGCACTAGGAGTGGTGTTCTTTCTGGGGAAAATGGCGATATACCCTAGGTGAAGGAGGGAGGTGTATTGGAGGATGAATTGTTTATTGTAATGCGTAAGAGCCGATGTGAATTATGGCTTGTTCGTGTAGCGAAAATTTGGAAGGTGGAAAATTTTAAGATCTAGGGAGTTTGGAAAATTTGAGAAATCTGGGGAATTTGGAAAATTTGAAGAATCTGGGGAATTAAGAAAATTGAAGGAATCTGGAGAATTTGGAAAATTTGAAGAATTTGGGAAATTTGGGCAAGTAGAGGAATCTGGAGAATATGAGCAACTGGGGGAATTTGGGGAATTTGAGAAGTATTTAAATTTGGAGAATTTGGAGAATGTGAAGAATTTCAAGAATTCTGGAAACTCGGAAAATTTGAGGGTTTAAAAATTTGAAAATTGAGAAGTTGGAAAAATTGAAAAATTGAAAAATTGAAGGATTGAAAAATTGAAAAGTTGAAAAATTGAAAAATTGAAAAATGGAAAATTGAAAATTTGAAAAATTGAAAAATTAAGATTTGAAGAATTGAAGAATTGAAAAATTGAAAAATTGAAAAATTGAAGATTTGAAGATTTGAAGAATTGAAAAACTGAAAAATTGAAAACTTGAAAAATTGAAAAATGGAAAATTGAAAATTTGAAGAATTGAAGAATTGAAAAATGGTAAATTGAAAAATTGAAAAATTGAAACTTGAAAAATTTGAAAACCTTGAAGTTCTGAGATTTTGAAATGTTAAAAAGTGAAAACTTGAAAACAACGAAATTCTAAAATTTCGAAATACCAAAGCTTTTCAGTAAAAATACATAAATCGGCGAATATGAGAAAATTCGAGAAGTCGTTTATCTCGAGTCATAAATCAACGGACTGCCCTAGAACGAGAGATGAATCATCAAGGGCAAAGAGTGACGCTTTTTCCACCCGGTATTCTTAGAACGCGTGAATCGACGCTGATGCAAGGCTATGGAACATGAATCAAAGTCGATGCACACAGAATATCCAACGTTTACTCGCTATTCGGAATCAGGGTGTGCCGTTTGACGACGTTCGGTTTGAAAAATCAAGCAAGTGATTCGAGCGTGGGCAGGTTGGACTGCGGTTAGGTTAGGTTAGGTTGACGACATGGCAGCCACTTTCGACTGGTGTCTACACCGTTAATCGTCCCACTGCTCAATTATCAACCACTAGGCGATCTTTAATATGCACGTCTAATTGGAAGCTAGTAAAAGCTATTTCCAGATATAAAAAAAAAGTATCTGTATGTGGATATTGGTTATCGATGACCTAATTTCTGGCAACGTGTGTCTGCAGCGGGAAGCTAGCTACGAGATACCTTTCCAGAACCCGTAAATACGGGCTCATATTTATTAACGAGTTTTCTGCAATCGGAACTTTCGTGTTTCCTTCGGATTAATAATCGACGTAAGAAATGATTGGCTTATATCTGATATTTAGTCATTTAATCTTAATGAGGAAATCTTTAATTTTTCCAATTTCAAAAATTCTTAAATTTTAATATTTCTCAAATTTTTGTTATTTTTTAAAGTTCTAGTTTTCCCGATTTTCAAAATCATTTAATTGCAATATTCCTCAAATTTGTAAATGTCGAAATTCCTAAATTTCCAAAATCCCTAGGCTTTCAAACATCCAAAATCCCCAAATTCTAATAATCCTAAAATTTCTACATTCCTAGAAATTTGCAAAATCCCTAGTTTTATAAACTCCAAAGTTCCCAAAATCCCTAGATCTGCAAATTCCCAACATCAGAACTTCTGAATTTCCCCAAATCCTCCATTACTCAAAATTCGTAAATTCCATTATCACCAAATTCTCAAAAATCGAAATTTACAATTTCTGAAAATCCCTAGACCCTCAAAATCCCTAGATCTCTAAATTCCCAAAATCTCTACAGCTCCAAACTTTGAAAATCCCTAGATCTCCGAATTCCCAAAATCCCTATATCACCAAATTTCCAAAATCCCTGTATCTTCAAATTCCGAAAATCCCTAGATCTCCAATTCCTCAAAATCTCTATATCTCCAAATTTCCAAAGTCCCTAGATCTCCAAATCCTAAAATCGCTATATCTCCAAATTTCCAAAATCTCCAGATCTCCAAACCTCGAAAATCCCTAGATCTCTAAATTTTCAAAATTTCGATATCTCCCAATTTCCAAAATCCCTAGATCTCTAAATTTCCAAAATCTCTACAGCTCCAAACTTTGAAAATCTCTAGATCTCCAAATTCCCAAAATCCCTATATCACCAAATTTCCAAAATCCCTGTATCTTCAAATTCCGAAAATCCCTAGATCTCTAAATTCCCAAAATCTCTATATCTCCAAATGTCCAAAGTCCCTAGATCTCCAAACCTCGAAAATCCCTAGATCTCTAAATTTTCAAAATTTCTATATCTCCCAATTTCCAAAATCCCTAGATCTCCAAATTCCCAAAATCTCTACATCTCCAAATTTCCAAAGTCCCTAGATCTCCAAATTCTAAATCCCTGTATCTCCAAATTTCCAAAATCGCTATATCACAAAATTCCCCAAATTCCCATACACCTATTGCACAGTCCCCAAATCCCTACATAAAAAATTTCCAAATCCTCAAAACTGAAAATTCCTAGAATTAAAAAATTTCCGTCTAAATTTCCAATATACAAATATTTGTAAAATTAAAGAAACTAAACGATCCTAATCTACCGATATAATTAGATTAATCCGAAGAAATAGAAGATTCAAGCGGATGTCATAGAAGACACCATGGACGTGCCGGGAAAAGAGACATCGTGTTAAGAGGAACATTTATCATATTAGTAGCCAAACGGCTTTCTACAGCCGCGTAAAACCACGTTGCTTTCTCTTCGGCTGGCTCCACAGCTAATTAGCTCCGCGGCTTTCGCGCTATCGAGATTTTCTGCGGCGAGCGTGAACCTGCATAAATTCGACGGACTTTTTAACGCAGGCATATGCACGTAGAAAACTGCAGTGAAATCGATAATGCGGGAATATCGCGCGATTACACGTGAAATACCGGACACGTCGATTAACCTCTTGGATATTTTTGACGACAGTGCTTCGTCATGCGTCTCTTTCACCGAAGGTGCAGTATCGGCTGCTGACGCCTTTCACGGGAGAAAACCGGGATACAGGGGAAACGGGATATGCAGCTTTTCTACGAAATTATTTATGAAATCGGTCATCCTCTGAAAGCTGGCAATATCGCCTCTTTGCTCGTATATCATCTCTGTGTTTGAATTATACGCAGATAAATAAACAATTACTAGATACTTATATTTCTAGTTTATTATACTTCAACAGCCATAAATGGTCATATCAATAGACACCAGTATGGCAATATATCAAGATTGCAATATACGTAGATTCCAACATGTATTCCATAATCATACCGTTCAGTATACCTAGATTTTACTAAACCTGGTTGACGTTATCTCCGAACCTTGACAAGATCTAGATATTTCTACACTTCGAAAATACTCAGATATCCCTAGATCCTGAAAAGGATATCGATACATCCCTAGATTACAATATATCTTCAGATCCTTAGACTCCATTATACATAGGAACCACAGCACTACTATATTACAATATCACTGGATTGCAAGCAGTATGCAATACAATATCCCTAGATTCGCAAGGTGGTTATAAAAAGAGGATATTTTTCCGACGGTGTGTTTTCGATGGCGCGAATAACCGAAGTTCGATGGGGCCGAAAGTAATCCACAGAGTCACGATCGCGGAGATCCAGTAATTATATAGCAGTACACGTCGGTGTGCACGGCGTTTTATGACGCGCGTGTACACCGTACTCCGCAACATCGCATCAACATAACGGACGAAGCTAACTGCTTTGCATATTCGAAGGCAACCGTGTCAAACAGAATGTTCGTTCGTGTCGGGAACTCATTCTCATTAATTTGCTTTTTAACACGCGCTCACGCTACGGCGACAATCATCGCCGGCGAATTCGTATTAAACAATAAATCGAACGGCGATACGCGCGCCGCCACGGTGTCCGCTGAACGAAACTCCATTTGCCTTTACGAATGTTCGACTAGTTACTTTTACGTTAGAGATAAAGTGTAAATATGGGATATTGTGACAACGGGGTAGTGGAATATTGAATTTTCGGAGTATTGGGATAATGGAAATATGGGGATATTGGATTTAAGAAATAGAACCTAGGGAAATTAGTTTCAAGAAATATTGAGATCTAGGGAGACTGGGGTATTCAGGTATAGAGATATTCAGATCCACAAATATTACTATCACTGATGTAGGGATTTGAGGATGTTAGTATCCTGAAATATTGATATCTGTGGATATTGGGATCTTTAATGATGTTACAACTACATCTGAGGTGTTCCAAGTAACAAATATCAAATATCCGCTATGTTAAACATTTCAAGCAGTTACTATTTTTCCGGATTAAAAGGATTATATAGAAAATGAATACATGTCCTAAATGGTTCAAGTACTGACTATATTTTTCGAAATGAAAGAAAGATCCTGGAGAAAGTGAATGCAAAAGGATCAACTCGGTGTAACAATAAATAGCAGTGGAAAATCACACGCGTAAACTGACCGCTTCATTTCGCGTGAGTAATTGCAAGTCAATGGGGCGTTACCGCGGAAATTACAGTCATAGTCGTCCATCATCGTCATCAATGACACACGAATGACGAAGTATAATCGTTGATCACCGCGTTAAATCTGCCGGAAACGTTAATTTATATTTTTATCGGTTTTTTAATTACAGTCATCACAGTCGATTCGGTCACATTTTATTACTTGAAACTCTTTCGATCACATACTGCAGTAATCATTCTCTATAAATAAATCTTTCGGATCTGAACTCTTGCGATATATATACATTTTGGATATACATCCTACAGGATATTCTTGCTTATATCGAATTCCAAATAGTACATATAATAGTGCAGTATAATTTCAAATAGGACAATGTACCGATGTCAACCCACGAGTTGGTGACCCAGGTTAGAGCTACTATTCAGAATAGAAAAATGGATATTATAAGGTTAATGGCGGCGGAGACAAGTCTGCGCAATGTGCGTCACGAGACAATAATATAACAAAGAGGTTAAGCTTCATGAAGCTACCGAAATTCAAATCTAATTATAAAAGCAGCCGATCAATATTCAATACATTAAGTCTGGTTCTCAACTCTTCAACTCTTATTCTTAACACGTTGACTGCAGTTGAAAATTTCATTGGGTAACTACTTTATTTGTGACATTACTGAATAGAGTATGTTATATAAATTAGCTACAGTTTCAGATAGTTGATACGAGTATTTTTAATTAGATAAACGAACAAATTCTTAATTACATATGTGATATTCGTATGAAACTTTAATCGTTACCTATATGTGGCAATTAAAGTAAGTGACAAATTATACAGGAGTCTTTCGAAAAAAAAATGGTACTCCTGATGTGTCGATTAACTTATTTCGCATAATAAGAACGTTAACTGTAAGTAGATGTATTATGTGTTTATTGTATGATAAACGTGCAGTTAACACGAGTGTTACGAACGTTTTCATTATAGTTTTAACTTGATTAGAGGTTAAGTTTTCGTTACGTGTTAAGCTTCCATTATAAATAGAAGTCTTACGATATTGTAATATTAGTTTATATTAATTGTTTGCATCACATGATCTATATGTGTTAACAATAATTATAGTAATTATTAAATGTATGTATATATTACACCTGTATTAATTATTTACATTATTTAATATGTACATACACGAACACAGCATTAGTAATTATTCGAATTATTTAACGTAAACACAGATGATAGCCATTCATATTAATTATTTACCCAGCTCAACGTATGTAAACAACAGCAACGTGTGTCAACTATTTGCATTATTGGCTCCATTAACACAATTCATGCACATTAATTATAATAATTACACATAACTTCCATTTGCAATAAAAATTGAAAGAAGACCTTGTAGCAGAAAACAACGAAACAGCGTGATAACGAAAACGTCCGTAATTACATAAGTTATCCCGTGCATAAATAATTACGTAAGTGGATTGAAATTTGCCATTAGCATTGTGAGGATTATTAAGGATGCTTCACTTCTTGCTTCCAGTTCCCGGTAAAGTGTTAACGATATTTCTTCCGTTTTTATTTGCCCGTAATTAGCAGATTAAATGCAACTAGTGGTCATTATTGACCACCAGGGTAGCCAACGTGTTGAGCAGCGAGTAGGGAACAGTAAGTAGGATCTCATTCGTACGCGATAGCCTATGTGGAACGTACAGTCACGAGCAAATCTGTCTTCCCAAGGAAATATATCACACCCGAACGTAAAATATGGCACCCTCTAGTTACTTTTCACAGATTTTTAGTAGTGACCGACGAATTTGGGGACATGGGATTTTGGGAATTTTTAGATTGAGGGATTTGGGAATTTTTGTACTTTGGAATTTTGGGATTTTGAAAATTGGGGATTTGGAAATTCTGGAATTTGGGGATTTAGGGAATTTTGGGATTTTGAAGATTGGAGAATTGGGGATTTGGAGATTTGGGAATTCTGGAATTTGGGGATTTAGGGAATTTTGGGATTTTGATGATTGGAGAATTGGGGATTTGGAGATTTGGAAATTCTGGAATTTGGGGATTCTTGTATTTGGGGATTTAGGGAATTTCGGATTGAATTTAGGAGTTTTAGAATTTTAGCACTTCAGGATTGGGGATTTGGGGATTTAGGGACGTTGAAATTTTAGAACTTTGGCATTTGGAGATTTAGGGAATTTTAGATTTATGGATACGAAGATATAGGAATTTAGGAATTTTAGAATTTTGGAATTGGGATTTGGGAATTTGGGTATTTAGGGACACTGAAGTTTGAGAACATTCACATTTGGATTTTAGGGAATTTCAGATTTATGAATATAGAGATATAGGAATTTTAAAACTTTAGAATTTTGCAATTGTGAATTTGGGGATTTGGAGATTTTGGATTTCTGGAATTTAAGAATTTTCGTATTTGGGGATTTGGGAAATTTTGAATTTGTGAATACAGAGATATAGGAATCTAGGAATTTTTGAATTTTGGGATTTGAGAATTTGGAAATTTTGTGATATAGGGATATAGAGATACAGAAATTTTAGTAATTTCGCTCTTGGTAATCTGGGGATTTGAGAAATTTGGTATGTAAAGAACTTGCTATGTTAGGAATTAGCGTATTGAAATCTAGGACTTGCAAATCTAGGGATTTCAGAATGTAGACAATTTAGAGATTTGGGAATCTAGGGATTTAAGAGTGTATAGATATGAAAATCTAGGGATTTGGTAATGCAGAGACTTGGACATCAAGGGATTTCAAGACCTAGGGATTTATGAATGTAGTTATTTGATTATTTAAGGATTTGGGAATCTAGGGATTTGAGAATGTAGGAATTTGGAAATCTAGACCTACAAATATGAGAATCTAGGGACAAGGGAATGAAGATGTTCGAAAATCAGAATAATCAGAATAATTTGCAAATTTAGGAATCAGAAAATTTTGAATATAGGAATTTATCCTAGGAATTTTTCAAAAAGCTGTACATTACAGAATTTCCAAATCAGAAAATTAAAAAACTTGATAATCAGAAAATTAGAAAACTTGAAAATCAAAAGGTTTGAAAACTTAAGAACCTGTAACTTCAACAATAAGAAGCTTCCCAAATGAGAAAATTTAAAAGCTCGAAAAGCAAAAAATTGGAAGATTCGGAAGCTCGAAAAGTTGAAAATTTGAGTGTTAAAAAATTAAAGAATTCAGAAGTTTGTATATATATAAAAATTGTAGAATTGCAAAATGGTGAAGTACGCATAGGTATTATTAATATGCAATGAAAAGCAACGTTGTACCCGAGTGTACGTAGCTGTACATGCGGTTATTATAAGCGAGATCTGTGCCCATATACGATAACTGTGCCGCTCTCCAGTTATGGCTCCTCTCTTTTTCTCCCTACCCTTCTTCTACAGCTTCTCCCCTCGTTACATCGCGCTTCTTTTCGTCATAAATGTGAATACGTCTTTACTTAATGCAAGACGCTTATTACAAGCGTCCCGCAACCATCTTATTCTCAACCTACTGGCTCACAAAATGGCCGCGATCAAAAACTCGAACTTTATGCATATGAATGTACTGCATAAACATATCATAAACCTATAACAATCTCCATCTTTTTGTTCTTTTTATTGTGGAGCTATATAGGACAGGTTTGTATAAGAGATTCTGTATATTTAATACAAAATGAGGTTACTTTTAAAAAATTAAAGAGAGAAATTTATTATGGAAATTTTTTTAAATTAAGTTTATTATTTTTGGAAAATTTTTAAATTTCTTATTCGGGTCAGATTATTAAGCATATTTTAAGTAAAATTATTAAATTCATTATTTTTGTGAAATTATTAAATTTATTATTTTTGTGAAATTAACTCTAACTGACTAAAATTGAAACTTATGTATGTACTTATACATAAATATACATAAATGTATGTATTATTATAACAGATTATATAATATTATTATTATATTATTACTGCTATTCTGAGTATTATAAATGTACTTATAAATATACCATATTATATATCTGTTAAATTAAAAATTTTGTATTATAAGTAAATTTTGTATGATCAAAATAAGTCAATGAATTGAAAAATTTTTTGAGAAATTGAATTAGATTTTTAATAACTTGATGTAATAATATATAAAGTTGAATAATGTTTGTGCAACGCTTGCTTTTTTCCGAATGAACACATTTCGTTATCCGTGTTCAGAAAGCGGCTTAGGGAATTGGATTCACGACCTCGAGACAGTCGACGTTTTCACTTGTCTTAACACATTTCCTACGGATTACGTACAACTACGAGTTACATGAACGTTGCGTTATCGACAAAGTACACACCAAACCCTATTTCCATGCAGATGCGTCTATCTGTGTTTTCAACTGCTACACGATAGTCTAGTGACTAATCTCCGAATTTCAGAATTCACGAATTTTGCAATTTAGGAATTTGGTGAATTAGCATTTTCGATATTTTTTATTTGGAGAGTACAGTGTTTGGGAGATTTGGTCATTTGGATTAGTAGGATTTTGGAAATTTGGGGATTTGGGGATTTGGGAATTTTGGGATTTTTGGGATTTTTGGGATTTTTGGGATTTTTGGGATTTTTGGGATTTTTGGGATTTGGGAATTTTGAGATTTGGGAATTTTGGGATTTGGGGATTTGGGAATTTTGGGATATGGGATTTGGGAATTTTGGGATAGGGGAATTTTAGGATAGGGGAATTTTGAGATTTGGGAATTTTGGGATTTGGGAATTTTGGGATTTGGGAATTTTGGGATTTGGGAATTTTGAGATTTGGAAATTTGGAAATTTTGGGATTTGGGGCTTGGGAACTTTGGGATTTGGGAATTTTGAGATTTGGAAATTTGGGAATTTGAAGATTATGGAATTTGGAAATTTGGAATTTTTGGAATTTAGGAATTTAGGAATTTAGGAATTTTGGAATTTGGAAAATTTGGGATTTGGGAATTTGGGAATTTGAGAATTTGGGAATTAGGTAAATTAGAATCTTGAAAATTAGAAATTTATATAAATTGGAATTTTGGAAATTTGGGAATTTGGTGATTTTAGAATTGAGGGATTTAGGAATTTGGGAATTTGGGAATTTGAGAATTTGGAAATTTGTTAAATTAGGATTTTCCAGATTTGGCAATTAAATAAATTAGGATTTCGGAAGTTTAGAAATATGACAATTTGGGGATTAGGTAAATTGTGATTTTGGAAATTTGGGAATTTGGTAAATTAGAATTTCTGAGATTTGGGAATTAAATAAATTGGGATCATAAAAATTTGAAAATTCTGTTAATAAAAATTATGGATGTTTGGTAATTTGGCAATTAGGTACATTAAAATTTGAAAAATTTGGAAATTAGGTAAATTAGAATTTTGGAAACTTGAGATTTAGAGAAATCAAAATCTTGGAAACTGGAGAAGTGGGAAGATTAGGATTTTGTAAGTTTCAGAATTTGGGAATTATGTAATTCAAAACTTTGGAATTTCACAAATTTTCAAATTACTAAATTGTCAATTTTTTTAATTCCCAAATTACTAAGTTCCCAAATTTGTAAATTTGCAAATTTCCAAATTCCACATTCTCAAATTTGTAAATTTCCAAATTCCACACTCGCAAATTTCCAAATTTCCAAATTTTCAAATTCTCATGTTTCGAAATTTTCAAATTCCACATTCTCAAATTTCCAAATGTTCAAATGTCCAATTCCACATTCTCAAATTTCCAAATGTTCAAATTATCAAATTTTCAACTTGTCAAATTTCCAAACTCTACATTCTCAAATTTCCAAATTGCCAAATTATCAAATTTTCGAATTCCCAAATTTCCAAATCCCCAGACCTAGACACCTATCCTCCCTCCAAAACGCACCACTCCCAACGCAGTCACCGACTCAACATGTCACCGTGTAACACCGTCGCTGATTTTCCATTTTCGAAACGTCGGTATATCCGCGAGCTGAAACTCGCGAGCGTACAAACCGATTTCAAGCCGATAGTTCGCGAATGGCTCCGTGATCGAGTAGTGTTCGAAGCCGCAAAACGTTTCATCGAGCGACAGTACTCGCGTGCGTGAGGCGTTGAATGAACGCCGCGGAAATTGAAACGTCGAATCGTTTCAGCAGAAGTTGCAGTAGGGGAAACGAATCGGGAAAGAGGTGGAGAGAAAAAGGGGGGAAAAGGGAGGACAAGAAATGTCCTCGAGACGCTTACTACGCTCCATTAATTTTATTACGGACCAGCGAGTACGCGAATTCGCGTCTCGAACCGACGTCGACAGGTATTCCGTTAATGAAACTAAAACACACGCATACAAATGTGTCCACATACTTGTATGCTCATTCATGTCCCGCTCGAGACGGTCGTAGTTCAGTACTCGGAAAATTATGTGGAGCGATATATGCGTTTACTTTTATTTCTTTGTTTTATCTAATGGTTCACATGTGGACGTCATATGTGGACTGGTGCTAACTTCACTTATTTTCATTCGCATTATGTTTTTGAATTTTTGTTCAATTTTTGGAATTTTTTCGATATGGGAATTTGGGAATGTGGGAATATAGGAATCTAGGGATATTTGGAGATATGGAGGTGTGGCGATATAGAGATATCTGAGGATATCTGGGGATATGGAAGATATGGAGATATCTGGAGATATCTGAGGATATGGAGATATGGAGATATGAAGATATGGAGATATGTGGAGATATGTGGAGATATCTGAGGATATCTGGAGCTATGAAGATATGGAGATATGGATATATCTGGGGATATAGATTTCTGAGAAAGTAGTCAGTCTGGAGACGTAGAGATTTAGAAATATAGGAATCCAGAAAAATTGGAATCTAGAGATATGGGAACCTTGAGACATAGAACTAGAAGTAGTCAATCTGGAGACATAGGAATTTGGGAAAATAGGAATCTAGGAATGTAGGGATCTAGAGATGTGAGAATCTGAAGATATAGAACTCTGAGAAAGTAGTCAATCTGGAAACTTAAGAATTTCGAAGTATAGGAATCTAGGGACGTAACGATCTGGAGATATGGGAACCTTGAGACATAGAACCCTGAGAGAATAGTCAATCTCCAGACATAATAATTTGAGAACATAGGAATTTAGAGATATCCCCATAGCTCAACATCCCTATCTTGAGACGTGACAATCTGAGCTAATAAAATTCCTCAAATTCCCAATGAATCTCCAAGTTGACCCTTATCATCAAAAATCCCTAAAAATGGACGGATGCCTCCATAATTGCCACACTTTTTCCACAGAAACCAGACTTACTCACAGACAGACTTACACACGTTCCGACACTTATCAATACATTATGCAGATTCGATAATATTCAACCATCCAATAAGTTAACCGTATTTCCTGTCCGCTCATCCGATTTAGAATCAACATCCAGGGTTTTACCGCAGCAACCTGTTCTCTTCGACTTATCTCACTTAATCATTATATTTTCCGTTTTTCTTTACCTCGTCCGAGAAACGATAGACAGCATAGTTTATTTGCTTTGTCAGAATTTTTCTTTCTTCATCCATTAACGGTAAACAAACGAGATAATTGAAATTTATGTTTGTGGAAGATGCGTGAGACGAATGGGACCCTCGAATGTTTATGACTCTAATCGTTACTGCTGTTATATCTGTGTAAATCCTGGGGATCTAGGGATATTAGACGAAGTGGATATTGGGTGAAATTTTGGATTGCAAAATTATTTTGCAAACTTTTCAATTGAGCAATACAAGTTAGTTTAATTGTCAGATGTCCACCTTGAAACTTTTTAAGTAAGTTTGATGGGTTACTATTTCTATAATTGCTCAAATCTGCTCCATATATGTTTACACACTCTCAACGTGACATTTTATAAAGTATCATCATCATCAATCATGTCAAGTGGCATTTTACACGTTTCTCATAGTAGAACTTCTCAAGGCCAAATTTCTCAAGGTTAAACTTCTCCAGGTTGAACTTCTCAAGGTCAAATTTCTCAAGGTTAAACTTCTCCAGGTCAAATTTCTCAAGGTTAAACTTCTTCAGGTTGAACTTCTCAAGGTAAAATTTCTCAAGGTTAAACTCCTCCAGATTCAACTTCTCAAGGTCAACTCTCTCAAGGTTAAACTTCTCCAGGTTGAACTTTTCAAGCTAAAATTTCTCAAGGTTAAACTTCTGGACATTGAATTTCTCAAGGTCAAATTTTTCAAGGCTAACCATCTCAAGGTCATATTTTTCATGATGGAACTTCTCAAAGCCGAATTTTTTAACGTAGAACTATTGAAGATGACATGTTCTAAAGCAGAACAAGATCACAGTTTTCACAGTAAAACTTCTCAAGGACTTGTTTGAGCCTTCAAGTTATCTTTGTACTCGAAAGGTGACATTCAATTGGTGGTTCTTCCAAAAACACCTGGGTCAGCCTCTTCATACGCCAACTTGACATCACTATGCACAATGCACCACAAGATGAACCCTAAGGATTCAGCCAAAGTCTACAGTCCCTGACTAAATTTTCAGAATTTTTCACGTTTTCCATAAAAACAAGACCCGTTCAAATGGTAATGATATGACCAACGCGATACATAACATTAAGTATGCTCCATTTTCTACGGCATCCAAATTTCACCTGACGCTATCGACACTCGAGCCTAACACTGGCATGACCCTTAATCACCCACATAATTTGATTATCGACAGTAACAAATCAGTTGCTATCGTTATCAACGTAATGACCCAAAACAATTTTCCATGTACCACATAGTATTAAAAGTGAAGTTTAAAAATGAAATTTTACGTGGTCCTAATTCGATGTCCAGTACTTCTTTCCCATCAGGCAATTATGCCAGCTGTTACAAGGTTAGAAAAACGCGTTATAGTATGCTTCTTGCGAAAACTAATCAGGAGCGATCTCAGAACTCATCTTGTGGCG
Organism: Megachile lagopoda; assembly: GCA_036983795.1. NCBI lineage: Eukaryota > Metazoa > Arthropoda > Insecta > Hymenoptera > Megachilidae > Megachile > Megachile lagopoda. Next base: position 4,836,084 of record CM072793.1, read on the forward strand.
CGCGAGCAGTATTGATTGATCGTTTATTGGACGCGTGCAGAGCTGAACATTGTAACAACGATCTAATCAAGCCAATAGCAGGAAGCCACGTGCAAAAGTAATACAGAACCTGGACTGATTAATATTATGCATCGACATGATCGTTCATTACATTAGCCCGTAGCGAGTCAAGTGCGAAATCAATCGCCGAGCAGGTCGATGCGCTTGAACACCGATCAGAAACGGTCCGGCTGGCTCTCTTAATAACGCCCGATACTAACCGTGGACGGCTATATACCGCACGCGGCCAGTTACCATTATTTTCAATCGCGAGCCGATAACGCCTTTTTGTTTTTAATGGCCGGCGACGCGCCGGTCATTTGTTACAATAAATCGCCGCCAGATCGAGCCGGGAAGAATGCCGATTCAGACGAGATTCGAGAGTGTAATTAAATGATAAACACTATCCGATCAGAAGTGATCTATAAATTTTAATTATAGTGCGGGGCAACACTGTGGATTTTATTAATGGACTGAGTTTGTGGAACTGATTTGTTTGAATTTGGAAAATTTCAGGTTTTGGTGTTTTTGTTCATTTGATTGTGTTGTATGGTGAACTGGATTAATTACTAAGTTATTACTAGATTATTGTAATATTCGTTGTGATATAATTTCTAAGCATATTGTGATATACATTCTCAAATTTCTGTATTCGCAATTTGTTAATTCGGAAATCACTAGTTTTCGAGATTCCTACATTTCCAAGTCACTGTATTCTACAAATTGTTAGATTCCAAAATCTCTAAATTCCCATGTCCCTAAATTTCTATTAGTCTAAATCATAAATTCCAGGCCCTACAGCACCCAAATCTCCAAATTCCAAAACTCCTAAAACCTCGAATATACAAATCTCCAAACTGTCAAAACTCCGTACTCTCAAATCCCCGAATCTCCAAATCTCCAACTCCCCAAATCTCCAAATTGCCAAGTGCCTAAAATTCCGTATCCTTAATATCCTATTACCGTATGTCTCAAATTCCAAATCTTATAACTCCTAAAACTTGACATTCTAGAATTACCAAATCGTCACATGTCCAAATCCCCAAATTCCCAAATTTGTAAATCTCCAAATTCCTAAGTACCAAATCTCCAAACTTGAAAATCTTCAAATCTCAAAATCCCTAAATCTCCAAATCTTCAAATCTCAAAATCCCTAAATCTCCAAATCTCTAAATCCTCAAACACCCAAATCTTCAAATCTCTAAATCCTCAAACAACCAAATCTCCAAATCTTCAAACCCCCAAATCTCCAAATCTCCTAACCCCTAAATCTCCAAATCCCTAAATCCCCAAATCTGCAAAGCCCTAAATCTCCAAATCTCCAAATCCCCTAAATCTCCAAATCTCCAAATCTCCAAATCTTCAAATCTCCAAGTCTCCAAATCTTCAAATCTCCAAATCCCCAAATATCCAAACACTTAAATCTCCAAATCTCTAAAGCCTCAAACACCCAAATTTCCAAATCTCCAAACCTTCAAATACCCAAATCTCCAAATCTCCAAACCCCCAAATCTGCTAACCCCTAAATCTCCAAATCTCCAAGTTTCCAAATTTCCAAATCCCCAAATCCCCAAATCTCCAAATTTCCAAATCTCTAAACCCCCGAATCTCCAAATTTCCAGCTCTCCAAATCTCCAAATCTCCAAATCTTCAAATCTCTAAATCTCCAAACCCTTAAATCTCGAATTCCCCAAATTCTTAAAGTATCCAAATACGTATATCCTAAATTCTCAGTTCCCTAAATTGCTACCTTAAAAAATCCCTATAACCCTCCAACCGAATACGCAGGAGAACCAACTCATACAACTTCCAGTCATTCTCTCTCGTTGCCAACCTAACTTCAACGTATTCAACGGCGAGAAAAACATTAATCAAGGAAATTTCGATCGCGTCCGAATGGCGCGCGTTCGTGAAGGAGCATTTTTGCAACGTTCGCGCAATAAAGAACGCTCATTTCCCGGTTTAGTTTTAATCAATTTCATTCACTCGAAGCGTAACATGCCGGCGACTATTTTGTCGGTTATGAAAAAGTATTCGATCCAGATAAATGAAAATTTATCGGTCTCAGTCGATGCAAAAACACGGATGAACGTAACGAACGGTACTGATAAATGCCGCTGTTTCGATATTTTTCAAACGCTTGGAACTGATTGAAGCGGATAAACAATCCTCCAATTAATATTTTTAATAGGATTTCGCGCTCGTTTACGCTGCGATAAATACGAATGCATTTCCGTTCAAAATAATTCCCTCTTTAACGTTATGCAATACGTTCCCATATGAAAATAATCATTTCCAGGGATGGTACGAGTTGTAAAAGGACATCGGACAGTTGCATTCAAAGTTTTGTGATAAATGATACGGCCGGTTTAAATTGCGCTGGGTGAAAGTTTTTTTACAGTCATTATATTTATCGTTTATTTATGGATTTATATATGGATTAATTATTGAGTAATGTTTTAGTTACGTTTTTATTGGTGGCACGAAGAATATTGTAATTGCTGGATTATCTTTTTGGACATTGTATTGTTTTGAGAATTTATGGGCGATCAATTTGCAAATTTGAAATATTTCTACACTTGAAAATACAGAAATTCCGATTCAAAATTTGTAGGAAGAAAATTGTCAAACATGAAAGATTTATTTTTATATTTATTGCGATGTCCAAGAAATTACCAAAATTTGTATTTTTATCGCAATATTGCAAATTAAATAGTATGTCCGACAAGAATTTATTTGCGAATGCACATGCTTATTTAAGTGTAAAAAGAGTCGTATCGACGAACGAACCGTGGCATGAGGTGGCAAAAAGCGGGGAGGTTGATTAATACGCGGCGTGTGTATAGAAACAATCGATAATCGTGTCGCCGGCCAACTAGACGAGAATTTCTAAACACGAAGCAGATGCTAAATTATTCCGTCTGAAATGGCTAGCTGTCGTATTCGACGCGTGTCTTCACCTCGGCAGCGAACTTAATTCCTTGTCCCGGCGCGAAGCACGTGCGCGAACGCGTAGGCCAACGAAATCTCGAAATCTATTCACGGCTTGAATATCGACACCTCGCCAGGAAAGGTCATTTTATTTATGCGGAATATTTATCCTGTCATATCCAACCAAATCTCTATATGAATACATACAGATGCCAACCCACGAGCTGGCGCGTCAAAGTAAAAGCTCCCACCGTGAACACTTTCAGCATTTCGACAAATAATGACAACTGCTGAACGCGATTCGCTCTCGAAAGAATTCTCTGGGAACTATAGGTTAGAGTTTCCATAGTCCCTCATGGTTCCTAAGACTCTTATTCCCTATATATCCATAGTTTCAGTCTCCAGTGCCAAGTTCGCTAGGATCTCCACAGTCCCTTGGATCCCTAGGTCACATCCCCACATTCTCTACAGTTCCTGAATTCCCTAGATTCTCACAGTCCTCGGAATCGCCATATTTCCCAGCTTCCCAGAATCCCTACGTTCCCTTGGATCATCGCAGTCTCTGTAGACGAGCCAGGAATTGGCGCGTAGGTCGAGCCAGAGTAAAAGAAGCCACTCGCTCCACCTATCCACCGTGAACACTTCCAGCTACATTTCGGCAAATAAGAATAATGACAATAACTGCTGAACGCAATGCGCACTATCTCGAAACATTTGCCGACTGTTTTTGACCTAATTGTGAGCCAATATACCGAAAATGTGAGGCGTCCATTTCTATTCTGACTACTCGGAGCTCTTTGAAACACGTCACGCGCCAACTCGTGGGTTGACATCGGTATACTCTCCAATTTCCGTTAAGTCGTTTTGCATCGATTTTAATATCTCATGATACACAATCCGTTATATAGAAGTATTCGTTTAAGTCTGACATCGAACGATCTCGACCTTATGATGGAACAGAAGTGAATTCGATAAATAAATTTGGTAAAAAGTTGTGGGAGAACGGGAAGAAAAGAGAAACTCTCGCTATAATACCAGGTGGGTGTACACAGGAAGTTATAGTATACAGTCTTAAAATACCTTTCAAGGTATACGAACCAGAGATTTTTTAACTCCACCATTATCGAATTTTCAAACACAGAAATTTTGATGCCTCGAGTTTATCAGAAATTTTGATGCTTCAAGTTTATCAGAAATTTTGATGCCTCAAGTTTATCAGAAATTTTGATGCTTCACGTTTATCAGAAATTTTGATGCTTCACGTTTATCAGAAATTTTGATGCTCCATGTTTAACAGAAATTTTGATGCTCCATGTTTAACAGAAATTTTGATGCTTCAAGTTTATCAGAAATTTTGATGCTTCAAGTTTATCAGAAATTTTGATGCTCCATGTTTAACAGAAATTTTGATGCCTCAAGTTTATTAGAAATTTTGATGCTTCAAGTTCATAAGAAATTTTGATGATCCAAGTTTAACAGAAATTATGATGCTTCAAGTTTATCAGAAATTTTAATGCCTCAAGTTCATCAGGAATTTAGATGCTTCAAGTTTGTCAAAAATTTGTATGCTCCAAGTTTAACAGAAATTTTGATATTTCATGTTTATCAGAAATTTTGACGCTTCAAGTTTATAAAAAATGTTGAAATACCAAACTTGCAAATATAGGAATGTAGAAATTCACGAATACCCAGCGTAAAGTTATATGATTATACAAAACAGTCCCCGGAATCAAATGTTCCGCAGTTGTTTTATCGGAAACATTTGAACGTGCTGAAGTAAGTACAGAGTTCCTGTTCCCAGTTGTTCCAAAATTCATGTTACTTCCTTTCGGCGTTGGGTCAACTTCCGTTTCACGCGACAAAGCAGCGGCGCAAATTAGTGGAAATTAAAAGTCGGATTAAAAGTCATCTAAGCAAATTGAACTACGGAGAGTTCTGTGCAAAATAGAATTATGCAAATTGAGATTAACATCTGGATGGAAAGTTGCGGGTAGGTCTTAACTTTCTTTATCCGTTACTCAAAATTAAGGTGAAGAATCAGAATGATACAAGATTCAAGCTTTATCCACATTTAACCATATGCTTTCAGTTTTATTTCTTAGCTGCAGCATATAGGTATTCGAGTGTAGAAATTTTGGGATATAAGAATGTGAGGCGTATAGAAATTTAGGGATAATGGAACCTATAGAAGTTTGAGGATTTTCAAAATGGATGACCTAGTACGTACAAGAATTCAGGGCGTATTAGAATGTCGGCATATAGGGATCTAGGTCATATGAGGACGTAGGACGTATGAAGATCTCGAGATATGGGGCTTATAGAGATCTCAGAATATAGAGATCTGAAACGTATAGGTATTTGAGTCGTATAGGAATCTAATACGTATAGGTATTTGGAACGAATAGGGATATAGATCATATGAGGACCTGTGGCGTATGGGAAACTGAGGATGTAGGTCATATAAGGACCTGTGGCGTATAGGAATCTCGGGATATAGGTCATGTGAGAACCTGTGGCGTACAGGAAACTCGAGACACAAGAATCTAGGTCATATGAGGACCTGGGGCGTATGGAGACCTTGCTGCGAGGATCTGGGACATATAGATATTTAGAACATATAGAAATTCGGAGCGTATGGGAATCTCTATAACGTATGTATGGGTATATAACTAAGTCATAGGGATCTGGTATAGAGAAATCTCAGAATATAAGTATGTAGACCTATATCTTGAGACATAGGAATATAAAAACCTCAGCAAATAAGAGTCTAAATCATATGTGGATCTTGAGCATATAAGAACGTGGAACATTCAGTGATCTCCAAAAGTAGAGATCTAATATATGAATCTTAAGATGCAGGAGGCTGGGACATATTAACCTAGCACAAATGAGTTCATTTATCCTGACAAGGATTAGGTACAAACGTATCAGTATCACAAAATTTCATCGCTAATAGCAATAATCGAGTGCATCTCAGCATGAGTCAGCAAACAGTGAGCAGAAATCGCGTACTCGTTTAAAGGGACGTAATAATGATTAATTTCCACGCAGCGATCGACCATTTGACGCTGTACCTTTTATCACTAATGGTCGGTACAAGTGCGGATCGGTCGTGCACGCTCGAAACGCGCGCGCGACAAGTCCTATTAAGCGTAGGCGGATTGGATTCGCCGATTAGTGGGTGGCACAGAACACAGCGACTAAGGAGGAGGGGGAAAGGACGATGAAACATGAAATTGCAACTGAATGGAATGGTAATGAAACGGAGGTGATTTGCGTGATACGAACAGGACAGACTAGGTAGACTGGGCGGCTCAGTCGTCTGATAGCATTGCATCGAACGTCTCAAAATTGAAATACTGTAAATTGATCTTGCATTCTACCATTCGTTTGCGAGAAAATTCATTTCTACTAAAGATCAATTGGTGTAAGGATGTCTTATTTTAGAGATTGTTAAAAAAAATTACAGATTCATCACTGTGTTAAAGTCGTTCATAAATAGCCTCACATACAGAAAGTTAAAAACGCATCACATTCAATAGTGGATGGTACCAATCTACGGAGAATGAAAATCTAAGAAAAAAAGTCTAATACCATTTTTCGATACGACGTATAGTTTCGCCGCAATGAATGATTGAAATTTGATGCGCTCAACCAATCACGGAGCTGCGAGCGCGAAATGGCGGCTGCCGCGCAAAATGGCGGCCGTTGCTCCGCCCCTTATGACTGTGCGCTGACTCCTTAAATTTCAATAATTAATTGCGGGCGAACTACGCATCGTATCGAAAAATGGTATAAGACTTTTCTTCTCAGATTTTCATTCCCTATCGAATGGTACTAAGCAATATACCATATTTATTTATCTTCGTACAATTATTGCTACTATTGGTTCAAAAGCAAGAATCCTGTTTTATGATTAAATGTTTTATATCCTGAAATCAATAAATCAGTATGTTATTTTAAAATTAGATAACTAGTTTCATTTTATATAATCCTCGTTCCACGAATATAAGCAAGGATTATGCAGGATTAAGTAGACGTGTTGCAATCGATGGAAATCTCGTAGCTCCAAGTTCCACGGCGGCTGACAGCAATTCGAGAACAAAAAATCAGCTCTGCAAGTTTTCTGTCTGCACTGTTGTTTTTCTTCAGCAACCATGTCCTTAACAAGCAAGTTTTACAGCATATCTTCAAATCTTTTGCATCGATCTGGTATTTCCCTTCGTGCAGATAACAACGTCCAACTTCTGCCTACACTGTTGAATTTCTCTTGCAACCAGTACCTGTTCACGCGACGAGGAGAGAGACGACTGCTCCGTAACCACACCACGCTCGATTCATTCCACGTGTGTCTGCGAAATTAACAATCCTGACAGACCGCTACCGGCACTGTACAACGAAATCTCTATGCGCGGAGATTTATCGAGGGCGAGACCTTTCTGCAAAACGTGCCCGAACGAATAACAACCGCACGTTATCCGAAACAGTTGTGTACACCGGTGTACGATTCCACAACCACACCTGCAGAATTACTCGAGTGTTTGACAGAGAAAAGTAATGAAAATCTCGATTCACAGCGTTTTTATTTCGAGTGTTAACAAGTTTGGTTTCGGTGGTAATGAAGTTTTGATGAAGATATGGAGGTTGAGACTTTGTATTACTCTCGTTATATTGCCGTTTTTCGTAAAGTGTTCAGAATGGGACCTTGGTCTAAAGTTAGATGCATTTCTTGATTTCTGATAGGAAATGAATATTCAAATTCAAACTCCCAAATCTCCAATTACCCACTTCAACAAGTTCCCTAAAATCCCCAAATTTTCTAAATTCAACAGATTCCCTAAATGTCCAGAATTCCTAAATTTTCCAAATTTCTTAAATTCCCCAAATTCTATAAAGTCTCTAGTACTTGAAATTTTCCAAATTTCCCATATTCCCCAAATTCCCCGAATCCACCAAATTCCCTAAATTCCCCAAATTCTCCAAATTTACCAAATTCCTCAACTTCCCAAAGCTCTCCAAATTCCCCAAACTGTACAAATTTTCCACCTCGTAAATATAAAAATTTTCAGTTACCATCTTAATAAATCCCTAAATTTCGAAATCAGAAAATATGAATGTCGCGACGCAATGCGCGGGTTCTAGTAACCCCAAACACCGTCAACCACGAATTAAAGGATTATTCATAGGACTAATTAACCGGTTGGCGAGACAGCCAAGAAGACTCGCACACGTTGTTGGCATAGGTTGCGCTATATTTCTGCACAGCTCGCTTCAACGCCCAGACGCCGACACCGGTTTTTCTTTTTCCTCTTCTGCTCGTAAACGAGATACACTTGCCAACGAACAGTCAAGAATCCGCTGCATTACGCCCACGTGTTGGTTAAACCCTTGCTCGCGACCTTACGATTTAATTAACTCAATCGTACACCACTTTGTCCGATTTCTGCCGCTTCGTACTTATCTTTCATTTGAAACACACTTCAATTTTTTATAATATCCATTCATTTAATATCCCATCACAATGAGGTCATACATTGACCTTCACGTCACCTTGAACGCAAAGAATTTGCAATAAACATATGTACATTCTTAATATTCCAACATCATCGTCAAATATTAAAAACCAAAAAATAGCTAGAATATACAGATACCTAAAGGTCAGAAAAGTAGCCAACTAAATATTCCCTTCACTCATACAAAATTTGAATGGGTCAAGGAAGAGACACACTGCGATATTTTTGTGCCAAGGTCAGATTTGCTCAGATTACAAATGTATATACCTGTTTAAGAACTACCAAACAAGATACTTAAGTGACTAACTAAAACCTCTAACTCTAGTGACTTGTCAAGTTGCTACCTTTGTCCCATAACCCTATTTGTCAATAGAAATCAAACCACTAAGCTGCAAGTATTTGAAGAGACAGGAATCTATTATAACCGTAAGCAGTGGTAAATTATATCCTAGTACGCACACATGGGGTTCGCAGATTTCCGTATGCACATATGGGATTCACAGGTTGCTATACACACACATGGGATTCATAGGCTTCCACGATTGGAGTTCATAATCTTCCATACGTGCACACGAGGTTCATAGGTTTTCATAAACACACATGGAGTTCAGAGATTTATACACACATGAAGTTCATAGGCTTTCATATGCATACGTGAGCTTCACTGATTGTTATACACATATGTTCACTGGTTTACATACGCGAGTGTGGGGTTTACAAGTTTTCATACACACATGTTCGCAGGTTGCCACCCACACATATGAGGTACATAGGCTTCCACACACAAACATGGGGTTCATACGTTTTCATACACACACATGAGGTCTACAGGCTTTTCACACGCACACATGGTATTCACAGTTATGAATATGCTAATGTAAGGTTTAGAAGTGTCCATCAGCATGTATAGGGTTCATATGTTTCCACACGTACACATGGAGTTCATAGGCTTCCATACGTACATATGAAGTTCATTTGCTTCCATATGTACACATGGAGTTCATAGGCTTCCATACGTACACATGGAGTTCATAGGCTTCCATACGTACACATGGGGTTCACCAACCACGACATTAATTGGTGTTTGCATACGCAGATATAAGGTTTACAAGTTTCCGTCTATACACGGGGTTCACAAGATTTCATCCGCACGTATGGGGTGCATAGGTTTCCATACACACGCATGAAGTTCATAGGTTTTCTTACACACACAAAATTCACAGGTTTGTGTATGTACATGTGGGGTTCACAGGTTTGCATACACACGTATGAGGTTCATCATATGTCTCGAAGGATTAAGAGTGCACGCGATGGTTGGCTTAATAATTCAGCAGCATTGGCAAAAGCACAGAAAGTATCAACGATTTCCTGATGTTTCTCCGTTACATTCCAACGCGGATGTTTCGAAAGGTCGTCACGTGCAGGAATAGCGGGAAGGACGAGTTTCATTCAAAAAATGGCTGATGCGTCACGCACGTATGTACGTTAAACCTAAACTCGTGGCTCAAGAGTCGTAATACACGTTCCGACGAAAGAAAATAAACACTCGACGGTGGATGTGGATACGCTGTACGTGAGACTTCAAAAGATATTGATGATCGTTGCTGAAACTGAAAGCCAAAAACCATCGGTTTACCTTTTCTTTCATGTGTTGCAAACTTCTCTGTAGAGGAAGTGGCGTAAATTTTCATACTGTCACTTCAAAATTTTTTAAATGTTTATGGGAAGTAGATATAGCAATATCGCATGATATAACAACACGTATGGTTATAAGACAAGTATGGTTTTAAGGGACGCATGGTCCAATAACGGAAGTTCTAATGCCGTATAGAGAAAATGGTTTAAATACAAGTTGGGGTGTATTAGCTAGTTAGTTTTATATGAGCTAAGTATAGAGTTAGGTTTACCCTAATAGAATGAAATTATGATTCAGGAAGAAGTGATGTCGAGGGAAGTAGACAGTCACCATATTGTTACCTTTAACGTTATCTTGTACAACGTGTTTTACTTATTTCATCTTAAAAGATTTTACCGTTCATTTTAGTATTTTAACAATGATCTGTACATCAAGCTTAACCATTGCTGACATTAAAAGATTTTATCATAAGTTATGAAACTCCATCGTGCAATGGCCGCCATAGTTTTAAGCGTCAGATGGTCCAAATAAGGGCTACATACCTGATTCCACGGATTATCTAGTATTTAGACCACTTGTTATTTTCTAGGACACCCAGAACCACTCTAAAGTATATTTACCAAAATGAATGGAAGTGTTCAAAGAGCTTCGGACGAAGTGTTTTTAGGTTATACCTACGCACAGGGTGCAGGTGTTGCAAAAGAACATTGTGACCATTATAAATCAACCATCATTGAACTTTACTTCCAAACCTCAAAACCACTCGAAAGAAATTCCTGTCCCAAACGTGACACGTTAACCTCAATTTATTTCGCGCAGCACCTACGGTTGTTAATTTATTACACATTTTTGGCCAAGCAAGAGTATTGCGACTATTATGAAATTGGTAACTATAAAGAACGAGTTAACTCATTCGAGTTACGATCTCGAGTCGTATTAACATATTATATCACACATTAGCATATTTCTGCCACCTGTTCAAAACGTGGACATTATTATCTAACCCTATTCGATAAATTATGATCACCTAAAGAAATTTAGCCTGACTTAATTTACGATACGAGTCTTCTCAATTATTTTCACTATAGATTACAGACAAAATCATGCTGTTTTATATATTATCTTCGGTTTTTCGAAAATGCCCCACTTTCAAGATAAACGACTCGAATGCGGAATTCAGAAAGGGTTTCATCTTTCGAACGGGCTATTTTACGCAGTTCTCTTCTTTGAACATGATCTATTAACGAAAGCTCATTAAAATTTAAAGGGTCATACTTGGGTTGCTCTCCTTGTTACGTAGTTATAACGCATCGTAAAGTAGAGATCCTCTTTTTTTCCCATGAAAACTTTTAAGTAATCAAGTTTCAGCAGGAAACTTTTGATGTCTTCGTTTATTTTAAATAGACTCTACGAGGCAGATTAATTTCCCTTTTATTTTCTGCTCCTTTTTTCTGCTTTGAAAAGGCAGGAAACTCATTTTCGGAATTTCAAACTTTTGAATTCGTTTTACCAATTTTTCTTGCATGTTAAGGCGAACGAAGTGAAACTTTGTAAGTTTGTAAACTTAAGAAATTCATATAAATTTTCATGAAGAAGTTGTGAAAATTTTTTAATTTCTTAAGTGATTGCGCTTATAAATTCATAGACTTCTTCATTTCTTAATTGGTGCTTTCAATCATTTATAAATTTATAATTTTGGAACTGTATTGTGTGCGTCTGACAAGTTGGCAGGCAGAAAAAATATGGATCTTATTGGCTGTACATAGAAAAATTTTAAAATTGATGAAAATGAAAGTTCAAACATATGAAGACATAAAAATATTTAAATATGAATATATGAAGATAATGAAAATATAAAAGTAAGAAAATTTCAAAAAGTTCTGAATAAGCAAATTTGGAAATATAGAAATTTGAATGTCCCTAAACAAAATTCGAAATTCTGAAAATTTCTCTATAAGAAAATTTAAAAACATGGCACTAGGAAAATATGAATATTTGAACATTTATGAAACAGACAATTTTTTAAATTGTTAAATATGCAAATTTGAGAATATTTATACAAGAAAATTAAAAAATTGTTAAATATGCAAATTTGAAAATACTTGCATAACAAAATTTGAAAATTTTTAAAAACGCAAATTTGAAAAATGTAAATAAGGAAATTTACAAAAATAGAAATACAGAATTTATAAAAATATACAGTTGTAAAGGAGAAATCGGATGTGCTATACATTCCCTATAATGTCGGTAATAAAAATTTGAATTTCAAACTGCGTAATTAACATAAAATTTAAAGGAGTAGCAAAATCCAGAAAGTTCAGCACAAATTCGAGAACACTGAATCCTAGACATGTACCGTTCCAAGCGCCCATTTACATAAACCGCGTGCATGCGCAACGTCACTCGCATGCAGAAGATTAGAATGCAGTGCAACATAATAACACGGTTGTGTAATCACTATCCATTTGATAATTTCGCACGGTCATTAGTTTACCTAGATATCGTAATGTTTCAACGCACATTTTTACTTGAAATTATGTCACAACTTGCTGTAACACAGGTAAAATATTTTTTTAGTTATTGTAGTTTATGTTATTGACGTGTTTTGGGTTATTTTGAGGGAAGTTTCTACACTTTTTAATGTGCAAATTAAAATTTCTAAATTTTAAATTATTTCTCAACTTCTGAAATTAAAATTTGCTAAATTTGAAAATTTGAGTAGTGAAAGTTTAGAAATTTGAGAATTCTAAAATTTAGAATGAGAATATTTAAAAAATTGAGTACTTAGATATTTTTTAATTTGGGTTATGAAAATTTGGAAATTTGAGTGCTTGGACAGTTTCATAATCTGAAAATTCATAAATTAGTGATTTGTTTATTTAGAATTATTGGAAATTCGAAGTTGGAGAATTTGAAAATGTGAAACTTCAAAATATCGATCCAAATGACTTCTTTGCAGCTGTACACTGTCGACACATAAAATTTTCCTCAAAATCTCTGCACTATAATCCACGCACAAAAATAGCGTCTTACCAGATCTACCTCGATTATTAATTTCAATTAGTATGCAATTAAACAATGACTGTAATTCAACAAAACTCTGCAACTATATTTTACAGTAAAAACTATTAAAGCCAAATATTAGTAACTTTTCTGTTACAAATATTAATTAGCGACTAATTAGTAAATATTTCTACTTCACACCTCCATAACCGTAATCTTAATTAAGATAATTATCATGTATCAATTAATGCTCCCTCCAAAACAGCTACATTCTGCAAACTATCAAGAATAAATAATAACCGGGTAAGATCGTCCGTTCTCCAGTTAATGATACCGTCGGTTTCTATTTATTTACCCCCCTCGGTAACCGCGGTTTCATAAATAGCCACGGTTCGCCGTTCATTTGCATCGGAATGGCTTAGAAAGGGTCGAATTTTCCACGGATCGACCTTGCGCCGAGTGAAACGGGCAAAGGAGGCCGCCTAATTGTTGCTACTTAAGGAAAATTAAGCTGGCCGCGCGTTCATTTCGAACAGCTCGAGGACAGTCGGTTCAGCGAGCAAAAAGTAGCCCTGGTAATGAGCACCAATTACTATAAGAGCGATAAGTGCACGCCGCTTGCTCGAGTAGGATCTTGAAGCATCGACCGCGAAAGAAAGCACCTGAGCATCGTAAAGCTATCGTTGAACCTTGTTCTTCGGCCGTTTTCCTCTTGAGATATGGTAACGCTGACTATTTCGCCACGTGAAACGGTAAACGCTCCGCCATTCTGCAACGCGGGCTTTCTTGCTCCAATTTCCTTCTGCCGAGTATTTAAGTGTTGCTCTTTCGAGGATGCGGACGTGAATGCTTTAGGAAACATCGAATTTTGTTAGGGAGTAATTAATGAGGTTTGTTTACGATTCGAGGATTTTGAATATTGGCAGGAAATTTTGCGTATGCTTGTTTGTGTATTGTGGGAGGTTCAGCAGAGGTGAGGGGCCGTTGTGATAATTTTGTGGGAGTTGGGAGATTTTTAACTTATAATTTGGGAATTTTGGGGAATTTGGGAAATTTAGAAAAATTAGGAAATATAAGAAATTTGGGAAATGTAGGAAATTTATACAAGTATCTGACCAGTGCGTCACGAGTACATCCCACGTGCAACATGTGTGCGTCACGCTTGCATCATGGGTGCGTCATACGTCCATCATGAGTGCGTCACGAGTGCGCCATACGTCCACCACGAGTGCGTCACGAGTGCGTCACGAGTGCGTCACACGTCCATCATGAGTGCGTTACGAGTGCGTCACACGTCCGTCATAAGTGCGTCACGCGTCCATCATGAGTGCGTCACCCGTCCATCATGAGTGCGTCACGAGTGTGTCACACGTCCGTCATAAGTGCGTCACGAGTGCGTCACGCGTCCATCATGAGTGCGTCACCCGTCCATCATGAGTGCGTCACGAGAATGACATAAGTGCCAAATTGCAAAATTCCCAAAAACTCAAATTTCCAAATTTTCACATCTCAAATTCTAAAATTCCCGAATACTCGAATTTGCAAATCCTCAAATTTATAAATTAAAAAATTTTCAAATATTCAAGTTTTCAATTATGTAATTTCAAAAAGGTTCAAATTCTGAAATTCTCAAACACTCATTTTCCATTTCTCAAAGCCTGTAGTACTCAAATACCCAAAATCCACGTCGAAAATTTCCAAAAACTTGCATTCAACCACCTCACAAATCCATCAAAATAATTCACCATAAAATATTTTAAATCCATACAATTTTATTAAAATTTGTATCAAGCACAATTCACCCAATTGCAATCGCTGAAGGTAATAATTAAAATGGCTAACAAAGTACACTTTTCCATAAAGGTACGAGCGAATGAAACAAATCGATTAGCAGCTCTGTAAGAGAATGATTAGGTCACTGAAAAGGCACGTAATGGGTGATCGAACAATGCGCTGATCAGATAATGAGCTGTCACTCGTTAGAAACGTTAATTCGAACTCGCAGAGAGGCTTTTTCTGAATACGTTCGACGTCAGCCACGAATTTCTCCGGCGTGATTAGCTTTGACCCAATATTTCAAAGAGCCGCTCTTTCCTCGTGCGAAATAAAGCGATTTGCAAACAGCTAATTGAATGAAAAACGGGACGGATTAATTAACAAAGCGGAACCGTGTTCGCCGAATGACAATTCGAGCGCAGCTCAGCCGACGATGACACCGTGTCATTAACGGGGCTAAAAAATACTGCCAATTTCGCGACGTTATAACATTTCTACGTGCGGATTTTTTAACGAACTACAGTCGTTATCCTGCTTCGTTACATCGTCGTAAAACGAAATTTTCATCCTGTAACGTGTAATGAGTTTTAATATGCCGCTACCGATTTGCAAATTATGCAAACTCGACGCTCGGATTAATGATTCGGGATAATTGAACAGGTTTTCGACATTTTTTTTTTTTTCATTTTACTGCCGAGCAGTGTGAGAATCAGATAGTGCGTGGAATTCTTCGATAATTGCGATGTGATGCAAGAGGTTTCGTACGGAAAATTAATAATGTAACCTGAAATTTAGGGTGCTGAGATATTGCTTTAATAATAGGTTGATTTAATTAAATATAATATAATTGATTATGCAGTTATCTTCACCCTGAATAACTTGCAAATATATTGCAAATATGTTTGATTTTATATTTTGGTTAACTGAAATTTAATTAATAAACATGTACATCCACATCATGTTAATATATCACAAATATATTTGATTTAATATTCTGATTATACAATTTTAATTAACAGATATGTTCAGAATATGTTAATGTGTATGTAAAAAAGTAATTGATTTTTTATTTTGATTATTCAATTTTAATTAATAAATACATTCATCTACAGCATGTTAATATATCGCAAATATATTCGATTTAATATTCTGATTATACAATTTTAATTAACAAGTTTCATATGTCATGAATAAATTTGGAAGCATTTCAGAATTTCGTATGAAATGCGACACCCGGTATAAACACCTTAAAATGGAAACTTATTTCACGACACAGAAGTTGCACGATAACATCAACGAAGGTGAAAGTTTGCTTTCTCCATAATCTTTCGGGTTCACGAAACGCTGTTTAAGTTTACAGGACAATTGAAAAACTGGTTGCAGTGGGAAAAGAAAGAAATGAAAGTTTAAGGAACGAACCCGGCGAACCGCGACGTGGGCGAATTATAACATCTTGCCGACCCACGTGGTAAATGAAGAATCAGTACCATTCCTCGATGAGAGAGAAGTCGTTGACACCTGATGGTGGGTGTTCAGTTAGGTTATCGTGTTCATGAATTGGAAAAATGTAGGTCAGAGGGATTGGAAATTATTTTGATGCGGTATGAATGGAATACTTAATGCTAATTAATTACATACTGTGCGATGTTAAGACAAGTAATGAGAGATGCAACGTTGCACTTTATATTTAATTATCCTTGACTGTGCAGATTATAATTACAAATAAACTTGAAATTCAACTGTATTCAAAACAGAAATCAGATTTCGTTAAGTTTGAATTAAGGTGCGTCAGTGGTGCGTCATGATTGTGTTTCGAATGCGTCACAAATGTGTCATGAGTGCGTCACGGGTGTGTCATGAATGCGTCGTGGGTGCGTCACCAGTGCGTCACAAGTCCATCATGAGTGCGTCACTGGCGTCATGAGTGCGTCACACGTGCATCATGAGTGCGTCACGGGTGCGTCACAATATTATCACATAAAGAGTCAACAAGGAACAAGGAGTTTAAATGACATGGGTTGCAATGAAACCACAGAGATGTGGAAGATTAAATTAAAAGACGTTTTTATTGAATTTCTTTCAAACAATGTGATTCGAATCAGTGCACGACAGAGCACTAAAGCGACGTTGGTATAGATCGGTGTTGATCAGTCTAGACGACGAAGCAGAGTCTTCTAGCGTATCATCGTTGCGTTATCACAATACATTTTATCGTCAAACGACGATTCTCTCAAAATAAATACGATGATCAGAAAGAGAGAGTGAGAAGAGTCAAAACGATAAGAGAAAAGTAATATCATCGATGTAACTAGACGAAAAAAGGGAGAGAAAAAAATCATCTCTAAATACTTTCGACAATTATCGAATCTCTCTCTCTCGTTCTTGTTTCGGAGATCATAAGCAAAGAGACAGAACAGTGATATTACATCGACGTTTCAAACGTCGATTAAGTATCCGTAAGGGAGGTGCATCGCTTTGGAAACACCGATGTTGTTATAATTTAGCGCAATAGTTGCGAAATGGGAACGTTATCGTTTTTACAAAATTGTAATGTGCAACTCTCGAAAACTGACGAGAAATTTATGTTCAGTTTTTGGTGCGTATTTATGCAAATTTGTAGGTTTTCGTAGTTGCAAACTTAGGAATTAATTCATTTGAAATTTTCAAATGAGCTTCTCAGATTTTCAAGTTAAGTTTTAAGATTTTACATTTTCAAATTTTGTTACTGTCAAATTGTAAAATTTTTCAATTTTCATAACTTAAAATTTAAAAATTGCAAATAGTCAAATTGACAAGTGTTTGAATTCCCAAATTTCAGAGCTACTTCTCAAATTCTCAACTTAGAAAACTCCCAATGTCTCAAACTTTGAAATCCCTAGATTCCAAAATTACCACATTTCGAAATTACAAATCAAACTTCTCCAAACCCGAATCCTCGAATTCAAAATTCCCACACCCCCAAATTCCCAACTCCCCAATTCTCAAACTCCCAAACTTCAACTTCGAATTTCTCCCCCAAATCAAAGAATTGCGCGCTGAAATTTCGCAAACATGCTACATTCGATCTCTCCTGTCTCTCCCCAAAATTTGAATAAAATCGGAGTCGCCAAAGTCGTGCCTCCCGTATGAGCAGGATTTGATTAAAAAGCACAGGTGATTCGTGGATCTTTATTCCAAAACGAGACACAAAGCTCGGTTCGTCGAACGATCAGGTGAAAAATGTCGGTTCGATCAGTAGCCAACGATACACTAAAAATATGGAAAGAAAGATGAAGTGTGATGAAACGTGCTCGAATCGATTTGAGAAACGCAACAGGACAGGGTAACGCAACACGCGTTCAGACGCGACAAGAGCGAACGGTGATTATGATGATTATCGTCTGAACGACATTCCCTCGCACTCGAAGAAAAATATCAACGATTGTTATTAAAGCAGCAACAACAATCACCCTGGCCGTATTTGATACGCGGCGGTGCTGCTTTAACAAGGCTCAACAGTCAATATTTGTCTGTTGCTACTTAGCAATAAAACTTGCTACGAACCCGGCAAGAGAGAAATATTGCTAATATGATTCTTCGTGTAGGACCTTGTGTCTCGTCTGACACGCTAACAAGGTGAGTTTGAAAACAAGCAGCATTCAATTCTCTTGGAAAATTCTTACAGGCTTCCGTGGAAGTTTGCTGAAAATATCAGGCAATTCTTTTTCTTGCCACCCTTTTTTAGACGTTCCGGAGAAAATATTTTATGGAAGTTTTCTGTGGGCTTTATTTTGACAAGCTACCGTGTTTAATATTTGATAGGGTTCAGAATTAGGGGAGTTTGATCTAGAGGAAAAGGGATAGTGATAGATGTCGATTTTTAGTTGGTATATTTTCAAATTTCGAAATTTGAATCGTAAATTTTGAGACTTAGAAATTAGTTTGAAAATTTAAGGACTGGGATCTGGGGAATATTCTAGGGGAACATTGGAAGATTTAGGGATTTGAAAATTGAGAGATTTAGGGATTGGAAAATTTTTAAACTTGAGGATTTCAAAATTTAGAGATTTTCAAAGAAAAAATTAGGAAATTGAATTTTAAAATCTGGAGGATTTGCAAACTTAATAATCTAGGGAATTTGCCGATTTGAAAACCTAAAAGATTCGCACGTTTGAAAACCTAGAAGATTTGCAAACTTGATAATCTAGGGAAATTTAAATTTTGAAACCCCAGAAAACTTGCAAATTTGATAATCTAGGGAATTTGAAAACCTGGAAGATTTGAAAACTTGATAATCTAGGGAAATTTAAATTTTGAAAACCCAGAAACTTGCAACTTTGATAATCTAAGGAATTTGAAAACCTGGAAGATTTGAAAACTTAATAATCTAGGGAATTTGCAAATTTGAAAACCCAGAAAATGTGAAAATTTGATAATCTAGGGTATTTGCAAATTTGAAAACCCAACGGACAAATTCAAATCTAGGAAAATAAGTTTGACAATTAAATGAATTTACAAACGTAAAACTGCATGAAATTAATAAACATGAAAGTCGAGGCAATACGAGAATTTGTGGATTGAAAAATTAAAAAATTCCGAAAATTTACAAAATTTGACTTGTAATTAAAAAATTTGATAACAGAGGTCTTAAAAATTTAGTAACTGAAAAATCGAGATATTTACATACGTCCTTATCAAGAGGAAATCTACGTCACACCCGAATGTAAGCTTTAAATAATGATCGCAAGTACCACTGATAAAAGTGACACCTTTGATAATATTACTGATAACAATATTATCAGTATTACTTATCTGATATAAAAAGTATTTCTGTCCCGAACACTTTCTTGAATAATACCGTATTTGACATAAGTCAATATGTACACTCATTCTTATAAACCAATTATCAGTAACAAAATTTGATAAAAAGAATTTGGATCGTTTACAGATCGAGTATTATCAGATAAATAATACGATCGAGATGAGATCGTAATCTTTAAAATAACAATGATGAGGAAGAGGGTGTATTTAAAAAACAAATAATTAACAAATTCATTGCACGGTTTTATAGAGCATAAAAAATCATTCAATTTTTATATTCAACAATTTGTATCTACTATAATTTTGAAAACATGTATACATAAAACAGGGGAAAACGTTAACATTTCAGGGGTTGATTGCACCCTGGAGAACCAAAAAATTGCCTGATATTTTATTCAAGCTCCTCTATAAACTTTTAGTATAGTTTTATATAAAATCGAGATCTTCGAGTTTCCAAACTTCCCTTGCAAGTCTAATTAATTAGTTGTCAGTGATTAACCCTTTCAAGACCGTGAAAATGTGGATGCTGGAAATGCTTTTCGTAAAAGGACTTTTTAATTTACATTTCCAAACAACAAAACATTCAAGTACTGTGCGTGGCTGACAAGTTGACAGTCGAAAAGTACGCAAATCCTATTGGTGTAGGGCGTGCCAACTTACCAGACACACATGTGACAACTATATTCAGAAAACTCGCTTTCATAAAATTAAGTACAGCAATGATAATATAGTTCGAGTGTCAATAAAATTGCTAGACTCTTAACACAAGAATAAAATAAACATGTTCTAAGAAATAGTATAAACAAATTTCGCTTCGTATCATTATTCGAAGGTGGTTCGATTTCAGTTCACGTATAGCAAATTAAAAATTAGTTTTACAAAGTTTTCGAGTATCGGAAAAGAAAGCAGTCACTGGGCTACAGGGACGCTGGCGTGCAAAACAAATATGGCGGATGCGATGGTACTTTTAACATCAAGTACTGAAAATTTATCGAGAAAGCGAAGAACAATTCAAATGTTATATGTCGTCGAGAGCACTTATACTTTTATTATTATAAATAAGATCACGTTACAACGGCAAAAGCGCGTCGGCCATTTTTATTGGTTCGCCCGCTGACCGTTAGTGTCGTACGTTAAATTTATGTTGTTAACAGCGTCCACGAAAGGGTTAATCGAGACTCGCTCTTTTCGTCGCAATCATTCGAACATTTCCTAACGGTCTAATTGGTAAATAAAAGGCGGACCGTTTGACACGCGCGTTTCTCCTATACACATATAGACAACGGTGATAATCTAACTGCTGGATCGTCTTAATACCTAATCTCCTTACATTTTAAATGAAAGATGCTCGCTGGTGGGTACATCATGTTTCTTACGTGTATTTTTGTTAACGCGTTGACTGTCATTCGAGTCATTGATAACAGACATACGAGACCCTTAGGAGAACCATGTGACCCTACGAGGCCTTCATGGGAACCATGTGTGACCCATCTTTGCTTTCAAATATTTGAACCAGTCAAATTTACCAGAACTATTAATTGTGGTCTGCGAAATGCAATGACTGAAATTACTAACTCGCAAATTTACCATTACAATTTGCAAATAAAACTTTTTCGAGTATTAGAGAAATACCGATCTGGAGGAATAATAGGTATGAAATTTTGGAAAGAAGAGTGGAGACAAGTTTAACCACATTTTAGATGATGGGAAAAATTTATATCTCTCATTTATTATTTTATCAAATTTTGAAACGTAAAATAAATTCGTTGCAAAATTAGTTGGAAATTTGGTGAAATGAAATAATAATTCCAGGAGAATATGAAACTGTCCAAATAAAAGTGCAAATTGAATATTAAATTAACATTGCTAATTTAATTATTCAATGAATGAAAATCAAATTTTATACACGTGATTCAAAAAATAAAACAATATACAAGGTAGTTGAACATTTCCAATATTCAGTAATTATTTGTAAATGAACGTGTAATGAAAATATTTTTTCACTCGTATGCAGCACTATGGACAGCAGACTGAATTTAATATTAAATTACAAATAAAGAATGTAGTTAATTATTACACAAATGATAATTAATGAACGTGTAGACAAATGATTTAATTAATTGTTATGGACACTGAACAGAAAAAATGTAATTAATTGTTATGGACACGTACAAGTTAATTAACTGTTATGAACAGTATGCTCGAACAATTTAATTAACTGTTGTAAGCAATGCAAATGGACAATTTAATTCATTGTTATACACAGTGCAAATGAACAATTTAATTTATTGTTATAAACAATGTAAATGAAAAATTCAATTATTATGAACAATGTAAATGAATAATTGAATTACTTTCTATCATAGATATAAATTAGCAATTTAATTTGTGTAAAATTTAAATTTCGAACAAAATAATTTAGTTTAATAGATATTTTATGTATAGATACTTGGACCACAATTGTCTAAATAGCAACATTATGTAAATTCTGTTCTTTTCTTATCATTTTTTGCTGTTTAATTGACAGTCAACGTGTTAAATACATTTTCGATGAAAGTTCAAGGGATTTATCGATGGTTACGTTAAAAGGTCCAAAAATTTTGGGCTTAAATCATAATTGGAAAACAAATGCAAATTTGTCTATAACATGTGTTAAGTTGATAGAACAAATTTATTGATTTATATAATATACTGTAATTAGAACATAATTATAAATGAGTAATAATTATGAAGTCAAGATTTATAAGTAAAATTATAAATTTTGAAACTGAAAATTTGTGACAAAAAGAAATTTGATATTTCACAATTTTTCGTTTATTTTGATTCAAATGACAAATAACTAATTATAGAGTACATTGCCCCGAAACCTGAAAATGGTAAATTTTCGAAATGAAATGACAGCCAAGGTAACTTTTGGACCTTAACACGTAATTTTAAGTCGATCAGTGTAAAACGCGACTTAATTACATTGGTGAACAGAATGAGAAGACAATTATAATTTCTTACATTTCTATAAACATACGAAACCTAAATAATAAAAATCGTCCAGGGTCGAACCAAAAATTTCTGCAAAATTATTGCAAATTATCTGAATATTTATAATTTACTTATTTCGTAAATTATTTGAATATAGGAACAGATTGAAAAATTTGCTGGAAAAATTTAAGTCTTTAATTACAAGTTATTTAATAACAGCTTGAGGCAATGTGAATTCGAACGAAAATATTTTAATTGATTTTTATAAAAGTTGCTTCTCCCAAAACATTTTTTCGTAATCCGCTAAATTTATAAAAGCCGTTCTAAATTAAAATTATTAACATTCATTTCGTTTCCCTACGAAAATTGTCCATCTACTGGGAAAGAAACGAAATTAAAAAATTAATTACCAATTAATAATTTATTACCCGAATTTAAACGTGCTTCAATTGCAAATTGAACTTTCCCCTAATTTATTTCCCAATTTAATAATTTGATCACAAAATTAAACGTCCTCGATCACCCAAGAAGATTTAATTCAAAAGCCAATTAAAAATGAACCCATTACCCTCCCAAAATCCGAGTATTTTGTGTCCCATTTTGTCCAGCATAACTTTCATAATCGCAATTAAAATGAACGTTCCAAAAGAAAAATGTCCCCCATTTTGTCCACCATTAAACCTGTTAACCGGGGAAAGAAGCGTCTTCTTTCCTGCGTCATACAAAACGAATGAAAACCCGTTCGACCCTTTCGCCGTTCATTCGATAAAACTTAATAAATAACTTATTCGAAAGTTTGCAGTATATCTGGATCGTGCCGGTGCAACAATCACTTTTCGATCACGTGCAGCGAAAGGGTTAGCACGAATATAACGACGTGTTTAAACACGAATATCCCACGTGCTGAATGCTGATGAGCGACGAATTATTCCGTCGTGGCCGGTTAACAGGTTAACAGATTCGTCTCGGCGCTACGTTCTAACGAACAGTTTACGTAAAACCATTTCTAGCACGCGTCTGAAACGTCGGTGACACGATTTGATCCGTTGACGAGAAAAACACACGCACACACGCACACACGCGCACACTGAAAACGTTGGCGTTCGATCGAAAGGCAATTATTCACGGGGCATTGCGTGACTGTGATTATCCCATTCGGCACGGCGAGCATCGACTGAAAATCATCAACCGAGACTCGACAAACCAGTTACTCGTTACTCGTCTTTGTATTCTCGGAAAATATTCGCGTGCCAGATCTCGAAAACGGTACGTCCTTCGAAACGGACGATCACGCGTCTCGAGCGAAACTATGGAAACTCGGGGGAGGCGAGAAACAGTGTAAGCGGAATCACCGCCATAACCACCGGCCGTTTATTAGTGGCACGTTGTCATCGATAAACGGCTACGATCCTTTAGACCTACTCTCGTGCATGCCTCGCCGGTGCACGCACGTCACGTATACTACGTGTATACAACGTACACCGTTAGGAAGAAGAATCGTTCGACACGTAGTTTTGCTCGTTACCGTCAGTTACACTCGTTGATCGTTCCGCCGAGGACTGCCGACGACGCGGTGGCCCTCATCGCTGCCCACAAAAGCATTCCGACCCTAATTCACGGAGAAAAAGGTAAACCCCCACTTTACACAAGTCTCTCGCGACCCTCGAACGGTTAGACACCTACAGTACCTGGCTTCATAAACGAGCAACACTAACCCATTTAGATCTGAATTTTAGACTACGTCCAGAGAACAGTACTCGTTTACTCCTCTACTGTGTCCAGAGAGACACGTCCCAAAGATTTCCCAGTCCTTCATTTAGAAGATTAATGAAGTTTAAGATTAATTTAGTCCAGAGCACCGTTCGAGGGACCTACCTCGTCGGAACGCTCTGCGACGCCAGAGGAATCCTACAATCGAACTAACCCTCACACTCTGGGCTCACGTGTCACGCGGATTCACACAGACCACCAAAGCTTTCCCTTTCGATCGCGTTCATTCCTCCGCCTGCAGCAGCGTGCGAAAGTCCTGCTGCAGTTTGGACTCGTGATAACTCCATATGTCGCTGAAGTCCTCGTCCTCGTCGACCTCGTCGGTGGAGGGCGCGTTGGGCGAGGCGGAGTAGAATTTGATCTCCAGATCCCTGTGACCGTTCGGCGAGGTGATGATTTCGGTGGACACCTCGAGGCCCTTCGGCGAGGAGACATTCGTCCCGGTCGCGCCTGTTGATCCGACGTTGTTCGCGGGGACGTCGATGGTGTCCCCGCGCCACAGGGTTCTGCGTTTCCCGGTTTCCGCCAGGCCCCTGTCACCGATCACACCGACGTCCCTGCTAGGTGCGGTGATTTCCTCGCTGAAGTAACTGGTCGGATCACTCCAGCTGCGCCTGAGAACCACACCGCTGGATCCGCAGCTGTCTTTCTCCTGCAGCCGCGACGTGTCCACGCTGAACAGCCTCTCGATGTTCTGCTCCTGGCAGTTCAAACTGGGCCGCGATAGGAACAGCGGCATCTGAGGAAAGTGGCTGGGACAGAACTCGGTGGACGGCGACGGGGTCAAGAAGGGCGAGTAACAGTTCTGGTCCACGTCCCATATGAGCGCCGAAGGGTCGCAATACCGGCATTGACAGGATCCCAGGCCATCCTTAACGCCGTCCTCGTGCAGGTAACGCGGAGGGCCGTTGTGTCTGTAATCTTTCGGCAGGATCGCGCGCATCTGCGCCGGCATCACCACGTTCCTGTTGTCGTCCAGCACTTTGCTCTCCACGTGCCGGTGCGCGTACCTCTGCCGACAGTCGAGCATCTCCTGCATCGACATGCCGTACATCGACGCGCCTTCCCTCGCGAGACCTGGCCTTCTGTGGCTACGAAGGTGAGGAGGCACGGCCTCGTAACGCGGCTCGTAACAGGCGGGCGCGTACGGTTTTAGGGCAACCACGTTCGTCTGTTCGTTGCCGGCCAAACCTGACTGCTGTTGCTGCTCCTCGTGTTTCGCAACATCCGTCGAGATAGCCACGTTGTTACCCGGTTTCCTGTCCTTCTTTCTGCGCTTCCTGGGTTTGATGATCCGTGGTAGACTGTTCTCGGAATTGTTCGAGCCGGAACTTTCGTCGCTGGCGATACTCAATGAGTCGATGTTCGCGATACTGTTGCCGGCCCCCGTGCTCTCGGGCTTAGGGTTGCCTGGTTTCTTCGAAAGTTCCACGGGCCTCTGCGGCCGTGCCGGTGGACACCTGGCCCCACCGTTCATCGTACCACTGGGTGTCCCGGTGTTCCCACTGTTGTGAATGTAACTATTAACCGCGGCGTTACCGCACACCGTGTTGCCAACGCCATTAGCGGTGCCACTGGTGTGCACCTTGCCTCGATTGTGAAACCGACCGGCTAGGATCAGCGGCGCTCCCTGCGTGTGAATGGCCAGTCTAGAAAGCGGATTCTTGTGCAGGTGAACCGACACTTGCTGATCGCAAACCTGCTGCGACTGTTGCTGCTGCTGTTGATTGCATCTGCGTGGACTGGACGTCATGGATATCAACGGGGCACCTGTCCAACCGCCCGCACCATACTGCACCTGACACTGTTCGCCGTTCGCGAAACTCTGCCCACCGTAACAGCCCCGAGCTTTCCCGCGAATTATCGGCTCCTGCTTCTTCCCGACGACCTTTTGCGATCCACCGCGGATGCTAGACGATATCAGACAACTGCCGATGTAACGCTCCACTTCCACGCCGCCCTGGGAGGCCGGGCTCATCTTACCCGACGCCCGCCAACGATGCCACTCGCGTCTCGACAGACGATCGGCTAATCGCACCTCACCGATTGATCACGCGACACATCGACACCTTTGCTACTCCATTGACCCAGATCCTCGGTGCGACGTGTTCGAATGATCCGACACCTAACCACCGCTTTGGCCCATTGTCATCCTTTGGGTATGAATCACCGAACGGACACACTGATATACGGAGTCACGCGTCAGCGAACTGGAGCGGTTTCGATACGAAACAGAACGGGAACACCTCGGGAGCGCCACTGCTTGCGGTACAACCGTACGCAACCGCGGTCGGAACGACACTGAAGCTAGATCCACCAAGCGCGCCTACACCGTCTTTCGACTCGCTCTGCGACGTGGAACTGCCCCCACCATGAAACACCCCTGCCGCCACACCAGTCGCACACTCTCCGTCGACAGAACTGTCCCCCTCCATCGCCTCCGCCACCTCCTTTCTTTACAATGTACCTCTCCACACCGCCCGACGTGAAACTCCGCCGCCGTACAACGCTTATATACACATAACGTTGTTCCTTCCGGTGGACGAGCCTGTCACGATTTAGACCCGCTATCGGAGAAAGCTGAGCGACGAAGGTGGCTAAGTTGCGTGGTTAGCGAGTTGCTGTAAACTGTTCGCAAGATTGACAGCCTGATTTTCCTGCGGACGATAATAACGTTCTACGCGATGAAGAAGACTGCCACTGATATTTCGGATCGCGTGCAGTCGAGAACTTACTCCCCTAGACAAAATTTGACAACTACGGAAGACTGTCGCTCTATGATTTTTAAAATTCCTAGGGATTTGGGGTACGAGCTAACAGTTTTGGGATAATTCAAGTTCTGGGGATTTGGTATCTGAAGTTTAGCAACTGGGGAGAGTGTCGTAGTTGCGATTTCGAAATTTACGAATATGGAGATTTACTGGGGACATCGGAATTTGGAGATCTAAGATGGGAGTCCAAGATGTCCTACTTTAGAGATCTAAGAGTTGGACACAGATATTTAGAGATTCAGATCATAAAAGTATTTACTCACAACTACAAGTGCACCATAAAGACAGTCAAAATAGACTCCTTAAAGAGATAACCGCTTACAGGATCCACAGGAATTTCAGATGACAAAAATTTGGAGTTAGAAATCGGAGAAAGGCGGAACAACAACGAGGCGAAATTTGAGAAAAGATCCCGAGAGGACGTGACTCATGTCCCGGCCGTACACGTCCGGGTTACACCATCGTCCTTAAGGTGACTAGGGATTAAAAAAGGGGCAAAAGAATGGAACACGAGCGTATCCGTTGTAGGAGGAAGAAGAGGAGGGAAGCCTGATATCTTAGATCAAGCTACGGCGCCCTCGCATCTAGGCCACAAGCCTTTAAAAGTGGGTCACAAGTCATCAATCGCTTGCGGCACGCTACTGTGCTCGCTCGAACTCGAGCACACGACCCACCTATTCTACTCTGGAACGTCTCATCTGGAGCGGAGCAACGTGACACGTTGGTTGCGTGTCAACAGAGGTATATGGCCACCGGATGCCGTTAGGTTTCATAGAAAATTTTCGGTTCTTATACCCTGGTTCACAGGTGATCAATTCTGCTTTCCGCTGAAGATAGTTTAGAGATTTACGGGTTTCCCAGTCGAGAGATTTAGTAATTTGAGAGGCGGAGAATTTGGGAACTTGGAAACTTCACAGTTTAATGTGGGGATTTGGCAGAGTTTTATAATTAGCGGAGGCATCAATCATATTTTTAAAGACTATTCCTGGAAATACTCATCCACAAATGTCATCATCCGAATATCAAAAGCATCAAAGTTTGAAGTAGAAGTCCAACATCAAAAGTTGCATGTTTAACTGTTAACGACACCTCAAGTTCCAAAAAGCAAAGCAAGCTTGGCAACCGAAAACTTCTCACGTTCTCGTCCTCGAGTAATTTGTGCCGCATAATTTGTCGAGAGATATACGTTGGATGAACTTCATCATCAGAAGTTTGCAGATGGATGTAGCACGAAGTTGAGAGAATATTTTCATTTCAGGATATAAATAAACCTGTTACTTCACGCACGAAGTGGCGAAATAAATTTAAATTGCCCCTGGTAATTTAAGGGGACAGGTCTGAATACTATCGAGGGAGCGATGATATAGTAATGAGATCCGTTTATGGTTGCATTTAGGGAGATTTGATCACTTTGTACAGTATTTGGACCTGGCTGGTAGTTTAGTCACTTAGTTACGTGCATCACTTTACATAGTTTTAGTTTGATCAGTTGGGTAGGTGCACTTTGGATAATTTTTAGACCTAGTTAGCAGTTCAGTTAGTTGGATACACGTTAGTACACCATATTGCACACTTGTTAGACCTAGTTGGTAGTTTAATCAGATGGATACACATGTGTGCACCATTTTGCATACTTCTAGACCTAGCAGTTAGGAGTATAATCAGTTAGATACACGTTAGTGTATCACTCTATACACTTGTTAGACTTGGCTGGTAGTTTAATCAGATGGATACACACGTATGCACCATTTTGCATACTTCTAGACCTAGCAGTTAGGAGTATAATCAGTTAGATACACGTTAGTGTATCACTCTATACACTTGTTAGACCTAGCTGGTAGTTTAATCAGGTGGATACACATGTGTGCACCATTTTGTATACTTCTAAACCTAGCAGTTAGGAGTATAATCAGTTAGATGCACGTTAGTGTATCACTCTATACACTTGTTAGACTTAGCTGGTAGTTTAATCAGATGGATACACCTTAGTGCACCATTTTGTACACTTTTAGCCCCACTTGGTAGTTTAATCAGTTGGGTACATGTTAGTGCACTTTGTATACTTTTAGACCTAGTTAGTAATTTAGTCAATTGCAACTTATCAGGCACAGTACTCAGCTGTCGACCATTTTGAACGTTGTACTCCATCTCAAATTGAACGAAATGAAACAGTGAATCGGAGAAATGTAGGGCAAGAGGTGAGAAACGTTTTGTCGCCGATAAATATCTATCCAGCGAAAGGAAAGCGATGTATCAAGGTGGTAGTGCCGGTGAATATTTCAGTGGATCGCTTTCACCGTAAAATCACTCGTTCGGCCGCACTTATCGACCGAGATTTTCACAACGGTCACAGCGTTACTTTCACGTAACGCTTCTCTCCCGCTCTCTTTGATACGCGTCATTTCTCTTTCACGAAAACGCCACGATTCGAGGAACAAACGTGTCCCAACAGCGCTATCCAACAATTACCTCATTTCGTTTTCGAAACCGGTAAATACTTACCGACTGAGTCGAATTATAAGCTCGGTAAGAAAATGTCAAAAACGTGTAATTTAAACATGAAAATTTAAATAGCGTGTTACGTAACTTTTAGTATTACATAAAAGCATTTCTTCGAAATGTGTGGGAACCAAAAGGTGTCGATACTAAACTGTATCTTAAATCGCAGCTGCAATTTTTATAAATCATTAACTTTTATAATAAATATAAATGTAATATGTTACTATAAATACAGATAATAGTGTGAAAGTTTGAACTAAATATTTAAAATGCTCCGCCATTTTGTAGACTATCCTTCATATCATTCTAACTTCATCATACGTGAAACCTTTACATTTCCCAGAACTGTCTGTGTTCAAAATAGACAGATGATGCGAGAGGTAGTGCATGCGTTCCCATAAGCTTTCTCCTAAAAATGGCGGCCCAACGAAACATTATAGATCTATTATTTAGAAAACGCGTTAGTTTTGCAAACGTTTCATCTGAAAATTCTGAGTTATGCAAAAAGCTTCACTTAATAAATACGTTGTACCTGTAAAAGCACCTTTCACATCTACTGTATTTTCTCAGAACTTATCTCCGTAGAAAATCTATATGGACAGATAAAGCGAAAGGTGGGTCACTTGTTCCCATAAGCTTTCTCTTAACTAAAAATGGAGACCTAAGTAGCACGGAACCGTATATTACGGATCTATCGGTTAGAAAACGCTTCCATCATGTAAATGCGGACCTAAGTCACCGCCATTTTGCATACTTTTCTGACGATTCTGATTTATAGACGCAAGTTAAATATAGACGCGTGTGAAAGCAACTTTCGTTCCTTTTTCCTACAACATTTTATCTTCGATGAACAGATGTCGTTTCTGGCAAAGAAGACTTAAGTTAGACTATTACTATAATTTCGAAATTATAAAGTCACTCAAACGTATAATGTCCACAAAATGGCGGCAGTCCAGAACTTCATGACACAGTTTGCTTTACAAAAAGTGTCAATAAATTGATATACCAGGCGATTAATAATTCATTTACCAAAATGTGAACAATTTCTTGGGGATTTGAAGGACAGATGGTATAGCTAGCGATGGTACTTTTCTTAAAAGAAAAAATGAAGAATTATTAATCGGTACAGCTGGTATATAAATATAGGAGATACACTAGCATCGTGTATTTAAAAAAGAATTATTTTTCGCTGGTAAACGTTCAGCGCAGTTCAGGTTAAGAGGATTTCCCTGATAGTTTTACGAGTTTCGCGACAGATCACGTGAATTAAAACGCCTCGGAGATATTCTGTAGTCTAAAAATGGCCCCGTAACAATCACTAACGGTACAAAGCTCGATTATACCTGGAGATAGCATGCGGCACGAGCTGCGCGATAACACGAGTAAACATTCGTGTTGCGTCGTGAACGGGAGATCTCCATCTGACGGTTTGCCGGGTTCAATCGATTCGAAACAATGACATAAATTTGTTTCTTGATCGAGCATTCACACGCTATGCAAGTTCGTTTAAATGCAGAGGAACGTTCGCACGGTTCTTGGGGAAATTTCGCGATGCGGAAAATCGAGGATTTGGGGATGCTGGGAATTTGGAATATGGGGACTTCGGAATTTAGGTTTATGGAAATTTGGGACATTTAGGGGATTTGGGGGATTTTAGGAATTTTTGGATTTAGGGATTTGGGAGATTTTTGGATTTGGGGATTTGGGGAATTTGGAAATTTTGGGATTTGGGGATTTGGGGAATTTTGGGATTTGGGAATTTTGGGATTTGGGAATTTTGGGATTTGGTAACTTTGGGATTTGGGAATTTTGGGATTTGGGAATTTTGAGATTTGGGAATTTTGGGATTTGGTAAATTTGGGATATGGTAACTTTGGGATTTGGTAACTTTGGGATTTGGTAACTTTAGGATTTGATAACTTTGGGATTTCAGAATTTTGAAATTTGGTAACTTCGGGATTTGGGAATTTCGAGATTTGGTAACTTTGTGATTTGGGAATTTTGACATTTGATAACTTTGAGATTTGGTAACTTTTTTATTTGGTAATTTTTGAGATTTAGAAGTTTCGGAATTCGAAATATAGAGATTTAGGACATTCAATCCATAGAAATTTGAGATACTTCGAGGGTTGTGAAATTCAGGGGAATCATGGAATTAGGGAATTTGGGAATTTTAGAAATTTTAGGAATTCAGAATATGGTGACTCAGAAATTGAAGTCTCTGAAAATTTGAGAACCCTGAATTTGGGAATTTGACAAGTCAACCACTAGGGAATTCAGAAACTTGAAGAACTTTGGGAAATTTGAAGGATTTAGGTATTTGGGGAATTTAGGGGATTCAGAGCATATAGTAACTGGAAATACGGAATTTTCACGTCTAGGGACTTAAACTTGACATCTAGGGGATTTAGAAATATGGATATAAATGATTGATTTTAAAATCTAGGGATCAGAAATTTTAGAATTTCAAAATTCGAAATTCTAGGGATTTTGAAAAACGTAGAGATTGAGTCCGAAATTTTGGAGTTCGAAAATTTGAAAATGAATTTCAATATCCAGCAGGGAAAATGAATATAGGGATTTTGAAAGACGACAAACAGAAAATTGAGTAATTTATCAATTTGAAAATCTGACGAAATCCAATTAAGAAGGAAGCATTTGTACTCCGAGAGATCCAAGATGGCGGCGGATATTAAGATTCCAGAAAAGGTTACCGACACTGCAGATGTGCCAACAGAAAGTAGGAAATTTCGGAGAAAACATTAAAATAACGTGGTCATCGGACCATCTGCGTTCCTGTACGAGCACCGTGACGAAAAAATACGAATTTTTTCACGGAACGTTGGCAAGTTAATTAATCGTTAATTTATCGTCGGTGGTGCGGGTATTAAAACGCTTTTGCGATTAAGATCGTGGGACGCGTCGACAGAAGCGAGCGTAACGTACACCGCCATAGTCTTTTCACGGGATTATACGTGTTTATACGGTTACGTAAAACGCCGGCAATAATTACGCAACTTTCGTGAACCTTGTAATAGAGCCGACATGCTTGAATGAGATCCGATGTTTCGTTCGTTTCCACCAGATTTCGTTCGTTTTGCACTTCGATTCGTTTCGCTGCTCGCTTCTCGTCGCGCCGCTGAATATTCGATTGTTTATTTAAATTGCGTTGTTAAATGTAGCAGATATTGCTTTGAAAGTAGCACTGAACGATTATTAGTGATTTGAAGGTGGTTAACATTTAGAAATGTTAAATTTTGGGGAATTTAGTGGATTTTGGGAATTTAGGGAAATTGGGGATTTGGAAGTTTGGGGGTTTCGGAATTTGGAAATGTGAGGAAGTGGAGAATTTGGGGAATTTGGGGATTTCGGTATTGGGAAGTGTGTGGAACTCGAGAATATAGGGAATTTGGGGAATTGGAGATTTGGGGATTTCGGAATTTGGAAATGTGTGGAAGTGGAGAGTTTAGGGAATTTGGAGATTTGGAAATTTGGGGATTTCGGAATTGGGAAATGTAAGTGGTGAATTTGGGGAATTTTGAGATTTGGAAATTTGGGGATTTCGGAATTAAGAAATGTAAGTGGAGAATTTGGGGAATTTGGAGATTTGGGGATTTCGGAATTGGGAAATGTAAATGGAGAATTTGGGGAATTTTGAGATTTGGGGATTTCGGAATTGGGAAATGTAAGTGGAGAATTTGGGGAATTTAGAGATTGGGGATTTCGGAATTGGAAAATGTAAGTGGAGAATTTTGGGAATTTGGAGAATTTGGAAATTTAGGGATTTCAGAATTTAGAAATGTGAGGAAGTAGAAAATTTGGGGAATTTGAAGACTTGGAAATTTAGGGATTTCAGAATTTGGAAATGTAAGTGGATAATTTAGGGAATTTGAAGAATTTGGAAATTTAGGGATTTCAGAATTTGGAAATGTAAGAAAAAATTTGGGGAATTTGAAGACTTGGAAATTTAGGAACTTCAGAATTTGCAAATATGACAAAATTTAGGGAATTCGAGAATTCAGGAATTTTGGGGAATTTGAAAAATTCGGGAATTCTGAGGAATTTAGAAATTTCGAGATGGAAATTTTGGAATTTCGAAATTTGAGAAGATGGAAATTTTCCTAATCTAGGGAATTTGTGAAATTTGTAGAACTCGGAATTTACAAATTTGGAAATTTTCTATTATCAGTGCTTAGAAATTTTAGAAATATTAGCAATCTAGGGAATTTGGGGAATCCGTAGGATCTCAAACTTGGGAATCTAGTGATTTTGCAATATTGGAAATTATAAGACTTGGGGAATTTTACAAAATTTTTGAAGTATTGGTTACTTGAGAAATTTTAGGAATTTGTGAAATTTCAAATTTAAGGAAATTTGAGAAAATTTAAAAATTTGGGGAAATTTGGGAAAATAGAGAAAGTTAGGAAATTTAGGAAATTTGAAGAAATTGGAAAATTTAGGAAATTGAAGAAAATTAAAAAATTTGAAAAGTAGGGCAATTTGAAATTTTAGAATTTAAGTAACTAGGAATTAAAAAATTTAAAGGACTGATGAATTTTGGTTATTTTAGAAATTTGGAAAATTTCCTTATTTGAAAAATTCGAAGATTTGGAGTAATTAAGGAATTTTTGGTAATTTGTATATTCACAAATTTGAGATTTCGAAAATATGAAAATTTGGAGATTTTCGTAATTGGAGAATTTTGAGAAATGAAAATTTTTGAGTTTCATTATTCATAGAAATAATTATAAACTTGAAAAAATTGAGAGAATCTGTAATTCGTAAATATAAAAATATAAAAATTGTAAAATCCTAAAGACATGAAAAATAAAAAATAAAATAACTTAATAATAAATCTGTGAAAGAAAAGATATAAACATATAAAAATCCATAAATTGTGAAACTGGAAAACGCCTCGCGCGCAAAACGTATGAATTCATAAATTGTTAAATGTCGACATGAAAAAGTTCATTAAGTGTAGTAAGATTAAAAGTTCAAGTACCGACTTGAAGTCGTGCCAATCGATTGGCTAGTACTCTGTTAAAAGAGGGACCGGCTGTAAAAGAAGAGCACGCGAAACGACAAAAACCGTGGGCGGTTAGATTGGCGTTCATCGATTTTGTGTCGCTTTGAAGCACTACGCTCGCAGCAGACTACTTTATAAATATTTGATCCGTCGACCGACCGAGCCGAGTTTAAATTTAACGCGAATCTCCCACGATCGAATATTTACTAAATTATTGTCATACAAACGAATTGCAATTCTGACTCAATCTATTCGCTCGCTGCTACTGATCGCTCAAAATCGATTTGCTCTTTCGCGCTAACTCTCAATACTGTCGCTACGTTTTTTAGATTGTTAATGCTATTGATTTTCATGTTCCGTTGCTTTTCGTAGACAAAATGTTATTTTATATTTATACGTATTAACATTTTTTTATTTTTAGATTGCTACACTTTTAAGTTTGCAAGTAACTGTAGTAAAATATTACTAGATTTTTATATCTGCTAATAGGATATTCAGAAATTACTAAATTTTCAAATTTACTAGTAACTATGTTCAGAAATTACTAGATTCTCAAATTTAATAGTAACTATGTTCAGAAATTACTAGATTCTCAAATTTACTAATAACTATTTTCAGAAATTACTAGATTTTCAGATAAGACATTTCTAAATTTTTAATTTTTCCAAATTACTATATTCACAAGTTTCAAAATTTCTAAATTTCTAAATTCCAAATTCCAAATTTCTAAATTTCAAAATTTCCAGTTTCCAATTTCCAAATTTCTATATCCCCAAATTACTATAAATTCAAATTTGTAATTCCCAAATTTCTATATTCCTAAATTACTATATTTCCAAATTTGTCATTTTCAAATTTCTATATCCCCAAATTTGTAATTTTCAAATTTCTGTATCCCCAAATTACTACATCTACAAATTTCCAAATGTCGAAATTTATATTTCCAAATCTCCAAATTCCCAAATTTGAAAATTTTAGAACTTTGACAATCTGAAATTTCACAATTTCTCATCTTGAAAATTTGTAAAATTCAAAAATTCCCCAATACGAAAAATCCAAAAATTCAAGAACCCAAAAATTCCCCAACTTTGAAAAATCCAAAAAATCCAAAATTAAAAAATTTCCCAAATTCAACTTAAAAACAATCACTCATCCCAATAATGCAAACTAGAAATCGCACAAATCATAAATCTGAAAGCTGCAAAAATCATTCACCACAAAAAATGCGAAATACCTAACAAATCGTTGAAACGTGTAACGCTATAAAAAGCTAATTCCATGTGAATTTCTCCGGTTTTCAGCAAAACGGTACTCTTTTTACGCAAACCGATCTACTAGGTTGCACATTAACTCAAATATTGCAACAGTATATTGATCCGAAATGACCCAGTCACCGTCATCAGGGGGTAAAAATTGTTCACGGTACTGTACAAACAGCCGGACCTTCGACATCGCGATAAAATTGGCTGGGTATAAAGTTTGTGGAAATGGGTGGACGCAATATCCCAATGGATACGTTAGAACCGCGATATGGAACGATATCGGAACGAATTCCGTGGTGTATGGCTCAGGGCCGGCTCAAGGCGTCGTACAAAGTGGCGTCTATACGGGGCACCATCTTCGCAATACAAGAATAATTAATTTTTCCTTATTTGTTTTTTATAGACATTATTTTTAAATATTTATATGTACTTTGTAAACTTTGTAAACTTTGTATTATTTTATACATATTTTATTATTTGGTATATGTTTATATACTACTTCCTTATTATTCGAATAAAAAGATAATTATTTAAATAATTACTTGATAAAACTATTATAGCTAATATAATAAGTATATTTTGTAAGAAATAAAAATTTGGGGAATTTGGAGCATTAATGACATTAAAGGAAAGTCAGAAATTCGTGATATGGGAATTCTGGGGAATTTGGTAACTCGGGACATAAGAATTTGGGGAATTTAGGGCATTAAAGACATTCAGAAATTCGAGATATGGGAATTCTGGGGAATTTGGTAACTCAGGATATAAGAATTTGGGGAATTTGGGGAATTTGGGGCATTTGGGGCATTAAAGACATTCAGAAATTCGAGATATGGGAATTCTGGGGAATTTGGTAACTCGGGACATGAGAATTTGGGGAATTTGGGAAATTTGGGGCATTAAAGACATTCAGAAATTCGAAATATGGGAATTCTGGGGAATTTGGTGAATTTGGAAATTTATCATATAAGAGTTTGTGAAATCTAGGGAATTAGTGGTATTTAATATCTGGGAATTTACGGATTTTAGAAATTGAAAATTTGAGAATTTGGGGAATTTTAGAAAATATTGAAGGTTTAGATTATTTCAGAAATTTGGGGAATTAGGAGAACTTAATATTTGAGAATTTGGGGATTTTAGAAATTGAAAATTTGAGAATTTGGGGAATTTTAGAAAATATTGAAGGCTTCGATTATTTGAGGAATTTGGGGAATTAGAGGAATTTAATATTTGGGAATCTAGGGAATTTAAGAAATCAAGATCTTAATAATTAGAAACTAGGGGATTCTGGGGACTATGGAATCTGAAAATAAAGAAATTCGAGAATTTGGGGATTCGTCAATTTGGATATTTAGGGATTTCAGAGTTTAGAGATTTGTAAATCTAGGGAATTTGGGGATTTTTTAACACTGTAAAGATAAAATTTCAAAATTTCAAAATATATAACAGAAAATATGAAAATTTGTGAATTTGAAAATTTGAAAATACACGAACGAAAAAATAAAAATTTGACGATTTGAAAATTTGAAAATATGGAAATGACCATATGAGAATTTGGGAATTTGAAAATTTAAAAATACATACACGAAAATATGAATATTTGAGAATTTTCAAATTTGAAAATTGATAATTCTGTAAATTTGAAAATAGAATGCGTAACCAAAAATATAAAAATCCAAAAACTTGGCTAAAAAATTCGAAAATACGTAACCAAAATTGAGAAACATGAACGAATTCGTAAATTAGTAGATTGAAAAATATTCGAATAAATAAATTTGAAAATTTCACGCCGTAACGATTAACCTTGACTAAACAGGAGCAGGAATAAACTGTACACGCAGTTCGTTTTGCAGAATGTCAGCTGTTATTTATTGAATTTACCGTTGCTTACAAGCAACACGCCTCTCCGCTAACAACATTACGCTGCACTGATTTTATTGGCGCGTCCTGTAGTTTTAACATCGATTGCACGCTCGTAATTGCGAAATGGTACGATCGGGGTGGGCTAATAAATGCAACCCAATTAACACCCAACGGTTCTACAAACCTGACGAACTATGCGTTGCCGATATTCAATTTTCGGCTCGCGATTTATCACCCAAATACGCTGACGTTTGCGAATCTATTGCAATTAAGATTTTTCTTTCACTCCCATGGTCATCGATTTTAATCAACTGCTTTTTCTACACTCCCCTCGGTAACTTTTACGCGATTTATTTAATTATTTAGACTAATTGTTTACACTACTAAATTCTTACCGATTAAAGTATTCATTTATACGGGATTGGTAATTATAACTTTGTTGAACGCATTTTTAATTAGTACTATAGAACTAATTAAATCTCCTTTAGGGGTTTTTCAGAAAATTTGTATTTGGCAATTTGGCAATTTTTTTGTTTAGGTATTTGGAATATTAGAAATGAAAATTTGGGGAATTAGAGAAATTCTGGGGAATTTGGAAATGTAGGGATTTGAGATGGAAATTTTGGAATTTAGGAATTTCGAGATTTGGGGAATTTTGGGAAATATTGAAGGCTTTAATTATTTCAGAAATTTGGGGAATTAGTGGAATTTAATACTTGAGAATTTAGGGATTTTAGAAATTGAGAATTTGGGGAATTCTAGGGAATATTGAAGGCGTCGGTTATTTCAGAAATTTGGGGAATTAGAGAAATTTAATATTTTAGAATTTAGGGATTTTAGAATTTGAGAATTTAGAAAATTTGAAAATGTTTTTTGAAATATAAAAATATTAAGTTAACAAATTCACAAGTATGAAAATATAAAAATTAAAAATATAGTGATTCGGAAATGCAAAATGTACAATTAGAAATTTAGAAATATAAAAATATCAAAGTTACAAAGCAAGCCTTAAAATTAAAAAAAAACACAAATCCAAAAATTTCAAACTCACTATTTCACATAAAGAAAAGTTACTATAATCGTTCCCATAAAATTCGAAGCGTCACCTCGCGCGCCATTTTGTGACTACATGTTATAAAATGGCTGCGTGTTAATACCAAGCGACTTCGCCTAAAGTAAACAATGTCATTCGATACGAATGACGAAATTCAAAGGAATCACAATCGATTTCATTATTTCGATTAAAATTCGAGGATAAAATACCGAATGGATGAATTCAAGCGGAATTCGATGGCAGAACTAGTTCGCAGTATCATAAATGTTTCTCTTTCCGTGACAAAGAAAAATACTGGTTGAAAGTTGAGAAACGCTCATAAAAGCTCGTTATTTTCCGTAGAAATACGCTGAAACCTTTTTCGCTTGGTTTGCCTCTGGTTCAGTCACGATTCAGAAACAAATTAATACGAGATCGATTGATACAGGCACCGAATAAAATTGCCAAAGAAAAGGATCGATGCTTGTTCGTTCCAATCGTTTCGTTTCGTTTCGTTTCGTTTCGTGCCTTTCGAACGGCATAAAGTATTCCCAGCCAGCAGTCTACGAGAAAAGTAATTAACTCTGCTCGATAGCTTTCAATATTTGTAGCAATTTACTTCCCGGCCATATTCGTTAGTGCTCTCGTTACTACCGAAATAGTATATGAATCTTCACAAATTTCTATTTATACATTCATTTCATTTTTTTCATTTCGTTCGTTTCGAATCATTACATTTTCAAATTGGCAGGGTTTCTTTCGATTTTAGGGTTCCACGATTTGCGAATTTTTGGATTTTTCGATTTTTTAAGTGGTTTTGAAATTTTCGAGTTTTACAGTTATTGAATTTTGAGATACTTAGACTTTCAAAATGGCAAGTTTTTGAAATTTTCAAGATGCATTTTTGAGTTTTCGAATTTTTCGAATTTTATATTGTAGAATTTCCTAAATTTACGAATTTGAAAAGTAGGGAAGTTTGAAATTGTAGAATTCAAATAACTAGGAATTCAAAGATTTAGAGGACTGAGGAATTTTTGTTATTTTAGAAATTTGGAAAATTTCCTTATTTGAAAAATTTGAAGATTTGGAGTAGTTAGAGAATTTTTGGAAATTTACGAATTTCAGGATTTTTGAATTCTCAGATTTTTAAATTTGCAAATTGTTGACATTTCTAAATTTTCAAATTTTCAAGTTTTCAAGTTTTCAAGTTTTTAATTTTCAAATTACCAAAGTTTCCAATTTTCCAATTTTTACATTTTCAAATTTCTTCACTTCGTCAATTTTCAAATTCCTCAAATTCTAAAACTTCAAAATCCCTAAAATTCCTAGACATACAAATTTCCACATGTCCAAATCCCTAGATCCCCAAACTGAATTGTCCCAAAATTTGTAAATCCCCAAATCCCTAGATTTCCAAATTCTAAAATCTCCAAGATCCAAAAATCCCTAAATCCCAAAGAGCACAAATTCCAAAGTCCTCAAATCCCAATATCCCCAAATTCCAAAATCTCCAAATCCCCAAATCCCAATATCCCCAGATCCCAATGTCCCCAGATCCCTATATCCCCAGATCCCAATAACGCCAGATCCCAATATCCCCAGATCCCAATATCACCAGATTCCAATATCCCCAGATCCCAATATCCCCAAATCCCAATATCCCTAAATCCATCCCCAAATATTTACGTCCACAACTTGCAACAACACCCAAGAGAAAATTACGTCCCCAAATCACAAAAGACCCCAAGCATGAAATTTCCGCGTGAGAAAATACAGTGTAATCGGACGTCGTTATAAATGACGGCAATATAACGAGCGTCCGCAATACATAACTTCAGCCTATAAACATATACAAACAGCACCAGCGCATGATACCGATAGGCAAAATGAAGGACCCTGCAGGTTTTAATTCGATTCCGCTTGTTGCGCGTCGTCCTTATATACTCGTCCCGGTGTCTTTCCATAACATTAAATAAATGTTAAGGGGTGATAAAGCATCGTGCACACGGAGAACACAAAGCGTCAGAGAGGGGAGGAACTCTCGGTCCATAAAGTGCAAGCCCGATATGGAAAGGCAACGCGATGCGTTAAACTGTCCGCGAGTTTTCGATTTACGACGTGACGGGATCGAAGTTTATACAACCGCTGCCTCTAAGAGACCGTCGCTTTTCCGCGGTCGGCTCTTTTTATTCCGTCCGCCTATATACGCTGGATTCTATTTGCATAAGTGGGTAGAATAATGCTCGTAAACGCTTGCGATGGCGACGCGGCTCGGGGGATGTCGGACCGGTTATTATATCAAAAAATATCCTTCATTCTCATGATTTATGGATATGATAGTTAAAGCGGTTGACAATTAAATTATATTCAATGGCTACGTTGTGCTTGAAATATGTTGCCAGGATAAACATTCAAAGTAACTGTTTAGTATACATGTCACTGTCATTGAACTTCGTTTTTAGAGATATTCGCGACATCGAATGTTTAATTAGTACATTCTAATGCTGCATGCTTGCTATAAAATCGATTCGCCTTTAATGAATGTTTGTGACATGAGAAAAGCACAATGAGAGATTTCATAGTGTGATATGTGTAGAATGCTGTAACCCAAATAATTCCATCAGAACAATTATCTCTTCAAATCTAATAAATTTTAGTAGACCATCTTGCATAACTTATACAAAAAATTATATTTTATTTAAAAAATATGTATTTTAAGAATCATCCCGTAAAAAAAAAAAAAACAGTTTCCAGGACTTGATCTTCGGATGATGCAATTACCAGTCAAGCACCTACAGCGCTTAGCCAATATAGCTTAAGTAAATTCATGTCTTTATCTCATCTACATATTTATAATTGCGACAAGGATATATATAATAGTCTATTCTATTGAACACTTATAATTGATATTTTCATTCTTGGAGTGTTACTAATTTCTGTTAAAATATTCCTAGGACAATTTTCACTATCCCTACAATCTCTCCAATTTCTCATTAGTACATGTGCTATACATAATATATATTTATGAAATAACCATAGAATATTCCTAGGACATTTCAGAATGGTCCTAAAATATTTCTAGGGTACCTCAGAATACTCTTAGAATCTAGAACCTGGATCTTAGAATCTTTCTCCCTAGTATACATTCTTGGAATATCCCTAGAATGTCCTTAGAACATTTGTAGAATATTTTCAGTACATTCATAGAATATTTCTAGAATATCCCTAGTACGTCCACACAATATTTCTAGAATATCTCTAGTACGTCTATACAATTTTTCTAGGAAATCCCTAGTATGCCCACAGAACATTTCTAGAATATCCCTAGTTTGTCTACAGAATATTTTTAGAATATCTCTAGTACGTCCAGACAGTATTTCTAGGAAATCCCTAGTATGCCCAGAGAATATTTCTAGAATATCCCTAGAACGTCCACAGAATATTTTTACAATATCCCCAGTGCCTAAAAAATTTCTAGAATATCTCTAAAACGTCCATACATTCTTAGAACGTCCTAATATCTCCATATAATATTCCTAGAATATTCCTAGTACACTCGTACACTATATCTAAAATATCCCTAGTACCATTCTTCTCAGGTTCTCCCTAGTTCCTTCCAAAAATATCCATCGAATATCATAAAATACCCTTGAGATGCAACGAAAAAATCCCTACGGCATCTTCAGTACATCTTTCGTCCGCCTTCCGAGCAATTATCATGGAACGCAAACTAACGGCAGAAATTTTGTTCGCGACACAGGTTATCCTTGCACGGTGTATCCGCCAATGCCAAGGTTGCAGGACAAACAAACGGAGAGTATAGGGGAATCCGAGCACGTACGTCTGGTGTTTGTATATGCACGGCCTCCTCGACCTCACGGGGGCCAGTGTACCTCGACTCTCGCGTCGGTTTTATGGCTCGCAGTTTGCCCGGGGATCGTTCGTATCACCCTGTACAACGCCGTTTTGCTAGGACATGCACGATTTTCACCGGACACCGACGATTTCTCGTGACGCTACCCGTCGCGTCCTGGGAAAAAAAAACGCACGCAGCACCAGGACCCCACTCTATTATGCCAAATGCATTGTCTGCCGTGTCCTCGCACAGGACGTGACAGGGTAACGCGACTTAGCTCCTACCTATGCCAATTTTTCTACCTGCAACAGGAATTTGGCTCCCGACGGCAAAACAGCGGACATTTAACGATCACGTGATCCTTTCGTTCGAAAACATAGACCATCAAAGTAGACCAGATTAAGCTGATCTTCATGGCTAATAAATGTCTCATCCAAACCACATCAGTACCCTTACAACTACATGTCACACACGTGACGCACACTGCAATTGGGATGTGATAAACCAGACTCGTATTTTTACTGCAATTCAATTTTGAGTCCTATTCTAATTATAATCCGTATTGGGTTTGAAAAATTGGGTTTGAAGCTTCGTTTTTGAATTATTAAGGAAAAACGCGGACCAATCAGAGTGCGAGAATTGCGCGCGCTGCGAGAGCGACTCTGATTGGCTGGTGTTTTTCTTTAATAATTCAAAAACGAAGCTTCAGATCTCATTTCTGCAAAGGAAAAAGTTGTTCAGAATCACGAACCCTATCATCCACTTCCATTTCCTACACTAGTTCTGAGACACCCTGTACGCGTATCAAATTAGGCAATTAAGAAGTTTGAAAATTAGAATTAGCAGTTCAGATACACTGAAATTTGTAAATTTACAAATGGTCTTAATAATGGTCTTAAGTTTACAACTTGCCTCAACGTTGTAGCAGTAATTAGGTAGCATGATGCCTAGGAAATTATAGGTTAATAAATAACCGACTGTTATTGTTACTTAAATATCAGAATGATTAACGATGCAAAGCTAAGAATGCCTAAATAAAGAGAATAAAGGCTAAATAAAGCTTAAGTAGACATCCAATCGGATCCCAAGGTAAGAACCGAATAAAGGGAATGATATAAAACCTAAACGAAGCGTGAATCTACCTATCCTTTTCGTATTTGGTCGAAAAAGTGTTTAGCCCAGAAATCTGCTTTACCGACCGACCCTTTTAAACGTGGCCGAGGATTTTTCAACGGGCAAAGCCAAAGAGCCGGTTGAAAAATAAAAGAAATTCAAGGTATTCGTTCCGCAATCCATTAACGAGGCAGCTTTGGGAGCACGTGTACGTGCCCCGTCGAATATTCGGCGTTGAGGCGAGGCCTACGCTGGCTTAACGCCGCATTTCCAAAAGGACGGTATTTAGAGGATGATTTCGAGGCACGTGCCAGTACGCAGAGCGGTGGTCATCGATATCCGAGCACGGCATTTTCAAAGGAGTTATTCAGCACGGTATGCTCTAGTCTGGCCGTTGAACCGAC
The DNA here is from genome assembly GCA_036983795.1 of Megachile lagopoda. Classification (NCBI taxonomy): domain Eukaryota; kingdom Metazoa; phylum Arthropoda; class Insecta; order Hymenoptera; family Megachilidae; genus Megachile; species Megachile lagopoda. Next base: position 4,880,355 of record CM072793.1, read on the forward strand.
TGGATAGAATGCCAAATCTCTCCTATTCCACATCCCGACTACCACTGTCTCTGTCCACGTCTTTGGCTCTTTATCGGGACTCTCTGATGTCCTATTCTCCTGATACCATCTCTGTCATCTGATTGCTTCCCGTGCTCTGTGGTTTGCACTTTGCCTTGATTAATCGAACATTGATGCCCGAAATGCTGGTCGAGACTCATGACTTATGTGATACTGAATTATGGGACGGTTTCGCTAAATGTTTGTATACTTTGTAAGGTTTTTTGTTTTTGTAGATGTGCAATATTTTATAGATTCCTTCTTACGAGTCATACACTTTTCTACATTCTTGCATTTTTAAGGTACGATACGACTCGTACTCAAACCCAAATTTCCCAAACCCCCAAATTCCTCAAATCCTAAAAATTGGAAAATTAAAAAATTGTTAGATACGGTATTTCTAAATGAAATGTGCACAATACTTATGCTTGACAGGAAAGTCCGTGACATCACGCGAAATGAAAAGCATGCCACATAATTTCAATGTTAAAGGGGAAAGTCATCGGCCCAAATACGTCAAACGTACACGCGTGTACCGTCCATAAAAGCGGTCAAATGCTATTTCATTTCCGGCTAACTCGTCACATGATTCCTTTCATTATAATCGAACTGCCGCTATGAATATAAAGAGGAAGAAATTGTATACAGCGATAAACCATATCCGTATACTTTCTCCTTTCTCGAGGGAATTTGATTATCGTCGTAAATAGACAGCACGAAATTTATTATTAAATAATATAGTTCGTCCAATTAACACGTTGACTTTCACTGTATTCGTACGTTAAGCGTGAATTTTTATGAGGAACATAAATTTATCGTGCGACGCTAACGGTCAGCGAACTAATAAAAATGGCCGACGCGTTTTTGTCGTTGTAACGTGGTCTTATTTATAATAATAAAAGTATAAGTGCTCTCGACAACATATAACATTTGAATTGTCCTTCGCTTTCTCGATAAATTTTCAGTACTTGATGTCAAAAGTACCATCGTATCCGCCATATTTGTTTTGCACGCCAGCGTCCCTGTAGCCCAGTGACTGCTTTCTTTTCCGATACTCGAAAACTTTGTAAAACTAATTTTTAATTTGCTATACGTGAACTGAAATCGAACCACCTTCGAATAATGATACGAAGCGAAATTTGTTTATACTATTTCTTAGAACATGTTTATTTTATTCTTGTGTTAAGAGTCTAGCAATTTTATTGGCACTCGAACTATATTATCATTGCTGTACTTAATTTTATGAAAGCGAGTTTTCTGAATATACTTGTCACATGTGTGTCTGGTAAGTTGGCACGCCCTATCATCAGCCACGCACACAGTACTTGAATATTTAATATTTTGTAACTTGGCAGTAAATTATGAAATACTTCAACAAAAAGCATTTCCATCAAGCACGTTTTCATGTTCTTGAAAGGGTTAATCACTGACTACTAATTAATTAGACTTGCAAGCGAAGTTTGGAAACTTGTAGAAACTTCCAAATCGTCAGATTTTGAACTCGTCAAATTTTAATTATACTTTTTATTAATTATCATGTTCAGACCGTCTGTACACGTGGATAGGGTGAAAGTTGGAATTCGAGCGTTCGATACGAGCGCTGTTTAATCGGGTAGGTTTATCTTAGGAAACTTTGCATTAATTAGTTTTATCGCCGGTCTCGGAACCGACGCCGGTTTATACAGACCCAAGAGGAAAAGTTTATTTCTGCGGGCAAGAGGTTTATTTATTCAGATGCCGTGATCGCGCGTTGCGTGCCAAAAGTTCCTTAATTTCGTAAAATTGCTAAATAACTGGAGGTAGACACGCTCCGGTAATGATTAAGACATCGATCGTTTGATTAGAAGGCGGCCGTACATAAATATCTGCTAAACGATGTAAATCATCAAGGAATATTACATCAGTTTTATTGAAATTATGTGCTGAATTCTTTAGTTGAGGTCACTCAGAAGTTCCATAAAGATAATAATTATTTTCTGTTAAAGACATATAATATTGCAATTTGTGGATAATAAATTTACTGTATTGTGATCTTGAAATAACCTTGAAACAGTATTGAACTGATCTTGAAACGACCTTGAATTAACCTTCAACTGATCTTGAAATAATCTTGGAATGATCATAAATTGATTTAGAAATAATCTTGAAATATTCTTGAAATAATCTTGAGAAAATCTTGAACTGATCTTGAACTGACCTTGAAATAACCTTCAACTGATCTTGAAATAACCTTGAAACAATCTTGAATCAAAAGTTTAAAAACAGAAGCATAGAAAATTATTGTTCGAATGAAATAATAAGATCAAAACAAAGGCACATTACGAGTTCATCAAACAAATTACTTAAATAACGCAATAGCAAGATCATATCACGCAATGTAGCAAAAAATCGTGAACTCTGCAATAAACTTTGTTTCGAGACGATATCGCAGATATTGCAAAACGATCTACAGGGTGTTTAAAAAGAAAATAATTTAAATTGATACATCGCAAGTGTCACGGTATCGCCAGAAATATAATAGTCTGCAGAAAATAGATACCAATGGAGAAAATAACGCGATGACCATTGGACGAAAAAAGAAATACTCGATATTAGAGAAACGAAGGTATAATACTGTGTGTTTCGCCGTCCGTGAAATCGAGTATTCCGAATTTTCTGCAGGAAGTCATCCAGAAACGTCCACGACGTCGGACATTCTGTGCAGATGCTTCTTCGAGTAGCTGAGTAAGCGCTTCATAGCCCTAGGTGGGTCATTCGTTTTTGATCCTGAAGGACTTGCAACAAAGTTGCTCGTCAAGGTGTCTGTAGTTAGACATTTTGAAAAAAATCGGTAGGCAGGACTTGCGGCATAGTACTGTGGTCTGCGGATCCCTGGGACTTTATATCCAACTTTTGGTCGAATAATTTGTTCATAAACTTGGTCAAGACCTTCCATATTTGTTACTTAACTAGTTATTACTATAACTATACAATAATCAGTGAAAATTCAATTATGGGAGGGGTCCGCAAGGGAAATGTTCAAGAGGAGGTCCTGGGACCACACAAGAACCCCTTACGACATTACATACTTCACTCTCCAAAGTCAAACTTTCAGTCTACAAAGATTCATGTTTCTATAAAAATGAACAGTATAAATAAATCCCTAACTGTATATAATAAAAAATACAGAAGTCCGATAAACAAATACATTGTCCGGGTAACTGTATCTTTGAAATGAATATTAGGGATTCAGTATGTGGAACTTGTGACTATGGGATTATCAACATATCCAAGTTAATTGCACCACATAAGAATGGATATTATTAAGAAATATAGAAGGTGTGATCTTTTCGTGATAACAGAATGGATTTTTACGGTATTCGCCGGGTGTCGCGAGCATTTTGTCCACGCAGCCTTTATTTTCCCGTGGCGAGTGCACGCGTGCTGAGCGCAGCTTGCACGCATGCATATTGCAAGGCTTTGCTGGCTGGGTTGGTGTCATGCACGCAGAAGACGTGCTGGCATTTGGCATTGCGCCGCATATTATCCAAGGATGCACGAAATGCCTTGCCATTTGCACGCGGGACACGATCGTTCGACGTTGTTGTTGTTGCATTGCCGTTGCCGGTGCTGTTGCACGTCGCCGCTGCCTCGTTCCTACATGCTCGAAAAGGGCTGCTGACACGCCGCTCGCGAATTCCTTTTGTTTTTCACCACCGGGATCGGACAAATAGCGCGTTTTTCGAATGACACCAACAACTTCTCAACACGTAATTTCCTACGAATTCCTACGACTCGGGATACGCGCGGAATATGTAACGAAACGGGGGCTCTAATTGTTGTGTCTCTGTTTTCGAAATATCTTATCTTCTTGTTTTCCGTTTACACTCGTTACGTTCACCTGCTGTCTCCTTTCATATTTATTTCTACACTTCACAGTGTATGGTGTTTCCCTATCTCATGTCACATTTTCATTATTATTAATCCTACGAAGAAGTGTTTACGAGGAACAAGTACCTTCTCTCAAAGCTATATTTTTCAAAGTAGAACTTCTCAAGATCACATATGTAAAGGTCGAACTTCTCAAGGTAGAACTTCACAAGCTGACATTCTTCATAGTAGAACCTCTCACGAGTCACGTTCTTCATAGTAGAATTTCTCAAGGTTACATTTTTCAAGGTGGAACTTCTCAAGGTCACACTTTTGAAGATTTCAAGTCTTTGTTACTCGAAAGGTAACATTCGATTTAATACAACAATGTTAACCTGCGACTTTTTACCTAGATCTGTAGTATTATACACATGATGTATAAACACACTAAAAATAGAAATAGTGAAAATAAATAGGGCTACCACATTTTATTGTAGAATTACTTTTGAAGCTAAAAATATCTTCGGAAGGATTATAATAGACGTTTTTAGATCATATTTAAAGATTATCTTGCATCATTATGGTATGTGTAAGATCAGGACCAAACTTCCTTATAGCACCATAACCTCCATGTGACACTTATACAAAATGTCTCACAACTAGTGTAGGAAATGGCAATAGGTGGTAGGGTTCGTGATTCTGAACAACTTTTCTCTTTGCAAATATTGGGTTTGAAGCTTCGTTTTTGAATTATTAAGGAAAAACGCGGACCAATCAGAGTGCGAGAATTGCGCGCGCTGCGAGAGCGACTCTGATTGGCTGGTGTTTTTCTTTAATAATTCAAAAACGAAGCTTCAGACGTCATTTTTGCAAAGGAAAAAGTTGTTCAGAATCACGAACCCTATCACCCACTTCCATTTCCTACACTAATTGTGAGACACCCTATACGCGTATCAAATTAAGCAAGAAGTTTTAAAATTGAGATTAGCAGTTCAGATACACTGAAATTTGTAAATTTCCGAATGGTCAATTAAAAAATGTAGAACCAATTTAATCTTGAAACTTAATCTCGAAAGTTGATTTAAATATACAGAATAGAAACTGAGTACACAAATAGGGTATCGCGGAAACAAATAATACCGAATGCAAATTGAGGGTGCAAATAATGCAATATAAATTGAGGATGCAAATAATGGAGATTGAATCCACATAAACTGGATTGTTGTGAAATTGTATAATGTATAATAAACAGAGGTCCCCGAACGTAACAGTTGATTCTGTTTAGAAAACCATTAATCGATTCCCATTATCAATTATTGCCACCGAAAGCTTAATCACGTTATAAATCGGTGCAAATCCGTGCCCACGAAGCGGAGTCTCGTTCTTAAACCGATCAATCATTCAACGACGTAACAATGAACACCGACTATGCGTCTTCGAGGATCAATGCGCGTATACGCTGTATTCATGGGCCAACATTAACCCGTTAAAATGCGATTCACGAAATTGATTTCCGCATCGAAATGAAAAGGCAATTGTTCTACGAAATACAGTCAACGTTATATCGTGTACACCGTACCATGGAAATTCAACGACTATATTCTAACGTGGAACAGGTGAACCATTTTTCTTTGCCGATAGAATTTACGAGAAAAATTCAAATATATAGAGTTTCCGGAAACAGGTGGGCAAACTTTAGGAGGGAACATTTTCCGTTTACGACATACTTTCAGATACTCGTTCGATATACATAGTGGATCGCGAAGGAAATCGAGTTTTTTGGGAGTGTTTCATCAGAATATATATTTAAGAGATTATGGAAGAGGAAGTGGTATAAATACGGGTTAGAGTTTAAATATGCACGGAAGTAGAGGATGTCTAATGGGAATAGAATGAAATTATGATTCAGGAAGAAGCATGGGAAGTCGCTTATATTAACGCGTTATCTTGCAGAACGTGTAATTTTACTTATTTCAACACCTTAAAAGACTCTACCGTTTATTTTAGTTTTGTAACTAAAGCACAAGTTACCGTTTATTTTAGTTTTGTAGCTACCACAAAGCATTTATAGGTTAAATCTTAGAAATATTCATAAGACGTGACAATATGTCTTCGAATTAAAATTGATAGCCCACTTTTAAATGGATATTGTATAAAATGTATAACAACCCCAAATTTGCTTACTTACCACATCGATTCCCTCTTCAACCGCGGACCCACTTAATAACTCGAAGCTAAGAAGCTTACCTAAAACAAGACAGAAACAATGCACTCAACACTACTAATCTTCCAAAGGATTTACCAGTAATTAGCGTTATAAAGTACCTACAAGTGTTCGGCTACATCTTGTAAGTACCTTCTAGGTACTCCAAAACTAATTGTTCCTGTAACGTATTACGGTAACTATGACTTCAGTGGTTTACCACATGATTACATTATTTTACCAAAATTTTTTTGCAATAATCTGCATTCAAATAATTATCCACAATTATCCAAATAAAAGTAATGGGAATAAACGCAAGAAAATAATACGAAAAATCAATGTTCACCTACATCTGCAATATAACCTCACAACTTAAAAAATATTCTAAAAATCTTAGAACATGTAATTTCAAAACAATTATTCTTAAACCTAGTTTGAATAATTAAAATTTCCAAAAAGTGTAAAAATCCGTAAAATCGAATATTTGAAAAGATTCGTCACGAGGAAACAACTCAATCCACAGGTTACATAATTCATTTTTTCACCGTCCATTTTGTTGCCTTATATATTCCCAAGAACGAGCACACGTGTTGCGACCATAACCTAAATCTAAATTCCTAACAACGTATCCTTCACCTTTATCCTTTTCGCTTTTCGAAATTTATACGAGCTTCAAATTTATTCCGCGGCTACGAGAAACTTCGTTTAAATCTGTGTCCTTCGTTTCGCATCTAGGGAGACGGTTGCTACGACGAACAAGAAATTAAATGTTCCATCGAGAACGGTAAACCGCTTTCGGAAGAGAAATAATATGAAAAATTTCCATTGTATTTCCATTCATTAATATGGATGAGAAGGGGACGGTAATGTTTGACCAGTAGCGACAGACTGATAGACGAATTAACGATGCGTTGGAACAAAACGTGTCATCTGCATGCTGATTGGGGTTGGACATCTGCGACCCGTAACCTTCCTATTCGAGATTATATATACATTTATTATTCTAACTTCCAACTACTTCTTCGTCTTTTATTCGTACAAATATTCTGTTGCTCGATGTGAAAATTTGGTGTGGTTGGTGGATGTGGTATGTGGAAGGTGTAATATGGATTTTAAATATGGTCTTTGAAATTTGATAAGCTGCAATGATTCCAATTTGGAAATTTCGGGAGCTGGAAATTTTGGAGGTTATCAGGTTTGGAGATTTAGAAATTTTGGAATTTCTAGATTTGGGGATTTCAAGATTTGGAGATTTGGAAATTTTTGAATTTCAGGACATGCAAATTTGGAAATCAGGATTTTTGCTAAATTGAGAATTTATTAATTCTAGTTTTTGAAAAACTACAAAACTTGGAAGTGCAGAAATTTCGGAACTTGTAAATTTAAAAAGATCAAATCTCCAAATTCTCAAATTAAAAAATGCACACTTGAAAAACGTGTATATCATAATTTTTGAAAACTGAAGATTTATAAATGAGGAATTTATAGTTACGAAAGTCTGTAAATTGAGAAATCCCCAATTTCAAAATTCAACAACAGTCTACCTTAACTGTACTCCACATGAGTGCTCACACACTTGGTCCTCGCGGGCATAATTGCCCTCTAGGTCACTGATCTAACCATACAACAGTCAAACACTGAATCATCACTGAAAAGAGGATTATACGGTATTTGTTGCAAAGGGTCATGCGAAATGGGTCAAAAAGACCACAGTCGTAAACTCCGTAAAGATGCCTGTTACATCGCTTCTAATCCCTCGTTTCTACTTGTATCTTGCTGTATATCTACAGAGTGTCCGATTTGAAGTTCTCTCAAAACTACACATAGTACAAAAAATATTTCGAATAAAAATGAAAAACTTTCGAGTTGGACATAATCATTTTTTCGCAGACAAAGACGTGGACATAGAAAGGTCAATCCCCGTAAAAAGTTACTAACCTATTAACATCGAGACCATTAGTTTAAGAGATATTTTAATTTTAACGTGTCATTATAATTTCATAAATGAATTTTAAAGCCGCGTTACACGTCGTTGAAATGCAGCTGCAGCAGTGACTGACCACCTGCAAACAACCTACGTAAGGTCCGTTTACAAACAACCAAAGAAGCGCAGAGTTCAATTTCTCGAGTACCTTGACTGTAATCAAGTACAATCTCGTAATATTAAATTTAAAATATCTCCTAAAGCAACGGTCTTTCAATACGAGGTTCATGATTTTACAGAGAACGACGACATTGATCGGTGTATTAAAAAAAAATGGTTCCGTTAAAAAATGAGTTGCCCTCCGCGCGTCCTTCGCGTCTGCACCTACAAAAACTTATTAACGAATGTCCCCCTCGAAGTCACGTTTATCGGGAACTACTGGTATCACGAATAATTTCGGAGATATGAGAGGATCACTTCAAATGGAACACCCCTGTATCTTTGCTGTACAATCTCAGTTTCAAGCGACTCAAGTTGGAGAAGTCAAGTTTAATATTATCAAAATTTTGTCAAATAAGAATCGGGTTATCGTGTTAGGATCTTGAAGTTCTTTGGACGTATGACTGACGTGAAAATTATAGTTATTTGTAATTGGTAGTAATATTCGAGAGGAACACCCTGTATACATATGTAAACATTGCATACGGACCCAAAATCCAGCTGGACATAACGGTACCAGTGAACCCTGACGTACATACAACATAATTAATTGATGGTAATAAAGCGTTGGAACGATTCTATGTTCCATTGGATGTACTGGTAGTGGTGCTCATTAGACAAATACGAATAAATGTCTACCTACTTGCGAAACGCTCGTGTGCTCTATCACAAAAGATCAAATGTACGGCGTTCATTTGTTGCAGATACCGTTGCCAGGAAACGCCGGAAGACAAATCATGGAAACATTAGAGAAATGTGTCACAGAATTACACGCGTTAAACAGTATTTCTGTACACACGTTCCTCAGAAATATGAGTATTGAAACGGTACTTCGGGGATCTTGACCCTTTCGATCCTGCGAAATCGATCGCTCCTAAATCAATTATTTTTTAGCAAACGCCATTTCCCAGGCGGTATTTACGTGATATTTCATGCAGACCCTTTATGTAATATGTTAGGCTGTGTAGTGTAATTTTGAAAACCTGTCATGTTCCACTTGTTAATTACCTTCATTTTAAACAGTTAATTTAGAAACATTTTTGACAATTTTTGAGGGAGAAATTTTTTGAGTCAAACAAAATTTCTTAGCACTTTCTCACTTCCTGCTTTACCGACGTGCGCATAAATTTGCAAAATTACTTAAAACAGAATGTTAATTTGTTTCAAAACAGAAGATTTGACTTAAATCAGAAGAAATTAATTTGTCTTAAAACAGAACAAAAATTAATCTTGAAATAATTTACAAAGAAGCTATAAGTTCATAAACATAAATATTATACATCTAAAAGTTTGCAGATGTCAATTTGCAAATGTAGTATCCTTGGAGCATTTGTGATTAATAATCATCAAATATCTACAAAATGTCGGAACCATTGGTAAAGTAGCAAGAAATGTCCATCCATCATTTTGCAAGCTTTTCAATCGCCATTACGTACAAAGATCTCGAACGTTTCAATTTTTAATCCAACTGCAACATCATTATCCCCGGATAGTTTATTCTTTTGTCACTGTGACGAGATCGTTAAATATTAATTCGCTCTTAAGACGAGCGCTTCATCGTTGCAATTAAAGTTCCTGTCTCTTCCGTTGAAATTTTTCGTATCATGTCGAGCCATTATTTCAAAAACCCATCAAGGATTTAATTCGGAATATTGTTTCATTGTGGAACGGTACTCGCGTTTAGTAACATTACTATAGGATAGCCGTTCTTGTGACAAAAGGACCATGAAGCTATTAAGTACACGCGAACTAATTAACTTACCAGCTTCTGGTCCGCCATTCTTCTTTGAAATCTTCCCTGACGATTGCCAGGGAAATTAATATCAACGCTATCCTAACTTTCTGTCTTCCGCAAGTGGCAACGAAAATCTTTTTAGCAAAACTGTTGACAGCGAATGTCGGCCATTACTTGTTATGAAAGTTATTGGAGGGACAGTATACAGTAGAATCTCGTTATATAGCCGTTTATGCGGTAAGAGGACCTTCTATGCCAGAAACATGGATTTGGCGATATAATGAGTTGGTATTCAGAGTGTTCACGTATTCGGTGTTTGAAGTTTCAAGATAATGAACTCTCGTTATATTGCGGCATTAGGTTGTGTATTTACTTGTATTTTATTCGAGATTTCCGAAATTCGAGAAAGTGGAGATTTCAAATTTGATCATTTGGAGATTGCTGCTTTAAAAGTTGCAGAATTTGGGAATTCAAGAATTAGAGTACTAGAGAATTCTATCAGAGTACTAGAAAATACTTCCAGGGTTCCTAAAAGTTTGAAAATTTCTAAACCTGTAAATTACGAAGTTATATTTGAAAATTATCAAATATCCAAATTTGCAAACTCAGAAATTCCAAAACAGGTCTAAGTATTTCAACGTCTGAAAATTCTAAAATTTCTCAACGTAGAACATTAACCGCGTAAGTACTTATCAAGCGTCCACTTATCAAACGTCCACTTGTCGAGCGTCCACTTGTCAAGCGTCCACTTATCAAGCTTCCACTTATCAAGCGTCTATTTATCAAGCGTCTACATATCCAGCGTGTATTTATCTGACATCGCGAAGGTTCACGGGAGAAAAGAGGCGTCGTTTGCAAGGTATATCCGTGGCAATAAATAATTGAGACGGAATGGAAGCGGCGCGGAGACACAACGGCAAAAGCACGAAAATCTCGAGGGTTAAAGGAAAAGGAAGGCTTCCAGCGACGTTTTCGTCCGTTTTTCCCCTTTCTTGCTTTTCACCTCGAAAGGACGGTAAAGAGGCGAGACCTGTAACAAGCACAAAACACCCGGAACGGGCCGAATGGGTCTCCGGGAGCATTCGTTCAAAAGGAAGCACATTTATTTCAGCAACGGTGCCTGCATCTTGTAATAGGCTGGCCTATTGTGCCTCGCTGAATAATGCAACCAGCCTTGTATACAGCTATGTGCATTCTCCGCCTTTTTTTTTCTCTCTTCAGCGCGACTGTTTGACAACGTCCTTGAGAACGTGTCAGAGACGATGATATCTTAAGAATTACCACGCCAAAAGATCGCGCGATGTAATTGATGGACTTTCAAATTTGCTCATATTTGTGGATTTCCAGTTTCCTCTTTCGAGTTCGGAGATTTTTGGTTTACATATTATAAATATTTAATTTTGCAAGTTTGTACAGGTTTAATTTACGAATACCATCTATACTTGAATTTTAGAATCGATTGTAATTATAACATAACCTAGCTAAGGATCGCTAATTGCAGACTGTGCCGTCATTTTAACTTCTTTCTTTTGTAGCAATAATTAGCCACCTTTATATAATGCATAAAATTGTTGGCCAAGTAATAAAATTGACAATGATAATATAGATTAGCAAAAAAAGTCCTAAGGTTAATTGTGATGAGTTTCCATAAGTGTAATATGAGCTTGTGGGAAAGTGGAACTTGAAAACGGCAATGTAACGAGTGTACTCGGTGTTCAGTAATTTGGTAAAATTAATTGGATTTTAATGATTGTGTGGAAGAAGTGTGGGGGAAACGATACGTAATTATCGAGAAGATTATTTTCAGTTACAACGTGATTGCAAAACGTGGCATGGAAGTACTCTTAAGGGAGCAGCGTGTTTTAAGACTTAATTGCGCGCACGTCCTATCCCCTTCCGAACTTCGCTACGATGTAATCTAAATTGAACAAGGTCTCAACGGATCGATAAGACATTGTCTTCACGGGAAAGGATGGAGGCGAAACACGAACGAGTGGAAAACTGAAATTCTCTTAACAAGTGTTATCGAGATAGGCACCGGCGATAAATGAGAACCAAATTTGTACAAACAATTTCAATGGACGGTAGAGAAATATTCGAGACGGAAATTGCGAGAGTTGGAAGTTTTTGAAATGCAGGGTTGGAAATCTGAGTATCTGAGGATTTAGGACTTAAGTTTGGGAAATTTGCGACGGTGGCAGTCGAATACATTGCGAATTTCAAGAATTGTTTGCATTTCGTGTGGGTGGCAATATAGTGAGAGTCTACTGTATCGAAGCTTAGTATTTGAGCTACGGGTAAAAATGACTCGAATTAAGTGGAATCGGAGCGTTTCGAGACAGCGTGAATCGTAAAAGGAGGACACGCAAAGACGAGAACGGAAATTTCTGAGCTGGCAGGAAAGGAATGGGTCAATAAGGGACGGGACGGGAAATGAGAAGGTAACTTTCTCCTGTGATCGTCCCACTAACCGCGATATTATCAAGTCGAAGATTTCTATGTGTATCTGCTATATTCTACGCTCGTTCGCTGATTTCCCTTCTGTATAGGGTGTTTCAGTAATCGTGGATAACCCCTACTTACAAGTTATATTAGGTTAGAATTCATATAAGTTAAATTATACCTTGTATCTGATACCACAACTTGTAATTAATAAAACTACTTGTATTTGATACAATAACTAGTAATTAATTTCTAGTATCTTTACAACTTGCAATTAATGACATTACTTATGTTTGATATCATAACTAATAATTCATTTTTGACATTATAACTTCTAATTGATAACACAAGTTGTAAATGGTACTAAAAGTAGTAAATCACAGTTTGTAGGTGATATTACAATTTACTATTAATACCATAACTTGTTGATGCTACAATTTCTAAATGATAACGCAACTTGTATTTGATATCTCCTGTATTCTAAAACAAATAAAAAACCCAATTTTATTTCTTCCTTTACATTTATTCTTTGCCCTCAATATTTGTCATACTTCATGTCACAATCTGTGCAGGTCAAAAGAGTATATACAGTTGAATAAATATTTGTCACGCTAAATCAAAAGGTTTGTCCTGATATTTTGAAAGTTATGAACACTGAGATGTGCAGTAAGGGAATTAATGTGACACCCTGTGTGTGTTAGTGATCTTTGAACCGAAAATGTAGAATGTTCCAAGTTCTCTGTAGATACGATTCTTCGTTCTAATAGCAGTTAGAAGTCAAAGGACGAGTCAGCTCGTGAAATCGTGCTTCCTCTTTGCAGTTCGCCCGCGACACCGCCATGCCACCAAATTTCTATGCTTCACTGCAGACTAGGGTATCTCGGGAAATAACCTAACCTGACGCTTTGACGATTATCGAGCGTGAATAACCCACTTATTTTCCAAAACCACCTTCGCACTTCCCTATAATAGTTACGGTATCTATAATTTCATGTATATACATTAAATATTTGCAAATTCAAGATTTGGAGATTTGGAAATTTCAAAATTTTCAAATTTGGGGACTTATAAATTTGGGAATTTAGAATTTAGAAATTTAGGGATTTTATAGTTGGGAAATTTGGGAATTTAGAGATTTGGGGTATTTGGGGGCTTAGAAATTTGGGGATTTGGAAATTTAAAAATTAAGGCATTCGGAAATATGTAAGTTTGGGAAATTTGGAATGTAGAATTTGGGAGATTTGGGGATCTGGGGAATTAAGAATTTAGGGATTTGGAGATTTAAGAATTAGTGTATTTGAAAATGTGGTAAATATGAATGTAGAATTGTGAAAACTTGAGGACAGAAATTTAAGAATCTGGGAATGTAGGGAAGTGTCGCAGCAGGTCAAAATAAAAAATTCCCTAAACCAACACGACGTAGGAAAATAACAGTAATCGAGTTAAATGATCAGTTTTGAAATCACCGAAGTGTAAAGATAGTATTATACCACTTAGGTGGTTATTGACGGGTGAAACTATCGATATCATAAAAATCTTAGTTTAAAAGTAGATGCCATTAATAAGACGTTATAGTTTTCACGACATTACTCGACTAAAGGTGGAGGGCGCAAACTTTTGCAGTTTCCCAATAATGTCTCTAAACCACGACAATTCTAAAGTTTAATTTTGTTCGCGGCCCTCGAGGAACAAAGCAATATCACTTAGAGAAAATGCGATGGAATAGTGGCGGTGAAAATGTTATCTATGGTGAAAGTTCTGCGTCGAATGTTGTAAACTTGTTTGTGCGTTTACATGACGGCGTTCTACGTGAGCTTTGTGTTGTTTCGAATGGAAATTTAATCTAACTTGTTTGATAAATAAATGTTGTTGTACTTCATCTTTGATACTGCTTCATTTATGTTTCTATTATTCGGTAACAATTTAATTATCCGATTATGGAAATTGGAGGCAATATAACTAGAATCTGCATATTCGATAATATTTATTTATCAAGCTATCGTCGATGTTATCGATATAACGAGTTATTGATGACGGTTCGATATTATAGGTGCATGCATATATGGAATTATTGATAACGATATTTTGATATATCGAATAATCGATAACCCTGCGATATTGTCGATATATTGAATTATTCGTGTCAGGTCGATGATCGATATATCGAATTATCGATCTTAGTTCGATATTGTCGATACATCGAATTATCGATTTTGATTCGATGTTATCGATATATCGAATTATCGATCTTAGTTTGATATTATCGATATATCGATTTATCGATTACGATACGATATTATCGATATATCGAATTATCGATTTTGGTTCGATATTGTCGATATATCGAATTCTCGATTTGGTTCGATATTGTCGATATATCGAATTATCGATGTCAGTATGATACTATCGATATATCGAATTACCGATTACAATTAGATACAATTGATAATAGTTGAATATTATCGATAATGTTTCGATGTTATCAACATTTCAAGTTGTCATTACTAACATTTCGATATGGTCATATCGAGTTATCATCGATAACAGTTCGACGTAATCAGCACATCGAGTAACGATTACCAATATTTCGATCTTATGAACACGTCGAGTTATAGCTATCATATCGACGCCATCGACACATCGAATTATCGACAGAATATCAACCTGATCGATATTTATCGATAACGTCATCGATAACAGGAGCTCTGTCGCTGACACTCGGAAGAAAATGATATTCACGAATCGAGGGAAGGAGGCGGAAGAGCAGGGGGTTGCATCGCCATGAATCTTGGCGCGGTCCTAATTGGAAAAGTCCACGGTGAGATATCGAATCGAACGATCGAGATTTCCGAGCACGTAGCGCGTTTGTTTCCATGGGGAAAAATTATCCTTCCGACGGTGAACGTGGTGTCTCGACGCAGGTGTCTGCGCCACGTGCCGCGATTCGTATTCAGCGTCGCGAAAAAAGAAAAGGAACAATGCGTCGGCTTTCACTCTCCCTCCGTTTTGCAGTTGTCGTCGTCGTCGTCAGCGTCGTTGCTTTTTCTATGCTCGACGAGAAATCGGAATCCAATCCCGCCGGGATGAGTTTTCTTTCACAAACGGAAAGCGTCGCGAAGAATGAAGCATCTTACAGACAACTTTGACTTCTGATATTCATCTTTCCTTTCGGATGATCCCCCTTTGTCCTGTCACGCTTCTATCGTTTGCTCCCGGGACAATCAAATTATCATCCTCGCATCAGTCCCATTTCCATTTTACTATTCTTCGGTGGAAATTAGAATTTGCCGCGCTTTCGATACATTTTCCCGCCAATTTTCAAATTTCTTCATTTTCGAGTTCTGAAATTTGCAAATTTCCAAGTTGTATCATTCTTGAATTTGCAAGTTTGTACTTGCGGAGATTTCCAGGTTTTCAAATTCTTACAACCTCCAAAATTAAGTCCCTAAATTCCCTAGCTCTCAAATCCCCAAATTTTTAAATTTCGAAGTTTTCACATTCCCAACTTCTTCTCGTTTCCGAATCCCTAAATTCCCAAGATCCTTAAGAGCCCAAATTCCCCAAATTCTACAGTTCTAAAATTCCCTAGTTCCCAAATTCCCAAGTTTTCAAATTTTGAAGTCCCCAGATTTCTAACTCCTCATTTCCGAATCTCTAGATTTCCATAATTACTAAATCCCTAAATTTGCAACTTCCCCAAATCCCCAAATTCCCCAAATTTCTACCAAATCACACTTTCAAGTATCTCCAAAAATCAACTGCACAATGGAAACCCAAATGTCCAAATTCTGCTTATAAACAAATTCAGCCCCCTCAACTCTGTTTACGGCAATATAACAAGAGTTTGTGATAACAATGATCTCAAGACACTGGTACGGTGCCATATTTCACGACGCATGATTTACAAAAACAGCAGGAAAGAGAAAAATCGTTAAATCAATATATTTTGACTGTTTTATGGACAGAATTGGCTGCAAGTTTAGCACTGTACGAGGCTTTTTCTGTCAAATATGCGGCTGATGCATCGCTTTTATAAATCGCTCGGGACATCGGCCGAAAAAGTAACGCGACATAGCTGTTTTTTTTTCTCAGTAGCTGACAAAATCGAGATAACAAATGGCACCGGTGTTATCAATCACGATAGATTTCCGATTGCGTGCCTCACCTAAAAATTTATCGGTAATTTCGCGTCGCGTTTTACGATGGCTAACGTGTATCTCATCGATAGCTCCGTGTTTCTCTCGTTCGTTTCTTTTTTTTACGAGCACATCTTTGTTATCCGTGATGCGAATCAATAATTCCCCTAGCATAATGCAGCGATGAAATATGTATGAGGTACGTGTTGAAATGCTGATATCGATGAATATCGATCGATATCGAACTGGGATCGATTATTTTATTGATAAATATCGATAACTATCGACAAATATCGATTAATATCGACGTCCTATCAATAACGTTATCGATCAATATCGATAGTTATCGACAAATATCGATTAATATCGAAGTGCTATCGATAACGTTATCGATCAATATCAATCAATATCGACAAATATCGATGAATTTCGAAGTGCTATCAATAACGTTATCGATCAATATCGATCAATATCGATAGTTATCGACAAATATCGATAAATATCGAAGTACTATCAATAACGTTATCGATCAATATCGATCAATATCGATAATTATCGACGAATATTGACAAATATCGAAGTGTTATCAATAACGTTATCAATTAGGTTAGGTTGAATTTTATAAAAGAATAAATAGAAATACATTGAATTATGTTACAACTCAAGCTAGATTGGAACTAATACTTAAGTAGATCAGATTAGGTTGTATTAAATAAAATTTAATGTTTCAACAAAAATACGTTTCATCAACCACCATTTAAAAAGAATATAAGTACAGAAACTCTATCTATTTGGCCGTTTTGATCGTCTACATTCTCACGCCGCTTGTTTGTCAGAAACTGTTCTCGAAATCTTTCCGCTCGTTGGAACGCGCGCTAGAACGCTCGTTTCCGCTCGCGGTGCCATTATTCCGCGAAAACTTTGGACGCAGCCCGTCACTCGAACGTCGCCACAGAAGTCATTCTTTCCCAGCTTTCTCTTCCTCCTGTATTTTCGCTTACATTTCGCTTATACACGCTACCCGAAAACGTCTCTTCGATTTCTTTCCGCCGCTCCGTTCTCGTCGCCGGCGTTTCAGCTTCGATTCTTCCGCGACGGTTGCTCGAATTTCTAGTCGACGATCTCTGACAATCGTCCAGATTGTCTGCGGTCGCGGACAACCTACCAAATCGTTCTCGAAATTCTCGATCGTTCCCACAGAATTCAGGATCCCGCATAGAGATGCGATCAACTATGTGCCATGTATTATATAGGACCAGTCGTTTATGTAGCTCGCTCGGGATAATGCGGGGATGCGACAGATATGTCGAGTGCATTCTGAAGAGTCTCTAGGGCATGTTTATGAGGCTCGATAGATTGGAATTTACAGGATTTCGGACATTTTTACACTCTGCAGATTTTGATATTTTAGTTATTTTGGAAACTTGTGAATTTTTTAAGGTTTTACACTTTTGACATTTGGAAATTTTAGTCACTTTGGAAACTTGAAAATTTGAAGGATTTTAGAATTTTGAATACTTTCGAGATTTTGAAACTTTTGGTAGTTTTGCAAATTTTTTAGATTTCGAAACTTTAGTAATTTTGGGAATTTTTAATATTTTCCTAAATTTTCTAAATTTCCTAAATTTCCTAAATTTCTAAATCCCTAAATCCCCAAATATCAAAATCCCTAAATTTTCAAAAACTCCAAATTTCTAAATCCCTAAATTTTCAAAATACCCCAATTTCCCAGGTCCCTAAATTTTCAAATACCCAAATTTTTTAAATCCCTAAATGTCCAAAAACCCCAAATTTTCCAAATCCCCAAATATCCAAATCCCTAAATTTTCAAAAACTCCAACTTTCCAAATCCTTAAATTTTCAAAAACCCCAAATTTCCAAATCCCTAAATTTTCAAAAACCCCAATTTAAAAATCCCTAAATTTTCAAAAACCCCAAATTTCAAAATCCTTAAATCCCAAAATTATCAAAAATTAAGGAATCTAATTTTACTTTGAAAAGTATACACATAACTTGACAGGCAACCTGAATTAATCTATGCACGATGCAAACAAAAAACAGGAAATTGATCTTAAGAAATTTAAATTACCTTGAAGATTATACGCTGTGGAAAAAAATTAGAAAAAATTTCAGAATATTAATATTACCTGTTAGACGAAAGATCATTGGAATATTATTTAAACGAATTATGAGTTTCTCATTGATACAAATTACAGCAGGTTAAATTTATAGAGCAGAGTCTACATTCGAAAGAAGATGGAAACCCCTTGAGGTAGTTATTAGAGGTATTTAATAACAACACTGTTAATTTCCGTAATTTAATCACGCTCCAGGCTGCAATCGTTGCTACGTCGATAACTGGCTATACTGGTCAATTTGAATCTTACTAACCACGTTAATTACTAATACTTGTTGATCTCCAAGCGGCGTCCCTTTGGCTAATTAACAGACTCGTCGACCTACTAGTTTAACCTATAAACTTACGGATTACATATTTTATAATTTATGGGTCCTGAAATTCTTCAATTTTGTATTGTGGACATTTTTGAAACTTTAATTTCCTAAATTTTCAAAATTCTAAACTTTCAAAATCTCATTTTTCAAATTTCCAAAACCTCCAATTTCAAATTTCCTAACTCTCGACTTCAATTTCTCGATTTTCTAATTTCCAAAGCCTTATATTAAAGAATTTTCAAATTCCCAAGTCCCAAAATTCTCAACTCCCAAATTTCTCAACTCCCAAATTTCCCAAGTCCCAAAATTCCCAAGTCCCAAAATTCCCAAGTCCCAAAATTCCCAAGTCCCAAAATTCCCAAGTCCCAAAATTCCCAAGTCCCAAAATTCCCAAGTCCCAAAATTCCCAAGTCCCAAAATTCCCAAGTCCCAAAATTCCCAAGTCCCAAAATTCCCAAGTCCCAAAATTCCCAAGTCCCAAAATTCTCAAGTCCCAAAATTTCACAAATCCCAAATTTCCCAAGTCCCAAATTTCACAAATCCCAAAATTCTCAAGTCCCAAAATTCTCAAGTCCCAAATTTCCCAAGTCCCAAATTTCCCAAGTCCCAAAATTCCCAAATCTCAAAATTCCCAAATCCCAAAAATCTCAAATCTCAAATTTTCCAAATCTCGAAACTCCCCAAATTTCTATTCTACCAAAAACGTAAACTAACAATCCTTATTTCTTATCCAAATAATTTACATTCTGAAATATTTTCAACTATAAAATTAAATCCTGCTAAGTACGTTAATTAAAAAGAAATTACGTTATTACGTAAATGCGATAATGATTATAGTCGTTCTGAATCGATAAGAATGAAAAACACCGTTAATGTCTGAATATTTTAACATTCAGTAAAAGGTAATTTAGGGCGCTTTTTAATTAACTGCTCATTAATCAGGTATTATACGGAGAACGAAGAAATCTACAGTTTAATTAAAAGGGAACATTTTTTCCGTTAGAACTGTAAGGACGGAAAGGAAACACGTGAAAGAAGTACAAAAGATGGGAACAACTTTGAATTTTCAGATAATGAAATTGAAACGGTCACCGAACTAAGGGAACAAAGAAGAGAAGATGAACTTCGCTGGAAAATTTCATTACTGAAATTACAACTTTTCTACGGGTTACATTTTTACACGAGGCGAAAGCAATATAATTCGGACAATTTTTGGTTTTTTAAAAAATATTATTTTTCGACGGTTTATCGGAAATATTAATTGCTCCTTGATATCGATATTTTATTTCGAATCAACTAAATGTATCATGAAACACGGGGAAAATTAACGGGGATTGAAAACCATTGTTATTTGATAACTTTCAAATTTGTTTAAAAAACTGAAAAATGAATCTCTGAATTTTGCGATGCTTGTCAGTTTTGTTATAAATTGCTTATAAATTTCCATCACGAAAATTGTTTATCGAATATTTATTCGAAAGATTGATTTACTGTAATATTTCTGTAACGCGCGCAATTGTAAACAAATTTTGCGAACTTTTATCGGGAAATTATTATTTCGTGAATCAATAATAAACAATAAGTTTATTATTAATATAAAGTATAAACAAGTTCTTATTCTGCAAATTTCTATGAATAAATTTCTGTGTAACTTACGATATATGTAATTCAATCTTCATGTAAATTACAGTATAAAGCCTTCAATTAATTTAATTAATGACTAAGGATGATCAGCGAGTGCAACAAAAGATCGGCCATCGATGATTATGATCATTAATCACAATTAATGAATAAAACGAAGTAAATAGTCGAAGAAAATGACTGATCGAACCGGTTATGATCGTGATAACAATTAATTGATTAATTAATTAATGGTTACGTTACAATAATTGCTTCCAACTAATAATTACGAAACTAATCACAGAGCAATCGATTATCCCTCTACAATTTGCATGATAATTATATTTCTATTTTATATATATACGTATATACATCGTACGTACATACATATCACATATGCATGTATGTCACATACATGTCGTGTATGTATATGTATATGCACATGCCAACTCGTGGGTTGACATCTGAACGTACATATGTCACGTATGTATCATGTGTGTATATATCATGTCACATATATCGTGTGTATCATGTGTGTATGTGTCATGTCACATATATCGTGTGTATAAACAATATACGTACATATATAACAAATATATCACGTGTGTATATACATACGTCACATATCACACATATATCATGTATATATGCATACGTCACGTATCACACATGTACCATAAGTATACACATACGTACATATAATATTTTAAAATATGAAAATGTATAAACATGAATGTAATATAAAATGTGAAACGATGAAACAACTTTCGATACAAAAATTTCAATTGACAAATTCCAGAAGCTCACAGAAAATGTTAAGACGAAGAGCCAATTAGAATGTCGAACAATTCAAAGCGGAACATGCATCTAAATTGATACCAGTTGCAGGAAATAGCATGTAAGAAGCTTATAAAGAGCTTACACTGCGCCTACTATGTCCTCCACGATTCAAAATCGCTTTCTTCCGATGCTATACAATCGTTCAACCTCAATTCACAAACTTGGCTCTTTGAAAACATACTCTAGTTGGCTGTGGTTTAAGCACGGCTCTAGGTAAATTCAATACCCAACTGTCAAAGTTTCAAGTTTCTATATTGTACAAGTTGCGAGATATCAAGTTCTCAAGTACTAAGGTTTAATAATATATAACTTTTAGATTTGTAAATTTCCTAATTCTCGAATTCTCGAATTCACAAAACTCCAAATGCGCAAATCTCCTAATTCCCAAATCAGTATGCAAATAACTAAACTTCCAAATCACCACTGTCAAATCCTCCAAAACTTAAATTCCCAAATTCATAAAGCTCCCAACAATTTCTAAATTTCCAGTTACTCAAATTCTCAAATCGTTTAAAACTCCAATCTTCAAATTCTCAATTTTCCAAATGCCCAAATCTCCAAATTCCCTAATCCATATATCTCTAAATTCTCAACCTCCAATACTCAATCTCCAAATTTTCAAATTCCAAATTACCAAGTCCATAAAAGGACAATCTCCAAATCTCCACATCACATCACAACATCCCAGATCTCCAAATTATCAATTTTTCAAATCTCTAAATTTCCAAATCCCCAAGTCTGTAAATCTCCAAATCTCCAAATCTCCAAATCTCCAAATCTCCAAATCTCTAAATCTCCACATCACATCACAACATCCCAGATCTCCAAATTATCAATTTTTCAAGTCTCTAAGTTTCCAAATCCCGAAGTCCATAAATCTCCAAATCCCCAAATCCCCAAATCTCCACATCACATCAAAACGTCTCAGACGTCCAAATTTTTCAAATCACCAAATCCCCGAATTCCCAAATCAGTTACTCAAATCTTCAAATCCTCAAATTCTCAAAGCCACAATACCCAAATCCAAACTTGCCAAATCCTTAAGTTCCCAAATCCCTAAAACCGCTACATCACCAAAACTTCGCAGACGAAATTCGCAAATGTCGCTTAAAAATCCCTTTCTCTTAACCGCAAACAATCGTTCCACTCCAGTTCGCAGACCCGTCTCCCTAAGTACCCTCTCGTGAACTTCTCAAGTGTAATACGTGTATAAGAGTAACGAAAACACTCCAGAAGTATAATACACGTGTAAAAGTAACAAAAACACTCTAGAAGTGTAATACACCTGTAAAACTAACGAAAACACTCTAGAAGTGTACAATACAATTTGTGATCGTTAATATTGCAAAGAGTTGATATTACAAAAGTGGCGTAGAATTTGTCAACTTTTTTTAAAATGTCCAATCGATCAGTTCTGGTAGATAAGAAATCTCGTTTATAATAAGTCAGCATTGGCCACGAGGTACAATCTAATGCCTGTTCGGTGGTGTGCGTCAAGTGAATACCTTATCGTTCGATTCGCTTCGTTTGTCGAGTTCGTTGGTTAGGGAGAAAGGCAGGAAATCGCGTGTGGCTACAACTTGTGAGGTACCCGATCCTACCTGCTCCAACCACTATTGCTATCAAATTGAGCTGTATATCTACAGTAATATACACTCCACGGTTAATGTATAACTTTCCAACTGTTCTTTAGAGGAGACCGTCTCGGTCTGAAAGTTCCAAACACGTGGCGTTATCAGATTATACGATAGAACAATTATATCGATTTTATTTCCTATTCAATATACAGGCCACTTCAAATTATGGGTAATTATGCGGAATTGCTATTCTTTCCTACTTTTATATTTTTTGGCAAATTTTCTTTTAAACATGTGTTATGACTTTCACAGTCATGATCAGTTGAGATGTTAGCTTAGGGTAATTATACGAAGTAGGTACTTTTTTCGTGTTTGACATTTTTTGACAAATTTGTTCGTAAACATGTGTTATGACTTTCACAATGATGATCAGTTGAGATGTTAGGTTAGGGTAATTATACGAAATAGGTACTCTTTTCATGTTTGACATTTTTTGGCAAATTTGTTCGTAAACATGTGTTATGACTTTTACTATGTTGTTCAGTTGGGGACATGTTAGGTTAGGTTAGGGTAATTATACGAAATAGGTACTTCTTTCATGTTTGACATTTTTTGGCAAATTTGTTCGTAATCATGTGTTATGACTTTTACTATGATGTTCAGTTGGGGACATGTTAGGTTAGGTTAAGGTATATGGAATAGATACTCTTTTCAACTTTAATATTTTTTGGCAAACTTTTTGTAAAAATGTGTGTTATGATTATGTGTGCATATGTGATCACGTGTGTGCATAATTCCTTGCAAGTTTAATTGTGTCGTTTTAGCACCTTCGTGTGACCTTAAAAAAAACCTTCATGTGACCACCAAAAAATCTGAAAATTATCAAAAGTTTAATTGTATTGTTATTGCAATATTATGACCCCGTTTCGATTTTATTGTACAATCATCCTGATACACGATTAATTGTTAAATCGCCATCAAACAATTATACCGTATTCAAGAAAATGGTAACCATTATGATAATTACTGTCATTACCGAGTCATCACATCAAGTATTAATGAGTCATTCTGCAACCTATATCTGCATTTATTTCGTACAGTTCAATCTACACCCAATTTTCGCATACTGCATTATGTAGTAACAATGAAAAAAATTGTGTAATAACTGAACTAACATAATAAGTAAAGATAATTTGTAAAGAAAAATTGAATTAAGCGATGAAAAAGATTTTAGAATTTCTGAGACAGTGAACTTAGACATTGAAATGGGAAAGGTTAATTTCATACGAACAAAATGAAGAGAACGCGTTGAAAGAATGAGGACTACCAAGTCCAAGGTCAGACACATGTATATTCATTCCGCTTCATCATCTATGTAACCTCGTTCGATAAAAATGAAAGTAGTTTAGCAAGTTAAACGTACTCGACACACGTACACCAGCTGAAACAATTTGTCTTCGGGTCTATAGTAGTCTCTTAGTATATGGTCACTTACATGTAGCCTTTCATTAACTGATATACTAAATTCACGGTGTAGACGTTCACTATTAAGAAAGCAGTAATATTTGTAATATTCAGATTTAAAAACCATATATGAGATTTACATTTTCAAATTTATATTATACTACAAGTCTTTAAAAAAAATTGTAACAATAATTCTTTAAGTTATTATGTAGATGATATAAAATAAATCTCAAATTTTTAACACATATGCTATTTGTAATGAAAGATATGTCTTCAGAAGTAGGTAACGTTGATAAAATTTACAAGAAACAAAAAATAACATTTTTAAAACGTAATTTTGTAGGTATTGGGGATTAGTACCACGATTCACCGCAAGGAGCGTAGCAATCGCTTATAACTCCATATGACTCTGGTGTATTATCCCGTATAACTCCGTATGACTCTATACTAGTGATGCATATAACTCCATATGACTCCAATCTATTATGACATCCATGCATCTCCATATGACTCTAGTTTGCTATTCTATATAACTCTGTATGACTCCAGTCTACTATCCTATATAACTCCATATGACTCCAGTCTACTATCCCATATAACTCCGTATGACTCCATACTAGTGATGCATATAACTCCATATGACTCCAATCTATTATGACATCCATACATCTCCATATGACTCTAGTTTACTATTCTATATAACTCCGTAAGACTCCAGTCTACTATCCTATATAACTCCATATGACTCCAGTCTACTATCCCATATAACTCCGTATGACTCTGACCTATTATGACATATATCTCCATATATCTCTGTATGACTCTAGTCTACTATTGTATGTAACTCGATATGACTCCAGTCTACTATCCTATATAACTCCATATGACTCCAGTCTACTATCCCATATAACTCCGTATGACTCCATACTAGTGATGCATATAACTCCATATGACTCCACTACATTAAGACATATAACTCCCTATACCTCTACTCTATAAAGACATATAACTCCGTATGACTCTATTCTGTTCACCTAAGTCCGTAAATTGTATACCAACGATTTCAGAATAAGAATAAAACATTTCCATCAGAGAGAGAATAAGAGGTGTGCCGAGGAAGCAACCGAAGCTTTCGGGATCGACGTAATTCCGTTCGAAACGAACCTTTCAACTTAACGAACGAAGTAATTCTCAACAAGTTCCGGAAGAAGGCAATAAAAAGCGTTCACCTTTCAAAAAGAAGTATCCACTGTGGTACGTGCAACGAGTTTTCCGCCTGAAAACACCGCACGCTTTCCCACGTCTGAATCGTGCTCGACGGATCGCAAAAACCACAACGAATGCGATTCCAGGCGAAACACAGAGACCTGGAGTGTCTTGGATAAAAAAAAAAACTGGATAAATACTGCACACGGGTTTACACCGTTTAATTCCACTTGCAAGGTGAGTTTGAGGAATATCTACTGGTAAGACACGCGATAAGGTATGTCGCCAAGGATTAAATTACTGTCGTCTTTGTGAAAACCTGACTCTTGATATATTGTTCGGGACGGTGCATTAAACAGAGATTGATGTACGGCTGATATGTAAATGAGGGGATATTAAATCTTGAACTTTGTTGTACGATGTGACTGTTGTAAAGATTGATGTGATTTTTTTTTCCCCAAACTTCAAAACTTCGAAATAGATATATCCCTAAATTACTAAACCAAATCTCTACATTCCTAAACTCTAAAAATCCCCAAACAACTATGTCCCCAAATCCATACCTCCGAATAACGAAACCAGCAGATCTCCACATCAAAAACTCTGAACCCATCGCAAAGTATCGAGGCCGTCGAAAGTCCCTAAAAATCAACAACCGATAGACTTTCACCAGCTCTGTCGTCAGATTTTCCGAAAGAAAATAAGAAAGCCAGATTCGTCGTCAACTGTACTCCTCTGTAAACGTGTATACGTCGTGCTCGCCGGCTCTTTTCGCCTCGTTCGTCGATTTTCTACCCGGAAGCGAGCGTACACTTTCGAAACGTCGTTCGATTTCGCATCTGCGGCGAGAAGAGAGAAAAAAAAGGCGTGCAAGAAGGAGGATGTTGAACGGGGTCGCAGTAAAGCAGCGAAACGAATTCGTAACGCGTGCGATCGCGATTCACCGCTTGTACATGCTCTTTGAATAGCGCCGTACACGACGAATAACGAATGAATCATATATGTGAGCCCCTGCTGCCACGAAACACCGTGTGCCACACACATCCACACACGCGGACGGACAGAAACACGGTTCACTTTCTCCTTTCAGACTCGTCCTCAATTACACGCAGCCCAGACCGAGGGCCCCGTGTAATTACACGATCGAGGTGCCACTGGCCAACCTAGTGAATCGCTATAATTTCGTTCCTTTTCCTTCGTTTTTTCTTCGTAGCTGCTAAGAGAGAGAGTCGATGACGCGTCAGATCAACTTTTATTCCTCCCGGTTATACGGAAGATTTTCTTATTTATTTCTTATCGTTTCTCTGCTTTCTACTGGGACTCGTTCCGGACATATGGTGGTTGTAGGTCTGGGGAATTTGGAATTTCTGATGGAATTTCTGGGCTTTTGGAGATGTTGCAAATTTCCACTCTCTAATTCCCAAATTTAAAAATTCCCCAATTCTCAAATTTCAAAATTTCCAAAACCTATAATTCCCAAAACCCAAAGTTACCAAATCCCAGAGTTACCAAATCCTAAATTCCCCAAATCCCCAAATACCAAAATTCCCAAATTTCCCAAATCCCCAAATTCCCAAATCCCAAAATCCCCAAATCTCCAAATTCCCAAATCCCAAAATCCCCAAATTCCCAAATTCCCAAATCCCAAAATCCCAAAATTCCCAAATCCCAAAATTCCCAAATCCCAAATTCCCCAAATCCCCAAATCCCCAAATCCCAAAATCCCCAAATACCAAAATTCCCAAACCCCAAAACTCCTAAATCCCTAAAATTCCCCAAACCCCAAAATCCCAAGTTTCCGAAATTCCCCAAACTCCCCATCAAAACTAATTCCAAAATTTCCAACTCCCAACCCAACAAAACTTCCAAATATTTCTTAAATCTCCAACAAGCCTAGTAATTTTTCCTCCGTTCTCGAACGGTGTACGAATCCGCTAATTTTCGTGAAATTAAACGGTCTCGGTGTTCACCGTTAACCCGAGCTTTCGTTCGTCCTCTAACACACGTAGTCGATTGACGAGGTAAATTGGAGAGCTCGTCGTGGATTCGTTTAAATTTCCTGCTGCCGTAACCTCGGTTATACCGCAATGTGTCCACATTCGTTTCTCAACAGGAAAATCGTGTGGGTAGTTTATCGCGTAAAGTATGGACTTTACGATGATTGAACTTTCCAATCATCATCACGAGTCCACCGTTCAACGCGATCGCCGATTGACTGAATTACCGATTGAACGATAATCCTTTCACGATTATTTCATCGTTTAATTATTTAAACTGTTATTTCATTTATACTCACTGTTCAATATGCAAATCGACGTTGTAGATGTGGTAATTTTATCGTGCACGGTATACTGGAATAACGCATGATTATCTTGTAGATTTAGGAGACATCTGGGGAGAGCCTAGAACCCTAGGGCGGTTTAGGGAGAATTTATAGATATCTAGGTAGATGAACTAAGAGAACTAAGTTATTATGAACTTGGGATAAATAGCCAAAGAAAGGTTAGGCACAATCTAGATTATTTCATCGTTCATAAAATTCCCTAGATATACCAATGACTCAAAATTTCAAATTACCGTAAATTCTCAAGATTCCTACATTACTCAAATCTCAGAATTCTCTGATCACCGAAATTCCTAAGTTACATTACCTCTTGATCCATAAATTCCCTAAAGCTTCGTGTCTCTAAAACCTCGTACCGTCATGTCTCCTGCAAATGTAATAAATTACGTAGCTGTTGCAGAATCGTATTCGTGAAATACCGGGATTCGGATTTGAATTTCATACAAGATCCACCTAGCATAAGATTAGCGAGTAAAAGCGGGATGTAGATGAAAATTGAAAGACGCGGAAGTAGATGCGAGTGACCTTAAGGTCAGGCGTTCATCGCACGTTTTGATTCAATGTAGATGCAAAGAACAACCCCCGACGTTATAAAAGAAGGACGTGACTTAGAACGGTGGAGGACGACGATGACGAGGGAAATATCCTGTGGAAGAGGAGGAAATGATTGGCACAATACCGCGGTGGTGGCGAACAGTAAAAGTCAGAGAACAATGGATAAACGGAATGGTACAGCCAAGACCTTTCAGGCAATCGGGCAACTGGCAAAAATCCTGGAACACAATGGATGCGAAGTGTACGCCCTCCCTTCTGGCCCTCTTTGCAATTCCCCTACCGCCAACAATGTAACCACCCGTACATCTGAACGCGCCTGCGCCCAGGCACACCCACTTGACCCCGAAGTTAAAAGAAATTAAATTATGTAGGCTCTAATGTGCTCTCCAAGACACTAAACGGTCTTCGCCGGTCCGGCCTACTTGCCCGAGACCCCATCGACGCTTGGAAACCTTTTTTCTACGACCTTCGTCCTTTGCAAACTGCTCGCGAATCGATTGTTCAAACTTGATAAATTATTTATTCAACGATCATTTCGAACCTTTCGTACACACCCCCGTATAGAACTCACGCGTGGAAAACTATAAGAATTTCATCATCTCGCAGTCACGTGTATAAGATTACTGACTTTATATTGAATTATAATAAAATCCAAAACTGGATGGGGAGAAATCGCTCGAAATACTTAAATAGGTGTATAATCTCCCTAGATTCTCTAGCGGACCACCTAGGTTCTCCCTACATTCCCCTAATGGCTCACCTAGGTTTTTCCTAAATTTCCCTAACTTTCCCTAAATTTCTCCCTAGATCCTCCTAATGTCCTCTCTAGATTTTCCTTAGATTTCCCCAACCCCTTTTTAGGTTCCTCTTAGATTCTCCTCACACTCTCTAGGTTCTCTCCAGATTACCCCCATCTAGATTCTTCTTAGATTCTCCTAACACTTAGGTTCCTAGGCTCTCCCTATAATCTTTCAGCCATCCATAAAATTAGCCCTCAATATAAAAGAATTAATACCAACACTTGAAAGTTCTATACTTTTCTCCAAAGTATTAAATACCACTGTACAATGGTACCATGAATAAAAATCTCAGTGACATTTATTCTTGTTTCATTTAATATTCAAAACTCTAGCGATAATTAAAATGGTATTTATCATACTTGTATAACACCCATTAATGTTTCGTACTTGAAACATTCGTTCATTCATCCAAATTTCGTGTTATAATAAAAAATCTGATTACCGAAAGTATACATGTGCAGCCATCTGGTGGCGCGTTGCTGAAATGCAACGGTTAATATCGATCGACGATAACTGTAGCATGTTACCGTTTTTGACAGTTACCATTATGACTAGTGTACATTTTATTGATAAACTCGTGATAACAGAAAAGGAATCTGATATTCGAACATTTGTAATGTTGCAATTCTTTCCTTACTTACCTTGTAAGTTGTCCAGCATGTACGACAGCAGCTTGTGAGTTCCAGATGGTTCACCGTATAGCGCCATAACTTCTTTACTGAGCGGATTCCCTTGAAGTCCGAGCACTTGTAACTGGAATAACTTTCCTAGTTCATATGGTAACACACGGAGGTAATTTTGGTTCAACAATAATTCTCTGGAATGAAAAAAAAACAACTGATCAATCACTTGCTTTCGATGGTATGAAATATTCATGTGTGAACGTTACACTATTTTATAATATTTATATGGTAACTATCACATGTAAGAGACTGAACAAACATGCAAATGTGTATGTATTTTATATTAAACATACCTAAGGTAGATGAGGTCCCCCAATTCAGCTGGTAAACTACGTAATTTATTGCTACTGAGATCTAAAGCACGCAAGTTGGCTAAACGACCAATCTCAGGTGGTATCCTTTGCAAACTATTATCATTGAGATACAAGGCTGTCAAATGCGTCAACTGCCATAAATTCGGGCTTAAATTTCTTATACTGCCTGTTATCTCCAACTCCGGCCAATAAGATTTCTTCCCAGAGTTTGCGTCCTCTGTGGACATGAAGGTATGTGCACGACGCGGGAGTATGGGTAGGACTTGATTGGAGTTTTCATATTTGTCCTTATGATTGCGGGACATCTTAAATCCTAAAACAATAGACATATGTTAGAAACGATTGATGGCACAGTCACACAAGAATAATGTTTTACATCAATACACAAAGAATAAAAGTAAAACTTTATGTAACAATGTATAAACACAGCTTGTAGTACGATAAAATCACTGAAAGTATTTATTAAAAGCAAGAAATACAAAATATAAATCACTTAAAGTTACAGAAACCTTAATTTGAAAATTTCATAATAAATGATCCTATTTAACACTGTTTTCATTTATAACATTACAGTAATATCAAAAGGAATTATGAATTGTTCCAATAAAATAGCAAAAAATGATGTATCTTAGTCACACTTTACAGGCACTATGTTAACATAAAAAAGTATATTTTCGCGTGAAATAAAATGTAGAACAACTCGTGTTCACAGTTAAAAACATATTACCATTCAAAACTAAGTTATACTGATGTACAAAGTTTAGTAATTCTATGAAAGTAAACTCATAACCTATCAAGTAAAAATGTAGATTACTGAATTGCTTAAGATCCAAAAGTTAACCTCATTACTTCTCGTGAACGTACTGGTCGAAAAACATGTAAGAGACGTTGATACGATTTTTAAACGATACTTCGTAAGGTAATTTATTTTTTTAACGTGAACAATCTTTCATCTCTACACAGTTCATATGTTCCGCACAAGTCTCGTGTTAGAAAACATTTTTCTTCGTCCGGATAATTTTCCTACCTTTCAAACAGAATACGAAACCCGAAGGAAACTGTTACGCACCTTCATCTACCTCTTAGCACACACAAAACACACGATGAGTTGATACCGAATGAAAATTTACGCGTAAACAAAACTACCTTGACAAACACAAATCCTCCATTTATCAACTGCACTGATCGCGAACTATAAATGATTCTGATTGGTCGTGTCACAGCCGAATCTTCCCGAAGCAGCCGACGCAAGTAAATGATCGCCTCGTATCAAGATTAGTTCGAACTAGGGAATATCTAGGGATTTTCATCAACACTTTGCTCACTGCTTCAAATTTTGTTTTTTCCTGACAGAAACTGTTATTTGCATACGTTCTTTCTTGCGTTATTAGGTTAAATATGTGATGCGCCATAATTCTGTGGTGTTTTCAAATGAAATAGTTGGTTAAATATTGAACAGCAATATTGATGAAAATACAATGTTTATGTAGGGAGCATTGACTAGTTGGAAGATTTTCAATTCATTTCTAGTTATGTTAATTTGAATGTTACTAGATTTATTAGTTTGGAAGTAGGCACGTGTGTTTTTCTCAATAAAGTACGATTTCCTCGCTGAGGAACATTGAAATTTTTGTTTTACATGTATGTACATTTCGTACATTTCCGAAAATATACTATTATTTAGTATAATATATTAATACGTATCGAACGTATAAGATAAAGATGGATCATGATGCATTTCGGGGTGAGAATATTGTTCGATATAATCTTTCTTGCGTAACGATTTCAAACAAAGTATTTTTAATAAATCAATTTAAACGTTGCAGATTACTGTAAAGCTGAAAATAGCGAGGATGAAGCAGTAAATTATGATCTTCAGTCTCGATTGTACGCCGAAATTTATTATGGTCCAAGTGATATAAAGACCATAGATGTAAAACCAAACATTAAGTATGAAAATATTGTCGACAATGAAACGAGACGAGAAAATGAAAGTACTGTTCCACAATCTACTCCCAATGACAATTTAAATAAGGACAATTATGGAACAAATGAAAACTCAGGGCATAGTTCAACGATAACTGAAAAGGATGATAAAACCAGTATTAAATTAATTGTTACTGCAAATGAAATTGATACATCGCATAAAGACAAAAATAACCAAAGTAATTTACCTTCTGTAAAATCGGTGGAACATTTTATAGGAAATGTTAAATCTGTAAACAGTAATGTACAATCATCGCCATCTAAAAATGTGGAAAATGTCAAAAATAGTTTAGATTGTCAGAATACATTGTCAGAGAGAAACATTGCAGAAGCAGAAGCAGAATCAGATAGTAAAGAACACTTAAAATCCTTACAGTGCTTAAATCCTGAAACACCTGTGAATGAGTCTTCTTGCAATAACACTGAAAAAACACAAGAACTAGCAACTAAAGGAACAGAATTAAATGAGAACTGTGACAATATTTTGAATAAATATAATTATTTAAAAGTGGCTATTAATAAGCTCTATATTAAAAAATATGCAGACCTAGAAGAGAAGTTACAGAAAATAGAAAACGAGAAAGAAAGATGTTTGAATGAAGCAGAATCTAAAAGAAATGAAGAGAATGAACAAAATCAACAGCCAAAGCCTGTGAATCAAACTGATACAGAAAGTAGATATGATATAGTAGCTGCAAATGAAAAAACACCAAAAACATCTTATTGTACAGAAACAATCATGTTATCGTCAGAAACAGAAAGTGATTCTGAAGATTCCATTTTAGAAGTACCTATACCGCCAAAGCCTCAACCCCCTGTTATAAATTTAAATGATTCTGATGAAAGCTCTGATTTGTGCAGTAGTAATGATAGTGACGATGAAGAGCTCCCAACTATCATAGAATGTGTTAATGATTCATCTCAGAAAACTACAGACAAATCTAATAAAGGTGAAAAATCTTCGGATACAAATACAGCAAATGAAGACATAGTGCTAAATTGCACAGATATTCAAAAATGTGCTACAAGTATACAAGAAATAAGAGATACAAGCAAAAGTGTTCAGTCAAGTTCAGCTTGTAACGAAAATGATTTAGGTATATTGTATTATCCTTTCAGTGATGATGAAAACATACAAAACTTTTACATACCTTCAAAACCTACTGCCAATAGTAATTTTGTATATGAAAGGGATAAAGAAAAAACAGTCAGTTTTACAGAAGATATAGTTTTATCCAATTGCCTTAAATCTAATGAATCAACTACAAATAAGAGAAGACATAATGAAAGTGAAAGTGAACATTGCACTAATGTGGAACAAACAGAAAGTAGATGTCATGAAAATAAGCGTTCTAAAGTAAACCCTGAAGAACATACTAATCACGATAAGAATAATCCACAAAGGTGGCAAGAATATTTCTTTCGTCCCATGTCCGACAATGTTAAAGATTTTTATAATGAATCTCGAGGTCAAGAGAATTTTGATATCAGGGAAATACAGAATAATATGTCAAGTAAGTTGTTAAAAATTATTAACAATTTATGCCTCGAAATATTCAATATTTTGAATAAATTGTAGAGGATCCAAGACTTTGGACTATTTTAGATGAAGACCTGATGCCTGGTCTTAACAGACACAGATATTGGAATTCAAAAAATAATCACTGTCATTATCCGGGACGTCAAAGACATAATTGTCCAGAACTTTCTAAACCTCCTAGATGTCATATGTGTGGCAGTGAAGGACACACAGAAGCCCGATGTCCTGAAAAAATGTGCCTCACGGTTCGAATATATTTGATAAAAAAAATACAACATTATGATTCTGATATAACATATTGATTCTTTACAGTGTGGTAAAAAGCAAGGAACATTTAGAAAAACTTGTGAGTCGTGTCGCATATTGTATTGTAATATGTGTGGAGCAGTAGGACATAAATCAACGGAATGTCCAGATCTTTGGAGAAGATTTCATCAAACGGTAATTTTTTTGCTAGTTTTATTTTATTAATATAAGAATAATATATATCCATGCAATATTTACTCAAATATAACACTAAGATAGTAAGATAAACAACAGGTATAGTAATTTAGGGTTTTGCCTTTCAGACACAAAATTCTGAAATAAACATCCCTGATGATTTATCTGAAGTTATGAAACCTGCAGATTTACTGTATTGTTGCAATTGTACTAAACGTGGCCATGACTCTTCGACTTGTAATGAATATCGATGGTCGCAACATTTTCCTACGCCAGCATACGTATCAAATTATATCGATGGTCCAGAATATGAACATTCAGAACCACGTGCTGTAAGTAGTAAAAACGAAGATATCATCCCATTATCTAATACTAAGAAACATAAAACTAAGACATTTCAACAAGGTCAAGATAACCTTGAAGGTTGTTTCATTGTATATTCATATGGAGAATATTATACAAAAAATCCAAATGGTGAAGAGGTTAAAAAGAATCTTATAGGTGATCAAATTCATGCTTCCCAGCTAACGAATTTTTTTAAGGGCCGCATTGTTCCATCTTTCTTGGATAAATTAAAGAAAATAGTAAAGTTTGAAATTAAAATATATTATGATGAAAAGAGGGTACTAGTGACAAGAATTCGATCTGCAGCAGACGCTGCTCCGCGTATTTGTGATATTTTTATGTTTTGGCTGAAACTTTCAGACGAAGATAAACATTTAGAGGTATGTGTAAATTTTCCACGTACCCGAAAGAAACTGCTCAAATATTTAAATACAAAATTAATGGAACTGGAAAAAGATTTAAATGATCCTGATCATCTCTGTGATCAAATAATGAGACTGAATACAGCGATGCCCAATTCAAAGGATTCTTTAGAAACAGCTTCTGTTTCAAAAAGGCTATTGAGTCTAAGGGGAAAATTGATGAAAGTATTTCACACTAAACCCAGAATGAGTGATTCTGTAATGAAATTAAAAAAACTAATGAAATCTTTAGCTACATGTTCGAAATCTAAAGTTGATATTCCGTTGTATTTGAATATTGTTCTGACTTACAACAAAATATTTATACCGCGGAAATTAACGGATACTGAATTGACTCGTTTACGTAAAAATTATTATAAAGCAAGGACAAATGCTAGAAAGAAAAAGAAGGAAGAGAAGATAGAATCAAAAAAACAGAAGGCACAAAAAGTGAATGATCCATATGAATCATTTTTACGAAATTTAAAATCTCACAATGATAAAAAAAACAAACCGAATACACCTCCCCACGTTAGTAACAATGATGCTACACAATCGACGAGATTGTCTGAAAAAAACAATACACAAACCTCCACTGTTATTTCTGCTAGTGTTACAAATCCTGTAAAAGATAATGTCCAATGTAACAATAATACGGAAGGTAATACAAAAACTACTTGCATCGAAAATTCTAACACGAAAACTAATACTGATCAATCTAATGCAGTATATCCTATAGAGCGTATACAGTTACCGCGCAATGAAAATGTACCAAGCAGTAGCGAACCGATAGATATGATAGAACAAGCCAGTATTGCTCCATCCGATTCAGTTCCTTTACCCAAGTTAGCGGATCTTGTAAAACAATCAAAACATGATAGGTCTAATTTAATAACTGTACCTATCAAAGACAAAGAACTCCCTGAACCACAGAAAAATAATGTACCTTGTCCTGAAATAAGACCTCCACAAAATAACACAGAGAAACCTTCAGGAACAACAAGCACTAACAGTGAAACGATAGAAACCCCTAATTCAAAACAAGATGACGCAGGTTGCTCTTCAGACAGTACTTCGAAAAAGAAAAAAGTCAAAAAATCCAAAAAAAGGAAGTCAGATGAAGATAACTCAGAAGTTACGGAAAATCGGGCGATAAATCATATTTTGTGGAATGGAGCTAACGTCGTTATGAATGAAGCTCTTGGATTTAATTTACCATATATGAATAAAGCTGTGGAAGAAGTTCGGAAAAGAATAAATGACGGGAGACTTAAGCAGGAACATATTAATGTGTTACAAAGACTAATAAATTTAGAGAATGATCACCAAAAATATGTGAGTTCGTTTTGTAACTATTTACAGTGAACATTATAGCTTTTATTATATTCTAATCTAATATGGAATAAAATGCTATTAAAGCTTTTAATCATTCTAAAATTATTCTGATTGTTTTGCTGTTCCTATATGTGAAATTTTTATACAGGTTTAGAATACATGTAAACAGTAAAAAGAAATTGAATTCTGGATAAAGTTATATATAATACACAAAGGATGTATTTTGTATTGTCGCTCCAATTAGTAAGCATTTTAATTAAAAAATTTTAGAAATTATAATGAAATCTAAAAATACAGTTCTTTTTATGTAGGGGCTATTTTTTTTAATTTGCAGTTATTAATATATTATTATTAATTTACTAATTCATATAAATATACATACATCCAATAACACATTAAGTTATTCAAATACTAAATGATATCAGAATATTATTTTCTGTTTAAAATAGAATTCTACAATTTTGTAATTAGAGTGGCAATATGCAACTATGATATAGTTATGTTTGCATTTAAGTTACATTGATATGATTAAATTCTAAGTTTATATACATAGATTGTAAGATAAAAATAAACATAATGAGACTTACAGTGACATTTCAAATGCATGCAACATTACAATACACTTCACAAATGAATTAAATTTGAATCATCAGCATTCAACATTTATCCAATGGTATGGTTACCTTTTGTTGAATGTAACAAAATAAACTGAACAAATATTTTGTTGAGAATGCAGCATTGTATAATACACAAATTTTCTTTGTCTATTTTTTTGTAAATAAAACAGGTTTTTTTAAAATAAAATTCTGCTTCTGGTTTTTGTATTTATATCCCGTATGTATTTATTGTTCAAAATATAATCATTTATCGTACAATGGTATTTTAATTGATGAAGTACTAGATTCTTTGTAAAAACAAAATCAGTAAATTTCGGATTCTTAATCTTTCTCTAACTTAAAATTAATGGTATAAGAACCACACACAAAAACTTCTGTTTATATTCATATATACATATCAATAGTCTTTCATTCAAATATGTATACCTAATTAAATACTTATTATCAAAACAGGTATTAATGTAACTGGAATAATTAGAATAATATACAATTATCCGATATTATTTTTTCATCGGTGGGGGTCCTCCCATAGGTGGTGGTGGTCCATTCATTGGAGGTCTCATTGGGCCCATAGGTCCCATCGGGCCCATCATTGGCCCCATTGGTCCCATAGGACCCATCATAGGTGGCCTCATACCCATCATTGGTGGCATTGGTCCATGCGGTCCCATCATCATAGGTCCTCCTGGTCCCATTGGGCCACCAGGATGCATTCCTGGTGGTGGCATCATACCTGGTGGACCTTGAGGTGGTACTCCAGGACGAGGACCAAGATTCGGAGGTGGTGGAATCGCTGCTCCTTTATTTGCAGCGAATGGGTTAGACGCGATTTTCCCTGCTTTGAATGCTGCCGTTGTTGCATCAATCAAATGTTGTGCCTGTTCCTCCATCCACTTTTGATAAAAATATTTCACATTATCCTTGTGTTTACGGCCTTGGCAGTGAGTTTTTCGTACACTCGGCGAATCATGAGTTAAATATGTGTCACAATAGTCACAATAATACTTTGGCATTATTTGTGTTAATATTACTACAACAAAGTCTCAGTATATGTTCTCTTTATTACATTGAGCGTTACAATTCGTTGTAAATACACCGATTTGTTGGTACCCGACAATTATAGGTTATGTGTACACACATTCCGGTTTGTTCCGTTTATCTAAGGTAGCTAAACTTTGCTAGGAAATTTGACCCTTAGTTGTCACACCATCTGGTGAATAAATAATTATAGTTGGAAAGTACATACAATTTTATAATTGTAATATTTGTACAGTTCTAAATAGATACTTAATAAATAAATTGTTACATTTATAAATAGTTGCAAAGTTATTTCAGTACATTCAAATTTGGATTTCCTAGGGAAAATGGCAGCTAAGAGCAACAGGACTTTACCAAGGGAAGCAGTTCCTACCTTTCACCGCTAGATGGCTAGGCATTTTGCGGTCCATAAAACGCAATTTTGTAATTTCCTAATACTTTGAACACACTATAAAGACAGTTTTATGACTTTGTCATGTCCGTACAATAATTTAAAAGTGTCAGCAACATGCAAAAGTGCTTTATTTAACAAAACAATGCAATTTTTTGTTTTGATAATTCCAAAGTTGATGGCAGATGGCGATAGTGGTATCATTTTTACACAATGCGAATAAAAATATAATTTTAAAAATATGTGTAAGAATGATGCTTTCAAAATGCTTTCAACTTACTAAATTAATTACTTTACAATAAACTATTGTCTTCTATATTCTTTTACATATTAAATCGTCACAATACTTCTGTTATGCCTGAAATATAAAGAATTCTGGAGAATTCTCTTATTGCGCATATTGCCTCTGATTTGCTCTACAAACTTGGTAACCAAAAACATCGCACATGCGATCTAACGAATTTCTGACAAAACAGTTATGTATACAGTGCTCTCATATTTTAATATATTCTCCTACGTCGTGCACGAAGGATCATGACTCTACAGATCATTGATTTTTGTCCACCGTGTATATAACCATGAAATAAAAAATAATCTATAGATGGTAATCATACACATGATTTTAAACCACCTGAAGATAGCCAAGATGCGCGAACTTAATACATTCTCTAGTGGAAAATTTTGTTATGTTATTTTTACAAATAATTTTATATTTGTGTGCTTGCTTGATTTACATCTTTTTAATTATTAAACACTATTACAACAGTACTATTTATTACTGATAAATATTTTCTTTCAACTAGTGTATTACAATCAGAAATTTATTTTTATAAGTATTACCTTCTGAAAGTAACTTTTCGTTACTAAATTTATACACACATAATTACAATTGTTATTCATAGCACTTACAATCAAGTTCAAAAGGGAATTTGTCAACACAGACATGATATCTTACAGTTCAATATTTTTTACTTACTTTTTATCAAATATACACATAAGTATATATAATAATTTTTAGCTTGCATATCTCAAACTGGACTTCATTGTATAATAATTTTCATTATACAATAATAATTTAATAAGAAATAAAAACTTGTAAATGACTAAATGCTGAAATTTTATGAAGAAAAATAAAAAGATGAAAAAGTACAAAAATATAGAAAGTAGATAAATAAATTGATCACAACTTCAAACGGAATTTTCAGAGATGGTATAATGAAGTTTTTACGAGGACTTTGAATTATTAAGGAGATTACGCAGATTTTACAGCAGCATCTCAAAATTGAATTCGTCATGGACATGTACCGACGACAGTTTGTTGGCACTGCCGGTGAATTCTTAAAATCAGCAACGGGACTTTTCCGAGATCCGAACTTACTAGGGCAATTTGTCGGCGGCCTCCGCTTGGCACCTTAAAAACTCGTACCGCAGTCCTCAAGGATTGCCGAATCACTGCAGCAAACGTCATCACTCTTGTCTCCTTTCTCGACAACATCGAACTCGGGTGCAATGTACGCTTCCTTTGAATAAGGACATATAAACTTACAAATTCCTAAACTTTCAAGCTTCCGAATTTATTTTGAATTTTCTTGTATTCGAAAATTTCTAAATAAGCTTATTGTCAATTCTTAGGTCAAGTTTCAAATGATCTGGAGGTCCACAAACTTTTAAAGAATAAGTCGCTGGGTCAACAAACTTCTGGGGAACTTCATGTTCCAAATTTGTAAATTCTTAAATTTCTAGGTCTCCGAATCAGGATTCAAATCTCTATATTTCCAAAATTCTACGTTCCCAAGTCCCTAGATTCTTACATCTCCAAACCTCTATATACCCAAACCCATACGTCTCCAAATCCCTATGTCCTCAAATAGCTATGTCTGCACATTCTACACACCCAAAACTCTATATTTCCAAATTCCTATATCCCCAAATTTCTGTACACCCCAAACTCTACATCTCCAAATTCCTATATCCCCAAATTTCTGTACACCCCAAACTCTACATCCCCCAATTCCTATATCCCCAAATCCCTACGTCCCAAATTCGTACGTCCCCAAATCCCTATACACCCCAAACTCTACATCCCCCAATTCCTATATCCCCAAATTTCTGTACACCCCAAACTCTACATTCCCCAATTCCTATATCCCCAAATCCCTACGTCCCAAATTCGTACGTCCTCAAATCCCTATACATCCCAAACTCTACATCCCCCAATTCCTACATCCCCAAATCCCTACGTCCCAAATTCGTACGTCCCCAAATCCCTATATACCCAAATTCCTAGGTTCCAAATCTCTAAATTGTCAAATCTCACCCCCAATACTTGTTTATAGTGTTTTTTCTACAACTTCCGCCAGAAAGATCTCCCAGTAGTTCAAGCTCAATAAAGAATAATTTTTTAGTACTCTTCTCAACAATATCCCCTAGAAATATTTTCTAATTCGAGTTCACTAAAGAATAGCCTTACTTATTTATTCTCAACAACCTCCCCCAGAAAAATCTTCCAATTATTTGAGTTTAATTAAAAATCAATTTTTACCCACAAAAATTTCACCCTTCGAAAATTGAGTAAATTTATTTCCCCATGAAACTTTTGATTTAGTCTTGCATCCTAAAGTCCTACATACGCCCCTGTAAACTACCTTTGTAAAGATTATAAACTACCTTTCACTTCGTTATTGAAAAATTCGAGAAGCTGTAACCCGAGGTGAAAACCGCCATTTCAATGAATAGAATTCCGAATTCATGTGAGATTAATTGAAGCTCAAATTTGTTATCGTGTTCGACGGTGTACTGCGCTTTTAGTTTTCGATTTACTCGGATAATTCTGTGTATGTACGTCCACGTAACGAGTGTAACTTTTGAACTCGAGTTACAACTTGCTAGAAAATGGTATCACGATCCTGCAGAGATTTCAGTTCGTGTATCTAGTCAAAGTAGCTTGTGGTTACTACCGTGAACATCGGAGTTACGATTAATTTTCGAAGCAGATTATACGTTTCACCGAGAGAAGTTTTCACTCTTAATTAAATCAAGTTGTACCGGCTGAATTATCCTTCGGTGATTCCATTATTTGTACAGGACGTTTCAGGAACCGTGACGGGAATACTAATTCAAGGTTCGAAAATTGTGGGTTCAAGAATTAATCTTCGTATGTGGTTTTTGGGAAAATTTATCAAATTCTGGATATGTTAATAATATTTTTTAATTTTTTTAATGTTGCATCTAGTTTAAATTTTCATACGAATCTATCACGTGTATTATTAACAACTTTCATACAAATTTTGTTAGGTTAGGTTAAGTTAATTTTCATACGAAAAATGTTAGGTTAGGTTAACTTAATTTTCATACGAAAAATGTTAGGTTAGATTAACTTAATTTTCGTACGAAAAATGTTAGGTTAGGTTAAGTTAATTTTCATACGAAAATTGTTAGGTTAGATTAACTTAATTTTCATACGAAAATTGTTAAAGTTCCTATTACTACAATAAATTTTGTTACAACATAGAGTACGTTTTACAGTTTGTAACAATAATTATTAAACAAAAGAAATAATTGACCAAGTTATCTCCACTACTATAAACAAACTTTCCTACATTATTTTTTACACTGTATTTATTATGTACGATACTAAAACAATGTTCAAGTTCAATTTCATCAAAAATGTACTTGGATATAAAAAACTGAATTCCTTTTCCTTTGTACAAATTTTTTCTGTACAACTAAGTGGAGATATTTGCTATTATTTGAACATCCAGTGTAGTGAAGTTAAACGAGCAAACTGTTTGTTTTTCTTATCGTCAAGTGTTTCTGTGTTAATCTAATCTGCTGATTGTCAGCGTTCGATCAGGGAATATCACTAGGCTTCACTTAATTGTAATCGTCTTATAAAGACCTTACAAATGGCAACCGGTTCTTATAAATGTTTCCGAGAAACAATTTAATTTGTAGGTTAACTTGAGAGATATTTCAAATTATTATTAAAATATTTATCCACTATGTTACAATCCTTGTCACTAATGCGTGTAAAGACCAGACACTCCCTCGGTGATATACCTAGTGGCAATATAATGAAACTACTACATTGTCCAGAAAACTATTATATTGTCCAGAAAATGATTATGCTACATGCACCAAATTAGTCATGATTTTAATCAATATTCGAAACCGTAATCACCTTCGATCTCCAAGCGATTAGATGATGGTTTCCGATAAATAAAAACGGCAAGTTCCCGACCGGTTTGGACAGTTACGAATCAATGGAATGATCTCGCACGTTCATTTCTAGGTTGAATCGCGAGGCGTAGCAGTCGATACTGCTGATCCAAGAAGATTATTGGTAACTTGCCAAGTTCTTTCCTTCAATATGGCGGTTCACATCAAACCCACCACCTTTATCAGTCCCTTCTATTCAACCGACCGTTTCGCGCACAATGTGCAATGCATACAATGCTATCAGAAAAAATACTTGCTACCTTGTAAACGTCTGTTAACCTTTTCGTGACGATGAAAACCTTTGTGCCGGTGGAGAATCGAGGTAAAAATAAACCGTCTGTTTCATCTTGTGAAACAAAAAAGTAAACTTTATTTATAATGATACACTCGCGAAACAATAACAGCATAAAATGCCACAAATTGTTTTTTGCAAATTATGGTGATGTAGAGGATGAAACTCATTTTTTTGTTTTACGTTTTTATAGGGTTTTTTGTTCAAATTGTTACTAAATGATACATAAATCTCTATAGCACTTTTTATATCGCTATGTTCCTAGATCAGTATATCCCTAGAGTACTCAGAGTTTTCCCTAGATCCTTTCCTTAGAGATAATCTATAATTTTTATTTATTTATATCCCTAGATTTCTATATTCAGAGTTCACTATATTATTATATTTCTATATTCCTAGATTTCTGCATAACCATGTTTCTATATCTCCAGATCAGTATTCCCTAGGTTTGTATATATTCGGATTTCTGTATTTCTGAATCTCTACATATAGAGGTTCCTATGTTTCCAAATCCCTATATCCCTAGATTTCTATATTTACACCTTCCTATATCTTTAAATTTTTATATCCCTAGATCCCTATATACCTACATTCCTAGATTCCTAAATTCCTAGATTCCTAGATTCCTATATTTCTAGATCCCTAAATTCATATATTCCTAGATTTATATATTCCTAGATTCCTAGATTCCTAGATCCGTATATTCCCAGATCTCTATATTCCTACATTCCCATATTACTACACTCCTATATCCCCAGATCCTTTACATGTCCACTTAGAATCTACTATATATTCTACTATGTAGTTAAAAGAATCTACTATATCCCTAGATTCCAACATTCCCAAATTTCTATAGC
Source organism: Megachile lagopoda (assembly GCA_036983795.1). Classification (NCBI taxonomy): domain Eukaryota; kingdom Metazoa; phylum Arthropoda; class Insecta; order Hymenoptera; family Megachilidae; genus Megachile; species Megachile lagopoda. The sequence goes on from CM072793.1 coordinate 4,924,220, forward strand.
TCCTGAATATTATATCCCTAGATTCCTATACACTCAAACTGCTATACACTCAAATTTCGATGTCCCCATATGATTATATCTCTATACCTATATGCCTAAGTATTTATATCTCTTGATTTGAATACACAGAAATCATTATGTCACTAGATCTCTATATTCCACATATCTGGATGTTCAGATTCTTATGCATACAAATTCCCTAGATTTACAAAATCTCCCTAAATTTTTACATAGCAGCATATGTGACCAGATCTCTATATTCCCAGATCGTTTTACATCAAGATCTCTCCATTTCTGTATTCGTATGTCGTATATTCCTATATCCACATATGTCCCTATAATTTCTGCATCCCTATCTTGTAATTACTGGATTCGAAAGTAATTGAGAAAGCGGCGTAAGTAGGTTAGGAGGAAGAAATTAATTCTATTATTAGCTGTTGCACAAATGACGACCGAAACGAAATAAACTCTAATTGTTCGGAGCCAATTAAGGGCCGCGGATTGATTTACGAATTCGAGGTTGTCGATTTCCAGGCCGTCGTCCAGCCTCCGTTCCGGCAGTTGGAAAGCACAATAGCCCTCGGACGAATTAAAAAGAACTTTAATACTTAACAAATAATTCGGTCCAACTTTTTGCCAAGTCTTTCCGCCGCCCCTCCTTCGTTTTACGCTTTACCCCATTCTCTTTCTTTCCCCTCGTTCTCTCGTCCCTTTTTTTTTTTCTATTCCCCGATTCAGCGAGAAGGAGATTGGCATTCGAGGTTCAATGATAAATGAGCTGCGCTGAATTGGAACGAGCCTTCCTTGCTATTTTCTCTCCTCGGTTCTCCATTGCTTCCTGAACTATCCCTGCCACGTCGCTTATTTCCACGCGTCCACCTTCGGCCATCGATTCCGCGGCACGTTGTATGATAATTCCGAAATTGACGCGGAACGAGCTTAGCCCAGTTTCTCGGCTATTAGCTCGTCGCGTATCGAATACTCAATTTCGATGGGTTAAATGTCCGCCGCCGTGTCGCGATACCCCCGTGTTCCAATCGCGATTATGGAGCTTTAAGAAGTGGTAGGGATATATATGCATGGGGGAATTTGCAAAGGGACGATAGAGATTTGGGGATGTATGCATACTGAGATACAGGGATTTGAGGATGTAGGGATTTGAGGATGTAGGGATGCAGGGACGTGGGGATATAGGGATATGGGGATTTGGGGGTGCAGGGATGTAGGGTTGGAGAGATGTGGGGATGTAGGGATGTGGAGATGTAAGGATGTGGAGATGTAGGGATGTCGGCATGTAGGGATGTGGGGATGTGGGGATGTAGGGATGTGGGGATGTAGGGATGTGGGGATGTAGGGATGTGGGGATGTGAGGATATAGGGATATGGGGATTTTGGGGTGTAGGGACGTAGGAATGGAGGGATGTGGGGATGTAGGGATGTGGGGATGTGGGGATGTGGGGATGTAGGGATGTGGGGATGTGGGGACGTGGGGATATAAGGATATGGGACTGTGAGGATGTAGGGATGTGGGGATGTGAGGATATAGGGATATGGGGATTTTGGGGTGTAGGGATGTAGGAATGGAGGGATGTGGGGGTGTAGGGATGTGGGGATGTGGGGACGTGGGGATATAAGGATATGGGACTGTGGGGACGTTGGAATGTGGTGATGTAAGCGTGTGGGGATGTGGGGATGTAGGGATGTGGGGATATAGGGATATGGGGATGTAGGAATGTGGAGACGTGGGGATATAGGGATATGGGGATTTGGGGGTGCAGGGATGTAGGGTTGGAGAGATGTGGGGATGTAGGGATGTGGACATGTAAGGATGTGGAGATGTGGGGATGTGGGGATGTAGGTATGTGGGGATATAGGGATGTAGGAATACGGGGATATGGGCATGTGGAGATGTAGAAATTTTGGGATATACGGTTTTGGGGGCTGTAGGGATTTTTGGATGTAGCGATGTGGAGATGTATAGTTTGGGAGGGGTGTAGGAATATGGGAATGTTGGGGTTTGGGTAAATAGGGATTTGGATATGCTGGGATTTGGGAATGTAGAGATTTGAACGTGTGGGAATTTAAGAATGTATAGATGTGAGGATATAGGGACTTGTTCATGTATGGATTTGAGAATGTAGGGATTTGGAGATATGTGGATATAGAAATTTAGGGTTATAGAGATCAGCTAATACAAAGATGTGGATCATACAAATTTTTGGCTGTGACTTTTGCAAAGTCACTTATCCTCTCAAGAATTTGTTACAGTTACATTCATGGCAATATAACGAGAGTCGTCCATACACGAGAAGCTGTACAAGATCTTTCTAAACGCTACATTCACCTCTGTGCGCAACTAAATATGAACCTCTGTAAATTTAGTAATTGTAATAATTCAAAATGGTTACTCTGTAACTGCAACAGTGCAGATTTGCAATAAACTAAAATGAACCTTGTATATTTGTATTTTATCAATTTTAATTACAGTTCAATATTTCATCTCAATTTTAATGAAATATTTATTAAAATTGCGTATAAAAAGCACGCAATGTGCGCGCAGTTCAATTAATTTCGATCAGAAAATTTGATACCCCAAAATGAATCTCAATATTTCGATTCAAATAATCAATTGAATTTAATATTTCAGTTTAAACAATTGTATGGATTTTTATCAGAGATTTCGATTATCATTTTTAATAGGTTCACCCATAGTAGATACAGTTCAGTTACGATAAAGCGGCGTCGTAAATTAACATATTAAAACGTTCATTGATGTTACAGTATTTACGTCTCTCACTTATCAATCCATTTCGATATATTGCACAAAGTACACTTCAAACGTTTCTCTACATAGCCATAACTCGGCATTTTAGGTTCTTATCTCTCTCTGAATCTTCTAAAGTACTGTTTCGGAAATTGAATCTCGTGTACTTTTATGTCCGAGCGATTTTACGACTTTGCAAAGATCGTTCTTTGTATGGAACCTGTAATATTACACGATCGAGTCTGAAAGTGTTAACGAGGTTCAGAGAAATTGCTATAGTTCCTGGTGAACTATACCCCAGGTCCGGGAGAAAATTGGATACCCTTAAGAGTCTTATTTAGGTACAAGTTTTTGATGTTACTTTCAAAGACAAGAATCTTTTAATACTACTTCTCTTATTTTTGAGAGTTGCGCGCTGTGGTTTTGCAAAATTATTGTCTGTGTTGTACTCTTTGTGCAAAGTTTGAACGAAATGATTCCAAGTTAAGGGCCTTTAAATAGTAGATAAAAATCAAATAGTTGTATGAACGAATTCGGTAAATAATTGAATACTGGTAATTATATATGTATAAAAGGACACATCTCACTAATTTTAATTTTAATGCTTCAACATCTTATCTAAGTTACATCATCTTCGACTATATTTGACCACGTACAGTGGCCAAATACAGCAGCATAAAATATCACGAAGTACTGGCCACAAGATGAGAGTATAGCAAAAACTACGACCGTGTTTGCAACACTATCAACAGAACACCCACGTTGAAATCGCAGAAGGAAAAAATCGCCAGAATTCCTAAAGCGATATACATGAGGTGTGTTTGCGCTCGGCAGTATTTTTTCATATTTCATTGAAGTGTCTCGAACAAGCCACTCGTCCTCGCGCGGAACATGTTCCTCCACTCGTCCGCTCGTAAATCTACGGTAATTCGTATGATAAGAGAAGTGTACACAATTTTTTACGATTCCTCTCCGGCGCGATAGCCGGCCGCGAAGGGGTTAAATCCTCGGAGGGACGAGGCCTTTCGTGGGCGGAGCGTCGACACCTTTTTTCGAGTTCGCACCTTGCAGACTACTGTACCGATGCCCGTCGCGTGCATAGGTAAAGGCATCGCGTTCGTGCGCGCGCAAGATTGGTCCAGATTCCTGGCCGAGTCTTGGTCGTGCCACCCCTCCCCCCCTGCCCCACACCCGCCCCTCCAGCGACCCCTTCCACTAATTCTTCGTTGCTTTCCTGTCACGCTTCCACGACTCTTCTGGTCGTGTGCGTGCCCAGTGGCGCCGCCGTCTGGGCGAAATCCTCGAACCCTCGGAGTCGGCACCCCCCCGGGTTGTTCAGTCGTGGGTGCAGTGCGTGCGAGTGTGCAGTGCTTTCGGGAGCTGCCTCGAGACCGGCGTGGCCTGAAGCGCGCGGGGTTAGGTCAGTGTCAACTTGTCGAATCGTCACCGGGCCATACCCTCCATCGGCTTGCTCCGAATATGTGATACCCCCTCGGTACAGGATATCCGGCGATTGAGAACGTTTCGTGAGTTTGATTTTTGCTATTAACGTACACGCTCGCGACTTGTTGACACGCCTGATTCGAGGTTTTGGGACGCGCGCCATAAGTTGCAGCTGCGCCCCGCTTAGGACCGCGATATATCGCGGTATCGGGGGGGTCTTGTACGGAGATGCGCGGAACAAGGTCGACGGAGTAGCGCGATTATTTGAATGAAAGTATCGGTGACCCAGTTAACGTCGCAAAAGTAATTAGACATTCGCGGGGTCGAGCCGGGCGCGTAGATGAGAGCCGAGTGTTGATCGATCCTTCGTCGTTTGCCGAGCGCATGTACGCGATCCATCGTAAATTCGCGTTTCCACTTGTGTATCGGTGCGTGCGGTGACATCGGCTTGAAATACGGCACGCGGGCCGCCCATCGGCGAGTTAGCGTGCCTGCAAGAGCAGGACATTCAGTCTCGCACGGGTAATTCAAATCCCTAGTCAGATACCAGACGCGAACGAATAGTCGGATTCTCTCGTTAGCCCGGACTACTTCTATGCCAGAATTCGGATAAAAGCGTGACACTTTGAGAGATAGCCTTTATCTGATCCGAACTCGAACGGGGACAATTGCTTTTGAGTTAACCGCACTCTGTCTTGCTGATTTCGAAAATCATACGGATGTGCTGGTATATCGATCATTCGAATTACTTTCGAACTGTTTTCTTCTTATGTTTGTTTGTTTCTGGTTCGAGGATTTCGTTCAGTGTGCCAGGTGGATGTCCAACGTTGGGATGATGGATTTGTTCAATACCGGGTACAAAATATTAGATCGTATCAGATTGTCGATATTGTGGAGTGTGTTTTAACACGGGTGGGACTGAACGTGTTAGGATTGTTTACTTTCGTTTCTTTCACTGGTGTCACATGATCCGTCAACCGTTCAGCGATGTTTTGTTGCAGTATTTTATTTACGAGAGGTCTCGTGCCGTTGAACTTTAGGGACTTTAGGGATTCGGGAATTAGGGGAATTTTGAAAGTTTCAGGATTTTGGGAATTTGTGGATTTGAGTAATTTGGGGATTTGGACATTCGAGAATTTTGGATTCTGGGGAATTTGGAAGTTAGAAATTTGAGAATTTAGGAATCTGGTGACATGAAAATTTGGGGAATTTAAGAATTTAGGCGATTTAGGGATTTGGAAATTTGTGAATTTGGAAACTGTGAAAATTTAGGGAATTTAGGGAATTCAGAGACCTGGAGAATATTGGAATCTAGGGGATTTAGAGATTTGGAAATTTGTGAATTCGGAAAATGTGAAAATTTAGGGAATTTAGGGAATTTACAGATCTGGAAAATATTGGAATCTAGGGGATTTAGGGATTTGGGTATTTGTATAATTTGTGAAATTTAGGGATTTGGAGGATTTAGGAATTAGGAATTTTGTATAATTTGTATAATTTAGGGACTTTAGGGATTTTGGAGTTCACGAATTCGGGAATTTGAAAGACTTAGAAACTTGTGATACTTGAAGATTTGAAGAATTAAAAACTTTCGAAATACAGGAATTTTGAAATTTATAAAATTTGGGGAATTTAGGGAATATGAAAAATTACGATTCCATAAAAGTGATAATTTATAAAATTCAAATCTAGAAAGGTATTAAAAAAATATCAAGTCTAGAAACAAAGAAATTAAAAATGTTACAATATCCCACAAGTCTCTCCCTATATCGCCGTTGTCCCAAAGAGGGTCCACTAATCCTACGTGTTTTCCCTTCGCATTTCTTCACCCACCAAAGAAACCTACCTTGCTCCGCCAAGGATTCTAATCGCCGCACGCAAAAAAAACTGCCCAAAGACTCTGAACGCAAATGTCCAGATTACTCTCGTTAACGAGCGTTCAGCGCTCGATCATGATAATAAAGTCTTCCGTTTCCGCGGGCCGGCGAAATCGTAGCGCAATTTGCGAGTCGAAAACGTACGAGTTGCCAGCTTGATATCCAAGTGGAAAATCCATTGAGATAATCCTAATCCCGGCGCCGATGAGTGCTTCACCTGGACTGTTCAGGCTACCTGCATAACGATCGCTGAAAATCGGATTAAACGCTGTCAGATATAGGCTTGAATTTACATGCAGCGGTTATCTCGTTGAATTGCAGCCGACTTTCATCCTAATGGCCTTTCGCGAGATACGCGAATCAATCAGTCGATCGTCGACACGCATTCCGCCACTTCGTTGTCCTTTAATGACGACCCCTGTTTGACGCTATACCGGATAAATTAACCGTGTCCCTCTTTCCATATCGGTCCTCCGGGTAATTCCAACTTTTTCCAACCGGGCGACATCGATTGTGGATTCTTATGCACCGGATGCGTTCGAACGATCACGGCTTGTTAGCTTTTTGTTGGGATGCTCGTTTGTAGCGATTGATTTCTGGGTATTTATTAAGTCCCATGTTACGGAATTGGTGAGGTATTATGGCCCTGTCGAGGTATTAAGTCTGATCGTGTTAAGGTTCAATCGAGAAAATACTCTGTTGGGATCCTAACAAGGTTCATGTTCACTGTTGAGGATCAAGGTTCTATCGCATTAAGGTTCTAGCAAGAACATATTAGGTCTCATTGTATTAGTCACATCGATGTAAGTACTACACTGTAGTAAGTACTATTAGATTCAAGTCTTAACAAGGTATATGTTCATACTGAAGTCTTGATAACCTAAGTTTCTATCAAGTCCAAATCCTATCATAGCGTCATGACAAAGATATTTTAAGTTCCATGTTGAATCAGGAATATATCAGATTTTACATTAAGGTCCTATTAAGGACATATTAGATCCCGTCGTGTTAAAGCCACATCAAGGACGTAGTTATAATTCAAGTACTATCTAGGATACTAAAGTTCTGATGAAGTCCTATTAAGCCTCTGTTAAGTTCGTATTAAGTCCTGTCACATCAAGGTTTTGTTAAGTTCTATTAAGAAAATGTTAATTCCTGTCACATTAAAGATCTATTCAAAAAATAAAATGTCCTATTGCATTCAGGCTATGTCAAGGACATGTAAAGTCCTATTAAATTTAAGTCCTGCAATGGTTTTATATAAAAAGTTTCTATCAGTATGTATTAAGTACAATCAGTCAGTATCTATTGCATTGATATCTGACATGTGGATATCTAACGCGTGGAAATCTAACGTGTAGATATCTAACATATTAATACTTAACACATTTATATTTAACGCGTGGATGTGGATCTCATGGATATCTAACACTTTGGTGTCTGACGAATAGATATCTAGCGCGTAGTTACCTAATGTTGTGAATATGTAACGTGTGGATATCTGGCACACAGATATCTAACGTGTGGATATTTAACGCTCCAATATCTAACGTGTAGATGAGTAACACATTAATATCTAACACATTGATATTTAACGCGTGGATGTGGATCTCATGGATATCTAACACATTGGTGTCTGACGAATAGATATCTAACGTGTAGTTATCTAATGTTGTGAATATCTAACGTGTGGATATCTAACACACAGATATCTAACGCGTGGACATTCAACGCGCCGATATCTAGCACGTGGATGTTCATCACGTGGATACCTAACGTATTAATATCTAACGCGTGGGTATCTATTACGTGGATATCTAACGCGTTGATATGTAACGTGTAGGTATTTGATGCGTGAATATCTAATCTATAGATATCTAGCGCGTAGATATTTAACGCGACGATATCTAACGCGGAGATACTTAACGCGACGATATTTAACGTGTAGATACTTAACGCGCAGATATCTAACATGCAGATATTTAACGTGTAGATACCTAGCGCCCAGATATCGAACGTCTAGAAAATTTAATCAAATAATTTACCAATTCTCTGTTACAAGAAAACTTACAGATCTTGTAGCATTTTTTTATCAAATATATTGCAGAAACGATTTCGTAAAATGTTAATAATATAAATCTTGCATGAACAAGTTTGGAAGATAAATTTTGTTAATAAACTCGCTATAATTTATTTCATACGTATATAGGGTGTTTCATTTATGTGTCCCTAAATATTTTTCTCAATTGTTACACAAAAATGATTACATATATAATTTCAATTTTCTACTGATGTTATAATTTGCTTATAAAAATGTATTTTAACCGTAGTTTGAGTGAACTGCTTTCGACAATTATCCGAATTGTTACAATTCCGGATTTGCTATGCTATGGTTGACCCATGATCAGTCCCTCCACGGAATGCGATGAAGTATCCTTGAAATGCGCGAATTTCGTCTTTCAAATAGTAGTTGAACCGCATCGATTACACGACATTCTCAAACCATGAAGCAGGACATTCCATAAGCATTTGACGTTTGACAGTTTGACATATTGCAGATTGACGGTATAATATTCATATTATTATGTATTTCTCGTTTGCTAAATAAACTGAAGATGCGATCAGATGGAAATATAAATCAAAATTATTTTAGTATCCACGTTTTTCCTGCTTTTAAAAAATATATACTTATTGTAAAATATACAAAATATATTAGATATAAAAATGGATCAAATATGTGAGATAAAAACGTATAAAATATTTAAGACATAAAAACATACAAAATATTATATTTTATAGAAAATGTAAAATATGCAAAACATTTGTTATTATTGTACAAAACAAAAAAATTGAATACTGAGTTATTTATTTATTATTGTTTATTACATTTTTTTATTGTCTACTGTTTATTAATATAAGAAATATTTCTATTAATCCTATTCATCAATAAATGACAATATCTTTATTTACCAATAATTGTTTTCCATTTATTTATTAAAAAAATGTAACGAAACACAATACTACAAAGCAACACAATAAATTTTAATACAAAAAAACTGGAAATATTTTCAACAATTTCAATAATCAAATTTATAATTCAATTCACGTCATGTACTTAAAAAATTCGTATCACGTATTTGAACAAATTTGATATTCCCGCAATTTCAGTTGAAAAATTCTGTCATATTTCGTGCAGCATGCGAACATAATAAATATTCCGAAATGCATCAAATTATTTATCGAAAGACAGAGTTATTGAAGATTAACCTACACGAAACGTTATATTACCTTCGTACTCCATTGTTATCAATTAATTATCCTCCAACACCATGAAATATGGTGTCGAATAATGAACTTTAATAATGCACAGAGTGGATGACTTATATGGATTAAGCAAGAGACAACGGCGTTGAGAGAAAAGACAAAACCCGTCTCCGTCTAGCTACCCTTTCGTTGAAAGGCGGGAAATTGGATGCCTGGCATGCTCGAAAATTTCATTTAAATAACTTAATTTATCGCACATCGGTTCGACGTTAATGTATATTAAGAGAGTTGTTCGTAATCATATTTTCCATGGCATTAAAAAGCTATTAATACAGTCTAGCCGAGTCGATTACTTCAACTTTCAAGAACTTCTATTTGTTTCCGAACATAACCTATAATTTCCGTGAACGTTTTCTTAAATCGTTTTAATTCTAAATCGTGACATTCTAAATTCCAACGTAGTTAAAGAAGAAATTATGGCTTTCCAAATTGGCTACCTGTGATTACTATATAATACCACTATTACTAATGTGACTGATTACTACTAATGACTGTATGTTACTGTATTTTTTATTCAAGATAGAATACATAAAGTTTGATGGACGAAATTCGTCAATACTCGTCATATACCGAGTGGCGATATAGCAAGGTATAACGCGGTCTTAGGGGTGAAACTTAGTGCAAATTAAGCTGTGCTAGTTATTCGTAATAATAAAGGATCTTCATAGCAATTATACCTTAGGTCAATGATTATAATAAAATTTCCCAAACGTCCGAGTACGAAACGTTCTCAGTCTATCAGTTCTAGCTGAATTAATTATTCTTTTACTCTTAAAGGCTATCATAAAGATCAACAGTAACCTAAATGTATTTCAAAATCACTAGCTTCAGAAATAACTAAGTCTTTCACATAGCCAAAAATAGATATAATTTTTTATCTTAATTTGGAGAAGACAGCCATCTTTGAGTTATGTTTACAAGTTTCAAATATATTTACAATTCACAAATATGTTGACAACTTTCATATAAAGTTTACAGAATCCCATAAACGTTTAATTTCGTTAAGACTGAATGTGGACATCTTAATCCGACCCTGTTATAGCCTTTAGGGGTTAAATTAGCCAGCGGCATCGCACGCGAATTAACAAACATAACATTTTGTGTCCCTGACAGATTCGTGGTTCACGGTTAGTGCGGTCGATCCGGGGATTCGTGGGTGTCGGTTGTGTTGTTCATAGTGGAGGAATCCGGGGATCATGATGTCCCCCATAATAGGGGAAACACTACGAGTATGGTTTCTCTCGGCGTTGGTGGTTCACGGGGCTGTCGCCGGCAATCCGGACGCGAAACGCCTTTACGACGACCTGCTCTCCAACTACAACAAACTAGTGCGCCCTGTTGTGAACACCTCGGACGTGCTACGAGTGTGCATTAAGCTGAAGCTCTCGCAGCTCATCGATGTGGTGAGTAACTAAGTGGTAAGATTTTTAACTCGAATGACAAGTCCTCGGAACTTTTAGTATCTATACAGTTACCCCAAACGCGATATTGCAAGAATACTAAACAATTTTATGACATTCTAACAAAATACTAAACGAGTAATATCCTGATATTGTAATATATGAATGAGTAATTCCAGTGGGAAATTATACAGCATGACGTCATGAATTTTGACAATCCATAAGTGCAAATCAAATGCACTAATTTACATCAGACCGCGGGTCGGATAGCTCGTAACCAGTTTTGATATCCAATAAGACACGCTTCGGTTCCTATGTATAATTCGAACGTGCAAACGTAATTTGATGGAAGCAGTTCAAAAGGAAACTTCAGACGAGAATTCATTGAATTACAATTTTCGAGTTAATCAATTTCCGTTCAGGTTTGTGAAATTTTGGTAGGAGTAACATACTTCATCGTTGTTCCTAAAATTATACGGATAGAAGTAGTCGAGTATGTTCGAAACCGCGTTCGTTATATGGTCGCGAACCAGTCGACGGTGCGTGGGACACTACCGAGTAAAAAGTCTTAGCGAACGTGGGTCGAAAGGTCAACCGTTTCCGAGATACAAAAGTGTCCGTTTAAGCGTCCGTTTGCTCCCTTAAGTGTCCGTCGCTAACCAGTCCCTGGAAATGGGACCTCGGAGCAGCTTCGAGTCATGCCGGATATCCGTATCCCACTCGCTCGCATTCTCTCTACTTCCTTCGATCGAATTCGCGGAAGTCACCTCCCCATTTAAGCGTCCGTTCTGTCCGACCGCGGACTCTTAAGTGTACGCTTCTGTACAAAGATTTTTGTATGTTTGCATCATGGCTGACTTTGGCTTCTGTTGCCGCGAGCGATACCTCGTTGTTCATAAACCGTGTTCTGAATGTTGTTCAATTCCCATATATACTTCGCGGTAGATTTCAATCGGTCATCGATCTATCAGCAGAACACGTATCGTGCTCAAAATGGCGGAGCATTGCTCTAACGAAGAAATGGCAGTTACGTTTTATGTTTGGGCTAATGGAAGTGTTTTAAATGCGTTTTTATGTGGAAGAGCAAATGTAACGTGTAAATAGTGAATTTAATATTGAATGCAAATATTGAGTATAAATATTGAATTTACATACTGAATGTAAATATTGACTATAAATATTGAGTGCAAATGTTGAATGCAAATATTGAGTGTAAATATTGAATTTACATACTGAATGTAAATACTATAAATTTAAAATTTGCATACTGCATGTAAATATTGAGTATAAATGTTGAATTAACATACTGAATGTTGACTATAAATATTGCATTTAAATACTGAATGTAAATATTGCATATAAATATTGAATACAAATACTGAATGTAAATAACGAATACAAATATTGAATTTAAATACTGAACATAAATGTCGAGTATAAATACAGAATTTAAATACCGAATGCAAATATTAAATAAAAGACTGAAATTTGTCAACCCTGTGAAAAGTACAATTTCTCAAACGCAGCAGTGCCAGAGAGAAGGCATACGACTCGCGTCGTAATAGCAGCAACTTTCGTCATTAGTCCAAACGAGTATCATCTAATAAATTGATATAAAACGAGAAAACGGTGACAAACAGCGTACCTCGTTAACTGTACACAGTTCCAGGTGTCTTCTTTTCAGCTGCGCACCGTGCGACCGTTTTGTGGAAGGAATCTATACGCGACGTCATATTGATTATCAAATATGTTACAACGTACACGATGTGAGCTGGCCGTGAACGTTTAACATATCGATTTTTGTGAACAAAAGTAGATGGTTATATTTGAGGACGTCAAACTGTCAGGACGCGTAAAATACAGGACACGTTTTCCATTAAGCGGTTGTGATTCCTGTTGTGAACTACTGTTGCCTTAATGCTTTATTTTGTGGCAAACACGGGATACGTGTTTGCAATTCTTAACGAACGTACGATGAACTGCTTTCTTGTGAGCGGTACGTGCTACTTTCGGAACAACGTTTTCGTGCAAACTTTGTAATATTATCAGGAACATGTAACGTTAATGTTCGCATTCTAGTTTCCGCAGTTGGATATTTGGAATGGTTATTTATAAACCTAATCAAACCAAATCCACTCTAACCTATCTAACCAATTAAAAATTAACCTACCTTAACCTAACCTAACCAAACTTAATATGATCTAACCTAATCTGTAATTGACAAATCCACTGTTTGACAAAAAAGACATTCTGAAAATTTAATATTCAATTTCAAATCGTTTACAGTTCACATTACTGCAATATAAATAAAGAATTTTTTGAACAATTTTATATGATTTTTTGTATGTATCCTCTATTACTGTGTATCTCATACATGCGATACAACAGGTATACTAAAAGCAAATTTGTGTTTAATGTTTGAATTCTGCGAGTGCTGAATACGTGTAATCATGGATAACGCGTTAATCGGTAAAACTTATAGGAACGTTGTGGCTAAAATCACGTGCTGTACGTGTCTATTCGCACCGAAACGCATTAATACGGTCATTCGATTACACGGCTATTATCTCGTTACTGTAAACGAATTTAGTCGTTGATTGTGTATACACTTAATAGATGAAAGCTAAGCATTGGAAATTGGTTAGATGAATTGATTGATCACTTACGGTCGATCGTTCAGCTGTCATCAAGGATTAAACTCTGGAAAATCCTGGTTAACTGGACGCCATTTTGAGATACTCCAACTACAAGTTCCAGTATTGTATTCAACGTGTACTTCTCTCTCTGTAATTTTATTTACGAAATAAGTCAATATTTTAGTAGAACACAATTTCAATACCACTGCACTTTAATTAAAATTTTATTTACTTAAGTCAATATTTTGACGGAATAAAATTTCTGTACTCCAAAGTTTTATTTACAAAATAAATCAATACTTGAAAGGAACACGATTTCTGTACTAACAAATTTTTATTGAAGTTTTATTTACAAAATAAGTAAATATTTTAACAAACTAAAATTTGTATACTCCAAAATGTTGATTAAAATTTTATTTACAAAATAAATAAATATTTTAACGGAATAACATTTCTGTATTTTTAAATTTTTATTGAACTTTTCTTCTCTCGCTTAATAAATAAAAATTAATTTTCAAAAATATTTTTTTGTATTTACAAGATGAATGCAATATACACAAGTTAAATTTAGCTGGAACTTGTCAGACAGTTCTGACTAATTTACAACGACTGCAACTGGGCTTTCAGGAACCGTGACTTCGTATCGGAAGAAGTAAATAACACCACTTCCGTCGAATCAGCCCCGACAAAAGCTTTGGCACGCGGCGTCCCGTGAATTATGAACATTCAAACAGAAAATTAATATCAAACAGCCAAAACACGTGAAATCCGAATAATCCGTCAAACGGAATAAAAAATGTGTTGAAAATTGATAAAACATGAATCCACAGGAGCTTTGCTATTGAAGATTCAATAAAGCTTTACATTACGATCTCTCGTGTCCGACTGAAGAAAATGGACGAAAACTTTGCTAAAACGGCGCTCCATAGGCTCCAAATTATTAGACGATGAACTGCAGAATCTTTACAGTTTGCGATTTTAATCAATTTGCAATTGTACGAATTTTAATTTGCAATTGTAAGAAATATAAATTGCAATACTAAGAATTGTAATTTGCAATTTTAAAAACTGCAGTTGTATTTCCCGAACGCAAATGCATAATCGAAGCAGCAACTTGTTGCAGTCAGCGCGTTTAATAAAATTTATCGAAGCCGTTGTTTAAGAAGTTGACGACAAAGCAATCCAGGAATTACTTTTCCAACGACGGAATAAAGAACATCGTTCTCGGCTGATGGAATTCCTTGGAAACGACTGGACCGTTATAAACCCGCGACTATTTCGCTTCGTGGATAAAAAGGAGGTTAAACTTTACTTTGGGGCACATTTTTATCTTTTAATAATTCTTTATGGCTCGAAAATGCAAGTTTATTATTAGGAATCCAGTTGAAAACAGATGTCAACCCATCAGTTGGCGTGATCGATTCAAAGAAGCTCCCACCGTGGATACTTCCAGCATTTCTAAATAAGAATAATAATGACAACTGCTGATCTCACTCTCGAATTCTCTGGGAACTATAGGCTAGAGTTTCCATAGTCCATCATGGTTCCTAAGACCTCTAGGTTCCTCTAAGTTCGCTAGGATCTCCATAGTCCACAGTCCCTTGGATCCCTAAGTCCCCATATCCCCACATTCAATATCTATATTCCCAGACGTAGGTACTCGGCGTGTGGTAATTCGACACGTAGGCATTCGACGCGTGGTAATTTGACGCGTGGTAATTCGACGCCTGGTAATTTGACGCGTGGTAATTCGACGCGTGGTAATTCGACGCGTGGTAATTCGACGCGTAGTAATTCGACGCGTGGTAATTCGACGCGTAGGTATTCGACGTGTGGTAATTCGATATGTGGTAATTCGACGCGTAGGTATTCGGCGTGTGGTAATTCGATGCGTGGTAATTCGACGCGTGGTAATTCGACGCGTGGTAATTCGACGCGTGGTAATTCGACGCGTGGTAATTCGACGCGTAGTAATTCGACGCGTGGTAATTCGACGCGTAGGTATTCGACGTGTGGTAATTCGATATGTGGTAATTCGACGCGTAGGTATTCGGCGTGTGGTAATTCGATGCGTGGTAATTCCATACGTGGTAATTCGACGCGTGGTAATTCGACGCGTGGTAATGTACCCAAAATGTGAGGCGTCCATTTTTCTATTCTGCCCAATCGGAGCTCCTCTAAACATCTCAGCCTCACTCGTGGGTTGGCATCGGTACCAGTTGAAAGCGATTCTGTAATTTCGTTTATTAAAAAAGCAACTATCTGTTTACAATTGGCAACCGTAAAAACATGTACCATTTTACTTCTCTACCTAACCGAGGGAGCATGGGTAAAAGCCAATATGGCGTCCTAACTCAAATAAGTAATTGAGGCACTATAAACCAAAAACTCTCAAATCGCACCTAATCGATACGTAACTTTAAAACTTGCATTTTTGTGATTTAGAAAACTGTGAAGTAGTGAAAACAATTTTGTATGCCCCAAAGTAAAGTTTAACCGAAAGGAACACCGCCTAGAGTGACTAAAGTTCTAACATTGTAAGTTCTATTGCGACCCATTCACGTCTCTTTTCGTCCTCGACCTCCTCCAACATCGCCACGCATTATCGTGCATTCACCACGGATGAAATATCGAGGAACTTTTTAAGTTAGGGCGCAAATTGAGAAAACTAGCTCCTTGCGGCCATGTTTCTCAAAACGCGACAACGCTCCGCCGTTATTCCACAATAATGGCTACTTTAGATTTCGAGAGCAGATTTAGTTGGACGTAAATGCGTGACGTTTTAAAAGAATTCCCCATACTTCGCCGGTAAGTGAGCAGTCTAATTTAAGGGGACTTTAAGCGAATCCCCGAGATTTAAAGGCAATTTACAAGGTTCAACGGTTTTGGTGCGAATTTTTTGGAATGTTAAATTCACTTTCGGGAGGGCGAATTGATTTTTTGATTTACGAGCGAAAGGTTTAGAGATTATGGTAGAAGAAATTTTATAGTTTTAATTATGATGGGAGATTAATAATAATTATCATGATGAAACATTGGAGTTATGTGATTTAATATAGAATACATAATTTAACGTATGAATACTGAAGTTACGTAATTTAATAAAAGGAAATGGGAGTCAAAATTAATTCTTGACGTATAAACGCCTCGAAATTACAGGGTAGTTACAATACACTGTCAGCAAAGATTGAAAACGTGATGGTAGTCAATTAACACAGATTACCAAGGGACGATGTTAACGAACTGATACCGTATACTGCATCAACGGTCTGTAATCTGTAACGTTAAATGACTTAATCGTTTCCCGATAGCGGCACCTGGTAAACAGGTAATCCCTAGAAACATTAAGGTGTCGAAACGAAGATGTTTGCTGGAGTTTATGAACTTAGAGAATTGAGAATTTGAATATTTGAGGACTTGATAATTTGATAATTTAAGAATTTGATGTAAAGGAATCTTAAAATAGATTTAATTACAAAATGCAAAAGAATAATTTCTAATGAAGCATCTAATTAAGCATTATCGCCACGTTCCTGGCGAATGAAGTTAGTCTCCGGAGAAAGCTCAAATTTCAGCCCTAAATTTCCAAACTATCCTACGCTACAACAAACTTTGATCCAAGATCACTGGATCACTTTGTCACAGGAATCTCGTAATATTACCTTAATGAAGTCTAATGGAACTTAATTGTCTGTTATCGTGGACTCCATCTTCGTTGTCATGTCCGTGTTATATCTGGACCATACACTATTAGTTTAAGATATCAGGCCATCATATTAAAAAATACTTAATAATATTTAACAATATATAGTAATATTTCCGTGATGTTGCTTATATTTTGTTCTATTTTTAGTGAATTATAAATTTTGTAATAATTAATAACACAAGTTTATGTTCCTCGTTGACAGGCTTGTATAAATATTTTCTTCCTTTTTCTTGCCGCCAGTCCAACGAGTTCATACAAGAGGTGACACTCCGGGTACCTTTGATGTTCAAAGCCTGTTCCTTTAAATTGGTTGTACAGTCGAGCGGGAAATTTAAACCGGGTGAATTTAATCTCACGTCAATCTCTAATAACTAGAAATCTATTTGTCGTCAATTTTCTTTGTATTACTAATATTAGCTCTCGACGTATTCACATGGATTTTACTATATGAAAAGTTGAGAAAGGAAAGAATATACTAAAATGATTATTCTACAAAATATATTACTACTCTTCGCTGTAAACTTTTGCTTGTACCGACGCCAACCCACGAGTTGATGAGGCTGACGTGTTTAGAGGAGCTCCGATTGGTCAGAATAGAAAAATAGACGCCCCACATTTTCGGTATATTGGCTCGCACACCAATTAGACCACGCGTGGAATTACCACGCGTCAAATTACCACGCATCGAATTATCACACGCCGAATACCTACGCGTCGAATTATCACTCGTTGAATCGCCACGCGTCGAATTACCACATATCGAATTACTATACGCCGAATACCTACGCGTCGAATTACCACGCGTCGAATTACCACATATCAAATTACCACACGTCGAATACCTACGCGTCGAATTACCACGCGTCGAATTACCACGCATCGAATTACCACATATCAAATTACCACGCGTCGAATTACCACGCGTCGAATTACCACGCATCGAATTACCACATATCAAATTACCACACGTCGAATACCTACGCGTCGAATTACCACACGCCGAGTACCTACGTGTCGAATTACCACGCGTCGAATTACCACGCATCGAATTACCACATATCAAATTACCACACGTCGAATACCTACGCGTCGAATTACCACGCACGCAGTACCTACGCCTTGAGTGTGGGAGCTTCTTTTACTTTGGGTCGATCACGCACTAACTCGTGGGTTGACATCTGTACAAATATTGGGTTTAACACACGTTCGCAACTTTTGCATACACAAACATTGCGTTCTACATGCGTTAACCTCAACAATTTTACCGGACATACACACTGTTTCAGACTGTATATATTTGCGATAAAAACATGTTCAGTTACTGTTGCTAGAAGATATTGATTTATTTATTCTGTGTTTACTTTAAGTTTGAATTTATAATCTTTCTCTGTAATTTTCATTGAATGAAAATATCGTTTAATGAAGAGGGTGCCGTAATACAATCATGATGATACTACGTTGTTAGTTATATTATTATATAAAAATCAATCAGTGATAATGGCCTGTTAACGCAATTATTTGTTACATCACACGATGGATTTAAACTCCATTATCGCTTGTATTCAATCTTGCGACCTCCCAACCTTTTAAATTGTCTATAATTTATGGATTAAAATGGTGTAGTGTTTATTTTAAGTTATTTGAATATAGATTAAAATTAAGCTGTACACAAATTTGAATATAAATTGAAATTGTACACAAATTTTGGTACAAATTAAAATTAAGTTCATCGAAAATTTGAATACGAATTAAAATTAAATTGAACGTAAATTACGATATAAGTCAAAATTTTGAAATTTATTCTTTTAAGATTTTATCAAGTTTCTAAATAAATTTTCTTTGTATGTTTGTTTCCTTTTACACAACTCTAAAACAAAGGATAACAATTTTCTGGAGCACCCCCACTAATTTTAGCTACGAGCCGCCATTGGTGCATAAAGTACACTGCTTATGATAGATCATCCTCACAATAGAGTCAGGCTGGCAGTACCTGTGTCGTCGTCATAGATGGCTAACTATAGCTATGTAGATTGCTATGTTGCCCCAAGTATCTCTGAACCTGACAGGGCTGCTACCTCTGCAGTGTTCTTAACAACGGAACTTTGTAGCTCCTTCGACTTTAAGAGTCTGGTCCATTCATCTTTTCAATGAACGACACCCCTTTGAGCGACGTCGAGTGTTAAAATGTAATAAGTTGCTAATATCTTTTCAACCGAAAGTTTTGTAACCGAAACTTTGGTAATTTTCTATGCATAGGGCTACAAATTTTGAATGTTCATAAGATTGTGCATTTTAAAAATTTGTATTTTTGGAAATTTAGATGGATCGTTTGTAAATTTTTGCATTTTTAATTTTACAAATTCACAAGTTTTTATATTAATAGAGTTACTAATAATTATGAAAAATTACTAACAATGACTAAGAGTTACTCAAAATTACAAATTTACACACACATACACATGTAATACACATCATATAACACATGTACCATTAGTAACATAATTTACATGTATCACACATTAATAAAAATTCTTTCCACGAATTTCCCTTATAATTTATTCGCCATTAATTTACATACACAAAAAGTAGAAAGGAACAGGGGTGTCACGGGAGATGTCGATATCGCGTGAAGGCCACGGCAATTTTGTCGAAAGGAAATTTATTTCCACGAATGAAAATTAATTCAACAGCAGCCGTGTATGCACGTTTTATCGACTGGTGTCCGATTGGTTGAAAAATTTCCACACGGCTGGTTCGATTCGCCAACGTTATGTAAGTTTCTATTTATGTGGTAAAAGCAGAAAGGTATTGGTAAAGGTCCACGCGCTCACGACAGATGCAATCAACCGTTGCATTTTCCAACGGAGATAAATTCATTCCATTAAACTGTTATTCTAGTTAGTTGATTCATGCATAAATTCATATTCCATTGATATATAGATTCAATTTACATTCTCGAACACTTGTACCATTTGGAAATGTGGGCAGGCTCAAGGAAGCGGTAACATTGATTGATTCGTTTAAATAATGCGAACGAATTCGGAATATCATTTGTATTAATGTAGGAAGGCAATTACTGATGTTATTTGTTGCATTTTGTCGACCATTCAAGTTTTAGTTAGTTTTAAGTGCGTGGAATAGAAATGGCGTCATATATGATGCTGGGCGCCATCTTTTGGCGCCAATTTTCGAATACTTGTACCATTTGGAAATGTGGGCAGGCTCAAGGAAGCGGTAACATTGATTGATTCGTTTAAATAATGCGAACGAATTCGGAATATCATTCGTATTACTGTAGAAAGGCAGTTACTGATGTTATTTGCTACATTTTGTCGACTATGATCACTTCAGCTCTAAGCACGTGGAATAAAAATGGCGTCACGTATGATGCTGAGCGCCATCTTTTGGCGCCAATTTCAAATCAAGTTTAAACGCAACAACCTTTGGAAAATATATTCTGATTTATTGCGATATCACATTGCTACTTTTTTGGTTAGAAAATATTTGAGAATTATGTTATTATCAAATTTCTACATTTCTTTTGTAAACTACTGAAGATACTGTTACTAAAATTTTTATATTAATTTGTCAAATTATATTAATCCATATACCAACTTTCTAGGGGATGAGAGAAAAAAAGAAATTCTTTTGGAGCCATCCTAAAATATTTCGCAGTTAATTAACTGTGTAGCACAGCTAAAATGGCGGAATAATAACACGTTCCAACTGCCAACTTATCAGACGTACAAGTCGTAATTTATCAGCACGAATTTGGTAACAGTACTCCACCTCGTTGAATGTCCACACGAAATATACTGGGAGAATTAAAAAACATTGTCCTATGTACTTAACCTTTCTAGGCAGGAAAAAGTACACCACGCTTTTTAGGTTACCACACGGTGCCATAAAGTGTGGGAAGGTAAAAAAAAGAGGTATCATTCTTTGCCTTAGGTGTAAAAAGAAAAGGACACGATACTGTGTACTCTCTCGTTCCGCAAGTATATATTTATATTTGCCTACCTTCTATAAACTACGTTACCGTCGCTTGAATGAAAAGCAAATACGTTCGCCGTCGACGATTCGCCGGCAGAAACGTTAACGTCCCCTAAATTATCGGGTATAGGCTCTCCTCAGGCGACTCATACAGTTTCGAGCGGTATATTCAATTTTTCAGATTCCGCCAAATATCGGAACGTTTGTTTGCCAACGGTAAACACTCTGACTTGTTATTTACTATCGGTGCAATTTACATATCTTCGAGTGTTAGCTAAAAATATAGCATGTTCTGTCGTATGTATCGTGTTCATCTTTGGCTGAAAATATTTCGCTGTTCCGTTGGTCTTTTGGTACGGTCAGTTTTCAAATCTCAATTTTGAAATTTTATAATATCGATTTCCAAGTATGCAGATTTTTATATTTTCGAAATTTCGTGTTTTCGAGTTTTCGAGTTCTGAACTTTTCAAGTATTCAAATTTCCAATATTTCAAATTTGAAAAATTTTAGTATTTAAAGATTTCAGGTCTTCAAGTTTTCAAGTAAAAAATCCTCAAGTATTCCAGTATTCAAGTATTCAAGTATTCAAGTATTCAAGTATTCAAGTATTCAAGTATTCAAGTATTCAAGTAAAAAGTACTCAAGTATTCAAGTAAAAGGTATTCAAGTCTCCAAATCTTCAAGTACTGAAGTATTCAAGTATTCAAGTATTCAAATGTTCAAGTATTCAACTATTCAAGTAAAAAGTATTCAAGTATTCAAGTATTCCAATATTCAAGTATTCAAGTGTTCAAGTGTTCAAGTATTCAAGTATTCAAGTTTTCGAGATTCCAAGTTCTCAAATGTTTCAGTTTTTTAATTTCCAAGTCTTTGAGTTCCCACACTTTCAAATTTCGAAATTTCAAAATTCTCAAATTGCGAAATTCTCCAATTCCTTAATTTCAAATCCCAATATCCCCAAATATTCCCATTCAAAAATCACTAGATTCGTAAATTCATAGACTGTGAAATCCTTATATCCCTAGACACCACAACCCTAAAATCTGTTCGTACGTCAAAAATCCCTAGATCTCCAAATTCCTGCATAATCAATTCCCTAGATCCCCATATTTCTGTTCAACCAAATCCCTAGATTCGCAAATTCCAAATTCCTGTGTCACAAAATCTCTAGATCTACATATTGCTAAGTTCGCAGATTCCTACATCATGAAATCCCTAGATCCCACATTTCTACGTCATTGAATCCCTAGATTTGCAAATCTCAAAGTACCAAAGCTCCCATACCTCTAAATTTCAAAATTTCTACATCCTTAAACTTCTCGATTCTTAAATCACTAGATCCCCAAATTCCAATGTTCCCAAATGTCTCTATCTCCATATCCCTAGACCCTAAAGTCTCTAGATCCACATACTGCACAGTCCATAAATACATACACCCCTAAATCCCTATATCCCCATCTTTCGAATTTACCTGGAAATTTTCAGACTTCCACAAAGTCTCTAGAATCATCAAAATGAAACGAGAATGGAGTGTCTCTTCTCCGTCGGCTGCCATATTTTCCCTAGGGCACCGCAGACTCTCTGTCGACCGTACGTATTACCAATCATCATCTATCCAAACACGTCTTTCGTTTCCTGTCGATAGGGACGTATTCCTCTCCGTTTCCTTTCCGTCCTCCTGCGAGAATACAAGTCGAGAAACTCGCGAAACTTTCCCTGACAAATCGTCCGCAATCCGGCCGCGTGCGCATGCGCACTCGCGACACCCGTCGGAGAACTTTTGTCATAACCATTGTTCATTCAGCTGACACGTACGGAAAGCGTTCTTTGTTTATATTTCGCTGGACAATCTCGCAGCCATTTCTCCCCCGTTCTATGCCTCCTACGTTCACCTTGCCCCGATTTCAAACCCTGCGTTTCGTCACTCTCTTTCTGCCGCTCCTCGTCAACTGTCCTTCATTTTGTCTCCACGCATGCTTTCGATGTACGTGTCCGCTGCGTGCGTCGACATCCTTTCACGAACGGTGTTACGCCGGCAACGAATACACTTTTGTCATCTGCGACGAATGCTTTGTTATTTTGGTGTACGGGCAGGTGATAAATGACGAGGTTGTTATTGAGGATATTAATTGAGGGTGTTGTTATGGTGGTTATGAAATCTTTCCAGTTTGGAGTGACTGTGGTGAGTAATGGGTTGCGTTGGATTACGGTGAGCTGGGAATTCTGGGAAATTGCGCTTTGGGGATCTGGAGATTTCGGGATTTAGACATTTGGAGATTTGAAGATTAAGAGGTTTAGGGATTTGAGGATTTGGAGATTTGGGGATGTCAGGATTTAGGTATTTGGGGATGTGGACACTTGGGGATTTCAGGATTTGGAGTTTTGAAGATTTGGGGATATGAGGATTTGGGGATTTGTGGATTTGAGGATTTTAGGCTTGGTAACTTGGGAATTTGGGAATATAGGGACTTGGGAATTTGAGGACTTAGGAATTTAAGGATTTGGGAATCTGTGGATTTGGGGATATGGAGATTTGGGGATATGGGGATTTGGGGACTTAGGAATTTGGGGATTTGGAATTTGGGAACTTGGTAACTTGGAGATTTGAGAGTTGGGAAAATGGAAAAATGGAAATTGGGAAATTGGGAAATGGGAAAATGGGAACCGGGAAATTGGGAAATTGAGAAAATGGGAAATTGGGAAATGTCAAAATGGGAAATTGGGAAATTGAGAAATTGGAAAATGGGAATTGGGAAATTGGGAAATTGAGAAATTGGGAAATTCGAAAATTGGGAAATTGAGAAATTGGAAAATGGGAAAATGGAAGAAATAACGAAATGGAAATACATGAAAATGAGAAATAGGATAGTAGGAAAATACAAAAATGGGAAATAAGAAATGGGAAAGCAGTAAAATAGGAAACGAAGTAATCCAGCAGAAGAATATTACGAGACCCACAAAACAAGAACTTGACAAAGTTCTGAAAACGACAAACATTTACGAAGTCCAGAAATATTTAAAAACGATAATCTTGAAAATATTTGAAAATTGAAAAATTGAAGACGCTGAAAAATGAAAAAAGAAAGAAAACCGTAAAATAGCGAGATAAAACGGCAGCCAGTCGTTTTCGGATATTTCACAGCGGGCGTAAGTGGTGTTCCCACCAGTATTTAATCGAGCCCCAGCATGATTTAATTTGATTCGCTGGACGAAGCCTACGATCCATTGGGAGTATCGTAGATAGTTACGGAACAGGTGCTGGCGTATCTAGTTCATTTACCATGCGGTTAATGATGTATCCGTGGGGGACGTACTACTCGCAGATCCCAATAGATTTACCTTTTAATGATTTGCGTTTAAGTTAATTGAAAGTTCACGGTGACGAGGTACTCGGCCGCTAACTTAACGGTATTAAATCAAACCCCATAACGTTACGAATGCACAGCTCGTGGCCGAGAGGGTTCACCACTCTGATTTAATAATTTCATGAAAATTTAATGATTTCATTTGATAATTTATGTTTCTGCTTTCAATTTCACGTTCACAGTATTTTATAGTTTTCCATTTTCGACTGTCGACTTTCTTGAATTTTCTAGTTTCCCATTTTCTAATTTCCCATTTCCCAATTTTCTAATTTCCCAATTTCCCAATTTTCTAAATTTCTAATTTTCCGATTTCCCAATTTTCTAATTTCCTATTTCCCAATTTTCTATTCTCTACATTTTCAGTATCCCATTTACACATTTCTAAATTTGCCAACTTTGCATTTTTCATATTTCCATATATGCCAATTTTCCACATTTCTAAATTTTCCACCTTCCCAAATTTTTCATTTTCCAATTTCCCATTTTCCATATCTAGAATTTTCAAATTTGTCCAGATTCCTTATTTCTTATTTTCCAATTTTCAAATGTTCAGCTCAAACCTTCCCAATTTTCCAGTTTCCTATTTTCCAAATCTATTAATACTACAATTTTCTTTTTAAATTTTTATAATTGTTCAGTTCCAAATTTCCCACTTTCTAAATTTTCAAATGGTCAACTCGCATTTTCCCCATTTTCATCCCTTTACCAATATAAAAAAGCGCGGTAAATTTAAATGATTCAATACCACAATATCAAAATATGAATAATTTTATATACTTTCACTATTTAATAATTTTGAAATAAATCCATGCAACATCATCAAACCACAATTTAGCTAAAATGAACAATTTATAAATCATTTAAAATTTGTTAAAAAGAAATCTCACAGTAATGCAAAATACGAAATAATAATTTCGATGAAAGTAATTTTTTCGATATTTCAAATGTATTTCTGAAAAGTCTCACTTTTGCATTTGCATACAACGAAAGAAATTCGAATGTCGTGTCGTTGGCATCGTTTTGATAGTCGTTTAATAATACGAAGCGAGTAGCATAACCTGCGACAAATAACGCTGATGCTCGAACGGTCGCCATTATTCGTGAAAAAACATGGCAGATTCACGAAACTCGAGGTCGAGGATCAAAATATCGCTGGTTCAACTGTTCTGCCCTAGTTGCGGTTAATAAACTATTAACGAAGACAACTGTCGATTTTGTTCCGACACAATTTCCAAGCGAAAGCTTTTCTGCATCGCGTCGGTCGCGTTATTGACAGTTTCTACGCTTTTCCTGTAGCCGCCGGGTAGTTAAGTGTCCATAAATTACAAGGAAATTCAGAGGACGGAGTAATTCGAGGCAAAATGTTTCATATTAGACGAGAATTCCATATATAGCCGCAGGTATACGCTAATAAACGAACATGTTGAAAATAACGAACGAGGATTTTTTGTTTGGAACTTCGTTTACGAGGAATTAGCCGATGGTTTCATACAACTTTACTGATATTCAGAATTGAAAATTTATTATTCTGGAAATTTGGGAAGGTAATTGAAAAATTTGGAAAATTGAAAAGTTAGGAAAGTTGGAAATGAACGATTTGGAAAAGTAGTTTGTCAAATTTGGAAGGTTGGATAAAGTGCATACACATAACCTAAATGTACTAAACAGAGGTTAGGTTGATATCACATACCCTATATTAAAATTACAAATGTAGAAAATGACCTTCATCGATATGAGTACCATTCAATCTTATAATTTTACATATGTGTACATATAGGGTGTACTTATAAACTGCATACACACATCATCACATAACTCAACACATAACCTTAACAGAGGTTAAATTATTAACGTATGTCCCACATTAAAATGTCACATATCAATATCAATCTAATATACATTGCTTTAGTGCTATGTATAGGGTGCAACAATAAGCATACATATATGATGACCTAATTTAACAGATAACCCAGACGTTAACTTGTCCTCACATGTCCTATAATTTCTTATGCGTAAACAGTACTACATTGTGTGACAATGCTGTTCTACATTGGAACGAAGTTTTTCATTCTTCAATTTTTTCCCAAAGATATACTTTAACTTAATTTACTTTTTTCGAAAATTCACAAAATATGTAATTTCCAAATGTTTCCAACGTACATTAGTGCAAAGAGCCCATGGTGCCTAAACCCGGCGTTACCTTTTATTTGCATGTAATGTACTTTTGTGGGATTTACTCTTGTAAAACGTGGTGAAAAAGTGCGAGTCAAAACATGTGAAGATCATTCAATTGAAACGGTGAGCCAGTAGAGTGAGCCACCGGCGCTATGTAAACTACGACACTCGCGAAAGCCACTATAGTGGCGCGTCGTGCCTAAGAGGTTAGGCACGATATGTACTAATACTGTTAAATAGAAAATCTAAAGTGCCATTTAAATAAAAAGGTGATCTTGACAATTACGGAGAAATATTTTTCTACGTTCTTTTTTATCGTAATATCCAATTGAAAACCGATCAACTTCTGTTTAAAATATTTGTTGTCCCATTATCGAGTACTTGAAAAATCGTGAAAAGTGGGACACCCTGTATACCGTCACCACCGAAATTATTTTAACACACAGAATTCTTGTCCTTCCGTTAGAGTGCTATTCGCAGCAGTTTCTGACACCGATACGCGTGTTTCTTTCTTGTACAGTGGTCGTACAAAAGGATGAAAGCCACTATAGCGCTTAAGAGGTTAACAAATATTAAGTGACCATTTAATATCCATATCAAAGTTTAATTAATATTAATGAAATATAAATTTTGTAGGAATGTACATTTAATAGAGCATACTGCGGAAATTAAAGGGTAACTCATTTGGAGGAAAAAATCACGGTTAAAATGTTGAAGCCGGTACCTAGCCTTAAATCACGTGTGCTTTATTAATATTTAATGATATTTTAATGGCTGGGCACAATCTAAAAGCGAAGCAGACGACGAGGAGGAGGTTAAGTGGTCGCTCGACTGTATTTGTCAGACGACTTTTCTGTTTGCATGCCGGCTGCTCGTTTGTTCCACGTACAAGCAGTCATTGTTCTCCCAGATTATTTTTCCTCTTTCGTTTCCTGGTTATCCCCTTGTGCACGTAGGCGGCACAATCGAACGTTTTTTTTTTCCTTTCTTTCTTTTATATCTTTCCGTGCTTTCGTTTGAATTGCTACGGCACGAAGGAAACTCTACATTAATCGTGATCTCGTTTTATAATACTTAATTAATTTGCTTGAACGGCGTTTCTCGTTTTTGTTCATCCGCTGCGTTGGTCTTTGTTTCTTCGTCCGTCGAATTAAATGGGAAGCGTCCAATTAACTGATATGAACTTGCAATCTTTTCCGTATGAGCAAAATTGATGATTAGATTCGTAAGTTAATTGGAAAAATAAATATTTGTGAAGCAATTAGGTGTGAAACTATTTAACTGATTTGTACAGTTTTTAACCTAGGAAAGAGACAATGTCACAAACGAGATGACAAAACAAATTGTTGTCAATGTTACAATGACAAAAAAATGTCAACTTGAGAGGAACTAATCTATAAGAATTTTTAACCTAAAACGATAACGTTCTAACCTAAAAAAAGAATGTCCCAACCTAAACTGAAAATGTCCTAACATCAAAAAAGAATGTCAGCTTGAAAAAAGAAAGAACTTAAAACCTAACTAGAAAATAATGTTCAAATTCAATATAGGAATGTTCTAATCTAACAAAAAAATTGTAACCTTAAAAATGGATTACTTAATCTATCAAAGAACATTCTAACCTAAAAGAAGAATGTCCTAACCTAAAATTAGGATGTCCTAACTTGAGAAAAGAATCGCCTGATCTAACAAAGAACGTCCTAACCTAAAAAGAAGTATAACCTAACCTGAGAAAAGATGCCTAACCAAACAAAGAACGTCCTAACCTAAAAAAAGAACGTCCTAAGCTAAAAAAAGTTCTAACACAGAAAAAGAATGTACTAAGGCAAGAAAAGAACGACCTAACTTAAGAAAGGAAGTGTATAAGGTAATAAAGAACGTTATAACCTAAAAATGAGTACGGGAGAAGATTGGTAGCGTGATAATCGGTAATTATGTCTGGTTCCATTAAAATTGCGAGAACATAACGAACGCTTTAGTGCCGATGAAACCCGTCGGCTACTTCCGCTTTAACGATCCGGTCGAACTCGCGCTAATTAGTCGAGATTCGCATCGCATGCTCTGGCATTCGAGGACCCTTAAAGGAGCGATCGCTTGTCAACAACTGTTCTCGAAACTGTGGAACGCTTGTAATCAAACCTTTTACTGAATTACTCTGTCGACCAACCTGTCTGACTAGATCAATTTTTACTTCAGTGACTTCGTGACGCCATAGTAATTGCCTGGCACCTTTGACAATTATTTGTTTCGATAAACAAACGCGAGTTTTGCTTATCTGATTTAATTGTATATTTTTTATATTGATATTAATTATTTCAAAGACTGACATTCTTAATTATCATTCAGTGAAAGCGTTATTCAGTTTATTTTTTGTATTTGCTATTTACTTGCTATTTTCTTTTATTATCATTTTTTTATGTAAATATATTTAAATATTTGAATTGTTTGGATAATTTGTGCACAGTATTGTTTTTACTTTTACAATGGTTAGAACTTCTTTTCAGATCTATCTTCTCTTTCGTAGTATAACAGACTCTCGTTATATTGCAGATTTACCGAATTCCTGTGCGCAGTTTAGGGAAATTTAGAAATATGCAAATTTGAGAATTCAGGAATTTAGGAATTTAGAAATTTAGGAATTTTGGAATTTTGAAATTAAAAAATCTGGAATTTGAAAAATTGAAAAACTTAAAAATATAGAAATCTACAATTCTGAAAGTTAAAAAATTTAAGAATATAATAATTTGGAAATTTAAAAACTTAAAAATGAAAAAACACAGAAATCTAGAATTTCAGAAATCAAAAAATTGACAAGTTTGAAAAAGAATAAAATTAAAAAATTTTGTAAAAGAACAAATCTACAAATACTTGAACTATAAATATAGAAATATTGAAACTATAGTGGACACAGTAGTTCGAAAGTTTTGTAAACTGCCATAATCACACTCTGAAATCTCGAAACACCATAACAGAACGTAAGTACTCGGGACTATATGAAATAATGTCATAAACTTGGTTTGTTCGCGTTTGAAGCCGAGCGTTAGCGCCGAAGTCTTATCACGATTAAATTGCTCCTGAAATGTCCCATACTACGCACGCTGATAACACTATCGTACGATATTCTCCCTATCTAGTAAAATGGAGAAATGGTGTTACCTTGTATTGGTAAGGAGATCGAAAAGCGAAGAGCATCTTTTATTTTCTTTTTGCAAGAAATAAGATTGGTAGTTATTGAAATAAGAACTGAAATAGAATTGTTGTTATATCAAGCTTATAAATACAATTCTAATTATTTTCTCAATTTTCTTAAATTTTCGAAATTTTCGAAATTTTACAGGATTTCCAAATCCTTCAAATTTCTGAAATTTTACAAATTTTATAAATTTCCAAGTTTTAAATTTCGAAATTACCAATTTCCCAATTTTCCAATTTTCTAATTTCCCAATTTCCCAATTTTTTAATTTCCCATATTTCTAAATTACCAATTTCCCAGTATCCTATTTTCCAAATTAAC
This sequence comes from Megachile lagopoda, assembly GCA_036983795.1. NCBI lineage: Eukaryota > Metazoa > Arthropoda > Insecta > Hymenoptera > Megachilidae > Megachile > Megachile lagopoda. Next base: position 4,954,417 of record CM072793.1, read on the forward strand.
AATTTCCCAATTTCCCAATTTCCCAATTTCTCAATTTCCCAATTTTCCAATTTCCCAATTTCCCACTTTACCAATTTCCTAATTTCACATATTTCTAAATTACCAATTTCCCAATTTTCCAATATCCTAATTTCCAAATTACCAATTTCCCAATTTCCCAATTTCTGAATTTCCCAATTTCCCAATTTCCCAATTTCCCAATTTCCCAATTTCTCAATACCCTAATTTCCCAATTTCCTAATTGTCTAATTTCCAAATTATGAATTTCCCAATTTCCCAATTTTCTAATTTCCAAATTATGAATTTCCCAATTCCCCATTTTCCATTTCCCAGTTTCCCGATTTCATCAATTCCCCAAATCCCCATTCTGAAACATCTAAATCCCTATGTTCCCAGCAACCTTACCTGCACAACACCGAAATTCCGAAATGTGTAATTTTGAAAATTGCCGATTGTATCATAATTTTGTAAAAGTTACAAACGTCACTCAGTTGAACAGTAGCAAGCTGTGCCTTAATGAAATTTCACAGCGCAATTAATATGGTGGTTCAATAAGATGGAAGTCGAGTCGCCTAAAATCCGATTTCCAGACGTAATGCTTCGTTTCCAATGGTTGCCACTAATCTGCAAAATTAATCGTTCACGAACCGAGGCAGCCGCCGGATGTGCTCGTTCATCACACCATTTGTCGATCCGACTTTGCAAGTTGTCTTTCTTGCTGGCATCGATTAATTAAATTCTACCTGATTACGAAACAGCGAACTGTACAAACAGTCGTACACAAATATTCTCCACTATTCCATAAACTAGTTATTCACTAGCAAAATTTATTTTCGTTCTTAACTAAAACCAAACATTTCACGTTCATCGCATAATAATTAAATGTTAATTATATGTACATTAAATTTTAAGCATCGGTGTAACTTTGAATTATATTTGTTGTCTTATATTATGTTAAATTAGGAAGCACTTAAAACTAATTCTGTAATTAAGCATGTGCCTCAAACTATGAATATGAGGTTCACAACTGATATTTTAATTGAAAGCATATATAATGAACACTATAATTAATAGGTACTAAAAAATAATAAATATGAGGCATCTGTATTAAGATCTACGTCTATGAGGACACACTTAAAATTAAAATTAAAATTATGAGGCACTCGAATCAAATACCTCATAATTAGCAATCATGTTAGTAACAAATATTAGCCTCATGAGGCAATTATAAATATTGCTAAAATTATGAGGCATCATATTGTCATTATGAGGCATTCATATTTCATATTATATTTATGAGGCATTGGCAGTCAATATTGTAATTTTGAGGCATTAACACAATATTCTAATTATGAGGCACTCAGAATAAACATGGCGTCTATGAGGCAATTACACTTCTTATTGAAACTATGAGGCACTCATAGTTAATAACATAATTATGAGGCCATCACGTTGTGTAATACATTTATGAGGCAATTATATCTAATATAAAAATGATGAGACACTCACGTCGAATCGTACCAGTATGAGGCCTTTATAAATAAATATGTCACATTGATAAATAGTATAAGTAAATAAATGCTCGATTATAAACATTTCAATTTATAAATCACCAATATTTAGCATTATAATTGTGAACAATCCTCACCAAATACGTGAGGCAATTTATACGTACATCCATACAGTTATGAAGCACTTCTAGTATAAAAATTGCGAGACACCAAACATCAGAAATAGGAGGGTTCAACTAGAATTGCGTGAGGGAATCAATAAAAGTCGGGACGAAGGGACTAAGGGTTAGCAGAATGATAAATAGGGAGAAAGCGTTAAAGATGTTGGCGATAAATTGAGGTGGAAACAGTTGTACGTCGAAGGTACAAGAAAAGTATTTATACATTAAGAGCGAAGCCACCGAAAGTTCCGCGGTTGCGTCTATTTCTATTTGCCTCCTCGTCTCCCATTCAGGTCAAACTTCCGGGGCAGTCGGATATCGAAAAATAACGAGAGAGTAAGAGGGCGAACACTTGAAAAAGATTACGATACTGGGCCGTTTGTTCAGAGAAATGGATATCGTGGCCCGTGACTCTCACGCTGGAAATTTCTATCGATTCTCGAGATTTCCGACGCTATCTATGGCTACCATCCCCTTTCTGCTCGTCGATATCTCCTTAAAAGGGCCACTCGCGTAACGACTCTTTCGCCTCTCGCTTCGTGAACGTGCAAGGTACTTCTGCCATATACGGTGACACAGAAACACATAACCAGAAATTCGAACGCGTGTATTTTCCGTTTTGTATTTGTCCATGAACGACTTATTGATTTTTAGAAAGTAATTAGTCATAAATTCACACATTTTTGATAACAATTAGTTATGCAAAATAGTAAGAGGGAAAAGAAAATGTGAAAAATGCAGCAGTTCGAAGATGTCTCTCGTTATATTGCCAAAGACTGAAAACTTCTAAACTGTTGAATTTGAGATATAGATTTCTTAATGTGAACATTTGACAACTTCTCAATTTGTAGATTCACAAATTTGTAAGTTGAATACTGGGTACAATAAACTCTCAGTATATCGCCATAGACTGGTAGAAAATGAGTCAATCCTAAATTTGTAATCTACATTTCTAAATTGGAACGTTTAAAAGTTACCTTATTTGTACATTTTTTTAATTCAGAAACTGAATACTGAATGTAGAAGACTCTCGTTATATTGCCACAGGCAGTTTGAAGACTTGTAAATTATTAAATTTGTAATCTAGGTTTCTAACAAGTACGAACACTTTTAAGTTCGTAAGATTCAAAAATTCGTAAACTCGATAAAGTAGACTCTCGTTATATTGCCATAAACAGTTTGAAAACTTTTCTAACATGTTAAATTTGTCCCTGTTTGCAAATATGAATACTTTCAAAGTTCTAAACTTGTAAGATTCAAAAATTCATAAATTCAGTGTTGGATACAGTAGACTCTCGTTATATTGCCACAAACTAAGAGTTATTAAATAGATATATTAAAGTCCCAATTTCTGATAGTAGTGTCACTAGTTTATGACAAAGTGCATATGAAATGTACCAAATTAAATCGGCAATATAATGCGCGGCAATGTAGTAAAAGTTCACTATACTCCAAATACTATCACAAAAAATTACAAAATATCATTTAACTGGTTCTTTAATGCAATAAAAATATATATTCAAATGAAAATATGTTTGTTAAAATTTTGTACAAACTTCTCGGTATGAAATAGTCGCACTTTATTCTCGGAATACTTTTTCGTGCAAGACACTTTTATCTAAGAGTAAGTATATCAAGGTACAATCCAATCTACGGTCCCCGGGTACTCGTATCAACGATCACGAAAAATCCGAGAGGGTCGAAGAAGACCGAAAGTAATCCAAGTAGGTCTTATTCACTACAATCGTTCGACGTGTAGCACTATGATTGCCATCGGTCTCCTCTCCACTTTTATCCTTTGTGATAAAACGCGAGATTCGCTTTTATCTTTCGACGGATATAGAACGAACCGCCTGTATTCGTTAATCCATCGTTAATTAGTTCGGTGTATACGACCCTCAATATACACTTTCATTTTTTATTTTACTCTTAAAAAAGATTTCTTTTAATACAGGGTGTCTTGTATCTTTTAACCACTTTTCAACTTTTTATTATTTTTGTTGCTGTTTGTTATTTATTTATTGATTAATTTGTGAATTTTTGTTCTTATTTATTTTTATCCCTGCTTAATTTCGTCCTATTTATAGCTACATATTTTTACTTAATGTTATCTTATTTTAGCTCTTGTTTAAATGAATAACGAATCTTATTTATTATTTATTTACTCGTTTGTTAATCAACTAATGTATAAAAATTAAAATAAAATATTGCTCACGTTATTGTAATATTAAGTGTGGGGGATCTGATGGCACGCTACGGCCCTGCGTGGTCCCGCCCCGCGTCCTGTGATTGGCCAATTTCAACTCTCAATAACTCGATAACTAATGATCCCATCCAAAAATGCAAAAGGAACTTTTAGTTTCAAACTGCCAACCCTTTCACCTTCTGCACAATTAATTATAAGTTTAGACAGTCCATACAAATTCATTAAAATGGCAGCAACTCTGGATGTAAAAACCTTTCATTTTCTTTTTGTTCAACGAAAAAAATAAAGAAAGTGCAAGTTGCCTACGAACTAATCTGCATATTACGCGTCTAATTTCATGACTCGATTTATCTTTGAAACTCCGTGATACGATGGAAGGAATGTATCTTCCTGATTCCGTGTCCTCGTCTAATTTGCATCTTAAGAACTCCTAGGGAGTTAAATAAATTACACGTTCATAAAAGATCAAGTGCATCCCTATGATAATGCGGCAACATGGAATACAAATTTACTTGCAAATGGATGCACCCGGGAAACGATGTTTCAAGCGCTGAGAAATTTTAATGCTTTATAGCACTGAGGGGCACCTACGATAAGTTTTAGTTCCCTGTGCAGTTATACAATTTGGAGGGGAGTTTGGAACAGTCACAAACTTGGTGGTTTGGGAATTTTGCAAATTGCAGACTTGGGGTTTTCAGAAATTTGAGAATTTAGGAATTTTGGAGCTTGGAAATTCAAGAATTTTTGAATATAGGAAGTTGGTCATTTTGGAATATTGGAAATTTGGGGAATATGCAATTTGGGAATTTGGGGAATTTACAATTTGGGAATATTGGTAATTTAGGGACTTTGCAATTTGGGAATTTGGGAATTTTAAAAATTTGGGAAACTTCTGAATTTTTTATTTTAGTAATTTTTTAACTTTTAACATTCAACGCACACATTACCACATCAAACTTGTGAACAAATTTTCGATTAATTATACAGTGCGTTCTTCAAACAGAAGTTTCGTATTCATAAGAAACACACCACGAACAGTACAAAGAAAAGTAGTTCGGTCATCCATTTAGTTTAAAGCGCCCTCAAGGGGTTCTCATTCTAAGCAAGTGCAAGTAATAAAATGCAAATTGCTCTTTAAAGAAGATTTCTTTGATTCCTTATGGCAAAGAGGCGTCGTGATAACTCACAAACAGCTTTTAAATGCTCGTCTTTGCGTTTTCGGTAGCCGCGAGGCAGCTAGCTAGTAAAAACTAGACAAAAAAGGTGGTGAGAGAAATGAAACGCTAGGCGCTTAAAGCCGTAGCCATACCGCGTGAAATCCCTTCGTTTTTCTTTCTCGCTTATTATATGCTTCTCTTTATCTTTCTCTCTCTCTCTTTCCGCCATATTCTTCTCGTATTCTCGAATAAATTCCGACGCTGCTTTTGCATCTATTTTTTTTTATCTACGCTGCTTCTCCATAAGAACTGTTACTTTTCTCTCGCTTTAGTTTCGAAAAATATTCTCGTAATATTTCATATTTTATTTATCCTACTTTTTACATTTTACATTCATATTTTTTCTACAAGTATTTTCTGATGCAGATCAATTTTAGAGTTTTGGTAATGTTTAGGGTAACCCATTCGCATTATGAATTAGAAATTTTATTTGTAGGAGTCCAAAAATATTTTTGAAATAATTCATTGCTATAGTAAATACAGATGTGGATAAACATTATAATTTCAATTCAGTCTTTGTACAGTTCTAATCTTGAATAAATGTATCGACAGAATTCATTTTACTTTAATTGTATTTAATATTACTAGCTGTATTTGTCCATTAATTATGTTCAATTGTACTCTATTAATTTAAAGAAACATTTGTTCATATTACTCTAAATACATTTTCCGAACAGGGAACATATGGAACACCCTGTATACGTATTCAAAACACTGATATATGTGAAACACCCTGTATACATATTCGAAATACAGCTACATATGAAATACCTTATACGCATTTTAGAAACATGGGATACATGGAACACTCTGTATACATCTTGAAAACACAGCTACATATGAAACACCCTGTATACGTACTCAAAACACAGATATATATGAAACATCCTGTACACATATTTGAAACACGGAACATGTGGAATAACTTGTATACGTTTCTGAAACATGGAACATATGAAACCCCTTGTATATATCATCTAAACATATGGAACACCCGATATATTTAATTAGAACACGAAACATGTAACATCCTGTATATTAGAACCGGGTACCCCGAGACGTAGATGCGTTCCTGACGGCAGATCGCAGTTTTAGTCAACATTGAGAATCGGTTTAGAGGATAGCCGTAGGCATTAGAAGTTCGAAGGTTATCCGACAATTAAAAACTTCCTCAGGGTCGGTATCGACGTGGTCGTTGGAGGAAATGAAGCCCAGGAACAAAGCGTGCTGATTACTGGCGTGGTCGAAAGACAATGCAATGTAATGGGAATGGTTGGAACAATACAGGCAAGGCTGAGCAACTATCGCGAGGCGAATGCCTATCAACGTGTACTTCGATGAAGTGAACATACTACCAAGAGAAAACGTACGATCTACAGATAAACGCGAACTGCCGTGAATACCTTTCAGGAATGTGCCGATTCTTCTGTACGATCGTCAGTGATCGATCTCCGAAATCTAGTTTACCACGCTGTGAAACGAACTTTTCATTCGACGGTTCGATCTGCTGCCCGAGATAGCATGCTACCCCGACGACCATTTTGTTCACAAACGTTTTAGAATGGCAGGAACATGATATCCGTGTACGCGCTCAATTGTCGATTTTAGAAGATATTTATTTTTGGGAACGGATAATTAGAAATGGTGATATAGGAAAATGCAGAGAAGGAAAATTTGTAAATTAATATGTAACTTTGGAAATTTCGGTAAATTTTTGAAGTGTCGAAAAGTAAAGAAAATTTGTGAAGTTGGACAATCGAACAATCGAACAATCGAACAATCGAACAATCGAACAATCGAACAATCGAACAATCGAACAATCGATCAATCGAACACTTGAACAATGGATTAATCGATCAGTCGAACAACTGATCACTCGAACAGTCGAACAGTCGACCAGTCGATCAGTCGAACAATCGATCAATCGATGAGTCGAACAATCGATCAATCGAACAATTAAACAATAGATTAATCGATCAGTTGATCAATCGACCAACAGATCAATCGAAATATCAACAAAGTGAAATATCGCAGTATCGAAAAAGTGAAAACTCGAGAAATTGAAAAATTGAAAAATCAAATCTTTTTACGTTTGAAAATTAAAAATTTTAAAACTCGTACATATCGAAATCTGAAAATTTGCAGGAAGTTTACAATTCAAATCCCAATGCTCCTTTCAGATCCATTAATAAAAAGTATGACTTCTCGTTAGGATATACGAATGGAAAGCAATCAACCACAGACACGATTCAGCCGAGCAGATATTAATGATGGATGTACGCACGCTTTTTCCTAGAGTCCATTTGTAACACTGATTTAACCTAAAGCTTAGTCGATCCTGGGATTATGCGTCTTTTTAGTCTTTCGTGTCTGCGTTTTTCTGTCCTTGGAGATCTGTTGCGGTGCAGGACATTGATTAATCGATCGCAGATGTTCATGCAAATTGCACTTTACAAATATCTTTGTAAATCGTAATATCCTTAGAAGAACTGCTTCTTATTTCGTGTACGAATATATTTACCTGGAGATTACATCCATAAATTTATCTGAAGGTTAGGTTCCATAACCTTACCAAAAGTATCGAGTATCCGACGAATTTCTGTAACCAGTGAATCTCTGATTTATTTACAAACTACCAGGGTTATAAATAAATATCGTTTGCAAGATTCAATAAGAGAATAAGATGTTCTTAAAATTTGCTGGTTTTACTTTTGAAGGAGAGATAATATCATAGTCAAATTTACTTTTGTAATGATTACAATATTAAAATAAATGTTGTCTAAATTAGAATATTAAAAGTATAAAAATTTCACAATTCTTCAAAACTACCTAGTTGAATAACTTGTAACTATCGCAGATCTCATTGACAAATTTTGTCATAACAGAGAATGTGCAACCTGTATGACATCACAGTGACGTAATACATCATTTTTTCCCGCCAAAATTCACGTGAAATTGTGGTTGAAGACTTTAATGGTATATCCTGAATTTTGGTGGCCAGAAAATCTCTAAAACCGTCTACAGTACCAGATTTACCTCCGTGCAAAATTTCATGAGAAAATATTCTGCAGTTCTTGCGCGATGACACGGTATACATAAAATAGAACTCAGATTTATACAAATAATACATATGGAGATGTCAACCCACGACTTGGCGCGTCATCCTAAGTTCGCTAGGATCTCCACATCCGCAGCCCCTTGAATCCCTAAGTCCCAACATCCCCACATTCAATATCTATATTTCCAGGCGTAGGTACTCGGCGTCTGGTAATTCGATGCGTGGTAATTCGACGCGTGGTAATTCGACACGTAGGTACTCGGCGTGTGGTAATTCGATACGTGGTAATTCGACGCGTGGTAATTCGACGCGTGGTAATTCGATATGTGGTAATTCGATGCGTGGTAATTCGACGCGTAGGTACTCGGCGTGTGGTAATTCGATACGTGATAATTCGACGCGTGGTAATTCGATATGTGGTAATTCGATACGTGATAATTCGACGCGTGGTAATTTGACGCGTAGGTACTCGGCGTGTGGTAATTCGATGCGTGGTAATTCGACGCGTGGTAATTCGATATGTGGTAATTCGACGCGTGGTAATTCGATATATGGTAATTCGATGCGTAGTAATTCGACGCGTGGTGATTCGACGCGTGGTAATTCTACGCATAGGTACTCGGCGTGGTAATTCGATATGTAGAGATTCGACGCGTAGTAATTCTTAGCCTAATCTGACCGCTGAGCCAATATACCGTGGGCGTCCATATGACGAGTGAGGCGTCCATTTTTCTATTCTGACCAATCGGAGCTCTTCTAAACACGGTACTCGCGTATTATTTGTTCGTTCGCATATCTTGAGTGAATAAATCGCAGCTGCCCTACGCATATGTTGCCGTGCATGAAATATCCGCAGCCCTGCGATTAATATTCCCCAGTAGTAACGATAATTCCTTACGCGAACGTGGCTCATCCCACATCTGCTACTGCGCCAAGGCGAAATCACGTATTTACTATCGAGCATTTTTATCGGCTATGTCACGCCGCACCGAATCGCGTTATTGTCGTCCCACTTGGAAATTATCCAGGCTACGACTCACGGCGGACTCCGTGAACAACGCGAATATCAATATTTGTTGGCGCGCGTTGTTGGTTCCACCGACTCTGGTTACACATTGTTAAGCTAATTTCCGACAGATTTATGGTGCATAAGGTTCCGAGTGGATCCTTGGCTGAAACTTTCGAAGTGGAACACTTAACAGTTGCAAGGATGTAAATAGGTTAGGTGGCGGGTAAACGCTGTTCGAAAAAGTTTGGTCGTCTTTTAAAGAATTTGGTATTCCTCGGGAAAGTTAAAGTTCAGAAGAATTCGGTTAAGTTGGGAAAAGTCCGGTTTGGAATGATTAGAGTTTGCGAAAGTTCTGAACTTGGAAAACTGCGAAAGTCCTGAATTCTGGAAATGTAGAAATCTGGGAATTTATGCGTAATCTATGAATTCCAAGATCAGAAATCTTGGGTTTTTAAGGTGAACTTCTACAACTAAAAATTCAAAAGCTAGAATATTACAAAATGTATACATCTTTGAACTGGGACTCTGAAGAACCGCGAATTCGAACATTTATAAAGCTAGTTTAAATGAATATAGCTCGAGTCATCGTTCATCAATAAAACTTCCTACAATCTCATCACGTTATTTATGACCGAATCCCCAAAGTAAAACCCCGCGTCATCGTGCCGAGTGTACGAAGTTCGGTTACCATCGCTAGGGAACCCTAGCCCCTTACATCATCCTGTGTTCTCCGTCCCGAATTTCGCGCAACGATACTCCTCGAAGATATTTGCATACTTGCAGAGTCCAGACTTCTCGGCCAAAGTTAGTCATCTTGGATCGACCTGTTACATGACTCAGTTATTTTCGTGGCTCCCTATAGCAATTGATAAATGGTAAATCTGTAAAGTACCGTATGCGGTGTGGCTGTTCGGTCGGTGTTGTTTGTGGAAGGTTTTCGTCGGTGTGGCGCCAGAATGCCCATCCTTGTTGGAAACCTTCCCACATCGCGACCACTCGTTTACCATGTTACCTCCAAGAAAAGCAAGGTCACATAACAATGATCGACGGTTGCGAGTTTAGCAGTAAACAAGATAACGTAGACGTTTAGGATCTCAGAATGTGACACATTTTTTTTCACTATTTAAAGTGGACATCTCCTAACCAATGAACACTGTGAACACTGTGTTCACTTTCTCTATGGTCACTTCTTCTGTAGTCACTTCCTCTGTTTCCCAAGAAAATATTCGAGGTACTCGCAGAATATTAGGGATTATAACCTTAAAGTCACCAGGTGGACCTCTGATAGATTTTGAGGGACTCATGGTTTCTAAGGCACTTTGAAAATTAGCTGATCAGTTCAGATTGGTTAAGTTTGATTAGGTTAGGTGATTTTATTAGTTAGCAAGTGTCTGTTTATAAATTATGATGTGAGGTTTGATTTTCGACCCATACAGACACGTGGCAAGGAGTTACCACGTCAGGTGCGTCAGGTGCGTCAGGTGTGTCAGTCAGAGCTACTTAATTATTACTGCTATGTTAAGATAAATAAAGAACGTTTAAATGTCAGGTATATTTTATACTTAACAATCTACAATTACACAAATTACAATTTAGGTCATTTGAACTGCAACGTGCGTCATGAGTCTGATAACCGAAGTCAAAGAGTTAAAGTCCAATTATAATTTACATAGTCAAGGATTGCTGATTGCTTTCTCTATTTTACCTGTAACAAATCTTGCTTGAATTTTTGATACTCTACAATTTGGAATTTAAGTCCGAAGTGTAAGTGCGTCGCGTGGAGAGGATATTATAAGGCAAGGATTAAAGGAACGCAAAGGTGTTTATTGGTGACTGCAAATCAACATGTCCCAGTATTCCGGATTATTTAAGTCGGTAATGACAAAGCTGGTGGGGTGTCGTTGTCAGCGCTGGTTCTCTTGTACTTGAATTCCTCTCCATTTCCCCCCTCCGTGTGCCAACCCTCTTTAACATATACAGTGAAATTTAATTACTCCGAGCGGGCACTCGCCGAAACTCCACTTGAGCGTGTAATAATTTCGTCGGAAGCCGAGAGAAATGCCGGGAACGAGGAGGATTCGGAAAACGACGCCTCTCAACCTCCTTGCCGAACGGAAACTAGCGAGTTGCCGAGCTATTCTAATCCCCCTCTCGCCTGTTCCCTCTTTTTAATCCCTCGTCTACGTGTACGAAACTATTAATCGAACGCCTGCTTTCTAAGGTCCATGTCGGCCATTTTAACGACTGCTTTAAGGTTAAGGACAGTTGCGCGGACACATGACACGTGGACCACATATGGACGATATTTAAACTTCACTGTATCACTTGTGTTATTTATTTATCTAGTTGTACTTGCTGCTAAATATTACTGCTAGAACCTAAACCTCCTTCGTGAACCTAAAGATCTACAAACAAAGCTATTACTTAATTCCTAAATCTGAAGAGCCTAAATCTCCCTCATGAACATCGAAGATCTAAAAATGAAACTCCTACTAAATTCTAAAGTTTGAGAAACCTAAACCTGCGCCATGAACCTTAAAAATCTAAAGATGAAACTACTAATAAATTCCCAAATTGAAAAAATTTAAATTACCGTAGAAACTTAAGCTATCGTATACGAACCCTTACAAGTTATTAGGTACATCTCGAAGCTAAAATTTCTGAAATCTCCAGTCGGAATAAAGATTCACGGGTCATAAATTGCAAAGAGGAACGAAGAAATTATAGAAGGCTTAACCAGGTTCACGCAAGCCGACGATGGCTATCGTAGGAGGGTGCAGGGTGGTCTAACGATGATGCATGAACCATGAGACCCATAATGTTGGAGAGCGGTTGCAAGCGGTTAGTAAAGAGAACGCATAGCCCAATAATTACGTAAATATCGGCCACCCCTTGTACCTTTCACAATAGAAATGATCTAGGACCCCTTTACTGCCGTTCTAGCCAGAGAATTTCTGCCTAGAATGTGGTATTTTGCACCGGACTAACCGTTTAATGCTTCTGTTAGCCGTAACACGATATTAACTCGGTCAATATTTTCAGTTTAGATTAAATTGTTATGCCTCTGGAAATATACCATCTATCTACTGAATTTTGGTATAATAGACACAAGTTTAATCGTTCTTGTATACTTGAAATTCCACTTTTCTGTTTTAGGCAAATGTGCTAAATTCTACGTTAAATTGACACGTATCTTTTGGTACATTTGATAAACGAGTATAGAAATAGTTTTCTGTGTATTTTATTAGTGAACACGTAAACAGTGTTTTGTATAATTATTTATTTTTATGCATCTGATACATGAACATTGAGAAAATTATTTTCTGACATGTTCTATAAATGAACATAAAAAATGAATTATTTAAGTGAACGTTCAAAATTATTTCTTGATGTATTTCATAATTAAAAATTTAAAAATAATATTTGTTTATGTATTTCATAAGTAGACGTTGAACAAAAATTTCTTGGTGTATCTAATAATTAAATAAAAAATATTTATAACAATTTAAAATAAAAATTCTTGAAAATAGTTACAAAATATTTGAGAAACACTTACAAGAATATATTAAGAAGAATTTTTGATAAATGAATATTTGTGCGTTTGATAAATAAATATTTAAACAAATACATAATTTAACATATAAACGTTAACCAAATTGATGTATGTTTGCATTAAGTTTCAACATTATTCAACAATATAAGAGGCAATATGACCACATTTCTATAAATAATTTATGTTGAATAAAAGGGTCAGAAAGAGTATACCCCTTTTCATGAATAACTAAAAGAAAATGAATGAAGACTCCGTAGATTCGTAGATGTGCCTCGAGCACAAAAGGGTAGAATCCCTTTATTTTGTAAATGAAGAAAGATGTATAAATTCTTTGTAACTTGCATCGCGCATTACGCTATGGAATATTCAACGACTGCACAGGGCAAAGAAAAAAAATGCCCGGGCAATTTTTGTGTAAATTGGATGTCAGCGGACCGTAACAAGAGGTTAAGAGCAACGAAGCTTTCACTAAGGTATTTCGGACAATAAGATATACGTATGTGTATATCATCCTCTCTCTATTTTGCATTTTTCCTTCCTTTTTATTTGCAATTTCGTGGTAAAAGAATGCAATATTGTAGAAAGAGGGAGAAATGTTTGAACGTTGTTCATTTCATATGTAATTGAATTATTCAGATTTTGTGTGCTGAGGTTACTGGATGGTTAAATGTGACTCTCGATATATTGCCGAATCTGTTTTTTGTGTTTAGTCTTTCAGAAGTTGGGAATTTAGGTAAATGGGAATTTGAGAATTTGGGGTTAAGAGATTTGGGATTTTTGGGGATTTAGGGTTTGGAATTTTGGGGAATTTTGGGGAATTTCCGAAGCTGGGATTTTCGAAATTTGGAGAATATAGGATTTTGGGATTTTGAGATTTTGTTTATTTAGAAATTTGGGGAATTTAGGGATTTGGGATTTTTAGAATTTGGGGATTTAGAGATTTGGGAGTTTTGGGAATCTAGGGATTTGCGTACTTGGGAATTTAGACAGTTTCAGAAGTTGGGATTTTGGGAATTTGGAGAATTTAGAATTTTGCAATTTTGGGATATTGGCAATTTGAGAATTTGGAATTCTGTTTATGTAGAAATTTTGGGATTTAGGGATTTTTGGAATTTGAGGACTTGGGGATTTGGAGACTTGGGAATTAGAGAATTTAAGAATTTAAGAATTTGAGAATTTGAGAATTTGAAAATTTGAGAAATTTGAGAAATGTGGAATATTTGGGAAATTAGGAAAATTGGGAAATTTAGAAAATTGGAAATTTGATGATTTGGAATTTAGAAATTTTACAATTTGATAATTTGGTAATTTAATAAAATCCTAATTTGACAACTGTAAAATGTTATAATTTAATAATTTATAAACAATAAAATTTGAGAATTTAGTAATTTGAAAATTTGAAAAACTTGGAAAATTTCTAAAAATTTGGACAACTTATGAAATTTAGTAACTTATAAATTCCTACATCCATCAATTTCTAAATTTGAAGAAGCAGAAAATATTGAAATTTCTATATCAAATAAATTGTGAAACATGAAAAATGATAACCTTGCAAATTCCTAAACTTGTAATATGACATACGAAGATTTTCTGTAAACATTAAATAGCAGTGTGCTAGAAATGAAGTACTAGGAATTAGATACTTGAGTCTAGGTGCTAGAAATGAGATACGTGATTGATGTCAAGTAGCAAACATCAAGTGCCATATATCGGTTACCAGGGATACCGATATCAAAAGCGTGATATTATGTAGCAGCTGGCACAAATATTCAAATAAACGTATTCACCCAATAAAAATAATTTTCAATCAACAAAACATTGTAACATAGTCTTAATATATCATAAAAAATATATCATCATATGTAATACATCATAAAAAAATATTTCTTAATTTAAATATTAATTCTAATATATATTTATACAATTGATATTTCTTATTAATTTTACTGATTATCTTAATGAATTTAAACTTTCATTTTATACATCACAAATATATAAAAATGTACTATATAGTATATAATCAAGTTTCATGATTATATCATAAAGTGTTTATTTATAATTTATGTATTAATATTAATTAATATTTATGTGTAGTAAATAAAATAAATAAATACATAAAACAAAGTAGAATTCCAGAATTTTGTTAACGAACAAATTAAAAGAATTTTGGTAATTTTTTATGGGTGTCGATGGTTTATCGCAATTAAACGTATACATACACGGATCGTTACGTAATTATAGAGTTTCTGGTAAACCACGGCAAGCAGTTCTCTAATCTAACGTAATCTCCGCTGGGCTAGCCTCTAATTTAGGAATTCCAAGGATGCTTCCAGTTTCCTCTGTATACAGACGCAATATCCTTCATACACGCATGCATAAATCCTCGTACGGTTATTGGACAACTCCTCTATCGGTTCGATACAACGCCAGATATTTCCACGTCGTCAGCTACGATCGATCAAATATTTTCAACTACGAAATTTTAGCCTTACGTACACAGTCATCTGACACCATTAACGTCTGCCAAACGGGACAGTACTTTCATATTTTTATATTTACGTAGCTTCGTGGCTTCCAATTTTTGAATTTAGAAATTTGAGAAATGGGAGACTTGGAAACGGAGAAATTTGAGGAGGGAGAAATTTGGGAAGTTAGAAATTTGAGAAAGTTGAAAGCTAAGATTTATATGGATTTAGGGATTTTTGAATAAGAGAATTTGGGAATTTGGAAATTTAGGAATTTCAGAAATTAGAAATTTTGGAATCTGGAAATCTAGGAATTTGGGGATGTAGAAATTTGGAGGTGTAGAAATTTGGGAATGAAGGAAGTTGGGATGTGAGAATTTAGGGGTGTAGGAAGTTGGGATGTGAGAATTTGGGGGTGTAAGAATTTGAGAATGTAAGAAGTTGGGGATGTGAGAATTTGGGGATATAGGAATTTGGGGATGTAGAAATTTGGGGGTGTAGAAATTTGGGAATGTAGGAAGTTGGGGATGTGAGAATTTGGGGGTGTAAGAATTTGAGAATGTAAGAAGTTGGGGATGTGAGAATTTGGGGATGTAGAAATTTGGGGGTGTAGAAATTTGGGAATGTAGGAAGTTGGGATGTGAGAATTTAGGGGTGTAGAAATTTTGGGATGTAGGTATTTGGAGGTGTAGGAATTTGGAAGTATGGGAATTGGGGAATGTAGGAATTTGGGATTTGAGAATTTAAGAATGAGAATTTGTAAATTTCTAAATTTCTAAATTTGTAAACTTGTAATCTTATAATCAATGAAATTTACAAACAAAAATGTTAGTATCTTCCAAATTACATTTCTAAAAGTAACAAAACTGCAACCACAAATAATGAATAAATACTGAAAAATTTCCACTGTAAATATTACAATTGTAAATCGATACTATACCAATAACAGATTACATATTTCTGTAAATAAAACTGTGTATGGCTCACTAAAAGTAATGAATATTGCAAAGTCTCTATAAAAACAAATTGAACCTCCGAACGATAGAGTAACATTTAATAAATTGTTGCTGAGCATATTGCCCGTCACGTTCACAAGTTTTCAGGACATTTACAAGTGAAATTGCGTTCGCGCTTGAAGCAGCGACCCCTAAAGCTCCGTGTTTATTCTGAATATTTGTTTTACACGAGATTATCGTGGGACCGAGTTTTAAACACTTTGATGATAAGTTTTGAAACACGCGAAGCATCGTTGTTTTGTGGAAATCAGTTTTACAATTCAAAGAGTATTCGAAGGTGTGCCAACTGAAGGAAATTAACATGCAATATAAGAAGAGACATTTAAGATAAAATTTATCACAGTCACTAGATTCTACTTCCACAAGCAGTTTCGGAAACATCTCTAAAAAGAAATTCTTTTACAATTCTTTAAAAGTAGTTGGTGCAGTGTCTAGCGAAAAATATAGCCCTAAAACCATGACATTATTTTGATATTTTGCAATTTAGGAATACTAGTTTCTATTTTTCGGTTTAGTTTAAATTTTGAGAGGACCGTTTTGTAATTTGGAGGCCATTTTACAATTTAGGGATACTCTTATTTTTTGGTTCAATTTGCATGAACCAGCTCATTTTTGGGTGTCAGTTTGCATTTCTGAGGACCAGAGTTTATAAGTCAGGTGAAATATAGTTACATTAGGGATTTCCTAGTGAGGAAAGTACAAAACTATTCAACAAGAAATAATGTCAAAGGAAGCAGACAGCTCTGACTTGTTACTATTAAGTCATCCTGTGGAACGTGTAATTTTACTTATTTCAACGCCTTAAAAGACTCCACCGATGCCTTTATTTCGGTTTTGTAACAATAATCCGTTGAACAAAAGCTGATTTGCTAAGACCATATTGCTAACATCAAAAGATTTTCTCATAAGTTGCGTAATGAATTCTATCGTGCAATAATGGCCGCCATTGCTGTAAGCGTCCCTGAGCAAATGGTCCAAACAGGGGCTACACACCTCGTTCCACGGATCATCTAGTATTTAGACCACATTCTGGTACATTTCAGGATACTCAGAACTACTCTAAAGTGTATTCAACGAAATGAAAGGAAGTGTTGGAACGAAGAGAGCTTTGGACGAAGTGTTTTTATGTTTTATCCAGGCACACGTTGTGCAGGTGCTGCAAAAGACATACATCTGTGACCATGATAAATTAACCGTCAGCATTTAACTTTATTTTATCAGCATCTTGAAAATATTTTTAAATATTTCAACCTGAAAATATGCATCCTTTTTAGGTTATTTTAAGAGAACCTATTCGGAGCACACTTAAAAATGAACATTTTTACTTTCATTTTAAATACATAATTTGGTGCAAACGGTACTTTTGTTAGGCTTATTTTAACTGTATGTAGAGCAAACATATTTCAGAGAAATACTAGTGTTAGATCTTTAAAATATTTAACAGACTAGGTTAAGCTGTGCAAATCTGTTCTTGAACTGAAGTTGAAATATTTGGCTGGGTTAGGTTAAGTTGAAGGTTGAATTGTTCACATATTGACTTATTTCAACTGTAGCATGTAAATGTATTTTAGATGAATACTGTGTTACCCTAAAAATATTTAACAGACTTCAGGCTATTGAACTGTGAAATGTATCTGTTCTACTCAAATTGTAAGATTAGGTGAAGTTAGGTTAAGTTGAAGTTCATTTCGGCTTACTTCAACTCTACAATATAAAAATATTTTAAATAAATACTGAAACATCTTAAAGATATTTGAAATACAAGCTTTGCTTGTTCAAAAATAGTCCACATTTACGATAAAAATAGTTAAATGTGCTTGTTGATGACCCTGATGCTTGCTGTTGACACCTAATGTCTTAACAAGCTTTGTGTCCTGAAATGAGTCTTTAGACCATTTCTCCCAACACTATCTCCATGAACGAAAGGTACGAAGGGATGTGTCTGACAGGTTCCTCGTTAATCTCGATCGCCATTAATATCCTTCATCAAAATGGTGACCAATGAAGTTATCAGTGGTTCGCAAGGAGCATCTAACGAACGTTAGATCCCTTTTATATACCGGCGTTGCTTCGTGAATAGGGATGAGTGTCGCTTTATTCCGCAATCCCGACTGTGTCTGCTCGTTTGCCCGAAAGCGTGCTGCACTTTTGCCCTTCTCTTTGTTCGTACTTTCTTTTTTAAGGGGGAGAAACGAACAATGATGACACACTTTCTCAGACGGGATGGCTGCGACAGGACGAGCCAGCGATCCTCGGGAGAGAGGCTCATACTAAAATTTTCTTTTTCTGCGGGCGCCTTGCCTCTTTGAATCCGTCTATCCTCACACGTTCCCTTTGATCCGCCCCAACCCTTTGTCGCTTTCAAACACCTTTGAACCTGTTCAATTCGTGTGACCGTGCCGAAACTTTGAATATCCATTTTTGGATATTTAGGAAGGAATATGTCTCGCGATAAAATGATCAGTTTTAAGTAAGCTTTTATCGCTGAACATTTCGGGGACTGGTATGTCTTCATACAATTCCTTTTCGCATTTACGCCATTTTATTTTATTATACTGCATTTTTAGTGAAAGAGTATCAATGTCTTTTGGTGAAATACTAGTTTAAATATTGCTTAGTGCTGTATAATTTATTCACACATTTTTAACGATTTAAGTACAAGTCTGTAAGTTTCTACAAGGTTCTATAAGCTTCTATAACCTTCTATAAGCTTCTATAAGCTTCTATGCGATTCTATAAGACTCTACATGTTTTAATGAGTTTCTAGATGGTTCTATAAGTTTCTATAAGTTTCTATAGGTTTCAGTAAGCTTCTAGAAGTTTCTGTAGGTTTGAGTAAACTTCTAGAAGTTTCTATAAGTTTCTACAGGTTTAAGTAAGCTTCTAGAAGTTTCTACAAGTTTCTACAGGTTTGAGTAAGCTTCTAGAAGTTTCTACAAGTTTCTGCAGATTTAAGTAAACTTCTAGAAGTTTCTACAAGTTTCTACAGGTTTGAGTGAGTTTCTGCAAATTTCTAGAAGTTTCTGCAAGTTTCTATAAGTCCCTATAACTAAGTTTCCAGAAGAACACAAGTTTCTATAGGACCCTATAGAGTTCTATCAGTCTTTGTAACACTAAATCCCTCTAAATCTCCAAAAGTCTCCTATAAGTCCCCTATAAACCTCTAGAAGTCCCTATAAATCTACAAATCTCTGCAACACTTTATAAATCTGTATAAATCTTTACAAACCTCTACAAAACTGTATCAATCTCTGTAAATCTCATTAAATCCCTATAAATCTTCGGAAATCTCTATAAATCCCTGCAGGTCTCTATAAATCTCTTGAATTCGATCGACAAAATGGATAAAACAACTTCCCCGAACGCCATCTCCAGGGAGACATGTGTACAACCTCCAGAGGAAATAAATAAATAATTAAACCGATAATGCGTATTACCTACCAAATATTATAGTCAGTGCTGGGAGCTTCATCCGTTACACCGCCATTTTCCCTAGAGAACGGTGTCTCGTACATTAACACATCCGCCGCCACAGCAATCATAATTCGACGATCGAAATTTCATAATGAAGTTACTGGCTACGCGTTGCTTTTTAATAACCGTCATTTCACGTTGACAAAATACCGAAATTGAAATGGTAATTGTTACATCGCGTGCTAAATGTTAACGAGGACCTCGCAGGTACCAGAATTCTAATCAAGTTTCTCGCTCGACTGTGATTATACAGGGTGTTTCATTTAAAACATCTCCAAAATTATTTAGAATAAAAAATGTCCAAAGACATAATTTGAGGTTAATTGTTTTTTCGCAGGTAGAGGTATATAAAGGTCAACTTCAGTTTTTTATGGAACATATTTTTGTATACACCAATCCCCGCAAAAAGTTACTAACCTCTTTACATCGAGACCATTAGTTTAAGAGATATTTTAATTTCAACGTGCCATTATAATTACATAAATGAATTTTAAAGCCCCGTTACACGTCGTTGAAATGCTGCTGCAGCAGTGACTGACCACCTGCAAACAACCTACGTAAGGTCCGTTTACAAACAACCAAAGAAGCGCAGAGTTCAATTTCTCGAGTGCCTTGACTGTAATCGAGTACAATCTCGTAATATTAAATTTAAAATATCTCCTAAAGCAACGGTCTTTCAATACGAGGTTCATGATTTTACAGAGAACGACGACATTGATCGGTGTATTAAAAAAAATGGTTCCGTCAAAAAATGAGTTGCCCTCCGCGCGTCCTTCGCGTCTGCACCTACAAAAACTTATTAACGAATGTCCCCCTCGAAGTCACGTTTATCGGGAACTACTGGTATCACGAATAATTTCGGAGATATGAGAGGATCACTTCAAATGGAACACCCTGTATCTTTGCTGTACAATCTTAGTTTCAAGCCACTGAAGTTGGAGAAGTCAAGTCTAATATTATCAGAATTTTGTCAAATAAGAATCGGGTTATCGCGTTAGGATCTTTAATTGGTACGAGGGGACCGCTCAAAATGGAAGAGCCTGTACAGTCGATGGTCGTAACCGCGGCGAGAAACAAACAGAGCCGATTCAGAAGATGTTTTCGACGCAATTAAATTCTTTACCCGTTGGATATTGCGCCGGTCTCTTTAATATTTCATGAAAGACCGTGGCGGAGCCACAGTGACAGGTCCTCCTCGTGTAAAACTCGGCTGGGCAAAGTTTCGAGAGCATCGGCGACGCGAGACACGACGCGACGGTATTAAAAACTCCCCCAGAGAGTCTGTTAACAATTTTCATTCTGCGCCCGGTGCATCTGTGTCCTACTTTTCTCTGACGTGCACTTTAGTTCGGGGTATTTGAATTTATATTAAAAATCGTAGGTGCGTGTGTGTATGCATGCGGTTACGTGTTACGGATCCACGGATGAGCGGGATGAAGAGCTTTGTTTCGTAATCTGCTCGAGATGTTTCGAATTTTTCTTCTTAATTGGAGCAGTTTCAAGTTCCTAGTTACTAATTGGAATATTCTGTTAAGGGATTCGTTTCGGGCGCTTCCGGAAACTTTATTGTAATCCTGATGCTGCATTAACGCGTTTCTTGCAACAGGGAAAATGGAGATTTATTGTTACGCATAATGAGATTAGTCTGGGTTATTTTAAGGAAGGAAATTTCAGTTTTGAAATTTTTATATCTTTACATTCCTTCTTTGGATACCTAGACTTTCCCACAGATTTTTATTTCTTTGGATTCCTAGGTAAATTCTAGGATTCCTTAAATTCCTAAGGTCTTGAATTTCTATAATCCTAAATCCCTACACCCCTGAATATAACCCTAAATCCCTATGCTCCTAAATCCCTGTACCCCTAAATCCCTGTACTCCTAAATTCCTATACCCCTAAATCCGCATACCGTTAAATTCTTATATACCTAAATCCCTGTACCCCTAAATCCCTGTACCCCTAAGTCCCTGTATCCCTAAATCCCTGTACCCCTAAATCCCTGTACCCCTAAATCCCTGTACCCCTAAATCCCTATACCGTTAAATTCTTATATCCCCAAATTCTTATATACCTAAATCCCTGTACCCCTAAATCCCTGTACCCCTAAATCCCTATAGCCCCAAATTCCTATACCCTAAATTCTTATATCCCTAGATCCCCATAATGATGTAATAATAATTGTACAGTACGAATTTCCCTAGAGACAACACTAACAGTATTTTATTTTGACCCGTTGAAAAGCGACAGCTTCTATCAGAAATAAGTTCTGAGTGCACTATTCTACTATCGTGTTCAGGAATGAACAGAATGACTTTCGAGCAAGAACTTGTGGATTGTAAAAAAAATATCGCTAAAACGAAGTTGCCTAATGAAAGAAACACTCGATTCAACTTGACCGAAGTGGTAGCCGCATTCGAAGGCGGCCATTCAGATTAACAGACACGTTGAATGTTTAAGGAAATTCGCCACTTTGCACGATGAAAAACTTCAATTTCGCTGCTTGCACGATCGAAGTACACTGGAATCGAATTGAATAGTGGACAATTGGCTGAAGCATTTTCGTTTTACGATCGCGGCTGTCCTATGCAGCGTGTAGCCGTAAAATTCGATGAAAGCGCGAAATGAAGCGCTGCTGAAAAACGGGGGGTCGAGATTCTCGGGAGACGCGCGCGAACAACTGTCGGGATCGTTTCTCGAAAGTGGATGTCTGCTGTGGAGAATGTTGGGTCGCGACCAACGTTCCGATATTTGAATAGGAATTTCAATTTCAAACCCGTGTATTCGAATATCTGGGATCTTTTGTAGAACTCGAATATTTTGGATTCGAATATTTTTGATGATTTCGATAATTCAAATATTTTGTGCAAATCGAGTAAATTAAATATTTCAGATAGTTTACAAAATTCAAATATCTTGAATAACTCGAATAGTTTGAATAACTTGTATAACTTGAGTACCTTCAATAATTTGAATAACTTGAATAATTTGAATAACTCGACAAATTTGAACAATTTGAATATTTTGAATAACTTGAATAACTTGAATAATTCGAATAACTTGAATAACTTGAATTACTCGAATAATTTGAATAGCTCGAATAATTTGAATAACTCGAATAACTTGAATAACTCGGATAATTTGAATAGCTCGAATAATTTGAATAACTTGAATAATTTAAGCAATTTGAACAATTTGAACAATCTGAACAATTTGAATACTTTGAATAATTTGCATAATTCAAATCAGTCGACAATTTCGAATAACTTGAACAATTCGAATATTTCAGATGTTTCGAATAAATCGAATGTTTCAGCTTTTTGTACAAATAGAAATACAGCTAGAGTAATACATTCACCAATGCATTCATTACAACGAAAAACGCAGATGACTAATTATTTTTCGATACCTCTGTCACTCGATATCCCGTTAGAATTCCCAATGGGACCATGGATTCGTTTGTCGACCAGGAAAATTGTTTCTTTCCGGGGGAAACATATATCATTATCGTTGTATTACATCTACAGAGAGGTGCTTGTTAAATTTTCAATTTTTCAGTAATTATTCCGCAACGCGCAATAACTGCCCTTCAATAATTCATTTTTACACCATTTGTTGCAACTGACAATTACAAATTGCGAAATTGTTCAATTCAGGTGTACGGACAGATATACCGGGTGATTCACTTGTATCGTAAACTATTATTACATGACAAAAATTATTGCAAAATAGTACAATGTCGAGAGTAAAACACAATGTAATAATTAGTTTATCACTATTTTACTTTCTTATCGAGATACGAAGGTCACCTTGAATTTTTGAACAGCAACGATAAAATTTAACGATGCAATTCGATAGAGTGTTGAACACCGAGTAAAAAATGATTAGAGTGTACAGGTTAAAAAACGACCAGTCCCGAGATATCGTTCTTTAACACCTTCAGTCCCGACAGCGTTTTAAAACACGTTCCACAGAAACGTGTGCGTTTGAGATATAAAAATCGTCCGAACATGAAAATACAGGAAATCGAGAGATATAGGGGTAACAAGGACCCGATACCTAATATCCTCCAGTCAAACGCAACATAGACTTCTCTTGGTTAAAGGGAGAAGAAAATGGCGGCACATCCCGCCATTTGCTTTCAGTCTCGGAAGAACCTTAGGAGGACCCGGTAATACGCAACGAAATAAATATTAAATAAAATATTCCCGAGTAAACGTTCGCGCGTAAATAACAGAACCTTCACCTACATCGCCATTTTCCCTAGGGAAGACCGAGCCCAGTGCCGTATACAGCATCGCCCAGGCCCGCACTGCTACGTTGCATAAGTACAAATAAGAATAAACGCGTTCGGAGTGACTCTGCGAAATAGACAGATTTCGCAAATGATCCGATATTATCCAAACAAGACGTAATTTTCCGTGAGAATAATTTAATCGTTGTAGGAGAAGCAAATTCTGTACCATAAGGGTTAAATGTTAAATAATTCCGGTATTAGATAGGCTAGTTTGTCAAGCTGGTGGACTGCACTTCAGCTTTATCGCATAGTACACCCTCCTTGATCCACATCAATCTCTATGACCATCATCTTCGTGTTTCCCTTGAATAGATCATCAACCCTATCTTCAGTCTCGGGTCCTTGTATGCATAATCTGGAACACTCTCGTTACTCCACTAACATTATTAACCCTTAAGACTTTAAGAACGCTGAGTGCAGATGCTTTCCTGAGATTTCCACAAAAAAACACTTTTTTGTTGTGTACATTGCGCCGCGTGCTTTTTTCTCGTCTTCCTGGTAAATTTGACGTAAACTCTCGTGAGTTTTTTTGGACCCCGTTATTATAAATCTGGTTAATTTTGTTGTTGTTAGTAATTGTTAATATTTGGCAATCATTTTTAATTGTTAATAATTGTTAATTGTTAATTGTTAATAATTGTTAATAATTGTTAATAATTGTTAATAACTGTCAATAATTGTTAATTGTTAATAATTGTTGATAAATGTTAATAATGGTTAACAACTGTTAATAGTTGAATTTATTGACCTCATCTTTATTCAGAAAATATAACTAGTTTATAAATGGCGTAATTAATGTAACTTGTTCTAGGTCCATATATCCCTAGATTCTTAAATTTCTATATTACTAAATCACTAGATCTGTATATCCCTATACAGATCTTTGAGACCCTCTAACTATATCCCTAGGTTTTTATATTTCTAGGTATCTACGTCCCAAGAGGCCTAAGTTAATAGATCCCTAGACCTTTAAACTTCAGTCATAGTAAATTTTTATATCTCTGTATTTCCCTATACTTACTTTTCTATGTCTTTAAATAGTTATGCAAATTTAAAATTTCTAGACCCCTATAACCTCTATATTTCTATATTCCCTAGATTCCTATATCAGTTAGGTCACTATATTTTTTAAATCCCCACATTCCCCAAATCTCTATATCTTCTATATCCATATATCCCCCAAAATCTCTATATCCTCTATATCTCCACGTCTCCTAAATTCCTGTATCACTTAGATCACTATATTTCCCAAATCCCTACTTTCCCCAAATCTCTAAATCTTTTATATTCCTATATCTCCCAAAATCTCTATATCCCCTATATCTCCACGTCTCCTAAATTCATGTACTATCTAGATCACTATATTCCCTAAATCCCTACATTCCCCAAATCTCGATGTCTCCTATATCCCTATACTTCTTAAATCTCTATACACTCCGTATCCCTATATTCTCCAAATCCCTATATTTCCTATATCCCTATATCCGTATATTCCCTATTCTTCCACAACCCCTAAATTCCCACATCCCCTATGTCTCCATACTCCCCAAATTTCTATAATTCCTCTGTCCCTATATTTTCCATATCTGAACACCTCCAGGTCCCAAAATCCCTAGCTATCTCGTTACGTATAAATAACCTAAAATTTCAATGGAGCAAGGAGCCATAAAGTCTACGCGATAAAATTATCGATCATGCTTCGAAACTTACGCTACCCTCATATGTGTGTACACGTGTGTAGATACACGTGCGCGATAGGGACAAGTTTTACCGGTTATATAGAATGAAGGTTGATGAAACGTGGATGTAAAAGTTTCAAATAAATGAAGGATGAAAAAGGACGGCGCGGCGCGGTACACGAAAATCGTCGAGCCAACGTGTTCGTTCGATTTCGCGATATCGAATTTATTTTCACGGCGTATCGATGCATAAACTTTTATTATGCTCATATTTTATGCGCAACCTTAAAACTTCTGCATTAGCCGAGCCCTGTATTCCCGTCGCCGGTTCTTATCACTGTTTCGGAAGCACCAAACTTTCGACGAACTCGAGCCACTGAATTTAATTTGCTTCCCTTTTTTTTCGGTACGCTTGTAACAAGTTCGTTTTGTCATTCTTTTTCTCTGCACTTTGACGGAGTCGCGGGACGTCGCGAAGTCCGAGAACTTCTAACCGCTGTTGAACGTAGTTTATGTAAATGGAAGAAATTATGTTATTTGACACTTGACCGTTCCATAATTGTGGATTGACTTTCTAGTTTTTGTAGTAGATAATTTAATTTTTTATCTTGGACAATTTGGAAGGAAAAAATTTGTGAAGACTTTTGAGTTTGAGGATTTGACAGATTTGAAGTCTTTAGGTTTCTGGAAGTTACCTTATAGTTTTTAATTCCCTAGATTTCTAAATTTTTGTAGATTCTAATTCTCTAGATTACTAAATTCCTACAATCTTGAATTCCCTAGATACGTAAATACCGAAATCTCTAGATCATCAAATCCCTATGTTCCTAAGTGCCTAAATCCCCAAATCTCTATTTGTCCAAATCCATAAATCCCTAGATTCTATGTCTATGAATTTTTAGATCCAATGGTCCCTAAATTCCTGTGTCCCTAAATTCCTAGACTCCCAATTCCTTTTTCTCCAAATCCCTAAATCCCCAAACTCTTGCATTTCTTTATCCATAAATTACTAATTCGCAAGGTCCCCAAATTTCTATGTCCCCAAATCCCTAGATCCCCAAATTTCTATGTCCCTAAATCCCTAGATCCCCGAATTCTTATGTCCCAAAATCCCCAAATTCCTGTATCCCTAAATCCCTAGATCCCCAAATTCTTATGTCCCAAAATCCCTAAATCCCCAAATTCCTATATCCCTAAATCCCTAGATCCCCAAAGTCCTATGTCCCTAAATCCCTAGACCCCAAATTTCTATGTCCTTAAATTCCTAGAATCCCAAATTTCTATGTCCCTAAATCTCTAGAGTCCAAATTCCTATGTCCCTAAATCCCTAGAATCCCAAATTTCTATGTCCCTAAATCCCTAGAGTCCAAATTCCTATGTCCCTAAATTCCTAGACCCCCAAATTCCTATGTCCCTAAATCCCTAAATCCCCAAATTCCTATGTCCCTAAATATGTATTGATCCCTTGCTTACGTGACAAAGAGGAACAAATAAATAACCTCCATATACATGTACATATATCAAGAATGTGATAAAATGTAGCGAAACAAAAGAGGACAAATAAAATGTAACAATAATATTGAATAATAAAATGTACCAATGTTGTCGGGAAGTGTATAGGCAATTTTCAGATTCAGACGATGCAATTCAGTCATCTCTGGAACGAGAATCAGCTAATTAAGCGAGTATACACGATGACAGGTAAACCTCGACCCCACATGCCATATTGTGCTATCCGCACATTATGTGAACCAAACAGATGCCACGCGTGTTGCGTGGAAAGATCGAAATTGGTACACGCGTATCTGTGTCAGAAACTGCTGCGAATAGCACTCTAACGGAAGGACAAGAATTCTGTGTGTTAAAATAATTTCGGTGGTGACGGTATGCAGGGTGTCCCACTTTTCACGATTTTTCAAGTACTCGATAATGGGACAACAAATATTTTAAACAGAAGTTGATCGGTTTTCAATTGGATATTACGATAACAAAGAACGTAGAAAAATATTTCTCCGTAATTGTCAAGATCACCTTTTTATTTAAATGGCACTTTAGATATTCTATTTAACAGTATTAGTACATATCGTGCCTAACCTCTTAGGCACGACGCGCCACTATAGTGGCTTTCGCGAGTGTCGTAGATTACATAGCGCCGGTGGCTCACCCTACTGGCTCACCGTTTCAATTGAATGATCTTCACATGTTTTGACTCGCACTTTTTCACCACGTTTTACAAGAGTAAATCCCACAAAAGTACATTACATGCAAATAAAAGGTAACGCCGGGTTTAGGCACCATGGGCTCTTTGCACTAATGTACGTTGGAAACATTTGGAAATTACATATTTTGTGAATTTTCGAAAAAAGTAAATTAAGTTAAAGTATATCTTTGGGAAAAAATTGAAGAACGAAAAACTTCGTTCCAATGTAGAACAGCATTGTCACACATTGTAGTGCTGTTTACGCGTAATTTGAACTATGGCGTACAGAGCCGCGTAAAGTTCAGCCTAAGAGGTTTATAGTTTAAATAATTTATATGTAATTTTAATTGGGTGCGAGTTTTGTTTATTTAAACCTAATTCTAATTCTACAAGTGTATTAACCAGAGTGTTCTCGATGCACATTCTAGTGGAATAAAGAATAAATCAATTAATTTGTAGTTCCTAACCTAAAATGGTAATTGGACCTCGCTGCAATGCGCAGGATGACATATTGTTTAGTTTCAATTATCTAATATTCAAGAACGTATGTTGTGTCGATAATCAATTCGTAAGACAGGAGCACCGTGCATGCACGTAAGCAGCGATCGAAAATCGATATTCCCCAAATTTGCACGTACGAATCGTTTATTGCAGCGAATACGAAGTCCCGAATCGGGTATCTGTATTCCGCTTACAAATCGAATAATTATGCACATGGTGAAACGTCGAAGCTCGAAATAAACAGGAAAACAATTTTCCGGTGGGGAAATTTATTGCAACTTTTACCTTTATTCCTAGATACGAAGATCACGTCCCTAAATCTTTATATCATTCAAATATTTATAATTCAAATATTTATAAATATCTATAGTTCCACATTACTATATCACTAGATTTCTAAATTCCTAGATCGATATATTCTCATATCCCCAGATTTCTAGATTTCTATGTCCCTAGATTACTGTAGATTCCTACATCCCTAGATTCCCACATCCCTAATATTTGTCGATACAACACACTGTGATATAATATGTAGTAATCTAATATTTGGCAATATATCTCGTGGCGATATAACGTGTAGTAATCTAATATTTGATGTTGTAACGCGTTACAAATAATGTGTAGTAATCTAATATTTGGCGATATAACGCATGGCGATATAATATGTAGCAATCTAATATCTGGCAATATATCTCGTTGCGATATAACGTGTAGTAATCTAATATCTGACGATGTAACGTGTGCCAAGATAACGTTACAAATACGCATAAATTCCACATAAACCCTCCCTCAACATCGGCAATATAACAAAAATGAAATTCATTAAAACTGCAATTCATATTACACCGAAGCAATAAGTATAAAATTATGAAGCAATAACGAGAATAAAGAAGTAGATAATTTATTGATAAAAAGCATCACGATACAGTCGACTGTGTTCACGAAGTATTTGCGAAAGAAACGAAGAAACACGTTCTCGTATATAGCATGAAAAATGAAGTGGCAGAAAGTGATACATGGCAGACATCCTGGTTACCGCAACGTATTGTGGTCACGTAGGTGCGCAAGAAAAGCAGAAGAATAGTCTCCTTTCCTGTCATAGTTCACGGCCTCTAAAATGGTGGCTGATGTCTAATCGGAGCAATAATTTTTCTTAACGCTTGCTTTAACGCTGTTCACGCTTGCCACGCGTTCTTTCTTCGACCCGCTATTTCGCCAGGAAATCCTTAGCACTTTGGCTGCGGGGCTTTTAGTTGGATCGATAGGGCCGTCCATTCATCCATGTTCCGTCGTTCCGCTACGATGAGCATCGGAAAGAACCGATTGTTTATGTTTCGTTGACCTTTCCCCGTGAAAATACCAAGTTTCCCAGCGCACACTTAGGGCTAAGAATATGGGGTTACGAGTACACCTAACCAAACAGAACACGCTAAATTGCTCCGTTTCTCTTCGTTTCGAAATAAAACAATGTTCCGTGTTCGTTGTCAAGATTTCAAATAAATCAGAATTCAATTTTCCTTAATATTTGGCAACTTGCATAGTATGCCGTTGCCAATATACTCAACCGGGAACGACGAAGCAAATTCACGTATGTAAAATCGAGGAATTTGGAAATTTAGGGATCTGAGTTTTAAACTGGAGTTTTTATATGGGAACTAGGATTATAGAATAGGGAGCTACTATTCGTTACATTACCGGATATTATACTACTACACATATTGCCATGCATTATATTGCCATATATTAGAATACGACACGTTATATCACGCATTGTATCGCCATATGAAAGATTTCCACGTTGTATATCACCATATGTAATGCATTCACGCGTTGTATCACCGCGCATCGTTACGTGTTATACTTCATCACATTATATCACCACTTGTTATATTGCCTTGCATGACGTTACCGTATGTTGTATAATCAAGTATTAGATCACCACGCGTTATATCGCATTGCGTCTCGTGTTATCATTGCGTTATGTCACTTGTATCGTCGCGCTATATCACCACTCGTTATATCATCACGCTTTAAATCGCAACGTGTTAAATCACGTTATATCATACATTCAATCTACCTTACCAATTCTGAAAATAGTCTCACGGCAATATAACGAGAGCCTATGTTTGCAAATTCCTTCGTAAAAACGTTGGGAGAGCAAATATTAATTTTGTATCGCTGAAGCAAGTTTAGTAAGAATTTGAAGACGTTTTAGTGGCAGTTAAAAGATTCGAGGGATAAGTTGCTGTCAAAAAGTGACCATATATTCAAATTGCCTCGCAAAGAGCAACGGTGGTGGCGTTGCTCAAATGCATCCCGTTTCGTGGTACGTGGCCTTGCATAAATGAAAATCATTCCAAGCAAGAATTACCAGGCCATGTAGACGACGAGTATTAAAAGGGATGAATGCACGACTGATCCACGAAGGTGCAGAATTTGGTGATGTTATCTCGCTAGATGAATACGTAATGCGGCTTTATACGGTTGGTGGTTCGTCTGTAATCGCGATGCTGCGATAAAAGGGCTGATTCCTCATGCAAAATAAAATTTCATTTTACGAGCCTTTATTTTTTGAACAAAGCAATTTCTGGATTTTTTTACCGACAGTCCACTGCTGGGGACCATAACCCTTCCGTTTTCTTTAAATTTTATTTCTTCTGCCTTATTTTAAATTTAAATCCCAGTTTTCATTTTAGGTCACAGTAACTTTTAGTAAGTTTTGAAGTTCTACAAACTTCCTCATAGAAGAAATTAAAGAATGAAGACTAAAAACAGCGATGGTATAAATAAAAGTGTCAGTTTTCCTTGCATTCAAATTACCGACAATTTCCCGCCATTTTTGAACACACGATCAGCGCGGTTTCGCATTCCGATTAAATTTGAAAGCAGTCGGACAAACGAGCGTACGGTAAAAAGGTTAGTAAGCAATAATGGAAAGCCATTGGGCAGCCGTCTATGGTTCTATTGGCCCATAGGCAGGATTATGCATTATAGGACAGTTAACACGCGCGTTTATGGAGCAAAAGCCGATCGGGATTAGTTCTACCTGCTAATAACTGCATCGATAGCCAGCTGCAACGTTGCCGGTGCAATTTTATCGTTAGCTGATGCCTTTGGTGTGAACTTTCCGCGTCCGCCATTTTGATTATAGAGATCTCAATTGCGAACGGTTTAACGTGAATTATTCCCGATGCAAACCAACTTGCACCTCATTTTACGAATTAACGGTTTATCTCAACAGAGCCCTATTTTTTTATGAACAGGTGCGATTATTGTTCATCTAAATTGTCTGAGTGGGTGTTATGTAGTTTGGGACTTTTGGATAGTAACATTTTGGGGACGTGGGGATTTTAAGGTATTTTGGAAATTTTGGGGATTTTGGGAATTTTGGAGATTTTTGTGATTTGGGTATTTTTGGAATTTTTGGCATTTTAGGGAGGTTTGAGATTTGGGGTGTGGAAAATTTGGGGAATTCGAGGATTTGGGATTTGTGGATTTCGGGATTTAGGTACTTGGAAATTTAGGGATTTGGGGTGTGAGGAATTTGGGGATCTGGGTACTTGGAAGTTTAGGGATTTGGGGTGTGGGGAATTCGGGAATTTGTAACTGTGACGATATGAAAATTTGGGGATGTATGGATTTGAGAATTTGGGAATTAGGGAATTTAGGAATTTGGGGGCTTGGAAAATTGGGAAATTGGGAAATGGGAAAAGTGAGAAAATGGAAAAGTAGAAATTTGGGAAATTGGAAAATTGGGAAGTTGGAAAATTGGGAAATTGAGAAGTTGGAAAATTGGGAAATTGGAAAAGTGTAAAAGTGGGAAATGGGATATTGGGATATTAGGAAATTGGGAAATTGGAAAATTGGAAAATGGGAAAATGCAAAAATACAACAGTAGGAAAATAGGAAAATAGGAAAATGGGAAATTAGAGAATTGCAAACACTGAAAATTAGAAGCTTCAAAAATAACAAATTTAAGAGTTAACTTGAAAGTATGCAAAATTATAAAACTTGGTTTCCATCATGTCCGCCCTTTCCGGCAGAATTCCTGACGAATACGTTCGAAACTTTACTCGGTTGATTGAGCGACGGAACATAAAACATTGAAGAACGATATGAATTCACAATATCGAACGTATATAGATACATTTACTCATAATACATTGGTTATTGAAATTTATTTTGTTCACAGAACTGTACGTGAGCAGCCGTTATAAATATTGATACGTATCCGAGTTTCATTTTCGCGACGAACAAACAACATTAAAACAAAACGGGAACGTAGGTAAAAAGCCTCGTCGAAGCAGCTAATGTTTTGCTTTCCACTTCACAGTTTTCCATACTCACGATATTTCCGCGAGCATAACCGACGATACAGCGCCGGTTCAAAGTCCTTGTAAGTCATCTCAGGGGAGAGAAATATTTCCGATAATTCGTTAACGAAATAACAACGGCAAAAATTCGATCTTCAGATATTGGTATGCTACACAAAAACTGGTATTAAACGACGACAAGTTTCCCGGAGGGATTCGTGTTTGTGCGGTGTACAATTATTACGTAAAATATATTTCATACTTATTATATAAATTATCTAATTTATGTAATTTATTGTATACTCTGGGATACGTGATAAGATGTGATTTTTTATTAATTATTATGGTAGGTTTATCGTTATATTGTACGGGATGGAGAGTTCTTGAAAACGGCAATATAGGAAGAGCGTCACCTGTGAAATGATTGTCAAAGTATTTGAAAGATATTGTTTCTGGATTTTTTATATTCTCAGTTATGTTATTCATATTTAAACTATTCTAGTTTCGATAAATTGCCTATGCACTTTTATTTTTTATGGTTATAAACTGTTAAAAATGAACATGCTTAAAATTTCCAAAATTCCAAATTCTTAAATCCTCAAGTCCTGAAATCTCTAAAACCTCCCTAAATCCCTAAATCTCCGTATTCCTAAATCTTCAGATTTCTAAATCTCCACATCCCTAAATTTCCATATCTTTAAAACTCCACATGATTAAATCACCACGTTCCAAAATTTCCATATCCCTAAATCACCATGTCCCAAAATTTCCATACTCTTTAATCTCCATGTTCCTACATCTCTACATCTTTAAATCTTCACCTCCCTAAATCTCCATATCCCCAAATCATCACATCCCTATATCTCTACATCCCTAAATTTCCAGATTCCTAAATCTCCACATCCCCAAATCACCACATCCCTAAATCTCCACCTCCCTAAATCTCCATATCCCCAAATCACCACATCCCTAAATCTCCATATCCCCAAATCACCACATCCCTAAATCTCCATATCCCCAAATCACTACATCCCTAAATCTCCATATCCTTGTATCTCCACATCTCCAAATCTCCATATCCCCAAATCACCACATCCCCAAATCTCCACCTCCCTCCCCCAAATCAACTGCCCAAACCCACAAATGTCATCACAAGAAATATCCCAAATTTGCAAAGATACACAATTATAATTTACCCTTTTGTCCATACAAAACCACAAATTATCCTCCATCCAGAGAACTCAACTGCAAACACACTCGTCCGTAACCGGAACGGTAAATTCGAAGATCACGGTTAATTATCTAACGCCGCTCGCGGTAACCATGGCACAAAATTTGTTTATGTCCCGTACAAATAGCTTGCCAAGTAGCATCACAGACGATGCACAAATTCAGCGAGATGAGGTGGTCTAATTAATCGCTAACATACGTGGCGATGAGAAGCAGCTAGTCTACCAGCTGCCTATAATTATCGCGATAAACCACTTGTGAGTGCATTGCCATCGCGCTGGTTAGCGCCCGCTCGAAAAGCACGGGATTGGTTATCAGGGGCGGCTCGTCGAGGGGCGAACAGGCGAAAAAAGGGCTCTTCATTCGGTGGGGATAAACAGATAACGTTTGATCAATGAGTCGCGGCGAAATGCAACTTCGTAACGCGACATCGATACTTACAACGGTTTTACGCGCATCCATACACGGCCGCCATTTTGTTAACGCTAACGAGGCGACTTATCCGAATGACACGACTCGATTTCACGTACGTTGAGTGCACTTTCGTGTAATCTCTATGCATCGATTCGAAACCTTTCGCTCTGTTTTACAAAAATACCACCGCTTGCTTTGCAACTTTTTGTCCTGTTATTTCCCTCGCTACGGGGCTCGATTTTGTTTTTCTTTACGTTAACTAAAAGGCTGGTTGGTGTGATAGATTTTTTGGTGGAGGGTAAGGGATCGTTTTAGAGGTTTATTTTCTTGCGGCTCGTAAGAAGACTCATGGAAAAAAAATAGTGAAAGAGATATGTCACTGTATGCATGTTCGAGTTTATTGGTTTTTATACTGAGGAAGGTAGTTTCTCGACACAAGTACAATTATATGAATTTATAGGTTAATAAATATATTTATAATTCGAATATCTTTTGAAAGAAATGATGTTAGCTACGTTTCAGAAGAAAGACCCGGACGAGAAGAAATAACTGGGTAGAAAAGTTGTAAAGCGAGCGCTAAAATGTTTGTAGAACAGGCAGTAGGATTTCAGATTGTTCCAGAGAAGACTAGAGGGGTTACATGAAAATCCACTCAACGACTGATCCCAGCAACACTGACAAAAATCTCGAATTTCTTAGCTTGTCAAAACGATACTTGACACTAGATGATATCAAATGTTGAAACAATTTAACGGTGAAATAATTTTTCAAATTATGTCCAATTATACACAAATTGGATCGAATTAAAAATAAAATTAAAATCTTACTTGAGTTCAAGTTTTAATACATTCCGATAACACCCATATTTTATTTATAATAATGCTACAAATTTTTATAAATCATTCTACAAATTTTGTTTGTCCACTCTGAATGTTTATCAGAAAAAAATTTAAGTTTTAATAATATTAAATAAGTACACATTGTACTAGATAAATACATTGAACAAATACACACTGTATTTAAGAAATAAATTGTATTAAACAAATACATTGCTTTAAATAAATATTGTAAACATTCAAATTTGCATTGTATTAAATAAATACTCGTTCAATTATATTCGCTATTAATTATGTGCACACATAACTTTAAATGTGAATATACGTATACAGCGTCTTTTGCGTTTTTGAAATTCCCGCGCGTTTCCTTCGAAAATGGCGGCCGCAGCTAATCGTTCGCGACTATTTGCACCGAACAAAAACTGAAAATTAACAAAAAGCAATGAAACGTTGTGTGTGTAATAAAGTATCGGAAGTATCCACGCAATTTTTCGAGCAATGTAACGTTCGAACGAAGGAAATTAAACTTTCGTACTTTTTTTCTTTGAACTTCGATGGAAATTCATTTAACTTGCGAACCACGTTGCGTAGCTAACCACAAACCTCGCGTAATTCCACGGTACGAGGCTTTTTATACCGTCTACTACGATCCTTCTTTTTTACCGTCCCATTTTTCACCACCCCTTTCATTTCTTTAATTAATCGACGCGTACGAGGGCGGAACAACGATTTACGAGTAAATCGCGAAAGTTTCCTTTTGCTGCGAATCGTTATGCGGCTTTTTGTTTGCCTCGAGAACGTTGTTACTCCTGCCTGCACATTCTGTGTGAGACTATAGCGATCTGGACATTTTTGAATAGCAATTTGGACATTCGTTCATTTTTGAATACGGTGATTGCTTTTTTCATGTTGTATCGGTCTCTATCGATTTGTACTGTTCATGTTTTATGACAGGTTATGTGTACAGGATGTTCCATTTCAAGGTATCCTACAAAATATCTCCGAAATTATTCCTCGTAAAAAATAGTTCAAAACGTAAAATGGTTTCAAGAGCATTAATTTGATGTTTTTTCATAGGCAGAGGCATGGACATCAAGATCGTAAAAAGTTACTAACCTCTTTACATCGAAAAACCATTAGTTTAAGAGATATTTTAATTTTAACGCGCCATTATAATCTCATAAACGAATTTTAAAGCCGCGTTACGTCGTTGAAAAGCTGCTGCAGCAGTAACTGACCACCTGCAAACAACCTACGTAAGGTCCGTTTACAAACAACCAAAGAAGCGCAGAGTTCAATTTCACGAGTACCTTGACTGTAATCGAGTACGATCTCGTAATATTAAATTTAAAATATCTCCTAAAGCAACGGTCTTTCACTACGAGGTTCATGATTTTACAGAGAACGACGACATTGATCGGTGTATTAAAAAAAATGGTTCCGTTAAAAAATGAGTTGCCCTCCGCGCGTCCTTCGCGTCTGCACCTACAAAAACTTATTAACGAATGTCTCCCTCGAAGTCACGTTTATCGGGAACTACTGGTATCACGAATAATTTCGGAGATATGAGAAGATCACTTCAAATGGAACACCCTGTATCTTTGCTGTACAATCTCAGTTTCAAGCCACTCAAGTTGGAGAAGTCAAGTTTAATATTATCAGAATTTTGTCAAAAGTGAATCGGGTTATCGCGTTAGGATCTTAAGTAGACAAGTTCTTTGGACGTATAAGAGACAATTGATTGACGTGCAGTGAAAATTACGGTGATTCGTCGTAATTTTGACGTGATACGAAGGTAGAAGCTTCAGTAAGCTAATTGTGAAGTAATGTGATCAGCTAACTAACAATAAGTCGAGTTACATACAAAAATTGACTATTTCACTAACAGCTATAGTCTAAAAGCAGCGTGTGTCTGGTGAGTTGGCATGTGTACCAACAGCATTTCTCCATCTGCCAACTTTCTAGACACACACGCACACTGTTTCAGCGAACGTCGTATTTACTGAACTGTCCCGGTGCACTGCGCCTAAGCCAACCGTGTAAAAAACGTCGGAGTGTCGCGACAACAAAAGCCACGACTTTTACGGTCACACAAGAACGGTCACGTTTCCCGTCGCGACTTTAAAAGTCACGATTTACCGTCGCGCGGAAACGTAGCATCGCCGTTAGCGGCGGAGACACAAGTTACTTACCTAAACATGGTTATGCTCGTAGCCACGAAAAACCTAGCACAAAATGGAATTCGTTACCGATTCATGGGGTATGACGTTTTCCGATTTTCGCCGTATACACGCAAACGAAAGCAACGCGTCATGCCACTCGGCTCGTTCTGCATTATTCATACGGAGCGGCGTCGTGTCGCGTCGCATCTGCAAGTGCAAAAGGGGGATCATCTCATTATGCGTCCGCCGGTGAGCTCGCGGCTTTTACGAGACCCGTTGCGATTCCCTAACGATTCTATATTGACTGTGTGTATGCACTTGTGGATGCATCTGCCACCGCCCCTAAATTACGCCATATGGCCAGGTATTGTATCATCGAGCTTTTGTCTATCGCGTCCAATGCATTTTAGTGAGATTCATGCTGTTGCCAGGATCGTTAGGACCTCGCGATTATCTAGGTCGTTTTAGGTCACCTAGGCTGTTTATATCATCCTGTGGTTTTCAGAATATTCCTACAATTCATATATTCCACCTAGAGATACCTAAGATCAATATGCTTAGAACACTAGGGTCATCACAGGATTTACACCCATTCGGATATCTGTGCTTTCTATGGTGTCCTATGTCGTTTTAGGTCTTTTAAGTTCTTTATAGTATCCTGGAGCTTTCAGAACATTCTTAGAATTCATATATTCCACCTGAGATACCTAGAATCTATGGGGCACTCTTAGACCACTGGGGTTATCATAGGATCTCAATGCAGCCTTTGTATAAGCATTCACTCGTGTTAAAATGACACTTGTAGTTCTTATTCCCACTTTTGGAGAAGAGAAACTTGAGTTTCTGTACAAAAGAACAAGACTTGGTGAACGCGAACGTGATTACTTTGGGGAAATTCAGAAGCCGTTCAGGATTCACGCGGTTTGATTAATGGGCAGATTTTCCTATTTGAATCTCCGAAGGTTCGAAAACTTGCAAGCTCCCGCCATATATAACCGAAGAAGAAAGTTGCCCCGGTAAAGTTCAATATCTGCAGAACTGGCACGCGAGCCACGGTGAATGTCGCGACTTGTCCGCGATTTCAGCGATCTGTTTCAGCGATACAAGTTTTCAACGGATCTCCGCGTACAGAGTTTCAACCGTCGAGGCGAACGGTAAACTTTTGGCGGACGAGCCGAGTGATTTTCAAGAGCGAGAACGTCGGATACAGTGAGCTATGTACACACGTTCGTACGTGCCGGAGATCCCCGTGAATTTCTCGAGAACGATTTCTCTATTCTCCTTTTGTTGCGCAGGGTTTAAGCTTGAAGATACTTGTGATGCTGCGTTGGGAAGTGATGTAAACAGTGACAAATTGAAATTTGCGAATTTGAGAACCTTGATGAGGAAGTGGGGAAATGGATTAGGAAGTTGAGATACTAAGAAATTTGGGGGCTTGCTAATTTTCTAGCTTTCCGGGATTTCAGTTTTTCTATTTTTAAATATTCCCAATTTATCAATTTCCTCATTTCCCAATTACCACATTTTCCAATTACCTCATTACACAATTGCCCACTTTTTAAATTATGGAAATGGGAATAAGAATTATAGAAATGGGCGTGGCAATACTGTGTGGGTGGAGCGATGGGCGTGGTATTGCTGCGTGGGAGGGACGATAGGAGTGGTATTACTGTGTGGTTGGCGCGATGGGCGGGGTATTACCGCGTGAGTGGGGTGATAGGCGTGGTATTACTGTGCGGGTGTGGCGATAGGCGTGGTATTGTCATGTGGGTGGGACAATGGCATGGTATTACTGTGCGAGTGGGTGAGAGGCGTGGCAGTATTAAGCGTGGGCCTAGTGGGCGTGTCCGTAATGAGAGTGGGGACAATGGGCCTCATTTACTCAACCAGTAAGTGACTATATAACGAGATCCTACTGTAGTAACAAGAATTTAAGCTTATCACACTCAGAATTATAATAATTCAATTATTATCAGAACGAATTATAATTTTGTGACTACAAAAGAACAATTCAATCCCAATATGTTTTAATATACTAATAAATAGAGTGGTCAAATTTGGTATTAAATCTTATCAATAATTTTTAGTATTTATATTTGTATTTACATAACCTCAAATTTTGTGCAGAATGATATTACAGTAATTAATAGAGCAAACTATAAATTATATAGAAATGAATGGAACGAATTCACGATAATACGAAAACAGTGTTGCCACTGAAATTGCATGGGATTCGAAGCATCCGCTATTTTACTTTACAACGGAAACACATGACGAAGTTTCCGATTGGACGCCATATAATCAATGTGTCATTAACGGCATCGACCAGATCGAATTGGTAACAGGGCACGGATCAAACGGTTTCAAATTAAATGGTCAATTGCGGAAGTTCGTTGACGCGTTTAAGTAGAAAAGTGCTGTGATAAAAATCGTCCACGAAAGCAATTTCGTTTGATCGGCTTTCGTGGCGGAACTTTTCGATAGAAATTCGTAAAAAAAAATACAGCAAACCAAATAGCTTCATGAATGTTGATCGCGTTTATAAATACAGTTTAATTAATATTGGCACTTTAATTTATTCCGTAATTATGATTGATATTTATTCCTGCGGATTTTATGGTGAGATGATGTATTTAATCAAATTTAAAAATTTGTATTTAAATTGTTAAATTAAAACAAATTAAACGATTTTTATTGAAATTATTAATATTTAAGTTGACGTTATCATAAATATCAGTTATTACAAACATGACCAAATATTAATCGATACAGATATTTATTATTAATTCTAACGGACTAGACGTCTTCATGAATGTTAATTATTACGTACGCAATTAAACAAATATTTATTATTAATTACAGAAAACAAATTGTGACGATGAATATTAATTAGTACAAACATAATTAGCCAAACAATATCGACCGCTATAAATATTTATTGTTAACTGTAACGCAGTAATTAAATTTGTCAGAAATTTCCTTCGTCCGTTTGCGTCGTGAAATCGGTTCGTGGATCATTCACACAACAAATTTCCTGGGCCGCACGATAATCGATCTGTCGCTGTTATCAGGAAGCGAGAACTAAATTAATTAGCGAATCGTATAATCGCGGCGTTGTGTTCCGGTGCCTCCGAGAGGGCTGAGCGTCACCGACGTAATTAAATTTATTCGTGTAATCCGTCACCGTGATGATCGAACCATGAAGCGTGTCCTTCGTCAAACCGATTCGAATTCATTTTTACATATCATTATATTTTTTTTATACAAACTCTCCAGCTGTATCTTTAGATGTACAAAAAAACCCTTCCAGGAAACAATTTTGAAATTAATTTTACATCCCCTAATTGTTCGCTTTTATTCAAACGACTATCTGCAGTATTTGGAACTAAGTGTAAATCCTTACTAACACAAGTGCTTCAAATGGAAATTTAAGCATCATACATGGTAGTCAAATTCATAAGATGAACGCAGGTTACCAGATATGAACGAAGAACAGTATTGGCCTTTGACTAATCGTATATTAAGTGTACTATACGGTTATTGCCTCCACAGAAATATTTCAATATCTTATATTACCGCATTCCTGTAACAAAATTCGAAATATTCAGCGGGCGTTTTAATATCCCCGTAGAAGGTCGATAAAGGTTGCCCCATCGTCGGAGGAAACAATATTCAGCGATCTTAACGTTTGTTCCAGCTTATCGTATCCGAACGAAAACGTTCTGAGCGAACGGTTCCGAGTTGCAAAAGTAAATTGAATCCCGTGTAGAATGCAAACTAAACGGTAATGGCGTCAATTAAATTCTGCCCCCCGCGCAGAACAAGTCGTATAACTCCGTTAGATTAATCGGACATTTTACATATTCGTTTCGAGCAATGTACCCACGCTGTTTACATGCTAAAATAATTCATAGGAAGTTGGCCGTCCAGAGAGCGGTTAGAAAGCAGAAAATTACAGACGCAAATGAGCTTCCACCTAAACCTCCGAGGCTGGTTCTCTCGGATTAGAGGAAGCTCTCGTGTCCGTTTTGTCTGAACGACGCGACCGCCATTATGGCTTGCTATTAACGCGCTTTCGTGTTAACATTCTTTAAACCATATATGAAGTGCATGGATATTTTCAAAAATTACTTTGAACATATGAGAAAATTTTTGTTCATTGAGAAAGTTATGGTAGGTAAATTTTGCTAGGGATAATGACATAGGGCAGAAGATAATAGGGAATTGGCCATAGCAGATCTTACAGAGAAAATGTGGAGGGATAGAAAGTAGAGAATTATGCACTATTATGCAAAAAATTGTTTACGTTTCCAGAAAGAAAATTATCTCCGATAATATAGATAATTTTAGATAACTTTAGATGATTTTAGATAGTTTTAGATGATTTTAGATAATTTTTAGATAATTTCTAGCTAAATTTAGGTAATTTTAGATGATTTTAGATAATTTTTGATAATTTTTAGTTAATTTCAGATAATCTCAAATAATTATAAGCTAATTTTAGATAATTGTGGAAAATGTTTAGACAACTTTAAGCGAGTTATATAATTTCAAATAAGTTTTCTGGAAATTAGAATGTGAAATAGTGCTTTACTCTTGGTGTGTCCATCTCGTAGTCAATAGTCGGTGACTACAGCCAAACACTGTTTGATCCATCGATCGGTTCGAGTAGCAGTTACAGTTTGTCATTTACGGTTTGTCGGCACGCGGGCAGCGGCTTTAAATCAAAGTTCAAATAAGATCGACGAGCCGCAACGTCCAGCCGTTTGCATTATTTACCTGTCACGTCTGTCTGTGACTTTCTACGGGAAATGGAAAGTATTTAAAACGCGTTAATCCACGGGGCGACGATTTATCGTCGGTGCCATTTGGTTGTCGTATCAAAAGTCTATTACTCTTGGACACAACGACGTGGCTGCAGTGCAGTGAACCGTGATTCCCCTTTGCATCCCGATTTCTGTCTCTTATCGAGAAAATGGTTACTAAATAACCAGCGATGGTTTATCGTTGGCCATAAAATAAAACAGCTCTGTGGATACTCGAATTTTTTTCGCGCGATACTCGAAGGATTGTTATTTCGTTACTTTTAAATTTGGAAATTGTATGTGAAGCGAGGCAGGTGGTCCGTTACGGCGAGTGGTAGGGCATTACGGATTTGCAGATATAATTCAACAGGAACAACTATCTCAAACGATTTTCAGGTTAGAAAAATCACGAAAAACTTAATATAGAATCTTTCATCATGGATTAAAAAGGTGGACAGTTAAGGAAAGTGGTAGATTTCTACAGATCTACAAATACTGTCCAGAAATGCTTTTAGATGAGGAAGGTTAAGTAAAGCCAAGGAAAGCATCTTGTATTTAGACGTACATTAAAGAGATGGACAATTACGACGAGCGGTAGGACATTTTCACAAATCTACAAATGTAGCCCAGACAATTTCCAGATGAGCAAAGTTAAATAATTCCAGGAAAGACTTAGTATAGAAGCTTCTGACATGGATAGGAGCTTAGTATAGATCCTCGTATGTTGGATGAAAGATATGGACAGTTACGGCGAGCAGGATGACATGGTCCTAGATCGGTAAAAGTGGTACAAGAAATTTTCAGACGTGGAAAATTAAGAAAAACCGAGAGAAGCTTAGTATAGAATCTTCTAACACGGACAGGAGCTTAGTGTAGAGTCTCGTACCATGGATAGAGGGTATGGACACTTACGGCGAGCAGTCAAATGTTTTATATTATGTTCTTTTTATAAGGTCTAGGCTGTAGAACACGGTATGCAGTGGCAGATGAGCTGGT
This sequence comes from Megachile lagopoda, assembly GCA_036983795.1. Taxonomy (NCBI): domain Eukaryota; kingdom Metazoa; phylum Arthropoda; class Insecta; order Hymenoptera; family Megachilidae; genus Megachile; species Megachile lagopoda. The sequence goes on from CM072793.1 coordinate 4,997,517, forward strand.
CTCTATGAATATGGTCAATTAGGTGTGAACCAAAAACGTCCCAAAGGCGTTGCTACTTAAATTATTCCATCACCCTGTTTGGGATCAGTAAACCACGCTTAGGGTAACGGAGTTACTTACCTCGTATGACCACCGTGGTGAAACTAATCTAATTGGGTCACAGTAATGAGTCTATTCGAAGTAACGCGTCACAAACATTAAAATTTGCGAGGGATTTATGTCGACCCAGAAAAATCCCCATTTCCATCCCTTAACTGACCAACCCTTAAAATCTTAGGACATCATTGAGTGTCCTGTGAATACACTCGAATGACTACTAAATAGTATTAATAGAACTGTTACTAGTGACAGTAATTTTGTATTTAGTGGTCCGCCTCCAGAGCCCCGTCGGTGGGGAATTATCGAGCGAGCTCTCATTACGAAAGCGTTTCCGGAGACAGCTACTTGTCGTGCCGTTAAAATTTGGACAGCCACGATCCATTAATTATTAGCGGGGAGTAGAATCCTGTGTGTTGGCAGGATATTAAAGTCTCGAAAGGAACGGTGCATATTGATCGAAGGTTCGTTCATTGAACCCCCATCTTCGCTCGGCTTTTGCTACTTTGGTACCGCTGAGGCATTTACATTTCCCCAGCTGTCGCACAGTTTCGTTCTTCTTCTTCGGGAAGAACGAATACCGACCTCGTTAAAACTTGTACACCGTAGGATTCAAATTAGCGGCCGAGGAACCAGGAGACATCCCAAATGTTTAGCAAAGACCGATCCTAAGAATGAATAATTCACGAACAAAGCTCGGATCTTGATCAAACTTTAGGATCTGTAAATGGCCCTATTGAAACTTCCAATTGCCTCGTGTCTTTCTAGGGAAATTTTGACGACCACTTCGTCGCCATTTTCCCTAGGAATACCGTAACTTAATTTTCTCTCATCAGTTGGTTAGGTGATTTTTGATTATTTGAAAGTATGGGGTTAGGTTCAGTATTTAGGGAGACTGCAATTTCGGGATATAGGGATTTGGGGAAGTAGGGATTTAGGGAACTGGCGATTTAGAGAACTAGGAATTTGGAGGTGTATATAGGGACATAGGGATTTTGAGATATAGAGTTTTTGGGACATGGGGAATTTGGGATATAGGGATTTTGGGATATAGAGTTTTTGGGACATAGGGAATTTGGGATATAGGGATTTTGGGACATAGGGATTTTGGGATATAGGGATTTGGGGAAATAGGGATTTGGAGATATAGGGACTTCAGGTTTGGGAATCTAGGGATTTGGGTGTCTACGAATGTAGGGATCTAGGAATTTAAGATCTAGTAATTTAAGGCCCTAGGGTTTGAAGGTCTAGGGTTTTGAGAATATAGAAATCTAGTAATTGGGGAATATTTGCAATTTGAGAAATTGAAATTTGAAAATAAAAAAATGAAAAAATTTGAGAATACGTAAATTTGAAAACTTGATATCAGTTAACACATATTTCTCCCGGGAAAATTAAGCAGTGCGCTTATTTCAGAATCTGGCGAAATCCAATAACTTGCCGGCGTTTTAATTCATTTTAAAATTGTTTCGGTCCGGAGAGGCTAATTAAAATTAAAGCGGTAATTCCGAGCCGTACGATTGTGTTTTTTCGTGGAAAATGTTCTAAATAATAATGAGCCGCTTAACCAGGTTTATTTCGGAACTGCAGTGCATAGAAATCGATATCCCTGGTGTGTACACAGGAATAAGTAGGGATTTCATATTCCCCGTCTCAGCTTTTATTCGACACCGACTACGATTTCAAATTAAATATTGGAGAAATCAAATATTATGTTTACACAACTTTTCCAACGGTAAAATACAAATTACTTTCGCATCAGGAATCGTGTTTCCTCTTTCTTTAACTGGAACATTTCTATATTTGAAAAATCATTAAATTATAGCTTTCACATAAAACAATTCTGCTTGCACAATTTTTCTGCCAGGAAATGTATTCGATTTTCATTTTTAGTTTCGTGTGTGCCTCACAAGATGGCAGTCGAAAGGAATATATTTCCTATTGCCTCGCACGTCATCTTACCAGACACACATAGTTTAGCAAAAAAAAATATGAAACTTATATTTTTTACACTGTGTATGTCTCACAAGATGGCAGGTGGTAAGAGTATTCTCATTATTGGTTTACATGTTATCTTATTAGCTATGCACAGTCTAATAAGGAAAACATAAGGTTCATAGTTTTTGCACTGTGTGTGTCTCACAAGATGGCATTTGGGAGGAATGTCGCTATTATTGGTTTGCATGTCATCTTATTAGCTATGCACAACAAAAGAAATATAAGATTAAAATTTTTTGGTACTGTGTACATCTCACAAGATGGCAGTTGGTAAGAATGTTGTCAATATTGGTTTACATGTCATCTTGAAAAGAAAAATATAAGGTTTATATTTTTTTGTACTGTACGTGTGAGAAGATGGCAGTTGAGAGAAATGCGTTTCTATTGGTTCACACAGTATGTGCTACCGAAATGGAAGATTGAAATATCGACCCATGACAGATGTGCTTTATTCGTCATGAGCCACGTCAATTAACGTTGACGAATTTATTTAAAATGCAGCAGTGGATTATTGTTCTAAAAATAAATCCGTTGGGACAATCCCGATGAATGTTTTAATACTTGAATTGAGTTCAATTCAATTGAACTGATCGATTTAGAAACTTTATATTACCGATTTACTCGTGTGCAGTGTGCTGTTTCTAGGCTCAGAAATACATCAATTTATGGATTTTGAAATAGTGGAATTTTGGGGTTTGGAGATATAAAATTCTGGAGATTTTGAAGTATGAAATTGAAAAGTGTAAAGCTTTGAAAATGTAAAAATTGAAAAATAAAAATTTGAAAATGTAAAAATTGAAAAATGTAAAAATCTGAAAATGTAAAAATTTGAAAATGTAAAAATTGAAAAATATAAAAATCTAAAAATGTCAAGAATTGAAAATATAAATGAAAAAAAAATAAAACTGGGAAAATTAAATAAAATCCAGGGAGTGAATTTTCTCCAACTTGAAATGACCGTCATTTAAATTTGCATTTCTAACACGACGCAAAAGAAGTCCATAAGCTGGCTTAGGAAACCGAGTGTGTTAGTTAAATCCTGAAGCAGTCTTGCTGGTCGTCCAATTAGTTAGCAGCCGACATTGGACCCGGAAATTACAATGCACTGTCAACGACAGACACAAAATGGAAGCGAACAGCCATACACGAGTTTTGCAAGCGAGCTGGAAGCTAATAACATGTGAAATATCTAGCAACGAAATGACATCGCTGAATATGGGTTATTACTCTGAATTAGCACGTTCCGTTTCGATGTATCGCACGAATAACTTCCACTCCCTGCACGTTTTGCAGTTTATGCGTCACAATTTTCAACAGGCAATAAATAGACGTGTTATTACCTGATACACCGAGTTAGAAATGCTTAAACAGCTATACTGACGAGTACGGAACAATTTAAATTTCTTTCCACGAAAAAGACGCGTTGGATGAGTTACATTGCCTCGCTTTATATGACCGCGATGTTTATCTGCTAAAATGAGTGATTTTAAAATATATTTCTTCTGCATTATTTTATAAAATATTACTAAGAATTTTTGTAGGTTTATTGTCGAAATTTTCTTTAGGCTCATCCTAGGGAATTTTCTAGGTATTAACTTCGTTGATCTACAAATTTTTGTTAGATTCTTCCTAGGAATTTTTAAAGTAATTTGTACTGAATCATTCTAGATTATTTCTAGGGATTTTTGAAGATTTTTCGTGAGGTCTTTAGGTTCATCCTAGGGAATTTTCTAGGTATTTTCTATGAATTTTGCTGGAATCCTACAAATTTTTATTAGATTCTTTCTAGGGATTTTTAAGGCAATTCGTATTGGAGCATTCTACATTATTTCTAAGAATTTTTCTAGATTTTTGGTAGAAATATTCTTTAGGAGCATCCTAGAGATTTTTCAGGGTACCTTCTAGAAATTTTATTCTGATCTCCCATGTTTTTTTAGAGTCCATATAAAATGTATTAAAGTGAAATATGAAAAGAAATAAAAAAGTTGAAATTGATTGTAATTATTATTTGTCACATATTAATTGTTAATTGTTGATTCTTCTGTTGCAGAACCTGAAGAATCAGATCATGACGACGAATTTGTGGGTCGAACAGGTGAGCGACATTAATTTATCCCGTTAGTAGGAACGATGTAAGTAGATTAGTCTGTCGGCTTAATCTCTCGCGGATAAAATTACTTGTCGCAAGAAAATTTTGTCGCGCTGGAGATTAAATTTAATTATTACGACACCACTGAGTTTCGCCAGTTGCGTTTATTATGGAACGACTCACTTTGTTCTTGCTCATTCTGTATTTGCAAAAGGAATCGAAACTTCAGTAGCTTTTATAAGAACTTGCTTAACATTTTTACTAACATTTTTATTAACATTTTTACTAACATTTTTACTAACATTTTTATTAACATTTTTATTAAAATTTTTATTAAGTTTTTTATCAGGAGTTTTATTAATATTTTTGTTAACAATTTTATTAACATTTTTATTAACAATTTTACTAACATTTTTATTAACAATTTTACTAACATTTTCTTAGGTTTTTTATTAACATTTTTGTCAGGCTTCTTGTTGACACGTTTATTGATTTTTACTAACATTTCTGTTAACACTTATATGAAAATTTTGCTAACATTCATGTTAACATTTTTGATAACATTTCTATCACTATTTTAGTCAATATTTTTATGATTGTTTTACAAACATTTTATTAACATTCCATGAATGTTTCATCAACAGTGTACTAACATTCTGTAACGTAAATTTGTAACGAATCACACAGTCAGAAAAATGATGTTTGTCGCAGTACTTCTTAGAAAAATCGTGTATGCATGTAAATGACAATATTTGTTTCTGGCTTCCTTGAATAGTTGACCAATTGGTAACATTGTACTCCATGTATTAAACTTGTACGCATTGTTGGAGACATTGGATGCCAGCCATACAATTCCGCGCAAAGTTTTGCTGTTACGGATACACAAATGGAAAACTTTTCCGCGTCAATATTGTGCGACCATTCGATATTGCCTTTAATATTATTTTCAACTTTTCAATGGCGCTCGTGTCCATTGTTGCTAACAATGTCCAACAAATTTTTCTTTTCATACGTCACTCATTTTTAACACGGCAATATGAAATTTGTTACCGAAGACGGACAAGAACGTTAAGAATTAAAAATTATAACGTACTCCCGTTTTATCGCTGTGAAATATGAGATGTGTGGAACATGTGTCCATATATGAGTTTGTGTCAATGAACTTATGTTAACGAATTTATGTCAATGAATTTATTATATCTAAATGATTCTCGATTACAACCACGTTTCGCCATAATGAACGTATGAGAAAATGGCGGACGCCTCATTTCGAGTGATTTGCAACACAGCGCCTGCTAATTACTTTCCTCGAGCAGCGTGCACCTCAGAGAAATGCTCCTCGTTGCGTTCCGGCTTTTTGCTCGAAAGAATCGAGACAGCAGCAAATGTAATTGAAGAATAATTAAGCGAGACCAATTAACATCCTCATCCTCGTTCTCGCGGACAACTCGAGAAACGTCTTCAAAGATAAATCCCTTTAAATTCGTTAGACGTACACATGCAATTTACGCTCATGAACCTACGAACATTCTCCTACTCCAAAGAGCAAATTAACTTTCCTTCTGAAGAATTTATGCTTTCGTTAATAAACGCTGGCTCGGTTAATGGCCAGGGTAAACAGTTCACCGTGTCGCTGAAATTATTTCCACGAATTTATTACTTCGATACGAAATTTCATCGTGTTTTAATGAAAATATCTTTCTGTGCGTTCATTGTCATTTGTTTGGTAAAATAGAGCATTTGGTGTATATAACGCGTGGTGGTCTAGAGAGTGATGGGCTAACGCGTGGTAATCTGTCGGATGGTAATGTAACGGGTCGTAATCTAACTTTTAAGTATTCTACGCGTAGTAATCTAACGTGCGGTAACCTAACGGGTGGGAGTTCAATGGGTGGTAATCTAACATGTTGTAATCCAATGGGTGGTAATCTGACGCATGGTAATCCAACTTGTGGAAAGCTAACGCGTAGTGATCTAACGAGTAGTAATCTAACGCGTAGTAATCCAACGGGTAGTAATCTAACGCGTGGCAATCTACAACTATGGTAATTTAACGCATGATAATCTAACGCGTGGTAACCAACGGGTGGCAATCTAACGCGTGGTGATCTAACGCGTAATGATCTAACGAGTGGTAATCTAACGCGTAGTAATCCAACGGGTAGTAATTTGACGCGTAGCAATCTACGACTACGGTAATTCAACGCGTGGTAATCTAACAGGTGATAATCTAACGTGTGGTATTCCAACGCGTAGTAATCTAACGAGTAGTAATCTAACGCGCAGTAATCCAACGTGTAGTAAAGTAACGCGTAGTAATTCAACGGGTAGTAGTCTAACGCGTGGTAATCTACGACATAGTAATTTAACGCGTGGTAATCTAATGCGTGGTTATCTACCGAATGGTAATCTAACGCGTGATAATCCAACGGGTGATCTATCGCGTAGTAATCCATCACACGATGTCCCAACCCTTACATGTGACACCGTATCAGAAGACAGCACACAACGATATAACGCACAGTTGTGCTACACATCATCACCTTCCAGCAATATCATAAAATTCGTATGAATTTTAAAGGAGCTGAATGCAAAGGCATTTCAAAGGCAAGAGAAACGACACGATCGCAAAGAAGGAACAGTAGTGGTGAACGTTTGTTTGCTCGGTCGTAAGGGTGAGAAGAGGTGGAGGCGAAGGTTTCAGAGCGTTACACCGAGTCACATTCGTCTCCGTGTGCACTTATGCGTGTACGTGCGCTTACGAGGTATTCCTACCGCGTCTCCCAGCGACACGCCATCCTTCAACGTCGAAACCACCCTCTTTAGCTTCCGACCAAGCTCGTCCCAAGCGTTCGCGACAACCTACCAGCTGCTGTGTTAGCTACAACCGGTTTGTCTTCAGCTACCACTCGCTACAACTGCTACACATGCCGCGCGTGCAATACAGCCTAATGACGAGTGTCCTTACGCAACCCTGAACCTGACGCGTAGGAGGCTGACCCACGGACCTGACATACGGACCCACTTGGTCAAAATAGAAGGGTACCTAGGTTCACACCTATGGTCACCTCTTCAGAACACATTGGGATTCTTCAAGGTGGGCGGTGCTTTAAACCTGGGTCAGCCTACTATGCGCCGGGTTCAAGGTTGCGAAGAGTACACGTTCTTTTGTCTACCCATGAATCAACAGAATCAAACCGAAAAGACATAGCTAATTCCACTTCCACTGTAGATACCGAGTAACTTAGTAACATCATGCGTCTCGCTGCAGAAGACCTGTGCCATTATTTACTGGCACAAAGCAGAGCACCATGGCTTAGGTTTCACAGAAGCTCATATCCAGCAATGATGAGCAAAATTGTGCACGCGTGCCTCGGTTAATTGCGGATTAGAATAATGCGTTATCGATCCGGGCTATTAGGGAAAATCGAACATCTGAATCATATGTACCCTGAGACCATGTCGGAGTTCTCTGATGTGCTTCCTGAGCTAGGTTGACGTGTCTGTGGTCGACAGGTGGTGGAATCGATAAGCCTGAAGAGGCTTCTGCGGCGGAGATTCAGGATCGCGTATCGATGACGGCGTCCATTTTAGCGGCCAGTCAATACATCGGAAATAAATTGCTAACAATAGTAGCTCACCGGTGCCCTCTAAATCTACGGACACGTCCTGACTCTCTTTCTACTTGATATCTCCGCTTCCTCTGTCACCGGTATCGGTTCCTCTTTCTCGCGGACGCCGTCCCTTTTTCACTTTGAACGCCGCCATTATCCTGAATTTCTCGACGCCATTCCGTGCTCCTTGCCCCCTTTCTCACCTTAGCCGACCGATATTCGATTTTCCTGGTCCTAAATAAAGTTGACATACCGGTGGTTCGTGTTTGGATGAAACGTCATTACGAAAGTATTTATGTACTTTATGGCACACTTAATAATAATTCAATGGTTAACATTTTCTAAATTAGTTACTTATTATTTGTTTTTAAAATATTTATGAACTAGTGTTAAGACTGAGATTCCGTTAGCCGCTCGTTAAGTGTACGTTCGTTTAGTACACGCTTTAGTACTCATTTAGTATTTCACTGGTCTTGTACTCGTCTGTTACTCGCGTAATACACGCTGGTTTATTGCTCGTATAGTGCACATATAGTACTCATTTGTTTATTGCTCGCTCGTATAGTACGCATATAGTACTCATTAGTTTATTGCTCGCTCGTTTAGTACACACTGGTTTATTACTCGCTCGTTTAGTATGCGTGTAGTACTCGTCCGTTTATTACTTGCTCGTTTAGTAATGCATTGTTAGTTACATGCACGCCCGTGTATTACACCCTTCATACATGCACACATAGTCACATTAAACAAATATTTTGTATTGATTCTTTGAAATAATTAATACATTCAGAATGGACTCAAATTCGAAGCTGTTCGTTAATTAAGGGTTTCTTGGGTTGCTTGCTTAATGCCAACTGCACAATTTCAAAGCGCATAATGTCGAACGCAGGCAATAAAGTTCCCTTTAGACGAACGTTATTTAATTGTAGCATTTATGATTGTTAGCTTTGTCATACGTGGAACTCGTACAACCATGTGTGGATCCATTATGAACCGTATTATGATCCCTGGAAACTGCATAATTGAAGGAAACCTGTGTCCTGGATCAATTTACCCGACGCTTTATAGACCTATAATGGTCACGTGAATCATAAAGATGAATCACTTTTAAAATCACGACACGAAAACGCAATTAGTATATGTATACATAAGAAAATGATACATGAATGGGATCATAATGTAACACGTGTGCCTCACAAGAAGTCGTTTGAGACGAAACTGAATAATTATGCGATGATTCTAAGTCCCGCCTAAATTACTAGTAAACTATTTGTTATACGGTAAAAATGATGGAAAAATGATACGATGCCGAGGGTAAAAAACAATGTAGTAACTAGTTTATCACTATTTTACTTTCTTATCGAGATACGAAGGTCATCTTGAATTTTTGAACAGCAACGATAAAATTTAACGATGCAATTCGATAGAGTGTTGAACACCGAGTAAAAAATGATTAGAGTGTACAGGTTCAAAAATGACCAGTCCCGAGATATCGTTCTTTAACACCTTCAGTCCCGACAGTGTTTTAAAACACGTTCCACAGAAACGTGTGCGTTTGAGATATAAAAATCGTCCGAACATGAAAATACAGGAAATCGAGAGATATAGGGGTAACAAGGACCCGATACCTAATATCCTCCAGTCAAACGCAACATAGACTTCTCTTGGTTAAAGGGAGAAGAAAATGGCGGCACATCCCGCCATTTGCTTTCAGTCTCGGAAGAACCTTAGGAGGACCCGGTAATACGCAACGAAATAAATATTAAATAAAATATTCCCGAGTAAACGTCCGCGCGTAAATAACAGAACCTTCACCTACATCGCCATTTTCCCTAGGGAAGACCGAGCCCAGTGCCGTATACAGTATCGCCCAGGCCCGCACTGCTACGCTGCATAAATACAAATAAGAATAAACGCGTTCGGAGTGACTCTGCGAAATAGACAGATTTCGCAAATGATCCGATATTATCCAAACAAGACGTCATTTTCTGTAAGGACAATTCAATTGTTGGAGAAAAAGCAAGAAAGCATATCGCTTGTTCTCGTGCTAGTGATTCTCATGGCTATGGAGAAAGTCTGTGGAAATTCGATTGCCCCAAGGCCATTAATTAGTGGCCAATTATCTTGCGGAACGAAACTTCCCTGAAAATTTCTTCGTGAGAGATCCAATCAGAGAGATTCGCTTTCGGGAGTGTGGCGACGCGACGATGGAAAAGCGTTCCTGCATTTTATGCATAAGAGCTGAATTTAATTTCCCGTTTGGGAAATTTGTGCTTTTCTTCGGACTGGAAACGGTGTTCGTCTGTCATCTATTCATTACACATTTGTACTATTCACAATGTCATAATTATGGTTGTAATTATTATTAATGCAATTGTATTATATCAAATATGTTGATCTGCAAAATTTAGAAGTTTGAACATTTCATTACTTCAACACCTAAAAATTTGACAACTTGACCATTTGAGTATTTCAGCTTTTAAAAACTTGACAATTTGAACATTTTAGTATTTCAATATTTAAAAACTTGACAATTTGAACATTTTAGTATTTCAATATTTAAAAACTTGACAATTTAAACATTTCAGTATTACAACATTTGAAAATGTAACGATTTCAACATCTAAACATCTTCAACATCTAAAAACAAATTGATGAATTGAAGAATTGATGAATTGATGAATTGATGAATTGAAGAATTGAAGAATTGAAGAATGGAAAAATTGAAAAATTGAAAAATTGAAGAATTGAAAAATTGAAAAATTGAAGAATTGACGAATTGAATAAGTGAAAGATTGAAATAATAAAAAGACAATTTAAAAATTAAACGATTGAAAAATTGGAGAGTTTGAATCCTTGAAGAGTTGCAAAATTATTTAACTAGAAAATTAGCAATCTGAGAAATTGAATAATTTATATGTTAGAAACTAAAAAAGTTAAAAAATTGCCAAAACGAATACAAAATTCTAAACTAAAAAATTCTAAACTAAAAACTCATTCCAAACTAAAAAAATTAAAACTTGTAAAATCTAAAATCTGCATATTTCCGAACATGTAATTAATTTCATAATTATCGCTTCCTCTATCGGCGAGTACTTTAATCTTTCGATATAATCTCGGCCCGAAAAAATCCTTCCGTTCTATTTACCCCGCAGAACAAAAGAAAACGGAAGGAATAACAAGTCGATATAAAAAGAGAAAATACGAGTACGTGCGATGCAGAAATCGAAGGAAATAAATCTAAGAGTGACCATGCGGATGTTTGCGATCTACAGCGACCTCGAGCTAACGCTTTTTCCACTTTTCTGGTCACCGGGTCACGAAAATGAAACCCGGATTTATGTATTTGTCGACTTGCCGCGCTCAACACGAAGAAACAGGGTGCGTCGTTGTTTTCGCAAGCCAAGTCGATAAAGTCTGTTCCACAATTGAAGCGACCGCTTCTTTGATACATTTTATTCTTTGTTCGATGAAAATATACGGAGATTGAAAAGTTCTCTGAGAACACCGTCTCCGGGATTAAATGTTCCCGTTTTGACAATCTTTGAGCATTCATATTTTTCGCAATAATCAACATTATATTTCAATTTTAATAATGCGTGTAGCAAAATTATTTTTTAGAGATTAATTTATAAGACTGAACACATTCTAATGAAAGTCTTTAAGATTATGTCTTTGAGTGTAGATATGCTTTTTAAATTTATAAATTTTACTATGAACAATTTAGTAATCGCACAATATTAAAAATATTAAAAAATTTGTTTAAGCATGCATTTGATAAAATTGAATATTACCTGAAAAATGTGTGGTTCAAGTTTCTTGTCCTGTATCGCCATTTTGTTTATGGAAGTCCACCATTTTAGATGCTGTGTGTGTCAGCAAAGCAGTAAGCTGAAATATAAATAATTTACAGTTAATATGATGTGTGACAATCTTAATTTTAGTGATAAGATGGGTTTTGATTATTTAAATATACGTTACTAAGTTTTTAGGTTATGTTATGAAGTGATATCATTTCATGTATGTTTTAGGTTATGTTATAAAGTGACATAATTTCAGTTTAGGTTATGTTATAGAGTGATTCCGTAGTTATTGTCAATTGTAAAATTCTGAATAATGAAATAATTAAATTCCGCAGTTATTGTGAATTGTTAAAAAATTCTGAATAAAGAAATAAATTCTGTACTCATTGTCGATTGTCACAAAAATTCGAAATGATGAAATAAATTCAGGAATGTTTGTAATTACGATGTGATTCTAATTGGAATACACGCAATTGTTCGTGATTTAAGAATGTAAATTTATCCGACAATGGTTAGAAAAGGAAAATAATGAGGGGATCGTGAAGGTGTCGTCCTAAGCGTTCCACAGTAAATTTCATTAACCTACTTTCGCAACGATGAAGATTTTAACGGTGAAATTCATTCTTGACTTCACGCTACCACGAACAGTTTTATTTTTACAGCCAGAAGCACCGAGCTTTTGCAACAAACACGCTCCGCGTGTGCGCATATGTGTGCATATTTCCACCTGCAATTTCCATTTTCGCCTGATGTATAACAGAACGAAGAGTGCAATAAAATTCTGCGGGCTTAAACCTTCGTAGAAAGGAGCATTTTTAATATTCATAAATCAGACGCTGAATAAAATTAACCCTTGTACTGCTACGATAGGGTCAATTGTTATCTGAATCTATAAAACCTGTATAACGAAGCATTAAAGTTGGACAAATTTGTTGAATCTTTGAATGGAAACATTTGTGTATATTGCAGAAATAATATTTAAGAATTTAGGAATCGAGGAATTCAGGAGTGTAGGAATTCAGGAATGTAGGAATTCAGGAATGTAGGAATTCAGGAATATAGGAATTCAGGAATGTAGGAATTCAGGAATGTAGGAATTCAGGAATGTAGGAATTTAAGAATTCAGGAATTTAGGAATGTTGGAATTCAGGAATCCAGGAATTCAGGAATTCAGGAATGTTGGAATTTAGGAATTCAGGAATTCAGGAATATAGGAATTCAGGAATCTAGGAATTCAGAAATCTAGAAATTCAGTAATCTAGGAATTTAGAAATGATGAAATTTAGGAATTTAGAAATTTAGGAATGTAGAAATTTAGAAATGTAGGAATTTAGGAATTTAAGTATTTAGGAATTTAGGAATTTAGGAATTTAGGAATTTAGGAATTTAGGAATTTAGGAATTTACGAATTTAGAAGTTCAGAAATTCGGAAATCTAGGAATTTAGAAATCAGAAAATCCACAAATCCATGAATCGATAAGTCCCCAAAGCCCCCAAAGGTCCCCTAAATCCCCAAATCCCTAAGTCCCCAAACCTCTAATACCCCAAATCCCTAATTCCCCAAATCCTCAAATCTCCAAATCCCAAAATCTACATATCCCCAAATCTCTAAGTCCCTAAATCCCCAAATGCTCAAATCCCTAATTCCCCAAATCCTCAAATCCCCAAATCCCTAATTCCCCAAAACCCCCAAATCCCTCGTTCCCTAAATCCCCAAATTCACCAAAACCCCAAATCCCCAAATCCAGAAACTGAAAAATTCAAATATTTTTGAAAGCACAAAAATCGTCCATTTTCAACTCTTCAAATAGAGTACCCTTCTAAAAAAAAAATCCCCTAGTTCCACGCTCGAAAAATATAATTAAGTCGCCTGCATCGCATGGTGCATCACGTGTAGAATACAACGGAGCAGCAAGATACTGTGTTTTTGCATCGCCCCGTTAAGAGAAGCTTTATCACGTTAATATTCGAAATTAGATCGTTAGAGACACCGCACACCAATGCGCTTCCATTACAGGGCCATTTCTAAACCATAACACGCTCCATTGGTTCCAATGCACTGCCACGTTACAAGTATCCTGTTAACGCTCCCGTCGAGATGGTTTTACAGTTATCGATTTGCGGGCCAATATCAGGAATTATACCGAACGTGTTCCTTGATATCGTAAGAGGATATTGAATGAGTAATTTCAGCGGAAACGACGAAATTGTAGAACATGACAACATGAATGTTGGCAACTCATAAATGTACTAATTTACATCAGACCGCGGGTCGGACAACTCGTAACCAGCTTTGATATCCAATAAGACACGCCTCGGTACCTATGTATAATTCGAACGTGCAAACGTAATTTGACGGAAGCAGTTCAAAATGAAACTTCAGACGAGAATTCATTGAATTACAATTTTCGAGTTAATCAATTTCCGTTCAGGTTTGTGAAATTTTGGTAGGAGTAACATACTTCATCGTTGTTCCTAAAATTATACGGATAGAAGTAGTCGAGTATGTTCGAAACCGCGTTCGTTATATGGCCGCGAACCAGTCGACGGTGCGTGGGACACTACCGAGTAAAAAGTCTTAGCGAACGTGGGTCGAAAGGTCAACCGTTTCCGAGATACAAAAGTGTCCGTTTAAGCGTCCGTTTGCTCCCTTAAGTGTCCGTCGCTAACCAGTCCCTGGAAATGGGACCTCGGAGCAGCTTCGAGTCGTGCCGGATATCCGTATCCCACTCGCTCGCATTCTCTCTACTTCCTTCGATCGAATTCGCGGAAGTCACCTCCCCATTTAAGCGTCCGTTCTGTCCGACCGCGGACTCTTAAGTGTACGCTTCTGTACAAAGATTTTTGAATGTTTGCATCATGGCTGACTTTGGCTTCTGTTGCCGCGAGCGATACCTCGTTGTTCATAAACCGTGTTCTGAATGTTGTTCAATTTCCATACATACTTCGCGGTAGATTTCAATCGGTCATCGATCTATCAGCAGAACACGTATCGTGCTCAAAATGGCGGCGCATTGCTCTAACGAAGAAATGGCAGTTACGTTTTATGTTTGACTAATGGGAGTGCCTTAGATGCAAGTCTTTATATGAAAAAACTTGTTATGCAACATATAAATGTATTCATCGTTAATCGGTTAATTCTCAGCGACCGGGATTGCTGATTTAATTAATATAACACAGCTACGTATAGTGTTGAAAACATCGTGTGCAGCGTTTGCAAGTTACTTTCAAACGGACCACTTGCTTTTCGGAATGTTCCAATTTTTCGTACCTCTCCATGAAATCTTGCCCAATTCCACGGCACAATTTTCTGCTTCAATATGTTTCGGTACACGAAGCACGTACATACGTTCCCTTTCATATCCGAATGCGAGCTGCAGGTAAATGCGCGGGCGGGCATGTTTGTGGATGTCGTAGAAGAGGGTGGAAAAGATTTTGTGTCGATAAGCAATGTGCTACCACGATTGATCGCATGGATACACGTGTGGTGAACCATCTCCGGAAATTTGCATCGCAATATGGAAACCTAAGGATGGCGTGCTGGTTGAAAAGGTTATGATCAGTCGGATATATGCACCTGTGCACATATGTGGAAACAATATGTGGGGATTTATAGTTGATCCCTAGTCGAATGTTTGATGTGGATTTTATTACTTAACATCCCTCGCACCTTCTTAGCTTTATATTTCACGCATATTTGTTCGTTTTTATTAATTATTATCGATATTGTTGACAAATTGGAGGTTACAGGATGTCGTTTCATAAATTTGAGGTTAGAGTTTGTATACGGTCTTCATTGTATCTTCGATGTTCATAATTAACATCGTTAGAAAAGTTGAGGTTAGAATCCATCTATCATCTTTATCTATTTATCATCTTTGTTTGTTAATTTCCTATGCAATTGATATTGTTAATAAAGACGTTAGAATCCAACTACCATTTTTGTTTAGTGTTATAATTAATATTATTAATATATTTGAGGTTAAGGTGGTACTACGGTCTATGTTTAACAGACATTATTAATAAAGAGATTGTAGATAACTTTGTTAAATAAAGTGACAAGAAATGAGTGTATACAGTAGACTCTCGTTATATTGCCACTGACATAATTGCAGTAGGTAACAGTCAAATAGTGCATTTGAAAATTTTCTGTTTCCATAGCGTGAGGGTGATAAGTATGTGGTCATATAGCGAGAGTGCATTGTAGCTAAGAAAACGGATCAGTAATATTGTTATATTTTTTGTGTTGGCTGTTTCAAGTCATGGTACGACTACAAGCTGCGATGGGAGCCGAAGGAGTACGGTGGAGTCCACATGCTACATGTGCCGTCCGACCATATATGGCGGCCAGACATAGTCCTCTACAACAAGTGAGTCTGACTGCTTCTTTGTTCTGTATTCTAATTACACCTTCTATAGTTTCTCATTACATACTCTATATACATATAGTAGTGGTACAGCATGCTACTGGAGATATTTAAGTCGCTTGAACGCTCGTTTCTTCCAGATACCATTCCTTCAGATTTTATTTGAAATAATTAACAGAATCAAAAATAGTGCTGTACGTATTTAGAGACATTAACATTTTATCTATTTCTAATTTTATATTTCATATACGTACAAGAAACAGCTTGGTAGCATCATATAGATTATAAAATTAAAATTTGCATATATGCGATATAGTGAGAGTATTGATCCTAGGGTGTTTAGCCTTAATATTATTTAACTTCGTTACCAAATTGACTAAAAATTAACAAAATTAAACTGATAGGGTTCTCATACCTGCTGCAGTAGACTCTTGTTATATTGCCATTCATATTACCGGTTGAGTGAGTTCGCACTGTTTCATAAGCTTCACTAAAGAAAACTGCGATATGTATAACTTGAAAATTTGAAGCTTTGAAATTTCTAAATTTCTAGCTTATTTAATTTGAACATTTTCAATTTCAATTTTTATTCAAACGATTATAAATTCGAACGATTGTAAATTTTCAAATTTCTACCTTCAAAAATTAGACGAATTGAGATTTCTAAACTTGAAATTCTACATTTAGTACTGAGATATCTCTTCCTATATTGCTGACATCGAGAATACCCACTCGACTATAATGGCAATATAAGGAGAGCGTTACCCCTTCTGAAAAGGGGTAAATTGCACTCAGAATTTGGAATTGAACTTTCTTGTTTATATAACAGTTCTGTGCGTGAATATAATGGCTTATACACATTACATGATGGCGAACAAAGGAAAGAAGGAACGAGCGTCCACTCGACTTAATAAGAGAGGTACCATCGTCGTGCATATTGCATTTCAAAGTAGAACAGTCTATTTGATGTCAGAGTGCATCTCATATCGCGACGTCGTCCCGAAAGTTACGGAAAAATGTGAAACTGTTAACTTCGAATTGAACCACGAGCTAGCGCGTACGTTTCAACGACACTTATCGCCATTTCTAATCTGATTCTGGCGGCATCGTTATATTTGGCCGTTTAGTTTAAGTAAACAAAACGAATCTTGTCGATGTACGTACTATTTGTGCTGTTGGATAATATGCAATATATCGAAAGTGTACGTTCAAGTGTATATATGCAATATATGAAGAGTGACGGTTTGAGACACAGTAACTCTCAAACAGAGTTCACTTTATTTAATATAGGTTTGATTGACAAAATTGTTAATAAAGATATTGCAGATATTCATGAAATTAATATCATTTTTTGTAATTAAATTTTTTTCTGCATTAATCTTGCAAATTTACATGCCAAAAATAATGTTATATATATGTTTTAAAATGATAGCTTAAAGTTTAAATAAACATTTGTGGTTAATTGTTAAATTGTTTTAATACAGTAGAATATTGATATTTTCCTGCGTTAGGGGCTCTAGAGGTGGGGCAGGAGTTATACGTATGAGCAAATGTATCTTTTATTTAGGATTTTATCTAGCAACTAAATATTTAGATTGCATTGTATATTGTCCAGTGAAATTGTAATTAAGTTTGTACAGAATTAGTGTAACATGTCAAATGTATATGAACATTGAAAACTGGCGGGAGATTCAAATCCAAATTTAAGAATTTAGAACTTCATAAGTTTAGAAATTCCTAAAGACAAAAATATGAAGGCTCCTAAGTCCAACAATTTAGAAACTCCTAAACTGAAAAATTAAAAAACCCAAAAATTGACAAATTTTCAAACTTCAGACTTTGAAATTATTTAAATTTTGAGACTTGAAAACGAAAAACTCCACGAATTTCTATTAAACAATAAATGCTTTATCACCTACATCAGCACAACGCGCGTACGTCGCAGATTCGTTGGTGGCACAAACCTGTCCGAAAAGAAGCTGATAAATTATGAAAGAAAACAAGGGCAGCCGTGGTTCAAATTTTCACCGTCATATATCATTCTCGCGTGTATTTACACATATTTGCGTAACTTATTAAAAACGAGCGAGAGCCACCGAGCCTGTTCACGAGTCTTTTTCCCTCGGTTTTTGGCTCGTGCTCGACACTCACGGCGAGCTCTCTCGGTAGCCACCGGATAGATTATTATTCATATCGCATGAAACATGGGCGCTGCGGCGAATGTTCGTGTGAATGGTTCTTTACGAACGGGCCTAGGTCACGAGAGATACGTTTTCACTTTGGTAAATGTCGCGAACGACCATCTTGTGGAACCCTTTACGATCGTTTCCGAACGAGTGCTGACGAGCTTCCTCGAAACGTGAAACATCCATACAAACACGAGCTGAAATTATCAATTTTTACGAAGCAGGATCGACGAGAGAGAGTGTGACTGGGTCCAAAATTTGTAACATGAACTTTTTACTTTTTTATTTGACCCGGGGCCCGGTGATGCCTCTCGACGCCCCTGCACTGGCGCGAAAATATGAAAACCGCGAGTCTTTCTCTCGTTCCAAACTAGTTCTTTTTACACTAAGGTGGGTATGTAAAAGTAATTGTGTCTTATTACTCGGAAGTTTGACCACAATTGTGGGCTCCTATTTCGATCATATTGTGGTAAAATAACACTTACTGTGACGATTATGGTTTGTATATTATTAGGAATATTTTGTTTTTTTGTCTGTCCCTAGATTTTTAAATTTATTATCATATTTTTTTTATAGATAATCATTTTATAAGACAGATACACGAGTCGCTGTGTATATTTAATATCGTTAATATCTTCGATGTATTCTGTCTCTTTTTGTAGTTAGGTATATTGCAGAAAATTCGATACTTATCGATAACTGTTATGAACTCATTTCTCATTTCTGTTGGAGGGTACTGAAGTACGCTATTAAAGCGTCTGGTGGGGAGATTGACAGTTATTGCTTTCGAGTGAAACTATGTATTGCAGACTCGCATTATATTGCCTCAAACATTGTCACACCAGTAAAATGTTATTACATTTGGCTATATAAGAAAAGTTCGTTGTATTCAACCATTGCTGAAATTTCTAATGTGTTAAATATATTCTTTAATTTAGAAATTTAGGATTTCGATATTTTTTATTACTGAATTTCTAAATTTTCAAATTTCTAATTTCCTAAAGTGCATTTCTAAATTTTATTTAATTAAAATTATTTAACCCTGCTATGTACAAAAATTCATTAGAGTATCTCGCAATATAGGAAGAGTCAACTACACCGCCTTCTCGTTGCTCCACCGTGATCATCAAATATTAGTATAATTTCCTCATTTAATATTTACCTCAAAACTGCACAACTATTTGCACACAGGCAAAACTTCTCCAAACTTTCTCCCACCATAACAACTCAATTTAACCCGCTTCACCTACACGCAGTTAACTGGTTACGAAGAATACATACTCTACGTTAATAAAAGAAAAAAGTTGTGTTACTTTCATTACATACCAATGTACATAGTAGTAGTTGATAGAATACTATAGTCCCAATATTAATAGCAGTCGCAGTGAAATATGTACGGCGTCCTCTACCAGTCTTCTTTAGTGATCGCTCAGTTATGACGTCCCGGTGAATATTCAGCAGTCGTATCGACGAAATGGTTCATAATACTCATTGTACACAAGTATGGTACGATTATATGATGAATTATATACAAATACACATAGTAGTAACTGATAAAACACTATAGACCCAATATTAATAGCAGTCGCAGTGAAATATGTACGGCGTCTTCTACCAGTCTTCTTTAGTGATCGCTCAGTTATGACGTCCCGGTGAATATTCAGCAGTCGTATCGACGAAATGGTTCATAATACTCATTGTACACAAGTATGGTACGATTATATGATGAATTATATACAAATACACATAGTAGTAACTGATAAAACACTATAGACCTAATGTTAATAGAAGTCGCAGTATATGTGTGGTATCCTCCACCAGTTTTCTTTAGTGATCGCTCAGTTACGACGTCCCGGTGAATATTCAGCAGTCGTATCGACGAAATGGTTCATAATACTCATTGTACACAAGTATGTTACGATTATATGATGAATTATATACAAATACACATAGTAGTAACTGATAAAACACTATAGACCTAATGTTAATAGAAGTCGCAGTATATGTGTGGTATCCTCCACCAGTTTTCTTTAGTGATCGCTCAGTTACGACGTCCCGGTGAATATTCAGCAGTCGTATCGACGAAATGGTTCATAATACTCATTGTACACAAGTATGTTACGATTATATGATGAATTATATACAAATACACATAGTAGTAACTGATAAAACACTATAGACCTAATGTTAATAGAAGTCGCAGTATATGTGTGTTATCCTCCACCAGTTTTCTTTAGTGATCGCTCAGTTACGACGTCCCGGTGAACATTCAGCAGTCGTATCGGCGAAATGGCTCGTGATACGCATGGACGCGAAACTTTTCCGTCGCCAGCATCGGGAATAAAAGTTTCCACGTTTCGGTATGACTTCATCGCAGCTTCGAATCGGGATCGTGGAACTCTCTTCTTTCGCTTAAACTCCTCTGGCAACAGATTCCCCTTACTAACTCGATTTCTCGCGGTTCCATTAGTTCTCCACCTTACTCCTCTTTTTTCCTTTCGACGCTTTGGTTCCTTATTTCTTGGATGGCCGTTGCTCCCTTTCTGGCCGGAATACCTTTGCTCCAGTCCGCTTTTGCGCAGTTGCGTTCCTTTTTCTTTTGCTGCCGTCACATCGAACACAGCCAGCGATTTATTGCATCGCGCTGCAGCGGGGATTCATCGATTGATATCGGAACTAGTGGATACGGGAAAGTGAAATTTGACCAATGGAAGCCTTCGTGAATGCGCTAAATGGGCCGATGATATGTGAGAAATGATGCGACTGATGGATACATTGAAATTTTCCGTTTTGTACATTTATGGACTCGCTTTCAAATTTGTAGGTCTCCTTGCTCACCAATTTTTTAATTCTCATATCTATGGATTTATAAGCTTGCAAACTGGTTGACCTTTGAATACTTGAACTTTTGAATCTTTGAGTCATTGAATTATTGAATTATTGAATCATTGAATCATTGAATCATTGAAATATTGAATCATTGAATTATTGAATGAGTGAATTATTGAATCTTTGAATCTTTGAATCTTTGAATCCATGAATCTTCGAATCCATGAATCTTTGAATCCATGAATCTTTGAATTATTGAATCTTTGAATCTTTGAATGCTTGAATTTTTGAATCTTTGAATCTTTGAATCATCGAATCCCAAACTGAGTCCTTTAGTCCCAAATTTTCCAGTTGTCAAATTCCCTAGATTTCCATATCTATATCTCTCGAAATGTTAATATCCCCATATCCAATTACCCTTACACCTCAAAGTCCCTTAACCCTAACACTTAAACTATCCTCTTCGAAAAGCAGAACTAATGTAATTTACGAAAGACTCTAGAGACAAAATATATAAAGAAAGTTTTCAAGCATTTATCCTATCAGTCACTAAATGGAACGTAAATAAAGTTAAATCTCGCTAATCTCTGAACAAAATACGATGATGCTGAACTTTTCAACAGTGTTTTCGAAGCACAGTTTTCGCCTGCGTACAAACGAGCCGGCTAATCAGTCGCAATCTTCTGGAAATCGATTTCCCGTTAAATGGAATAGTTACTCGAAAAGCATTCGTAAAGGCTGTTTGTATGTACACAGGTGACACAGCGAGCGGTATCAGGAGTGCACCAAACGCGCACTAAGCTCCACTCTCGCGTATTAACGTAATTTAATGCGTGGCCATAATGTAAATCGCGAACATACGCGTATTAGTTACTGTTACGTTAGTATCTCTCAATATGTTATGATTTAGCTAATTTCTCGAGTATACAGGGTGATTCATGTAATTAGGACACTGCCTATTTTTATCGTCATCGTACGAAAAATACGAATTCTTCGAAGAAAATTAGATTTCTGGAATCATACTTCTTTTTTTATTCACATACTTGTAACGTGTGTAGCATGTACAGCTAGGGTCTTGGGAGTCTAGAGATTTGTAAATCTAGAGATTTGGGGATCTAGTGATTTGGAGGTTTTGGGAACTAGGGTCTTGGGAGTATAGAGATTTTGAAATCTAGGGATTTGGGGATCTAGTGATTCGGAGATTTTGGGAACTAGGGTCTTGGGAGTCTAGAGATTTGGAAATCTAGGGATTTGGGGATCTAGTGATTTGGAGGTTTTGGGAACTAGGGTCTTGGGAGTATAGAGATTTTGAAATCTAGGGATTTGGGGATCTAGTGATTTGGAGATTTTGGGAACTAGGGTCTTGGGAGTATAGAGATTTGTAAATCTAGGGATTTGGAGATCTAGTGATTTGGAGATTTTGAGAACTAGGGACTTGGGAGTATAGAGATTTGGAAATCTAGGGATTTGGGGATCTAGTCATTTGGAGATTTTGAGAACTAGAGACTTGGGGGTCTAGAGATTTGGGAATCTAGGGATTTGGAGATCTAGAAATTTAGAGATTTGGGAATTTAGGAATCTAAAAGTTTAGACTCTAAACCTAAAACGAATTTAAGAAACTGAAAATTCGCAATATTTGAATAATCGACAATTTCAAAACTTCCAATTTACAAATGTCAAAATTGAAAAATTTCGCACTTTAAAAAAGTTAGAAACAAATTTTTACATTAACTTGCAAATATGAAAAGTAGATAATAAAAGAAAGTATCAAGTTTCTACATTTCGCCGAATTGGAAGACGACATCGCATAAATTTCGAGATCCGTTAGGTCCCATCGGTTGTCTCCGGTAGCCCATGACGGTGCATAATGACTGATTCATTTTTGATGAGCGGCGTTACGTTCCGGCAGCGTATTATTCACCGTATAACGCGCGCACGCGTTTCGCCATTGTAGGTACGCGGTTAGTGCAGTCGAATATTCAGGTCAGTTGGTCCTTAATCGATATATAAGCGCTCCAGAATGACCTTTGAGCGGTCAAGTGAACCTGTGTGCATATCCGTATGCAGCGGTGTTATCTCGCGTTTCGTACGTGCGCCTGGCACCAGCACGTACCGTCAATCCGAGGCAACGGATTCTCGGGATAGTCGGGAGGAAGAGTGCTCCTCCATCCTGGTTGGTCCCTCTCGACCGTAATAACGCTGTCCTGCCCCATCGGTGTATCCTCGACCGAGCTAACTATGCGAGGATTCACCGAGCATCCGCGAATTTATCCTTTCCTTCCGATCCCGACTGCAATGTCTTTTCCCGATGCGTCGCCATTTCACACCGCCAATTGTTTACGATGGGTAACCGTTATAATGGCGGACACATAGGACGTCCCTTGAATGTTGATACATCGCTGATATCAATATACAGTGGATGGAAATTATACTCTGTGAAAGACTGTTTAACGATGTTATTGATACTTGACATAATCTGGGAGTAATGTTAAGTCTCGTTTTCGTTTGCGTAAATCAAATGAACAGTTTTTCGTCAAAAATTCATGTAATCAGAATATTCGATGGAAATTGTACTTCAATAAGTCGTTGACTGTGAATGTAAGAATAAATTAGTTAATAGAAAGATATTTGTTATGAGTCAGCCATTGCATGTCGACAGCGCATGCGCGAAGCCATAGCGCGCGAAATTCAAAACACGTAACTTGTACTGATTAGTCGTTTAAAAATTCTTCGTCACTTGCAACGTAGAGAATAAATTAAAAATGAATACTATTTGTTTATTCACTGCATCATTATATTGTAACCATTATTCCTAAAAATTTTACATCTTTCATTTTATAAAAAAATTATCAATTTTTCACAACAGTCCTTTGAACAATATTTCTTAAACAGTTAATTTTGAGTTTACTAAAATTTAAGTGTAGTAAAAATTGATTAATCAGAATATTTCTATAATTGCAAATATCGTTATGATTATTTACCAACAAAAATGTAAAATTTGACAGCGAAATCAATTTTCTTAATCATTTTCGATACGCCGAAGTTCGAGTAAAAATTTCAGCGACTTTTCTTATTAAGGCGTTTGGTTTTCGCTCCGATAATAGCTGTCCTACTTTTTCCCACAGATGCAGCAGCTTTCTTTACGATCGTTCCGCTCGTAACCGAGTTTTTACTTCTCTGTCCTAGATGTACAAATTTCTGCAAACTTGCCAGTTCGAGGGGTCGACCTTCGTCTTGACACGTACACTTATACCGTTTATTAATTTTCCTTAATATTTGGGAGCCAGCGACGAGAGCTTTGGGAAAAATAAAACTGAACCGTGTAAAATGGAACGGGAACTTATTTGTCCCGAATATTTCTGTTTGTTGATATCGGTGATAATATTGTGAAGGCATATTGTTTACGAAGAAAGTTCGAATCTTCAAATTCGAATGTTCAGAATTTTCAAGTTTTCAAATTTATAAATTTAGAAAGCTAGAATTTCCCAAACTATCAAGTCATCAAGTCATCAAATTATCAAATTTGCAAATTTTCAAATTTGGAATTTGGAAAATATTCACATTTAAAAAACTGAGCAGTAATTTTCCTACAACATGATGTAAATATATCCGTGTATAAAAATACGAAAAAGATTTGAAGACGAACTCTTTACTATTAATTGAAAGTATCGCCATCTTGTGTATACAGTTGCCATAGCAACGCCGCGTGGCGCCATCTTGCGACGCAGTTCTCCCTTATTTATGCTTACACTTCCAAAAATATCGTGTTTTTCTGCGCGTTCTCCGCACAAAAACATTGAATTATCATAATTATAACGGTACATTAGAAGTGAATTGATTTATTAATGCCGATTCATGTAGAGATTGAAGGTATCGTTTAACAAAGTAGCAATTTGTCACGAGGATAATGGCACGCTGCCGATATAGCTCCACACGGCTTACGTAGCCACCCTAAATAACCATCTGTAATTACAGTTCCTAGATTAATGGCGGTAATGTTAGGGCAGTCAAACGTCATCCTTTGACTAGCCTCCGACACGTCAATGAGAGCTAATGGCAATTTACATTATTTACGTCACGTGAGTCGATTAAACTTTGAACTGTAAATTGATTACATTCTAACTGATGTTATGCCGTTTGACTGCTAGCAACGCGTGCCATGCTGATTCCCATATATGCACGATTATTATTGTACATACGACATCATGTTTATTTCACGTTAATTTAAATTGTTTTCCAGTGCTTGATTCGTTATGAAAATAATTGAAACTCGTTTCATCGTCAGCTATTACAAAGCAATGAGCATTTAGAAGTACTGAATTCGATGTAAAAATGATTCACTGGTCGTGTATTAAAAATGCAGTACCAGTTCATACCACGGAAAGTCGTTTGTGTTCACTGTGAAAAAAGAACCGCAATTAAGCCGGTAACGATAAAAATTCCTGGCATAGCGGCGCTTCGATTACACGCATACGAAAATGGTTTCGAGGCACGTTTCAAAGTACAAAGTAACGTTGGCGATAGTTGAATGTCCGTTTCTCACGAAACGTGCCGCCATCTTTCAAGTTCTCCGTGCGATCAATCCCGCAAATTTCGAACGCATTTAATCATAAATATTCATACGTACTCGAGGCGCGAGTAGATGAGCAGTTGCGAAGGGAGAAAGGAAAAAAGGAATCCGTCGATATCGCGTCATTTTAATTAAGCCACGTGTCGACGGCACACCGACGCTCTTCATTATCGTCATCGTCCTGTTCCGTTGTTTCCTCCGAGGAAGACGAACACCCATTTCGCGTAATAGTGTTCATTACACACCTACGGAAGATTCTTGCATGCATTAGCGAGATGAAAATCACTCACGAGACTCCGTTCGTTCCATGCTCCACTTTCGTCGTTGTCCTTTTCAGTTCTCACCGGGCCATTCGAGAACCCCTCTCGCTCGATTAAACGTCTTCCACCTTCAACACCTAACGTTAGTTAACTTGTTAAGACATTAGGTGTCAACAGCAAGCATCAGGGTCATCAACAAGCACATTTGACTATTTTTATCGTAAATGTGGACTATTTTGGGACAAGCAAAGCTTGTATTTCAAATATTTTTAAGGTGTTTCAGTATTTATTTCAAATATTTTTATATTGTAGAGTTGAAGTAAGCCGAAATGAACTTCAACTTAACCTAACTTCACCTAATCTTACAATTTGAGTAGAACAGATACATTTCACAGTTCAATAGCCTGAAGTCTGTTAAATATTTTTAGGGTAACACAGTATTCATCTAAAATACATTTACATGCTACAGTTGAAATAAGTCAATATGTGAACAATGCAACCTTCAACTTAACCTAACCCAGCCAAATATTTCAACTTCAGTTCAAGAACAGATTTGCACAGCTTAACCTAGTCTGTTAAATATTTTAAAGATCTAACACTAGTATTTCTCTGAAATATGTTTGCTCTACATACAGTTAAAATAAGCCTAACAAAAGTACCGTTTGCACCAAATTATGTATTTAAAATGAAAGTAAAAATGTTCATTTTTAAGTGTGCTCCGAATAGGTTCTCTTAAAATAACCTAAAAAGGATGCATATTTTCAGGTTGAAATATTTAAAAATATTTTCAAGATGCTGATAAAATAAAGTTAAATGCTGACGGTTAATTTATAATGGTCACAGATGTATGTCTTTTGCAGCACCTGCACAACGTATGCCTGGATTTAAAATAAAAACACTTCGTCCAAAGCTCTCTTCGTTCCAACACTTCCTTTCATTTCGTTGAATACACTTTAGAGTAGTTCTGAGTATCCTGAAATGTACCAGAATGTGGTCTAAATACTAGATGATCCGTGGAACGAGGTGTGTAGCCTCTGTTTGGACCATTTGCTCAGGGACGCTTACAACAATGGCGACCATTACTGCACGATGGAATTCATTACGCAATTTATGAGAAAATCTTTTGATGTTAGCAATATCGTCTTAGCAAATCAGCTTTTGTTCAACTGATTATTGTTACAAAACCGAAATAAAGGTGTCGGTGGAGTCTTTTAAGGCGTTGAAATAAGTAAAATTACACGTTCCACAGGATGACTTAATAGTAACAAGTCTGAGTTGTCTGCTTCCTTTGACATTATTTCTTGTTGAATAGTTTTGTACTTTCCTCACTGGGAAATCCCTAATGTAACTATATTTCACATGACTTATAAACTCTGGTCCTCAGAAATGCAAACTGACACCCAAAAATGAGCTGGTTCATGCAAATTGAACCAAAAAATAAGAGTATCCCTAAATTGTAAAATGGCCTCCAAATTCCAAAACGATCTCCCCAAAATACAAACTGAACTAAAATCTGGTCACATCCCTAAATTGCATGACCCTCCAAAATATAAAATAACCCACCAAAATAAAAAATGACCCTCCACAACACAAAATGGCCATCTAAAATATAAAATTACGCCCTCAATGTAAACAGATCACCTAAAAATGCAAATCCCACCCTTATTTTACAAACAAAACGAAATTTTGTTCGCAGGTTGCAGATTAAAAGCACAGATTAAAATTTAGCGAGCTTAAAAATAAACCGGAAGCCAAAATTTAATCTATGCATGTTCCTAGCTCGTTTTTGTCGTCACGCGCGTTAATACCATCGACTTATTCAATATAATACCTATAATTCATCGTACTTAATGCGTTTGCTCGGTATATTTATCGATTACTTTGTGAACGTGTCTGAAACGTAATAAAGGGGTTCAATGAATAATTTTTCATTTGCCGAAGTAAAGTGGAGCCGACAGCAGGTTTTAATTAACTTCGTTAATTTCGTTTTAAAATTGCTTCAAAACTTCTGTTGGCTACGGGGCTAAATAACTGATATTACTAATGATTTAAAGAAACTAATTTGTAATTTGTAATAATTTGTTTATCCAGATTTTTTCCGTTGCAATGAATGTACATTCGTGAAAAGAGATATTTGCATTTTGTATTGTTGTGAACCGATGTATAAATATTCAGGAGGGTTGAAATTTGATTTATAAATATTCAAACAAATATTGGGAACCATAACCTAAAAATGGAGTTACGTATCTTACTATTTGCAGAATTTACATGTTTTGCAAATTTTGTTTCATTTCAAATTTTCGACTTTCTTTTCGAATTTAATGTTCGCGTTAGAGATGTTTAAAGTTACGCAGAAATAATTTATGCAGATGACTGATTGAAATCCCTCTGGCGGCAAATACGGTAATTACTAGGAATTAACCAATATGTACAACGTTCAGTATCATACTAATCCAACAAATTCAAAATAAAGAACATAACATATTTCACAGACAGAATTTTCAGAAGAGTTTAAATCTGATTAATATGGTGACTCTTTTACAAAATAGTGCCATGTCTCTTTGTAGAATACTCTTTGTAAAATAATACTGTTCCAACAAATAAAAGATATACTAAATGTGATAACTATAGTACTAGATTATGATTGTATGTCCACGATGACTATAGTAAAGTGTCAAACGTAAAGTTCGTCTGCTCGAGAAATGTGAAATGGCGGACCGCGGCGGTGAAACACGCGCGTCGAAGATGCCGAAATCTCGGGAAACATAGTAACACGACAATTTCTTCCACACCGATTACTGTTTCTATGCATACGCGTGTTTTCGACGGGGCACGTTCATCCGTTACCGGTGCGGAGAGAAATGGACAGTGTCGATAATCGCGTATCGTTGAATAACCTAGAAAACGGCACCAACCTCGCTTTACGGGCGGAAAACCTTCGCGGAGTCCTGGGAGAATTGCGAAAAGCTCTGCGAAACGAGAGACTAAATCTTCATCAGGAAATAGAAATGACGATATTGCAAAAGTTTATCGCCCGGAGTAACTACGAAAGTTTGTCAGGTTATTCGTTACCTCCGCTTTCGAGACCTCTTTATAAATCGCATTTCGTTTCAAATACAAAATACACTGCTTCACCGAAAAACTTTATTCCTCTCAGATTTTTCTTCGAATCATCTTATTTTTATTTAATTATTCATAACGTATTCTCATTTTATTTGATATTTTTACAAATATTTTTTAAGAGAGATAATTGCAATTTTTGTATCTGGATGGCAATTTCGATATTTATTGATGATCTATATCTGTTTGTATCTTCCAGATACTTCATTTTTGTTAATAAAAATAATTTAGAAAAATAATTGAAATGATTTATGTAATGTGGTTATGAATAATAATGAGATTGCTTCTGTTACTAAGATCAAGTAGACCCACTGTTATATTAAAAATAACACATATAAATAAAATATATTAAAAGTAACACATATAAAAAATAACATGCTACATTAACATGTACTTAAAATTCTTAAATAAATTGTACTTGATAAATGGTACAAAAATAATTCAGGAAAAATGAACCCACAGGTGCAAGAGGTAACCCATTTCTGACGGAAACTGAACAGACTCCAATCACTCTTTCAAAATTGCATCGAGTTGTACACCCAAACGGAGTAAGTTTCATTTGCATAGCGTTCCCCAGATTACTATAACAGTAATATCCCTACATCCCCACGCTTTAAAACTACCATTTCCGTAGAAAGTGTCTTATGACACGTTGGGTCCGAAAGTGTTACCAAGTGATTGTGGTCGAGTTTGAGCAAAATCGCTATTCATAATTTATCACTCTATTGTACAATTTACTTTCATCATACAATATCTCTTAAAATCTGATTTGTGCTCTAAGATATTTCCGTGGGGTTTCAAATTATATTTCAAGTGACATTTCAAGGTATAATATCTCAAGTGATGTTTGAAGTTATAATAATTGAAGTGTCGAGTATAAAGGACGTATTGATACAAATAACACGATAGTTGGGAAGTTTATAGTAATTGTTCTCGAAACGAATGATCAGGATACACTGAAGATGCAGCACCTCGCGTGTCTCGGTAGTTCGATGTATCAGAGACTCATCGACGAACTACAAGATGAACTGAACTCGTTGGAGCAGCGTCTTTCAACGGCGACGTCGTGCTCTTACAAGAGGAAAATTTACGACCTCGAGGCAATCTGCTCCGCTGACCTCAACAGACTGAAGTCCAGGTTCGTGAGGTCCCTGCAGCCCTTCGGGAATACGATTCAGTCGATCGAGCAGCTTCCTTCGCGAAGAATCAAGCCAACGGGTTGCCGATGTACTACAAAGAAGCCCCCAATGGAAGGAGCTTTCCCGAGGAACACCAGATGCGCCCGATCGATCGCTACACTACGATCCAAGTATGACAAAATGCTTGCAATTGCTTCGACAGAAATTTCAGGAAATTTCGTTCCGTTGTTACTTGTCGTTTAGTATGTACGGTTGCTCGTTAATAGCCCGTTACGTAATTCCCCGTTGCAAACGCACCGTGTTCCAGTGCGCTAGTCACGTAATTGCGTCGATAAGTCAGGGACGGATTTGGAGATTGTAGGACCCTGCGGAGTCTCCTTGATACTTCTCGAAGTAAATTAGGGACTTATTTGATGGTAGAATTATTGCATCTGTTTTCGACCGAAAAAGCACAGATCCAGGAGTTGCTGATCGACTTAAAAGAAGCTCTATCCCCACCGTGAACATTTACATTTCAGAAAATGTAATTTCCACCGATACATTTCGGCAAATAATAATAACGACAAGAACAACTGCTTCGCGCTGTCCCACTCTCGAATTCTCTAGG
This sequence comes from Megachile lagopoda, assembly GCA_036983795.1. NCBI lineage: Eukaryota > Metazoa > Arthropoda > Insecta > Hymenoptera > Megachilidae > Megachile > Megachile lagopoda. Next base: position 5,028,195 of record CM072793.1, read on the forward strand.
AACTATAGGTTAGGCTAGAATTTCCATAGTCCCTCATGGTTCCTAAGACTACTAGATTACTTATATAGCCATAGTTTCGGTCTTCAGTGCCTATAAGTTCGCTAGGATCTCCACAGTCCGTGGTCCTTTGGATCCCTAGGTCCTACATCCCCACATTCCCACACGCAGGTACTCGGTGCGTGGTAATTCGACGCGTGATAATTCGACGCGTAGGTATTCGGCGCGTGGTAATTCGATATGTGGTAATTTGATGCGTGGTAATTCGACGCGTGGTAATTCGACGCGTAGGTATTCGGCATGTGGTAATTCGACGCGTGGTAATTCGACGCGTAGGTATTCGACGCGTGGTAATTCGGTATGTGGTAATTTGATGCGTGGTAATTCGACACGTGGTAATTTAACGCGTCGTAATTCAACGCGTGGTAATTCGACGCGTAGGTATTCGGCGTGTGGTAATTCGATATGTGGTAATTCGACACGTGGTAATTCGACGCGTGGTAATTTGATGCGTGGTAATTCGACGCGTAGGTATTCGGCGTGTGGTAATTCGACGCGTGGTAATTCGATGCATGGTAATTCCACGCGTGGTCTAATTGATGTGCGAGCCAATATACCGAAAATGTGAGGCGTCCATTTTTCTATTCTGACCAATCTCTTCTAACGTCATCCTCACACGCCAACTCGTTGGCATCGATACTTCTAGTGTCAGATATTAGTGCATCGATTTCTACTTACACATCAGTATTATTACATCAGAGTACTAAATCAGTAAATCAGCATTTATCAGTATTAAATATTGTAGTACGAAAGATTTTGTCGAATTTAATTGAAATAAATGACTATTATACAACTGAAGTTTGAACGTACATGAATACTTTTGATAGTCTTTAAATATGTACATACGCCATTTTCGTAGAGACATCGTTTCGACGGTTATTCCTTGTGGAAGAAGTAAAGGTGGTTTGATAAATTTTTCATAAGGTCCTGTTGTATATCGAGTTTCCGAGAATTTCAAAGTAAATACAGGAAAACGTCACGTTAGGATGAAATTCAAACGAAACGTATCGAGAATCTGGCTAGATTTTTCCGATGAATACAGAAAAGAGCCACGATACCAAATACTTTTCTCGAAACGTTATATACCCGGAGAACGAACGGAATCAATAAAATCTTATCAATTTCCTATTGATTCCCTCTGTAGGTGCCTCGGGAGAAGGAAAATATTATTCGGACCTTTATTTCAGCTTCAAACAAAGCGAATAATCTTTTAGCTTTTAAGAATACCCATAGCCTTAAGGTTAGGTGCTACGTAAGGATTATGGCGCTGAAATTTTAGTTTTATATCGAAATTTTGAAGTCTTTAAGTCAAAATTGTAATTTAGATATTTGGATAACGTTATCAAAATTGTATCAAAAATTTCTAATCACTTCTCCCACTTTTTCTCACAACAAATAATATGTTATAATATCATTTTATTAAAAGAATATTTTTATAAGTCAATTTCACACAGATCAGCAGAAGTTAACAGCAATCATCGTTGGATAATTCTTGTTCACCCGCAAAGATACAGCGACAGTGAAATGTACAGCAAAGATTACAAATCTCCAGATCAAAGATCTCTCGAAAATTCTCAAATATACACCAGCGATTCCGACAGTAACTGGAAGATCAATAACAGCGTCACCACCATATTTTCCAAAGCAACTCGCACTTTCTTTTAAAAAACTCCTTCGAAGATCAAGAACCTTAAAAAATTTCATTTCGACCATTCCATCATACAGTCCAAACTTGATAATTCGTTAGAACTCGGAACTTCTGTATTAAACGTCGGGGAGGAAGAAAAAGTTTCCACTGTATTCACTTTGGTTAGTCTACTTTCATTTTACAACTAAATTTATTTACTTTCTGTGCTGAATTAATATAGTTTTGCTAGTTTACTTGAGTTTTAACTTAATACTTAAGTATGGCGGCCATTTTGATATGATACAAACATGGCGGCCATTTTGATATGATACAAATATGGCGGTCATTTTGCTACAAACATGGCAGCCATTTTGATACATTAAAAATATGAGGAGGCTCAGAAATGTTAAAAAATTTGTACTTAAAACAAAAAGTAAAAAATAATAATTTTTGTTTTCCTTTTGTTGCAGTAATTTGTCCAATATATCCTAGTGTCCAAGAATTTCCTGTCTTCAAGAAATCATCGAACGTTATTTATTGTTTATAAACTGTTTTATTTTGAACTGTGAAGTGTTTTATTTTCGTGTACCAGAAAATTGACGAAGGGGGAGCATGTCGTAAAAGAGAAGAAAGGAAACGAGTGAATTTCGTACGAGTCGTATAAGATGCCGATGGAAAAAGAATCGCGATCACGTTTTATATTGAGTTATCTCGGAAAGTACGTACTGTTCCGAAAAAACGGCTCCAACATCATACGGACACGCGCAAACAAATATCAGATACGCGCAATAAAATACAGAATTAATGTCTTTTTTAGAGGCGCAGCTTTAAAACTAGATCGCTGATTGTATTTTCTGCATACAATGCTATTTTTATTTGTGATATGGACAAAATGCAGGTCCAAGCGATAAAAAATGGAATTGTAGGCGCCATATATTGGGATGCTGGTAAAATGAATGTAGGACAAAACTAGTGCAAACGCAGAACATTTGTTGAATGCATATTTTCATTCTGGTTTGTAAGTTTATGCGTATCGAGATTTATACGTTTTCAAATTTTCTGCTTTTCGATTTATCGAGTTCACAAATTTTTATATTTATGTATTTTATAGTTTTCAATTTATTAATATATTTACTCAAATTTATTGATTCTCAACATTTTCAAGTTTGCACATTTTACAATTTTCATCTCAGTTTATAAATTTACTCATTAACAAATTGCACATTTTACAGTTTTTATTTGTTAAAATTAACATAACCTTAATAAACAATACCTTGCTTCTCAAACGTTTCTCCCTCACCAAAATTTAACTTAATTTTAAAATTATGCTACAGTACCATAATTTTGATAGAAATCAAATCAGTTTGATAAAAATCTTTCTTTGTCAAATGTATAAATGTAACCTTCAAATATGTATTAGGTTATAATTCGAACTCAAAGTTAGGCTAAGTATCTTAAAATTTGCCTAAGATACCTTTAAACTATAACTTGCGATTTACATTCGTTCTGACATGATTTAAGTTTAAATAACTTAAGGACATTTGAAACCACAAATAACAGAAGTAAGAAACCACCGTTTCCATTTATCGCCGAATAAATACGTTCTGAGAGATATCTAAAGTGATCCGATACAATATAGATGACCTAAAACAGATTGCAAGGTAAGGAGTTAATGCACTCTACAAATTTCCTCCCGGAGCATGGCGGACACTCCGTATAATTGCATCGCTTTACTCGGCGGCGAAAAAAGAAGCGATAAAAGCGGTATTCCGTTGTCAGGCTGGCAGAGATAGAAGATATTCTCTTCCAGCGAGAATATTTCATAGAGAGTCGAAAATGGGCTTCGTTCCGTAATCCTCGCGCCCGTGGGTGGCAGTCTCCGGTGTTCCGCCATATCCGGCGCGGCTCTTCTGAAATTGAAAACGAAACGGCGTGTCGTCGCGCGTGCTGAGTGAAAACGGAAGGAAAAAGGACGAGCAAAGAGGAATCTCGAATTCCATTGGAGGTTCACTCGGCCTAGCTGGTCGGTCATTCGGAAAATCTTCGTCTCCGAGTATCGACGAGCGTTTCACTGTTCCTCTACGACAAAAATAGTTTTCGCCCGACAGTATTATTCTCTCGCTTTCGACGAATACAACTTACTGTCCTTCGCAACTGCGTTCCGATATTTTTCAATGTCCACCTTGCAAACTTTCCTTATCGACACTCTCAGTATGCACGCAACCGACCAAATTTATCTTTTTCCACCTGTTATTTCGCATTTGTATTTACTCTCATGTCATTTTTATGAGCACATATGTATTACATGAGACTACCGCCATCTTGAATTTCGTTATTGAAGACCAGCTGACTGCTAACAAACGTAACCTTCAAAATTACAACTTTACAAGATCTTTTGAAGAATTTATAATGTACTATGGGACCTAACCTATAAAATCATAATTATTCTTCTATACAATTCTTTGAAGAACATATATCCTCATATGAAGACCTAACCTATAAAATCATAATTACTTTTCTAAAAAATTCACTGAAGAACATATATTCTCCTATGAAGACCTAACCTATAAAATCATAATTATTTTTCTAAAAAATTCATTGAAGAACATATATCCTCATATGAAGACCTAACCTATAAGATCATAATTTTCTGAAAAATTCATTGAAGAACATATGTCCTCCTATGAAGACCTAACCTTATAAAATTATATTTCTTTTTTAACAAAATTCTTTGAACATATAACGTTTCTCCACAAAAACATAACCTAAAAAATTATAGCTATTATGTGACATTCTTCTGATCCACAAATATTTCAACAACCTCCAAATTTATAATATAACCTCTTTGAGACAAATGAGTTTCACAACATAACCTGTAAAATAACGAAATAACTGCTCTGTTAAATTTCTATTAAATTATTCTGTAATAAAATTATTGACTAACTGTGCAAGTTAATAAATTGGTTGTTACGACCACGTGACTAGAGGTACGGGATTTGAATGCAAACGCGGGAAATTCAAATTAGGAGAAAGGGAGCGTGTTTCTGTGAAGAACAATAGGGCCGGTAATTCGTGAACAGATGGCTCGAAACTAACAGACATCGTCTTCGTTTTCACAGACGCGATACAGACAGACGGAAAATCGGTCAGGGTGTATTAGATTCTCCGCGTAAGCCTTTTACAAAGGTAGAGAAGCGGGTAACAAGAGGAACAAAGCGGTCTGTCTTTGTTCGATGTCAAACGGACGAATATACAATGCTAGTTTGAAGTTTGGGATGTTACTTGTTAACCTAGCCTAAGCTAAATACATGAGTATCAGGACTTCTATAATGGTTTTAAATTTTTCCTTGTTAGATATTACTAGAGATATTAGATGTTAGATATTATTATTTGGTTTGATGTATAATGAAGACCATAACCTTTTTTTAAGGCTGTAATCTAAAATTTCCGAAACTGGAGGTCAGATCGTCTCATTACAAGTTGTGTGGAATAAGTACATATATAAATATGAAATAAGTGTGCTATATTGCAGATATTGCAATTTTTAAAATGTAGATATAAGTTATATGTTTGATTGGGTACATGACAAATTTAATTATGTAAATACCTTGAAATATGAAAATTGATAATTTGGGAAATTGACAATTTGACAATTTAGAAATTTGATAATTTGGAAATTTGACAATTTGACAATTTGAAAACTTAGAAATTTAGAAACATGTGAATTTCAGAACTTTTGGACTTGGAAATTTGGTAATTTGGAAATTTGGAAATTTGAAAGCATAAAAATTTTGGAATTTGAAAATTTGAAAATATGAAAATTCAAAAATGTAAAAATATTGAAATTTGAGAACATAGAACATGTAAAGACGGGATAAGATAAAAAAGTGAGACTTTAGTGATTCCTAAAAAATTCGATAATCAAGAAGAATCTACGGAAATGAGGTATGAAAAGGTGTCCGAATAAGCAATGTAGTGGAAGGCTGTTTCAATAACGTCCAGCTTTACTCAGGATTCGAGGCTGAATCGAATCAACGACAAAGGTTGAACGTCGTGACCATTTCGACAGTGTGTATAAGCCTGGTATCACGAGCGCAGGAACTCGATTTTACGGAAACGTGTCGTAGGACGAACTGGTGTCTTCCAATCGAAGAGATTGCTTCTGGCTATATGTTCGCTTGAAAAATACTCGTGTCGTTACTTGAAAATCCAGATCCTAGTCTCCTGTTCGCGGATTTCCACGACCTGGTATTTTTCACTGAAATATCACCTGAATCGCTGCTGATGTTCTCGTTGATCTTCTATGCAAATGATCGTAGTATGATATACCGAGGTGTAATTGTAGATCTAGTTATATTGCAGCTTATGAAAATTTTAGGAGGAATTGTAATTGCAATTTGTACCTTCACAAATTTCTAGATTTCCAACGTGTTAACTGTCTGATCTTTTATTTGGGGAGTTTTTAAGTTTTCAAGTTTGCAAGTTTTCAAGTTTTCAAGTTTTCAAGTTTTCGAGTTTCCAAGTTTTCAGGTTTTCAAGTTTTCAAGTTGCGAAGTTTGCAAGTTCTCAAGTTTTTTAGTCTTCAAGTTTTCAAGTTTTCAAGTTTTCTAGTGTTCAAGTTTTCAAGTTTTCAAGTTTGCAAGTTTTCAAGTTCTCAAGTTTTTTAGTCTTCAAGTTTTCAAGTTTTCAAGTTCTCAAGTTTTTTAGTCTTCAAGTTTTCAAGTTTTCAAGTTTCCAAGTTGTCAAGTTTTCAAGTTTTCAAATTTCTCAAATTTTTCAGTCACCAATTTTCAAGTTTTCTATCTGAGAATTCTCATATTTTTTAATATATACTCTAGCACATTTTCAAATCTGGTGGTTCCTAATTTTTCAAATCTACAAGCATTCAAATACATTTAGAAATTCTTAAATTTTGAAACTTAGAAGTCCAAAAATTCTTAAACTTCAAAGCACAATAACCCACAAACCCTCAAATTTTCCTAATCCATTTGAAAATTCTGTCCATCTCTACCTCTCGTACGGCCATATATCGGGACTTCCTTGTTGCACCTTCCAACTTGTAAATAACATTATTATAAAAACAATTACAAATATGACCAGTGAATTTACATAATTATAAAAAGATTATTAAAAATGTGACCAATAAATTTATAAAATTATTATTCATTATACCGAGAGGTTTAAAAATAATTTGTTGTATGAGCATCATGACAGTAATACGATTTCATACTTCTTTGAAGATAAACGGGACTAAATTGTTATGTGTATTGGAAAAGTGCGTACAGGTGTATCCATTTGGTCGAGGATGAAGGAGCCAATAGAAGCAGCCTTTCCTCATCGATAGGAAACTGCCCGCTTTAACTGGCCCGTCCGCCTTCACGAGCTAACTATAAATTTTTCTTACGGTCCAGTCGACCGATCGTTTGCCCTCCATTCTGCTTCTCCATTTATTTCCGGTGATGTGTGGCTTACACGACTCCACCCTTGTCCCATAATTCGTCTATTTACGAGCTTATCGCGACACTTTTTAAGCATTCTATTTCTTGTCAAGGTTTGTTTCTTAACTTTTCGAATTTTGGGATCAAAGGTAGGAGCTAACGTGATCTAATTTAATGGAGTTATTTTCATATTTGGCTGTTTTGATACTTGGTTGGGTGGTCATTTGGACATTGGGTATTTCGGTATTTGGTCATTTGGATATTTGGTCATTTGCAGATTTGGTCATTTGGATATTTGGTCATTTGCAGATTTGGTCATTTGGATAGTTAATCATTTGGGTATATGGTCATTTAGATATTTGATAAACTGAGTAGTTGGATATTTGGATATTTGGTCATTAGGACACTTGGACATTTGGATACTTAATCATTTGGATATTTGGTCATTTGCATATTTGATCATTTGGATACTTGACCCTTCAGATATGTGGTCATTTAGATATTTGATCATTTGGATGTTTCATCCTTCAGATATACAATCATTTAGATATTTGACTTGAATATTTGCTCCTTTAGGTATGAGGTAATTTGGTTATTTCGATATCTGATCACTTGGATATTTGAACATTTAGGTATTTGATTATTTGGACACTTTCATATTTTTGATCATTTTGATACATGTCTACTTAGATATTTGGTCACTTGGACACTTGGTCCTTTAGATACGTATTTGAATCTTTGATTCTTCAGATGTATGGTCATTTATATATGTGATCATTTGAATACTTGGTTATGATCAGATGGGTACTTGTTTTAGTACCTGATCATTTTGACACTTGGTCCTTTATATACATGGTCATAGTACATTTCTAAATACCTAGAATCAAATTGTCAGATGACCACGTTTTCTAATTCAACCAACTCCAATTTATCAATCTCATTAAGGAACTATACTTTAAAAATCAGTAACTATATATTTATCGTACTCGTTACAAACATAAACTAGCGTATACACAGTATCGATACCTAACCTAACCAACATGTCCTCGTGGCGCTCTAAGCGCGCCCTCTATAACGAAAAGATCCCACTGGCACTTACAATTAGAATAACAAGCAAGTGCGTCGAGCGTCCGCGTGCGTTCCGCTCGAAACTCGCAAAGTGTCCGGATACTTTATCAACGATAGTGTACGATACGTGGGAATACGGGCACACCTGTGAAAAAAGAGGCTGGAATACCGCATGGCACTGTAGCATCGAGCCATTGTGCGGCGCAGAGTGCACTCTCTGCTAAATCAGCCGCTCTTTTCTTCGCTTTTTGCTTCTCTCGACCTCACCTTCACGCTCCCTCTTTTTCCTCTCGTTTCTCTGCCTCCTTCTGTGTCTGTGTTCCTCTTCAATCTATCCTTTGGCACATAACCTTGGCTAAGACGGAACGTCGAGGCAAAACCGAGGTAACGAGATACCCAAAGAGACGTCTCTTTTACTTCTTTTTCCTGCCCTCGCGGCAGCCTCCTTCTTTCCCGCCTTTTCACCCGACCCACCCCTCCTTCATCCCTTTACGGCCGCCATCTTTCACCCCCCACCCACCCCCTCTCGAACCCATGCCACGGACCCGATTGCTCTCGTTTTAAGCGTAAGAGCCGGTTTTCGCATGCCTCAGCAAACTCCTTTCGAACTTTCCCTCACTGAATGCTCGAGAAAAGTTTCTCGTCGCGGCCCGCGCGAACCTCGTGTCGCCAATTTTGCCCTTTCACCCCCCTGCTTGTGCACCCCTATGTATCGCTTTTATGGAAACGGATACCTCGGGATTAAATCCACGGTATGGAAATTCGATTCTGTGCAATGTGTGTCTATCGTGATCCAGACTTCCTAACATAACCTGACAGTGTCTACACGGAGATGGCGTTTGAAGTCGTCTCGATGTAGCTGTAAGGTCGATGTATTTGGGAAATTTTTTAAGATGTGATATTGTAATATTGGGATTTTTGTGTGGATTCGATGTGTACTTGAGTTGATTTCTGCAGAGAGTAGAGGTTGATATGATGTGATTAAGGGTAGGATTTATGAGTCGAGATGGATGAGATAGAATAAATTTGACAGATTTTGGGAATTGTGAAAATCTTGTCGTTTTTGAATTTGTAGATTGATAAATTGAATAACTGTAATTTGAAAACTCTGTAATCTTGAATTTCTATGATCCAAAGGTACAACACCAAAATTCCTGTAATTCCAAATCTCCAGGATACCAAATGGGATCCCAAATGGAAATTCTTTATCCCAAATCCATGTAGTCCCCAATCACTATAATACCAAATCTCTGTAACCCCAAATCCCTAGAATGGCAAGGTCCTATATTGCTAAGTCCCTATAAATCCATATCTTTATAATCCCAAGTTCCTATAATCCCAAATCGCCATAATTATAAATCTTATAACCCCCAATCCCTGCAATCCCAAGTCACTATAAACCCAAGTTCCTGTAACTGTCCACATTCCCAACTTCTCAAATAACCCAATTCCTAATTTCCCAACTCTGCAACTTACCAAACCTCCAAAAATCTGAAAAACACCGAATCAATGGGGATTCATGTGGTTTATGGAAACCTCCATGCACCCTCCCACAAGTGCCAACCTCGTACCACATCTGTCCCCAGCAGATTCAGCCCAAATAACCGATATGCCACATACACCATACTAATAGTAGCATTATCACTATCAAACATAACCTCGCACAAGTTCCTTAAAATCATGAACTCACATTTGTCCGAAAACATCCTTCACCCTCGGACGCCATCAGACACAGTCCATCTTTTCCGCTCCGTTTCAAACACCCTCTCGGTTCCTGCTTGAAACAAACATTCCTCAGTTATCTCTTAAAACATACTCACATCAACAATGCTTAAGGTAAAATTCCGTGATTTGAAAAGGAATCTCGAGCCGAAAGCTTTCAGCCTCCGTATCTTCAACTGCTCCATCAAAATGGACGGGGGAAATGAAAGCACCGGGCGAAAAGGAGCGAAATTTCTCGAGACCTCTTTTTCAGATCCGGGGCTAAGGAAGCCTTGGTAGAAATAGTACCGCGGAAGAAATAACAATGACAGTTTAAATAGAAGCCAGAGAGTTTAGTGCGTCTGAGTGAGGGGGTAAAGGGGGCAGGTGACTGGATTGCTTCATAATAGTTTCGTCGCCTTTTAATCTTGGGAGACGAAGAACCTCTCAAGATTCTCCCTAGAGTGTTCAATACATGGTAGGATTTCTAGAACAAAATCGATCTAGGGACAGATGGGGAAAAATAGAGTCCCTCATATTTATTCATTATATGCCTATTCTAATAGGAGACATTCAGGTACTTTTTTTTAATTATAAAATACATTAGCAGATGAGCCATGAAATTTGATCGGACGTCCATTTTTGAAAATGGAGTAGATGGCGCTGAACCACAGAAACTTCTGAGAAGCCTTGGAGCTTATCTAGACGTTGAATTGTTTCGTTCTTAAACTAAATAGACTCGTTCTTAAATTTATTTAATTATAAGACTTTCACACTTAAAATGGTTCACTAAAGGCTGTATACTAAAATATTTTAGGCCTTTGTTGAACTAACGAATTCTCATGAATTATGCACGACGCGAAACAAGAAAAATGGGATGATTCCTAATTTGATCGAACGGAAGTTTTATTTGCCAGATCGTCTCGTATTTCTCGTACGATTCTTCGAACGGAATTATTTCCCCGAGAAACATTCTCAATTCCATTCCCTAATGGCCCATTAAATGCTACTTGATCATAAACGAGAGCATCGCGCGTCTCTTTGTATTGTTTTAGTTATATATCCACTTGTGTACGTGTACTCGTTAAGCTTTATGATCGAAATAAGAGCCTCCTCGTGCCAGTGTGCCAGAAACACTAGCATCAACGAGATTTCGAATGGTGGATAAATTGGAACGAGCAGAACGTACTCGCTAAAATAGTCGTGCTTTGATACACGCGCGACGCGCATTGGTTTATTTACAATTTCATACCAATATTGATTGTACATTCGCGCCTATAACATGTTTGTTGATCGTTGTTGAAGTTTCTAGCGCCTCTCGAGCGTACCGGGATATTAAAAGCAACTGTATTATCGTGGGTCGATCAAATATCTGTTTATCTTATTAACGAATGAAGTATCGTTTATTCAAAAATTACGGGTCGTGTGATATTTCATAATCGTAATGAACATCTTTTTGTATTTAAAAATAACGTTATATTATAATTTTTATATATTTACACGTTTTAATGTATACTTTTAGAAAACGCTGTTTATTTATGTAGTCATATTTTGTAATATTTTATTATTTATATATTGATATTTCTTGGTACTTGCATTTAGGAGATACTTCTTAAATACTTCTTTAAATATTTGTGTACTTATATTTCTAATATTTACTTATGTGTTTATATTTTTGTAATATATCATTTTTAAATTTAGAAATTTAGGAAACTGTTTGAGTATTTGTGTACATATACTTTTTAAGACTTCATTATTTATATATTTATAATATTTATACATTTATAGGTTTGTATATTTACGAGTAGTAATATCGACAATTTTATAATTTTTAAATTATTTTTTCAAATTTAGAGATTCTACAGATTCCTACAAATCAAACAGCTCTTGTGCTATCAATATTAAAAAATGCAATAATAATTGAAAATTATTTAATTATTTTGCTAAATTAACATCTGCAAAATTAATTTTTAAAAATTATAATTTGTTCATTCAGTTATTCATAATATTATTTCAGCTTTTACAACTAATGAAATATACACAAAAAGCAGCGGTTCTCAACGAATGTTATGTGAATAACACATGACTAATTTTATCAAATTACATTTCTATTAAATAGTAAATAAATATTAAAACAATTTCAGAAACTAAATCTATAGAAACTTGTTTCCATTGAATATCATTAAACATTAAATTGAATCATTTTGTTTATTAACTACAGTAACTTATTTTTCATGTATTTAATTATTGTATCAAAAAATATAAAACTTTAATGAATATGCTCTTCAAAATAGTAAAAACAAATCATATAAAATAAAATTTGAAATTTTGTTAATTTTCTTATTAGCAATTAGTAATAGCAGTAGTAATGTAAATAATATAATTAAGAATATAATTTATCTGAAATTTCTGTATACAACACATACGTGTCTCGCAAGAAGTCTCGCTGATACAGAAACCGATACTCTGTACACACCTATTCTGTCCAATTGATGTTACCATTATGTTAATCGAATCTCCCAACAATACACTTTAGCTCAAAGGTACACACGAATCTGGGCGTGTCCATTTCACTCTGCCCAATTGAATCCGCGCTTCCGCTAGACTTCTCACGAGGCGCGCGCAGTGACACACTATAAATCGTGTTTCGCAAATTGAAAAAAAATATTGAGAACCGCTGTGCAATCAATAAACAACTCGGTGCAAATGTGTTTGCATTTTCCAACTCAATATTTTATCGACCCCCGTTTCACCGCACCCGTGCAACCCATAAAGCCACAAGCTCATTGATCGCCGGTCCGCGACAAAAACCGTGAACCCTCGGATTCTTCGACAACTTGGTTCATCTCGTTTTCCGCGTCAGCGAGCGAACTCGTCCGCCCGCGCATTAGCCCGCGAGATCATCGACAAAGTTCGCTCTGTGCCTTTAGCCGACGTTAAAAACACATAAGAAAAAAAAAAAAAACTAAAAACAAATAACGGCTTGATATCGAATCGGAAGTACAAAGTAAGCTCGACCGCCGCAGCGCCCAGAACCACTAATGTGCTCGCTCGCAGCGCGGACGGCAACTTCGAGGTGACCTTGGCCACGAAGGCCACCATCTACCATCAAGGATTGGTCGAGTGGAAGCCGCCCGCCATTTATAAATCATCCTGCGAGATCGACGTGGAGTACTTCCCATTCGACGAGCAGACCTGCGTCCTCAAGTTCGGTTCGTGGACCTATGACGGCTTCAAGGTAAACTTGCATGGTAGCCGCTAAGTTGCTGGAGCAAAAAGATCCGCGGATAATCGGGGAGGTGGATCGAGCCCTCGGCTCGCGATACGTCCCGGATTGCCGATAGTCCCTAAGACACTAGACTAGCCCTCTAACGATCGGCTCGTCGCGTTTCCAAACTCGTTTGTCCGAGCCCGGGGCACTCGATTGCCCGCGCTAGGATGCTGCCATTCGACGTAGCATTTGTGCATCTCGAGATGGGAAGCTCAATGGGCAGCATCCGGTGTACGATCGTCGATGAGCCAATCGTGATCACGCTCGGCTCGTTTCTTCGGTGATTCCAGCGCCGACGGGAACTACGAGGTGACCCTGATGACCAAGGCCACCGTCTACTATTCGGGATTGGTCGTCTGGCAACCGCCGGCCGTATATAAATCCTCCTGCTCCATCGACGTTGAGTTCTTTCCGTACGACGTACAGACCTGTGTTTTGAAGTTAGGCTCCTGGACCTATGACGGTTTTAAGGTGCCAACGCCAACAGCAACGAGCACGATCGCCAGAATTTGAACATTTTTTGCTCGTCGTATCGTTATACATATATAATAATAATCGGTCCTACTACCTACTTTTTCTGTTTCATTTGTTCGTATATCCTTGGTTGACAACTTTCGTTTCTTTGTGTTCCATCAGAGAATGCCACCTTGATACCCGTTAATCGTTTCTGCGATGCGCTGGTCTTGGACGTCATACGTCATATTTACTATCTATATATATTATATATATATTATGTATGTGTATATTCGCTACGGGGAGTCGCTACTGTTTCGCCATCTTCACTCGCTGCTTCGGTATCGAGGTTACGGGTGTCTTTCGGGGTTACCTTTGTCACCTCCTTTTTTTTCAATTCGTCATATTTTTATCTTCGCGGTTTTGTTTATTTTATTTATACATGATTTTACAAAACAAAATTGCTATTTCGTTTATGTACAAATCGGAATTATAATTTGGTTTAAAATCTAGGGTATACTTAATTTATATGAACGTCAAAAGTTGTTTGGTTTATGTAAAAATTAAAATTACAATTATTTAATTTATATAAAAATTGTATTACCTTGGTTTACTTAAAAATCAAAATTGTATTTCCTTAATTTACGCTAAAATCAAAATGTCGCTTGATTTATATATAAATAAACATTACAATATAAAAATTTCAGTTAATTAATTAATCTAAGTTCAACGAGCAAGAAATATATTGGGAGATTATTTTCGTTTGTAACTAGCAGCGTGCACTAGATGGACCACTCGCATTATATTGCATAGCGTACTGTTGGCCGTCAGGAGTTGCTAGTAACAAATGAAAATTTTCTCTGATAATTTGTTTTTTTTTCTTTACGTATATCAAATTCAAAACGTCTTTCTCCATTTTCCTATCTACTTTATCGCACTCACACATACACACACTCTTCATTTATTGCATTTATTAATGTACTGTTCTCAACCACCTCGCTATCACCTGCTTCAAGTTTCTTAACACCGCTTCAAGGGTGCAATTTGCAATTTTTTCATTCTGTAACAATCGTTTGGTACGAAGGAGTCCCAAAATTTTGTGGTCTACATCCACTTTTAAAAATGGTTTTGGACTAGTTATGTGTAATAACTTTCACCGGACCCAAAACTTTAGTCCTAAGATTAATAGTTTTGAAGTTATTTCTGAAGTCCCAACATCCCAAATTTCTAAATAGCAAAAGTCTCTTTCTATAGTTTCAAACGTTGTAGACCCACATTTTCAAATTGTCAAAATCTCAAAGTTTTATGGTCCCAAATTCCTAAAGTCACAAACCTCTATAGTCCCAAATTCCAAAACTCTCAAACTGTTATAGTCCCAAATCCTTAACGTCCCAAACTTCTATAGTCCTTAACTCTGAATATCCCAAACTTCTATAATCCCAAATTCCCAACGTTCTAAACTTTTGTAGTCCCAAACTGCTACAGTCGCAAATTTCCAAAGTCCCAAACTTCCATAGTCCCAAATTCTCAATGTCCCAACCTTCTATAGTCCCAAATTCCCAAGGGTCCAAACTTCTGTAGTCCCAAACTGCTACAGTCCCAAATTTCCAAAGTCCCAAACTTCCATAGTCCCAAATTCTCGACGTCTCAAACTTCTATAGTCCCAAATTCCCAACGTTCTAAACTTCTGTAGTCCCAAACTGCTACAGTCCCAAATTTCCAAAGTCCCAAACTTCCATAGTCCCAAATTCTCAATGTCCCAACCTTCTATAGTCCCAAATTCCCAACGTTCTAAACTTCTGTAGTCCCAAACTGCTACAGTCCCAAATTTCCAAAGTCCCAAACTTCCATAGTCCCAAATTCTCAATGTCCCAACCTTCTATAGTCCCAAATTCCCAACGTTCTAAACTTCTGTAGTCCCAAACTGCTACAGTCCCAAATTTCCAAAGTCCCAAACTTCCATAGTCCCAAATTCTCAATGTCCCAACCTTCTATAGTCCCAAATTCCCAACGTTCTAAACTTCTGTAGTCCCAAACTGCTACAGTCCCAAATTTCCAAAGTCCCAAACTTCCATAGTCCCAAATTCTCAATGTCCCAACCTTCTATAGTCCCAAATTCCCAACGTTCTAAACTTCTGTAGTCCCAAACTGCTACAGTCCCAAATTTCCAAAGTCCCAAACTTCCATAGTCCCAAATTCTCAATGTCCCAACCTTCTATAGTCCCAAATTCCCAACGTTCTAAACTTCTGTAGTCCCAAACTGCTACAGTCCCAAATTTCCAAAGTCCCAAACTTCCATAGTCCCAAATTCTCAATGTCCCAACCTTCTATAGTCCCAAATTCCCAACGTTCTAAACTTCTGTAGTCCCAAACTGCTACAGTCCCAAACTTCCAAAGTCCCAAACTTCCATAGTCCCAAATTCTCGACGTCTCAAACTTCTATAGTCCCAGATTTCCAATGTCCCAAACTTCTACAGTCCCCACCTTCTACATTCATCATATTACATTCAACATTATTTTATATTTATCTGTACTCGTCATGTTACATTTTATATTCTATCACATTCATCATATTACATTATAAATTTTTCTGCAATTACGTTGTATTCAGTATTCTTCTGCATTCATCATGTCTTCTTGTCGTAACGTCAGCCCTGAGGCAGTTGTTGAAAATGGCGAATAGTGACTCAACCTACGCGTACACATATATTTCAATATTGTTACTTGGTGTGGACTGCAGTGTTATTTGATTGACATTCGTCATGATGTCGTACGGTCAGCTCGTTTTTATATACGTATTATTATTCTGCGGTGTGCTCGAACGATTCTTACAGGTTCGCGTCCTTGAAAACGCGATCTTTTGAAGACTGCTCGCGTCGTCGTTCTTGCGAGGATTTCAATCAAAATTTATTCATCGCTATGAATAACCATTGACTGCTACGTTTTATGATAAGTAAAAACACAATGTATTTAAAATAAAAAACGGACTACAAAATGGCCGACTATAACTGTTCAAAATGGCCGATTATAACTCTGCAAAATGGCCGCCTATGACTCTGCAAAATGGTGGACTATGACTCTACAAAATGGCCGCCTAGAATTCTACAAAATGGCCGACTATAAAGCTCGTTACAAAATGGCGACGTTACAAAATTAATCGTTAATGTTTTAAATAATGTTTGACGTGATTTTTAGTGTTTGTGGCAGTCAGTGTGGCAAATATGTGGTAAATTCTTCTAGATTTCCCTAGAATTTGATCCTCGCATCGACGAATGGCTTGAGAGAGCTACACGTCGAAGGTTTCGAAAGGATACCTCGATTA
Organism: Megachile lagopoda; assembly: GCA_036983795.1. Classification (NCBI taxonomy): domain Eukaryota; kingdom Metazoa; phylum Arthropoda; class Insecta; order Hymenoptera; family Megachilidae; genus Megachile; species Megachile lagopoda. Next base: position 5,045,132 of record CM072793.1, read on the forward strand.
CGAGCTTCGAAGCGTATCCAAGCTGGTCAGTCGTCTTGCTCTGTGACATTTGCAGCTCGGTGGAAACATTAAACGTCCGATCCTCAGATCTGATTGTTCATTTATCATAGTTGTCATTAAACTTTAGACGACACTGTACACTATACACATAGGGAGAGGGGGATATTTTCATACTAACATACATGATTTATTACACTTATGACTTTTTTTATTAGGTTGTTGTGTAAGAAAAATGGTTAGGATTGGGTGATTATATATTTGCTATAATTTGGTGATATAGTAAATAGTACTTGTGTTAATGAGTTAAAGGTTGAATTTTAGTAAGAAAAGTTTCTGAACTCCAAAGTCTCCAAACTCAAAAATTCTTAAATTTCAAAATCTCAAAACTTCAAAACCCCTGAATTTCAAGCTTTAAAAATTAATTAACGGTAATATAACAAGAGTTTACTATAATACATCGTTTTTTCAATTCTTTCATTCAAAATGCATAAAAAATATAAAAAGTCTAGTTATTTCACCTACAACAATCTAATAACTAAAGAACACATTCATACACTCTAGATTACTCAAGAACCACATAAACACTCATACAATCATACACTCCTTGTTCACACATTCAAAATTCTACCACAATAAATATTCCACGATAAATATTACCAAAGGAATCAAATTTCTAATTAGAAACCACTTCACAGTTTTATTTATAACACATTAGTTCACAATGTTTCACCACACTCCACAAATTGTTTCACTACAAAAAGCAGTTGTTCAAAGTTTTTGTTTTCTGTTTAGGAGTTCGAACTTTTTCCGTATCATGGCGTCAGCCTGGAAGTTCAATTAATTTCTCTGTCGTGTAGGGAAAGTTGTTTTAAAGTTGATCAACCCCGGGACAGCACACGGATATCCCACAAATTTCGTTGCAATAATTATCCAAATATATCTCGCTGGAAAAACATTTCGATAATTATTTAAAAATCGGACGACATCGCTGTACTCAATTTTTTTTTTTACATATTTTGAAGGTGACATTTTGAACAACTTTTAATATGGACCAATATTTTACTATACAGTAATAACTTAGTAAGAGTTCAAAAAGAATGTAGCATTATATTTTATTAACTAAATTTAATTTTTATATTTGCTTTTTTCATGAAATTGAAGGATCTTCAGTTTTTCAAGTACTTTACATTTTTAGAGTACTTCAGTACTTTAGTACTTTACAGTTTCCTTATGTCAATTTGGACACGTAAAATTTGTTTCATGTGACATTAAAAAAAAATATGATGAAAGATATTGCATTTAAAAAAAAATCATTTCTTGAAAAATAGTGCAAATATACAAAATTTATGAAGAGTTAATAAAATGTGGTATAACTTACGTTAGTAAACTATAGTATAAGTAGTCAACCCATGAGTTGGCGCGTAAGGTCAATATCTATATTCCCAGGAGTAGGTACTCGGTGCGTGGTAATTCGACGCGTAGGTACGCGGCGTGTGGTAATTCGATACGTGGTAATTTGACGCGTGGTGATTCGACGCGTGGTAATTCGACGCGAGGTAATTCGACGCGTAGGTACTCGTCATGGTAATTCGATACGTGATAAAGTCGACGCGTGGTAATTCGACACGTAGATACTCGGCGTGTGATAATTCGACGCGTGGTAATTCGACGCGTAGGTACTCGGTGTGTGGTAATTCGATACGTGGTAATTCGACGCGTGGTAATTTGACGCGTGGTAATTCGACGCGAGGTAATTCGACGCGTAGGTACTCGCCATGGTAATTCGATACGTGATAAAGTCGACGCGTGGTAATTCGACGCGTAGATACTCGGCGTGTGATAATTCGACGCGTAGGTACTCGTCATGGTAATTCGATATGTGGTAATTCGATGCGTGATAATTCGACGCGTGGTAATTCGACGCGTGGTAATTCGACGCGAGGTAATTCGACGCGTAGGTACTCGTCATGGTAATTCGATACGTGATAAAGTCGACGCGTGGTAATTCGACGCGTAGATACTCGGCGTGTGATAATTCGACGCGTAGGTACTCGTCATGGTAATTCGATACGTGATAAAGTCGACGCGTGGTAATTCGACACGTAGATACTCGGCGTGTGATAATTCGACGCGTGGTAATTCGACGCGTAGGTACTCGGTGTGTGGTAATTCGATACGTGGTAATTCGACGCGTGGTAATTTGACGCGTGGTAATTCGACGCGAGGTAATTCGACGCGTAGGTACTCGTCATGGTAATTCGATACGTGATAAAGTCGACGCGTGGTAATTCGACGCGTAGATACTCGGCGTGTGATAATTCGACGCGTAGGTACTCGTCATGGTAATTCGATATGTGGTAATTCGATGCGTGATAATTCGACGCGTGGTAATTCGACGCGTAGGTACTCGGCGTATGATAATTCGATGCGTGGTAATTCGACGCGTAGGTACTATAACTTACTATTTCATTAAAGTCCTAACAATGATCAAGAAAAATAGTGGTCCATATTACTCTAAACGTTCTTCAAAATGGTTGATTCGTCCGGTTTTTAATCACCGACATTTCCATTAGGATCAAGAGAAAAAACAGATTCGATCGGTTGGTGAAACACGAAAAGGAACGCTACGAAGTTCAATGTTCTTTTCGTTCGTCGGCGAACACACACGCGCATACACATACGTAATATCACACATATCTGTGCATACATAGCATGAAAATGGTCGAGCATGTTTCATGGAGGCATCGCTTATGAGCTGAGTGTGTAGCGAAACGAAGAATTGGATGTAAAAACAGAAGGGAAAAAACGAAGGGGGAAAAGAGAAGGAAGCAAAAGAAAGGTCCCCCATAAAAATTCGAGTCCCGGAAAAATGTCGAGCTAGCGGGAACGTATGTACATATGTACAGTATGTTGTAACCACTCTATTCTTTCGGTTTCGGTTTGTTTTCGAAACTTTATCGTTGGCTAACGTGCTGCAATTCTCTGTCGTACATGGTTGCTGTTGTGCTCGTAAAAATATGAAAATGTTCGATCGTAAATCAGCTTCTGTCGTAACAAATTGAAAAATTCCGTACTGCTCGTAAAAATACGATGAAATGCAAATAATCACATTGCTTTATGGTTTTTTTGGTGACTCGGGAAATTTGAAAATATTCATTATTCGTTTATTGTTCTTTATCTCTCAATGAACTTTATTTATTTGTGTTCATTGTTTTTATAAAAGTGCATTAGACAATTATCTTTATTTCTTCATTTGATCAAAGTACATTGTTCAGTTGTTTATCAATGATTCTCTAGAGATAAATTGTTTAATAATCTCTTAAAAAGATATTATTTTAATAAGTTGAGTGTATTATAATAATTTATTAGTATATTTAATGATATACTTTATTTATGCATTTATTAATTATAATAAACACAACTAAATATTAATACCAACATTATCAGAATTTAACCATGATATACCGAGAGATGGTTCAGATATTGATTAATTAAATATTCCATCGGCTCAAACAATTCACAGTTCATTTAACACCATCTCTATAAAGTGAATTATTGCCTATTCGATAATTATAAATGTTTACAATTGTATTTATTTGGAATAAGTATCTTCAATAATTCAAATGTTTTCAACTAAAGAAATCATAAGGCAAGAATTAATGGTCCCGAGCCACAATATGGTATTTGATTCGAATAACGAATCCATTAGTTACACAAAAGGCCCTGAATCATTACGTTCTCCGGCCATATGCCTCGAGAAATTTATTAGATTGCTATTACGAAATGCCCGTTGAAATTCCATATTCGTGGATCTATAATAAAATCCCGAGAATGCAAATGGCGGTATTAAATAACCTCCCATTCGTGTGAACGTTTCGTTGGAAATTTCGATGAAAATGGAGAAAATTGCATGTAACTATGGTTCTTGAACAAAGAGAAAAGAGAAACGAAGGAATTGTAGCATGATACGTGGTTTGTCGGAGTCGGAATAAAAGGAAAAACGTGGAAGGAACTTTTGGCGGGAATTCGAGGCTTGTTTGAATTGTGCCTATGGTAGCATAGCCATTCGTGTACATACTTATGTGTTTTTCATTGGTAGATATTGGTGTGAACGATGAAAGAGAAACGAACGGTACGGAATTAACGTAATTAACATAATCTAAATGAAATCTAACGAGAACAATCTTTATGTTATATTACAACAATTAAATTAATCGAAGTTTCAACTTGATTCAACTTCATTGATATCAAGTCTAACTTGAAGTCTATTATAGATAAACATTGAACTAACCCAATTTTTATTAACTTAATTTAATTAATATAATCAAACCTAACCTAAATCTAGCCCTTTGTTTAACAAAGTGAAGCTAACCTAACCGTCGCTGCATTAATATAACCTAGCTTAAATCTAATATAAACCTAGTCCTAACCTAGTTTTTATTAAGGTTAACTTTGTTAATATAACCTAACCTTAACTTAACATAAAATAGTTTCCAGAAAAATTAACCTAACCTAATTTTTATTAAGGTTAACTTTGTTAATATAACCTAACCTTAACTTAACATAAAATAGTTTCCAGAAAAATTAACCTAACCTAATTCTTATTAAGGTTAACTTTGTTAATATAACCTAACCTTAACTTAACATAAAATAGTTTCCAGAAAAATTAACCTAACCTAATTTTTATTAAGGTTAACTTTGTTAACATAACCTAACCTTAACTTAACATAAAATAGTTTCCAGAAAAATTAACCTAACCTAATTTTCATTGAGGTTAACTTTATTAACATAACCTAACCTTAACTTAACATAAAATAGTTTCCAGAAAAATTAACCTAACCTAATTTTTATTAAACCTAAACTTAATTGACACAGTTTAACTGAAAATGAACCTGAATCGTGTTTCTCATCCAAAAATCGATGTTTTGAGTAAAAAAAAATGTTTGTTGAGATGATAAAAATGTATTAGATGCTAAATAAACGTACTGGCCGGTGGTAAAACGAAATGAAAAAGTATGCGAACGTTCAACCGTGAAAACCGAGGAGTTCAAAGCGGTGGCCTCTCTGTTAGGCGTGATTTCTCGCGACTCTCCCCTTTGCCGGCGCAATAAAGAGAGGATCGATATTCTGGACGCGTGTGTATACCAGGGAATCCCATGCACTTGTACATACAAGAGCGTATCTCTTCCAAAGAGGCTGTCAGTCGTGTCGATGCTTGGAAGTTTCAACCACGCGTGTGAAGATACTTGAATTCGGCTTTCTAACCAAAAATATTCGACCGAACCTCGGAAAATTTATCCTAAAAGGATAAATAAATTACGCCGACAAATATTTTTCTTTGTACAACTTTCGACGAGGTACTCGAAAGTCTTGTGGCATTTGCTGACTTTTGTTTGTAATTTGTAAAAATGTAGAATAGACGCGAGAGTTGATAATAAATTCAGATCTAATTTTAATAACAATAATACTTCAAATATATTGTATTGCAGGAATGTCAAATGGTATTATAACAAAATTAGATTATAGAAATATTTAGAATTATTATAAATCTATTGAATAACAAAAGTAATGAATGATATTTAAAAAATGTTTAATAATAAGAATATTAAATAATATACAAATACTAAAATCAATGAAATTCATTGAATAAAAAATAAATCAATAAATAATTAATACTTATAAACAGTAATCAACTTTTGTAAAAATTGAGTTTCAACAATTTTTGACATATAATACTTTCCATATATTGCCAGAAGCGAGACTATCGTAATGGAACAATTTTGAAATTGGCAATATAAGAAGAGGAAACTATATGTACTATCTACTTTATTTATACCTTAGTATTAAATATTTCTTGCATTACCAATTGTTTCAGTTATCAAATTTAATTCAAATTAATAATTAATAATATTAATTAATAATATAATAATTTTTAAAATAATTATAACAAAATAAATTAAATAAATTAATCAGTAATGTAACAAATATTGTAGAGTTCTAATAAAAGAATCAGGTAGTTCAAACGATTCTCTTCCTATATTGCCGAATTATTAAAAAAATCTGAAGCAGTTAATTGAAACACTTCTCTTCCTATATTGCCAAAATTCAATAATTAAAACCTGCAATACTTTAAAAGAATTTTATTCGTGAGAATAGCAAATGATTAAGATCTCACACTATAAATGTAATTAACGTCTTGCTGTAATTAAATCGTTCTAAATTTCCTTGGAACTTAAACATTGTCTTAACGAAAGATAAACATTGTTGAAAAGAAAAGCAAGTTTGTTGTTGACGCTGTGAATTTCAGCTTCGTTAAGATAAACATGCAACAGTGTGTGCATGCTCTGTAAATTTATCGTTGTTGTTGTATCGCTGTTATTATCACTTAAGTAACGCTTAATTAACTATTATCTCAAACTTTATTAGTATAATATAACAATTTAGCCATTTCTCAACGTTTATTGGGGTAAATTAGTTTTTCTCGTGAAACATTTATGAAGTTATAATGCAGCGTCTGTTGCTTTAGTAGCCTCTCGTTATATTGCCATCCGTGAGATTGTTGGAGAAGACAATTTTAGAATTGGAAATGTAGATAATCTAAGAATTTAGAAATGTGAAATTGAAAATGTTTTTAGGTTCAAAAAATTGCGAATGCAAAAACTTGAAAATGTACAAATTTGAAAATCCTTAAGTATAAAGTTGAAAACTTTGAGAATTCGAAAATTTGTAAGCTTCTGAATCTTCGTCAAATCAAATTGAGCGAAGCTGCAAAGACTCGAAAATTTGAATGTTTTAAAATTTCTGTACCCACAATTCTGAAGGATCATACAAAAACGGCAATATAACGAATATCTACTGTACTCTGCCTATGTACCTACCCAAATTACTCGTACAAGCACTGGATTTGAGCAAAATTTTTAACAAAATGTTAGCAAAATTTTACAAATCTAAAACGAGATCTACATAATCGGCAATAATGTTGCAACAACTGAAACGTGCAGTATAATTTCTCGTAAAGAACCGAAGATAACATCAGCCTCTGCGATTGCTGCAACGTGATGGAATATTGTTTCAGCAATAATTGCGGAAACGATTAAGTATGTGCATTTTAATCAAGCATATTGTAAGTGCGCTTGAAACGGTGACATCAGGACACCATCATAAATTTCTCTCGTTAAATTCAACCATGGCAAATGGTGGAGACATTAAAATGGCGTCGAAGCTGTGGCCGCTATTGTCTCATCTCGAAAATTGATTTTCCTTGCAAATCAAGTTCATGGCAATAAAGTTTGTCGATCGGAATTAGGTCGACTCTAAAGAAGTGAACCATAATATTTACGAACTCGGAGACAAAACGGAGTCTCGGAAAATTAAAATGGCGACTCTTCGGATATCTTTAGTAGATGAACCATAAAAGACTGGAGGTCGATGAACTGTAAATTTATGAAGTAACCGTTTGTTGCTTATCAGAATTTTGTCAGCGTCCTCAAAATACGTGATAACGTGTAGATAATTTTAACAATAACGCGTATCGGTTACGCTAACTAAACGCGACATTATGATGGCCCGTTAATTTCGCGTCGAGCGATTATTGGCTCCCAAAATGCATGCACAGCCGGTATTCTCCATCGCAAATTAACTTCGAGCGATATTTATTATGAAAAGCGTTGCAAATTACAGACCCTGCATTTTGTCGGTGAAATATATGTAAACCCCGCTTTAAAATTAAGATGACTATAGCGGGGAGGAGGTAGGCACGCGTACAGTTAGGTTGCAGTGAAATTTAGTGCTTTTGAAAACCTTCCAAATTCAAAAATTTCCAAAAACCGTATTTTTTTCGCACGTACCTAACCTCCAGCAACGAGAACATACAAAGCATTAGTGAAACAAAAACGTGTGTAGATGTATTCTTAATGACAGACATACTCGAGCGATGAATGATGATTACACGTGCAACGGAAGCGTAGCGCGGTAAATGAAAAGCAAATGAGTGAATCTAATTTCAATTTGAATAAGCCTCTCGAATGGAGATCTAACATCTGTTTGATGTGCACTCCTCTCTGATCATCCGTATCAGCCTGTGCACGTGGCAAGCTGAGTAAGGATCGAATTCAGGGGGATCGAGGAAGCTCGAAAAGCAACATTTGCACTACCTTCTAAACAATGTAACGCGCTTATAGGATTTAACGCAAAGTGCATGGCCGACGACGCGTCATGGCGATCCTATTACCCTTAGATCACTATAGTTGGAGGTTACGTAAAGTAGACAGAGTGGCTCGGCTGAACGATACCGATTTCAGCTATGAACATCCAAGTATCTCACGAAATCATCGATTAACTCTTTCGAACTTCGTATATTGCCGTTTTCTTCAATAACGTTGCGGTCAATTATCGATTGTTCAATTATGCAACAGTCACTTATGTAACGGTCAATTATCAATGATGCAATTATATGACAGTCATTTATGTAAACTTCAATTATCAGTTATTCAATTATGCAACAGTCATTTATATAATCTTCAAGTATCAATTATTCAATTGTCATTTAAGTAATAGTCAGTTATGTAACGGTCAATTACTAATTATTCAATTATATAACAGTCACTTGTGTAACAGTCAGATAATTACACAATTATGTAAGGATCAGTTATTTATGTGACAGTAGCAGTCAGATATCAATTGTTCAATTATATAACAGTCATTTATATAACAGTCAAGTGTTAACTGTTCAATTATATAACAGTCATTTATGTAACAGTCAAGTGTTAACTGTTAAATTATATAACAGTCATTTATGTAACGGTCACGCATAAGTTGTTCAATTATGTAACAGTCATTTACGTAACGGCCAAGTATCAATACTTCAACTATGTAACGGTCATTTATGTATATTTGTATAATCTATTTATGAACGTATGACAGTTGACTGCTTGATTGGTTCTCTGATAGGCAAAAATGATATGAATTCGACAAAATAAATAATTAATTCAATTTAATAATTAATAATTACTAATAATTAATCTACATTAGAAGATTGCTTTAATCGTAAATAATCCTGTAATCCTTCGTTCCTAAATGAGGCACCCTGTGTACAAAGCATTGAAAATTTTGCTGACTGCAGATTGCACACACGTATATCGCACACGACAAACAGCGATATATCGTGGTGTACTTGTGTACAGTAATCACAAGTTTCGTGATCGTATACGACGCGAATATCGGTACATTTTGTGACCGGGTTACGTTGACACGAGCCACTCAACAAGTCAGCGACTTGCCGTTGCCAACTTAAAGCCGCGAATACACTGCGCTTTCCCCTAAGGGTCTCTTAAAGAGGATCGTCGCGTGATGCGACAGCACAACTTATTCACCAGACATAGTCCTTCGAAAACTGGCATCGACTACCTTCGTCGTTTATCGATTATAAGCCTCTGCTGTCTGCCAAAACGATGCGATAATACTTTACTTCATGATCGGATCCTTATATATGGCATTTAGGCGATTTATCGAGAAACAATTCTTAATTTATTACTTGTCGAAACAGTTTCCGGTGCTTTCTAATATTTATCTACCTTAAAATTCTTTTACTTTATCTTTAGTTTATTTTTATATTCTTCAATTTCATTTGGATTTGTTTTTCAATTTTTTCCTTTTTCGAATTTTCAAGTTTAAAAACATTATTTTTTACAAACTGTTTTTGTTTTATACTTACAAATTTTTGCAATTTATAAGTTTGGGTATTGGAAGGTTTTACGTATTGAAATACGAATAACGAAAGTCTGTTGAAGTAAGACTCTTTTCTTTATTTTCTTAACCTGATTCTTATAGTGAATGTAACGAAAAAGCATTCTATAGTATCCATTTGTAACGATAATCTTGATCTTCGTAAGCTCTAGGGAAATTTTTTCCCCGGTTGCAGGTGTAAACGTCGCAACTAAGGAGAATAACTACGTCGCGTCGTTGAGACCGGTATAAAGAAATTGTTGTTGTTTCTTCAGCTATCTCATTTCGTAGATGTGCTTCAATCTTTTTTCGGATTTCCACACTGTCGTTTGTTAGGGTGGCCATTTATCACGTTACAATCTCATCAGTAACGAAATACCTTTAGCCACACAAGTGATGAATTCGCTGACAATTGATAATTGTTGGGGTTACTAGGTTGTGTTGGGGATCACAGTGGGTCTAACCTACTCAACGTATGAATTGCGTGATTTTCAACTTACAACTGCAAATTTCTAATGTTTACACTTTCATAGTTTGAGGTTTTCAAATTTTCAAGTTTTGAGATATTTCCCAAATTATAAAATTTCTAAATTTTCAAATTTCCAAACCGAATCTTTCAAGTTTACCAAGATTACTTTCCAAGCAATTTTTAAACTCAAGAAATTTCAATTTCTCAAACTTTCCATCCTTAAATTTTTGAATTTCCAATTATCGAACACCTAAATTTCCAAATATCTAAATCCCAAATTACTAAATTCCCAAATCACTAAATTTCCAAATTCTAAAATCCGTAAATCCCTAAATTTCTAAATTCCAAAATCCCTAGATTTCTAAACTTCCAAACAGCTAAATCCCTAACTGAGTAAATCCCGCATCCCTAAATTTCCAACCCCCTAAATCCCCAACTTATTAAATCCCAAATCCCTAAATTTCCAAATTCCTAAATCTTCAAATTCCAAAATTTCAAAACCCCTAAATTTCCAAATTTCTAAAACCCCAAATTACTAAATCCCCAAATTCCTAACTGTCTAATACCCTACAAAAGTAACCTAACCTATAACGCAACATCAAAATCAGCATCCACCATTTTGATCCTATTAGAACCATCTACTAGCAATCTTACAATTCCACATACCACAATTTTATATTATCCATTTACGATACACAAATTACTCAAATTGCAATGATACTAAAAATCACATTAAAACATTAAAAATATCCATCATAAATAAATTTTGCAAAGAATCTTCGAAAGTTCCTTTTTAGGTTAGAATCACTATACAACGCTATATACATTCCGAACGCATCCTGCAGCGAAACTTTCTGATAACAGTTTCCAGAATTTTGGCAATTGTACAAGAGTTCCTCGTTTCGGGTTAGCACACGGAATACAGTTTAATTATATCGCAGGAAAGTTTGGATAACAATACCGAAAACTTCGCGAAAGTTCGAATCCATACCGGCGTATATTTCAGAAAGATTTGAATTCGTACCAACACAAGTCTCTCCCTGTTCTGCGCAACTCATGTTTTTCGCATAACCTCGCTAACGAACATGCAACGAAAATTAGCTGCAGTAATTCTATTTTCAAACTCTCTCGTATTTTCATCAAATGTATTCAATTTTTCATTTTATCTGATATAATGCACATTTGGTTTTTAGGTTATATTATCATTTTAATTTTTGTATATATATAATGTTTAAATTGTAAGTACATAAGTATTTGGTAGTTTAAAATGATTATGATAGATCAAAAGGAGACCCGTGTGTACTATAATACACGTGATATGGTAGACTCTCGTTATATTGCATTCTTTATACTTTCACGTAGACTAGTATATTATAACTATAAAAGTAACTATAACCTACTGACCAATCTAAAATACGTATACTGCCAACTAGTCTCAGTACTACTTCTAACAATTTACTATTCCTATAACTTTATTCACTGCAATATGTCTGCTATATAAAATACATAACATACTGTATAAAATAATAGTACATACTATATAAAATAAGAGTACTGTATAAAATAACAGTCACTGCATAAAATAGGACAATAAAATCCTAGTACTTTTCACGAAATAACTATACTTCCAGTTTATGGTGTCTAAAAATACTTTTCATAATATTTAGTATCCACTAAAACAGTATAACCCTCTAAAAGATAGTATCTATCTTAGTATGCAACGAAATGATCCGTCATAGTATTAAAATGATAGTACCTTGCACAATATCTATGACAAAATAATGACAGTATATTTTATAATGGCGGATACAAAGCGATGTCCTTAATAACATCGTGCTCTCCGTACATTTGTTCCCTTACGTGAAAAATAGATTATATGACCGGAATCTCTGGAGTATTCTTCGTTGCATTATCTTCGTTGTTAGCAGAAGTATCCAATCTATTTTTAACGAAGCTGCTCCACAGTACCTTGTTTCAGACCGAATTAATTTTGCACATTTCTTGTTCACGTTAACTTCTTCCGCTCTTTCCGAGGCTATTTAAGGATCCACGCTGGAACATCGGGAATTATTCAGTTGATCGTTTGATCCTTCAATCGTCCATTTTTTAAAGTGGAGTTGCGGTAGATCAGGCGCTGAGCATCATACCCACAGACTTTAGGTATTTTACAATTTCTGAGAAACTTCGGATCCTAAACGCTGAATTGTTTCGTTCTTAAACTAAATAGACTCGTTCTTAAATTTATCATTTTTAAATTGAAACGGTTCCAGTAGTCTCCAAACTGAATAAATTGTAATAAAAGATTATACGATAGTAATATAAAACATTAAATTACAGTAATCCATCAATCTTGAAAAGAAAATCCACATAAGTTCACAGCCTTTCAAGGTGCTTTTCCAGATGAAATCTGATAAAAATAGCCCCACACTTCTTTCTTATAATATCTTTTCATCTGGAAAGAGAAGTCTTTCAATTGACACCTGACAAAAAATAAGTACATTCCCCTTTGCAAGCGTTAAAATATTTTATTAAACATTTTTCCGGAGGATGCGTTCAAGATATTTAAAAATTTTGAAACTTGTTTTCAAATAAACAGCCATGTGTGGAACTGGGGCTACTGACGGCCATCTTGAGGATCCTTGTCATCCGCCATTTTGTTCCCCAAAACTCTCAACAAGTACTGTTAACGTCTACATTCGTCAGTACAGAATGTCTCATAGCTTCAAATACAAGATTAATCGTTAATTATAAGGAGACTTTTATATTTTCTTCAAAAGATGCAAGATCGTTAGGTTAGGTATTGTTAAAATGATTCCCAAGTACGATACTATTTTAGATGTTCTTAAAAGATTTAAAATGCAATTACACTCATGATAAGGTTCTCAATTCTTTAGAAGCGAACTTTTGGCGCTCTCCAAGTTCTCCCTTGCAAGTAGAACTTCGTTTAACCTCGATAAACAGCCGGAATTTGCAAGTCAAACGATACGGCTATTCCCAATTCGAGCTTCTTATTTTCGAAGCTTTCCCATTTTCGCTTCGTTCCGACTTTTATAGCTCGCCGAAGCTTTCTTCGGGTTTTATCGCGACCTCTGTATGGTCTATCGTGAGGCTGCACTACTTGTCTGTTTAATGTCGGCTTGGCTAAGCAACCGAGCGTATCTTCACGTAAAGGGACGCCAAATAGAGACGAGTGCTTCATTGTTATTGCTCGACGACAATCACTAGGGAACAAAGGTAGCAGCCTTTTAGAAGCGATTGATATTACCAAGGTTTCAAGGATTAGAAATGACTCTTTTGGAGATTGGGACGTGATCGCTTAATTGCTGGATGCATTTACTTATATTGCATGTAGATTCCAAATAAAATTTTCAAATCTCTATTTCTGTGTTTTGGGATTTTGAAATCTGCAAAATTTCGCGTCTTTTGAATAATAAATTCGCGGATTCTCAAATTTCGTCACTCCCACAATAGAACCAGCATTTACCATGCACAAGCAAAGCTCCGAAACTCGGCTTTCCTGAATTCTCAACAATCTCAACCCACCGTCAGGTGCTCACGATCTAATCTAATTCTTGCACGCGGTACACCTTGGGTCATTGACCTAACGGCACAATTACCACTGTTGCGTCTACACTAATCGCAGATCAATCAGTGAAATCTAATCAATAACTCTGAAAAGATGTCTACAAAAACCTTGCCTTTAAAAATCACTCTTAACGCAAAAGTGCACGTAAACAAAATTGACAAGGACATTCGTACTTTCTATAAAAATATCTTTCTTATTTTAGAGAGTTGCGTCCTATGCTTTTGCAAAATTATTTCTTTTAACCTGTTCTATGAGTGTACCAAGTTTGAAGGAAATCGGTGTGTCGAAGGTTGTGAGTCCACTCGATAATGAGCCGTTTTCGTATATAGCGTAACGGTGTTGTTTCACTATATATTTGTAAAAATGAAGCAATAGACATCTAGTCCGCGAATCTTCCATAACAAGAGTAAAATGTAGGTCGCTCGATAATTCCGCCTGATCGGACCATGCTATTTCAACGCGAAATTCATTAGCTCGATTTATCTCGATCTGCAGCTCCTGTCAGCGCTATTTCCGGCAGGTTACTTCCTCTTCGCGCGACGATGCATGCCTTGTTCTTCATACGTAAATAGAAAATCACTAGGCTGCTAAATACGATAAACGTGGATGTTGCTGCGAATATCATTCGCAGACTTTGATCATTGTTTATATAATACTATTATAAAAGGAGGAAATATTATAGATTTTTATATGGAAATTGGGGATCTAGGGAAAGATGGCTTTGGGGAATTAAAATGGTAGCGGGGCTTGTGGAAAATGGCGGTAGGTAGACGTTTATTATTCGTGTAAAGTAGATGTTGGAACTTTAGACATTTTTTGAGTTTTAAATACTTAAATTTTCAAATTCATAAATTTTTAAACTGACAAATTTATAAATACCAAATTATGAAATTCCAGAATTCGAAAATTTAGGAAATTCCAAGTTCCAAAATCCCCAAATTGTAAATTCATCAAATTCAAAAATCCCCAAATTCCAAAGTTATCAAATTCCAAAATGACCAAATTTCGAAATCCCCAAATTCCAAATTCATCAAATTAAAAAATCACCTAATTCAAAAATCCCCAAATTCCAAAGTTATCAAATTCCAAAATGACCAACATTCGAAATCCCCAAATTCCAAAATCCCCAAATTCCAAAGTCTCCAAATTCCAAAATCCCCTAAATCCAAGCCTCAAAAATCCAAATTCACCTAATTGCAAAATCTCCAAATTCCAAAATCCCCAAATTCCAAATTCATCAAATTCAAAAGTCCCAAAAATCCAAGATTCTAAATTTTCAAAATCCCCAAATTCCAAAGTTCCCAAATCCACAGTCCTCAAACTCCAAAATCCTCAAATTCAAAAATCCCCAAATTCCAAAATCTCTAATTTCCAAAATCCCTAAATTTCAAAAATCCCCAAATTCCAAAATCTCCAATTTCAAAAATCCCCAAATACCAAATTCACCAAAATCTCCAAATCCCAAATTTCTAAAAATCGAAATTCCCCAAAATTCCCTAGAACTTCAAAATCCCTGAAGCACCAAAATTCGAAGTACGTTGTCGTTAGTCACACTGTCGTCGTACATAGAACATTAGCCTTAAACAGAGACGTAAAACACGGATTCAATAGACATGAAAGCTAACCCATGAGAGCAGCTTAAATTGACGATCCAGTAAAGAAGTTCGTAAAAGAAACGAGACGTTCAATACGTTACGTTGGACGTCGGTTTAACTAGTGTCTCGCGAGGATCGGATTGTTCCCAATAAACCCAGCTTCCACACGATTCTCAAAATAAAGAAGTCAATATACTGCCGAATATAGCTGAATTACACGCTTTATAGCCGCACCATCTACATTCACCCGCTGACTATCGAAAACATGCGAAGATTTACCGAATTATTGTAGCGTTTCGCTATATTGCCATTACTTATATTGCTAGGTCCAGGCGGAGACCATTTTGTGTACTTTTGTGACGCCATTTTAAATTTTCAAGCTTCAAGCTAATGAAATTTTAGATTTTCAAATTTTAAGACTTAGATATCACGAAATTTGTAAATTTACATATATTTTCAGATTTTTAGTTTTGCACATTTTGAAATTTATTAATTTAGAATTTTCAAATTCATCAAAATTTCAAATTTAAATATTCATAAATTTCAGCAGTGAGGTACTGAATGAAAAAGACTCTTCCTATATTGCCAATTTCAAGAATTCGTTCCCATAGTCCAACATAATGGCAATATAACGAGTCTTCAATAAAAACTTGATACAGAAAAATTATTTTTACATATGAATAATGACATTGAAGTTTATGTTAACAAAAATTGTGAATAATTATTGTTTAACAATAACAGGTATCTGCAGAGGGTTAGATTTCTTAGGAACAGGATTTAAAACATTTCTACCAATTTTCCATAGTAAACGCGAACGTATCTCCTCGGTATTAGCCTTTTTTCAGGAATACAATTTTCGAAACTCGATCGACCCATCAAACGCAATTTGTCGTTCGACGTTGAAACTAAGAGTAAAACTGATAGGGAGAGAACTTGGGAGAGGAAAAACCGATAACGACTTTTCCAGAATTCCCTTCGTAAATGGATTTTACGCTTTTGGTCACAGTTTGCAGTTATAGATGTAGCTATGTGAAAAATAAAGTTGTTAATAGTTTCGAGGATACATCTCTCTCGATAATTGATGCGAATACTACTCTCTTTGTTCCTTTGTTCCCGCGTATTGTATGCCACCGGCAAAAACGTTCTCGATCACTATATGACGCGTTTTCAAGAAAATAATCGACACTTCTTAAGCGAGGGTGTTTTACTTCTTAAAAGACTAGCTAGTAACATTTTTTTTAATTTTTACTATTTTTGCGAATAAATTTCTTTTTCTATTTAAATTGCTATTGTATATTATTATTATTTTTATTTATATTATTATCATTATTACTATATTTGTTATATTGCAATATTTTTGTTATACTCAACTCTTATTTGCGTATACATTTTATAGTTAATACTTATTTTATATCTTATACTGTTTATTTTTTGTCTCCATTTAAAAGCAACATGAGTTAATAATATAAAATGCAAAAGACATCATTGTTTGAATTGTTGTACTCAGTACGTGACATCTGTTTTCATTATGGCGGTTAACTGTCATGGCGGCCGCCACTAACGCCTCACCTCGAATTTTATATAAATAAATAATCACAAAGAAATACAAAAAATACAAACTTTAATTAACGTTTCGATTAAAGCAACGTGGCAAGATTCTAATCTAATAGTTAAAATATGAAAATATACTAATATGTTTAACTCATAATTTACAATATTTCTTCTTTTAAATGTGAAATAATGCAAAATTTCTCTCTTTTCCTATTATTATCACTTGCATAAGTTTAAAAACGTTGTCTCTTTCGAATTAAAATCGTGCAACGAAGGTTACATTGTTCGTACATCTCTATATATGACCACTCGCGCTATGACACAATGTGTTAATAAAATAATTTTGAGTAACACATCAAAATATGACAAATACGAGTTCCACAAATGCGATTGTAGCGAAAATCAGAGATTAAAGACGAAGGATTAATAGTTCGGGAAAAATAGCAAACGTGCCGGGGCAAATGGGACATCAATCATTCGTTTTGTGCGATTCATCACTGGCCATTCGACGGGGCTAGTACGGGGCTGATGACAAATGACAAGAGAGTGTAGCCATCCTTTGTCACCACTGAAATTGTGAAAAGAGGAATAATAAAAGTTCATTTATTCCGAACAATGCAAATGTATTCTAATGGTGTACGTTTTTTTTCTTCAAAAAATAAAAGAAATTCATATAATTATAAACATAACACATTTCGTGTCCTGTCACTTAACACGTGCGATCCCAGCATTACAGGCGCATACTGCCCGCCTTTAATATGTAATAATACACACATCTGAACATGTTACTCCTGGTATTATACTCGAATTAAATGTTGAAAAGGACATTTATATATAACATCTTACAATAAAAGTAATTTAAAGCTTCTCATGTATGATATTACAAAATACAAATAGTTTGAAGTTTACAAATGAACTGTTCTTCCAAAGTTGTCCCATGATAAAATCATTTCTAATGCGTTGTCCGCGGACAAATAAAATGGTGGACAAATGGTAAATAAACGAGGGGTACACTGTGCAGAAAAATCCATAAATGTACGATTCGAGACACAGTAACTTCTGAAACGGGTTTTCTATTAACGGGGTGCAACGAACCTGTTCATGATTAATTGCACACCGCTTGAAAGTCAACTTTGATGCTATTTTCTAGTGTATTAAACCCTCAGCCTCTATAACCGGGTACGACCGCCGGTAAAGTTCATTAAGATTTTCAGGGCGATGAAAATAATCTCTCATGCTCGCGAGGCTTTTTAATTAATTTCATCCGTCTGACTGACTTTAGTTTACCATATCGTGGTAAACGTCGCGTTCATACACGTAGACAGATGTGACGCGCATTTATCATTCTAAACGTCAAACTGCCTTAATTAGTTTCGCGAAAATTCCACCGCATATTTGTACAATTAACTTTCCGATTGGTCAGCTCCCAATATTTATTTGAACAAGAGGTCGATCAAAAGTGGACAAAAATTATTTGCAGAAATAAACGCTAACATTTTTGTTCAAATTAAAAGTTATCATTAATTTTAGAACATCTGATATCCACCTCAATTTTTATTTTAACGTAGTTTGAACATTTTGCGTAATAATTTGAATATTTAAACTATCGTATTAAATTAATATACATTCATTACAATTTTTATTTAGACACATTTAACAATAATAGTTATGTAAAATTTTATGCCATATATCGAATACGACTAGTACGACGCCATGTTTGACAACAGAAATATGGCGGGAAATTTAAAATAGTTTTAATGACACTGCATATAATTTTTTCGATACTAATAGAATAATACACATTATGCAAATTCTGTTTCTGGCAATCCATTATGAAAATTACGAGGATTTTAAAGTCAGAATCACGAGTTAAAGTAATTTTTAAATCTACATTTATGAATATTTTTGCTGAACGTATCTGACAAGTTATTGCCTCGCACAGCTTTAATTTATAAAACTTATTCACGGTCCCGATGGATTCGATTACCGCGAAATGGAAGAGCTAATATTAATAACGTTATCGATAAATATCGATAATTCGATATACTGATGACATTATTAACATATCGTTAAACGAGAGTAACTGAAATGGTGTTTACTATGTAACTTAATCATTCAAAGTGATTTGTTTTCGGTGAAATTTCAAACCTAATATAACCTAATCTTGCATGTTGTGTAATCTGATCATTCTGGTTGCGTTGACTGCGTTAGGTTAGATTTTAAGGTTAAAGGGATTTGATAACACGTATCAAGTTAGGTTAGGTTTAATGTGAAGTATTAGAGATTGGACAAAAGTAAACTTGAATGATTAAATTAGGTTAGCTTTCATATCAAGTTAAATTTGAATATAAATACATACTTGAAGAAGTCTTATCGGCCAAGTCAACAGAAACCAGACAAGTGACAGCTAAGTCAGAATCCACTACATTCAGGTCAACCCTGAAGAAGTAAACAACAATGTTTACGAACCATCGACGAGACAATGAAAACACCCACAATAGCCTAAACAGCCATAACCTTCAGGCAACATACACATTACGTATCTTGGTCCATATCGAATCAATAAGGCAAAAAAGGTCTTCGACATAAAAGGAACATCCTTTTAGGAAAAATAGTGATAGTAAAGAAAGAAGAGAAATAAAAATAATTATATACATTCTACAAACATGTTACTTATAGAAAGTAATTTTAAATTTCCCGCCATATTTCAAACATTCACAATGATTCGGCGGGAAATTTAAAACGGGTTGTTTCTTTGAATGTTTTTCTTTAATTAACAATTATTTTCTTCGTACTCACTTTTGTCATAACTTCTCTATGAGGTATCAATATATCTTCTGTGTTATTTTTTAAGATTAATGTAAAATTTTAATATTTTCTGTTACAAATTATGGGTGCAGTTTGGAGTAAATCTGGGGACATTTATAGTTTCAAATGAAGATTATTTTTTGGTTAATATACGTTCTTTTACATTTGCCGAACAGTGTGATCATTGAGAGAATGATTTAAGACAATATTTATAATTATACGGCCAAATATCGAGGGACCGTAAATCTACACACGCAAGAAGCGATTAAATAGATTTACCAGAAGCCTCTGATGTGGCTGATAAAACGGTATACCTGTTGAGTGGTCTCCGGAGGCTTGTTAGGTACACGTTACGAACGTATGTATATTTGCGGTTCCTGGCAGAAAGGAACGCGATTAATTTCGGTTTGACTTGCTAAGCAAAATTCACGCTGCGATGAATCTTGCGCCGTTCGCGAAAGTCTGCCAACTTTTGCGGTTTCCGATACTGGATCCTGCGAACGAGACCTGAACACGGCCTTTCATCGTGTTAAACTATTCGGTTTAATTCATTGACAGCGATACTGTACGGGAAATTTTCCACGCTCTCGTTATATAGCCGCTATTTATACGGTTCAGTGGTATTACATTCGCGTGGACTCGGTGGGTACCGCTTCTTGATTTAGTAGCTCATTTGATTGCATATTTTCAATTTTTCAAATTTGGACACTAGAAATTTTCAAATTTTCGGATTCAGAAGTTTAAATTTTCAAACTGACAGACCTTCAATTATTCAGATCCAAAAATTAAAAAATTCAGATACATCACAACCTTCAAAGAATTAAAAAATTGCTACTGGTACATTCAAGTACGGCGCGCTCTGCGGCAATATAACGAGAGACACCCGATTCTTTATATAAAAACATACTCAACATGATATTCATATTACAGCAAACATGCATAAAGAATTGAACCGTTTCATAAATGGACAGCAAATGGTCCATAATTTAAATATGTATGCAATGTTATTGAATGACCACAGCCTTCGAAAGAGTCAATTCATTAATGGCGGCCGATATTCATTCTATCCACTCTCCATGTTTGATATCGCAACGGACAACGTTCTAACTGCGACACCTTCCTACAAAATCAGTAACCCACGCGAGGTGGAGGGGGGAAGGTGGTCGGTCACGGAGAATTGGAAATTCGCGTTAATTCGCCGGATGTTCGGCAGAAACGTGTTGGAACTTCTCGGACACTGGGAAAGTGAAATATTCACCGTAGTGTCTGGCGTTTTCCATTTAACACGCGATTGTGCAATGTCGGCCACGACATTCGAGATTGCGGCCACTCCCTGCTACCACGTGGATCGCAATTTTGCCGGTGGTAATGATCGCGACAAAGCCGGCGATAACGAATAATTTCACGAACTCGTTACGCGGTCGAAAAACACCGAGTAATGTTCGACGAAAATATTGTGCCTGGCGGTTTATTTGCTCTTTGCCTTCACAGAACCGTGTTGTTTTTATTATTTTCTGTTTGGTAAACATTGGTGAAATAGATTCGTAGGGAGAATGTGGTAAAGCATGTGGCGATATATGGAGAGTATTTTAAGAAGTTGTAAAATAAATATAATTTTATGTGATGGATGTTTATACCGGGGTTAGATGTCGAGATGTCATGGTACATGATCTAGTATGGTATTAGGACACGGTCAGTTATCGGTATTGTTAGTGCACGGTCTGCTACCGAGACAAGGTTAGTTACTGATACACGATCAGTTGGTAGACGGACTAGTAATCAACTATCAATCTGTGGTCAGCTACCGAGACACGGTTCAATACTGGTACACGGTCAACTACGAGACACAGTCAGTTACTAGGACACGGTCAATTAAGGGTACATGGTCAATTGTCAGTGCACAGTCTGCTTCCGAGATAGGGTCAGTTACTGGTACAAGATCAGCTAGCAATTCACGGTCAGTTACCAGTACAAGGTCAACTATGAGTACAGTCAGCTACCAAGACATGGTCAGCTATCAGTACAAGATCAACTATGAGTACAGTCAGCTACCAAGACATGGTCAGCTATCAGTACAAGATCAACTATGAGTACAGTCAGCTACCAAGACATGGTCAGCTATCAGTACAAGATCAACTATGAGTACAGTCAGCTACCAAGACATGGTCAGCTATCAGTACAAGATCAACTATGAGTACAGTCAGCTACCAAGACATGGTCAGCTATCAGTACAAGATCAACTATGAGTACAGTCAGCTATCAAGACATGGTCAACTATCAGTACAAGATCAACTATGAGTACAGTCAGCTACCAAGACATGGTCAGCTATCAGTACAAGATCAACTATGAGTACAGTCAGCTACCAAGACATGGTCAGTTATCAATACCAAATCAACTATGAGTACACGGACAGCTACCAATACATGAACAAGTAGTCCATGATACCGATACACGGTCAGATACCAGTACAAGGTAAACTAGCAGTCAACTACCAGTACACGGTCAGATAAGACGGGTACTCTAAATAGTTACCCAAATAAATTATATCTAAAAATCTAACAATATTTTATCCTCCTTAAAATCGTCATTGCAGACTACCTATAATTGCCGAAGTTTTGGCGATATAGGAAGATAGGCGAATAAAAGAAGCTCTAAACTTTACTGGGCGTCTCTAATCGAATAAATTCTTGCTGTTTTTATCTATATAATTGGACAGCATGAAATATGTTATGTAGTTTAAGAGTCATATAAATGAATAAATATGTAATAAAATAGATAGGGAGCGCGAGAAGGGGAAGCGGAAATATTATGAAGAAGTAGAACAAAACAATCGATTGAGATTCACAGCCAGCGAAAAGGACATTTGGCAAAGTTGCCAACCTCTCGAAGTGCTCTCGTCCGAGATGAAAGTGCTTTCCGAATCCTACCGTGAAATCTATGAAGAGAATATATTCTGAATATATTTATCCTTCCGTGTCTGGTATCGATTCGATGCAAGATTCTAGATTCTGGACATAACTTCCGTTCTGCTGACTATGGTTTTCTTCTTCCGGGAACGGAAATCTGAGAATCGTTAAATTGCGATAAATTTTATGATCCGAGAAACAGAAGAACGTAATAACTTTATCGTTAAATGAGATATAATGGATGGCAATTATGCATAAAAAGCTCCCACTCTTGTAGGAATCTAATTATTGACTGCTATGGATATTATTGGGTTATGCTAAGTGTTCTTCAGGAAGAATATGCCGGGCGAAATTATTAATACAATTCAGCCTAACCTAATATCAGTTGCCTTCTGCTGATCTAACTTGATATGAGTTATTACAACCTAACCTAAAAAGAAAAGATCTAATTTAACCTAACCTTGTATGAATTTTCCTAAACTAACCTAACCTCATATGAGTATTCTTAATCTAACCTAACCTGAGTAGATGTAATATGAGTAGACCTAACCTGACATGAGTGGATCAAATTTTACCTAACCTCACATGAATATTCCTAAATGAACATAACCTTATATGAGTATTTCTAATCTAACCTAACCTAATGTGAGTAGGTTTATTTCAGCCTAACCTGATATGAATAAATCTAACTTAACCTAATCTTTATGGGAACTTTTTATGCATAAATACCATAATATTATTTTGTTACTCTCTAACGAAAATATGATTGAATTAAATAATTTAAAAAATGATTAAAAATATAAAATGAAAATGTTTTCGTCATAGGTATACCTAACGCATGCACTGTCAAATGTTGAACTTGATGACTATGACTTATAATGATTTACACACTCACACATGCTGAACACTGTACACATACACGTTACACTCACACACACGTACACACGAATTATCCTCACAGTTTCGGGATTGAGCACACCATCGTCGATTGTATTTGATTATTGAACGCCGATAGCCAAGCAATTGCATAACAGTTATTGGTATAAATATTGCGCTAATTGTGCGACGTTCTTGTGTATTATCGTTGCTTAAGAAGTCTCTGTCGATACTTTTGTATGTATGAAGTTATGCTTGTGTGCACTGTTTTACGTGCATACAAATATGTTCTGGATGTGCAACGTTCAACAGATTAAACAGTTAGTGATCAACAATACCGTGCAAAAGATCGATATACAATTTAAAGTAAACAATTTTTCAATTTTGTATTTGGTTTTTTAAGAACATCAACAAACACAACACTACCGATCGAGAATCTTTTAAAAGTCTTATGATAATTAAATTATTCGTTAATGGAAATTGTTAACTGGACAATTTTAATTTTAATTGGTACTTGTTAAATTTGTAAATTATACATAGAATTATAGTATCAGGTCCTTCGAAAAGTTCTTACATACACTAGATATATGTTAGGTTACGTTAGGTCTGCTAGTAATAGGTTAGATTTTTTTAAGTCTGTTGAGTTACGTTAGGTTAAGTCTGTTATGATAGGTTAGGTTTCATTAAATATGTTGAGTTAGGTTAGGTTATATTAAGTCTGTTTATAGTAGGTTAGGTTTTTTTAAGTCTGTTGAGTTAGGTTAGGTTACGTTAAGTCTATTTATAATAGGTTAGGTTTTTTCAAGTGTCATTAAGATTTTCTTAAATTTCATTAAGGTTTTATTAAATTTTATTGGATTTTTATTAATATTTGATGAAGTGAGTTCATCTTAATAGAACCTTAGGTTAGGTTATGTTAAATCTACTCATCTTAGGTTAGGTTATATTAAGTCTACTCATGCTACGAATAGAACTGATTGCACTCGTTTATCTCTGAAATTAAACTCCAGCATCACTGTCGCATTTTCAATTATCTACCAACATATGTAAAAACTTTTAAAACGACCTGGTATTTTCGCACATTTTATATATCTCATAAATTTGATATATTTCATATACCTCGTACACTTTCATACATGACCGGTAGATTAAAAGAACAGAATTAAAAACAACCCTCGTACATTAACGTTAACAAAGAAATTGATGTGAAGCATGAAAAAAAAAGCGAAAGCGTGAAAATTTTGCACGGTATCGTGCATCCAAGTTATCGCTTGAATTCGAAGCATTCGCTTTAAATCGCTTAGAGAATAAAAGCTCGCGCCAGAAAGAGATCGAATCGAACGCTGATCAATCATGGAAATCGCGGGTGCAACAAATAACAGCAACATCGCGTTGAAATAGTGTATCGATGAAAAAAAATAAACGGTTGTCGCCAGTGCTGGGTCGATCGTGTCCGAATGATCGAAGAAATCGATAGAAAAAAAAATCAGCCGGCGAGACTATTCGTTTCTCCGATCGAAAAAAAAAATATATATATATTAGGACTCTGCTTAGCGATTAGTTGTTAATTTTTTTCAGTGTCGACTTTGTTTGTTCGTCATGCTGCACAATATAGTTGAAAGCGAAGGCATACATAGTTGAAGAGGACGTTCCGCTGAATAGTTGACTAGAGATTCTTTCTTGGGCCTTCGTGTTTGGATCGCCCGTTTTCGTCCAGACTATTTATATTAGTGTTTTGCTCCCGTTGCGCTTTTGCGAACACTAAGTGCATCACGAGACATGCACTTTAACTTTCATTTCGGAATTTATTGTTCGTACTTAGCCCGTATACGCGAACTGTCGTCTGGAAACTACTTGTGACACGAACGATATCAAATTTCTGTTAGGCATTCGACAATTTTTATACGTTTTCAAATATTTATAAGACTTGTGGTGTGCACAAATTTCTTGTATTATCAAATATTTCAGATTTTATCAAACCTTAATAATTTTTATAAATTCATTTATATTTATGTCTATAAATTCGTTTATACTGTTCACAAATGCATCTTTGTAACATTTATAAATTCATTGTGTGTATTGTTTAAAAATTAATTTGTTATAAAAATTCCCCCTCCACAGTGCATAAAAACCTATTTTTTCAACCTTTACAAATTTATATTCATAATGTTCAAAAATTCACTTGTCAATATCTTAAAAGATTTTACAAAAATAAAAAATTCCGTTTTCATAATATCCACAAGTTCGTATTTATCTAAATTATTATAGTTACTACAATATTTATCTATATTTATCTAAAAAATTATTATTACAGAAAAACAAATTTTTCATAATATTTAAAAGACAGTGATGTATAGGTTATGTTACTGTCACAAGGTGTCCAGACAGCACGTTCGTATTTTTTCCGAGTAAATTACACGTGGGCATGAATAATCCTAATCGAAGAAGAAAATGGAGGAGGGACGATACTAATTGCTTGGCTCTTTTGTTTCGCTTAGGTCGATCTAAGACACATGGACGAAAAATCGGGAAGCAACGTGGTGGACGTTGGAGTTGATCTGTCCGAGTTCTACATGTCGGTAGAATGGGACATTTTGGAAGTACCTGCAGTGCGGTGAGCATATTTCACTTACTTCACGTTATATTGCATTTATCACACATGAGTTAAATACATTGCAACAAAGTACACTATTCTGAATACTCTTTACAGTCTTTCTCTAGGAAAAATGGCGACTAAAGAAAAGACATAGAACAGCACCGCTTATATAAAAAAACGGCGATATAAGGAGGTGAAACATCAGTCTCTTTAAATTATCAAATATCATAGATTTACAAATTTAGAAATTTTCAAATTAACAAACTTATACATTTCTGAATTCTGGTTCCTCTAAAAGTTGCAATATAACAAGAGTATACTATGGTTCTTGCTTCTCTTGTACAAAAGAGTTCTCTTGTCTGCACTCGTTTAAGTAATTTTCAACTCGTATTTTCTTTTGTTAACAAAACGACAGTAATTAAGATCTGATGTTAAATAATGCAGTAGATACCTCGATATTTACCTGCTAGATAAATGATCATTTGTAACAGCTATACTGTACATTGCACTGTATACTGAATGTATTGTACACTGTACTGTAAATAATATTATAGAATTTGAGTTAGTATTACAGTCCTTAAAAGAAAGAAAAGTGTTCCTCGTAATTACCTGGAGCCCCTGGCGCAGGGAAATATCGTGTACACACATATACAGATTTTATTTAACACGTTAATTGTATCCACAATTAGTTGCATTTTGCATGAACGTTAAAAAAATGATTTTTCCAATATCCTTAATAATAACAACAAATATTTTTAAATAACAAAATGGGTAAATTAGTAACAATAGATGTGAGTAATGGATTTAAGCGTTATTCAGACATGAGTGATTTAAAAATTTATGGTGACATGTGTTAGTAATAATCTTTCGCTGAATTTCTTCCGCGAGAATCACACAGAAAGTCGATATCCGATTCTTTAACGAGTCGTTCTTTTTCCTCGAGCGACGTGACCCCGGATCGAATCGGTTTTTCGGTGGATATTTAAACGACTTGTCACGCAAAGAGAATATCATTGCTGTAGTCAAACGGGGCAATGGTCAGACGGTTCTAAATTGCAACCGGGATTTCGATCGATCCGCATTCGACAGGCCCGTGCTGCAAAATCGTCGTCTGTTGAATAAACCTTAATGAAAAATCGGATTTCAACGTTTAATTCCTATTCACCCTGCTATACTCTTTGAGAAAACGATCAGAGGATTATTTTTGCACGTTGATGGTCCTTTTTAGAAATTTTTGCTGAGCTCTGACAGTTCAATATGTGTTATGATAGGCTTGTCTGGGAAAAGTGATTTGGGTGAAAAGGATCGTATCACTCGCTGACTTTTAGTCGATGAATTTTGCAAATTTATTAAAGGACATATTTTTAAAGTATTACATTTTCAAACTGAGATTAATAAGTTATCAAGTTATCGAATCAAGTATCGAGGTATCAAATTATCAAGATAACGAGTTGACAAGTTACTGAAGTATCAAGTTACAAAAGTATCAAGTTACAAAAGTATTAAATTACCAAAGTATCAAGATACCATAGTATCGAGTTATCAAGGTATCAAGTTACCAAACTATCAAGTTACTAAAGTATTAAATTACCAAAGTATCACGATACCATAGTATCAAGTTATCAAGGTATCAAGTTACCATAGTATCAAGTTATCAAGGTATCAAGTTACCAAAGTATCAAGTTACAAGAGTATCAAGTTATGAAAGTATCAAGTTACCAAAGTATCAAGTTTTAAAATCCCTAAATCCCCAGATGTACAAATCTATAAATCTCCAAATTCCCAAATCCCCTAAATTCTTAAATTTCTAAACCTCATTTCAAGATTTATAATCAAACATAAAAGTGTCCAAATTTCCATATGTAAAAAATGTACTAACTCAAAATTCAACAAACAAAATCTCTGTCCGCAACGTCGCCATTTTCCCTAGAAAATTCTACTATACGCTCACTATAAAGTACATTCACGGTATTAAAACCGTTTAACAAGACGAGTTGTAAAATTCAGCAAACTTTCAAATTGCATACTGCTATGTAACTAAAGTTTCTTCTCAATATAAACTGGGTAGCTAAAGTTAAAGTGTGCTTACTTTCATCCTCGAAGTGTTTCATTTAGATTAACATTCATGATACTGCTAATCCCCCAAACTTCTTCAAGTCGAAATGCTTATTAAAAAACTTTCGTATCAAACATTATCTTTCGATTATTTTATTAATCTTTTAATAATTTTACAATCTTAAGAAATGTATACTGTAATATTAATGTATATTAAATAATAGTTAATATTTTGTATATATGATTAATACATATTAATATTTATTATTTAATATACAAAATTAATATTATATTGAATATTTAATGTCTTCGACACAAAATGTAGTATGTAGTACCTATGCATAGTGTTTTGTATTTAGAGAGAAATGCAGTAAAGTAATATGAAAAATTATTCTTTTTGCGTAGAAACGAAAAATTTTACACCTGCTGCGACGAGCCGTACCTAGATATTACGTTTAATATAACGATGAGAAGAAAAACACTTTTCTACACTGTGAACATAATTATTCCATGTATGGGGATTTCTTTTCTTACGGTGCTGACGTTCTATCTACCCAGTGACAGCGGGGAAAAGGTGAGTATAAATAAATAATACACAATATTTTTCATATATCAAGTACAACAAATATGTTAACTTCATTTACTGAAAATTTCAAAATTTACTAAATTAACTATGGAGAAACTTATGAACCTGAAATTTCAAAAATTTACAAATTTCCTAATTTTGGAAAGTAACAAAAGAACTTATAAACTTCAAGATTTACAAATTGCAAATTTCCAAATTTGAGAGGTTGACAATTAAAAACCTTCTGAACTTACAAATTGAAAAATCTACATATTTCCAAATTTGAGAAATTAACAATTAAAAACCTTGTGAACTTACAAATTGAAAAATCTACATATTTCCAAATTTGAGAAATTAACAATTAAAAACCTTGTGAACTTACAAATTGAAAAATCTACAAATTTCCAAATTTGAGAGGCTAACAATTAAAAACCTTGTGAACTTACAAATTAAAAAATCTACAAATTTCCGAAATCTCCAAATTTTGAAAATTAACGATGAAAAACCTTATGAGCTTGAATATTAAAAAATTTCCATTCAGTGAATGGTCCTGCATAAAGCTAGAAAACGTGATTGGTTATAAAACGATCGAATATTTTTCCCGTGTAGTATTCGTTTGAGGAGTTCAAAGGTTTCGAGCATCAAGGTGAAAAGTTTCATCTAAAGCGATCCGCGCTGAATATTTCAATATCTCGCGAACAATAAGAAAGGCTGCGTCAAAGAGTCGGCCCGTTAATTAAAACTCGCTGCCTGTAAATGCACAGGTTTGTCTTCCATCGACCTAAACGTCCAGAGATATGACCAATCCCGGTCCCTTAAACCGCACCAACCGTTAATTAAAATCGCTAGTGGTCGCGATTCCCACAGTGCAATTAATTCCTTTATCTGTCGCTGGACTGGTCAATGCCCTCTGACTCTTCTTCAACTCCTCGCCTGAACGTTCAAATTTTTCACGGTAAAACGCACGGATCTTCCTCAGACTTTTTATTCTGAATGCAACTACTGAATTATTTTAAATAATTATCGAACGGAAAATGAACTTTATTCTACACTTGCACATACTTTATAGTAAACTGTAAATAAAAATTATAGGGGTTGTCTGAAATTGGACAACTTGAGGGACATAACCTCGCTTTCGCGCATTTTTGTAGACTGACAATTTTACGTCAGGAAAATATTCGGAAAAATTTGGAAATTACATACTTTGTGAATTTTCGAAAAAAGCAAATTATCAAAGTTAAAGTATATCTTTGGGAAAAAGAATGAAAAACTTCTACTCGCGTAGAAAATTGTGATACATTGTAAAAAACTACCCCTAACTGTATTATACAATATCAACAAATTATAAGAACAGTATAATTCGTAAGACCACAATTGCGGAATCACTATAAAATAAATGGCGAAGGCAGTACTGCAAACGTAAAACAGAAGGGGTGGAATGGTGGGACGAATGTAATCGGTAGTTTCCTGAGTTTGAGCGAACGAATGAACCGCGGCAACGAATATAAATCCGATGGAGAAACTTAGAATTTATGGCGGTCGTTAATCATTGTGAGAAAGTTTCGGTGGAAAGCTGGGTTTCCGCAGAATGTAAATTTTATTGAACCAAAGTCCGTCATGCGACCGATCTCTGTTCTGAACTGATCTATCGCAATTCTGATTCGTCTTCAACAATACGGATTTTATTCCCGCGTCAACGAGAAACTGGTATATATTTCGAATCTTCCAAATATTGCGCGTTTACGACATATTAGAACACGGTACAAATTTTTATGGAGCTTTACAGCTAACTTTGGCAGATCTCAAAATGGCGGACCGCGGTACATCGTTCGGCCATGTTGTATAACTGTATACACACTACTCACATTAATATTCGGACAGTTACTCATATTAGTATTCGGACAGTTACTCATATTGATATTCGGACAATTTTTCGTATTAATATTTGGACACAGTACTATTTGTTTTGTGTAAGAAACTGTGATAACCTGTTTAAAATGTATTATACATCAAAATTATAGTTGAAAAGAAATTGTGCAATTTTCAGTCAACCATAAATGGTTCATGTTTCTGTATGATAAGCAGTACGATAGCAGTATATCTCTACTTACCGATGATACAAGTTAAATAAGTATCTCAACCTTAAGATGGCGCTGTGTCCTGTAGAGTAAGTTTGAGGTTAGGTATCGGTCTATTGAACAGCGCAAGACTGAGAAAGTAAAATTGTGGAAGGGTCAACCTAAACCTATATTTTAACTCCAATATGTTTATATTACTCTATATTTCATATACACCCAGTAATATACAATTGAATAGAAGACTTTTTGCTATAAATTCCTTCTGTACACAAAACTCGCTTTGTTCGCAGCCTCGTTGGGTAGCCTTCGGCTACTCAATTTTTCAGTTCACCATAGCGCCGTCACAACCAGAAGTTTGCATCCAAAGACTCATCTATCCGCTATCAAATAATTGCGCTTTGCTCCCTGAGGGGATTTGCTCCCAGACTTTTGGGATTTCAAATTTTTCGGAGATAGGGACTTCGCAAATTCCAATACCTTGGACCCTTAGAACTGATTAGGTTTCCATGAGGTTCCTAAGGGAGTACTGTGACACCTACTCTGATGGATACAATCACAGTGATGTTGGGACCCTAGGGAAGTTGGATACTAAGGCTCCCTAATGCTTTAGGGACCCGAGTTAAGGTTGTATCTTTTACCGATTAGCCTAATCATCTGTATGACCGAGTTGGCACGTCGACCCAGACAAGAACATGAACACTTCCAGCGTGACATATCGACAAATAAGAATTACAATAACTTCAATTCGCAATATCTCAGTTCCACCACCGAAAATAGTTCTACACCTATTAATCTAGGTGTCTATTCTGACCAATTGTGGCCATAGTCACATTGTGGTTCATTGTGGTTCATTGCCCAGTTAGGTCCCTGAGTCAGCCTCTTACGTGCCAACTCCTGTATCAGTGAGTCAGTGAGGTCATAAGAGGGCTCTACTGAAGAAATACTGTCGACAACCCTGTTCTTGGCGTATAAGCTGATCCCGGTTTAAGGACACTCCTTGAACGAGTCCCAGTGGAACGTTCTAAGAGATGACCACTGTACTTTTGCCCAATTGTGTACGATAATTAGCAGTGCCCAAATATTCATATGAGTAAGTATACATGTACCATGATGAACCTAGGTAAACATCCAGCGGTAATTTCGGAAGGTTACAAAGTGTGCATTTACACCGGGCGCGTATCGAGAGGGCGCACAAAGGGGATCCTTAGCCAGGGACGGTTTTCGAGTGCGGACAAAGCAGCGAAGTACTGAAGTGTGGCTGTGTAGGAGTGGGTAGAAAGGTAAGAGGCGATGGAGAGCAAGAGGTCGTGGTGGAAATGAAAAATAGTCCACGTCGTCGAGCGAAAAGTAACTACTAGCTCGTAGCTACAGATAAGGGAAAATAACGAGGCCGACAGCCGCGCGGAAGAGAACTAATTCGGCGCATATTTCACATGCGTCCGCTTTGCGGCAACCTAAGTATAGGTAAGCACGCCCGTTCTCGGGGATAAAGGAATTAATTGCATCGCTACGCTTAGCCATCCGTCTTTTTCTTTTCACTGGGGGACTTGACATTTTGCCTCCATCCAACCACAAACCGCCGATTCGTTCGACATCTATGCACGACACGGCGGACCGACTGACTGGCATCTGTCAATTTCCAACTACATTTTTACGGCCACATTTGCGCAGACAATTTGACGTTGTTGATGCGTCGCTTTGCCGAGAGTCGAACAATTTCATGGTCCAAGAGGATGGGGAAATTGAGGGGAGCTGGAATGAAATGTAGCTTTCTTTCGGATGATAACGGAAGAGCCATATCTTTAAATGTGCTGACTTCTCATTCGTGAAATTGTTATGTTCAAGATTTTTTATGGTTCAATTTTTTACTTCTGATATTTTCAAATTTTAATATTATCTACTCGTAGATTCTAGGATTTTCAAATTATATGGGGCCAAATGCAAAAATTTATAAAATACCTATTCCCAAATTATCGAATATCTCGATAATTCCCCACCTCCAGGGCTCTGAATCACACCGAAGAATTGCTTCGAAACAAAGAACAAGTCGTCGAGTCAAGTCATTGAGTTATCAGGTTATCAAGATAATGAGTTGATAAGTTACTAAAGTATCAAGTTATGAAAGTATCAAGTTACCAAAGTATCAAGTTATCAAGGTATCGCGTTACCAAAGTATCAAGTTATCAAGGTATCAAGTTACCAACGTATCAAGTTATCAAGGTATCAAGTTACCAAAGTATCAAGTTACCAAAGTATCAAGTCTCCAAATTCCCAGATGTACAAATCTATAAATCTGCAAATTTCCAAATCCTTAAATCCCCAGATCTACAAATCTATAAATCTCCAAATTGTTAAATCTTCAAATCTCCAAATCCCCACCAATATTGATAATTCCCCACCATGAGGGCTCTGCAATCACACCGAAGGATTCCTTCGAAACAAAGAACTATCATACTCTCAGCAGAAAATTATGGAGCTATCACCAGAGTTATAAAATGCATAATTAAAACTTTATTACGGAAAATTGCAGTGGACCGTCAGTAGATAACTTCTCTCGTTAGTTATCGAAGTTTAAAGCTAGTACTCCAGTATTTAACAAGTTGGTCGAAACCAGTGTGACCACTGTACAATCCGTTCTATCTATATAACATGGCAAAGCAAACGCAGTAAAACAGAGATTGGGGCAGAGAGTTAGAAGGACCGTTGTATTTTTGAGGAAAAAGATGGAGGGACGTGTACACATACACAGATAGTCAGCCTTCGAGGCATGTCAATCAATCCCGGAGAATCGATAAGCAATATCACCGTTCGGTGATTGACCCGCAGCCACCGCGGTCCTCGAAATTGCATGCTTCGCGCTTACCAGCTTTTTCATGGCGCTGCTCGTAATGGCGGACACATACCAAGATCCTTTGAATGTTGCTACTTACATCGCTGATACTTCAATATACAGTGAATGGAAATTATACTCGAGAGATTCTTAAAAATATGCGAAAGACTGTTTAACAATGTTATTGATATTTGACATAATCTGGGAGTAATGTTAAGTCTCTTCTTCAAAATAGTCGTTGATTGTGAATGTAAGAATAAATTAGTTAATAGAAATTTGTTAGGAGCCATTGAATATCGACAGCGCATGCGCGAAGCCATAGCGCGCGAAATTCAAAACACGTAACTTGAACAGGTCGTTTAAAAATTCCCCGTTGCAACGTAGTGAATAAATACTAGTTCATTCACTTGAAGTGTAAAATATTAGTTTGAAACGATATTTGATACTGAAATAATAATATCTTCCAAACCAACGATTTTTCGTTATAAGTGACTTAACAGGGAATAATGTATGATTATAATATAAGTTATAACTCGCACTTGTAACTGGGTAGCAAGCGTTAATGGGTTAAAATCGCAGTCGTACTTTCATGAGAATTGGATCCTTTGTAAATCGAGCGATTATTAAGGGTAACCATCGAGGAAGGCGGTGCTTGGCTAGCGCATTCCTTGCTACGGTTAATCACGGTGATTAGTTTAAGCGATCGCCGATCGAACTGTAATTAGTGGGTCGAGACTCTCCCGAGAATAGGGACGGAGATACTTGGAAGGCGTCGGTCACAAATGTCGGGACATTTAACTGGCACCGTGACCGAAATGTCAAACGATTCGACGCTTCATCGCACCGCCATGTCATTGATCGTGATTCGTTCGACACGAAAATAAACCGTCAGGGAAATTTTATCCGCCATCCCGTTTCACTATTTTTACCTAAGATATATCAATTGAAGAAATATTTAAAAGAAAATGACTTTTTGCTCTTTTTTGTAATTTGTATTTTATTTATAATTGCAACCTAACCTAGATATATCACATAACTGGTAATATACACGTAATAGTGTTCTATAATGCTCTACTTGAATATTATAATTAATATTTGTGTAAATAATTTTTAATTGTTTACATTCATATAAGTATGTTAATATATTTATGATTAAATAGTTTAAACAAATTATAAATCTTGACTTCATTGTTACAATGTTTAATTATTTGTGTAAATAATAATTTGTAACTGTTTACAGTCATGTGTGTTAATATTATATCTGTGATTATACAAATAGTTTAAACAAATTATGAATCTTGACTTCATTGCTACAACGATTAATATTTCTGTAAATAATAAATTGCGATTGTTTATAATCATATGAGCACGTTAATATCGTGTTATTAGATGTTAAATATCATATGAGGTAGAAAGGAAGATGGCTGTCAGTTAGATGTCGATTTTAGTGATTCGTGGGCAGAGAGCCATATCACGTCGCATCCGCGGGCAAAATGCAGTGTCAGTTAACGATCATTACTGTTGATGACCGTGTTGCATTTAACGACGAATTCGATCATTACACGCTGCTACGTTCTAATCTTTCGACACTGATATATTGGCAATTTTGACGTTAATTTGATTAGCACTCCCTCGTCCCGAACTTTGACACGTTCCTTACTCGTTAAAAGCTCGTTAAGTAACCGCTATTTAAAGAATATCTATTATACCTATTTCGTTTTATTAGGTTTTATAAAAGATACTAATGAAAATTTGAAACTATATTCTTGCAAAAACTTGAATCAAATTAAAATTAATAAAATAATTGAAAATTGTTAAAAGTATTAAAAATGTTAAGTTAGTAAATTGTAATAAAAACTTGAAACTAATAAAAATTAATGAAAAATTGGAACTAGTTAAAACTATTAATAATTTGAAACTAGTAAATTTTAATAAAAATTTGGGACTAATAAAAATTAATAAAAAATTGAATTATTAAAATTATTAAAAACCTAAGCTAATAAAAATTAATGAAAAATTTGAAAATAGTTGAAACCATTAAAAGTTCAAAATTAACAAAAATTGATACAAACTTCAAATTAGTTAAAATGATTAAAAATATAAAAGTAGTCAGAATTCGAAAACAAGAAATAATTATAACAAATTTGAAATTCATACAAACTAATAAAAATAAACTATTGTATCTACAAAAACTAAATAAAATTAATATATAATAGGACATAAAAGATACCACAAACTGTAAGAGAAGGTTTAGGTTAAATTAAGTTATGTAACTCAATTGAACGCTGAATTAAGAGAACTTGTTAGTTTAGGTTATGCAATTAATTCTGTGTACATCATATAATACTAACGCTAAAAAACTAAAATACTACCAGCGTTAAATATAAGCATATCCAAGAAATACTGGAAACTGCAAGAAAACACAGGTGTGACCCCAAGGGTCGCGCGATCAAATATAAGTCAACAAATCTCCGTGAACTTCGTTGTATCAACATATGGAACAGTGAGATGAAATTTGCAAGCAAAAACTCGGTCAGTTTGCGTGAATTAAACTCCACCAGTCAACTTCGAAAATAACTTTGAGTTTGTATATACCAGATCGTCCGAGTTGATGTTTGCGTAAGCTATATTTGTGTGCACTTGCTGCTACGGTAAATTGGAGAGAAAGTGAAACTCTAGCTACTACTGATTCGACGTTCTTTTTTTGCAATTTACTGAACGCTATTCGACTTGTGACATGATGCACTCTTTTTTTTGAATTGACAAATTTCCTTTTTTTTTAGGAGAAATATCTTGTATGCATTTTTAGGGATATTATTTTGTATTTGAAGGTAGAATTTAGGGGTTGCAAAATTTGTTTAACTTTAAAATTTTTAATTTTGAAATTTCCATGTCAATTTGTACGTTCCCAAATTTCTACGTCATCTAATTTCTCAACCCCCAAGTTCTAAAATTTACAAATTTCTAAAACCCCATTTCTAAAATTTTCAAATTCCTAAACCCCCAATTCTCAAATTTTCAAATATTTATATTACCAATTTCTGAATTCCCAGATTCCCAGAAAGCCAAATTTCTATGTCCCCCAATTCTCAAATCTTCGAATTCTCAAATTTCCAAATCCCTAAATCCCTGAATCCCTAAATCCCCAAATGCTAAATATTAAAATTCTCAAATTTCCTAAAGCTCCAGTACTACCACCTCCTCAATTCTTAAATTCCCAAACTCCCAAATTTCCCTCCCACTAATGTCCAAATTTCCAAATGATGCAAAGCTTCGTATCCGTCTTCCGTGGTCGTTAAAGTTTAAATGTTTTCAAGGCTTCCTAACGATCGAGTCTGAAGAACCTGAAACCGATTTCAAAAGCCTGCGTAAAGGTAATCCGCCTTTTACGTCTAATACCGAACCTAGATCTGCAAAGTCCAAAGAGACGCTGCGACAGTTTTAAACCGGCTCTGCTGAATACCTCGTAATGAACTACAGTTTCTATTACCGTAAAAGTTTCTGAGAATTTGTAGCCTAGATGTTTGAAACATAAAATGCAGAATAGGGAATTAGTTATTATTGTTTGGCTATGTTTATATGGATAAAAACCTAGACAACTCTTATATAAATTAAATATTTTGACGAAATTGAAAGCAGCAATGCTATATCAATTATTATTTTTTATTTGGCGAAACGAATCTGAATATAACACAGTGATTAGCTGGTGACCGCCATTTTCCGCAGCAGCGCGCGGGAATTTCAAACGCAATTACTCTAACAAACACTGACTAAGTTTAATATTCAATTCTATTATTGAAGACTTAGGTAAATTGCAATACATACACATCCATGTATACATTTGTATACATTTTACACATATATCATAGGAATTTATCTTATCCAATAAAAACTACAATAGTTTTGTATCAAGTATAGTAATTTCAAAAATTGTGAATATATTGAAATCAAACTTAAAACTTCAAGCTTACGAATACGTCAGATGGGATAACTTATATGTGTACCATAATTATGCATTACCACGAATTTTCATATATTGGGCTCTAAACATGGCGGCTTACCGGAAGTTGCGCTACAAATGGCGGAATCAGCGTACGATAAACAGATCAGCCACACTGTCTTTATACCCATCGTAAGACCGAATTGACTTTGAAAACCTCTTTCGGCGAAACTGAGAAACCGGATAAGGATTGGATCCTTGCTTCTCCTGATCCGTGTAGGACGGAGAGACAAGGACGGCAGATATGTTGGTATACGAAAATGCGATTTCGCTGTTGCAAGATTTCGAAGCGAGGACGAAATACTTTCTCGTACTTTCTTTTGCTGAAAGAATTATACAAATTCTTTGTACAATTATGCTGGTCAGTACGCAGATAACTTTGTAATTTTACTCTTAGTACTTCATAAAAAATATATTGTGTACTTCCTTTTTATAAAACTTTAGGAGGCAGATTTCAAAATGGAGATCCATAGCCATGTATAATTATATTTGACTATTTGATTATAATTATATTTTACTATATATGTAAATTATATTAGTATATTAAATAAGATTTATAAGAATTTCAACGATGAAATTAATCTCAAAGCGTATGTTTAAGGCAAGGTTTAATAGAATAATTCGCCATTACAGGTCACGCTCTCCATCTCCATTCTCATCAGTCTTCACGTGTTCTTCCTGCTGGTCGTCGAGATCATTCCACCTACGTCGCTGGTCGTGCCGCTGCTTGGAAAGTACCTGATATTCGCTATGATACTCGTTTCGATAAGGTAGGCTTTCAAAATATGCTTCAAGTATATTATAACTCGCATAGTTTGCTACTAGCAGTGACTCCTTGGCTTTATCGCCGTCCATAAAGACTGCAAAGTGATCCTCGGTTAACGCGACTTCGGTGATTTCATCAAATTTACGTGTTTAGTTACTTGACACAAAACTTACTGTACGAGGTATATGGGGATTTGGTGATTTGTAAATGATGGGAGTGTGGAGGTTTAGGGATTTGAGGATGTGGAGGTGCAGAGATTTTGGGATTTGGGGACATTGGTGGATGTAGGGATTTGGGGATGTAGGGTTTTGGGGATGTGGAGATTTGGGGACGTAGGAATTTGGGGACGTAGCGATTTAGGGACGTGGGGATTTGGGGTCGTAGGGACTTCGGGACATAGCGATTTGGGGTCGTAGCGATTTAGGGACGTAGGAATTTGTGGACGTAGCGATTTAGGGACATAGCGATTTGGGGACGTATGGATTTGGGGACGTAGCGATTTAGGGACGTATGGATTTAGGGATGTAGGGACTTAGGGACGTATGGATGTGGGGACATAAGGATTTGAGGACGTAGGGACTGGGGACGTGGAGACTTGTGGACGTAGGGATATGGGGATGTGAGACATTGGACATGTAAATGATTTATAAGGTCATAGGAGTTTGGGAGCGTAGGTATTTGGGGACGTATGAATTTGGGGACATAAGGATGTTAGGACGTAGGGATTTGAGACATATAGATTTGGTGACATGGGGATTTGTGAACGTAAGCATGTGGGCATGAGAAGATTTGGACATGTAAATAATTTATAAAGTCGTATGAATCTGAGGACGTATGGATTTGAGGGCATAAGCATTTGAGCAGGGATTTGGAGACACAAGGATTTGGGGACATAGGGATTTGTGAACGTAAGGATGTGGAGATTGGAACATGTAAATGAATCAGTGATATAGGAATATAGGGTTACAGGAATTTGGGGACATAAGGATTTGCTGATGAACTCAAAGGTGCAGAAATAAAAAACTGCATGGATTAGGATTTTCAAACAGGAATTTGAAAATGCCGAGATACAGAGATTTCGAGATATAGAAGCAGTAAAACTTGCAAACAGAAGGTCTAGAAACTCCAAAGCAGCTTAAAACTCTTGAAACCTATTACAAAATTTCCACATCTCCCTGTAATCCCAGTCCCTACCA
The DNA here is from genome assembly GCA_036983795.1 of Megachile lagopoda. NCBI lineage: Eukaryota > Metazoa > Arthropoda > Insecta > Hymenoptera > Megachilidae > Megachile > Megachile lagopoda. Next base: position 5,084,733 of record CM072793.1, read on the forward strand.
CGCAAGCCAACCTAGAAAAAACATTCACAAGTGTACACTAGTGTACTCTTTAACGACGAAAGGACGATCCCGACTAGTAAAAGCAGTAAAACAAGACATTAGCTTCATGAAGCGGAAGGGAAAGGAGCGTCGGGTGCGGAGGGGCAGGGTGCGCAAGGAAGAAGAGGGCAAGCCGCGGACCTGGACCTTCTCCAAACCCAAAGGGAACTTCCGCTCCTGTTCCCCGTTGTTAGAGCCGCTCGTACAAAACCAAGATTTCAAAGTCGGCAATAAACTGCCGTAAACTGGGGCGCAACGACTTCGCCGGTCTCCCGTGTTCAGTCACTCGTTATTAACATTTCAGGACTTTTCAGAGTATTCGGTCCTTTGCTGTGTCCGTTTCGTCCTATCTCGTTCTTTTTCCCTTGTTTCTGTGCCTCTCGCGACGGGTGCGTATTTTATTGCAGGTAAAAATGAACCTCCAGCACACTCCACGCTACGATACACGCAACGAAATAACATTTTTTACGTTTCATAGCGCAGAATCCTTTTTTAGGAGCATTTCGCTACGCTAAGCATACATGTGCGCACTTTTTAAACGGATACGTAGACATTTGTGGAGGACAGTGTTATGTGTGTGGACATGTACGGGGTGTCCTGGTTAAATTTCGAGATATCTACGAAAATATTGCTGCTGAGACGGGATGTTTTAGGTGGAAGTTTGTATTTTTTTAGAATAGTTGAGTGGGGCGAGTCTAAGTGGGACACAGTTTATTTATTATGTTGGTAATTAGGTGGTAATTGTTAGGATGGGGAATTTGTTTGTATGGTGACTGATGGTAAAATAAGGAATTTGGGGATTGGAAAATTTAGGAATTTTAGGATTTGGGAATTTTGGGATTTGGGATTGGGGAATTTGGGGATTTAGAGAATTGGGGATTTTGGGATTTGGGGATTTAGGGAATTGGGGATTTATGGGATTGGGGATTTAGAGAATTGGGGATTTAGGGAATTGGGGATTTTGGGATTTAGGAATCTTGGGATTCGAGTATTTTCGAATTTGTAAATTTTGAGATTTGAAGATTTAGAGAATTGGGGATTTAGAGAATGGGGAATTTATAGAATTGGGGATTTAGGGAATTGGGGATTTAGGAAATTGGGGATTTAGAGATTTGGGTATTTAAGGAATTGGGGATTTAGAGTATTAGGGGTTTAGGGAATTGGGAATTTGGAAATTTGGAAATTTTGAGATTTGAGTATTTTGGAATTTAGAAATTTTGTGATATGGAAATTTCGAAATTTGGGAATTTTGAGATTTGGGAACTTTGGTATTTGGAAATTGGGGAATTTAAAATTGAGGAATTTGAAGATTAGGGAATTTTGAAGTTTAGAAATTTAAATATCTGAGAATTGAGAAATTTAGAAATCTTAAACCTTGAGAATTTGAAAATTTACAAATTTTAAGATTTGCGAATTTAGGAACGTAAACATATTTCTGAAACTACAATGCAGTCTATACAATGAACTATTAAGATCTCAAAAGTTATGTAATATCCTATATATTTTTAATTATTTGTAAATGAAGTTGTGGCGTTAAGTGAATTTCATGATATCTGTAGAAGAATAGATAGAATTTTTTTGTAGAGCTGTTTGAGGTTAGAAAACGAGTGGTCGATAAATGAGTTCAATCCTCTAGCAAACGCGTCTGTTCTAGCTTGAAACAAGTTTCAGGATTAGTTCCGTGCTTGTTCTACCCGGGGGCGATTATAGTTTGTAATTTAGAGTATAACCTGAACGTGAATCTCAATTGCGATGCACCATAGAGCTGCATGAAAACGTTTACTATCACAGTGCTATCATTTAATGACTGTATTTCGAAATTAGCTATTTTGCAATTTGGAAATTTGATATTAGGAAATTTGAAATTTGGAATTTGTACATTTGAGGATTTTGACATCTAAACATTTTGAAATTTTGCAATTAACTAGGGACTTGAATGCTGGGGAATTTCCAGTTCGAAGATTTAAGGATTTGGAAATTTTGATATTAGGCAAATTATTATTTAGGTGCAAAAGGATTCGAGAATTTTGGTATCAGAAAATGTATTTAGAAATTGAAAAATTTGGGAACGTTCAAATAAAAAGATTTAACAATCGCAAAATTTGAAAATATTATTCTTTTTACAACTATAAAAAATTATTTACCGAGCAAGCTATGAAGCTAACCTAAAACTACTGACTCTGAAGTACATTATAAATTACACGATATTTTTGTTTCATTTTCACGGAACAGAAAGATAAAAAGACTTGATTTTAACCAAATATTCTGTCCTATTCTCTTTTGCCATAAATATTTCTCCCAGAATTTATTTCTGAAAATAATAAATAAAAATGTATATTAGTTTCAAGTGATAAACCATGGTGAAAAATGTGGTCCGACTTCCTCGCACCTTATCGGAATGCAAGTTCTCGAAAGTCTTTCTGATTATCAAAGTGCGTCATCGCGATATTCAGCGGCCAAACAAAAGCTTTTTGTTTTCGAATCTGGGTTATCGCAGAAATGGACCATACGAGCCCACCTTACTCTGAACAGGTAGGCTAGTTTTAACAATGTATAATAAGTAACACACCTATGTAACGGGGGATTGCAATTAAATTTATATAATACATTTTTTTATGAAATATTACAAATTGCAGCCATCCTGTGTATTTTGAAATTGAAAAAATTAGGTACGCAAGCTTAAGTTTGCGTTAGGGTGCTTGTAAAGTATCATTAAGGTTACGTTCACTTGAAAATGTTTCTAGATATTCATTGATTACCAAATTCACACATTTTTATATTTATAGAAGTTTATGTTGGTTAACACTTTTAAATACTTAAATTTTCGAATTATATTCTTGAATCTTTCAATATTCAACTTCATGTTCTTAGATCACAATTATCGGATCAAGTTCATAAATTCCTTAGGTTCGGGATTTTTATATTCCCAAATTTATATCCCTGGATCCTCGAATCTTTAAACTTTTAGATTGAAGAATTCCCCATGTGTTCAATTGCAAATGTTCATATTTTTGGATTCTTAAATTATGGAACTTCCATATACTTTCTAGTTTTTCTATTTTTTCACCGCGTCTCTACATCCCCAAGTCCCTATATCTAGGGATTTCAAATTTCAAAATTCTCAAATTTCTACATATCACAAATCTCCATGTATCAAATTCCCATGTCCCAAATCCCCATATCCCAATTCCCCATGTCTCAAGTCTCCATGTCTCACATCCCCATATTCCAAATCACTATCTCCCAAATCCCCATGCCCCAAGTCCCTATGTTCCAAGTCTCCATGTCTCAATACCCCATATTCTAAGTACCCATATCCCAAATTCTCATATCCTAATTCCCCATGTCCCACGATCCCATACCACGTCCCCATATCCCACGTTCCCACATCGCACGTCCCCATATCCCACATCCCCATGTCCCACATCCCCATATCCCACGTCCCCATGTCCCACATCCCCATGTCCCACATCCCCATGTCCCACATCCCCATGTCCCACATCCCCATGTCCCACATCCCCATGTCCCACATCCCCATGTCCCACATCCCTACATCTCACGTCCCCATATCCCACGTCCACATGTCCCACGTCCACATGTCCCACATCCCTATATCCCACGTCCCTATATCCCACGTCCCTATATCCCACGTCCCCATGCCCCACATCCCCATGTCCCACATCCCCATGTCCCACATCCCCATGTCCCAAATCCCCATATCCCAAATTCTCATATCCTAATTCCCCATGTCCCACGACCCCATACACAACGTCCCCATATCCCACGTTCCCACATCGCACGTCCCCATATCCCACGTCCCCATATCCCACGTCCCCATATCCCAAGTCCCCATGTCCCACATCCCTATATCCCACGTCCCCATATCCCAAATTCCCATACCCGAAATCTCCACATCCCAGAATCCCCCAAATTTCAAAATGTCCAAATGATCGAATATCCAAGTTTCTAAATTCCCCATATTGTCAAATTCGCAAAATTCTTAAAAGTCCAAATTTCCAAACCCCCAAATTCCCACATCCCAACTTTCCAAATTGAACACTCAACTTCCAAAGTTCCAAACTCGAAACTATATCAATCAGCATCAAACCAGTTGAAATCCTTCTCCTCTATCGCCATTTTCCCTAAATAAGCCAAATTTACTCTCCTGCGTGCTCGATGAAGAAACGTCGCAAATATCCGCGCGTTGTCGCCTCTCGGCGCTATAACACCGTCGACAGGGACTCCTTTTTACCCGTTTCTTTCGCTTTCGCAGCAATTTCCTAGCTTCTGGAAATCGTCCTCCCCGGCTCGTTTGAAAAGCCTTTTAATGCCGTTATAATGAACGTCTACCGCGATTGATAGCGACACTGAGGTGAAACAATGGCGCTGCCGATCGATCCACTGCATCCCGGTTACGCCGCTGCCTCCCTGAGACAATGCGAACGGAACGGAAGCCGTTTCATCTGCCGCAACAGGAAAAAATTTATGAGCATTTCCCGGGCTTACTGCGCGAGCTGATTCGACGAATAAAGCGAACGTAATGGGAATGTAGATCAATGAGTGAGACGAACGGAAACTATAGCCGCTCGACGCTTCATTCCGCTTCACACCGTTTGACGATATCCCACGCGATTTTACTGCGAACCGACGATTTTTACCCAAATACGGGCTGTTTGCGACGAATTCGTTTCGCGCAGCCGGATAATGTTCACGGTTGTTTCACGGATTTGCCGTGTCGTGATATGGCAAGTGGATACGTGTGGCAGGGACGGAGGCAGGCCTCACTGGGCCCTGGGCTAGGTGGCCACGTTGCAACTTTAGGAGGGAATTTTAGGATTTTTTGTGTTTAAGATCTTCAGGTTCTGGAATATTTAGATTTAGGAATTTTTGGGAATATGGGACTTTGCAGTTTCTTAAGGTTGAGATCTTGGAGTCTTGGGATATTGGATTTTAGCCATTTTTGGTACTATGGGACTTTGCAGTTTTTTGAGATCGAGATCTTGGAATTTTGGGATATTTGGATTTAGGAATATTTGACTATGGGATTTTGCACTTTATTAAGTTTGAAATCCTGAGGTTTTGGGATATTCTGTCTTTAGAATGTTGAAACAGAATTTTTTAATTTTTCAAGATTAAAATTTTAGGACTCTTGTGCTATAATTTTAAGATTCAAGAATTTTGCAATTTTGGGACTTTCAAACTTTGAGACCTTATAATTCTAAATTTTGCACAATTCACAAATGCTATTTCTTCGGTACCAATTTAACAATACAAACAGTAGCAATAAATTTGACACATCAGCACAACTTCCTGTATAGAATTACACTGGTGACCGCTGAAATTTATGAAATATTGGCACAATGCTGTGGCATTTGTTTGTTTAACATTGAAATCTATATTTATGGCAATAGCAATATCAGTATATAAACTGCATTTATTAAACTGTACATGCAAAGCTATGTATTTCAATGAAAACCTATTACTCATGAAAATAAAAACACTATTTTGGCATACAATCTTAAATCGATAAAATATACGCATACATGTGTTAATTTGAAAGTTCTTATTATAATAATTGTCATTGTATAATTTTACATACATTGAGTCTTGAGAATTTTGAGATTTGGGAATTTTGAGATTTGCGAATTTTGGGATTTGGGAATTTTGGGATTTGGGATTTCGGAGACTAGAGAATTTAGAGATTTGGAAATTTTGGGACTTGTGAATTTTGGGATTTGGAAATTTTTGGATGTGAAAGTTTTCTAACCTAGGAATTTTGGAATTTGGGAATTTGGAGACTAGAGAATTTTGGGATGTAAAAGTGTGACTTGGAAATGTTTGGATTTGGAACTTATAGGATTTGAAAATTTGAGAATTTGAGAATTAGAAAATCTGTAAATTTCAGAAAGCACAGATGTGAGCCTAAGAAAATTAAAAAATACAAGATAAACATAACAAAGGACATATAAAGACCATATCTCCACCAGGTCCACGCACACTAATTATACCGCCACACTGTACCAATTATACACCTCATTGGGCCACTCCACATAATGTGTCATAAAGTACAGTGGATACGAAAGGTGTTAAAGTCAAAAGGTTTCAAGAATTGTTTCCGTGGCTCGTGTGGTAGTAATAGAGGGTACATTTAGGGGTCGACTGGCACGTGGTCGGTCAAGTGGCGGAAAAAGAAAGATGGCGGAGAAATGAAGAAGGATGACCGAATCCGAGCGTCTCGTTAGTTAAATGCCGTTCATACGAAGCCGCAAATGGTGCTATTAATATTAAACTGGGGCCCAGTGGTGTGCTTTGAAAGAGACCTCCCTGCTCGTACGAGGCTCACAACGCCCTTTGAAAAGAGCCCTTACGGGCCAATGAACCCGTGCAGGGGTGTGAATAGAAACACTTCTGAAATTAATGTTCTGGAATGTCGACGACCAGCTGACCCGTATATCGAACGTCAGCCTCTGTTAGTACTCGTTTGATGAAATTTTTATTTTGCCATAGACGTTCTCGACAGTGGTGTCCGGGAATAATCTTGTCTGCGCTCTTCAATATTTCAAATCTCTGTCTACCTCGTACGAATAATATTCCGTGAGAGATTACAATTAATTATACAATTCACCGTTAATCAACGGTACATGTTTTATTCGTAATTAAATTTTCATTAATTATGCATTTGCTTCTGGATGCATGAGTTTTTAATTAATAATTGAAGCTTCAGTTTTGTAATTTCTTATTTGTTTAGGTAGTTTCTTTTTTATTTTGTATATTGTCAGAATTTAATTAATTATAAAAAGTACATGTTAATAATGGGGTATTTTGAAGAGTATTTCATTAAAAATTTCATTTAATTAGAGACAATTGTGTGCAACTTTTGTGACCTAACTTATCATACATGTAACTTTTAATACAACCTAACATAATCTATATGTACCTTTGATATAACCTAACATAATCTAAATGTACCTTTACATATAACCTAACATAACCTAACCTAACCACATAATCTAACTTAACCCAACTTATTTACAAAAAAGACCATCACTAATTGAATATAACCCAACATAACCTAACTTAACCCAACTTAATCACAAAAAAGACCATCACTAATTGAATATAACCCAACATAACCTAAATGTACCACATAACCTTACTGAACCACAAAAAAGATCATGACTAATTGAAGAAATAATTAAATGAAAAAGGCACACAATATGCATAACTCATAATTATGACATTCACAGTTAAAATGTAATTAATGCATTTTTCCCAAAGCAATTTAACTCGTACTTATAATTGTTACGCAGAGTACATGAGGTTGGATCAATATTAAGTCCATTATGCTCGACTACATTTAAACGAAGGAAATGACAATTGGAATAGGTCAACAATAAAAGTACCCGGGTAATGTAATTTAAGGAAATATAATAAAGGAACGCGTTCTTGTTCGCTGCCTACCGAGATTGCCGTCGACTGGAAAGGAAAGGAAAAGAGAAAAAAGAAACAGCTGCAATATCTATGCTGTCGCTAGAGACTCGTTTCGCGACCATAAAAAAGGAACTTTTGTGAAATAGACTTTGCCATAACTTTTAACCCCTGTACGAAGACGGACTGCCTTCCATTTGCAACGCATCTCGAAAAACCATTTCAATCATCTTTTAATAAAAACTTTACTTTCAATGGCAACGCACAATTTTTATTCGTGAAAGGAATTTTCTCAGCGAAATTTGGAATGTTGATATAATAAAATAGCCCAATCTGATTTAATCAGATGCGAAAAATTACGTAGAATACTGTGCATTTGCAGTAGACTCTCGTTATATTGCCGCTGGTACGGCTTTACCGTCATCAAGATTCAAAAGTGCTAGAATGTACTACTGGTTTATTCTAGGTTGTCAATTTTAAGAATATTGTACTGATACAACTACGTTCTTGATGGCAATATAACGAGAGTCTACTGTATTTGCATGTTTAACTATTCCTTGGTATTATGTTCACTTGTAATGTAACATTTGTGTTAGTATAAAATTTATGTTGATATTACACTTGTTATACAATATTTATGTTAATATAACATTAATATATTAACGTATTAATAAGTGTCACCGTCGTGACGCACAATGACGCACAGAAAGAAGCATCGAGATATATTGCTAAAATATTTTATTGTACCTATTATACTCAATCTCCAATGGATCTGTCCCTAACGGCAATATAACGAGATCTACTGTATTTTTACATTTGTAATGTAAGTGTGTCAGCGTTGTGACGCACAATGACGCACAGAAGAAAACATCAAGGTGTATTGATAAAGTATTGTATAGTACCAATTATACTCCATCTCCAGTGGGTTCCTAACGGCAATATAACAAGATCTACTATATTTTTACTTTTGTAATGTAATTACGTGTCACCGTCGTGACGCACAATGACGCACAGACGCATCGAAGAACATTGCTAAAATATTCTATAATGTCAATTTCTGCTCCCACCGGCAATATAACGAGAATCTACTGTATTTGCATGTTTAACTACACTTCTTCCCCCGTTATATTATCACGTTGCATGTAATATCTGCAGTGCAGACGTAACTTCTACAAGTAGTTGCAAGTTCGGCCAGTGGTTCTCAAAGCAACGGAATAATCACTTATCGTCGCGATTCCGGCGAGCGTTAAACAAATTTAGAGGATGCAGAATTGATTACATAGGGTTAATAAAAGGACCGTTCTAGAAATGGTAGCTTCTTTCGTCCGCAGTTTGCCAGGATTGGAAATTCCTGCCGGCCGTAAGAAGACGAAGGAAGTGCCAGGAGACTTCCGTTTGCCAACCACGAATCCGTTAGCTCAGCTACTCCTTCGAGAATAGAATCCAATTTAAACGTGGCACGTTTCCCAAGCCGTGATACTGAGTCGACCTAACAGCCACCATAGCCAGCTACTTCTAGCAATGAGATGTGCGATGCCGGGCACGCTACCTCGCTATTTGGCCGATTCACTCGTGCCTAAGTCCTGGCTGAATTAATACCAGTCGACTTTGAACTTTGCCACCTTGTTCCTGCGGACATATGCGATCATTCAACCCTATCAGTATACAGCTATCGAGGTAATGGGGATAGTGGCAAAGCGACGTTTCATCTGCCATAACGTCTATGGGGAACTATGAAGAGGCCGACCCTTTGCAAACTTGCTTGGACGCACGCTTTGATCTTATGTCGCCGGCGTAGGGTGCTGCTGAAGACGAGGAAGGTAAACTTCATGGCTCCGAGGAAATTTGAAAATGAATGGCAGGGTTATGGACTTCTGAGAGGTTCACGGCTACATTGCTTCTGGCCGCCTTTAAAAACTTGTAATAGAGATAAATCTATAAAATTTAATACTTTCTAAGTTTTTACATTTCTAAATTTTTTAAGTTCCACATTACCAATTTGTAAATTAAAACATTTTTAAATTACCAACTTATTTTTAAGCTTCTAAAAGTAGTTAAATCTCGAAATTTCCAATTGCAAATTTTTTATTTCCAAATGCCCTTCTTAACAAAGCAATGTGAAATATTAACTATACCATCCAATAATCTGTCTATGATCCTACTAGTTAATTTCCCTCTTTATAACTCTATACAACCGAAAAATTTCTCTTATCGCATTTTTAAAATATACAAAAATATGAAATACATAATTGGATGACGCTCGTTAGACCCGCAACCGTATCTCGTCAGAAAAATGATGTTATAACACGAGCGATAAAAGACAAAAAAATTCAATTTTGCTATAGAGCGAGAGGACATTCAATAATAATTGCGGTCTTTATACGACGAGGTTATTATCTGTCATTCAGTTTCCAGCATCTCTCTAATTCTACCCTCCTCGGCGTTCCGTGCAAATTAAATTCGATTATTATTCTTTGACTTCGCTCCGCTCGGAACTTCATAGAAATTCCTAGCCTCGTATTCGGATTGCCATTAAAATTCTTCGAAAATCTGTGAACTGGGACGCATATTTTTATCCATGGAAAATACCATCGTTATTTTGCTTCAAATTAACTGTGATCGTTTCACTCTGCAAAGGAAAATGAGAGACGAGAATACAAAGGGTATTGACATTGTGATCAGTGGGTGACCGCCATTTTTAACTGTAGCGCGCGGGAAATTCAAATGCACGAAATGATGTTTATTTATACTGACGTGTATATACAAATTGAATATTCAATTCTGTAATAACAAACTTAAATAAATTATATACCTTCTTTCTGGAAATACTCTTTGTATAATTACGTGAATCATTACAATTTTTAAATTTACCTCTTAAAATTTGATAAACAATATCTTTTTATGGACTTCAATTTTTTATGAAGTTTAAGTAGTTCATTAAAATTTATAATAATAAAAAGCGTCAAGTGCAGTTGCAACTAAACTTCAGCTTAGATTGCGGATAACAAAAGAAGGTGCAATCCTTTTTACGGCGAGGAAAACATATAAGAGATGATCTCGCAGCTTCACCGTGGAAACGTGATATCACGTTAACGTGAAATAGATTGCTATCCGACCCTAGACGATACTCGGAGATGGCAAAAATTGTACGCAGAACGAATCCGCAAGCAACAACAGCTGCAACTTCTATTTCCTGATCTTTGATGGGAAATTCACGGAGTTCGATCAACAAGGTATTTACTTGGCTTGGAATCTAATCTATACTGTACAATGTTTTTGTACGGTGTAGAGGAAACTTCCTGGATTACTGAAGTTTTTGGGTTTTTCAAGTTTTGGAATTTGGGAATTTGGGAATTTGGAATTTGGGAATTTGGGAATTTGGAATTTTGGAATTTGGAATTTGGGAATTTGGGAATTTGGGAATTTGGGAATTTGGAATTATGGAATTTGGAATTTGGAATTTGGGAATTTGGGAATTTGGAATGTAGGGATTTGAATAATTGAAAATCAATGTGAAAATGGACAAATCTAAGTTTTGAAATTTTTCAGAACAAGTCAATTTCAGTATATGCAACACTTGCTTCTCAGTTTTTACCAAATCGCGATTTTCCCTAGGAAACTCTACTTCAAACGGACTACGGTCACACATTAACCGTTATCCACACAAAAGTAACGTTGTTCCTTGAACTGTTCATACATCGGCGAATACAGAAATTGTAGATTGCTTATCGAATTTGTCACTAGCAATTTCACACGAATGATGGTCGATAAGTTAGATTTTCCACGCGTGCTGTCAGCGCAGCGAAAAATGGTCCGCTCCACTTTCCTCGCAGCTGATGTGTAAAGTATGATACAATGGAGGTGACGTCTGGCAGGTAGTCGTTAGTTAAATCGTGTCTAGTGAAGAGGAACGACTTTTGTAGGTGACAAAATTTACTTACTCTCGACTAACGACATCATTGCCCGCTTGAACGGCGACATCAGAGAGGATGACAGAGATAGTGGAGTGAATAGAGAGAATAGGAAAGGAAAAGCGAGGCTAGGAAGAGAATCCACGGTGCCAAGTCGCGTGCCGGAGCATTAATATTTGCGTGGTTCATTTAACACAGCAAACTAACCGTTTTGAAGTATCTGCTTCGTTTGCTGCTTGAAACAGATTTCGCGTTAACGGATAATTTCTCTTAATCTTCCGACGATTTGCCAAATTTTGTTTGGATAGGCTAATCGCGTCAAAATATGGCTGAATATACGGGCGGCGATATAACTAAATTGCTATATAATAGGTGGGGAAGGTATATTGCATCGTAATTTATTTAAGTGAACAAGATGTACATGACGAACAAGATGAACAAGATGAACAAGATGAACAAGATTCACAAGATTCACAAGATGAACAAGATGAACAAGATGAACAAGATTCACAAGATTCACAAGATTCACAAGATTCACAAGATGAACAAGATGAACAAGATGAACAAGATACACAAGATGAACAACATTAACAAGATTCACAAGATGAACAACATTAACAAGATTCACAAGATGAACAAGATGAACAAGAACAAGATTCACAAAATTCACAAGATGAACAAGATGAACAAGATGAACATAATCAACAGAATCAACATATAATCCACATAATCCACATAATCAACAAAATAAATAAGATGGTCAAGATGAACAAGATCAATAAGATGAACGAAATGAATAAAATGCACAAGATAAATAAGATAAATAAAATAAACAAAATGAAAAAAATGAACAAAGTCAACTATACCTTTTAAATAAAACAGTGCTACATGAAAATAGGGGATATTATTTTTGTGACACATTGTATATGAAACCGATTACAGTTGGGGTATGAAAGAGTTTCACGACGACGAATTGCGGCGATAAACTGGAAGGATAAGAACACCATAAAGAAGGTAACGTTACCTCCACTGGCAGCAGTCTTATCGTAAGGTACTTTCAGCTCTAACAGTATACCATAGTGCTTGATAATGTTTACACATCAACGATGAGGATCGTGCGTTGCGAAACATTTTTCGAGGTCTTGAAAGGATTTATTCTACGGTCACCATATTTCTGATGGAATCCTTTTCAGAGCAATCCTAAAGTTACGGTGAAGGTTATATCATCTGGCGACCAACATTTCGTAAATATTTCCTTGGAGGATTGTAGTTATGTTATTTAAAAACTTGGCGATTCAAGTTTTAATATTACAGAATCATAAATTCTTAGATGTTGTGAAATTTAAAAGAAGCCTGAATTTTAAAAATACTGACATTTTCAAATTTCAAGAGTTCTGAATTCAAAAATTTTTAATTTCCCACATTCCCAAATTCTTGAATTTGTAAAATCCTAAATTCAAGAATCCCTAGATTCCCGAATTCCTAGATTTCCAAATTCCTAGATTCCCGAATCCCTATATTATCAAATTCCTAGATTCCAGAATCCCTAAACTTCCGAATCCCTAAATTTCCAAATTCCTAGATTCACGAATCCCTAGATTCCTAAATTTCTAGAGTCCCGAATCCCTAAATTACCGAATTCCTAGATTCCAGAATCCCTAGATTTCCAAATTTCTAGGTTCCCGAATCCCAAGAGCGCCGAATCCCTATATTATCAAATTCCTAGATTCCAGAATCCCTAAACTTCCAAATCCCTAGATTTCCAAATTCCTATATTCCCGAATCCCTAGATTTCCGAATCCCTAGATTTTAAATTTCTAGAATTTCTAAATTTCGATAATCTCACATTCCTGAGTAGATAAATTCAAAAATTCCAAAGTTACTAAATTCTTAAGTTCCAAAATTCCCAAATTCCCAAATACCTAATTCTTAAAATCATTAAATCCCTAGATCCCTAAACCCCTATGTTCCTAAATCCCTAGATCCCTAAATCTCGAAATACCTATATTCTACATTCCCAAATTCCTACATCACCAAATCCCCAAATTCCCTAGCCTCCGATTGATGTAGCCAGCCACTGAAGCATCAGTTGCTCATGAAAAGTGGTAGAAAGGAAATTTATGTGCAATTATTTCTACAAAATGTCGGTTCAATGAATAATCTTACGTCCAAGTACTCTCGTACCGAGCAAACCATTCGTTCCAGGAGTAATTTATCTTTCTTTGTCAATATTTAAAGCTAACGCGCTGCTTTTGAACTTGTTGAATGTACTTCGAAAAACGAATTCTTTATGCTCCTCCTTCTGAATAATTGAAGTTCCTTCAAACGGAAAAATTCCTTTAAATTTCCGCTCGAAGTTAACGCTTCAGTTATCCCGAAGAGTCGGCAGGCGAACGAGTATTCCCTAGATATAAGTTTTTACGTTTATGCAATCACTCCCTCGTTCTTTTTTTCTTGTTTCCTTTTACGAGCAAATAATTACAAAAATCCTGCGTTCTCTTAGACGGACATAATTACTGCTCCTCTCGTAAATTCTTTAATTAAGCCTTTCTTGAATGGCAGTATATCAAACTCTCGGGTTATCTCGAGCAAATATTGCCCACGTGTTTGCAAATCGAGGAATTCCGAGAAAGTAACGGAGATTAAAAGTCCCCGTTTGGTTAAAGCACGGTAACCCGAAACTGCGAAACGTTTAGATGGGCGGAGTCACTCTTCAGCTTCGTTTCCCTTTTTTCGCTTTGCCAGCCGGTGTCTGCCCGGCTCTTTCTTTCCAGCAGTCTGTTCGAGTGGACAGTGACGTCGTTACTTCTCTCGCTAAGTAAATTTCATCGGCTTGAGTGCCACTTCTGTGCCCTGGCTCTCGACTTGTCACGGTTTAAACGGAGACGCCCGGCGTCCCGATGTCGAAACGAGCCAACGGTTCACGTATCACAACACCGCCATTCTGAACTTGAATAATTATCACCTGCAACTACCTTGAGTACTCGCAAATTTGCGGCGACAACTGTGTTGAATCGGGAAGTTCAGAGATTACAGTGAGTTGTGGTTTAAGTCAGGCAACAGTGGATTAATGACCAAACACACGTGACATACACTTTATATCCTGTTACCATACTTGTGAATCTACTGCTGTTAAGCAAATTAGGTTGATATCACAAGAATCTGATGACCTTGAACGTGGAACGTATGCGCAGTCGTTACCTGTATGTGATAATTGTGCGCAGTGAACTTGATACACTTTATTTTCCCTACATTCACTGTTTCTTCATCACTGCGCATGTTCGTTACCTTTGGTTACCGTCTGCGCATGCGCTTAATCCTGAAGATCACAGTCATAAGTTTCTTACGTTCTAAGTAATCAAAAATTAATAACCCAATGCAAGTTATTGTGTAACCTTTGAACAAACAACAAAGTAATTCTTAAACCTGATTTTTAATTGACTAATATCAATCAAATATAATATCAAAGCCTTGAATGAATCTTACAAGACGATTGTAGTTTCTGGTATCCGTCACTGGTAATTTTCTAACTTTAATTAGTTGTTAATCTCGTTAATTATTCTACAGGCTGTTTCAAAAGAATGAAAAGTCGTATCTAGGTTCAGCCGATTATGTAGCCGTGATCCAGACGTCCTGATTAAGATTCAATCGGACGCTGGAGCGGAGTAATCAACGAACTCTGCCCCCTTCCCTATAGAGCCGAAACGAACGATTTGCAAGTTGAACACGATTTAACTTTCAAATAATAGCAGCATGATCAGCCCCGTTTACTCGTTACTCCCTTTCTCTGGCGCATCTAGGAAACTGCTCTTCCTCTTGTCCTAAACGAACTTCGAAATACAGACACTAAGTTTGTTATTGTTTAAAGAACCTTTCGGAGTCAATCTCTGCTGTATAATCATTCGATTAGGAGTACTTGCATCGAAATAATATTTAAATAAATTACGGTACTCTGGTACAGTAGGATTTTGTTATGTTGCCGGTTGAACTGGTTCTCGTTATGTTGACGTGAAAAGGCAATAGTGGGAGCCTTCAGTATTGTAGGATATGGAGAAAAATCAGTGACATTAAATTAAAAAGCATTATTGTACTTTTTTGATAGACAAATGCTATTACGCGATGTATACCTAACTAGGTATACCACAGGTACACCTAAGCGTTAGATGATGGCACAGGTGTCCTACAAGCTATAGAAGGTCCTAAGAGTACTATGATGATGCATCATGTGTCTACATATTGTAGGTGTTCTTAAGCATCACATGACATCACATAAGGTGTGTACGCATCATAGGTAGTACCTAAGCATCGTATTACGGCCCATCATATGCCTACGCCCCAGAAGTATGCCTAAGCATCCTATGGCGGTTCACTGTGTTCCTACGTACTGTAACTATTCCTAAGCATCATATAATGACGCATCATGTGCCCATACACCATAGGTAATACCTAAGCCTCATATGACAGTGCATCCCATGCCTACGCCCCATAGGTATGCCTAAGCATCCTATGGCGGTGCACTGTGTTCCTATGTACTGTAGATGCTCGTAAGCATCATATGACGACGCATCGTGTGCCTATACACCATGGGTAATACCTAAGCCTCCTATAGCAGTGTATTCCATGCCTACGCTCCATAGGTATGCCTAAGCGTCCTATGGCAGTCCATCGTGTGCCCACGAGCTGTATGTGTCCTTAAGCAACATATGACGACGCACCTATGCCATAAGTAATACATAAACGTCGTAAGGCAGTATCCCATGCCTACGCCCCATAGGTATGCCTAAGCATTCTATGGCGGTGTACCGTGCTTCTACGTATTATAGGTGTTCCTAAGCATCATATGACGACATATCAAGTGCCCATGCACCATAAGTAATACATAAGCGTCGTATGGCAGTGCATGCCTACGTCCCATAAGTATGCCTAAGCATCATATGGCGGCGCATCATGTGTCCACGTACCATAGGTGTCCCTAACTATTATATGACGCATCATATGCCTACGCAAGGTAGATCTAAGCATTGTATGGTAATATATCGTACGCCTATCATGCCTAAGCATAGTACGGCAACGCATCGAATGCCTACACAAGTATAGCTATATCATATACTTCCACACGTCGTATAGTATTGCATCGTAGACATATACGTCTACGTGTCGTGCAGTCACGTATCATACCACCTTGCTTTATACGACCAATTCTTATATAGCCTTATAAACTCTCAGAAGTACGTAAACAACGTGTTATTATACTTCCCGCGTGATGGAATGAAAAAATTCTTGAACAACAATGCAATTATCGCGACATCAACAATATAGGAGATCTCTATCTATATTGCCGGTTGCAAAATTTTCTCTACAACTGCGTTCACAATAATTTCTACTATATTCTACTATGAATTTCATCGCAGAAATTTGAAAGCCACAAATGTATAAATCTTATTCTTTCAATTGTTATTTTTGTCACAGGGCAAAGAAATAAATCAACGTTTGTTGTCTGTAACCCGTTACAAAAAAGCCTGTATCTACTTTAAAATATAATTAATGCGATCGATACGGGGCGTTGGATTGCAAATGACGGGTTAAGTGCGAATTCATTGTGTCTTCGAAAGTGGGTTAATTGCAACGATCGCGGTGCTATTCTTATCATTAGAGGAACACTGTTTGTCATGTATTCGGCTCGACTGAATCTAAAGCTTGAAATTAATTAAATTTCATGATTAAATTAGGAGTCTTCATATAAGGTCGCGAACTGAAATCACTCCCACCAAAGGCACTCTCTTTTAATGGCGCCATCTGCACGTCGATAGCTGGAAACAATTACACGTTTGAAAATTTTATTAAAAATATCCCCTAGACTTAACACAATTTTCACTATTTTTAAACATTGCCAATACTTTCTTTAATTATTATAAAAATATTCTTTCTAATAAATACAAATATTCTTCTGAAAATACTTTGTTTAAATATTACAGATATAAAAATATTTTGTTAAAAAATTACAAACAGGTGTTACGTGCTAAACAATGTTATCGTTCACTCCAGTTTGCAATGAACAAATGTAACGCTGCATTTACTGCAGTTTTCAAAAGTGGAGACAGTTCCTTAACCCGAAACAAAGAAATGCACAGATATGAAACAAGATTTCGCATCCATCGAATGCTTTCACGTTTTTCGAGAGGCGTCCGTTTATATCAGTATGAATGGAGCAAACGGGAATTGTACGCTGCGATCTCGCGCAAAACGTTTCTATCGAGCAAAAGGAACAGTATAGCGAAGAAAGAAAAAAAGAGAAGGTACAGCTCGATCGATCTATGAAACGAAAAAAGCAGCGAAACTTCGTAACACCTTGGTCCCACCATTTAATACAACGATCGACATCTGGCCAACGTTCAAACTTCGACCTTGTTTAAAGTTCGGATGCAGTCCTATCAGTTGCACGAAAACTTCCTACTTTTCCTCCTTCCCGTGTCAATCTTTGCTCTCTACGGTTTTTCCTTACAACAGAGTCTCGTTATATTGCCGTAAATGGAGGCGTGACGTTTGGCGGCGCCACTAGTATCTAAACGGAACCTCAGACAAAGGATACTCTTTGCCTCAAGCGGCAATATAGCGAGAGTCAGCTGATTTGGAGAAAATCTTTCATTTATCGATTTTTTTATAAATAAGACACTATTAGAAGTATATTATCAATAAATGACTTTCGTTATTAATTAATTTATTATTTTATTTGATAATGCTCTAGGTATTTTAATAATTTTTATACGTTTACAATTTTTCATACAAAATACGTTAAAAATAAATTTGACCGTATTATTTTACTACGTAAACTGGAAAGACGTTGAATAAACACGTGTTTTGCGATACTTAAGAAACGTTTTAGCGTGTTTTTAAGAACCCGTGTATAAAACGGAATTATATATCACGAAATCGACGTGTATGTACGATGTACAAAACGTTTGAAGCTTAATAGCTGTTCCTTTGAATAATACGTTGAAACGTTTCCTGATTTCACAACTCACTGCACGTTCTTCTGTTCCGTGAAACAGAGGAAAGCTTTTTACTTCTTGAGGATCTCTCAAATTGGAAATAGGTATTTCTTTTCTGATAAACTGCTGTTACGGCTATTGGTATTCTAACAAGGAAATTCTTTAATCTTCTTGCTTTTTTCTGCCTGATTCGTTCATTTTATTACCGGAAAAAACTTGTATTGTCATGCTTAAGGAGGTGGAGGTACAATTTTTATGTTTATATATGTACGTCGTGCTTACTCAGTGGAAAAGTTACTAGATCGATTTATTTGGAGGTTAGGTTGATGGAGAGTGGTACCTTTGATTTTGGTGATTAAAATTATAAATCTCTAAATCCAGAGATTCCTCAATACTCAAATCCCTAAATCTATAATTCCTTAAATCCCTAAATTTTCAAAACCCTAAATCTCCAAATCTCTAAGTCTCCAAATCTCCTAATCTCCAAATCTCCAAATCTCCAAATCTCCAAATCTCCAAATCTCCAAATCTTCATATCCCCAAATCCCTAAATCCCTAAATTTCTAGATCTGTAAATCCCCAAATCCACAGATCCCCAAATCTCCAAATCCCCAAATCCCTAAATCCCTAAATCCCTAAATCCCCAAATCCCCAAATATTAAACTAAGAAATCCATCTTAACTATCAAACCAAAAAATGAATGATACGATCTCCACTATATTTCTAGTGAGATTTACGCTACCAATAAATGTACTTAAAAATAAAATTCCCTAGAAGAACACGTTAGTCCATCTCCTATTCTCCCGAAATTTTCTCAAATTTACTAAACCTATTCTTCCACATCTTCACAGAATTCAAATAAAGACAACTTACGCGCCAAAAAGAACCTGTTGAATAATTGCAAATAAAACTTCTATTACATGTTTGCAAGAATGGGTACTCGATGGTACGATGAATGAATCGAACTGTAGGTAATGTGCAGAATCGAATGACGTTAGTTTATGCATAAATCGATAAAGAAAGCGTAATCGAACCGTGACGAAATTGGAGGCTGAAAAGGCTCTGAGCTCAGCGTATTCGATCCACGGCACTTTTTATTCGGCCTCTGCCCGGAAATCTTCTACATCGCCACGAAGAACCGCTATCCTACAAATTTCCAAGTCGCTTCATCATCGTTGCCCATCAGTCTCTAAGAAAGAACGCTTCTCCGTGGCTGTAACACGAGCGCGAGAGAGCTTTGCAAAAAATATGAGACGATCGGTGTGTAAGAAGCGAAATGAAGAGCGGCGGGAGAAAGAGAGAAGGAGAACTGATGAAAAATAAGTGGGAGGACGGACGAGAAATGTTAAAAAATACAGGTGATCGTGGATACTAATCACGAGATGTTGGAGACATTTGTATAACTGAGTTTGTTAGGAAATTTTAATTGGATAATACGATAGGTGTATATAACGTTGTCACTCGTTATATTGCCTCGGACTATTTGCCAGTTTCCATATTTTTTAATTTAGAAATTGGACAAGTAACAGATTTTAACATTTTAGAACGTCTTTATCTGTATTCGAGAAATCCTAAATTCTTAAATTCCTGAATTTCTAGATTCTTGATTTTCTGAATACTAGAATTCTTTGAATTCATTGAACTTCTTGAATTTCTTGAATCTCTTGAATCTTTTGAATTTCTTGAATTCTTTGAGTCCTTTGAACTCTGAATTCTTTGAACTCTTTGAACTCTTTGAATTCTTTGAATTCTTTGAACTCTTTGAATTCTTTGAACTATTTGAATTCTTTGAATGCTTTGATCTCTTTGATCTCTTTGAATTCTTTGAACTGTTTGAATTCTTTGAATTCTTTGAATTCTTTGAATACTTTGAACTCTTTGAACTGTTTGAATTCTTTGAACTCTTTGAATTCTTTGAACTGTTTGAACTCTTTGAACTATTTGAATTCTTTGAACTCTTTGAACTCCTTGAACTCTTTGAACTGTTTGAATTCTTTGAACTATTTGAATTCTTTGAATGCTTTGAACTCTTTGATCTCTTTGAATCCTTTGAACTCTTTGAATCCTTTGAACTCTTTGAATCCTTTGAACTGTTTGAATTCTTTGAACTGTTTGAATTCTTTGAACTCTTTGAGTCCTTTGAGTTCTTTGAATTCTTTGAATTCCTTGAACTCTTTGAATTCCTTGAATTTCTTGAATTTCTACAACTGAGAATTGAGAATTGAAATTTGAGAATTGAAAATGTAACCAATGACAGAATACAACATTACATCGGAAGTTGCGAAGAATAGAAAGAAGTACACACAGTGAATGTGACAATCAGTAACAGGATCGTTCGTGACTCGCCTTGAGCGAGGGCAGAAGCCAACCAAAGAACCCAACCCTTTTTTCTCCGTAGAATTTCAAGGGGGATGGTCGGTGCTCTGGTGCATTAAACCGCATCGCTTATTGCTTTTTTCCAAGAAACGTGGAGACATTGTGCCGCCATTAAAGCCAAGATCGACCGCCTCCACGTTCTCCTCGTGCGCTCCTCTTGAGCGTTAAAACAGCTGACCTGTTCTTATGAATTATTATTTCTTCGTAATGACTCTGCGTTCAAGCGAATTTCACGGAAATGAACTTAATGATCAAGGCGCAATTTTCAATCCGTAATTACGTTGATCGTTATAATATTATCGGCAATCCTTATCCTTGCATGACTCCCTTTTAAACAATATCTCGGTATTCTCGCTACTCTTTATATTTCCGTTATTATGTTTTACAGGTATTTTACACAAAAATTATTCACTGTAGTATTTGTCAATTTGTTAATGTATATACTTTAGTATATATTACATTAATTATAGATTTTATATATTTAATATACTTATTATTCTTGGCATACTTAATATACTTGATATAGTTAATATACATATGTGTATGTTTTACATACTTAATAATTACAGTTATATACTGTAGCATATTTTGCAATATACATATGTTTGTAGAGTTGTATACATTAATAATATATTATACTATATATTCATATGTAATATGCAGCACATGTACATATAGTATATACTGCAGTATACATGTATGATACATATATTTTTATATGAAACTATACTTGATTCATATAAGAAACTGACATCTAATATTTCGTTAAACAGAAATGAATTTTATATTTCATAATTAAGGGTGAAATTATTGTTCGTATAATAATTTTTCATACATCTTTTTAACATATCATTAATTTTGTTACTGCAACAATTTAAACAATTCAAACATTTTCCTGAAAATATTTACGTTTGTCAAATGGAATTTCTTTTATTGTCAAGGAAATAATTTGTGTCGAAACATTCCTGAATATTGAATTTACGAACACACACGAGGCTACAGAAACTGTATATCTGCTGGAAGCCGCTGATCAAAAACTGCAATTACCTGTCTCGGAGCTTATTAAAATTTTAATGAGACACCCGTAGCGCTTGTTAACGCTGTAACCAGAACACTAAACGGAATAAGGCTAATGAAATGAAAGATGATTGCTTTGAAACCCCGCGATGTTAGAATAAAAAAGAAATTTCATTGAATGATTTTTGTTGTTTTGTGTGTTACAGTATATGTGTGACGGTGGTTGTGCTGAATGTCCATTTTCGATCACCTCAGACTCACAAGATGGCGCCTTGGGTTAAAAGAGTTTTCATTCACATCCTTCCTCGATTGCTGGCCATGCGGAGGCCGCAATACAAATTCGAAACAAATAGGTAAGCGTTCCTTTTTCTGTATTCACTTCATTTGTATTTAAATTTACTTCGTAGTTGTTTCATTTCTATTTGAATTTACTTCAAAATCGTTTAATTTACAATGGAATTTACATTTACTTCGTAATTGTTTTGTATTTAAATTTACTTCAGTGTCGTTTAATTTACATTCAAATTTACTTCGAAGTTATTTAATTTATAATTGAATGTACTTCAAAATTGTTTAATGTAAAATTTACTTAAAAATTGTATAATGTATGTTCAAATTTTCTTCAAGATTGTTTCATTCAAATTAATCTTCTTTAATAATTCTACTTTTAAATACTGGAAATCTTGTGATGAATTCATATACCGCTGTCAACCCACGAGTTATTGTTATTGTTCATTTGATAAGTTGATTTATAATCACAGATATAGTTCTGGCAGAGTGTTGATGAGAACAGTGAGGGGGAAGGAAAAGACCTGCTATTATCCTTATCACCCGTCTACTCAAGAGGATAGCGAAGAACATTTAACACCTAAACGATTTCATAGTCGTGCTGCGTCGAAAGAAGACCTTTCACCTTCCAGGTATACAGGAATATTAATATACTATTTTATTTTGCATATTTTTACATAGTATATCTACACTGCGTATTCCTTTGGCTAAAATAAAATTATAAACTTATAATTTGGCTAAACAAAATTAATTTCTGAAAGTCCAAACTTTCAAATCCTTATGTTTCGAACCAATTCCCAAATTTTCAAATCCCCAAACTTAAATTAAGAAAAATCCATATTAAATAAAAATAGCACTTTTAGACTCAGTTTTCAATTTTAATTAAACTTACTGATTAGAAATTCAATTGGACAGTTCTCCGAAATTCAACTTCTCGGTTAAAATCAATGATCTGTACATTCAAGCCATCCCTAAGGGCTGTTTGAAATGTAATCTGCAAAATAATTGACACTCTGATATACGGTACGAAACTGGTATAGTATTACGAGACTTAGTTAACAAGCTTACACGACTTACGAAGTTCAATTCGAGCAGACTTAGAATGGTATAGACAAACTTCTTGAACTGATATCAGGCATTAAATGCAATTTGTTCTAAAGCTAACCAACTATCTATTTTCTTCGAGTCTTCGTTATTCGTAATTCTATCATCTATCAAAAAATTACTAAACTTAACAATTTCTTACAGAATCCAGTTTTGCAATATGGCTTCTATAATATAATAAAAATATGTTTATTATAATGCATTAAGAGACAAGTTGCAAAGTCGACCTCAAAATTACGTAACTTCAAAGAGATTGGAAACTTCATAAGATTGCTTCAGATTTATTTAACACTGTTTTGTTATTCAGTTTGGCGGATGGTGCAAGGTTCGGTGGAAGCTGCTTAATCCATGGACCACCATTGCCACCGCTTCCCCTTCACACCGAATGCGAGGACCTCTCCGTTTCCGGTGAAGCAGGGATCGAGGAAGTTAAAAGCCCGGTCCTACGAAGTCCTCCAGCCTTCTCGCATTCGCGTTGTCCTCCAGAAATTCACAAATCTTGCATCTGTGTGCGTTTCATCGCGGAGCACACGAAGATGCTCGAAGATTCGACCAAGGTAACTTCCACTTTCAAAGGTTTCAATCCCGACTGTATCTTAAAACTTTAATAGGTTGAAATTGTCCAGGAGACATAGTGGCGGCTCGTAGCTAAAAGATGGTTTTGCTTCAGAAAATTTTTAGCTTTTGTTGAAGAATGACTACTGACGTTCAGCTTAAAGATTATAGTGGGGCACTTAAAACTGAGTAACTTAGCTATTACCGATGGAAAAAATGTATCACACAAAAAACATTTGATGTCGAATGGCTGGTCTAACATAACCTAAACTAAACTAACCTAAAGTCACCTAACCTAAACTAACCTAACCAAATAATCTTGGACAGATGCATTTCTTCCTATCGGCTGATCTGATCTAACCTAAACTAAACTAACCTAAAGTAACCTAACTTATAGTAACCTAACCAAATAATCTTGGCCAGATGCATTTCTTCCTATCGGCTCATCTGACCTAACCTAAACTAAACTAACCTAAAGTAACCTAACTTATAGTAACCTAACCAAATAATTTTGGACACATGCATTTCTTCCTATCGGCTGATCTAACCTAACCTAAAATAAACTAACCTAAACTAACCTAACCAAATAATTTTGGTTTGATGCATTTGTTCCCATCAGCTGATCTAACCTAACCTAAACTACTCTAACCAAATAATTTTGGTCTGATGCATTTCTCCTATCAGCAATAACAGCCAAGTTACTCAAGTGGTTTTAAGTGCCTCACCCTCTACATTATAAAAGCAGAAAAAGACAGAAGAAATAATTAAAGACATATTAAGGATTATTTGTACAATGATGACTTTGTACATGAAGAAAGAATTAAAGAAGACATACATTGAATTTTATGGATAAAAGTGGAAATAGGGGGTGCAGCAGTTGCACGCTTATACGCGAGCCGTCACTGCATGAGACTATAAAGATCATTTCTAAGTATAAAAATTTCAATTTCAAATTGAATGTGAATTTGAGAAGAGCAAAATTTCCATGTTCGCTGACACCGCAGAACAATGTCTAACAGAATAAATTTTGCAAAAAGGTGAAAGAGGATTGGAAGTACGTGGCGATGGTGCTGGACAGACTGTTCCTGTGGATATTCACGTTGGCGGTGCTGGTGGGCACAGCCGGGATCATCCTGCAGGCTCCGACCCTCTACGACGACCGGGTTCCAATCGATAAAAAATTCAGCGAATTCGCCACCACGACGGTGGTGAACTGCCCGCCGCAATAGTCCATGCCCGAGCCCTGCACCGTAGACAAAGACTAAGGACCAACAGCCCGGAAGTAACTTGCTACCAAACCGGAACATCCCGCCCTAGTCTTAGGAACATTCGACTTAAGTACACGAAATTACGGTAAAAGGGCTCCGTTATCGACAGAAATATCCGAAGAAATCGCCATTGAAAATTATTCTCCATTTTCTTACTTTTTGTCTCCGTTCTTTTGTTATTTACTTTCGACTCAACAACCGACGTTGTTCCTGATCTCACGGGACTTTTTAACAGCAAAGAGTACTGCAATATTTTTGGAACAATTGTCGAGGAAACGTATGCTCTTGGAATGTTCTGATCGAGAAGAATTTTTTGATTCGTCGTTAATGGAAGATGCGATCGAATTATACCTACATAGTCTGCTCAAGTAAATCGTAATACGAAGCTGCCACTACTTAATCGGGTTACCTTTTAAAGCAACCGGCTAATTAAAAATACTGTAATAATAATTATAGAGTTCCCTTTGATGGCTCTGTGCGAATCGGGACGAATTCCAGTTGTGGAGGAAAGGGGAGGTTTTCGATCGGTCCCGGGGCCTAAGGGTTCTGAAGTTGTTGGTACAGTGAGGTGCAATTGTAGAATCCCTTTGGATGTGGACTGATGTAGAGGAACATCTTTGGTTAATCCCTTCTGGAGATTAAAATACTTTTGGGAAATTATATGGGTATACTTGAAGTTTTATATTTTTGCTTTTTACGATTTTAGAAATTTTTTTATTTCGAGGAAAGATAATTTTTGAATTGTTACATTGTGTTAAAAAAGATCAAATTTATAAATTTGTAAATTACCAATGATTAAATTTTTAAATGTTTTAGTCTCCAATTTATCAAGTTTGAAAATTTATAAATATCTACATTTTTAAGAGTGAATTTTTTAAACTTTCAATTTTCTATTTTCCAAAGTTTCACATTACTAAATTCCCAAATATCAAAAATTTCAAAGTTCCATATTGGTCAGTTTTCAAAATTTCGAACGTTCATCTTTGAAATTTTAATATTGCAAACTTTCTAAATTACCTACTTTCATTTTCAAATTTTGTAATTACCAAATTTTCTATTTCCAAAATTCCAAAATCCTATATTTCCAAGTTATCAAACTCAAAAATCCCCAAACTCCCAAATTTTTAGATCTCCAAATCTTTAAACCATCAAATTTCTAAAATCTTAGAATCTCAGAAGTTCCAAATTAGCAAATTTCAAAATTTCAGCATCTCAACTCCCAAAATCCTAAAATCTGTAAATTCCAAAATCTCAAAGCTCGAAAAGATCAAACCCTGAAAACCCCAAATCTCAAAAACAACCACAAGTCCCGAAAACTCAAAATTCCAGTATCTCCATGTCTTCAAATAATAAAATTCTCAAATCTCAAAATTATAAATCCTCAAATCTCAATATCCCCAAAACTCAAAGTTCCTAAATCCCAAAACTCCAAAATTTCAAATCTCAAAGTTCCCAAATTCTCAAATCTCTAACTCTCCAAATTTCCAAATCTACAAATCTACAAATCTACAAATCTACAAATCTCCAAATCCCCAAATGCCAAAATTACAAATCCTCAAATCTCAATATCCCCAAAACCCAAAAGTTCTTAAATCCCAAAACCCCAATATTCCAAATCCCAAAATATCAAAACCCCAAAACTTCCAAAAATCTCCAAAACTCCAAATCTCAAAGTCCCCAAATCCCCTAATTCTCAAATCTCCAAATCCCCAAATTCTGAAGTCTCCAAATCCCAAATGCCAAAATTACAAATCCTCAAATCTCAATATCCCTAAAACCCAAAGTTTCTAAATCCCAAAATATCAAAACCCCAAAACTTCTAAAAATCTCCAAAACTCCAAATCTCAAAGTCCCCAAATTCCCAAATCCCCAAATTCTCAAATCTCCAAATCCCCAAATCCCAAAATGTCCAAATACCGAAATTTTAAAACTTGCCAACGAACCACCAACAAATAATAAATTCTTCCGCCCCCGCATCGGCATTTTCCCTAGGGATCTCTGCCATGCACGCCACTGTACGATCGCGTGTTTTGTATATCCCGTTTATCCGACACGTTAAGAGAAATTATTCTAGGCATCACGATCGTAGGTAGCTCGTTGTACGACACGAATTTAACCTGTAACTTAACGTATAATCGATTAGCTTTAAACATTTAGAAATGTAAACATTTATACGAGTGTATCTTTAAGGGAAATGGAGAAGGGTGATCGTTTCTGTGTACGTGGCTCGAAGTGTCGCATGTGAATTTTTCTTTCCTCTTCGACTCTCTTTTTTTATCCTTGTTATATCTAGTCTCTTCGACACCAGCAAAATTATTGTATCGAAGTAACTCTCGAATTTGTTCACATACGAGTAACATTTATTCGTGTATAATAATTAATCATAGGCACTCGATAATGTCGTAAATAAAATTTATGCTGTACGTTCAGAAGGATAATGTAAAATTATCGTTTCTTCAGAAATGTTGTAGTATGTGAATAAGTACGCGAGTGGTAAGCTGACATTAGGACACTTTTCAAATATCGATGGAAACTGAAGCTTCAGACGAAATGAATGGTAAATGACGAGACTAATAGAATAATTTGATTAATTTATATGTAGTAGTCGATGAACTACGTCCAATACGTTGAAACGTGGAAGTCAAAGAAATAATTGAATAATTGAAAAATTGAAGAATTGAAAAATTGAAAAATTGAAAACTTGAGACTTCAACATATTGAAGATTTGAAACACGTGAACTTGTGAACTCGAGAACAAAAAAACTTGAAAATTTTAATTGAAGTTTTAGTATCTACAATGTCCAGTCTCATTACTTACTATCCACACTCGTCTTATGAGATTTGAACAGAAGTCGATATCGCTTGTACTAACCACGCAAATTACAGATTCTTGAGAATGGGTCAGTATGGCTGAATCTAGATTCGTAGGTATACAGAGGGACGTTAACGTTTATTAAACAAGAGACGAAATGACGCCGTTAACTATTATATTTTATATAGAAAGAATCTACGATGCTTCTGTCTTCACGAGAAAACTTGCGCTCTGTAGATACATGGTCAAATCTGCACAGGGAGCAGGATAATAATTCAGGACAATGTCTGACACTAATACCCCACCATCTTGTCGAGTTAAAACAAATTTTCCATGACGATGTGTCGTGATGTAAAAAGTATTGAAAAATTGAATATGTAAATGTGATAAACACGTGACACACATCTTAATTTCTCCCTGAGTTCGGAAGACATCACTTTTTTATACTTGTAACACGTTTTGTAACAAGTTTCCCAGAAATTACCAATCTATTCTGTCGGAGTTGCGCCCCTTGCAAGATTGGGTAAACACTTTCAGACCCAACTGTATAATAGTACACACTTCGAGGGGACAATCTCCGTACCCGTACTCCGGGATCGGACATGTTAAAGTTCATGAACAAGTACTGTTTAATCGAAGATAATAGAGTGAACAGTATTTACAAGTTTGTAATCGTGTAAGCAAGTATCTAAGCATGTTGCTAGACAAGTTAGCATAGCCTCAGTACCCAAGAATAAGGAAAATAGTCAACAAATTTCTGTTACATGCTTGTCCAGCAACTTGTCTAGCTACATGTCTCTCAACTTGTCTAACTCTTGCCTAGCAATTTGCTGAGCAACATTGCGTAGCAACTTGTCTAACTTGGACATAGTAAACGAAGGACATAATATACTTTGTTCAGTTTGTGTTAAGCTGATCCAAAGTGCCTCCAATCATTGTCCATCATCCAAAAAGTATCGAATGCACCAATGTACATACTTATGTGCATACGTCTTGGCCAAATTTGAAGGCTGTCTCAAGAATCTGTATCGTCCCCTTTTTACAAAACAGCTCACCCTTTCATTCCGACGGACACCTTCGTTGCATACACATTGTAATTCGCCTGTGTAGAGATATTCTGTATTTTGTAACAAAGATCGAAACACGCGAGACGTTAAAGTAATACTTAACTAATAGTACAGTAAGAACAAGTAAAGCATACGAATTCTAAAGCTGATAGATGTAGCCGATTGAACAACCGTTCAGGTCGTTGTTCAATCTCGTAGTACGTGGTTGATGTCACTGTAAGTTATCACGATTTCGTTTCCGTTTCGTTTAAGGTCAGAACTGTTGGAGATGGTGTACCGGGCGATGGACGCCATTTGCATCAGCGTTCACCGTTACCGTGGTGATTAAACAAAATGGCAACTTGTCATGGCCGCCATCTTAGCGTCGTTTAGTTTCCTTGACAACTGCTCGAAGGAATAATACAAAAACTAGCATATAAAGATTTAACGTATGACTTATGCCATCTAGGGAATATTTAGCTTCAGGCGCGTGAGCCGCAGCGAACTTACTGGACCTCGGACTGGACTTACTTAACTCGGGAAAACGACACTAAAATGGCGACCACGACATACTAGTATTTTCATAGTACACTTGTGTCCTTACGGTAATGGCGTACAGTGACAAAAATGAAGTTTGTCTCCCGGTAAATAATTTTGAACAAGTTCTGCGTTAAACGAACGTTAGTTACGCCTCGTGCGAGCGGACTGATATTCGCGAGAATTGTAATACGACGTCGAAGAATCCGTGGTTCATCAATCGGATTTTTCACGAGGCTCGGTAGATTTACTGGCTACACTTTGGACGAACCACCGACTCTTCGACATTTATTCGTGGCTGAGAATTCTAGTCTTAACGCGTGAAAGGTACGATGCCTTACGTCACGTTGAATTGTAAATACATTTTATAGTAGGGTAAATATCGGTTCCGCAAATACTGCCATTAGAATGCGCCGTTAGCGTGACAAACGTTTTGAGCCGTTGAACTGTGCCGAATCTTTATTAATCGGTACCCAAATGAAACGAGAAGACAAATTTACGACGAAAGGTTGAAAGAAACTTTCTTCGACAATATTTACGCTCACATAATTTCACAGAGGATTTTGTGTTTGCTGACGACGTACAAGTTGATTTCATAGCATCCCTTGGTGGCATTTCCATAGAACGGCGATATAGGGAGAGCCTCTATTATATTCATCTTTTCGACGAAGAATAAAATTTCCTTAAACGTTTGCAGGCGAAATGAGACCTCTCGTTATATTGCCGTGTTTTAATTCTTTATGCATAGGTGTTCAAAAAATTGAATTGTATCTTGCACACTCACGGTCATACTTTCCTACGTCAACTTTTTTTCGAAATACAGTGAAGTCTCGTTAACTGACCGGAAGAATGACCTCGGTAAGGGACCGTGGCCAGCCCCACCAGTTCTTGGAATTTGTTTCGAGGAGTGAACCATCACGTAACGAATCTAAAACAAACCTGAATTTCCTGGAACTACTACCTCTCGCGGTAACTGACCGGCCTCGGTACGCTACGGACAGTTGAGGGGACTTCGCTGTATCTTACTGGGAAGTTTTGTGCGTTGTATTGGCCAGGATGAATATATTAGTTTGCCGAAGTGTAAATAAATAAAATTAGGAATATCGAATGGT
This sequence comes from Megachile lagopoda, assembly GCA_036983795.1. Classification (NCBI taxonomy): domain Eukaryota; kingdom Metazoa; phylum Arthropoda; class Insecta; order Hymenoptera; family Megachilidae; genus Megachile; species Megachile lagopoda. The sequence continues at coordinate 5,115,215 of CM072793.1, forward strand.
GTGAAGAAAATATTCGTGAGAAATGGCTACCGATTGATCGAAGCTGAAGCATGTAGTCGTCGAGAGACGAGTGTAAACGTATTTGCTACCTGATCGAAAAATCGTCCAGTGAACGCCGAAGCACGTCGTCGATTTTAGACTCAGAACGGATTAAAAAAATGAAGTTTACTTTGCACTAGAACGATAGGGATGAACGCACACATTTTCTATGATAGAGTCCAGTTACTCGTTTACAAATGTTAAAACACTATAAATTATACGTAATCAGTGTGTCGAAGCAGCTATACGATTAAAGTCTTACCTTGACAATAGTGTTAGGTTGTTGCATATCAAATGGCCGAGACTTTAATCTCTTAATTTAATTTGCAACCTTGACAAAAAATAAACGTTCGAATAACGGTTTCAAAACGGTTAGGACACGAATATCGCCACAGTGGCGCCATCTACCGGTGCGTATTAAAGTACACAAATGTAAAAATGTCGACCAAAAATCAATAAGCATCGGTGATCGATTAAAACGTATAATTTTGAACGGTTCGTAGCTTCGAAGAGCATAGACGTTTTAATTGACGAATATTACTTTCAAATCATCGTTCAATATTTTATAAACACGTCGGCCATTACATCTGCAACAACTTAATGGATTATTCCATCGATAGTCGGCTATTGTTACTCTGATATTTTAACAGTTGTTAACCTGTCGCAGTAGTTATTTAATCGTTGTTCAGGTATGAAGAACGAAGCCGAAAGGTTGTCTTCGAAACATGGAAAACAAGTGCGCCGTGACTCTAGATCGGGCATGGGCAGCTCACGGGCGCTCCGGGCTCGGTGAAGAGCTCACTGACGAGTGTAGATAAACTTTAATACGGAGAGACTACTCTTCATCTTTTAGTTTCATTAGGTCGTGTAGTAGTAACTTTTGTTTGAGGTCTTCTTAGACTTAGACAAGTAGATAGGTTGCTACGCAAATAACTAGACAAGTTAGGTAAATGTTTGGGCAAATAAGTTAACAAGGTTTTGGGCAGGTTAAGCAAGTAGTTAGGTAAATGGGTAGGTAGCTAGACGAGTCACTAGGCAGTAACTAAGCAAACATTTGGATAAATGACTAAGTAGCTGGACAAATGATGAAGCAAGTAACTAAATAAATAGCTAAGTAATTGGCAAGTAACTAGACAAGTGTCTAAACAGGAATCTAAACAAATGACTAGGCAAGTAGTCAGACAAGTGACTGGAGAAGTAACTAGCCTTGCCTTTATCATAACAAAAAGTGAGGATATAGTCTAATACTTGCTTAGCAACTTGTTAAACTATTTGTCTATGTACCTATCTATTTCTCTAAACATTTATCCAGCTATTTGCTTAACCACATGTATATTTGCCTAGGTGCTTATCTAGTTATTTACTTATCCATTTATTTAGCTTCTTGGTTAGCAATTTGTCTACATAGCTAGTGATTTGTCTAGCTACTTGGTTAAGAACTTGTCTAATTATCTGTCTATCTAGCTAGTTACTTCCCTAGCAACTTGTATAGGCACTTGCCTAGCTACTTGTCTAGCTACTTACCAAGTCTAAAAAGACTTCCACTTTTGCTACATATGTAATCATGTATCCACCATTTTATCCACACCGTCCATCCACAAAATACTCCTCATCACATAAAAGCTATTAGTAGGCTTGAGCTACCAAATCCGATATCGGTGCCGCCCAATGAGCGTTTTCGTGCCCATGCCTGCTCCAGAACCTATTAGCGAAAGTAGAAAGGAACATGTAATAATTAAGGTGTAAATAACGTGTACATAGCTAAGCGTAAACGTAAATCAGAGGCTATAAAGCGATCGAACGTTTTTTACACTGTTTCAAACAATTGGGGATCACACGTTACATGAAGGAATCCCATGAAATTGTTCAGAGGTTGTCGCATCGCGACGATGACCCGTATAATTAACGCTGATCTTATCTGTCAATGACAACGAACAAGTCGAGATAATTCTATTCATCTGATAGATGATTCCTTTGGGTTATCGGTATCTTATTTTGTTTGTACTCTTCGTTTTTACGTAATTTAACATTTTGCGGTTTACCTTACACTCATTTATTTTGTGGTACCTTTTTAGAAATGAAACTATACAAAGCGTGGACGTAGCCTTTGTTATGTGATAGGGGAATTGGATTTTCCTTTGGGTGAAGAAATTAAATTATAATTGTATTAACTATTTAAATATTTAGTAACGGTAGATTTAAAATATGTTTGAAGTCCCAAGATCATAATTTCCCAAAAAGTCCTAAGTTCCACAGTGTCAGAGGACCATTAGTCCTAAAGTTCCAAAATCTCAATGTCACGGTGTTCCAAAGTCCAATGATCCTAAGTGCTGTAAGTCCCAAAGTCCTAAAGTCCCAAAGGGCCATAAGTCCCAAACTCCTGAAGTTCCAAAGTGCTATAAGTCTCAAAGTCCTAAAGTCGCAAAGTGCTATAAGTCCCAAAGTCCTAAAGTCCCAAAGTGACATAAGTCCTAAAGTTCCAGAGTTCGTAGAGTTGGTCCATAAGTACCAAAGTCCAATACACCCCACTGTCCCACAAACCCTAACGTCCTATAAGTCCTAAAGTCCAAAAGACCCAGTATCCAATAATATCCTAAATTCCAAATTGCTGTAAGTCCCAAAGTCCAATAAGTCCCAAAATCTTGTAAGTCCCAAAGTCCAATAAGTCCCAAAATCTTGTAAGTCTCAAAGTCCAATAAGTCCCAAAATCTTGTAAGTCCCAAAGTCCAATAAGTCCCAAAATCAAATAAATCCCAAAATCGAGTAATTCTAAAAGTACAAGTAGTCCTAAATTCCCCTAAGTCCCAACGACAAAAAATCCTAAAACCCCACTTTTACTTAACAATGAAATTTACATTGGGATAATCTAGCTACGTCCATGGACAATTTTGTTTACTAAGATTATGAAATTGCAAAAACCGCAAAGGGTTAACTTTCAGTCAGTATTACAAATGCAGTATTTTCCAAGTTTTACAAATGCTTCGAATAAAAAATCCATTGTTTCATTGTACGATGGTTTGTTTAAGTATACATTGTAGACCCCTTATCTCATGGCGTTGAGTCTACTTCATATTCGAATAGCAGATGTAACTTATTATCCGACTGCACTTAATTATACTTTTTTCTGAAACAGAATATGTTTATTACGAAAGTTGTGAGACAAGGGGTTGATCGCTATTTGTGTGTTTCTAATTAATTCGAGTCTCACCTAATCTCACAAACTAGATTAAAACTGCGATACATTCGACGTTTGAATCGTTCCTTGAAGCACAATCTTTCCGGAAGAATTCTAGAAATGAATTTTCCTCCCCCGAGCAACATTTGATTAAAACTGCGCACACTTTGAACACGATCGTTATGCGGGTGTTTCTGGGAGCTCAAGATGAACATTTTCTATGATTTTTCATCGAAGTTTCAAGTACTTGACACCTTATCGACAGAATTCGTTGTTTCGTGTCAAATTGAACACCGTATCACTTCCTTAAGTATGATACAGTAGCTACGCAGATATAGCAAGGTCGTAAATCATCGAGACGACATTCAGTGCCGTACGACGTCAACCACATTCATTAATAGCAGTATGATTTATATAAAAAGTATAATTATCAACGAGTCACCTTCATCGCCGACATTTACGACCACGCTATATCTTTGCGGCCACTGTACATTTTTATAAAACCATTCGAATAGAATCAGTGTGGTAGCGTGATTATTTATCGTTTGATGTAAATTACGTATTTTTAAATGTTCAGATATTAAGATTATGTAAATAATACTTTCGCAAACTGTTCGCACACTTCCTTTTATCGCGTGCATTCGCCCTGTTGATAAGGTATTACGTAGGTTTCCGTTTTGGACAAAAGCATCCGAGGATGCAACTTTTGGAAATCGAGAATAGAACGTTTTTAACGAATTTTATACTTCTCATAGAATCGACTGCAGAAAACGAGAATTCGATGATGATGAAAGAAGGCGAATCCTTCTGTTAGGCTTGGAAGCTTCCGATCGAGAAGATATTGCGCGAAATGCCGAGGAATTAAGTAGACCAATCAAAGCTCACTAAAAGTATTAAACATAGGAGAAAAATTGAATCGCGTGTCCGGTAAGTTGGCAGATGGATCAATAGTATTGCTTTTAACTGTCAACTTACCGAATGCACACATTACACATCATACGGTACATCCCATTTTGACTTAACAACGATTCGATTAGCCCTCGGACAGCATAAATAATATGGAAATTATCTCAACAAATAATAATTACTACATAAAGACCATTCGTTTATAACAATGGATCCAAGTTTTCAGTTTGAGCAGGTTCAGACCCAACTGTGTAATAATACGGATATCAACGAGGTGGTGACCTCTGCAAATGTTAATCCGGTATCAAACACCTTACAGTATATGTATTATAGCTATTTTACTTAATATTTTAATGATAAAATCCCGGGATTGAACTCGTTAACATTTTCTTGTTTCGTTACTTTGTTCAATAGCAGCATCAAATGTGACAAGTGTTAATCTCGACTCGGTAGATCTATCTGGGTTCTGAATGACCCAGTATTGTCCGAGGGTTAAATAGCATGAAGCATATAAGCAGCTTTCGATGAATTCACTGTACATTCCTCATTTACATCTTCTACACGTATTTTACTGTGCCAAGTGAACGCGCGACAAGCCTATGAATCGCACAATGACAATAAAGATTGAAGAACAACCGTTTCAACCAGAAAATCAGTCATCGCGAAATCTGCTCTTCTCAATTGTCCCATTGATGTACTGAGAACCAGCGAAACATTTGTAACTGACGGAGACGACAAATAGAGAATTTTGTGAAAAAGAAAAATAATAGTCGATAAATTTGTCGCCTCCAAATCATCACATCGTTCGTACTCGTTTTAATCGACACCCGCGTCCCGATCTTCGACCATTCGACACATTTTCACGCGTCACGTAACGAAAGGTAGCTGAAATGTTCTGTAATTGAGAAACATTAGCTAAAACGTAGGCTAAGGACGAGTAAGAATAACGATACGATTAACATTATTAATTCTAGCAAAAACGAATGTACTATATAGCAATAGAGCTATTCGAACGAGAAGATTAACAGGTCGAGAAAAATGTAACGGATAAAATAATCGAGTATCGATTACTATCGTTAGATACAACTACCATGTATATCGTTTGTTAAATATGTACCTATGAATTATCGACGACCGTCGTTCTTAAGACTACACGATGTAAGAACGAGATTCTTGTTGCTTGGTTTTGTAATCATGCTTGACGAAAGCATTTGAAAAATAAAACTTGTTGTCGTAGAAATTCTCCTCCATTTATTTCAAACTACCTCCTACTAATCGCCCGCTCTTTAACTGTCCGCTATCTGATCATCCACTCCCAACCGCCCGCTCTTTAACCATCCACTCCCAACCGCCCGCTCTTTAACCATCCACTCCCAACCACCCGCTCTCTAACAACTCACTCGATAATTTACATACTCAATATACAAAACTATAGTTAATTAAAACTACAAATTAAATGCAAATAAAAATCTGAAAGATGAAGGAATTACATGTATTGCAAGGAACGTACGGTACTGAATATCTCGTTTTATTTTTTTTCGCGTTGAAAAAGATTTATAAACATAAAATGGAAATCTTCATGAAATCATTGTCGGTGATAGTACAGGTTTGAAAATACTTTCTCTCTTCTCCGTACGTTTTCATTTTCTTCCCTTTACTATTGAATGATATTTAACAAATTTTGAGCCTAAAAATTTTTTTCACGATTTTCCACCAAAACCTCCCATTAGATTTCCGAGCCCACCAGCCGTACCCTGTTGGAGCTGTTTCATTATATTTTGCAATCCAGGCATACCGCCTAAAAGATATTAATTACATAAATCATTTGTCTTATTTTATATAGTTCATCCATGGTATGGACTTTACCAAATGTTTACACTAGGGGATGCTAATCCTTAAGTAGATAACTGAATGTTTTCATTAACGATTAAGTATTTTGGCATTATTAATTGTACGTTTAAAATTAAAGTTACACAATAAAGATATGGACTACCATTCCAATAGAGAAATCATTATTTATGTAAAATATTACTTACCCATTTGATGTAGGACTCTTGGATCCATCATCTTTGCCATTTGATGATTTAATTTTGCCATCTGTGTTGAATTTACATTCTTCGACATGTCTCCAGCTTTAAATAAACCTTTAATACCACCCATTTTCTTCACGACAGATGCGAACTTCGTATACTGTGTAATTAAATCTTTGACTTCTTTTTCAGTTACCCCAGATCCTTTTGCCACTCTTACTATTCTACCTGGCTGTTTACTGAACAATTTTGCTCCATCCCTATTATCCAGTTCTAAAAGAAATTAATCAATCTAACATTTTTTTATATTATAAATTGCAACAACTTACTGGCAAAAATTAGTTGCTGTGGATCTTTCAAATTTACAAAGTTGCTAACTTTAAAATTTATAAAATAATAAACATTCATTCAAATATAAAAGAAAAATAACCTGAGTCGTTCATGCTGTCCATAATGGTCATTAACCGCTTTAATCTGACCACAGACTCTTGCTCTGTACCTTTCGGCATAAAATCTTGACTAAAACCAGGAATCATTCCCTATTTATGAAAAGATATTTAATTTACTTAAACATGTCATACTTGTTACACAACTGTTCATATTCATAAAGGAAATCGAATTTACCATTATTTGAGAAAATGGCCCCATTTTCATAATATTTTGGAACTGCTCGTACATATCTCGCAAGGTAAACTGTCCGTGTTTGATTTTCTCTAATAGTTCTTCATTATCATCGAGATTTAATTCGTTTACCTTGTCTATAAGACCTTCTATGTCACCCATACCCAATAATTTACTAATAAAAGGTTTCGTTTTGAATGGTTCTAAGTCATCTATGTGCTCTCCTGTACCCACAAAGATTACTGGACTTTGTGTCGCAGCAACCCTATAGAAATATATTTACATTATTCACTTGATCCTATTTATTACGTTGACTTGCCTTATATTTTTGACAAAACTTGAAAAAAGACGGCAAAAAATATAAAACTTACGCCGAGAGGGCACCACCACCTTTCGCATGTCCATCAAGCTTTGTAATTATAATAGAACCAACATTAACGCGTTCTTTAAAAGCTTTTGCTTGAGCTTCACAAGCTTGTCCTATTGTTGCATCCATTACGAAAATTATATTGTCTGGTTGCTGCAAAAAGTTGACATTTTTTACATTTCATATAGAACATAGATAAAAGATATTATGTAAATTTTAACTTTTACTTGAAAACATGTTACTTACGATTGCATTAGCAACTTGAAGCATTTCTTCAAACAGAGATTCTTCTTGCTTGTGCCGACCACTGGTATCAACAATAATTATTTCATAACCTTCTTTTTTAAACATTTCTACACCATCCTGTGCTATTGCTACTGGATCTACTTCTGTATAGCTTGATAAAAAAAATTGTTTGATGTTAATTTATTGTATAAGTATTCAATAAAAAATCCGAAAGTTCTTCACACAAATAATTCATTTACAAAAATTTTTACTTACCTTCCATAAAATGGAATTCGTGCTTTTGTTGCATTCTGTTTAATCTGATCGTATGCACCCGCACGGAAAGTATCAGCACAAACTAAACAAGCCTTCCAATTTTTTTTTAAATAATGATAAGCAAGTTTAGTACAGGTAGTTGTTTTTCCTGAACCTTGCAAACCGACAAACATAATTATATTGGAACGTCCTTTTATTGGTTGATAAGCTTTTACTCCAGGATCAATCAACTGCAATACAAATTCAGAATACAATACTAAGAAATCAGTTATAAATCATGTTAATAAATTATAGTGAAAAAATTGTTTAACCCACCTTTACAAGCTCTTTGAAGACAGCGCTTTGTATCATCCTCCTTTTATTAAGTCCTCCAGCCATATCATCAAAATCAATAACAAGACGTACATTTTCTCTTAGTTTTTTGACAAGCCTAATATTAACATCTGCTTCAAGTAATGCCGCACATATTTCTTTTAGCATAGAATTTAAAACCTGTTAAGGAATTCAAGCACAAATGTGCAATAGTTATGACATGTTTATTTGTTGCAAGCATTCTGATTTAATCAGAAAAACTGCTTGTTATAATATTCCTTTACTGTAAAATCAACTTTATTACACATTGAAATGAACTTACTATGAAAAAGAATATATATTGATGAATATATAGTAGCTAACATTATAAATATCTAAATACAACTTCTTGTGGTTATTATACAATCATAAAAACATATTTTTAATACTGTTGTCATAAAACATTTACATTATGTAAATATGATTTTATATCTGAATATTCAATACAATATAATATAATGAGACATTCAAATAATCCAATATTTTAAACATACATATAATTAATAATCAATTATCAGTATTTTAATTTTGTAATGAAATTGAGATCATATAGTTAAAAATTAAGTAAACCAAAGAATAATTTTATTGAAGACGCAGAAAGAAAGTTGAAAATTAAGAAATCTAAGAGTGTTGTATGTAATATTAAATAACATATGTTACAGGTTGAAATACTTGTCAAAATTTTTAAGGTTATGTGTTAAAAGAAATACCATACCTCTTCATTAATTACGGTCGCATTACTGAGTGACCGTAATGCAGATGTTATTTTGCGACCTAAATCTGCGAGAACCATTTTGCTCTCACTTATTTCCACGCAAAGGAAATGAAAAATTAAATATATACAGTCGTTATCCAAATATTATTAACGCACTGTAATGATACATTCGGGTTTCAGTATAAAACTGAACTTAATATTTATATTTATTTATTCAAAATTTAAAACTCTTTATTATTAAATGCTGAATTACTTTTTTGGAAGATACTTGACATTAGGATGTTTTGTCTTTGACACACTACATAAACTATAAAAAGATGAAAAGTATAGGTTTTGTTATGGTTAGGTTAGGTCATTGATAACAAACAAGTAAGAGATCATTAACGTGATTATATTTGTAACTTAAACCAAAATCTGTGTCAAATTTTAATCATGCTTTATATAAAAAATAATAATAAATTGATATAAATTGTAAAATTCATTCTTTATCATTCTTTATTATGAGCTTAAAAATACTTAATTACTTAGATATCAGCTAAAAGTTTTTTTATAGTAACATTATTAGCTTGTAAATAAGTAATTAAATAATCATTAACTTATAAGAACTTTATTATTTGAATGAGCTGTTATTGAAACTGCATATAGAGTCCACTTTCAATAATTTCAAGTCATTCAAGGCATTGCACTTTATTCTATTTAACAATAATATTTAACTAATAATAACAATACTTAATTATGACTTTTAACTATAACTTTTATTATAAAATATGTATATAACATAGATCATTCATCTTTCAACATTCAAACCTATATACAATACCTAAACTCTGTGTATATAAAATAAATGGCTAACTTCAACACTTTCCAACATCAACATAAGCTTGAATATATATCCTGACTGTAGTGAATATAATTTTTAAATAAACCATGGCATGAAAAAGACTTGTAAAGCATTCTAAATCCATTTAATATAGCATATTGTTATCTTTTCGTCAAAAAAATCGATTTTTAATTAGTACTTGAACGGTACTGCTAGCGCCGTTTAGTGGCGAACGATGGTACTAGTCAATCCGAAAAACGTGTTTATCTCGTTTTACTTCTTTTTGTGGCAAATAAAATACTTTACGATCTCATTAGTAATAAAGTCAGATCGTCATAATTTATTAACATTGTTAAAAATGAATATTAAACAAATTTTATTGATTTCGAAATAGTCAGCCACCTAGCGGTGGAAACCAGAAACTAATAAAACTACATTTTGAAAACAATTTTTGTATCAATTTATTTTTTCAACTTGTTGACAATTGTAAGACACTTTAAAATCGTTTATAATTTCTATTTGGAACATATTATTGTGTAATAAATCCAAAAAACCAATATTTTTCCAAATCATAAATTTCAAATTTAGTTACATTTGTTGATGGTTTCCAGAATATTAGTTCTGTTTGCAATGAGCGCGTGCGTAAATATAAATTTTAAAATACATGCAAGAACGTAACATTCAAAACACTTTCAACTTTTTAAATTACTTTAAAAAAAATTACTGTTTGTTTAAACTTGAATGTAAAACTCAATTACAAAGGAACTTTAATTTACGCAAATTGAATATACAAGTTAGATAACTAGTTTGGTATTCTAATTACAAAAATCAGCTTTTTAAAACTTAAAATAATAAAATATGTATAATTTTTTTGTCTTATAGAGTAAAAGATTTCAATGGACATACAAATACGAAGGTTTATACATTTAGTAAAAAATTTATTTTTAGTAAAGAATGTAAAATATACAGGTGTATTATTTAAATCAGTCTCTTTGAATTGTTTACGACGTCATTAATGGCAGTTAAGTAATATAAAAAGTCCACAATTTGTGAGGTTTTACAAAATAAAAAATTAAATAATCTCATGAATCAATGATTTTTCTGACACTAGCTATTAATGCATATTTACGCAGAAAATATGCATATGTCCTGAGAACTTTCTTCTGACAGCAACAAATGAGAAAGATTTGTATGTACATATATACATTTATATGAGTGACTTTATAGAGTGCAATTACTGTTCTACAAAATTATGAACAAACAGTTGAGCATCATTAGTAGTTCTTTCACCACCTGTATCAGCACTGCCATAATTGTTCAATGTATTACACTGTCTAGATTGTTGTGGAATTGCATTACTGTAAATGCCCATTTCTAAATTAAATAGAATATTGCTAATTTGATGCTGTGCTATTGCAATTTCTTTGCGTTGTCTATTACAATTTCTCAATGTGCATGCAATGTACTCTCCAAAAGTTGAGAATTCATCACGATTAGACAGAGTCAGACATTTTGAACATTCCAACAACTGCGTACTATCGACATTGTTTCCATTCTGTTGTACTTCATGTCCACCATATTCTGGAATGGGAAAGATACAATTTTCTACATCATTTTCATTTTCTGCTTGTTCTGTGTTATTTGTTGTTCCAACTTCGGTATTACTGCTCTCTACCTGTAGAAAAAGGCATTATATTATAACCTTCGGATATAACTCCTTACATAAAAACATGAATTTATTTGATAAAAAATAGTACAATAAATGAATGATATTTACTTCAGTTTGTTCCTCTTTAATGTTCATACTTCGACCGTACTTTGTTTCGCTTTTTCGTATTAAAAACATTAATGGCACATATCCAAACCAATTTGAATTTTTTGATGCCGCGTTAGTCCGTTTGGAATTAAATAATTTCCTTCTTTCACGGTAAAACTGTGTTTTCATACTATGAATTTTTCGTTCCAATTCAGCAGGAGTCACCCCATTCTTTTCAGCCAAATTGTTCATAGTGCCTCTCTTTTTTTCTCTATTTTTAAACTCGTCGCATTTCCTGTCCCATAAACACGGTTCGCGGCGCAAGTCCTCGATTAATTGTAATGTCTTTTCTACGGTCCACATACTTTTCACCAATAAATACTGTATCTGCAATTGAAGTGACTGTAATGATCGTATATGAATAAATACCTTTACACTTGACGGTTTGTTTTTTGTTAAGTTGTTTAATACCTTTATAACCTAAAAGTCAACAAATGAAAGCGTCTTCGTACCAAAAAACTAAACGCTTCGTTCTCTTCTGAGATTTCTGAATGCACGCTATATACAACGGTTACAAATCTGCTGGCTTCCCTGGAGAAAATGGCAGTTGACGAGAGCAGCTCCTTTCAACCCGTAGTAACGTTCAGACATTGGCACGTATTATGCCTCATTTACAACAAACATTCTCGAAATTGATAAATATGGTGTGTCATGACGATGTAATATATATCAGAAAATATAAAAGACAACAGTTTACTGCAAAGTAATTAACTTTAACAGTTGAACGCATTTTGTTAACGTCATTCTTACATGTTTTTTAAATTGTGTATTTTCGCGCGCTCTTACTGAAGACAGTACTACCAGCTCCATGCAGCGGTCAAGCATGAAACTATCGAAATAAAAAATTTGGATTTTTCGGAAAATACAGCATTTTTAAGTTTCGTTGACACATATAGATTGTTCTACGAGCACGGCTAAGTCCAATAAATGTCTTTACATGAAGGTCGAGGCATTAATTTGTCAATCTAAATAATTGCATCTTATATGCCACGAAATCATTATCTACCTAGCGGCAGAAGGTGCGAACTAAGAGAACTAATTTTGGAATTTTACATTTATTGGTTTTCCTAACTTTTTACAAGTTCGAAACATTCTACAACAAATTAATTTTGTTTTTTGACGCATTTTGACGTATATCATCGTCTATTAAACTGAAGAAATCAATATTACTTGAACTCAGTTCAAAACGGTACAACTAGCGCCATTTAATGATAGGTGATGAAATTAGCAAAACATGTTCGCCATTTTCCTTAGAGGAGTCACATTTGCAACTAAGTGCACCGTCACTGTTAAGGCCCGCAAAAATTGAATTTGACTATATGATATACTTTATTTAATACTTGGTATTATATACATCTGATTTCGTTGATTTGATAAATGTGGAATCCAAGTGGAAACGCAGAATGAATAAAAAGAAATAGCTAATTGACATATGGATAGTATTTTAGATTATCATCTGTTTTCGAACGAACTTTCTCCATTACATAAACAGTTATTATGTTACATCTTTTACGAGATGAATTAAGTACAGCTCCACAATACATCCTGAGACTAAAATAATATCCCAGTTCAACGGAAGTCAGCAACGAATATCCTAAGAAGAGACTTGCAATACCTCCAAACGATACAAGTAAATCTAAATAACCAAATCGCATTTCCCTCTTGTAAACTGCTGCTAGCCAATTTCTCAACACAATTTTGGTCTTATTATTAGTCGATTTTCCTATAGTTCGTACCGTGTACGACGTGTGATTACAATGAAGCCAACAACTACAGTGTCTCGTTTGGAAATAATGCCTGTTTAAACACGAATACATCGGTAATGAACACTCTTTCTTATCGACATCTGATAAGAACCACGGTAAACAATGACAGTGTTCATAAAGTAGATCGGTTAAACAGTTGCTCTCGCATTCATTTACATTCATATCTTTGGCTCTGTAATGGCACTTCCGTTGATGAAGAGTCAAATAACGAATGTCAGATGTCGTGTACGTTATGTCAGTTATAAATTCGATATTTAACGGATAATAAGCTTCTATTATCTGTCTTTGATCTGGTTGTGGGCTTGGAGAGTCGTTTGTAGTAAAATATAGCCTGCAATTCAATACATTTTTAAGAATGATCGAGTTTCCACTTTGTGAAAATTGTTACGGATTAGGAAAATGGAACAAGTGGCGCCATCTCTCCGGCGAACGGGCTGAACTAATCGAAAAAAGTACATGGCCGTATACGCATATAAGGAAATTATAAAAAGTGATATTTCGTAACTTTCTCCACATGATAAGCTTCCCGAGACATTTTAAAGCAAATTTCTATTAACATTTGATGCATTTTGTTGCCGATTAAGCCCAGAAAATCAATATTTATTGAATTAGGTCCAAAACGGTACAGGTGGCGCCATCTAGCGGTGAGCGACGGAACTACAAAATCACAAAATTGCGAATTTCTGCAAAATTAGAGCATTTCATGCATTTCTGAAGCTAAAATATTGCTCTGGGATCTCTTTCAGACTAAAACAATGCCACAAGAATATCCTCAAAGCGCTAGAAACGAAAATAAAAAAATAGTGCATTCCATGGACTAAAAAATGGCACGCCATCTAGCGGTCGAAGGTAGGAACTAATCGAGCTAATTTTGAAATAATACCCCTTCGGAAATATTGATTTTCTGGGCTTAATCGGCTACAATATGCATCAAGTATTAATAAAAGTTTACTCTAGAATGTCTCAGGAAGCAGAATATGTCCAGGAAGTCATGAAATATGTGATTTTATAATTTCCTAATATGCGTGTTCGGACATACGATTTTCTCGATTAGTTCACCTGTCTCGCCGCTAGATGGCGCTGCACTTTTTGTCCATAAAATGACCTTTTTTTTATTTTCGTTTCTAGCGCTCTCAGCAAACTTTTATGACATTATTTCGCTCCCAATGCAATCACATAACACTATACAAGCCTCAGAAATACTTAAAACTCGCTAATTTTGTCAAAAATCGCAATTTTGTATTTTTGTAGTTCCTCCCTTTCACCGCTAGATGGCAGGCCATTTTTTAGTCCATGGATTGCACTATTTTTTTATTTTCGTTTCTAGCGCTTTGAGGAAGTTCTTGTGGCATAATTTCAGTCCGAAAGAGATTCCAGAGCAATAATTTAGCCTCAGAAATGCTTGAAATGCTCTAATTTTGTAGAAAATCGCAATTTTGTGATTTTGTAGTTCCTCCGCTCACCGCTAGATGGCGCCACCTGTACCGTTTTGGACCTAATTCAATAAATATTGATTTTCTGGGCTTAATCGGCAACAAAATGCATCAAATGTTAATAGAAATTTGCTTTAAAATGTCTCGGGAAGCTTATCATGTGGAGAAAGTTACGAAATATCACTTTTTATAATTTCCTTATATGCGTATACGGCCATGTACTTTTTTCGATTAGTTCACCCTGTTCACCAGAGAGATGGCGCCACTTGTTCAATTTTCGAAAAAATTCAATTATCTTTGATTTTATTAATTAATATGCTATATATTTATTAATATTGATTTCATACTGTTTGCAATATATTCCAAAGATTACGGATTATGTCTTCAGAATAGTTCGCACAATATATTGTATCTCGTCGGTGATATATGGAACGACATACGAATGACAAAAAATTTTCTTTTGTGTCGCCAAAAACCATTCTCATAGATATCTTCTTTTGCAAAAAAGAACTTATTTGAAAAATTTGGACGATATCGGAACATGACGGTTTTCCGAAGTTTCGCCAAAAGATGTTACCGACATTTACCGACTAAGAAACTAATCAAAGTCTAACTAAATAATTTTCAGTCGTTTCAAATTTTTTTAGACATTAAATGTTCATTATAAGAATCAAAAATTTATAGTGGAGTTGTCTTGTCTGTTAATTCTATTCTGGACTTTTCAATTATACTTCAATATTTTAAACATAACGTAAAAAATGATACTGTTACGTTACCTCCAAGGAGAGCTAAAGTTTACAGTCTCAAATTCGAGACTCCATGAAATATCCGTAAGTTTAAGGGGCTCCACGGTCTCGAGTATACAGCATATACCCACAGCGACAAGGCCTTTTGTAAATAATTTGTCACATGGTATTTTCTCTTTTCTACAAGAAGCATTTGCTAATTTTAACTCCCAATAAATTATTGTTGAATCCTGATATGTAAAAATTTTTCTTACTTATATTCACAATTTGTAATCAAACTGGTGCAAGTGGGACTCATATTTTCAAAATTGCTACGAAAGTCCTTCTTCTTGCCATAAACAGATTCTACTATTTCAAAATTAATAGCGGTACCCCAAGTCCAATTGTATACTTGTTCGTACAATTCTATTGCATCCTAATACAAAATTTTCAAAGTTAAACGAATAAAATTATTTAAGCAAAGATGTGTAAAATTATTCAAGTAAAGATGTGTAAAATTATTTAAATAAAGATGTGTAGAATTATTAAGTAACTTGCATACAGTATTAGTTAATTGTTCATAATTAAATAACAATTACTGTATAAGGTTATTTCAATGCGAATTAAAAATTGATACTATTTCACTCAAAGTAAAAATTCCTTACTTGCGGTACGTTCAAATGATTCAGATGATTCCAATCGAAGCAAATGTAAACTTTAGGGAATTCAATACTAATGTGATCAGTCACCGTATCTATTCCCGTTATGGTTGGTTCCGTTTCAAATTTCTCCAAAACTACCACGATTATGGCGAAAACAGCCAAGAGAGAGCACATCGTTAAAATAAACCACGTCACCCTGAACAAATTTTTATCCCGTTAAAAAAATATTTTTCCCACTGATAATCGTAAAGTTACCTTTCCCACTTAGGTCGAGTTTGATCCGCGAAGTATGGGACACCATGCAACGTGTTCTCCAAAATATATTCCCTCGATCGGTACTTCAAACTGGAACGCAATTCCTCCAAAGTTGGTTTGTAATTATACTTCATATTTGATCGCGTGTATCTACTGCGATTTTGTAAACCAAACTGCCGTTTAAGTGGAAAAATGGAATCTAATTTCTGGGATCGCATGTCAAGCTACATACATTATTCATATTATTCGATTAATTTATCTTATCTTTTATTTTCCGCTAGTTAGTCAAGATAGCACCTTAAACGCAAGACTTCAGATACAGATTTCTCTGTTGTTTCTGAAAATTGCGTGCTGTAATTTTACAGGATTATTATTCTTGGGTTTCTCTATAACTGTGTCAAGTTTGAAGCAAATCGACGAGTACAATGTCGTGTGACAAGTACAGAGCCAATTGAAGTGCATTACATTACATTTCTAATTATTAGCATTGAGAACGTCGAAAGTTTCATCAAGGTCTAACCTTTGCATCACTTATTCTATTTATAGCGATTTTAGTCTCGAAATTCCGATTGTTATTTTGCAGACTCGCAAACAAAACAACCGCGAAAATAATGGAATTCGATGAAAAGCGTTTGCGTTTCCTTCGTCGGAAGAAACGAAAATAGCTGGTATTGAAAACGCGAGAGAAGGCACCGTTTGCAGGAAACTATCGATTACTATCGGCCCGTTCGAATATTGTGTTTCGAATGCGCGTTTTTCCAGTTGCGACTCGTCTTTTCGAGATCGGCCATCGTATATAGAAACACAAACACTCCTCATCTTTGTGCCAGCTTCTTTATTATTTTAGACTACCCCTCTTACGACCACCATCTGCACGCATACCGACGTCGTTCCGGTCTTTCACTGTGCCCGGGAAAATTGACGATCGAGGTAAGCGGGTGTAAACTACCCTCTTGATGTCTCCATATCTGATTTCATTCGAGAGGACCCTCCAAGTGGTTTTTTAACTTCAACAAATTAGAGTCAAAAATATTCCTGTATTTGTTGGGTTGGTTTGTTGCGGTTTAAATTTAAATTTATTCAATTTATGCGTTGATATTTTATTTAATAAGGTAAAATATTACTTTTTAACAAATTTCAGGGTCATGCATTTATTAAACAAAAATGTTTCTGTTTATGAATGATTAAATGATGCAGAGACTGATTTATTATATTATTTTTGTGAAGGTAGTCATTTAAACTTGAAAGTGATATGTGGGATATAATAATAAAGCAATCGATAAAATTTGTTATCAAAATTATTTTGTTATAATATGTTAGAAGTAAGGTTAGGTGTAACGATTCCTTTATAATTTCTTTGAATCGTTTTTATTTCTTTCAATCGTAAAATTAGAGTAGTTTATACTACGGATATTAATGCGAATGTGAACATTTTTCACGGGAACCGGTTGTAACAAATGTCTGTGATGGATGTTTGGAAGGAAAGACATGGCAGCTTTTCGCATATTTTTATTTATAGCTTTCAAGCTCAAAAGCGACACAAAATATTTCCATTAATAAATAATGGAAAAATTGCTACGTGTACAAATTTACAAGTTCCTAAATTCTCTAATTGTTAAATTCAATTTCTAAATTTGTCGGAGTCTAAATCCCTAAATTCACAATTCTCAAACTCTTAAATTTCTAAATTACAAAATTAGAAAAGTACGAAATTACAAAATTACAAAACTAGAAAAGTACAAAATTACAAAATTATTAAATCACCAAATTCCCATATTTACAAATTTCCAAATCCCTAAATTTCCAAATTTCTTACTTCCCAAATTCCAAAATTTGCAAATCCCTAAATATCCAAATTTCTAAATTTCCAAATTCCTAAATCCCCAAATCTCTTACTTCCCAAATCCCTAAATTTGCAAATCCTTAAATTCCCAAATCCCTAAATTTCCAAATCCCTAAATTTCCAAATCCTTAAATTCCCAAATCCCTAAATCTCCAAATCCCTAAATTCCCAAATCTCTAAATCTCCAAATCCCTAAATTTCCAAATCCTTAAATTCCTAAATCCCTAAATCCCTAAATCCTGAAATCTCAAAATTTCCAAATACCTAATTCCCAAAATCCCAAAATCCCAAAATCTAAATATTTCCAAATACCTAAACCCCAAAATCCCAAAATCTCAAAACTTTCAAATACCTAATCCCTTAAATCACAATATTTCCAAATCCCTAAATCCCTAAATCCTTAAATTCCCAAATCCCCAAACAAATCACGAAACCACGAATTCCAACGCCTGGAATATAAATCCGTAATGAAACAATAACAATGGCCCCAGAAGCGCGCATAAAAAGAAAAAGTCGGAAGGAAAAATAAAATGGGGTATCCCTTTTGTTAGGGCCCGTTTGACGCACGGCCGAGAAAATACTTAGAAGAAAAAGAAGCGGCGCTATTCCTGCTTCCAGGTGTGAGCCTGTAACGCCAGTGTAAATATACAACACTTACGCTATTCTGACGGAACCTCTTCGAAAACTATTAACGTATTCCCATCCTGCTTCCCCCGGCGGCCATTTTTTTCGTTCCGACCCATTTCTCTTTCTATCGAAGCATGTTGGTCCTTTGAACTCATTTAAGTGGCACGTGTTAAAGGAACTCAATCAGGTAGCTGTCTGCTCAAATCGTCAACATGAACATCGTTTCTAAACTCATCTAAATCTCTAAACTCGTCTGAAGACTTGTTATGCATTTATTTGTTTGTATAATGTTACAAGCCGATTTTGGGTCTTTTTAAATTATGAGGGTTGTAAAACACCTTTTGCTGATTTTGGCTAAAGAAACTATAGTCGAATCGATAGAAAGCTGTGTTTTCGTATTGTTTCGATAATTTTTCACACATCCACTGGAACCACGTTAAAACTAATCGTTACTTACTCGTCATTGACAGTCACGGACTCGGTAATAATGTTTGAGTTCACATTTTAGTAATCGGTTTCCTGAACGAAGGTCAGGAATTTGAAATAAATAATCTTCCTCATTTATCTATCGCAAACATTACGAATCTTTCCTATCTCACATAAAACTACCGACTGCTTAAATTGTCCTTGATGATTCAGAAATATATTGTTTCTGATGATTGTAGCGGATTGGCGTCACAAATTCAAATCTTACAAAAACACCAAATACCATTTAAATACCTGTTTCAGTACAGGTACAAATGGAGGTAGTTTTCTTTTGTATTATAATTTATTTATTAACAATTTTAAATGTTGAAGGGAATGGTCAATTTAGCTCCAACAGTTTTAGATGAAGGGAATGGTCAATTTAGCTCCAACAATTTTAGATGAAGGTAATTTTCAATTTAAAATGAACAATTTTGTACGATGAAGCAATCATTAATTTAACATTACAACAATTTTAAATGATGAAAGTAATGATCAATTTAGCTCCGACAATTTTAGATGAAGGTAATTAACAATATGTGATGAAAGAAGGTAATAACTTTTGAACCACCTTAATGAATTTTACTCCATGCTTCTACATTACTCCACTAATAATTAAGCAGAGTATATCGCGATTAATTTGATACACTGGGTGTCCACAACTGGGCGCCACTCCCCACTATACTTAGCCGTTCGTGAATGACTCGACTTTTCAGCTTCTGATCGAGATAAACAAGTCAATCCGAGTCACGACTACTTACACGAACTCTGCCATGAGTGCTTGCGTGCTTCACGATTATTTATCTGCCATATATATCTACATATACGTAAAACTTAATACATCACGTGTGTACGTGAAACTCAACGTATCGCATGTGAAACGGACTTCTCCGTTGTATCTCGTGTTTTGCTGCGAAAATTGTTACATAAACAGAGACAGAAAATCTTATGCTATTTATAAATAACGATTAGGTGGACTGCAAAGTGAAATATTTAATGAAAATCGGAAATTCTATGTTTCACTTGTTTAAAATTATTTTTATTTTCGTACGAAAATCTTCTTTCTTTATTATTTTTATTAATTTCATTGAAATATTGTGTATTAAGTTTAATTTTGATATTCCGACTACAAATAAAATTAACACAAATACCTTCTCGTTAATATTTTTCATTCAAAATGGCTGACTCCGTTGGATCAACATGTTGGTTCAACATTTTAATTTAATTTATGAAATGACTTGTTTGAAATATGTTATAAGAAAATATGTATTTAAATTGAATAATAAATTGAATAATAACTAATTACTATGAGCAATAAATTAACTACTAAGCAACTACCTAAACGATAAGCTAAGTCCCACAAACTAACTAAATAGTAACTAACTAATTAAATACTATCTACGTGAATAATAAACTAAATGGTAACTAACTAATTAAATAAATAAAACACTAATGAACCGAGTAAGTAACTAGTCTAAACACTAATGAACTAACTAAACAAAAAATTGAAAAGTAACTAATTGAACCGTATACTAATCAACTATATAAATAACTAACAAGTTAACTAGCTAACTAGACTAGTCTAAAGAGAAACAAACTAACTAAATAATAAATAAAATACTCTAACTAGCCCTAACAAATTCAATAATAACATTAAATAATAATACATTAAAATAAATAAATGATAACTGAACATTAGAGTGAAATTTATGTATTATATCACTGATCTCAATCAAGATTCGCAGCGATGGTTACTCATAATTTAAGATGCTATTATAAAGCGTAATATTATTAATTATTTACCTGAAATTATATAAAACAAGTATAACAAGCATCGTGTCGACGAACTCTTCTAATTAATCAATGTTTTCCTAATTGATCATTGTTTCTCAGCATATCAAATTGATTAGATTTCGAGCTTGCCATATATCTGCCAGTCAATGTTGTTGGAGCAGAAAGACAATTCGATTAATATTTATTACGTGTCAGTAGTGATAGTAACAACTGAAACAATGGAATCCACAGTTTTATAAAAGTTTGCTTTCAATTCGAATTGTTAATGATCTTTGTATATTGAAGTTTGATTTTATCGATCGAGTTGATCAATTTATGTTACAAATAACATCGAAATTGCATGTACTGTGTTGTTTGTTGAATATCAGGCAATTGATGCAATTTGTTAAAATAGCAAAAATTAATTGTTTGTAGTAGCTTGTCTTACGAAGATTTATATTAACATTATATATTGCATGTTGTGTAAAATACTGTACATTAATATTTTATATCGTATATTATAACGTTGACATATACATCATTGTGTGGCACAACTTGAATTTGGTGATTTGATGATTTGATTGTTTGGAGATTTAGTGATGTGGAGATTTATGGACTTGCGAATTTGGAGATTTGGGGATTTGTGGATTCTGGAATGTTTGAGGCTAGCTTTTGAGGATTTGGGAATATGCGAATTCGAAATTTAGAGAATTTGGAGATTTGAGAATTTCGGAGTTCCAGAATTTGGGACTTTGCAAGTTTGAGAGTTTGGGAATTTGAGACTTTCAGAATTTGGGACATTGCAAGATTGAGAATTTGGGAATCTGGGACTTTCAGAATTTGGGACTTTGCAAGTTTGAAAATTTGGAAATTTGAGACTTTCAGAATTTGGGACATTGCAAGATTGAGAATTTGGGAATTTGAGACTTTCAGAATTTGGGACTTTGCAAGTTTAAAAATTTGAGAATTTGAAACTTCCAGAATGTAGGAGTTTGCAAGTTTGAAAATTTGTGAATATTGACTTGAGGATTTAGTAATTGAATGGTTCAAAAATTTGATAATTTAATAACTTCATAATGTGGAGTTTAGAACGAATCTTTAATAAAGATTAATAAAAAATCGTTAATAAATCTTTGCAATAATAATTCAAAAATTCTACAAATCACTGACAAATCTTCTCCCAAAAGATTCAGGAATTCTAAAATATTCATAAATCTCCTCACTAATAATCCATAAATTCTAAACAATCACTATCCAACTCCACTTGCGATCCAGAAATTCTAAAAAAAATCAGTCTCCCAAAATATTCAATAATTCTAACAAATCTTATAATCGTATATAGAATTTGAATAAATCGATAAATCAATGTCCTGCCAAAAGCTGAAGAATTCCAAAAAATCGTGGATAAATCGATAAACAGGTAGCGATATGATTGCTCAGAAATGCTTGAAAGCAACCAATACATCGGTAGGCGCCACAAAAATAATATTCAAGGGTGGAGCCATAAGTTGACACGTGTCGTAGATTAAAGCCGAAGAAAACAGGCTCTACCCTTAAGTCGACTGAAAAAGCAAATGAGATTACGAGGAAACGTCGCTATTGCTTGTTCGATAGCGTAGGTCGAGTCTTCGATGATGAACCACTCTCGTCCCGCGTAAATCCTTGCTCGAAATGCGTGTGCGTTTCATGAAAACCGTCCTGTACGCGTGTGTCTTGGTGTGCGCGTTTCTTTGTGTTCACCAATGCGAGGGAGTTCTCGAAGACGGTCTTTAGTCGTTCTTTAGTTACGAATAAGCATCCGTCGAAGATAGAGGATCCTAGTACCACTTCCTCTTCCGGCTTACCTCGAATTCTCTTCGTGTCTCGACGTCCTCTGATTCGTTCTGTGCGACCCCCAAATGGGAAATTCGATCGAATCTCGTGCCCAACTGGATTTGTGCTATGAATAATTAAACAGAAGTGTGTTACAATGTGAAGTTTATCTCGTTTCGAATTGACGATGGAGTTTGGAAAGCGAACGTTCGTGTGTTGAAGTGTTTTCGAACGGGGTGGTTTTCTTGCATTTTACTCTCCCGGATTAGCGATGGAACGAAGGATGCCGAGAAGAAGAGGACTCTCTACGGAAACTCGGACTGGTTTGTTTTTCATTTTCATTTCTCTACCAAATATCAGAAAATTTATTTTGAGAAAGTTATGTACTCAAAATGTTCCATGGAACTTGCATAACTCGTGTTTCTTGTTTATAAACAACGGCAAATATCGAAACGTTCAAAGGTTGATTTTACTTTTCTGATAAGAAGCTGGTAAATAATATTGCATCTGATAGCGGTTGACGATTTCACGAAAATAAGAATTTTAATAGAAACTCTAACGTAAAATTAATCAATTGTTATGCGAAAATTGTTAACATTACGTAGATGTTATGTAGAAGATCAAAAAGTTTCTGTCGAGAAAAGTATGGAAACAAAATGGCTGTGTATATAGCAATACTCTTGAAAGGATTGATTTAAATTGGATAATATTTGAATTACGATTTGCCAATATACGAGTCGTAATCGTTAGTTTAATGAGCCAGGGAACAGGCTGGCGTTGTGTGGCCATTTCTTGAAAAGATCGCGAAAACCGAGAGACGCGGAGATGAAACATATTCATCCGACGTGAAAATTACGTACACGATAAATATAATAAATTGGAATAAATTAAACGGATTGATTGTTGCATATAGATATGATGTTTTGGTTTGGAAAATCTCTGTGACGTAGAAAGCAAGTAATGTTAATATTTATCTTTACTGTTTATCTTGTATTATTAAATTGTTTATTATTGCATTTACCACTTGTTAATTTTTGTTACTGTCATTTATGAATTTCATATCATATTAGTTATATAGTTTACATTAATATTATACTGTTGTTGGTATTAAACATTATACTATTACTAGTATTTCATATTACCATGATGTCATGTTACTATTATACCATTATTAGTATTAAAATTATACTATTATTAGTATTAAAGTTATAGCATTATAGTTTTATAAAAAACATATGCAAATTTTCACCAATTCCATAAACTATTCCTACAGATGAAAATAAGTGATATGGCAATCGAATTGTAAATTTATAGAGTGGAGTCACTGATAATTTTTCTATCGATAATTTCCTGACACATAATTTTTCATGTCATGATTTCCTGGTAGCGCATCGTGCAATCAAATTGTCGGTAAAGTAATATCTATTTGTATCGCGAATTCTCTATAATTTTCCCACTAGTTCTGTAGTTATAATAGACATCTTTCAAGATATTTCAAAAGAAAAATTTCGAGGGGAATAACATTATTAAATAAATAAATCATGTTGGGTGTAGGTCCTTGAATTTTCAAGGTGACCTGTTTTTTTAAATAGTGTTATGCACGTTTCTGCATTGTTTTATTATTTACTTTAGAACAGTAATGGATTTTGTATGAAAAATCATTAATAGTTGTGTTGGATTAACTTAACCTTACCAAATTTTCATTCGGACAGCTCCAAGGCTTAATTCTGCAGGAAATTTTTGTAAATTAAGAATAAGAATATTATAAATTTATTTAAAGTTTACAAACTGCGGTAGTAGATAGGGTTACTAACATTGTTCAGTAATAGTTGCTAACGTTATTTAATAATTAATAGTACAAATATTAGTATCAGTACCAGTAATTACTGCTTTTAATGTCAGTACAAGTTTACTATTATAGTAGTATAATAGTATAGTAATTTTACAGTCGTACAGTGATGTAGTAAATATTCTACTACCGTACTTACAGTAATTTATTATAATAATATATTGTAGTAATAACTAATAGTAACAGTAATTATGTAGTGATTAGTACAGTATTACTATTATTAACAATATTCAATAATTAATAGTAGTACTAATAGTGGTATAGTATATCAGTATATTCTACTACTGTAGTTACAGTAATTTATTATAATAATCTATCACAGTAATAACTAATAGTAACAGTAATTACCAATGTAGTGATTAGCACAGTATTACTATTATTAACAGTACTAACATTATTATTTAATTATCACCAATACTAATAACCTCAAATAAAATTCCCTTCGATTAACTATTACTTTAATTACAAATACGACTAAAAATGTTCAAACCAAAACATTCATTTTAAACGTTGTTTTCATTACTTAAGATCGTAACTACACATAGAAATAGAAACATGGAAAAATATTTATAAATGACGGTAAAACGCTTTCGTGCAGAATCTTCTCTGGTTTCGTTCCATAAATACGTTGAAAATGAAATGGGTTCAAGTACGAGTCATAATGTCGAAAAGATAAAGCCACATTTACCCGTATCTCTATTGGAACAAATGGTCAACCGCTTCTCGAAAAGCGAAGGAGAAAAAAACGGACGTAAAAAATGACCCTGTTTTTCTGACTTCTAACTTATCTTTAATATCGACTTGTTCGACCTTTCTGATAAAGTTAACCTAAGATGATAACCACGTGTGCAGCGTTAATATCGAGTGACAATAAAGACGATATGCAATGTAAACAAACGAATAATTAACAAAAAACTTGTATATAAAATTAATTGCAATTTATTGGTTATGTTTCGCAGTATGTTTTAATATGATTCATTGTACTTTCTTTATCGAGGAATTTGTTATAATTTGATATTAATTTTATTGATGATATTTGATTGGTAACCTAAGGTGCTTCATAATTGTGAAAAAGTGATTTTATATGAATTTTAATAAACATGAAACATTTTGTCATTAAACTATATTTTTTTAGTATTGTTATATTAATGTTACTTCATAAACATAACCTCTTCGGTTAAGGATACGATTATCATCAATTTAATTGCTTTAATTACACGTAATTATACGTAAATGATCAGATCTCACATCCTCAATTATTATAACTCATTTTATATACTTCCTCAATGAATTTCACAAACAATAATGAGTTCTTTGATTTATTAATTGTACATTAATTCATCCATTTCACTTTCTTGAAGTATTGAAACACAATCTTATTATCTTGTAATGTATGTGATATCTTTTTGACACACCCTGTATAATATATTAATGATATCAAATTGTATACTAGTAAAAAATATCAGTTTTATCGCTCGATGTACAAATTTAGCTACATGCTTTAATTTTAACATAAGATTAATTGGTTCATGTAAACCAGAATTAATTTTTCAATTTTTGCAATAGTTTATTGTACAAACACTGCTAACACTATTTCAATGATTTAATTTTTTTTAATACTGTCATTTTAATTATCGTCACTCTTATTTATATTTCTTTCATATTTTATTATAACAAACAGCAAATACTGTATTTTTAAAATTAGTTAATATTATTTTTGGTTTTATTCATAGTCACATAACTAGGTATTTTGTACTTGAATGTTCTATACTTGTATATTAAATAAATAATTACTATACTTGTATCAGTATACTTGAATATTAAGTGAAATTAGTCAACATATCGTGACATGTAGTGGGTAGAGATCAAAAATTAAGTAGATGTTTTGAGGAAATTTTGGAAGAAAACATCGAATCAGTAGCCTCGAGTCATTGTTTGTTTGGGATTATATTACAAACAAGTACCACCGATGACACATCGTCGAAAGGGAAGAAAGGGAGTTGCTCATCATCATGTTAATCCTTCGAGTGTCGTAACACGGCTCATCGTATTTTTACGATCTTACAAGCTACTCTTGATTGGACATCTTGCCAGGAACATATTTAGAGTAAATCCTATGAAAATAAATAATTATTCAGTGGTTTCGAAAATATTTTATGTAGGAGATGTAACTTGTCTAAATGAAATATTTGCAAACATTGTTCTGTTCCTAAATAGTTTAAAATTCCATAAAAATTACTCAGTGTATAATTGATTTATTTTGTGGTGCAAAATTGTTAATATTTATTTTTCAAAAGGGACAGATCAAAATAAATAAATTTAACTACTTGTTAAGTAGTACTTGAATTTAGTTCTACTTGAATTTTCGCTTAAATTTCTAAACAAAATTGTACATATCTTTAATTAACTAGTAAATTTTGTATCGGTTTTTGGCAATCTATACAAAATTTTTTAGTAACCAACTTCTCAGCAAATACTTTCTTAAAATTATAATTATTAAGACAAGTAATTGCTAACAATTGAAGACAGATCGTTTCATGGATGTAACATACACATGTTAAACAATTCGAGTGAAAAACAGAAACTTGTTTCAACACTTTTGGAAACTGAATGGTATTCAACAGAGGTATATACGCAACCACATTTATTTGCAAATCCGAGGTTTAGACCAGAGAATACAATAGCGGCATTATATGCGCGGGTGGTTCATCCTCCGAAACTGCATCGTCCCCCATAAAACGAGATCGTTCGAGATATGTTCACAGAACTGACGGGTGTAGTTTTGTTTATCGGTTAATTTCAGTAATAAATCAATTAAAACCATCACTAATTACTTTGCACAACTGCAAATTAGTTACCGATTACTTGACCGGCTAGAAACTTTGAAAATAAATGAAATAATATGAGACTTTACTTATGAAACTTTGTTTAGGTTAATTTAGTTTAATCTTTGTTTAAATAATTTTAATTAAATCTTCTGAAATTTTGTTTGGATTAATTGTTCATACGTATTTTAAGCCTACGAGTTAATTTAATAGCGAAGTCCTGAATTCCGTGCGGAATGACTTGGAAACCCCTGATTTGGGACAGTTCGATCCCTTTTTCCTAATTAATAATTTCTGTATTCTTTCACTTGAACTTTATGTATTCTTCGAAATTGTTACATATTTTAAACTATTAAGTACAGCTCAAAAGCTGATTTTATCAACATAACCCTAAAATTCCGTGGAATACCACTTGTGAACCCCTAGTCTGAGCTTTGCTTACTTCCTTCTGTACGTGAAATGTTAATTTTATTAATTTAACGTAAGATTTTGTGAAATACAACTTATAGATCCTCAACTTTAGACATTTTGCTTTCTTCTGTTTATGGAATATTAATAATTTTATCAATCTTACCTAGAATTAATTCAATTCCAAGATTCCGTGCAACATACTTTGTGAACCCCCTTTGCGCCATTTCTTTCATGTGTTAAATATTGATTATTGTATTAATCTAACCTAGAATTCTGAAGAACTTGTGTCTCTCCATTTAGCTTTCTTTTGTTTATGGAATATTAATAATTTTATTAACCTAACATTCCGTGGAACATAGCTTGTGAACCCCTAAATTCAAGCCATTTTACTTTCACCTTCTCGTGGAATATTAATTTTATTGATCTAACCTAACATTTCGTGGAACACAACTTGTGAACCCCTAAATTCAAGCCATTTTACTTTCACCTTCTCATGGAATATTAATTTTATTGATCAAACCTAACATTCCGTGGAACATAGCTTGTGAACCCCTAAATTCAAGTAATTTTACTTTCACCTTCTCATGGAATATTAATTTTATTGATCAAACCTAACATTCCGTGGAACATAGCTTGTGAACCCCGAATCACTTAAAAACCCATTCAAACATTTGAAACTTTATAAACAATTACATGCTCCCTAATTAAACAATATCAGGACCATAAACTAGTTTAGCAAACCGATCTAAAAGAATGTGTGACCGAACAAGTCGTAATTACGTCTAATTAACATGATTATGAACCTGATAGAAAATCACGGCAAGGATAATTTTATCCACAACTTTGCGTCAAAGTACAGAAGATATCACGGGTCATTCGTTCACCCATCGACAGCTTCCACGTACAACGAATAGCGACACAGTGCAGAGGTCATCAACGATGTAGGTAACAACATTGTTGACGAACTGGCTGGTATTACCCAGAAATAAAAACATTGTTATTAAACAGAATACTTCGTAACTGGAAAGTTCGCTAACGATGATCGATTCGCACACTTCCGCGTGTTCGTTTGATAAATCGATCAGTTTTCGTGGAATTGCAGTTTCTAGGACACTCATTGTTGATTACACACTTTCTGCCGTTTATTGTTTGGTGAAAATTCAAGGAAACTTCATTTACAACATCCACTTTTTTTATAATCACTTTTTATTTCCCTCTTTTTTACTACTTGTGGAAACTGTTTTTGTAAAGTGGAAAGTTTTGCAGTTACTTTGTGTAACACTGTTCTGTTTTATATTCTGGTACTATTTTGTTTAACATTGTTCCAGAATTATTTTCCAAATTATATTACTTTAGTTACAGTTTAGGGAGAGGGTGGAAGCTCTAAAAACATTAATAATGGCGGATATTCCTTTGCAAAAATTAAGTAATTAATTTCAATACCAAAAATATTAAGTAGTAAAATAAAATTAATATACTAATAGCTATTTAATTTCACGATATGTATTTACAAAATTTTAGAACTCTTCAGGGGTGAACATTTCTGGAACCCTCCTGTAATTAACTTATGGACAACTTTGCTGTCTGCAAATTTTCTTGCGAACCTGTAATTAAACTTACTTCCATCTATGAACATTTCTGTAACTTTTCTTACAAAGCTAAATTCAATGCACTACATAATATTCAGTTAACTGAGTGCACCTATTTCGTATACATGAAACGAATAAAACTAGTATTTCAGTCCAACTCAACTTAATGTACCTATTCATCCAGTACCAAGAAGTTTAACCACATAAAACTAATGTCTCCACCAAATCAGTTGACTTAATGTACGTCTTCCATCAGTACCAAGTAATTTAAACAAAGAACTAATACCTGCAAATATTTAGTTAACTGAATGTACCCATCAGTTCCAACTAATTTAAACAAATAGAACTAGTATCCCTAAATCCCTCATAAATGTTACGAAACGTGGCGCAGCAGGTTCCTTCGATCAAAGCAGCCAGCGGTCAAGCATATATCTGGATCGTCTGTTCCCTTAAGTGGGCCGTTGTCTTTCAGGAAAATCGAAACGCACGGGTATTCTGTAGAAGACGATGAAATCCTCGTATAGATGCATAGGCAGGCAGGGAATAACGGGGGCGATAATAGGTACACATAGCGAGACTCGTTGTCGGGGGGCGCTGACCGCAGAGATAACGCTTTGACCCGTTACAAGCTTCAAGCACGAAATGAATGCCTTCACTGTCTCATCCAAGTCGGACCCAATCCAAATATGTAGCCCTTTTTCTTACCAGCACGCCCTTTATTAAACCGTCCATCCTTTAAGTTCGCCCGATTCACCTTAACTCGTCCTCCATTTTGTTGCTTCTTCTGCGCGGGACCGTCAGGCGCGACTCATTCCATATAAATACGACTTTATTCTAATTTAATTTCAGCAATAATAATTTGGGGAATAACTTATCATTTAAAATGACGGTAAACGTGTTCCTATTTTCCATATTATGGAGGTTAATTATGAAATTATCTCGAAATCGTGCGAGGGTTTCAATCTTGTGCTGCGTCAGAAGTAAAAGCAAGAAACTGATATAGAGATGTCTTAGTGATAACTTCTTTTTGGACGAAATATTGCCAATTACTGCAACAGTGTCAAGATTGTAGCTGTAAACACAACCAATTGTAAGGATAATAAACTGTTTCAGAATCATCGACGAGCACGTCCACTCCAAAATCAGAAGTAATAGTGAGGCTACTGCCCGTCAACGGGATCTCAGAGATCACAAGATGCAAGGATCGACCTCACATCTGTGGAAAAGAGGCGGCATGTCGCAGTTTCGACGACAACACGTCCAAGTGCGTGTGTCCCCACGACTTATCCCCTCCGACGATGGACCTGAAGTGTCCGAATCGTTCAATAGGTCAGAATTTCTTCCATTTTCTGTTCGCTATAAAACTTTACGACACCCATAGACACCGCATAGCAATAAAAATCCTTCTAAAACGGTCATTGACCTTGACCTTAAAATTCAAGGTCAAATCATTTTATTGACGTATCGTGTAGTACTTATTCAGAGGATATCGCAAAGGAACTGAATTCAACCGTTTTCCTGGAAGATAGTTGTAAAGTTTCAGTATTGTCACTGCAGGGTGGAGTCAGGGGAGATTTAAACTTTTAGGACACGGGATTATATTAAATTCAAATAGGCGATTTTATATGAAAATATAAATAAATAAGTTTATATGTAAAACAATCTGTTTGGGAAAATTGAATTTGAACGTTTATTAGAACGTCTAATTGATACGATCTATTTATCGTGATTATGAGAAATAATAAATGACGTGGAGGTGTATGTGCATTTTTGGATTTTCAAAGTCAAGTCTTCTTCAAAACGGAGCTTCGAGTAAGAAATTTCTTAGCAAATTTACTTTTCATTTCATATAAACCTTACTGCTTACTATAGCACCTTCTACTGTCAATTTTAACATCATTTTTCAAGAAAATACGATAATAAAATAATTTGACCTTGAGCTTTAAAGTCAAGGTCAACTTGTTTTTTAAATCTCCGTCAATGCTGTAGAATAATCTTGTGGTTGTGACGTATAATTTTCTGTTATGCAGACTTAAATATTGATTTCTATACAAAAATTAACGAAAATAACGTTATTAATAAGAACAATTCTCGTTGTTAAAAATATTTTCCCATTGTCAATTTAATTTTTCATTGTTAAAGAATTTAATTTAATGATTTCTTTTTCAGTTCCCTTAACGCCTCGAATCATACCTAACATAATACTCCCAAATGGTAACTTTACCAATACCACAACCACACTTCCAGAAGCTGAACAGGTAAATTATTTTCAGTAATCATTATTGCTATTGCATGCCAATTAACTTGTACATGTGCAATTTTTTGCAAACATAGTTTGTAGTATTTTCATACTGCCCAACAGGTGGAGCGATCAAGACAAAGGGTACCTGAAATAATAGGAATCGCTCTAGCTTTCGTCGCGGTATTAGCAATATTGTTGAGTATAGTGTACTGCGTGAAGAAACGGAGTTATAACGTCAAATCGCAGAGGAACTCTTTGGATGTATGTTTACTTGCTTATATTTTAATTATAATTAGGAGCATTGGCGTAACTAGCATTTTTATAGGATCAAGTAGGCTTTTTTGGGGGGAAATGGAGGGGAAGGAGACAATTGTCACATAATGTAGGATTCTGTTAGGAAAATGGCGATATAGTGAAAGGTTTACATTCGTGCAAACTGGGGGTGTTCGAGATTTTCAAATTTTTGAATATTGAATACGGGACTTCTGATTTTTTTAATTTTGACATTATTAAACTCCCTAGATTTTGATTTGCAAATTTCAAAACTTCCTGGTTACTAAATTACCGAATATCTAGGGCAGATAATTTTCAAATTTCCGTATTGCCAAATTTCTAAATTTCCACATTCTCAAGTTCCCAAATTCCGAAATTTCCAAATTCCCAAATTCCCAAATTCTCAAATTCCCCAGTTCCCAAATCCTTAAATCCCTAAATTCCTAGATACCTAGGTTCCTAAATCCCTAAATCTCCAAATTCCTAAATCCCCAAATCCCTAAATCCCTAGGACTCTATATCCCCAATTTCCAAATTCTCAAATTACCAAATTTCAAAATTCAAAAATTCCCAAATTCCTAAATTCCCAAATTCCCAAATACCCAGTTTACCAAATTATCCAAATTCTTCAAATCCCCCAAATCTCCTAAATTGCCTAAATTCCCCAAATCCTTCAAATCCCCCAAATTTGCCAGATCCCCCAAATCCTCCAAATTCCCCAAATTTTCCAGATCCCCTAAATCCTCCACATTCCCCAAATTTCCCAGATCCCCCAATATCTCCAAATTTCCCAGATCCCCCAAATGCTCCAAATTCCCCCAATTTCGTAGATCCCCAAAATTCCCCAAATTTCCCAGATCCCCCAAAGGCACCGAATTCGATAGGAATAAAAATGAAATTGGAGTTCGATGCTCTTAGATGTTAATAAAGTCCGGTTGTAGTAGCGTTAGCTCAAAATCAAATCGATAAAGAATAATTTGCATACGTTCGCTTCAGGGAACACCAATGAACCTAAAAAAGGGAGTACTCCTACCGAATAAGTACACACCTAATCCACAGTATTTCAGCTGCCCTTCGCCGGGTGTACCGATTCTACAACGCGAATCTCTCGTGCTCCTGCAAAACATCGGTGAGGGTTGCTTCGGAAAAGTGTATAAAGGTACCAGCAAACAAATTTTATCTATAATCCAACCCATAACAATTAAAAAACGTTCTACAAGTGCAATGATGTGAGAAACATTTTATTTTATAACACTGAAATAAATCAATTTTGTACATTTTATCTTGAGAGCTCTTAAGAGGACTTCTTGTCAAGCATATCTAATAACTTTTGAAAAGATTTTTAACGCAATGTTCTTTTGAGGATAAGAGTGATTAATTCTAAGACACGAATAATTGCAAGGATCAAACTTTCGTATTAATAATTGAACATATATTTAATAATTTAAAATTTTGTATAATACTGGAATGTTTTGTTTCATCTTCGTAGGAGAATTATACGTCGGGGACTTGACGGAGATCGTCGCGATTAAAGTCCTGAAGGAGACCGCATCACGCGAAGTTGAAGAAGACTTCATGAGAGAGGTCGACAACATGTCCTCGTTTAATCATCCAAATATTTTATCGTTGAAAGGCGTGGTGCGT
The DNA here is from genome assembly GCA_036983795.1 of Megachile lagopoda. NCBI lineage: Eukaryota > Metazoa > Arthropoda > Insecta > Hymenoptera > Megachilidae > Megachile > Megachile lagopoda. Next base: position 5,148,750 of record CM072793.1, read on the forward strand.
CGCGACGGTAACAGCAGTCCTTGGATGGTCTTCGAGTTCATGCCTTATGGGGATCTTGCTGAAGTTCTACGCTCGAACTCGAGACAGCTCAGATCACCGAAACCAAGTCTACCACCTTTAACTCAGGTACCTTATCATATCTACGGTTATTAATACAGCTTTTTGTAATTCAAGTTTAGAAGTTTTGATGTTACGAGGTTTCAAGGTTTCAAGGTTTCAGAGTTTCATAGTTCCATAGTTTTACAATGTCAAAATTTCAAAATTTGAGGGTTCTAAAGTTCTAAAATTGTCAAGTTTCAAAATTGCAAAGTCCTAAAATCCCAGAGTCCCAAAATTTCAAAGTCCCAAAGTCCTGAAGTCCTAAAGTCCCAAAATCCCAACGTCCTAAAGCTCCAATTTCACTTGCAAAGTAATGCAGTTAAAAAGTTGACAAATTCTATAGTTCTGAAGTTCCAAAATTCCAAACTCCCAAAGTTCTACACTCAGCCTTAAAATTATGCAGTTAAAAAATTCTTCTTAAATTCGCAAATTCCCTACATCCCTAATTCCCAAATTGCCCAAATCCCAAGGTCCCTAATCCCTGTCTCCACACTACATCCATCTTCAAATTGAATCCTACAAATCAGCAACCAAAAGGCCTTATTGCCTGTTATATTTTACCCACAATATCCAAATTTGCTCTTGACTTACACGTTTCAGGAATCTCTACACTGGATAACGCTCCAGATCGCGGCCGGTATGACTTACTTATCGGGTCAGAAGTTCGTCCATCGGGATCTGGCGTGCAGAAATTGTCTCGTCGGCGAGAATCTGGTTGTGAAGATCGCAGATTTCGGGATGTCACGAGACGTGTACACTTGCGACTACTACAAGGTACATTATACAATTTCCCTTCTCACTTCATAATTTCAATGCAACAATTTACAGGGAACACTTTCACGGTACAAGAATATACAAATATTCCCGTCAGAAATAATTAAAATACGTTACAAATTTTTAACCCTAAAATAAAAGAATGTATACCATAGATACTATGTATAAAATATAGAAAACATTTTTATGGTAAATCTAAAGAATGTATTACAACTGAATTTGATTCCTTGGTCAGCGTTGAGGATACCGCCATTGCTCCGCCATTTTAAGTCTCTTAATAGTTCTGTACGGAACTTAAAATCAAAATATCTCAAAAACTGAGATCCATTCTGAAGAGACTCTCAAGCATTTTATTATACCTTATGCATACTACGATTTCCACGTATTACAACGTGTCCTATGTAAAAATAAAATCTTGATGAAGATTGAACGAGTCGAATTGTTTCGTGTTTTATAGATAGGAGGTTCCAGGGTTCTTCCAGTTCGATGGATGTCACCTGAGAGTCTGCTGTATGGTCGTTTCACGTTGGAAAGCGATGTCTGGAGTTTTGGGGTTGTTTTATGGGAAGTTTACTCCTTTGGCAAACAACCTTACTATGGACACAACAATGAGGAGGTATATTATTTTTATGATTTAGAAGCTTAATTTAAAATACTTTGAAAAATAAAAAACAATTTTTATATGTTAGTAACAAATGGTTAGTGCAATAAATATTTAACAAATTTTATTATTAAACTTATACAAAGATGCACTAAGTAATACTGACCAAAATTTCTGTCAATAATTCATTGACCTATAACATTTATTATTATAATTTTAAATACATCGTGTATCAACATGTTTTTATAAATTCCTTAATTAGAAATTGTTAAATGTCAACTTCCAGGCACTAAAGTTAATATTACAAGGAATAATGCTGATCCCACCGGAAGGATGTCCGCCATTCGTGTGTCAGCTGATGCGAGAATGCTGGAAAACGGATCCGAAAGACAGAATCAAGTTCCCAAAAATATTGGAGAGGTTCGAGAAAGCTAAAGATAAATCCATCCAGCAAGATACCTTGCCGAGACCACCTCAAGGTCCAGTTACCATTCGTACACCGGATGTTCTGGACCCTGACGGATATTTGCTGCCAGCACCCACCAAACCACACGAATATTTGCAAACTCTACCAGCCTTACCCGACTGAAGACATTCTTCGAACTGAAACGATTGACACGTTCTGTGAGTCATACGATTCTCCTAAAGTGCCATTTCTCGGTTTGCGTGGGCAACCGGGTACTCAAGCTTTAATATTTAAAATTTTGAAAAAAGGGACGTTAAGGTGTGCAACGATCCAGTTTTGCGATGTTTTGACAAGGAAAGAAATGTGCAAATGGTACTCGCAAAATGAAGTCATGTATTTAACCCTTTGCGATCCATGTAATTAATTTTGAAACTGTGGAGAAAAGGATATGAGATTTTGCTGTACATATGGCCATGTTGAAAATACTGGATTCTACTTTTCTCAGCAAATGTATTTTCTTAATAATTATTATGGGTAATTTTATGTTGACAAAAGAGATATTACTGATAATAGGGATGATAGATTGCTATGAAAACATACAAACATGACGTGGCAGTTAACGGCCACCATTTTATATTCTGAAACAGCTTTCCAAAGTATTATGGTAAACTTTCGAAAATTGCAATTTTTGGGACCTACTCGTTTTAATTCCTCCTTCAAGGTTCTAAAAACTTGAAGTCCAAATATCCCAAAACTAAAGTTCCAAAATCCAAAAATTCCAAAGTAAGTCGTAAGAGTCACAATCCTAAAATTTTTAAATTTTGAAGTCAAGAATTTCAAATCCCCATAGTCTCAATTTTCCAAAATGTTCTAACTTTCTAATCTATAAAAATAAATTGTACAATGGTTCGCAACAGGTTAAATTCTATTTCAGACTTCCAGTTCTATATAGAACGTGCTACGAACGTATTAGATTGTTGCAAACAAAATGGCCGATCAGCCACAAGTTTCAGCAATTATCATTTCGATAAGTGTACCTAATATTAATTCGAAAACTGTGTTTTCATCAACAGATCTATTTGAAAGATCTGTTTTGAAAGATATGTTGAATTAAGTAACGATGCAAGTTTTACTAATTAGATCCATAAAGGATCTCGAGGAAATCTCTCCCCGATTTCCGTACGAGGAGATCTCAAACAGAAACGATAGACATTTATGCAGCAAGATAAGATTGTGAAATCCTCGAATCTGTAAAGATACAGTCTGTTGGTAATCATGAATCGCTTTTCTTTTTTGAGAAAATGTCTATGATATCAGGGAACTCGTGAAAGTTCGGCACCGTCGAACCTTCGTTGTCCAGGAAATAGTATTAATACTTTTGTAGCGCTAAGGAAATGTAACATACTTTCAATAATTTATTATTAATTAGAATTAGAATTACGATTGTTTACAAATAGGAAATTGTACATGATTGTTGTTCCCCAGGGCCGTCGCATGAAGGGCTACTCAACTACAAATGTAACCAAAATTTTCGTACCATATTAGATTTTTATTCGTAAAAATATTTGTCTTTTAACTTTTTTCGATTTTCATGAATTGACAAAGAAATGTTTTATGCGACGACTCTGTTCATCCCTGAACACCATTTCCTCTCGATTACTCGGTATTTTTACAAATGCAAACTAGCATACGAATCATTGTATTAAATAATAACATTTTTATTAAATTCGGTAACTGTATACGTATTTCTGACCCATCGTTTATTTCCATTTCTGCTCAAATTTGATTTATTCACTAACAAATTATTTTCAGATTCCTAAGTCACGAAATTTTAAATATTCATGTTATCAAATTTTCATATTTCTAAATTTCCAAACTCACAAACGTTTAAATCTTCAAACTGTAAATTCTCAAATTTCTAAATTAATAAATTCCAAAATTCGTAGTATACTGTGAATAAATATTGAAACCCCTGAAATATTAACAATATTAATTATCGAAGACGATCTACCGTTAGATAAATTTACAAATACCTAATAGTGACTGTAAAATTCACAGTAATTCGACCCCCTCTGGTCCCCCTAGAAATACTAATTACGCCACTGCATGGAACGTTACATTCCAATCCCCTCAACCCCCTCCCAAATCCCATTTTTCAACATACACATTGTATTAAAACATTATCGAAATCTTTATTATCATAACAATAAATAGAAGTTTAATTATCCGTAAACATCCCATAAATGAATCAATCACAAGCTATAAAATAAAAAAATAATTAAAGTACCGTTCCGAAAACGAGGAATATTGTTGCTGTGATACGACAGTTTTTTGTTCGCGAAAGACACGATCTTGCAGTGTCCATTTTTGACCCGCGTTCTATCCCGATCGAATAATCGAAAAAGGAGCCTAACATGTACGACGATTGTATATTTCTGTCGCTGCGATTTCCGCAAAAATTATGGAGAATCGTGAACGAATGCAAGAGCGGTGCCATCCGGTGGAGTCTGAGCGGCAGCACTATCCTCCTCGACTACAAGAAGTTTCAGGAACAATATCTGGACGCGGGCAACTCCATCTTCAAGACGAAGAACATCACCAGCTTCATCAGGCAGTTGAACCTTTATGGTTTCCGGAAGGTGACCTCGCACAACCGTGACCCCATATGCAACTCCCATAATCCGGACGTGCACGAGTTTCTGCACGAGAACTTCCGCACCGGAAGACCCGACCTCCTGTCCAGGGTCTACAGGAAAACTGCTGGAAAGGTGAAACACTGTCATCGTGTTACTTCGAAAAACCCCACCGAAGGAGAATTTTTGAATAAGGACTCTGATCACGTGTCGCGTTTGCACATGTGTCGGGTAATTAAACATAAAACTATTTTAAGTCCATCACGCTTTATTGTTTTTATATTTCGTTCACGTATTTGTCAAAATCTAACATCTCTTTTGATACCAATGTTCCTTATCATGGGTGCAGTCATATTGCAAGTCAGGGGGAGGGACAAAATTTATTTTGAATTAAATATTACATTATTTTAAATATGTTAATTAATACAGTACTTATAGGAAAGGAGCTCCTTTAGCTCTTCTAAATTTGTTTAAAAAATAAGCTTCTGTCTCCTACATAATTTACAGAACACAGTTATTTTAGTAAAAATTCATCATTCAAATTTTAATAGTTTTAAATCTTGATACTATTACTTTTTTCTAAAATGTGTACTGAAAGTGTAAATAATATTAAAGAACATATATTTAAATCAGTTGATGTTTATTTTATTCTCTTATCTATATAATAATATTAATGTCTTGATTACAGTATATTTACAAAATCTGTTCATGTGAATATAAATCAGCTTTACTTTATTTCCAGTTGGCATTAACAAAAACCTTAGAACAGATATCGCGGGAATATCAGAAAACGCAAAATCATGAAACCAAAGACAAACATTCCTTGAACTCCTTAAACTCCCATGAAAAAGGTATTATAACTTAATTTGTAATATATTATGATCATAATTATGAAAGGCATTAATTAAAAGAAGTACAATAAATTTCTCTGATTTTGGCACTGTACTAATCATTGGCATAACCAATTTTAGTAAAAATTCATAAGATTTACGTATTTTTTGAATTAATAAATCACAACAATTTCAGTATTCAGCCTTAATTTATATACTACTCAAGCCCATGAATCAAAAATGAATTGGATTACTAGAAATTCGGTGTCAATTTCTTCAAAAAAGGATAATTCGATCAACCGACGATTCATTCCCAGTGTTTACGTAAAATGGACAGATTTCTCGAAAAATAACTGAATGCCTATAAAACTTCGTATGATTCAAGTTTTCCGTATTATCAGTATCATCATAGTATTTAACTTAGAATAATAATTTACTGTGCATAATTTAGAATAGTAATATTACTGTACTCATAAAATACAAACTAGAAAATATATAACATTCATATAGAACATACAATTCACTTCTTTAGAACAAAATTTATTTATAAAAATAAAAATAATTACTTCCATGAAAACTATGTATTACTAGTTGTTGCAGATTGATTAGATTTATGTTTGCTTTGATGCATTTTATGCCTGTTTAAAAAGTTTTTGAAGGACTCTGCTTCTTTCTTTTCCTCCTCCTCCTCCTCGTCTTTGTATGGATTCTCCGTTCCTTCTTCATCTTCGCTCGATTCATCGCCGGCATATTTTAAATATATATCTGAAATTTCTCTTCCACTATTAACTGCTGTTACTAATGGTACGTTATCTCCTGCACCTTGTTGAGCTGCTTTCTCAAGCTGTTCTGTTTCTCTTTTTTGTCTTTGAGCATCTCGTTTAATTTTCATTCTTTCCCAATCTTTTCTATAATCCCTTTATTAAAAATATAATATTGTTATTTTATATTATGCTAACATATGTTTAACATCTTTCATGTATATAATGTACCTGTTATACTCTTCAATAGCATCTTTAACCAGTTCAAGAAACTTTGTAATGCCAGCGCCTGTCGCAGCAGAAACACCACAACTACGTAAATGACTATAAAATTCATCGAGTGTGAGTGCCATACTGCGAGTTAAATTACTGATATAGCTCGTTTCCGAATCCAATGCTTCTTGGAACGCTTCAAAATCATGCATCCATTCAACCGCATAACTATGTTCGACGATATCAATCTTAAAATTCATTGTTTATTAGTATTCTTGTATTAAGTATCTTGAACCTTGTGTTATGTTCAAATATTTTAAAGATATTTTGTTTAATTTTTCACATGAATCTTGCAGTAGCAGTATAATTTGAAGTAACACAAGGATCAATCTAGTACATAATTGCATCAAATTTAATCATCATGCTTATAATTACCTTATTCATAGCAACAATAAATGGTAGTTTAGTTTTATAAAGTATGGAACATGCATAGAGCATATTAGACATGAATGTTACAGGATTAACACTTCTTACAGTGTCTAATACATATACTACAATCGTTGGGAACTCAGATGCTAAAGCTTCTGTTATAATAGTTCCACTTGCTGACCATGTAAAGACTTCAATTTGTCCAGGAGTGTCTAAAATGACATATTCATGCTCTTCGCCTGCTTTGCTAATAAGTTCTATAACCTGATCAAATTTTGTAGAAAATAGATTTAAGGCAGTAACGATACCACCATTTGGACCTAAACTATATTGTTTCATCACTTCTTTGTAATTAACAGTATCTCTAATGTCTGAAACATCAAGTATAAAATAAGATGTAATTTTTATAAAAATGCAATGAAATTAAATTTAATGATATTAGAGATACCTATATTTGCAGGGTAAGGAACTTCTTTGCATGCAGGATCCAAATTTATTACATATGGTTTTCCTACATTATATAATATTGAAACAAGTCTTTGTACAAATGTAGTTTTTCCAGAACCAGCCATTCCAAGAACAATAATACATGCCGGCTTCTTTTTACCAGCATTATTAGATGCACAATTTTGTGCTAACTCGTTAGAGTTTCCAGGAGAATCAGAACTGTCTATTGATTCAGACATTTTTGATTCTGTAAGTTCTGTAAGAAATAATCATTAATTTTTAATAACTTTTAAACAACTCTTTTGTCACTTATTTTGAATTCTATGCACATAAATTTTTAAGGTTAGTGTAACATTAACAATTCACCTTTGACAATGTACCTGAAATTTTTAAAAATACTGAATCATTCAGTTTTTGTAATTAGCGTGACTTTGTTATAATTATAAGCAATTTATATCGTGTTAGGTCTTCTTAGATATGATTCGATGCAAAAATATCCGTTTGTCTTTAGTGTCTTACTTAACCTAACTAAAACATTATAAACATAACAAAATCTTTGATTATGTACGACAATAGATTGTAAACGGCTTGATTTCCGATTTCCAATGCGCATGCGCAGTTTCGTGTGTTTTGTATATTTCATGATTCTTCACGTGAAATATCGATATCTCTATTCTCGAAAGTTTTAAATAAAATGCGGACTTTTGAGGGACGGATTGCACCAGTTCATCGATGATTTTATACATTTATGTAAGTAATTTCAAATATTACAACGAAAAATCTGACAAAAATTAATTTTCTAGATTTTATTTTAATATAATGTTCATCTAATAAAAATATTTATGTAATACATATCTCTATACATAGTTATTTATTTATAGCATATAATTTATGTATGACAAATCTCTATACATAATTATTTACAGTTTCTTCTCTTACAAAATAATACATCTTTATGTTTATTTCTTAAACATAATATTTCCTGAGCAATAAATTTTTAACAGTCTTCATCATACATTGTTTCATCACAAAAAAATGTCAATTAAATAAAATCACTTGTATTTGAAGTCACTTGTATAAAAATATGTTCTCCTCTTTGTGATTTAAAATTAAGTTGTCTTGAAATGATCATCTGTCAACGTGGTATAAATATGTCCTTCACTTGTTAGAAAGTTAATTATGTCATCCACATATGGTAAAATATTTTGTGGTATACGAGTCTTAAGCACCATTCTTTCTATTCCATTTTCACTGTCATTTTCTTCTTGGATTACTTTAAAGACTAATGCCTGTTCTTTAGTTAAGCCACTGACATTATTGTCTTCCAAAAGGACACCATTCGTGACTGTTCCTCCAGTCCTTTCTTTCTCAATATTGAACATTTTTTCAGCTTTTAATATCACATGACTAACTTCTAACAAATGAGTGGTCAACTCATTTAATTTAGTCAAAGGTAAAACCTTTAAAGCTAATACATATTTTTGTTCATTTTGTTCCTTTATGTGTCCATACACCCGTACATAACTATTTAAAGTAATGCTTGTATCTGGCCTATTCATTCTTTCCAACCAGCAAAAACCTGAAATAGTACCTGTCAAATATCAAGTAATTAATAATATTTTACTGATAATGCCACTACTACAAAATTAAAGATACAGTGGATCAAAAAGCATTAACATACCCAATTTCGCTGACACAATTATAATCAACCCTTTTGTTGCTGCTTCATGACATAAACAACACTTGCTTTCTTTTTACCTTACAGTGAAAGGATTAAAAACTGAAATATTATTCTAATATGTATACTATAGCACTTTAACAAGTAGTACAATAAATGTAATGCAATATTATATTTACTTCATATAACATGTTCGTTATGTATGAGGCTGTCTTTCCACTTTTGTTCCATACCAGAAGACTATCTGGTGTTTGTTTTCCATAACGAAAATGTTAAATAAAATGATTGTAATACAGCGTGATATGTCAACACTTTTAATTCACTGTAAGTAAAATAAAAAAATAAAGATTTAATAAATAATAAAATACATTGTCACAATACCTGTTTCATCTTCAAATTCGTATGTCATTTTCGTACTGGTATTGCCAATATTTCGCACAATTCCTACAAAAGTTATCATGTGAACTGTCATTCCCCAAAGTTGTAAATCATTATTGGATTGTGTTATATGTCGAATCATAATAGGAATGACATTTTCTACTCTTCTAGCATTTTCTCTTTTCGAAACATTACTGTCATTCAAAAATCCACCTGAAGCGTTGTGCTCCACGGTAGAATTTAGGTTACTCCACATTATCTTCTTTAATTTGATAGTAATTATTATTTTACAAATACAAACAACAGTCCCTTTTATTGTTCAATCTGAAAATGAAGACTGATAAAGACGCAATTATTCGTACATATTTGTGTGCATTGATTTGTATCTCATATACAGTGTAGTTATCTTTAACATTGTATACCAAAGTTTAGGAATCCCTACTCTTCGGTCTCTCTCTAAAAAGTTAGTTTCCTTGTCGAGTGTTGTCGTTTGTTGTGTCCTTACTCTTTGACATTGTATACACTAGTGTAGTTTAGTTTATTAGTTCTCTTTCTCAGAAAATTGTATACACTAGATACGAAATCGCATAGTAATTTTAGTTTCATAAGTTTCCACTATTATTTGAAATAATGCAAACAAACTATGTATTCCTTGTTAGAGATGCATTGCATAATAAACTAATTATAAATATTATATTATATACGAAATATATGTGTAATTACTATTATATTCGTAAAATGCAACATTATTGTTAGATCATTACAAAGTTAGAAATATTATATTATTGCATGCAATGTACGAAATAATGAACTTTAATTTGATATAAATTTATCCAATTTATTAATTTGATACAATTTAGTTAACTGATTGTTCAAATTACATGATTAACAAATAATAAATTCATTCATGTACAGTGAAGAAAGCAAAGTACAATAAAAAATGTTTAACAGAAAATAGAGAAAAACAAATAAAATAGAATCATTTTTTAATTAATTTTGCAACATTATAACACGTTTTATCCATATGATCATTTATACACACTTTAAGAAGATCCACACTGTTACCTTAAAATAAATATTTTAAATATTTATGTAATAAATGATGTCATAATATCAATTGTTTCGACGATACCTTAAAAATTATACACTCATTTTAAAATATGTATAAATAACAGTAATATTAAACCAATATAGACTACTGTTTTTAATTATCATTTGTATATCACTAAAATTGAATTGAGCTAAATTTTATAACTGTTGTATTTTCTGTCAAATATATTAGTCTTTTGTTTCTAAATACAACTCGCATAAGGTGGCAGTGTGTTCTATTTCAGGGTAAAAATATTAAAGGAAAAGTAGTTTAATTGAAGAACTATTAAATTACTAAATAGTCATGAATTTAATATGAAATTAAAACAATTTAAATCATTTCAATTTGCAATAAACAATTCAGTCGATATTTATAATTGATTAGGACTAAGAGTTATGTACACAATAAATGAGTTAGCTTTGAAAATCAGTAAATGGTTGGATGGATATACTTTGTACAAGAATGTTTGTACAGTTTCAGCTTTTTAAACTGCTTAATAGCTTTAATGTGATTTGAGCTCGAGACTTTAACGATCTGCAACTTTGTCCTAAACTGGCTTGTCCATGTTTGAGTATCGCAGAACATACATCATCTTCATTATCTAGTCCAGTGTTAAGCTGATACTTTTCAAATTCTGTTAGTACTGAATCTAAATTATCTACTTTCTCTGAAAGTAATATTGCAATTTCTTTCCAATTCTGTAAGAGAACAATATATCCCTTAAATGAAAAAATAAAAAGTATTATATTAATATGAAATTGTTCAATTATCTTACATGATCATTATCATTTAATGGAATATGTGCTATTTGCTTGTTACACTTCTTTTTATTTTTCTTCTCTGAAGTCTGAGGTTGTAATTGCATCGCCCATAAAGTACATATGGCACTAATAATTGCAAGAGATTCACTACACGTGGATGCTCTCAGTAAAAAATGCTTGAAAGACACTGGAATTCCCTTTTCCGGGATATCTATTGTCTGAAGGCATGGAGATGCACGTAACATTTGAATGCACTCAAAATCGGGGTAACGCGAATTAGCAAAACATTCAACAAGTCGAGCAATTGTTTTCAACTGTTCAGAATAATGGGCTTCACGTAACCTTTCGAATGCATCCATAGGAACTAGTATTTTACATGGCCTATTTTGCTTTCCTTCTGGTTCAAACTCTTGAAGAATCGAAAGAATTTGTTCGCTATCCAACTGTTTTAGTTCGTCGGAAAAACGAGTAAGAAGAGAGGAACTATCGGGTGCCACACACGCCGCTATAATTTTCAATATTAAATTTCTCGCCATAAATAATCTTAACATACAAACTCGTGTTTCTTCTTGCATTCTGAGATCTTCTCCATTTGCCGTGAGTGGTTCCCACCCACGAACAACCTACGTAAATACAGTATATTAATTATCCTATTAATTTTGCAGTTTATAACAAATTACCTCTAAATCACGGTTGTCCCGTAGCGAATTCAAACGAATCGAATCCTCCTTAAGTTGAATATCCATACTACTTAACGTAGAAATCAAAGTTGTAGGGCTATTACACCAACTTAATTCCAAAAGCATTTTATCTAAAGTAGTCATGACAAATTGAAAACAATTTTCCAATCGTTCTTTTAACTCCACAAATTCTTGAATCTTTACAAAACTTCCATATTTATAGGCGAACGTTAAATGATCCGCGCTCTGGTTACACAATACAACAATAAAAATTAAAAAAAATTATGTCTTACTATCTAGAGCAGTTTTGTGTTATATAAATACATACATCTTTGTAATTTGCAATGAAAAATTTAGTAGCATGATCTAAAGTTATGGAAGCTAACGAAAGGTGGCCAAGTGGAGCAAGTAATGGTGTATGTAAATAACCCAATGAATCTAATTGAATATGTTTAACGTCCAACAACGTGAAAATATGATCGGCTGCCCCAACTAATCCAGCTTCTAAATATATTCGTACTAGTAAAATTTTTATATGGAAATTTGCAGGGCTCGATAATAAACCACGTTCTAATAACGCCATTGCCCTGCAAAAGTACATTATTGTTGTATCATTTTTTCATTTTGTCATAAATATAATTTCTTATGATAATATTACCTGTAAAGATAAAATGCGTCATTTGTATTATACCATAATTCATATAACAAATGTGAAGCTAAAAGAATGTAAGAATCTGCAGGGCAAAAATCTGTTGGTAATCTTTCTTGAATTGGACATAATTCATTGCCCTTTTCGTATAATTTACATAATCGTTCTATCAACTGCTTTTGCTTGTTTATATCGGCATTCGGAGAATGATGAAAACCACAAATGCGTCGCAGTTGTTCTAAGTGAATGTGTTTCTGCATTTGTTGTACAGTGCTTGGAAAACCTTCTATCTTAACACCTACATCTTCCTCTATCTATAAAAGTAACACATCTACTTTTACACTACGATAATTTATGAATATTTATATAACCTTCTGTTATATATTGCCATTATATTACTTACTTTTTGAAGTAACTGTAGTTTGCCAGTAGGAGTTAACAGATCTAAATAAAGTCGCAAATCTCCAACTACACAGTCTTTTTCCCCAAATTTCGAGAAATATTGATACATTAAATCTACTGGCTCAATGCAATTTTCAATAACTTCTCCGTTTTGAGTACGTTTTAGTAACTCAAATTTTGCAAGGTAAGGAGCTCGTACTGTTTTCTCCGACATAGTTATAATTTTATTAAGAAAATTTAAACATTCTTCTGGTTTTTGAAATTTAAGTGCAGCAAAAAGATAGTCCTTATAATATTCCCAATTGTCTGTACTATTCGCAACACATAAATCATCAATGTTAAAATAGTATTACAAGTAAAACTGCATATACTATACTCACTTTTCACTAATAAGTTCTTTATATGCACTAGCCGCTTCAGGAAAACGTTCTAATTTTAATAAAAGTGCTGCCTTACGTTGGGAAACAGATGAAAGATGCGAAGCTAAGGGTCCAGATAATACATTTAACATTTCTTCACTTTTATCTTGAAGTTCTAATATCATTAAATAAAGTTGTACTTCTTGTTCTGCTTCCATTTTTCCTTCTTTAACTAATTTTAGTACCTAATTTTCATTAATTTGATATTAATTATAATTTTAAATACAGCATTCTATTTCCTGCTGTGATATATTAATTTTATAATAATATACGAACCATTCTTTCTGCTAAAGGTAAAGTAATTCCTTTAGCTAAGTTTTCATCTGCATGTATAGCTTGCATAACTATGCTCATCACAGCCCAAAAATAATAAGGATTTTTTGGTTTTAATTTATACAAGGCAAGTGCCGTTTGTTGTTGCTTCTTATAGTCTCCAAGACGAACATAAGACATAAAAAGATGTGTTAATAACTCTTCATTGTTAGGATCTGCTTTTGCTGCAGCTTCATATACTTCACTAATTTTGTCAGCTACAGACAAACAAATTTAAAATTATAATTTTCAATCACTTTTATGATAATCTTAAAGCACAAAATTGAAGAATGTAATTTCAACTTACGCTGACGTCTTTCTCTGTAACAAATACTCATAACTTGTAGTGTAGAGTCTTCGCAAGGAATTTCTGAGCGTACTTTATCCATAATAGTTTGACATTCATTTTCTTTGCCAAGTCGTAATAAGGCCAAAGCTTTGAGCACCCTGGCACACTGATTAGTTGGCTGTTTTTTAAGCACTTTATCTGCTTCTTGAAGAGCTTTCTTATTATTTCCATTATCCAACCAATCTGAAATGCATAGTATAATAATGTTACATAACCTTATTGCCGGTAAAATAATAAAAAACTAATTTTTATAAAAATCCAAAATTTAAAGCTACATCATTTATGGAAATACTAATAGCGTATTTACTGTATATTGGACGTAAACGACGTTCGTTAACGGTATGGTCCACATGGGTCTTTGACGCCATGATACTTTTTATGATAGTTTTAAATCAACAAACCAAACTTTTCCTTCATCTGCTGCATGGTCATATCGCAAGGCATATTTACATTGATTTTTTAGCTCATGTTCTTTTGCATAATAATAATTATTACTTTTACAGTTAATATAAGTATTAAATAGGATTGAGATATGTTTCAAATTATTTCTGCAAATGACTTACAATGTAAAATTGGAACTATAGATCAAAACTATATTATTAACAAAAAAAATTGTACATTTTGCATATAATTACAAATTGTAAATTCATGTGTAATGTTAGTAAATCAAACTTATCTTTTATTCCATGTTCTTATTCGCAAATTTTTATAATGAATATTTTTATTAATTGATTGTTCAAAGCATTTGTAGATTAATATATTATTTTTTATGTATCTGTAAAACTTATATATTTAAAAGTTAAAATAAAAATAGCTATAATATTGTTTTTTAACGATTTATATCGAAAATAAAAATATATTTGTATCGTGACTGATTCTCTCTCACATAAACTCGTGAAATTTTGTTTTGTCGCGAATCTAGGTTTTATATGTGATATATGAGTGTACATTCGCGCGGAAATTCTGACTTTGGTTAACACTGTATCAGTGTAATAAAAATATTGGAAGCTTTAGAAATTGTAATTGAATCAAATATACCAAGATGTGGTCATCAAATTTAGATAGTAGTGCAACTTTCGAGGGTGGATTTGCAAATAATAGTACTAGGGAAGATCAAGATGCAACAAAAACGCGAAGAGCACAAACTACTGTACCTGTTATGATACGGCATTTGCTTTCTACCGGCTCTACCGAAGATGTAACAATTTGGGGTATTCCTGTACGTATGTTTTCATTAGTTGCAATTGTACGTAATGTCGAAGAAACTGCAACGAAAATATCATACAACATTGAGGATGAAACAGGTTTGTTTTAATTCTGAACCACTGTCTCTGTACTTTATTTTTTGTTTTTCAGTTCTTTTCTTTTTTTGTTTTTGTATTCAGGTACTATTGTTGCACTTAAGTGGTTAGAAGCAGATAGGAAAGCATCAGATCGTACTATGTCAGTTAATACGTACATTCGTTTGGTTGGTTTACTCAGGGAACAAAATGATAAACGACATGTTCTTATTTTACGAATGTGGCCATTGCAGAGTTTGAACGAATTAACAAACCACATACTTGAAGTTACTTATGTTGCATTAAAAGCTGAAGCAATGGCCAAACAAAATAATGAATTAGGACATGGAAATGGTAATATGTCAATGTCAAGTGCAAAACCAGTTGAAGATTCTGCTGATTATGGAATGACATCAGAGCAAAGTTTGATTTATAAAATCATACATGCTCAAAATGACACTGAATCTGGAATTGAAAGATCCGAAATTAAGGCAAAAGCACCAAAAACAATTCTTTCCAGAATAGATACTATATTAGATTTTCTGGTTTCTGAAGGTCATATATATACTACAAGTACAGATGATCACTTTAAAACAACTTAAGTAATATTATACGTTATGTAAAATACTGTTATAAGTTACGGATATTTCTTCTTCATGTTTTTTGATCATTAAATTTCGTTTTTTTACGCCAAATCAATTATACCGAATCTCTGGCAAATTTCTGGCATGTATAAATTTATTTGAGTAAACTTAAGTATGTTAATTTATAATTTTATATCATGTTAAACAGATATATATAAGTTCATTATATATGTATTAAAGTATTAAATTTATTTTTGTATTCTTATTTAAATAAATATTCTAAAAAATTTATTTTATTTTGTGTAAACTGAAGTTAAATATATTCATCACTCATCTTTAATGATGTTTTTGAAAATCAATTCCTGAATTATATTTTTAAATAATGATTATTGTAAATTATAGATAATAAATTGTTTGTAACAAATATTGTATTTTTATAATATTTTGTGAAGTCCTTAACATTTATAGGTGTATATTACATATATGCATAAAATTACACTCAGGAGGAAATCTTTCTCTGAGTTTAATTATTTTCAATAGTTTATTGAAAAGTATTTAATTCATAAAGTAGAAAGCATTTTAGGAGTCCCTCTCTGTTACATCTATTTGAAAATTTATATTTTCGTGCACGTGGTTTCAAAACAGTACCACTAGCGCTATTTATCGGCAAATAACAGAACTATCGAAATAAAAAATCCCATGTTTTTATGTAGGCACGTGTTCGCCTCGACTGTTATTCTGCGCAGAAATGCCGGATTTGCACTTGACAGATGATAACAGCAAATCAAGTCGTAACCAAACATTTTAAGTTATTACCACCTTTAATGTGATTGACTTGTGGTACAAAAAATTATTAAAATATTGTATCTTTTTTATAATAATTTGTATCATTTTAAACTTTACATTTGTATGAAGGTGTAAAAATGTTAACCTAAAAACTAACCTATCGTATACACCTTTCTCTATCAAAACCTCACAAGGTTTGTTCTGTAGATCTTGGAAAATTTAATTTTGTGAAATTTATACATGAAGAGTTTAATTTACTTAATTTTTAATATACAAATTGAACAATAAAGAGAAAACAAAATGAGATATGCTCAACTTGTAATGGGACCCGCTGGTAGCGGAAAGGTACTGTTTATTATTTGTATATTTATACATTTAATTTTGGTCATATACTCAAATTAAATTAATATACAATTTTCTGTGCAGTCTACATACTGTTCTGCTATGCAACAGCATGCAGCTGATGAAAGAAAAGTAATAGAGGTAGTGAATTTAGATCCAGCAGCAGAATATTTTGATTATGAACCCTTAGTTGATATAAGAGAATTAATTCAGTTGGATGATGCCATGGAAGATGACGAATTACGATTTGGACCTAATGGTGGTCTTGTATTTTGTATGGAGTAAGTTTGTTGTAATAAATTATTCAAAAATTATTTTTAACCATACATTATCTAAAAATTTTGTTTGTAGATATCTAATAGAAAACTCATCATGGTTGGAAGAAAAACTAGGGGACGTTGATGATGACTATATTATTTTTGATTGTCCAGGTCAAATAGAATTGTATACACATATGACAGTCATTCGTCAGTTAATAACAATGCTGCAAAATCTCAATTTTCGTATTTGTGGAATTTTTTTAGTTGACAGTCAATTTATGGTTGATGGATCAAAGTTTTTATCAGGCACAATGGCTGCACTTAGTGTAATGATTAATTTAGAATTACCACATATTAATATTCTTAGTAAAATGGATTTATTATCAAAGAGTGCAAGAAAGCAACTAGATAAATATTTAGAACCTGATCCACATAGTTTATTGGCAGATATGGAAAAAGATCCTTGGAATGAAAAATATAGGAATCTCAGTGAAGCTTTAGGAAGACTTATAGAAGATTACAGTTTAGTTCGTTTCTATCCATTAAATATAAAAAATGAAGAAAGTATGGCAGATATTAAATTAACAATTGATAATATAATTCAATATGGGGAAGATGATGATGTTAAAATTAGAGATTTTGATGAACCCACTGAAGATGATGATAATGATGTAAATTATGATACGAATACGTGAAAATAATTTTAGTAAATAAAGTATTTTTTTTACAAATTTATCTAGCATTAAATTTATATTACTAATAAGACGATAAGAGAACAAAAAATTGGTTTCATTAATTTAATTATTGATAGCTTACGAAAATATCTGTACAGGGAAATGATTGAATATTTACATTATAAAATTTCACCGTTCTAAATGCGGATTTATCGTGTTAAATACAAACATTAAACATCCAAATGCTAATGTTGATCCATGGGCAACAATAGCACTTCCTTCCCATCCCTCTTCTAAGCAATCTTTATTCTTTGTCTCGTATTTTGTTAAGTTACATTTACATAATACTTTTTTTCTCTCTGTTAGTTCTTGAGACAAAACTTTTTCCTTTATAATAGCTTTCACTGCTTCTGTTGTCTCCTGCTCTTTACTTAATAACTGCGTTTTATCATCAGTTTCTTCTTTCACTTGCTCTACCACTCCGGAATAATTACAAGAATATAGTACATTATCAACCATTGTTCCATATTCACTATAGTTTAATAATTCGTAACGTTTCGTACTCTGCACACAAAAAAATGATTAAAAATAATTATTAGTAGCAATTCTATAAAGATATAAAAAATATAATTTGATATATTATTACCTCATCAAAGAAAATAATTGCATGTTTTGATGATGTGAAACTGCAATTACCATAATTGGATAAAACTAAATCGCAATTGGGACCACTTCCAATAGTTAATGTTTTGTGAACCATGAAAGTTGGTGGTTTAGGTTTCTTGTTCAAAGAATATAACGCGGCTCTGGCCGTCGTCTGGCAGTTAATTGTATCATAATTTTCTCCATCTGGATCTAATATTTGCTCTAACCGTTGTAATGCTAATGCTTCTAATACTGGTCTTTCAAGCAATTGTACACCTTCTTTTACATTATAACCGTAATGTTCTGCGTAATATTCGATACTATTATCGTCATTACATTTATTTTCATTTACATCTTCTTGCCCTATGTTTTTATTATGTTCAGTCTCGTTATTTGTTTCTTCTTGATTACTTTCCTGTTTTATTTCATTATTTTCTTCTACTTCCTTTTCTATTTCCATTAAATCTTCCGTTTGTTTTACTTCTATACTCTCTTCTTTAGAGGCTCCACTGTCACTGTTCTCTGTATCTTGTACCTTAGTATTTTTGTTTACTGGTCTTATGACAGTATCATGATAGAATGTTACAGGATCTAGTTCTGGTGGATGTTCATAATGAAATTTTACAGAACAAGGAACCTTTATTCTCGTTCGACCTTCTAACTTAACTTTTGTGCGAAAAAGTGGATTTGTTGCTCGTGCTTTACGTAAGAAATCTAATTTCACTGCATGTTGATCTATACGTTGATTAGCATATTTGTCCCAAAGTTTAATACGTTCTGTTACTCTACATGAT
Organism: Megachile lagopoda; assembly: GCA_036983795.1. NCBI lineage: Eukaryota > Metazoa > Arthropoda > Insecta > Hymenoptera > Megachilidae > Megachile > Megachile lagopoda. The sequence continues at coordinate 5,168,026 of CM072793.1, forward strand.
GTTAATAAATTCTGATCTATGAAATGGTTTGGATGATTAGGACACATCCACCTCCCAATAGGAAAAGCGGTGAGTGGAGGGTCTAAACAGTCTTGATGAAAATATAATGGACAATAATCACATGCTATTAAAGGTGCCTTTCTGCAACTACGACCACACTCAAAACATAAACGTGCTGGCAGAGGCACCATTAAATTGTTATCTAAACAATGACTTTTCCCTACTGAGATAACAAAAATATTACTGACACTGAAATTAGTTTATGTAATAAATGTTCATAAATATATTACATGTACCATTATTAGTTCCACTGTGTTGTTTTCCTCTTCTACCCGAAACATAATCTACTTTATTACTACCAGGAAACATTATGGGTAATTGCAACTCTTTAGGTAGCTCAAATTCTCTTGGATTAACTAAAGATGCTGCTAAAGCCAATACTTCTAAAGCAGATTTTTTTTTGTTTTTTTCATTTCCTTTATTATCTAGAAGGTTTCTTTTAGATGCACAACGACAAGCATAACATAACCATTCTCCGTTAGGAATATCTGCTGGATCCACAGCTGGGTAACTATAAATATTTTATATAATGTTTAGTGTTTTTATCCCTATGTAATAAGTTATAAAAGTAAAAACAATGATAGAAAATTGATATGCAATAACCATAACTAATAAGCTGCAATGATGATGTCTTGACATTATAATTACTGTAGCACCATTTTCATTCGCTAAGTGTCTAAACTTACTGGCACTGCAAATGATATGATGCAGGACATTTATCGCAGCATATAAGTTCTCCTCCATCTCTACAAGCATCACAAATATCACGATTATGACCACGACCTCGTCTTTTGAAATATGGATGTTTCTTTTCTTCCTTGTCCTTTTTGTTTTTTGCTGCTTTAGAATCTTCTGATACAGGCGGTGCAATGAGAGCTTGAATTTGCTGATAGTAAGAAAACAATGAAAAATTACATATCTTCATAATAAAAAATTTATCTACATAAAATAATTGTGTATTAATAAATTATTTATGTATTATTTTTTGCTTACTGGCATTAAACCACCAATCATTGGAAAACCATATTCTACGGTACCCATTATGAATAGGTTTTTAATTGTATAAGGATAGAAATGACTTTCTCAAGTAATTTTTTTCGTTGCTACATAAGTTTATTTGATTATGAATAACAGATCTATCCCCACTTTCTATTTTTCATATCTAAGTAGGTTATGTTTAAAACTTAGAAAAACAACATATTAGATGTATACATTCTACCGTCAAAAAGTGCTATATATCGTGCTGTCCTCTATAGATGGTAAACAAAATTTTATTGCTCGTTAGTAACGATGTATCATTTTTAAGATATATTTTTATATAATTTAAGGTATATTTTTACTTGAACTGTTTTTCTTTAATAAGGAATAATAAATATATTGATAATTTTACATATTATGGTAATGAATTTGTTTCACAGAAGATCATACTCATCGGTAGCAGTTTCCAACCTCCAAATAATACTTAACCTATGCGCATGTTATATTTCATGTTTACTTTTTGATCCCATAATAACGATTGAAATCTTAAAATGTCTTTAAGAAATCGTATTAGTAACTTTCTCTTTAAGAGACAAATGCATAGTAATGCGGAAATAGTAGAAAATTGTAAAGAAATTAGAAATCGTAATCGAAGAAGTTTGGAGCGTCTAAGGATTGCAAGAAAGCCTATAGGTTACGTTCTTGACAAACCTGGTTTTTCATACTGGCACAAGTAAAATGATTATTTTAACATAAGTTTGTTATTATAACCTTAATAATGTTGTATTCATGTACGTTTTTAAGAATACAATTAATATTTGTATAGATTAGTCATAAACCAGAGTCATCGTTATGTTAAAGCAGAAATACTTCATTTTGAGAATGGTCCGGTTATTACGGTATCCACACAAGAATGGGGAATAAGAAAACAATTATACAAGTTAGTGTATATTAAAAATTAAGCAGTTATTATTTCGGTACATTAATGCATTGTTTAGGTGGTTGCCAGGAATATAGTTCTATATTAATTCAAAGTCTATAGCTGGCTGCTATTGACATAGTTCTGTGATATCTTTTCTCATGTTTATTACGAATTATATAAATCTCACACTGATTAAAACTTTGTTAACACGTTCCATGCCACATGGGATATATATATAATGTATAATATATTTGCATAAAATGAAATACCTAAATAATACTAATAATGTTTCAGTGGACACGATGCTGTAGCACATAAGTATTTGGGACGTGTAATTGCGCAACGTTGCTTAGAATCTGGAATTTGTGAGGTTTATTATAAAGATTTTACAAAAACTAGTGAAAACACGAGATTATTAATCCGAGAAATGAAAGAAAATGGAGTCATTTTACAAGAACCAGACAAATATAATCATCCAAAACCTACAGATAATCGTCGTCGGGAAAGGCCTTGGGAAACTTATGAATATTAATTTAGATATGTTAATATAATATATGTAAATATAATTTAGAAATATTATATAGCATATAACAGAAAATGCAAGTTATATTATTTTTATGTATGCCATTTTGGGTTACACCTCAATTATAGTGATTTTATAAATCATGATTTGTGTTTGATATGAATCTGCTAAATCTGCTATAGTACAAAAACTAAATAAAAATTTTATTTCATATTTTTACTGCTTTTTACTGCTGAAAGCTGGAATTTATACAAATTTTGAAGAGGAGCACTGGAAGTAAAATAACTTTTGTACGTAGGTATTATTTTTTTATTATTTGAGCTTTTGTTTTGTTTGACATATGTAAGTCTGTATACCATCCATTAGATAAAAATAGCAATAAATAATCATATTCATATTAAACAGACGTTGATCTGTGACAAATACAATAAACTTACAGTGTACAAAAATTTCAAATGTAACTAGGTAAAATTTATCATTGTTATATATTAGTAAATGTAAAATAATATTAATACTATATATTAGGCAGATATATTTTATGGTAATACAAAATATTTCCTTACAAAGATAATACTGTAGTAATATATTATAGCTCTAAATAAATGATAATATTATTCGAAAAAATCGACAAGTGAACTTTTTAAATTTATAAAATCACAGATTCAGTCGTTTGAAATTGTTGATTTGGTTTGAGATACGTGATATTTTGTAAAATTATGTAGCTATCTGAGCATGAACAAAATTTTTGTGTACATAAGTTTTATAGGCCACTTAACATGTCGATTAATATGTTTATAAATTAATAAATTATTTCATTAATATCAGTGTATAAAGTTATGAGTAATATTTTTGAGAAGATAATATTGAAAATATTTGAATTTTCTTTTAATACTTTGTTTAATATAATGGTTAAAAAGTTTGAATGAAAGTGGATGTAAATTAAAATATAATACTTCAATTTGAAAAGTATAAATATTTGTTGCCAAAGATTATAATCTTCCACTGTCACTAATAATTAAAAATATTATACAGGATGTTATTAATTCTATGCACTATTAGATATATTAATAGCAAAATTAAATTTTTTCATATATATACAATGATATAAAGCACAGGATATTTCTCCATTTGATTTGGAATAGAACTTTTTATAGATGTAACAAATATTGAGTTCATTCTGTAGTTATTCTCTTTGAATTTGTTTAACTGCTGGAAGAAACACTGATTATAAATACAAACAAATTAAAAATTGGAACTTTTAAGTTGTGTATGGCAGGAAATTTTCTAGTGATTACTTATATCATTATATTATAGATATGTTAAGGTACTGTACTAAACACTTATTATAATATTAAGAGGTGTGCATATATACAGTGTAACTATAATTATTCTTATTAATTTAAGTTTATCTGAAATTACAAAAGGGAACGGTTGTTTTTAAAAGTATTTGTAGAACTGATTGGAATTTTATTTACATGTATGAATGTCTATATTTTTAACACAAGTCTTGCATTCGACATAGCAACACCAGTGAAACTTGCACTCACATCTTTCTCTCACAGTTGATTTCTGTGTATTGTAACCCCTACCACAACAAAGAAGATTGCATCCATCCATGCCTGAAGATGTTCTGTTGCAAATTCTTCCATGTGTACCTAATAAATATTTTACTTTTTAACAGGTTGATATATTTTTTATATTATCAGTTTATATGATTATTTAAATTTATTTAAACAGTTCCATATTTGATGAAGTACTTTTTACCTAATGATCCAAGGGTCTCATTAGGGAGACAGTAGTTTGGGGAGTCATCCAAATAAACCAAATCATTTGCTGTGGGTAATGAAAATCTTGGATCTCTCATGGACAAACGACCACGTCTATTTACTCTAACTTCTGTCGCTCCATCATACTTATCCAAAAGAAAATCACCTAAAAGTGTGAAAATATTATTATATAATTTTTAACTTAAATATTTTAGGATAGAATAGGTACAAATAATGTTCAGTATTTTAATTAAAATACCTGACAAAAACATTCAGAAATTTATACCTGTTCTAACTATTATATTTTTCATATTTTGCGAAACAAGCATTATATTAATACATTAAAAATTTAACATGTTAATACATATAAATTTATCAGTTTATGCGAAGTAAATAATATTTACCAATTTCTCTAAATGATGCAAGTTGCTGCCAACATGTAATTAAACTGCAGCTTCCAGAAACTCCATGACACTTGCATGTGACTTTAGATTTTTTAATAACAGCCTGTGAAAGATGAATAGTTTTCTAATTATAAAAAACCCGTTTTTTAAAAAGTAAAATAAGTTCAACTTTACCCTTCGGCCAGCTTCATTATTATGAAGATTCATCAGACTCCTGCCCTGTTCTCTGCTACCTCTTTTAAAGCTTCGTTCACGTTCTTTTACATCTACAAACGCCTGTGTAAATCTGGAAGAGGAAAAACAAACATGATCATTGATTTATAGTTTAGGTAAATTACATATACACAATCTACTATACTTATAAAATATTTATTGTAATCAAAACATATATTCATTTATGGATAAGTTTATTACTGAAAAATAGGAAATACAAGAACTGGAACAATCAGTGTAACTGGAAGAAGAAGAAATCAGAATGTTTATTATAAAGGGATGCTTTAAAAGAAAACTTACTTGTAGCCATATTCGAGGTTGTCCCCACAACCACCCCAAATCCAATCTCGTTTTAGATCTCTGGGTCTGCTACTTCTTGAACAGCCACACGAGGATAATTGGCCATCTCTACAGGATCTGCTAATCGAGTAGACCACTCCTGCGGCGGTAATTGCATGAACGAACGCGGTTTCTCTGCTGGCTGTTTAAAATAGGTAAATTACCGATTAGCCAACTCAGTTTTCTTGTCAAAGGGAGTATATATATTTTTTAACAAACTTCAACTTAACATGTTCAATATTTACAAGCAATATATTTAATTTTCAGATAGCATTCAACAATAAATGGGAACTTAATACAGTAATTACCACACAAAGAAGAAAAGAGTATAAGTTAAAGACTGGCAATAAAGAAGAGATACATTTTCCTATGTACAGAGGAATGAAGTTGTATATTGACCCTACAAATTGAAGGGCCTATTGGAATATGGGCATATGTTGCAGTGTCATAAAGTTTGATGGAAACTTTCATCATTAGTTATTAGAGTTAATACAAAAACCTAGCAGTTGATTTAGATGTCTATGCCCCTTTACCTCTGAGCTCTTCAATTTTCAAAATTGCCAATGACCACTTTAAGGGATTGGTATTTGCAAAGATGTCCTACCTATTCTGAGTATAGGTCCAAATACAGATTCATCAGTAACAGTGGAACAATTCCACCTACGGTCACGAAACTGATGCTGACATTCGACGATCCCAAACCTTGCACCCTTTGCTACGCTAGGCATGTGATCCACGGACAGCTGACACAGCTTCCCTTGGCCCTGTGATAGACCCTTCAACCCGTGGCAAATGTTGGATGCTGTCATGTCGTAGGTTTCTATCATTTGGGCTTCGAGTTGTGGGAAGTGTTGCAAGCCGACATTTCTGAAAATACATTATTAGTTACATTAGATCATGATTTCTCAATAGGGACCATATGGTACCCAACAATTACATAAGAGTGCAAAGTATACATTCATATGTACATTAATGCGCATTTTTTAGTTTTTTTATACACATGATGTATATGTATAAGATATGACTCTAGTGTAGTCAATAACCATCTCTCATTATAACATCATGAGTTTGCAGTTCCACTCTTATAAATTTTATAATTTAAGTTGTTAATGACCATGGAAAATTTTCTAAATACTAGCGTATGTACATACTATTGATATAATAAATATACCATTAAATGTACTAATAAATATGCTATTAGTAGTAACTTCTTTGTTCTGTGATAATAAATGAAATACATAAACAGCATTTATTGTTATTATATTATAGTTTAGATATCAAGTAAATTATACAAATTAGGTGAACAAGTATATTGTACACAGCTTGACCCGATAAGGATTAACTAAATTTCCCAAACAAGTTAACGAATTAATTGCATACCGTGTCACACTGTAACTCGTACAAAGGTGTACGCACGATAAAACGATTTTCCAATAAAAATAATACGCGTTGCCCTAATCTACCCTCCGGTATCAACATAACAACCCCTTAAGTCACGACTAAGAGCCAGTATTCCAGATTAGATTCCAGGTGCATAGAGAACGTGCATGTGTTTCGGTACAGAAACGAATTGATTCACGCCGCTTTATTCTCGGAGACATTATTTCTTCGTGAATCGCCATGATATCGAAACGGTCAGATTAAAGGGTGGCCTCGAGACATTTTTTTTCTCCTCAACCTACGCGAGGAGAAACCTGTCGACCATTTCATTGCTGTTTTGTTGTCACTTTCCGTAAAAGAATTTCTTTATTACTCCTTCCTTATATGTGGTTATCAATTTTTTAAATTTTAGTGACTTTTTTAAATAAAGCTCTACACTTCTCTTCTTGTGTAGATTAATTATTTGACTTTTTTGGATAAAAAGGTAGTTGGTGGACTGTATATTAAGGGACTTAGCAATTCACCAGATACTTCAAATTTTTGTGTCACATTTTTTAAAGCATTTACAAGTAACAAAATAAATAACCCTTTGAGTATCATGTCGTGCGTATTTGAACAATATAAATTTTTATTTCAGAAACAAAATGTCACTGATGTCGTCGTTTAAAAAGATGATGAATAATTTATGTTACATGTTACAGTGAATAATCCAGATAGCAACAACGCGATATGAAGGAGGTAAAAATAAAAATATCCAGAAATGTTAATTAGAACACCCGGTACGTGAAACCATAAGACTTGCTACAATCTTTTAGGAGACACAAGGCATTACTTTTTGGGACGGCACAGCCTACAGTGCCCCATGAATTTGCGTGGGCAGGATCCTTCGAAATATTATCGTTCTCTTCCCATGATTCCCCGCATCATTGTTTTAGGGGAGTGCAAAGCTGATAATATATCACGGCCAAAACGTGTTTCAGAATATTAATGCACTCTATTATGCACTCCCTATTACACAGTGTAGCATGAGAAAGCCTGTAAACTGTTACCCCTTACTCACAAACTCATTCTTTCCTTATTTATTATTTTTCCATATGTAATAGACCATAATAAAGAACGACCAGTTACCTCGATCGCTTTAGATTTAGTGACTGGCATTGGCGTCCATCATATTAAATGCTTGTAAAAAAAAGACAAATATAAGACGACATATAATTATCATATAAATTGGACATAAATGAACACAACACCTTGGAAGTTTAGAGACAACTTTCGCTAATATTCTTTATACTAGAGTTACTAAATCAGAACTTTTGACTTGCATAAATAATTTAAAAATATGTTCTTAATTTCTTGTTGATTTTTTATTAGAGTGATATCGCTATGAACTAGTATTTTTTAATAGTTTGTTCGGCATTTTAGTGTAAAAGAGATTAGATATTTTGTCGTGTATAAAAATATAAGTGAAACGAGTAGAAAGCTTTTCCATTTCCATCGAATTATGGTGTTAGGATGCATTGTATGCACGTTTGGCGATATAGAGCAAGTCGAGTGTGTCGTATCACCGGTGAAACGAGCAACCATTTCGAATTTTAGATTGGTAGCCCCGTTAGAGACCCCTGACTTCTGTGACGGCATCGTTCCATCATCTCGCTCGGTTGACTCGCAAATGTGCCATCAAAAATCGGTGCAGAGAACTGTTCTTCGCCCACGGATTACCCTCGACCGAAATCGCATAATCGGCGTGGCGAATTTGCGAAAGTTGGATTACAGTCTTTGAGAGGCATAGGGTTGCGAAGGGTGCTCGAAATTGAGGTGCTATTGAAGAGGAAACTTTTGCTGGGATGTGGAGCTCACACATTTTTGAATTTGAGGTTGTGGAAGTTTGAGAGACTTGAGTTTGCGGGGTTTGGAAAGTTGAAAATTTTTAATTGGGAAATTTGGGATTTTGGATTCTGGGTTTGGAGATTTGGTGATTGGGATTTTTAGGGTTTGAGGATCGGGAAATTTGGAGATTTTGGATTTTGCGGTTTTGGGGTTTGAGGATATGGAAATTTGGAGATTTTGGATTTTGGGATTTGAGGATATGGAAATTTAGAGATTTGAAAATTTGGGAATTGGGGAATGGAGGGATTTGAAAATTTAGAACAAGTAATAACAATTATAAGTAATTAAAATTCTTTCAAGAGTACTATTTGATAATTGAAAAAAATGTAAGTAGTATCGTTGCGTTTAACAGTGAATAACCTTTCACGGTAGATTTTGTTCTCGTTAAAGTTCCTTTTAAAAGGTTATTAGGCTACAATCAACCGTACACGTGATTATACTGATTCAAATCTAATTAGACCGTGATAGAGATGAGATTAAAACGGCGACATTAAGTCCGTCGAATACTTAACTTAAGCCCACATAAGAAGGATTAACTTTCATGGAGATCCTATGGGACCCGCCCATGTGATTAGGCATTTTTTTGATCGGAGATGCTTAGTGGAAGGATTTGAAAAAAAAGAATACGATAATGGCGGGGAGGGCCAATGATCACTTATCAACGATCGAATGCGTTTGTATTATCTATTTAGGCTTAAAATTACGGATCTTATGGTGCATTACGTTTAATTAAATTTATCGATGACTTTAGGTGGTATATTTAGTCAAAGTTCGACTTTTGTTTTAAAGGTGATATATTTACTGAATAATACAATTTTTGAAATTTCAAGATTTTTGATCATTGGAAGGTTAGAAATTTAGTAAATAGATTTTGGGGGTTTGTAAATTTAGAAACTTGAAAATATGGGTTTTTGGGTTTCGGGATTTGAAATTTAATAGATTTAGGAGTTTGGGGTGAAGAATTTGGGTGTTTGAAGATTTGGGGATTTTGGGAAATTTAGGGAATTTGGGGATTTAGGGATTTGGGAATTTAGGGATTTGGAAATTTAGGGAATTTGGAAATTTTGGAAATTTTGGAAATTTGGGGATTTAGGGATTTGGAAATTTAGGAATTGGGGAATTTGAGGATTTGGAAATTTAGAGAATTTGGGGATTTGGAAATTTAGGGAATTTGGGGATTTAGGGATTTGGGAATTTAGGAATTTAGGGATTTGGGGAGTTTAGGGATTAGGGAATTTAGGGATTTGGGAATTTAGGGATTTGGGAATTTAGGGATTTGGGAATTTAGGGATTTGGAAATTTAGGAATTGGGGAATTTAGGGATTTGGAAATTTGAGATTTGAAAATTTGGTATTTTAGTACTTTAGAACTTCAGAAATTTGATATTTTGGTAATTTAGGATTTTTGAAATGTCGGAATTTGCTAATTTGGGAATTTGGGATTTGAAAATTTGAAAGTTTGATATTTTAGTAATTTAGAACTTCAGAAATGTTTGCTATTTTAAAATTCTCAAAATTAAAAAATTTGATAATTGGAGAATTTGTGACTTGAAAATCCAGTTTGATATTTTGGTAAATTAGAACTCAAAAAATTCAGTAACTTGAAAATTCGTTAATTTAAAAATCAACCTTGATCCAACAATCATCAGCAAAATCCACGTAAGTTCCCATGAAGAAAATAAATGACTATTTTCCAAGAAAGGGTGCATGATTTGAAGGGTACAAAGGCGAACGTAGGCACCCAAAGCAACCGACGAATAACCTTTATTAAACAGCGTCAGAAGACCGGTAAAAATCCCATGCTTTCTGTTCAGAAAAATCCAATTACATAGCGTACCATGAAGGTCCTGTCACGATGAAAATTCCACGGGAAGAAAAACTGTAGCGAGCCGGCTACTATTCAGTGATTTGTCATGGATGTGCAGGGGTGGCAGTCAGGGGTGAATAAGGGCAGTTCAAAAATTAGACACACCGCTGCCAGGGGACCTTCGAAAAATCTTTTCGATCGAGTTCCCACGACGCGATTTCGTCTCGCTTCGCACAAAGAGCTATAAATTATGGCGTTTGCGTGGGTAATTTTTGCCCGGAATTCGATGGGGGTTGAACTACGCAGCTTTCTCCGAATTTATTAATTTATCGTGTTCGATTTGCGAATGTAATTTTCAGTCATTTCTGTACGGACATCTCCGAAATTATTTTTGTGTGATAAAACGATTCGAACAAAATTTTTTTTTAAATTTTAAACTGAAAATTTCAAGCAACATTTTAAGCTGAGACTTTAAACAATTTCTTTGAAATATATAAAATTTGTAATGGAACAATTTTACATCGATTGAAACTTCTCTGGAAAAAACTAAGTTATTTATATCGAGAAATTATTAGCTTAGAAATGAGGGGTGACCTAAGCAAGGTTAACTTGTTTTTTTTAACAGATCTGTATATTTCTTTTTATATAATTTTTTAATAGAGATATTTAAACGAAGCTGTGTAAATATCTCTATTTATTTACGGTTTTATGGAAAATTCGGAATGAAGCCTTCTTTTAAGTCTGACAGGGAAAAATATTTTTCTCAAGGTTATTTTTTCAAGGTCAATTTTTGCCAGTGTCTCTCAAGGTCATTTTTTCAAGGTTATTTTTTCAAGATTATTAAATAGAATGATGTATTTTGTACATAGCTTCTTAAGAACATTTTATACAGAAATTAAAGTGAGTTTGAATTTATGTTTATGTATTTTTAATTTGACACCATAATGAACAAAATGATGAGTATAAATTATCGTACAACGAATTTCGAGCTTGAAATTGATATATTAATACACAATCGTGAAAAGTTTGTGTAAAAATAATTGAAGTTAAGGATAATTTGACCATTATTTGTGCATCAATTTCAAATTGATCATAAAACCTGCACCCATTTTCCTGCGGTTGGATGTAAAGATTACTCTAAACAGATTCATTACGGATTAGATATATATCTACACGGTAATTTATCGAATAGATTAAATGTTAAGAATACTTAATCCAAGAAATTGGTAATTTTAGGAAAATTGAAGTACTTACATCCATGTTCCTGGTACAGTTGATGATGCGACGACGAATAATAATCGCAGAATGATGAGCAAGCTGCTGCAAATTGCCATTTTGCCTGAAAAGCAATTTCAGTGTAAGTACTGTTCATTATATTCTTCTGCTCGATTATTACAATAAAATTGAAATTGATATTTAATGTTTGCCGGCGTAAAAATTGTTTGCTTCAAATTATTCACTGCCGGTTATTTTATCGTATTTATTAAAAATACTGTTATTGTTATTGGGTGCAATAAATTAGTAGATGTTTGTATCAATTATAGGAAGAATATTGGCAGTTGGTCCTGAACATGTTTATTAGAAAAATTATTTATACACATATGTGTATATTAATGTTCACATATGAGCACTTTTTTAATAACATATAATAACATTTTTAATAACACAACTTTTATTCACATATTATTCACATTAACATCTTATTAAAAAAATTAACATGTATGTGTATATTCATGTTCACATATGAGCACTTATTTATTGACATATAATAACATTTTTAATAACACAACTTTTATAGTATTGTGTATTTCACAGTAACACTATCAACAAAAATTGATGTATTTGTTTTAAAAAATTAGCAGAAATATTGAAAATGTCTATCACCCAATATTTTAACTTTTACTTTTATGTCAAATATTAATATTAATGTATACATTATTAGCACACCCTGTACATACATATATTGTATACATTTATTTATACATTACATGTGTATTACATGTGTATATTTTATCAAATACATGTATCATATATTTCATGTTATATCATATATTTTACAGTAGCATCTAACAAAAACTAATATATTTTTCATCTCATAAAATTAGCAGAAATCAATACATTATCTTTGAAAATTAACAATCCTAAAATTAAAAATCCTGTAGACTAAATGTCTATAAAATGTCTAATCCAAAATTCACAAAAATTGCTTTACCATCAACTGAGTACAAGACAAACCCAAATACATTTTAAACAAGAACCATGTAAGTTTTTATTGAAATAAGAAAAGTAGTTCTTATAAAAAGTTTTAGACGCTGATACAGAAATGTTTTTACGACAAGTAGTAACGATAAGACAAAATGGAGGAGCAGGTGATAGCGTTAGAAAAGGGTAACCGAGAAATGTTTCACCCGGTACATAAAATCAGCACATGAGCACACGTACTGGTACACCAGTTAGTATACCAGTTCCGTGGGCTGCAAAGACTCGGCTCGGAACGAAAGACACCTAAGTCCGGACGATTATGGTACATCGATTCGACATTACACCTTGCTCGCTCCTGAAGCCACTCCGGGGAGAGACCTCGGCTGTTGCCTTCGGAATCGAGCTGCATGACTGGTTAATAGAAACTACAGGCCTTGAATTACGGCTCGCAAACTCTATAACTTTTCATTTTCTGTTACGATGGGAAAGCATAAAGATTCGTTGCGCTGATGAATGAAATCCGTGACAATCTCGTATTTATGAATGAAAAATCCTGCTTTTATTTTCGTTCGATCGACAGCTTTATGATCGGAGATGTTGCACGTAAAAGTTAAACCAGATTGTAGGTATGTGTGCGTGCAAAAATGTTTGAATAATATATGGAGGGAATATAGGAGAGATAAAAGGTTACTCATTGAGGCACACGGTTGTAAAGATGTGTTTCAATTTTCTAGATTCATAAGTTTCCTGATTAGTTTTACACATTTCCTAAATTTATAAGTTTATAATAAAATTCCTAAATTTCTAAATATCCACATTCTAAAATTGTAGAATTATAATATCCACATTCTGAAATTGTAAAATTCTAAATATTCACATTGTAAAATTATAAAATTATGAAATTGTAACATTGTAACATTGGAACATTGGAACATTGTAATATTGTAGAATTGTAACATTGTAAAATTGTAAAATTCAATAATTCCTAACCTCCCAAATTCATAATCTATCCCTAATATTACCAAATCGCGAAATCCCCAAATTTACATATTACCAAATCCCTAAATCCCCAAATTTACATATTACCAAATCCCTAAATCCCCAAATCCCTAAATTCCCAAATTTATAAATTACCAAATCCCTAAATCCCCAAATTTATATATTACCAAATCCCTAAATCCCCAAATTTACATATTACTAAACCCCTAAATTACCAAATCCCTAAATCCCCAAATTCCTAAATTCCCAAATTTCCAAATTACCAAATCCCTAAATCCCCAAATTGATAAATTACCAAATTCCCAAATCCCTAAATTCTCTATCCTTGATATTTTTCAAATAAATTTATAACACGAACTACACCACGGTTCGGTGTACAATGTATAATGCAATGAACTATGACTAACTTATGGTTGCTGAATATTGTAGGAATCAATCACGCGCATAATCTACAACAACCTAATGTTATCGCGAAAACCACGACCATTATTCCACTGTCAAGGACCCGACGCTATCAATGTCAGTAATAAGATATCCTTAGCAAAGAATCGATAGCCGGAGTTGTATTTGGCATCGTTTGATAAACGTATCTGTTCGAATAAACTTTCGTAGCATCGATCAATTGAAACGTTCGCATAGTTGACCCACAACTTCCTCTCGATGATCGCAGAAATAATTTACATACACGTAGCAAATTAATTATTGTACGATTCTATCTCTTATATAGCCAAATTGCTGATTCAATACAATATAAATTAGTAGTAAAACATTCTTTATTTATTTGTACATTAACAAAATTGCAATATAACCTGCAATTTTTTGTTCTAGTTAAATTGGAGTACAGTAGACTCTCGTTATATTGCCATTTTATAGTACAATACGAAGGTTTATGGGATCTACTGGAATGTTGAAGGAGACTTTGTGACGAACACAATATATTGTCGACAATTTTCTCTTACTGCTTGTGGCAATATAACGAGAGTCTATCTTAATAATACAAATCAGCATCAGTATCTACTTTTGCTTGATATTCACCTTCATTTGCATTGTTTCTACTAAAACTTATTGTTAGACCTTGATGAATTTTTATTATTGCAACCTTTTTAAACAATTTCAAAATTTGTTTAAATATGGAAAATTAAAACTTGTGTCTAACAATGAATTTATAAAGAACTAATAATATTAATAAAATACTAATAAAATGAATAATAAAGAGTACAATATTTTTAAAACTTTCACTACTTTTTAGGTTAAAAATGTTATTACAAATTACTAGCAGAAAGTTCATAGAAATTCCTCGGCAAACATTCTTCCGATGTTCGAAGCATAAAAAGAATGAAAGAGGAACAGGTTCTAATTTTTGTTTTCCTATCGCAAAAAATAGGATGAATTAAATAAAGTTACGAGGTTGTTAATTAAGCGAGTTAATTTATTCGCGTGTAACATGTTTTGATATTTATTCTTCATTTTCACCGCAATCTTGTACAAGTTTAAATGATCGCGTGCATTTAAGAAGCTTTCATTATTCTGCCATCATCCTGCTGACAATCATCATTTAATTCTCACTGTACCTGTTTGCCATGTTTCCATTCAGGTTCTGATCCGCCATTTTTCTTTCCTTCTCTTCCTGCAGGTGTTTTATTTTTTTCTCTCACGTTTTGAGACTTTCTTCTTGCATTCCTATTCGCTTTTTTTCCTGTAATTTGTGCGGTTTTTCAAAACTTGGATCATTTTGAGATGTTTGTCATTTTTATAGTTATTTACTGTTTTCTATTATTTTATTGCTCATTGTTTCCTAGTATTTATTGTTCTTTTATAATGATTTTTAAAATGGTTCAATTTTAGTTAATAAATTGTCAAATTCCTAAATTTCTAAATTCCCAAATCCCCAAATTTTCAAATCCCTAAATTCCCCAATTCCCAAATTTCCAAATTTTTAAATTTCCAATTCCATAAATCCCTAAATCCCTAAATTCCCAAATCCCTAAATTTCCAAATCACTAAATTCCCCAATTTCCAAATTTCCAAATCCTTAAATTCCCAAATTTCCAAATCCATAAATCCCCAAATTCTCAAATTTCCAAATCTATAAATCCCTAAATCCGAAAATCCCCAAATCCATAAATCCCTAAATCCCTAAATCCCCAAATTCCCAAATTTCCAAATCCCTATTTTCCCAAATCTTTAAATTCTCCAAATCCCTATATTTCAAATCCCCAGATCCCAACCTACAAAATACTATAAAATACTATATTTCTAAACCAGAAGAAATACCTTCACCGTGTACATAATTTTATCTCCGCCCATGCGCAACAGAAAATATTTTAGCGATCGTGATTCGACTCGGAGACGATGCTCACATTTGTTTTTACGTTCCACGGTGCCACTATTCGGCCCCTTCGAGCATCCATGAAATACCCAGGCCACTTTACACCCAGGTAAACGTGGATGGTTCTTTTTCCCGACAGTGAAAAAGGTGTGTATCGTTGAATCAACCTGTTCGCGACCAGTCAGCCACGGATTTTCACGAGGAGCAGCAGGACTACTCGAGTATAGTCCTCTTAACGAAGTTGCTGCTCGCTTTATTGTGTATGTGTGTACACACAGACACAGATTTGTACACACAGACGCGAACGAAACGAGAGCGTGCTTACCCGGCTTATGCATAGCCTAGGGAGAGAGGAGAGAAAGGAGTACAGATGGAGAGGACTCTCGATGAGACGGTGAAGAGAAGAAGAGGAAAAAAAGCGAGCGTGGCAAAGCAAAAAAGGGGAAGATGGAGAGAAAGCCAAAAGAAATTGCAAATACGATGGAAAGGGAGAGAAACAGGAGGCACGAATGTCGGAGGAGAGAAGGAAAGTGAAAGAATGGGAGCGGCTTCGATGAAGAATCGGGCTGGAGACAATGAGTAAAATGGAAGGATAAAGGGTAGATCAATATGAGATAAAGTGTCGGGTAATTGTAAGAGGGAATTAAGGCGGCGAAAGCGAAAAATAAATTAACCGTGTGTCAGGAGTGACGAAAGAGAGAAGGAAATCGTGGATGAACACTGCGTACGGAGGATTCGAAAAGGTTAGGGTCAATGTCTCGGAGACATGTGGCGAGGGACGTTCGAGTAACTAGAGTTTCTTATCGGGGTGTGGGAAATCTTTTACCTTTGCGTTTCTTACACCAGACAAGGACAAATCAGTGTCTGAATTTAGGGATTTGGTAATTTGGGAATATCGGGATTTGGAATTTCGGGACATTAGGGACTCAGATTTCTAGGGAATTTGAGATGTTAGGAATTTGGAAATCTAGGGAATTCGGAACTTGGTAAATTAGTGGGAAATTTGGAAGTTTAAAGATTTGATCATTTGGAAATTTGGGAATTTAGGGATTTGGAAATTCAGGAATTTCCATCTACTCATTAAAATTCATTAAAGACAACTATAATAATCCTCACAATTTTTATTTGTAATTCTTTACCACTCATATATTAAAATTAAAATAAATACTTATAACTATAAAAACCTAAAAAAATGACCAAATATTTCATTATTAACGTGTCTCTGCGAAAAAAAATTCTTTGCAAACATCTCTAAGTTAGCAAGTATTGTAAACAAATAAACTTTATTATAGAATATAGAAGGGATACGATACTCTTATCAAACAGGAAACATCAAGATTTTTCCTAAAATTCTACGCTTCTAATTGCGACTAAGGGCCAGGTTATATTTTTCGCTAACGTGAGTTTATACAATTTGAAATGGCCGCGTAATTACGATTCTAACAGGAATTAAACTGCGATATTAACGTTGTCCTGTCCGCCTGTATCAATTCCTTGCTCGACGTAGTCGGCGAAACGTGTAGCAGAGAATTTCAGTGAGTTTATCGTCATCGAAGTTACGATAATGCGTTTCCTGGTCAGGTAGAGGCACACACACTGCTTTTGCGCTTCTTTAAATGACCGACGGTGCTAGTAAAATAACGAAAGGATGCTTAACTTTTTACGTTAATTTCGCGACCCTTTTCCTCGAGCAGATTAACACTTTGAGCGGCATCCTAAAATCCTTTCGTTTACAACGAAGGGACTCCCAACTGTTCCTTCCCGTTTTTAACGAGCTTTTGTAACGCGATACACGCTTCTAATGATGTGGAATACTAAATAGTCCATTTCACTAATAAACAATAATCTTGATGAACAATTGCAAGAAACAAAATAATTTATTTTCATTTACTTTACATTCTTATTTATTTTGTTACATTTAACCGGCTTATTCTTTGTATATTTATCTTTTATGCACAAAAATTAGTTTATTAAATATATTTTAAAATGGAGGACATTTTAGGTAGCAGTGGTTAGGTTATGTACATATGAAATTACTATAGTTTGTTATATATATTTATTCTAAAATATATAATAGCACACAACAAAATATTTATTCTAAAATATAAAATATTATAGTAATCTCATATGTACATAACAGACATTCCATACTTAAAATGTCCTTATTTTCTCATTTGTTATTTGCTTTATATTTAAATTTATACAGCTAACCTAAAATTTCACACCTGCATTTCTAACCTAACATTTACTCTTGAAATGTCCAGGTACTAACCCAACCTAACGTTGCACCTAGTGTCCTAACCTAACATTCAAGTTCATCTAACCTAACAGCAAATATATCATCACAATTATGTCCACACCAAATTATTCACTGTACATCTCACAAAATATGTATACGCAGAGATCTCGTCGAAATCACAACCTTGTTGGAGAAAGAGAATCAGTACGTTGAAGATGGCACCCAATTATGAGCAGACGAAAAAGTTGCGAAACAGCCTGATGGAGTATTACCCGCGAACGTCGTGTTTCGCTTTTAATATTAGATCAACGATCCTTTACGATCATTATAACCAGCATGGTACCGTCCAGCTGGGGCAGGATCAACGATCAGCGACGAAGACCAGCTCATTCAGCAACAAATGTAGCGGTGCTTGCACTACCGCCGGTCATGTCTTGTTCAACACGCCAGCGAGATACTTTATTGCTGATAATTCGAGGCCGGTCCCGCGAGAGACGTGCTGAAGTACGCCATTTACATTCCTGTCGTGATCACAAATGCATTTTATACACCGGCTAATATTCTGCCGATCGCGTGGGCTAGATAGACGCCGATATACCTGGTGTGTCGAAATTAACTTAAACATCCAGTTGATTAGCGCGAGGATTAATGGTCATCCGTGATGGGTACCGCGATCTACATTGGCCGCCATATTGATCTAATCCGGAATCAAGGCGGTAACGGTTGGCGGCAAAATTCAAATTTACGTAAAGATACAGTGATTACAGTACTGCTAGCAGATTTCAAATGGCATTTAAATTGCAACAACTGTTTATATTACTACTGTTTTGCAAAAATTATTATTAATTACTATTAAGTTATTAAATATTAAGCTTCAAAACTTTGTTAATTTTCAAGCAGTGCTCTTCAGATTACTACTGCTATGTTTCAAATTACCAGCTTTCCAATGATACTATTTTAATTATCAAATTGTAAAAAACTATCTATAATATAAATTACTAAATTATTAATATAAATTACTACAATTTTTGAGGTACTATTTTTTCTATTATTGTTTCAAAAAATTTACTAATTCCAAAATTGTTCCATAATTAATTTCTAAAAGAGTATTTAATTTATCGGCATCATTATCTTACACGACACCACGTTACATTACCGCGAAAGCTACTATTCAGGTCATTTATTATCGATTTTTCACTTCACTCGAAAACTATCTACACAACAAATTATCCGAGCCGAACATTATATCAACTAAAGGCCCGATCCGAGCCATAAACTTAATCGAAACAAAGAAATCGCATAAACAAGTAACTGTTCGTACGTAAAACGATCTAAGTCGGTTGTCAAGCAACTTTTCCAGCATCGTTTCGTAATTTCTCCGTACAAGCTACTTCCTTTGAAAAGCTCCCGTTCGCAAGCACATTTAATTTGTTCCATGGTCGTTTGCTTGGAATTATAGCGAGGCGGGATCAAAAGTTACTAAATTTATGAGTCGTTACTACAGTCCGCGGCATATATTAACTAGTCGCAGCGGGCAAACCTGAAAGCAACAGCCACCCATCGTGGCCGAGCAAGGTGTAACGCAAGAATCGATGTGCCATAATCGGGGCCGAGCTTTTGGATTTACCAGCTGGCGGTTACTTAATGAACGAAGCATCTTTTTAAATCGGTAGCGGATCTTTTCGTGCCGCTATCGGGTTACGGGGCGATCGTTAACTCGCGAACGAGGGTCATGGGGGATTTTTTACACCTGTCATCGATTCTCAATCTCTGCATGGGGTAGCACTTTTAAAAATTAAAACAATCTTCGTATAATTCCCCGATTTTGCAAATTCTCATATTTTCCCAATTAGTCCTCGACATATAACCATATGTGAATAAATTCACTGAAAGTGGATATAGGCTAGTGAAAAGCTATATCTGACAAAGCTATATGGTGTAAAAAAATCCTTTGAAAGTTTGAACTCAAGAATAAAAATTTGAAAAGTCGCTGAAAGTTTACAAAATAAAATTATTAGTAGATAAATGTCTAATGTCTCTAATATCCCAATGTGACGACTGAAAGTGCGTATAGTCGGCCAGTACAGTTAAATAACCGCTAGTTATTGCAATCGCAGAAGTAACAAGATCGGAAATAGAATGTACGAAGAACGATAAATATAATTGCATCCATATGTTCCAATGTCACAGATAATTCAAAGCTTATACATTTTAATTGATCGTAATTTTATTTGTCCGATAATTAAACGTTTTTCCGTTTATAAATTAACTGCATCATCGAGCCGCAAGTATTTCTTCTCGAAAGTGGGCGCAACCATACCGAGTAATCTCGGATCTATAATAATTAACACGTCAAGCGTTTTATTGCTTGAAACCACGGCGTTTCTCTGTTTACGAACACGACCAGAACGAGACCAGATAGAGTAGCTGGATTTTTCAGGCTATGTGGACTAGTTTCGATAACACCGGCCATTTAAAATTCAACGGGACATTGTTCCTGGAATAAATTGCCTTGTGCCTCGTGCAAACGCGATTCGATATTTCGATAGAGTGTATCCGCTTGTCAGACGAACAATGTAACGATCCTAATCATCTGGTTTTTTCGTCACACCGATCAAAAGCGATCTAAACAATTCGGGTTTGAGTTAAACGTAATAGTTGCCAGTTCATTTAAAATCCATTAGAGTTGTAAGGCTAAAATTAATTTTATAGATTGTAAATATTTAGAGGTTAAGAAGACATTTATGTTCATACAAAGGTTTGATAATTTAGGATTCTTTTAATTATTAGGTTTCAGCGGATTTTTTCGAAAACGTGTTTAAAATGCGCGCCAAAATATATCGGCGGTACCTAGTTTAAAGTTTCCATAGTTATGTGAAAAACTACTTTATTGAAGATAAAGTTGCACAGTAGGTATATTCGTGAAACTTCACAAAATTTGTACCAAACAAATAGAGCTTCAAGAAATGTACAAATCAAAGTTTCAAATAAAATTTATAATTTTTATAAATATAAAATTTTACGAAAGATATTTTCACAACTTAAACTAGAATTTGAAAAGTATTTTAAAAAGAATTTTTGTTTCAAATAAAAATAACTGATAGATATTTTACAGAAAGAAATTTTATAAGTTGAAGAGTTGAATTTCGCGATGAAAAAATATTTTGATAAAATAAAAATGAAACTTTAAAGTATGACCTGTAAACTATAAATGAGGCTTTTCACGATCTTGTTAGCGCGAACTTTGTAATTACAGTATTAAGGTGTTAATAACAAAGGCAAGGTTGCGTTATCGATAGTTAATTATTATACCTGATTAAATCGATTGATTACTCACCGGACCGGGTGTATCCGAAGTCGTTAAGGACGAGTTAATTATTGCCTCGGCAAGATCAGGCACCGTTTCACTTTTTATCGACGAGAAGCACTTGCTTTTAAATTATTGACGATAACGACCCGTGGCGGTTTACTTTCATCGGATCGTTCTTCGAATTTCCAGTTTCGTCGTTTGCCCATCGATCGTTTATCACACGGCACAATTCGCGGATCATTTTGCTCGATTTTCGTCACAAACCCTATACAAACAAATTCGATTGTGAAAATGGAGATTATTAAAAAACTCCAAAACTGTTATTAAAAAACCTGTACTTTCTCGTATGAACGTTACAAGCTCAAATGATTATTTAACACAACCTTAAAGGTTAATTACGACCCAATCGATAAACACCAAGATAGAACTTAAAGCGCATCGAGCTCAAGTAAAAAAAAAAGAACAGAAATCTCACGATAGAAAGTTAATATATCGATTAGATAATTTACTGACACAGTCGTAAATAAATTTCGTGCCGACAGAGGAAAATTACGTAAACGATGGCAATATCGTAAAAGCGATAGCGATTTATGGTTCAGCCGATAATCGATGCACTAGCGATCGGAATTACGATCGTTATCCCTAACAACCTATTCGCGGCTTTCTCCGAAAGCTTGAACGCTGTAAAAACAATACTTTCGAAACATACTCGAGCACAGAAATAGTAATCACCTGTTCGTCCATCAACCGGTCACGGAAGTGTCACCCGAAACAGTCACTCGAAGCAGCTACGATCAAACGTGTACACATTCTACGTGGATTCCGAAAGATCCATCGAGCACCGTCGAGATTTCTGTCACTTCCGTTCTTCGTCATCGGTGAGCCGTCCTCTACGTGGACCTTCATCGAGGCTCGTCATCCTCGAAGCAGCCTGGCGTCGAATGACTCCTTCCGATCGGTGAATCCTTTGAAACTCGTCCTGTTCGCCGTTCACCGATCCGCTCGAACCATATTTGGCGCGTGAATTCTCCGGATTTTTCGCGGTTTTTCCACGGACGGCCTCGTGTGCCGTTGTCCCGAAGGAACGTCTGCCTCGTGGCGAATGGTCAGGGAACGCTGCGAAACCTGCGACCTGGACGACGTGTTACTGCGGAATGGTCGCAGAGTGCAGGCAGAATCCACGAGACCGTGGTACGTTTCGTTCTCTGGCAGCAGCAGCCTTGTCCCTCCTGCACGCTACGGGATCGGGCTCTCCTGCTCGGTCTACCGAACGGGGGAACCCCCTCGACTAGTGATGGCCTCAAGGCGCCTCGAATCGCTTTGGAACGCGGCGAAAACTGACCATCCCAGGGTAAACTTGATATCGACGCCTATGAACCCTTTCGGTGCCGACCGACACAATGGAACTATGCGAAAAATACATTTAGTTTGAGGGAAAAGAGGAACATCCTTCCCCTCCTTCTCCTAATGAAGGAACTATCTCTTGATGGCAATTAAATTATGCAAGATATATTCTTTTCGGGAAGATATCGTTTCGTTTCGAAAGGAATACTGTTTTGTTTAGTAATTAACCAAACTACAGGAGTAAGTTTCATCTCTTTATATGGTAGTCGAGACTCGTGTTTGGTGACTTTTGTCATTTTTGAGGATTCGTGGAAATTTAGGAACTTGGCGCTGTTGGTTTGGAATTTGGGGATCTTGGAATCTGGAGACACTGGTTTGGGGATTTAGGAATACGAGAATTGAGGGATTTGGGAGTTCAGAGATTTGATCTAGGACTTTAGAACTTTGAGAGATAAGAAATTGGGGATATAGGAATTTGATGATTTGGAAATAATTCGGAGATTTCAAACTTGGGACTTTATTTTGAAATCTAGGAATTTGAGTCTGGAAGTTCAAAATATTTGGAGACCTTCATTTGGGGATCTTGAGGTTTGAAGATGTGATTTTGGGATCTTGAGATTTGCACATGTTGCGATTGTATTGTAGCATTAGAGGATCTAGAAATATCGAGTCAGAAAATTTGATGTATTGCGTAGGAATTTAAGAACATAGAACCTAAACATTTGGAAAGCTTGGGTATAGATATTCAAAGACTTCAAGATTTAAAAATCTAGAGATACAATTGAGTTGGGAGTTTAGAAATGTGAGAATCTACGGACTAAGCCTAAGATCTAGGAATTTCAGAACATAGGTATTTGTGGACACTTGGATTCGAGGATAGATGACGTTTTTCGATAAAGTTATAAATACTCAGCAATGCTGGTAAACACTATTACATAGCACAGAGGACTTGTATACAAACTTGTACAAACATGATAACACTATTTCTAAAAATCAAACCGATACAAATAGCTATGATGAATCAAGTCTTGATCCTGAAACATTTTCTTGCATTTTTCCGCAAATTAGAGTGAAATCTATTTCTTCAGCGTCGTAGTCTTCGTGGGCTCACCGATTTATGTACTTAACGGTTGAGTTCATTTTATACACTTAACGGTGAAGTGTATAAAGCGTTATCGGTGGGCCCACGCAAACTACGGTAGCGAAGAAATCTCATATATCCAAATCATGAAAATACACGGAAAAAATAAGTTCAAAGAACTGGATCTCGTATTAGGAACCAAATTAGGCTCGGCTGAACTGCACTGAGAGCTGTCACATCTCGCGATACCTTTCTGTTTCGGTGGAAAAGATAAAACTATCTATATTTTTATATTTCGATTTCCTGCGCCCTTAAGGTAAATCCAAAAATATCATAGCTCAATGCGAAAGTTGATGCGAAATTTTTTTTTAATGGTAGACTAAATGTATATTTAAATATTTATAGTATATTAATTATTGACATCGTTATATTCAATGTGCTCAAAACATCAAGTGTATGTTGAAGAACACTATAATAATTGTGTACTGTGGACCAGGACATCAATTGTATGTTGAAGAACACTATAATAATTGTCTAGTATGGACCAAAACATCACTTGAACATTAAAGAACACTACAATAATTGTGTAGCGTACTCAAAACATTAAGTGTATGTTGAAGAACACTATAATAATATTGTCTAATATGGACCAGGACTTCAATTGTATGTTGAAGAACGCTATAATAATTGTGTAGCTGAAAACATCAACGGTATGTTGAACAATATAATGTGTACTGTGTACCAGAACGTCAGTTGTACACTGAAGAACACTATAATAGTGTAGTATATACCAGAACGTCTATTGTATGTTAAAGAACACTACAATAATTATGTAGCGTGCTCAAAGCAACTGTATGTTGAACACTAATGTGTACTGTGTACCAGAACGTCAGTTGTACACTGAAGAACACTATAATAGTGTACTATACCAGAACGTCGATTGTATGTTAAAGAACACTACAACAATTGTGTAGCTTAAAACATCAACTGTATGTTGACTATAATGTGAACCAGAACGTAAGTTGAAGAACACTATAATAGTGTTATAGGAGACCATATGTAAAGAACTATAAATAATAGTGTAGTATGTAAAAGTTTGCCATCGTAATTCGTTGATTATTTCTGATAGAATTATATTTGAGAGACACGATACGGCAAAACTTGAGCACCCATCACTACCCCTCGAGAAGCCGCCGGCTGGTTTCTCTCCCTTGCTTCCCTTTTCTTCTGTTTCTCTCCTTCCCCTCCAGCCACACTCTGGTCGGTTCATTGGTTCATCGGTGCACCGGTCCAGGCTCCGTATTCTTCTCTCTAATTATACCGTTACGTGCAATCGCTCGTGTCAATTAGCAGCTCTTTTTTTCCTGCCCGAATGCAACCCCTTCTTTCGCCGAGGACCCCGCAGGATTTCGATTCGACTTCTCTCTCTTTCCTTCTTGCTCACTCCTCACGGCGATTTCGGCGGAGGGGCGGTTTTTTCCTATACTTTGCTTCAAGGTTTTCTTTTCGGGGAGAATTCGGACAATGATACGGAGCGGATGTAATGTAGAATAGAATCAAGGAAGTTCGGCTGAAAGAGATGTCTTGAGAACGTTGAAATACAGACGGCGAAAAAAGGTTTTTGACTTTTTAGACTCGTGTGTTACGTGTTTTGATAGGATTAGATAGATGGAATTTATTTTACGTAGCTTTGTAATTTTTTCAACTTTTATGGTTGGTCCTTGATGGGGTCAAGGATTATCACATTTTATTTTTTGTGTTTTCATCTCTGAACTTTTGCAGATAATTGTGAAATGTTCAAGGTTAAATAGCGCTATTTAATAATGTTCATTTAAATATTAGTAATAATCTACTTAATAGTTCTTGTAAAATTTAAATAAAAAATGTGAAGTACTTAAATGTTTCTACCGATAATATTTATGTACCTATTGATGAAACCCAATGGTTAAGTCTTCCTGTAGGAAAGAAACAAACATGAATACAATTATCGCCTTTAAAAGTAGTCTCCCTACAGAATGAAGCTGGGTCATTAGTAAGAAAGGCAAAACTCTTGCTCACATCGTTGAACACGATAAACCACTTGTTTTACATGTAAACACGTTCTACTCGAGTAACTGAGTTCATTCTCAGGCTGTTCCACCTATTGTTACCCAATACATTAATACTTAACAATTTATAGTACCAACTGAACAGTAAAATATGTTAAATTATAAGTTAGGTTAATTTCTGTTCACGATTGTGAGGCCGAAAATAATAAAATATGATAGATTTCATAATTAACAACTAGATAATTAATAATTTTATGATCGATGTATTTAATAATTAATAACTGTATGATTAATGTAATTAATTACAAAAATAATTATGTGTCAATATTGATCACTATGTACCATGAAAAATTTTATTGACAATATGATAAATAATTAACATTTAAGTACACAGTAATTTTATAATTAAGCACCTAAGTACATTGTTAAACTTTTGTAGTTTTGGTATTAAACAATTTTCTTACAAATACTTTTGCAAACTTGCAAATTCAATTTGTACGAAATAAAATAGAAGAGTTTTAAAATTTTGTTAACATTGTTTTACAATTCTCATTTGATTTTCTTCTTATTAAGTTATCTTGTTAAGTGAATCACCAAAATTGTAACATCCTGTAGAATCCAAATATCGTATAAAACACTCCGGGGAAAAGTGTAGACTTCTGGTTGTGCTTCGAAGAAAAAACAAAAGTCTCCATAAACACACTATTACGATGTGAATATATTATATCTCGTTAAACGAGTCGTGTTCCTGGCATGTTCGATTAATGCTTTGCCGGTAGAATCGTTCATTTGCCGTAGTACCGACTCTAATTCCTCTTTCTTCCTCTTAATTATACCGTTACGTGTAATCGCTCTCCTTAATTAACAGCACCCCGCCTTTTTTTAGTCCATTTCGGACCCAAACCCTCTTCTATCCTCGATAAATCTACGGACTTATCCCTTCAATCTACTTTTTTTCTTCAACGATCGGGAATAAATATTAGAGCCGATTAATTAAAGGATTATTAATGAACCGAACGTTTGAAAGCTCTTAAAAATTCATGCTGGAATTTTAATGAGGGAGGAAATTTGTCCCTTTTTTATTCAAAGTTACCCTTCTATCTTAATATAGAAATAATTTCTTAGTCCATTAATGTTTGAATTTATTTTCGTTCTGTGATAAAAAATTATTTATTGTCGAATAATTCGATAATGATAATTTTTCTTAAATAAAAAGTTTAATTTTACTAAATAAAAATGTTCATTTGGTCAGTGAGAATAAAGCAAATAAAATAATTTTTCATTTGACCAATGAAAATAAAATAAAAACGAATCGAATGAAGAATAAAAGTTTTCGAAATATAAAATTGAAGTAATCGAAAGAAGAAAAGTTTTCGAAATATAAAAGAATAAATTTTTGCAAGTGAATATCATGAATAAGGAATAGGGTATTACAGATTCTTCCAGTCAATCGAATTTATTCAAACATCGACAGTACAGTGGTAATTATACCTTAAAACCCCTCGTTAGGATCGTGCAATTGCTCTAATAAATTTGCATATTTCTTGTCAAGAACACACGCGCCAACCAGAGCGTTAAATTATAGAGTAGTTTCTCTGATCCAATGAAAGGCAATTGGAAACTAGTGAAATTATTTAAATGTTTCTCGCTCACACGTACATAATACAACCGCAACAATAATTTGTGGCGCTGGAAAAAGATATTATCATCATAATTAGTAGATACCTTTTAATAGCCAATAATTGACTTACTACTAAAAATATCACTACTTTGTCACTATCGATATACAATTTATCATAATTAATATATATCTTCTAGTTACAACATATTGCATGTTTAAAAATAAATAGTATTTTTAGAGAAAGTAGTGGGAATATTCTAATTGGACAGTTATTAATAACTGAACAATTTTACAAGTTGCTTTTCAATATTCTTAAGTGTTCTGTTAGGATGTAAAAAGATTTACAAAGGTTACTTTCAAAGCTTAGTTGTAAAATATTCTGAAAGGTAGAAGAAATCACAATTTATATACAAATTTTCAAATAGTTAAATACTTAAACTCCTATATTTTCAAATTCACAAGTTCACAAATTCCTACATTTACAAAATTCTAAATTACCAAATTACACATTCAATTACAAGTAAATTACAAAATTCTAAATTACCAAATTTACAAATTCCCAAATTCTAAAATTCATAATCAGTACACATGGTCAACATTACCAATATCACATTACAATAAATATTGAAAATCCCAAAATACTATCAGTACATATACCTATCCTATTTATTTGAAATCTTAAATATACCATAAAATACTAAAATATTAAACATTAATTTTCTACACAAATTTCGCTTAAACCAAGCACTATAATCAGTTAGAAAAAGAATTTGTCAGAATTCATTTACAGAGAAAAGAGAGCTTGTACGTACAATGGCTGTTAACAATCGGTTTTCAAAGCGTTAACGACCTACCCCGTAACTTATGTCGAAATAAAAATAAAAGGATCTGCGATACGTAACTCATGGTTGCCCATGGAACATTTACAATCAACGTTTTCCTCGCTCGCATATTGTAGCATGAAAGCAATGAATTTACGAGCGTGTGTTACGTTTTTCAGCAGCCCTCACAATACCGGCCTGTTATACGAGACCGCGATCGGATCGAACGGTTAGTAAACTCAATAATTACGTCTTTGCACGCTGTATTGTGCTTCTTATTACATACTGCCAGAACGGTGTGAATAAAAATCATTAATGAAATTGACACTGGCTCGATTACACATAATTTACAGCTGCTGCGATCAACGAGCACGTTGAACCGGTAGTTTCGTATTTTCCTGGTTTTCTTTCTTTTTGCAGCTGAACTTTAAATACATAATTATTTCTGATTTTATAACAGTTTATACTTATAATGAAATCAGATAACATTTACAAACTATGTTTCGAAATTTTTTAATATTCAGAGTCTCTAATCTTTAAATTTACAATATATTTAAGTTACAAATATTGAACATTCATTTCTCGTACTACAAAGTAAAATATAATTGTAGCAACGTTAACAAAATATTTACATATCGCACTCCACGTGGTACATTTTGTAAATATGTATAATCTTGAACGATAAAGAAGATCAATGAGATCATTCTACGAATTAAGGACCTAAAGATGTATCCGAATAGCGCGATGATAACATAAACGATCGATGTAAGTACGTGTACCTGATTGAGTGTCCCAATTAAAATTGATTATAAGTTCGGACAACCTCTTGATATATAACAGGATATCGTTTAGAGTGAAGACATTCCATTGACGTAAGACTCGAGTGTTTTAAGACAGCGGTGTACAATTAATTTCTCACTGATAGACAGCCAATTTTTCAATTCGGGACTTTGAAAATTTCTTTATTTCTGAATTTTGTTACTCAAAAATTACTGATGTGTTTCAAACATCACACGAATTCTAATCTAACTTCTCAAAAAGATCAAGTAGTTTACAATTTTAAGAAAGTTATATTTGAAATATATGGTTGTTTTTGTCGCCACCATAGATCTTCAAGGTGTTAATTGAAGGAGTTCAACAGCGATGTAGCCCAGCGTTTCACACGAGCAGCCAGGGTAACAAAAGTATTGTCTTTCGGGTATAATCATGGCCGGGATTAGAGCAGACACCGAGGCGTGCAATCCGCTGCTCGTGTTTCCTGCAGCTACAGATCACAAGGAGGAAAAAAAAAGCATCCACAGTATTGTTACTACGTAGGGTCGATGGAACTGCTAGGTGGCATCTAATGAGAAGGAGCGGACAATGAGCCTTTCTAACTTAAGTGCCCTGGGGTGAATACCGGAAGGGTGCTGCTACCACCACCCTCCTTATTTCATTCATTTATTCTCACGCCTGCTTCGCGATTCAGACAAGTTATCTGACGAAGTGAGCTCTCCTCTCAATGACTCCTGTGATTTTATAAATATTTGGGAACCTGCGATGATAAACGTTATTTGTATAAATTTAACAATAACATTTAAAGAGTATTATATAACGTCTCTTTATTTCCATCGATTTTTCACAATGTATTTAAACAATTACAAGGATAGAAAGGGATTGGAAATAAATATACATATCAGCATTTTTGTAAATAATATTTATATGAATAAGATTTACTTTTAAAACCGACACTGTTTCAATGTTTACAAACTTCCGGAATTATTAAATATTGAAATAAACAATATAATAAACTGAATAAATTTCTACTAAACCGAGTAATAAATAAGTTGTAATAATAGATAATTCATTACAACTAAAATAATATTTATTACAACTAAATTCCCTCTGTGTTGTGACCTTTTACCTACATTTTATTGAAATCTAATTATTTTAAATTTGTTAAAAACAAATATAAAACTATTAATTTATACCCTTTTTTTATTACATCATATTACACTGTACAATCATATAAATGGTATTAATAGAAGATGATTTTTATCCAATTATTTTGATATTCATTTATACAATTAGTACATAATTTAATTTAAATGTTTTAATATATTGATGTGTTTTTAAATGTGTATTTTTTTTTTTAATAAAAATAATCACTCTGTATATCGATGAATGGTATACAAGTATACATACTTAGGTTACAAGTTAGATGTTCATTAAACTTTGAGCTACTACTCATACAAAAGAAATTCTGTTTATTTCAACAAATTTACTGTTTAAGTAAATCTTGCACTTAAATATTACATTATTTTGTTCTTAAAAATCTAGTAATTTATGAAATGTTCGTTTCGTTATTAACAATGTTAAAACGCGTTTGAGATTTTTGTCTGTGTTTTGAATTTGAGAGAAAACAATAACTGTAAAGTTTTTCAATTGTTTAATTCTATTATAACTTAATCACATAAAAAAATGTACAATGAATGTATGACTTTATTCTATACCTTACATTAGACAACTCTTCTGACCTCAAAGAATCTTTTTAAGTAGAAAATTTGTCCTATTGTCATACAAACCAAAATCATAGCTTCAAAGCACGCCCACATTACTACACGGAAATTTGTGCTTTCACTGATTGCTCTATGATTTCTATCGCGTACCTGATAACAAAAAATCAATTTTATCCAAAATTTTTAACAAATACATAAACATGTATTAATTACAAGAAGAAAACCACTAATTACATGCATATATTCTTGTTCGTTCTTCACTCCCCATAAACTCGTACTTAATTCTTTAATCATATCGTCTATTTTATTATGATTTGCATCTTCTCCACCTTTGCCATCTGATGTTTGTTCTATAGGCTTTTGATTCTCACCAATGTCCATATTGAACATAACAACTTTCGGTGTCATACTGCTTTTTTGATTACCAAAACAATATGTATAAACACCAGGAAGATGCGCAGCGAATGTATATTTACCACTGCTTTCTTGATCACCTTGATAAATTATTTTTCCATCAGGTCCAATTATTTTTACATCTATATCTAAAAATCCACCTTCTGCTATTTCAAATGTGAGACCTATCAACAATATAAATTCATATACATATTATATTTAATATACAGATATACAAATACTTCATAATAACATTGTTACTTTCTTACAATCTTATTACATACATGTTTAATTAACTTGAAAGTATCAAACATTCAAGTTAGCATATGGTACATGTTAATCAATTAAATAATGTAAAGTACATTAGAAAGATAATTATAGGTTCATTGCCAATGTTTCTATTAATAAAGAATTTAATAGTAAATATCATAGAATATACTTTATTTGTTCATAATCAAAATACTTGTTAATTAATGCTTACTCATTTAACAACTTAAGAAGTAATTTGCTGAATTCAATGTATTTCATTTATTGAAATGCTCATTACAACTTAATAACAAGTTTATTTTAGTCAATAACTAAATAGATATCATAAAAGCATTATTTATAAGATATTTTGTTACTTTCAAAGTTTACGATAGACATATGACTATTGAACAAAAACTTCTTCATTAAGTCCTACAAATGTTTATGTTGCATCGCTCTGTGTTCTAAACTCACTGCGAATAAGATGTTTAAGTGTTACAATATATCTAAATTTAATGAAAATTATAACAATAATGACAAAGAAACTATTTGTTCTAAGTATGCCTTTTAAAATAAATAACTGCTCAAATCAAGACTTAATCTAAAATATAGGAACAAGTTTGTTGAAGTAATAAATAATTCTTTAAAAATTAAAGTTCGTTATATTAAATGATATTTAAAAATCCGCGCAAGAAGAAACTAACCCATTTTTGTGCCAGCTTCCACATTGTCAAAGAAACATTCTTCAGCATGTGCATCCACAGTAATGAAATAGCAAGTTGCACTTGAGCTCAAATAAATTAAGAACAAACACGAAATAAGCCACCTCATTTTATTAAATTACAATGCGAACCAATTAAAAACAACATACACTCTTTCCTTCTTCTGCCACTTCACAGTGGCATGTTACTACAACAGCGCCACGTATGCACTTTGCCGTAGAATTATTGGCGACAATAGATGCGAAACCTATCTTTTAATTTCATAAATGATTGCAAAATTCAATTACGACATATACATATATATTTATATCATTACTAATCAAATGTTGCTAGTAACAATTGCGTTAGCTATATATATATTGCGTGATGTAGTAAATTCTAGTTATAACTTATTCAAATAAAGCTAAGTGTTACATAAACGAATAAAAATAAGCGGTATACATAATATTACATAGTAATTCTAACAAGTTTAGTGCAAATTGATGATTAATAAACTCAACAGATAAGGTTTTATGTAACTGTATAATTATAATAGTTCCATTAAAGAGTTGTTTTATTTTATAACAAGGTAAATACAAATTTAAATTTATCCTAAAGTGTTTAATAAATTAGCATATATTAACACATTATATTTATATTATAAACTACAGTAAGTTTTATTTATATAAAAATACAAATTTTTCTCGTAAGTTTTTCCCTCTTATATTCTTTCAGTGTTCTTCCTTTCTCTCTTGTTTTAACTTCTTCTTCGTTGTGTCTTTTCAATGTTTCTTCGTGTATTTTCCTTTATTACTCTCTCTTATTTGTATTACTCTTTAAATTTTTATTTCATTCCCTTATGTGCCTTATTTTTCTTCACTTCAGGCTAGAGGGCGTTCCTATCTCTCCAACTTTTAGGTTATATTCTTCACAATTCCTTTATTTTCTTGTTACATACTGTTCATTAATTTATTCTTTAACTTACATTTTTTAGTTTTAGCCTATTTTAAACTAATCTATTATCTTATACCTAAGTTTTAATGTTTTCTAATTCAAATATTTATACTTTTTCCAAGGAAAGATCATACTTGTCATGCAAGTTTTCAATACTAAAAGCAATGCGCATGCGCTCTTATAATGCCGAGTATGTATACCTGGTGATTCAAATTTTCAAAATTTCAAATTAAATCCTCAAATTTTCGACTTTCCCAATACACAAACGATTAAATTTCCAAATTTTTTCATGTTTATTCGATACCTCTTCAAGTCGTATATTTTAGTTACAGTGTGTATGGCCGGCAAAGTAATAAATATATGATGGCGAGAGAGGTGGGGAACCTTCTGAAATTAACTGAGTTGCGCAAATTGATTATGATCTCTCGTTGAACAGAGTATAACAGTTTTTTCATCAGAAACACTGAAAAACACACTCACTTTATCTCAAATGCGCCATCTTCGCTCATTAAATCATAATAAATGAAACCGCTATATTGGAAATTGAAAACAGTGTTTTTGAATGAATAGCAAATACACGTATAAATAAATATATTTTAATACAATGTTTTCGAACAAATGTTGCATTGAACTTTGAACTATGATTTATGTAATACATATTTCATATTCGTGTTCAAAATTGTAACATTAATTCAAAATATATTATTACCAGACATATTTATTTGTGGTTCATGGTTTATCAAAATATAACGAAGCAATATTTTCAGAGACAGCTAAAATGTTGTAGAAATTTTAAAGTATGTGACTGAAAATTATAATAATAAATCATTCATACATAAAATACAAGAAATATGAGTGGTATCTGCAACCGATATTTAGTAACATCAGGAAATGTCTTCCTACATCATCGAAAAAAAGACTTTATTACTTCATTTTTTGCACCTTACGTATTTTCCAAACAAATACGTAACAATTTTACTTCGTATGTGCCATATCAATAAACACACGCATCTGCCATTTATTTAAATGTTTTAATCAATTACTATTTTTCAAGTGTGATACCAGTAAAACTGGCATATATTTCCTATGAATCAATGAATGGAAACAAAAATGCTTCTAAACAACCTGTTATAGTAATGCATGGCCTTTTCGGTTCTAAAAATAATTGGAATTCATTATCAAAAGCAATTCATCAGCAAACAGATCGTAAGGTAGATACCCGGATTTTATGTTTTATGAGGAATACTTGAAATGAATTTATAGGTGATCACTATAGATGCAAGGAACCATGGAGATTCCCCACATTCTACAGAAATGTCATACAGTCATATGGCCAAAGATGTAGTTCAACTTATGAATGATTTAGGATTTTCAAAAGCTACACTGATAGGACATAGTATGGGAGGTTCTGCAGCAATGTATGTAGCTTTACATTATCCACAATTAGTTGAAAAATTAGTAGTAGTAGATATGTCTCCAGTGAGGGCTAGTCCTCAGCTTATGGAAATGGAAAAAATATTTAAAGCAATGCGCACAGTAAACCTAGATGAGATTACAACACTTACGAAAGCTCGTAATGCGGCAAGAGAGCAACTTGCAGCTACCATTAAATCTTTAAGTCTACGTCAGGTAAGAATTTTTTTCTGCTTAACATAAATTATTCAAATATATAAGTATCCTTTGTTTGAACTAATAAATTTCATTACAGTTTTTAATAATGAATTTAGTAGAAGCAGATGTTGGAAAATTCAAATGGCGGGTTAATTTACCTGTACTAGAACAAAATTTTGCGAAACATATAGCTGTATTTCCAACTATAGGATCAAAAGCCTACAATGGACCAACATTATTTATAGGAGGTTCTAAAAGTGATTATATAAGAGTACAAGATCATGACAAAATAAAGCAACTGTTCCCTAATGCTGAAATTTTGTATATAAATGGTGCTAATCATTGGGTTCATGTAGACAAGCCATCAGAATTTCTAAAGATTACTACTAACTTCATTAAATGATCGTAATTTATTGTCATCTTAAATGTAAAAAAAATACACAGCGAGTTTTGTAAATATATATACATATATATTTGTGAAATGTGTAACATTACATATAAAATAAGAAAGAAATAGCAAAAGAAAATATAATTGTACACAGTGTAAACAAATTGCGTTTTCCGTGCTTATCATGAATTTACAAACTGTAACATTTTTTTAGTCTCTTATTTTGTTGTTTCCATAAAAAATACATATTTCATATCTTCTCATTCAAAAAACATTTTATCAATATTAGAAAACAATTATGAAGAAAGCAATACTTGAATGCTTGAAAAATAAAATCTTTGGAGCATATTTAATCATTGTAACACAATATCCTTGTTTAATTATTATCTTCAATACTGACATGTTTAATAAAATATATAAATGCAGTTAAAAGCATTTAAAAAGTTGTATATAATATAACTTTATATTTAACACTAAAACTACCGGCATATAATGCAAACTTATTTTTAAATTGAGAACAAAGTAGAAAAATAAATAAATAAAATATAAATCAGTATATGTATTAATTCATTATCTCGATAAAAATGAACATATAATTTAGCAAAAACCTGCTAACAAATTTTATAATTAAAAATAAGAAATCTAAGGACTAGACATTGCTTAATTAATTTGGTAGTTTTAATGTTAAACACTAACATAGAACTTTAAAGAAATTGCAACTATAACTAAAAGGAAAGTTAAATAAGCTAAATATTTGCTACTATTATCACAATCATTTTTCAATGTGCAAATTTTCTACTAATTTCACCTACTAAAGTACATCATGTGTGTGTCCACCATTGTATGCATAATCTGCTTTATTGTGCATTACCAATTGATTGTCCACAAAATAAAATGAATCTGAGCGAGTTTCAAATGGATTTGCAATCATTTCAGAGACTGTAAAATCATTTTTAATACTTATATAATAAGAATCTAATGTTATAACTATTGAACATTATAAATCATTGAATAATCATTAATTGCTTACCCAAATCAGCAGGCAAGGTCGGAAATTCGTAAATATGTTCGCAAGTATTCTTACTATTCGGTATACAAAATCCAAACTGAAAGTCAAAAGTTTTTAACAATCTATCCCGGAAAAAGTGACGTTCAATCATACGAAAGTTATTCACTGGCTTAGAACCGACAAGAAACTCAATCGTAGCTCCAACAGTCTTCAGTTTAAGAAACTGAGGTGTAAATTGATAACGTACAAAGCGACCAGTGTTAGCATCCTCACAACCAGATTCTTCACAATCTGGTTCAATATCTTGATTAAGATCAGATTCTAAAATGTGAATCACAATGTTGCATCTTTTACCTTACACCTTTTACCATAATCAATGAATTATAATAACTGCAACTAACCAGTAGCTGGTGGTTTTGTAATTTCAAATAATATTGCTCCTGTTTCTAAATCCCTAATTTGGAATCGTGTAAAATCTATATCATAAATATTTGCTTCGGGAGAGCATAAATATTCTGAAATGGATACAAATATTTAATTATTTATTATTTTTTTGTTACTTATCACTATGTTAAAAATATATTGTTATGACTTCAGCCCTTAATAAATGAGCAAGTGGAAGCATATATTGCATTGATTATCGTAAATTAAGTCTCACTTTTTAACTACGAAGTCGAAATTAAATATTAATTTATAAATCATTATCTTACTATCAGTAATTGTAGGCAAATGTAGCACCATTTCTGGGGTTATTAAAGTTTCTTCAATATTTCCATTATCGGCATTTTCCTGATCTGTCGACGGTGTAAATGAAACAATAGCTTCATTTGATTTATTTTCACTGTCGACACTCATAATTTAAGCGTAATTAGACAATAAATAGACGATTAATTTATCAGCCAAATATAAATATCACATGTAACAATTTCGAAGTATCGGATATAAAATGATGTTCATTGAATATTATTAAATAAATTTCCACATATGTTACAAAATTTTATCCGATATTTTCAACAGTAAAAATATCTATGTAATTGATGTTATTTCCATTGTATACATTTTGTGACATTTCTTAGGACCACGTAGGAAATAATATCAATCGTAAATAACCTTAAATTATACAAGATTTAGAAGAACAACTCTATAGCTTATCTACAATACTAACAAAAAGTTACTAGATGTTTTTTATAACTAGAATTTTAAATAATCATTTTGTATACATTGCTATTTACTTGATAAGTAAGAACTAATACATGAAAATATCTTAGTTTTTTACACGTCATTACTAAATTTAATTAGATACTTTCATAAAAATTGATTTGAAAATTTTTTTACATATTCAGTATTCTTTCATATCTTGCACCATTCAATGTTTATTTTGGTCAGGTCAGTTGACAGTGTTGTGAACCTAACCTCAGCTTTATGGAATCTGTTACGCTCTACATACTAATGAAGATTGTCATATACGATCAATTATTTCCTTTGAATCCTTTTATAGATTAATTGTGTCACTGGTGGCGATTAAGAATAGCTGAATTTCTTTAATTTCATCGTTATTTTGTGTGTGTGATACACAAATGACCATGTCTAATCAGTCACAAACATCTAACGAACCTTACCGTGAATTAGGTGAATTACATGGTTCTGAATTGAATATCAATTCAGAAAGTATATCAAGATGTAATAGAAATTTTGGAAATTGTGTTGAACATTCAATGGAACTGTCATCTGTAGTAATCCCAGATGGTAAATTATTTTTATAAAATACATGTTGATACAAATCAATTGAAATTACATAAATATGAAAACTATTCTAATATTTCTTAACAATATTGCTCACAATTTTTATGTACAGGGTAATCTGCTTAAACTTGTCTATAAAGGAGTGGGTAACTGTAAGTTGTGTAAATATGTTATTATGCATGGAAATATAACATTGATAACAGTAGGAATGCTTTGATTTATACTCGTTATAAATGGCAAATTTTCTTTGCAGAATTCTTAATACAGTGGTCTTTATGTTTACTTGGGTATGGATAAAAAATTACTAATTATTTTATATAGTGTTGTCTTGAAAAGTAACCGTAGCTTCTGACTAAAAATGAAAAATTTTACATACAGAATACATGTCTCTTCTTCATTACTTTGTCTTACTAAAAATAAGTAAGGATAATGATAGCTAATGTTTAAGATAGAATCTTGGTCACCTTTTCAGATAATACTACAAGTGCATGTAAAATAAAGAAGAAATACATGAAATACTTATTTCTATATACTACTGTATAATATAATTTTAATTAACAATTAGACAATTGCACAGTAATATTGTTGTTAATGCAAAGCTATGAATTCTATAAACTTTGAACTCTGTAACTCTAAATGAGCTTGAAATATTATTGCACTATTATAGAATATATATATTATCATATATATATTCAATCGCTTTGGCATCTAGTTAACACAAAAAGATATTTATACCAATCTTTAATTCCAAACTAAAAATTTGTATATTCATGGGATTGGCATAAGAAAAATGATATTGTATTGATATTTTGTTCCTGAATTTTATTTTTTATTAAATTAATTTATTAAAAATATTTGATATATTCAATATATATTTATCTCATGAAATTTTGTAAATAATTTTTAATAGTTTCTCCTTTATTTTTAATTTAAAATTTGATATTAATAATTAAACACATTATAAAGTATACATAGCTGGTTCGTTTTAAAATTTAATATCTCTTTTAATGTTAATTGACAGATACATTTACTGTAATCCAAGCAATCAATGCATTAGGATTTGGTAAATTTCAAGTTAAATTGTCTTTATTTACGGGACTCTGCTGGATGGTAGACAGTATGGAAATAACAATATTAAGTATTTTAAGTCCATCACTACATTGTGAATGGGGTATAACTAGATATCAGCAAGCTTTAACAACTACGGTACTTTTATTTAATAAACCAGTTATTATCCACAGAATCTGTACAAAAAGTTCAATGTAATACATTGTTGGAATTATTTTAGGTTGTTTTTTTAGGTATGATGTTAAGCTCTACATTTTGGACTAATTTAAGTGATAGATATGGTAGCAAACAGTCATTGACTTTATGTGCAGTATTATTGCTTTACTATGCTTTTTTAAGTGCCTTTGCACCGAATTTTCTTTGGATCTTATTGCTTAGAGGATTAGTTGGTTTTGCTATTGGTTGTGTACCACAATCGTAAGTATTTGGTAAGTCCCATAACCAGCAAAACTAGTATTTTTAAACTAACTTCAAGTAACATCAGGCCTTTAATATTTTAGAGTAACACTGTATGCAGAATTTCTACCAGCAAAACAAAGAGCTAAATGTGTCATTTTATTAGATGTAAGTATAGTTATAAGTAAATTTAAATAATATATTTCCTATATATGAAATAATTCCTTTTGTTATAGTGCTTTTGGGCACTTGGTGCCTGTTTTGAGGTAGCAATAGCATTAGTAGTAATGCCAACCTTTGGTTGGAGATGGCTTCTCATTTTATCCACAATACCACTTCTTGTATTTGCTATTATCACTCCAGTAAGTAATCTAAAGGAATAATACGGTCAAAATTATACACTCCTCTCATAATATGTTTTAATAGTGGTTGCCAGAATCTACAATATTTGATATGACAAGTGGCAGAATGGACAAAGCTGTTTCAACTTTGGAACGGGTAGCAAGAGAAAATAAAAAACCTTTACCGCCGGGAAGATTGGTTATGGATCGCTTTTACCAAGTTAATCATGGTAAATTAAAAGACGTCTTAAGTAAAGAAATGTGTAGAACATCTACCTTACTTTGGCTTGTATGGTAAATGTTTTAATTTCATTTATATTTTTCTCAGTTATATGATTGTATTGTTATGTATTAACATGCATAAATAATGGTAAGACTATTTTTAGGATGAGTACAGCGTTTTGTTATTATGGTGTAGTACTAATGACTACAGAACTATTCCATACATCATCTGAGCAATGTAGCTCTTGGGAAAACAAGAAAGAAGATACTTGTCAATTAGACTGTAGTTTGGAACGTAGTGACTATATTGACCTTCTCTGGACAACGTTAGCCGAATTTCCGGGAATTTTTTCCACTATTTTTGCAATTGAAAAAATTGGTAGAAAAAAGACAATGGCGTTTCAGCTAGTAATGTTTGCCGTGTTAATTTGTTTTTTAGGCAGAGCTTGTTTATTAAGTAGAGTAGTATTGACGCTTGCAATTTTTCTAGCTCGAGGTTTAATTGCTGGCGTGTTTCAAGCAGCTTATGTATATACTCCGGAAGTATATCCGACACATTTGCGTAGTATCGGTGTTAGTACTTGCAGCGCTATGGCTAGAATTGGTGCAATGGTTACACCATACATAGCACAAGTATTTCTTCAGTGGTCTATCACTGGAGCAATGACAATTTATGCTATAGCAGCATTATGTGCTGCTGCAGCTACTCTCGCTTTACCTGTTGAAATGAAAAGTCAATCAACAAATGATTCGTCTAACGAAACAAGATAAGATAAATTTGTTTTGTTTTTATTTTTCACTGATATTGTTGAAGTTGTTTAGAAAAAATATATATTTTCTTCGATATAATGGTAGTTTATCAGTGCATCGTTGTTGAAATACTATTATATAATAAAACAAATCTTATATTCGTTGATATTCATTTATTTCAGCTTTTTACAATCGTATAATTACATGTATACTTAATTAACATTTTATCGTTTGTTTTTTATTAATTTTACCGCATAAAATAATCGAATAATCGACTCTACATATCACATCATAAAGTATTCAACAGAGATTTACTGCCGTTCGATAGTTATGTTAAATATAGATAATAATAATAATAGATTTTGACCTTTTGAGTGCTATAAATTCATATATACATTTCTAGAATATCGTTGTAACAGTCTATAAATTTATGCACGTGTTCAATACAAGCATTAATATAAATTCAAGATGCGTGTTTAAACACTGTTTAATTTAGCTTAAATAAAAAAAATATTTTATCTATAGTGGGCATTAAATTTAAAAAGATTTCATACTCAAAGGGTTAAAATATATGTATATATAAGAAATGTACAAAGACTGATACAGAATGTTAATTATTATACAACAAAAGTGCCAAAATGCACAAATGTGCAAAATTAATGTATACACATGATAAATTATATTTTTTACATATTTTGATATTATATGAATAACAAGGCAGATAAAGCCACAACATTAACTTTATTATTTTAAGCATAAATACAGATAAACAATATTATCTTAAACTATTCACATGATTTTTATCTTCTCAATAAAACTAATAAATATGCACGAAAAAATATTTAAAAAATTATTAACCCACAATGATTTTCATGTTGTAAAATCTAAAATAAATCTAAAACAAACTATTGTAGAATACAAAAATTGTTATCTGTCAATAAATTCATTACAATTTAACCAAGAATATGTGAAGCTCTTTTTAAAATAAATGCTTGAAATATATCTCAAACAACAGTAAATAATGTAACACTTACAGATATTGGAAGTATTTCAATGATTTCTAAAATCTTGTATGTATCTTTTGTGATTCATTTTTTTTTAATTTTATACCCGATTGATAATTACAACGAATATGACCGTTTAACAGCATTTAGATATTATATAAATTCGATTATTAAAAAGAAAATATATTTCGCTATAAAATTCCTTCTCTTTTATCCCCTTTAATATGTATAATTATGATTTAAATAGGTTAAAAACTATAATTCGCACGAAAAGTAATTTCAAACAGGCTGAATAAGTGCTAATAATTCTTCTTTCAAATACCCCGCAGATTCGGTATCTGCTGTATGTTGCCAGAAAAATACCAGAAGAGCAGCAGGAAATAATTCCAATTCCAGTAACGTTTT
Source organism: Megachile lagopoda (assembly GCA_036983795.1). Taxonomy (NCBI): domain Eukaryota; kingdom Metazoa; phylum Arthropoda; class Insecta; order Hymenoptera; family Megachilidae; genus Megachile; species Megachile lagopoda. The sequence goes on from CM072793.1 coordinate 5,210,027, forward strand.
ATCAAAGGAATCTTCGTTAAACGTTGGTCCAGCTAACTTTTTTAAACAGAATGGTCTGTTTGCTTTTATCAAATTCTCACTGACAAAATTAACTACATTCTGAAATTTTTCGTGGACTAAGAACGTCCCTTGTAGGATAAGATCATCTGGAAACTTTATACGAATCAACGAATACTTATACTTTCTAAGCCTTTGTTTTTCGTCTCTTTCTCTCATAGCTTTTGTTCTCAACATTTGGTCTTTTTCAACAGCCTCAGTTCTATTAATATTATCAAGATTATTAAATACTTTATATTTTATTTGTGATAAATAATTTAACATAAATATATTTACCGAAGTTGCTGTTCTCTTTTTATTTCCTCGGGAGTTAGATTGTAGAAATTTGGTGGAAGTTCGGTCCTTTTACTTGCTTGTGTAGGTAATAAAACTTGAAGATTTCTATCCAATTCAAGTGGAATGATTTCTGCATTTTTCAGAGCATCAGCTAGTTTTTCAACATTTTCAAGATTACAATTTTCTGGACTCCAAACTAAGAAATCTTCTTCAACATCATTATGTTGTATTTTTTTTGGCCAAAAACCAGCAGCATTTAAAAAATCTACAGCACCTTCAATTGGCAGTACTTTATCCTTGAAAATATTAATTTTATGTTTAATATTTTTCATTAAAAATTTTATCTATAAATAAACAAATTAATAAAATAAAATATTACTTGGAATATTCGATTATGTATTCTAATTTTTCTGTATTTTTCTTCTTCTGGATTTTTTATAATATTATCTAAATATTTTCCAAGAGTTTCAACGCAGCTGTCAATTTTTTCTTTACCAGTATTGCAATTCTGTATAATTAAGCAAGCTGTTAGCCCTGGTTCTTCTCCTTGTAATTGTTCGTACAAAAATTCTCTAATCTTTTTCTTCCACTCCTCTTGTGATAATATTTCATTTGATAAATACGGGCATTGGAAATATACATTAGAAACAGCTAACAATGAACTATCTTTAACTGTATCTTTAGTTTCTTCTTTCGATTGTGTCTTATTTTTTTGTATTTCTTCCTGTGCTTTCTTTTCTTTATCTAATTCTCGTTTCACCTGTGCTTTAATAGCTGCATATGACCTACAAGCAATATAGTTATACATTATATTCTTTGTTATTTAAATTTATTCAATTTAAAAATATAAAAAATTAATATTGCTTTTAGAAGTAACTTACGTGTTAAATTTAGCTGCTGTGTTACTCTCTTTTGCTTGTAGTCTGGCCAAAGCTGCTTGACCAGCTGTTTTAGCTTCATTTGTAGGTTCTACTCTTTTTATGGGTTCTACTATCCGAACAGATGCACCAATATTACTTGAATCTGTTAACCTACATAACAAAATATTGAATTCAATATGTGTTATATGATTTAAATTGTTTACATTCTATATAGAAAATAATTAATCAATTAAAATTAGTAATTAAAAAGTTTCAATATATGCAAAAAAATTTACTTGTATCCTTTTCCTGCGTTCATAAATTTTACATCTGCCTTTTTCTTTTGAAAGAAAGATTTGATTTTTTCTGTCATGTTTATTTATTAGTTCAGTATCGTGATACGTTGTAACAGATGAATCATCAAGATTTCTTTGTTAATTTTTTTATTGCAAATATGTTTTACTTTATAAAACCTATGAAATAAAAATAAATAAAATTATATGTACGCCTTTAATATATGTTAAATAAATATACTTACACTTGCAATTATTGTGTTCAATTTAATTATTAGATAACAATTATTCTCCAGATGAAGAGTCAAAATCTTCTGCTACAGATTCTGAAAAAGTTATAATATTTACTGATCCCTTCTATTCCAAAAATTAATTTTTAATTTTGCATGTAATTAACAAACATCTGTTAGAGTATATCTTAATATGAAATGTACAAAGATTATAATAAATATGGTAAGAAGATATAAATATAGATATAAGCAAATATATATTATATTTCACTGTCATTCTTAATATTGGTACTAAAAATAAACATTCTGTGTATTTACAACAATAAAATATTATAAATGCTTTATATAATTTGTGTCAGAGTTTAAATGTAAACATATATATAAGTGAAAATATAAATTTCTTACTTGGTTCCATAAATTGCGTGGAAATTCTAGGGCCGTAAATATGCCAAGCAATTAAAAGCAGTGCTACGATACTAACAAACGTGAATAAGAAAATCTTCAACAGTTGCAACTGAAAGTCATCAAACGCTAATAAAGCAATAAATTCGTGAAAAAACCCAGATAATTTTTGTTGAAATTCATTATTAACGATGGTATCGGTCGAATGTAACGTTAACTCAAACGTTGTGGATAGTAAGTTGACTAAATCATGTGTAAGTTTATTGATTGTTTCCACCAAATTTCCTACCCAAGACCACAAATTTTCATGTATACTGGTCATCACATGTGAAAAACTCTTAATTGAATATGAGTAAAAGCACTCTTTGTGTATCACTTTCTTATGTCACATCGCCACTTCATCATTCGATAGTTCAACTGTTCGAATTATTGCAATGTTGAGAGACAAAGTTTCAAAATGCAATGAAACTTCACTATTGAAAAAACTCCTAAACTTTAACAAATATTACTAGATTCTCTATCTTATGCTGGGTCTGCACTGGACGAATATAGAGCAGCAAATATATATAGATATTTGTCTTGTTAGTTTATTAGACTAGCAATAACATGTATTTTCCTGTGGTTGTTTGCATTTATCCGCTCTGCACAGATTTACAATAACATACTATACAGATTATAATGTCTATAACACTCATTACGCTAATATAAATATAGAGTGTTCTCCGTTTGAACACTAAAATATACTTCGTAGTGTATCCACCAGGGGTGTTAGTGATTTTATTATTTGGTGTAGATCTATGTCATATACTAACAGTGTTTGTTACTGTTTGTGTGTATGAACAAGAAATTGCTAGGAATATAAGATGTAAAATCTGAATTGTATAATAATAAAATTTAATATCATAATTGATTCTTCTGTAACAATGGGCGGCGGAGATTTGGTAAGTCAATGTGTAATTTTATATTAAAAATATGTTTTTTCATAAATACAACCATATATAGATTGATACATGTACACATTATGAAGAATATATATTCAATAGAATTAAATATTTGTTAAGGTAGAATTTAAAAAAATCATGGCATCCGTCTACTATGAAAAATATAGAGAAGGTATGGAAAGCGGAGCAACAACAACATCAGGAAAAGAAAAAAATAGCAGAATTAAAGAAAGAATTAGAAATTGAGAAAGACAGAGAGGACATGAAAAAGTATGCAATGGAACAGGGTGTAATAGAAAAAAAGGATGACAAAAAATTAGATTGGATGTACAAAGGACCAAATCAATTAGTTAATAGAGAAGAGTATTTACTTGGACGTCCAATTGATAAATCTTTTGAGCAATTAGCCCAAGCAGAAAAAGAAGTAAACCAGGCTAAAAATCACGTTGAACATGGTAAGTTATACTGTTAACTTTATATGTACAGTCTGTCTGACAGGAGCATGTACAATAAAATGGCTTTGATGGACTGATTGTACATATAATGATTGATAAATTAATATATATTTTTATTTTATGCTTCATGTGTCTGTAATTTCAGAATGTATTCCACCATCATTGCGTTTCTTTTCTGGAAACGAACAAGTTGACTTAGCCAGAAAGATGCAAGAAGATCCTTTATATGCTATAAAGAAAAAAGAAATGGAAACAAGGAGTCAGCTATTGAAAAATCCTGTTAAATTAAAACAACTGAGGCAGTTGGTAAATAACAATATCAGTTAATCATGAAAGTTATTGTATGTATATTAATTACATGTTACTAATTAATTATTGATTAATGTTTAGCTGGAACAGCAATCAAAGAAAAATAAAAATGAAAAGAAACCGAAGAAGAAGAAAAAACATAAACACTCTGCAGATAGTGATGATGAATCACAATTGGACATGTTACTAGTTACTAAATACAAACAATTAAAAGAAAGGATTAATGATAAAGACTTAATAAAATCTATGAAAAAAGTGAAACATAAACGAAAAAAGAAAAACAAACATGATTCCACTGATGAATCAGAAAGTAGTGGTGAAGAAAATTCAAATGATGAAGATGTAAAAAAACACAAACCAAAAGCAAGCAAAAGTAGAGAAGATACTGAAACTTGGAAACATGGTAAAGACAAGTATGATGTTGATAAAAAGGAAAGTAATAAACAAATATCTAAAAAACGTATTAGAAGTCGTAGTTCAAGTACGGAAAGTAATAGCAATTCAGTTCATAAAAGAAGAAATAATGCACATAGAAAAGACACAAATAAAACTGAAAACAAAAATTTTCATTCAAGAAGTCCACGAAGTAGGGAACACAGTTCTCATAGAAACAAATATAGTCACAGAAGCAGAATTGAAGATAAATATACATCAAATAAATTACATCAAAAGGAAATAACGCATTCTAAATCACTTACTGATACAGTTCAAAAAAATTCAAAAGAAGAAAATTCAAACAAAGATAGATGGAATTCCAAGAAGAAACACACTCTTACAGAAGAAGAGAAAGAGAAACGTAGGCAAGAAATGATAGCAAATGCAACATGGAGAGATAAAGAACTAGAGCGAAATGTTAAAAAATATCGTGAGGAAGAAAAGAAAGAAATTGATAGTAGTAAAGTATACAATCAAGACTTTGTTAGGAAGCAGTTGGCAGTTGCTGCAGAAGTTGGCACCGTTGCATCTAGAATTAAAGCTAATATAAATAACATACAACGATCTGGCAGAGCAATGGATACAAACTTCGCTAAAAGATAATTTTAAATAACAATTAAATGTGTACAGTTGTGTAAAAGTTAATTCAGATTTTTGTATAAAGTAGTACAGGATTGCAAGTGTTAAATATTAAGAAATATATTTTTTAACATAGAATAGTGTACTTTATCAATATAAAAATACACATTTTTAGATAGATTTATCATTCTTTGCAATTTCGATGGTTTATTTATATAAAAAAAACTTTTTTATCGGAAAAAATATACGTATATTTAAAAATGCAACAATACATTTGTATAAATATAATTTTATTTACAAACAATGCACTATTTTAATAAACAACTACTATATATTACGCAATTTTACAAGTTTCACTATTTTCAATTGCATCATTAATGTCATTTATACTTGCAAAACATCCTCCAGTGAGTACATTATTAACTATAGCCCTGGCAAGATATCCCGTAGTTATTGAATAATGAGTAGAAAAAAATAAGGATTGATCAGCTGTTCTTTCTAAATTATTATCCTAAAACAAATTTTTATACCTATAGCCACTAATACGAGTATAATTCATAATCACAGATAATATATATTTAATTGTAGATTTACCTTACAGAACATGAAGAAAGCGTCTTCAACAAGTTTATTAAGATTCAATTGTTTCTGAAAACTTAATTCTGGATTTCTGAGTAAAATTGTTGACACAATGGTAAGTAACTGCAAACAGAAAGATTTTTAAATTTAAAAGTATCTACATTTAAAAATTTAATATACTATGAGAACCGATATGATTCCAAAAAAATTATAAAATTTCGGAATTTTATATACTTATATAAATAGGTAAATACCTCTACAATAATTTGACGATACTCAGGTAATTGTATGTGATGGAGCAAAGATTCCACAAGTAAAGCAAATGTAAGTTCTGAACGGGTCATATTAGAAAGAGTAGGTTGCTGAGGCAATACTTGTTCATTAACGCAAATACCGCCTGGACAACGTATCAAAACTTCCCAAACATGATTATAAAAATGTGAAGGTACTCTGCATAAGCATCCTTCAATTTTTCTACGCCCTAATACTGTAAGTCTATTACAAAATAGTATATATATTAATTTATATAACATTTATTAATTAATTAGTATCATATATATGACAAGTATTAAATCAACATACTTTTCATCATTAGCCCAATTTTTAACCGTCAATACTTTAATAAGAAATCGACGAATTTCAAAAGGACTATAATTTTCAATGGGTTTGGAGCTTTTAACGACCATTTGCAAATAAAGTTTTATTGCTTCTAACACCCACCTAGAAATGTAAATAATATTTAATATAGTATTTTAAGATATTAATACTGTTTATCAAGTTAGATATTATGTACCCAATACGAATTTTTAATATTCCTTTAAACATTTCTGGATTTGTTCCAATCAGTCTACCACAATACAATAAAACTTCTTGCTGAAGTACTGCGTGTACTACATTATGTGGTTGAATTGTAGAATACATAACTGACTGAATTTCTGCAGGTGTCATTGGTTTATCAAAAACTGTTTCTTCTTGTCCAATGACTCCAACTGTAATCTATATTAATCATGGTATTAATGATGATAAAAGTATTTCAATATTTTTTGAAACTTATAAATGTTTAATTAGTAATTTAATGAAACTACCTGCTTCCCCTTAACAAGGACACCCGTTATAAAAGGGCTAATACTATCGACAGTATGATTTAATAAACTACTACAGTAACGGACAACCATCCAATATCTGAGGCAGCCTGCTTGTTGATATAAAGTTCGCAAGTAGTCACCAACTAGAATAACATTTTGAATGAAATAAAACTAATTGAATATCATAATATCTATATACTGTTTCTAAGTCAATACCTGTCATTCCATTAATTTCATAATTAATACCCTCACGTCTCAACAAAATACCATAAAGTTGACATAAACTATAAAGATTTTTATTATTGCGGATTTCGTTTAATATATTATATAGTGGTTCATTCATATAATGCTGAAATATAAAATAATTAATATGGACGAAAAAATAAATTCGTATTTACTTGCAGATACTTACAGAATAATTGTCTACATTTTCAGTATAAGTTAAAGCTTTAGGTACATCCGTAAGACTTTGATATCCAATATAATCATGCTCTAATTGTTTAAACTGTCTGAGCTCAAGATCTGTTTCTATCGTATTTATAAAGTCCAAATGTTCTATCAAATAAATAATTAAGTGTGAATATTGAGTAGATATCAGCAGATAAAACTGAGAAATGCTAATTACCAATACATGAAGATGAAATAAGATTTTGCAATCTACCAATTCGTACTTTTGTTTTATCGCAATATCCTTTCTTTAACATAGCAAAAAGATCAAGCATTTCTTTAAATTGTGGATCCCTAGAATAAATGGAACTGTTAGTAATTTATAAATAAAGCAAGCATTTATTGCAGTTTAACTACAGATTAATAAACACCTCATATGTTCTTCTCGTATTAGAAGACATACAGTAGGTCGACCGGAAAGTCGCCAATATTTGCCTACGAACTGAAGCTCAGTTTTTATATCATCAATCAATAGAGCCATATCTCTATATAAATAAAACTCTGATACTTCAAATATCAAGGGATAACAGAGTACTGTCATGCCGCATACTCTGTAAACCTATAAAAAAACAATTGTAATTTCTTTTTTACACTTTTAATTTAACATGTCAAGCATACCTTACTTGTACCCAGAGATCCAATTGGTCTAGCTGGACGACCTTGCAAATTTAACTTAGAATTCACTCCCAATTTTTCATAAACTTTTACTAATTGTGTAGATGACAATATCTGAACAGGTTCCACTTCATGTGGTGTTTGTGTCTGTATGCCATATGTTGCCATCATAGCTTGCAATCTCATAGACTCAGCGATAAGAACGATTTGTACTACAAGATCGGTATGAGTACCCTAACATAGAGAAATTTCATAATAGATAAATCATGCATTACTAATCACAGTGAACATATTACTAAAACTATTAACATAATCAATTTCCTTCTTCCTTAATGCATAAATACTTAAGAAATCATAAATCTTACGAAATGTATACAAACTAAATGCTATACATATAGATTATGAAATTATAAAGAGTAATTATTAGAAAAGTAAATTAATAAAGTTGTAGCAGTCGTCATAAGAGAGTGAATTAAATCATGCCTTAACTCAAGCTTCATGCATTATTGCATTATTAAAGAGTTCTAAAATACATGTTGCACTATCAATTTTATTAATCCTGTAGAGGTACCAAGCAAATAAATGGTTTAAACGTTACAATAGAATTGATATGTTATGCTACTTAAGCGCGTCTATCATTTGTTTAGCACACAAGCTATATATACATATACATATAGATTATTCAATAGATATCAAAACATAATCTTATTCTCGAGAGCTAAAATAAGATTAATGCAAAGTAATACTAATGCTACATTACATGTATTAATTATTTACTTACAATACTGGGTTTAGCCTGTATGGGACAAACATGTATAAAATAATTTGTACAACTAATTGATTTAGTAGGGATAATGTTGTAAATAAACTGTGCTTTCACTTACTTGAAAAGCTGAATATCTTCCAGCTTTTCGTGGTCTATTGTACGAAGGAAGATAACGTCGGATTGGATCTAATTCATTAATATGTAACAAACCAGCTGTTAATAATTGTGCAATTATGAACATAGCTTGATTCCATAAATACATGGGTGCAGGTTCTGTGTCTGTAGGACTTCTCTGCCCTCTTCCTTCGTTACTTGGTAGTCGGTAGGTACTACCAGGATCATTCCTTTCTGCTTCCAAACTATCCTCAGGTACATAGTAACACATAGGTATCACAGGATCTGTTTGATTGTAAAAAAATATGATAGTGTTACATTATTAAAATTAATTCCATTTTATATAAATGTACCTCCATTTATGTCTTTATACATTCTTTCTTTCAACAAAGTTTGATATTCTTCAACTTGCTCTGGAAAGGTTTTAAAAACACCATCAATGATCATGAAAATGTAAAACAATGGCCATTCACATTCTATATTATCAAATTCCTGTAACAAAAAATATTTTTTTCAGTATTATGTTATTAATATGACAAAAAATTAATATTATTATATAAAGAGACTATAAATATAACAAATATATTTAAATGCATTTTCAATAGTAGTATATACTAACAATCAAATACATCAGAGACCTTGATTTCACCAGATTTATAATAACGACGATTTTTGTCCTCCAAGACTGTTTTATATCCATCTCTGCCGAATCTTTTAAATCCATAACTGCCTTTTAATCTTCGAACTATATTAGCTTTTGTTTCATTATATAATACTTCTTCATGTGTTGCAAATGCAGGAAAAGATATTGTTGGTAATAAAGCTACATCTACACTCTAAATATTAATAATATAATTGTAGCGAAAGAATATATTTTCAAAATGCATAAAACGTCTACATTGTACGAATATTCTATACCTTAGAACTTGATTCTCTTGGAAGCATTGTTTCAAAAATGCTACGATTTCGATTATGTGCATCAATATCAACATATATTACTGACCAAGAAGCTCCTTTTTCTCCAAATAAATTACATCCGTTAATAGCTTCTAGAGCACTTTTAGCTATACCAATTGAACTTGCATGTATTTCAGGTGTGCCGTCGTTATATCGACTACCCCGTTCCCACATACCATAATCTGGTGTACGATATGCTCTTTCTACATAATATACAAGATTTTGTATAAACGCTACTTCATCTTGAGTATATATAATTTGTAATCCAGAAGAAATCATTTGTACCAAAAATATCAAATACAGAGAAACAATATCGATCTACAAGAAGTTAAAATTAAGTTATTTAGAACACATTAAGCAATTCAAAGTAGTACAAGTTATATTTTGCTCTTTACTATAGCTACCTGCAAATGATTGTAGTCAGCATCTTGAAAAATTTCATCACCAGTATTCAAATGAAATTTACAATGCAAAGCAAAACGGTTGCACTGATTGCGTTTAAACAATTCTATTCTAGCAGATTGCTTCACCCAACATTCTAAAATTCCACGCATACATTTTACAGCTGATTGTCCAAGTTCATATGATTTTCCACGATCATCATCTATTCGCCTATAACAATAATGTTATGTACATTATTACTATATCAAATAATAAAAGAAAATCATTTATTCAATTACCTGTATGCTTGATATAAGCTCCATATAGCTGCAGCACAATAAATACTTTCTCGCACACTTCCAGCTACTTTATCACTTGAAATTTGTGGGAAAAGACCTGTTATGCAACTTTGGTAGCGTAACAATTGTCTCTTAACTAAAAATCATTTATTTAATAGATATTCAATTTAATTTTAACATGTTATTAAAGTAGATATTCATACCAATTCCATAATAAATATCAAGTTGTCTGACGGTATCCTCATAATTTGATATTTTAAGAAACATATCAATATCCAAATCAATGACACTACCATGGCGTACATTTCTTGTTTGAGAGATTCTATAAAATAAATTTTAATTAAAGATAAGTTTAATACTTCAATATATTCTGAAATACTTTTTATCAAATAAATCAAGTTCTATACTTTTTTGTAGGTGTCATTGTAAGAGATGCCATCTTATTCCCAGGAAGTCTAACTTTCTTCTAAATTAATTTTATTAGTTTACAATACACATAATCATATATTAATGAATACTATTATTTCATTGTTTAAAATTAATATCATTCTTTTCAAACCAAATATTGCCACATTAAAGCGGAACAAAATATTTATTGTGTCAAACTCTTTAACGAATGATAAAGTAAACACATCCGAGGTAACTAACAACTGAAGTACTAAAATCTTCTTCGGTAGTACGCGTTAACCTTGACTATGTTCTTTTCAGCTGTTATTTTATTTAAGTATAACTAAATCAGCTATATAATTAGCACATAAGGGAGTTATTCTACATACTATCTTTGATTTATAAATAGAAATCAGGAAACTGCTATTAACAGAGATCTTCTTAACCAATTTTAGAGTTACTTAGAGTGACTAAAAATCGTCCAGTTTTTCAATTATATTTTACAATATTTTATATTTTTGTAATTTTATAATCATAATTAATAAAAATAAAAAATATTAACAAATTTATGGTATATACATACATATATATATATATATATATATTTACAGAAAAGTATAAATCATTTACATAATATATGCATTACTGCTATCAAATCGTAGTTTAAAATCTAAGTCTATATTTACTCATTCGGTTTAAATAAAATGTAAAACATATTATGAAACATTTGATATATATTTTAATTTATATTTTGTATTTTACTTATATGTATATACTTTCTAAATTTAAAAGTTGATGAATTCAAAAATTTAAAAAGACGAAAATTTAAAAATTTCAAAGTTGATAAATTCAAAAATGAAAAACTTTACAATTTGAAAGGTAAAATATTTGAAAGTTGGTATATTTGAAAATCTGAAAGTTTGGAAGTCAGTAAATTCGAAAATTTGTAAGTTCGTCAGTTGGTAAATTTGAAAATTTGAAAATTTGAAAATTTAAAAGTTCGCAAGTTGGTAAATTTGAAAATTTGAAAATTCGAAAATTTATTTCATTCGTTTGACGAACGAGTGGTGGGAATCTTTTTCCTCTACACCGCCATATTCTCTATATCGTGTTCGCCAGTATACCGTTTGATATCGCATATTTTTAATTTATATTTTTCAAATTTCCTATGCATATATGCGTGTTAACCATATCGAAATGTTTATTTATATGTCTGGTCGCAAACTAAAATGAGAACGTATCTAAATTTAAATCTAATCTGTGCTCTAGTTTATTTAATAGTTTAAAGAAAACAAGCATTTAATTGTATCTATTATTATGAATAATTGACCCATAAATTCAATTATTCTGACACAAATAATTTAACAAGTGAAAATCGACCTTAAAAAAATCATTGCAAATGTAGTTTGCGTTGTTCTGTTTTCTCGCGAAACATTCTTAGAATGTGTTACGGAACACGCGCGACGGTCGTGACAGAAAATTGAGTCAGTTCCGTAAGCAGAGTGCAAGAGGAGTTGTGTCTCTGTTCCGTTTCGAATTTTAAAGAGCTCTCGTATATGATGGCGTCCGCAAAAAGAAAGCAAGATGAAAAGAATTTAAAAATATTACGCGAGCTGGTCTCGCAACCCGGTAACAAAGAATGTTTCGACTGCCATCAGCGGGGTCCTACTTACGTCAACATGACAATCGGTTCATTTGTCTGTACCTCTTGTTCTGGTATGCTGTAAGTATTCGTTACCTGTAAGAAGCCAATAAAATGTATCGGGTCTTCTTCATCATAAAAAATGACGTAACGATTATTTTACTCATCATTTATTTCAATCAAGAACAAGGCTAGCAAAATTGCATTTTTTCGCGCGTTGTTTAATGTTCAAAGGTTCATCATTAACATTGGATAAATGTCAACATTTCAGATACATTAGGCAATGTTCCAATATAAATAAAAAATAAAGAGCCATTATTCATACATATAAATTGTAGATTTTGTTGGAACACGTACAATGAATATTTTACTATTGGCTGATATAGATTATGAATTTACTGAACGTTTGTAGTTGCAGTCAGGAAGTTAGTATACTATCAGCATCAGTATTGTCTTTGTGCGTAGTAGTTGTTATCAACGGTCAAAATATTATACTCACAAGCAATAAAGAAAATCAGTAGCTAAAATCTATGAATGGTTTCGACATTGTAATACTTATTAAATACATGAAATCATTCAATGAAAAATGTTGTTCTGTATATTGTTAATACATGAATGTTAGCAGTAAATCATCCTTTATCTATATAATTAATACCTTTTATGACTAAATCTTTGAATTATAATGTTTAGTAGATAACATAAAATACAGTATTCATTTAAACTACCAATAAGATTATATGTATTAAATATAAGATTTTATTTATTTTGCCATAAGATTATCTAAAGTATTATGTCTACAGTAAGTGTATATAAAATATAATTATCACTGTTTAAAGAAATTAGTTAATCAATTTATTCTAACTTATTATTAAGCATTTTTATAATGACATCAATGAATTATAAAGTTTATAAACAACGTATAAAAATAAAAAAATAACATATTAAAAAATTATTTTTATTACTTTAATACATAGATCTGTAATAATTTAATGTTAAAACTCTAATAAGAAATTAAATAGTTATAATATAAAAGTTTTCATTTATTAATATAGGAATAAACATTTGTATCACTAGTTTTGTTTAAAATTACAGGCGAGGCTTAACACCACCACATAGAGTAAAGTCTATTTCCATGGCAACATTTACACAAGAGGAAATAGATTTTATAAAGGAACGTGGTAACGAATATTGCAGAAGAATATGGTTAGGCTTGATGAATTCAAATTCTCCTCAAATCTTAGATACAAAAGATGAACAAAAAATGAAGGATCTTATGAGTGCAAAATATGAGCTTAAGAGATACTATTTAGATCCGTCCATGGCAAATCAAAACTCCAATCAAAAATCGCAGTCGTCAAATCAAACCAACATTCCAAGGGTTCCACACTCTGGAACATCTACATTATCCTCTATATCCACTCAGAAAATAAACAACTCTGAGTCTGTGAATTCTAACAATTTTTCGACAGATTTTGTAGCTGATTTCAGTAAAGTTCCTGATCCATTTATTACTACTACAATGCCTACAAATAAACTCAGTCAACCGATTGTACCTCAGCCATTTTTTGCCAATTTCGACAACAATCCTGTTTTTAATAGTCCTAAAAATACAAGTAAATGAATAAGATGTTCTATATTTTATATAATTTTCGTTTTTATAATATAATATAATCTTAATCATTATTTTTTCTCTGTTTAGATATTGAGTCATCAAGTCCTTTTAGTCAGACTACAGGAAATTCTACTAATGCAATGAATGCAAATGGAACATATTTACCTCCATCTGAAGATCGTTATGCGGCACTTAAAGACTTAGATTCTTTAATGAAACAAACACAATTGAAAGATGATACTCCAACAACATTAAATACACCTACGTGGAACTCTAATAATGGTATATACATAATTTGTATTATTGAATTTTTAGTCTGGTATTTGTATTAGAAAAATTATTTCATTATGTTTTAGCTTCAAATTCAGTTTGGAATGTAGGAAATCAAACTACAAATGTAATTTCAAACCCTTTTGTAACTGGTGATTTATGGAGACCATCAGCTAATGTAGTTAATAATAATACACAGTCGATTGATACCTCTCTATACAATCCTATCAATCCTTTTAAACCAGCGCAGTTTCCTATAAATAATGGTAAGTTTTCATTGAAGTGGCATTAAATGCTATATATATATATGTATATATATATATGTATATATATATATATAGATATATATATAGATATAAAGACTGACAGTAAACAAGATGATATTTCAGATCCACAATGGGTAGGTATTGGATCATCTAATAACAGAGATGTAATTCAATTTAGTCAATTAATGACAAATAAAGTGTGGCAACCAACTCTTCCAGCATATCATGCAAATCCTTTCATGGTATAGATATTATTTTTTGTATTATTTTTATTTTACATGTATAAAATACATTCAAGTACATACAAGCATTTTTAGGTCGGTTCTGGTGTGAGTAACATGACAAGAAATTCGAACAATCCTTTCTTATGATTAAGTAAGCATAAGCTTTTAATGGAATTACGAACAAATAATACAGAGCTAAAATATGTTTAGACTAGGGCAATTGTTTATATACGTGACCTTATTGGCAATTAGTGCCATTAACTTTTATCTCCAGGAGCACCAATCTCTTATTCATATAACTAAAATAATACCTTTATTTATGAATATGATATACACGTTAAATAAAGATTAATATTTGTTACCAATTATGTATTTTGCCTATTATAGTTATCCCTGTTTAATATAATTTTAATTTCATTTAAGTTTATTTTATTTGGTTTCTACACATGTTGATAAAGATACCAAGATGTTTTCCGTATAAAATCTTGTCCAATTTAATATGTAAATATATATAAAAAATATACAAGAATAATACATACAGTAAATAAGGGATAGACAAAAAATGCATTTTACCTGATGCACACTTAAATACAGTTTATTTACTTAAAAATTTCTAATAAATACAAAATCACAAATGAACACTTAGTCTTTGTCATAATTCAATACCAATAGATTCAGAGTAGAGATCCATTTAACCGGTCGTAATTGCATGATAATTAACCGTTATTTGATCGTTACACTTGCAGTCTACATTATGTGTAGTTGTAAATATATTAATAATTGTAATAACATGGTCGGTCGTGTTTTACAATTACATATGGATATAAAGAGAAGCTTTGTGTGTCAACTAGTCAATTGTCGTATAGCTGCCGTACAAATGTTTTATTCGTCTTTCTTAGCTTTGTTCGCTAAATAGTATGGAAGCTCCAATGAATGGTAAGAATTGCTGGTGGTGGCAATTACTTAGAGTAATAAATTATTTACGCGTGTAAATGGACAAACAATCAAGAAACACTAATATATGAGTTCACCAATTATATTAATTGTTATGTATAAACATACGAGATGTGTGATATTGTGATATTACTAGGCAGGCGTCACGTATCTCAAAGATACATTCCAAAAAAGCGCATGGACTGTCTCATGGCACGAATTCACCTAGCAACCATTGCTACTGGGGTTGCCTTTTGGCAATGGGCGCACCAAGTATAACTTTTCACCTTGCTTGTTAGTATAAATAGGCGCTCGTTGATAATGGTCTACCAATTGGTCTAATGTATGGAATTTTCTTTGACCAATACAATATAACGCTCCTTCCACGTGTACCCTAAAGTGCTTATTACGTCCTGGAGCTTTTAAAGATACTGAATAATCTCCCACCTGAAAAATACAATATTTTCAATATATAATTTGCATTCAAAAACTTTAGAATGTTATATTATTAGTTATCATCAATAATATAATTAAATTTATTTATTTTATTAACTAAATTATATTTATTTATACTTACATTTGTTTCACTATCTCTAATTAAAAAGTCACCATCATGACCATGTTGATTCAGTAGTGTATCACATTGAGAACGTGAAATGCTACCATAGTACCAAGGTTTTCCAATAAGGTGTGGTCTATCGCCGGGGTCTGGCCTTCTTTCAAGAGAATCTCCTGTACTAATCTCACTGCTTGTCATTCCTCGTTCACGATATGGTTGCGTTAAATATTCGCTGAGTTCCTGAAGATAATTACGTGGTACAAGACCTATTTGTCCTTGACTATTCCTTGCTTTATACCATTCAGGATCTGCTGGTGGACGGTCAAGGATTTCCAAACGATCACCCTTTTCAAAAGATAGTTCCTGGTCATTGTTAGAAGAAAACGAATAAAGTGCCACAACAATATCAAGAACATTCTCTGCCATTGCATATGTGTGAAGAGTATCATCTGCATCTCCTTCTTCTTGAGTATAATTTGATGGGAACCAGCCTGCTTGTGTACCACTTTGACCTCTCCACCACCCATCATTACTTTTTTCTAATATTAAAATTCTAGTGCCTTTGACAAGTGATAACTCATCTGCTTGTTGTGCTTGATAATTGTATTTGACAACTGCTGTTCCTATCGCTTCACTTGGATCAGCAGGCAAACGCCTAGCCATAATAGGAGATTCCACAGCTCTAGATGGTGAGTTACTGGATGGAAGAGTTTTTGAACCAGAGCCCTTTTTGACTTTCTTTTTGATACTGTCAAAAAGGGATGGTTTTTCTTTTTTAACATAGTTACTTGGCACATAGCCAGCTTGACCTCTTGCACTTTGTACTCTCCACCAGTGTTTAGAATCATCAAGAAGTAAATAACGTTCATTTTTACGTAAATCTAACTCTTGAGCACCTTGTGCTCCATAATCATATTTGGCGACAACATAACATACGTCGTCCTGACTTGTCTTGCCTGAAAATGATTACAATTATATTTCTTCCAAATATAATTCTACACTAGCATCTTAATGACAGCAATGCATATTATGAATATAAAATATCTAATGGGTACTGAAATTTTATTAATGATAATTTTAACTTAAATTTGGAATGATTGCAATAGAACACTTTTAAATTCATGGAATGTAAACAATAAATTTGACAAATTGTGAAAACAAAATTTGAAAATTATTTGTTTTCTATTTAAGCATACCATGAATGTAAAACTGAGAACACATACAAACAAAAGCTTATGTAAGGAAATAATCACAACTGAAAGAAAAGACATATACTAGGATTTAGAAAATTTTCAATTTAACATAACAAAATCTACTAATAACATAATTATATTATAATACACTAATGGCACAGAACTATTGTGCCATAGATAAATTACTGTTCATCATTTTCAATCATAGTTTCATAAATGTAGTTAATAAACAGAAAGAATTTAAGAAAAATTTGTATAGTTGTTTATCATATTCTAAAATATGAAAATATATATTATATTTTAAAAAGTATATATTTTTTAAAACATCATTAGTAAAAATATGAATGGACAAATTTATTTATACTTATCTTTTACCATCTTTAACAATCATATTTAGTTAATGTAACATTTACTAATATAAATTGCATTTTAAATTAAAAAAATCTGTTAAAAAAGTAACACTGTAAGTTACTTTCTTTAAACCATCATACATAACAGTTTAATATTTATTACAAATTGCAATTTATTAATTATACTGAAAGTTAAGAAACAACATATAGAATGCAATATATTATTTCTAATTACTGAACTTTTCTGATAGCAAATTCATTTGTTATATTTTGAGGTTGATATCAAATACATACTTAAAATACATCATTCAACAAAAACATGTTTTCATTTTTTCTTGATAAACTATACTCATATGACTTTGGAAACAAATTTACATACAAAGCAAAGCATACAAGAATAAAACGTACCATGCTTCATGGCTGCCATGTGCGAAAACAGAGATATATGTCTGAGTGTGGCGTGAGTAGCTGCTACTCACGCACTACTTGCATAAATGTTAAGTCTGCTTGTTCTGTGTCGGCAGCGTAAGTGCAGCAGGCATTCATTCTTTAGCTTTTTGTTTAGTGTTGATATACCTGCTGATTTCTTTGCTCAGAGTCCATCGTTCTCAAGGGTAGGGCAAGCAAGTGCATTACCAACACTTTAGAGAAAATGAAATAATCATTAAAATGACATTATAAACATTGTAAAATAAATATCTTTAATGTATAGTAAAAAAGTATTATGTTATTACTTAATATTATTGTAAGTTACATAGTTATCCAACTCACAACAGTTTTGTTATTATAATCACTGTTAAAATTAGTAAAGTATTTATTCTTCAAGCAGCATAATAGGTATTAATTTATTAGTATATTATAATCCTGTTAATGTCATTAGTAAAATTATTAAAATAAATTTTTTAAATATATTTTTGCGTTGTTTTGTAATGTACAAAGTTTGTTTAATGTAGAAATTGCTACATTATAGCTATTTAACTATATTTTCACACTGCATAATCTTTTATATTTTTAAAATTATAAATATAAAACCTCAAAATAAATCATATATACAGAATACATAAAGTTTCATGCAAACATTACTTCTCCTTAAGTGAAATACAATTATTAACAATTTTATTTAAAATAATAATATATTTCTGTTTAATGAAGGTGAAATGATGTTGAAATATATAATTTAAAATGTAAAATTACATTTAAAATGAAAAGTATCATAACTATTTTGGTTGATTGCGAAGGAAAAATATATATTCAATATTATACTAATAAATATTCGAAATAAATACTAAGAATCAATGTATTATCTTTTAAGTTATGATACAGAACGGGCAATGATTCTCGAAAAAATCCTTCTTAAATAATGAAACGTATCTCAACATAGATTAACGATGAGTTGACATTCATGCTGACTGTAACGTATCATTATAACAAAAGTATTCAGACAATGTATAAAATTTTAATGATTACTGTAATCAAAGCTGAGATAAAATTTTCCCTATATATATTTTGCAAACAATAACTATAGCAAAGAACTGATTCATAAAACGAAAGGAGATAAAATACCATTCAACAAATTTCTTTGACTGAGAAAAATACCTAAAAAGCTTGTACCAAAAAGAAAAAAAACAAACACTGTAGTACTATTTTAACTACGGTTTATATTCTATAAAATTTGGCAAACGTCAGAAGCGACGACTCGATTAAACCGCGTACATCGTGAAATATTTACAATAAGTAATACAGCGTGTGGACGTAAAAGTCAGGAAACTATTTTCCGATCCCCTTCGCGCAAACCTTGAACAAGAATCGGCGACTTTCGAAGCACGTATATAGAGTACGTTCATTGCCTTCTTGCCTACCATACTACAAAAGCAAAGTAGAAGCGTGTTGGATGCAAAGGGGCAACAACTAGCGCGAGTCAATTCAGCCGCTCGTCTCATTATCCATGAAGTATGATAATTTATCACCTGATTATAGAAAAAAAAGCACTTAATATTAACTTACCGATTTTTAAACTTGACATATTCCTGCATACAAGCTTCGAAATTTTACGTCGTTACACAGCTTGTTTTCCCCCACCCCGGGCCGCAGCCATGAACGGGAGCGACTAGAGACTATAGGGGATTGAATCTTTATGGGGAATCGGGTCGAATGAAGGGGGGGCTTGGAAATTAGGGAAAGATATCACGAATTGTACAGAACTCCATGCACCAACAGGTTTCGTTCACTGTTACGTTGTCAATAAACACCACTCACAAAACTACGATGTTAGCACTTTTACCCACAATATTAATAGTCACATATACAATCAATGAGCAAACGGAACTTGCGTGAATATTACAGTATTCTTTATTTGTTACACTTGGATTCGTTTGTACGACCCCTCCCGCAAAAAGAACAGACACACCCTTAATCCAAAGATGTTGAACGATCATGCGCGCCACTGACGAGAAGAGCCCCTGAAACGCGCTCCTCAGATTTTAATGAACTATTACATGTTCTTATGAATCTCTTTACATATAGTGTTTTAAATATAAAAGACTAAGAGTTTAATAGATATAATGTTAAAGTTTTGATACGATTTATTTATTCTATTGTAATGGCAGTTTTCTGACAGCAAAGAAAACTATATTAGGTCAGTCGATTAGGCGCTAGGTAACTTTCTTTTTGCGCGCGGATTCAAATCATTGCAAATAAATTTTGAATAGTATTTTCTCTTTGAAACAGCTGTATAATTATGTAAATATTGCAGATTTGAATTCGGGTGCAAAACGAAATTGCCCGCCCTTTTAATTTAAATAGATTGTTAAATTCTGAATATCAGAACTTTAACATTATCTTGGTTATCTTCATGCATAACTATGTATAAGGGATGATCTTTACTAGTACAAGTGCTTATCCAAGTTTAAAAAAAGCACTTCGAAAGTTGTCCTTATAAGATTGTCGTCTCTATGGGCTTGTATCTATTGTTCGTACCATAAGATTATACTCATTAAACGGCGAGTTTTTGTTCATTTTGCGCATGTTAGTTCTGATTGGTGTGTGCGATTTGTAACTAAGGGTAACACGCACGCGCATTTGCGATATTCGCACCGCCATGCGCATATACCCAGTGATTTTTTATTTTGCATACTTCCTATATTATCAATTTTTTTCCTTATTCATATATCTATGTCTACCATATATATGACAAACTGAATAAGAAACGTATATGATGGTAACATGACAGTGTTGAATGGTGGGAAATCTATTGAAGTTAGCCAAGTTGCGCAAATTAGGTATGATCTACTATGGAACGAGCGATAAAACGATATTAGCGCCATGATATTAGAATGAATGAATGACATTGTTGTTATTTATTGTTTGGAATGCTTTCATTTGTTGATTTGCTTTGTATTGTTTTTACTTCATTATGATAATGAGATGGAAATGACAAACCATTTAATAATGGTACGTTTTTTGCAAAGTACATTCCCAAACAGTTATGCTCTTTCCACAAACACATACAGGTTCTAAGATCTACGTTCAACAAGATTTGCAAGTGATTATGGCTACCACCGTGTGTACTGACGTATGCGTATGGTAGTATTCTAAAGTATGATGTCAAATGACATTTAAGCAAATAGAAACGTATGTTGTATACCATTATTATGTGATATTCAATCTACTTTTATTAAATGACTGTAAGTTAATTACTTTGAGTGCACAGAATCATTTTACAGAATGAAACATATATAATAAATATATTTTATAAAAATGATATCTTTTATCAGAACTGATAGCAAGAATGGATTAACATAACTTAGTAAAATTGTTATTTATTGTTGTATATATATGTTTGTATAATATGTTATATTTGATGAACAAAAGTCTTGCCCCAATTATATATTAGATTTTTATGCAATTTGGGACAATGGATAATCTATCAGATTCATTCAGAGGTGAATTAGATTCCGCTACATCAACAGATTCTTTGCAATTAGTAGCAGATGAGTTCTCTATTAGACATTTATCGACACCTGATGTTTCAAACATAGAGTTGTCAAAGCGTGTTGCACTATTGGAATTGGAAAATGAACGTCTCAGAATGGATTTAGAAAATATGCGCATAGAACTCAATGCTAGAATTGCAGCTAATGAAGGTCTTAAAGGAAAAATAACTGAATTGTATGTAGAAATGCAATTAGTACTTCAAGAAAAACAAAAACTGCAAAATACTCTAACAGATGTGAATAATCGTTTAGATGCAACAGAAGCATCTGCAAAATGGTATCAGTCTCAAGTACATGGTTTACAAGCGAGCAAAAAAACTTTGCAATTAGAAGTTGATACTTATCAAGGGATATTGCAACAGAGGCAACAAACTATAGCAAATATAAATGCTAGGTATAAACAGCTTAATATGGATTATACTGAGCTTCTTCAAAAGCATCAGAAAGAAAAACAAAATTTGCAACACGAAGTACAAAGTTTAAAAATGCAGAATCAATCAAATAATGTTTCAGAATCATTAGATATGAATACAATATCCAATTCCCCTGATGTATCTACAAAATTAGAATTAACAGAAGATGAACTGCGAAATACAAAAGCAGAATTAAAAACATTGGAAAAGCGACTTTTAGGCAATGAAGTTTCCAAGACATTAATGGAAAATACATTGACTAAACAGAGAATATTGATTACAACTATGGAAGGAAATATACAAAGATGTGAAACAGAAAAAAATCAAACTGCTGATTCTTTACGTAAAACGCAGCTTGATATTCAGAAGTTACATTCTGAAAATGAAGTATTGCAGACTACTCTACTTTCTTCCAAACAGGAACAAAGTCAGATAGAAGATGCAATCTTCCAATTGCGATTACAGTTAACAAAGATGATTGAGCAGTATAAGCTCCTAAAATCAAAAAATACAGAAGCAGAAGAAAAATTAAATTCAATGCAAGATGTAATGAATGAAAATAAACGATTAAAGACGTTATCATATGAAGCTAATAGTGCTCTTATTAGAAAAATTCGACAGGAAAAACGCAAAGTTAAACATTTGGAAAATAAGCTTCATAGTATTCAAATTACGGGACATTTATGCAATATGGTATTGTAAACAATTGCATCAAATGTGTTAAAAAATAAAGAAGTCCATTGGAGAAATTATGTAAAATTTTTTTATAATTACTTTGTTTCAGAAAAACAAGATGGAGGTTTCCTTGCAAGAGTGCCTCAAACAGGTTTTAATGAGAAACAAAGTAATGTTTATAATTATTTATTTGTTTCTTTTTTTTATGTTACTATTAGACTGTGGATGTTTAATATTTATAATATATTGAAGTTTGCAAAATTTATATAACTCATATAATTTATAGACTATAGATCTGTGAACTTTAGAGATAGATAAATACTTTGCAGATTTTTATATATCATAAGTGTATCAACATGCACAATAAATTATTACTCCTATTATGTAATGCAATATAATGTTAAAAATACTTTTATTTTACAGGATTTAAAAGATCAATTGAAGGCACTTACAAAAAATTCAGATGAAAGTATTGATGAAGGATATGGTGATAGCAGTATTGTTAGTTCTGTTTCTATAGACATTCCATCGCCAAGTTCCATTAATCCAGTATTATTAAATACAGCTTCCAGTGTACTGCTACAGTGTAAGGATTTCTGTAAACCAGTACAAATAGAACTTGACCATCTACGATTAAAACTTAATAAGTTAAAAGAATGCACCATATAGTATTAAATTAATTTATTAAATAAATATTTTTTAAAAATGCGTATTATTAGAAATTATACAATATAAAATACATAAAAAGTGGTGACTGGATATTAAGCTAAATGGTCATTAAGGTTGACTAAATTGTAAATACATTAACTTATGATAAATCTTAAGATTGCTACAATTATAAACGAAATAAATTCAGAATTTGTTTATATAAACGTTTTATTAAAATTGAACTTAAATATACAGTCTTAATCCGTAAAACGTCAATACTGTGCTGTAATTGTGAGAATATGTTAATGAAAACAACCAATTATTTCGTTATTTGTTGAATATTTTTAAGACATTAATCTTGAAGAAAGAATTGTAAATAAAATAAAAACGATATATTAGCTAACTACAATTACATTTTTATATTATACATCTTAATTGTTAGTATTCCTAACAAATTTGTAATTAAAAAAAAATTATGTAAACTGTTTTACAGGTACAATATAGTGTTTACATCATATAATATCAGAATGAGTGTAAATATTTCGTAAAAGTTTACAGTAAATATGAGATATACATATAGCGAATAATAGTCATTTAACAAAAGTGTTTGTTATTTCAATTTAAAAGAAATATTTATTTAAATTTAATGTAATTTGTTGTAATAACTACTTACACCTACTATGTAAATATTAATGCTTTACGCAAATTCTTTTTTAACGAATGGAACAACAGATATAAGTAACATAATTGTACAAGCAGAAAAACTGAAATTTATCGTTATTTTTTCAACATTTATGATACGGTATATAATATGGGAGCATGTTATTTAATGTTTTCAAATTATCAATTCGTCCAAAGCCTTTTCAATATATTGGATATAAATGCTAATAAAATTTAGGATTCCTAAAAATGGGAGTTGAACATGTTTTCAAATTGTAATATTTTATTAAACAATTCATAACACATTTTACACTATTAATTTTAAAACCACTCTAAAGACTACTATTATAATTAAGTCTATTTCAAATTTGTCGTACATTGCAATTTTATTTATGAGAAAAATTATTTATTGAATTTTGTACTTGCTTATTATTAGTGTTATTTAAAACATTCATTTCTTTTTCTCAGAAAATATTTTTAGTAACATTAGTAAGAAATAAATATCAAGACTGCAAAGTTTTTATAGTTACAAACACTCAACAAATTCTGTTTTTAATTTTTGGTGTAATCGTTCATATATACATGTACATATTTATAAAATAAGCGTAATTAAAATTGAATTATAGCTTCTTTTTAAAGTATCACAGATAAATATATCAAACAAAATAAAAAAAAAAAATAGTTTCTTGCATTCAAAATGCATTTAATTAAATACAAGTTCTTTGGTATACATAAAGAACAATCGATAAAATTAAAATAATATTATCAAATAAAAAGAAAAACATTATTTGGAACAGTTCTCGAACATTTTTAATAATCAGTTTAATTTTTCATCTTTAAAAAGATATACAAAAAGTTTTCATTTGGAACATTGAACATCTGAGTATTTATTCAATATAATGATATTAAATTAAATTGTACAATAAATTAAATGTAACACAATATTAAAACATAAATAAAGCGATAGATTTTTTATCATGTTCTAATTATAAATTAGAACATTTTTTTATTATTTAAACGATATTAAAATATTGCTTTCAATTAAAAAAAAAATATCATTTAAAACAAACATATAAAATAATTATTTTACTTTTCTGAAAAATATTTACTACCCTATATTTATAGATAGTGATAATTTCAGTAATACATAAATGATAACGTAATAAATTTATTGTTATCGTACTAAATAACTTACTTCACGATAAAATTAATGTTTAAGCTTATCTGTATTGGAATGATTTAATATTTTTCATCTTTCTCAATTTTTTCTAGTTTTATCCTACTACCCTTTTGTATCACAATAACGAGGAAAATTTGTTATCCTTTAATAGAATATTCTTCATTACATGATAATGAATTATTTCATGAGCAAAAATAAAATAAAGAAAGCAAAATATTAGTTTTAACAATATAACTAAATAGCAAAAATTAAAAACTTAATTAAATTTGTTGAATATAAATATTATATATACAAAAAGCGATACTTTGCAAATTAATATGTAACGTTATTTTTGTATTTTTTGAATAGCGTTTACTCAGAAGTAGTGGTTATTTTATGCATTAAACCAAAATTCTCAACTCTTGAAAGGTATATTTCATATGTTAAACTTGTAATATAATAGAATTACATATTTTTCTAAAGATTTACATTGCTTCAGAATGTATGTATAGAGCAAAAATTAAATTTTTGATTCCTTTAAAAGGAACATATAAATATCTGTTTAAACACTGATCCATGTCTGCTCTGTTATACATCGCGATCTATGATATTGTTGATAAATTTCCGTGTAAAAATAAATAGTGCACATTGAGAAACGCATTTGAAAATGGTTGTAAAAGTTGCATAATACATAATACGATACATGTTACTTTCACGATACTTTATCATTAATTAATTTTAAATCACCGGTATAAAATATTTTTATTATAACATTTTGATTGCGCATTTTTTTTTTTTTTTCATGTTTCTGGTTCATAATTTGTTACAGTACTTACAGTTTTGTATACATATTTATATTAACAAAAAAAATTAACTTTGTACGATTGCAGATCGTTTAAAAGAGCACCATGGCTTCAGTCTACACAAACAGTCCTTGAAAATTTCAACACATCCCATCTTATACACCGTTACAAGGGGAATGTTGCTGAACAATAATACCTACAATTTTATCATGTAAAAGTAATTTGAAATTAAACAGTTATTATATAATACATTCATAATTATGCTACTAATGCTAATCATATTATATATATTTAGTAAAATAGGAGACCAGACAGTAAACAGTTTATCTCGAACCCATTGTCATCTGGGAGTAGATTCCGTCTGCCTAACTTTGTCAAATTGGCGTCGATAATGAGCTCGTCCACGACCTCTATTTCGATGTCCGTGATTATTATGTCCATGATAACTATGATGTAATTGTGCATGATTCCGTGTTTGATGTGAAGATTGCTTTGACTGCGGCATTTGCTAAGGAAAATATTTTGTTAATAACATATTTTATAATTATATATAGTTTTTTTATAACTCTATATATTTTTTCTAAGAAAAATTTATTTTAATGTCAGAAATATATAAACATACCATATGATTAACAGATTGCATATTTTGATTGGAATATGCATTTAAACTGGTTCCAGGTGGATTAAGTCCTTCAGTTGTAGCACCAGGTTCATCTTCTGTTCTTACCAACATTTTTACTCCTTCAGCTTCCAAATCAATTATACCACCCCTTTGTTGCTGCCTTAAAAATAATGCTGCCATTTGTTTCTGCAGTTCTCTTAATTCTGCAGTAACTGAAAAATCCGTTGCAGCTTCAACATCTATTGGAGGTGGAGCAGACCATAAACTTTCTACATCACAATTGATTGATTCTCGACATACAGGACATATAGCCTGAAAAAATATATTAGTATGAGTGTGTTATAACTAATCAGTTGTTATAACTACTGAAAATGTACTTAGTTTTAATAGACATGATAATAATAGGGATAATGATAAAATGCTAAGAATATTTGTATAAAATAGTAACAAACAAAATAATATACCTGAAATTTATTAGTAGTATCTTGTTGCCACTGTGGCAATTTTTCTTGTTCCTCTCTATAGTATCGTTCTGCAGCAGCTACATGTGCTGCTAAACAATGTGAATGAAAATAATGATAACATTCTGTTTTTGTAAATTCATCTCCTTCTCGAAAACCATACAAGCATATGGCACACTGATCCGTTGGAAGATTACTTCTTGTAAGATGTTCTCTTATTAACTGTTTATCATACAATTATCATACAATTAGTTTGATATTTACATATCAGAATAGTTAGCAAATAAACTTATTTTTGTATAAGACATACCTCAATAAGTTCAAACATAACTGGTTGACCTATGAAATCTTTACATTTTGCTTCTGCATCTGATTGCATAAGCCTTACTGTATTTTCGTCTAATCCCCTAGGATTCCTAAGACTAATAGTAGGTGGTATATCTGGATATCCAATAGGTAATTGAACAATTAATGTTACACAAACATATTGAGATTGGGAATCTTCTCCAGTAGATGGAAATAACACAGTTTCAATACATTCTGGTTCACCTCTAGAAATAGAAAAATGTTTTTCATAACACAATCATATGGAAAGATACTTTATTTAATAACTTTTATTTATTACTATTATTAAACAACAATAAATATTTAATATTATACATGAAATCAATATTATTAACTATAACATTCATTTATCATAATCAGAAATAATATGTTAAAATATTTATTATAGGTATAACATCAATGTAATTAATAGATACACATTTGATATTAATTAATTATAAATTAAATATAATTTTTAACATATTATTCTAAATATTTGCAGATATTAAAATGTTCATACATTTACAATGCAAATATATATCTTTACCTTCAACAGTTATATTAAAATATTTGTAAATGACAAATCTTTAATCTATTTAGATAGATTTTTATCTGATTTATTTGAGTATTATATTTAATACTTTGCTCTCTCCAAAAAAACAAAATGTAAGACTTTACAAGGATAATTTAATTCAAGAATTATGTTAATGACAGAAAATTTGCAACAATTGATTCAGATTAGTTGCTAGGTTAAAAGCAGTAAATTTATTCGCGAAAAGAACTTACCTTTCGTTTTCTTTTATATTTAATTCATCGTCAAGTAGAATTGCCTTTAATGCCTCAATTTCGTCAGTCACTCTGTGCAAAATGTTCATATCTATTAAAAAGAATCGAAAATCTACGAAAAATACTGAGTATAGAATCTTATAAAAATTACCTCTCATCTATTGCTGTGTCTGACATCGTTCTTGAAACAAATAATACTTCCGACTTGTCTCGCGAAAATTATTTCGAATTTGACAGAATTTTTTCAGTCTTCAACGATTACAAGATTCTCGATAAGCGTCAATGTGCGTCAATATTGAAAACCTTCTGCTACTATTACTGTTACCAACCGGATCGCTTCGCTTTGGAATTATTGGTAATATTATTGCTATTGTTACTAAGAAAAGTTTCACTAAAGAAAATAATACTGTGTTGTTATTTTTCGTTTGTTGTAGAGTTTTACGGATATTACAGCTTTTTCCTGTCTAAATATGTAACTATATATTTTTAACATTATAAACATAAGATATTTGCATATCAAGAATTTAATTATAATTACGTTTAACAATTTTGGTAAACTGATTTTTGATACACATAAATATATACAGATAAAGTAGTAATTAAATTGAAAATGAGGTGTAATTGAATTAATTTAAAATGTAAGAAAATTTAATGCACTACTCTATGTTAGGTAAATGGTAATAATTCCCGCATTTTAACACTAATACCTACATTATAAAACACTTTGAAACATTTTTTACCGCTTTGTTTTGAAGGAATTAAATATTTATAATTTTGTAATTATACATTTTCAAATTCTATACATATGAAATCGATACAGTTAAATATATCGATTTTTGTATCGTATATATTTCACACAATCGCGTAATCATAGATGGCTATGATTTCACATTTGTTATTGTGTACATAACCTCTCGTTGTTGTAATATAAAGAGAAACGTCTAAAATTGTTACGATATTGCAAGTATTAAAGTTATTCTTTGTATAATAGTAAAATATGCCGAAGAGTAAAGAAAAAGAGGAAGAAAAACCTGTTGTTGCAAAAACAGCAGTTGACTTGCAACGATTAAAACTTCAAAAATTAATGAAAAATCCGGTATGTGTCACAAAATTTAATCATATTTATTCATTGGTTTTCTACAGTATGATTTTGTTTCTTAGAGACTAATATGTATGAAAAAATTTGCGTTAAGTTTTATTATTGTTCTAACAGGAAAAACCTGTTATAATACCAGAACGTCCTAAAATAAAAAGTACGCCAACTGTGCCAGAATTTGTTCGTAATGTAATGGGTAGCAGTGCAGGTGCAGGTAGCGGAGAATTCCATGTGTATAGACATTTAAGACGTAAAGAATATGCACGACAAAAGTTTATTCAAGAAAAGGGACAGAAGGTAGTTTTAATCACTGCAATAGATTTGTGCATTTACTTTAAAATATGTAAATACATTTATAAATTATGTGATTAAATTAATTTAAATGTTTAATACATTTTTATTAGGAACTATTAGATGAGGAGTATCACAGAAAATTGGAAGAAAATAAAAGAATAGCTGAGGAAATAACAGCAAAAAAACGAGCAAAAAGATTAAAGAGGAGGCAAAAGGGAAAACAAAAGAAGCGAACAAAAGCTGAAAATGTTGAACAACATAATATAAATGAAAATAGTAGTTCAGAAGAAGAAAGTTCAGGTGAACAGGAAACAAATGATAAGAATGATAATACATGTGAACGTATATCTAATAATGAAACTAGTGATAAAGATAATAAACTTGAAGATGATAAAACTGTAAAGTCTACATTAACTAATTCAAAAGAAAATCAAAATGAAAATAGTAGGAGTGAAGATAAATTACATTTACAAAGTAATTGTAGTGAAGGAAATAACTCTGAAGTTGTTTGTGTTAATGAAACATCCAGTGACACATTAGATACATCTGTAAATGCATCTAAAAATGATAATAGCAATACAGAACAGACATGTACAGATTCAACCGATGCAGTTCCTTAATACTGACAAATAAACTTATTCAAATTCGAAATGGTAAAAGGAAATAATTTTTATAAAAATGAGCAAATAAAATATTCAAAGTTATATTTCTTTTATATGATTAAAAACATAAAATTCAAAAGATAAATAACAGTAAAATAAAAATATAATTTTATTCCAAACTTTGTACAACTCATATTGATTGTAACTGAATCTAGATAGGACCTGAGATATAAATAATAGGACATGATTAATATACAACTTGTTTCCTTCTAGAAGGTATTGCATTATTACTTTCAAATAGTAACATCCAAATTATCATATCGTTTGGTTCTTTCAAAAATACTTGCTAAAGTTTGGGCAATTTTTTGTTCCTCTGACGATGGAGCACTTTTTACATATTTCTCTAGTTGAGATTGTGCTTTTATTAAATCTCCCACTTTTTCAGGTACAATAGTTTCCTAAAATAAAAATGTACGGTATTTATGAACATTTTCCTTTTATCACACTTCCTAAATAGTGATATTAAAATATAAAATTAATCATTGTACCTGAAATTGTTTTATATAATTAGATATATCATGTACATATTCGCCTATCTCTGTCCAAAGATTTAATAAATCTGGCACTTCGGTACAAGCAGCTACGTGACTAAGCGTAAGGCACAGCTGAAAAGTGTTAAGTAATAAATAAAAAATAATTTACACTGTAACTATATAACAGTAATTTTGATTACTTGTTGAATCAAAGCGTCGCGATGGGGATACTCAATATAACTTGGTACATGTTGAGAATTTTCAAATGCCAAAGTGATACTTTTCCATAAAGTCACGGTATATTTACCGTAGGAATTACAAGAATATAGCGCCCATGCTGCGTTAGTTCGAACTTTAAAGTTCGGGCTATCACATATTAAGCTGCATAATGCAGGAAATACTTGGTCCTACTAAAACAACAACATTGTATTAATTTCAGTAACAGAAGTGAATGAAATATTTATTGCATTAATTACATACTCGCCAAGAAGATGGTAATATATCATCTGGATTTTTGCTCAAGACCAATCCTAAAGCTCGACAAGCATTCCAACGGACCTTTAATATTTGACAAGTGAAACGTATTAAAAATTACGTTTACTAGAAGTATAATAAAAGTTAAGCCAAATTGTGTAATGTAATATAGCGAATAATAAATATGTAAAATAATTTAAATTGTTAGTTAAAATGTGTAATGTTATTTACTTTCATATCATTTCCTAAGATAGCGCAGTTTATGAGAGCTTCTAATCCTGATGATGTATCATTTAGTATATGTTTATCAGAACATAAGTACAGAATACTTCCAAGAGCTCGGACAGCGTTACATTTTACCTTATCACTGTCTTTAGATGCTTTAATACTGACTTGATAAATTTTTGGTAATAAAATTTCCAAAGGAATATGTTCCACTAATTCTTCTTGATCTCTGAAAAAAGATTTTATATATATAAATTGAAGATTTGCATTTGAATGTATAATGTGCTTGTAACTTACTTTTCTTCTGAAAGGCAATTGCACAAATTAGCTAATGCCCAAGCGCCTTTTATGCGAACACCAAGATTTTTATCGTTAGCGGTTAAACAAACTATATCAGCTAAATCCATTAAAAATCCAGTTTCCTCTTTCAATGCAGGTAAAGTAACCAACATACCTAATGCTCGTAATGCAGCAGCTCTTACAGCACTTTCTTTATCGTGCACTGCACCAAAAATTACTGTGATAATTAAAACTGCTTTTTGTCGCTACAAAAATATTAACCAAAGGATATTATAATAAATCTACAATAAGTCTATCTATAAACGAAGCAAATTATAGTGCATAAAATTACTCACAGGTAGTTGAGTAAACACTGTAGAACTGATGCTACCTAAGCAATCACATGCAGCTTCTCTTATTATAGTTTCTTGGTGTTGGAGAAGCAGTATCATAGGTTCAAATATAATATTCCAGAATACTGAAGCATTATTGTCTTCAAAGTCAGAATTAATGAGGCAGCCAGCCATTATTTCAAGTGCTCGACATGTATGTAATATTACTTGTGTATCAGAATCTTGTACAGCTGCTATCAAAGTTGTTGTAACTAACTCTATGTATGGAAATACGAGACTTCTCGTGCTGAATACCATTCTTCCAATCAATTTTAAGGATTGAAGTCGAACAGGTGTACTCAATGTCTACAATTAAATGAATCATTTTTCAATCTTGTTTGTTTCATTTTTCAAATATAGTTTTACTTTTAATATACCTTATTCGATATATTTTCTAAACAAACGTGCACCAAAAAACAGATATTTGTTTCTTCCAATAATTGATTGTTATAATTAACAACCATATTATTTTTTAAATCTTCAGCATCTATTTCTTCCTCTTGATCATCTGTGTTATCATTACTTGAAATGTTTAAATGCAATTGATCTAACTCTATATTCATAGTTGATTGTTTTCCAAGTATTTCAAATATTTCTGGTGTTATTGGATCACAAGAAGCAATAGCTTCAAAAGCAGACAATGCTGCAACACGGACTGTTGGATCTGAATAAAACATAATAAATGTAGTATCTGGTTCTTGAACGAATATTTATTAATAATATAAATACCTTTATGAAATATACATGGTCTGCAATTTCTCATTAATTTTGTAGCAAGTCCAACTTTCAAACGCGCATACGGTGTTCCTTGAATTAGGGCAGCAGCACATTTCAAAGTATGAGTCAAAACTGCTACATTCGATTCACTGCTTAAAATTAAGGATAATGTGAAATGCAACTCTTTGATCATTAGACACACTGTGCCAAAAAAAGTAATAAATGACGTATGTTGAACATCTTCTGCGTGCATTAAAAATGGTTTGGCATCAGTAAGCAATTCTGTTAATGTGCTTAACATGTGTTGCTTCACCTTTGATACAGATTCTTTTAAAATACATCTAGTCAATACTCTGGCATCACTACGTGAACCAGTGGCAACAATTTGTGGCCAAAATCCAAACATTTCACGACTTTGTGAAGTTTCAATAAGAGCTTGTAATAAATGAACAGTTTCCAGCCTTACTTTAGAATCCATAAGGACAAAATTATTACTTTCAGTATCTGAGGTATCTGAATCACTAGAATATATACTGACTCCTTTGCATTCTGGCACAATACTATTCTTAATCTCTGTAGCTTTTTTGATAGGTTGTTTCTTTAATTTTGCTTTGTGATTTTTTAGGTTTTTACATTTAGGAATAATATGAATCCGTTCTGGAAGATTCATTACCGCTGGACGAAGAAGTTCTGGTCTCATAGGAGGATAGTCTTTAATACCATAAAATAAAAATGCTTGTATCACTCCTAAAATTTCGCCCATAAAATCGGTGGAATGTGGTATTAATCTATTGATTGTTATAATATGTAAAATATGTAAGCACGAGCATAAAATCTAAAAATTTGATTTAATAAATGATGGTTATTTTAGATTGTTTTATACTAAATTTATTACTTACTTTTATGTGAATAAGTTTATTATCATTTACACATAAAGAAGATGAAATGATATTTAGTATCACATCCTTAATGATATATACAAATTCTTTAGTTACAGAAGTACTATTGTTTATATGTACTAAAATTCCTTCTAAGCAACCAATTGCATTATAATGGATTTCATTCCATTCTGTACTACATTGATTTAGATATTTAATCAAAAGTTGATTTTCTTCAAGTAACAATTGTAAGTCCTGCAAATATATATTATTTTAAATATTGTCTCTCTGTTATTTCCTAATAATCATGAGTATAATATAAAATATTATTTCAAATTAATATTTACTTGATTGATATCATTAAATTGATTATTTGCTAAAATACTCTTTAAGGCTAAAAAGATATTATTATGTGCAGCTGGTGAAGCAAGTCTTATAGCTTCTAAAATCCACTTCTTGAAATATACAAACGTTTCTTCTTGAAGTTCAATATTATTTTGAATCAATGTAGTCAAAAATTTACAAAGATTTTGAACCAGAACTGTTTCTGTAGGTGTTGCAACAGCACATAGTTGCTTAATTAATAATTGCACTGCCTAAAACATAATTATAAAATAATGATATATTAGATCTAATAGAAAGTTCTGCCCATTTTATATCCATGATATGAGTGGGAAATCATAGAATATATAAAAAAACATAGAACACATGAATATCACATGTTATGAATTCAACAATGGATGAAAGTTTTGAGGATAGCAATTCAAAACATAAGAATATGCATTCAAAAAATTAATTGAAAGTGAATGACTATGTTCTATGAAATGTTTAAATGAAAAGGCAATAAGTAAATAAGTGAGGCAATAGGTAAATAGTTGAATGTTACTGAACAATATCTAATTATATTGATCAAGCAGGATTTATATATAAATGTTCATATCAATAGAAGACAGCTGTATGTTATAGAATTCTTTAGCAGACCTAACATTTAAACATTCATAACAAATATCTTAATATGGTTTAAATTAAAAAATGGTATCAATAAAAATTGTTTTCAATTACTTACACTTTTATTTGAAATAGTAATGTATCTATAATCAAGTTCATTAAGATTGCAAAGGTAATTGTTAATCAACTTTGTTTCATTGTCTTTTTTCTTAGTCAATGCAATTAATTTTTCTATTGCCAAATCAAATTTGGCTGCATTATTCAGATAATCACCCTGCGTTAAAGCCATTTTCTCACATTTATATATTTTCAAACCTAATTACCAATCATCTTAATAAGAAACATTGTCCCACTACTTCTGTATAAGATTTCTACTATGGTCGATTACCATTTTTAGTAATACATACTATCATCTCGTTCTCCTTTACTTTGTAAGCTAAAAATTGAAGCAGTGCCATCTATTGGACAGTATTGTTGACTTCTCCTGGCATCAAACATAAATAAAGATAGCAAATTGTACAACAAGGATAGATATGGACCATACAATATTTATAAAATTACAAGAATTATTCATGTGATGTAATAGTGATAAAACGCATGATAATAAAACTATAGTCATAAGGATATTTTATTTTTATGACGACGACAATCACAAGAATACAGTTCTGAGGAAATAACATTTTTAATAGAATATTTGGGTACAACGACATTATTTATAATACACGATGAATTATTCGATGAAATTGTCAAACAAAAAAGTGGTCGAAATGTAAAATGTAATACATTAAAAGTCCGTTGCTCTCTGTAAACCTAAAAATAAAAGATTAATAATGTTTTATACATAAACGTTTCTTTAAATAATTCACTTAAATTATATGTATACGTACAGCACGATAAAATTGATTGTTTCGAAATAAATTTGGTATTTCCCGTTACTCTTAATTAATTAACATTTAGATTTTGTAACCTAGAGCTTACAGCGTTACTTATTTGTTCTTTATCCATATCGCTTATTTTCGCATTTGGCATTATACTTTGACCTAATCGAGTACATGCCTTTTTATGCATAAACCAATGAAGTCTTTGACATTCCCTATCACAATATTGCACTGTTTTACATTTGCTGCATTTTTTATTAGCTTTATCCTCTCCACAGGTGATGCAGATTTGTGCATTATCCGAAAATGCTCTCTGACCATTAATTGCGGCTGATACTACTGACACCGCTGATGGCGGATCAGTGGCTGCAAGAGTTGCTACCATATGACGAAAAATTGTGCTTTCTCTATATGGAAATTCTCTTACAGTTTCTCTCAGAAAAACTTCTTGGTATTCTGGCATACCATCGTTTTTGCTACACTTTAAAAATTTTCTTATTAACCCTTCTATAGTATCTGATTTTCTTTCTTCTCCTTCTTCATTTGTTTTTTCGGTCTTTTCTGCCTTCATTGCTTCTTGCCTCTTTTGAAATTTAATTACTTCAGCTACAACACAACTGAGGTAGTGATATTTAAATGCCATCACTTCATTTGTTTCTGCACCTCTTGTCATTTCTTTGTGACGCATTGATTCTAGAACTTTTTGTACCTAAAAGTTAGGAAACATGAGCATGATTTGGCAATTTTTATTATTTCATTTATATTTTACCTTAACAGCATTTTCTAAGAGACCAGGACATCTCTGTAAGTTCAACGCTACACGTACGGGATGTACATTGACTTGCATTATAAACTTATGGAAAGAATCCGCCAGATGTGGTGGAAGCATTGATTCAGTCTGTAGACCTTGTGGTTTCAAATAATAATCTATATCAGCCTTTGGAATAAAATTGTTGATAGTTGCTACACAATTATGGTTCCCAACAAAGGCAGCCATTTGAGCTGGAGTTCGTCCTACACTGTTTGTTGCAGTCAATCGAGCTCCATGTGACATTAAAAGATGGCATAGTTCTGCGTTTCCACTAAGAGCAGCCAAATGGAGAGCTGTATATGCATGTTCATGTTGACATGCATTTACATCAGCACCCTGCAGCAATAAATTTCAATTATTTATTCAAATAAAACAATGCATTAAATAATTTTTTAAATAGGTATCAAATATTATAATATTAAGTTATTCTTAAGTAGGTATTAAATAATAAGTTATAGTTTTATATAATCAATTCAAGTTTTTATATTACATAAATGCAATCCTTTCATTTCAAAACCTTTCAAAAATATTTTTAAGTACAAACAGTGTAATCTTTATTTCTAATTCACACACAATGTTTAATTACATTTCAAAATAAATATACATATATGTTTACTTGTTAGCTTGTAAAATGAAAATTTGTAATTTGTTCAGTTTATTAGGTACATAACAGACGATTACATTTTTAATGATTTCAATTACTTAGATAGAAAACGAGGAATTAGTAAAAACATTTAATCCTGTTGTTAAAGTACTAAAGTTAACCTACCTGATCGAGCAGCATCTGTACAATTTCTTTATTTCCTTTGTAACAGGCATGTTGAAGCGGACTCATACCATTTTCATCTACAAAATCCATTTTAATTTTATTTGCTGCCAATAAAGTTTTAAGCTCTGCCACTTCATTGTTGCTAATTTTTGTAAAAATTTGCTTTTGTACATCGGTTAAACCTTCCATGGCAAGCGCCATTTTTCCTACTATCGATTAAAGGAACGAGAAGTCGAGTACCATAGAACCATCGAGAATTTTGAATGGAGAGCTTTTTTATCGACATGTGATTATTAAATTTTGTAATAATAAAAAACTTTTATATATATTTATGCACACAAGGAAAAATTCTTTATTTCTTTCTCGATAGATAATGAGACTCCCGATATATTGGCAACATACATACTGTCAGTATAACGTATACTGATCATCCGAGGTTTTCATAACATTTTTGTAATTCTATCGTTATAAAAACATTTTTGTAACGTTATTATCGAAATCATATTTTCAACAAATTCTTCAATAATTTTCAAAATGTATTAAAAGTACTATATAAAATAGTTGTACTATCATTAAGTTTTAAACTGTAAACTGGCCTTTTGATCGAACAACAAAACAAGAAAATGAAATAAGAATATTTGTAACTAAAGACAATAATCGATACATTCTCGTTTTCGTACTTTCCACAAATTTTTATTAAAGAAACAATGGTCTCATTTCACAAAGTAGATCATACATAACATCACAACGCGGGAACTACATAAAACGGAAGTCAAAAATGCGATTCGATAAACGCGCGGTCTTTTTGAAATTTCTTTCTGATACGATAACACAGTCATCAATAAATTTCGACAAATCATTCGTTCAATAAATATACGAGGAATTTTATCAACAAGATGACTGAAGAATATATTATTTCGTTTATGATACAGGCGTCGATTTGTTGCGAGTATTTATTTAGTTCATTTATTTATTATGTTAACAACAAGGCCCGAGCTGTTACCTATGGCTGTGGTTGCAGCTCAGATGCGATGTATAAAATATAACATATAATTATACAGGATGATTCATCTTAAACGGAATACTAGAGTATCGTTTTCGATTCGTGAGAATCTGAATGATGTTGAAGGCATAATCGAAGCATTTTCGAAACGCAAATTCGATGGGAAAAGAATTCCTTTTATAAAATATATTATTTCAAAAAATTTTAGGAACAGAGAAGTTGAATATTTCAAAATAAAGAAAGATAATTACATACAATAATAATTGAACAAATTATAAATAATAGGAGTTGAAATCGTAACATAAATTTTAAAATACTTGTTTTTCCATCAAACTCATTTTTCAAAATCGTTCGAATTATGTACAGAACATTATTCGAAATTCTCACGATTAAAGAAGACATTTAGATTTCTTTTGACGGCTCATTTTTGTATACATGTATGTATAAATATATGTACACAAAAACATATATTTATACACGTATCAATATCGTTGCATCTAACAACAATAAACTATATCTCTGCACATATAATGTTTTCTAACAAGTTCACGACGATAGTTTTTTTTTTCAAATACTTAACATCTATTCAACTATTTGTGACGTCGTCAATTCTCACAATTAAGAAAACAGATAACCGCTATAGAATATTTTTTGCAATATAACATTTTAATTTTCTTCTATATAGAAATACTTACTATATCATAATACTGCGAAAACGTTAAAAAATTATATTTAACAAGTACTTGTATCGTAAGTAATTAAGAACGGTAATACAGTGAAAGAACTTGCATAATTTTCACTACAGAATTATTATAATTTTAAATTAAGTTATAATAGCTATGTACGTAGTCAGGAGTGGATTAAGGAGGGGGAATTGCCCATTAGTGCAAAAGAGACTAAAGTGTACAACAATAAGTGAATAACAAACATAAATTTAAAGCAACATGATGAAATTAATCTTGAGATAAATGTTTCGTCTGCCCCTTCAGTGATAACCTGGCTACGCACATGATAACAATTTTAGAATACTGTTTTCATTTTGAACTAAAAGTTTCACCTCCCTGTGCAATTCTATTGCCTGTACGAGAATCGTACTTATATTTAATACATAAAGCGTGGTTGCTTCGTTATCTCCTTAACACTTGAACAACACTACTTTTTAATGTAACGTTTTACACCTGATCGGTGATTACAATTCGCGTATAGTCTACACAGCATATACGTCTGGACAAAGCCAGACGATGTAAAAGCGTCGAATAATCAAATGGAAACCATTGGACTTGACAATAATATACTTTCAGTATGCATCCTCTGAGATTCGTATTAACCTTTTGCAATATGCTAATAGAAATTGTCTCTGAACACTTTCTTCGTTATTATATGCTGTAAAACGAAGAGAATTTTTACTTTTGTATATTTCTAAAAGGTTAACACTTAAAATGCAAATATAAATAAAGAATCTTTTTAAGTAATAATAAAATTGAAAACTGTGGATTTTATAAATATTCACAGATCAGACAAAAACTATTCCTTATCATAATTTTGTCTTTTCTTCTTTACTGTTACCTATATTTACTTTGTGGTACTTTCATATTGCAAGGATCCTACTTGTTCTCTGTCTTCGATCATCAGAAGATAAGTATTAATTTAAAGCTATTGCCCAAGGAAACTTTTTTCTTCTAGATAATGAGAAAGCCTTAGATGTACGGTAGTATTGCTAGATCTATGGTAACGTTAGTAATCTATTCATTAAGTTCGCCTAGGAAATTTCATAATGCCTGTAATATTTACAGGTTGGACCATCTGCGACGTGTTCTCTTGAACACTATAAGAAAATTCCACGAGCTTCATATCATACTTGTAGAAAAAAGAAAACACTCAATAGTGCACCAAAAGACTAATATTAATTACTACTCGGTAACGACTGTGATAATCTCCAAATTAATAATACAGATTAAAAGCCTGTTAACAGGCTTCCAGTCAACAAATGCCGATCTCCAGATGCCTAATAACGGTCTTCCGGTAGATATAGTTAACACGTCGATATCTACGATATACAACATGACTTTGTTTCGCAAGATCTATCGTTAAATGACGACGAGTTACGGAATATTTTCTTCTCATGGCCGAAAGAATTGAGTCCACTGCGCAGAAAGTCTCGTTATTCGGGGATAAAAGAATCGTTGAGG
Organism: Megachile lagopoda; assembly: GCA_036983795.1. NCBI lineage: Eukaryota > Metazoa > Arthropoda > Insecta > Hymenoptera > Megachilidae > Megachile > Megachile lagopoda. Next base: position 5,250,174 of record CM072793.1, read on the forward strand.
GGATCGTATCGTAAAATCTAAGTGAGTGCGTTCGAAGATCTCATGATTCAGCGCAAAGACTTGCATAAAACTGGATCCAAACGAGGGAATGTTAGCAAAGATATACTTGGAACCGGGCACCGTGCAAAATCACAACCGCACTGTCCTAGACTGGTTCCGGAGGTGGATCTCCGTTAATACCCTCCCTGGATTGGATCATAACTTCCGTTTGTTCCTTGGTCAATTCCTGTTGTTCCTTGGACAGGTTGATGTCCTGGTCTACGATTAGGCTGCGGCGAACCGCGCCGTTTGCTACCGAGGACAACAAGTCCGCGTTTCTTTGTTGAGTATCCCTCCAGGGAGTGGTGAGAATCTTCAGTCTCTATAATAATAATATTCAGTTAATTTCGATCTTGCAATTAATTGGTTCACAAGTAAAAATTCAGTTTCTATAATTTCAAGTACAAATGAATCTTTAAATCCTTAAGATCAAAATCACCTGGATGAAACTGCCTGGCGTGACGATGATCTTGTAAATTGCAATTCCTGGTATCATAGCAATTGAGGAAGTCGCAATTAACCAGCCTAATACGTTTGCCCAGACGGGGTATACGTAATCCTCGTAAGTCAGTGGTTCGTAACCCATTAAACCATAAACGATAATGAACTGTAACAACATAAAAAGTCATTTTAAAGATGGTATCTTTGCTGCCATCGTTTTATGTATCCTTGTCACTCGTTTGTACCTCTTCTAATTGCACATATTCAACTAGATTATTAATCTTAACATAAGTTATGATATTACAGTTTTTTCTATCCTCATAACCGAACACATCAATTTGAACAATTGAGATTATAATGAAACTTTGATTTTAAACGACGAATGAAGTTCACAGAAAATTTTACTTCAACAAACTTTAGCAATAACGAAGTTTTAGTAAACGTTCCATTTAGTAAACTAGTTTGATTTATTTTAAATTTGTTGTTTAATTTCGTTCTTATGGAGCACAGGGAGTGTACCATGAGGAATATCGGCGCGACGAACTTCCAGCAAACCCGCCAATAGATTCCGGGCGAGAATCCAATCATGTCTTTGATATCTGCACAAAATCTATCAGTTCCGTAGATCCAACTGACGGCGATTGATTCTGCCAAAACTGCGAACAGCATCGAATAACCGGCAGCGTAACGATCCAACAGGTGGAAGAAGTAGAAACCACCCTGTACGGACACAAACATTTATTAATTCTTCATATTTCAAATATTTGTATAAAAATCACAAATGTATTTCTTCATTATTTGTTATTTAATTATTTTACCTGAGAACACGAAGCCAAACCAACAACGAAATATAACGTGAAAAGTAAAGCGACGAAAATTTCTCGATTATTGCCAATAATTGGAAACTCATCGCTGAGCGCGGTTATTATTGCTTCAGATCCTCCGAACTGGAAAAAAGAGATACATTATCTTGGAACGGTGAAACTTTTACAATTGTATTATTAAGGAACATATACAAAGTAGTATAAATTTGCAACCCTTATTTCCAACTCTTACTACCCTCAAATCCAAGAGTCAGTATAGTTCCTTCAAAATGATATATTTCAAAGACTGTACCGAACTATCCAATCCCAGAGTAAGTAACATCATAAAGAAGATGAGTGCCCAAAACATCGATCCAGGCATGGTAGCGATAGCAGCAGGGTAAACAATAAACACTAGACCAGGTCCTTCAGTTGCCACATCCTGAATGGATTTACCACTTGCTCGGGCCATGTATCCTAACACAGAAAAGATCACAAATCCTGCGACAAAGGACGTTGCGCTGTTGATTAAGCTGGTTAATAAAGCGTCCCTGAAAAATAGAACACCTATATCACCCACCTTGAAAACATTAATTTATAATTGCAAATATAAAATTTCCTTCTTAAATGTACATAACACATAACAACGCTAATAATCCATACAAGATGAAGTTAGATTATGATAATTCGTTACAAATGTTTGTGTATCTTCATTTTTAATTATTCCTCAAGTTCTTACTTGTAAACGTTGTTGTGGTACTTGTTATAACTCGCATAAGCCAGAAGCACTCCGAAGCCAGGTCCTAGGGAGAAAAACACCTGCGTTGCAGCGTCTACCCACACCTAAACAGAGATTAAGGATTTTTAATAAAAGCCATGGTGCAAGCTTCTTCTTCTTTATTCTACAACTAAAATTTTAATCAAGCTCTGTACAATCTAGCAAAAGCTTATTCATATCTAAAAACTTCTCTCGTTATAATTAATTTGATCAAATAAATCACATTTGAAACTTTGGACGTAAAATGTTTAATACTATTTTATGACATAAAAATAAGATACTTATGAAAGATCAAATTAATTTAAAGTATAACACGCATGTCTGGATAACTTAACACTTCATCAATATTCTCAATACAAAATGGCTGGTCGTTGATAGCAATATAATCATTTCAGATTATGGATGAAATTAAAAATCCTAATTACATCTTTTGATTGTATAATCAAATTAGATTAATTGATTGTAGAGTTAAATTAGATTAATTGATTGAACAGTCTTGATTGGATAATCTTTGATTATATCTTTAAATTGTAATTAGGAGATTATTGAATAGAATATTACGTATTTAGTTGATGAATGTACGATATTGTATAAATTTTGAGTAAGTGATATGGATCGTAGGTTTGGATTAAATAAGCGGCTTCTTTATCCAAGCGTTAGAAGAATTCAGGGAAGGGTCTTAAAGAAAGAAATCCTTTTTCCGACGTTAAGAAGGATCACAGAAATTCCCGTAAATCCTCGGATCTCGGAAATCAACAAATTTCTCCGGCTAGAATCTATTCCAGCGATTCAGAAGTTAAGTCGTCGGGTAGAAATGCATTCCCTTTGCCAGCCAAGAGGGTCGTACGTGCGATCAACGTCCAAACTCTAATGGTCATTATGACAGGTACACAGAGTTTCCATTTTCAGCGTCGTCAGTTAAACCTGGCACGTTTCTCGCCCTCCCATTTTTCTCGCTGCTCGATCCTGTCGACCCTCTTATGCCGGTGCATTAACTTTCTGGCCTTCAGTTTTTTATTCTTCTCTATGGCCACTGTAAATGGCCACTTCATAATACCGCAATCATCCGCTGGGACACGATTCACCAAGTCCACGGCTAGAACGGAGAACGCACAGTGGACCGGCAAGATTTTCTCCGAAGTTTCAGGAATAATTTTCTCTCAAGTTTCAGGAACAATTTTCTGGGAAGTTTCAGGAGTAATTTTCTGTGAATAGGATAAAGGTAATAGATTTTTCTCTTGTTTGGGAATAAGGTTTCGGTATTTGGTTTTTAAGATTTAATGTATTAGTCTAGATTTGATGACAAAGTATAGTAAAGAACACTTGCGATATATTTGAAACTTTGTCGAAGATGACTATGTAAGAGACTAAAAATCCGTGACATAAAATGGCTGATTGATAATTAAGATTATGATTTTGAAGTGTATAAATTAAAGTAGCACTCATGGCAGAGTAATAAGGAAAAATTGCTAATTTTTATTAATACTTTTACCTCTGCTTTCGTGATGGCTGAGAAATTTGGATTGAGGTAGTAGCGTATTCCTTCGAGACTCCCTGGCAATGTGACTCCTCGTATCAACAGAATCAGGAGGACAGCATACGGAAACAGAGCCGTGAACCAAACCACCTGTAGCAAAAGACATTTTTTTAAACTATCAATCAGGTACAAAAAATCGAACACTCTGATTTGATTAAGAAATCAAAATACTTTGATATTACATTGCTTCAAATCTCTCATTACATTGCTTACTTTAAAATCACAAATGTAAATGACCATCATAAATACTTGTAACATTCTTTTTTATGTCTAATAATTAGCATTCGAAGTACTTTATAACAATTTTATTGGAGCACTCAAGTATAAATCTTACTTTGCCTGAGGTAGAAATGCCTTTCCACAAGGAAAAGTAACAGATCAAATAGACCACCAGCAAGCACATCGCAATGTCCCATTTAATTGCCCCGAGATCGTGCAAACCTTCGCTTTCGTGGAGTTCTAGAATCGCTCGGCTTTAAACAAAATTGTCAAAAATTACCTAATCTTGCTAAAAAATATTTCACGCATCATTTACAATAGACTCTCGTTATATTGCCACTAACAGGTAAAAACAAAATTCTCGCAGTTGCAATATTAAATTATCCATAAAACGTTTTCTCTTGAATGAATATTCGAATCCGTAAATCTTCTACGACGGCGACAGTTTGTATAAAATGGCAATATAGGGAGGGTCTATCAAAATACAGAAAATATTAAAATACGTTTATTTAAATAAACCTCGTAATAATTTGAATAAACCTCGTAATTCTTACTTGAAATATTCTTGTGCAGCGCTCGTGTACCACGTGCTGTTGTATCCCTGATTCGAATTTCTATCAAATCGTTCATCGATCAGCGACGAGTTATCACTCGGATCGATAGGAGACTCGTCGAAAGTGTAAGAAATATTTGCGTCGAATGCTCGACAATATGGCGTGTTCCAAGGATTGTCGCAAGTGGTCCATGGCAGAAGGCTGGAGAACGAGGCGAAGAAGTACCTCAGTGCCCAGGCGATGATCACGTTGTAGTAGAAGTCCACGTAGAATGCTATTAGGGCCACTGCATATCCGATTCCTGCGCAAATACAACGTTAAATTTTAGTATATAAACTGGCGTTAAATTAACAAAAATTAAACTAATTTCTTTACTAGCAAGGTTATGCAGAATTATTTAACTGTAACTATAATTCTGTATTATAAGTTGCCATGTTTATTGTAATTACTATAACTAAATTATGGCTTGCTGTCTGGCTTACTATAAAGGCTATACTGTCTAAACGGGTAGAAATGAAACGGAGATTTAAAATCATCTATATCCCCGCGAGTCAGGAATTAAAAACCTCTCGGGTCCCATGTCCTGATTTTCGAGTCGAAGATTCCATTATCCCGTGGGAGCGTCTTCAACGACGAATCAATTACGTCGTTCATCGATGCGGATCAAAAGGAAAGAGATCACGTTGGAGACAAGAGTCAAGAGGAATCCGGCGCTTACATCGATCATCAAGAATGGTTCCAGCAGGAAATCGACGGAAATGGAGGCTCTTCAACCACTGGTCGTCCAACCTTGGATTTTCTCGGATTTATACGCGTTACATAATGTACTATACGATGTAGGGTGGAATAAGAGAAAATAATACCGGGTGTGTCTAATGCGTGGCTCTCCGACGTGGAAGATGACGGTAAAGTGCCTTTGGAACGATTTTAAAGAAATCAGAAAAGCACTTATATCTGTGCCACCATTGTTGAAGGCTTAGACGATTACTTCGGAGAATTGCAGCAAAGTAACGTGTGAGCTGTTGTAATCTCAGACACTCGGGGATATTAACTCTTTTTCAATTTTTTGGAAATTTTGATCCTATAACAATTGCTAGTCAGCACCTTTTGTATCAAATCACTTGATGATATTTACTTCTTCCTTTCTTGAAATATTTCATTATTTCGAATAACAATTTCTTTGATAAAATACATTTTTTTTATATATGAATTTGAAATATTGAGTTATTTCAAACATGTTTGTCTAGTACTCTTTTCATATTTTTAATCTTACATATTGTTTCAAATAATGTTTCTTCAATAAGTTATACTTTTTAAGCTTCTTAAGTACTAAGTATTTTTTAAGAATTCTGTTATAACATTGAAATTAATTTAATAAAAATATAGAAAATAGAGTTATTAGCTTACCTTTTAGTAGTGGCACTAAACGACCCCAACAAGTGATAGCACCCTTACGATTGAACTGCCCCAGCGCGAGTTCCATGTAAAAAAGTGGAATTCCTCCTACCACTAACATTATGCAATACGGAACCAAAAAAGCCCCTGTAACAATAAATTTCCTCATAAATCACCTCAGATAAAAATTCGACAAACAAAAAAAATGGCAAAGAACAAAACCTCGATTTTAAAAGTAGAAGTGTTCGATGAAAAATTAGTTGTAAAATCGGGCTAGTATTTTTAATGAAATGAAATGCGTTCGATTTATTTACGGGTGCTCTGGAAAACGTCTGAATTCTTATCATCTTTGATGACATCTGCTGCATGACAAGAGGGTGATATGAAGAGGGTGGAAAAAAAGGAAAAAAAAAGTGATGTGCGAGCCACTCGCATCATCCTGTTAGCTGCATAACTGAATTGCAGAATATTTAGAGCACCGGTGGCAGCAAGGTGCTTTTATGTACGTAATTCGATAGAGAACTTTCGAAAATGCTGCAATCTGATGGTAAAATGGCGATTTCCACGGAATTGATTCATCAAACGATTAAAGGGTTACAAATATTACAGAATATCTTTTGTATAAATCAAATCGAAATTGAATAAAGAACGAAAAATAACTGGGGTATATTTTCATATTTAACTTGTGAAAAAAAAATAGAGCTTTTCGTTCAACATATAAATTATACGATGGGTTACTAAATATATATGTGTGTAAATAAAGTTTAGGTTATGTGAGTAGGTTAGGTAACTAAGGAGGTTAGTTAGTAGGGATAAGGTTAGGTTAAGTTAATTAAATATACAATTAAAAGTTGCATGTCACATTATGTTTATAATTACATATTTATGAAACATAATAGTACAATTAACATGTGTGATGTAATATGTGTAATATGTGTGATGTAATATGTGTAATATGTGTGAAGTTAAGAAAAGTATTTTATAAACCAATTTCTGTTAAAATTATACTGTTAATTGTTAATTGAATTTCTTAATTAATAATACATATAGTTATAATGTACACATATGAGCTTAATGTAATTATACACATATGAACAAAATTAGAATTGATAGAACCATCATAAAATTCTGGTATATTAAATTAAAAGTGGAAAAGAGGTCTAAACGATTGAAAATTGATAAAAAAAAAATATAGAAAAACTTGAATTACTTAAACAGATTACATAGTCGTGGTTATTGAAATTTTCTGAAAGTTGAACCTTGAATTAGAATTGCATTCGATATGCGGTACATTCCTACAGGCGGTTTCGTCTTCTTATTCTTTTCGATAAATTCTCCTTCGTAACCACGGAGACGTAATCGCATTAAGAAAGAATATTCCCTTCTTCTTATACCTCGCGGTTACCTTGATTAATTTTCCTTTTCGAGCAAATTCGCCGGAAGTGGCCTATAATATCTAGTTCATTTGTTATTAGAGACCATTTATCCTGATCATTTATTAATCTTTATTAAAACAAACATATGTATCGTACGATAAAATTAGTAAAAATCGTTAAACAATTATATCAAACTTTGAAGATGATAAAAATAATCTTTGTCTCTTGCGTACCATTTATTAAATTCTTCAGTTTATTTCGATTTGATTATTTAATACGTTTCATATATGGATTTATTCTTTTTGTAAAATACAAGAAATGTGGTGTTTGTAGTAATGTCAAAAAATATTCTGCGATTTGTTTGTGATTTACGTGTATGTGCATCTGAAGAGATTTCCCTATGTCATGACCAAATATCCGGTTTTAAATAACATTTCCGTCCAATTTTCATTCTTTGAAGACACAGACACCGTCAAATGCATGCCTTCAAGCACTGACATGCATATCCGCATTTAAATAATTTTCTTAAATATAACAATTTCATAAATTTATCATAAATCCATAACAAAAAAGAATTCTTGCAATTTAAATTTGATAATTTTAACAAAAAACAATTAATTTTACATAATTGCTACAATTGTATTCTTAAAATATATTTTTGGTGAGTAATAAAGTTGCAAAACTGTCTAATGTGTAAAAATACCTTCAAGTTTTTCTTGCATTAAAAAGTGCAATCAATTGCAAAAAATTTAATCAACAATCAACAAGACAAAACGTTTAGGTAAGTCACGCTTCATTGATCAAAGCATAGACAAATTACTGTCGAATAGAACGTAAAATGTGACTCACGATATTGCATAAAATATGTAAAACATAAATGTACGTTTCCGTTAATGGTGGAAACAAAATTGCGAACAGAATTAAAAATAGCGTGAAGTATTGTGCAACATATTTGAATATCAAATATCAAATGAGTTCTTGGAACGATGTGTCTTATGATCACGTTCTTAGAATATTTAAATTCCGAATGAAATATACGGCTAAAACTACTTGATTTTTTCTTCAATCACAAAATAATTAAGTTAAATATTTTTTAACTAAATTAAATTAAATATATTTTATTAAAAAGTACTAAATAGTTGTGCAATTGATCGATATTCATCTGCAATTGTATCGGGAATTGTGGGTAATATGATACCAAAATGGAACACACTTTTGGCGCCAAATTTAAACGCGCTTAAACGTGCTGCTCTATCTTGTTAAAAAACAGTGTTAAGTATAACACAATTACAAATGCTTAAAAATGGAAAATACGAAGACTGATTATGACTTATCGTTGTCAAAATAAAAACTTAAATTCGAAAAAGACTTGAGATTGCACTAAATGATTGTAAGTGTTAGGTCTGTACAAAAAATAACAAGACATAGCTAACCGAATATTTCATTTATTGCATAGAGTTTCTATAAGAAAGAAAACACGTTGGCGAACCGAACATTTCACCTATTGCACAGAGTTAATTACAGGAGTAATCATTTAAGCCACTGTTAGAGACGAGGATCCTTGTGTACAAGAAGATGGCATCAAACGACGTGCGAAATTGGCAAATTTCCGCAAAGAAGAAGCGCGAAACGTAGGAGGAAATCACGCGGCATAATGGATCGCGTATGGTGATATAGCAGCAGGTAGAGGCGTCGCGGACGTTCATGATCAAAGGCCGGCCCGAATGGGAAATTATAATTAATTAAGGTAATTGGAAATTAGCGACCGATCTTGCCGGTACTAATGGCGCGCCCTACTCTCCTCTTAATTGAGTTAGCAGCCGCTTTTGAGGAGCCCCGTATCGCTGATAGCTGGCCCTAATCGTATTCCTACGGGAGACTCGATAGAACGAGGCTAATAGCATCCTAGTAGACCGGGAACAGTCTTACAAGTCGTTGCGTGTTGCTTGCTGGACTTGTTGTTCGAAACTTTGCGAAAGGGAGCGATGTTATGTGCCCGCGGTGTCATCCGATTTTAGCGCGGGAAAATCTGAAACGTGTCGCAAATGCGCTTTACAGATTCTAAGGGATTAACTTTGTCACGATATCAACTTATCGTTCGACACTGTGAATTTCGAACGAAAGTATTTTCTCAATAAAATACTTGTTTTTATATTTTCAATTCGAAATGTTTAATTATTTTAAATAAGTTTCTAGTAATGTTCAATATTTAGTTATTTCGACACGTTCCTTAGATAAAATACTTTTTATATAAATTTTAATGTAGTTAATTATTTCAAATATGTTTGTTCGATAAAATACATCAATTTTCACAAATTTCGATATGAAATTGTTTCGAATAATATAATATTGTTATCGAATAATATAATATAACATTCTCCATTATTTTGTTAAAATAAACAGTCTATCTTCATAACACCTCTTAGCTAAAGTAATAACTTGATCTGTTCATAATCTTCATAAGTTTATAACTGATCTTCATAACCGTCTCGAATTGCTAATAAAATCTGTAGTTTAACCAAACAGCTCGAAATCGAGGTAATTCTGGACCTGGACGCAATCTTGCCAAGTTGGTGACTCTTAAATTGCCCTTTCGTTTTAATTTCAGCCAATTTCGAGTGCTGTCGACACTTTCGCTGGATAAGAAGCTTCGAGTGAAATCTAAATCCCGGGGTCATTTTCCACGAGGTAAATGCCAATTAGTCGACCGGTTAACGCGGTATTGCTTCGCTTGCTGGAGTGCATTACTTGATGCATCCCCTGTTGCAGCTGCGAAATAACGCCTGACAACGTTACAGAACGTGACGAAATGCAGGAACAAACTGATAGAAAACAAACTGATCAGTACACCTCTTAACGTTTCTCAAATAACTAAAATTACATACGTAGAAATGATATTCTGAACTTAAAGGAAAAAGAAATACAATGTATTAACTATTTTTTAATGACACCATGCAATCTTAAATGTTCAATTACCAATAAAGTCTCAATTACTTTTTCACTGCAAAATGAGTTCATTAATCTCTAAACGAAGAAAAACCATCGTAGCAATTTAATTCTCGTAAACATTTTTTCTCGAATGAAAGACTAAACGAGTTTCGCGTTGCAAAATCTGTTTACTCCCTCGGATCATTTTCTCGGCAATTTTAAATTAACCGTGACAAATGTTATCGACGATTACAGAATGATATACGAAGCTGATTCCGTAAATGTGTTCGGTAACATTATCCTCTCGGAATTTAAACGTTATTCGCGTAAAAAGTGTAGGAATGACAGCAGAACTAATTCGGAGGATCGTTTTACGAGCTGAGAGTGAATAAAAATACGCGTTTTTATATTGAAACGAGGAAAATTGCGACTTACAATTATAGTTCTCGATTATTTACATGTCATAAAAATTTCGTTATTACAATTTTTCAAATGTGGATAATTGATACAGTGAAATTTCAAAGATACGGAAGTTTTAAGGTCTACTCACCACCGCCATTTTTGTAACACAGGTAGGGAAATCTCCAGACGTTGGCAAGATCAACAGCAAATCCGATGACTGACAAGAGGAAGTCAACCTTGCCAGACCAAGTCTCTCTGCCGTCCACACTTCCGTTCAGTTTTGGGGGATTTTTCACCACTCTCGACGACATGTCTCGTTTTCCTGCAACAGAACAATCCTAACCTTTCAATGTCCTGACTTTTCTACTTTTCCACTTGTATAATTGTTTCAACATTAATTTATATTTGTAATGCAGAGTTTTCCATATAAAATACCATGATATTTATTTTAAATAATACTTTGTAGCTCAATACGACATGTGAGCATGGAAAGTAAAGAAGTGGAGAAATATAATCATGTTAAATCTTTCAATTTGTATATTGACAAAATGTTCCCTTTCTATATTTTGATGTTCTAACTAAAAAAATATATGTCTCAGTCAAAGTTCTAAAATAATTGAACTTTTCACTTCTGTGCAGTGTACTAATCTTACTATGAAAGAAGTTTTAAACAATATTAAAAATGAAGATAATCGTTATGTCACTGAAAAGTTAATAAAATTACAAACTTTAATAATTGAAAAGTATGTTTCTAAAATTTGATCATTTTTATAATTGGTACATATGTGAACGTGCAATATGTTAATAAAATAAATATGTTAAGTAGGAGCAAGCGTGGGCCAGTATTATAATAAGATCACGCTCCCAATGAGTTAATTATTCGATTTTATTAAATTTCTGACGCCATTCACCCTGAAAAGCGGAGGAGGTACTTCAGGTACAACAGATCGAGATCCATCGAACCGACAGCGGAACTGACAAGAGTAATGGGTCCTCTGTTCCAATCAGATTTTTTCCCTAAATACATCACTGTATAATAGATCATGCCTAAAAAATCACTAAATCTCACCGAATCCATAAAACACAATTTTTAATAAATCTTGTTTTAATCAAAATTGCACTTTGTACGTTCACTTTGAACTTTTGGTAAGGTTACTATAAAAAACTAGTATCAGTAATAATAATTTACTCTTACTAATATAACATGTTATTTTGATCACCAAAAGGAATATTTAATTAAATTGCATTTTTCTTATAGTCTCGCATAATCTCTTCTTTACACTGCCAAAATTAAATATGACAAAAAGCTAACACTCCATCCTCTTCTGTAAATCTAATGTTACTAAAAACATGTGATGTTTTGAATTCATCTCGACATTCTTGTGTTCCTAAGGTGACTTCGCCATGAAAACTGTGTTTAAGTACATTTACTGATCTGTGACTATAAACTTCTTTAAACGGGGATGAAAGATCGTGCATCGGTATCAGATAGGATGAACATAACACTAAAACTACCAAACCGGTAAACTGACCGCTCCACAAGTTTATTATAGGGTACACATTTTGTTACAGTACATTCCTTGAAATGATTGATTTTCACCAAGATAAAGAATCAATGTGTGTACTAATTTATGTTTCGTCATTCGTTTATTTATTTTCCAACTTCACTTTTAATTTCAAAGTAAGTACATATGCCTTTAGGTTTAGTGTTAACTTGCTCTATGACTTATTCAGGTGCGTCAGTCAGACCTAACTAAACACAGCTACAATATTAAAACAGCCAAAGAATGTCGAAAAGTTATGACAACATTATGTTTACTATGCAAATTGTACTCGAACTCGAAATTGAGAATATTCAAAATTCGAGTAAAATTGATCACAATTGACTAGTGCGTCACGAGACTCGTCAAAATAGTGGGAATCGTGCATCGCTCTGTATATTTAATAGCAACGAATGAACATATTAGGATTTAGAATAGTGCTAATAGTAATTTCTTTCGAGAAAGAACGACGAACGGCGATAAAAAGAGAACTTTCCGATAGACCTAATATTCCGTAAACCGGACAAACGTAGAGAAGGGGTGGTTTTCGAGGCGCGTGCGGGCGCGGTCGCGTGTAATTTGGCGACGACAAGTTATCGATAGCCCTTCAAGTGACAACGCTTAACCCCCAGAGCCGAGGCTCATTGTGCCCTGGTGACGGGTTCCGGACAAACAGCGTATATTTCAAAGGCGACCGCGGCACCGGCTTCGAGGGGACTCTCGACCGAGGGGTTTTCTGTCACATGCACTGATCCACGCTTGTCTATGGATCGACCCGATTAATTGATATTCGGCGGTTATTGCCGAACGATGGAACTTTGCGAAACAGGTGCGACGAAAAAAATCCAACATTTCGTTCCTACCCTGTACCCGCCATAAGATTGCCTCTAGAATACCAAAGAGTCTTTGTGTATTTTTCCGATTTAGGTAAGATGTTTTTGATGAGAGGACACTGTTTCCACCATTTTGCAGAAGACACCAAAAATCTACTTTCTATATTTTTTATTCGGGGAAGGCTTTTTTTTATGAGAGGACACTCTGTTTCCACCATTTTGCAGCCACAAGACAAAATCTACTTTCTATATTATTTTTTATTGGAGCAAGATTTTTCTTGATGAGATGAACAAACTCTGTTTCCACCATTTTGTTCCTGCAGTGGGCATAAGATTATCTCTAGAATATCAAAGACTATACTTTTCACATCTGTTGATCCTATTATTAAAGTAATTATGCAGTTTATCTGGGATTAGGTTAAAACTATTCCACCATCTGCTTAACTTTTTATGCATGGTGAATCTTAATACACATCGAAATGTTGAAGTTACTCATAATCATACAGCTTAATAAAACTAGTTAGTTTATTGATAATTTATTCTGTGCCTCTGGTTTTTATTTTCTTTAACATGCTTCAGAATCTGCTTTTTCTCAATGCGACGGAAGTCTGTTTCCACCATTTTGTTTGATTTCTGTGGCCCCTATAAAATGGCCTCTACGATATCAGAGACTTTTGATGTGAAGGTAATTATGCAGTTTAGTGGGTTATCGAATAACTTTATTCTATTACTAATATGAAAAATCAGGTGAGAACGAAAAAGTAATACCTGTTGCTGCACAATATTGAATTTTGTTTATACGTGTATATGTGTTACTGTTCAAAAACATAAAAAATAGACAGTTCACTCTGTTTTTTGTTTTAATGGGTCTTATTGCCATGAGTGTATATTATTTCTACCTAATAGGTGATGAAGATTGTAAAATTGTAATTGTATAATGTAGAACAGTCAAGATACCGTTTGTGGTTTTCGGATTTGATACAACATCCCTCCGCAAGATGGTAGTCGAAAGGAGCCTAAAATTGAACAGGAGCACTATTTTGAACTAAACATAATTACTGTTTGGAACTGAGATAACTATTATAATTGGGAAATAACATTTCTCATTATCTGTAAATCTATATATTTTTAATTTCACAAATCTTCAAATTTCAAAATTTTCACTAAAAGTTAGTGGTAAAATTCGTCACTATTTTAGGAAAGTATAAACTTTAATTTTGCAAAATTACTTTTATAGTTCTCCATAATGGCATTTCCAGTGTTTAAAATCCTGTACTCTCCTCGTTAAAAATGAAATAAACGAATACTCCTTGAATTTTCTCTAAAGTTTCTTAGATAGTACAATTTATATAGTGATTTAAAAATTGTAAAAACTTTACTTTCAACACTGAGCACAAAATAAAAACGTTATAAATGTTATCACTAATATACGTTCCCAAAAATATACAAATTTTTACCAAAAGCAACACTTGCTAAAAACGGTTCTCTCCATCTCAAAAATAGCGAAATACAAATACAAATGTGCACTAAGAAAACTTGAGTTCAACAAAAGAATGATAAAAGAGTTGAAAGAAGCATTGCATCAACGTCTTCTCGTATTTGTATCATACCTTGTCGTACGAGGAACGTTACAACGTGGTAAAAACTAAACTCGAGTGCAATTAGATTAATCACGAACGCGTGAACAAGCATTGCGAAATAGAAAACCATCCCAGATGCAACTCTGAACACATACCCTGGCCACGATCGCTTCAAGATGCGGAGAGCCTTGTTCGACGCGGAAAATCGTTCTTCAGGATCGGAACTGTGACACAACCGATTATAACCGTGCTCGAAGATGAAATAAACGGGGGATAGAAGTTGCATAAAAAATGTGCAAATTCGAGGAAAAAGAAGACGAAGAAGGGGATTTCTTGTTGAAGGAAACAAACAAGATCTTGAGTAATAAATAATTCACCTTTAATTGGCTATGATTCGTTCCCTATTAGCATCCTTGTATTCGTGATATCTGTTTCTTAATTTAATTTTGATTCATTCGATTACTTTGTTTTTGGTGAATGGTCTGTTGAACTTTTACTATAAAATCATTGCTTTCTTCGTAACCGTAATTAGTGATACTATTCTATTATTTTAGTATTCTGGTCTGAGTCACAATTTTTACTTGTGAGACTAACTTGCAGTCTTTAGTCATAATTCTGACCCACAAATCTAATTTATTGTTCTAACTCATAAATCTAATTTGTGGGTCTAACTCACAAGTCTAGTTTATGGATCTGACTCACAACTTTAATTTATAGCTCTAACTCATAATCATAATTTATGATCCAAACTTACAGTCCTTATTTACAATTCTAGCTTGTAATTTTAACATACATGATCTTGATTCATAATTCTAACTCAATTCTAATTTATCTATCTTTGCTTATGATTACAATTTATGATACCAATTCATAGACCTCATCCATAATTTTAACTTATGAATCTATCTGATGATTTTAATTGATAGTCCTAATTTACAGTTCTGATTCATCATCCAATCTCATGGTTCTGATTTATAAACTAATTATCCTAACAAGCAATCAGATTTTATAATCCTAATTCCTCACTTATGATCCTAATGTGTGACCTTAATTTATAGATCTATGTCATAATTGTAATGGATGATCCCAATTTATGGTTCTATAATTCTAATTTATGATCTTGAGTTACAATTCTAATTCATGATTCTAACTTACAAATTTAATTGACTATATTCATGATCATATAAATATTCATATAAATATCTTGAATGAGTTTTCTGAATGATAATCTGAATGTCAGACAACGTTAATACTTCTTTCAATTGAATTCTTTTCCTGTATAATAATTGATTCCCATGATCTGTTCAACTTTTTAATAATAGGTTTTGAAAATGATATTTATTCCAGCTATACAACGCTCAATAATCCATGGATCTCTAACAATACCTACTAATTGATAATTGATGCTTTTTCGATCATACGGTATTTCCTAACAAGGAAAAATCATTATTTCGTAGAATTATTAATTGTAATCGAATTACATTTTCCAAGAATCTACGGTGGATCGTTTGAAAGACACGCGTTAAAAATGAATTAGATGCTGAAACACGAGATAGATTAATAATCGAGACCGCAAACGGCTCCAAGAAATCGAAGCATTTGTGAATGCATTATAAATGAACAATTCCGACGTTTATTTTCAACTTTTTTATTGGAAATTTGAAACTAATTTCTTTAGAAGAGAAAATTTGAATTCTATAAAATTTTAGTTCTTCAAAAAATGGTAATTTTATTGATGATTATAAAAAGTCTCGATACTAAAAAAATCTAGTGACATAGATATTAGAACTTTAGATTTAGTTACGTAAACACCTGTAGATACTTCTCCTGAATTTATACCCTTTTTCCAGTTTATCATTCTTTTAAAAATTAAATTAAAAACATTTATAAACAATTATTATACCCTGTCATTTTTGTTTTAACATTAGATAATTCCAGTGAAATAATGAAAATTACTTAAATTGTTAAATTATTAACTAAGTATTAAGTATTTAATCACTGTGACTAATTGCTCTGATTATTTTAATCTGCTTTAAATTTTTAAAATAACTGTGGTAAATTGAGACCACTATATTTCAATATTTTATTACAGTTTCAGATGAGCAACTATGACTAAAGGATCCATTTCTATCTGTAAATCTCCTTTCTTGATGGCAAATCCAAAGGTGGAAATCCTGCATTTTCGCCTAAAATAAATTTATAAAACATTTTGTAATAATAGATCAAAGCATAATGTATCTAAAGACAGTTTTTGCATGTGAACTTACACCATTTTTAAAATAAACTTGCACCTCTGTTTTACGGTAAAATTTGTTAGTATACATATGTATATGCATGATATTTTATGTAAAATACCTTGTAAATATTCTGAAATGAACTACAGGCGTAGTGATCGAAAGAATTCATACGTCGTAAGTTTTAACTCGCTTCTTTTTTAAAAATGGATTTATACCACTTCCAAAATAAATGACTTAATGGTAAAATTAGAAAGAATATACTCACCAAAGAACGTGGCCAAAACAATTAACAAACGAGACCGGCGATGCTGTGGCTCGGCAAGACACCACGACACTGATCGTGGATCTCTTCGGTCCACACGACTCCTACGACGAGAACCCGCCACAGGGTTAAAACTAGCTCGAAACTGGTATCCGTTAAACCCATTCCCGCGTCACTGACCGTCGACGAATTTTTCCTTGTCGAAAATGATCCCGGGGATTATTTCGTGTATCGAACGAGAATACCGTTCGCGAAGGGAATCGTTAAATCGAGTTATTTACGCGCGCTTTTTCGTTTACTCGCGAAACAGTCTGCGAGAACTGCCGTCGCAAAAGCGAACGGTCGGTCCCTCTGCAGACCGATCTCGGTACCAATTGCACATCAATCACGATGGAATATCATCAGAAAATCGGTGTATAAATTCGAAAACGGAACCGCGTCGCAAAGGTTCGAAAGAATGAGTGAGGAACTTTGCCGGTGGCGGGTCGTATATACGAGCTGCGGTCACGTGACCTGGGCGCATGCGCATGACGCGGGATCGCCGAAAAGGCGCGCGCATCGCTGTTTTGAATTTCAAACAAGTTATTTTGAAAACAGATTTAAAGTATTAAATGATGAATCCGTAAATAAAACTAAGTGACTGTAATTTATTTATGTTTATATTTTTTAAGTTCTTTGTTGATATAAATTCTTCATTGTATTACCTTTTATAACCATATACCTTTCTTTTAATTAACGTTAATTATATTCCTCCGTTTCTTATTCTTATAAACAAAAAACTATTGCAGATACTAAAAAATACTTTTCTTTTCATAGTCAATAATCTTTTCGTATCGTTTTAACTTCAAATTATAACGATCTATAAATGTAGCTACAATCTAAAAAAGTAACCTAAAAGTGTCTCATACATAATGCATATACATAGTTCTATAAAGTATATATTTGAAATATACAATTTACAGTTTGATGGAAGTTAAATTAAAATGGACGAAAGTAGATTTTTAAATTTCTTTATCTCGCTTTTATCAAGCGGACATGTCACATATAGCGACATCTTTCAACAAACGTTTCAAAGTTACCGACACTTTTGAGACATGCCTTGAATTACATTTACTCATTGATTAAAATAGTTAAAATGGTTTAAAGTGCCTATTATTGTTTTGAATCTATTAATAAATGCAATACATTTCGAAGGATAGAAACTGACGTATTCCGATTACTTAACTGCTTTCCATAAAAACTCGCCATTATGTATTATTTCGTTATATAAATTTCTATTATTTTTGTTGCATATCCATATCAGTAAAAGACACTTGAAAGCAGTGTTAAAGATACCGGTTTATCATTTGCAAGTATACAAGTTACTAGAGTAGTTGACGTGCTCTGTGTTACTTCCGCTTGCGCAAGTCATTAGTTCGTCGCCATCATAGCGACGAGATCGCGACCGCTTTGGCCGCAGAGCCAGGAACCGAGGGTAATCGTCGTTTACGGCGAAAAGGGAGCCAGAGCTTTTGCTCTGCTGCAGAAATATCCGTGGTCATCGTTCTACTGTAACATCGGCCGTAGATCATCGACAGTTCGAGGATCTTTTTTTCGATCTTTGACGATAACGAAACATGGCTTATTGAAGAAGATGAAGGGCCTGCAGAAATTCATTGTTTCTCCATACGGAGGAAACCGTAGCCTCAACCACTCTGGAAATCAGCACGAGCGTATTCGTGCCAGAAATGGAAAAAAACGCGAAATTTCAGCAGTCCTCCTCGAAGGGGGTTCCTGCTGATGCTAAGAAAACTCAAGGTGCGTTGTCTCTTCAGTGTTGATCGTTTCGATACGACGTCATCATTTCGCTGACGTCTTATCTGCGCACCTTTTGCAAAAAAACAATTTTATTCCTTATAGCGTCATGTTGATTTTTGATTTCCCTTTTAAGATTTAGTGTATCCTAATTTTAAGCGTGACATTAAATCCTTGAATAGGATTGTATAGACATGAGACAAACGATAATAATATGTATGTTTTACTTTGGCACGAGGTCATTCTTCACGAAGAACGATATTAATATGTTTCAGAAAATAGAAAATATAATTGTAGGATTAATGTTTTCCACAAAGTGTTAATGCAATAATATAGAAAATAAAAGAAAATTGTTATTCTTTATGCAGATGTTACAAACAACAAACTTTTTCCAAGGACCTCGCGACGACGTGAACCAACTGGTGCTAGCAGTTACTCGAAATTTGAACAACCAAAGAAGTGCAATGTACAGAAAGGAAAAAGTTTTGATAAGAGACCAAAACCTAAAGGACAATATCATGGCGGTTCAAAGGAGGATACCAAGGTTAATTTTTATACACAATTATTTTAATTCTATAATCAATACAATCTTAGCTGTTTTAAATTGAATATGTACATTTTTGTTACAAAATTTATAGAAGCAATAAATTTTCCACAATTTCAATACTTGAACATTAAAACTTGTTGTAGGTAGTTGAAGCGTATTTAGCTGAGCCAGGCTCAGTAGTGGTCCAAGGAAGTAAAAAGCAGAACTTGAATTATCTGCTGAATTTTCATTATGAGACACGTGAGATGCAAAGTGGTTCAGGTGGATGGAGTCATGGAAAATCAGTGAAGGGTTACTCTCGCAACAGTAACAGATGGCTTCCACCAGTACAGCGACATAAATACAATAAAGAACAATTTTTACAAGCCAGGTTTGCAAAATTATTAATTATTCAGAACTGAATACATCTCACTAGGATTTTGATGACCTTCAAATATGTTGTCAATGTCACTGTTTTCAATAATCTTTTTTTATAACTGCTACTTGGTTTTAATTTTAATAAGCAGTAATAAACCTAACCTAAATTTAACTCAAATTAGTCCAAACCTACTTACAAACATTAGAAATAAAGTGTACTAAAAATATTTTTGTGTATAACTAAAATTAAAACAGAGCAGTTAACATTGACAATATATTTTAAGGTCATCCGAATCTGTGAAGTATACCATAATCTTATTAATTATTAATTTTTTAGCTGCCAGTTTGTTGTAACTGCAAATGGAAATTATTCATTATACTTAACCGATCCTGACATACTAGTTGACTGGAAACTAGTTGAACAAATTGTAAGTTACAAATCTAATTGGTAAAAGATGTTAAAATTAACTTAGGAAGTTCTTTGTTTTTAATAACAATATTTTATATTTCAGAAAATTCATAGTCCTGAGAATTTATCATGCCCAATATGTTTATACACACCGGTCGCGGGAAAAATGACGCGTTGCGGTCATGTTTATTGTTGGTCTTGTATTCTTCATTACTTATCGCTTTCTGATAAATCCTGGCGTAAATGTCCAATTTGTTACGAATCTATTCAAAAATCTGATTTAAAGAGGTAATTAATTTTAATAACTTAAAATTGAATTCTGTACTTTTATGGGAGGTTGATAGTTTATTTTTTGAACATAGTGTCACGGAAGTCCCTCAATGTACATTAAGTTTAGGAGATACTGTTACTTTACGGTTGATGCGCCGCGAAAGAGGTTCATTGCTCGCAGTGCCCGTTGGATCAGTAACTCAAAGCCCAACAAATTTTTTCCCACTTTCAGAAGCTATTAGCAGTCAGGTGTACTCAAAACTACTTATTGCAAACAGTGAAGATGTAGGTGTTCAAAATTTTAATATACTAAAATCCAATGATTTCAAATCATCGATAGTTACTTCATAATTATAATTGTTTAGGTTATGAACATCATCGAATGTGAACGCGCTCAATTGAAAATCGAGCTGTTAAATTATCCTGATTCACCGGAGAATTGTTATATCGAACAAGCTCTTGAAGAACTTTCAAAAAGAGAAGAAGAATTACTGCAAAGGGTAACGTTAATTAAAACATAATATTTTAATTTATAACTCAAAATGTTACAGGTATAATCTGTTTTGTAGATTGAATTTTTTTTAGACAAAAACGCTCTTTATAGGTGAAACTGGAACCAGAGGTTGCTTCCATGGATATAAGTATAACGGAGCAAATAGAGGGCAATGATACTAAAAAACATCAGATGTGTCAATTGAAATCACCCAGTTCTGATGAAATGAATAATTTGACAACAAAAGATGTGAAAACTGCAGTTGAAGAAACACCAAAAACTGCAGAGAGTTTGAACAGTGTTCAATCTACGTCCGGGATACAAAAGTTCTTTTATTTTTATCAAGGTGTGTAATTAATAATACTAGATTTACTTCTCAAATTTCACTATATCCATTAAAAGTATTTGATTTTAGCGGAGGATGGGCAACATTTATACTTACACGCGATGAACGTAAAGATGCTAGAAATGCAATACGGATGTCTAGAGAATTCTCCTCATGTAATAACGGGAAAACTTTTAGAAAAAGAAGCGGGAAGTCTAACGGAAGATCTAAGACGCAGACTGAGATATTTATGTCATCTGCCAATAACTTGCCAGTTCGAAGTAGCTGAAATCGAATTGAAACCACCGGTTGTGTCAGAGCAAGTTCTAGCTTCATTTCAGGGTAATCACTTTTGCGAAGAAACAAATAATTATCTCAATTTGTATTTAAATATTCACTATATTGAATTAAATTTTATAGATCAATTAGCATTAAGACATAAACGCAGACAACAACGAGAACGCGAGGAAAGAAAGAGGGAGAGAAAAATTACCGAAGAAGAAAATAAACGGATGGGAAAATACCCAACACCCATCGTACGCATTGACTCTCAG
Organism: Megachile lagopoda; assembly: GCA_036983795.1. NCBI lineage: Eukaryota > Metazoa > Arthropoda > Insecta > Hymenoptera > Megachilidae > Megachile > Megachile lagopoda. The sequence goes on from CM072793.1 coordinate 5,271,848, forward strand.
CGACATTTTCCTCAATGGCAACCGGAATTATTGTTCTCAGAGTATGTACATCCTCTTTACAGTATGTTAAACAATGTATTCATAGTACTTACAATAGTGCAATATATAATGTAGTCTATTCAAGACCACTTAAATATTAAGTATTAAAAACATTTTTCATTGCAGGGAAGGTGTTCCAACGCCACCAGAATCTACAACAGTTTCAAGCGTTGCTAGTAGTCCATCTTCAAGCACGTTTGATGAAATTGTTTCATCCAATCAAACTAATAATACCAGTCACGAACAGGGACCATCGTTTGCAGAGATGTTACGAAATACCGGAACACGTACAAAGTCGCATACTGCGTGGCCATCAGTTAACTCTTCACGCGGGAAATCAAATTCAAATACGGTTGTTCAGTCGTGCTCAAGAAACATCGAGGACGAAGATTACATTTCGGCACCGTCGTACAGTCGAAGTTTTGGCGATGCTTTAGCAGCTGCTTTGGAACAAACAAAACTGGGTAAGCCAATTTACACTAGTTTGAAAATTTTAGAACAAAACAGGATGTATTTTGTATTCTACTCTGTTTCTTTTAGAAACAAAGAATGGCGGAGGTGGAAAGAAGAAAAAGAAGAAAGGAAAAACAACCGTATTATTTGCAAATACTATGTCACATACGTCTTAATTTTTTTTCCTAATAAGGCTTGCACTTTATGTTCTTATTTCCGAGTTTCGCGCAATTCAGTTGTTTATCACGTATTACATTTTACATTATTTCAGATATATGTTAGAAAATTTGTCAAGTCCTAGTACAAATCGTAATATATAATGGTATCTTATGAAGCTATCGAATTTTTATCATTGTATTACGAATTATTCAATAATTATTTTCTGTAGCATTCGGGCCTGTTGTGCTTGTAAATAAAATTTAATTTCATGAAAAATCTAAGTGTTGATTTTATAATATGACCCTATCTAACTGAAGATTTAGATACGAAGATCTTTTATTGAACAGTAACTTCGGTTTATAGTTAATACAGTTACATAATATTATAATGCACAGATAACAATGGTAATTATACTGTAGACTGAGGAAATTTTTTAATCAAACTAAATGTGTTTAAAACAGAATGTAATTAGTTCTAAACTTTTAGTGCAAAACTTTGCGCGTTGTAAATTTAATCTTCTAAAAATAATAGAATATTAAAAGAAAATAGAATTTCATTTAAAGTTATTTTAATTTATCGAAAGAAATAACATTCAATTTGTAATTAAAGGAGAGAAATATATTACACAGTTTTGTGCTGCATGGGATTGTTTTATTTTTTCGAAGTTCTCGAACATAGAAAATCAACAGCAGATCTTGTACCTTAACTGAATCACATAAGTACAATTAAAGTTATACTTCTCACGTATCTCGTTGAGTAGAAAATAATTTAACAATACAAATTATGTTCCTAGTTTTTACAAAGAAATAAAATAAATAAATCGGTAAGTTTCATATTAACATAAAAAAGGAAATCTAAAAAATATAAGTTAAATTATACTGAGGAACGAACGACCGTAGCTGTAATAATTCTATGTTCAATCCTCGATCCTTGCCACGAGACAGAGATCATAGAGAAGGGCAGGCACGCGAGTATAAACGCCTTTAGTCGACTTCTTCAATGGTAGGTCCTGATGAGCCGCCACCAGGAGCACCGCCACCTGGAGCAGCACCACCTGCACCTGGGAAGCCACTAGGCATTCCACCGGGCATACCGCCAGTTCCTTGATACAATTTCGTGACAATGGGGTTGCAGATAGACTCCAATTCTTTCTGCTTGTGTTCATATTCTTCCTTATCAGCCAGCTGATTGGCATCCAACCACTTGATGATGTCGTTGCATTTATCAAGTACAACCTGTTTGTCACTGGCGCTGATCTTATCCTTCAGCTTCTCATCTTCCACTGTACTCTTCATATTGAAGCAGTAAGACTCAAGACTATTCTTAGCAGCGATAGTTTCCTTTTGCTTTTCATCTTCACTACGATATTTCTCAGCTTCGTTGACCATCCTTTCGATTTCTTCTTTACTGAGACGGCCCTTGTCATTGGTGATGGTGATTTTGTTTTCTTTACCAGTAGATTTGTCCACTGCTGAGACGTTCAGGATACCGTTGGCGTCGATGTCAAATGTGACTTCGATTTGAGGAACTCCTCGGGGAGCTGGTGGAATACCACTGAGCTCAAATTTACCTAACAGATTGTTGTCTTTCGTCATTGCACGCTCTCCCTCGTAGACTTGGATCAATACACCTGGTTGGTTATCAGCGTACGTGGTGAAGGTTTGCGTTTGCTTTGTTGGAATGGTTGTATTTCTCTTGATGAGAGCGGTCATCACACCACCAGCAGTTTCGATACCAAGAGACAAAGGTGTAACGTCGAGAAGCAACAGGTCTTGTACTTCTTCAGACTTATCGCCGTGGAGAATTGCAGCTTGTACGGCAGCTCCATAAGCCACAGCCTCGTCAGGATTAATGGATTTGTTCAGTTCCTTTCCGTTGAAGAAATCTTGCAACAGTTTCTGAATTTTAGGAATACGCGTTGATCCACCAACCAAAACGATATCGTGAATTTGAGCTTTATCCATTTTAGCATCGCGCAGCGATTTCTCCACTGGCTCTAATGTACCTCTGAATAAATCAGCGCAGAGCTCTTCGAAACGAGCCCTGGTGATCGAAGTGTAGAAATCAATTCCCTCATAGAGCGAATCGATTTCGATGCTAGCTTGAGTGGACGAAGATAACGTGCGTTTCGCACGCTCACAAGCCGTTCTTAGACGACGAAGGGCACGCTTATTCGATACGAGGTCTTTCTTGTATTTACGTTTGAATTCCAAGACGAAATGATTGACCATTCGGTTATCGAAGTCTTCGCCGCCAAGATGAGTATCTCCTGCTGTAGACTTGACCTCGAAAATGCCATCTTCGATAGTCAAAATAGAGACATCGAAGGTGCCACCGCCAAGATCAAAGATTAGGACGTTGCGCTCATTGGTGGTTTTCTTATCTAAACCATAAGCAATGGCGGCAGCAGTGGGCTCATTGATGATACGTAAAACGTTTAAGCCCGAGATGGTACCAGCGTCCTTGGTTGCCTGACGCTGCGAGTCGTTGAAGTAAGCAGGTACAGTGATCACAGCATTACTGACGGTCTTCCCGAGGTATGCCTCAGCAGTTTCCTTCATCTTTACCAGGACCATTGAACTCACTTCTTCAGGGAAGAAAGTCTTCGTCTCTCCTTTGTAATGTACTTGGATCTTGGGTTTTCCACCATCATTTATAACGGTGAATGGCCAATGTTTCATATCAGCCTGAACTGTAGGGTCTTCAAACCGGCGTCCAATAAGGCGCTTGGCATCTAAAAAATTAAACAATTAAAATTATAATCAGCAGTCAAAAAATTGTTTTAACTTGTATTTGCTTTTATAGCATTAAAATAATTTTTAGATAAATAATGAACATATAATTTTGATATAATCAAAAATGATAACAGTTGGATCAAAATTATAACCTAATTCCCAATTTCATATCGCGAGATAGTAACCGGATAAGGTAATAAAATGGCGTTCTCTAGTGGATGTGGCCTTAACCTAACAGCGCGCGTGCTCGCCCCAATATATATAGCGCGGTTAGCTGTATTGACCTTCCTGCAGTCTATCATGTATAAAAATGTTCCACGTGTATTTATAAAATTTCGGAATCTTTACAAATTTTAATTACAAATTATTTTCATTACATTTCGTTGTAACTTAAAAAATTTTGTATTTATATTTGTTCATCTTAACTTCGGAAATAATTTTCATCATAAAAAGAATTTAATTGTTGGATACTTTAAGCAAAAACAAATGTATACAATTTTATAAAAACCTTCAGATCAACGATTCAACACAATCTGATTGGCCAGAAATAAAACAGTACCCTAACACGAAAAAAATTCTAGAATTATTTTAAATAAAGATATTTACCGAAAATGGTGTTGTTGGGGTTCATGGCGACTTGGTTTTTGGCAGCATCGCCGATTAACCGTTCGGTGTCTGTAAATGCAACGTAGCTAGGTGTCGTACGGTTTCCTTGATCATTGGCGATGATTTCCACTTTTCCATGCTGGAACACTCCAACACAGGAATAGGTGGTGCCGAGATCAATACCAACTGCGGGTGCTTTGGCCATCTTTACTTTTCTGCAAAAATACAAACGGTTATAAATTTTCGAGAATAATAACTCAGCTCGGATGTATCACGATTGATGATGCAGCGAATATGACTGGAGCTGACGTAAATAATGGATCACACACCTTTCTTTGTTCGCTCGTAAAAATTCGCTTTCAAGGATAGTGAAGAAGTTCTTCGTTTGACGATTCGCAACGTTAGTGAAGAGCCCGCACTCCCGGCCCCGTATATATTACATTCCTAGAGGACGCTTCTGGAATGTTCTTCCCGCTCAGGCACTTTATATCAGCCAATCAGATTACAGCTTCGGACAATCCTCGCACTCATTGGTCACGTGACACTGACTACGTGTGTCAACGACGAAATTTTGCAACGGTTATCGATCGCTGTAATTCTGCCCAATATATAGCAAACATTTTTAAATTTTACTTTCTTTACCCGGTAAAAATTGCTTCGAATTTTTAGGAATACATCTGAAATAACGGATGTTCGATCAAAATCGTCTTAAAAAATGATTTTCTGCTGGAATGGCCGATAATACGGAAGTAGGGTGCGACGAAAGTTTAAGAAATATCTAGTAGCTAATTCTAGAAGGTGAGCGACCACTCATACAAGGAAACGTGTAGTTTACAGCCATGCATGGTTATAGGTCATACATTTTTCAAGGTCTCATAATTCTTTTAACCTTTATGGATTAAAAGTCCATTTTTCCAGTTTGTAACTTTTTACATAGGGAAAGCAATTATTTCGACAAAAATAATGCTGCCAAGAACAATACATTGATTCAATATCAAATGCGTATGAAATAATCAAATTGGAAGGACAATTAAATACAATGAAAATGCTGTATCGTTACTAATACGACAGAATAATTGCTAATGCAACTGTAAGACTGTAGGATTTCACAAAACAAATATTTTTACAATTTCTTCAGTTCCATATATCACTATAATATATTATCATCTTTCATAAATAAAAAGTGAATGAAAAATTTGAACGAAATTAGTTGAATGTGATTTCATTTTCAGTTTCATTCTACAATAGTGTAAAGTAGCAGCTATGAACTTGAACTTCATTATTACACGGTAACTAACATCGCATGATACAAAGGTTAGATATATATATGTATGTATGTATACAGAATACATATGACTATGTATTCAATCTTTATTCGCTATTGCAGTATTTCTTCGTTGCCAAACTGAAACAAAGTATTTTATTGCAGACATCAGAGTGGTGTGTCGGATGTCATATTATAAAGTAGGTATCAAAATAAAAACTTCAAGATTTCCATTTATATACGTTCCTTGAAATTCGCATGGTTGTGGGGAGCACACATACTCATGTATGTATACATCGTTCAGCAATTGTGACGCACGAAACGTGTATATAAACTGTTCGTTCTTCAAATAACTTGAAAATATCGTGAATTAACCCGTAACTGGCATGGTGGTCGTCTTTTTGCATATAAAATACCGTGAATCGTATAGAACCTCGTAAAAAATGTATATTAATTTACAAATTAATTAATGAAATAATAGAAGGTACTGCATTAATATACCCAAATATTTACATTTCAAATTTACGAACATTCAATATTTAAATTCCAAATCTTCTATTATTCAAATTTTCGAATTAAACATCTTTGAATACTGAAGATTTGATTGAAAAATTTTCGGATACTCGGATCTTCGGATTCCACATCTTTGAATTCTCGAATATTTGAATTTCAAATCTTCAAATTGTTAAATTATCTCAATCTAGTTTTATATTTTATATGCTTATCTTGTATGTTGTGAAATATGTATGTACATATATTATCTGTACAATATCATGAATTTGCCATGTCTATATGTATCATATGGTATATAACATAAAATAACTATAAGAAATATAAAACTATATTGAAATAATACGTTTATTTAAAATTTGATTTGTTTGTGATACGTAGTATTGAAACGAAGGTACAGGCATGTATTATCTGATTTTAAATATCCGTTTGATAAAACACGTATCAAGATAAAGGCAGTTTATGTTTAGTCGTTTTATTTGTCAGAAACGTCTAGACTCGTTGAATTAAAGAAAAAATATTTATTCTATGAGGGCGTTGCCTATGCGGCAAAGCGTAGTACATGTAATCGATGACGGCAAGCGTTGCAGTAGAGTTCGCAAGCTGTGTAGAAACTTCCAGTATAGTCTCGTACAATCATGCCACATCCGTTCAATACCCTATTGCACGTGTATGCATATTTGTCGCGTCACTTTTCCCCGTACTGTATCAGTTTTTAAAATGAATTTATATCGGATACTGATTACTCATGCACGTGGAGCGAATTGGGTACTATTCGAATAACCTCCAAATAAAAATTTCGAATCAAAGGAAGATATTTGAGAGTAACAGCTACCTTTTGTACTTAAATAGAAATACATTCGAAGATTTTTTAATAAACATAAAGAATAAATACGAAATAACCATAAGAATAAGTATTTAAATAAAAAATTGTTGATTACTTTTAGAATAATTTTATTCTACTCGAAATTTTTACTTAAAAATCTTTAGATCTATTATTAATGTACTCATCATTTTCGAATATCTTCGTTTTATTTGAAATTTGTAGTTGAAGATTCTTTGAATAATATCCAACTCTGATCATTTATACTTGTCCGTATTATTCAAGCTGTGATCGATCTGAATCTGCTTGAACTAACATGCCCAGGTTACTAATCCAACTCGTCTTGGCTGCTATAAAATGTTTACAAAGAATTCAACAAGGACAAATATGTTTTCTTTTGCAAAGAAATAAAAGTTAGCGTTTATACAGTACTTCTTTTTAACGATTTGAGTTTGTTTATTATATATTAATTGTACGATTGAAATTACTACTTAAACTTTTTAAATTAATTTATAGTTATTTCGTAATTGTATTACTGTATACTTAGAATTTTATAACACTTTCATTTTTGTAAAAATATGTGTTAAATTAATAACATTCTGTTTTTCTCTTACATGGAAAAATAATCACATTTTTGTTGAATAGAGGTAACTAGTTATGAAATCGATTTCCGTGAATACACGTAGAATGATGCTATTCGCATAATAAATGTTAGGAACGTATCATATCAAACGCATTTTGTAGATAATTGGTTTTGTATATGCGATTGCATACGTATATTATTACTAAGCTTTATTTAAATAGTTGATTAAACAATAATAAGTAAAACAACATTTATAACATCAAATAATATTTTTTAAATAAAATTTTGCTATTAAAAAATCAAGAATTGTGTGTACTGAAGATATATTTTAATATTAATCATTTTACAGGAGTAGAGTTATATCTGGTACTGGTAGTTGCAGTGTCAATATAGAACGAGCCCTACAAAACTGAAGACGTATCAGCAGTTAGATGCGATATTCTTCGATTATTATTTGCATTTTCAAAGGATCACCGTCTGTGCCATATTGATTGTAAGGCTTCTGAAGAAAAGGAGACAGCACTGGCAGGTGTACAACTTTAACGGTCTTCTGAATGTTACGAAGTGCACGTTTACGTGTATTTGTGCAAACGCATTACGAAGCACGATTCGTGATATCCGTCTATTGATAAAAAACTGCACATTTTATCATTATTTGCAAACGTACAACGCAAAAGAGTTTTTGCTATTACAATTAAAATACTTCATATATTAATAAACAAATTATGTTTTTTTTTTTTATAATTATACATGTGTAGCAAATAGTTGAACTAGAAATTAAATGAAAAGTATGTAATATAATATTTCGCAGATATTAAAACAAAGAATATCTGATAGGAAATAAATTTTCTATACAATTTTCTTAAATTGTATTTTCATAATACAATATTCATAATATAAATGAAAATGTTAGTACTTAAAAAACTAAATAAAAGTCTATTTGCATCTTATCATTTAATTTAATAAAATTTTATCGAATGAAATAAATACAAGTCTGTTTATTTTCGTTTTCGTTCAGAAAACAGATTACTTGAAATAAATGACCTCAGGTAAATGTAGCAATGATCCAAGAAGGACACGCTTATTTTAATGGAAGATGATTGTACTGTGTATAATGAAAACATATATTTACAAGTAAATATGTTTTCAGTCGATGTTTAATTAGTTTTCATGCATAAATATTTTATTCTATATGCAAAATGTTAAAACATAATTTTCCCACAGCTATTTCAATTGAACTCGGTCGGTAATGAAACGATTGAAAGCGATCCACACATATTATAGAATTCAACAAAATTTGTAGTAAAATCGATGTGCATCATGCGTAGATTAAATATTAATTATTAAATAATCTATTTATAATTAAATAAACTGTAGTTTAAGTTGAACTTTTTATGAATAAATTTGTATTATTTAAAATAGTGTATGCAGTTTGTAGACATAGAAATATAAAAATGCAGTATGAAGCTTTAATTATCGAAGTCCAGATTTGATTGACTGATTTTCCATTCAAAAATTTTTAATTTGTACCAAATTGGTTTATTTCATCGTTTTGTCGCGCAATGGCTTTTTGCCCTAAAAGATATGCTCTATTCCTATGTTCTTATGTCTATGATACAGCGCTGTATTTAAAGGCAGTTTTGTATGTCACCTAACCTGATAAATTCACTGGCCACGTATTAATAACATGGCTATCGGCGACATACATATGGTTCAAGACATGTAATTTGCGATAAAATAGTGATGTGATTTGTTGACAAAAGAAGTAAATTGTATAACCTTTGATTTCGTTCAGTCCCGAATTTAATTCAACGAACGATATGGAGGTTTCTTTATAGTTGTCATCGATATGTTGTTAGCTTTAAATGCTTCGTATTTTAACCTGTAATCTAACTTGCCGGTTAGAACCAATTCAGCAAGTTATGAACTTGATCAGTTCCACAAAATTGAGCATTACTATACAATAAGAAAGATGATTTCAGGATGGGAAATATACTTTTTGACTTTATCAACATTGTTGCTTGCTTGCTGCGTGCAAAATCTTCAGAGTCTGGAGGTAATATATGCGATAAATGCTGGTGGAGGATCACACACTGATAGTTATGGAATTCGCTATGCTAGAGACCCTTTAATGGGTAAAGTTGGAACAGCGTCTGATTATGGCAAGCAGTTAATTATCGGACGCGTGAATGCCATTGATCAAATACTGTATCAAACAGAACGTTATCATCATAGCACTTTTGGCTATGATATCCCCATTAATGAAGATGGAGATTACGTTATGATATTGAAGTTTTGTGAAGTTTATTTCAACTCTCCTAACATGAAGGTACGATCGTGTTGCTTTATAAGTAAAATATATTGAAAATATTTTGAATAGTCACTTCATTTAAAAATGTATTTTCAGGTGTTCGATGTGGTGTTAAATGGAGACCATACCGTTGTTACTGACTTAGATATTTTTGAAAGAGTTGGTCGTGGTATAGCACACGATGAATATATTCCATTTAAAGTTCAAGCTGGAAAATTAATATACAACGATGAAGAGTCTGATATACTAGCTGGAAAAATCAGAGTGGAATTCATAAAAGTATTACAATTATTTGTATTATTTTTATACAGATCTCTTATTAGTTTTAGGGTTTAAATATATCTAATTAATTAATTGCAGGGCTACAGAGATAATCCAAAAATAAATGCTATTGCTGTTGTAAAAGGAAGTATAGAAGGTATTAAGATTACTATATATTTAAAAGAAAAGAACTTACACCATATTTTATAACTGATTTCAATTATTTTCAGATATACCACAATTAGGTCCAATTCCTCAAGAACCAGAAGAGTATCACAATATACAAGAAGATGAAGAAGAATCTACAGTTCGTAGTCGACACACAAGTGGTCCAAGAACTCCAGATCCTTATTCAATTGATGATTCTTCAGTAATGTTACCAGTCTTTGTAGCTATTGGGGCATTTATTCCTTTATTATTTTGCCTATGTAAACTATAGGCAGCAAAAATTCTGTGCACATAAATGCCTTGTACTTAAGAATAATAGTGTTCTAATCATCTTAGGTCAAATTAACGCATGAGAAGCTGCCTATGTTGATTCTGTACATAGAAAGAACATTCTTGTTTTTAAGCTACGTCATTGCACTTTATTGAATCTGTTTATTATTAATTTAATGAAATGAACATATCTATATATATGTTTTTGTACAATGAACTACTAAAATTAAGAACAAAACTAGAGACTTAGAAAAGGTGGGGATTTGTGCAGTCATGACTTTTGTTGCGAATTTAATGTGTTCATTCACGAGTTATTTAATTTTAACGATAGGATCAAGTTAGGAATTAGCGCAAAGGTTTGCACAGATCTTATTCATCTTTTCTTCTATAACTCAATTCCAAGTATTGTACATATGTTGCAAGCACATATTTATTAAGTTTAAGAAAAACTGGTAACTTCATAGGAGAATATATCGAACTTTGATACTAGAGCAACCAAAACCGTAAAAATGGTGGGTTTCAGACTTCTTCTTTTAAATTATAATAATTATTAAAGGGGTTTTTCGTTAAAATATATATTGATGTTTGTGTATGAAGGATAAAGAATGATTATGTATGCTAATTTATTTTTCATTGTATAACGTCCAACGCCGGTTGCTCTAGTGTTAAGTGTGCTATGTAATTATTTTGCCATACGCACATGTAATAACGTTATAAGTGAATTTTATAATTTAATATCGTAGAAAATGTACGAAATCACTATCTTAATTATGTTTTGAATAATTTTTATGTGAAAAGTTTATTTATCTTTATAATCGGTACGATTGTATTTAGTCAAAAATGGGAACGAATCCAATAGTCCGTCAGATACCAAAGTGATTTCACTCTTTTGCAGATAAGAGCAAATAAAGCTGTTATTATTGTCCTAAAACGATTTTCATTAATCCCCATAATAGTGCATGCATCAATAGTATGCGATATTCCCACATTCATCAGAAACTACCATAAATTTACTTAGCCCACAGATCCCTACTCTTTGCTCAGCCACTATTTCCATGTAGACATGAACAGAACAGAAACCGTCGGTAAGGTAGCGAATTACATGAAAATGGTAAAACATTTTTTTCCGAGTTACCAAAACAGTTTTCATAGATGTTTCTTTTCGCAAAAAGAAAATTTGCAAAATTTGACATAATTTAGAGCATGACAGTTTTCCGAAGAATAGCCGAAAAAAGAATATTAATTCGTTTATTTGAAGCTTTAAGCGCACCCTTATGAATGTATAGAATTGTACACACATATATGCATCGGTTGTAAATTTATAAAACGCAATCACATATGATCTGACGCAAGACTATACGAGTAGATCAGAAAACGATAAGGTAACAATACAAATAATCGTCGAGATGAACGGCTTATCGGAAAATGATAGTTCTGATAGTAGCGATCAATTTACAATTGATTCAGAGAAAAGTAATTTACAGTCGAAATTCTTCACCAAAACAAAGTCTAAGTCTAACAGAATTACATCTGATAGCGATACCGAAAATGAAAGTACTGATGAAGAAGATTTCAAAGATGTCAATCAAACAAATAATATTGAACTTTTCACTCAGGTTCTAAAAAATTTAGAATATTCACAAAAACTTGAAATCAACGATGACAGTAATGAAAAAGAACAGTCTAAGGACTGTCCTGTATTGTCAAAGAAAGAAGAAAAAATACAAAAGTTGAATACAGAAATACAGGATGCGTCTTTTAACGAAATAAATGAACTTCTTCTTCAGGGTGAAAGCAGTACAAAATCATCACGGAAATCGAATTCTATGAATACTCTAAAAAATGAAGATGTCGAAACTTCTAATGAGTATACCATCCCAAAAGATGGTGTTAAAATAACTTTACCTGGTACAAGTCTTATATTCAAGAAAAAGAAAAAGAAAGGGGGTCCAGACTTAAAAGCAATTTTGAGGAAACGAATAAGAGCTAGTGAAATATTGATGGAAAAAGTAGGATTGCTTTGTTGGTTAGCCTATGGATTCTTTTTAAATCGTCAGATTAATCAGCCTGAAATAATGTCATCTGTATTGTCTTTAATTTCGGCTTCTAATTATCCAAAAAAAAGAATTGATCTTGTATATTTAGAAAAGTTTACCAAATGGTTTAAGCATATATTTTCATTTGAAACCATTGAAACCAATGGTAATAAACGTATAAATAAAGAAGTATTATTAAAGATAATACAGGAAAAGAAAATTTCTGATTATAAAGAACTTGTACTATTGTATATTGTTGCATTAAGAGCTCTAGGTTTAAATTGTCGACTGGTAATCTCCCTTTCTCCACCACATCGAGCATTATCGAGTGATAATCCATTATTTAAACCTGACTCGAAAGGAGAGCAGAGCAAATCGAAAAGTAAATCTAATGTAGCTAAAGAAGGAAATACATCAAAAAAAGTTAAGAAAGAGAAAAAGGAGGAAGTTGATAGTACAAACATAATTAAAAATAGTCCAGAAGCAAAGAAGAATGCTAATATGGAAGCAAAAAAAAAGGCAGCTGAAATTTTACGTTCCAAGCCACGAAAGAATACAAAGAAAAACAAATCTGTTGATATCAAAACTGATAGTAAGGCAGCTACAACATCGAATAATAAGAGTAGCGATACAAAAGATGAATCTAAAATTATAGATCAAGACAAAAGCACAATAAATTTGAGACAATTAAGATCTCGTAAGGTAAATGCTGCTTCTAAAGATAATACAGCAGTACCAGAAACTGATGGTACAAAATCAAAATATTATATAAAAGAAGAGTCTACTGATTCTGAAGCAGAATTTCAACCTACACCAAAACGTCCAGCAAGTAAGAAGAATTTGGATAAGAAAGAAATACCAAAAGCTTCTAAAAGTAATAACAAGCGTAATACAAAATTATTGTCTTCTGATAGTGAAACAGATGAAACAAATAAAACAAAGAAAACACAGGATATTTGGGCTGAAGTATATTTAGAATCAGAGGAAAGTTGGATTTGTGCAAGTGTAATGGATGAAAAGATCCATTGTGTGACAGATATATATGTGAGCAAACTACTGTTATTTCTTTCATGTATAATTATTTATGTGACAATAGTAGTTACGTTTCATTACAGAAAAAAGCAAAAAAGCCTGTATTATATATAGTTGCTTGGAATTCTGAGAGTCTAATAAAAGATGTGACTAGACGTTATTGTCCTCATTGGCTCACAGTTACACGTAAACAACGTATTGATGAGAAATGGTGGCATGAAACTTTATCCTATTGGAAGGAAAAAGACACTGCTATTTCTAAAGCTGAAGATGAGATGTTGTTACAAAAGTATGTATTTAATTAAACACTTATTTGTAAGAAACTCATATTTAATATTACATGTTTTTTTAGGGAATTGGAGCAGCCATTGCCTAAAACAATTGGTGAATGCAAGGGACATCCGTTGTATGTAATTGCAAGACATTTACTGAAATTTGAAGCATTATATCCTCCAGACTGTGTACCATTAGGACACACCAACACAGGTGATGCTATTTATTCACGTCATTGTGTGCATACACTTCGTTCAAGGGAAACATGGTTGAAACAGGCGAGAGTCGTAAAACCTAAACAAGAACCTTACAAGATAGTTAAATCTCGTCCAAAGTATGATAAGGTAATATATTAATTCCATACATTTTTCATTTGCAAACACTTTGTATATAATCACAATAATTGAATATAGCTTTCGGGAACGGTAATTAAAGATTCAGCATTAGAAATATTTGGTGAATGGCAAACTATGCCATATGAACCACCAGAAGCTAAAGATGGTATTGTTCCACGCAATGAGTACGGAAATGTAGATTTGTTCCAGCAATCTATGCTTCCAAAAGGCACCGTTCACATAAATCGTAAGTTGTCAAAACGTCTGGCTATTTTATTCATTTTTCAGCTGTTATGTAATTTGCCAAAATCTCGCTAGGCATTCTACGATTAGATAAACCCCATTAGAGAGGCATAATTTATCCTGTGTTATGATCATTGTATTCATAAAAGAACAATATTACAGTTCCAGGCCTAAATCGTATTGCTAGAAAGTTAAATATTGACTGTGCACCAGCAGTGGTGGGTTTCAATTTTGGATGTATGGGCGCGGTACCCGCTATCGAAGGTTACGTTGTTTGCACAGAATTTGAGGACACTTTACGAGAAGCTTGGGAAGCAGAGCAAGTTGAAGCTGCTAAACGAGCAAAAGAGAAACAAGATAAACGAGTTTACGGTAACTGGAAGAAGTTAATTCATGGATTACTCATAAGGGAACGACTGGCAAAGAAATATGAATTTTCGAAAGAAGATAAATCGGTTGCCCCTAATAAACGATCAAAAAGTAAAAAAGCAGATGCGAAGAAACCTAAAGTTTCCTAAGTTTCTATATTTATAGAACGATCTCTTTTATATTGCACAGGAAAAATTTTCAGTTCTTAATTTATATGCGAATGAAAACGATGTAAATAATTAAAAAGTGGTTGCAGGACAACTTATACTCTACTCAGTATTACAATTACGCGATTTATTGTAAGATGTACAAAATGTACAATATTGTGATATACATATATTTCTAAAATAGATATACTCTTTGTGTGTTTGTGATTAAGAAAAATGTTAATATACGCATTTGAAGGATTTTTAACTTTTTTCGATATTGTTCTAATTGATTTTTTGTAAGTTAGTAAATAAGAACAATTGATATACTTTGTTAAATAGTTCGTTTGTATGCATGAGTGTGTGTGAAGGAATTATGAAGTTCTTATTTACATAATGCATATGAAGGAAGCAATTTTTGTAAAGCAATATATACTAATAAATTCGTATGTTTCTATGTGTACTGTTTGTCTAAAGAAAAGTGTAATCATCAAAAGATCACCTAATCATGTTTGATCTATACCTCTTTCCGCCCTACACATAAAACCGTGTGTCTATGATATCATCCAATCATATCGACTCTGTATTGACGTTTAAAGATTTAAACTTTGTGTATACATTAAACTGATGTGTTTACTTTTAAAAAGAAACAGTTCTATGACTTACAAGTATATTTTTATTTAGTGAACGTATAAAATTATTTAATATAATATGGATCAAGAATATTTTTCTGATATGTACCAATGGTAAATAAATTCAAATAAAACATTAATATTTCTAAAGAAGAAAGTACAGGTTAAGTTGTACACACGATTGATAGAATTTACATTTTAAACATTCTATTAATAATTAAAATTACATGGTATTACTTTCATATGCGTCATTTTTTATTCATTATTTAATTCATATTTTGTTTGTAGGTTTGAAAAGTGTGGAGTGATATCGAATATAAGAACGCATCTTCGACAGAATTTAATAAATGCGTTGAAAAGCAAAGATTTCACTTTAAAACCAGGAATTCCCAAGTCTGCAAAACAATATATTTACGATTTACTGATAGCAGAGTATTTGTTGAATCACAATTATGCTTATACTTTATCCGTATTTGCCAGTGAAGCGCCTTTATTAATAGACTTTTCTAAAAAGACAGTTCAGTGTCCTGAGGATGATGAGAAATGTAGTACAGAGAAATTACGAAGTGATTATGTATTACATGCTTTAGAAACATTAGGTATAAATCCCCATGATCCTAAGGGACAATATGTAATATCACAATATGTTGAAAATGATATGCCGCTTCTTTTATGTATATTAAAATGTATCACAATGTTCTCCTATAACATGCATAATGATGTGCCACTAAAAGAGAAGGTATTTCTGTGTAATGAATGCACACAAACTGAATTTTCTTGGCAGTCACATAATGTACATGTAGAGAAATTAACTATGTTGAAGAAGAAAATAATTATGCATAAACAGATAGTTAATCATAAGTTGCGTGAAAGGGAAATTATGTTAAAAGAACAAGCAGTGCTTATTGAACAACAACTTGAAATATTAAATAAAAAACTACAACAAGTTCAGGTAATAAATATCAGTTATATGAATGTTAAGTTAAATTTCAATGAAAGTTAAAAATTATTTTAATTTTGGTAGGATGTTATGCATTCACTGAGTTTAAAAGAGAAACATATAAAAGAAAAAAAGCAGAATAAAGAGCAGCAAATTTTACAAAAAGAAATGGAATTAACATTGAAAGAGAAATTATTGTTACAAGAAGTAGATAGGTAAATCCATGCCTAAATGTAATTTATGTAGTTTTATGTGAACAAGTAATTCATTATAAATTTTGTAGATTGCAGAAAGAGCAGGATGAGCGCAGTAAATTGGAACAAGATCTAAAAAAGTTACAAGAACAAAAGCGGATGCAAACGGAACCTACAGTAAACAAAGTATCTTATCCTATATTTAAAAATATGGAAGTACAAACGGATGATATAAACGATATTATACAACGGGATAAGATAAAAGTTCTTACTAAAGAGAAGGAAGAATTAACAGCCCTTGTACAAGATCAGCAATCAAAAATTGAACAGATAACACAGCGAGCTCTTCAGTTATCTCATCAAATAGAAGAAATACGTTTATTAAGACCTACTAACATAGAAGTTCCAACACAAACTGTTAACGCAAATACGGTTGTCAGTGAGAGTAGTTCAACGGAAGATATTCTTCAAGATGCAAAGCTGAGACTTAAACGTTTAGAAGAAGAAAGTTTAAAGGCAGATCAGTATTATTATAATTTTATCAATAATTCATCATGACGTTACTTTTATAGTAGCTCAATAGCAGTAAAAAATATACATAAATTTTACAGTATAATATTATTTATATTAATTTTTTTATACTAATTTAATTTCCTCAGTTTTTAGAGGAAATCTGATACGGCAATTTTATAATCAATGAAAAATGAAATGACACAAATAGCACGTAAACGTTTTTTATTCCAGTTGCTAGTTTCTATTATAAATTATATAAAATTTGTATTATATGTACAAATTTAAGATTGAATTGAACGTGTACCAAAGATCTTTTGTTACCTAGTTTATTTTATAAAATTGGACGTTAATATAATATACAAATTAATCGCTATTTTTTTCTTTATTATTATTCGAATTCTACCTTAATTACATGCAACACCAAACGTAGTATATAAAATGTTAAGTCAAATTTTGTCCATTGTTGTACATCATCTTCGCTTGGGATCCGAACTCCTTCTAGTGCTTGTAGTTAAGGATTATATTTAATTAAGACTATATGATGATATAATGGTATAAAAGCAATTGATATTTTTTAATGTGTATAAAAAGGATATTGTTTGTCCCGGGTTTCGCGACCCTCCCGTTCATGAGTACGTTCCTTTGTGTAGGGTGACTTTTCCTGAAAATATATTTTTACATAAATCTTTTGAATGCCATGGTTTTCTGCAATTGGCGTTTGGGTACTTGATAGTATCACCTAGTTTTTCTGGTCTTTGCTATTGTCTCCCATTTCGTCTTTTCAATGTACTCGAAGCGGACGTCTTTATCAACTAAGGGGTCAAGGAATAGTGTTAGAAAAATGATTAAAAAGTTAATTTATGGGTAGAATGTTGGGATAAATGCAAACTGTGATGTTACAGGATTTACAAAATGTGTAATATGTCTTTGTAAAATGTGTAATATGTCAAATATTTTCGTCAAAAAGGGACATTTATGCGCGAATGTCTTCTAACATGTACAGATATCAATTTTACACCGGGAGTACAACTAATGACCTACTCATGAAAGTACTAACTCTATCATCAATGACTAAACTAGTTTCTTTTAAACATGATACTCCCTATCTTTGCTGGATGAATAAAAGAAAATGCAAATTAAAACAACTAACCTTGTTATAATGATGCTTTTCTCTGTGTTCGGGAATATCACCGTTTTGATGTGCTCCTTTTGCTAAAAAATAATCAATTATTGTTCATAGCGAAACGAAGATTTTAAGGTGGAAGAACAAACAATTACCCCTTTCGTCATCTTTTCTTCTCTTCTGTTCTGTTGTCACTGCGGATTCATCTGCTCTATCCTGTTCAAACACAAGAAATGTATATACACATTAAATAGACTATAATTATTCTATATTTCAAACTTGGGATATAGGTATCTGGAGGTTTTATACTATAAATATAAAACGCTTACCCTTTTCCGTCCCAATTTCTTTTCTCTACGCAGTTCCTTTTGTTCGTCCCTCATTTTACTTTTACTGGAGCGTTCTTTTTTATCGAGACTACCATCTGTTCGTCTTCCCTCCTGTTAACAGAAATAATCAAGTTAGAATATAGTATTTTAAGAAAAGAAGTGACAAGTCAATAATCCACACCTTTGGTACACTTTCAACTTTTCTTCTTTTGGCATCTGGAATTAAATATCAACATTATAATTTATAAACAAATCAAAGTAGCGTCTCAACAATTTTTGTAACTTTTTAATGCAAACCTCTATCTGATCCATCCTGTGTTGGCCCAGAGCTAGCACTACTATTAGATACACTAGAAAGATCACGGTCTAAATTGTCTACTCCACTTCCGTAATAATGCTCTTCCTGCAATTATATATGGATTATAGAATGATGTATTTTTAAACGTTATCTATCAATTTTTATAGTGTATGCAATTACTTTATAATATTTTCGATCTTTTTTATCCATTGAGTCTTCTTCTTTAATCTCTTCCTTCTTTATATGTTTATCCTTTCCTTCTGAACTTTCTTTGTTCTCTTCCTTTTTCCTAATTTTTTCGGAACTTTCACTATGTTAAAGAAACAGCAGACAAATTTTAATTTGTTATTATTAACAAACATTTGTATATTAATTATGTAACTTACTGGTGCAATTGACTGGATGCAGTTCGTTTTTCTCGTTGATCTTTACTTTCTTTTTCTATTCTTGTGTCTCCATTGGTGATTTCTTTGTTTGATATACCATCGCCAACTTTCTCCGACGAATCGTTATTTGGAGTATCTTGTGTCTTTCCAGTCTACATAAAAATGATGTGAAAATAAATTGCCTGATGCAGTATTCATTTTATAAAATGAATTTAATTATATACCTTATCTCCTACATGATGAAAATCTGCTTCACGAATCATGTTTGGTGTTTTAGCTTTTAACTGACCACTATATGAGGTAGCCAAAACATGTAAATCCTGACGCTGACCACGTTCTTCTTCTCTCACTTTTTCTACTTTTCGTTCAAGAATTTGAGATAACTTAGCCAAAACAGGAAAATGTGGTAATATTTTGATTAATATTATTAAAGAATTTCTTATTTGTACATAATCCTTGGAATCCAGGCAAACCACAATAGCCTGTAGAAAAGGGAAGTATAATGTTGATATTTCCAGCTTTGATTTCTTAAAAAATATCATATGCACACAATACCTTTGTAATTTTGTAATGCCATTTATGGCACACGTGTCTATAATTTTCAAATCCTACCATGTCGTTTGCTTCAGAAAATTGATTACTAACGCGAAACTTCGTTACGAATCCTGGATAATTACTACATTCCTGAAATAAAATATGGACACGTAACAATTTTTGAAATTAGTTTAAAATACACGAAAAAATATACCTTATCAAATATGGCTTTTTCAGAGTGCCACCTCATCACTGTTTCCAGCATAGCGCACAGAAATCTCCCGTAACGATTTGCTTCGTTTTCAGTGCATGAGGTAACTGAATATGTTATATCACAGAAGAGCTGGAAGATTAAATTTAATTTAATTATTAATTACGCATAGTTCTATTAATTAATTGTACTTACTCTGTCATAGCAAAGAAGTGTCGAGAAGTTAGCGGTTTTTAGTGAATGTATAGTGTGAACAAATTTGGCGCAGTACATGGCATCTACGGTGGTAAATGTACACCGAGGAAACAGACACAATTGTAGGAACTGTGTTATCGTTTCATTCTTTGCAGATTTTGCGCTTCGAGATAAGAACCATGTATCTTTCTCTTGCCTAATATGACAACATTAATAACAAAATAAGGCTATGAACTATCTTTTTTCTTGGCGTAAATATACAATTTACCTTAAATATGCAAAAACTTTCTCAACGTGTTCCTCCTGTTTTCTCCTTTCGTCTTGCAATTTCTCAATTAAGGTTGTATATCTTTCCTGTTCTTTCTTCCCTTTACTAACATTCTAGAAGAAATATATAAATTGATCGTCAGTACTTATACAAATTTTCTATTTCTATAAAGAACTTTTTAACGCACCACATCTTTGGAATCGGCACTTTGTGCCGCAAATTGTTTCAATTTATTAATTTCCCTTTGATAACTTTCAACAGGAACATACAAATCATACATGGACAGTGACCAAAATGTTACTAGGAATTGTGGAGAGATATCTTCCCATACTTTTAAAGGATGTAAAGGTCTAACGGACTGAGCAACTGGTGCCATTACAGCTTGTGCAGCTTCTGCGTATTTTGCTTGTTTCATAGCAGTAGACATTTTTTTGTAATTTGGATCAGCTTTACGCAGGGCATCGTACTTAATCTGAAAACGGTACGTAAGTAGTAATAAGTACATTAGAAGTCGCAGAATTTATAAAATTACTTACATTAATAGCGTGCACAAACATTGGTCTTGCAAGAAAAAATGCAACATCAGAATGTATGTGATTGTCTTGGAGCATAGAATGTATAGAAGGAAGTCTTTCCACGTATTCATCTACGGTCATTGTAGAACCCAAAAATGTTCCAAATTGTACTAATGTATCTTGGCATTGGTCATACAATTTTCCTACAATTTTACATTAGATTGTGCTTTCATAGTTCTATCAATATTATTAGAAGAAAAAGATGAATTATAAAAGTATATTTACCAACAAGTTTAAGATGTGACTTATCTGTTTCTCTATATACGACACAATGTTTTTGTTGTGCCATTAAAAGACACAGAGCCACAGCAAGATCATGTTCAGCAAGAGCTTCTTTCAGTCGTTGAGAAGATTTTTTTGTATTACGGACTTGACTAAAGTAACCGGCCTGAAAAATTATTGATTTAGTTAATTGTGAAATTATTTGACGAGTCATTGTTATGATCGAAAGTTACCTCATTTTTCAGTAAGTCTCCACCTGCCATGGCATTCAGTTGATCTGAGGTCATTTCTTCGGCAGCTTCAATACCTGCCATTTTTTGTACTATTTCTTTTAGTATTAATAAATCTAAGCTGTAAACAAAAATAAATAAATCGCTAAATTACAGAGTATCCAGAAATTTTAATGTTCATCTCTTGTTATTGATCCTATTGTCCTTCTTTTAACAATTTTAACAATAATAGTGCAAGTGAACTATTAACATTGTTTCTTAAATGTATGATGTTTATATATTGGCATAGTAAACCAATTAGTTTGTTTTGTTTTATACATTTAACGTTGTACAAATACAATAAACTTTTTCCACTGTTTTCTTGAAAATTATTATAAAGAATCCTCATTTTATACTTTTTATTGCAGAGATCCATACACTTGACTAGTTTTTATTCCTCTGAATAATATTTTCCAAAGCTACAGTTTATAAATATTATCCTGTATTTTACCCATTAACTAAGATTTTAACTATTTTTCTTTCTTTTTAACTTTGAAATACCTAGAAAGAAAAAGCATAATTCAAAACACTGATATATCTTCATCATGCTTTAGTAATATTGCTTAAATAATAATTAAAATCAGCTCTATAATAAACATTTTCATTTACCTTGTCCTTCTAAGTTTTCATTTTATTGGTGGCAATATTTTTGGTCATTTTTTAAATATGTGTAAATCATTTATATTCACATATTATAGATATTCAATAATTAGGTATTTTTGTGGACGATTTTTCAATTATTTAGTCCTTTTCATTATGTTATATTTACACATTCTTTATTACTGTTCCATATTGAACTCCAAATCTCGTGATTACTTCGATCGTTACTTTCATTCAATCTCAGTCCCTTCTTCAAAGTTCCTTCTTGTTTTTTCTCTATCTTTTATTACTGTATCGAGCTCCTTCCACATGTGAAAACATGCAAACATGTTTTTTAAAACTAATTTATATTTAATGACTTTAAAATGCTGAACTCTTGCTTTATTCTGATTTATATAAATATGTAATAGTATATTGTGAATTAAATAATCTGAAGGTACAAAAATCTTCTCAAAAATTATATCAATCTTCTTTGAGCTTTGTCGTTTGAATATTACATGAATCAGTAAAGAACAAAAATATTTTCAATATTTGTAAGAAAAGATGTGTTTAAAAGAAATGAAGAGAGTACTGTATATTGCCACACATTTGAAACAATCATCGGTAAATTTCCTTTGTAATGAAAAATTTGTAAACTTTATTTATTCAATGTACTAGGTGTTTCCATTTTATCAACTATTACAGCAGAGTGATAGTATATGTATGTTCACTGCAATTAAAAAGTCTTCATGATAAATATATTACAATTTAACTAACTTCTTTCATATATTTGTGAGTATTAAATATTCTGAAATTACAAACAGTGGATCAAATTTGTATTTCATCTCGTTTTTCAATGTCTTCTTTGCCATATTACACCGATATTTAATTAAGGTTACACATATGAATGTGTTTGTAAAGGTATCGAATATGTCACATTAATGATAATCTTCCTTTTAAAAAAAGTATTAATTTACTTTGTACATCTAATATTTGAGAAACAACGCAACAAAAATAAATGAAAAATTCTATAGAATCTGGACGAAGTTATTTGTCTTCTGATTAAAAGATACATATTTTTAAACTAAGAAAAATTAATTTATCTTGTACAATGTACCTTTTTTGTGCTTTCAGTTGATTAGCTACATACTGCAACAAACCCGTAAGTTCGATATTGTATTTTTTAAATATGGCTCCACAAAATGAAGCAAGGGACTGTAACCACAAAGATATACTGGTGCCATCATGTTTAAACCTATCCCTATCAGCACCAGCTAACGCTTCCACAAGACAATAACCAAGTACGTCATACGAAATATTTGTCAGGTATTTTAAAGAATCTACAACAGGTCCTGTAACACATCAAACAATTAAACAAGTTAGAAATATAAGTACTGAAAGATGTACCATCTCTCGGAGATTCACGTACCTATAAGATTATCATACAACTGAATTTGTATAAGAACATAATCAAATAATACACCGGGCGAAGAATGCGTCAATTTGCCTATTGATCTTCCTACAGGTTTAATTGTTTCCTTGCTTACTCTCTTCATAATTGATTTAATTTTCTTCTGTGCATCTGCTCTTTTCCGTAGCAGAGCAGCGTGTTGTAAGGGTGTATCATTTTTCCAACGGGCATACAAACAATACCGATTCTGATATGGGTAGTATTTTAAAATGTTCCACAATTCTTCAGCGACACAACAATTACAATCCATAAAAGACAGCGAAGGTAATAACGCTACGTCAAGAATAGTCAATACGTCATAATATAAATTATTATTTTTATCCACTGGTTGCTTATTAGAATCTAATGGGCACTGCTTTATAACTGCGTGACATAATCTCATGATTTTGTACATTAAAACAGGATCATGATGCAAATTTGGGCCAAGAACTATGAGCATTGGTAATAATTGATCATGTATGTCTTCAAAATTTTCTATTGGTTTTGGTGCAAGAGAACTCTTTAGAGGAGGAACTCTTCTGCCTTGTAATTTTGGTGATATGATACAATGTCTGAAATATATGGTATTATGGTGTAAAAATTGAACAGTAATCGAAGATTTGAGTTAACTTACTTGCGATAAACGGGTTCAATAAGAGATTGAATCATTTTACACAATGCTAATGCAATAGGACGCTGATCTGTAAGACTGTGCTCTGGCAATCGAACAAATAAGTTTTGTGCTACCTCCCAAGCTCCTATTTCCAACAATGCTTCACATAATCCGAATTTCTGATTACTCGCATATTTATCCTTTTACATAACAATAGTGTAAACAAAGTTATTTGAATACCAATATTGATTAGAATGAAATCATATGTATGTCTAGATACCTGTAGATTTTCTTTTTCTTCCTGTACTTCTTCTTTATCTTTAGTAGAAATTACGCTTAATTTACGAACATATTCTTTTGCCTGTTTCATTGCCTGCTCATGTTCTTTGATGATAGTTTTATCATCTGGTACTAGCCAGGGCAATATATCATCTAACTTAATAACACCATGTTGCAACATAAGTGCAGTGACTTTTTGTAGTGAGAACGGGGTAGCATTGACCATAGAACAATATTTAAATCCTAAAACTTCACAGAGTACCTGCTGATCACTCATGTAAGAACGAATTAAAGGAATAAAAAATGCATCATCCTGAGGTCGATTTTCAAAAGTTTCTAGTAAAATATCGAGTACTCTGTTAGGGTCAAGATTAAAATATCCTACAAAAAGAACATACACGTAATGTCATATTATGTATCAATCAAAATATATTGAAAACGTACCAATAAGAGATTTAACAATTTCTAGTATTGATGCTACTTCATTTTCTGGACGTTCCTGATTCAATTCCACTATAAGCTTAGAGTATCCTTCACTTTCCTCTCTGAATAAATTAAACTTCCGTTGTTTGTAACTGTAAGAAGTATACATTTTATATAGATTTTGTTTCAAATACAATTAATAATTGCTAAAAAAGATGTACATACTACAATTTTGTTTTCACTTTGATGAATTTGGTTTGAAAACTCTTATTTTTTAATGTTCCTACATCTTGTAACGTATCAATTTCTAAACGTTCTTTTAATATCCTATCTGTAAGAAACTATACAAAAAGCATATGACATCAATTAACTGTGTCATTATAAATTTTGTTTACATTATATAAATAGTTCAATCATTCTTGGTATCTTAAAATGATACCTTTTCTGATTCTTTTACAATGTAATAGAAGTTATTCCTTTCTTCGTTAAGTGCTTCTGCATCAATCAGTGTAAATATGTCCACTATTGCAGATGGTATTGCTCCATCGATATTCTGGAAATAGATACATATTCCATGTATGAAACATGTGTTATTACATTATTTTCTTTAATGCAATAACTTTTACAACTCATAAATTATTAATCTTACCATCAGTTCACCTAATGTCTGAACTACATTGTCCCTTTTTATGTTCCCATGGATTCCATTTGTTATTAATTCGTATAATCCTCTTCTCCATTCTAAAAGTAGAAACAATACCACACAAAGATATAAAAAACTACAAATTTATAAAGCACTTGTAACAGGTTGCACAATATTTCAGAATCATGAGACTAACATATACATTAATTCTAAACAAATAATTGTAACATTAATATTTATGAATATTCTTTATTTAAAAGTGTAGATAAAAGATGGATATAATTTAATGCTGCTAATTTCTTCATGGAATTGAAAATGTTAACAGAATTGAAAACGCGGAGGCAAAGTACATTTAACATGAATAAAGTGTGTACTGAAACTCATGCTACAAGGTAAATTCGGGAATTGTTGAGGTTTACCTGCAGTGTTGCCTTCCTTAAATTTGTGCTTGATTAACTTGAGGCTGCAAACAGTTGTTAATTGACAATTAACTCTTCAGAAGAGCGAGAAACAGGAGAGATAAGTTGCAACCATCAATTGCACAGAGTATGTAGTATCAATTCAATATTAATCGAACGCACTTCGGACGTTAACGCGTTAACCACTTACAAATCATTTTTTCCATGTTTATCCCATGCTTTCCATATTTCTGAATTCCACATTTTACCAGCCATTTTAATTCCATGAAAAGCTTTTTACGATTAAAAACAATTGTATTAACATCACAGGTTAACAGACTCCATTTTCCACCATTGCAAGCGTCCCCGAAGCTATCGTAGCGCGATCTTTCTTATACCATAAATTATATTTATCATAGTAAGAAAGCTTTATTATTAAAAACCATCTTCGATAATAATTATTTATAATAATAAAGATATATGTATATATATTATAACAACCGAAAATGTGTGTTATAGCGAATCGTATATATGTTCTGAATTACTGGATTTCTATACTCCGAATTTCCACATTCATAAATCTGCATACCTAATTATCCAGTAAAAAATTGTATTAACCGATTAATTGTTATTAATAACTTGTTTTACAATATTTTATATATATATTCCTGGTTTATTTATAAAATAAATAAAAAGGAATATTTTCTCCCTAACATTACATAAACCCAATGACTTTAGGAACCCCAAGAACTCGGTTCTTTTACATCGGAACCATTAGCAGGAAAGGTAATGTCAGTTTTCAGTAAAATAGAATCCTGAAACATCTGGCTGTTAATCTTGAAAAATAAATAATTTTTAGTAAAATTCTATTAATTAGTTAATGTAAAATAATATACACTTAATATCATTAATATTATTCCATTCGACTTACTGTACAAGTCAATTGGACATCACCGTCTTTTTGTTTACTGCTTTATCGATAAACATATAATCTAAATTAGAAAAATATAATTTATTATTTTAAGGTACCAATAAATTAGTTTTATCCAATATAGAATTTATGTATTTGTTTTCTGGTTGTCATCTGTAATTAGTTTACAATTTAAATTGTAAGGTTTGTTCATAATTGTTTGGTTATGTCACGTTGTCATACTAAGTCGTGCACTTTGTTTTCAGTACAAAATGGCCAGATCTACAGAAAAGAAGGGAAAAAGTGCTATCAACGAGGTTGTAACTCGTGAATACACTGTAAATCTTCATAAACGCCTTCATGGTGTTGGATTTAAAAAGCGTGCTCCAAGAGCAATAAAGGAAATCCGTAAGTTTGCTGAAAAACAAATGGGAACTCCAGATGTGAGGATTGACACCCGCCTCAACAAACAGCTTTGGTCCAAGGGAATCAGGTAAATTTCATATTTTTATTGATGAAAAATAATTTGAAGTTATTTGCAATACAATAAAAATGTCATATGATTTTAGGAATGTACCATTCAGGGTTCGTGTCCGATTAAGCAGAAGGAGAAATGATGATGAAGATTCTGCTAATAAATTATACACACTTGTTACATATATACCAGTAGCTACTTTCAAAGGTTTACAAACTGAAAATGTTGATGCCAGTCAGGACTAAATTCTAATTAATAAATAATTTCCATCAACTCCTGTGTTGCAAATTTGTTCAGTATATTACCTATTCAAGTTAACAACTAACGTTTGGACGTTAGAAATTTGTTACAGTTTTTTTTCGAAGAGTATTTCTTTTGAATAAGAAAAAATTAATATTGAAATCTGTTTTTGCTATATATCAAATTCAGTATTATTCTGCAAATAATACTAGAACTTCATACACCAAAATCCCTATCATTCAACAAAAAATTGTATTTGATGCGTGTAGTGTGGCTAACTTCAGTAGGCATCCCACTAATTAGTATTGGCTCCACTGCTATACACTTTTTATTATGTGGTCATATATACGGTGGACAAAAATAAGTAAATTGGAGAAAAGAAATGATGATGTAAGATAGACATAATCAAATGATGTTCTGTAAATTACATTCGGTTGTCAACAAATTTCCAGAGCTACCAAGTTATCAGATCCTTCAACTGCATAATAGTGAAGGAGCACTTGGTCTCAACTAAATAATCTAAAAAATAGATCTCCGTATATATAGTCTCGGCGCCACAAAAGCTGCAACGCGCAATCGCGTTGCCCTTGGTTACCAAACATTCTTAACCAATTAGAGCCAACTTGCGCAGAACGAACAAAAACTTATCGTCTGCCGAGTTTCTTCTTCCATTGAACGAATAATAACTGATTTCTATCACTATTTACTGTATCTAAAATGGGAATATTTCTTGCTGTGTTTGGTAAGCATGGCTAGTAGAAAAATGCTATATAATTATCTGCTAACTTCAAGAAAGTTTATTATTCGTTCAGTTTCTGGCAGAACGACAGTGTTACGGTTCGAATAGTGTACGTTGTGGAAAAAAAAGCAGTGAGTGTAAGTAACGTCAAGTAATCGTACGAATGAACTTTGGAAATATTGTTTTTAGATTAATTAGCTCATTCTGTACCGAAATAACAAGTTTTATCTTTGTTTATGCTTTTGCTAACGCAAGTTCTTGATCTTTTATTAAAGCGCTGAGCAAAGGCTTTTCATATCGCTTTATTTACATGACTTGCAGCTGCATTTTGTTTTCTTCTTTTAATCTGTTATATTGCATTTTATCAAAACGTAACGTTTTTTTATTTCAATGCTCCAGGTGTTTGCGCAGCTACGGCGTCGCGTCTCACCGAGGTTACATTTGCATTCAATAGCGTTTCAGTTAATAAAATTGGGGTTCCATTGTTTATTGTAGCATGGGAGAAGCGGTTGGCATGTGCGTGATTCTTTCGCATCATTAAGAACCGTCTCACACACAACAAGCTTGAGTGTTGCAATTATTTCCTTCAATTAATCTGATTTAGTTTGTCAATGATCGATCATGCGATTAATCCGCTCAAACAGATTCTATAATTAATTCTAACATAGTGAATGGAATTTCACTGACTAACAGAAAAGCAGGAAGTTTCGTAATTTTCATGCTTCTATTAAATTATCTTTTTATCAGTCGTGCTATATCATAATACTTAATCCTTTTCTCGACCGATTTTATATAACCATTATAGAAATCTTATTATATTTAGGAAAAAGGAATTATGTCAGTATGATTTTTATTTTATCCAGTACATTGATATTGTATAAAAATATGTTATTATTTCTTGTAATACATCTATATATCATTTTATGAACATTGTTTTAATTGTTTCATTAATTTAATAATTTTAATTTTCCTTTGTTTTTTACTTAAATATATTTTTAAAAAATTAGGTAGTTTTATAATGGAAGGAGGTGGTGTACTTACGGCAGAGCGCAGTCCAGCACGTGCGAATCTGCATGTGGCTTTTAGTGAAAAAGGAGAAGTAAAGGAACGCAGAGAGAAATTTCTGACAGCCAAATATGGGTCCCATCAAATGTCCCTTATTCGTAAAAGGCTTGCAGTAGAAATGTGGTTATTTGATGAACTAGAAAAATTATATGAATCAGTTGTAAGTTACAGATGAAATTTTTTTCCAAAGATAAATTTTTGTACAGTTTCAAATAGTAACACGTATCAATGTTTAATTTACAGAATGAAAGTGGTAAAAATCGAGAAGTTGAAATTGACATTGATGAACTTCTTGATATGGATAGCGATGAGCATAGACGAAGATTTTTACAAGTATGTATTCACATATACAAGTAACTGAACATCAGTCAATATGTTTATAACTTTATAAATTATTATTTTGTTTTATTTTATAGGATTTACTGGTTGATACAAAGAAACCACCACATGATATAAATGTAAGTGTGTAGATACATGTGTCTTGTTACTTGTTGCTTTAATGTTATAACAATATTCCTTTTCTTACAATTTACTCAAATACTTTGTGACTAATTTATTAAATCAGAACAATATAAGGTATTGGTACATTTACTATATTATTGGAATTGGTATTGGAAGAACAGTAGAAGGGTTTGATGTAGTGTTATGTAGTGTTTCAGGAATAGCTTTTGTACAAAAGTTAGTAACTGTAACTAACACGTATTTATATGTTTCTTTCTATGTTTCAGAAATTCATTAATGATTTACTTGAAAAAGCTAAAACACTTTGAAGAACTTTTATGTTCTTTTATGATATTTACGTGTTTGCAAGGACTTTTTTGAAGCATTAACAAATTTGCTCAGATTTGGAACGAGTCAAAGACATATTTCAAGCCTTATCGAGTTGCGCAGACGTGACTCAAATGCCAATTTATCATTACTTGGATTGAACTTAAAACGGGGAAAACATCAAATTATTCTAGCGTATATTATTTCATATTGAAATCGTAAACATTAGTATCTGACTTATCTCAGTACAATGGCTAACTTTGTTAGTTATTTATGTGCGCATCGCATATCAAAGTAATAAACCTCACAGTACACAAACTGCCTTGCTGTACGATCCATCCAGTGTGATGTATAGTAGAAAAGTTTGTTCTACGCTCTAATTTTGTATGCCTTCTATACTCCATCGTTCATAGTAATATTTATGTTGTTAAGGAATTATTAATTAACAATACTTCCAAACGCTGTAACTATACCAAATGATTTCTATACATATCCTACGTTTATTGAATTATCCCAACAATTGGGTTAAAATGATTAATACCTTTATGTTTTAGCGTAATGAATTAATACAATTTTATTTATGTTAGAAGGTACTTTAAGGGAGTAATTTGCAAAATGTCGCATCAAATGCTTGTACGAATTAAAAAAAAAAGTAATTCTATTTGATATTATAATAAAAGCGTGTATGTTTCAGATGATATTATCACTGGCATAGTAGTAGTTAAAACGTGGAAATGACACCTATCGTTGCTTCGGTACCGAATCAGTATTTGAGAAAATTGTTGTTAAGCAGAATTTTAGTCTGACGTAAGTGTTTCTTGATTAAATTTGACGATAATGATTGATTAAATTTCAACACTTTTGTTAGGTCGTTAGAAAAAAAAAATAAAAGAAAACACAAAAACATTCCTAAATTTAGAAAAATAGATTCTACGGTGTATTAACATTTTTTAATAACTTTGTTACTTATATAATCATGTTGTTAATTTCAAGATTTTAAATTCATATTTATACGTGTTATACTTGTTTAAATTATTAAGGAGGAAAGATCTATCATTTTAATTGATCTTTAATTCGTATATTTGTCTTGAAAAAGGAACATGCAAGTACTCTGTTTTAATAGACTCATTTCGATAAACTGTAAACATAATATATATTATTCATGTGATGTATAGTACAAATGAACGATTATGTTATGAGAAAATCACCGTCGCGGCAGAGCGCAATTATAGGTGACATTTATACGCTTTGTAAACAGTCATTTAACATACGAGCTATTGTGTAAAATGTATCAATAGTAATGTAAAGGAAGTATTCGAACCCGAAACTTCCAGATACTTGGATCTCTTGCACCGGATGTATCTCTCATAATTACTTAAACATTGTACCAAAAGACTGCACAAAATGGAATTTTACCTTCCTCTTAAAAACTAGATGCGTACAGAAATCACAACGGCAAACAAGATGATGAGATAGACATATTTATCAAGGATCGAATACATAATATTGGATGTTGAATGAAGCAAGAAGTTTAGCAGATGCACTGGCATAGAAAGTTTTGTGTTTTTTACGCTGGATTAAATGTAAAGCAATACCCACAATGTGATCACTTGAGCTACGCATTCATGGGAAAGGAAACAGAAAAGAAACTGTTACGAGGCTCTACAACTACCCGGTATTGCGAAGAGCAATATGACCATTGTAGCGTTTTCACTCCCCAGTTAAAATTGTGGAAGACAACAGAAAAAAGAGTTTTATCCAAGCAAGGACTAGTGAAATGTATGAATCATGATTATTTATGAGATATTAGGGTGTACAGAGATTCACCTGCCACTCATCGTTTGGCAACATGTGATCTTTGTGGACTTTCGTCATGGGCATAGAACAATGTGTTTAGACTTTCTACCTTTAAAAACTTCCATACGATGTAGGTGAATAATGTCGTCTAATTAAAAAGCATTGAACTCGTCTTGTCACCCGTATACATACATACATATACATATATATATTTAAAACTTTATACGACGGAATATATGTGAATGTGTAATTAAGATTAGGAATAAATCTATATACAATAAACCTTGATCTCATTAAGTGCAATCATTGACGTGTTTGTTCTACTAGTTGAACCGGGGGTCATGATATTTGATGGGTGACTATAGCGAACGAATACGTCAGAATTCAATCAGAGTTTATTGTATTAGAAACGATACAATCAATTGGTGCACTTGTGATTTAGTGTTGTAAAACAGTATGCGATCTTGCGATAGAATTATGTTTCATCGAATCGAAATTGTGAAGTTTTGAAATTTTATCGCCGAAAAACAAACGATAATGTAAATCGAGGTTCTTTACTTTTTTTATTTCTGCATTGCGCGATAAATAGAACTAGGATCAAGTGCTTCTGCGTGTAAGGGTGCGTTCAAACTGAACGAGCAAGAACATTTTTTCGTGCTCCTTTAGTGCAAAAGTTTATCGAGCGAATGTTCGTGAACTTTAAACTAAGCGTTCGAGTGTTCAATACGATGAATTGAGTCGTGTCAAATTTTATTACGTTAAATTGAATTACATCGAAATCGATTATAACTAATTGTATCGTGTAGAACCCATAGAGTCGTGTTAGATTAACGTACAAGCATTCTTGTTAGAGCATTCGCTCGCCTAATTTGAATGCACCCTAATGCTTGTGTCGGTATGCGATGTTTCGTAATGCATCGTTTCGGCTTGGTGTTTCTAAAAAAAGAAAAGCGTAGGAATTCATGTGTAATTGGAATGATGTATCTCTAGATTATTTTCTCAAGTGATTCGTTTACAGAAAATGAGAAGTATTCGATATCTCTAGGTGGAAATGTAATTCTAAATGGCACTGGAATTTCCCATCCACGTGTGAATGTTCATCTGGAATGTTTAATGTTGTAACATTGAATCAAATTAATCTACGATAGTGTTAAGTAATGGAAACGAGCACTTTTACACAGGATAAAAAATCGAACTTCCATATTCATCGCGTGATTCACGAGAAAAAGAAAGAAGGAAACCATAGACGTTTTAAAATCCCTGTCCCCTATGTTTTAAATTGGCGATAGTACCGTTTCTATGAGGAAACAATATTTTGCATCAACATGTACTGATTATGTAAGAGATTGTATTTACTTGCACAAAATAACAATTGGATAAAAGAAAAATTAATTATTCGTTTCTCCCTCGTTTTATCCTGTACTATCACAATTAATTTTTAAGATTTGACTAACCTTAATTGATGAAATTTCACATACAGTATTAATAAATTATGAATTTATTGAAACATGATTACAAATAAAAAATACATTATAAATTAACATCTTTAAAATTCATTTTGATTTCCATCAATCAGTCGGTACTAGAATAAAATCGATGTTTAAATACAATAATCTTACTGAAAATATTTATTCATCAATATGGGACCAGGTTTCACATTATTTCAACGAATTATATCAAAGGTTTATTCATTATATTATACAGTTATAGTGCATGTAGCGAATCGTGATACATATTTTCATAAAAAAAGCGGCATGAACAAAGATATATGATATAACTTGACGTAAATAAATTTGCTTCAAATCATCGGTCATGACACTATACATCTTGTTCTTTCGCTTCTCGACATTCGTAAAAATATGTCACCCTACCATCATCTGCACTAAACGTCACAGAATACCAAGTCAAGCGTAAAACACGTTAATCGATCGATTTTGCAATTGAAGCAAAGAAAAGAATCGTATAAATACTTTACATTAATGATGCTTCGAATCGTTACGGTACTCTTATGAATTCCGGATGCCAAGTGCCTGTTCTAAC
The DNA here is from genome assembly GCA_036983795.1 of Megachile lagopoda. Lineage (NCBI taxonomy): Eukaryota > Metazoa > Arthropoda > Insecta > Hymenoptera > Megachilidae > Megachile > Megachile lagopoda. The sequence continues at coordinate 5,305,572 of CM072793.1, forward strand.
TCTGCACGTTTCTGTTGAACCTTCGTGTAGAAGTATCTGCAAACAGCTTCTTGTGCCCAGGGTTGATAATAAAATTCTGCCCTACGTTCCTCTTCTGGATTACCAACAACGTCTATCATCGTTTTCAAGTCTCTCGTTTGGGATATAATCCATTTGTTAATAAATTGTTGAGGATCTTTGGCAAAACTTAGGAAAAATTCTCGGTTTGTTTTCAACTGATTGATCGTTTCGACTGTTTCGTGAATTTTGTTATCCAGACTTTGTATTTCCTGTTGACTCGCCGTTGAAAGTAGAAAGTTGTTCATTTGAGTTTTCAATGTGTCGTCGACTTCTACGTCTATATCATAACACGCAGTCTGTTTTGTTTCTGTACCTATAATTTGGGGCATAATAAAAAAGTTACATTATAAACGACTATTGTTTTGTTCAACTTTTAACACTTAGAATGTTAAAGAATCGAATGTATCGGGTTACCGCACAGCTCAAATTATCTATTGATTATATATACCTTCCACGCTAATAACATGATTTATTACAATAGGATCAGGCGGATGAAGTAGCGGATTCAGTCGTTGTGGTATCTCTGCAAATTTCATTCTTGAACAAGCAAATATTTGTTCCAAATACTTATCACAGTTTATGAATTCCCTTTCATGACTGTCCTGAAGTTTGTGTGTTTTAATATACTGCCAGAGCGCGGAGATGATGACAGGTCGTGTTTGCGTGTGTACTCCTAAAAGTCGTGCTAATCTGGGGTCTAATTTAAACTGCAAACGAAAAAGTGTGCTTTTAAGTCTGGATCCTTTATTCAAACACCAGTTGGAAGTAAGTGTTTGTAAACTGTATTACTTGTAACGGCTGGTAATCAAGGAGCAAAAGAATAGTGCATCGAACATTCTTGTCCCCAGGTCTTTTCACTTGGAAACCATCGGTTTCTTGCGTCGTCAATGTACGATGCCATTCAACCAAATGATTATCAGGTCCATATAAATCTTTATCCAATTCTATAACTAGACTTTTAAAGAATGAAGAAAATTTCCTTTTTACCTAGAAATTAAAATATTAATTTGATACTCTTAATCTTTGTTTAATATCTAGTTACGTACATTGCTTTTTACCTTATTAGGATCATTTTTTGTATCATCTAATAGACGACCTTCGACCCTAAGTTCCCAAGACGCAACAGAACCCTCTTCTCCCTCTCCAGCTTCTTTCGCTGGATAGAAGGTATTGGAAATAAATATTCGTAATTTTCTTTTCTGTTTCATGGGACGTTTCAGTGCTTCTTGTATGTCTAATCGTTTCCGCATTATCGTAGCGTCTAATTTTCTTTCAAATGCAAGTAAATCCATGTATGCTTGAGATTCTGGTACTAAATCACGCACTTTCTGTGGCAGTATCTTATCCGCCAATTTTTTCTTCTTCTTGGATGTGGAATGTGAAAAATCACTGTTCCAAAAATACCTAAATGAGTTTGTGTAAAAATCATAGATTCAAAAATCAATAAACCAATTTTGAAGCTTATGAAATGCAGTGAAGTTCCTGGTAAATTTTTAAATGGTATTTTAACATTTGTGCCATGATGAACATAATCACAGGTAATTAAATGCAAAATCATAAGTGTCAGTAAACTAGTTTCAAGAAGAAAGAATCTTGAATGCAGTCATCAAACGAATTATTCAACACAACAGATTAATGAGCATAATGATAAATACATGAATACAAAATTAAAGTAAAACATGCACCATTGATAGACTTACGGCTTTTGTTGTGACATAGGTATACGTTGATCCGCGCTCCTCTTTCCAACTGGTGGGGTAGGCATTGGTCCTTGACGCAAATTCGAATATGGCTGACTCCCTCTGATTATACTAGCTGGACCAGGGCCTGTGGTTGCCATTTGGGGAGGCGGAGTAAACCCAGATCTTTGCTGCATCTATATACAAATTTAATTTATAGACTCTGTTATCATATACGAATTAATAACACAATATACTCACAGGAAAATTTGGACCAGAATATTGGCGTAAATTTGGAGGTACAGAAGATGCTGCGTATCTTTGAGGCGGTGGGCCATTATTCCCTGTATTTGGTACAGGAAACCTTTGCGCCATGTCTCTTTGGTGACTATCCTAACGATTGAAACCAACAAGCTCTTTATTTACATACATATTCGTGTTTTGTTTGTAGCTTAATACAGAAACCACTTCATGTAAAGTCATTTGTATTTCGTTGTACAGTAAGATCACATGAACCATTACTGAAGTATACAATCTTTTATTAAACACGTAAATTTATTTACACTTTCTTGTCATACATAAAATTGTTTATTTATATGTACACAAATAACCGATAATATCTTTATAACAAATAATACACTTTACCTGACAAGTTAACTACGAGAAAACAAACACATAACCTTCAAAGGTGTACTTAATTATAACTCTACATAGGTTACAATTAATCACACTATTTTAAAAGTACATTGACATCGATTCATTGAATAATCAAATTCATAAAGCGAAGTAAATAAATGTACAAAGAAAACAGATATTAAAAACACTGTTTTCGGAGCTTCTCTCGGTTGTCCGTCAGATTCCAGTACATTTTTACATCACAACACAGTTGACTTAAAAATGTTTCAAACAGTGAATTTCTGTGCTTCGATGCGAATCAGACTGCGAGGAAAACGAAGAAAGAGGAAAACGAGTTCGGCGAATAACGAAAAACCACCTACGTCTTCAAAGTTTTTGTCCACTTTCTGTGGAGGCTGCTGGAAAGCGGTAGATCACGCACGGATAATTTTTAGGTTCAGTCGTTCAGAGGGCGCTAATGTCGGTTAGAGTTCATATGAATTTTCGTATTGGTTGCATTTGGGTGGAATGTAGGCTTGTGATAAGGGTAGGTAAGGGTTAAATGTAAGAGGAAAATCTACCACTGATTTTTGGTTTAGAAAAGCTAGGGAAAACCGGGAGATCCAGGGAGAGCCAGGGAGATCCTAGGAGAGCCAGAGTCATCCAAATAGAGTTTGAAAGATCCAGGAAGACGTGGAAGGGCAGAAAATCCCACGAAGAACAAGGGAGGATCTAGAGAGATCCCCTAACTCAGCCTAACTCAAAATGTCTCGTTTGCAATAAAATAGTAAATGTTTCCGAAAACCTGCTCAATTGTTTACGTGGATGCAAATTCTATGAATTGTTTACCTATACATCGACACCTTGAATTCCTTCTAACATTAAATAAATGATTAATAGATGGTAATAATAGAATACCTTGAATGCCACCCCCGCGAGTTACATTTTCATGAAACTAATTAATCACGAGATACAAGGATTTAATTTTGGACAGTTCATCTCTAAATCGTCTATAAATATACAAGAATACTAATTCCTCAGTCTAGAAAGTCTTAAAGTTAAAATTCGTGAAAACAATGTAAGTTACCATCGCACGTGAATTTATCGGTAATTATCTTCAAAGTTTACCAACAAAGTGGTTTCTGATAAGAATCATGGGGGCGACAAATCATCCCGAAATAGCGAAAATCTTCGAAATCCGTGAAGAAAAGTTTGCATTTCCACGGAGAGGGGAGACGTATGGAAGCATGCAGAACGCAACGATTATATTTAAACTTGACTCACTAGTCAGTAATTTCGCCAAATGATCAAATTTTCATGCATATCGCCGAATTAAGAAGCCGAGACCTGCAGTTTTAAATAAATATTATCATGTTTCGGTAACTCGTAGGACAAAAGGCGCCCTATACAGAGGCGCCCTCTTCAAGGCGAATTTTTAAACCGATTTCGCGCCTCGTTGCTCTATCTCTCTGCGAGAGTTCCACAAGAATTCAAAAAGTGGATCACGTAATAATAACTCGGTCTATATAGCGGCTGGTTTATTTAAAGAAAAAAACCATCGACTCTTTACGCAACTTGATTTTGTTTTTCCTTTTTATCAGAATATTTAGAGCGCCAGATGCAGGCGGGAAGGGTCGTTTCTTGAACGCTTGTATTACGACACAGCGGATGTAACTGAAATTTAGTACAAATACTATCTGCTTCAAATTATACTGCTCTTTTTAGAGAAGCTTCTTTTTTTGGGTTCTTATAAATTTTCATAGTTACTCAAAGGTGCAACAATTTCTGGATTTTAACTATTCCTTTAGATCTCTAAGGATCCTACACCCCTAGATTTCTATATTCTTAGATATACGTATTCTTAGATGCATATGACTCCATAAATTCCTAGAACTCCAGATATTTAAACCCTCATACTTCCAGATATTTATTCGCCCAAGATTCCTTTACTTCTAATTCTCTACATTCGTAGTTATAATTTAAACAGAATAATGTTACCTCGGAGACATTTAAATCCTCATACTTTCAGATATTTACCCAAGATTCCTTTACTCCTGATTCTCCACGTTCCTAGTTATAATTTAAACAGAATAATGTCAGAGACATCCTCATACTTTCAGATATTTACCCAAGATTCCTTTCCTCCTAATTCTCTACATAGTTATAATTTGGAGAGCCACTTACCCCATTTCTTTCAAGCTCCATCCAACGTCCCCATCCTGTAAAGGAAATCCGTTCCTCGGGGCACCGTGTGTACACAGAGGGCCAAGCGGCCGGCTAGCAGATTTCCCGTAGGTCGGCAATTACACGGTGAATGATCGTCGTATGTGCACCAAGGCATACTTTGGCAGCCGTGATTTTGGAAATCCTACGTGTTGCCCTCTGTCCAAGTGAATAAGCTGCTAATATTAGATGTCTGAAAAGCGTGGAAAGCGCGCACATGCACACATAGTCGGGATGTCGTCTTTTTTCGACGCGGTGAAACATGTATACACACGGGTCCAATCGCATTGGACAGCTTCGTCGGAAGCGTGGGCCGTGTTCCCGCCATCATGCTGGGGGTATAAGAGGGACCAAGCCACGGACCAAGCACTTCAGTCCTCTGAAAGAAACAACACAAGGTACAAGGATGGCTCTTGAACGTCAAGTGCGCGCCAAGGTAACGAGGAACACGAGGATTGTGCATCGAGTGATCATTGGAACATGGTGGCTCGTTGTGATCTTGACATACTTGGACAGTTCAGATCGTTTTTTTGGTGACATTGCGTGATGGAGATCAATTTGTGAAATAGATCATCGGTTCCAATGGTCCCAGACTCGGAGGTCTCGGTAGGTGTCTCATTGGATTTCTCGTTGCAGATCGCTGGAAAGCGTAACCCGGAACAGGAGAAGGAAGCCCAGGAATGGATCGAGAGCATTCTTGGCAAGAAGTTCCCTCCTGGCGAACTCTTCGAGGACGTGATCAAGGATGGCCAGGTCCTGTGCCACCTGATGAACAAGATCTCCCCTGGATCGGTGCCTAAGATCAACACATCCGGTGGCCAGTTCAAAATGATGGAAAACATCAACATGTAAGATCATCCTCAGCTTCGCTCGTTAAGCCTTGGTTGCTTTAAGCCTTCACTGGTTGCTCTATGTGGATCTACTTTACAATATGACCGGTCTTTAGGTTCCAGAAAGCTCTGAAGGAGTACGGGGTGGACGATGTTGACGTGTTCCAAACGGTCGACTTATGGGAAAAGAAAGACATCGCACAGGTGGTGGTGACCCTGTTCGCTCTTGGACGCACGGTACGTGAATTTTCTGAAGGTTACTCTTGAGGACAGTACTAATCTAGTCACTGTTTATGTGTGAAGTACAATTGGTCCAAACTAGTTTAGACCTAGTCATCTCCTGAAGACTTGAACCTAAGACCTAGTCTTGACCTAGTCAAGTCTTAGATTCAAGGATCCTTTTTATTATCAGCCACCATGAAAACTTGGACTTTATTTGCAGACATACAAGCACCCAGAGTGGAAGGGACCCTACCTGGGACCGAAACCGGCAGACGAGTGCAAACGCGAGTTCACAGAAGAGCAATTGCGTGCAGGTGAATCGGTGATCGGCCTGCAGGCTGGCTCCAACAAGGGCGCCACTCAATCCGGCCAGAGCATCGGTGCCACCCGCAAGATCCTGCTGGGAAAGTGAACCATCGATCCGCTCCCGTTAGACTCGAAAATTGTGTATTTTGTATGTACATGTATATACGTTATGTATTTATTTTGTATTTTCTAATTAAACCATCCATACACACATATATCTATTGTTTACGAACGAGGTAGTAGAACCTCTATTGCCTGGACATATCCTACATCCGGTCATGCTTTTTAGATATTTTTAGAAAATAAATCATTCTACAGCAAAAATTCGATTTTTGGCTTGGAATTCATTGTTGCGGTAGAACCTCGCTATCTTTCTGCGCTGGGGGCTTTCGGGGTGGGTCAGGAAGTTTTCTTCGCAACTTGTTTGGGCAGTTTCTAACTGGGATTTATATAGCAGGGAAATATAGAGGTTCTATCGTAGAAGAATACACAGGTATACACAATAAAAATTAATAGAGAAATTTCTATGATGTAAAGAATGAAAATAATGTAACGGGGCTTCCTCGGGGACACGGTTCTGTGTGAATGGATCCAAGTTCTTAATTGATTCCATTAATTTTAAGCCAATAATTTTGTCATCTGTTTCAAAATACAAAATGTGATGAAAACAAGTGTACTAGTTATTCGAGCATGTCCTCATTAATTACTTGGACAAATGAGGCCAACACATTCCCGAGTTTTCTAGAATCTTCCAAATGAAAATACTGCCTCGGCCAACGTTGTACGAAGTTTTACAATATCTGGCGGTGCTAATAGAAACATTTGCGTCCAGATTTTCTTTGATCTTTAAATACGCGGTTTCCTTGATTTATCGAAGTTGACTGTTGCGTTCTACAAATTATGACAAAGACCCAATTCCGGAGAACGTTTCGTACAACAACCCGAGGAAATCGTGGGGTTTGAACAACTGCTGCATCGACACGTTTTGCGATGATGGTTGAGGTTATGGTTACACGTTCATAGGATATAATTAGATCGGGAGAAATGAAAACACTGTAAATCCTTGCGAGAAGGTTATAATAGCCTACTGAAAATAGAGATCACATGTGTTATGGTAGAGTAAACAAAATTGATGCCATTTGGAACGTTTGGGTTTCAACCAAGTATTAAAGGATTCGCAGTTTTGGGTCCTTCTGAGCCTCTTATTTACGTTCAAATGTAATCATACGATTTTCGTTTAAAATAATTACAAATTGCAGTAAAACTGAAATTATTCATACATTTCATTTTTTAATGTTATTTATGTATTATTTCCCTCCTATTTCATTAAAATATTTCCCTTTGAAGGGGGCCCCGACGCCAACAATTTAATACGGACCTGATTTCCCGAACGATGTTGTTAATGTTTCCTTTCTTGTGTCCTAATAAAGCGGCCGCAACAGAATTTATTAAAAGCATTGAGTTACGTTATTGGAAACCGTACAAAAGAGTGTCTGTCGCGGTTATTGGACTTGTAACAAGTTTTCTAGTAATTTAAATCCCTGTTCGTTGTCTTGTTTAGATACATTTTGGTGCAGCGGAAACTTTCTTTGCACAGCAAACGTCGAGGACGTGTCCTACCGCTCTTCTAACTGTCCAAGATGTTTACTTGTGAAGGTGGGAGGTCTGTCCGGGTTCTTCCTAAGTTTTTCCTAGGTCTTTGTGTATATTGTTGCTATGGAAATGGGCATGTGTTACACATTGGTACTATCACGTAACATATTGTACGTTATGTGTATATTGTGCTATCATGCGTTGTTTTACGAGGTATTGGCAAGCGTTATCGTGCATTTTATCTCCACGCGTTGTATCATCATGCGCTATATCTCCACGCGTTGTATCTCCACGTTTTATACTATCACGTATTCTGTCACCACGCGTTGTATCACCATGTGTTATAATATCACGCGTTGTATCGTCACGTGCCATATTTCCATGCTTTATACTATCACACATTGTGTCACCACGTGTCTATTGCAACGCGTTGTATATCTACCTGTTATATTATTATGTGTTGTATCATCACGTGTCATATCTCCACGTGTTATACTATCACACATTGTGTCACCACGCGTTGTGTCACCACGTGTTATACTTTCACGCGCTGTACCGTCATGCGTCATATCTCCATGCTTTATACTATCACGCATTGTGTCACCACGCGTTGTATCCTCACGTGTTGTATCTCCACGCGTTGTACAACCACGCATGGTATCACCACGCGTTGCATCGCCACGTGTTGTATCTCCACGCGTTATACTTTCACGCGCTGTATCGTCACGCGCCATATCTCCATGCTTCATACTATCACGCATTGTGTCACCACGCGTTGTATCTCCACACGTCGTACAACCACAAATTCTACTATCACGCGTTGTATCATCACACGCTGTACTATGACGCGTTATATCACCACGTATTGAATTGCTTTGCGTCACCACGCGTTATACGACCATGCAATGGTCCATTCAATGTCCTTCTCCCTTTTAGAATTTCTCTAGTCTCTCTCTAAATACACCTAGTCTCTCTCTAGGACTACGTGTAGAACGGTGTAAGTCCTAGTGTACAGGACTAGGCAAGCCCAGTGTGAGTCCTATAGGACTAGCCTAGTACAATATCTACACCGTCCTACACCTTCCCTAGATTTCCCCTATATCTACCTAAGATTTAACATTTAAATTACACGTGACACCATTCTGTCATGCTTCAGTCGACCTATAAGTGTTAGCTTTCCTCTTTCGAAGTAGTTATGATCTAGTTATGATCAGACCTACTTGCAATATACTTGGATCACATCTTTACTGACAGTCAACAACAGGTGGAAGAAAATTGAATTGCAACGGAACACAGTGGACGCAAGCCGACGAAAATAGTGTGATATTGTAATTGGTATTGTGTATCGTCGTTGTATATTCAAGTTGGCACGGCCTTCGTTCGTAACAGGTCGGTCTAAATTTATTTTCAACTCTTCCAGATGCGCGACTACGCTTCGGTCCGTACAATTTTGGAGAACCGTTCTTGTTCGATTAAATTTGATCGAACGACGTCGTTAATTTATGTTATGTTCCGTTGAAGACGGATAACGCAGTCTTTCGTTCAAGAAAAAAATGATTAATGGAGACGAGTCTTGCCATACCGTCAAATATAAATCTTTTTGATATTTCAAACTAAAATTAAATATGCAATAAACATCTGAATTCGTAAACAGGAGGTGACACGACGAATTTATAGATTATGTTGGAATGCGCATTCGCTGGTAAAAGTGTATATCGATATACTTTCGCGCGTGCACACTTTCTATCGAAATAATTTTATTGCTCATGAATAATTTAATCGTGTTCGGTAGTTGCAGCGTTAAATTTAGGTTCGATAGAAGATAAGGGACAATAATTATGAGTCACGTGACTCGGTTTGTGAACGTACAGTAAGGATTAGAAATTGGGCACGATTGTCCGTTATTTTCGAGGGTGAGACTGTTGTGGGTGTGAGCGACGTTATTTGTAGCGAGAAAAATTATTGTTTACTGCCAACTATAAAATATTCGAGAAATAACGTTGGACAGATAGAATTCGTGACTCACACGCAACATTTTTAATATTTTTATAAAATTTTGGGAGTAATTATAATTACTGTTCCTACTTTGAACGAATATTATCTTAAAAATATATTCAAATTCCAATTCGGAAGGTTCAGATAGAAATTTGGAAATCGGGAATTTTCAAAAATATCGGGAATTGACTTTTGATGCACAGAATAATTTGGGGGAATGTCGGAATACCGTCATGTTCCGATTCTGGGTAAATTCTGCAAACAAGCTTCTTGTTTTAAAAGGAAACATCTGTGAGAACGGTTTTTGGCGACTCGAAAGAAAAATATTTACTATTTCTATGTTATTCCCTATATTACCGACGAGACACAGTATAGTATGCGAACTGTTTTGAAGACATAATCTGCATCTCCGGACCCATGGAATATATTGCAAAGAGTATAAAATGAATATTAATAAATATATAGCATATTAATTAATAAAATTAATGTTAATTGAGTTTTTATGGAAACGGAACATGTGGCGCCATCTCTCCGGCGAACAGGGTGAACTAATCGAAAAATGTGCATGTCTGAATACGCATATAAGGAAATTATAAAAAGTGATATTTCGTGACTTTCACCACATGATAAGCTTCCCGAGACATTTTAAAGCAAATTTTTATTAACATTTGATGCATTTTGTTGCCGATTAAGCCCAGAAAATCAATATTTATTGAATTCGCTTCAAAACGGTACAGGTGGCGCCATCTAGCGGTGAACGACGGAACTACAAAATCACAAAATTGCGATTTTCTACAAAATTAGAGCATTTCATGCATTTCTGAGGCTAAATTATTGCTCTGGAATCTCTTTCGGACTGAAATAATGCCACAAGAACTTCCTCAAAGCGCTAGAAACGAAAATAAAAAAATAGTGCAATCCATGGACTAAAAAATGGCCTGCCATCTAGCGGTGAAAGGTAGGAACTACAAAAATACAAAATTGCGATTTTTGACAAAATTAGCGAGTTTTAAGTATTTCTGAGGCTTGTATAGTGTTATGTGACCTTATTGGAAGCTAAATAATGTCATAAAAGGTTGCTGAAAGCGTTAGAAACGAAAATAGAAAAAAGTTTATTTTGTGGACAAAAAGTGCAGCGCCATCTAGCGGCGAAACAGGTGAACTAATCGAAAAAATCGTATGTCCGAACACGCATATTAGGAAATTATAAAATCACATATTTCATCACTTCCTGGACATATTCTGTTTCCTGAGACATTCTAGAGTAAACTTTTATTAATACTTGATGCATATTGTTGCCGATTAAGCCCAGAAAATCAATATTTCCGAAGGGGTATTATTTCAAATTTGGCTCCATTAGTTCCTACCTTTCACCGCTAGATGGCAGGCCATTTTTTAGTCCATGGATTGCACTATTTTTTTATTTTCGTTTCTAGCGCTTTGATGATGCGCTGGTGGCATTACTGTAGTCCGAAAGAGATTCTGGAGCAATATTTTAGCTTCAGAAATGCATGAAATGCTCTAATTTTGCAGAAAATCGTAATTTCGTGATTTTGTAGTTCCTCCGCTCACCGCTAGATGGCGCCACCTGTACCGTTTTGAAGCGAATTCAATAAATATTGATTTTCTGGGCTTAATCGGCAATAAAATGCATCAAATGTTAATAAAAATTTGCTTCAAAATGTCTCGGGAAGCTTGTCATGTGGTGAAAGTTACGAAATATCACTTTTTATAATTTCCTTATATGCGTATTCAGACATGCACTTTTTTCGATTAGTTCACCCTGTTCGCCGGAGAGATGGCGCCACATGTTCATTTCCGAAAAAATTCAATTAATACTCATTTTATTGATTAATATTCTATATATTTATTACAGATCTATTAATATTAATTTTATGGTGTTTGTAATATATTTCGTTGGTCCGAAGATGCGGATTATGTGTTCAGAACAGATCGCACACTATATACCATTTCATTGAAGCTTCGCCGTAATTTGAACATACTTAATGTTAAATAAATTTTTACCACAGTAAGGTCTTCTGAAATTATATTAATAAGTAAAAAATGCACCACGTATTGGACAACCGTCCCACGAAGTTATCATCTGAGTTTAATTCAAAAGTCGACAACGTAGTTTATGTGCTACTGAGAAGATGGAAGTCTAATACACTCAGCCTCCATCTTTCTCCAAGTATATCAGTACACCATGCAAAATTACCATTATATAAGATATATGTTCGGATCTGAAAGAAATCACAATTTGAAAAATAAAAATTGGGTCTAGTTCTCTATAAAGAATCTAAAGTAACTGGGTGATGTTGAATTTAGGATCTTTCAAAGTTTCCAAGGACCCTAAGAAAGTCCAAAGGAGGATGTAGGACATAGGTAATTCCAAAAAGGGAATTCTAGGGTCCCAAGGACCAAAGTAGAATTACTACACACCTAGGGAAAACTTAGAAAACCTAACGTGATCCTAAGAACTGATATGAAAAATGGAGATTCTAAGATCTTAGAAAGGACCTGTGGATCCTAAGGAGAGTCTAAGAACCTAAAGGTAGCCTAACGAGAGCTTCAGAAGAAGATGAAATGAAATAAAACAAAGTAACTCAGCTAGGAATAGACACGATCGAGGTGGTCGTTCTCATTTCGTACATACTTGGCGTCAGCAGCAAACTGCGTTTTTTTGATAGGGCGCCCAGTTATGCCAATGTAACATCCGGCACCCTGGTTTTAATTTAAATTCCTTTTCCCTCCGGTTTTCATATCGAATTTCGACAAATCGTTTGTTTAGGATATTTTCCGATTTATCGTTGATTTTCTTGGCACCGTCGCGTCCTGTCAGCTTGATTTAAATCGCCTACCCCATTCAAAACGAGCGAATAAAAGCAACAGCGTTATTTTAGTAGCGAACTCTTTCCTTGTTCTTTCAAATTTCGAGAAAGATTTCGCGAAAATTTTCCGAGTTCATTTCAACGAAGTATGAAACGTAATTAACCTACTGTCCCACTGGACAGACTTAGATTTTGCCTCTCAGGAAAGTAATTAATGTGGCCGATTGTCCCGTTCATTTTTCACGCCAACTAACCGTACATTATTCCTGGACCTGTGTTACATCGGAGATACAGTTCCTGGCATTTGCGGCTCGTTTAGAAACTGCATACGACGCTCGAGTTTCCCACGTGTCATATTCATATTTCATCAGACGAAACCTACCGCTTGTTTTTCAAAGTTTCATCGAATTTAACGCTTGTCCGAATATTACTTATTCCTCTATTTAGAATTTCGTTTCTCATCGGTCACTTGGATACGTTTATATTTTATGCTATGGATTTATGGATTTAGGGGTTTAGGACTTTGGGATGTGGGAATTTAGATATGGTGATTTGGGGTTATAAGGATTTGGGGATGTGGACACTGCGATAAATATGGATTTGGGGATGCAAGAATTTGGGGCTGTAGGAATTTGGGGACATATGGATTTGGGGGTGTAGAGATTTAGGGATATAGGTATTAGGGGATCTGGGAATTTGGGGAATATGGATTTAGGGATATAGAAATTTGGGGTCATAGGTATTTGGGGATCTGAGAATTTGGGGACATATGGATTTAGGGATGTAGGAATTTTGGGACGTAGGAATTTGGATATGTAGGGATTTGGGGATGTAGGAATATTGAGATGCAAGAATTTGGGATATGTAGGGATTTGGAGATATACAGAGTTAGAGATGTAGAATTCTGGGGATATTGAGATTAGGACATGTGGAACTTCCATACAGACATATATGTGGATTCAGTACTATGTAAATGGGAATATAGGAATTTGGAGATGTACTTCGGACATGTACTTGAACATATACTAATTTGGAGATGTAGAAATCTCGGGATATCAAGATTAAATCACATAGAGATTGACATACTGATTTCTGACTATGTAAATAAAAAAATATAAGAATATGGAGGTGTAGGAACCTGGGACATGCAGAAATTTTGAGATATAAAGCTTCGGGTATACAGAGACTTGTATATTCTAAGAATATAGGGATTTAGGAATACGAATGTCCCGACACGTCGAGATCTATGTTTAATAATAATTTAGCGCCGCGATTACATAGTGGGTAAGGTAGATACCTGCACCCCAGCAGACACATATCCGATTCCGGATGTTGGCAGTCCCTCTGTTCACAAATGTCTACAAGCATCCAATACAACTACAAGTAACAGTAATAACTGTAGTAGCAATCTTACCATCGGTATCATACTGCTGAGTACTCAGTATCTTAGCACCATACGTCAAGTGTTCTCATTTAGTCACTGACGCACTTACAGCTGAAATGTGACAAACCTTACTCAAATTTTGAATACTCTTCAATTTGAAATTTAGGTCCAACTAGTTGCATTATCGAGGATCTCTGAATATAAAATACTCATATTTTAATTTTCTTTATTCGTTTTAATGTTGTAGCCCCGAATAGTTAGCATCTGATAAATATGGAAAGGGTTAACCCCTTGCACTATTTGTCAGGTGCGTCAATCAGAACTAAACACAGCTGCAATATTAAAACAGACGAATGTTATGATAACATGGTATTATACAGTCGTTGACTATGCAAATTATAATTGGACTTGAACTCAAAATTGAAGCGTATTGAAAATTTGAATAAAATTGATCACAACTGAAGTACCAGTGCGTCACGAGTCAGACTCGTGGAAATAGTGCAATCATGGTCCTCGCATAGAAATTGTCCTGTTAGACAGGGTCAAATGTCCCTGTGTGTCAAATGTTTCTTAAGGTGGAGACCTAATAAGATCCTCAATCGAGTTTGCGACATTAATCGCTCGTTAACGCATTCGTTAAACGTGACGGTGTCCGTGGTCGCACGTGCGACAATTTATTCCCGTCGATTCCTCGGGTGCAATTAAAGCACCCCGATAATGATGATATCTGATAGGGATCCGATAATAGAAAGGCAGTGAGGAGTTAGGCAGCCGGCCCAGTTTTTCTCGACCGCGCTGACGAATACTTTCAAGGTAACCGCCGAAATATCCCGCCACGTCTCAACCCTTGCAGAGCTAAGATTTAATATTTCCACGATTGTTGCCAGTTTAACGATCGGTAACTCGTTACATTATAATGACATAATGGGTCGCACGCGTAGCTGGACCCTCACGAGATAACGCATTGCGCAAACTCGTGGACTGATTCACGATGTTAGGTTAGGTCATCGTTATGAAAACTCGGAGATTTGGAAAGTTTCGAAGGTCTTGGAAATCTATTTCGAGATTCTGATAGGAGCATAAATCTGCGTACGATGACTATGAGGATTGTGTTCGGATAGATCTTCGTTAATTCCTGCTGGTTTTAAATAGTAAACTGAGGTGGAACATTTGTTGCTGATTAGTAGAAGCTGAAACAATTTTGACTGTTTATTAAAAAGAATCGGATAACAATTTCCCGACTGAAAATTGAATTGATGCTTCAACAGGTGATGGATTTTCCTTCCAAAAGCATGTCAATACGTCAGCAATTTACGAATCGCAACGAGCTAGCACGGTGCGCCGCGTTGCAGTCAATCGACTGAACAATTTACATACTAAAACCGTGCGTTTAATTTCGCGAACGGTCGACACGGCGGCACTTCGTTCGGTTAAGCCAAATTCTCTTTCTGTTCTATCGCGAATGGGTTGCAACAAAGTGCACGAAATTCTATCAAAATTAGGATGGTGACTGTGTCATCGGAAAAGAGAATTGAAGATTGTCCAAGTAATATTGGCAGAGCGATTTCTGGTGAATAATGAACCTCTATATTTAAATTCACTCGAGGCGGGTAAACATAGGAGAGAACAGAGCTTTCTTTGATAGCGGACTTTTCGAAAACTCTTCGACTGAATCGTTGAATTTATAATTTTAAGGTTAGAAAAATGTATCATGCAGACTTTACGAACCCTAGGAAGGGACTTAGGGATTCTAGGACCTCTAGAGTTATGAAGAATACGAATTCTCTAGGGAGTACGAGTATTCTAGGAATGTGGAGACTCTGACGATTAGGGACCTTATATGGAGATTCTAACAATTCTAGGGACGTATGGAGACTCTAAGGATTTTTAGGCTTGTTGAAATTCTAGGGGTCTTAGTGATCTTAAATCCCTATACAGGGATGCGAAGGATTTGTAAACTCTAAAGAAGCTAGGAACCCTAGAGACCCTAGAGATAGGTGTCCTAGGGACTTTATGGAATATAGGGATTCTAGGTTTCATAACCTGAGGTATCACAGAGGTCCAGAGATGGAGACAGATTCTAGGTGTTCTAGGGATTCTAGGGATTCTAAAAATCGTAGGAATCCTAAGGATCCTAGGGATCCTAGATGGAGGTGTTTAACTATAGGGGACTTCGGGATTCTAGGGACTCTAGGGACTCTAGATGGAGGTGTTTAACTGTAGGGGACTTCGGAATTCTAGGGACCCTATGGATGTGGGGAAGTCCATATGGGTTTTCATAGATTTTCACACAATATAGTGGCTGGTCCCAGGTATTTCTATTTAGAGACTTATTTATTTGTCTCTAGTGATTCTACGAAACCTAGTGTGCATAATGGAAAATTTCCCTAGGGAAAATAGAGGGAAACTTCTTACTTAGTATTACTATATTATGCGTAGCCTGAGTTATAGTCTTTTTCCCTAGGATACAATTGCGATGATTCTGATCCTAACTCTCCATATATGGCAGAGACCAAAATTCCCCTATCTTCCATAAACTATCAGCAACGTCGTGCAACAAAATATTTTGTAGCAAGTAAAATACTCGTAATTACGTCAATCACAGTTGACAGATGGTTATAAAACAAGATAAATAAATAGTGCTGTTTGGGCGGGCAAGTAGGAAGAAAGCGCGAGTAAATTGTTTGCGTGGAAGACAAGTTCCGTCGCCAACAAATGTCTCGTTTTATCCGCGGTGCAGTCAGTGAGTCACGGTGGCTTACGAAACGCGAAATTTGTCACCAGTCATTGTCTTTGATTCTACTTTTAACGATCACGGAATCGACGCCGCTCGCGACACCTGGTGGCTGGACAAACTTTCCGCTTTTCATTCTTCTGGATTTTTTTTATATTTCAAATCTAGTTGTCCGAACATCGGTCACACTTTCTTGCAAACGGTACATACCGCAACTATTTATAGACCGTGACCAATCTTCTATTCTGCCGTTTGAAAATAAGATTATGCTCGTTCAAATTTAAAGAGTTGGAAATATTTTGAATGATTCATAGATATTCTTCAAGGTGTTCCGAAGAGTGAAAGAAATTCGAATCGTCTGCAAGGTTTCAACAGAGTGGTCAATCTTCGTGCACTTTGAAAATCCTTCTAATTAATCTCACTCAATTGAGAACTCGATAGAGCCATTGTGCTTGTGCCAAACTGTTACATTTTATAAGTAGGTCGTTCACTTAAGTAAAATCATTGCATTAGTCATCGTGCTATTTATATCCATTAGAATGCGAAATCGATGGAATAACCAAAAAGAAAAAGACATTCAAAAATAAAAACATTTAAACGAAAAGAAGCGGAGGAACCATGTATCACTCGTACCGGTGATATATCAAGTTGATGTTTTTATTGCTATTGTCGTTGTTAAAGATCAGGTTAGGGAGGTTAGGAGACACTTGATAGATGAAACGTTTCTTCGTTCACCGTTTAATTTATGCTTAATTGCTGATTTACTTCCAGGTCAAAGCAGATTGTTGGACCTAACCTATATTAAACTTGAACTTCGGTTAAATTATAGAAACAACGGCCGTGTGATAAATTTAGACGGTATCAAGGATTATCGCAAAAAATACCCTAAGTACTCGAGATTTATCACACGGATTCTTGTCAGACTTTATTTACATCTAATTCCGATCAACCCTGACCTAACCACCCCAAGGACTATTGCAAAAGATACCCTAGATTAAATTCTGGCTCAACTTAGACGTGAGGTTAGACTGGAGTCAGATTTCTTCTTTAAACTTTGGGTCATTATAGTTCCTAGGGGTTCTAGAGTCTTCAGACCGTCGCAGGCTTGAGTTCTAGGGAGTTCAGGGTCCATGAGACTTAGAGATTATGGAGATCAGAGGGACTATAGGAGTTTAAAGATTCTAAGGATCCTAGGCTCTATGGTTCCTAGGGTCCCTAGAGTGTAAAGGCTACCGCAAATCCCTAGAATTCCTAGATCTTTAGAAGATTAGGTTCTTAGCCTACTACGATCTCTAGAATCCCTAGATCGTTTGGGTCCCTCGGATTTCTAGAACTGTTAAACTCTATGGTCCCACCATCTTTAGAATTCCTAGGTTCTTAGTTTCGCTAGGTCTCTAGGGTTCATAGAATCCCTAGGTCTCTAGGAGTTTAGGTTCTTAGGCCACCACGGTCTCTAGAATCCCTAGATCCTTCAGGTCCCTCGGATTTCCAGAACTTCTAAATTCTATGGTCCCTCCATCGTTAGAATCCCTAGGTCCTTAGTTTTTCTAGGTCTCTCGAATCACTAGAATCCCTAGGTTTGTAGGAGCTTAGGATTTTAGACCATTAACGTCTCTAAAATCCCTAGGTCTCTCAAATTTATAGAACTCTACAGTTCCTCAATTCTTAGAATCCCTGGGTCCTTAATTTCCCTACACCTTGCAGATCCCTAGAATCCCTAGGTACCTAAATTCTTAGGTTTCTACACTTCTCCGGTTCCTAGATCTTTAGGTCCCTAGATCGCAAGGTCTCTACGATTTCCAGAATCCTTAGGTCCCTAGATCCACATGCCTCCACGGTTCCTAGACTCACCAGGTCCCTAAAATCTTCAGTTCATAGCATCCAGGGTTTCCATGGAGATATCCCTATATCTCCAGAATCCCTATTCTATGAAGTTTCTTGATTTTCCCACCTAGGGAAGAAATCCCTCCTTGAGTCCCCAAATGTCCCAAAGTCCCAAGGAACCGTAGAATCCTAGATGTCCCTAAAGTTTCACAACTTGTATAATAGAAGGTATGTTCTATACCATCCTTCTAGTAAATAAAAAATATGTATAAAATATAAACGATGTCTCTACATTGAAACGATGCGTGTAATGGTGGTATTTAAAATTAGTGCCATCGAGGTATTCCAGTAAATTATGTTAAGGTCAAGCCAAAAATTACGACCGCCTCTTTGTTAGTTATTCAAACGCATCGAAGTCGACTAATTCGTTCGGTTTGTCACAGCAGCTCATCATTTTCCTTCGACTTCGTTCCGTTCACGAGCTGAGTCATCGGGCGTGCAAGTGTCTCGAGGGCGTCTGCTAAGTCACATGCTAAATTTGGTTACCTTACCATCGGGATTGTATTACGCGCGTGGGCTTATTCTAATATTTCGGATGGCCGCGATGGCAACTAGGCCGTCCTCTTTCTATACTTATATCTGCTTTCCTGACCACGCTGAGATACGCGAGACGATCGAGAAGGAAGAACCTTCGACAGTAACACCATCTTTCGTTCCATCCGAAAATTCCAACATTATGGAGGTTATAGGACGCAATCACCTTGACGGGGACTTTGATCCAGCTCTAAAGACGAAACTCGATCGAGTCTTTTTTTATTTATGTCCTCCGGTGTTTGTAAACAACGCTGTTATTTCTGCGCGCCATTTCGTGGATGACAAATTATCTTGAATCGTCCTTGCGCATGTTCCGAGGATTTTACGAATAGTTTTTGGCTTTATAGCGATCTGGTATTGGCAGGTTTTTGAGAGTGTCGATAGATTTCCTGCCGCTGATCTTTTTTATTCGTGTACCGCGTCTTTAGTTTACGACCACCATTTTAGTTTTTGAGCCTCCACTTGCTGTCAATTTTAAGGATTTTGCAAACTTTTTACTTTTTTGGACTATTAAATTATTAATGATTTTCATATTTTTATAATTGTTAAATATTCTACATTTCCAAATTTTGAAGTTTCCAAATTCTTGTAGACCCAAATTTCTACATTGTCAAATACATCTCCAAGTTCCTACATTCATAAATTAATAAATCTCCAAATCGTAGGAATGTAGGAACTACATTCGCTAATTACTACATTCCCAAATCTCTGCATTACCAAAGCACTACGTCCGTAAATTCCTATGTCCCCAAAAATCTATGTACCCAAATTCATATGTTCTCAAATTTTCATATCCCCAAATACGTATACATATTTCCAAATCTCCACATCCCTAAATTCCTATATCCCCAAATCTCTACTTCTCCAAATTCCTACTACCCCTAATACGTATACCTCCGAATACCTACATCCCCAAATCCCTACACCTCCAAATCCCTACGTCTCCAAATACCCACGTCCCCAAATTCCTACGTCCCCAAATCCCTATGTCCCCAAATCCCTACGTCCCCAAATCCCTACGTCCCCAAATTCCTATATCCCCAAATCCTAACGTCTCCAAATTCCTACATCCCCAAATCCCTACGTCCCCAAATCCCTACGCCTCCAAATCTCTACGTCTCCAAATACCCACGTCCCCAAATCCCCACGTCCCCAAATCCCTACGTCCCCAAATCCCTACGTCCCCAAATTCCTACATCCCTAAATCTCTCCATCCTTAAATCCCTATATCCCCAAATCCTTCCACCTCCATATCCCAAAATCCTCAAATCAAATTCCAAAAATTCCAAATTCGATAATCACTCGGCCACCGTGATTCGAGAGTTAACGGCGAATTTTTACGATCGATGGGGGTGGTGGAGGCGGTCCAAGTCGATGCTTTTCAAGGGATTACTCGAGTAAGAGCTCTTCCGCGATCATGTAACACCCGCAGCACAGGACGGAAATAATTTCAAGCTACGAAGAAGGGGTGAAGGAGAGAGACGGTCAAGTGGAACGAGTCAAGAATTCTGCATTATGCGCTGCACAAACTCGATTTAATCGCTACTAATAGCCTTCTACACATTTCCTTGTCGTGCTAACCACCTTTTCGTTATCGACTCGATTTACTGGAGATAATTGAATCCTCAAGATCATAGTTACATTACTTCGGTACGAAAATCGAAGAATTTTAAACGATAATGTATATTTACTATGTTTATTTGTTGTATAAGAACATTTGTTACAACGTTTATTTTAACCTTGTTAAAGAATCTCTGGAAATATTTTCCTAATCTAATTTTACCTAACCTAATGTTGCCAACATAATTGGATAACTTTACGAGCAATTATCTTGTAAAGATATAAAATATATGAGATACGTATTCATAGGTATTTATAAGATCAATCTTAATTTACAATTTTAGATATATATTCACATGTAGGAAAGATAAAATGGCAGCTAAGGAGCTAAAACGGGTCCTGCACTTAACGCAGACTTTTAACTGTTTTTATACGTTATGATGTTAGAATATTGAAATGAACAGAACAGAAATTTGCATAATTTCATAAATAGTCTATCGGTCGTAATTTTTTAAGGTAAGGTGGCGAGAACTGTGATGTAATTCCGTTGTGTATCTACGTCGAGATCGTTGCACCCCTTTCGTTAAATATAAATACTACAACCAGTTTTCGTGGTGTCGTGAATTTTTGAGCATTTCCCCTTTTGCGACAGCTTTCGTTATTTTTGACACGAAAGCCACGACCGCGGATCGACCCGGCACCCATTCTCAGGTACATAATTGAATTCCGGTGTCAATCACAGATAATGGTTCCACAATTACGCGTCACGTGTTTCCGACCGTTGTTCTAATTATATGCACGTTTCACATGCATTTCTCATCGTCTTTTTGTTAAAATAGAAATGGAGGGAAACGGTGCCCGATTCTTGACAGAGATCTTTATTTCATTCCTCCGGTTCGTTGAACTTCGGAACCATCGGAAATATTCGGGAAGAATGACTTTTTGTCTTTGAAAGAATTAAATTTTAAGAAAGATACTTCAGTTACGCTCTCAGGCAACTTTCAGGAAAATGGCAATATAGGGAGAGGTCATAATTTTCCCTGTTACACTGCGAAATTATTAAGTGTTCTGGTGAGAATGTGAATTTTAAGGAATCTAGAAATTCTAGGGAATTTACTTAGGGGAAGACAGATATTTTAGGGACTCTAGGGATTCTAGGGATTCTAGCGATTTAGGGATTCTAGGGATTTAGGGAGTCTAGGGATTTAGGGATTCTAGGGATTTAAGGATTCTAGAGATTCTAGAGATTCTAGGGATTTAGGGATTTAGGGATTTAGGGATTTAGGGATTCTAGAGATTCTAGAGATTCTAGGGTTTTAGGGATTTAGGGATTTAGGGATTCTAGGGATTCTAGAAATTCCAGGGATTTAGGGATTTAATGATTCTAGGAATTTGGGGATTCTAGGGATTTAGGGATTCTAGGGATTCGAGCTGTTCTAGAGACTGAGAGGGTATTATAGGGATTCCAGAACCCAGTTTATCAGAGATTTCAGGGGCCTAGAAATCTTACAGAAACAGGGACTTTAAGAATGTGGGGAGTTTGGGGGATGTAGGGACCCTAGACATTCTAGATACCGGGGGAGCGGCTGTAAGGACTCTAGGAAGCCAGATCTTGAGGATTCTGGAGAATTTGTACATTTTAGGCTAGTTATTGATTTTAAGGATTTTGGGAACAAGATTTTACTTGAGGTTTTTAGTGACGACACATTGCGGATTTTAGAGATTTTAGGAACCATAGTGACATTAGAGACAACGAGAGAACTATAGGGGTTATAACTGTGGATTCATGGACTTCTAGGGATAGTGGGATTTCTAGGGATGTTAGGGACTCTCATAAGGAATTCCATGGTTCACAGGATATAGGGTTTCTAGCATTAGACATCCATAGGAGTAATGACGATTTATGAGGTTTCATTGTTATTACACTGTAATGTTAATTTTCTATGAGTCATAGAACATCTCCATATATCGCCGTTTTCCTAAAGAAGTTTATCATGCAGTATTACCAATGTATGTACCATTGTACCAATTTACTAATTATACAATTTGTCCAAACTCCAAGGTAGTAACTCTAATAAATTAATCAGATAGAAATTTTTTCGAAATTGACAAGAAAATTTCCAAGCAAAAGGAAGAACCTTCGAAACTGGCCACAATGGTACAAGCACACACTCAGGAGTGCGCAGCATCCGCGTGGGCGTGCACACGATCATGCACACTCGCAGGGAGGTTTTTACATAAAACCACGTGCACGTATATAAGTCCTTCTAAAAATAGAAATTTGAGCAAGATGCTATTAATAGCGGATGAGTGTGTTCCCACAGCCGTAGCTTACGGCTCTCACTCGGCTTAGCCCGTTCGTTACCGGCAGCTTTTTGGAAAGACCGCCCCTTCTTTTTGGCCTCCTACAACCGGCTAACGAAAAGAAATGGAATTCGATCCTTGCACAACGATCTTCTATCTCCGTCCCGCTTCGAAATAAACTGGAAACGATAATTAACCCCACTTGGCGCTTCTACTGGTGGGGTTCAAGCCGTTCAGGTTGGATTTATGAAGACCAGATAAAATATTGTGATTATTTCATAACACTTTGTTTACATGATGGTCTTAAATATTTTATAGACTTGAAAATGTTTCGGTGGAAAAATTAAGTTAGGTTATGTTTGGCACTCGTGTCTGCTATATGGTACTATAAACTACTTGTAGCTGATGCAGGATGAAGATGGCTCATGTAAAATAAAATTATAATATCCTGTATAGTAAATAAATAACCTAACGTAAAATATAAATTATTACTATCAATTTTAAAATAGAAAACTCCAATTTCCTTGTAAATAATGGAGCCAAGAATAATTCAAGGATTTTTACATCAAATTCTTTCATTTTGCAAGAAGATTCGATTTAACCTCACGTCGTGAAATTTGAAGTTTTTCAACATTGAGGAATGATCGAAAAAGCAATAGGTGTTGGGTTACAAATTTCGTTTAAAAAATGCGATTGATCAGAATTCGAGTATGAAGGTGTTAACCTAGAAATTATTATGGTATCGCGTTGCCGTTCATCGCGGATGCCATTATGTCCCGGGAGTTAGTCCAAAATGTATGAGTAATAAATTTATTTCGGTGTGTCTTCACTGGTTCATCGCTCAGAAAACACATTTCCCACTGTAGTAGAATGTAAACGAATACCAAAGTGCCATATCTCGTGGTTGATTCATGACAGTATTGACAGATGTTGGCCAGTTCCTCTTAAAATATCAGCCGTTAATTGATAATGTGTCTTCCCATCCGACATATCGCCAATTAAAATTTGAACACACAACGAAATCGTTATTCATCACGTTTTCCGATGAAATGTTAAACATGAAAATATTTATTTATCGTAAAAGACGATGAAATGATTAAAGGAATGTGATTTATAAATAGCGATATTGGTCATTAAAACCGTTTGCTTTTATCTCAACTTTATGTCGAACTTCTCAAATTCCATCTCTTTCTCGTGTTTCCTCGAAATTTCTTACATGCTTTCTCTATTGCACACCATTTACAGATCCTCTATGCCACCGCAAAATGGCGGACGTCTTATTGTATATTTATTTAACGAAATTCCATTCTTTCTTTCAAATTCACAGATCAATGAATCGTTTCTTGTATATTATTGTTTAAATTATCATAACTTTTTTACTTTCTGTGATATTTTTTTTCGGAGGATTAATATTGCTAACAAAATTATATAGTTTCGTATTGGTACTATAAGAAAATCAGAGACCCATATTAAAGATAAATTAAGGTTAGAAATGAAAACTCAAAGTTACAGCTTCAACCTAAGATGATCAAGGACTACCTGATTCAACTTGAGTGATATTACACTTTCAAGGGAGGACCACTCGTACAAAATTTCAAAATACATATCAATTTTTATGCATTAGTACCAAATCTCAAGGATCAGCCATGTAGTCATAAGGATCACTCATACGAAATTTCAAACTACATCCAAATTTGATCTAGTGTCCTAAGTATCAAGGATCAACCATGTGAAGTTATATGGTCCATGTGTGGTTCATATAAAATTTCAAATATGTTCAAGGATGACTATCAAGTGTGGCTTATCACACAGCTTTGGACAAAAATGTGGAGGATGACAAACTCGAAGAAGAAAGGGTTATGGAAGGATTATGGAATCTGTTAGGCATACAGTAGCCATCTCGAAGAAGTATAGTATAACACCCCCGCTAGATGTAAGGCGGCTAGTACTCCCTCTGCCACCGCGACGCTGTCGTCAACAGCACTGACGTTCCGATGCACACGTGCCGTGTGCAAACCCCTGGCTATGACTAGGACGGTCACGACGCGTGAACAGCCATTCGAATCCAGTATTAGTGCGGTGTAGAGTGCTTCTCGGTGTTTTTTCATCGTCACGCCTGTCTCCTACCCGAGTTTCCATTTTCACCTGTGACTTCGACCGATAACGGTGGTGAGTACCAAGACAGTGTCCGCGATCACGGGACGTACTGTCCTACTTGCAGGACCTCAGGATTCATTTTCGAATTTTCGACGGTGGAACGTATCCGTAATTCTTTACCGGTTTATCATAAGTCTTTGAATCAATAGTGTGGTTTTGAGATTTTTGGTTGATCACTGGGACAGTGGCTTTTCGGTTGTAACGTTTTTGATTACGCTTATATTGGTGAGTGTTTGGAGTGGGCTTTTAGACTTTGGAGATTCGTTTTATGTTCCGAAGAATGAAATCCGATCACTGTTTCGAAGATAGTTCGCCGAAAAGCCATGAAATCTGAGCCGGACTCGATTTAGTACACACGAGGGTTCTACCTTGTGATGTAATGCTTCCAATCCTAACTTTACACTATGGTATCCATGATGGTCTACTTCAAAGTTACTTGCGGAATATATGGTCATAATTTTAACCCTGGTTGACTTACGGGGTACAGGACATTACAACTTTTTATCCAATAAAAAATAAAATACAAGAAATACCATAAGATCGAATGGAAGCATTAGATCCTAGTGTCTTCTAGTCATATGGCAGTGAACTTGGTCCTTTCACGATTTGGAGAAAAGTAAAAGAAAACATAGGGAGGTAGAGGCAACAGAACGATATCCTAAGAGGGCCTAGGGAGAACCTAGACTTGTATAAAACCATCCTTCCTGTTAACTGGAAGGAAGTTTAAATTGTATCATTGCTCGTTAAGCATGTTCTGATTAAACAATGATTGGGCATAATATATGCATGGGTTGAGAGAACCTAGAAACGAGGATGTGCAGGTTTGGAAGGTAGGGGTAATGGCGACCGCGTTGTGGAGAATCTAGCACCTTCCCTAATACGGCCTCGCGGTCCGCCTCGCGTCTGCACGGATATAGAATCCTCCGTCTCTCTTGCAGCTCTCTCCGAGTCTCTCTAGTCTCTCTAATACCGGTGCCGCTATAGACTGTTCCAAAAGACCCAGTCAGTTTACACTTCCTGCACCCCTATTAGCGAGGTCATTGTTTATGGTTGCTGTTGTTTCACGTGATTGGGGATTAAGTTAGTTGTAAATGATCATTTAGTCGCCATAGGTAGATTAAGGACACAATCTTTAAAATTATCTGAAAGGTTGCAAAGGGTAATTGTCTGAAATTTAATATAAACCTACGTTCTTTTGGGATAAGTTCCTTGAATTTTAGGTTAGCTTCAATTTACAATTTTTTCAATTCCGTTTCCGAATTTATGTGCACTTCATTCATATGCAGGGTAAAATTTGATCAAGATTCAAAGGATAATTTAAGTCCCGTTATTCTTACTTTCATAGTGGGAATTATTCAACGGGGATCAAGGAATCTGACGTTCTGATAGAATTAGCGGTTCATTATTGCTTCGGGGTTCATTGTCTCCTCGAGAATAGCTTTTATTGAAATTATTGTTGTAAACGAGTTTGTGAATCGAGAAGTTGGCCGCGAATTCTTCAGCTTCTCCGGTTTCCTGTTGGTGTTTGTGACCGAGCACACATGTCGGACTCCAAACCCGCCACGAAAATAGATTCGTTCACCGGTAGTAGGGCGGAGGCTGAAATTGTTTACGTTTCTCGTGGTACGATTAAGTAATCGCAGGTTGAATTATCGCTGTTGAGATGTTAATCCTTGTTTATACACTTTCGGCCATAACAAAATTCCGAGTCAATTATTTATCATTTTCTTTTTTGGATCGTTCATCAATCCTTTGGCAGTATTCATCTTTACGTCTGGGATTTATGAAACAATTCTTTATTGAAATATTTTTTGGTTAATCGTTCTTTTGTGATTGAAGTTGTTAGGCTATGATATGGGTTGGTAATTTATCTTGAAGACTCTTGTGGCTTTTTCTTTATCATAGATCAAATTAAATTAATGTGGAGGTTAAGTTACAAGACGTCCACATGTGAATTCAGTTTGTTCACAATGTAAAATTCACTAAACGCAAATTAATTCACCGTAATCATATCTGGGAAGATGAGGAAGAAAATTTCTTTAAATTTTTAACTAGCGATCATTCACGAGGTCTGAATGGGACAGGTGTGATTGATGGAATTCGAGAAAATCCTGAAGAAGCTTGAATAGGAATGCATCACCGATCGGATTTTGTAGACAATCGAATAAATTCATCGTGAAATTAGGAGAAATCATAACGTTATTCTTTGATTGTATTATTAATACAAGTTTCTCTGTTTCTTTTCCAGTAAAAACAAAATGCCTTTCAAACCAGTAGAGCACCCTAAGTGCCCCAAATGCGGCAAATCCGTATACGCCGCGGAAGAACGAGTTGCCGGAGGGCTGAAATGGCACAAGATGTGCTTCAAGTGCGGTAAGTGTTTGCATTTCAATGTTACAGACTATCTGAAGAGCATATTACACCTTCTTGAATGATTCAATGGGATAACTCGATAAACATGTTAAACTACTCTCAAATACGTTGTTAAACAATGGACACTTTTCAGATCTGTAATATTTAGTAGGTGTTTACTTTCAAATTTTAAAAATTGTATAGGAATCTTCATAAAATTTTGTTTAGAGTTTATTTAGGTTATAACCTAAGTCTGGGAAGCCTTAATCTAACCATGGAACTGTGATAGAACTTAGCCTACCAGTATAAGACCCTAACTTAACTACAGCTAACCTAACTTGTCCTAAACAATGAGGTCTTAATTTAACCTAATCCACATCCTTCAACCTAGGAAATCATGACTTAATACAATCTGATTTTATTAATTATTCGATTACAATGAACGTAGCAAGTGACACGAGCCGTCTCGTTGCGCAAAAACACCATCGGCCATTTTTAAATTTAGACGGTCCTATAAATAAATTTTATGCCAGTCCCGGATGGTTTGTCTTGGCCTTAATTAGTTTTGTATGCTAGCCAGCGTTCAATTGCAACCGCAGCGTCGAAGTTAAAGGTGCAACGACCCCAACTGGCAAAAAATTCTTTCCCTTCGTACTTAAAATAGAACTATCGAATATTTCATTCGTTCAGAATCATTGAAATATTAAAAAAAAAATCGAACCATCCTCAAGAATTTTGATCAATTTAAATTCTATAAGTGTGCTGCAATATCTAATGTTATAAATGTCTAGATTAAACATCGATTCTAAAACAGAGATCTGAAGATGAATAATTGAACCTGAGAATATAATATCTGAAATATCCTGAAAGTCTTCAGGGTTAGCTATCTCGAAATGGTTAAGGGTTAACCTAACCTCGAAGTTTAAACGAAAAGAATTTCAATCAAGTCGACACGTTCGATTCTAGAATAAGGTGATTCTCGTCTGTTTGAAATACACAGTCGGATCTGAACTCGTTAGACGAACACTGTCATTTCCTGCCCTGCCAACAGTGGCAGGGTCAGTTAGGCCACAGCCAAAGAACCGTGTGTCTGTGTTCCAGGTCTGTGCGGCAAACTCCTCGACTCGACAAACTGCTCCGAGCACGAGGGTGAGCTGTTTTGCAAAGTGTGCCACGGTCGCAAGTTCGGCCCTAAAGGATACGGCTTCGGTGGTGGCGCTGGTTGCCTGTCCATGGATCAGGGCGAACACTTGAAAAGTAGCGAGTGAGTGCACCTGCCGTCGTCCATCTCCTTCCTCTTCTCACCCACACCCTTCAAAAAACTACTCACCCCCCTTATCCCCGACCCTGACCCTGTCCCCCTGTCGTTAACCAAGAGAACGAATGAATTAGACCAACGAAATCGACCGTCGAATCAACAGACAGCCTACAGATCCAACAGCATGATCCTCTTCTTGTCAAATCGTGCCCTGAAGAACGAACCGGATGGAACAGCAGCCCTGCTGAGTGGAGCATACGTCTTCGTGCACGTGTACACTACGACCGTGTAAATTGTCCACATCCTGATGTGTCCAACCTCCTCTGTCTTGGAATTTCTGTTCCCCGTTCCCGTTCGAGAGGCTCGTGTCCGAACGAGCCGGCATTTCACCTTTTCTTATTTCCTGTTTGTTATTTCGTGAATTTCAACCTCTCCCACGGACATGTACGGATAGACTGGGCGCCCTTATGGGGAGCTGCACTGAAGGTGGCCTCTCACTGGGGGAGTGATGAAGGTGGGAACAAAAATATGGATGGTGGGTAAAATATGGGTTTCGGGTTAAATTTTGATAAGGTTTCATATGGGAATTTCTGGACTCTGCAAAATCCCTTCATGGGGTCTTCAATCCTATCACCCGTCTTGACCCCATGGTGTTCTGCGAGCAAACTCCGGTAAACTGTATTCTTACTTGGGAGTAAACCTGTTTGCACAGTAGACTCCTGTTTTGAGCTCCCCACAGTAGAGTACACTGCCATAAAGGAAACCAGTATCGCTCTCTCTGACACTCCTCGCAGAGTGCGCAGTCTATCTCTGTGTATTGTGTATGCCCTCTTCCTGTAACCTAACCTATAACCCCCTTTCCTTTCGTCGTCCATCGGCACCGACAACGATGATGGTGATGGTGATGATGATGATGATGATGTTACGACGACGACGACGACGACGTTTATTATAATGATAATTAACTGTGTTTAATCTAGTTCGACTGTCTCTCTCGTTTTTTTTTGTCACGTTTAACTTCCCGTTTCTGTTTCTTCTTTTCGTTTTTCTGAGTCTCTTTTTACTTTTCGTTCCGTTGCCTTTCTCTGTCCGTTTTTTTGTCCGTGTCGGATCGAATCTTTTTTTCTCTCCGATCGTGTATATGCATATATATACACACGCACAGCACCGCGAATATATACATATGTATATACTTGTTTCTCCTTGACAATTATTTTCCTTTTTGTTTCCTTTATGCGATTACATTACATATTACGCTAGTTTATAGAATCATTTGTACCATCTGTAATAAGTGCCATTAAAAGACGAAAAAAGGGAAAGAAAAAAAACAGAAGGATCCTGGTGTTCTTCATTGACAATGCTTCGCGAGCTGCGAACGCATTTACGGTCGGACAAAAATGTTCTTGCCAAAAATTCTTACGTAGTCACGTTCCGCAATTTTCTATCCAAAGAGATTAACGATAGTCGAATTACTATGGTACAGATGAGAGAATTGATCCAAGGATCCACTGTGTCGAAAACATTTTTGACCCACTGTAGGTGCATACACAACCTGCTTCGTTATGTGCACGGGTGCACGAAAGTGTTCGACATAACCTCACTCTATGCTCTTCTCAGATTAGTCGTTCTATCTGTTTGAGGTTAGGTCTGTTCGACAACATTGGGAAATTACTCTCGTAATTCATTCTGAGGTAGATCTGGGGAGATTTATGGGTATAACGTGTTATGGAAAAAGGCACCGTGTAGAAACTCGTGAGGCCGTTTTTCGAACACTTCGTGCATCGGTGCACGTACCCGTAGTTATGTATATAAATCTCTATAACCCAAAAAAAGAAGAAAAAAGGAATAGAAAACAGAGAATAATAGAAAAGAGTGCACGAAATTTCGGCCTGGCGTCGCAAAACAGGGGAAAAGGAGAGCGTACCAAGCACCCAAGGTTCATGGATGAACCTGCCAGGCCGCCCGTTAACCTGCACCCAGTTTCCCCGTACCCTGGACCCCTTTCGTAAAGAAAGAAAGCACGACAAAGATAAAAAAAAAATATATATATGTAGACCTTAAACTACCCCCGCCAGCCCCGTCGAGTGCGAGCCAACCGGAGGCCCATTGAACAATATATGTTGTCGCTTTATCACGAGCCTGCGCGCACCCCTCGTGATAAAGGGAATTATCGAGTAACAAAATCAAAATGGTGAGCACCGAGTCTGATTCCGCCTCTCTCTTTCTCTCTCTGTCTATCTCTGCCTATGTCTCTTCTTTCGCCTTCTTCTCATGAACCAAAGAAACGAGCTTATTTCTTCATTCGTTTTTTTCAATATTTTTTTTTGTAGTCTCCGTTTTTCCATCACTCTCTCTCTCTCTCTATACGATTTATCGATCCGCACACCTGCACGGCCTCTCGTACCTTTTATTTATTTTTCTTATCGATACACACACGTAACCTCCTAACCTTGCTAACACGTTAACTCGTTGGGTGCTTATTAGAATTGTTTAGTACGCTCGCTTCGTGTAGAAATGAATTATGTAGATGAGTAGAAGCTTTTGTCTGTCAGGCTTCCACGATCGGTCTCGAATTATTTTTCTTTTTCTTTCAATTGGCTACCGCACCTACTTTTTTGTAACGAGACTTTCTTTCTTTCTACACTTTCTTCCCTGGCTTGTTCCGTTACCACCCTGTGTACTCGGTCTGGGGGTATAGTGATGTCGTAAATTGTTATGCTGAAACGGGGCACATTTCGTTCAAACTTGGTACAATCGTAGGGGAGTTAGAAGTAACAATAAAGCACTCTTATAAAATTAGAAATCTATAATCTTAAAATTGGGGATTTGGAAATTCAAGGATTTAGATTTAAAGATTGAACAATTTAGAACTTCTAAAATTTGACATATTAAACATTTGTAACTATTGGTTTCAGATTTGAGAATTTTGATATATGAAAGTTTGAAAATTTGCTAAACTGGAACGAAACTAGAAAGATTCATACATCAAATTATTTTTCCAAAATAAACTAGTTTGTATCGTATAACCCAGAGCTCATTTTCTAAAAATTCTTGGTGCTCGAATATCACGCCTGAACAATTTTACGACCACGCTATATCGTGCATACCGTTATCACAGACACACATGTGGCCAGCTCCCATGTGTCCCACCCTCCCTCACGCTCTGTCCTCACTTGTTTCTTTTCTTTTATTTTCTTTCGAGTAAACGTGTATTATTGTTTAGTTTTCGTACATGCACACACACACACGCACACATACACACACACACATGATCCGCTTCTTGGCTCTCCTCTCGGGGCTCGGCGGAAGCCACTTTTGCGTGGTTGCAAAGGGGAAAGGGGGATACTAACCTAATACTAACATGTGCCTAACACGCTAACCGCCGGGTTGTTATTTCTGTGACGGGTTTCTGGTTATCGTTTTTTTTCGAACGGTGAACCGATCGTAGAAACGGGTTTCGAATGTCCCGCCTCGTTCGTGTTCGCCGCTCGACTTTCCTTCTTCTTTTTTTGCAGTGGTGTTTTTTTTTCTTTCATTTTTATTCTGTCTTATCCGCTTGGTCCCTGGTGATTCCCAGCCCTCTGTGTCCAACGGCCTCTTCGTAACCATTTTTTTGAGGTTAAGTTTGTTCGAGGACACTGTTTCCACTCGGGGACATTTTTGCAAGTAGTGTTTCGGAAATTTTGGAAACAAAGATATATAAAAATCACAAATAACCCTAAGTCCTAACTTAACCTGTAACACCGACAGTTCAGAAGTATCAAAGTTGAAAACCTACCGAAGGCCTCAAACAAATTTAACCAAACTCAAACTGCACCATGTTGAAACCATTTGAATGGGGCTGTGGCTCACGGCTGTTGGGAGTCCCTAGCAGTTCGACCACACACGCTAACCAAACGACTGACGACCCGATCTCTACAAAGGACGCATTTTTAGGGAACTATCGAGAGGATCAAACGCCGTTCTGGAGCCACGAGCTATCGCGAAGGCACCGGAAGGAGAGGGTTGCCCTCGATGCGGAGGATACGTGTACGCGGCTGAGCAGATGCTGGCTCGAGGAAGGGTGAGTTTACGTCGCAAAATGCTTTCTTTCGCCGCGTCGTTGCGCTAGCGTGAAATACCTTGGTGCCGCGATAAATAGTTCCGCGGAGAACAATGTCTTACGTCACCGGAAGATGGTGGCAAAAGTGCTCTTATTTTCGTCCCGGAAACCTGATACTTCGACTTACGAAATATTTGGGTTATTAATTATTAGTAGCTCGTCGAATTTTGTTCGATATAGCGAGATTACTCATGGCTAATCTTATCCGCCAACGTTTTGGAAGACGACTGAAATAAAATGGCTGGTTACGTTGGTTTTCTGTTGAATAGAAACGAGTACAGATATACAGTCGTGAAGCAGGGTTGAATTAAACTGCTCAGATTGTGATAAATGTCTGAATTTGATGGTAGCAAATGGACTTAATCATGCCTCTACAGACATCAATGTACATCTCCAAATCCATAGACATCAAACCAATTGTACCAACCTATCTCTAAACCTAGTTACATCTTCAAACCTAATCATACCAACATACCACATCTAACGCAATTACAAGGTACATCAACTGAATCAATGAACCACCCAAACCCAACTGTACCCATAATCCAACTATACCAAATAGTAGATCCATCTATACGAAAAGTTCTACATTCTCCTCTACTGCAACGTATCATAAAATTAAATCAAACGCACCAGTTATGCCCGTCAAATCGATCAAGGCTGTTTTCAGAGGAGTGAAAGCGAATATGAGGGTGGCCTCGCGTAATTCGATGCTAAAATTGACCGGACCACCTGGCTGACTCGGTGCCAATGGCTCATGGACTGTATCCTCCGTAATCTTGCCGTATGACGAAACTGGTACATTTCATAACAATGTGAGGAAAAAAAAACGTAGCAGAGTGGAGAATGAGCGGTGCGATCTTAGCTTGTTGCCGTTGGTGCCGGCCCAGAAACTTTTCTGTCTTTATAGAGCTTGGCGGCGGGCCAACTGGCCGAGTGGACATGCTTCGATGTTGGAAAATAACTTGGAACCGGGTATCGTGTTCGAGGATTAAACCGATGGAGGCTAATTGCCCTTCTTAGGCCGCTGCCAATCTGTCTTCACGACCAATAGAAGCTCGAAGAAGATGTATAGGTTAGATTCTAACTGGATGATTCATCTCACAGAAATGAACTCGAAACTTCGGGAGGATTCAAGACTTCTTTAAGAGGATACAACTTGTTGAGTTCGAAAGATATTTGACGATGAGCGCAATTGTCCGATGCGAGGTTAATTTTAAACGGGAGATAATTTGGTGTACGCTTTCGTCCGACGATAAATCTCGAAATATGAAGTCTGAGAGCCATTATACCGGTGACGTAACTGTGCATGAGATTACGGACATCGGCCAATTGGAATGACCCCAAGTTGTGACGAGCCATTTTTTCAGTATACGCGAAACAGATCGCCATGATCTTACCGTTTGATTTTCAAGATCAAAAGGTTCGATGAACTCTGGCGGAGTATACCGAGTGTCTCGTTCGATAAGAATTAAAATAGAGGACACACTATGAAAATATGTTTCTATAAAATTAATTCAGTTCTGTTGAAACTTGAAGTTATTCACGAAGAATCGCAGATTTGAAAGGGACACTCGGTACATGGTCGCGGCACCAAGACCCTTTGCAGATCGATCGATTACCGCGAGAAGAATTCGCCTGTTGCCGGGCACACCATGGTTATTCCTGCTTCTTGTGATTAGGCTTACCATAAGTCATGCTACAAGTGCAAAGTCTGTCACCGGTCTCTGGACTCGACCCTTCATTGCGATGGTCCCGATCGCGAAATATATTGTCGAGGTATCTCTTTTTGCAATCCAAACAGTCTCTCTACTTTTCACGGATTTGTGTTCCCCCACCCCTTCGTGATCGTCGTGGTTAACACTACTTGTCCGTCCAGAGAAAGAAAGAAATACACACTGGCGCAAAGTGTTCTACAAATTGTCGTACAAAACCTGGATCGTAAGGGTTATGTTCCTCAAGGGTTATGTTTTTTTTTATTTCAAATCTTGGATGACGTCGCGAGGTCCCATTTTGTATCCGTAGGTCTACAGGCAACCACCGATCTTACTTTCAGTTTTTGTGATTACGATAGGGGTTTTATTAGAGTGCACTTGAGAAAAATGAACCTGGGAATAACTATGTATGTGTATAGAACGTAAGACTCGTTGAGAATCCTCCGACTGTCGGTGACTAACATTCGTCCCTTTGTGTCCCACGCAGCAATGGCACAGGGAATGTTTTAAATGTGCCAACTGCTCCAAGAGATTAGATTCCGTCAACTGCTGCGAAGGTCCTGATAAGGACATCTACTGCAAAGGTGAGGATATCGTGGGATTGTAGAGCAGACACAGCGTACTGGACGTGTTCGACAGCATTCATCCAAAAACCAAAGTTGAAAACTCTTTTAAAACTGTTATTGAAATTTGCATCTGAAAGTTTTGAGAATTACACGCGATAAAGCGTTAGAAACAATATTGTAACGGTATATTTCAATTAAGAGGAAGAGGTTATGTCACGTGGATCACAGAGGCGCCATCTGTGAAGAGCCACAAGCATTTTCAAAACTTTCAGATTGTTCCACTCGTCAAATTCAGTTACAAAGTTATGAGGAGCAAAGAACATGTCCAGACACGTAGTGTCCCGCGCAGGCAACCAGGCCAAAACGACCAGATACCTTTAACCGATGTTCTCTGCAGTATGCTACGGAAAGAGATTCGGACCGAAGGGTTATGGCTACGGCCAGGGTGGTGGCGCCCTACAAAGCGACTGCTACGCCAATGGGTGGGTTTTCAGAGCCGAGACTGAGACGGGAACACGCGAGAGATAACCCGCCTCGGCTTCCACACTCTCTCACTATAATATGATGCGCTTGTCTGCTTAACAGCTTGCTATCCGAAGAAATTCGGTCCGCGAGGCATTGGCCATGCTGGGGTTATGTGGATCGGGCTGCAGTGCGATATTGAGGACGAGGGGTACGCGACCCCATAGTTATGCTACTCCGCCAGTTATCGTGTGTGTTTGTATAGTCCCCATCTATATACAGCGTGGTCATAAACAAAGTCTATGAAAATCGAAACGCATTTCTCTTTACGAACTCGCTATATCGTGACGGAGACTATACACTACCCTTCCGACTAATTTTTGTCATACGATTTTTTTCGTCGAACTCATTTCTATTCCAAGATGAACACCGCGTTATAAAGAGCCAAGGATATCGATTGAGCTCCATTTAACCGCGATGAGATTCCATGAATGAAAGAACGTACGAATGGACGTTTGGTTGTGTCTTTACACACGTGTACAGTAGAACGTCAATAATTTCTTTTCGATTACCGACTGTCGGTAAAGAGGGTTCGTAGGTATTGACGTTCTACTGTACACACGAGTCGACGCCTAAC
Source organism: Megachile lagopoda (assembly GCA_036983795.1). Classification (NCBI taxonomy): domain Eukaryota; kingdom Metazoa; phylum Arthropoda; class Insecta; order Hymenoptera; family Megachilidae; genus Megachile; species Megachile lagopoda. The sequence continues at coordinate 5,341,575 of CM072793.1, forward strand.
GCTTTGCGCTATTACTCACCCCCACTACTCTCTTTCAGCAATTCAATCGCTTCAGAGTGTCGAGTTACTAATTCTGATTAATTATTTGATCTCCTTAAGATATCTTCACTTACCAAAAGATTTCCTAGAGAAAGTTAAGTAACTCCCCATATCCGAACGTGATCCTTCTGAAGCTGCGTTCAATCCTGTTTAAACTGTTGCATGCTCAATCTTTGCGGATAATTGGACGGGGTTATAAAAAGAAATGTTCGACCGGTAAGTAGGTCCTCAGAAAATTGTCCGCAGAGGATAATCTAAAATAATTAACTTGAACCCTTTGTATCTCAAACATTCCTTAATTTTTATTTAACACGAGTTTGTTTTTCGAGAAGTGTGCCTTCCCAATCAAGTCACTCGAATCAGAATAAGATTCGAGTGATTCGAAATTGGATGACAGCTTTTGAAGATTGAAAGAACGGAAGGATAAGGTTAGCAACCTTTCGAATATAGCGACGCTGCTCCTCGTACGACCGTGATCGACACCGCCATAATCAAGGCCCCACCAGGCAAGGGTTGTCCACGCTGTGGTGGCGTGGTGTTTGCCGCTGAACAAGTGCTGGCAAAGGGTCGCGAGTGGCACAGGAAGTGCTACAAGTGTCGCGACTGCACCAAAACCCTCGACTCCATCATCGCCTGCGACGGTCCTGACAAAGATGTCTACTGCAAGACCTGCTACGGAAAGAAATGGGGACCGCACGGATACGGATTCGCATGTGGATCAGGATTCCTGCAAACTGACGGCTTAACGTGAGTAAAACTCCTCCATACTTAGGTCTCTAAAGACGTCGATTGAGATCTCCGTCGGACACCTAGTAAGAATTAAAATGTTTTCTTTTAGGGAGGAAGAAATCTCGGCCAGTCGACCATTCTACAATCCCGACACCACCTCGATCAAGGCACCCGCCGGACAAGGATGCCCCCGTTGCGGTGGTATGGTGTTCGCCGCTGAACAACAACTCGCCAAAGGCACCATGTGGCACAAGAAGTGCTTCAACTGCGCAGAATGCCACCGACCACTAGACTCCATGCTTGCCTGCGACGGCCCCGACAAGGAGATCCACTGTCGGTCCTGCTATAGTAAATTGTTCGGACCCAAAGGTTTCGGATTCGGCCATAAACCGACTCTTGTTTCGACGGACTCAGAACACGCTCCTTCATAGTAAGTAATCGGGTACACGCTTTGAGAATAGTAATGGAGTCATTTGTGAATTATAGCCATTTGTGAAGCTCTAAGCGTGTAGATACGAGGGTAATGATATGGTTTGTTGCAGCATCGACGCGAAGCCCCAGGTCGGCCAGAAGCGGAACGACGGGCACGGTTGCGCGCGCTGCGGATACCCGGTGTACGCCGCCGAGCAGATGATCTCGAAGAACCGCGTGTGGCACAAGCGTTGCTTCAGCTGCGGTGCGTGCCATCGTTCGTTAGACTCGACGAACTTGAACGACGGTCCGGACGGGGACATCTACTGTCGCGGTTGTTACAACCGAAATTTCGGGCCCAAGGGCGTAGGATTCGGCATGGGCGCGGGCACCCTGACGATGGCCTAATCGACCACCCTCGCGAACCAGTCTCATATATATATATACGAATATAAATATAAACGCAAAAGCTAAATTATATCCGGACACGCGTGCGCGCAAACGAACGGCGGCCGACCGTAACATGGCCGATCGTTCGTTCGCGCGCATCGCCACGTATAATTGTATATGTATAGGCGCCCGACTTCCTCGACTAACACCGAGACCACGAAGAAAACACGCTGCTCCGTACAATGGATAACAAATTCGTTTCTCTTTTCGCTGAACGACCATAGCGCGCAACACCGATCCGGAAACGCGTGCGCGCCAACGACCGAGACGCAAACCGATCACGATCGACGATCGTGAAACGAGTGACAAATTGATTTTTGTTACTTTTCTATGCCGACTGTCCGCGAAACGCGTGTTCACGATCCTCTGGCCCCTAGGGATCTTATACACCTCGGTTCTGGGACTGTTCGTAGTTCCCGCCAAAATATAGCGTTTTCTCGCCAAAACTTAGGAGGTTAACCTCTGACGTTCGCGATCGCGCTATGCTTTGACGTGGATGAGAACTGTACCGCATTGTTGAAGATGTGAGATCAAAGATCTTTTTGTATCCCAGGGGACAGGGGAACGCGAACAACGCAAAGTACAAATGGAGAATAATGGGCAATCAATTTCTGATAATTCGATCACTGTTGACATTTCCATCACTTTGATTCGACGAAGAGCACTAAGAAATTCTAATAGCCTGAAATAATTCGACAGTCTTCGAAGTCTTGAAACGTTACCTTCGTTTTCACGGAAGTAAAGTTCGCTCTGAAGATTCAAGGCTTCCGAGACGTTTCAAAATTTGTTAACCTCGAACGAACCTCGAAGCGATCATCGGCTCGTCGCTGCTCGAAACGCGATCGGGAGCAACGATGTAACGACGACGAATAAAACAAAAAAATGAACGATTATTTTCAATAAATGTATATTTCGAAAAGGAACGAACGGAAAAATTGTGGGCTATGGGTTGGGGCTGGGTTGTGGACCTGTGTTTGAAAAGGGAAGCGACGAACATCGTGTCTCGACGGCACTCGACATTCCATTTGTCAGATCGAAGACGCGTCGAAGGAAAAGTCATCGTTCGGGAATTAAATTGATGCAAATGATGTGCCTCGCGCGCTCAGCAATCGCCCGAAGCATTTACTATATAAAAATAGTTTCAATATCGACGGCGCATACACACACACACATAGAGAGAGAGAGAGAGAGAACGTGCGAGTTAGGTTCTAACCCTTAAACCGGAAGCTTTCGTAGCGTCGGCGCAATATAACGTAACAGAACATTAATCTTTAAGTAGCCGCGCGTACGTTGACGATGTACAACGCGCCATCGGCGACTGTTGTGGAAAATAAATATCATTTCTCGATTTCTAGAACGCCAGACCCCCTGTGTTCATTCGATCCCCGAGGCGACCACTTAAAGATTAAACGATCGATTACAGTTAGTCGGTTTAAGGATTAACTTCGCGATCGACCAATTGCGATAAGTTTTCCTTCGACATTCAGGAACCTTTTAGTTCCCGTTTATCCTTCGATTACTTTCTTACCATCACACTCATATCGTCTGCGACTAACTTAAGCCGCGTACACGCGTAACGAATTAGCGAAAGCAACTGGCGCCACCTATGTTCTAAGTTCCCTTTATTCTAAAATTTTCCCAAATTTTTAAACTTATTCCCAAACTTCTAAATTTCTAAATCTCCATTTTCCAAATGTTCAAATTCTCCAATTTCCAAACCCTCATAGTTTCAAACTTTCCCAAATCCTTAAATACACAAATTCTCACCAAGCCTAAATACTCACATCCTTAAGTATTCAGATTCTCTAATACCCAGTCTAAGTCAAATTTCTTAATCTCCAAGTCCCCCAATTCACAAACTCGCAAACATCCTAAATCCTAAACTCCTAACTTCCATGCATCCTCTGAAACCCTCAACTTCCCCACTTCCTGAATTCTCAATTCTTAATTCCTAACTTCTGAATTCCCGCAACTCCCAAATCCCCAAATTTCCAAACCTAGGTTCCCCAACTTCCAAACGTCCAAATCTTCACACCCCCATTCCAAATTCCCGGCATGCACAAAGGTGGCACATCCACTTTTCGTTCGACGTGTACGCGGCCTTACACGAATGGACCTTAATAAATCCTTACACTCTAATGGATAATTCTGTGGATTTATGTATACTGTGAATGGACAATGATACGTCGGTGGAGCTACATCGTCTTTGTCTTGTTCTTGGCTGGACGAATGGGAAAGAGAGCTTGTTCCCGTTCGACGGTAAGTACTAGTTACGGTGTAAAACACTAATATTCTATATTTATAGCAACAACTGTACAGGCGCCGGTCACATCAAGTCCTCGATACACTTATCCACGAACGACGCTGTTCAGAGTCCCGTAAACGGTTCCCTCTCTTCGTCACACCGCAAACTGTCCAAGACGTCCAAAATCAAAACGTTACCTTAACCGTTAGAGATGGAACATACTTCCCACACATAATGTCACCCGATGCCACGTCGGCACAGTGCTCCACATATGTCCATAATTATGTGATCTGCATCGTACGATTTATAGCGATAGAATCGTGGTTCACACACAATAATCGCACGAGGATTCCAAGTGACATCAAGTGCGAAATTGTAGGTCCATCTAGGGAGTTGTATCTTGCAACTCTCGCGGGACTCCCAATCCTGCAGTCGCTAGTTTTGTTTTTAAACGTCTCTAACTTGGTGGCTCAACTGGACACTGTTTAATTAATCAGTGAGGAATTAGGACGGTACGCAGATATCAGCATCTAGTATTTTCGAGCGCTTTCGTCGAGGCCGTTCGCTTAACAGGACTACTAAATTCAGTTCAGTAAATCATGAGTAATTCTCGTAAAGGCCGTAACAAGAAGAAAATAACTTAAAAAGTAACTGATCGCAGGTTTAATTTCTCCATCACAATTGCACCATGAACGGCCTCGCGACGGATCAAGCATACTCTGAACAGCACACGATATTCTCTATATTTACACGATTCTGTTGGGATGGAACGTTGTCGTCGTCAGTGATGGACACTCACCGCGAATTTCCAAGCGAACTTCGAACCACTATTCGACATCGGACCAAAACGTTCGGAAACTTGTTAATTCAAACGACATTCGAAGCTCATCGCCAGGACGATTAGTAGAGGTTCGCGGTCTTCAGCGGTAGCGGGTCAAGCAAGTATGGCGGTAACGCGGAGAAGGGCCTGGGGCTACAGGAGCCCCATGTCCCTCCGCCGCCATTGCTTCCTCGAGTGTTCGGCGAGGTTCCTTCTGCGGAGGTGTCGCTCGAGTGCTTCACCAAGTTCGGATTCGCGATCGGTTTCACTTCGTTCGAGGAGAGCACGCTGTTGGAGCTGCCTGGTGGCGTCGCTGGACTTCTCGGAGAACGGCCCTCTGCTTTCACGTTGCCCGCGACGGGGCTGGATGCTCCGCTATCCACACCGATGCCGCTCTGCGAGCTGGACTTCTGCTGGGCGAGCCTCTCTTGCTTGCGGAACTTTGCGCGTCGGTTCTGGAACCATACCTGCAAACAGTATTCCGGTTAACTCCTCTTTGAACCTTTAGTAGAGCATATAGCCAAGATGTTTGATTATGTAACAGTCGGAAGGGTATTAAAATTGAACTGAATCGGTTAGGTGCGTGATATGAAGTACTCATGTGAAGCGGTCGGTATAAGACGGGCAGATATGAAGCGGTCAGATATAAAACAGGTAGATACGAAAAGCACCCGTAACGATATAACGGGTGACATGTTTGGTCATATATTATAATGTTTGTATCATACGAGTGTAACATAGTCTACCAATTTGTTAAGCATAGGTAATATTTATAACCAGGTTATGAAAGTTATGGAATAAAATCATATCGACGATGAAAGAGGTTTTTCCGTAAAATCTTTCCACAACAAACGTATGACGAGCAAGAGAGCGATATAGAGAGGGAGCGCGCGTGTCTGGTCACTTCGCTCGTCAGGCGGCGCTCGTAATTGGCTCTAGTTGGCCAAATGAAATATTTAACGAATAAAATAAACGGAAAGCGGCGGTGACCTGCATGTTAAAGTAGCGGATTTATTTGCTTTACCGTTTATCTGACCAGCAAAGCCACCCTCTCTCCAGCATCCCCTCGGTCTCCCTCCCTTGTTCGTTCCTCGACGCGTGTGCACGTGGATCCCACCCCTAGATTTTCCAGGGGCGGCTACGTTCGGAATACCTAGCACGAGGCTGACTGGCAGGGACTCGATGGAGGGGGAAAGGGGTGGATCAGAGAGTCAGGGGCGCGGGACACCATGATGAACGTGATTGCCCTTTCCGGACGGCAAACACTGCTATTGGATTTTTATCAGCTGCCGCTGAACGAGAACGTCGTTCGAGAAATTTGAACGAGTTGAGCGTGTTTGAAGATTCTACTGATACTTTTTTGTCGCTTGTACTTCCGGGAGGTTTAACCCTCCGCCGACGATGAACGGGTATACTCGATCCATGGAAATCAGCGTGACAGCTTACATATTCATGGTATATCGTTAATGAATATTTTCTTATGGTTCGGAAATTTTGAGGGTACGGGAGGTATCACCAGGGGTAACAGGGCTAATGAAGGGTTGTAGAGATTGTCAATATTTGTGTTACATTTTGGGGTTTGGGGAATTTGGAAATTTTCGGGTGTGGAAACTTTCGGGGTTCGCTAAATTTCTAAATTTTTAAATTCGGAAATTGCAATGGTTCCAAGGTCCTAAGTTGCCAAATTCTCACATTCCCACATTCCCAAATTCCTAAATTTCCAGGTTCTCAAATTCCCAAATTTTCAAAGTCCTAAATTACCAAATTTCTAAATTCTCAAATCCCTAAATTTCCAGATTTCTAAATTCCCTAGTTTCCATATTCTTAAATTTCTACATTCCCAAATTCCCAAATTCCCAAATTCTCAAATTTTCAAATTCCCAGATTCCCAGATTCCTATATTCCCAAATCCCTATATTCTCAAATCCCTATAGTTCCAAATCCCTATTATCCCAAATCCCTATATTCCCAAATCCCTAAAATCTCACATTCCTAAAGGCTCGAACTCCTAAGTTCCCAAACTCCCAAATTCTCAAATCCCTAAACTTCCAAATCTCTAAGTCTCCAAATAATCAAAAACCTATATTACCAAATGTCCAAACTTGCAAACTAAAAAATTTCCAAATTATCAAATTAGATTGTAACTTTGAAAATTAGCCTTTACATCAGCATAAATATACCGTCTGCATAAACTTATAGGTTAGGTTATAACACTTGAACGTAATAGCTATAATAATTATCAGAAAATTGATCGATAATCATGAATTACAACTGATTAATCTTTTAGTAACTCATATTACAGCCTGATCAATGCATTAACTACCGCCTCCTAACCTAACCTTAATTCCTAACCTCATTTATCAATTTTCTATAGTATCTTGCAAAAAACATAAAAGAACGTAAAAGTTTAGCAAAATGACGAGACTACGTTGAAAAAAAGTTGTGTAATACAGACAGAAGCTACGTGTACACGAGGAGAGCGGTAATAATTCGTATTTGGCCACGGACCAAACCCCGAAGAGACCGTAGCATGTGTGCCGTTGTTTGCAGAACGGACCACGACGACAACGGCGACGACGACGGCGTGAATTAGGGAGGCTACGCGCTGGCGTTAATGTTAAATAAATACGGTGTACCTAAATAAAATGCGACCAGCCACGACGACAGATGTCCGACTCGTTTTGGATAAATATTTAAGCACCGTTTCACGCGCTTCGTTGCCTCCGGCTCTTTCGCCAATCGAGCCACTTGCTTCTGTGAATTTCCTTTTCGTTTATTATATTCATCGGCTATATCACTGTTAACTGCAACTTTATTTTAATTCGAAATATCTTGAGACGATGAGAATTTTCAACTACTTTTCTTCGTAATTACAACTGCCTCAATGATTGATGAAAATCATGAAACTGATGAAACCACCCCTTTCATGAATGCTTTAATAAATGAGAGACAAATCTTGAAATCAGAACAAAGAAAATATAATGAAAATTTTTGAAACAAAGATGACATGTGTTAGGGAATGACAAAAGTTTAACGCAACCCACCCGACGGACAGTGGCTGTGTTCCTCTTTATTATTCCCCTTGTTAATGAAGAGCAGCGAAAGTAGAACATTTGTTATGCCAGAACAAACATTTATAGCGGGCAAACCCTACAAGCTTATGGACGAATCATTAGGAATTCTATGAGTCTGCTGCGTATTTACTCGTTCGATTAACCCCACACGCTTTGGACCCGCTCTGATTTCCTCCTTCTGAATCAGTTAACCAAGGATTTCTTGAATTGTTGTTCCACCCTTAGGCTACTAAATCTCGTATACGTCGGATTCACCTGTGTCTCAAAATTTTCGTGATAATTTGGTGAATTGGAGAAAATGTAGGTTAAGGGGAAATAAATTTATTTCTGATTTATATTACAAAATATTTAAGAATGTTGTAAATATCTTGTTATGGCAAGTATAATTGTAGCAGTATGTTTATGCTTTATTTATGAATTTATTCAAAAATTTATATGTATGTATATGTACATATGTATACTACTATGTGTACTACTGTATGTATATGTACATGTGTATATTACTATGTATGCTACTGTATGTATATGTACATATGTATATTACTTTGTACACTACTGTATGTGTGTGTACATATGTATACTACTATGTGTGCTACTGTATGTATATGTACATGTGTATATTACTATGTATGCTACTGTATGTATATGTACATATGTATATTATTTTGTACACTACTGTATGTATATGTACGTATGTATACTACTATGTATGCTACTGTATGTATATGCACATGTGTATTACTATGTATACTACTGTATGTATGTACACATATGTATACTACTACGTATGCTACTGCATGTATGTATCCATATGTATACTACTATCTATACTACTGTATGTACATATACATGTGTGTACTACTTTGTATACTACTGTACACATATGTACACGAATATGTATGTTCATTTATTATAAATATACACTTATGACATTAAACATATGTGCATGATGTATTTATGATTTACTAGTAATTGTATGAGAAATGTAACCTGACATTTATAGTTGTACTATATGTTTTCTATGTCCACAATAATATGAGAAAAATATGTCTTGGAAGATTGATGCTGTTAGGTGTTCACAAATGTTTTGAAGAAGTAGAATTATTTAGAGTGGTCAGCGAATTGGACTCGGGAGTGACAGTGAATCGTCAGAGTAGTGGTCAGATACGAAAGTGGATGCAGGGTTAATGAGATCTGTCCAGACGATTTATTCATCAGTCGAATGGTATTGGCCCATCCAATCGATGCATCTCTTAATCAAGATTCCGACTGCAGACCCATGATGGCCTCAACTTATTTGGCTAATTGAAGAAAGAGATTCCCTGTGCGAATGAATCACTCTCACACTATTATTAAACTATTCGGTATTAATATACCACAATGTTTGAATCATCGGGTCAAATATTTTGGATGTTTTAATTTAAGTTAGATTTGAAGTTTTATATTTTTAATAATGTCAATAATATATAGTCTTCAAGATTTTTAAGGTCTTCAAGGTTTAATCGATCTGACTCGTGACATTACAGTTCAAATGTGGCAAACCTAAATCTTTGTACAAAGAATTTTGAGTTGAATACCAATTACAAACTGTACAAGAAATTGAAAATATACTTAAGATTTCAACTTTCACTATTACAATAATAATTAGTTAGCTATGATTGACGAACTGCTGAGAAAATCACAGGTGAAACTGATATGCCACAAGTGCTACCTGAAACAATCGTGCTTCAGAATGTTTCACGTGTTGAGGTTTTACATTTCACCTCAAATAACTTTAACAAATAGAAGTTCGTGCAACAAAGCAATATTTCAAAATTAGCTACAGAGCTAACACGATTACCCTACATAAGCATCAGAAACCGTGTTTAATACAAAACGAGATACAAATTCAGAGATCGGATCTTAACGATCCCCTGTTAATCGCAGCACTTGGACCAAAGCCGAAGAAGTTGCAGCGTTAACGCGGAATACCGTGTCCCCGGTGGCTGTGTTTGTAGCTCCCGTCGTTCTACGTGGATGATACCCAGCAGGACAGTTTTTAATCACCGTAAGTGGATCTACATAGAGCTCGCAATTACCAGGGCACACTCCGGGCATGGGCCCCTTGTGTATCAGCCACCCTCGGACCAGCAGTGCCGTGCCAGCTCGAGTGTTTTCCCCATTTCGCATCCCTCTCTTGTGCCACCACCCTGCCGCGTCCCGAGGATCCTTCGTCAGGAAGTGTTATTGCCCATTCGTTGCTTTTTGATCTTTTCTAAGTCTTCCTGTTCGCGCACCATTTTGTCTTATTCAGTCGGGTATATTTTTCTGATTATTTATCTCCGCCATTTTATGCCATTCTACGTATACTAAATTACTTTTTCCACATTTCAAAGGTAAGAGAAATTTCTTTGTATTCTTACTCTTTTTTAGGGTCTCAGAGTTCCTAGGATCTCTAAGTTACTAGGATATTTAAGTTACTAGGATATTAAGGTTACTAGGACCTCTAAGTTACTAGGATATTTAAGTTACTAGGATATTAAGGTTTCTAGGATCTCTAAGTTACTAGGATATTTAAGTTACTAGGATATTAAGGTTACTAGGACCTCTAAGTTACTAGGATATTTAAGTTACTAGGATCTCTAGGTTTCTAGGATCTCTAGGTTTCTAGGATCTCTAGGTTTCTAGGATCTCTAAGTTACTAGGATATTTAAGTTACTAGGAAATTTAAGTTACTAGGAAATTTAAGTTACTAGGATCTCTAAGTTACTAGGATCTCTAGGTTTCTTGGATCTCTAAGTTACTAGGATATTTAAGTTATGAGGATATTTAAGTTACTAGGATCTCTAGGTTACTAGGATTTTTAGGTTTCTAGGATCTCTAGGTTTCTAGGATTTCTAGATTTCTAGGACCTCTAGGTTTCTAGGCTTTTCAGGTTTCCAGACTCCCTAGATTTCTGGAGTCTCTAGATTTCTAGGCTCTCTAGATTACTAGGATTTCTAGGTTTTTAGATTCTTTAGGTTTCTTGCCCCTTTAGACCTCCAGGCTCTTTAGGTTTCTAGGCTGACTAAGTTCCTAGGCACTCTAGGTTTCTAGGATCTCTAGATTTCTAGTATCTCTAGATTTTTAGGATCTCTAAGTTACTAGGATCTCTAGGTTTCTTGTCCCTCTAGATCTCCAAGCTCTGTAGATTTCTAGGTCCACTAGGCTCCTAGGCTCCCTAGGCTTCTAGGATCCCTAGATTTCTAGGATCTCTAGATTTTTAGGATCTGTAAGTTACTAGGGTCTCTAGATTTCTAGGCGACCTAGAATTCTAGGCACCCTAGGTTTCTGCGTTTTTTAGGTTTCGAACCTCCCTAGGTTTCTAAAGTCTCTAGGCTCTTAGTCTCTTTAGGTTTCTAGGTTTTCTAAGTATCTAGCCTTTCTAGATTTTTAGTCTGTCTAAACTCCTAGACTCTATAGGTATCTAGGTTTTCTAGATAACTAAACTTTCTAGATTTTTAATCTGGTAAACTCCTAGACTCTATAGGTATCTAGGTTTTCAAGATAATTAAACTTTCTAGATTTTTAGTCTGTCTAAACTCCTATACTCTATAGGTATCTAGGTTTTCTAGATAACTAAACTTTCTAGATTTTTAATCTGGTAAACTCCTAGACTCTATAGGTATCTAGGTTTTCAAGATAATTAAACTTTCTAGATTTTTAGTCTGTCTAACCTCCTGGACTCTATAGGTATCTATTTTTTGAAGGTTTCTAGTCTTTCTAAGTTTCTGGGCCTTCTAGGTTCCTAGGTTTTCTAGGCTACTAGGTTTCTAAGCACTCTAGACCTTCAAGGCTAAGTTTCCTAGACTCCCCCTTAAGGAACCAAGATGTCCACAACAGAAAACGAAGAAAAATACCGAAAGTGAAATTTAGCATAAGGCCTTGACAATGCAGCAGTGCCGATTCCTCATCGATCCCCATAAATCAAGCACTTGGCCGAGGAGCTAGATGTATGCTCGACTTGTCGGCATTATGTATGCTCGCAGGTTGCTCAGAACGTTAATGGAGTTGTAATTCATACGGAATGACATGTGACTCAGAAACAGCGGAACGTGTCGCCACGCGACACACTGCACCCCACACTGGGTGTCATCAATGGATGCAGCATCGGGAACAGAAGAGGGTGAACAAGCCTGGTGGACCAACAATCAAGGGACGCTCGTTGCTCTTACGCGGTCGTAAGGGACTGAATTCAATTGAAAGAAGTGGAACACGATCTGGATACGAGATTAATTCAATAGCAGGGTCATCAGGGCCCGGGCGTCTGGTGGAATGCAGCTTTACGAGTGATCTGGTTAGCCTCAGTCCTCCACGGGTAATTTGGTGGACCATTTCTGTTTGTTGCTAGGAAATTTTCACGCATACTTGTAAATTTACAGGTTAGGTTAAGTTAAACGGATCGATCAGTTTTGAGAGCTTCTGACGTTTTGGACATCTATGACAATGTCACTTATGACATCAACTGATGGTCTTTGAATGGTATTTCGAGAAACTTACTATAGAACAAATGTTACATGAAAGTAACTTATGAAGCATTATTTATGACTAGTTTTAAAACTTCATTTGAGAATGACAAGATGTGAATAACAGTGTTGATAAATGGAGACCATCTGCAACATGTCTGTTGATGTCTAAACCTAAACTTCATGTGCTCAAAGGAAAATTTGTCTTCAACTCCAGTTCAAGTCACAAAACGTGATTGTCGATAGCAATTTCAAGGAAGACCTTGAAGAGATTCTGGAAACGAATTTCCCCTGGAGACAGAGCACACAAAGGGAGGGCGAAAAGAAGCATTTCTGACAAGAGATCATGCAGCAGAGAATAAAAAGAGGAAGTTTCAAGATAAATTAAAAAAGATCGAAATTGATTTAGCGTAAATATATGAGATCCCGAGACACCTGGATAGCCACAAATTAGGGAAGATTCGAACTGACTGAGGGCTGCCCTTCGTCATGGGAAACCTCCTTGGAAATGGCGGTCGGGCCGTGGCGCCGCAAACTACTAGAAAATTGATAGTAACTTCGTGCTGAATTACCATGTGCACCTCGGTAATTTCACATAATATCTACCTCAATTTTGATGTATCTCGAATATTCATTCTTACAATAACAAATGACAAGTTAAAAGTTTAACGTCCATAAATTATTCCGAGAACATCATAGAATGAAATATTACCAAAACACGGAATAAATAAAATTAATATTCGAGCTGTTGAAAATGTAATCATGGTCGTGTAATATTCAACGTTTAATGCATATATTTAGCGGAGTTTCGTTCACACGTTCGGATAGTAGATTATGGTTGAAGCGTGTGTCGTTCCGAAGTCGTAATAAATTTAATCTTAGGAGAGCTGTTCCAAGTATCGCAGAATGTGGCACCAGTTTCACGGAGCATTAACCTCTGTCTCTGATTGGCGATCATGATTATTATTACAGAAGATTAGGATCAGGAAGGTACGTCGTGCTTTCCTGACAGTGTGTCCCGTTTGTCGACGCCAATGTCACGTCCGTGATGAACATAACCTTGCTTCTGATCTTTACAGACGTTTCACGTAGACAACAACCTTTATCTTTGCAATGAAATTTTTATTTTATTTTTGATGTTTGCGTAATTGAGAATTTGGGGATTTGGGGATTTAGGGATTTGTGGTACAGGAATTTGGGGATTTAGGGATTTGGGGACATAGGGATTTGGGACATAGGGATTTGGGACATAGGGATTTCGCAATATAGAAATTTGGGGATTTGTGAATTTAGAAATTTAGAAATTTGAAAAATTAAGAATTTGGGAATTTGGAATTTTGAGATTTAGGGATTTGGGGATATAGGGATTTGGGAATATAGGGATTTGGGGACATAGGGATTTGGGAATATAGGGATTTGGGAACATAGGAATTTGAGAAGTTAGGATTTCAGGAATTTGGAAATTCGGAAATTTAGAAGTTTAGAAATTCGGGAGCTAAAATTTGACAAATTACTAGTTTAGGAATTTAGAAATTTCAGAATATGATTCAGGGATATAGGAATTTAGAAATCTGAGAATTCAAAAATTTCAGAAACACAGAAATTCGAAAATTCAGTAAGAATGTAACTTTGTAATTTATCCAACCGGCAATATAAAGAGCAGCAATATAACAAAGCTCTATAATTGAATTGAAATCGCAATACAACCCTTAACAAAAGTCAACAGAGAAATATTCAAAGTGAACATTTAAGGGATAGTTTACCCTCAGAAAATAAACAAGATTGTTTATGATAGATAGGGAGGATAATAAATTTCATCGGTTCGATTTAGCAAGAGGATTTCCAAGAAGTTCAAGTTAATCCGTCAGATACATTAGACGGTATAATCCATCAAGCAGCGACTCGCAGGTAACCGTGAAAACGAAAATGGGGCTTGTAATGCAATTACACGAACCGTGTTCCGCCATCACCCTTGTCCCTTCGTTTTATCCCTCCATTTTGTGTGACACAGTGGATGGGAGGATGCTGAAGTAAATGCGGACCAAAGAAAACCTTCTTGATTTTACTCTCCCCGAACTTTTCCAATACATTCCTTTACTATAACGTTTTATTATATAAAAACTGTGTAATCAATCATTTAAATCTGATATGTAATTTCTGTAAGTATTCTGCATTTATGTAAATATTCTAGAACCTCAAAAACTGTAAAGGCAGTTATTCAAATAATTCAGTGTTTGTGATTACTCTTGTCGCCATATTTTTAACCTAACCTCTTGAACACGTCCAATAATTCCTGAAAGACTTTCTGAATGTGAAGAGTGCACTAACCTCTACTATTCACAAATTTTTCTACTAGCTGCAACTAAACTTCGTCTCAACCTTACCAATAGCTACATAAATGAAAAAGAGCAACATTTCACAGTTACAAAAATAAATCGTATTTAGATAAAAAGGAGTTTAACAAGAGGAGTTCTTGGAATTTTTAATTTCCCTAAAGTTATAAAGTTGTTCATTTTATTTGTGAGCATTAGGTAAGGTTTTAAGGTTTGAATGACGACTTACTTGGACTCTAGCCTCCGTCAAGTCGATCTTCATGGCGATTTCTTCTCTGGTGTAGATATCCGGATAATGTGTCTCCTGGAAGGCACGCTCTAGTTCCTTAAGTTGAGCAGAGGTGAAGGTTGTTCGTATCCGGCGTTGTTTTCTCTTCTCCGCCAGGCCATCGTGACCAGAGTACGCCTTGTAACCTAGCCCACCTATAAATCCAATAGAAGTAGCTTTATTCTCCAGTTAACGATGATGGTTCATTAACATTTTCATTCACGGAATTCATTAAGAAAGAACTGAGGGATCTTCATTCTCGTCAATAATAAAGGACTCCTCACCGTTTCTGAGTGATTATACTTAAAATCCGAGAACCTTAAATAGAACGCGATCCAACACCTGGCTATTAATATCATGGTAGAACCGGTTATCTTGAAATAATTTTACGAAATAGCTGAAACAAGTAGAACTTGCTCCAGGCTTTGAACCCTTCTCTTAAAATCCTCAGCTAATCATCAACCCCCGCTCTGCCAATGATTAGCGATAAACGAAGAAAATCTGTGCGGTTACTCTGTTCAGGTCGCGAAATTCTCCAGAATGCTTATAGATTATAGAATATAGGTGAGGATGGCTGGGATACCGAGGAACGTAACCATAGCAATGAGTAACTGAGGAGATAGAGGGAGAGACAGAGCGAATCCAGGGAGACAAAGAGGAAGGGCAACAGAAGGGTGAGAGGAATGAGTAAACGAGGGAGAGCAGTCGAAGAAAGAGAGGCAAGAATACGAAAGAGAGGGACCGGGAGAGGACGAGACACATCCATTGATTTTCAGTGCCATCTTGTCGTCGTTTCCAGAGGAAATAGCGTGGTAGGTTCGAGCATGGAGACGGCAACTTTCCCCTGAGAGAACCACCCTTCTTTTTCTCTTTCTTTTTTTCATGGAAAGATCTTCGCTCCGCCCGAACCCTCCGCTGCCCACCGTCTTCAGCAACTTCCTTTCCAATTGATTGTTCCTTCATAAATTCTGCCGTTTTAACGCCGGACGATGTTTGATTTGCTCGCTGCTGGAATTTCGTTGAATTAACGAGCGCATTCTAATTCGATTCGAACGTGACTCCATACGTTCTTCTTTTTGCTGATGCGATGCCGGGGGATTGACGGATTTCAGTTATTCCTTTTCAATTTGTTCTCTCGCGTAAAAATGGATCAACGGAACTTAGCTGGGTAATTTCACTCTCATAGATTATCATGGAACTATTTAGTTCAACTATTTTTTGAATTTTTTTAATATTACCCAGCCAATTTTTTTGCATCAGATAAACCCATTTAAACTACGCGTCTTTATGGTTGCACGAGTTAGATTGTCTTAACAGTATGTTATGTACACGAAAATTGTTATGTACATGAAAATATGCTACTACATTAACCTAACCTAACCAGAAAGATCTTAGAAACATCCCTTCTAAAATATACATTCTTTCATAAATTAAAATTAATGTTGCAAATTTTTATGAATATAAATTTGGTCAGAAGTAACCACCAAGTAACTACGTACAAGTTACAAGACATGACAAAGAGAAACTGAAAACAGAAATGCAAGTTATAAATTTCCAAACGCATAGAGGCAACAAGTTTATTCTTGGCGATATAAGGAGGTGATTTATATCGATCACAGCTTATACTGGTTCCTCAGAAAATGTACCATCCATGCTAAAACGTTTTTACAAACTTTCCTTGATAGTCTCCCTCTTTCATTTCGAAACTACAAGTCTTCAAAATAGCTAGTCATGCCCAAAAAAACAGTAGACACTGAAAGTCAAACATTCCTTAATCAAACTTATTTTTGAGAATCAAACATTCCTTTACCAAAAGAACATTCCTACAAACAGAAGTGAAATTTGATAAAGAGCAATTGCATGCAGGACCATGGTCACTAAAAGAAAGAAAATACCTAAACTGTACAAAGACAGAAGCAAGTTGAAAGAATGGAAAGAAGTCTTATGTGAAATAACAACAATATAAATGACTCACTCTGCAGATTGATAGCCGACGGAAAGATGGAGGCAGCGTGCCGGTGTACGTCTTGCGACCTAGCGGCCATAACGGAGCAGGGTGTTGCATGGGCCCCATGGTGCGCGTGGGCATGGGAGTGAGTGGTGTGATGGGCCCCTAATGGCGTGGTGGTGCCAGTGCTGGTGGTCCCGGCGTTTCCTGGATAACCTGCTGCCCTCGCCGCGGTGTAACGATAAGCTGCTTGGCTCATTTGCGAGCAAGAACTGAGGTCCCCGTATCCACATTGCATTTCACTGGCAGCCAGCGCGCAGCTAGAGGCTTCGAAGCCCGCTGCTGCGGCTGCAGCCGCTTGATTCAAGTACGAGTAGTCCATGATTCACTGAATGCACCGGTCCGAAGGTGAACGAAATGGGTCCGTTAACGAGGGAGGTCGACGAGTAATCGGGGACACTAAACGAGCACCTGGACAGCTCATCGAAATCGCTTAATTCTTCTCCATGACGGTTCCTCGTCGATCAGGAAACGGAGGATTCTTCCATTCACTGGGACATCCGTCGGATAGCGTCGCAGATTCGATTAGAAGAGAGAAGCCGAGGGTGTGGAGCGCGCGGGCGCGCGCTCCTCCGGGCCCTGACCGGCACGTTCCTGGGCCCAAGTGTTTTGGGTCGTTCCGTCGGAATGTCGGTTAATCGAGGTCGGTGTACAGGCCACGTCGGCAGCGTCACGTAATTCTCGTGGTCGCGAGAGCTAAGGGACGCGGGCGGCAACCGCTTCCTCGATAGCGGCTTATGACGCGTAATCGGATCAGCGATATCAAATTATTGCGATTATAGCCGCGGATAGAAAGAAGTTTTTCGGCCCGCTTAAGAGAGCCCGAGACGACCGACTGGTGGGTCTCCTCAAAATCAAATGATAAGCTTAATTCAATAACCGACGGAGAGGGTGCACGCCGGGAGGTGTGGCCGGATGCCCGTTACCGAGAGACGGGTTTGGTCACCGGCTACGTTTTCCACCGCGCTGATTCGTCGATCTCCGGAGCCACCCTTGGACCATACCGGAGAACGGTTACCGCCCTCTCGCTCTCTGTGTTCATCCCCGTACGTGTGCCACCTCCGGTTCGTCGGCTGCGACCTCTCCCCAACAGCCATCAGCCCGAATGAACGCTATCATTCGATGATGCCATCCCTCTCTCCAGGGTCTCGATTTTACGATCGATTCCGAGGCAGGCCGTTTCCGCTGGACAACCGGAGACACGCTTCCGTTCCTGTTTACGCCTGGCTCCTCTGCGGTTGTCTTGGTGTCGATCACCGGGCCTTGAGTTTTTAAACGAACGTAACTAATCAACGGCTATGGATAACGGGAGCAGACGAGATTTGAAGGCTCGGATGTTAGAGCTCTTGTTGATGCTCCTGTTTACTCCGACCGAACAGTCCATTAGGTATAATTGCTCGGAGAAATTGCAAAAACCAGTCGGAGGATTCCTCCGTTGGCCGGGTGTACTTTGTCTTTGTTGTCCTCGATCTGCGCAAGCATAAGAATAATGTTCCTCCGGAATTAAAAAGTGTCCCTGAAGCGTTCACACAGGGTTGAGATCAGGGGATTAGAGAGCGTGGAATATGATTTATCTTCAGATAGAGAAATTACATGAGCAAACACGACACGGGAGCCAACGTTAGGACGCATGGCACTGTACGAACCTGTGCGACACTTGTTTCGCACTTGTTCTCACGAAAGGGCCACGATGAGAAGTGGTCCTGGTGTTCGACCCTGTTCCCTGTGTCTCGTCCCAGGAGAATTCTCTTCCAGGGTAAGCGGAACGTCGTATACCGCGCAACACCAAACCACCTATGGTGTGTGTATTGAGAATACACTGGAGTAGGCTCCCCCCATTGGCGTAGGATGTTCCATAATTTCTCTTCGTTCATTACCATCTATACACTGATTTCACTATGTAATCATCAAACATAATTGCAAAAATATGCATACGTCACTATGCACAGTAATGTTTTACACATTTGCATCACGTATTTCTGGCCTTTCCGAGGTCCAACATTCTAGTTCACGTAACATACGTACATCGTATGTAAACACGCTTGTTTACATAGCATAAACAGACATACATGGCGTACATATAGCGCAGTCTCTTGAAGAAGTTAAAGTTACTTTGTACTTACGCCAATGACATCAAGCGAAAACATGCGTGCGCGAGCACACACACACAAGACTGTTTCGTCTTTTATATCAACACAGAAAACGTCAACCCCCCTTAGCGGTCTGATACATATGTCCTTGATTTGTCCGGAGAATAATATTCTCCTGGAAGGTTGATTAAATATTGGTTAGTGATCTCGGATGCCCTTCACCCCTGTTGCGATTCCACCCCATCGACTCGAAGACCCACAGGAATACAATTTAATATTTCCACGTCCGGGTAACGGTCGACTATTTTTCTTCCGATTCACACGTGCACGCCACTATTAAGCCGCTTCCACGCTGTATAACACGGCAGATTATATAGCAAAGTTACAAGGCTTGCAAGCTACGAATTATCCGTCAACGAAGTTACTGACACATTTTTTTGGGGTATGTGATATTTGGTTACGTCTTATTGTCGGTGACGGTGGCAATATGAGAGCTGATAAATTGGTTTGAGATCTCCAAATTTCCACTTCGGACATGTCCCAACTCCCCAACTCCTAAATTTTTATATTTCTAAATTTCTAAATTGCTGAAGTCTCAAATCCCTAAATCTACAAATCCCACAATTCTAATTCTCAAATTCTCAAATCCCCAAAATTGCTGAAGTCCCATATCAAATCCCTAAATCTATATCTCCAAAATTTCAGATTCCCAAATTCTCAAACCCCCAAAATTGCTAAAGTCCCATATCAAATCCCTAAATCTATAACTCCCACATTCCTAATTCCCAAATTTTCAATTTCAATCACCATATAGTCCTCTTGATCTATCACCAATTGCTCACAGCTACACACATCTATTTAAACTCACAATTAACTCTTTCACGCGCATACATAATTGTCCTCCCAGTCCCAAACGCGAACCACTGATATCAACAGACATAACCTTGTAACAAGTTGTCCGAACGTACCATAAAACAAGGTCCCAAAGTGATTTATCTCGTTACAGAGTAACACAGTTTCTCGTTTAAACCGTACTCTACTTAGATGGATCACCGAACCTGTTCATTTCGAAAAACATTATAACGTTCCGGTTCATAAACACAACATGGCCGCAGCATGTTGTCGTGAACCGGTGTAATGAGACGTAAAATAGATTAACGTAGTAATTCACGTTAGCTCGCTGTAAAATGTTACTGGGCGCTGATTAAAATGGCTTACGATTATTCGTTTGCCGATCTGCTTTTGTACGACGTTATTACGGGCTAATCCTGTTTGTCGCGCATTTATGTGCACGGTTATTTTCTCTTCGTTAATTTCGGAAATTATAACTGAACGCTGGTCATAAAGTGTCATCGCATTCGTGTTGAAAGTTTTAAGTAGACGTACCAATATTGTTCCTTGCAGTTGCGCTCTTTTAGATTTTTCTGATTGATGATGTACACGGAACCGTTACCGGAAGTGTTTACTGTTTATTTACCTTTTTAGCGATCGGCCAACAGGTGGCATTTGAAACATCAAATTTGAAAATGTTTCATTAAAAATTCTTCTATTATGTTAATTTCAGTATATGATTTCTTAATTCGTCGACGTACATCCTCTAAGTGAAAAAGTTATTGGATTGATAATAATGTACTTGTACGACAATTTGGGGTTTTTAGTTTAAAGGTGGCGCCACATTTTCAAATTGGCGGGAGGTGTGTGAGGGAGAGTAAACAGGAAAAGAACGTGAAAACGGTTGGGATGTTGTATAAAACAGCTTTATTGTACGATTAAAATTGGTGCAAATATTTCCAGAAACACATTGGAAGGACATCTCAGTTACTGAGGTAAGATTAATTTTTATATTCAAATGACAAAATGGAAAGAAAAATACGTGGATTCGATCAAAAATCCAATTTTAATACTGGAAATTGTACAAAGGAAACAATGGTATCAAATATTCGAGTAATTTATAAATGCAACGAAAAATGATACTTTAATTCGATTTATATTTAACGTATAAAGATTAAATCATTACTTTCACCCATACTTTGCAACAAACATATCAAAACAAAATCTGATAAATAAACCTCCAAAGACGATTCGTGTGCTGCTTAAATCTTGCATTTGTATAAATATACAAACCTGGAAGAACAAGAAACGTTGTATCAATTAAGTACATATTGTAATATGATAAATAATTGTACGTACCTCGCTGAAATACAATAGAAAAAATATATTATACATTTCAACAGATTCAACAAATTCATTTTTGATAGAAGATTGCGTGATTTCTCACGCAGCCATCATTCACGTGCTGATACTCTGAAACAGGAAATGTAATCAAAATAGAAAGAGTTTAATCATGGTGGATGACCTACCACTGGGTTCTGAAATTTTTGGGACTGTAGGTTCTTAGGACTTTGGAGTTCTTAGATTTTGAGCCATTAGGACTTTTAGATTTTAATTTTGGAATTTTAGAACTTTAGGGTTTCAGAATTTATGAATTTTAGGACTTTAGGGCTACAGGACTTTAGAAGTGTAGGGCCGCAGGACTTTAGAGCTGAAGGATTTTATGTTGAGACTTTAGGACTTTAGGAGTTCAAATCTTTAGAACTTTGGAACATTGAGACTTTAAAAATTCCCAGTGACCCAGTGTCAGTCATCCAATATTGAAATGAAAAAAAAATCCCTACCGTGATTCGACCGGTAATGCAGGTCGTCCCAATTGACTGTACTGCGTCTGGTCAGTTTTACCTTATCCCCTTGCAAGTTCCTCACAATTTCGTCGCGCTCAGTGTTCCTGATTTCCGCCATCTTTTGTTTCGGAACGTGAACCTTGCACACGTTCGGAGGATCTTTGACACACCACACATTCGACTGAAATTCCGGTCGGTACAAAATCACTTTTCTCGCCCGAGGCTCCTCGAAGGAAGAAGCCAATTTTTCCTGTTTACCATATACCTTACTCTGTTCGCACGTGGGTACAAATATGACATTCTGTGGGGTTTCCTGGGGGCACGAGACAACACAGTAATTAACACCCGGATTGATTACCTCTACATTATCGACAGAGGTAACTCGTTCATTGCTTTGCATGTATATAGGAATTTTCTGCGTCCTATTGTTGTTCTCAACAGCCAGATACTTCACTGGCTGCTCTTCAAGGACCACTGCATTTCTTGTACACTGACTGTTGGTAAAATTCCTTTGCACCTCCTGCTCCTCCAGGGGCAGTATCTGCAAGTTCTGCACGCCTTTGAGTATACCTATGTCTGGTACATCTTCCTGACAGAAATTCCTGCCGTGTACGGTTCTCAGTTTCTCTTTGTGACAAGACACATTATCGCTAGAACATTCTTGATTGTTTGAATCAACCACCACGTAACAAACATGCTCGTCGTTGAGGCACTTCTGACCGGGATGAGGAACTCTCCTCAGCAGCAGCTTCTCGCAAACGACGGGCTTTTGATGCACCTCTGCGTTCTGTATCTGTGAGGCATTCGACTCTTGGCTACAGTAATATGAACCATCAGAACCCTCCGAGCAACGATGATAGTTCACCGACGGTCGCTGACAATTTTTATGCGCGGAGCAAGCGTTCTTCTCATGGTCTACGGAGACACTTCTCTTCATCACGCAGACGTTAGGATTATCGGTGGTAATTAAACTGTTCAGATGCAAGCAATCACTTATGTTCCGCGAATCCTTCTTTGTGAACATTATAGTCTTTTGTATTGGAGCATTCGTATTCTTCTTGCTCAAAAACATCTCGTTCAAAATCTGAGGCTTGAAACGCACCTCGTCCTTACGCAGACTCGGTGACGCCATCACACAGGTCTGTACGTTCATGTCTGCAGGGTCAAATATTGCACTCGTTTCCAGCTTCTTGGCGTTTGTTAAATCCGTCTGAAAGGACTGCGAGGCGAAGAGAACGTTTGAGGCCGCGTCCTGAGGCTTTTTATTGATATGGATTGACTGGTCGAATAAGTTCACCTCATTGCTGTTTGTAGTGGGATTACATCGCCGAAGTATGGCGGGAACGTGTTTCAAATTCTTTAGCTTAGACTGATGAGGAGCCTTCAGGTTTCCTTTTCCCGCATGTCTCTTCGTGGCATGCTTCACCTGATGCATCGCTTGGATCCGTTGATTCTTGTGCTTTAGTTTCTTGGTAACTAAATTGTTCGGCAGCTGTGCTTCCATTGGTATGAAAAGAGGAGATTCATTATTCTCGTTCAACCTTTCTATTTTGTTCGCATGCGACGAAGCGGCAGCCTCAAAGTAGGTGCTGCCACTGTCCTCGCATCGAGGGTTGTCAAAGTGATTTATTCGCAGGAAAGTAGGACTATGTGAAGTTACATTTGTTGGATCTCTAGATAACTCTGGCACATTTAGCACTTCTGTGTTTGATGCATTGAATAAGGACAGGTCGAATAATAGGTGCGACGTTGGAATTTCGATCTTCCTATCACCTAAATCAAATTTCTCTGGAAGTATAAATATATTTTGACTCTCCGGTAAGTTGTTATCCTTCTTGTCCTTTCTGTGATGTAGTTGACATTCAGATTTTTCTGATGCCAGGACCAAATGTTGGGCATAATTCGAAGAACAGTCTTCCGCTTCTGGTTGAAGAATGCTTTTAGTGGAAGAGGTTGCTGTTTCGTTTAAAACTGTTCCACGTTTAATCATATCGCGAAGACATTGGCTACGGAACGATTCTGCGAACATGCTTCTCAGTTTTTTCTTTGTCGCTGATAGGGGACCTGAAAGAGGTGCAGGAGCAACATGAAACTTGGGGACTCCTTTAATCTTCTTAAAATATTTTATTAAAAATATTTGGGGAATATACCCAATGAGTAAAGTACTAATTCTTTAAAATTTATACACTAAAGGTTTGTTTAATCTCTTATTATTTACTATTATTTTTTTATTTACGTTTGTTTAAATTACCTATTCCGGTTTCGGGAAAATTTCGTCCCTCGAAGTTCTCAGCAGAAATAATATTACACAGCTCCTCATACTTTTTCATTGCAAAATCGTCTAATTTTTCTTTATTCGAATTCTTCTTTTCCAAATGCTGTTGAGGGAAATCGAAAACTGTTAAAGGATTGGAGTCTTCCGTAGGTTCCTTTCTTGAGCATCGTTTTTTCCTGCGAAACAAGTATACCTTTTTTATTATACGTTAATACTTCATTAGTTTATAATTCATCTTTCATCTGTGTCTTGCTTGAAAAGATTCAATGAAAATTACCTGAGACTTACCCATCCACTTTACCCAAAACAGGACTTAAGTATTCATCTCCGAGAGGAGTTGGTTGTAAAATATTTTTAATATTAGAATCCAACAGAGGATCTTTTAAAATTTGTTTGGTATCATTTTCAATTATAATAGGCCTGCAAAATAACATAAGTGACGTAATTTCTAATGAAGCTTTCAATGAAAATAATTGTTTCAGACACTTTTCTTACTCTGATTCTGAATCACAGCCATTTAAAAGTTTATATACATTCCCTTGTAGACGCGCATTATTTATGTCGTTTAAAGATTCTTTTAGTTCAGCTGTAAAAAATTACGTTATATTATATTGTATTGTATCGAAAGTTTTAAAAAATATAATCATATTTTATTGACGGACTAAAGTTTGTTTAACACAATTAAATAATTTTGCAAAAGAAATTTTCTTTATAATTTAACAATTGTAAACCATAATACGTACATCTTCGAATTGTTTTTCCCGCCGCGCCATTTCTGTATATGCCTACTAACTAAAACAAGAAACAACTTTATTATACGAAGATAATATATAGAATAGTTAACAGGTATTCAATATTTTGATGCATGGTTTAAAAATAGTTTATTGTACTTACACGTCTCGGTAGAATTCTATTGGCTACTTTTTTTGAATTTCGCGCCTTTCCTGATTTGCCGTCGATCTTGGTATCCTTGCTCTGCAAAATTTCGTTTGCAAATAATAATCGCAAAAGGGATTGAAAATTTAAGTTAAGATTTGATTAATGTGTACATATTCCTCTCGTATGTCTGCGAAACGTTGTAAAAGCTTTACGAAATTATTCTGCTGAAATTTGTGCGTCACCTGACTCTGCTGAAAAATCACATTTAGAACGTCACGCTTTAACAAACATTTATTTACTGAGACATTGCGACTTACTAATAGAAATTTAATATGTAATAAGAAACCACACTATTTCGTACATTTATTTATCGTTCGATTTATCGATACATGTGTTATAATTGTATAGTTCAGCAGACGTACACCTAGCCTCAATTTCACTTTAGCTACGTTTTTGCGTGTTTATTTATCGAATATGTTAGAGAATACCTAATAAACAATTTTCTACTAATATTTATGCGAAACACAACACTTGTCATGAAACATAATGACTTTAATCATGCATGTCAACTTGTTGAACATAACCAAAAGCACTGCAACATTTCGAAATATTGCACTCTTAAACACAATATAACGCGTTCTCATATCACGATTATATTTTTAAATAAAAGAATCTAGAGTTTATCGAAGAGAAAAGTAATCGAAGATTCACAAAATGCGAGATGTGTAATATATACCCTTTTTGACTTTAACAGCTTCCGTTGAAGTTCTCCAAGATCTCTATTACATTTCTTCTTCTTCGTTCGAACTTTTTCTTCTTTACGAACAGTTTTTCTTCTTTCTTCTTCCGAACTGTCACTGGCTGCTGTGGCACGTACAACCTTCCCCATTTTCAATGCCACGATTAGTCAAATCGGGAGCATCAGATCGACGAGCGTCCTCAATGTTTATTTACTCTCCCATACCTTGCTTCTTATGGTGGTACAAGTAAATATATATCATGAACTGTAACAGTATGTCGACACACACTTTGTCTAGTTCTAACGACGCTAAAGCTGTCCTCACAATTGACCGATTAATGTTGTTGATCGTGAAACGCCATTTTTTATCACGTACAGTCCATTAACATATTGGTAACTGAGACCACTACAAGAAGTAGTAAACATCGATTTCCTGTTAATTGTATCGGCACAATTTTGTTAGAAATTTGTACTTGTACTGAAGTTACGTTTAGGAGACATTTTGGACCTTTCTCCTTTTTGTTTAACTATTGGCTTAGTAGCATAAATATGCTAATTTATTATCAATTATATAAACTATTTAATTATCAATTTACTAATTCAGAAATTTGGGAACTTGCAAAATTTCGAGTGACGAGATATTTAACGCTGCACTTGAGCGCGTAACGTCACTAGTCAAATGTACTTTGGCATTAAATTTAAATTATGCAATTATAAATTATAACTAATGTTTAAAAAAATGAACCGAACTTTAATTTATAGATACAACTGAATACGTTAACTACGTTTAGTAACGTGTTTAAAAACAAATTAATTTCTTGTTTGTAGAGATACTTAAGTGATCATTTGTATCGACGCCATATTGGTTTCAGCGCGGCGGGAAGTATTAGTTGAATAGTACTAGATTTTTGCAGTTTAATAATTACAGTGTTATAATAAGGTAAAAATCGAAGTATTCAATGTTAGCCACAGTAATAATTGAGTTTCATGGTTATATTAAACAAATTATTGACTGAAATATGTACAATATCCTTCAGTTTAAAAAAGATGCTTTCACAGATGTTTCCGTAGTGTAGTGGTTATCACGTGTGCTTCACACGCACAAGGTCCCCGGTTCGATCCCGGGCGGAAACAATTTTTTATTTTCCCTGCATTTCTTTTTTTTATTATATATACAATTTTCAAGCAATCGATGCAATACATAACTACAATTATTAATTCTGTACTTACAATGATTTGACAAATAATATTACATCGAGAAAAGTGATCATTATGTGCTATTCAGCAGATCGAGCTTCGAGCATATAAGAAAATTATAAAAAGTTATATTTCGTAACTTTCACTAGATATTATGTTTCCTGAGACATTTTAAAGCAAACTTTTATTAACATTTGATGCATTTTGTTGCCGATTAAGCCCAGAAAATCAATATTTATCGAATTAGCTCCAAAACGGTACAGGTGGCGCCATCTAGCGGTGAACGGCGGAACTACAAAATCACAAAATTGCGATTTTCTACAAAATTAGAGCATTTCATGCATTTCTGAGGCTAAATTATTGCTCTGGAATCTCTTTCGGACTGAAATAATGCCACAAGAACATCCTCAAAGCGCTAGAAACGAAAATAAAAAAATAGTGCAATCCATGGACTAAAAAATGGCCTGCCATCTAGCGGTGAAAGGGAGGAACTACAAAAATACAAAATTGCGATTTTTGACAAAAGAAGCGGGTTTTAAGTATTTCTGAGGCTTGTGTAGTGTTATGTGACCTTATTGGAAGCTAAATAATGTCATAAAAGTTTGCTGAAAGCGCTAGAAACGAAAATGGAAAAAAGGTCATTTTATGGATAAAAAGTGCAGCGCCATCTAGCGGCGAAACAGGTGAACTAATCGAAAAAATCGTATGTCCAAACACGCGTATTAGGAAATTATAAAATCACATATTTCACGACTTCCTGGACATATTCGGTTTCCTGAGACATTCCAGAGTAAACTTTTATTAATACTTCATGCATATTGTCGCCGATTAAGCCCAGAAAATCAATTTTTCCGAAGGGGTATTATTTCAAAATTAGCTCGATTAGTTCCTACCTTCGACCGCTAGATGGCGTGCCATTTTTTAGTCCATGGAATGCACTATTTTTTTATTTTCGTTTCTAGCGCTTTGAGGATGTTCTTGTGGCATTGTTTTAGTCTGAAAGAGATCCCAGAGCAATATTATAGCTTCAGAAATACATGAAATGCTCTAATTTTGCAGAAAATCGCAATTTTGTGATTTTGTAGTTCCTCCGCTCACCGCTAGATGGCGCCACCTGTACCGTTTTGGACCTAAATCAATAAATATTGATTTTCTGGGCTTAATCGGCATCAAAATGCATCAAGTGTTAATAAAAATTTGCTTCAAAATGCCTCAGGAAGCATAATATGTGGTGAAAGTTAGGAAATATGACTTTTTATAGTTTCCATATATGCGTGTTCGGACATACGATTTTTTCGATTAGTTCACCCGTTCTGCCGCTAGATGGCGCTGCAATTTTTTGTCCATAAAATGACCTTTTTTTTATTTTCGTTTCTAGCGCTTTCAACAAGCATCTGTGACATTATTTGGATCCCAATGCGATCACATAACATTATGCAAGCCTCAGAAATACTTAAAATTTGCTAATTATGTAAAAAATCGCAATTTTGTATTTTTGTAGTTCCAGTACTCACCGCTAGATGGCGCCACCTGTACCGTTTTGGAGCGAATTCAATAAATATTGATTTTCTGGGCTTAATCGGCAACAAAATGCATCAAGTGTTAATAAAAATTTGTTTCAAAATGCCTCAGGAAGCATAATATGTGGTGAAAGTTACGAAATATGACTTTTTATAATTTCCTTATATGCGTATACGGACATGCACTTTTTTCGATTAGTTCACCCCGTTCGCCGGATAGATGGCGCCACATGTTCGTTTCTGAAAAAATTCAATTAATACTGATTTTATTGATTAAAATTCTATATATTTATTACAGATCTATTAATATTAATTTTATGGTGTTTGTAATATATTCCGTTGGTCAGAAAATGCCAATTATTCGTTCAGAACAGATCGCACACTGTATCTCGTCGGTGATATAGGGAATGACATAAGCATGGCAAAATATCTTTTCACACAGCATCAAACATACAATAATTTCCAACAGATGGCACACAAATGCACTTTCCATGTATTATTGATTCGCTAGGAATAAATATTCAAAGATTTGCAGTCTTGCAGCGATACGATGCAAATTCCATTAATTCAAACTCGTTACTCGTTCATTTTTTTTATGAAACATTCTGCACATATTTTAAACGTCTCTCCATCGCTGACTCTCATAATTACGGTGTAGGTTTACGTCTGTGAGCCGGCTTCGAAACTCGAATTATACCGCCAAACAACCGGCTTGATAACATCGTAACATTTAACCTTCTTTCATTCGAAATTTTTCTCTTTAAACCAATCTGTTTTTTGATTCAATGACCTCATTTCTCTTTATTTATACCATAACTGTTCGAGTATTTTCATTTTCCAGCATCCTTGTAGCTGCAATTTGATGCAGAAGGGAAATTGTTGCCCTGAGTTTGGTGAGTCACTTTCTTTCTATCGCTTTCAAATAAATGATAGCAACCTTATTCCTAATGGATCCTGCTGAACCTCATATGTGGACATTAAGATCTTTTTACAAGTTAACGTATAAAAATTGCAATTTATTTTAAAACAAACTTGCATCTTTCCCTAATCATAAATGAATCATTTCTATAAAATGCAAACTGTGTTAAATTGTTTGTAAGTTCGCCGCCTGGCAAGCTGTCCATCTCTGTCTGCATTTGTGCAAGGTTAAGACTATATCAGGTTGTGTGATGCCTCATTAATTCCCAAATTTTTGGGGTAATTTCTGCGCGGAACGAAAGTAACGCTTTCTTGAGATGTTTTCGAAACAGGTTACTAAACGACGGGACTGCAAAAGGCGGGGAAAGGCAAAGAAAGAGAGACACGAGGACAAGGGAGAAAGAGAGGGAGAACGCACGCAATGGGGGTTTATGTAACTCGGGCATTAGTGACTGTGACGTCACGACGCCGCGACGCGATGCAACGGTCGCACGCGGTCGATAGTGCAGTCAACTACTGCATTATACGCAGTCGACCCTACAGATCTATCAGTTACACGTAGTTGAAATCACCAGCCGTCCGAAACATGGGACATCTAAATCACCATGACACCGCTCTACATGTCCTAGAAATTCTGCGGTAAAATCGGCTGACTGCAATGTTACCAAGGGCTCGAGGACCTCCGTCGAAAGCTGCGATTAAAGAACGCAGGAACAAAATTGTGGCCGATGTTAACAGAACAGGTGGTAGTCGATCGAGAAATTTAAAAAGAGGCTAATCTTGCCGGTGACCGTGAAGTAGAGCAGGTGATTGTCTTGGCAAACCCAAAACAGGAACGTTTAGTTACATAATCCGTATACACGTATTTTGATCCTACCCCGCTTACGTAATCTTCTATTTCACCCTAACCTCTAAGAAGGCTCCGCCTAAAGTTCCCACAGAATCATCCTGGCGGCAGTCAAGGAGGAAGAGAGAGGGGAACTCATGCGTCTCCGGGAACGCAAAAGATGATCCACGGCGAACCTAGCCTAACCAAGAACTAGTGAAGAGTATCTAACTGATGGATCTCCCGTCAATTAGGCCGGCGAAACAAAACGAGCTGGCGAGGAAGGAGGAAACACGATGAGAATGTATCAATCAGCGCAATTTAATGCGTGAGAGGCAACAGTACCGCAGACGGAGGGACAGAGACAGGCGGTAGGAAATAAAGACGATAGCGAACGAGAGAGACGATGGTGGAATGAATGCAGCGACAAAGAGGCCACCAGATCAAGAGAGAAGAAGAGAAGCGGCCAGGGGAGGAGAAAGACAAAAGCAGACGCGGAATCCGTGGGATCAAGGGAGGGACCGAAGGAATAGAGGCAACGTTGCGGACGGACAGGGACAGAGAACAAGGGGACGATATTAATGGAACGAGATAGAGATTGCAGGGGTATATAGGGTGTCTGATGCAAATGGGACGGCATTAGGCTTGCAACTTTTAAATGGCGGGTGGTAGAATACGTTTGGACCTTTTCGATTTTGGGACTGTTGCACTTTGGGACGTAGGGATACTGGGACGTAGGGATACTGGGACGTAGGGATATTGGGACGTAGGGATACCGGGACGAAGGGGTAGCGGGTCGTAGGGTTACCGGGACGTAGGGATACCGGGACGTAGGGCTACCGGGACGTAGGCATACCGGGACGTAGGGATATTGGGACGTAGGAGTAGTGGGTCGTAGGGATACTGGGACGTAGGGATACCGGGACGTAGGGGTAGCGGGTCGTAAGGATACCGGGACGTAGGGATATTGGGTCGTAGGGGTATTAGGACGTAGGGATACCGGGACGTAGGGATATTGGGACGTAGGAGTAGTGGATCGTAGGGATACTGGGACGTAGGGATACTGGGTCGTAGGGGTAGTGGGACGTAGGGCTACCGGGACGTAGTGACACTGGGCCGTAGGGACTCCGGGACGTAGGGACTCTGGGACGTAGGGATAGCAGGACGTAGGTATACCGAGACGTAGAGCTACCGGGACGTAGGGATATTGAGACCTAGGGGTATTGAGACGTAGGGCTACCGGGACGTATGGATATTGGGACGTAGGAGTATTGAGACGTAGGGATACCGGTACGTATAGATATTAGGACATAAGAACGTTGAGATGTAGAGACTTCGAGGACGGACCTTAGAACATAAAGAATTCAGGACGTAGTGACTTGGGAACGGAAGTGTGGGGCGTAAGGACTTTGGGACGTAGAGACTTTCTTGTAAGGACATTGGACATAGGGTCATATTACCGTTACTATAGCACTTATACTTCCAATTCTCCGCCATTTAACTATAACATCCCATTTGAGACACCGTATACATGCAGAATCTGTGAGAGCAAGATCAAAAGAACAAAGACAGAGCTATGCTCAGAGGATAAAGAAGATCAGCGAGGGAGCGTTAGTGCTGCAAATGCAAAATTTGCTTGATCAAGATGGAAAGAGAGGAAAGATAGAGCAGAAAATAGAATGAATATAGGAAACTAACAGCCCGTGGTAAGGAAACGAGGGAGAGAGAGAGAGAAGGAGAGAAGACTAGAGGCCTTGAACTGCCGTGGCGGTCGGCATTGCAACTTTCCGCTCTATAGGTCTCTCCCTCGCTCTCCTCTTTCATTTCTCTCTTCAAAGCGTCTCCCTCGCCTGGATAAGCTCGCGAGCCATCTTTCTTGCATCGACGATTCAAACGCGCTGCTCTCTTTCCCTGAACGTCTACTCCATCGGTAATAATTATTTATCTCATTCGTTACGAGCCGTCGTTGAGGCAGGAAGTCTTCATCGATTCATGTTTTGCCTCTGCACCAATTAGCGGGGCATTTTTCATTTTGCATAATCGATAACCAGTTCCTAGACAAGACTAATAGTTTAGATTGGCTTGAAGTGTGCCAGGACATCTATGGACATTTCTAGGTTAATTGAGAACGCTGTTAGATCTGTCCTTTTGTTTGTCAGCCAGGAAACAGACATGGTAGCAGCACTAATTCTCGGATTCAGAAATCTTAACGTTGACAAATTTTAAAATTTAGAAACCTGTAACAAGAATTCTGGCTATGGCAATATAAGGAGAGTGCACTGTTCGATATCATTGATCTAGTTTGGATGTTTATTTGGAATATATTTGCAAGTGCATTCGTTTTGAGACACCCTGTATTCAAAAGATTTTCACGAAACATAAACAAGCAATTCGATCGGTGGCCGTTAAGCAGGTCCAACAAGTATAGACAAATATCTATGTCGCAGAGTGCGCGCGGGCGCATGCGTGTGCAGAAAACGTGCGTGCGCGCGTGCGCACCGGCGAACGAGCCATCAGAGAAATCTGGCACCTTGAACTTTTATCACGTGCACGAATAGCCACGATAATAAGAGGCGGGGATTGTTGTTTGCATAAGCTCGAGCGCGTAATCGAATACCAGGAAACAATGCTGCGCGAGCGAAAAATCGTGTTTCTGAGTCAACGATCGGGGCACCTCGGGTTTCTTGTACTCGGTTTCTCTCGAATACGCGGGACAGAAATAATCCGACCGACATTGGATACTTTTTTTCCTCTCTTTGCACGTCGCGAGACGTCGATCGTTCGCGGACATATAATCTCTCTTAAGATATTTTTTTCAAATATTTCGCAGCTGCTATAAGTTGCCGAGTCGAATGAATGTCATACGTGTTTTGATGTGCTAACCTAGAATTTTCCAAACCCCCTCAGCGCAGACGAAGTTAACTATAAGCTAAAAAGTCTGCACCTTCAAAAACATCGTTACGTTTGTGGGACACGAGTTCAGTGTACAGCGAGGCTGGATCAACAGCCAGAATTCATTAACACTCGTCCGGCTGAACAAAGAATGAGTCAAAGTGAAAACACGAGTCTGCGCGAGAGGATGTTTTATTACATACGAAGTTGCACGCGTTGCAACGATTATTACGATCGGTTTCTATTGTTGGCCCGTTATCAGGAACATTTGCCAAAGGCTGGCCCATAACCATCCCACCTCGGGGTATCTCACGATACCAGGCTAATCACAGTGAGTCAGATAGCCTCTGTCTACGACGGAATATTTCAAGTTCAACGGCGAGATGGAATTAGAATAACCGTGGTAACAAAACCCAACCAAATGGAGACCACGCGATTATTAACCCTAAGTGTGCTGTTGACGCGTATGACGTCCTAACAACGCCATTCGAGTGGACTCGTGGTTAGGGCAAGTTCTCTTTGCATAAAACTTAGGTAATCTCATCTTCAATGTGTTCTCTTCTAGGCTTTCATTATGATCTTCTTAGAGACCTGCTATCGATCCTCCTTAGTGTCCTCCTTAGGATTCTGGTAGGATCCACATACAGCCTCTTTAGTGCACCCCTAGTATCCACATAGGTGCTCCTTAGGATTCTGTTAGCATCCACATAGATCCTCCTTAGTGTCCCCCTGGTATCCACATAGATCCTCCTTAGGATTCTGTTAGGATCGACATAGGTCCTCCTTAGTGTCCTCCTGGTATCCACATAGATCCTCCTTAGGATTCTGTGAGGATCCACATAGATCCTCCTTAGTGTTCTTCTGGTATCCACATAGATCCTCCTTAGTGTCCTCCTAGTATCCACATAGATCCTCCTTAGTGTCCTCGTAGTACCTACATATATCTTCCTCAGATTGTGTTGGGATCCACATGTAACCCCTTTAGGATTCTTCCAGGATCCACGTAGGTCCAGGACCTATTCCCAGGTTTTCTAAGACTTCATTAGAGTTATGGAATTTTCTATGACCCCCAAGACTGCTTTTGCAAGGTTGTCCTCGGATTTTCCATAGGTTTCTAGAGTCTCCAAGGAGGCACGTAACTGGGTATACTAGTTAATCAAGGAATTACGCAAGGGTATCCACTACGTTCAACACGCTGGAGGTTAAAAGTTCAATTCTGCGGAATATTTCAAGTTCACCAACAAGTTGCTGGACGTGGTTGTGGAAGTAATCGGTTGGCCATGTGGCAAAGCTCGCACGGGAAGGGGCACGGGAAAGCGATGGCGGACGATCGGTTTCACCCTTAATCGGTCAGTTGTACGCACGCAATCCGCAACCTTCCACCCGTTTATTTTCGTTCGATCGACCTCTTTCCTCGTCCGCTCGAGCGCCCGTCGGGCAGACCGTTTTCTCGGGCTGACGATCGACGCGGACCGTCGCGTCGCGTCCGTGTATACATATAATACATACATAAGTACGCGCAAGGCATTAGCGTCATCGTACGAAATGTCAGGGTTGAATCGCTGGTAATAACCCGGTTCTTTAACCGCGCTACTATGCAGATTCATGAGCACGTACGCGACCAGGGTCGATCCTGTTATCGGCTTCGTTAACGACCACGTTGGCATCGACGTCTCCGCGCGGACCAATCGATCGCCGGTTACCAGGATCGTCTACGAACTCCGATACGAGGAAGATTGCGCTGAAATAGGTCCTGTTTAAAATTACACCGCGTTTACCCGGTATTCTCGATACTCCTTCAAACCGATGATTACTAGGTACGTCACTGCATAAATGTGAATTAGGCATCGTCATAATTTCGTAAGGTAAGTATACCATCCTTCAAAATTAGTGCTACCGGATTACTACTTACGCTCCTACGGAAGATTTCATAGGGAGTCTAAGGGATCCTAGGGAAAAATGCATCGGGTTCCTTAGGACCTATAAAGAGAGCCGGTTATGGCTACGAAGTACCACTTTACGTTCTTTAGAGATTCATAGGATCTACTCTAGATTTCTAATGCACATTTCCCAGGGTCTGTAACAAGGTCTATAGTGGATGTTTTGTGGAACTTAAAAAGGATTCATAGGGAGGTTATCAGCTCATGTCAGTTTACAGTAGAAATGTAAGATCCACACTAGATTCTATAGGGTTTATTAGGATGACCACATTAGATTCACCAAGGTATCCAATCCACCTTGAATTCCCTAAGATACAGCCCAGTCGGACCTTAGATTCTATAGGGTTGCTAAGGATCACATTAGAGTCACTAAGGCACCCAGATCTCTAAGGTCCCTAGTGTGACCCAGTAGTACTCTACATTCTATAGGGTTTCTAAGGATCACATTAGAGTCACTAAGGCACCCTGAGATCCCTAAGGTCCCTAGTACAGCCTAGTTGGACCCTAGATTCTATAGGGTTTCTAAGGATCACATTAGAGTCACTAAGGCACCCTGAGATCCCTAAGCTCCCTAGTACAGCCTAGGCGAACCCTAGATTCTATAGGGTTTCTAAGGATCACATTAGATTCACTAAGGCACCCTGAGATCCCCAAGGTCCCTAGTACGGCCTAGTAGGACCCTAGATTCTATAGGATCTCTAAGGATCACATTAGAGTCACTAAGGCACCCTGAGATCCCTAAGCTCCCTAGTACAGCCTAGGCGAACCCTAGATTCTATAGGGTTTCTAAGGATCACATTAGAGTCACAAAGGCACCCTGAGATCCCTAAGGTCCCTAGTACGGCCCAGTCGGAACTAGATTCTATAGGGTCCCTAAGATGACCACATTAGATTCACCAAGGTATCCAAGAGACCCACCTTGAATTCCCTAAGATCCCTAGTACAGCCCAGGGTCCCTAGACTCATACAGTACCTTAGCTATAGTACCATAACCCACTCTAGATTCTTTAGGATTTTTGATAAGGTCTACTTTAGATTTCCTAGGATTCTAAAAAAGACCTAGAGTCCCTTATTAAAAAGAAATGCTAGGCTATCCAAGAGTCCCTAGACCCACATAATCTTGCAAATTATGTGGTACGTCATAATCTAGCATCGTATCGTCATGATCTAGCATTGTACCGACTAGTAGCTTTCCCCATATTGTCTCTTTGACAAATAAAGTATTCTACATAGCACAAGTTGCATATAAACTGTTATAAAATATGATCTTGTCCGAGCAAACGCTACTGCACAGTGTTATATAGGTTACTGTGTAAGTCCCGAGTGGATACAGAACGGATGCTGCTAGATGTCACTAGGTTAGTGGAGATGCGTTTGGGTTAGGCACATGCGGTATCTTCGTAGTAAAAATTGTTGGCTTTATCGAGACGCGATTAAAGTAAATTAGTTCGATTCGTGATTAATCTGCAGCTAATTTTCGAGCATAATATTCAGTATCTGCAGCTCCGCGGACATTTTAATTGCGACGATAACATTGGAATACGAAAGAGAACGTACGACGTTGATCCATCAATCTTGCTCGAAAATTGTATTCTCTGCACGGTGGAAATGGAATGACAAAATTATTCTTAATGTACAGGTGAAATCCATTTATTCGTGGTTCATTTATTGGATTAAAATTTATACTGCTTAATTGGTTCTATTATTAAAGTTTCATAGTTGGGATGAAGGAGTCGTATAATGGAACGATAGGTTCTATCAGTTAGAAAAATTGATTAGGAACTAACCTAACCTGGTTCATTTTTATTTATAACCTTGAGAACCGTGGTATCTAACGCAACTAATTGCGTATTACGTTCTATATATAAATCAGGTTACAATGAACTCAAAA
This sequence comes from Megachile lagopoda, assembly GCA_036983795.1. Classification (NCBI taxonomy): domain Eukaryota; kingdom Metazoa; phylum Arthropoda; class Insecta; order Hymenoptera; family Megachilidae; genus Megachile; species Megachile lagopoda. Next base: position 5,378,281 of record CM072793.1, read on the forward strand.
GCTATCGAAGGATGGATATTAACCTTTTGATATAATGTGGCGTCACCACACGTGGCGTTAATTGACGTCAACGCAGCTCGAATGCAGCCACGACGTGTCCTCTCTTCAGCTTTGATCTTCGGATATCGATTTCACGGCTATTAGTACCACCAAACACGTGAACTTTGCTGAAACTCGATAGCATTGTTCACGTATCGTGCTGCTAATACGGCCATCAGAATAAATATGAAAAAGCCTTACAAACGGTAACTTTTATCAATACCGCTTCTACGGTCTACTACAATAACGGGAACATTTCCAAATGATCAAATATCTATACGAATGTATTTGCGAATTGAAAAACTTCCTACACTCTAAAACCTTGGTATAGAATCATTGGTTTAGTCAAATCCATTTATTATTATATTATAATAATATCTATTATAATATTATAGGTTATGAAGAGCTAAAGGTCTAATGAAACCCTAGAAATAATCTAGGGACATTTTAGGTCCTAGGTAGAATCCAGAAAGAACTTAGGGAGGTCTCAGGACCTATGGAGGATCTAGGAACAACCTGTGGAGGGCTTAGGGACATAGGGGGGTCTAGGAAAACCCTAGGGGAATTTTAGAACCAACTCAGGGTGAATTTAGTTAGATCCTAGGTATAACCCATAAAGAACTTATGAAGAACTCAGGAAGGACCTATGAAGGATCTGGGGAACTCGTGGATAGTTTAGGGACATATGGAGGGTACAGGAAAAGCCTAGGGAATTCTAGAACTAATCTAGGGAGAATGTAGGGAGATCCTAGATAGAATCCAGAAAGAACTTGTGAAGAACCCAGAATAGGTCTGTGAAGAATATAGGGAGGACTAGGCATTGTAGAGTGCCTAGGGGGATCTAGGGGGATCTATGAAGATCCAAATAAGATTAGCAGGTGTCCAGAAAGATTTTAAATACTTTTTCATTGGTAAAGACCTATTTCTGAAATATTTCCTAATATTTAATATTATAGTCATAGGTTAAAATCTAGACTGGGGTTTTCAATCCCTCGAGGTCCTAGGGATTAATTCGTAAGAGTTTTAATCGATAACTTCGTTTCGCCTAATGCACGAAAGTCGCGTTTTCCTATGCCGTCACTCCATTATCTCTGTCCGTCTATCCACGGCCTCCACCTTTTCTCCTCTGCGCTGCTAATCAGACATATCGTGGCTATATTTGCTCGCTCGAAGTGTGCAAGGTTCACCGAGGTTACGAGCCGGCACGGACGCAACCAGATTACATGTGCAGCACTTTTTATCCCCCTTTCGCATTGGCGGGATGCTGTTGGTTCAGGTAATTAAGCGTATCTCGTATCGCCGATGGAATTTTTCTGCCTTTTTTTAAATATTCCATTCGCTTCTATGGCTTTCCGGGAACACCATGGATTCAGCTGAATCGAAAAACTTCGATAAAAATGTAGTAGTATGCACTGTCCGACCATAGGGTTCTTACTACTGTTTCCCAATACAACGGGTAGCGGATGACCCAGGGGTTACAGGAACCCCGCCTGACTCTAATATGTTTTTCTACTTGCACCCACTCGGCGATGATCAAAATATTTCAACCTTCTTAGTTAACACGGATCCAAAAGCAAAGGAAATTTATGAGCATAGGAATCTAGCAAGATCGACGAAAGGTAAAAGTTTCGGCAGGAAATCCTGCTGGATGTTTTGTCGGAAACGCAGTCGCAGTTTCGGTGGCTCGCTGCCGGCGAAATCGGATATTCCAATAGTTTTTTCGAGCTGCCTTCGAGCGTCTAAATATACAGAGAGGAAGAGAGACGTGTACCTTGCAGGCACGTCGACAGTCGTACGTATTGATTTAGTCGGATCTGTATGCGTACAAGGAGGAGACGCTTTGTGCGGAGACACCGCTCGATAACCACCCCTTTACGCTGGCTTTGGCCTTTGCCAGCCGACTTACATTTCCCTGCTTGTTATAGACACCGACTTGGTCAAATTGTCCTTCCTGTTACGATGTAAACAATTAGATGCATGCTATTCTTCTTTTATTCAATTTGTAGAATGACTCATTCGCAGAATTTTATTTATCGCTTTCAATAGTTTACTTATTATTCACAAAATTCTACTCACTACTCACAAAATTCTACTCACTACTCACAGAATTCTACTCGCTACTCACTAAATTCTTACTCATCGTGTTCTGCTTACCACTCACAAGTTCTACTCGTTACTTTCAGCATTCCATTCGCTACTCATAAAATTCTACTTACCACTCACAAAGTCTACTCGGTACTCTCAATATTCTACTCGCTACTCTCAGCATTCTATTCCCTGCTCTTAGCAGTCTAATCAATACTCATATCTTCCACGCCATTTACAACACTCTACTCACTGCTCTTAACGTTTTACTTATTACTCTGACTTTTACTCATCGTTCTGACAATTCTACTCATCATGCTCAGAGTTACGACTACTCTCAGTACCAAACTTGCTATTTTCAGCTAGCTGCAATTTCTCGAAGTACATACAGTTCTGAATTTTCGAAAACAATTTCAATTTATGATGTAGTGTTTCAAACCTCTACTCACTACTCACAACATCCAGAAGCATTACTCATGCAAAGAAGGAAAGTACATACAGTTTTGAATTTTTGAAAACAATTTTAATTTATGACCCAGAGCTTCAAATCTCTACTCCCACCTAAGAATCATCCACCCGAAAAAGGCTACTCGTTCGATCATCTAACAATCGTGGCAGAGTAGATCGAAAATAGGTCTCGGTATGGAGGGTAAACAGACACGGGCCAGGAGCTTTCAACGATTCGAACACGTAGAAAGCCGTTCGAACTTGCAACGAGGTTGGTAAAGCCCGGCCAGCTGTGGCCCAGCTTGCTTGCTTGCTTGCATCGGGTCGATCAATAAACGTGGACGACGGTAGAGCAGTTGGCCGAGCGCTAGGCGTCGCGACGCCTCCTGGTCCCGGTCTAAATTTCGGCCGCTGCACCGGTGCCACTGTGTCGCCAGGCTTGCTGCTTTTGCTTTGCCCGATCCTCTTTCCCTTTCTGGCACGCCGTTCAACACGGACGCGCTTTCGTTCCTGGACGCGTCGCGACGCCACGCTCGACCGACTTTGCGTCGCATACTCCAGTCCTGAACTCCTGGCCACGAATACGGCCTTAATTGCAATTTTACACCGATATCGGTTTTGTAGGTTAGACAACCTTTTCGAAATACTGGAAATTATTTCAACAAATGATTCACAAAAATCAGGGATACTGCATCGTTATCTTTTATATGAATTTTGTATGACACACAGTTTTCGGAGAATTTGAAAATGATCTGATTGGTATCCCCTTGATACGTTGCTTTTTGTAAATATTTCACACGAAGAGGGGAGAATTGGAGGATGCAAATGTGCCGTGCAGCTGCGACATTCCCGACCTAGGCCCTAATTTTACGGGGGCACAAGGTCTGGATCAGTCGGAGATACCCCTAAGACTGAGCTCGCTTATGGGGTCTAGTTCACCCTACGTTTGTAAAATTGAATACTGTGAAGAAAATTATTTGATGGAATGTAGGAGTCAGTGTTTGAAGGGTGAGGTCATTTAAATCTCCAAGTTCATAAATCTCTATATCCCTGAATTCGTATACAAAGTCCTGTATATTCAAAGTCCTATGTGGTCAAATCTCTATGATCTCATATAACTATATCTTAAAATTCCTATATTTCCAAATTTCTATATTTGTATATTATTAGTGCAAATCCCTATATTACCAAATTCTTATATGCTATAATCTGTATATCCCGAACCTCTAATTCCCCAAAACCCTATGTCCCCAAAACTCATGGCCTCAAAAATTTTTGTCCCCAAAACCCGATGTCCCCAAGTACACTACATTACCAAATACTTATACTCTGAAATTTCTATGTCCCCAATACTCCAAATCCCCAAACGACTATATCCCCAAATTCCCATGTTCCGAAATTCTAATATCCCCAAATTCCTATGCCACAAAATTCCTATATCCCCAAATTCCCTAGCCCCGAAATTCCTACGTCCCCAAATTCCCATGTCCCGAAATTCTAATATCCCCAAATTCCTACGTCCCAAAATTCCTATATCCCAAAATTCCCTAGCCCCAAAATTCCTACGACCCGAAATTTCTATATCCTCAAATTCCTACGTCTCAAAATTCCCTAACCCCAAAATTTCTACGCCCCCAAATCCCTATGTTCCGAAATCGCTTTATCCCCGAATACCTACACCCTGAAATCTCTACGTCCCTAAATCCCTATATCCGCGAATTCCCACTTTTGCAAATCTCTGTTGTCCCCAAACTCCCATATCCACAATCTCTAAGTTTCGAAATCCTTATAATCGTGATGCGACGTTAACCATCCAGCAATTGGGAATTCGAAAACTGGCAGCACACACAGGGGGTTAACATTGACCGAGGACCCACTGGAGCGAGCGTCGACGCCACTGCGAGGGCGAGCGGCAACGTTGGCCTGGCGTTAACTGATTGGTCGAGAGGGAGAGTAACTCGGGGTGGGGGGTTGGCGAGCAAGTGGCGCGGGACGAGAGAGGGAACAAGGAAAGCTCTATCGATCGTTAAAGTCTGTAGGCCGTCTGCCTCTGGACGAGATCATAATACCCCAGAAAGGGGGGAACACTGCATAAATCAACGAAACTGACGTGTTCACGAATTAATACACCGCGTTCTTATGGATCCGTAAATATACCTTCAAGGTTATTGATCTATGAGCAATCATCGAAACGATGACGTTCTGTAGAGGGTTGAGCCGTGAACTCGTTCGTTCGCCGAGTTGAAGGACGATCGTGGCGCCTGCTTAGTTCCTTCGATCCAGCTTTTGACTAATAGGAAGACCCTCCTCTTCCTTCTTAATGCCGCGCTGGAAAGGTCAGCACTCGATGTTGCGTCGCCCGTTGTCGCCATTGTAGGGGGACTACTGAACTTGGGGCGGTGATGGATCGCTCGGCTAATTTTGGGGCGGATGAGGTTATGGTGGTCGATTAGTATTTAAACCTCGGGACGTTTCGGACGTCATATTTTAATATTACAAACTTTTACGATTGACCCACAAAAAGTAGCCAATTTATGTAACAGTTGCAATATTTTACTACTAGATTCCCGGTTGGAAACTACTTTTAATAAGTACGTTACTAGAAGTTTACGTCGGTAAGATTGCGTGCGCAGTATACCTATGCTGCAAACCTGAACTGGAACAATTTGGTCAAACAAGTTTACTTTTTGTGTTGGCAATATTATTACAAGGTTTTCAAATTATATTTCAGTTCATAAATACATACAGAAATATGTGTTCTATAATTTCAAAAAATTGACTACTTTTTTTGATGTGATTGGTGCGCAGTTGCCTCGTACACCGAACCGACTATGCTACAAACCTGAACTGGAACAATTTGACCAAACATAAGTTAACTTTGTGTTGGCAATATTATTACAAGATTTACCAACCCTATATAAATTCATAAATGCAAATCAAAATACATACAGTAATATGTTTTGTAATTTTTAATTATTAACTGGAGTTTTTAATTTCGTACACCTAAAGCTGACGACAGCGGAACGGCAAGATATTAGGGAAAGGTCACGAACCACGATCGATTGCGTATTTTTAAATGCTTTCGTAGGTTCCCAAAAGGCAACCGTGAGTGCACTTACTTGAGACGCCAATGGGCGATCATTATGAATTGTTCAGCGACCTGTGAACAACACTTTTATTTCTGGCTTGTTTAGGAATAATCGGTTTGCATAGGTGTCGAGGGATGACGTCAACCGTGTGATGACGGTGCATCATATTATACGTTCAATGTAGCTGCTTATTTCTCTGTTCATTCAATTGATAATCACATCCTGTCTTTATTGATAAAAATGTTGTTTACACTGTAAGAACGTTGCTCCGTTGTATTTGTATACTCAATAAATAAATGGAAATGTTGAATGTGTTCTTAATTTAATCTGTTCAATTTCTTTAATTCATTTTTAAGTTCATCCTAATAACTCATTGATATGTAAATAATAATTGTGTTTTTAACCTAAGAACAATTTTAATCGAATGTAATGTTGACTAAGTTAAATACAATTTTATTGATAAAAACTTTCTTAATAAGCTGTATTTAATTTGACGTTAAACCTAAGCCACATGTAGACTTCGTTCGAATATTTACATAACTCTAGTCTACATCAGACCTAACTTAACTGATGTGAACTGTTCAAAATAAGTTTAAAAAATTGTTGATGTTATTTATTTTCAAACATAGTTATAATTGACTATGCAAACGTTGCATTACAAGGAATTAAATAACTCGAGTTCGTTGGAATTCGACGAGATTTTACGAGAACGTTCGTTCGCCGCTCGTGTTATCGACCGACTGATAAGAACAGTCACAGTGATAACATGTCAATGTCACGGCTGTGCGGATTTATCAGACCGTGCACTCTGTAATTATGTTCACGTTTGCTCCAGAATCGTTAATTACTGTTTCAACATCATCAGCTCTTCGTATAACCTAACCAAACACTCCAGTTAGACCACCCTTTTCCTTTCTTTATTTTCGAGCGTGGAGTAGGTTTAAGAGACGTTCTTAAAGCTGTTATTGCAGCCAGGCAAGGGTACTAGAAATCCTCGAAGGGGCTTCGTTCGTCCAAACCTAATTATTTCTCGTCTCGCTTCTTCACCTTTGCGTAACTGTTCGCGAAACCGCGCCGCTTGCAGAAACAGTACAACTACCTTATACGGTAAGGGGATTGATCGATGCCGGTTAAAGCTTTTATGTAAAACATAGATAATCCCGCCAGCACGATCATCAAACACCGCATTCTAAATCTCGTGCCATTTCAAGAACACAAAGAAGTTCCCAAACATGCTCGTCCCCTTCGAAACCCAAAATACGCCACCAACTGACCTCACCCTACCGTGTCACCTCCCGGATCGATAATCATCGATTCGCCTAACCCACCAAACGAACTTCGTAGCGGAATTCAACGACCAATACGTGCGCTCTGCAGTTTTCTGGAGTTTCATACACCGAAATCGTTTTCCTTTAATTTTGGGAGTCTTATGAATAGGTCAAGGTCGTGTAACCTTAAGTTCTACAATCTTGAAAATTTTATGATATTGAGGTCTAAATATCCGAAAGAAATCCAAAGTGTAAAAATGCTTCAAGGTTCACAAATATAAAGGTTCAAAAGTTAGTTTCAAGGACCGAAAGTACCAAAGTCTGAATATTTCAAAGTCCTATGTCCCAATATGTGTCTATGCCTACACATTCCAATGTCACGTTGCAATGTCCCAAATATCCTTACATTCTAGAATCTCTATGTCCCAAAATCCCTACATCTCAGAATCTCCACGTTCCTGAAACTGTATGTCTTAAAACCCCTATGTCCCAACATCCCTATGTCTCCACATACTAACGTCCCAAAAATCCAGTGTCCTCGAATTTCTATGTCCCAAAATCCCAGAATCTGGATGTTGGAGAGTCCTTACGTCTGAAAATCCCTATGTCCCAAAATCCATATGCCTCCACATCCTAATGGCTCCACGTTGCAATGTTCCTAAAACCTCACGTTCTAAAATCTGTATGTCCCAAAATCTCTACATCCCAGAATCCATACGTTCCACAATCGCTATGTCCCAAAATTCATATGTACGAAACTCTCGACGTTCCAAAACCCCTATGACCCAGAATCTCTACGTTCAAAAATCTCTACATTTCAGAATCCGTGCGCGTCAAAAACCCTGTGTCTGGAAACTCTACGTCCCAGTATCCCTACGTCCCAGTACCCATACGTTTCAGTATCACTATGTCGTAGTATCCCTACGTCCCAAAACCCCTACATCCCGGTATCCCTACGTCCCAGTATGCCTACGTCCCAGTATGCCTACGTCCCAGTATCCCTATGTCCCAGTATCCCTACGTCCCAGTATCTCTACGTCTCAGTACCCATACGTTCCAGTATCCCTACGTCCCAGTACCCATACGTCCTAGTATCCCTATGTCCCAATATCCCTACACCCCAGTATCCCTACGTCCCAGTACCCATACGTCCTAGTATCCCTATGTCCCAATATCGCTATGCCCCAGTATCCCTATGTCCTAATGTCCCTACGTTCCAAAATTCCTACGTTTCATTTCCACGTCCCTACACCCTACATCCCCATCCTAATTCCCAAAATTCCACGCGCCCCGAAGTTCCTACATCTCAACATTCCCTGAAAGTCCATAAGTCGTAGAGTTAAGTCGCACATGTAAGATACGAATACTTGAAGAGCGAAGCATAAATTAGTCGTTCGGCGTTATCAGGGCGGTCGGTTGTTAGCCCGTGGAAAAGGGTGTCAGTAACGGGGGCGAGGGGTACTTGGACGAGTATCCGTGGAGGCAGCGCACGGTGGCCGTGTGTGTCAGCCGTGACATTGACCCTGGCATTGATCCCGCGACACCGCACAGCCTCGTGTGCAGGCCGTGCCGCGTGCGGTGCGTACGCAGTTGCGGTCCCGTTTCAAGCGGAGGCCCAGCCGGCGAGATCGGGTGACGAGGGACGCGCGAGAGCACAGCCTCGTCTCTCGGCTCTAGCGGGGAGGGAGGCGTGGGGTAGAGGGGAGCTCCGGCGACCTTGGAGCGACCCCAACCAAGGTCGCAGACGCAGACGCCCCTTCCTTCTCGCGTTCCTCGATTTCCCTCCACTGCCCTCGCTGGAAGACCGCGCCCTCACCTCCTCCTTCGTGTGGCTATGACTCCCTCCCCCACTGTTCGGTACACCCGTGGATTCCACGGGTCCCTGCCATCGAGTTTGGCTCTTCCTTATCGTTCGCGACTTCACCAACACATCCTTGTTCGACTCCCTGCCCAATCCTGGCCTGGGTCGTTTGGACGGTTGCCGGGGATTCTAGGTCTCCGAGACTAGTCTCGAGAATGGTTTAAAGAACCGAGAGGGTGTTAAGGTGTTCCTGCTGTGACATTTAACGCTTGGACTGTCACGATGCTTTTCTGCTTTTAACAGGAATCGTGCCCCGAGGCTTTTAAGGATCGGACTGTATCGCACCCATATCGTGCGTAGGGAAAATAAATATTGTTTACCCTATTAGGACGAATAATGGATGTCAATGTTAGGGACGATGCTCACCTGATCACCCCAGGGGATATCTACACTTCGCCGTAAGAAATTCACGGTTAGGGTTTGTCAGGTGTGAGTCAAGGGTTAAGCTCTTTGTACAGGTAATTTTGTCTCTCGTTCTCCGTTTGCTAGCTTAATTGAAGGCGTGTCTCTGATGACAGCTATGGGACAGCCCCGTTGCATGGAAGATGTTAATCTCTTAATGCGCGCATAAATATTCTGCGTTCTGTTTGTCATAATCAACTAGTGCATAGCTGCGAATCGTCTGAGTCACAAAATGAGTCAGACTTTCTGAAACATCGCGACTCCTATTTGTTCGGGTGCAGAAATTGTCGCCAAACTTCCTGAAGAGTATTTTCGGGTCTCTGTAATTTCAAGTAAATCTGTTCAATAATCGATGAAGCTGAAGCTGGCAAGATTTATCACCCGGTTCTGACGGAGGTCGTTAATCAAGGAACGGTTTGTGGACTCAGCGTAGCTGTTTTACCTCAAGATGCAGCTTATTCGTAAAAATAACGCACCCTCGAGCGTTCGCGGCGTATTTTTAGGCGGCGTTCTTACGAAAAATCCGGTTATTTGTATCTTTCTCGGGCAAAGAAACGCGCTCTCTATCCGTTCCTCATCGTCCGGGCCGTATTTGTTTCTCGTTCTTTCTCCAGCTGCCCGGTTGTCACGCCTCGCGTTCTTTCTCTTCGTGGCTTTTTGCGTCGCGCCACGTTTCCCTTTGCCATCAACCGCATAGCTGAAACACTTCGCATCGCGAACGATATTTCACTCGGCCAAAAGAAACCTCCTGAACTTTGCCACCATGCTACTGACACGCGGTGTTGTTATGCATTTTACGATTTCTTCTTTCTCTCTCGGGCTTTGATTCGCCACCACCGTGTGCTAGTGACATTCTCGAAATGTTTATGACGATGATTTCGGACGAAAAACAACCTTGAGGGTTTTGTACTTTCAAATTGGTTACATGGTTTCGGCTGTTTCGTATTTTAGGGATTTGTTTGATGAGCCACTCTTTAGAAATTGAATTTAACAGCAAGTCTAAATGTGGCATGCTCTTGGCTATTTCGCGTGCTAAGACGTCTCTAATAAGAAGAATCAATAACAGCAGACAGACCATTAGAACGGGGTCATAGGGCGGTAAACCTCTAGTTGTCACCTTAGCCTTTCAAAGTCAGCACTATCATATTTTCACATGTAATTAAAACCATGTCTTAAATACAAAAGTTCAACATGCATGTAATAAGAACTATGTTCAAACTATGTCCATAAAGATACTTTAAACGTAGGATTTATGTTATGAAGTGAAGCGTCTTTCCTGAATGTAGGGCAGTTCTCAGACCCCTTCGTGCCCTGCCGCCATGTCCCGCCAAGAAGGGAACAAAGTTAGCGACGACAATACAGCTCTCTAACTTCCGCCAGCCGTCCTCCGGGACGTCAAGGTCACCTTAAAGCCTTCAACGAACGAGCTCGTCGCGAGTTGGAAGCCACGATTTCGCGGTTTATTGGCAACGTTGCCCCGTTAGTCTCGTTGAACCCGATACATACGTGTCCCTAGGCGGCGTAAGCAACACAGAGAGTCGCCGGCACGCTTTTATTCGCGGTCGTGTTTATTCGAGGCGGGGTCGTTGGATCGGTCGAAGGACGGCCGAGGAATCGTCTGAGGCACGCATCAGAAAACCAGACCGTTTCTGATGATTTATGTAAACAAGGTTGAGAACCTCGCGGGAGGTCCGACGCGCGTGGGCCGATTCGACGACGCTCGAACCGTCGGCTAACAACCCCGTCTCCACTTAAGGACTTCCACCCTGTCCCACCTCCTTACGCCATATCTAACCACCTACACCACCTGCCAGTCTACTTCTTACGGTACTCAGTCTGGAATTTTATCGGTCCTTAGCCTCGTCGGGGTTCAGAAGAGAAAGAAGCTAGGATTATTGGAAGAACCCTTTCGATGGAAGTCTGTTTTTCTTTGCGCCCCCTCGAGACCACTCTGTGATACCGCGTTGACATAGCACTATATTGAAATTTCTTATGATTGCATTTGATCAATATCAACAGTATCACCGTAATAATTTACAGGATTCTGCTTTTAGTATGATCAGCCTCTCCTGCAGGCCCTTAAGCCTCGTTCCCTACGGAATCAAATGAATTCATTGTCGATAAAACTGTGATGCTGTGTACTCCCTGTTTTGATAGACACCATTTTACTGCAATAATCCGAAGGACTTTCGAATATGAGTCCCTTAGGATAGTAGCATCCCTTTTCCTAAGGAACGTTTATTATTAACATGTATTAGCTATTTTTACAATGCCGAAGATTCTATTGTCAAGTACGGCAGGTGTCCAGACTTAGTTTCAGGGTTCCCTTCGGACTAGGTGGCATAACTTGGCATAACCGATGCTCGATAGAAAGTATGGCGGTTACGTCACCGTAGCTAATAAATCATGGCGACCGGCGAGACTCTCATCGAATCAAACTGCGTAGGACGATGGGAAAGCCGGTGTCTACGGGGTTATAGCGGCGATGTACGCACCGGGATTTCCCCTTTCGGCGTCTACGTGGCCTCGAGCCGGTATTCGGGGATGGTTCGAGTTGCTCGACAGGGTAGACACACCCGTTTCTATGACAACAGACGCGTAAAAACCCCATTGATACGAGGAGATCTACGGACAGGAACTTGCTCCTTCCTTCCACCGTTTCGAACATACGTTCCGCAGAAAAATGTCCTCTGTCTCTCTATTCCTGTATCCTCTTGTTCGCTACAGTGCGAATATCCTCAACCATTTCTGCCGCTGCGAAACACCGTGTAGTCTGGTAATCAGGATATCCGACTCTGTCGGAGGACGCGGTGGCAAATTCGACGGAGAGCTAATGTTTTATTCACCGAATGAAGGTTCCGGGTAAGGGACGTAATAGAATTGGAAATTTGGACATCGGGTTCATTCAGGACTCGGATCTTATCAGACGGTCCTCTGGAGAGAATGCTTCTGATTATATTTTGTCGGTTAATTTATTTGCTGATGACATCTCTTCGTTGGCGTGCAATCGAGAACGATGATGATTCGATCGACGGGGAACTCGACGTCCTTGCTCTCCTAAATTGACTCGGTGTAGATCGTTTACTGCAGCTCGTCAAGGAACGCACTTTACTCATTTAACAAGGTAGCAATATTACTTCCATTGGCTAAGTGGGGGGAATCTTGGTAGAATCTTGTCCTAGGGAGCATGGCTTTCTTAGGGAAAATGGCGATATAGGGATCCTAGAAGCCTTGGATAAGCATAGACTTTTCTAGAAACCACAAATAAGCTGAAAACCTGAGGGACTTAGAAACTATATAGAGGGAGACGCACAAGGTGCGTCATGATCTTTACAGACCTGGTATATCACGTGTTGCATTCTATGAACAACCTGAGACGCATAAGGTGCGTCATGATTCTCGCAGACCTGGTGTGCCATGTGTTGCATTTTATGAACAATCTGAGACGCACAAGGTGCATCGTGATTTTTACAGACCTGGTATATCACGTATTGCATTCTATGAACAACGTGAGACGCAGAAGGTGAATCTATATAGAGGAAGACATTGCCTAGGGAGCCTTAGTGTTCAACTTCCTATTGTCCCTAGGTCACTGTGATGGTTTCCGCCAGAAACCCTAGGTGTCACAGTACTTCCCGGAAATCTTATAGAAACCTTATGAGTTCTAAAGGTCCAAGATATTGGAATTTCCTAAAGTCCCTACCTTGCACTAGGGAGCCTTAGTGTCCAACTTCCCCGTTGTCCCTAGATCACTGTGATGGTTTCCACCAGAAACCCTAGGTGTCATAGTACTTCCCGGAAACCTTATAGGAACCTTATGAGTTCTAAAGATCCAAGATTTCCTAAAGTCCCTAACTATTCAAATGTGAGTCCTAAATACTTGAATGTGGCTATAGGGAATCGGACATAATTTTTCCTGCGAGGTTCGAACGTGGCGAAGTGTTTACATGAAAAATGTTGATACAAGGAAAAAGTTTCACCAGGAATTAAATTATGCGCATTGGTCTCGGTTGTACGCCTCGGCGTGGACGTTTTTGCGGCACGGCATAGAAATTCAGCGAGAGCTGGTAAGGCGGACGACAATCGTTCCGCCATCTGCGTATACTTGACTTTCGCTTCGGGGCGTATTTTTAGTGCGACCGATTTCCGCGAATGGCGTGCATCACCTGACGCGTATTTTCGTGCGCGGTGACATTGCGTCGTTTTTAGCACGAGGACGTTATACCCTGACAAGCCGGTTGAGACGACGGCCACGACGGCAACAAGCGTTTATAGGTCCTGCTGATGGCAGAAAATTGTCCGCTTCGATAATTTAATGGTAGCCCGAGACGTTGCAAAAAGAAACGATCGGACAATAAGCATCTTGGGCGATGTTGATCCTCACGGACCTAATCTCTAAATTGTTACGTTGCACGACAAAGAATCTGCGGAGGTTATGGCGGATCATACGTTATAGTATTCTAGGATCAGTATTTTTTACTTTTGCACGTTTTGATTATCGCGCTCAGTCGGTTCGGTGCGATTTTCCGTGGCCGAACAGATTAAATTTCTATTGTTAATCTTGACGGGGACCTGCACGCTGTAATTTCCGAGATGACCCCGAGATAGAGGTAATAGAATAATTAGCAAGGTGTAATGTCAGCTTGTGGCCCGATGCCGAAGAGCATTCCATGCTTCACAGTTTCAGAGAATTCCAAGGGAATTATGTGAAACGGCATCGTCGCGCGTGAAATATAAACGGACGATGATATTTAGAATATTTCTCGAAGTTTCAAACCATTATCGTAACTTATGGTTGATTCAAGTTCAGCTTATCCGAAGGAACGCAGCTGCTTCAACCGGATGGAATTCATCTAGGGACTTTTATGGCGCGATAACAAAGAACTTACTAAAAAATTCATATGTTATCTCATTCCTTTGGGCGCAAATTTTATGTGGAATAAACGAATTGTTCAGATGTTTCTGGGAAGAATACCTATCTAGTTACTTTCGCCATATGTCCCTATCATTTTATTCTGATCACCAATGTACTCTTCCATAATTCGCCACTAACTCGCTACAATTCTCAGATTTCAGATATCCTACAAAAAGTCCCTAGCATACATTAAATTTTTTCCAACATTGACGATGGAAGCTGGTTTGATAAATGTGTCTCTACTATTAAGAGGGTGCCATTAACCTACCAATCGTGACATCAACCAATACGGACAACAAATAAATTCCCTAGGACAAGAAACACGGTGGCAATTGATATTTTTAAGCGTAAACGTTCATTGTTTGCGCACATTTGTTACGATCGTGTCATGTCTCGTTGATTTAACGACGAGAGGCCGGCCAGGCTGCTTGAAGGCGTACCAATCGAGCGGATTTATAAAACACGCCCACGAATGCACGCGCGGTCTGTTTATGTCGGTGCAATGTCTCAGCAAGGTCACACATGATCGTTCGCTCGTAAATGCTTTCAGCATAGCCACCTATAGGCGTGCATCGCGGCAGAGATAAATATCGTTGCACGAGCAGCTCGTTCAGTCGGCATCGATCACGAGGATCGATGATTTAATTGGACCTAGGGACATTTCGCGCTGGTTGGCAACGTGTCCGCGTTGCCTCCACGACCAATCCGATCGCCTCTCACGTTTGATAATTTTCTCGTTTGAAATAAAAAATTCGCAATAAAGATTACCTAGGATAAGTCTAAGCAATATTCAATTATCAAAATTATCCATTAAAGTTTCCAAGCTGCGAGTCCATAATCGAACGGATCGCATTAGCACAACTTTCCATGAATAAAATTCCCTATGCGACCAATATAGTAATTTATTCTATTACCCAGTCAAGTAGGGTCATTTACCAACGGAGGGTATCCATTAATATCTCGAAGTACCTTATACGATCGAATGCAACGTATTACCATAATTTTCCCGTCGACGAAATTCCCTAGAAAAGCAATCCCCGGTTCTGCTCATTAGCAGAAACGAGCGAACGTCCCGGTCGTCGAATAACTCTATCCACGGCTGATAAAAGGATCCGTTTATGTGGCTGTTGCGTTTCACGTCGGGACGCATCCTCCATTCCGCTCGTGTGTATTCGAGGTTAGGTTGTAGGTGCACGGTGTACACACGCGATACAGGTAATGGTCGAGCACACGGTGCTTTGCCGAGGATCGTAAAGTGGGAGCAAGAGCACCAGGGTTCAAGAACACCCGCTACCACTCCTTGATCAATACCAGCGGGATATTCTACGTCCTACCGCGACGTTCGAAACGCACTGCGGTACACGCACGCAGCACGACGCTCGGCGTCACTGCAAACACCCTGTGTGTATCCTGCGCGGTGTAGTGGCTGGCCGTGAAACACGACCGTGTAAAAGAGCCACCTTCTCGAATTAATTCGTACCACGACCAACGATCTTTTACCCTCTGCGCTTATTTGCGACTCGGACATGAGTAATGTGAATACTGCGCCTCGGGCGAACGAGCCCTCTTTTTCGTCTTTGGTGTTATTGATTGAAGTTGCCACTTCTTGGAAACCTACTGCTACTTTACCTGCTGTTTATTATACCTAGGCTGTATTGTCTACTGTAATTTAGTAACTTGTACCTAGTAACAATATGACCCTGATAGTTTCTGCTGTAATATTATAATAATGCAGCAATACCGTAACACAATTCCCATACCTACGGAAAATGGCGACGGAGAAAAAGGAAATTATCGAACATGTAATCTAGTATACATTTAGCATGGTATACTATACTAATGTACTATAAAATACACATAAGTTACACCAATGTTACTAGTATAACAAACTAGTACCATAATAGAGTCTATACAATGAGTATACTATAGATTGAAAATTGTTGAGAGTGTTCTAGAGTTTAACACGTGACTGGTCCAATCAAAATGGCTCCGCTTAACGATTGTATTTGCCCAATGGCAACCGACGATCAAAACTGACCCGATCGTTATCCATGCAACGGTTACATCATCGATCCACGAAATAAGACGGGACAGAATTTGCGTTGCAAATCCAACGTTATTGGAGAAAAGCGGCGATGTTTCGCCGATTCGGCTGCGCCGTATCGCGTGCAGTTTGGCGAAAGAGAAACCGGAATAACGTATCGTGTCGTAGAATTCTAAGCAGGCCTGGTGGTCGGTTCGCGCAAGAAAACAGGTTCCTTTTGGCGAATTTCGACCGCCTCTTTTACCCTCTTCTCTTTTTCTTCGTCTTGGGATTCTTAGGCTTGTTGATAACTCCTCTCGTGCACGTGGTGTTTCCCGCTCGTTTGCGGGCGATTTTTTACGAAATCATTAACAGCAGGAAAGAAGAAAGAGGAAACACAAAAGAGTCGATTTCTTCGATTTTCGTCGAACAGACCGACTTATTTATAGAGACGCTGAAGGATGTGGAGGACCTCGAAGAAAGAGCGTGAAAAACAGTAACTAAGCGGTCGGAGAGAGAGGGGAGCGAGAGAGAGGGAGAGAGTGAAAGAAGAGGGAAAGAAGAGAAAAGGGGGCAATATGTGCAACTGCAGTCCAAGGCCAAGCGATCGTGACTGGTTTAATGGCATTCGAGTGAGTCCCAGCCTCTCGAGTGCAATTATAATACGCTCAGGGAATGTGCATCTACCTTTGGTCCTCTGACGTACCCGCTCTCTTTCCCTTTCTAAAACTTCCTCTTTCTCTTTCTACACTATGCTCTGTTTACGATAACAATTCACACTTTTAGAACACGATTTCAAATGTAAGTAGGAGGATTTGGATGATAGCAAGTTTTACGATTATAGTCCTAAAGTATCCTCCTTTGGTACTTTTCACATATCCTTTTCTAGATCTTGCTCAGTTATCTGACCATTCTGGGACAAAATTTAGGTGGAGTTACCTTAAGTCAAGTTACATTATGTTGCAAGTTATGGAAATTCTTAGAGTACATTCAAGTCTTTCGACATGAACTTATCTTTTTTCTTTTGGACCTTGTAGTGACAAATCATTGAAGTTATTAAAATTAAATGTAGTATAAAATCTAGGTGTTAGGTCATTTAGCATAAAATCTAGTGCTAGGTCATTTATCATAAAATCTGTTAGGCTTCGAGAACACTCCTGAAAGAACACGTCCGCCTATATCAGATATCAAACTGAAAACAACAAGTAGCGTTATACGTTGAGAAACACCGAAAATAACCCCAGAATCGCTTCATCATCTTTCGAGAGCGATCGTCGAATCTTCATCAGAAAGATCCACGATTGCTGTCATTCTTTTGCGACGATTTTTTCCTACGCAGCACCGAAATAACCGCGCGACGAGTGTTATTCTCGGCGGTCGAGGCGATTTTATTTCACGTCAGCCCGCATGATAGCAATAAATTAAGTAAATTTGTCCGAACTCGATTGTCAGGATCAGCTTCTCCAGCAAGGTCCTCCAACCATCGAATGGAAAATCTTCGAAAGCGTAGCGTCCTACCACGTGTCTGTGGTTTTCCTAGTTTCCTTGGCCACATGATCCGATGCAGTTAACCTTTTAAGTAGAAACGTCCGCGTTTCTGATTCGCTGTTCGATTGCAAGCGTAGATTGCGACATGCGGCACTGTACAACTCGGTCAAAAACACGAGATAATAATCTATGGTAACGTTATAACAATTGTAAAATAACTATAATCGATTGTGATTGAGTGTTAAGACGCACAAGGTGCGTCGTGATCTTTACAGACCCGGTATATCACGTGTTGCATTTTATGAACAACCTGAGACGCACAAGGTGTGTCATGATCTTCGCAGACCTGGTGTGCCATGTGTTGCATTCTACGAACAGCCTAAGACGCACAAGGTGCGTCATACAGGTACGCAGTCTGTAGCTATGACGTATATAGGATTGAAAGGACGAACGAAAGTCAAAACAACCTATTGCCATCGATAAGCAGTCGTCAATAAATGCATGAGCGATCGACTTATGCAACAGGAGCTGATATAATCGTTTCCTGGAAGCGGCAACGAGGAACGGAATTCGACGAGGATAATTCAGAAGGAACAACGACGGTCAAATTAACCCAGTCAGGGTCACTTTCGTTTTTTTTTTTTTGTGAAACAGGTGGACGGTAGGCAGCGTGTGTGTCCAAGGTCATGTAATAGGCTAAGTCGGAGGTTAGACGTAGCTTGTTGCAAGTGTTTTCGATCGTCGTGTTGCTCCTTTTATCCGGGGCACCTGTGCCCGCTGCTAGACCAGATATCCGGCACACCTTGTTCCAACTTTTTTGTCGTCTATTTCTGCCCGTCGTCCTTCGTCCGGGGTACTAAATTTGAATTTTTCTCCTGCGTGTTCATGACGCCGCTGATTGTATGCAGATGACGGCACACGAGAGGAGGCGCAGTTACAAACGGAACGAAATCGATGTCTGGCACTTGTTGCGGCAATATTTGGCCGTTTGGCGCGAATAGGTCGAATAATTGGGTCACGTGGACGATTGACGGGATCACGGTGGAGAAAGAACGAGGAAATTAATTCACAATGGAGGGAAGCCCTTCAGCCAGGGCTGGAGCAATGTGATAAACGAGGCTCGAGATTCTGAAGTAGTTTCTTTCATACCGAAGACTTCCGTTCTATGCGCGGAATGCGAGTATAGTAACCCAGTGACATGTAAGGAATCCTAACGAACCGATGCCCTTACTTCCTACACTACGATGAATCAGTGCTGCCACGTGGTGACGATGCGCATTAATTCGTTAGTTGTTCAACCTCCATTTGTTTTTACTTCGCATACCTCCACTCTGGCTTTGACAGAATCAAATTTCTACCATATCTCAGCTAGTTATTCGGATATTAACATTCTTTATAACAGTAGCAAATCATGCAAGGTTCAGTTGGTATTTTTATGTATCTTATAAAAGATACCCTATCCCGAAACAGTCCAACCACATATGCTGGTACAAAACAGGAATAATGATTCAGGCATGCGACCAGGCCAAAGAGGTCATCTTTTGGAAAAAAGAACATCGCATAACATGGTCCAACAGTTGATGCAATGGTTAAACGTAACAACATCGGCCTGGCCAACCACCATGTGTCCCCTGGCGCCAAGACGTATTGTTGATCCCAGGGACGCGAACAGAATCTGGTGACCGGGTGTCCCATGTAAATACGCAAAACCCTTTCCCTCTTCGTTCCTCTCCGGGGTCCACACTACAAGAAGCAGGTAAATCGTTTCCTGCCGTCCAGTTTTATAATGCACGCCTCGAGGAGGAGATCCGAGAGAACGTAGTAGAGCAGTTTCGTTTCTCGGGTCTGAGCCGAGTGGTCGGGACAAAGAGGACCGATGCGAATCGACGAAGAAAGAGAAGAATAGAGCAGGAACGCGAGCAGAAAGCGAGAGGGGAGGGAGCGAGGAGAGAGGAGAGGTAAAGGAGGGATCACGAAGATGCATACGAGTGAGGACGAGCGTGTGGGGGACCGGGAGGATGAAGGGAGAGCGTATAACGTCGTCCTTAGCTCTCGGACGGACCGACCTTGAGACGCAGCGACGCTCAATGCGAATATAACGTCGCCTCCTGCACCGGAAACTGCAATTCTGCGAAGCTAGGCCTCCTCGGGAAAGGCGATCCTAAGCTGATTTTGTTATGCATCATACGGGTCGATCGTGACCTGGGCAGCTGCTACGTGCGCCAATGTGGAGGTGCTTCGATTTTAAACTTCCTCCACTTTTTAAACTTTGACATCAACTTCTCAAATATTCAAATTTTCAATTGAATGTTATATTTGGAATTTTTGTAGGGAAGTATTTAACGCACCTTCCGTTATATTCGAAGATCATTTCTCGATCCATGCGGCGCATGCGCACCAATCCTCCTATTCCTAATATCCTTACAGGAAGGTGTACGTTCGGGGGTTAAGGATGTTGATACAAGTCGAAAATTAAAAATAGGTCTGGGTCGATGCATCGGTACAGCGATCGACTGGTGGCACTCGGCCAACCGCGATTACGAATCGAATCAACGCAATGGAGAGGTTATTGCTAACTCGGGTGTTGATACCTGGAACGTATTAACATTATAAACATATCTTATCTTCGTCTAGTTTTACCACTGCTTTTACTATGTTTAAACATCTCTTCCCTTTCATTTATCTTATGCAAAATTTTCAATTGGACCTCTTTGTAATATACCATTTCAGAATATACACAAGCTTGTATTTTGCTATTAAATTTACTTGCAAAATTCGTTATAGTTGTCACCAATTTGACAGTGGTCCGAGTTGATGTACGGTCAGTAGATCAAGACCGTTGTCTGATCAGTCCGAATCCACTCTGTAAAATGTAGTGCTGGACCTGAACATAAATAACAGATTCCGACTGAAATTCCAAATCCTTAGCAATTTGTTTAGAATTTGATCATTCACGAACCCCATCAGAACATTGAGACCTCCTCGTGTGTTCATCCCAGGGAATAGTTTCTGAGAGCGGGGTGCGCCAGAGACGGAATAATGGGGAGGTAAAAAAGAGGAGCAAAAAAACCTGTTTGCCGGTGCATTTCTTGAGACCAACCACGGCCGCGCTTCTTAGGGAGCTATTTTCGCCTAGCTGCCGGGTAAATTTAGTACGGCAGACCAGTTTCTCGGCATAGTACACGACTCGGCCGAGAGTCCGGTCGATTTCTCCTCTTTACGCCAAGCGAAACGACACGTCAGGATGGCCGAGCGGTCTAAGGCGCTGCGTTCAGGTCGCAGTCCACTCTGTGGGCGTGGGTTCGAATCCCACTTCTGACAAATTTTTTTTTCCTCAAATCGCCACCTTTTCCACCTTCCATTCGTCACGCTAATCCCTTCCTTATCTCGCGTCGATAAAAAGAATCACTTTTTCCAGCGGAGTGTACCTTGCTACTCGTCAATTAACCGAAGCAGGGATTACGTAACCCAAGATTGCTACGCAGAAACGAACGTTGCCCGTTCGTCCATTTGCTTCGAATACAGGACGTGGTTCAACGGTCCTGGAGAACTCACTAGACGGGTGAAATATTACCAGACACGAAATGGGTCTATCCAGGCATCGGCATAGCCCGATGCCGTGCCGTAAATTCCACAGGTTCGATGTTACGGCTTCACTGAGAGGATCCGACAAGTGCACCAGATTGCAGATCTACAGGATGATTCAGTGACACAAAGAAAAGATTGTCAAACATGACTCATTGGCTAGTCATTGGTCCACATTCTATCGGCTATAGAGGATTGATATCCTAGAGCCACTAGGGACAACTGCACTTGCACGGTCGAGTAAACAGCATGTACTCGGGCATTGATGGGCAGTCCGCCGACGCTAAACTTCCTTGGGGCCCATTAGACTTCCCTTGGAATCTTTAGGATTACCCAGGTCCTCCTAAACATTCTCTACGATCAGTAGGGTTCTACTTTTTTGTAGAACTCAGTTCATAATTTGTCATCCCCAGGTCCACTGATATACAGAAGTGCATACTCGGGACCACGGACGTGGGGAGGTGACTTCTGCTAATTCAATTGGAGCAAGAGGGCATACGTGGGACACGTGCTGAGCCCTATTTGCAGGAATTGGGGATAGAGACACTTATGGCGAGCCAAAGTGCGGCCGTCTAAGTTCTGCGTTTGACGGCACTTGCTTCGCGTCGTAACAAGCGAATCGCCCTGTATGTTCCGCGCATTCCTTCGCCATTTCTCGCCGGACTGTACTCTCGTACGTGGCTGGCTGAAGGATGAAGAGGAGTAACAGGAGGAAGAGAAGGAAGAGGCAGGCGGTGGTAACCTTGGTTAGAACGTAGACGAGAATAGGGGTAACGCAAGGCAGGCGAGAGGATAGGTGAAACCGGCGAGTTGCCGAGGTGAGCAGAGGACGGGAGTCACTTTTATGCAATACACACACGCGCGCGCTCGCGCACCTTGTCTTTCTCTTTCTCCGTGAACAATAACCTTAACGCGTGACGTATCGGGTCCACGTTTTTCTTCGCGTCGCGACACAGTTTTCCACGGAGCCGAACCGCAAGGTTTTTGGCCTGGTCCCG
Source organism: Megachile lagopoda (assembly GCA_036983795.1). Lineage (NCBI taxonomy): Eukaryota > Metazoa > Arthropoda > Insecta > Hymenoptera > Megachilidae > Megachile > Megachile lagopoda. The sequence goes on from CM072793.1 coordinate 5,400,481, forward strand.
CTGATCAGTCTTCACTTTTAATGCCATCTAGTGACATTGACTTTCGTTCTTAAGGTAGGTCAAATAGGTCTGTTAAAAGAGATATCATAGTGTCGAGAATCAAAAGTCATTTTGAGACAGTCAAATTCAAAAGTTGGAATACATAGTAACGCATGTTCTAGTGCGCTCACAAGCTCTAGGAACTCAGAGATCACTTTCCATTTTTAAGTGTGTGTAATTGTCAATATATGTTTGAATACTTTGTGCTTTTAGATTTCATTTTAGTATTGAGAGCTCGTCTCGTAGAATAACAAATTCTGTGATCATCGCAAGTATCAAGTTGCGTGAGAATAAAAGTGTTAGGATGTCGCGGCAGTAAAAGCCAGGGTTTTTAGTGTCACGAAAAGGTAGCCTAAATAACGGGTCCTCGGATGAAAGTTTGAAAGCCCGGTTGGTTGTCGGTTTGGCACACATACACACCATAAGGCGGTTGGATTCGCTTGGCTCCGTTCTCCCCCATGCTCAACCGCGTAACCTTGAGAATCGCTTGAACGACGGCCATCTTGGCGTGATGCACTTTTGTTTTTTGCTGGTCCAAGACTCCGCCGGTCTCGCCGCTGTCTCTCCCTCTCCTCCGCGCTTCTTTTCGCGTCCCGTCCGCTCTTTTTATCATCCTTCGCCTTCGGTTACCTCGCTCTTTCTCTATTCCTCTCGTTTCTGCTCGCACTCTAGTCCCTTCCCTCCCAAACCCTGAGAGCACCAACTGCTCTCCAGAGCGGTCGAACATCGCGGCAGGCAACTCGCGGCGCTGGTGTTCTCCATCCGTTCGTCCTACATGCCTCCTACCACAGATTGGCCGGGAGAATGCAAGCAACCTTCCACGGCTTCTCGCTCTCGTCGCGGCTGACGCTCGTTTACGGGCTTAACCGTGGCCACCAAATTTCCCCGGTAAATAACAATGCGTCCCCGTGACGAGATTGACACCGACGCGCCACGCTATGGGAAACGCAGCAACGTTTTTACCGAGACTGCTGCCACCATCCGCCACTGCTCCAGTGGCCCAATTTTCAAGGTAGCTCGGTCACGTGGGATGCGCTGTACCGGGAATCAACCAACACGTGTCGCACCTGGATCAGCATCCGAGAATTCTTAAACAGATTCCTTATTACGTTGCCAATTCTTCAGGAGCAAACATTTGGATCAAAGGACGCTCGGTCCTATTGTAAAGAGAACTATGAACACTTGCCAAAAGTGCTAAAAGTCGAGGGAAATAAGGGAGTCTAAGAGGATGGACACGAGGGACATTAGGAGACTGTGGTCATGCAGGGACCAGGGTCAGTAGGCCTGTTGGACGGACTGGTTGGACATGGCCATTAACGTTGCGATCACGTGACACTTGTTCTTGCATTATCTCATGGCATTGCAATCTTGTTAGAAACCTTAGGATCTCTTTTAGAGATTCTAGGGAATGTGTCATTTTTCTTAGGGACAGTCTCTGAAGATTCTAAAGGAGCTAACCGGAGCTTCATGGAAAGCATGTGGTCACTATCACAAAATCTCTAGAGACTCTAGGTTCTCCTGGAAGAGATGTGGTCTCTTTAGGCACCAGAGAAACCTAGCGTAGATTTCTCTACGGAATGTGACGATGCAGGGTCCACCCGAGAGCTACCTAGAGGCATCTCTCTAGAGACTTTAGAACACCTAGGTATAGTTTCTCTTATGGCAAATAATGACATAGGGTACATCTTAGAGGCCGGAGGAAACCTAGACACTAAGGAATCTACCGGATCCTTTTGTAGTCTTCCTTCCCTTCGGTCTCCGATAGTTGGTCCTCGGAGTAGTGGCAGTATAGAAGCCTCTATCCTAGTGACCCTAATGTGACCCTACCTTAGTTTAAAGTCCACAGTAGATCTGTTCCATGAATTGGTTAGACGTGATCATAAACTCTATACACGTATCACGTAATATGACGTCCTTGCATTTTTTGCAATGGCGCGCCAAAAATGTGCACGTAGAGATAAAAATGATAGAGCTCGGAATATAAACTTCTGGAGGTACTTCATGAAACATGGGACATGATTGTCACTCTCTATTGTCGTATGCAGCGATTGTCCAACTTTCAAACTTATTGGAAGGAAAGTTTCAGATAGGTCGTTTGTAGGACGTTCAATCCCGGCATTCCCCTTTGGAAAACGCTTCGAACGCAGGAAAGAACAATGTGCAACGAAACTCGTTACGTCTGTCGCGATATTCAGCCGTACTTCGGTAGCTTCGCTCGAGCTATTGAGTCACTCGCTATAAATTAATAAAGGCTCCGCTTGTTTTGACGGTGAGACGCAATGGCTATTGACCAGCAAAGCAATGAACTCTCAGGCGCGACGGTGTGTCGCAGAATTTCTGAAACCTTATCGCCGCCTTCACTTCGCGGACATTTTTCCCCGCGAATGGCGTCGTTTCACGCCTCTGTCGACACTTTTTTTCTGCCAACTCAGCTAATGAATACTATACGAAGATAAACTGATCCGACAGCTTTGTGTAACGCATTTGCATAAAATAGCTTGTGATCAAGTTTCGATCCATAATTTTTAGGTTAGAAATTGCGGAAACTTAAATTTTGAATGACCCTCAGATTCACGAAATTAGGTGACATTCTTCTAGTTTTCACAACGAACGGTAGTATGATATGGTGTCATGCAGAAACGACTATTAAAGTCATGACATGAAAACCAGTGTCATGGCAGTGCTTGCTTTCATGGTGGCCACAGCCATGATGTATGGTGTCATGGCGGTAAACGTGATACGGTGTCATGCAGACGCATCACTAGTACAGTCATGATATGAAAACAGTGTCATGGCAGTGTTTGTTTTCATAGTGACTATAAGCATAACGTATAGTGTCATGGCGGTAAAAGTAGTCATATGGTGACATGCAAACACATGACTGCTAATGTCATGAAATGAAAACCTGTGTCATGGCAGTGCCTGTTCTTATAGTGACCACAACCATGACGTATAACATCACTGATAAAGTCATGATATGAAAAACAGTGTCATGATAGTGCTGCTAGTTTCCATAGTGACCACAACCGTGATGTATAGTCTCATGGCGGTAAAGTGTCATGTATAGTGATGTATAGTGTCATGGCGGTAAAGTGTCATGTATAGTGATGTGCAGTGTCATGGCGGTAAAGTGTCATGTATAGTAATGTATAGTGTCATGGCAGTAAAGTGTCATGTATAGTGATGTACATTGTTATGGCGGTAGAGTGTCGTGTATAGTGTCATGGCGGTAAAGTGACACGTATAGTGATGTACAGTGTCATGGCGGTAAAGTGTCATGTATAGTAATGTATAGTGTCATGGCGGTAAAGTGTCATGTATAGTGATGTATAGTGTCATGGCAGTGCACATAGTTTTCATAATGGTGTTTGGTGTTCCGGTATATGGTGTCACGGCTCGTATTAAAATCGTGTGATGAAATTGGATGTTAGGACAATATAACTTCGGGTAAGAGTGTGCATTTATCGTTGGTTGCAAAGGTATGTTGAGTTAGAGAAAGAAAAAATGGAGGAAAGGCGAGAAAAGAGAAAAGGAGAGGGCAGGCAAGTGTAGCGTGGTATCGTCGGTCCTCAAATTCGTGCGCGGCTGGTGATAGGGCAGTGGCTCGCTGGTGGCGCCACTGTCGAGGACGGCGGCTACTGTAGGAAACAGTCGGCCGGCGCATAAACGGCGTCGGGCGCCGCAGTCGCGCGCTTGCACTCTCAGCGGTGAGCGGAGTTTGTAACGTGCGTAATAGCTCCCAAACGTCTTTTGGCCTGTTTCGTTTCGACCGTTCCGTATACGGTGGTGGCACGTTCAGTCCCGGTTTTGTGTCCCCGTCATCGATTCCCGTGCTCGTGTCTCGTGTCGGACAGAGAGAGAGATAGAGAGTATCATAAAACGAGTGTGTGAGTAAAATCGTACACGCGAGGAGAGTATCCAACGTCGCTCCCCTTTCACCGATACGCACGTCGGGTATCTGTGTGTGTCGTCGACGGAGCGAGAGAGAAAAAAAAAGAGAAAAAGCCAGGGAATCGACGAGAGGAGCAGACGAAAACGACGCGGACGCGGGTCGCCGTGGTTTCGCGAGGCGAGGCCGGAGCCGAACCGGTGTCGACGGCTCCGTTTTCGTGGTGCGTTTCGACAGACAACCGAAGTTTCCTATTGAATTAGCTAGTGACGTGTGCTACACGTGTAAAATACCCAGTGTGCAAGTGTTGCCCTTAAAGGGACCGCCCGCCAAGTTCGAAGGGACCGTGCGTCAGTAACGGAGCACCGACGGTTCACCGTGTAACACCTCGTTATGTGAGTACCTGACATTCATGGTATCTATAAGTTCCTCGCGAAATCCTGTAACCGGGTCTGCGGTGTTCTGTCGGTTGATGGGACACCGGGGTACAACTTTGTTTACATCTGTCGCGGGGCAAAGTGAGGTAGGTTCGTGAACGAATGTGCGCGCGAGGTCAGATCGGGGACCGGGAGAGTGGGTCGAGGATGTGTTGGTGCGACACCATACCCGCGCTCTCCACCACCATCGCTTTGAATTTATCCGGTGAACTCTGGCTCGCGCAGAGGTTCTTTCCGTCGCGAGTGTCGCAAGACGCGACACTGACACGCGCCTCGATCTTCTCTGTACGCTCAATGAAATCATAGTCGGCTCTTCGATTCACTTTCGATTCCTTCCGTAAATAGCCTGCCTGTGTGTGTGCGTGTGCGGACAGGATATCGAGCCTACTTCCTCGAAATACGAATGCCCCGCGTAACTATCCTCGAGCGTGCTCCGATTAACCTGTAACTATGACTACGTCCATGGGACACGCGGTGAATTCTTCTACCTTGCAGTGTGTCACGAATACGCGTACACGTGCTCATCACCGTACTCACAATTTACTGGGCCCGGACTTATCCATTTCAAATCTTTTATTCATTTTTTATACAATTTTTAGTACATTTTCATTACATATATATGGCGATATTGGAGATGTCCACGTGGACATTCATTTTTTGATCGAATAAATTGTCATAGGAACATTATCTTGTATATTATGCCTTTGTAGTTCTTTTTATTTAACATCATTAAAATAATTAGATGAATCTTTCTTTAAAAATGATCCTAAAGAGGTTAGCTTACTCAATTGTAATCACTAGATTGGAGGTTATATACTAACAATTATAAAAGTAGTTTATTTGAAACTCTGATTTTGACCCAAATAATTAGTACAAAATGGAGGACATGTTTACGCGCGTATCCGAAGTCGAGTGACCATTTTTGTTTTTTTTCCCAATGGTCAGTGGCTTCGTGTTTACATGCAGCCTAGTTGGAGAGTAAACATTTGTCGTATCAGGCTGGCCTTTGGTTTTTCACGATTATAGTTTTCACCTCGAAATCACGCTGTCCGAGAGAAAGAAATAACGGTGTATGCGTGGCTCGTCGTTGAAACTACGTGACACGGCTTCTCTTTCCTTCTTTCTCTTTCGCCACGAAAGTGTCCCTCGCGTCGAGTCAGTTCTTATTACAAATTCAAATTTAACGACTGACCGACGTCGCTTGGAAATTTAAATCTACGGATATCGGTGTTGATTGAAACAGATCCGTACCTCAAGATTCGGTCGAACAAGATATGCTTTCCATTCCTGACAATTCCTCCTTTTTTTCTTCTTGTTCTGATGTCCGAATTATTTCAGTAAACATGTTTTCTGTTCTCTTTTCGAGTGGAAGCTTTCTACTTTGTCGTTTGGGGTTCGATCGTCGATCATTCGAGAACGCGGAGCGCCACTGGCGTTACGGTCCAACGAGATTGCGTTGAGATTCTGTCGTGAGAATTGCGTTTGACAATGATTTATGTCGGTTTGTTCTGATTTATTGTTATTTCTTGGGGATATTCATGCTGGTAATTTGGGGATTTGAAAAATTTAGGATTTCAGAATTTAGGAAATTTTAGAAATTTAGGAAAATGGACATTTTGGGATTTAGGGATTGGGGAAATTGGTAATTTTGGTGTTTTGGGATTTGGTGATCTAGGGATTTAGGAAAATGGAAATTTAGAAATTTAGGGATTTGGGAAAATAGAAATTTGATTATTTAGGGATTTGTGAAAATAGAAATTTGGTAATTTAGGGATTTGGTAATCTAGGGATTTGGAAGATGGAAATTTGGGAAAATGGAATTTTGGACATTTAGGGATATGTAAAAATAGAAATTTGGTAATTTAGGGATTTGGTGGTCTAGGGATTTGGAAGATGGAAATTTGGTAATCTAGGGATTTGGAAAAACATAGTAATTTAGTATCTAGAAATTTTGAAATTTAGGAACCAATAAATTTATCTAGAGATTAATATAGTTTGACAACCTGAAGAATCCAGTAAATTGAATATTTGAAAATTTACACAATTTTAGTTGCTACAAAATTTAGTAACAATCTAATCTCCAACCATGAACCATCAGCAACCCAACACGCGATATCGCATGAACCTAACATGAATTTTTATCCTTACAAAAATTGAATTTCGAAATCTTTCCATCATTTCATTGCAAAAAATCTGCTACGGATTTCATAGTGTTTGCATTGCACTCACAGGGTCGGCCGATACAGCGGGCAATCTGGAATCGGTTTTTTTTTCTTTCTTTCATAACGTTGTCGAGTGTTTCTTGAAATGTGGCGTCGGTCGAACGACCATCGACATTTTTTATCCGATGTTACATCGATAGCGGCCGATAAGCATGGCACGGCCACAGAGAACGTACTTACATAGAAGTCTTCGGGTGCTGATAAGAGTCATGCATTATCACGGTGCACATCCAACGCTGTCTCGGCATCGGTGAGAATAGGAACGGAACGAGGATGATGATAAACGTACAAACGAGTCGTGCTGTAGCGCGAGTGACAAGTTTTCTGTCTTCGATACGCGGGAGACACCGGCGCGTGTGTTACGTAAGCATGGACGCCAACTTGAAAAACAACCTTTAGCGTTCCGATTTCTACACCAGGCGACCGCTGCAACTGTTACTTTTATTTTACGTTGTCAAGATTATTACAAATTATAGAGTCGTGATTTTTTAACGAAGTCCTAAAAGAAATTGGAAATAAGCCTTAAACGACGATTCACTATATTTTACGTTATCGTTGTCCGATTATTTAAATTGATGCGTCATTAAGGCAAATTAGGAATGAGGATAAACGGTGAAAATGACAATTTAAATGTCATTAAATATTACTGGTTTTATCGCGGCAAAGTTTTACCGCCCGTATTTTCTGGAACGTCTCTCGTATTCCTTGTGACCGAGTTTCGACCGAGGCCAAGGTGTTCCATAAACCAAAAAAACCTCGTTTCTCCTTGAACGATGGCCACGGAAGCGTTTGTTCGCTCTCGAAATGTTTTGCTTCGTGTCGATTACGTTAAACGGGATCGAGTCACGTTCAATAAACTGATCGATGAATAACAAATCAATTCTCTTGAAAACATACGAAGACATCACGCGATTAAAACAAAAACTAATTCTTCCAAAATATTTCACCCATTTCACGATAATTACTCGAATGTCAATGAAAATTCATTTCAAAATGTTCACCATTTCCCTCGTGTAAAGAAACAATGTACATTGTTAATCTTTCGCAGCAGCATCTGAACACACACAGAGATATTCAATCAGCAGTATTTGCTTTCAATAATAAAAAGAACAACGTTAATCGGGAGTGAAACATTCGTCGAAATCGTATCTGTAGCGGGTGGTGCGCACACGCATGCGCATGCGCGCGCGCCTGCGCAGTGCGCGAGCCGCGTTGCACCGGCAGCCGTTGGTTAAATAACAGCGAAGTAGCAACGACCCATCTCCAGAAATATGCGAGCGTAATCAAGACACATACGTGGCGCGTTATTCCAAGGAAACGGCAATGTTGTCGGAAGACGACGATGACCCGGTGACCCAGCGTTATCTAACCAACGTTACGGTCAGGTCTTCTTTGCTTTTCCATTTGGAGATCAATAGCGAAGTTTCGATTTCGAAGTTCGTTGCCGCGGTTCGCGGGCTGCTTGACCGACCAATGTCGTCAGGCTGTCTACGTTACCGACGCTATCGTCGCTTATTGGCTGAATCCGTGCACGGTATCCCCCTTCCGGGACGAGGAAACCCTTCTCGTACGAAATGCATTTTTAACCAGGCCACCGAGGCATTTGCGAGTAGATCTTCGACGTAGGGATTACACGAGATCCTTTTAAAACCAGACGGGAAAACTACCTTCGCTTTAAAGGGCTGGGCAATTCTAGTTTGACCCACTACGAAATTTTTGTTACTTATTTGATGTTTATGATTTTAACATTAGTCTACGGTTATAATAGTCCTAGTGGTGTTTTAACCTTCGACATTTCTACGTTTTCAAATACCTATACTCAAAAGATCTAGTTGTTCAAATCCCTTAATCCACAAATTTCCATATTATGCCCTCTGAATTTCTAGATTTTTAAATTTCCTGTGCCTAACTCTTTAGTCCCACATGTCGCTAATTTAGACCTACAAGTCCCTATGTCCCCAAGTCTCATTTCCCAGTTCACGTATTCCCAAATTCGTTAATGTCCAACTCCTTAATTTCCCAACTTCCCACATCTTAAAATCTCTAGGTCCCACAGCCCTAAGCTTCCTATGTCCCTAAATCCACAAATAGAACTTTCGACTCTTCTTTGAATTTCTAGATTCTCAAATTTCGAAAACCCTATGCCCAGCTCTTTAGACTCACATGTCCCTACAATGTCCCCAAATCCACAAATAGCCAACTCCTCTGACATAAATCCCTATATCCACAAGTCTCGTTTCCCAGTTGACATATTTCCAAATATCTAAATCCCCAAATTCGTTAATGTTCTACTCCTTAAGTCATCAGCTTCTCAAATTCCTCGAAATATTTCCAAGTCTATAAATTCCCAAATTCGTTAATGTCCTACTCCATAAGTCAACAGCTTCCCAAATTCCAAGTCTCAAATCTCTAAGTCCCAAAAGCCCGAGTAGCTTCCCCAAATTCACAAATAGCTCCTTCGCCAACTTCTAAATCCCCGTATCCTAAGATTTGTCCAATGAAACCATCGTCGGTAACGTAGTCCGAGCGTTTTCGCCATTTATCGAGAGAACGGTGTGATGCGATAAAATTAAATGTGTTCGGCCTGACCCGGTCCGCGTCTACTGATCGAGCGGAAAGCATTGTACTCCTCGAGATGCATCACGCGGCGCATACTGATTGCGTCACATTCGAAAAATAGGCACGCGTCCCAATTTCGCGAGTGTTTTGACCGACGTTTCTCGGTAAACGTCCGTTTCTCTGATCACCCTGACAACCGACAGGTTGCTAGCCCCTGAACCGTGCGTTATCAACGTTCTCTTATTTTCAGAATTAACGTCTCCAAATGTTTGCTCGGCCTCGAATGCATCCTTTTCAGATTAATGCCGGAATTTGAATCTTGATGATGTTTTTCAAGATTAACGTCTGTCAAGTTTTTATAGAAGACGCTCAGGTGTGGATTATGTAAAACGGAAGAAAATCTTGTAAACAGACGGGAGATATAGACTTTTAAAATTTATGAACGTTGTCGGTTTTATGATTAAATTTTTCATCGTCTTCTTATAGTCCTTGCAGTCGTTATAGGTTAGGTTTAGAGGTTATATTTTCTTTACGTTCAGATTAGACGTTTAAGTTAGGCTTTAATTAGGATTGATTTATGTTTAGGTTAGGATGAGGTTAAATTACGTTTAGTGCATTTAACCTCCATGTTCAGATAGCTTGGAGTACATTTAAATTAATCTTCGGTTACATTTAGGTTATGTTTGACTTGGTTCAAGTTTTTAATAGGTTTAGGTTAGGATGAGTTTAGGTTAGGCTAGATTTAAATGATTAGAATAGGTTTAGGTCTATGTTGCATGTTAGAGTCAAACTCAGATGTGGATTACGTATAGATTAGGTCAGGATTATGTTTAAGTTACGTTTACATCCAGAAATTCTGAAATGGGAGAAGTTAATTAAAAATACAAAAATGATAAAAAACTTCGAGTTGTGCAAAGAGTACATCTTAATGACTTCAAAGATAATACTCGAACTGCTGTTCAAGTATGAATGAAAATTAACAAATTTCGAGGCCTGTAACTTGTGAATTTTATTTGACAACGTAAGCGAGCACAGACCTTAAACAGGTGACGAAACCGTGGGACGAAGAACGAAGAGGCGCTAAAAGAACGCGAAATCTTGATGGACGTTTGAATAACTTGTCGGGGATCGTGATCGATGGCCACGCGACGATGATGAAGAGTATCTTTCGTCATCGAAACTTTTTTACCGCTGGATATATATCTTCGTGCGAATTCTTCGGTGAACGATGTCAATCCTCAATTTCGAGAATCTCAAATCTTCCTACTTAAAATCTTACTTTGCTCAAATCAATTTTTCTGAAACCGAAGTTAAGAATCCAATGTTTCACATTTCCCTATCTTGAACTTCACAATTTATTCTGCATATGACAATTTATTCTGCATGTTAATATAGAGTGACGTCGAAGGATTTTATGGAGAAAAAATAGCTCGAATCCATGGTGATCCCACTTCGAACGAGGTAACACGGTTTTACGACGAAGTTAAAATAGTGATCGGTTGCATTTTACTGGAAAACGCATTCCGTTGACCTCGTCGATGTCGTAACAGGCCTGGCTGATAAAATTATATGATCATGTTTGCGTTGCCTTCAGATAAAGCCTCCGTGGAAAAGCAGCGGTCGAAGAACGCTCGAATCCAGATCGAAATTCCACCGTTTAATTTCGTTGAACTTTGCACGCTGCAAATCTGTTCGAAACTTTCCACATTTGCTCTCCGCTAAAATCACATACTCAAAATTATTGACGTGTTCAAACGCAGACAAGTTGCTCGACAAAGGAAAAAATGTAACAAAGAAAAAGTCAGATATTCCTCAACAAAGAAAAACGTTATCTCGTCACAGTGTATAAACATCTAAATTAAAACGTGTCCTAGAAATTGTCTTAAAGATTTTGTGGAAGAAATTTTGAAAGTAATTCGTGAAAGTACCTTATCATCTAAATCATAATCTTATCTGTGGATGAAAAGAAAGATCATAAAAATGAAGGCCACGGATCTGAGCAAATACGCTGAGGTTCATTAAAAAAGAGAAAAGCACGAGGTTTGTCGGAACCTTAAAAATAGTCGCGGGTAACTAGCCACCATTTTCTTGTCTCCCGTCCGAGATGGAAGCTTCCTTTGTCACGGTTCATCGATCAACGCTCGCAACGATTCACGGCTACTTTTCTCGTTTAATTCCACGATATCGTGGCTGGATCCGCAGGAAGAGTATAAATTCTGCTCCAGTGGCACCATGAATATCAGTTGATCGCCACATCAGCTGACCACGCAAGTCGCGTCAAGGCTGTCGTGGAGATCAAATGAATAATGTACCTCTTTCAGCCAGCTGCATAACGCATCTCGGCTCATTTTTAACGCTCGTTTGATAATGCGCGATCGACTATTTCTGCGCTTCCCGGAAATCGAAAAACTATATTCGTACCTTCTCACTTTGAAACTCCATTTTGTCTCATAACGAAAAGGCAAATCGCGAGAACAAAAATTATGCTGTTATGTAAAACTTGTAAAAATTCGATAAAAAGTTTATCTAGATCAAACACGCAAGATTGTGCTGAAACAATTTTACTGCACGATATTATATAATAGAATGCATAGGAAATGATTAATGATTAGGTGAACATTAAGGTGCAATACGATGGAATGCCACCGAACCGACTAGGCGGACAGTTTTTGTCACAAACGAACGCAACCGAATTTCTGCTGCAGAGTATAAAATTTGTACTAAAGTACATATGGTGTACATTTGTAAAAGTATAGATGTAAAATTGAACAAGTATATTGAACCGAATTTTTACTACAGTGCTATTGTATGTCGAATAATATAGTAAAGTGTATAAACGAATAGTAAGTTGCACATCCAGTTACAAGTTCAGTATACAGAGGAACGCACGCACCGAACCGACTAGGCGGAAGGTTTTTGTCAGAACGTCGCAATTTCTGCTGCAAAGTATAAAATTGGTACTTGATAATAGTAGTGTAATGATAGTAAGATAGCAATGATAGTAAAGTGTAGAAATGAAGAGTAAGTTGCATATCGAGTTACAAGTTCAGTATACAGAGGAACGCACGCACCGAACCGACTAGGCGGAAGGTTTTTGTCAGAACGTCGCAATTTCTGCTGCAAAGTATAAAATTGGTACTTGATAATGGTAGTGTAATGATAGTAAAGTGTAGAAATGAACAGAAATTTGCACATCGAGTTAAAAATTCAGTATACGCAGCAGGCACCGAACCGACTAGGCGGAGGGTTTTTGTCAGAACGCCACCTCCGTTGAAGGTATAAAATTGGTACTTGATAATAGTAAAGTAGTAATGGTATAATAGTAATGATAGAACTGAACAGTAAGTTGTACATCGAGTTAAAAGTTCAGTATACACAGGAATGCAGATACCGACTATGGTTTTTGTAACCGGACGAATTTCCCCGTGGCAAGGTGCACAACGAAAGTACGTAAATCCAGTGATCGGCAAAAAGGTTGTAGAATAGCGTTGTAGCGATTTTGCCGCGAGGAACGGGTTAGACGCGTCTCCGCGAACCGTACTAGGAACGTGGGCGCAAAAAAAGATGGCTCGTAAATCGACGCTAAAGAATTCGACCTTGCGAGTAGCGAGCGGTCGAAGGAGTTGGCCGAATCTCGTCACCCAAGAACCTATATACCCCGAGAGATCGATCTACCCGAAGAAGGCAGTGTTCGGAGCGCGGTGATCGATCTCGACGCGCATAGGGAAACCGGATTCGATGGCGGCTCGAAGAAGCGCGAAAACGACGAGTCGCGCGGCGACTTTGAACGACGAAGGCATAGTTGCCGAGGCTGGCTGCAGTCAGTGCAATCGTCGGCAGACGGGCTAACTTCGCATGACGTCACCGCGGCCAGCGTATCATTTTTAGCCCACATATACACGGCCGCGTTGCTCGCTCGTCTCTCCCCGTCCCCTCTCCTACGCCTCCTTCTTCCTCGTCGTCGTGTGTACACGGACGCGCTCGTGAATGCTCACGTACACACACGGTCGACACACTCTGGACAGTGCGAGTGACCGAGTGCGCGGTATAGGCCAAACTCGAGGGATACGATGGCTTTGAACCGCATTCGAGTTCCTCCTTGTTCGCAAAACATACCTCAACAAAAATCAATACTGTATCACCTCATCCATTTCGATGATCACGAAGTATTTTGTCTAGGTGAAGGTTCTTAACAATTTTTTTCGATTTACACAATTGTGGTTTGTCTTGCACTTACGGAAAAAGTATTTTCAGCGTGAGATTTCGTTGAGTTTCATCGCTGCATTTGATTTTTTGTAATGTACAAACAGGTTTGATAGTTTAAAGTTAAACTTTGTCTCTTTATCATATTTATTTGTTAGATACCTTTCAAACCCTTCAAACCATGATATTCTGATCGTAGCAGTAAAACAGATTTAAGTTTTATTCCACTTAACTTATTCCAAGTCGACCTCAAGCCAATGTACACTGTACCAATGTACAAACCAGTCTACCGAACCTTGTTTTGATCCCAGCTATTGCTATTAATTCAAACTGACCCCAGAAACTAGAGATTTATACAAATGCAGAGATTTTGTGTAAGTACGTGTTGCTTGTTTGAAAGTATATGTTCGCGAGAGGTTCGAATACGTCGCTAGTTGCAAGTGCAGGCTGGAGCTAATGTTTTTGTGGGCGATCGTACGTTGCCGCGATTGCATTGTGGGCGCTTTCCCTTGGCACTAGTGACCGAGCTGAAAACATTGCTCGCTCATACCGCGAGTTCTTGAGCACGACATTACTCGTGTGGTCTTTAGAGCAGTGGTTCTCAACTCGAGTTCCTTCAATTTCGGAAATGTCAGTGGTATCTGGCAACTCTTATCAGTTCCGTTGACAATTATTAACAAAATATTGATCTAGAATAAAATATCAAAAATTGTAATGGTTATTTAAACAATTGAGTTCTCAACAAATATGAAACAACTGCTTGTGGTTTGTCTTTGGGAACAGATTTTTGCAGTATGGTTACAAAGTAATATTCCATTCTTCAAAAAACCGTAGATTTCCAAAAGAAAGCAAGTGTATGAATGTGGATAAAATGTTACTAAATTAAACGTATAATTTGAATTCAAGTATTTAAACGTTTCCTTCGGATGATGATTATCAAAATGAACAGCAGCGTGCGATAAACAAAAAAGTATTGATATTAAATGGTAGTTAGAGACAGTAGAGAGCTGTAACTCGTGGAGAGCGTTTGAAGCGAGAAAGGGAGAGCTGCGTAGAGGCGAGTACGATGAAAGGATGCTTCGAAAGAGCTCGCAAATGACGAGGAAAGTGGGGAAATACGAGGGAACGAGTACCGCTTTCAGAAACCAGAGAACTGGCCGCTTTTGCTGGGAAAGGTTCCAAGCGAATATACATCGCCTCAACATCGCAGTTTAAATAACGAACAGATACGACGGTAGATCAAAAGTTAGCGGTATTCGGTGAACGAGAGAAATACGGTGTACGAATTTTGAAGAAAATTCGACAAATTTTTACCGGTGTAGAAAGTAAAATTATTAGATGCCCAACGTTTCTGGCAATGGTAGCCGGAATGTGCCTCGCCAGCGCGGAGTAAGGACGAGGACAATAGCTGAGGATGCATTTTCATTCCTCGGACGCCTGGTGAATCCCTAATAGCTATGGGAGTGGTTTCGTTCACCGAGATATATCACTACGCGACGCTTTCTTCAAACCACAACATGCCTGTATAATTAAATCTTGCGTGATCATTTGGAAATAGGGAAATATAGAAATGAATGTAGGAATATGGAGATATGTGGGTTTGGGAGGAGTTTAGGGATATAGAAATTTTGGGATGTAGGAATTTTAGGGCATAGCAATTTGGAATATAGGAATTTTGGGATGTAGGATTTGGGGTATAGGAATTTCGGGACATAAGAATTTGGGGATATAGGAATTTGGAGATGTAGGAATTTTAGAGCATAGCAATTAGGGATATAGAAATTTTGGAACGTAGGAATTTTGGGACGTAGGAATTTTGGGACGTAGGAATTTTGGGTCGTAGGAATTTTGGATTTTAGGAATTTCAGAATATCGAGATTTGGGGATACAATTTCGGAATGTAGGGATTCGGACATATTCGGACATATAGGGATTTGGGAATCTGGGGATTTCGAACGTAAAAATTTAAGGATGTCATTTGTCCACATTTGGAGATACAAAAATTTGAGTATATTGGGATTTGGGATTAGGGACTTGTGCATATGGGGATTTGGGTACATAAAAATTTGAACATACAGCGATTAGGAGACGTAGATATTTGTGGACACATTTGAGAATATATGTATTTGTGGACATAGAAATTCGGATATACATATAAGAATTCAAGAACCTAGAAATTTGAATATATTGTGATTTGGGATTGGGGATTTGAGTACATAAAAATTTGGGTATATAGAAGTAGATATTTGTGGACGAGGAGATTTGGGAATATAGGTATTTATGGACATAAAAGTTCGGGATATAACAAGAACCTAGAAATTTAAAGCACTTGGACCTAGCTATACACGTATGAATTTGAGGACTATATGTGCATGGATGGGGACACAGAAAGAAGAAAAGCAAAAGTTTTCTGAAACTATTAATTTACGATATCACGTGCCATACACGCTGCGGCTATTTCTACTGTGGCGTCGAGCGTTAAATACCCGTCACGTCTGCTTCATTGCATCCTCCACTTTATGGTCTTGAAATGGCTAGAAACATACCAAGCGACAGTAGATTCTACTTGATCTAGTTGATCAGACATGTCTGCTAGACGCTCCAGTTCCGAAGGGGCTTCGTCCGTCTGGAAAACACTAGCAAATCCACTTGACTGATGGAGACAGTCTGCAAACCTGCGGTCCTATTCTACTTGTAGCTTAATCTCCTTGAAGATCTAAAATCTAATTTTGAGGCTTAACTTGACGTAAATTTTGTAATACACGTTGACGAGTGAGTAAGTGGTTCGCAAAATACCCCATAAGACGGTGGAGATACCAATTGACATCTTCAGACCCATCTGTGTAAACACACTCGTTTTACACCTGACACCCTTCGAACTTGTTAACACTAGGTTTACGGACGTTTGGTCACTTTTAAATTTGAACTAAAGTAGAAAAATAAATAAATTGGGGATGAAATGTCCGAGACTTTCTTTAGCTTGATATTTTTCCAAAAATTTCCTAAGTTCCTAAGGTTTGTTTTTTAAAATAAGAGGTCTACGACCCGTCATTTTGACGGGTTTCGTGAATCTAGTTAAATGGTATCTAGGATTAATTCAGTGGTCCAGCAGTGACCCAAGTATCCAAAACATCTGATCAGTGTCCCGAGTTTGCACGGCTAGTTGTAAATCGATATTGAAAGCAGTCTCGTAATTGGATGCACGCTAGTCACGAGCCGTAAAGGTTAGCTTTGCTTATCTCACGCGAAAGTCACATTAATAATTCACGCCTTGGGCGGTGTAGGTTGTTTAAGTCGAACAGCGGGGTTGATTTTAGGATTCCACGAGCAAAATCTGGCTTGATGAATCGCGCCGAGTAATTTAACGATCAGCAAAACCTCAACGGATAGTAGTCCACGCTTCCGACCAAATTCTTGGTCATTATGTTTCGTCTCGAGCCATCCGTTTCGTGCGAGAACAGCGTGCACTTTCGTGCACTGACTCGTCGAAACGCTAATGACCCTTTCTTTTCGCGGCGGGGCTGATTCGAGAATTAGACGATGTTGTTAGGCCGAGACTCGATTTGGGCCCCTCGTTTTATTTCACCATCTTCTGTCTCCAAGAGATAAATGATCAGAAATTGTTTAGATGAATAGAATTGGAATTGTTGAAAAAATAGCCGTTTCATCAACCTTTCAAATAAATGACCAAAGAGCGATAAAGAAACACTCAATATTTTGATAAAAATTGTGAATAGCTAAAGTCACCCCGAACCGACTGAGCAGAATTTTCTATTATAAAACCGAACCGAAAGTACAAAATTGGTATTTGATAATAAAATGTGATAGTAAAGTGTAAAAATGAATAGCTAAAGTTCACTCACCCCGAGTGAGCAGAATTTTCTATATGAAAATCGTATTTAATGTAAATGAATGAGCGATGAAAAAGCACGTAAACAACATCATTAATGTAAAAAAGAAAAACTTGAAATTGTGAGGAGTTAAAGATCGATCACCTTTGAACCTGGATTTTCCTGTACAAAAGAAGGCGTTTGAAATAAATAAATTAGCTTAGAATAACAGAAAGCAGGGTTATAAACAAGACACTTATAAATTTAAATGCAAAGAAGATATAGATAGAAGTTGCAGTTCAATCACTCGAAGCCGACCGGACAGAACTGGAAAATACCAGATAACAAAATGATCCATAAAATTTGAATTTACTTAACTCTATTCGGTTTGTTTTTTCCATTAAAATACATTATCCTGGCTGTGAAACGATGCTTCGAAACGATCGCCCTAGAACGCAACGTTCGTGCCTCAGGGATTCACCCTTGAAAAGAGGGGGGGAGAAGATGAAGGGGGAGGGCATTAGCCAGAGCCCTCTGTGTTGCATAACGCGCGCGTATAATGCAATTGCGGCCAGACTGGAACGCCCATTAGCATGGACGAGAAAAAGAAGCTTCGTTGCGTGGCGAGTGCACGCGTGTGCAGCGAAGAGTGCAACTGGTGTTTGGGCTTAATTTGCGCATGAGTGCTCGAATTTCGTGGCGCGTGCTTCGATCACCAGTCACACGAATTTTTAATCGGACGATCCTCCCGAGACTCGTTTGAAAATACAAAACTTAGCGATGGAATTGCTAGTGTTCTAGTTACAAAAAGTACAGTTGTAGACACTAGTTGTAGACATTTTCAGAATATTGTTAATGTAGGTTTTGCGTTAATAGAAACTCTAGTTCATTCGCAAGTCCGTTGTTAAAAGAAACTGCGATAAAAATCGCTGTTTGACGCAAATGGAACTACACATCACCAGGATTTCGATTAAAGTTGTCATAAAAATTGTATTGTACCGAACTTAGTCCCTAGTGCTAAACTCATCAAACTTTCCCTTACTCTTACCCAGTGTCATAGTTCTATTTATAGAACGATGAAAAAATTGACGATGTTTCAAAACTCCCTAGACAGCACAGAGTAGGAAGTCACTAGCACAGACTCGAAGAGTCGGGGAAATCACTAGACACAGCTATCCAGGGAGTTTTTATCGTAGTTGGCAATATTTCGCAATCGAAGGATATGTATACGCAGTGCTTATGCATCTCGGTAAAAAAAGCGGAAAAGTCACGTTCACGCGATAACAGCAGTCCACGTTGGTGTCCTTAACACTTAGCTCGACCGAACCGTGCAGTCGATGCAGTTTTTTCGGTGCACATTCTAGATAAGTGGTCTCGTGGTCTCGAACGTGACGCGAACATCAGCGTTTGCGGTGAGTATCCATTGAATTCCTTTGTTCTTGCCTCGCCAGAGATCATCGGGTTCTTTGGACAGTTTCAAGCGTTATTGGATTACGTTCTTTCTGCGGTTTCTTCGGACCACGATCGTTTATAAATACCTGTATCGATCTACGACGAATTTCTTGGTCATCGGTTATCGACGGTCGATAAAAATCGACGACGATTTCTTTTCTGACGCGAAGAAAGGACCTAGATACTCTTGAAATGCGAATTCTGGGTCATCTGGACCCGGTACGGGTCGTGTACATGCATACAGAATTCTTAATTATGGATGTATATATTTACTGTGGACCCTTGTTATATTTTCATCAAGAATGAATTTGTTGAACGTTGTAAAAATATACAGAAAATGCAATGCACAGGCATATCACCATACAACTCATTAACATATAGAGAACCGTCATGTAACGAATCCACGAATAACGCGTCGCCACATAACGAACCTCCATATAGCGCGCCACCATATAACGAATCTCCATATAATGCGCCGCCACGTAACAAACCGCCAGCTAATGAGCCACCACATAACGAGACTCTATATAACAATACGCCTATACAACGGGCCGTAACGCAACGCGTTATAGAAACCGAAGAATTCGAGGTTAGGTTGGAGATCGGTCGAGAATCGACGTGACTCGTAAGATTTTATCGTTCTGCTCGAAGATGCAAATAATTACAACGAAGAAACGTGTTGCATGCATTCGTACGAAGGCTACTTGCGTATTCGAGAAGCAGGAATGTATGCACGATGAATGCAGAGTACGTTTGTGTGCGTAGTCAAAGTTTGGTTAGCGGGAAACCGATGTGACTGGACTCGATCTTTTTGCAAAGGCAAAGAAGTGAACGTATTTCTCGAGTAAATATACAAACATGACTATGAACACTGGCTATTCATAAAACGTGGCTAGAAGATATTGAAGTCAATCGATATTGAAGTTCAAGTTTGATTGCCGCGGAATCGATTCAGCGGTATAAAACATCGGGGACGTCAGAGATGACTCAGATAAACTAGAAATACGTGTATCCAGTAAATATTCATGAATTGTACAAAAAAGTTTGTCATTATCGTAAATTGTGGATCATTGGGGAACTGGAACTTTTTTTCAATATAAATATAGGGAACTTGTTTCGTGTAAAACGAGTCGAATATAATGCATATGCAAGAAATTTATTTATAATTGTGCTCAAAATATTCCACAATACGGAAGGTCAAATTAGGTCACTACTGAACTGACGAAACTTGTGAATTATGGCGAGTAGCAATGCAAAGAAATACAATTGTCAATGTAATTCGTTGAAGATACAATGTGGGGGGAATACAGTACTTTGGCAATATAACGCGAGGCAATACAAAGCGCAGAAATATGATCTCTTGTCTATACAACGAGTACAAATATGATTTTTTGGCAATACAACGCGTAGCAATATAATTATTTGGCAATATAACGCGTAGAAATATGATTTGTTGGCAATATAACATATAGAAACATAGCGCATAGGAATTCTCGAACTTGGGAATATAATACATTGGCAATATAACGCGTGGTGATATAACGCGAGGTGACTCAACACGAAAAAATACAATTAATATGAATACGGGACATAAGAAAGTAACGAGTTGGAAATAGAACGCGTTAAAAACACGCGTGAACAACACGTGGCAATATAACGAGAGACAATATACCAAGTAACAATACAAGTGATTCACACAAAGCGTCATCAGCAACGAAATTTGAATGAACAAATGCACGCAAAAGACTAATATTTTGCATAAATGATTGACTCAACATATCCGGTAACAGCGGTATCGTTAATCAGCAAAATTTTTCCGATTATTCGTCGCTGAATCGGCAGATCGTTCGATGACCGTTTGACACTGCAGCTCGACTTCACAGACGCGTAAATATTTATCGACAGATGAGGGGTCACCCGACGGAAGTGGTAACATCGCTATTGGTATAGGTTAGTTTATTTTCGAGCGGAATACATTATCGATCGTGCCGTTAATCGAATGTATGTGCGATGTAGGAACACGGACCGGCTGCGTTCTATCGTTTATCTCGTTCCTCTTTTATACTTGCCCAATAAAAAATTGCGTTCGTTCGAATCGAAATTTCTATCCCAAACAGAAATGCAAATGCACTCTTCCAATCCCAAATTAATCATCTAGAGTTAATAATTTCCCTCGTAAAATATAATTTCCCACGTAAAATATTTTTTCGCGGTAACTTTGGCAAGTGAAAATTTATTTTTGATAAGTCTTCGTTCGTAATTGTAGATCCTTCAGCATCTGTTCCCGAACGAAAACGATTTTCTAGAGCAAGCAAACAGGTTCACTTTCGTGCGACTGACAGCCATGGTCAAGGCTGAGTGCCATTACGTTCCCTCGTTCGCCGTCTACAAATTACTATTTTTTCTTCCTTTTCTCTCCTCTTTTTTTTCGAGAAGGTTATTTACTGCTGTGTCATTGGTGTCCTTGTGATCGTGCACGCTCTCATTGTCCTCGCCAAATGGTGTTTCATGCTCGGAAAACACTGTTGCGTTCTGCTTGGATTGTTGGAAGAGAGGTGAAAATAGATGGGTCTTTTTACTCGCAACAGAAAACTGCTCCATTTATAGTTCTTTCCGAGTTTTAACCGTGAAAGTAATTTGCAGCAGAATCTCATTGTTTTTGATATTTTTTTCCTATTGTGGAAGCACATCCTTTACTACTTACACTTCTCACAAAAATTGTCTTAAGATATACACATCTATTTCAACCCAATATGACGCGTGGAAATACAATTCGTGGGGATATAACGCGTGGAAGTACGATGCGTGGAAATACAGCGCGTGGAGATACAACGCGTGGAAGTACGACGCTTGGAGATACAACGCGTGGAAATACAGCGCGTGGAAATACAGCGCGTGGGGATACAACGCGTAGAAGTACGACGCGTGGAAATACAGCGCGTGGAAATACGGTGCGTGGAACTACAACGCGTGGAAATATGACGCGTGGAAATACAGCGCATGGAGATACAACGCGTGAAACCACGACGCGTGGAACTACGACGCGTGGAAATACAGCGCGTGGGGATACAACGCGTGGAAATACAGCGCGTGGAAATACGACGCGTATTACGTACCGAATTCCAATCATCTTCAGAAAATAAATCTGGCAAAAGTACGCAAAATTCGTGAGATACACGAGGTTGATAAAACTGATAAAGATTCGCAACCGACACGCAATTAGCAACGATTCACGAGACGTACAATTTGGTAGGAAAATAGCTAGCAGAATGATAGCACGAAGATTGATGGAAGAAGCTGTGGACGGTGGATGACTCAAGGTTTTCAAGGGACTTTTTTCCGTCCGCAGTTGCTGATGTGCTGAACAACAGCTTTGCAATAATATCCGCTCCGACAGGCGAAAGAAATCGATTGACTCGATGACGTTGTCAGAAACGGACGTCTGTCCGCGTGGAAACCTCGGTAGACCCGTGAGGTTTACATAACCTCGAGGAAACGAGACTCGAAGTAAAGTCTGTCAGCCCTGAGAATCATTGATACGGCGTGGGAAGACGAAGAAATGTCTGTCGTGACAGACTCAATGCGAGGATGAATTCCTTGATAATTAAATTCCGTTGATAGAAAACGGTATTGAAAGAATTATCCTCTCCATTAAACCTGAAAGTATCCTCTGTTCTATTCATTTATTTCGACGAGCATCGTAATCAGTTGGAAACATGTCCACGTAAAAATAACCATTAGAGACCCTCAGGTGTGGCGTCCCTTAGTGACAAAGGGTTAATCCCAGAACAGAAACTTTCCGAAGAAAGGACGCAACCTCGAAAGTTTCAAGCTTCCATTGAAACCGAACCTCGGTCTCAGAAACACTCGACCATTAAGGGGATTAGAGAACGACGAATGAATTAATCAGCCGTTGATCAGCGGGTATTGTTCGCTCATGTGAACGAAGGAAGCGTCCTGGACGAAAGAGAGAAAGGTCAACGCGGCTAGGGGTTAGCGTGAAAGAGAAAGAGAAGAAGGAAGAGGGCCGTAGGTATCGTAATACAATACTATTAGTTGAACTTGAGCTACTTACGAATGACCTTGTCTGGTTCAGGCACACCGATTGTCCTTTGGTTCACGTGTGCGTGAATGCACGTCCTGTTGTGGCTGTGCTCATTGTTTTTTCACGCTCCGCCTCGGGTGCGTATCACAACTCGCAGCTTGGGTGTCACAACACCAGCCGGCGAGGTATGTTTCGTCTGGTAGCGAAACACTGTTGCAAACCCGAGGTTTCGCGTTTCCTTCAACCGTCCGGTTGCCCCTACCCTCTTTCTATAATCTTCCATGATGCAAACTCTTTGTGCGTAGTCCTATAGTTGCATATGGGATAGGATATGGTCATACAAGGCAGTCATAGAACTAGCACTGGTTAAAGTTAACTATACCCTTTTTCTACAAACTTCTGTCCATGGTATATGTGATTCGAACTCTTTGGGCATTGTCGAATAGTTGGACATACCCATTTGGAGACAAGGTATAGGCAGACATACCATTCGCAGTGGTTAAAGTTAACTATACTGCACATACATATAACGCATGTACACAGTCGACGTGTACAACGCGAAATTATCCATGACTATATGACGTGTCGAAGTACAATGCGTGGAAAATCGAATATGGCGCAACACAGCGCGTTGAAATGCAATGCATGGAAATATAGCGCGTGGAAATGCAGCGCGAGGGAATACAGCGCGTGGAAATAGAGTGCGTGGAATTACAGCGCGTGGAAATACAACGCGTGGAAATATAGCGCGTGGATATACGACGCGTGGAAATATGACATGTGGACATACAGCGCGTAGAGATAAAACGCGTGGAAATACAGCGCGTAGAAATGCAACGCGTGGAAATACAGCGCGTGGAGATACAACGCGTTGAAATACGGCGCGTGGAAATGCAACGCGTGGAAATACAGCGCGTGGAGATACAACGCGTGGAAATACAGCGCGTAGCAATGCAACAAGTGGCAACACAACGCGCAGAAGTATGATGCGCCATACAACACATGTCAGTGCAACATATTGTAATACAAAGCGTGACCACGTAATACCCTACGTTCACACCTAACCCACACGTCCTCCTAAGTTTTCCTCACAATTCCACTGTCTTCCCCCACCTAAATTTGTGGTAATTGCCTTCCCACCTAAGCATCCGTATTCAAGTCTGATCGCGAACACCTCATGCACCTTCGTGCCCACATGGCAATTCATAAGTTTACGCTCATTACACATACGAGTATCCACTATCTATAATCAGCAACTTTGTTAAGCTCAGTACTCACGAACGGTCTTCCTGCTCATAGAAACCCTAACTGCTTTTTCATCCAGATTAAAGACTCGCATAGAACATTATTCTACGTTTAAAGGAATGACTCTAGTGGTTTTCATTCAGCTGGATGCTTGTGAAAATGGTGTCTATTGTAGCAAGTGTGAATGAAGCATAAGTAACATTGTCGAAGCGATTGCTATTCTTCGGTCGCGTAGTTAGATATGGAAGGACAATGGGGGAAAGAGATCGTTGAAAGGAAGGCAAGAAAGCAGGAAGGAGAACAGGGGAGAGGGACTTAACATCTGTCCGGAAGTGCGTAGACGCCTTTCCATTTTCGTTTTCATTTGCATACGTCTGCCTCGTAATACGATGCAATCGCGTTTGAGTACCGTTGCAAATGCGCCTTACTGCTCCGCCTAATTAGAGAATAAAATGATGGAATATGACCCTGTATTCTGCTCAATCGTCGGTAATTTAGGTTAGGTCAAGTGTTCCTGAATTCTTCGGAACACTCGTAGAAATACAACGCGTGGAAATATGACATGTGGAAATACAGCGCGTGGAGATACAGCGCGTCGAAATGCAACGCGTAGAAATACGACGCGTGGAAATACAACGCGTGGAACTACGACGCGTGGAAATACAGGACGTGGAATTACTGCGCGTAGAAATACAACGCGTGGAGATACAACGCATGGAAATACGACGCGTCACAATATTTGAGAACCGAATGCACTTTGACATTCCTGCAAACAAGGTTAGATGGAAGTCAGGAAGATACTCTGCAAGTTATCGAATAGCTTTAGGTCCACGTTGCTCGGTCGATTCTATCGGCTCGGTCGGTAACAGTAGCCTCCTCCAGTACCGTCCCAAGAGTTATAATAAAATCTCATCATTTATTTTACCTCGATGTACGCGCATACACCTGTGAATTACCTCCATCGATATTCGGCTGTCTCCTTTCTATGGGGACATTCGTTGTCGCGACCTTTTGTAGTCGTGATCTTACCCGACGATCTTTCGCAATAATTTCGAGCGAAGGCCGGTTATCCGGATTCTACCCTCTGCCGTAGATTCAACGAGATTCGATCTAAATGCAAGGGGATCCCATGGCTGAATAGCGCCAAAGATACGCGAAATCCTCGTAAAACAGTAGACATTCTTAGACTTTTCTCTTTGTATCTATCTATAGAACGGATCTGTCGCCTTAGCTCCTGTGAAATTCGAGGCTACGTCGGGGTCCAATGGGAGATGATTCTAACCATTGGCGAATATTTTTCTGTACATTTCACGAGTGATCTCTGAAACTTAACCTTCGGGGACTTCCAGACCCATTTGCATACATTTCAAAATGGCGGTCTGTTACGCCGAGGTTAATTACACAGATGCAATGCGTGCAAATACGACTCGTGGGTATACAACGCGTGGAATTACGACGCGTGGAAATACAGCGCGTGGAAGTACGACGCGTGGAAATATAGTGCGTGGAGATACAACGCGTGGAACTATGACGCGTGGAAATACGGCGCGTGGAAGTACGACGCATGGAAATACAACGCGTGGAGATACAACGCGTGGAAATACAGCACGTGGAAATACAACGCGTGGAACTACGACGCGTAGAAATACAGCGCGTGGGAATACGACGCGTGGAACTACGACGCGTGGAAATACAGCGCGTGGAAATACAGCGCGTGGAAATACAACGCGTGGAACTACGACGCGTAGAAATACAGCGCGTGGGAATACGACGCGTGGAACTACGACGCGTAGAAATACAGCGCGTGGAGATACAGCGCGTGGAAATACAACGAGTGGAAATACGATGCGTAGAAATACAGCACTTAGTAACGAATTCCAGTCATCTTCAGAAGCCAAGAGAGGAAGTCTATCACATTCAAGGGAATCAGTTTGATGAGCATCAGTGTATAAAGACTAGCGCGTATCATCTTTCCAGAAGCCTAATGGCCATTGTGTCAGCTGAGTTTCACGTTGTGGTAGGTCCAGGTAGTCGGATTGCCTCTTCTCGATTTTCACGGTGCGCTCGTACGGGTAATTTCGACGAGAGCTGGATGGCTTCTTTGTTGGCTGGCCTCCGTCGTGGAGTGGCCACGCAGAAACACGCGTGTCGGCCGACGATCGGAGGGTGAAATTAAAAATACCGTGAAACCCTCCCTTCTCGCCTGTTTTACGCTCGTCTCTCTGTTTCCCTCTGACGCGTTCAGGGCCGTCGAGCACGAAAACGGGGCCCAGCTACCCTTTTGCCCGTTCGATCGAGGCCAGCTACGTGATTTATAGGGTATTTACCCTTCTATTTATGGAGTGGTCGAACGGTTCTAATGTTGAGAAAGGGGCAACGATTATCGTTGTTGTTATTGTTTTACCGTGACAGGAGCAACGTTTTCAAGTTGCATTGTTTGAAGGAAGTGCCGGAGATTCGTTAGCCGATGTGTTTCCTCGGGATTGAGAGTCTCAGACGGTGCGTTCCAGTTTACTTCGTGGAAATTAATTTTCCGGCTTCTAACAGAAATGCACGCGCGTTAAGTGCAGCGTGCTCGGCGATCCTCGAGCAAACGCATTCCATTTCGAATGATATTACGTTCCTGCCTCGTTTTCTTTCCAATTGCGGGATAGACGCGCGCTGAAAATTGCCAGACGCTCGAGAATCGCACGTCCGTTGATCACGTACCACGAAATTATCGTGATTTCGAAACACGATTTTAATTAACGCCAGACAGAATTTTTACCCACTCCCAAAAAGGAAACGCATCTAACTTTTGCAGACAGTTCCACTTAATACTACTAATTAGGTATAAAATATCACTAATACGCATAGTACTTTCCAATATTCCAATTAGCGAAGATATTGAACCGGTCAGGTCCCCAAGAACTTAGGAACACTTAGGAGTATGCAAGTTCTTAAGACCCTAGCTGTATCAACCCTAAACCTGGCCTGGTAACTTGTGATAGAGCCTAACTATCTCTAATTACAATAATCTTAGCCAGAAGTGCAGAGTAATGGCACCTTAAATAATGAGAACTGCAGTTAAACAGCAGTTCTACGTCTGCAGGTCTTCTCAAGAGTACACGGTCTGTATCGCGTGGCTGATATTCAGAATCATAAATTGTACACTATTAAACCAGAAGCGTGTGGTTTTGAGCTGCAAAAATGTTGAATCTTAGGCATCAGTGCTAATACTACCTATCGATTCTGCACCTACTGGTCTTGATAGTCCAAAAATTCAGTATGCTTCATAAGGTTAATACCTATATCAGTTATAACCAGTTATAAGGTATTGAAATAGAAACATGTAGATTTAAGTGGCGGGAGTAGTTAATAAATGCAGGTTGTTGCTGAAGCGTCTTAAGATCCTCCCATGAGGCTGTTGAGACTAATAGCTCTAGTAGCTCTAATACGAATGATTTGACCGTCGATTTTAAGTAGATAAAAATTGTGTATTTCAGATGGTGGTGGAGGTTGATCAGCATTGGGAGGAGGGCGGCTGCAGGGCCCAGGGCGATGTGGCTAGCAAGTGGGAAAACTCGAGGAGGTGATAACGACTTCTGACCTTCCGTGAGAGCGCGTACCGTGGCTTGGAGGGCCTTGCCATCGATCGCCAAGTAAAAGGCTCACCATTCGGAAGAAAACGAAGCAGAAGTGTAGAAAGAAGACGAAGAAGAAGAAGAAGAAAAAGAAGAAGGAAACACAACAACGACGAAGGAGAAGAAGCAACGGGGAAAGAGAGAGTGAGCGAGGAGAGCTCTAGGGGGGACAGAGAATCAGACACACGTGTTAGACGGAAAGAGAAGAGAGAACAGGGGTTGAAAAAAAAGCGGGAGAACCTTGAAAAGTAGTCCCTTCCCCATTGGCGAGTTCGCCGGACACACGCGCACTCGATACATACACTCACATACACACGTATATACACACAAGACATTCTCTCCGCAGCGGGATCGCTGTCTACGTTAAAAAAAAAAAGAACTTCTACCTTGAGAACATATACCTCGTGCGTACAAGTACCTTCAAACTTAACCTCTTTCGCAGCGCAATAGTGCCTAGGCCCCTCTGAAGAAAAATAATAATAATATAATAAATAACGTCGTTATAATATATATTATATATATGTATAATATATATACAGTGAGAGAAGAGAGAGAAGGGAAACAAATTTAAGAAAACGACGAGAAGAGTATAACGTTTTAATTATATACATACATATATATTATATATATATAAATCTTCAGTCAACAACGAACGAACAAGTCACATGTACATGCTCTTGGTGACCGTCGTTTGTATGGATTGAAATAAGTTTTACGAAACACGTTTGCACCGGTGGAGAGATCAGCACTGTCATCACGACTGACAGAGGATCTTATCAGGAAATTCTGGTTGATAACGGTACCCAATCCTCGAACCCTCTCAAGCCCTTTCAATCGATTCTACGAACCAGGACAGCGAAGTACCTGCAGACACAGATATATTTATAAGAATAATTTATATGGATCATAGAAGTGTAACTAAATGAATAGCGGTAACAGCTAAGGGCAAAGAGAATAATTATTAATATCGATATAACAATAACGTAAGCTGCTAAGCGAGAGACAAAGAGAGGAGACAAATAAAGGAGGATCGTACAAGAGGAGTGTGAACGCTTAAATAATTTTACACGCGCTACGGTTAGAGTACTTCTACTTTGCGGTTAATCTACTCAGCGATTGCGGGGCCTGTTCTACGTATATATCAAGGTAGGTGTTTACACATGTTTTTTTTAACGAGGGACTGGTTAATTTGGTCATATCCCATATTTCTTCGAGCTGAGATACTTAGTAGAACCTTATACTTTCACGGTGTTCAGACAGATTGTCTCTAGATCAATAAACATCGACACAGTAAGTAAAGTCCCGAGGTGGTAATTGTACCACATGAGCATCAGTATGTTCCGTCTGTTAAAAGGGGTTAATTTGGTCATATCCGATGTTTCCTCGAGCTGAGATACTTAGTAGAACCTTATACTTTCACGGTGTTCAGACAGATTGACTCTAGATCAATAAACATTGACACAGTAAGTGAAGTCCCGATGTGGTAATTGTACCACATGTGCATTATGCGCGTTAAAAGTTTGAGACACCCAGTACATTGTTGCTCAGCAGTAAGGAATGTTTATGGCAAGAACCTTAACAGTTCCTAGTGGTCCCACGATACATATCAAGCGTGGTTTTTCGCACAATCGATCGACACGTGTCGCGGGAATTTTTCTCATGGTGGGCAGACGCGTTCTCCCGGCATCCCGGCAGAGAGCGTTTCATTAGCGAAGCGGATCGGCTCCAGGAAAGAGAGGAAACTTTTACCTGGATATCTGGCCGCGGGAATCTTCATTCTTGTTGGCGTGATAATTAGCGGCCCTGGACAGAAAAGTGATGGCCGATACGCAGAATGAGAGTCGCACGAACGCTAGTGAAAGGTGGGCACGCGATACGTACACGCCGCACGCTGTTTATCGTTCCCGTCGATCTTCGTTCGGCGTAAATTATCCTACGGAATTCTCGTTACGATCGTGTGCTCGACATTCGACGCCGGTCCGACCGTTCACTTTCACTCGACGGTGCGTCTCTCCTCTCCCTTCGTTCCGTGATTATTCGACACCGTGTATGAAATTCACGTTCGAGGCGCGACGTGGGGCTCTGATTTTTGGCACAGTAACCAGTGACAAAAGTAGTGGGTCTGCGGATTAATGTTAGAGGGAACGTTCAAATTTCTTGTGTACCAACCTGAGGATTCGGGAAAAGGGAACCTGAAAGTGATCGAGTGGATTAGGAACAGAATATAGCGGGTGATCTCAGGACTTGCGTGGGACTGAAATAATTCGATGAGGACCTAGGAACACCATGTGGACTTGGATTGAGCCGATACGATGGGAACCGTTGTTATGGGGACTTGGGGATATTCCAAAATGGACGATGGGAACGATTATGACCCAACTGTTAGGCTTCTCGTCGAATTAGAGTGATAGACTTTTTGGGATGATCAAAGTGATGGGGTTTTGGAAGTGACTATACGAACGTGGAGTCTTGGGAATGATCAAATGTGATGGGTTGTTGAAGATGATGGGACTGACGATGGGGTTTTGAGAGTAAACGACGGGGATTTGTGGACCGACAATGGGAACATGGATGCAACTAATCAGACACGAGTGGATATTTAAAAATGACATCCAAATCTAGTCCGCATGTAGTCAAACGCAAGCAAACTTGTGAACCACTGCATGGCAGCAGCCCAACTAGACGGGTCCACATGAACTTCCGACTAAGCAAAAACTGTGATATGTGTGGTGACGGACTGAGGAGTAATAGCAAATGATAAGCGCAGCAAGAAAGATCCCGATTCTAATCCGAATTTAATAGTGATCCTTCAAGTGCTCAGCACACATTCGAAGCTCATCATAATCCTTCAGCGGTAATTTTCTAAATAATATCCTACCGCAGTGTACAGCATAAAATGGCAGAAGATTCGAGCAAAAACATGAAAGACTAGAAACTTTCCACCCAAATCGCAGAAAAAGCGATACGATTAATTTCTTGTGGTTGAGGGTATCAGAGATGTTCGAGACACATGAGCCTCTCTATGAAGTAATTGTAGGGGTAAAAAGCGTTTAATCGCGTCAGTGGATACGTCAAACATCATACTAGCAGTGCGATTCGTTGTTTTTCTATGGTGGAGGACTAACGGGCACCTGGACGAGTCGTCGTTTGGCTCGCTGGCAGCACCGAGTCATTGTCCGGCATTTACGTGACGAATTTCCCGTGCTCGACGTCTTCACGAGCATCGTTCTGTCGTTCACAGCCACGCTATTCGCATTTTAAGAGCTTTCTAAGAAGCCCTGGACAGCTAGATAGTCACTCGTCTTTGAACTTTGTCGCCTACCTTCGAGACTTTAACTTTGTTCCTTGCAATTCACGATGAAATCTTTGATATCGGAATGGTTTCACCCAATTTTTCAGTTATTTTGTGGAGTATAGTCACGGTTTTGGGTGCGCAAATGGCGGAAAAACGGAATTACTGATAATATCATGACTTGGTCTTTTACGATTATAGTCACGGGTTTCTTGCGTTTACGATATTTGACGACTGAAAGGTGGGACAATGTATTTGGTGGTGGTACATTAAATAGGCTTGGTTTGTGAGGGTTATAGTCATTGGTTCGCAAAGTATAGTCACGATTTTTATAACAGTTCTGGATTAAGAACACTTTATTTAACACTGCCCTTGAATTTCTATCCGTTGTCACTACTCCTATTGCAAATAGTCACTAACTTTGATAAGATAGTCATAGATCCTAAGAGAAGATTAAAACGATATTGTGGTTCAATTTTTCATAGTTACGGTCTTTGTTGTGTGAAACGTGGAACTTGGAAGTGATATAATGAAGAGATTTGATTTTCAAGGGTTATAGTCACTGATTCGCAATGTATAGTCACGATTTTTATGACGGTTTCGAATTAACAACACTTTCTTTAACACTGACCGTGAATTTCTATTCATTCTCACTCTTTCTGTTGCAAATAGTCACTGAATTTGGTAAAATAGTAATAGAGATCTCAAAAGAAGACTAAGACGATATTATATTGTAAGTATTCATAGTCGTTTACTTTGGATTTCATAAGTATCTATAACTAGTTTTAACGTGTAGCTATAATTTCTATTGCAAGATCAATATAATCAAAATATAGTCACGAGTTTTTTGTATATAGTCATAGTATAGTCATACTTTTGCGAATAGTCAGAACTTTATTTCTTCGCTGCCACGATTTCTCACTTCTCCCATCTTCAAGCGAATCTTATTTAAAAATAATTAGTCGCGAAATAAGTTCGTGAATATTTATTATAAAATCCACAACAGGTGTGTTAATATCTCAAAATGTCTGTTGCCACTAATTGGTTCTTTGTTTCGATCAATGAAGGAATATTTTAAGGCCAATTTATATTATTACTATTTTTACGCATTGTAAGTCCTTGGATCTAATCGGTCACCTTGGTCCAGATATATCCGTGTTTATCTGTTAATCTTCCGTTTCGTTATCAGAGTCATCGCACTGATAATCGTTTCTTTCGAATCCGATTTTTGCGCAGCTTTTACACTTCCTACAAGTCGCAGCGAACCGATGTCCAAGGAACAATACCGAAGAAAAAAGTGTTTAGTTTTACAGTTAGCGAGAGCTCGTTGAAATTCTCGACAGTGTTGCTCGCACGCGTGCTTCGATTATTTCTTCAGCGTCCCACGAAGCCTGTTCGTGATTTCACGCCAAGTCTTCGGTCAATTGCTCGCCTCGATATTTACAACGATAATCGTGTTTGAATGGAACTTTTATTCAAAGTGTTCAACAACCAAATTCGGTTCATTTCAGAATTTTAAAAAATTAAAACAAATTTTGAAACGTCCTGTACAATACCGAAATCTTTCAACATATGCAATATCCACTACACATAAAACTATTTGTAAAAATTGTAAATTTGAATAAAGTTGTAGTTACCCTTACTGAATTTTATTTTGGCACAAACTATCGGTACCTAACCCTAACCTTAACCTTATTATGTTTAAGACAATGTAAGTTTATAAAAAAGTGAATATGGAGAATAATAGAAGTACAGAGAATAAGGTTTTGTATCAGCTGCATCCCTAATCTAGTCCCAAACGACCAAAGACAGCACCATAGGTCCTCATAAACTTGCAAATGACCCCAGAGCACGAAAAGAGCCACCCCACTTGATCCGCGCGTCACGGGACCCTGAATTTTCCACCTGTTCACAAGATCAATAATGTACCCCTAGTCCCATGCACCGTTTATACTAGTCTAGACGCTGAAGCATAAATGCCTAACCCTGCAATATTGCAAATTGCTCTAAAACACGAAAAAAACCACGTCATTTGACCTAAGTGCCCTTGGATTCCACACCTGCCCGCCACGTTCGTGATGTGTCCCTAATCCATTTAGATCCCCTAATGTCTTCCACGCCATCGGACTAGTCTAGCCGCAATAGCCTCACCCTATAAATTGCAAATGATCCAGGAGCACAAAAAAGTGCCCTAGTTGACCCAAATTATCAAGGACTACCGAGTTTTCCACCTGTTTGGATCAGTGGCACAGTTTGCCTGCCCGTCCTAGCACCTGCGGCATTAGCAGACTAGTCTAGGCTACGCCATGAATACTCAATCCCATAAGGCTCTAACAGGATCCAGTTAATCCTATGAATACATCGCTTGATAGTACGTTAGAATTCTTTTGAAAGATCCAGTGATCTAGTGGCTGAGGTCAATCAGATAACACTTAGGTGTACCAATGGCCAGTCGCCATAAGATAGATTAGATTGTTCTCTCTCTCCCACATTTCCCTTGAACTTCTTAGTGGGCACTTGCACATCACTGCTGTGTCACAGCTCAGTGTACCAGAGTATGTGACCCACGTGGTTCAATGACGTTCGCTAGGTTTGTTAGCAATATAAGATCCACTTTCGGTGTGGTGACACAACAGGTCCAAAATTGACTTGCAACCACAAGATGTAACAGCAGCTGTACACATCAAAGTTCTAGACTTTCCCAAAATAAACATGACATCCGAGCGTTCCAGCGATATCAAGGACGACGGTGCACTGCCATGGCAGCGAATCGATAGCCCGTTCCGCAGGCACGCCCGTCGGGCACCATGCGGGAAGCCAGTAGGAGTCGAAATCAGAGACGCAAGTGTATTCGCAGGAACGTGCCAGCGTGGCCGGTTGCGACACTTGTTTTGTGACCTGGATATCTCCGCTCTGTACCCACTACCTCGTATACCCAGTTGGCCCCCACCCCCCTCCCGGCCGTTCTCGCAGTCCCTTCCACACCCTGGTGTCACCCCCTGCTCCTGCCGCCTCGACCCGTCGATGCCATTCGAATATCTGGTTCACCGTGTCTCTCGACCACATGCCGAGCGACCAGCTACTGCGTGTCACCCTTCGTGATACACCAACCCCCACCAAATTCTTGCCGGGACCCCTCTGACCTCGGCCTCGATCCTTCGTCTCGTTTGCTCGCCCGAGGGCAAGGTGAACCGGGGGAAGTTCCGGGCAGACTGCGATTAAGTTTGGTTAGGGTAGGTTCCTTCCCTTAGAATGGGGATAGTGCTGGGGTTCGAGGTCTTCAGGGTTGGACGTTACTTTGGGTTAGGTTTTTTCAAGGGTTGTAGTCAGGTCAGCACTTAGACTTTCAAACTGTAGCACTACAAAACGTACGTTTAAACGTGGTAGGCTATTGGTGATATAATGCGTGTATTACATATGGCGATGTAACGCGTGGGTATGCAACGCACGATGTAATGCGTGCATTACGTGTGATGACATAACGTGGAAGTCTAATGGCGATCTGACGAGAAAAGAGCGTGGTGATCTAACACATAACGATACTATATATGACACTGCACGTGGCGATCTAGCGAGTGGAAATTTAGCGCGTGGTAATCTAACTTTAGCTATATTGCATGTGGCGATCTTATGCGTGGAAGTTTAATGCGTGGTAATTTAGCGCGGCGTGACCTGACACGTTACGATACTATGCATGGCATTACTACGCGTGGCAATCTAACGCGTGGCGATATAATGCGTGGGAACCTAACGCGTAGTAATTTGACACGTGATGATACTATGCATGGAAATACGGCTCGTGGCGATCTAACGCGTGGTAATTTAATACGTGACGATACTATGCATGGCGATATAGCGCGTGGCGATATAGCGCGTGGCGATCTAACGCGTGTAAATTAACACGTGACGATACTATGCATAGAAATACGGCTCGTGGCGATCTAACGCGTGGTAATTTAACACGTGACGATACTATACACGGCAATACAGCGCGTGGCGATATAACGCGTGGCGATACAACGCGTGGTAATTTAACGCGTGATAATCTAACACATGACGGTACTATGCATAGCAATACTACACGTGGCGATATAACGCGTGGTGATATAACGCGTGGCGATTTAACGCATGGTGATCTACCGCGTGGCGAAATAACACAGTAAAATATTTTCCAGTACCTCACGCAATCCAAAATGATATTTTTATAAAAGTATTGCACAATGTACCAGTTAAAAAGTCAAGTTACGTAAGCGGCTTTAGAACGATGTTTCATCATTATTTGTCCAAGTTCCACAAAGAACGAATTTAATAGTTTTCACGGTTTAGTTTCGTTACGTGGGGTCGCAACGCGCGCATAAAACTCACACAGGCGCCCAGAAAGAGTAAACCGAGCCGTAAAAGGATTGCGAATCGGTCTCCATCTGAAATCGCCGCCAAGACCATGTTTGGTCTTGGTTATCTCGTTTTAACAACGGAAACCTTTGAATCGCTTCATCCATTCGTACCTCTGTGTAATTTTTTTTCTTCTCTTTTCCGAATCTCCCCTTTCTCCGCCTTTTGCATAACTTTCTTGTGACCAATTCGCGGAGCAATGAATCAACATCTTGTATCACGACGTTGTTCGTCATTCTTTTTATTCGACGCCCATATTTTTATCGATTATTTTTTTACAACGTAGGATATGTCAAATCGACGATCGCGGGGCTTTGAAGGATCGACTGTCTGATCAGTGTCGTAAGAAACTACTCTCGTTTTCCGCAGCGAAATGTTCTCGGCGCGGATAGTAAGCCGAGGTCGCGCGCGCACACACGGCTTTCTTTCAATTCGTGCTCTACTTGTCACGAATAGACGGATGACTTCGCTCATGAATGATTCAAAACGAACGGATTCGATAAAAAGGGTATCTCACAATAGCCATTATGCATTCGTCAACAAAAGACAAACACAAGCTGTTCCAAACCTTTGGATATAATTAACAATCCTGAACCGGTGGATCATTCTCGGAAAGATCATGAACCATCTCAGATCGAAAGGGAAAGCTGCCTCAGGGTCACCTGGGATTCCTCCTTACGTACGGAAAAAGTGTTGCAAATCGACGAGAAACTAGTTGCTTAAAGTTTGGACCAGTTTATGACCCAGTGGCACAATCGATTCCCTTTCCGGTCGATTAAAAAACGCGCACGGTCGCGTAACGAGTCCGCGCACCGGTTCCAGCCGCAGAAAAATCCTTTCACGTTGATTTGAAAGCCCATAGAGCCCTGCAGAGTGGTTTCGAGAGATACATTGTGCCCGACGGCGTGTAATCTGCGTTAGGCCTGGAAACTACTCCCCGGGCAGCCAATGATGCCACCAGAAAGGAAGACAAGAGGCCGGGGAGAAAGAGAGATGGTCGGATGATAAAAAAATGGTGGAAGGAGAAAGACAGGGACTAGAATGAGGCAGGTTGGGGAAAAACGAGGGGGTGGAGAGCGACGAGAGAAGCCGACGAGCGTTGAGACTGTATTGATTTCCATTCCGGCCCGTCTGGCTGTAGTCTAGTCCATATCCGGTGCTCTTACCTCGCAACGCACGTGTACACGCACATTCGCTGGCGTCTATGGTGGTCCAGATTCGTTATGTGATGGCTGATAGCTTTTCTGATATTACACCTTTTGCTTATGACACTTAATCCTGAAATACGTATTATAGCAATGGGTTAAGCCAAGTCAATGTGGATCGTAGGTCACATGTCTATGCGGCTGTAGGGTACATAACTTTCAAGGTTTGGCTAAAGGATCTGCAACTTCAGAGGTGTACCTAAGCTTCGTAGGTTCAAACCTGGGGGTAGTTTTGAAAGTTATAGGGTTTATAGTAACACCTGTAGTTATGGGGTCTAGACCTTCAAAGCTAGAGGACCTACGAGAAGCCTTCATAGCTAGAGGATCTACAGGAAGCCTCCATAAGAGTATCTACAGAAGGCCTTCAAAGGACGTACGAACTCTCTAAAAACTATTTATTAAATTATGGTTAATTCTGCAAAGGTGTCTATATCTCTCCTGTAGTTCGTGTAGAGTCCATGGGAACCCTTGAAATATAAAGGACCTGAACAATGAGAAAGTCCATATAGGTGTCTGCAGGGCATGCCTATAACTTATAGAGAGCCAAAGTAAAAAGCCTAAGGCCGAGGTCTCTGAAGTCTCATGGCCTCCAGAGATGTCCAGACATCCTTTCATTTCTACCTCCATAGCAACCATAATTAGTGTTCTACATTTATAATGCATGTTCAGAAATGACGAGTGGATCTTAAGAACACGAAGCATGATAAGGTCCCATTGACTGTCAGATTTGAAGGCTCGCGTAATCTGATTAAGAATGTAAGTCTTTCAGCGAGGCAGGTAAAAAAGTTCTCGTTAGAGGCGAGGATAGCATCGGATGCAGGCCACGAGAATTTAGTAGACGTCTCTGAGGGACGGATTACAGGTTTTCGTGCACGCCTTCGTAATTGACGGGCTCTTAATTGCGATCCAGGATCGCGTCCCTAATTGCGTCGCCCGGTGAAAGCAACACGCATCCTCCCTCCTTTGCTGTTCTCTTTTCAATCGTCCTCTGCCTCTCTTCGCTTCTCTCTCTTTCTGGTACACGGTGAATTCTGGTTTCGCGGACGGGACCGGTTTCTTTTCAAGAAACGTTCGCTTATTGCTGAGTAACTTCTCGTAATTAAAGATGACCGTACGATGGAAAAAAAACCGTAACGAGCTCGTTGCAGAGATCGCGTTGTCTGGCAAATATCTGCATTTGCTAAATGCTGTTTATTAAGTAATAACAGTTGAGATAGCCGAGATTAATGGTACTCGAGATGTTCAGTGGTACTAAATATTCAAGATTTACTTAAAATCCTATGTCCTTAATAAAAAGCATCAGTTTAGAGCTTCTAATCTTCTAGTCAAAGTTACAAAGTATATGAGACAGAAATTATTTCATGGGTTGTCACAGGTAATTCCTGAAGATATAAAAAATTCTTTTTAAATTACGTGATTTCTACATATTCTATAGCGTATCAATCAGAATAGGGAGACGTTGAGCATGCAAATATTCTGCAATGCATCTGCACTGAATAACAATGGGAACTGCTATAAGGACGAGGGCTTTATAAACAAGGTAGAATAAGTATATAAATAGTAAGGTTTAGAGGATTATGAGTCGAGGGTGTGTGGTCCTCGGTGTGAGATGGGCGTTAAACAATAACACCGTCATCTTGAACATATGCAATGAACAAATAAAAAAATGGGGGAAAAAGGAAAGGGTGCTAATACCCATCTGCGATCCACGACCGTGGCGCCACCCCCTAACACAATGAGACGCGCTCATAAGTGGAGCGAATGCATGCGAACAACGAAGGAACGACACTGAACGATCCAGCACTGGCGTGCCAGTGTATTCTAGCGACGATATAGACGGAGGACTATTGATTCCAGAGCATAAATAGACCGTACCGTCTCTATTATTCAAAATGCACTCTACCCTGGCCGGTCGACGGCGCCATCTTCCTACTCGTTGATTTCTTTTCGTTTCTAATTATTCCGTATTCCTACGGAATCACCGATTCTTTTTATCCGGTTATAGGTTGAAAATTCTCAGACTAATCTCATGATTCTCATAAATCATTTGTAAAAATGATTTTGCAAAAGTCATAGATTGCAAGTGTTATACTGCATTTTGTATTTGAGTATTTTTCTGTCATGTCGCGATCTCGACAGGGGCGCACACGTGACTTACATGGCCGACATAACCTCACATTCGAAACTGCATCCTCTTGTGGTTAATGCAATATGAGCTAATGTTTCTGGACATCAACTGGAGATGCTGTACCAAACTTGTAGAAACGGTTCCAGAAATTCCAGAAAGGAATGATGGACCTTGGTGCAATCGTGTCAAACAAGGGTGATTTGAAGAATTGGCCTAAGAGCAAGCGAACTTGCATAGCTCGCCGGGAATGGACTGCTGAAAGTTTTTTGAAAAGAAGGTCGAATCGGGTTGGAATTAATTCGATCGAGCGCAATGACCAGAATCGAAGTCCCTCGAGAAACATCGCGTTCTCGCGGCACGAGAGTGTGGGCTTAAGATTAATTTAACTCCGTTTTACCTTGGCTTTTACGCGACCCTTGCTTGCCACTCCCACCTTTCGCCGACTGGTATCTCGTACCGTCCTCTCTCGGCTTTATTCGAAGCGTTACACCGATCCTTGAAACACAATCGCCTCTTCTTCCTTCGGGTACTTCGAATTTCCGCGACTCCCCGTCGCGTTCATTTCCTAATCGTTAATTCCGAACGAGCCGGTTCAGGTTTCAACCGATGAACACGCGATTGTTATTTCGCGAGCCTGGACCTCTGTCATTAACTTGAAATTCCTTCGATCCGCTCGCCAGATAGCTACAGTCACCTGGAACCTCAACTGCCATCGATTATACCATTAATAACACGAACTTTCGTTTATAATTACCTTGCTGAGTAAATTCTGTCTTAATATTCCCAACTGGCTCTCTGTTGGCTTTATTAAGATTCCTAACTTTACTCAGAATTTTAATTCTTTATAATTCCGCTGATTCTTCAAGGTATATTGGATTAATAGGGTAGATATGGTTATCGCTACTAACGAAACCTTATGTTAAGGTTAGGCTCGAATGCTTAACTGGGTTTACCAGATATGTCGATTTGCAGTTACTATTTTATCAGTCCCAGGTTATTATTACAGTTAATAACTTTGTAATGTGACTTTGTTAAGGTTTGAAGTTTAGCTAGGTTTGAAGTTTAGTTTGAACGGGTTTATTGATTCTCACTGTCAGTACCAGGTAATATATGGTTATTGCACATGGCTACCTCCTGGTCGAGGTTAGGTTTGAACGAGTTAGGCTACCACCAATTCAAGGTTACAGCTTCTTTCACCATTAGTACAAGTTTTTGCATATATTCACTTACCGATTGTAAGCTTAGGTTAGGTTAGAATTTGGTTAAGTTTGAACGGGTTAGGTTATACCAATTGAAGGTTATAGCTCATTTGAATATTAGTACAAGTTGCATATATGGTTATTCACCGATTATAAGCTTTTAACATTGGTAGATTCTATAAATAGTAAAAGTCGAATATTAATATGTGTAATTCCCATAAAGATTTCCAAGGTTTCCCGATTATCGGCGTCGAATAATCGCCATTAGAGAGCGATTTAATAGCGCCTAGGCCTGCGATACGATCAGAGCTCTTTATAGAATATTATGCTAATAACGTGAGCGCGGTAACGCAATTACGCCATTGAGCGCCGTGAAGCTGTTACAGCCGATGCGTTACGGTGCACCGTGCACCGTAATGGCGGCCACAGGTTACACTGTAACGAAGGAAATTCACCGCACAATTCAACGCTCGAACAGGTTTCTCCGAGTAGGCACGATTGTTTCGGTTAAGCGTTTCTTCATTTTGGCCTCGATTACGGGTAATATTACTCGTTCTCCTAAGGCATTTTCGATTTAATCAGAAAATTTCGATACACGAGATACGAAGTATTTTTCAAACGAATTGAAAAACAGGGTAAACGTGATTTGTATAGCGAATTGTTGCTCCTGTGCCCGTGGAACCTGCTGGCATAGAACCTCGTGAAGAACCGGTATTTCTCTTTCGTCTCGCGAAAGCGCGAGTGGATCGAGAGACCGTGTTATCGATCGTCTCTTAACAAGCCCACCTTCGAGAGCTTTTTTTCAAGCGCTTCCGCTCTTCAGGGGATGAAACCCTCGTCCCCGAAATCCCCTCGCTTAATTGCGACTCGGTTTCTCGGTATTTGTGATTTTCTGTAAGGGGAGAACATCATATTCTGAATTTTTATCCGAGCCTCTTGAATTTAAACGAAATTTTTACACCATATCGAGAGCCACAGTTCGCCAAATAAAATTTCATGTCATCATCAAATTTCTCGTTTCGCAATGAATGGATCCATTGGAAAAGTATCGCGTACCAAGATCGATACTCGCGGTTCTCGTTGTTTCCAGTCGGTTCGTGACCGACGCGACGCGCAACGTTCGCCATGATCGCGCCTTTCAAAGGTCATGGCGCATTTGAAACTCCCGTGTTTCCACCGGCACAACCTTTAACGGCTCTTTATCGCCGCGATCGACTCGACATTAAACGTCCTTTCGTTGATTACGAGAGGCATACTTGCCGTGATAATTGCGCGGGTAACGCCATCTTAAACTGGTTCTATATTCCTGCAATTAGTATTACTCGTCCCGTTGGCATTTACCTAATCCTTTCGCCGATCCGTGCGATGCGTATACCGATTGCAATTAGACAATTGATTTTTATCGACTTCATAGCAAGGTTACATCATTCACAAAGATACTTCTACATTTTCATCAAATTCACTTCGCTATTATAAAATTGTTACTATTATAAAAATTCGTAATAGTTTCATATGCAGTTTTTGTTCGCCTTTAAATTTCGTACGGGAAAGTCGGTAAAGAAGGAAGCTGTAAACTACATTTATCGAAAGATTTAATGATGCCATTAAGGCTCAGAAGGAAATGATAAATTAATTTTTTAATGTCATCCGTGAAAGAGTTATCGGTTTGCAGATTGAACCGGGGGTAGTTGCATTCCAAACGTAACGAAGTTGATAACACATGGCAGGTTTGAACCGAGGTCTAATTAACATGGACGATATTTGCGACGCGTCGATAAGCATCGAACGTACATACGTTCGAGGACGTGGAATGCGGGCCAAGGCAGCTGGCCGCGATTTACCAGGCGTAAATCTTAAACACACTCGTTCCTTACACGGATACTTACCCGGTAATTACATGGTTCCTTATCGTTGGTTACGTCATTTTTACTGTAGCCCGGTTGTTGTTCGAGATAACTTTTCATTTACCTCCAAATGAACCTTTTCTATCTTTGTCTTTTCCTCTTAAAAATTTGTCTTTACATTCGAGGTTGAACATAACCTTGCAAGGTCTGCGATTGTTAATTTTGGACTATGCGAAAATTGTAACTAAAGTTTGTGCTTTATCATTGAATTCACATTACGTTCTGAATCACTGTTAGGTTAAGCTTGCACGTCCTTGAGGTTAAGACCCAGAACATGATAACATAACCTTGCAAGATTAAGTCTAAGATCGTAAGTTAACTTCGGACTAAAATTATAACTACAGTTTGTTCTTTATAACTGAATTCACATTACGGTTTGAATCATTTTTAGGTTAAGTTATCATGTCCTCAAGGTTAACATCTAGAACATAGTAAAATAACCTTGCAAGGTTGTGTCTAAGATTGTAAGTTAAGACTATGCAGCAATTGTAACTAAACTTTGTTCTATGTAACTGAGTCCATGATCTTTGAATCACTTTTAGGTTAAGTTTCCATGTCCTCAAGGTTAACACCTAGAACATAGTAACATAACCTTGCAAGGTTGGGTCTAAGATTCTAAGTTGAGACCAACTATGCAAAAATCGTAAGTTCTTTGTAATTAAATTCCCATTATAGCTTAAATCATTAAGTTTCCATGTCCTTAAGACCTAAAACCTTCGCAGTGATCGCGATCAACTTTGAATCACTTTTAGGTTAGGATCGATTAGTCCTGCAATACAGGTTAGTTGTGCAGATTACAGTAGATGGAGGTTGATACACCTGAGAGTCTGAAATGAAGTCATACGTGTCCGATATATCTCTTCCAGATTCGAGAATGATTTCACTAGGTCGCATGCGCATATCTTCCACGATTAAACGCTTAATGAAACTGTTGGCCCCGAGGCGGCCGGTTTAATGGGTCGAGTCGGCCCGATTATTTTCGTCTTTATTATCGAGCTGTGTCGTTCGCTGCTTCTGGCACCGTCGACCATGAGCCTTCCAGCGGCAAAGCACCTCGCAAACGATTTTTATCGCTCGATTGTTCAGAATTTATTTGGTAGATAACGGGTTGATTCAAATTTTACCATTTTCTATCTAGCTAATTTGTGTCGTCGACCTGAAACGTGTCTGCAAAATTCGGAATTGGCACATTTCATTTTAGAAATTTTGGGAATATGGTAGTCAAAAATTTGAAAAACACTTAGGAGTATAATGTCCACAAATCTTATTCAATTTAATCGTCACGTCCAGTTTTAGCTCGATATACATTCGAAAAATACAAAATTGAAAAGGAAAGTAACAAGAAAGGTTTCAGTTGAACACCTGATATCGTTTTCACCGTTACGTCAGCTTCTGGCAATGGTCGATCGCAAAGAGGGCGAAGACACTGTCCAATGCACTCGCGGCGCGAGTATTTCGGCGTTCAGGGTCCGGCGTGACCTGGACGTCGACTTTCAAAGCTTCCCCTATAAATAGGCTTGGCCAGAGTTGGCAAAGATAGTGCAAGGCCGAGCTTTGCTCGGAATAATAGCCAGGAGAAATGTACTCGGTCGATATCGTGCCTTCCATTTTCCGATCTACAAAGACATTCAAATTGCCCGAAATCAAATTGCAAATTGAAACGATATATCTTTTCGATTTTTCGTTCAATCTCCGCGATGCAGTTAGGTTAGGTGCCCGCTCGGGTAAATATACGACGCCGCTGTCGTCGCAGCACGATACACGAACGAAAACATTCGCAATTAATCGAAGAACGTTGTCTCGGCTCGATCTAAATTACGCATTGTTTGTTGAGCGAAATTGGACAATTCGTTCTTGGAATCGTTGTATTTTGAGCTACCAGTCAGCGATGCATCCTCGAGGCGAGTTTTACGAGTTCTTCGCGGGATCTTGATGGTACACGGCTTCGTATTTCGGGCTCTGTTTGTTGGACTTGATTCTCTTTCAGATAAACTGTTTTTTGGAAGCTCCATATTTTTATTTCTGAAGATTTGTTGAAATAAAATTACTGTGGGTCCGGGAGAAAATATGGACATGTGCAAGTTTTAGACTGATGGCACTAACCATCAGAGTATGAAATCTTTTAAACATTTTTGGACTTAAAATGGTTTGTGGACTAGTTACTAATATAGGGCTATCAAAAGTTTTATAGGTTGAGAGCCACTTTTGAAACTTTTAGTCTTCAGAGGTCAAA
The DNA here is from genome assembly GCA_036983795.1 of Megachile lagopoda. NCBI lineage: Eukaryota > Metazoa > Arthropoda > Insecta > Hymenoptera > Megachilidae > Megachile > Megachile lagopoda. Next base: position 5,444,378 of record CM072793.1, read on the forward strand.
AGTCCCAAAAGTGTTTCAAAGTGCAGAGTACTAGGGTACTAGTCAAAAGTACTGGGGTCTTAAGTTGCAGAGTCCCAAAGTCTCGAAATCCAAAAGTACCAAGTGTCCTACATTCAAAATTCCAACATCCAAAAGATCCAACAGCCAAATCCAAATATCTTAATATTCCAAAACCACAAAATCCCAATATTCTAACTTCCCAAAACCTCAAAGTCCTATAAAAAGTCCGGAGTATTGGCGACCTCCCAGTGGGTGGCCACACATTGGGAATCGCTGCTCGAAGGCTCCAGCGAGCAGCCTAAGCGAGACTTGATCGTTAAATTATAGAAGTTTGCACCAGTGAAAAGGGATGAGACAACACATTTCTTGTTCGGTCGCACTGCATGTCTGAATGTCCGCATTATGCCCACGGAGTCAGGGCAGACATTCTGTATCTCGTCGGGATATCATGGCAACAGCTTGCCGTCTCTTTCTAACGCGTTTGAAACCGTCCGGGGGACAATGGCGAGGTTATATCCGAGCAGACGAGAGCGCATTGTTGCTCGACGCATCTCGGTTAGAACCAAGGAGAAAAGCTACGTCAGAGGCGGAGGGAGGGGTGTGAAAGAGACGCGGAGGACACTGGTTGTCGGGACGTAACGATCATACGATCGTGTCAACAATTGGAGACAACGCCATTTTTTTCTGCATGCAAACAACCGTTACTGTATTTCGATCATGGTTTACTAACTCCACTGTATTATTCCTTTATCTGTCACCATTTTTTAACGTAATTTCATCATTTTATCAAGAGATGCATGTTTATCTCGAGGTGCTACTTTTGGCGGGAAATTTGAACACTCCAATCATATGTAGGTTATACATCGTTCAGCTGATTGAATAATAATACGGATGAATATGAAACTGTTCCTTTGAGGTTAAGCTACTTTTGGCGGGAAATTTGAACACTCTTCCCAATCTCATCATTCAGCTGATTGAATAATAAGAGAAACCCGATAAGCTTCTACAAATGAATCTGAAACTATCCGTTCGAGGTTAAGCTACTTTTGGCGGGAACTTTGAACACTCCTCCCAATCACAAGTAGATTACACATCATTCAGCCAATAGAGTAATATGAAAATCCCGATAAGCCTCTACAAATGAATCGGAAACTGTCCGTTTGAGGTTAAGCTACTTTTGGCGGGAAATTTGAATGCCTATCGCTCATCTCCCGAAGCAATAACACATTTGCAAGAAAAAGAGAACAAAACGAAATTACAGCTCGAGTCTTAAACCGCTGTCACACTTCACGTTTGGCCACAAAGAGAGTCTGAGATCGTTCGATCAATCCCATCCTTCTCCACATCGTCAGCAACAAAAGATACGAAGCAGATACAGGTTCGTGATTCCCAGAACGAGTCCGGCAAAATCGGAGAAGCCTCCGTTCTGTTCGTTTTTCACGAACGCCCACATCCTTTATCAGAATGCATTCATGGCTGAGATCAGCGATCCTGGCCGGTGGGTTCAAGGCCGATTGACGATGGTTTCTCTCTGCTCACTTTCGCCACGGTGAGAAGCATAGATTCTTCGTGGTTGGCGTTGCTGATTTTTCTTATCTGGTCCGGCTGCCGCTGCTGGTCCTCGTTTCTCTCACGGCCGACGACATTCCTTCGGGATCAAAACCGTGTGGCGCGCCTGTTGCCTCGCGAGACACCGAAAGGACGAGCGTGTTTCTCTTCTTTGCGTGTCCTTTTTGCTTCGTCTGGTCCCTTTTCAGCCATGATTTTCTTACCCGGCCGGTTCTTCTCAAAACTACTCAACGTCGAGCTTCCAAAACGGTTTTCGCAGCGTGACTTTCAGAATCTTCCTTTCGGACGCTGTTTTCGAACTACGATGATTTACAGGAACTTATTTATGTTAGTATGGTAACTGTCATATGACCATCTTTGCTAGATGAGTAGATCGTTCTGGTAACATAGAACAAGATGCAATCACAATTTTCAACATGGTGCATATACAAACACTTAATTCCTTCGATGACAAGATTTCTTTATAGATTAAAAATCCTAAGCCACTAGCTCCCTAGTTACTAGCTCTAAGTCCCAAGATTCTCCAATGATTTACAGCAAGATCTTTTTGAACTCAGCGTGAATACAAATGTGGGACCAAACCTAACCTCCAAATATGAAGATTCCCATCTTACAGAATCGACTTCGTGCTTCATTTTCATACTCCATGTATCATCGTGCATAAACCCGGTAAAGGCGAAAGAAGGAAAAGAAAGGAGCAAGACGGCGCCGAATCGTGAACGGATAGAAAGGCATGGGGCCACGCGGGTCCGTCTAAACGCGTTGTAAACAAGCTCGTGCCCGCGTGCGCACGAGACGTCTGCGTTTGATGTTCTCCGTCGCGTTTGTCGCCGGCACAATAAACCGAGACCGGTGTGTATCGCAGTGACGCGAGTAAACTCGCGCGATTAAACGCGCCCACGCAACTCGCTCGTCCCTTCCTTCCGTCCTTCTTTCCTCGTGTCCTCATGGTTTATTCTCGGGCTGTTTCGTAACGCGGCTGCACCGTTAATCGTTCCCACTCCCGTACGGATGGCGAAACTCTTAACGCCATGGACGACCGAATTTTTTTGCCAAATATCGAGTGAAGACATTTGCTAGAATTTAGTTATTTTTCATAGAAAATATTGGCACGCAGTGTGGTACTACGGATAATGAGGTTTTACTATAGGGGAATATTATGGGTATTCAGGATGGGTAATTATGGAGATCATTATGGAGATCACAGGGATTTGGGGAATAGGATGTTTGGGGATATTTGAGGGTTTGGGGAATCCTAGGGGTTTGTGGAGTTCTAGGGGCTTAGGAAATCCTAGGGGGTTAGGTACTGTGGGAGATTGCGAAGTCCTAGGGTCTGAGGTCTTTGAGGAATCCCAGGAAGATTGGAGAATATGGGGGATCCGGGGATATCTGAGGCTTTGGGGAACTCTAGGGGTTTGTAGAATTCTAGAGGTGTAGGAAATCCTAGGGGTTTGTAGAATTCTAGGGGTGTAGGAAATCTTAGAGCTTTAGGTAATCTGGGTGTTTGCGAAATCTTAGGGTCTGTAGTGTTTGTGGACTCCCAAGTTGAGAAACACGGGGGATCCAGGGATATTTGAAGCTTTGAGGAATCCTAGGGGTTTGTGGAGTTCTATGGGTTTAGGAAATTCTAGGGATTCAGGTAAACTGGGTGTTTGCGAAGTCCTAGTCTGAGGTGTTTGAGAAGTCCCAGAAAGGATGAGGTCCCCATGGAATCTGGGGAACCCCAGAAGTTTGAGAAATCCTATAGGCATGAGGAACCCTAGAGTACCTAGAAGAGTCCTACTGGACCCCAGTATACTCTAGAAGACCTAGAAGAATCATAATAACCCCAGAAAAACCTGGAGGACCTAAGTGAATCTCAGAAAGCATAGGTGATCTTTGAGGATTTGGAGGATCCCAGATCTAAATCCGAAAGTGTCTAAAGGAATCCAGTGAGCCCTAGGGAACCCTGTGGGACATTAGAGTGTGCTAGAGACAGTCTTACGTAATCATAGGAATCGTATAGGACAACAGATAATGTAGATCCTACAAAGAATCATGATCTGAGAACCTAAGGGTCTAAAGAGACGTAGGAACATTCCGGCGATAACCGGAATCCAGCGGCAACAAGCAAGTGCTTATCGATGCAGCTGGTCGTACACTCCTTGCACGTTGATGCTGATCATATTATACAACGTTAATGTTCGAAGTTAGTTAAATATTTGCACTGAAAACGTTGCGATCATCCGTGGCTCTCAAATGGTTAACATTGATCAGGGATTCGCTACAGTTTACACGACGCCAGCTGTGTTCCTTCGTTTCCAATAGCCGGAAAGCTCCGAGGTCTTGATCCACCGAGCACTCGGCATAATTTAGTGGTACCCCGATTTGTTTTTCGCTTGTCGAACCGCGGACTGTTTTATTGCTCGCTATCTCGGAATAATAATTCTTTTGTGACTACGTATTTCCCGGTTCGAGCCGGTTATTGCCGTGTTTATCGACGGATCGTATCGGTTTGAAACACTGGCAAAGCAAAAGGCAATTAGCCGCGGCGAACCGGGACCTTTGACGTGCCGTCGCCTTCAATCGATCATTTAGAGGCCTTAACGTTCTTCCTAACGAGCTTGACCGAGTTCGGCACACTGTGGTTCTTTCCTGAAAATCACTGGAACTAGATAGTCTAGGGAATTTCACCTTATGCTGCTGGAAGGGTTAATGACGTAGGATACATGTTAGGAGGATGTTATCTAGAGGTCCAAGTGAAGTTGGCAAGTCGGGGAGAAATTCTAGTTAGATTTACAGGGAATTTTAGGTAACTTCCATTGTTTCTGTTCAAGTTTAAACGGAATGTAGACGTCAAGAGATCTAGGGGTACATGCAATGTTATGATAGAAAGATATGTGGAGATCGAAATCTGGGATGTTACCCATAATCTAGGGATTTTTTCCTCTCACTTAAAATATAATTTCGGTCTACATCCGTCTGCAAGAAGACATCTTCCACTACAAAAAACTCGTATGTCTAAATACGAGTCCTGCAATGTCCCTTGTCCTGCAATGTCTCACACTCGTGACGCACTACACTTCATATGTGATGCACCAATCTCACATTTTCGTCGCAATTTAATTTTGCGTTCAAAATCATAATCTTGACAATCAGGCTTGAACACATGCCTAACTTCTCAATTTTCTTTATTTGTCTCCGCGTTGTAGCAATGATTAGTGAACTATGTATGACTACCTAGAAAATTGTAGGTTAAGTATATGCTAAATATAGCTAGAACAAATTCCCTAGAAACGATAACCCAACGACATAGAAACACCAACAGAATGTTTCTGCAATGTATACAGGGGGAGAGCAGTTACCAGGAATTCGTAAGAATAAGGTTAAAAATGGCGTTCTTTACAGCCTTTCAATGTCGGACGACGGTGCGGTTTATCAACCGGCCGCGATTTCTCTTGGGGTTCCAGCAAAAATATCGGCAAGCAACGTGCTCGAAAGTGTACACAAACGGTCGTTTGTGTCCGGCCATGTGTAGCCGCGTAAAAAAAGGAGCGAAAACGAACGTAACGAGAAAGATGGAAGAAAGCAGAAAAGAGAGGACCATCCACTGTGTGAGGTCTTCTCGGTGAACGTATCCGTGGCCCTTAACCTCGCTGCGGACTTCGACACAATTTTGTTCGGGTAACGGATCGAAATGGCGGCGGGCGGCGGGGGAGGAGAGGGGGGGCAGTGGAGGGGGTTACTTTGAAAATAAAGTAGTCGAACGGGTATTTAACTGGTTCCGAGAATCATTTGTTGTTTCAAAACCCGTGAACTTTCGCACAATGTTTCGCTGTTACATATTTTGTAGCGTTTTCACTTGGGTCATTAATCTGTGACCTTGTGTTCTCCAAAATAAATTTCGTACGGTAATATTATACTTCTCGTACTCACCGGATATTCGAGGGAATTGTTTTGTCAACTTTATAATATTCTGGAGATTTTTTTTTTCAATTTTACAATATCATAGAGAATTTCTTTGTCAACTTTATAATATCCTAGAGAATTCTGTCAACTTTACAGTATTTTAAAGAATATTGTTATTAACTTTACAATATTACAGTATCATAGAGAACTTTTTTGCAACTTTACAATATCCTAGTGACTTTTGTTGTGTACAGAAAATATTCCCATAACTATAAGTTTTTGCAACGTTTAAGGTAAAGTTTATCCAATTTGTTTGTGTTCAAGGTTTATCTAATTTTTGTGTTTTCAAGGTTTATTTAATTTTTGCGTTCAAGGATTATCTAATTTGTTTGTATTTAAAGTTTATTTAATTTTTCCCCAAAAATCCCAGGGAATTTTTCTTCTCAATTCGTGACATATATCCTCTAAATTTGAAAAGTAATCTCACATGTTGCATTTAAATCAACATTCGACTACAGTGTCGAGCGTTTAATACACTAGCAGTATCCTAGGGAATTTTCTGCGTACCCAAGTTCCGAACGAGGAAATCGAGGATCGTTTCACGCACATCACGTGCAACTAAGTTTCAGAAATTGATTATTTTTTTCAGCGATTCTCAGGCACGGGAGTCAGAGCCCGGTTCACCGTAAGCTCCCGTGAAATCGATAAATTGCGCCCGACCGGTCGCAAATTCGCTTCTTTAATGCGGCTTTGCTCTAACGAGCCTAATAACTCTGGCCGAGGTATCGCCGGCGAAGTTTATAGTTCCCCGTAAAACCTTAAAAACAGACGAGAAAGTTGCATTCTTAATATTGAACGGGCCGTTAAAGACCCCAAGTTCAAACCCTAGATTATACGGCTGCGGGAGAGGGAGTCCTCCTGCAAATTTCTCAGGAAAATGACGGGCGTAATTTTAACGCAAACATAATTAAAAAACATGAATTTACTATCTGCAGTTTAAAATTAACATTTTACGAGTGTAACAAAGTTTACAGGCGAAAATAGGAATTTTAATAGTTATTATTAAACTTAATATTTCTACAAAATTGAATTTTACAAATTATTCAAATTTTTACAAGTTACTCGTCTAATTTTTATTAGTGTTTAAATTTTTGCTAAAATCGCTGACAATTTAATCTCGAGAAATTTTATTTTAACGAAGTTCAGGTATGTTAGTTTTTTGCAATTGAAATAGTTTTCGAGGACTTCTTTTCGTGTAATTTTCACGACTCGTTCAGCATCGTTATCGCAATTTTCATACACGTATCGCGGATGGTTTCGAAGGCAGACCTGCCGGTTGTTTGAGCAGCTGCACGTCAGAATTGCATTTGTTCGTGCTATTCTTGAGACGGTGTTTCCATCACGACGATGCGTGTTAGCCATAACGAATATTTAAGACGCGTTCGTCAATTTTTATACAATTATTAATAACTCCGATCATGGCACTTTTATTATTCGAACCCTTTTTTCAATTACTGGCTATTATTTCTCTAGAACTTGGCTCTATAACTGAAAATACTAAATTGAAGTTGCAGTTCAAATTTCGTCCTCCATTCTTGTAATTATTAAACAAAAAATATAAACAAATATATTGACAATAAAATTCCGTAATAATCTTCTATCAATATTTACCAAATCCAACATTTACTTCCTCGATTTCTAGTAAAATATTGAAATAAATGCGAAGTGGAAAGCTGAAGTTTAATGGCGTCCAGTGAAAGTTGGCGCGAAATTCAAACGAAATTAAGGATTTATCGAATCGTTGCATTTACTGTATCTGTTTGCAAAACGATTGTTCGTGTGTGTGATCGGAAAGAAGAAGGTGGAAGAGACAGCCATTCTAAATGTTTTCGGAACACGTGCTATTTTCAGTTGTGTAACCAATTCGAATGCAGGGATCCAATGCGTCTGCGCCTCGTAAATTAACTTTCATTATTGAAGCAAGAGAATCGAATTCAGGCCGTGAACACACAAATTTCGATCAGGATATTTCGCTTCTGTATCAACAGAACGGTTACAGCGCCTTTCAAAATTATTGCTACTTTAGAAAATATTAGACTAATTATTAGACTAAACATCTACGCTCCATACATTCGATAGTCACGTTTCAGAAATAAAATTATAGAAAGAACAGTGTCTACAGGAGGTTTCAAAATTGATGTCACTCAGCTGGTGCTCAATTTATCGATTCATGCAGAAGATACATTTATAAAGGGAAAATTTTCAAACGAAATGTTGAAGATATTTTAGTTTTAAGTTCAATGAAAGCAAACACGAAGTAAGAAATGAAATTATGGAACACAGTGTCTACAGGACCTTTCAAAATTCATGTGCTTCATGCTTACAGTCCTTGATGTATCAACACATTCAAAAGATACATTGTTTAAAGGAAAAATTTCCAAACGGAACGTTGAAGAACTGTTTCGATGAAAGTAGTTTAAGTGAAGTTTCATCGGAATTGCACTTTCACTTGAAAATCTCCTTAATTTTCGAGCTCCATCGTCGGTCGACGACCAATCCGTTGTCTGCCGCGGTTTTGCAACAATCTCACGGGAACCACGAACTTTCGCAACGTCGTCGCATCGGAAAGTGCATGATGCACGCGCTATTTCGAGATGCAGAGACCCAGTTGCATTTCTCGTCTCGCTACAGCGAAACTGGCGAACCCGCTTGGCGTTCCTTCCTCGAGAAATTCGATACGGATTCTCGGACCTGGCCCGATCCACGAACGTTTTATCGATCGACCCGTCCAATTCCTCTAATTTATTACCGATCTCTCGATCTTAACGATCACCGGTTCAAGGCCTTTTTTCTGTCTAGTTCAAGGGTCTCTCGAGGCTGCTTCTCGAAACGGGGAAGAAATAAACGAGGCGGGAAAATCGAAGATAGGAGTGGAGGGTAAATAATGAAAACGAAAGTAGGGAACGATGGAAAATGGGAAATTAGAAACTTTAACCCTTTAGCTTATAACGTTAGTGTTCAAATGCGACATAAATCTTCGTATAAAAATCGTGTTTTGAGTTCGGTACTAATTTGACGCCACGTCAGGTGCCCTGGTCAGATTTGACCTGAGTTATTTTAGATCATAACAACCAAAATAATAGGTTTATGTTAAAAGTGTATATAACCTTTTTTGTAGAGCCCTTCATAATCTTCATTTTTCGTTTCAAACTTTTTTCCCTACAATCAATATTTTGGGATATATTCAGTAAAAACTGTAAAGGACTCTAAAGGGGGTTGGACAGCAAACGGAACTTTACCAAAAATTCTTTTAGGGACTTTTTAACCAGGGGTAAATTTTAGTTATTTCAACGCGATCGGAGGTTTGCGTTTTTTGAAACTATAACCGAAAATTTGAAGTGCAATAGAATTTCCTTGGTTAAGAAAATATTCACGAATTTAAGAACTTAAGAAAATGTCCCTAGGCTGATGAGTAGAGAGATGCGGGGTGCACGAAGAGGCGGAAAAATCCTGTGTAGACATTAGCGAGTATCCTTGGCCGTGATCTACGAGTGGACCAATAATGTGACGCGTCACCGAGTTATTTTAATATCAAAGACCCTATTATTAGCGCGTGACCCGATAGAGCTGCTCGTAGAAGAATGTTCGCAGGTCAATGTTGTACGACCTCGTGGAACGCGAGTTGTTCGAACACGAGGATTTCACTGCGACCTGTCCACGTCGGATTCGCCGGAACATCTCGTTTCGCGTCACGATTTTGCAATTAACATTTTGTCGTGACTTCGATATATGGCTCGTTTACAACCACTTTCCTTTACTCCGTTTGGGTACTAATTACAGCTTGGAAATCAATTTGCTATTCTTCGAAAGTATTTGTTTATTGTCGTTGACGACCTTGCGAAAGTGATTGGTAAAACGGTAGTTTCGTCGGGGAAGAGATAGACACGTGTATTGTGTTCATTTGCGACGGACTCTCGTTATATGGCCACTTTCATCGACTTTATATTCATTAGAGGTCTTTCATCGTTGTTCTTAGATTTCTAAATGTTCGAATCTGTAAAATTTCTAGTTTCGAAGGCGGTAAACGTTTTACCCTAGATTTGGTTGGTTTTCAATTTAAAATATTTTATATCCCTAGAATTCGGGAATTCGAATACTCTGTGTATCGAAAATTTCGATCCTAAATTTTCAACAAGTTTCCCAATACTAGAATTCCCTACATGTTGGGTATTGATTAGCTGAAATCTTCAAAATCCCTAGAATCTTAAATTTTCAAATTCCCTAGACCTCGAATTTTCAACACTTCAAGTTATCTAATCTTCAAATTCTCCAGAAGAAATCTTCAAAGTATATTTGAAACTTTCGAATACACAAATTCCCTAGATTTTCATATTCTTAATACTCTACATTTTCAAACTTTTAAATCCCTAAATTGCTAAATCTCTAAATCCCTATATTCCTATATTCCTAAATCCCAAAATCCCAAAATCCCAAAATCCCTAGATACCAATATCCCAAACTCCCTATATTCCAAAATCCTAAAGTCCCTAAATCCTAAAATTACAAAATTACAAAATCCCTAAATTCTAAAATCCCAAAATCCCAAACTCTCTAGATCCCAAAATCGCCAAATCCCCAAATCTCTAAATTCTCAAACCATCAAATAGAAACGTCACTAAAAACATTTCATCGCAATATATCGCCAAATTGAAAAATCTCCCCCGAACGGCAATATAACGGAAGATTTCTATAATCTATTAGAAAATCCATCCCAAAAATATTTATCAAGATCGAAATTTACATTTCCCGAATTAAATTGACCGCGTTCGACGACCGTGTCAGTGACTTAAGTCAGCGCGTCCAATTCGCCGTCACTCGATCGTTGCGTAAACCTAACCTCACCTAAATACAACTCGGCTGAAACGATACGAATTTCCACGGAACATGCTGCATCCCGTGTAGCGTGCCAATAATAGAAAATGACAGCTAAATCTCGCGTGTTCTTATCTCGAACCCGTCCCCGCAATTCCGTGCAGATCCCCGGTCCCCCGTCACGTCACTCGTCCGTGTGACTTGGCATTCAGCCTTGTTCTATGAACTAGGTCGACATGTGTGGTGCATTGACGGAGAGAGTGGCCGTTTATCTCTGTTCTTTCTTCCGCTTTGACGTCTGCTTCCTTCTCTCTCGCTTTTTCTCCTTCTCTCTCTCTTTGTTCCCTCTCCGTCGCACCGTTGTTCCCGTTCTACCGGTTGTTTTTCACCCGACAACTCGCTTCTTTCGTACTCTTGTCTGTTTTTTCTTTTCGCGTGCTGCATTCCTCTTCAACTCGCGCGGACCGAGCCCTTTTTTCCCCGTACGCTTCTGTCCTTCCTCGAATTAGCGTGTTCGACTCTTATCCGCGTTACCATTTCTTTCTTGCTTTCTTTTCCAGATTGCGATCTCGGTTTTTTCGCTCGATTGTTCGAACACAGCACACTTCTTTTATCCGCTCGCCTCGATTCGGAGGACCTCTTGTTTGCTTTGGCACGCGCTTCATCACGTTCACTTATCTTTTCTCTCCTTTCCACTATTATTCTCACCGATGACTGATACTTTTCCCGGTTTCTTTATTTTAGGCTCTACGATGTTTTCTTCATAAACTTTTTCTTTGTTAGCTCGTGGATTCGCGAAGATTGCGGTTCTTTCTTTATTTTGGGGTTCGTTGAAGGTCATTTTTAAGAGGTTCAAGGTGATGGAACGTGGAGTTCAAATCTTGATAAGTGAAAGTATTAGGTGTCTACATTCACGGAGTGCTGTGGTGAAATAACTATAGGTGAAGGACACTAAGGAATTAACAGTTAGTATGAACTGTACTTAAAGTTCCATACTTCTGAAGCTTAAAAAGTCAAGGGTCCCAAATTTTGTAAATTTTCAACTTCCAAAGGTCCATGGACTCAAAGTTCTTATAATCTCAAAGCTGTAAACGTCCGCAGTTCCAAAGTCCCCAGAATCCTCAACGTCCTCAAGTTTTAATATCTCAGAGTCCTAATGTCCTTAGATCTCATAGTATATCTATCTCATAGTACCAGTAACCTCAGAGTCTTTAAGTTTCAAGGACACAGTGTTCCAATAATCTCAACAATTCTACAGTTTCACTGTACTAAAATGTCAGTAACCTCAATGTCCTCAAGTTTCAAGGTCTCAAAGACCCAATCATGTCAAAGTCCTAAAGGTCTACAGTTCCAAAGTGTCAGTAACCTCAAGGTCTTTCACTTCCAAGGACTCAAAAGTTTCACTAATCTCAAAATCCTGACGTTCTACAGTACCAAAGTGTTAGTAACCTCAAGGTCTTTAAGTTCCAAGGTCTCAAAGTGCCAATAATCTCGAAGTTCTAAAGTTCCACAGTTCCAAAGTGTCAGTTACCTTACAATCCTCGAGTGTCAAGGTTTCAAAGTCTCAATGATCTCAAAGTCCTAAAGTTCCACAGTTGCAAAGTGTCAGTAACCTTACAATCCTCGAGTGTCAAGGTTTTAAAGTCTCAATGATCTCAAAGTCCTAAAGTTCCACAGTTGCAAAGTGGCAGTAACCTTACAATCCTCGAGTGTCAAGGTTTTAAAGTCTCATGATCTCAAAGTTCTAAAGTTCCACAGTACCAAAGTCTCAGTAACATGGAAGTTCTTAAGCTTCAGGGACTCGAAGTCCCAATCATCACAATGTCCTAAAGTTGCAAGACACCAAAGTCCCAAATATGCAAACTATCAAGGTCTTAAGATCCCAGAATACCCAAATAGCCTAAGTCCTATTGTCTCAAAGTTTCCAAGCTTCAAAATCCTACAGACTCACGAAACCCAAATAGCCTAAGTCCCAGACTCGCAAAGTTTCCAAGCTTCAAAGTACTACACTCCCACAAAATCCAAATAGCCCAAGTCCTACATTTCCACAGTTTCCAAGCTTGAGTCCCAAAACCTGAGAGTCCCAAACTGAAAAATGACCAAACTCTCAAAGTCCTAAAATCTCAAAGCCTCCACCAAAGATTCCTCCCCAAACTTCCCTAAGAATTGTACAACAAAATGTCCTCGTATACATCTCTGCCCATATGTACATATGTTTATCTCTACGTATATCGTCCCAATAAAAATCCTCCAAATGAAAGAAATTTCCAACAACCCCCTTAAACCGCCGAGAACCCGTCGATTAAAAATTTGCGCAATCTCCAGATTTTCGGTCGTCAGTTTCATCCGAATGCATAATTTTCCCAGTTCCTCATCTTCGTACCATCCATTCCCTCCGCGCATCCCGCGTATTTCACATGATTTTCCGAGCCCATCCGGTTGATTTTCATGCACGCGTTGCTCGTGGCGTCGAAGCCTCGAGCTTTTCATTGCGGCAGACGCGTTATTCGTCGATGGCGTCGGCGTCGTCTCTGCCCTAGTTGCAACGCGCATGCACCCCTCGCGCGAAGAAGCGAGAAATCGATCCCTCGACCCCTTCCTAGACTCGCGTTAAGTGAGCACGCTTGCATGCTCGGCCCTTGTCGATTTTCTAGCCGGAAAATCGCTCGAGACTCGCTACCTGCTACGCTTTTTTCCGACGATTTTCATGCATGCCGGTGCAGAACCACGGATAATCTGCTTTTCTTTTTTCGACGGTTATTAATCGTTACAGGCCTCTGATTTGGGCCACAAGGTTTCTGGTCGAACACTTTACATGACCTTACTGTAGGTTTTCGATTTTATTCACAGTTTATGAGATAAAATGGCGGATTTAAGAGGTGTGGAAAATGGCTGACTTGAGTCATCTGACAAGGTATGGAAAAATGGCTGACTTGAGTCACGTGACAAGGTATGGAAAAATGGCTGATTTAAGTAATCTGACGACGTATGGAAAAATGGCTGACTTGAGTCATCTGACAAGGTATGGAGAAATGGCTGACGTGTAAAATAGGAAACAGAAAAATGGCAGATGTGATGAAGATTGAGAATGTAGAAAATGTAGGAAAGAAAATGGAGAATATACGAGTTGATGACAAACCATAAAATAAGAAATGAAACACCCGCAGAAAAAAAGTAACTAAGAATGAGAATTGTAGAATAAAAATTGGATGAAAATGTCAAAACACGTTAGAAGTGTTAGAAAGTGGAATACGAAAGCTAGCCAGAGATTGGAAACTTACAAATGAAAATGGAAGCTAGAAAATTAAAAAAGCGAGAACACGTAGAAGAAAAATGGAGAACGGAATGAAAAATTGGAAAACGTCGGAAGAAAAATGGACGCCGATAAAAAATCACGTTTCTGTTAATCTGTTTTAATAAAAATATTGGAAATTGACTCCGAGTTTATTAGCGACATGAAGTTGTACGAGAGGCTCCGAGGGTAAGAAGAAACCGTGTTACAAGCTGACTTGGCTCGTGAGAGACTCGTCCAGAGACAAAGCAAAGATTCTCGAGTCAGCAGAGCTGGTTGTGAGTCTTGTCGATGGTAACAGAGGAACGTAACTCAGCAGTTTCCACTCAAACTCTCTTCCCTTTCTTTCCCTGTCCTTTCTTCGGCTTCGTCGCTTCGGAACTACGATCCTCCGGGCTTCTACTTTTCATTTTTCAACTTCGACGACAGACTCCCTAAAGAAAAATCTGTTTTCTCGAAACTTTTATTTACCGTCTGTCTCGCCTGAAAAAAAAATGTTTCTAACATTGGATTCAATTTCCAAGTATTCCAATAATGTCATCAGATTTCAATTATTATTTTGAATAAGTTTCACTAGTAATTAGTGATATTAATAAAAAAGTATCATTTCATCGAGCTGAAGAATGCATCCTGTTGCTGAAGCAATCTAATTTGAATTAATCACTGTAATTATCCTTTTAAAAGATAAAATTACAACAATTATCATAAACGATTATCACGCTCATTATCCTCCGCTGAATTAGAAAACAAGTATTGGTATATCAATAAATGTTAATTGTATTCAAGATTAGTCGATTTAAAAGTCTAAGCGGTATTTTCTAATCTACGATCCCACGTTGTCGGTTCCTGATCTTAGCTTGCAAATTGAGTAGCCGCGTTAATTAGGATGATGTTCAATGCAAAGAAAAAAAGATATCACGAAAAAAAGTTGTTTTCCATTCAATCGAAATATTTTCCCAGCTTATTAGTTCCTCGCGTGAACGTTTTCTCCTCTCAATTACTCTAATTGCTTCGTGTACAACAACGAAACAAGCATACAATCTACGAAAATCGATAAGTCGTTAGAGATGGTAGAAAGTGATAGTTGGAGAAAAATTTTCTAGATAATTGCTTTTTTCTCAATTTTAATACTGCTTCAGTATTATTTCAGATCACGTGTTTTAAATTCCTTGCATATATTGCAATTTTCGATAAAATTCTAAGAAAAAACCCTAGGGTGTCCCTAGATTATTTTTATTTACAATTCAAATTCTGAACATCTAGTTTTCTCCATAAATCACTTGAAATCTTAACTCTATAATTACATTGAACCTAACCTAATCAAACCTAACCCTGAAGTTACATTTTACTTCCACAATCACTTCTAATAGGAACCAAACTTAACCTAATCTAACCTAACCCTAAAGTTTCATTTTACTTTCAAAGTCAGTTCTAGTAGGATCCCAAATGTCCCTAGACAGTCCCTGAATCTAATCTAACCCTAAAGTTTCATTTTACTTTCTAAGTCAGTTCTAGTAGAACCCCAAAAGTCCCTAGACAGTCCCCAAATTTTCAAAGTCCAATCCATATTTAAATGCCCGCAGAAAAATTTTCAGACCAGAAATTTTCGTTGTCCAAAATTGAACAAGTATAAAATTATCGCTTCCCGAATTGCCATCTTGTGGTAAAGTTTATACCGAAGTTGAACATGGTTCCTGTTAACCGTGTAACTCACGTAACAATTACATAATGGCTGTCGCAACGAAAAGTCTGGCTATCGTGCCGTGAGGAGATAATCTCGGCCTCGATACCTCGGGGGATCCGGGTCAATGATAGTCAGGATCATCGTGGATGCGGTGGAAAAATTGACTGGGCCGTTGTCTGGGCAGATGAATCTTGCATCCAGGTCAGATCGACTGATGCTGACCGAGAGTCGATCACTGGCCCCGGGATCGTTGCTCGACTTAGCACTTGTTGATGTATCAGATAGTGACTCACCCTTTTATGCCCCAGACATCCGCAAGGTCAGTTTCTCGTCCACGAATGTCAGCCCTTAGCCGAGGATAACAAAGTTCCGTGATAAAAGTTGCAGTCTGTACCAGAACTTCGTAAGTGAACGTTTCAAGCGTTTTTCGAACTGCATTAGATGTAGAGGCGAACAATCGCCGTTGAAAAGCGTGTATTCAAAAGCGTTTACAATGAATAACGAGACTAGCAAAGTAGAATAACATGCACCGCCATTTTGCGTCATTAAACTTCGCGTACGCTTGATAACATCATTCCGCTAAATACTAGTTGAAGTTAATCGAGGATATTCCGACAACCCGTCATTTCGAAACAATTTCCAGGAACGATTACACCACGGTCAATTAACCGACATTAAACAGAGACCTTCCCAACCTCTTAATCCTCCCCATTTTGTCCAGTTGAACTCAAAAGCAAAAAACACAGTTAGGGCTTCAGATGCTGGTGATTGAGTTAGGTACGGGAAATGCTCCCGCATCGGTGCTTTGAAATATTTGCAAGCCTCTGTCATATTAATTGTGGCAAGTCCACATTCCGTTCATTTAGTCACTCAAAACACTCGCTACCTCAGTTTTGATTCAAGTAATCACACTTGTTTGGTTCCCCAATTCCATCGTAGATTATGTATCTAGTCCTGATGCTAAAGTATTCCAAAATTACGTCCTTCTTCAACATGTTCAGTTAAGTCCACATCGATTTGGTCCCTCCCCATCGTGTCAGTTTACTTCCCAAGTTCCCATCTCGTCGAATCAATCGCTCTCAAGTCCCTGTTGCGTCACACCCAAATCCCCATCACATCAGTCCGATCACGTGGCCTGAAATATCGCCACCCTAAGCACAAGTCCTAGTACAGGTCCAAAAGTCTAGTCAGTTGTCACTCAGAAAGTTTGTATTAAACTTTCGATTAATCCGAACTTTCAATGAATACGAATTAGTAGATTAGATCATGGATCATATCGTTCTCGTCACCCGCTAAATTTCACGTCCGTGAGTTGCCATTTGCAAGTAACAAAAGACGGCAGTTGCACGTGACCAGAGAAGCATGTTTGAACGAGTGTAGAGACACTTGCCTAGCGTTCTATGACCAGAATCCGAAGTCTGGAGTGGCCTCGAAGAAGATCTAACCCAGACCTAACCCAGACCAAGCTGGAGAAACTTGAGACGGCCGGCTGGCGTGGTGGTGGCAATGCTTGCAGCGTGTTGGTGCCACTGCAGAATCGATCTGATGGCCTAGTTACCAGGAGAGAGTGAGACACGGGGAGAAAGAGGGAGAACCCCAGGCAGACTGCATACTGGGTGAGGCGAAAGTCGTGTCATTACCGGAAAAGGAACAGTTTTAAACCTGAAATATTTCATCCATTCATATACAATTTTCTATAACAAGTTCTTGATCTAAAATCTGCAAATTTTGGGGCCAGGAAAATGAATTTTTGTAGATCGGATGAATTCGTTTAGCAAATATGACCTAACCTTCATGTAACACAACCTAACTTTGATGTAATATCACCCAGCCTTGATATAACATAACCTAACTTTGATGTAACATAACCCAACCTTAATATAACATAACCTAACTTTGATATAACATAACCCAACCTTGATATAACATAACCCAACCTTAGTATAACATAACCTAACTTTGATGTAACATAACCCAACCTTGATGTAACATAACCTAACCTAACATCGAATCTTGACAAACGTAAACCTTAAAATAAAATATTCAAAATAGTGATCCCCACAGCACTGCTGTCGAAACAGTAAGCCATAACAGAAAAGAATTTCCGATAAAATTGACGAACCTAACCTAAAAAGTTCAAACCGTCATCGGTGTTTGTATCATTTTTCATCTGTAGCCTGATTGTATCTAAAAATGTCTTGCTACACAATTTCCGCTTCACCTTGTCGAGAGGCAAGTATGGCGGCTTTCATAGGTACACGCGACGCTGAAGGCGTGGTGGTTGAGCACATAGTCTCGACGAGGAGAGGGTTGCAGTAGTGGGTGGTTTTGATAGGAGGTTGTAGCCGGGATACGAACCCTGGAGCGAGGACAGGCATTGACCTAGATGTCCTCTCCGCTTTCTCTATCCTCGTTGGGTGACTGTATCCCTGCAGTCCTGCGTGTCCCTTCTCCCTCTTCAACTGCAGACTTTGCTCCTGGCTATCCTCCATCAACTTCTTTCCACGGAGAAGTTGATTACTGTCTATTTATTTCGCACTTAATGATCAGATGAACGTTCATATCCTGCCTACGGTTGTGCATTATATATTTATATTTTGCATTGTTTTCAAGAATATAAAGGATGTTCTAATGAAAGTGATATGCTTAATTTTATGTTCTCCGGTTATATTTTCATAATCAATGTTATCGAATCCCATCAGGACTTGGAAACTGGAGACTTCAAGGCCGAATCTTTATACCAGGATGCGACCTCCCGCATCCTCCGATAGCTGTAACGGGTTCATGGCTTGTCTGGAGGGGGTTGAAGGGGTGGGATTTGTTGCTCGGAGGTCGCAGCCGGGATTCAGAACCGAGAGCTAGGCCAGGCATTGACCTAGATGTCCTGTTTGCACCTTTAACGTTATTTCCTCACCGGCTCTTTCTACCATACCTCTTTAACCATTTAGTCTTTTAACATTTATTATGCTCGATATGGCGAAAAATATGTTTGGCTAGTTTTGCAATGAAACATTAGGGTACATTTGGTGGGACTCTGAAACATTTACGGATTCTTGTCTGGGTCCACTTGCTCCAAAGTGTTAGTAAAGCACGCGTTGGTTTGGATTACTTCTAAGTTACGTTGGATCCGTAGAACCTAAGTTTCCATTGCATTGGGTTCTTAGATAAGGGTCATTGGATCACAATACCTAAGTCCCTCGTTATCAAGTTCCCATATTTCAAGTATCTACATCTCTAAGTTCCCATATTCGAAGTGTCCATATCTCCAAGTCCCCATATTCCTAGTTCCACATTCTCAAATCCACATATCACAAGTCCCCATATCACAAGTATCCACATTCTCTAGTCCCCATATCCCAAGTATCGAAATCTTCAAGTCCCCATATTCCTAGTTCTACATTCTCAAGTCCCCACATCACAAGTACTCACATCCCAAATCCCCACATCCCAAATGTCCACATATCCCAAGTATCCACATTTCCAAGTTCCCATATTGCAAGTGACCGAATCTCCAAGTCCCCATATTCCAAGTTCCACATTGTCAAGTCTCCACATCTCAAGTACCCATATCCCAAATCCCTACATTCTCAAGTCCACATATTCCAATTTCCACATTTCCAAGTCCCCAAATCCAATGTCCACATTCGCAAGTCTCCACATGTATCAGTCCTAATAGTTCCAAGTCCCATATCCTCAAGTCCTTGCATATTCCAAAATCCCCACATCCTTTCACATCCCAAAGTCCCCATTTTCCCCACATACCTCTAGCGGAAAATCTGCGCCCTCATGCAGCATTCCGCAGCATCCTGAATATCGTTCGATTTAATGGCGTTGATGCGACAAAAACGTCGGGTTCGGGAGGGGTAGCTACCTGTTGAAAGGTAATTTCGCGTCGCGGAACATCGCGTGTTGTAGTTGTCATCGACGGTGGAAAATTCGACGGGCAATCGAGCCGCGTTCAATTTGCGATTCGACGCGCACGTCCAGTCCTCGACATGGATTCAATATCCGCAATAATATCCGGACGTGTCTCGGTATCAGTCCTGATATATGTTTCCCCTTTGATGAAAACAGCCCGAAGAAAAAGAGCGACAACTCTTTCCAGACGCGTTTCTTGCCGATGCGGCTGCAATTATTGGAAATTGAACGGTCGCCGGCTGCCTGGCTTTTCAGCCGCAAAGGTTCGCAGTTTTTTGGGAATTGATTAAACTTTGACGTACGAAATCGATTACTCTTTTTTGTGAACTGCACTTAAAAGTATTAAGAGATAATTTTCATCTGAACTGTTTATGAACAATAAAAACTGTCCGGAAATCTGTTGAACAACAGTCCAAGTATTCTTAGATTTCCATAGAATCCTCGGACAATTTGATATATCGCCAACTCCAGCTGCCGCCTGTTCAGTTTACAAAATAATTTTTATCCAGCGATCAAAGGTAACCGCATTCCCTCGCGGCCAGGATCGACCCGCGCCGATTGATGGTCCCTCTCGAGTCTCATAGCAGTCCAATCAAGACCCCGCTCCGTTGAAAAGCACGATTTATTAATCATCCCTCGGTACGTTGTCATCTCGAACACGCACGGCCGACTTCTGACAATAGCAGCCCGGTAGGCCGTGTGTCATCCGCAGAAGCAGCTTGTTCTGTACGTCGTTGCGAATCGACTAATCGATTATTAAACTCAGACACCAGCCCTCGACGACACAGCACCAGTCTGATCTTAATATTTGGACGTCGTGCGCAATCATTGCCGTTCAATGTCGGATCCAATTACCACTCGTTCAAAAATCAACTCCTACAGATCATTGTTCGAGAACATTGTGAATTATTGGTGATACGGCATTTTCCTTGCATCAGTTTCGTTGTCGGTTCAACCATGTCAAATCCCACTACAGCCTGGTTGAGATAAGGACTTTTTCGAATCTGGTACCACATACTGCACTCTGTTTACGGAATCTGTGTCGATATATTGCATGAGACACATTGACACTTTAGGAAACGTCCCCAGACGTTTCAAGTCCTTATCCATTCTGGGATCGAATTTCGCGGTCTTTTATACACGATCTTCTGGTACGAGATTTACTTGAGGTATCTCAAAGATGGGAACGATAGGTCAGTTTTAAATATAAATAAAATGGGACAACAGGGTCATGACCCTACAAACGTGTACAAAATATTCCCATAGCTCAACATGTAAAAGTAAACCAGTTCCAAGATCGGCCAACGGATCAAATTGTTCTGTTCACAATTCTCTGTACAGGGCAAGAAATCGTACAAAGTAGTTTTGTGTAATATGCAAATTCGGATTGAATTGTAACGGCAATGTGGGGAACAGGGGTAAAAAGATTCAA
This sequence comes from Megachile lagopoda, assembly GCA_036983795.1. Taxonomy (NCBI): domain Eukaryota; kingdom Metazoa; phylum Arthropoda; class Insecta; order Hymenoptera; family Megachilidae; genus Megachile; species Megachile lagopoda. Next base: position 5,465,033 of record CM072793.1, read on the forward strand.
AAGTTCGACGGAAGGGAAAGAAAATCGTATGAGCGGTCGAGCAGCCAGTAGAATATCGATCCGAGTGCCGTGGTACGCCCCCTGTCCCTTACCCTGGCTGGCATGTTATGGGATTCTGGGTAGGGAGGGGCCTAACCTTCGACACTAACCCTGACCCACCCCACTGTGGTCGTCCGCCAATTTCTGCCTTCCTTTTGCGACGCTCTTTCGTGTTTCTCCCTCTGCCGTTTCATTCCCTTTCATGGGGAAAGTTAGGTTATGGAGGATATTATGAGGGGAATACCGGCGTGGGTGGGATGGGTTATGGCGTATTTAGGTGCACACACCCTTTTCGATATTTCACATTATTCAGTATCTCGTGAAACAATTGTTTTAAACATTAACATCCATTTTGTTGAACTTTACTTGATACATGTGGACATTTATATAATAAACCTAACCTGTGTGCATCTCTATAGAATGTAACTAACTTCTGAGGACCTCCATACAATGAACCTAGCTTGTCTGTACCTGTATATAATAAACCTAACGTATGTGAACTTGTATACAATGAACCTAACTTGCGTGTACCTGTGTATAATAAACCTAACCTATGTGAACTTGTATACAATGAACCTAACCTGTATGAACCTGCATAGAATGAACCTAACCTCTATGAACCTGCATAAAATGAACCTAACCCCCATGAACCTGTACAGAATGAACCTAACCTGTATGAACCTGCATAAAATGAACCTAACCTCTATGAACTTGCATAGAATGAACCTAACCTCTATGCACCTGTATAAAATGAACCTAACCTCTGTGAATTTATAAATAATGAACTGAGCCTATAGCCTATAATAAACCTAACCTGTGTACAATGAACCTAACCTACGTGTACCTAATGTACCTAACCTGAGGTACGTGAATCTGAAAGCAATTAACCTAACCTAAATGAACTTGTAAATGAATCGAAGCTATAATCTGTACACAGTGAAGCTGACCAAGCTGAAATTATAAGTGTTAAAAAATGATCAGTCTATTGAAAGACGTCTTGAACGGTTCCGAAGGACATCAGTCTTCCGCAAATTACCCGAAGAAATTGTTTCCCCTTGAAAAATGCCCGATCGTTGTAAAGCGTATTATCCGCGAGAAAAGAAGAGGAAAAAGCTTCCGTGGTTATTAAAGCGCCTACTGCACGCAATAAATAAAAAAAAAGGGTCGGGATCTTGAGTCATTAGAGGTAGCTAAGGGAGAGCATCATCAGCAGGTCTGGCATCGAGTCATTAAAGTATCCTCCGATCGATATTGCTAGCGTGAACTGGTTCTGATGACGGTATAACAGCGGCCAAGGTGTTACGTGTATCACGCAACACCTCTTACGACGCTCTCGCATTCTGCGCGGCTTAGAGCAGGAAGGTGGAAGATAGCTCGGCTCTCGTCGACGTTCTTTCGCACCTGACGAAGGTGAAAGGGAGACGAAGAGCATCGAGTGGCTTGTACAACCACTTGTGGCGGTAATAAAGATGGTGATGAATAAAGTATTATACAGTGAAATTAGTGGCTTATGCGGGAGATAAAGATAGGAACAGGATGACTCGGGAATTATCCTGACGACTTGCAAACCTCAGTGTAATTAAACGTACTGTGTTCATCGAAATGATCAAAATTGAGATTTAACTATACTGAAACATGATACGCTTGTAAACGTGCATTAACGTTATAGGTCTTATCTCTGTTTAACTTCACTGAGAATTAGATCCTTCATTATATTCATTTGATGCGGACTTGCAAGTTTTCAACAGAGCTGTAAAAAGACGTCACACGCTCCATTCATTCGAACGTCGTTGGGCACCATTGTAAAACTGAAATTACGTCACCGGAACCCGCTCAAAGCCGCCCAATCGAAAGCAGGTAGTGTGTCGGGGGCCCGTTAGCGAGCCAGAAAGTCCCGAAGGAGGGAGAGGAACGCCGAGTAAACAAAAGAGGTGACGGCCCAACGGAGCTCCAGAAGAGGGGGCAAAGGCGCTACGTCGCGTCTGTCTTCTAAAACGACCGCGAAAAAACCTACATTATTTTTCTTATAAAAACATTTAAAAACGAAATTAAAGGATACTGTAAAAATTAGGAATTCCTATAAACATGCCACTTTCTTTAAAAACTTTTATCGAAACTTTTCACGATATGTTTGTGAGTTCCAAAATTTAAATATTGAAAATGCTCGATTTTTTGTGCTTTATTTTAATCGCCTGTCGTTCGAAGTGCGTACTGCTTTTAAGAGCCAGGGTGTTACGTAGAAAGTCGCGATATCTGGCGGGCTCTACCGTCGTCGCTTCACCACGTGACCGTTTCAAGGCCTATGGTGCCCCATGGAGGGAGAAGTTTCGGCAACTGCGTCACGCCATGCTCGTTCCCTCGAATCGCGCGTTTCGCGAGTGTTCTTGCCCTTCCTCTCCGCTGCTCCTCGAGTCGGGGGATTCCCTTTGCATTTTAATCCCGCTGGGAAGCTATCCGAGGAAGGTATGTTGCACGTTAGGAATAACCTTCGTTTTACCTTTCTCAGATTGTCCTGTTATGGTGAGATTAATGGAAGTAGGTTCAGCTAAATCCGATTCTGATTTGTGATAAGCAACTTGCAAATGAGTCGTGAAAATTGAGACACTTTCACTCGAGTCACGCCGATAAAAGCGCATCCTGACGGGCATTTACAGTTGCATTGTTTCTCACTTGAAACGCAACTTCTGTGTTGTAATCCTATTTCCCAATCGCTCGATTTGCAACTTCAATAGATTGAGCAAACGACACTACCGTAAGTGTCTTTTCATTGTGTTCCGCGCGTAGGGAAATTTATTTAAACAAAAAATTACACTTTGAACGTACGTCCTCATATTCGTGCGCACACAGGACGCAGAAAGCTGAGAAGCTCGATCCAAAGCTAATCAACCCATCATCCTCTGTTACAGATACCTCAAACCAGCAACGGGTGACGATTCGAATCAGTATGCATCTGGAAGCGAGTTTCGAGGCGCGCGTCAAGATGCGGTAGAAGAAACTCGAAGACGCCAGAAGAAACCGAGTCGTGCCCGTGCGTGATACAGAACATAAATACGCGCGTAGCAGTTTAAAATCGACAGCCATAAGATTAAGAATCACCACAATATCCTAGGAAACTAACCGGTAGAGAGTGAGCCATCTAAAAACCGCAGAGGCTACGCGTCCCAATCGAGTGGCCTCTGACAAACAGAAACCACTGCCTGCCCTAACTGTCCAAGTCAGCCGAGTAACCGTGTCCGGGACACGAACCGTCATCGTATCCGGAACAAAAGTGACCCTGCAAACGGCCAACAAGTGATCCCACGAGATCTCCAGGGGTACGTGGACAGTGGTGAGCAGAGGAGCCGTCACGGTGGCCAGCTTAGTGAGCGGCAACGTAGCGGTGCGTTACGATGAGGCGTCGGGAGTGGTTGGCACGGGGGGTGTCGTGTTGGCAGCCACTTCCAGGTTAGCCGCAGCGGATCCAGCCACGTCCAGCATGGACACCAGCGACTCCAGCATGGACACGACGAACGGGGGCTCGAGCACCGGTGTGGCCGGGGTGCCCGGCGTCGGAACGATCGCCTCGGTGGTCGCTGGAGCGGCGTCCTTGACGCTGGTCAAGGCCGAGACGCCGGAACACCTGGCCGGCACGTCGACGACGACCTCGTCGGTTACCGGACCGGTGACGGCGGCTGCTGGTCTGTTCGCCGGTATCGCGGCCGCCAACAAGAGCGCGAGACCGGACGACTGGCTGTCCACCAATAGTCCCGGCTCTCCGACGGCCACCCTGCAGAGCCAACACGTGGTATACACGACTCCGCAGCAACAGCTGACCGAGTCCCAGCAACAACCGCCTCTGGCACACTCCAGCCCTCTCGCGCATCAGCAACCATCCAACAGCAACAACGGATACGCCAGCCCCATGAGCACCAGCAGCTACGATCCTTACAGTCCCAACAGTAAAATAGGTAAGTGAGCTTCAGAGTGTGAGAGCTTAGGGAAGGACTTCAAGGTCTCGTCCATTTGTACCTCTGCAAGGGATGGTCCATATTACTTCGATTTCATACCTAGATCACCTTGACATTTTGAATCATGACTCTGTAAGAGCGTTAAACTCTGAGCATTAACACTCAAAGGCACATAATCGAGGTCCTTCCCTAGTAACTTCCAAGTCACTAGGTTCGCAAATAGATGCTATTCGAAGAAAGTTGCGACTTTCACGAACGTTTAAGCGAAAGCTTCAAGTTTCCCTGAAACAGCCCAAAGAACAGAGGAGACATTGCAGTTTTTAATGCGCGTTGAGGATCACGGGGGACGCAGAATCGAGAGGGGACGATCAGGAATTCAGTGCACGCGTTCGCGTTTCTTTCGCTCGACGGCGCAATAGGCGAGAAAAAGAGAGTGAAACGCCGACCGAGCAGCCGGACGTGACGTCACCGGCTGCGTTCTCCTCTCACGCGCCCCTCCCCTTTGTCTCTGGTGTCCACTTCCGTCAATCCAAGTGATTGCTTGCACTACTGCCACAGTACAGCGTTCTCGCGTGCTGCGCCGCGATGCACGCGACGCTTCGCGTTCGAGACGCATTTTAATGACGATCTCGAGGGCGCTGCGATCAGCCAGGGGATAACAAAATGGACGTCTTGATCTTTTCTCCCGAACCTTTTCACTCCACGAAATTTTCTGTTTCAATGATTTCTTATATTACAAATACCTTTCCATGATTTCTATAAACAAGCACTTTCACAAACACTCGAGAGAAAGTTTCTTTTCGAGGTTAAGCGTCGATGTAATTTGTTTGTCTTATTTTTGTTGAACTTTTGAACAGCTGATCTCGTCGTTAATGAGAACCGCTAGGCTGTGTCTCGAAGCGTTATAAAAATAGACTGTGGTGATATATTTTTCTGCTCGACGACATGTGCTAATTGGCTGCTTTTATCAAACAGGGTGCAACTTTTCTTTTCCCCTCGTCTTTTCGCCGTTACGTGTGCGCGCCACCGTTGTCGTTTTATTAGGCTGAATTATCGATCACCACCGTAATAAACTTCCTCTTCGCTAGAAACACTTTTCCACGGTTTTATTGCTGGGATGTAACTGTGGCTGATTCATCGTTTTGCTTTCGTTCTTGTCGATAAGACACTAATTTCATTGATGAATCCTCGAAAGCTTCACTACCGCCACCTACAATATTATATTTCTAATACTCCACTGTTCCATTTGGTCACACTTATGTGGGCTATGACATCAATTACGAAACGGTTTCCATTATCGGGGGGTTCTAAGCGGTTTCTGTCACGATATGGGTATTTTCATGGTTGTTACGAGCTGATTGAACCCGCATGTCAGCATCGGTCACGGGCAGATAAGAATATCACTGGCGAAAAGATTTCCATAATGTATGCGATTTAACAAACTACCTTTAGAAATGGAAACTTGCTTGCTTAAATTTAAAATTATTGCGCAAATTACAAAGTGGAAAGAAGTACACCTATAGCCAGCCATGCGAACGATACATAATTCGAAAGCTGATGGGTGTCGAAGATCCAACTCGGATTTTCCATCGGCTAATAGCGGGTGGTGCTGCGAATTGCGGCAGGATGCAGATACGGCCTTGAGAACGGCTACGCGAGCGCAACACGCATGGACCTCTCACTTACACACGGTGCTGTGGCGTGTGTTACCCATGAGATTAATACCATCGGATCGAGTAACGTGTATACTGCGCGTTATTTAGAGCCTGCACGCTGCATCACCAGCGTCGCTGTACAAGGGGATCAACTGGGAAATTGGGTATACGTGCTGTGAAGATTCTGCAGCTGCTTTTTCTGCTGGATTTATAGAAATGTCACGATCTAAAAACGCTGTAATTATCCCAGTAATATTTGCTATTCTGTAATAAAAATTTCCTGGGTCATACTCGCGGTCCTCATCTTAGTGTTGTGCCTCATACGTCAAATATTTATCAAATTTCTCTTATAGAAATCATTTTTTATGTTTAAATACGTGCTACAATCGCATCACCATGTTACCAATCGGAAGTATCAAAATCTGGCATAAGTATTTTTGAACCTGCTAGTAAAACAGATACCAAACCAGAAACACAAATTAATGTAGAATCAAATGTCAGAGAAGTGATTGCTTATGTAGTCACATAGAGGTATAGTAAGTACCAAAATGTACCATTAGCCAATACGCATAATCCGCAGACCTTCACGCGTCGCTAACTCGTCGCAGCATGTTACTAATCGTCCTGTGAGATATCGATTCATACGACAGATTAGTGAAACGGTTACGTAAATGCGGCTGCAGCGGCTCGTCCTTTTGCGTGCAGGCGTGTGCGTGTGTAGGCGCAGAGTGCTACGAGAGGCCGCGTGAAACAGCGCTGATGGGACGAGGTTAATGACAATATGTCGGGCTGCCACGGTTCCTCCCACGCACCGGCTGCACTGGCCCATATAATTATTATTCTGACGCGCACACACGCGCGAGACCATTTAATTTTCCATCGCGCTGAACGCGAGCGTTTTTGTACGGAAAGGTCTGTCCCGGTATCCGGCAATTTCACGCCGTTTATTTCTGCGTCGCAGTCTCTGCTTTCTTCCCTCGCCTCGGATCCATGGTCGTCGTCGCTCTCCTACTTTTTTTCTCTTGTTTGTGGCAAGCCTGTTTGTTGATTGTTCGCGAGATTCTGCCTGGTTGGCGCGCGCTTCTTTCTTTTTTATAGGTTAGGTCGATTTCTCAGAGGTCTCCTCGCCAGATTCGTCGCTCTGATTTCGGGATACCTTTGAAAATTTACAGTTGGCTAAACTTGGATCTTGTTAGGGATGCGGAGATATAAGGATATGTGGATCTACAGAAATAAGGATATGAGGACATAAGGATATGGGGATATGGAGATGTAAAGGTATGGGGACATAAGGGTATGGAGATATAGGGATATAGGTATATAAGGATATGAAGATGAAAGGATATAAGAATATGGGGATCTAGGGACATAAGGCTCCGCAAATCTGAGAATTTGTATGTCACATAATCTAGATATTTAGTATATGTAGGAACTATTAACAATCCACGATTAACTTATGACACATTCAATATAAATTTTCAACTCTTCATCATCAAGTTTTGTTTATCAATTGTAAATTTATGGTTCTATATCTACAATGTTTAGAGAGTCGAATAATGTTGAATGAATTCAATAACTGCACTCCACAGTAAAGAATATTATAAGAGAATAAATTCTAAAGGCTATTGTCACGAATGAAGGCTTCACCGTGCAATCTTGAGAACCGAAATTGCACAATGTCCTTCGATGACATTTCCGGCGACCTTCCGCTGCTACTTCCGTCGGGTATCCGCCTCCGGTTTAGAGAACCGGAAGTCACGCTGGAGGTGGCCGTTCGCGAAAGCTCTGGTGGGGCTTTGCGTTACCGGGGACCACGCAAATGGAGGTACACGTCTCCAACGCGATGCAACCTCCGGTTTTGATACATTGTCGACAATCTATCGCTCGCAGACAATCTCTGTGGCTGTATACAAACGCACAATTTTAATCGCAAACATCCTTAACACATTCGATCTCGTCTTCGAATTTCACCGAAACTTGGCCACAAATATATTGTTGAAATATTTATAGCTACAGTCTGGAAAATATTTTCTTCAACAAAGAATGACAAGATGTAGATTGCCACCCGAATTTCACCCGAAGACACCAAACACGCGCGTCCTTTATGACCGGGAAAAATTTCCATCGCATTTCTCTGCTCCCGTGTTTTTCATTCAATATCCCTGTAAAGAAATCGAATTAGCAACGAAGATAGTTCCAGATCTTATCGTTCAAAAACCTCGCGGATGCTACGGTTAACCTTGAGATCCGACTCGCTGATACAAGACGCCGTGGCGTCATTTCGTAGAAAGATCGTTAAATCAACGGCCGAGACTGGCAAGAAAGCTTGTGCCATAGTAGACTACGCAATTTCAATGCTTCGTACACACACGCATGCCGTATATAGCAACATACCGGCGCACAGACGCGTCGCGTCGATGTGCAACGTGACCGAGAGCATCGGGACGTTCTATATTTACCACGGTTCACTTATCAGTTGCTTATCAACGAGACAGGCGGAGGAGTCGAACGAAACCTCTCTCTTTCTTTCTTGTATTTCAGAACTGATAGAACAAACACTGCGTCTCCCGCTTTCTCCCTTAGCTTCTCCGTCCACCATCTTTTCCTCCCCGTTTATTTTTATCCTTCTCCGATTCTCTCCGTTCTCTTACGTAACCACGGATCCGTGTTGCAGCCTGTGCTCTCCCCGGTCTTTTTTTCTGCTTTGTGGTTAATCGACACGACAGACGACCGTGTTAGAAGGTGATCACGCGACGTGTTTGTACGCCGGCTGAAAATCGGATCACCTTGTGAACCTGGCCTACAGATGTCGCCCTGCTCGATTGTCATGGGAGACCATTGTTTTCAAAATCGTTTTTTGACCACGCGAAATTTGAGATCATTCATGTAACTACGACTTTTGTTTGGGGGGTCATATGGCTGTTTTAGAAGTATCAAATGTCTAGTCGCTTGATTTTAGAATAACATACGTTATGTGCGGAATATTCTTCAAATTGCTCTTTCATTGTGACGACCGTGTGCCGGAGATTGACCATACAGCGATATATAAAGGTTATGTTTACGAGAATATTTCATTTTACCGAGATACCTTTCGCAAAACATGGAAGGCTTTTAGAAAATTGTAGCTATTTCCTTTGTCGAAGGTATTGATGTTTTTCTTTGTTAGTGCACCTTTGTCCTCGCCAAGAAGGAGCGTCCAGTGTTCTTTATACTGTTGCATTATACATTTCGTTGAAAGCTTCTTGGATTTCTTGCTTATTCCAATGTCGAGTGTTCCTCGGTTTATTAATCTCTTGTTGATACACGTATTTTTGCTTCAACAAATAAGCTACTTCGTTTATCTTCGCATTTTGATCTCGGAGAATTAAATACCATGCGATCGAAGAAAGCTGCGTCCATTTTTGAAAAATGACCCAGTTGGCAGATTAAAAATTCTTCCAACAAATGTAGATAGAAAAAAAAGTAGAACCTAGCAAGATAGTAACTTCTCGCTATCTTGAGAACAAAAAAAAAAGGAATTATCGTCTTTCCACGAGGGCGACAGAGAGACTCGAGGCGTTGATGTAGGTCGTCGGTACGTAATCAGTCAGTCGCTTCGCTTATCAGTAACGTTATCGGCATATCATCTGTACGGGCCATGCCTGACCCACATCGCGTGCTCCGCACGACCAATCGAAATTGCAAATCATTTTTTGAATTCGATGTTCGAATCCCTTTAGCTTCGCTGTACATTCTGTTTTCTTTTGGATAAGTGTAGGAGGAGCCACTTGTCTACTGCGGATATTCCTTCATATTTTTCTGTGCTTCTGTGTATTTGGATATTTAGAAATTCTCTTTGTTTATGTGGTTATGAACATTTTACAGAAGGAGACTACAAGCCTTATATGAAGTTATAGGTTAGGTTCTTACAGGTTAGTGATGCTTCAGGTTATTCGGTGTCTTATCGGTGACTTGCAGGGATTTGATTCATTGCTAACCAACATCAGAAATAAAATGTTATGAAACGATTACGTTATAAATTTTGTATAATACATATAATTTTATCAGCACATTGCAGAACGTTCGAAAATGTCATACGGTTCTCATGGAACGCATTGTTCTGAAACTTTTCCAGGGAGTAAAAACGGCATAGGATTGCTCGTAAAGTAAATTACACCGCCGCGAATCGTGTTTCGACCGTTCACGGTGATTTATGATCGCGGTAATCGCGTTTGGGTCGATCCTGCCGGTTTCGATCGAATTTTCGAGACTGCCTTCCACCACGCTGCCAGCTATTTTCGTTGTAAATCACGATTACGGCTCGATCGATATCTCGAAACGAGCAGAAAGGCTTTCCAGGTTGTGGAACACCGATCGGTCTATTTTCTAGCGAGTTAGACGCGGAAACACGCAAGGTCCTGTGCTTCCGGAAGTGGCCACTTCGGAGGCGGGCGATAGACCGAGTTCCTGTTGCGAACTCGACCTATCGTTCTAACACTAAAAAGTTGGTGATTTTAGGTTTTCAGCAGGATAGAGATACTCGAATATTATGCAGTACTAATATGCACTGCGACGTCGATATTCGCATATATCGTAGATCACATAGTAATTTGAGAGATATCTATTGATCGTTAAAGAGTATAAATTGTTTACCGCAAAACAGGTGTTTAGTAGAAGCGGAGTCGATGACCAACACGAGGTTGGCGAATTTAGGTCGCGATATCAGGCTGTTTCGAGGTGCGGGCGCCAGGACGTACTTTACCTTACATAGCTCGTTCTTATCACGATCCATGTTATCACGGTCAGATAAGGGACTCACGCTCGCAACTCACTTGCCAGGTAGCCGATTACATTTGCAATTTTCGCGAGGGTGCAATTCTAGATCGCACGATCTGCTAAAAGCTCTTGTAAACTATTCCCTTTCTCCTTAATCGCGTTAACCGGAATTATTCGTTCGAACCTTCAACAATTTTTTGTGCGTAAAAATGAAATGAGTAGCTTGAAGCAGAATATTGAGGCAGTCGGCAATTTTCTTGTGTATTGGCGACCGCTGGAACGATTTGATCGAGGGTTATATTTTTGTCTCCTCTCTCAAGTACTACTTTCGATGCAAATTCTCCCGTCTTTCTACGAACTCGTAACTTTTGAGAAATGACCTTTATAAACTCTCAAATCTCATTAACTTTCATGTATGAATTGCGAATTTGTTTCAGTGAAAAATACCCTCTTATTCCAATCATAACTTCTTCCACTGGCCATTTATATTATAAGCAGCAATTATATATCCTCTTGTAATTCATTTAAGTAGATCCTCAAACAATCTTCTATATTTTTAATTTCAAAATTTTTTAATTCGCTCTCTGGTCAAAAGTCTCCATTATGATGCGCGTACGAGTTTACACTAAACTCTCCTGTAATTATGAAACTCAAGCGTAAATGAAAAGGAAAGAGCGTTGAGTTTGCATCGAAGTGGAGCATTCATTTAACGGAAACGTGGCTTAATTTTTGTAATTATTCCGCTTAAAAATGCAATGACTCGGTATTCATAAATCGAGCTTTGCCGCGCCATCTTTGAACGTTCCACAAAGCTACGAGTAGTTTCTACTTCACGAGAAAGGTAGCGCCACCGCTACCATTTCGATTGGCGCCCGTTGAAAAGTGAAGTGACGCCGCACGACTGTGAAAAGTGCGAGGAAAAAGGCAATAAATAATTAACAACGAAGTGTCACGAGATTCCATCGATCGTTTCTCGGCGATATTCTTGCAACGAATCAGGTAAAATATTCATTCGTTGTGTATTTGCATGGGACTTTAAATAGCGATCAGTGACCGGTCTCTGACGCCGTTAACACGCGGTAGCTTTCTAACCTAATGAGATCTAAATGATTCTGCATAAATGAACGTCATGGAAATTCAGGATTGATACGCTAATTAGCTAATGATACCAAGTCAATCAAAACATTTTGCGGTAGTCGCTTGATTGGGGAAATCATATTACGACTCATGGAGAACGAATTCAGATATTTGACAGCAAATGGCGCGCAAATTTGAAACGTGCTTTGCTTCTTTATACCGGCACACGGATTTCAATGTAAAATTCTGAAATTTTATCAGACTATTTGTGATCTCATTTGGTTTCAAATATTAATTTTACTAATTTGTAGTTAATGGTGTTGTAATTTAGCTATTGGGAGAATCATTTTATCAAGATTTATAGTTGGTAGACATTTTTGAATTTTAGTTACATATTAAATTTGTGTAATTTTCTTGGAAATAATTGTTCTGTACATCGCTTGTAGTTTTATATTGCTTTAAAACTATTACATAAGTTTCACTTTATATAGTGGTAATTTATTTTGAAATCAGTATTGAATAACATTATTCCATTGATAATTTGATTATGGGAGAACAATATTATTACATTTTATAACTTTTATAGTTGACAGAAATTTTTATACCATTTGACACATTTTGAGCGCTAGATAATCCTTTTAAGAAGTAATTTTGAGTGAATCTAGTATGTAACTCTTATATACTCTCTTTTATTAAACAAGATTTATTTAAAACATTTATTGATACATCTATGTAATAGTTCTTACATCACCCAGATGTATATATAGATTTGTACATGCAATTGTTTTATGAAGAGCAATAACTGCATTCAAATGAGAGCTTTTAATATAATTACATATTTACGTTAGGTACGATACTACCATCGTATGTAAATATATTGAACTATTAAACGCGAAGACATTACTTACATTCACTTATTAAATGTTCACTATTATTTCCTTAAAATACTTCTAATACTTTATTCAATCTTCAAGAATACATTGAACATAAGAATTTATAACTACGGTAACTTCATATCTGTTTGTCGTACGATGCATTTTATTACATTTATTTTACTGTGTACATTTTATTGTACATATTTTACAATTCACCTTTTATTATACAAATTTCAAAATGTTCTTTCATAGCACAGTACTAACTTAACATTTTTTACAATTCAGTGAATGAAAACACAAACATCAGGTTATGCATTCACAAATGCCAGTATATCTTCCAGAAATACTGAGAAATTTATTGTTGTATGTAATTGACCACAATTAGAGGCAGTTATACAAATAGAGGTCAGCATTTTTAAGCAGTTTCAGTTTCTGCAGTGAAGCGTACATAGGCTTGAGTTGTTATATGTAACTCTGGACCATTAGATGGGTAGGAATGGGAAGAGGAATCCTCGGTTTACGAGGACACGAGGACGCTAGCAAGGAATGGCGTTTACTTGGCGCACTCGCTCGACCAGTTTTTACTGTCCGCTTTGGTCCGCCTCGCGGATTCGCTTGGTCGAGGTATAGGGAATCGATTTTTAGACGGGTAGAATGTTTCAAGCAGGTAGAACAAAAGAGTTCCCTATGAAAGACGGTATTTTCAAGAAAATGGACTTGGGAATTTTAGGAATATTTCCTGTTTAAATATAGTAGTGGTGATGGTACTAGTTTGATAATATTTCAATTATTAGCGTATAAAAATAGTATGTAGCCTTAGACTATAGCAGTATACATATTAAAATAGTTTAGTATTACACAACTATTGGACTAAACTATGTTGATGTAGCACTACATCAAGTATTAATATACAGCGTCACGATATACGAAGGTCGTAAACTCTTCGTGACATAGTGAGATCATAAACCCTTGATATAGTGAGATCGTAAATTCTTCAGTGGCCATACTAAGGCAACACGATTTTCCACTAGCATGATGAAAGAAGACTTTGATAGAAAAAGGTGTGCCATATAATGAGTTTAACACGTTCGAACACGATCGCGTAATATTACATTTGCAGATGATGGTCTTTACACCTGTTACCTTGAAATCGAACTCGTTAACGATCCATAACTGTGAAGCTAAACTTGCTAATACTTAGTGTGTCTGTGTCTGTTAATGTGTCGAAGATCAGTATCACTTTTGATTCAGCATGTAATGTATTCATTGGACGAAAGATGACAAACTGAGGAAGCGACGAGAGAATGTCAGGGTGATAAATAAATTGGCGTCTTAATGAAGAAATACCATTCTTCTGTAATCATGATAGTTTCAAACATTTCAAAAGAGTGACGAGGATTGCATAATGTCATCGTACGCGTAAAAATGCGACGGATGATAAATTATATTGTACGACGATCAGATTATAGTTTACCTTTTTATAGAACTTCGCGTGATTTTATAGCTGTCGTCAAGATGTTCCTACATTTTTTTTTTAAGAATAATTCTCGAGTTTTTCATCACAGTTTCTGTTTACGAGGCAATCAATTTTATGATAAGAGTAATTTTACTGCAAAAAAAGTGTTGCTTACATGTGTGTGCTAATTTGCAATCTTAAAATGTGATATAATTGCGGAGTGCATGGCAGTGTTCATATGTGAATGTGATCCCTCCTAATGGGAACCTTGTCCTGTGCATAGTTCAGTGCTCCCATGGGGACATTGATACTAATGACTATTACATTTGTTATAAAATAACAAATAGGTGGCTGGATGAACTTATTGCAACTCTATGTGATCTTGTGATGTCAGTGAATTTGAATGTCTGAATGCAGTTCAATATCTAGAGGATATTGGTACTTTCAGTCAAGCTGCTAAAATGGTGTATTTGTTGCAAACATAAAGTGTGATTTTCTGATCAACGATTTGTGAACGTGCAATTTCTGAAGCATCTGGACGTGTGTGACTTTTATGGGTCCTTGATATTTTCGGTAGGTAATTCTACATTATCTAAGTCAACTACATTAGGAGTCCGTAAATGTGGTTAGAATTACATGACTTTTAATGATTTGCGAATAAGAGGCTTTTTAAAAGAGTCTGTAGCCAACTGTATTGATCTTACATTTCACACTGAAGCAAATTCGCGATGGTGAATGTGTGAGGAGCGATCACACCGCTGACACGTAGCGAAGAAAAAAAGGAGGCGGAAGTACTCAAGGACTAGTGATCATTAGGTGGCTCCCGCGTCGTCAAACATGGAGGGAGATCGTGATCCCGTGTACATAGCCGCGGATAATCGAGTTCTGGAGTATCACGATTTCGTAAACCTGTTCGAATTTCCTCGTGTGTTCCTTTCGCAACCTAACTGGTTTTGCAATCTTATTGTCGAAACTGTGGGTCCCTCTCTCTAAAGTTTCTCCACCTTGTTTTTACCCGGATCGCGAAGAAACGCCATTTTTTAAAACGTATTGTTCAACGTGTAGCCGCGAAAACGTAGGTACAATTACACTATTTCAATTAAAATTAAAATCAAATGGAAGCCCAACTTGAGGATTGAATTTCTGTAAGAATGATGAAATATAAAAATGGTTAAGTGAGAGTTCGGTAAGAATACCCAGGCAAATTGAATGGTGCCGGTTGTGGAAGACACCTCGTGAAAGGAAAACAGTTTGAAGCAGACTTAAGACCCATTCTCACGAAACAGTTTGCTGTCGCGACAGAGCAAACACACTGGTGTAGTCTCGGTACGAGAGCAGCTAATTGCGTTTTTCCCTGGCTAGGCAACAGTTCCCTCGGAGTTTACAATCGCTTGTAAACAGAACTGTAAAGCGAAGAATTAGCGTGAACGCGTCAGGGAGGTTGGGTTCCCTCGGAATTTTCTGCTGCTCGAAAGCGGGCTTTTCTTTTTGAAACCTTGACATAGCTTAAATAGTAATATTTATAACATTTATATTTGGGGTCATCACACTGTTCAACAAAGTTTATACTCGTACAATTGTATCTCAGAACAGCTGTCTTCGACTCTTCGCTGCAAGTAGATATCCTTGAAGTAAAACATTGTCACTTCTCTTTCCGTGATATTCGAACACGTTTTCTGACATTGACCGTTCCGTTCATTCGGACAGAACAATGAACGTTTTCATAGATCGTTTCATAACTTCCTACACAACGGGGTATTCCCGTTTGACTGATTAATTTGCAAAGCATTATAGAGAAGTTTGTAACTTCTGCGTTACATAAAATACATTGTGCTAAAGGTTCATCACCCTAGAGGAATATTAACACAGAATTCATCGAACTGTAACAAGTTAAGGTAGTAACACCACTTATGACACCACAGATTTTCCCTTCCATAGTACTACTTTTCCGAATGCAAAAACTTCATGTACATATTATAACATATCAACAATTAACACGTTCAGTACCAGGAGCAACCGCAGCTCTCAGTATTAAAAAACACTCGAATAAAAAGCGCACAATGTTCTGATACTTTCCTTCTCACTCCAGTCTGCATCTTCGGTACTAAACGTGTTAAGAGATACAGTTCTTCGGCACAATCTCATCTGCACCATCATCTCAGCACCTAGTAATTCAGCTACACCTGATTGGATCATCAAACCAGAACGTAAACAACGGAACTTAAACACGGATATTATATACAGTAATCCCCGTTTGTTATTTGATTCTTTATCTCGGTTATCATTTTGTCAAATGTCTCCTCCATTATACGGACTTGATCCGACAAATGGTAACAGAGAATTACTGTATACAATATTCTTTCATCGTACTTCATCAACACGTCCTTTGACTCCTGAAGAAGCTTCCTGCAGTGTCGACGAATCGTCCAGAGCATTTTCCTGAAGGTTCCCGAAAACTTGAACTCCCAAACTGTAACTCTGTAAACATTCAATAAAATTACTTATACAAATTGAGAGTAGTTAAAACACCAGATTTGTAAGCTTTGTAATAAATCCACGAAGATCGCGGGAAAGCAAGCAAATGGGAATACTCCAGTCATTAAATTCGAGCGTACCTAAACGCGTGCGAGACTCGTTTTACTCGGAGGATTTGACGAAATATTCACAGGCGTAATATGTTTTGTAGCTGCGTCGATATGACAGGTACAACTCGTACTTTTATTTTCCCATAAACGAGACACCCTCGAGTGCATTATTTTTATCCACACACCGTAGCAGAAACAAGCGCGCTGCGTTTTGCCATTGTGCGAAGTGCAGCGCGTGAGAAAACGGCCGCGAAGAGGCAGGCAGGTTGGATTCAGCGAATTCCAAAGATTCGCACGATAAGTGTCGTAGGCCCCTTGATACCGTAGCACCACAGAATCGGTTCAACCATTTTCTTGGCAAACCTCTGAGCGCCGCATTCCGACATGGCCGTGTGAAAATCCGCGATTTCTCGTCCGCAAGCCATTACGTGGGGCTCGGCAGGAAAAAGGAGATCGAATCGACCAAAAGCGGCGAGGGTAATCCCACTGAAAATGCTGATACCCGACTAGATACCCCATAGAAAAGAAGGGGGATCTACATTTCCGTGTAGATGCACAAATATACACATAATCGACCTTTAAGTTATATCCAGTCTTTATCTTTAAGTTCTATGTCAGATATAAAGCTGTTAAAAAATATTACCTGAGTACTTGATTGATAGGACCAAAAACTTAGCTGTGTAAAACGTTATAAAAACGCCAGATTTCCCTCGCGAATAGTACCAGGCGTAGGCGCGTGTGTGTGCAGTATCAGAGTGAGGAATGTAGGTGAGCCTGCGAGTGCAGCGAGCACGTTACGCGAGCTACGTAACATAGCCACGAGTGTGGGAAAGTGAGGAAGCTGGCCTCGAACTCAGACCTCAACCTTCTCTTCTAGCTGCAACCTCGTTCCTCCTTTTTCCGCCGGTCTATCTGGCCGGCCCCTCTCCTTTCGAGTTACCAAGCAGAACTGTCTGCCCTCTCTCGTAGTTACGTGGCACGGTGCAGTTGCCGCACACACACACGCTCGTCTGGAGTGCAATGATTTTCCATGATTGACGGCTTGAGGTTAAATCGAGGTTCTCTGCGGGGATTCTGAAGTTACGGGTAAATTTTGAACGCTGTGAAACACGCTGCGGGATCGATAAAGATTTTAATGTATCGAATACCATAGGAGTCATAGGTGATCCGTGGTGAAACATCTTTCATCCAATGAAATCCTTCCGTTAAATTTTTAATGAAATTCTCGATTGTGGGCACTTTTCAATAACAGGTATTGTTCGGGGCAACAATGGCTTTTGTTAAATTCAAAATTCAATTTTCCAATGAGTTGTTGGAAGTTCATAAAAACAATAGAATTTCATTCCGGAGGGAGCTGTCCCGAACGGAAGGGTAATAAATTTATCCGGCCGGAGAAAACATTCTTCACTGAGAAACATTATACGTCATACCCATTGTCCGAGTCACACGTGAAAATTTGTTTGGTGAAATACGCCATGCCGGGTTTTGGGTCAAGGTCGTAAATCTCAAATTGGTCACAGCTTCCATTATGTCGGATCAAAATTAGGTTATCGGTGTCTCTCCCCATGAAATTTATTATCCGGGCTGGAAAAAATATTTTCAGCTTGTCACGAACGATGAGCACACTTTGTATAATAGTAACTTCAAACTGAAAAGAAATATGATGAAGTACTAGTATCATGCAAACTAGTAGCTTCAATCTCGTAGGTAGTCGAATTCTTGGTTTCCTTTCTTGTCTTCCTTCCACCCTGCGTCATTCGACTACCTACTTGCACGGTCCTTGCATAGTGTAAACGCGGCTTAATGAATGAGGTACCAAAAAGTCTGGGTCTTTGAATAAGGCTATTGCCCTCATGAGTTCATCTATGGTTTATTCCAATGTTAATCTTCATGATTTTGATGTGTTAAGTCTAGCGCAGTTTAAGATAAGTCGAGAAGTCCTTGTGTTTCGTTTGTCTGGACGGTGTCGAAGCGTCGCCACATTCCCGGGAAACTGGGATAACTGGGTCATAGCCAGATATCGACATATTTCAGCTTCCCGCCACGCCTCGACCCACCTGGTCCACTCTACCCTCGAGAATTCGGTTACAAGGTATCCTTTCGTTCTTCCGTGCTGAACGATGCAGAATTTGCCATCCTCATTTCGGAAGCACCGGACAATCCGTTTTCGAATTCCGATAAAGGCTTCTGAGGACAATGGAAGCCTTTGTCGGAATTGAAACAATTGAAAACGATGAAAATTGGATTTCGCTTGAATCCCGCTGTCTTCCAACAATTTCAGGTACTATCTGACTTCAACTTCTCTGACAGATAAAATTCAAATTCGCTAATTGACCCTTGTGATAAGTATCAAAGTCATTTTTATTTGTTACCTTTCTTTTATCAACACACGATATTTGGACCTTAAGGTCCATCGAAATTTTAGAAAACATAAAAGATCAGGTAGATCGCGAGGTTAAAACCGACTATAAATGCAGAGGATCATGTAAGGGACTATCAATCGAGGCATCCTAACCGGTCACTTGTAAAGGCCAACCATGACGCGTGTCGTGGACCCCGTCCCTTAAAGGTTACACATTTTACACCTTGTAAATTGACGTGCACATTGATGTTAACTGAATCTACGTCAGAATCTCCGCGACGGAAGCAACGTTTACGATTCGAAAGGTCAAAGAAGCAACAAATTCTATACGACCTTGCCAGGGTTCAATCTTTTTCAATCGTTTTCCGTTTTTTCCATCCACATGTTCGAGTAACAGGTACAGCCTGGTGAAGTGGATAAAATCGATAAAAAGTGTGTACATGACTGCAACGGTAAATTGCAATTAACTGAATTTAAATTTCAGAAGGAAAACTCGTATACTTTTAAAAAATGTGATACGAAATTTATGAAATAAAGTCGTTCAAAATGTCTGAGCACCTTCAAAGGTAGACGTTTCGATCGAATTTGTTACGGAGTGTAAATTGCAATGCTGTAAAGTTACGTAGTAACGCGAATTGAACAAGACATCAAAGCGTTGAAAATTAGAATTGGAAAGTTCCAGGGTTCCAGGAGGTTATGGTTAAGTGGCGTTAGATAGCGCTGCAGGCTTCACCGAGCGCGTCGTCCTTTCGCTGTCGTCACAGCCTGGTATTAACGTGTTGCTTTCGTCACCGGTGCCCTATTTTCCCCATTTCCCCCGGTGGAAACTGCAAACTGTTGTAAAGTATGCAACCTTGACCCGATCCGTGCGATCTCCAGCACGCGTCATGGCTGGCCTTTACGCGTGACGTATTAGGTCAGTGATGCTTCTAATGATCCAGCTTTTACCTTTTCTTTGCTCCTTTCTTCGTTCTTGCCTCGATTTCACGTATTTCTACTGAAAAACCATCCGTTTAAACTGTTGCGCACTGGATCAAGTTAATCCAATTAATTCTTCTTACATATAAAGTTCTAGATTCTAGACATATGTTCTAGATTACCTGATGAGTTTAAAGGGTCTTGCTTTGAGATCTTTCTTCGAGAGGTTAGTTTCCGAGTGTTTTTAAGGAATGTGGAACGTAACGGTGCTTTGATCAAAATTAGATAGCTAAATTGTCTTTAGGACGCAATTTCCGGAACATAGGGCCAATGACCATGACCTGACCTGATCACTCGTGACCGCCATTCTGGCCATCTTGCGTTCATCGCACAGGTCAGTGCAGCTCTTTCACGCTTTACTGCCTTTGCTTCTCTTCTAATTTTTTCTTCATACTTGTCTCAGTGGTATCATTACTTCGATTTTGACCAAGTTTCAAATTATAATTTAGTTCGTAATTGGGAAGTAAATTTATGGAATTCATCTTGGCATGTTCGCGATCGAAACCTAGTCGAACGAGTGTTATAAGGAAACAATTATTCAAAATATTGAAATTACCACTGAGAACGGCTGTTAGAAAGCGAATGCGGTTTTCCCTCTTCGTAAAGAAACAGAAAAATGTTTCCAGGAAGCAACAGCCTTGTTATTACTCCTTTATTACCGTGCTCGTGTAAACAATCTTTAATATCCCCCTGCACGACGGATATCGTAGTTCCATTTGAAACTGTGAGAACCCTCGTTGTCGCGGCGATTACACTGATAATAATAATGATAAAAACAATAAGGTCTCGTAGCACGATTATTATTTCTCATCTGTCTGATATAATCGTGGAAGACGGCGGGTTAAAAATACACTGTGGGCAAGGTTATAATTAAGCAGGATAAAAATGTGCTAGTTCCAAAGAAAACAAAATTGGAACCCAGTGACGTCATTGGGTGCGCCTCTAATGGGCCTTGAATTTTTTCTCGCCGATAATTATGGATCTGACGCCTTTGAATTTCTGATCATGATTTTGTGAAATCTTCCGATTGGCAACTTTGCATAAATTATTGCAGAAGTGCCCGTTTTTGGGTACTTTGAGATGGTACAATGTGAGGTACTTGTGTGGATATCGATGAAATCTGGCGATGTGAAGTAGGGTGAAATAGAAAATCTCCATTTTGTTGATGAGATGAAATGAGGGAGTGATGATTTGGAGTGAGGAGTTGAGAATATGTGTAATTGAATATTATGAAGACGTGGAGACATGAGGACTTGGGAATGTGGACACTAAGGAATATGGGGACCTGGAAATTAGGAAGGCTTAGAGAGACATGAGGACTTGCGAATGTGGACACTGAGGAATATGGGCACCTGGAAATAAGGAATTCTTAGAGAGACATAAGGACTTGCAAATGTGGACACTAAGGAGTATAGGGACTTGGTAACTAGTCCACATTTTCTGAATGTCTGAGCCGACTATACGAAAGCTTTGCGTCACTTTCCAGAGCAACTCAAGAACTACAAGTGCAAACGAAGTTAATTAAGTACATAAATAACCAGCATTATGTCAAGAATATAGAATTCCGAAGCTAGGATCATAGCTTTAGTCTAATAACTGCCATTTGGAAGTAGCCTTTTTTCCGTAATACCATATTTTTGGAGGCCTACGTAACTACCGTTGCATAGTTATGCAACGAGATGGGATAAATTCGTCATCCCATATGTTTGTGGTACCGTCATCTTCATCGCCCACATTCGACCTTCAACGGTGCAGAATTCATTCTCCTGTGCATTTGTATTGATAATCTTTCAAGCACCAGATATCCCGTCTACACAATAACCAAACTGTTGAAATTTGAGCAATTCGTCTCAAGAAATTTTATGTCAGAACAGAGAGAGTTTTGTTTCAATTTAATCTTCGTATTGCAACCTTGAGTATTTTTCTTATACCTAAATGTCCACTGCTCTCGAAAGACGCGTAGAAGCAAAATTATGCGCAGCATCTGGTCCGATTAGCGCCTCGCTGCAGTTCTATATGTGGTGTCCAATAAATCCAATGTGAGAAACATTCTTATGTGGACACTTTACAGAATCGGAAATTTTCTGGTAATTTCTTAGTTAATCCTCTATTAAGGATAATTACAGTCAGTGAACATAAATTTAAAAACGATGATCAGATTGCAACGAAGGACACCTTGCGACAGAAGACACTTAAAATAAATTTTTGCAGAGTATTATGCTTGAAAGCGAAGAAATCAGGGTGGATATCTTTTTGACGTTTGTTATTTTTCGACCACCCGGTGTGCAAGGCTTAACGAGCAACGTCATCGCGTCGATTGGTGATCAGGGTCGTGTATTAGCATGCTCGGGTGTGCCTTCCGCGCCCACGCTGCCGGCCTTGGGCGTTCTCCGTGAGAAACACGGAGGGATGAGGAGGAGCGACGAGATGTCAAGGAAGGAATGCTAAACGCGGAATGCAGGTCGCGCCACTGCGAATCCTTCTGGCTGAAACCACGTGGTGTGTTGGATAATTGCTGGTTCGATCGCAAAAAGCCCCGGGAAATGTCCCAACTGCCGTTGGTCCTCAGTACGGAGCTACAGGATGAAATGTCATGGGTCGAACATCTGTTGCGATCATAGCTTCTAACTTGTCTACCTGCGTCTTAGCATCTCTCAATACATCACGTTGGGATAATTAAAATGGTACTAATTTTAAACGAAACGCTCAAGTTTTATGGATATTATGAAACACTCGACTTTGATGTATTTCTAGAAATTATATTCAACTGTAAATCACTAGTTTATTGGATAGGTGGTTGTAAACATAGACCTGATTGCAATTTGGCAACAATAGCCTAATAAATCATTCTTAAGACCCACGGATGAATGAATGATTCGAAGTCCATATTCATTGAGATAGTATAAAGTGTTATTGAACGAGGTTAGTATAACAAACTGTTCCGAGCATCGTAATCTTACGTCATCTTGGGCCTTAATGTGGCACCTAGGTAGAACAGTTGTTAATACAGAGGTACAATAACCTAAGAAATGAACATCCTAGTAATCTAATAACTCAAATAGCCCGATCAGAATCAAGTTTCCAAACAGGATGCTTTTGAATCAATTCAGACCGGGCGCTTCTATTCAGCCAGAAGTCAACGACAGTGAATAAAGGATCACGTGTCCTAGGTCGATGGCGCGCATTCATATCGTCGACAAAAAAGAATATCTACCTGGTACAGGTGAAACCTAGGTCTCGAAAGGGAAAAACCGAGACGGACTCGAAGAAAGGAGGATCACTGAGCTAACGGTAACGAGTCGTGCGAGAGGAAAGTTCGCTCAACTTCGACCAGCTTCCTTAATAAATACCGAGAAGGCCTTAGGAAACACCTACAAATTTACCCAGTTCTGTTTACTTTCAACCCTTTACACTAGCGGGTATTGACACACATTCAGCAAACGGTACTTCCGGCGTGATTGGAAATATGGGAGGTCAGGGATCGATTCTAAAATATTTTAGATCCGTTAGATTACTTCAGAAGGATAATCACTAGGACGGATAAATTACTTAGAAGGATAATTACTAGGAATATTTATAAAATTATAAGCTTGATAAATTTTTGTGAAACCGTTTCAAAGGATTTTTCGTGGAATGGTTCGCATTTTTGATCTTGAAAGGATGCAAGTAATCTAATCTCCCCTGGAATGTCACGGTTGCCCGTCTTTCCTCAGGTATACGACTTTAGGCCATTCCAACTCGCTGCGAACACGAATTCTACAAAAATAGAATGCCTAAGTATCGCGAGTTAACACCCGGCCTAAGGTCGTAAAATGATCGAAATGGAATTTTTTCTCCTCGAAAAAAGATCACAAACGTTTCCAACAGTCACAATCTTCTTATATTAAATCTACCATCCCTTATTTGACCACTTTTAATTAATTATAATTTTTATTATTCAAAATTTGTCGAGAGCTTCAGCGAAAGTTCACACGGCGTTGTTCCTTGAATTAGGCTCTCCCTTGTTCGAGAGGGGGAAGAGGGTTCTCTATTTCCTGGTCACGTAGAGAATGAGGTTCTTTTCTGGCCAAGCGGCAGACGCGAAAGAGGGATGACTGACAAAGCAGAAATCCGCGTGAGACGCTTCACGAGCGTGAGAGAAATTACCAATTAACCGTCCGTGACGGCCAATTAAAAGTTGTATTTCTTTTTCTAAACCTGGTTGCCCAGAAATCCATGTAACTCTTAAATATCGCAAGGTTAGAACACCAAAAACATAACCTAATCTTAACTTTTACAATTTAAAAACTGCCAAACAAAAGTAATAGTTAATAAAAATAACTGAATTGTTTCTGTAAATGGAAACTGAATATTTGATAAAAAAAAGCAGGATCGACTTGTGTTCTCAAAATGGTCACTCAAATCGAGTTTACCTGCTCGCGTGTGAAGGCAAACTTTTGTTCTGAAAACGCGCCAGAGGGTTTTTTTTGTCCGTCCAGGGGTCGTTGCAGCAATTAGAGCATTTTTGTTATGGTAATTTCGAGACGGACTTGCAAGCCGACAGAAGGTCCTTCGACAAAAGACGCATTGCCGGGATTATTTGCATTTTTCGCGAATACCACGTGAGAGAAACTTGCTTCTTTCTTCTCCTGGCCTTTTTGCGGACCATCTGAAAGGATCATTTGTTCGATGGGTTTTGATTTTAAAAAGCCGTATGCTGATCGAAATTTGTTAAATTATTCAATTTGGAATTTTAAATTCGAGCATTGTCTCGGAACGAGTGAGAACCACTGTCTTGGAGAAAATGGCGATGACAGTGTGAGAGTTTTACATAATCGATTAAAGTTTTTATCTTCTCGTTTCTTGTTGTTTTAGGTGAGTACCCTTCTGAATCATCGTCACGGTAGCAAATAGGGTGAGTCTTCAATTCTTCATTCCGAGTGTAATTTTACTTTTCAAAACCCATTCTCATATTTGCATTTTAAATTTCCACAAGATTAAACGAAATCAAAATTACATTTTAAAATGTATCCATAATTCGAGTAAAATTAAATAATCAGTGAACATAGAAGCGTAGGAAAAAAGTGGGAGGCAGAATAGAGCGAGGGTGGTGATGTAGAAAGACGAAAATAGAAATAGAAACGAGCCCTGATGCGTGGCCGAGACCTCGTGGTGTTCAACGAAGCTTCACTTCATTCTGTAATCGTGTCCGGTTTCCTCTTGCGTTGCCGACCGAACATCAGAGACACCGACAGACTGCTGTCTGCGTTTCAGAAGCGTAGATTACCGACAGGAATAATAACAATCATAAAACGAAACCATTTCACGCGATGTCGACTCGACGTCCAAACAAAGATGGCGGCGCATTATCTTCAACGTTCTTACATTCATTTTGCATTCGTATCTCTTTCGCTCAAATTTTTATCTCTTCCGCTTAAAAATGTCGGATGTTAGATTGGACTTATTTCGCTGTTAGAACTTTACATCTACTGTTAGAACATCTCGAAGGAAGTTGATCGAAGTACGAAAAGTCGCGCGTGCAAGAAGAGGAGCGACCAGGCGATTGTTCAAGGCCGTTCGGCGCATGTGCAACCGATCAACTCACGTTTTCTTTTGTCATCGCGTTCCCTCTTTTTCGAACTCGTCGCTCTTCCACGGAATTACTCACTCGACCGGTATTTTTACCAGTCATTCCGACTCGCTGCCTGGTTCGCGTGTTCTGCTGGTCGACAAACGATCACAACTGGATTTTATAGAAACTTCGTTTCAAATTTATTCCCATAGAAATATCACGAATATAGGGACATTCAGAGGTATCTGGGAACGCAGGCTAAATTTTTGACTGCAGTTTCTCAGACCAGATGAGTAACAGCTTCTATAATTAGTTCTCAAGATCACTAATCCCGTGTAATTAAAACTTCGATTAGAATTAATACATTCTTGAGATACTTGTTAGAACCTTACTTGAAAATTTGTGTGCTCATCGAGATCTATTTCGTAAACTTTGCATCATTTCTTCCAAAATAATTGAATGAATTGTCAAAGTTGAAAGTCGCTACGAAGAATATTCGCGATTAGTCATAGAATATAATCGGAGGTTCTCGCTAATGATCGTTTACGTTCGTGTCTTGAAACGAGGCTTGATTACACGAGGATTCGGTGTGGATGTACACAATACGTAATTGCGGAGGCACGAGGATGTGGTAGACTCAGCGGTCAGGGACTCTGTCACTCTTTTTCCTGGATTTCCTTTTCGCTGAACTTCGTCTTAACGTCCACAGAACGTTAAACCTAATTTTTCAAGGACATGAGTATTTTGAGATATTTTACACATGTATGGAACAGATCTTTATGTTAGGCATATTGCGTCTTATTACACATTTCGTACTATACTTATCTGCGATGACTACACTTTCTTGGCACGTGACATATGAGTCAAAAGTGACCTACTATTAACTGGACCATGGTTACACTTAGTTCGTTAATCACATTAATAGTAGAATTCTCAGAATCGTTCAAAAGGAAATTGTGAAACGTCTAGAATGAGACTAAAAAGCAAATTCTCGTAAAAAACCGTAAGAACTGTACGACTGCAGAACCAGGCAAGAACCCGTTGCCTAAATGCAAAACAACACGTGTGCCTGAAACCACGCAAGTTTCGTGGAAGGATATGGGGAAGTCCCGTATCGGCCATGACAAAAGCGTGGCTGTTCGACTAGAGCCACCTGAAGACGGGCCAAGGTCGACATAGGCCAGACAGGGTGGAGGGTCGCGGGGAATAAAGGGGAGCGAAGGAAGCGGAACAGAGCAGCTGTCCCGTTTCCAGAATCGCGAGGGCGCGTGCGCGCCGTTTCTGGAATGGCTGGGGGTCATCCGTGCAATTCGTCCAAGGATCACAGGTAGACCCACCGGGGTCGGCGTAAACGGAAATCCAGCCCTAACCTCGATTCAGAGGCCCGTGGCGAGGCACACCTGACCCGGATCAACCTAGAACCGAGCCGGGATGACCGTGCGCGGCTTCTGTCCGCTTCGGGTTCAAGTTCAAGGCTTCGACGCTTGTGTACACACGCTGCCTGCGTTCTTGGGGCACCCTGACGGACATTCGATACGCCGAACTGACCACTGATTCGACAGGGACATTAGGGCCGTTGCAAGGCATCCTGGTGGCGTTCTTAATCGAGGTCCATTGTTTTGAACAGGTCCATCTTTGTTGTAAGAACACTTTGCTCGCTGGAATTTGTGTCTCGATTAAACCTAGATATTTATCCCACATATCGATTTCTAACACTGATTTACGCCGGTGTTAGTCGTCTTATCTCCACCTGCACCTGTTACCCTGGGATCAATTTATGCACTTCAAACAACCGGAAACAAAGGTTTCGTGATAAAAAATCATCCGTTCTTTGCCGATAGTCGTAAGGAAAATAGAATAAGTTAAAACGATCAAGATAAGGGTATCGAGAACGGGTGCGCTCGAACGCGGTAGAAAATGTATGAATGCAAATGTGTACGATTAAATCGTACTTGAAGGCAATTAGCGGGGGCATGGTTAAAAATGCGGTGTTCCCACGCTCTGCAAATCGAGCGATCAGGATCAAAGGAAGGTGAAAACACGGCGCACCGATGACGATTGTGCAATGGCGGAAAGGTGACCGAGTGTCAAGAGCACCGGTGACGACTTTTTTTCCCCCCCTCTCTTTCGATACGCGCGCAAATATATGCGCTCGGAGCCGTCGTTAGCAATATTATCGGTGACTAACGATTCTGCTCGTCAAGGTTCTCGTTCTGCTTCGATGATGCATCGCCTCGGTCGCTGTCTCTTTCTGGATGACATTTTAGATGCAGATTCGATTACATCGTGTTACGAAAGACGTGTGCTGGTGAAGCGATAATTCTTTTGCTTTAATTGGTGCACCGGGTTGGACCAATCAAGTCGGTCTTAAGGATACGTGCAATGGAGAGTGAAACATAAGTGAAGTGGGATTAAATCAGTAATGGACGGGGTCATTCTGCGTCACCGGTTAAGGTAAATGTGTCAC
This sequence comes from Megachile lagopoda, assembly GCA_036983795.1. NCBI lineage: Eukaryota > Metazoa > Arthropoda > Insecta > Hymenoptera > Megachilidae > Megachile > Megachile lagopoda. Next base: position 5,492,780 of record CM072793.1, read on the forward strand.
TGTTACAACTGTATTACCCTTTTCCCTGGGGGACCTCAATTTGAGTGTCTAAATGAAATCGAATCGCGGATCACAATTAGAACGCTTGGCACTCGTTTAAATCGATCCATATTCTTGAATCGAGCAAGAAAGCTCGCCTGGCTTCGGCTGTGGCCCACAAACGGGAACAGAGGTCGATGATACGTGCATCGCTGGTCAAAGATCTTTGGCCGTGTGGCGGGCAACGAGGAAACAGGCACCGCAACGCCTGTGCGACCTCGCCGGATCGTTTAACGTCGTTCACGAGCCGAGCCTTAATCACGATGACCTCGTGCCACTGTTTACGAGCCACGAGCCGTTAAAAGAGCTGATTTTACGTCATTGATTTTACCTTTCGTCGGGCACGGCTCGCCCAGTCTTCTCGAACGCTGATTCCGAGCTTGTTTATTAATATCGTGCACTGTCGCGATGCACGTGCGCTTCGAATAAATAAAAGATGAATCGACAATCTAGGGATTTTTATAGTATGCGTATTCATATCCTCGGTTTTATATTTATACGGTGAATTAGGGGTTAACACGTGGTTACATCGAGATTGTAATCATACCTATGCAAAAATTAATTCATGAAAATTTGTAATGTACCGGCAGAGGAATATTAGGTGCAACTGGTATTATAGCTTACGCATTAACGACTTTAACCGTGAGCTATCGTTATCCATTTTGCCAGGAATAGCAATCCGAAAGAGGGGAATAAAGCTTGCTGGGCGATTTGAAATGCAGTGAAATTGTTGAACGTTTCACGGTGGGCGATCGACCTTGGTTGTTATTAAATCGACTATCGGTTCAACTTTGATGCGTTCGACTTCTCTGAATGAATTCTTAACATCTCGCATAATTCTTTTTATGGCCGTCGCCATTAGTCACGCATCGCGTGCTACCTACAACAAGCGCTCGCTTCATCCTCTTCCGTTCTTCTGCGCACAAACGCCTCGATCGTTTTACGAATTTACATTCGACCACCGAGGAATTTTGCCAGATAAACTGCCATTGATAGCCTACTTCGAAGAATTTGATCCCCGTTCCTGTAGAATCCGTCGAGGAATGAAATCCCGATTAGAAAACCTATGAAGAGACGTTTTACGATCGAGAGCTACTTTAGATGGTGACATATTTGTTTCCTGGGAATTTTCACGAAAAATTCTTGAGTGTACTGTTACATTCCATTTTCTTATATTTTTGCTGTGTAGACCTATTTACAGATCTTTTGCTTAATTAAGGCTTGGTATACTCGAAAGTTCATTTTGAAAAAGGTCTTCAAACGGTCAACGTTCGGCAGAATTTCAATTTCCGTGACGGGTCCCTGTCGTTGAACCCACAAACCACCAGACGTTCCTCGGCCTTTCGGGTGCTATTTTTAGAAAGAGAAATCCTGACCGACATAATAGCCTGCGCACAGCTGACCCAGGGTGTTTTCGGTAGATGGTGGGTTTAGAACTTTCAGCCACTTTTCCAGGCTCGCCAGGATCAGCGCCGAGGGTTGTCCTCATTTCTCTGGCCATGACCCACCCAGATAGCCCTGGCTGGAAACGACACCCACACACCCTCTTTCTTCCGTCCTCGTGGAGCAACCACGCATTGACGTACGAGTCTTTCTCCCTTTGTTCGTTTCTTAACCCTCGTGATATTTTTCTCTGTTTTTCACGAAGACTTTAAAAATAATTATTAAAATTTTATAAATCAATTTTTGATGTGTCTCTAAAATACAGGTGACAAGTACAATGTGATGTAGGGTAAATATATCTGGACACGAACGTATTAAAGTTTCTATCAGTCTTAAAAATGAAGGCCTTTCAAATTCGTTGCACAAAACGCATCAAGCATTTCCTTTGATATTGCGCATTATGCTAAAGTGCGTACTGCCTCAAAGAATATGAATCAAAAGCGACAACACGAATTGGCCGATTTCCATTCAACCGAATTCACACGAACATCTGAATTAGTGGAAAACTCGTGGATCCATTGAAAACAGGTCACGGGTCACGGATTGTGTATCACTGATCCGCGACATTCACCGTGTTCCTCCCGATTATCGTATACGTGTGTGCTAATGCGAACAGGTGTGTAGGTGTACGAGCGCATGCGTCAGTGTGTATTTATTCAGGGTGTAACAGGTGGATGACGTCATGGCCAGGGTAGCAACCCCCCACCAGTTGTTTAAGGGTGCCCTTCTATATCGACACTGTGTAACTTGGAGATATACGTCTGATCTTGATGGTTCTACAGAGCGTTTCATTAAGAGTGGAAATACAAACTTTAAAACTTGTAATTTTGGGCATCACCACAGTATCACAATAAAAAATTTTGGTGGACAATATCCATCTACGGCAATATAACGAGCTACTTTCGGATTACATCAGGAACGAATGATAGGACAAGAATGCGTATTATACGGTGTCTTTCTTTCTTTATCGTTTCGTGTTACGAAGCACGGTCAAGTCCGCGATAAAAACGTGAACAACAAAAAGGCGCGTCAAAGGTCAAGACAATGATTAAGAATCGGCGACGATAATTCGGTGGAAAACGAGGGAAATGCAGAAACCGTGGTTCGTCGAATTGATATAAATATTATTCCTTTTTTTTTAACGAAAAATCTTCGTTCCACGAAAACAATATATTAAGCGATGTAAAAAATGCTGTTTATAAGAGTCGATGAACTTTCGTGCAAATAAAGTATTATTTTTGGGAATCGTATTTTTAGAAACGGCAAAGTGCTTTTCTTAGTAATCGTCGTGCATTTTAGAAGTGGATATGTTTCTTCTCGTGAAATTTTTATGAAGCTCTCTTTCGAGGATCGATGTTTTCGAAGTCAATAAATAATTGCAATACTGTGTAAAAATAAATATCTTCTTTCTTTCTCGCTCGTAATCCCTTTGAGGCATACTGCTGCAAAAATCAGAGTGCAGGCTGTAGAAAAATCAATTTCCTTGGATTGCAAAGGTCACAATCTGCATCAAGGAAATTCGTGGGCGTACGCTTTTCAGAAAATCTTCAATTGCTGCTGTTTCCGTGGAAAACTACCGTCGTCAAGGTAACCGGGTTGTTAGGATCGCGCGTTTAGGGAACTTTACGTCTACATGTACAAATTTTCAAATCTGCGTTTTCGAAGACTTCGTGATATTTGAAAAAATCGCGTAAGAGTTAAGAGGAAAATCAAGGTTGTGATTAGAAATAGAATCGTAAGGCAATGTTGCGACGCATAAGGAAAAACGTTAATGTATCGTTTGTAAAAAAAGGAAAACGGCAAATCGTGGGTGGAAAACCTCGAGGTTAGACCGTAAGCGCAGGAAGTAGCACGTATGCGCAGTGCGCAGGTACGAGCACCCTAGGGTGCAGGGTACGCGCGACAGTGAAAGTAGCGAGAGAGGCTCGCGCTGATTGGTCGAGTGTCCGGCGGTCGAGGTAAATCGGAGCCTGGCGGGCACCCTCGTGCCTGCACGGTTAGCTCGTACGCGTTCAGTCAGTGACGGACCGTCGACGAAAGAACGTCTATCGTGTACCGCGCATGCGTAAGAGACGCACTCTATGCAAGCGAGGGAGGCGGAGCGGGTCGGTCGTAAAGCGCGCAGATCTGTTGTGCACGTTCGAAGCCGGTAGTTCAAAGGAATTCCCGACACGCGTGTGTGCGTGCCCGCGCCGATTGCGAGTGTGACGTAACCGTCGCGTCGTGCGGTTTGTTTATGTATTGCGCCCGACACGATGCACACGTGCGCGAGAACGTAGCGGCCACTTCCGAGGCCCGGAAGACGCAGTTTCGGTGCCGTCAGTGATACTCGTCGCGCGGTGCGGAGAGAAAGTAGAAAGAGAAAAGGACACACGAGAAGAGAGGAGGGGGTGGAAGCAGGGAAAAACGAGGAGAGAAAGAGTGGCCGCCCGTATCGGAAAAGTGGAGCGAACAAGAAAGAGACTCGCTCGAACGAGCGTGCACGCGTTCCGCTGGTGACCTCGATACGAGGAGCGCACTTCTGCCCGTTGTTCGTCGATCGTGCGCAGCCTCAGACGGCAGAATTTCGCCAGTGAAAATCATGCATTTCTACCACGGCTACTCGGCTGGTTGACGTACCCGAACGACGCGGCGCGCCCGAGAGAGACAGAGCCCGGCCGTGTCGGCCGTGCGTCCTCTCTTTCTCTCTCCCTACCTCCCGCACCCGCTGCGTTCCCTTTTGCGCGATCGTGACCCCGTTTCTTCGATGACCGACACTCCGCGGCTGCTTGGCCGCCATTAGAGGAGCCGAGAGCAGGGGAGAGAGAAAGAGAAACGAGAGCAACCGAGGCGAAACGAAGACGATCGTAGTCTCCCGTCGAGCTCCTGCTGCTGTCTACGCGCACGATCTCGGAGGAGGGGCACGAGGAAAAGCGACGCGGCCAAATGAGACGGATGACGCGTGAGACCTCGGGGACCATGGACTCTTGACAGTGAATCGATCCTCGCGCTCTCGCCCTGACCTCGTATTGCTTGCCGCAATTTCGGTCGACGAACGAATTATCGAGGTCAACGACTAGCGTGGTAGCGGCAGCCTCCTCCGCGTAAACACACCGAGTTGCCGCGACCAATTTCCGCCTGTGCAACCTGCTATAGTCGAGACACGCTGGCCGAGTTACTCTCTTTTCTCACCGGAAGTGGCGAGGAAAATTGATACGGTGGAGTCGAAGGAACAGCAAACGGTGGTCCAGAAGGCGGAGCAGGCTGGCGAGATGCTGCAGACGGTGCCCCGTGTGCCCATTGCCGGCGTGCGGCGACGCTGGGGCAACAGGCACACAGGAAGTCTGCAGGAATCGAGCCCGGAAGTGTCGAGCAGTGGAGTCTTGTCACCGCCACCCAACTTTCAACCCTCTACGCCGGAAAGTGCAGCTGTCAGGAACGAGGAGCTTCAGCTCTGGGATCTGGACCTTCATCGAGGACTACAGACCAACGGGGATCATTACCGGGCTACCATCACCGCCACTACTACTACCACAGTGCTGCCAACCGTCACCGATCCTGCATCCCCGTTCACTACCCCCGTCGAAGGTTTGTCACATTTTCTTCGTTGCGCAAGCGGACGTCCGCGTTACATCGTGCGAGCCACGTTTCTGGAGGCTGCTGCATTCTCTTACTGCAACAGCGTGACCTTTTACCCATCTTAAACTTGTACAAAATTTACTAATCTGTTTATAAATTTTTACCAGTTCAAATTTGTAAAGATTTCTTCTGGATACTATTTTATCGCTACATTTAGAAATTTTTCTAGTGCGTATAAATAATTATTTGCTCCTTCGATTATTTCGGTGGATGTTTGTTGCTGAAAATAATAAGATGTGGGAGGAGCCAATAAATTTCTGCCGAAGAATTTAACCCCGTTCTCGATGCGTTCCTCCAGTTTGATGTCCGTATTTTTGGACGCGGTGGATTTTAGAGCGTCGACACACTTTTCTGCTTTCCTCCGTGGTTTCTTTCTTAAAACCGTCAGGTGCATTTCGTAATCGGCCAGTGAAAATTTAGAAACGAAAGTTCGTTGATCCACTTTCACCAATTTTCTCAAGAAAATCTTTCCCTTGGGAAAAATTTCTTTTTCATGAAAATTCAAATTTCGGGACATCTGATTCGCACATTAAATCTGCAAGGATTATAATTGATTTTCGGTGGTTTAATTCGATCTTCGGTCAGAATGTTCCAGAAACGATAGAAATCCAGAAAGATTGTCTGGTTACGTAAACTGCTTACTATTCCATTGCACAACCCTCGAAAAGTAACGACATTCAAATCGAGATGTAGCTACGCGTGATGCAATCTAGGGATATTTGATCTCTGCAGAGAATGGAAACAAGTGTTATTTAAAGTCTTTTCCAATTTTATTTAAATCTACGTATAACTTGTTAAAAATTGTTTTTGACGATTGTACAAAAATACCAAAGTAGTTTTGGTGAAATACGAAGTTCCTAGAAAGTCTTAAAATATGGACAAAAGTAGACACCTCGTTGAAAATCAAACGGAATACCTTCGAAATGTCGAGTGTTCTCTTTTTCGCGTGGAAATCAGGTCGAGGCCGATCAAGTTGGACAGAGCGCGAGAATCGACGGCCTCATAGGACCCCGTAGAAGCATGTTCGTCATCGATTGCGCCATGTTGCACCATACGTGGCGCGAGGTTGCGCAATTTCACCATTTCCGAATGATTTTCGTTCTCTCCCTTCGGACGTTTTTATTGTTTGCTCGTCGCTGTTTGTTTTTAATCTGCTCGGATGTTTTATCGTCTTTTTTTCCTGTTTCGCTGTTATCTGTTCGGCTGCAACGCCGAGCCTCTCTCGAATCGCATTCTTTTTTCCCTAGCTTCGCCAATGATTGATCGCTCGTTTTCTTTGGCTACCGATAAGCATCAATAGCGGAAACCGTTTATGAATTTACCGAATTTCTTTCAGCGCACTCTTCAGAATCTAGAGACTTCAAACCTTCTAGTATCTGAATTATTTCAGTAACTGCCAAGTTAGACGTATACGTCACACTTAAAGTTTTATCAGTCAATAAATATTCAGCAGTTAGAAACTGTAGTATATTTCATTTTTCTGCTTGTAGGTATTTCAAGTATTTTTTATAAGTCGGTTAAGTAGTTTTGAAACTACACGTTTTTACTTCGCGTGTACATACGTAAAATCGGCCTCTGAAGCGTGCAATTATGGCGTCTCAAGTTATTTCCCGCAATATTTAATTGTCAACCTCCGTGACCTGGTTATTTAATTACCGCAGACCAGTGCATTCGAGGCACAATTACATCGTTCATTGTACAAAAACCATTGCTATCATCGGACGTTTAACAATTTTTTACACGTATTCTTTCAATCACTTTCTATGGTGAATCATAGGGAATTAGTTCCTTGAAAACTCTTGCGTAATGAAAATAAATCTATACATCATATCTAACATCTAATACATCCATTAAGTTATATCAAATTAACCATCATCGTTATTTTAGTGTTAAAGTGGTAATATAAAATAGGGATCTAGGGACATACCTAAAAAATGCAAAAATATTTGTAACACATCCTGTTACAATGGTGAGGACATTTATCATATAAATCATTATGTAAATTAGTATAATATAATTATGATATAAATTAATATAACATAAATATGATATAAATTAATATAACATAAATATGATATAAATCAATACAACATAATTATGATATAAATTTTCTAAAAAATAAATCGTTTCTCAAAAAAGTCCCTAGCATCCTCCAAAAGCTTGTAACCTCTCGATAGTTCACAGATAACAATCGATCGATGAAACGTGTCATGAACGTTCAGTATCGATGGTACAGAGTTCGCTGCATAATCGTTTTTGTTTTATTTTTTCTCTCCGTTACGAAGAAGTTCAGTCACGTTCATTTTCTCATCGCACGCTATTTTCATCGTACCCAGTCGGGTTTATTGCATCGTGTGACGTCTGTTGGCTGCAAGTACATACATCGGCTTTAAATAACGCGATACGTCACTTATATCGTCGGTGCGATGCACGCGGTGAACCATTGTGTTTTCGTTTGTAGCCGCGGTACCGATGACCCGGAAACTGGGTCACGGTCCTCCGGCTTTTTCCCCCCAGCGAGTGATTCACGGTTTATTGAGAAGTTACACCTCGCGACATTTTCCATCGTTAACGAGACTGCGCTGCAACTTCTGATCGCAGTTCCTAGGGAATTTCCTTTTTCGGTTTTTCCTTGGTACTGAGTCATGCGTCTTACTATCGTACATTATTCGTTTATTGTACATCAGTCGTTTATTTTTCATTATTCGTTTATTGTTCATTATTCGTTTATTGTACATTTCTTAGAGATACGAGGAATTGCTGTGGTTTAGGTTATTTATCTAGGGAATTTTTTTTTTCGATGTTAGAGTAGTGTATGTATTAGAATTTTTCTGAGTTGGATTGGAAGGGTTTTGTATTTGATATGAAGCTAGTTATGACCCTAGGGAACTTGGTATAGATAGGGTGGTATAGGTATGTTCGCTAGGGTCCCTAGGGTCTCTGGGATCTGTACTGTCGTCGCTGTATGCAGGTCAATTATAATACGAGATAAACCTTGAATATTATAATATTCAAAGCCAAGGGATACCCTTATATTACAATTCTGTTTAGGGACATTTTGTTACAAAAGCTACTAGGTTCCTTAAGGTCCCCACATCTCTATTATAGTCACTACGGAGACCTACATTGTGATTTTTCCTATAGAAGCCAATACTCCCTAGGCTTTTTAAAAAAGCTTGTATCAACTTAGAGTCTCCAGAGTTCCCAGCACCGCTAGGGTCTCCAGGTTAGTAAGTAAACGAAGTAATAAATTTCTCTCCATGTGAAAATAGCCATCACCCCCAGTTTCCCACATTTTCCACTACCAAAAATACCCCATGCAGCTACTCACGGCTTAGCAACCCCTATCACACGGATAAAATCAATAATAGGTATCCATAAATAATCATCGAATTAGTAACAATTACCCGGAGATGTCGAAAACTCGAGGGTAGAAAATCACCCCGCTATAGATCCGGCTTAACGATAATCGATGTACCACCCCTGACCCCCGGTTTGTGAATGCAGCGAGATGCACGTGGGGCGTAATCGAGATGCCAATAGTCTCGACCCCCATAAGCGTGCGCCACGTGGTGCTCGTTCCTCCCGAAATGGGTCATCGAATTCCGAAGCGGACGAATAATGCTGTGGCCCTCGACAACGTGCTAGATACATCGAGATTCGTAAATATTCCGTGGTTGAGCCGCGCACGATTTCGGCGACGGGAACCGTTAGACACCGTATCCGTGTACGACTCACCGGACACGTTCCAAAAAGAATCTACTCGAAACTCGTTCTTGGGCCCGCTCGTAAAATTCGGTACGACCAAGAAATTGTCTGCGGTTTAGCTCCCGGAGAATTTCTTGGAACACAACTTTTTGTACGATAGAAAACGTTTCTTGAAATTGCTGAGGTTTGCTGAGGGAACAATGTTTGGAACAAATTTTTGTTGTGACGATATTAGCATTAAAATTTGGTATATAATTCCTAGAGTCTGTTATAGGGAAATATTGTATTTAAGGACATTTACGTTGATATTCAAGGGATATGTAATTAAATAATTTGTTATTGTTAAGAGACAAATAAGATTAGGTCACATGGTACCTAACTCATAAGGTACATTACAGAGTCAATTTTTGTTACTGATACATGAGAGACAAATAAGGTTAGGTCACGTGGTACATAACCTAACTCATACCATACATTACATAATTAATTTTTGTTATTGATACATGAGGGACAAATAAGGTTAGGTCACGTGGTACATAACCTAACTCATACCATACATTACATAATTAATTTTTGTTATTGATACATGAGAGACAAATAAGGTTAGGTCACGTGGTACATAACCTAACTCATACCATACATTACATAATTAATTTTTGTTATTGATACACGAGAGACAAATAAGGTTAAGTCACGTGATACATAACCTAATAATATGGTTGTATTCAAGACTTACAATGAAAATGTACTTCATTGACGTTTAAAAAATGAATGTCTCAGGTACCTGAAAAATATTTGATATTTCGAATGAATCGAATCGAAAACTGGGAAATGCCAAATGAAAAAGGAGAATCGTGGATTTCGCAATTTATAGGCATTACACGTAATTCTTTACGCGTAATTACGAAACTTCCCGAGAAGTGGCCGGAATGTGAAAGGACGAGACACGACCGCGAAATTTTTGCACGTTTCCACGCGGATTCGCGTCTCATTAATTTCCGGAACCTTGCTCGTCTAATTCGCACGTCTGCGACTCACGTTCGAGGGGAATGAACCGTGACAATATTTACGAAAACGTATTTCGAAATACCGTGTAAAACGACGAAGCAACCGTTTCATCTTCTGTATCCTCCAATTAGATAATTTTGTGCGGAATTATGTACGCTTCAAATTTTAATATTTTACATTTGAACATTATTATTGGAAGCATTGTTGTTAACACGAGAAGAAAATTTATTCGTAGTTAAGCTTTACGTAGGATCTAACCTAACTTTAAATTGATTTGGATGAAAGAGTTGTATATCAAGTTACGTTAGGTTATGGATGTATTAGATTAGGTTAACATAGATTAGGTTAGGTTATTTTGTCGGAGGTTAACACAAGAATAATAGATTAGATCAGGTTTCTACGTTAGGTTAGATTATCTTATGGGAGGTGAACACAAGGTAGGACTATAAATTACATCATGTTTATAGGTTAGGTTAGATTCGGTAAGGATAGAGATTGGCTAATTTTGTGTCACATTATCACTGGTTAGTACAATAGTTTAGATCAGGTTACTAAGTTAGATTAAGTAAGGTATACTAGGTCGAGCTAAGATTCGTTGCCTATGACGAAATGTGACTACAAGGAAACGGTTGGTGACTGGTAAGCAGGTCCGTTTTTCCACGTGTAATTTCCTCGAATCGTTGACGAGAAAAGGGCCAGAGAGAGGCAAAACGAGAGAGAAAGAGAAAGAGGCAGGAAGAGGTCAGTGGGTCACTCTCACTCGAGAAAGAGGAGACTCAATCGCGTGGAAGCAACGTCTAACGATAATCTGGTGTATCAGGTTGTGATCCTTATAAGGTGATCGGGTTTGTTCTAAATCGAGGCTTCTGGGACTTCTGCCCTGTCCACGTGTTAACACCATTGCACGATCTAATTCCTCGAATTTTTCGAGCTTCGAAATTGGATCTGATTCTGCGCTCTATAGAAAGCAGTTATACGCCATTCCGGAATTTAATTCTCGGTAAAAACGAGACCGGAATTTATTTCAAACGAAATCTTATTTTTGTAGGTCCAACGTCTGCGTGAAAGTGGGACTTAAGTAATTAATGTACGTCTCATTGAATAATCGAATTCGAAAAACTGGTTTCTCGATACTCTTGCTCTCCGTGATCGATTTGAAGCCCTAAGTGCAGGGAAAAGTTTCGTTGACTCGCAACTTTTCCTTAACGCGGGAAAACTTAGGATCAAACGTCGACCAACAAAACGACCAGTCAGACAGGAGAAGTGGGTCGTCAGTGGTCGTCAAGTGGTGTGTGTTGGTGCTCCGTGCGTGGAATGGTAACGAGCCACGTACACGGGAAACGATATCAGAACCTCGTTGAGTGTCTCTCAACCTCGTGAGGTTCACGTGTCCGCAAAATCTTCAGAACTCGATAAATTATTCATCATTTATTTCGCTACTTTTGTGATTAACGTATCTAATCAAAGTGTCTTTCGATGTAACATCAAGGTCTAGGGAACCCTAGAAAATTCATCGCCAAAACCTGATAAATGCCATTCATCACGGTGCCAGCAAATTCGACCTCTTAACTCGCCATTTTTTAATGACATATCGTTAAGTGTCCTCCAACACGAGGTTCTAGACATCCCTAGATACGAGTGCAATTGTCGCTAATCGATCTTCTGCCTAATAAATTATTCATAGCTAAATTTAATGCCTTTAAATATACCTCTCTGCAATTAGTCACTTATACCGATATAGTCTAATATAACTAGGGATTCCTAGATATCGCCACATATTCCTTCAAACCTTTTTGCTATTAATACTCAAGTTCATATGTACCAGACTGTTCCACCTACAATTTCGTACCAGAATCGTTTGGAATATTAAATAATTAACTATATCAAAGTTCGACAATTCTAATTTCTAGGAATACAAGTTAACTGCAATCCGTTAGCATTTGATTAAAATAAAAGTATCCTCAGATCAATTGCAACAAAGTGATCGTGAAAATAAATTGGAATTGGCTAGGGATCAAGTGAGGAGTAATTAGAGTAGCGTCGGTTAAAACACGCTGGTCTATATTCAGAGCTTGCTAGCTGCATCTTTCAAATACCTCGACTACGTCAATTGGACTGTCGCATTGTTTCCTTTGACACGAACGTTTTTTCAGTAATTGACTTTAAATAGTCGAGACACCGGTGTCAGGTTGGGAAACGCTGAGGCGGTTTTCTCAGTGTGCTGGTACGAAGGTGGTATCCCTCCGGTAAAAGTACCGTATCCGGTACGTCCGTGTGGCGACTTTCGCGTATGGTTTCGCCGAAATATAGCGTCGTCGTAAATCGAACAGCTTAGAACCTGCGTTGGTCAAAAATGAGACAGTCTCGTGGTGATGCTGCAAACTCTCGAGACTATTTATCACTTCCAAATTTGCTGATGTCCGAGAAGTGCCGACATCTTCAGATCCCACGTAGCGTGAACAGAACAGTAGTTCATTTCCCAAGGATCGAGTGCCAATTATATTGGGAAATTTAAACGCTATTATGTCACTCGTCTTCCTCGAGTTTCTTACTTCAGCTGTTCGCTGGTTGGCGCTCGTTAGACCTGTAGGCACAGTGGCCACTCCGGTTCAAGGATAAATACTATCCGGTATTGCTGGCCAATGTCACGCTCAGCTGGATCAGTGGTTTGCTGTGCTTGCCATGGAAACGCTGGAAATCATCTTGTTCCATTAACTTCCATCGTTCGAAGCCGATCGCTGCTGAGAAAATGATCGTTTTTGTTGAACGTGTTTCCGGGGAACCCTGGAACTCGTTTCTCCGAGTCCATTCAACGATAATTTTATCGAGATTGAGCTAATAAACGATCGTATGTCGATATTGTTGCGGGAACATGACATTCTTCGATGGGCAGCCTTTAGAACTTTCAATTATGAATCATTTACTCTCGATCTGCAAGAGCTATAACAGAAAATGAAACGGTTATGGATTCTACAGGAAAAACTGAATAAAAAATGTTGAATAACTTTTTTTCTACGAGCTTTAGATTTTGAGAAAATCGGTCTTGAAGATTGAGACTTAAGACCCATTCACATGTGTGCACATGTGCCTATTTGATTTTCTCAGAAACTCTCTTAGAACGGAAAGTTACACGTTATTTTTTATAACGAATCATTGTACAATAGTTTTGATGTAGAACATTGTTAGATATTTTTGACAAAAATACAAAAGTTTTAAAATCAAAGCGAAACTTATCATTCTGTGTTCAGGATGAACTGAACATCAAATTGATAGTTCGGGAGCTGTTGTCGATTTAGGGAAGTCATATGGAAAATAGAAGTTTCACAAACACAAACTGAATTGTTGACGAGGCGATCGGGACAGGTATTTTCGACAGAATCTGGGAAGACGGGGCGGATTAAAAGTCCCGCGATGAAGTTTCAACATGCCGCGAGCGACCCAGCGGGAATACGAAATGAGTTTTTCGAGGCTTTCGAAGTCGTCCACGGTTGCGTAGGATCGTTCCAACGAAAATAAATTCGTCGTCGGTGATTCATGGATTTCCTGTGCTCGGCCTTCTTTTTCTACATGTCATTTTCTGGTCTCTGCGTTTCGATTTCTTTGATTTACGAGAGAAGTCTCTGAGATTACAAGTAGGTAATGTAACGCGTGGCAATATAACGCGCGACGCATGGCAATATTTAAATCTCGAAATTTGTTTTGTTTGTCTTTTCCAGGTACTAAAACGATTTCGATTGTGCGCAGTATTCGCTTTTTTTGTTCAATGTAACTGCGCCCATGTTTGTCCACTGCAAGAGAATGATCGTGTATCGCCTCTTTTCCTTTTGTTTTCCGATCTTATCAAATCGCGTACCGTGACCGGATATGACATCCATTAGTCACATGTGCGTCGTGCGCGAGTCGAAACACAGGCACATTTAAAGGGACACCAGTACAGCAAGGTCGTGTGTTCGACGGTAAAACAGTTTCCCCTTTTACCTTCTGAAATTCACATTACTTTCGAGAAAAAAAGAAAAATCGTTTAATTGTATGCAAATGATGTCGTATATCTGGAAGTGAATCGTCTGCTGAGTCATCGAGCGATAAAAGTTACAAGGCATAGCTCGATAATCGCTGGTAATTTCATAATTCGTTGAAAGAGAAGTCCGGACGATGCTGAAATCGTGATACTCTCGGTGGCCACGGAGAATTTTAATGTCGAAAAGACACGCAGTTCCCGTGAAATGTGACGAGAATGAAAGAGAAGCCATGGTCTCGCTGGCACGGATTGCAATATTTCGCGTGTTACAGCCAGATTTCGCGGAGAGACTTTCAGAGACCTAAATGATAGTCGGCGTTAGAGTGCCGCTAGTCGTCCATCTTGTCCCAGTGTCGTAGTCGCTGGATCCCCAGCCTCATCTCGCTTTCTTTGTCAAATCCTCGTATTACACAAAATAACGAAACATTCTCAAGATAAATGACAACGTCATCATACTTCCTTGTAAAATCTTGGGTCTGTCATCTACATAACCTTCAAGTTATGTACATCTTGAAGCCAGTTAAAAATTACTATAAAAGGAGTAAATGTATCGAAACTCTCCAGCAAAGAATTCTATATCTCCTAGGACACGTTCTCCTTCCCTCCTTCGTGGTCGAGAGGAAGTGAGGTACGCTCGAGTCGGCGAGAAGCAGTGCTCACTGGTCCGTTTTAGCTTTCCTCTCGGCAAGAGCGACAGCGCGGATCGGGACGCGGGCAGAGAGAGCGAGAGAGCGAAAGGAAACGAGAGAGAAAGAGAGAGGACGAGCCACAGGGGCCAGTTAAGACGGACAAAGAGAGAGGCAAAGACTCGCTGTCTGTTAGGCCCCGGCACTGTCCACGGGAGCCTTCGTTTTACGGTTCTCTCTCGCACGTGTGTGCGTGTTCACACGCGTTCACTTCGGCTAGAGTGGGACGCACGAGTCCACCCAGTGGGCCTGTGTGCTCAGGGAGACCCCGGCAGGGGGTGAATGGTGGGAGACCGTTAGGGAACCCTTCCTATGGGACGGCATCGGGTTAAGCCTAGTTTACATCGGTTAGCGTACCCTACTATCCCATTTTACTAGCTTCATAGGCTACATTATAGCCATGCAATTAGAGGTCCAATTTACTGATCAAATTGTATCACTAGCTTATTTGCAATGCTCCGAAGTACAGTCATTTTCTATGGGGTATTGGATCTGAGGTCAACTAATTCTCAGCTTCCCAAATGATGTTGATTAGAGGTCACAGATGATCTGATGATCAGAGACGATGATCACAGATGATCAGATCATGAAACTTCCAAATATACAAATTTACAAACCTCCACATTTTCAAATCATCGAGTTCAAATTCCAAATAGAGGAATGGACTACACCTTCATCATCCATGATACTTCCCTTCTAGACTCAAGATGTATAGTGAGAGTGTATTTAGGGATACAGAGCGTGTCTACTTCCTAATTTTGAAGAACTGACGAAGTATTTCAAAATTGTGAATAGAGTTTGGTCGAGATGGATGGGCAGGAGGTATTCGGCCGGTCTAAACGCACCCTTACCGCACATTGCTCATCCGAGCGAACGTTGCTTGATGTGCACGCGGCTTTAGACGAGCGTGTTGGGTAGACGCAGATGGACGAGTGGTAGAGAGGAGGAGGAACTCGTGTAATGGTGTACCTGCGGCCACACAGGTATCCAACCAGCGAGCCAGAGTCAAGGCCGCTCACTGCTCCGCCGTGAGAGAGCTACTAACCAGCACGGAAACCTTGCTGCGTAGGGTATAGAAACGAGCGGTGCCACGTCGAGGCACTTTATACAGGGTGTTAACGAACTATTGCTCGATGTGTGCTCGATAGAAATGGACCGAAGGTTCTCATGAATGTGGATCTCTGACAGTAAATTTCCAAAGCCTCAAACTCAATTTCTCTGATTCCCTTCCGTATACCCTGAGGAATGACTTTGTGACTCTAGAGTACACCAACATATGAACATTTGATCAACTCCAAAAATGTTTACTTTCTTCTATTAAATTTATAAAAATTGAAAAGTGTTGACTAGTGAACAAATTGGTTTAAATTTCTGAGTGCATAAAGGCTAGTTGGGTTTTGAACCTGGCTGTTATAACAGGGATGATGTAAGCGGTGTCTCGCGGACGACCTTGACACTGGCTTCTTTCCTACGAGTCTAGTGTATTTATAGAGTGCAAAATGGGGATTCGGCGAGGCCTGAAGAAAGGTCTGGAACCTCTCACTGAGTCTGAACCAGATTATTTGAATTCGGAGATGACTAATCGATTTATTGTTCCTCTATTTCTGAAATTGAAGCTTCAAACTTAATCCATCAATATTTAATCTGGGTCACATGCACAAGTGAAATTTGACTTGAGGTTTTCAACGTAATACAAAAATTCGATAAGTATTCTCAACGGATTAAAACAATAAAATCTATTTTGAAAGCACAGTGAATTGTAGGTGATCGATAGTGTTAGCTTTTTAGCAGCATTTACAGAACACTGTATAGGTGACTTTGATTCAGAAGCGAGAAATCGGCAAGAATCCCAACGGTGATCCAGCATCGGGCAGAGGAAACCTGTTTGAGGCACAGAAACGAGAGGTCTATTCGCTCTACATAGAATCGTTATGTGCTACTTGCTAATATGCACACAAGTTCGTTATGGTGTCGGTTTTGAGCCTACAGATTTATTGGGGCTCTAGTTTCTCTGGTGCTGATCCCTGTAATGAATTTAGCGAAACAATAGTTTTCTACATTCACAAATTGTACATAAACCATCACGCTCATGCGATAGAAAACTCAGATATTGATATTTGCAATTTATCATGGCTCTCGGTAAATTTCTCCGATTTCCCGGAGAAAGCAAAAAGAAAATGAAAATAAGGTGAGTTAAGCAATCACAGGTGAAAAGATTGCAAGTTGAATCGGTTGGACGATGAAGAAGGGATAATAACCGAGTGACCATCTAGCCCGGTCAGTGTCTCAGTGTTCCAGCCGGATGTTTTCACGGCGATTAGTACTTCCGGGTGATGCGCAGGAACTCGTCTTCGGGCTCCTCTCTTCGTAGAATCGTCGAGAAGAGCACGTTCGCTTTTCGCGGCCAGAGAAAATCGATCTTGACGTTATATAAAATTCAGTCGCTTAATAAATATAACTTGAAATGCTGGAGCAATCGCTTATTTGCAGCGTTCCCAATGTACCGTTCTATGATTTATGACGTCATTGAAATGGTCACACCAATGGCCGCAAAAGGAGATAAAATGCGGTCGTGTAACCCACGCTGTTCTTTTAAAACGTCGCCTTTGATTGATTTATAGTAATCATCTGCTCTCTTTGTATTCTATGTTCGGGCTATTGTTAAACTCCCTGTGAAACGCGGGAAGAATAATTTGATTTCGACCTTCGGTACCATTTCATCAACTCTTTTCTCTTCAAAAAACTAATTGATGCAAAAATTGAGACTAAGTACTCTCGATATTACTCTCAATGCTAAACTATGTTTACAAAAATCTGATCAGATTACATAACGAAACTTGAGAATTTTCATTTGGCCAAGAGTTAACAGTATACGTGAAAGGAATACACAGAATTGTTAGAGTAGCAAAATAATTTCAAGTTCAGTTCTTTCCAAACGAAAGATTCGAGCGGCTCGTCACGTTCTTGCCGGCTCCGCGGGTTGTTGAAGCCTCAAGCCGCGGCGTGCCGGCGTTGTTCGATTCCGCCTCGCTGAAAGAAGGCACGTAAGCGTGCAAGAGCAGAGCAGAGCGTGGCGTACTTTCACCGACCGTGACTTCTACCGCGCGGCGTTCCATTCGACGGGTTTCACGGATAAAGAGGGTAATAGAGGCGATGTGTCGCCACGTAGGTTACTAGAGCCCGCTTGCTTACGGGCGTCACACGCCTCCTCCTCGCGTAATCGCCGGAAACCTCCCGAGGAACTCGCGTTGCAACAGCGTGCTTCGAAAATTCTGTAGTTCTCACATGACTCTTCATCCTAGAAACAAGGAGACCATTGTAAGATCGCCATGTGTTGTCACGTTTAGCCAAATGTTCGATAACTTGCAAAAGATCAAGGTCATTGACTTGAACTCCACATAAGACTCAGTTCTCTAACAATCTTCAGCCTGTTGAGACAAGGCGAAACTTTGACGAACTTGGGTCTAATGTCATTTCTAACGTCTGTTTGCAGGTAGGGACGAGCTGTCGCAGCCTGGCTCTTTGAACGGCTATGGAAGTAGCGGAGGCGGTGGTGGAGGAGGTGGAGGAGGTGGCGGAGGCGGTGGCAGCGACGGCTGCGATGCCAGGAAGAAGAAAGGACCCACGCCGCGACAACAGGAAGAGCTGTGTCTCGTCTGTGGCGACCGTGCCTCCGGGTACCACTACAACGCATTGACCTGCGAGGGCTGCAAAGGCTTCTTCCGGCGCAGCATCACGAAGAACGCGGTCTATCAGTGTAAATACGGGAACAACTGCGAGATCGATATGTACATGCGGCGTAAATGTCAGGAATGCAGGTTGAAGAAGTGTTTGACGGTCGGCATGAGGCCAGAGTGCGTCGTGCCCGAGTACCAGTGCGCCGTCAAGCGTCAGGAGAAGAAAGCACAGAAGGTACTTTTCAACGTTTTATACATACACGAGATTCCCTAGAAAAATTCTGAGAAACCGTCGATCACAGATCGTGGGTATTTCGTTGCAGGAGAAGGACAAACCGAACAGTACAACGATGAACGGTTCTCCGGGCAGCGGAATACGCGCCGAACAAATGGGCGTGAAGACCGAGCCAGCTGAGGCCGAATCGTTGTCAACGTCCGGAAGTAGCGGTATCCTAACGCCGGTCAGCCCTTACAGTTACGTGAAACCCATCACTCCTGAACAGGAGGAACTGATACAGAGGGTCGTGTACTTCCAGAACGAGTACGAGCAACCCAGTGAAGAAGATCTCAAGAGGATCACGGTGAGTATGAAACTTGCATAACTTCCGACTATGTGACCGGCATGTCCTTCAATCCTCTCCTACCGCAATCAAGTTTCAGCCCTCAGCCTTAAGTCCTCTAAGGGTGCCAAACTGGTGGACCAAGTAATTATATAGATTAGCGGTTGTGTACCTATTAAAGTTTATGAACCAACTAATTCTGGAATCCACACCAAAGTTTGTCGCTTTTGGTCAAGATGATAGAAGTTCATCTACAATAAGAAAATGCTTGTATTTCTGTTTAAGAACCAGCCCTCCGAAGGGGAAGACATCAGTGACTACAAGTTCAGGCACATCACCGAAATCACGATCCTGACGGTGCAGTTGATCGTCGAGTTCTCGAAAAGGTTACCCGGCTTCGATGAGCTGATGCGAGAGGATCAGATCGCCCTGTTGAAGGCCTGCTCCAGCGAGGTGATGATGCTTCGGATGGCGAGGAAGTACGACGTGCAGACGGACAGCATAATATTCGCTAACAATCAACCGTACAGCAGGGAGAGCTATAACCTGGCGGGCATGGGAGAAACGATCGAGGATTTGTTACACTTCTGCCGGCAGATGTACGCCATGAAGGTGAACAATGCCGAGTATGCGTTGTTAACCGCCATCGTTATATTCTCAGGTACGCTTACCATGATGCACTACGTGCTATATCGTCACGCGTCGAGTCACCACGTGTTACTCCCACTTGTAACTGGACCTAGACTATGATAAGAGTCGATCGTTAATCGTGACTGTGTTTTAAATTGCAGAAAGGCCAAACCTGCTGGAAGGTTGGAAAGTGGAGAAGATCCAGGAGATCTACCTGGAGGCGTTGAAAGCGTACGTGGACAATCGGCGCAGGCCGAAGTCCGGTACGATCTTCGCGAAGCTGTTGTCCGTCTTGACGGAGCTGAGGACCCTCGGCAACCAGAACAGCGAGATCTGCTTCAGTCTGAAGTTCAAGAACAAAAAGCTGCCACTTTTCCTCGCCGAGATCTGGGACGTGACACCTTAGTTTGCCCGGTGAACAACCGATCGTCGGCTGAATCCTTGTTTCATCGGTCCGCAATGACGTTGTCGAGGGACTACGCTGGAGCGCAGCAGCATCATCGAGACCCAGACGCGAAGAAAACGTGGACACGTGGAGAGAGAACGAGAGAGAAAGAGAGAGAGAGAACTCCTGTACTAGTGCACCACCATGCCACTGCCTGAACGCGTTTACAGCGAGTCGACCGGTGTCCCAGGAGCACCGGCTCGTACGAAACTTCGCTTCTTCTCTCAGCTTTGGCTCGAGGGGTTCTCCGTGGCACCTCGACACCGTGAAAAGTTGTACGAGTTCGCTATGGATGCAGTTCTCGAGAGGCTGCGCAAAAATAGTTCAAGCGAAGGCAGTGGCGAGGCACCCAGGCTGTGATACGTAGAGACAGTACAGAGACTGTAATAAGGAGCTACCTACAGTTATGTTATTACTATATCCTCTTACCTGGCTACCCCCGGAATCGATATGTAAATGTATAATGTATAATGTATAAGGTATCGACTAAGGCGGGCGTGTTGTACGAGCAGATCGAGCGAGTACGAATCTAATTAAGAGCTAAGGACGCGGAATGCATGTGTGCGTGTGAAAGAATGCGAGCGCGTGAGTGTGAACCGTATGCGTGCGGACAATTCGGCTGAGATGCGACCACTGATGACGGAGAGAAAGGGAATAATCGCACTTAAGTTTGTGGAAAAGGAAGAGTACAGGCGGGTCAGCTGTTGAGCAGCGAACTCGGCCGACACGCGAATCGAGTGCGAATTAACAAAGAAAATAATGATGATGATAATGAAATAACAGATGATACGATTATACATAATGATACCATAGAGTCTATATCACAACACATAGCATAATAATATATTGCTAGCATGTACACATTGTTTATACGTGATGAGGAAAGAGAAAAGGCGCGATAGAAGTGGATCAAAACGCGGGAAGGAAACGGGGTTAATCCGCCGATGGATATACATAGATAAACGAGGTTTGGCATTTGCGCGTATCCGGGTTTTCTTTTTTCGCGAACTGTGCGTGGCAAGTAAAGGTAATCCAGAGAAAGAGAGAACGAGCGAGAGAGAGAGAGAGAGAGAGAGAGAGAGAGTAAGCGTTAGTAGCAACATAGGAAGTTAAGTAAAAAGTAAAAGTAAGCGAGGCTAGTTGGTAGTAGGTCGTAGTAAGTCAGTGAAGCTAGGCTAGGTGGACCGAGTTCAAGTGCAAAGCCTTGTGCCTTCAGCAGCGGACATCGGCTCACCGACAAACGAAAGCATGAAATTTAACCGTCCGTTTTAATTTTTTAATAAAAAAAAAAGAAAAGAAAAATCAACAAAATCAAGTAAAATATTGTAAATCTGTGCAGAGAGAGAGAGAATGAGAGAGAGGGAGAGCATGGTGTGACGAGGACAGATAATGGTTCAGACCGGTGAGAAAGATGGAGAGGATGAAAGCAACGGTGATGAAAGGTAGAACGAATGAATGAGACAAAGGAAAGGAGCAGGTTTCGCGAGAAATTTGACAAGAACCGGAAACAAAGATCTTTCTAAGGAGAAACACGGAACAGGGTCGCGCTAGAAGCTTTAGGGGGGTTCGATGGGACGATATTTGCTCGACAACTTGAGTCGACAGGACCGCTGTGACATAATATGCTAGCATAAAAAACACATTCGATCGTTACGAGAATCAAGTTGCTTCTGAGACTGACTTTCAATCTGGCTCGTACATCAATGGAGAGTGAGACGAACACACACAACACACACGTACACATATTCACACTCGTACACGAGCGCGTGCGCACATTCGTAGACACTTACCTTAGTCCAGAGAATCGGCGAATCGGGTTCGAACCCGGCTGGAAAGATCTAGAAGACACTCGTGGGTCAACGCGAGGATTACGCTAAGATTCTCAATGTTGTAACACTGTAATTCTATGCTATTAACTGATTATATTCCGTAGTAAGTTAAACGAAAATTCGTGTAAATGTGTAACGAAACAGAGGAAGACGAAGAACGATCAAGGCTGGAATAAAACACGAAGAGAAAGTAATCGAATCACAGAGACAGCCACACGAGAATGGAATGACTAAGTACTTCGCCTTGGACGAATAGAAACATCCTACACGCGCGTATCGTGTTTTACTAATGTACAGTTATACCAATCGCACGTTGGCGGCGTGTCACTATACTCAAAGTAATAACGTCGTTTCTCTTCAGCCTCGTCGGTTCGGTGCCTCGAAGGGATCGCCTCGTCGACGCCTCGGACCTAACTCGATTTTATCACGATAAAAGAACTGTCTAATGTAAAAACCTGCCTCCAGGCAGACACTGCCACATCGCAGAACAGCATGGACGAAGACAGCTAGAGGACTCGAGGAAGAAGAACGCGAGAACCATCACCGCCATCGCTCCGCCGACGTGCCGGCCGCTTCAACTTCAAGGCGGCACGTGCTGTTCTCCAGAACTAGAAGAATAATCTTAAGGAACATCTCAGAGCGTTGCTGGAAGTCGTCATCTTTGTCTGTTGGACTTGGCTACGCTTGTGGGGCATTCGGTTATCGCGTGGAAGGATTTGCAATAATAATGGATGGCATAATCTGAAGGAAGTCGAAATTTCAAACGATCTCAATTTAAGGAGAGAACTCCTAGCCAGCAACGCGTCCATACGAAGAGGACACATGTACAAAAAACACATCACGGAACACCTGCACACACCTGTACTCCGCATTGCTGTAACTCACTCTAACGTTATCGAGTGCTTTCAGACACGCCGTTTTTTGCTATAGACGCAGCGAAAAACGAGGGATGAATTGCCTATTTGTTATTATACATCTCGTAAAAGTAGTGGCCATCGTCGGCCCATGGCAGATGTCCTTATTGAAGCTCCACGGACCGACGATGTCATGTTCGTTCGAACGGTAGCATTCTTGAAAAGAATTAACTTTTAAGCGTGTGCTCGCGCGCGACAGGACAGCTTTGTTAAGTCTTCGACTCGCTTCAAAAGTGAACACCATGCAATGATGTACACTCGTTCAGGATAGGGGATGACCTTTGTAAAAGAAATTGTGCTCTCCCATGCGGGACACGGTTACTCAATTTTGTATTTCGAGTCGAGCTCTTCCATTTCTTTCTACAATCATTTTTTATACAATGAACTTCCGTTAAACGAAGCTTCTTGTAATATTGTTCAAATTCTATTACACGTTGTTTATTCTGGATTAGCTGCATTTCTTTTTTCCAGCCTGAGAATTGTGCAATATAGTAGACAGCCTGCTGGAACTGTCGGCAGTCCAGCATGGGAGAAGGTCAGGAACGTTCTCGAAGCATCAGGGTCGGCGCTAGGGTTTGGGACCCGTGATCTATACAAAATCTCCAGTAGACTCTCAAAAACTTAGAGGCTAAAAATTCTATTTGATATTGCGGAATTTGTGCAATTTGGAAACCTAAGGATTTGTGAATTGAAATATTTGGAAATTTGAAAGTTTGTAAATTTGTGTGCTACAAGAGTACAGATGCATTTAAAGTTGCAATATAGCAAGAGTCAACTGTACCATACTTATGAAATTTAAAAGTACACGAACTTCTTTAGGTCGCACACAATTTTTGCTACAGGGTCGTACAAATGTTCGCGCCAGTCCTGTATTGTACTGAACAAAAAATCGTCACGAACCGTCGACGGCAGGTCGCGTCATCGACACAGTTTCATTTTCCACGATAGTGCTTAGAATCGCCCTGTTGACGCATTTTCCTATGGAAGGACGCTGTCCCCTGATTCCCAATATGGCGTCCCGTTATTTGGCGCGTCGAACGCCAGGTGGCGTTCGAAAACGCGGGAACCGATCGCCCGAAGGTACGGGACAGGTTTTAACGTCGAAGAGATTCACGACGGGAGAGGAATCAAGGTGAACCGCATCCTTCGGCAAATCAGAAACCGGTCACACGTTGCTCCGTGGGTGAACCGAAAGGAATCGAAGGCGAAAGACAGAGAGAGTGAGAGGAGAGAAGGTGGGAGTGGCAGAGAGAGCGAGTGGAAGGGTACGAGCGACAATCCACGTGCACATACACGCAGAGAGATAACACACGTACACGCACGCACACTCATATAGTTAACACGCGAACGAAAGAAATACTATATACATTCAATTCTACGATCACTGCCAAGGGCGTTTTAAACCGTCGACGTCGATTTCTCATTGTCTAAACGTATCGTTTTAGTCGTCGTCGTCGTTTTCTCGAGAAGCTGCTGCAAAACGATTCTAATTATACGAAAAGAAGGACACTACCATTCACAGGCGACATCTAGAGATATTTAAGCGATAAAACGAAAAAAAAAAAATGCAAAAAATATATATTATTATATATACATATATACACATATATGTATATATTATGTGCGCCCGTTCGAGTTCGAATTTTCTCGCGAGCGATTGTTCATGATAACTGCCAAGCGTAGACTCGAGTTTCTCTGTTTTTTAAGGGACAAAACTATAATACTCCTTTTGAATGTGTCGTTGAGCCATACACACACAGCCATGCACAGAAACGCGCCCCCATACGAACAAACACACACACACATAGGCACCCGTACACCGATTACACAATGTGAATATGTGTCATATGTATGCGCATCGTGCCGCAATCTCTCTTGTTTGTCTGTTTGTCCGCCCAGGTACCCTGATCTGTCCGTTTCTCCTAGATGTCTCTTTTCGCCTGTTGTACATACAAATAGATGTAGTACGTCGTCACGATATAGCGTGGGCATTCTTCACAAATCGTTCGATTTACGACCTTGTTGTATCGCGGCGGGTACTGTACATAACGTGTAAATATATCAGGCATCATCCACGGTGACGAGCGTTTGCCAATGGAATCGCGACGAAAGGTTGCAAATCTATACCACAAATTTTCACAGCGTTTTCTTCTATACTCGGCAATTTAATACTTTTACCCCGGAAAGTTCTAGCGTTAGACAACATTTTTTTCAAAATTTAACTTGAAATCCTGAGATTTGGTCAAAAATTGCTTCCCTTCTATCCTCGTGGAATTGCTGATTTTCGAACTGCTATTTGATACAGTAGCTGAAAGCAGAGAATTAAGCATTAAAAAACGGGTAGCTGCATATCGTCCCTACGAAATGCGTAATATTACGCAGTCAGAAAAAACGGTGAAACGTAAATAAACAGTGGACAGTTTTTGCAGCCTCTTGTCGCCGTTATCTCACCGTGCAGCGTAACCTGATACTTTCGTTGCTTGTAAGAAATGGAAAGATTTGTTCGTATTTAGACGGTCGAGATATTTTCTTATTGGACGGCAACGTTTCGGCCCTGCGAGAAAAAAAATAGAGCGAACGGTGAAAGAATGAGCGAGATAAAAGAGGAGGAAGATGGTTCTTGTTACATTAAATCGCGAAATGGTTGGAGGGAGTTTTAATTTATTGGAAGCTGTAGAAACGAAGAGAACAAGGAACGAAGGAAGCTTATAAGCTCTGAAGATTATTATAAATAAAGTTAAATGATTATACTTTGTTATGGTAGTTTTATGCATTATTTTCTGTTTTTTTCTCTGGAACGCGTCTCGTTCCCTTTTCATTTTGTTTTTTTTTTCTCCGTCGACGTATTTGTACATAATTGTAACGAGAGAAATGTAAGGAGCCCTGAGAATTTTCATCGAGACGTCCCTTTTCGAAATCTGGCTCTCCGTCGCGACGAATTTCGAGAAATTCCTCGTCGGCCATGTTTTTTTGCATCTTCCGCCATTGCTCAATTTTTCCAAATTTCATTTCGAAATAATTTTCGCTTCTCGATATCGTGACGGTGAAACGGCAATAAGTTAGTATCGTATAGTTCGCGGTCATAGCGGGAGAAAGAATAATATCGGTTTTCGTCGCGTTGTTTTGCAAACTCTACCTTATAAGCGACTCGTGATAAGCGTTGATTTATTAACAATCGAGTTGAATAGTAGCGACCGATACTCTGCAACAACTGTAACGATAATCGACTAACAAAATTTTCGGGGCTGCCAATACTAACACCAAAACGTACAAAATTTTTCATCACACAAGCGAGCTGTTCAATAGATCGACTATAAAAATAAGATACTACGACTAACAATCGCTGCTTAGGCATAATACGAGTAAGTCCGAAGGAACGAGAGAGAAAGGAACGAACAAAAAAATAAAATGTTATATAGTGGCGACGAGTAGCGGCGAAAGTGGAAAGGAGAAATTAACGAAAAAAAAGGAAAAAAAAAAACATGGCACGATAAACCGAGAGAAAAAAGAGGACAGAGTTACTATTATTGTATAGTACTGATTATCGTACAAATTATTGTCTCCAGACTTTTAAGAGAAAAAAAGAGAAAAAAAAAAGAAACGATACCGTCGTCGCTTGTCACAGGACCTGCCCTCGTCGGATGTGCACCCGGTCGACTTACTACTACTACTACTATTGCTACTATTTATTGCTATTATTGCTCCTGTTACTGCTGTTATTATTACTATTGTAACACGTAAACACTAACGTTTGTACTTGCATCACGGGGAACGCACGCAAAAATGAACGAAACACACGATACACGACACAATGGTACGATCGATCGAGAAGTATAGTTGTTACGTATAGTTGGGATGTAGTTATATATTTTTAGGTATATAACTATTGGGATGGAGTTATTGACGTTTCAATTGTTTCGTTGTGAAAATTTATTCGTATAGTTGGGAGGTATAGTTGAAACTTTATAGTTGATTTGGTTAAAATTTAATATTCGGTAAGATTGCAGTATGGTTTTAACTATAGGTGATTTGTATCGATATAATTTTAACTATAGATGATTTGTATCAGTATAGTTTGAGCTATAGTTGATTTGTATTGGTAGAATTTTAACTATAGTTGATTTGTATCGGTATAATTTTAGCTATAGTTGATTTCTATTGCTATAATTTTAACTATAATTGATGTGTATCAGATAATTTAAGCTATACTTGATTTGTATCAGTATAGTGTCAACTGTAGTTGATTTGTATCGATACAATTTTAACTATACGTGATTTGTATCGGTATAGTTTGAACTATAGTTGATTTGTATTGGTATAATTTTAACTATAGTTGATGTGTATCAGTATAATTGGAGCTATAGTTGACTTGTATCAGTATAGTTTCAACTGCAGTTGATTGGTATTGGTATAATTTTAACTATACGTGATTTGTATCGGTATAGTTTGAACTATAGTTGATTTGTATTGTTATAATTTTAACTATAGTTGATGTGTATCGGTATAGTTTGAACTATAGTTGATTTGTATTGGTATAATTTTAATTATAGTTGATGTATATCGGTATAGTCTTAACCATAGTTGATGTGTAACGGAACTATAGTTGGCTCGTATCGGTTACGTTTTAACTATACTTGATTTGTATCGGTGTAATTTGAACTATAGTTGATGTGTATCGGTACTGTCTTAATTATAGTTGTTGTGTATCGGTATAGTTTGCAGTATAGTTGACTTCTATCGGTATAATTTTAATTATGATCGATTCGTATCGGTATAGTGTGAACTATAGTTGATTTGTATCATTATAGCCTGAACTATAGTTGACTTCTATCGGTATAGTTTTAACTATAGTTAACATCAACGATGTCTTAATTTTTTAACTCTGCCATTTTACTATAGTTTCCAAATGAACTGCAGTATAGTAACTTCCCACAACTATACTCTTCAATGAATACAACATAATCTTCCAGATCTGTACAAGTTTCACTATTAATTAAAAAGAAAGAATGAACGAGTAACTATACGCAACTATACTATCGATGCTCGATCAGTTGTACAATACACGGTACACCGAGCGTGCACCTGTTCGAGGAACACGAAGAAAATTAATCTAAAAAGCGCGTCTCGTATCTTCTACTTAGCATTTACTATACCTAACTATTATAAAGAAGTACTACTATTGTAAATTATCGAAATTATTGTTAAAGAAAATTGAGAATTCGGTGTGAAATTAGATGAAACTGGGCGTAGGCTCTTTTCGTTTCACCTTTTTTTCTTTAGACGTAAGAAATCGAAAAAATCGTGGTCGGGACACAGAGTCGGCCATATTGGAATGAAAGAACTATTTAACGAATTGGTGCTTTGGAATGTATTAGACTGAACAAAAAAAATTATTGTTGTACGTTTTAAATGAAAACGAAAAAAAAAAAAACTGAAAAACAAGTCGAAAAAATTACACTTGATTGGGAGTTCTTTTGCTCCGCATTCAATTAATAATTGGTAATTGATCATTTCTATTTGGAGCGTTTTATATATATACAATATATATTATATATTCGCTAGGTTGCACACAAGAACACACACACATATACACGAACACTACACTAATATATCGCGAAGAGTGGTGGGAATCAAATCGCCTTTTGTGATTGGAAAGTTGTTTCTAAGAAAGTTATTTTAAATCGGTTATCGATACGTCGACGCATCCTTTTCGTTCCAAGCGACGGATCTCGATGTATCGATCGAAATTGAAGAAAAAAAAAATATCGACCGAATTATTGCGTATAGCGCGGTGAAATTTTAATGAAACATTTGTGATTCTAGTAGGTTAGATTTGTTAGATTCGATTGTATTTCGAGAATTATCTAAATTCTTTTTAGAGGGTATATTCGTTGACGTCAATTCAATATTTCGCGGCGTTGTTCCTGTTTTCTCGTAAATACCGATCTCGAACGTTCGAACGCGTTTGCGCGGGAAAATTCAAACTCGTTACTCGGCGGTTCTCACTTTTCTCCAAATTTTGTTATATTCGATTGTAAAAGACTTGTTTCCCGTCGCAACGCTTGGAACAAAAGTATCGTAAAAAATTCGTTTCTCGAAAAGCGTTCGCGAATCAAAATTGAGAACCGCCGAAGACGTTCGAGGGGATAAAAATTTCTATCGTCGTTGCAATTTTATTAGACGTATTTTCGACTGAGTCTGCAAATAGCTAGTTTGAATAATTTGCGAGTTTTTTGATAGGCGAGTGTTGGATCAGCCCGACTCGGGTGAAAAGAAAAATGGTCGCGTTGCGATTCCCAGCACTAACTTTTCACACGTGTGTATACAACATGAACGTGCGAATTTGAGAAAAAAAAAATGGCAAACATTACTTTGTATGTATAACAACAATTTAGCAGATTCTGTGCTCGAACGGAAGAGGATGCGAGAGTGAGAAAGGTAGCGTGCATGAGAGAAAGAAAGGGACTCGGCGTGCACTCCGCCCAGAACGTGGAGGAATTTTGGGGGGAAATTTTTGCGAAATTCGGCAAAATACGGCGGTGCGGTTCGACTTAAATGCGCCAGTGTTGCGTGTAAAATAGAAATTACACGACGTAGATAACTCGGTAGACACGCGTGAAAGTCCCAGTCGATTCCAAATTAAAAAATGTTGAAATTAAAGAAATTGAAGGAAATTGGAAAATCTATGCGAGAAATTTGGATGCATGGAATTACAAAGTGTAACGAGGGTTGCAGATTTCACCGTTTTTCTGATATTAAAACTCGATCTTGTAATTCCATTCCATGTAAGTCCCTAAGCGAACCTAACCTAAAACTTGTACATCGACTGCGGACCTCTTCGAATATTCCATAATGCACTCTATAAACCTAAAAAATCGAGTAAAAAAAATGATATATAAATTAAAAGGAACAGAATGAATTTCAAAGAAAGTTCCTGCACGAAGAGTAACGGGTACTCCCGACGTTCACGCGTGTCTAACCTTCGTGTTCTCCGCAATGAATGGAGCCACATTGTACATCAACAATATTATATTCTAACGATTACTAATTAACTAATGTACAATAATTTTAACGATTGCTAAACGATGATAACGATGATGAAGTCTTATAACAGTGTTGCACGAGGGAGGTGGGAGGGTGCGAGAGAGAGGGAGAGCGTGACTAAAATGGAATCCTGAATGTAAAATGGCGAAACGGAAGAGGCCGAAATCGGAGAAAGAGATCTGTCTTTTAAATGCGTATTTTTTCGAAGGTCCGTTGTTGCCAGTCTGTGTTCTGCAGGGCAGACATTTTCAGAAAAATCTTTCTTGCAATTTACATTATTTCTGCGAGATTTCATGTTTGAGAGATTTAACAAGATTAGAACGTTAATTTTTAGTTTTGTTATTGACATTTTTTAATTATAAAGACATTTGTCTTCAATTTCTTTCCTTTCGATTTCAATTCGAAGAGTCGAAACTTCTGAAAAACATAAAGGATTCTGTACATCGATGCGAACTGTATGTTAACCTTTTAACCAATGAAAGAGAACCACTGGCAACTGGTCAGTTTGCACGAACCAGGCTATTCGTCACATAAGTGCAAAAATTCGTTAAATAACAGAATGTTCACGAGATAATTTTAAATCGAGTTCTTGCGCTTAAAGATTACGTGAAAGTGTTTCAAACTATCGAGATTTCGAACAGTTTTTACTCGGTGATTCAGAAAAATTTCGCGGGAAAATGTAATTAACGCGTTCGAGCCCGGTTTAGCCGCACTTTGGTCGAAATTAAAATCATAAATTAAATCGAAGAAGGGTACCGATTAATTTCCTGACACTCGGGAAGACATGTTAGAGCACAATGTCGCGATATTAATCGGTGTCAATATTGTTTAATTATACAATCTCTTCAAAGTGTTACCGACGTGTAAATTTACACGGTCGGGCCCGAACGCGTTGAACGCGAAATGGCGTCCGCTGAAAAGCGGCGGGAAATTTGATTTCCCCGGAGTGGAGAGAATTGATTTTCGAGGATTATTTTGATGGCGTTTCGTTAATTAAATGCAATACTGTGAACTATGTGAGGAACGAGCAGGCATCCCTCACCTCCGTCATTTTTTGAAAGCAGACAAAATTTTTTGACTCCTTTTTTAAGACGTTTGTCTTGTTCGACAATCGTTTTGATAAAGCAATAAGTATATAGACGTTCAAAATTTAGTAAATTTCGTTTGGAATTTGGAACGAGTAGTTGGTAATTGACAGTTCAAAGTGATCGGTTACAAATTTTACCAAAGCGCTGTTACACGAAAGAGTACCTCTAAAGATAACCTGAAAAAGAATTTTATCAAAGTTTGAAATTGAACACAGAAATGTAAGAAATATTAACGGAAATACCCTACTGTCGAGTACAAGAAAGAGGGCGCTGAACGTTTTTCCCCTTGAATTCTAACCTCGAAAAGAAACAAGTACCAACCCTCAGATCTATTAAATCGTTAGAAGATTTATTTTCCTGAGGTATCCAAGAGGCGTTCAAAAGTTTATTTTAATAACGAGAACAAAGATCTAGAAAGAGGAAGAAAAAAAAAGAAACTATTTATTTTTCTTACACAGTATTGCACAGGCCTTTTCATTGAAAGGAAGATGGCGGATGAAGTTCGGGAAGAGACAATTTGTCAAACGATTAATTAATTCGAGACGGTTAACGATCGAATAGAAAAGCATTAATTAACGTTAGGATAAGGGGAGGAGGGAAAGAAAAATACGTAGAGTGCGTGGTGAGCGAGTGAGAGGGAGAGAGACAGAGAAATCACAGAAGCCATAGAGTTCAAAAGAAGAAAAAAAAAAATGAAAAAAATAATAAAAGTAAAATGAAATAAAAAAACGAGTGCATTGTGTACATACATAAGGAAAGAACAAAGACGAACAGAGCCGTAAATACAGTGTGGTAACCGAACGACAACTTTGTAAATTAGCTTTGTACATTGATGATCCCTATTGTTTTCGTTTTTTAATTGTTGTTTCGTGAACGAAGGAGATCTGTATGTCAGCCTGTTAACCGATTAATTTATCAGTTAACACAAAATTCACATGCGATAGAAAAAATTACGGTTAAATTTATGGAAAGATTCTCTAGATCCTGTGAAAAGACCAATCTGGTTAACAGGTTAATTTGCAAAAAAATTGTGCAGTGCAAAACGAATTTGACCCGTGAACAGAGCAATAATCGAAATGGATTTTACAAACCTCGTAATTTGTCTTTTCGCTTCTTTCGAAGATTCTGTTTTGAAAATACAAATGTAGTATTTAAGAGCGTATAAAAGGGAGAACAAGAAATTGCTGGCAATTCCAAAGATTTTACCCACGACAAATATATATATTTTATTATACTCGTATCTCTATATGAAGTTGAGATGAGAATAAAAAAAAACCCGGGATTCATTTCTTGTCCGTTCTTTTCTCAAAGTTAAGATAGAAAGATTTATCTATTATTGTGTATATAAAACTGTGCATATACATATGTGTATAACGGAACATATATAAAAACATATATATTTTTCTGGAGTAAGAAGAAAAAAAAGCGGAAGGACGTATCCGACTTCGTGGACGCAATAAGAAATTCACTATAATCGATTATGCATGGGCATCAGGGTGTAGTTTAATAGAGAGAGCGAGAGAGAGAGTGAGAATGAGAGAAAGATAATTATTAAAGAGATGACTATTTTTTTGACGAAAAAAAACACGATAAGAGTACACAAGAGAATTGGAATCTTTCATTTTCAATTTTTTTACGAACTATTGCTCTGTTTATGGGTCTATTTGTTTGAAGGATTTCAGATTTGAAGAGGTAAAGGTAGACTCTCGTTATATTGCCACCGGTAGAAGCGTCACTTGAATGTGGCCATATAACGAGAGCCTACTGTAATTCAATATTTCCTTGATGAATTTTGTTCTTGTGCAAATCGCCTTCCCAACAAGTAAATAATGGAAAATTGAAAAAATATTCCCTAGGAGAAAATGATTTATTTCGAAAAAGAATGAATGTAAAATTTAACGTTTACAGATCTCCTTGCGGTTCGATGATTTAAAAATAATAAAAGAAACTGAAACACCCGTTGCATGTACATAGACCGGAAGACTACTGGTAGCCATCTTGTTAATTAATTGAGACGACTTCGTCGACTGATGTTCTTTCTCTTCTTTCTTTTCTCTCACTGAACACGCGACAATTAACATCGCAATTACTTTTTATTTTCTGTCCAATTAACTCCGAGCTTCCTTTTAATTATGCAAATTAATTTATTCTTCTCGCGATTTTGTTAATGTTAAAATAGATTCTATGATATTCGAATGTAATTCGAGTATAGTAACGTAGCGTTTAGTTTTCTTTCGTTTGCATCCAATATACAGATTGTATTTTTTAATTGTTATTAGTTGTTTAATTGAAAAAATTCGATTATACGCCGATACGCCGTATCGGTTGGTACTGTTACTATTATTTAAGCGTTAGTACGATTACGATTCACGGTAGAACGATAATTCATTTTTTTCTGCTGCAATTTTTTATGTTGTACATAACATTGTATAAACATTTGTGTAAATGCGTGTAGCCAGTAAGGTAAAGTGATATATAACGCAAAGTGAGAGAAAGAGAAAAAGGGAGAGCCCTTCTGTCTGTTGTATATTATTTTTATTTCCACCTTTTTTACATGAAAACAAAAATGCGAGATCGGTTTTGACCGTGCTATGTATGGATGATATGTTCCAATATAGAATAAATCTTTCAACAAATATTTCATTGTTCCCACGTTTTTATACCCTTCCAACTTCATTATTTCACCAGAAAAGTATTCTGATACTCGACCACTCATGTTAAACATCCCAGCACGCGATATCGCGTGAACGATCACCTCTACAAAATGTCCGATCACGCGACATCGCGTGTTAGATTGCCGCTCTCCAAACGTCCCGGCACACATCAAACGCCCAACTAAAAGAGGAAGGAAGAAACCACAATTGTTTTCATCGAAAAATTTATTAGACTCGTCCACGACGAGCTGAAGCACACAGAAACGGTTATGCATACGATTAAAATCTTGTATATACAACATGTAACTTTTACACGCACACGCACACTGATACAACTCTTTTAAACTCCGCGTTCCCAGTCGCTGGAACCACACCACGATGTACCACGAGGAAATGAAACGAGTCTTTGGTGGCGCCATCATGGTTAACAACGAACACGAGCTGAACTAATTTGCCTAGTATGACATGATTCATACTCTGCAGTTTCGGTATTACCTGCAACATCAATTGTGATTATAAATTGATCAAAATTAATATTAGGATACTCAGTACGGTTCAAGCCAACACTTATGACCTTGAAGCTAATATTCAGCTTAAAGGAGGTTAGGCGAAATAAACTACACCATTAGTGATCGGTACTGACTGATGTGGTGTCGAAGACACATGTGTAATATTTACTCATGTGGGTCTGAACGCGTTATGTCTGAAATGAGTGGATTGACTCACCAAACGCTGCACTTGTGCGTAGGGTTCATGGGCGAGCCAGGGGGGCAGTCGAACGCCCTGGCGAAGTCCTCGCTGTTGGACAAGGGTCCCAGGACCCTTATAGGACCCGGAGAATGGACGCTGCTTCGTATCTTCGTGAGAGCGTCCTCCGGTCTCATGGAACCGCACCAGATCTGAGCATAGTTCAGAAAGAACAGCTGATCGTGTGTTAGGTTCACACCGGGTAGCAGTGGCTCCTCCCCGTGTATGGACACCCACTTCTTGTACGCCTTGAATATAATACTGTCGTTAGCGCTAGAGTTAGACAAGTATGTCTGTTAGACCTTCAGGTATTTAGCATAATCGGGTGATTAATACGTCACCCTAAAGGATTGCTTAAGTCCTCCGTTATCGGCGATGTTCTCCCCCTGCGTCATCCTGCCGTTGATGTGCAAATTGACTTCTTGCAATGTGTATCTGGAGTATTGATCCACGATGCACTGAGCCCTTTGCCTGAAAGCCCTTACCGTGGCATCGTTCCACCATTGCATCATGTTACCGTCTTTGTCGAACTGGCGGCCTTTGTCGTCGAAGCCGTGGGTGATCTCGTGACCTATCACTACACCGATACCGCCGTAGTTCAGTGATTTGGGAAAGTGCTGGGAGTAGAAAAGCGGTTGGAGAATGCCGGCTGGGAAAACTATAACAAAATTTATATTAACCATAATTAACATATGTATTATACTTTTCATAATTCAGAGGAAGCATAGGGGGACCATTTGGTCTAAGGTCCTAGAGCCTAAGTTAAGCTCTCTCTTCCTTAGATCAGTTTTAGATTTCACCAGGATTCCCCTAATATTCTACGTAAACCACTTTCCATTTTTAATTTGCAAGAATAAGTCTACAACTGAGTGTACTAAATTCAGCGAAGTCCTTATAGGTACCCATAGCAACCTAAGAGGAAACTATTGAGACATCGTGAATTTCATCAGACCAACAGGTTCTAATGGCCTGACATAAATATTTAAATGTGCAAATGAGCCCTCATCGGAATGGCAGATACAGACGTCCAACTTACCAATGTCGTTCGTGTTGGGATTGTAGAAGGCGTTCACAACAGCCGGCTCCGTGGACCATTTGTTCTTATCAACTGGCTTCCGCAGTTTCTGTAGATTATGATAAGCGTCGTATTTCAGCACAGCTAACACGTTCTCCAGGAAATGGTCCTCAGTTATATTCAACTGTACAGTCAAAAGCAGAACACTACTTAAGAATATGGTTTGTGGACATCGAGACATGGAACATTATAGAAAATGTTAAAGAATCGTACGATTTAGGTGTAATCAAGTTACGTACCACCACGTATTCCTTTGACAGTTCCACGGGGTCTTTCAGAAACTCAGGATACCCAATTCTCTCATTCATGGAATCAGCTTTGCTTTTAGCCACCGCTCTAGTCTCGTCGTCCATCCAGTGATTCTCTGCTAGTAATTCGTTAAATGCTTCGCGTATAGTGCGGATCATCTCTAGTGCTGTTTCCTGAAATGGAAGTGATATGAGTGGAATGCATTATGGAAAGTGATATAGTGTGACGGTGTACGACATGTAGGGATTTGACGAGTGGTGACTGAACGCGTAAAGATGCACCGCGCAAATGTATAGCGCGTGGGGATACAACGCGCCGGCGCACAACGCGCACGGGTCTCAGCGCGTGGGATCACTGCGCATAGGGATCACTGCGCGTGGAGATCACTGCGCATAGAGATCTCAGCGCATGGAGATCTCAGCGCGTGGGGGTCGATGCGCGTGAGGGTCTCAACGCGTGGGGATCTCAGCGCGTGGAGATCTTAGCGCGTGGGGATCTCAGCGCGTGAGGATCTCAGCGCGTGGGGATCTCAGCGCGTGGGGATCTCAGCGCGTGGGGATCTCAGCGCGTGGGGATCTCAGCGCGTGGGGATCTCAGCGCGTGGGGGTCACTGCGCGTGGGGATCACTGCGCGTGAGGATCTCAGCACGTAGAAACCAGACGCGTTGAAGTCTCAGCGCGTAGAAATCCAACACGTAGGAAACCAGTCCAAAGCAATTCAGAGCCCCAACGCACAATGCCCTAACGCGCCATTACACAACCGCACACATAATCCTTAAAATTCCATATACAAGTGGCAATATAATAACAGTCTACTATAAGTCTCCTAATTTCTAATTTGTATCAATTTGTTAATAAAGTCCCTTCGATAAGTTACCTTGCTATCATGATTGAAGTTATCGCGAATAAAAAGTGCACCCACAGCCATCCCCAGCTTCTTATTGGTCCAATCAACGCACTGTGACCACCTGTTCCTCTCGCTCAATATCCCCAGCAGTATTTTGCGAAACTCGACCCTCTTCTGCTGGTACTCGTCTATCATATGCGGCATGATCGACATGACTAGTCTCCAGAGTATATAATTATGCAGTGTCCTGCGATTCGTTCTTTGCACAATGCGACCCATTTGAACGAAATATGGCATGGCGTACGCGACGATCGGTTCTTCGTCGGTGATGGGAGCGCTGATGAACTCTTGAAGGTACTCGATCCATTTTAGTTGCGGAATTTCGCGCTGCAACTCGCGCAACGTCAACTTTCTGTAAATGGCGGAGGTGTCGTGCCTGTCTGCCTCGGGCATGGATGCCTGGAGTTGTAATGAACTTGTGAAGTTTAACACGAATCTGAAATTACTCGTAGCGAGATGGTGATGTAACAGTTGTTTTAATTATGTTCTTACGTTGGCTAATTGCTTTTCCAGAACAATTACGCGCTCGAACTCCACCGCTGCGGTTTGAGGATTAGCTCCTAGTAATACGGCAACGTTTGTCATGTAACGATGATACGCCTTCAATTCGGACTCGCTGTTCTTCTTCAGGTAGTAGTCCCTACTAGGTAACGCCAGTTGCATCTGATCCAGCTACGAAAAATTTGAACACTGTACTTCTTCCATCTTTGTGTCAACGAAGTATCAATTATTAAGTGTTCTAATACTATTTTAAAGCACTTCATTCTTCATATATTCAAAATAGGACCAGTTCTCTTTGCAGTTTATTTTTAGGGAAAGCATTTCTGAATGCAGATTCGAAGACGAATGTTACTTAATGCTAAAGTACTAAGATTACGAAGATTACTAAATATTTTACATGACGTTTTACAGCGACTCAGCCTGTACAATTATTCGCATCTTTATATTATGCAGTCGTCGACCAAGGGGCCTTACTTTGCCGGCGCACCTGGAGGATGTTGGCCGAGGAGTTCTTGTCATCTGGACCGACCCATTGTTCTAGCAACACTCCCTCGTTGTATTCGCCACGAAGTCGACCCAGAAGTACCTCCACGGAATACGGTGGTGGTTTCCAGGATGATCCAACCACCACTGGCCAACCACCAAGATATTCCAGTGTCTTTTTCAGCGGGACATCGCCGATTTCTCTGATACGAGCTGTGCAAATGAGAAAAATTGGGACACTTTATAAGGAACCAACCGTACATTCATATAAGAGCGACGAAACATTGTCAATGTTGTAATATATTTAGGGGTCCTAAGGTGAACTCTCGCTATATTCCTATCTCAACGCTTATGGACCTCAACACGTAGGGATTATAGCGCAGGGGGATCTCAACGTGTGATGGTCTCAGCGCATAGGGATCTCTGCGCGTAGGGATCATGGCACATAGGGATCTCAACGCATGATGGTATCAGCGCGCAGAGATCTCAGCGCATAGGTACTTCAGCGCGCAGGGATCTCAGCGCATAGGTATCTTAGCGCGCAGGGATCTCAGCGCATAGGTACCCTCAACGTGTGGAGGACTCAGCTTGTGAGGATCTCGGCGTGTAAGGATCTCAGCGCATAGGGATCTCAACGCATGATGGTTTCAGCGCGCAGAGATCTCAGCGCATAGAGACCTCAGCTCATGAGGGTCTCAGCTCGTAGAAATCTCAACGCGTAATGATCTCAGCGCATATAGACGTCAACTCATGAGGGTTTCAGCGCATAGGGATCTCAACGCATGATGATTTCATCTTGCAGGAGATGATTTCAGCGCGTAGTTATGTCAACGCGTAGGGGTCTCAGCGCTTATAGTTCTCAACGCATAGTAATATCAGCATGAAGCACTCAACGCGCCGACGTGCAACGCGTATTCAGCATTGACCTCATATACAATGGTAGTAAAGTTAGTATGCGTACGATGATTTATATGGATAGGTGCTCGGTCAATCAGCAATATAGAGAGAGTCCACCATAATGATTCAAACGGGAATTAGAAATCATTTCAGGAAGAATTTTCGGTGTACCCACGGATGTCCATGCAAGATTTGTAGAACATCTTCGCCTTCAGGGTGGCGTTGTTGTCCTGATCGTTCGGTGGCTCCTCCAGTACCCTCTTCAGGATCACCTGCAGTTGATCTGCCAAGACTTCGAAGGTGCTGATCGAGCTGCGGTCTTCTGGTATAACGTGCAGACGATTCCAAGTGCCACAGGCGTATTGGAAGAAATTGACGCAGGGCGCTGCTGTTCGGTCCATCGCTGATAACAGACTGGCGGCTGAAATATAATTTAATTATGTAGAAGTTTACCCTCTTGTGTTATATAAAATAGCATTGCGTTTTTATAGCATATTTTATGACATGTTCTAAAATAACTATAAACGATTGTATCCTAACTTTATAAATTGTATAGTTACAAATTTCATTTAGTACAGTAGTTATTGTTTTTAATATTATTATTTAATGTTATTATTATTAGTCGTGCAACTAGTATTATTATTGATAGAAGACCAATTTTTATTTTAACATCGCATTTTGTAGTGTTATTAAATTTTTAATAAAATGCAATCGATTTTCCAAGAAAAATATTTAATAATTGTTTTCTTTGTGCAACATCAGAATTTCCCAACCTTACTCTTGTACAAGGGTATTGACAAACATGTTGAGATTAAATTGTGAAGCTGATATTGACACAAGCACATAAAATTGCGCTATCACAGGCAGGAAATTGAATTTCAGTTTCAGTGAAGGGAAAGGACAAACTCGACAACATAAACAGTGAAAAAATATACGGGGAAAGCGTCGAGGCATCGAAGGTCTAGAGACATGAAATAATTTACAATATTTTGCAACCTTGATTCCAAAATATTTTGCAACTTAATATTTAAAGACATTTTAGAGAATTAACTTAATGTTATTAGAATGAATTCTTTTTATTAAAATATATAGTGTATTAACAGGGTAATTTGATTGGATCTCGAGCTACCAACCCTTCGATATATCATTTAATTACTCCAGAGTTAATATCACCATTTAATCGAGCGAAAATGCTTTAACGAAGCTCGTTGCGGCTTCCCAATTAATTAGATATTCGATAAATTGTCCCTGGCACGTAATAACATTATTTTAAAACCACTTCCATAAATTTTCTTGTATAATTTTTTAGTTTTTCTGTGGACATAAATCTATGATCATGATTTTGTTTAAAATATACATTTACTGTCTCCTTTTGTTACTGATGCTCTTATGACAAACTTAATTTACAAATTAGGAAATTTTGAAAATTTGAGAGAACAAAAATATAAAATGTGGAAATTATGAAAATTTTCCAAAATCAAATATATCAGTTTTGTAAAGTTGAAATATCAAATCTGCAAAATTTGAATTTAACCATTCAGGACAATGAATATATTTCCCCAATGATAAATTTTCAAACAATGGAATAAAGTTACACGTTTGACCGCGTTTGCAGCGATTAAACCGCAGCGCACGCTGCAGCTCGAGTCAGGGAATTTGTGGAGGAACGAAAATCGAGTTGCAGTCAGCTGGCTGCTCGGTCAACAGGCAATTCCCTGGGGAACAGTTAATCTGATTAACGAGTGTGCATGCGTATTTGTGTGTGGCACGCGACGAGGGACATTGCAATTCTCCTCGACCACCAATCACATCTGATCCGATTCTGTTTCCGGATATTTGCCTCTGCTATTTCAATCTCCAACATTTTTAATACTCGTATTTCACGATAAAAATTTAATGCAAATTTTAATATTACCTGTTCTGACGCACTCCTCCGTCATGCAAACGTTCGGATCTGAAAAAAAATATTTTAACTTATTTTAAAAATTGTAATTTTTTGTCATTGCTCAAAAGCGTTGTTGAAATAAAATAGCAAGGACAGCAAACGTTTGGATCTGAAAAGAAATATTTTAACTTATTTTAGAAATTGTAATTTTTTGTCATTGCTCAAAAGCATTGTTGAAATAAATTAGCATGGACAGCGTACGCGTGAAAGATGCACTTCTCAATTACACGCTTTTATTACTTCTGCCTTCAAAACATCCGGCACGACGCAAAAAAGTGTTCGAAATGTTCAGCTCGAACATATAGGCCATTATCGAGACACAATGACTTCTTTGGATCGTTTGATGGTTTGCAGACCTGTGTTAATTAAAAACCCTCTTTGAAAAGACTGCGGTAAAAACTTGCGCACTTAAAACGCAGACCTACATACGGTTTCAATTTCTCTTGACGAACAATGCGTGCTTTCAGACTGTTTATTGTTGATGTGTTTAAACAAAGGGACACTTGCAACATTTATGTCATGGCGTTCTAATAATTTTGTTGTGTACCTAACCTCAAAATGGTACCTAGTTAATTGCTCCTCTGTATTATCATTTTTATTCTGATTAAAAACGGAATTAGTACATTTTGTTGTGAACCCAACCTCAAAATGGTATGCTATACAAAATGGTACCTAGTTAATAACTCCTCTGTATTATCATTTTTATTGTGATTAAAAACGGAATTAGTACAATGAGAACACATGAAAATTTCGAAATTTTGATGGATCGTTCGTGGACGTCAGTGGAACGATTAATTCCATGATGGGCGGTTATGAGGTAACGTCGACCTTTTCGAGCAGTGGAACTTGATAGCCTCGACTCAATTCGACCCGACTTGATTGATCATTTTGACTTTCTATTTTCAACATTTTTCTCCCTTACGCAACACTGTCAAATTTCTAAGCCCTCTAAACTTCAAACAAACTCAAATAGTTGACAAAATTGTACCTCGCAAGATTGTGAATTTGAAATAAATAGAACAGGTCCCCGGCGATTTGAAAAGAAAGTTAAACGAAATTTCCGGAACCACGTGAACTGCGAAATGAAACTTTAATGGCTTGTAACCAAGATTAAACTGCGGGGAAGAATGATATTCCCTGGGGCAATTTCACGGGAGGACGAGCTGTTTTCTGCAACTTTCTTCACGGTGTCCTGTAAAGTTGTAATTAAACTCTGCGCGTACCTCGCCGGAAATGGAGGCAGCCACGAAAGCGGGCCAAACTTTACGGTAAAAGTTCCCGGTTTTCTGTTCTGTTTCGTTCAACATTAGGGGCCAACATCCTCTCTATTAACATACTTGAGATTTCTTTGTGAATTAGAATTGTACAATCGTCGCTGAAGCGTTTGGACAGCTACTCATTTGAATTTCGCGCGCAAATTGCCGTATCTCTACAAATGGGGCACCATGAGACATGGTCCTTGCACTTAGCCTCTATATTTCCAAATTTAGAAATACAGAAATTTTCAAATTTAGATTTGCAAGTCTACAAACCACCAAACTTCCAATTTTATGATAGAATCGTCAATTATTTTGTTTAGATCCAAAGATTGACTAGTTCTGTTTGAGACTAAAGATTGACTAGTTCTGTTTGAGACTAAAGATTGACTAGATCGATTCGAAGCTAGTTCTATGTGAAGCTAGTTTCCTAGTCCAATTGCAGCCATAATCCGCTCAGCGTAATGGCGGTCTAACACCTAGGCTTTACACTAGCCACATTGTAGCATGTTTAAGCCCCTCATCGTCGGGCGTTTAATTAATTAGATTACGCGAGTTAACCGTATCGTTCGGCATTGATTCGACTTACGTAGTTCCTGCACGCATTCGCGGCTCGCGTTCAACGCCAACAACAGAAGAATGAAGAGACAAGTGGCGAGAAGAGTGACAGCCAGAACACCGAGCAATTGATGCCTGCTAGCTGGTTCTCTTCGTCTACGGCTGATGGACATGGTCCGTGCCATTCCACCACTCGGCCTTCGACTGTTCTCCGCGTGCTGGAGAACTGTTGTTGTTGTGCTTCCATGAGGACCATATGTAACCTTCCATCAAAACATTTACTACGTCGTTATGCTCACATTCCAATTTCTTCTGAATACGTTTACATTTTATACATTTCAAATTTTGGGACCAAAGACTTTATTAGGTAGATTAGGATTAGGTTAGGTTAAAATTAGACTAAATTAAGCAAGGTTAGGATAAGTTAAGGTTATACTATTCTAGGCTATGTTAAGATTAGACTAGATTAGATTAGGTTAGGATAAGTTAAGGTTATATTATTCTAGGCTATATTAA
Organism: Megachile lagopoda; assembly: GCA_036983795.1. NCBI lineage: Eukaryota > Metazoa > Arthropoda > Insecta > Hymenoptera > Megachilidae > Megachile > Megachile lagopoda. Next base: position 5,535,274 of record CM072793.1, read on the forward strand.
GATTAGACTAGATTAAGTAAGGTTAGGATAGATTAAGGTTATATTATTCTAGGCTATGTCAAAATTAGACTAGATTAAGTAAGGTTAGGATAGATTAAGGTTATACTATTCTATGCTATGTTAAAATTAGACTAGATTAGGTTAGGTTAGGATAAGTTAAGGTTATATTATTCTAGGCTATGTAAAAGTTAGACTACATTAGGTTAGGTTAGGATAAGTTAAGGTTACATTATTCTAGGCTGTGTTAATATTGGACTAGAGTAGGTGAGGTTAAGATTAATTTTAATTGAGTTAGGTTCACTCAACATTATATTAGGTCAAGTTAGGTTAAGTTGAAATTAGATATGCTTATGTTAAGACTAGATCAGCAGTTGAATTAGTTAGGTTGAATTAGCTTAAATTCAGTTAGGTACACTCAGGATTATACTAGGTCAAATTAGATTAAGTCAAATTGAAATTACATTAAGTTATGCTAAGACTAGATCAGAAGTTGACTTAGTTTAAATTCAGTTAGGTTTAGCTAGGATTATACTAGGTCAAGTTAGATTAAGTCAAGTTGAAATTACATTAAGTTATGCTAAGACTAGATCAGAAGTTGAATTAGTTTAAATTCAGTTAGGTTCAGCTAGGATTATACTAACAATAAGTCAAGTTAGATTACGTCAAGTTAATATTAAGTGACACTAAAAGTAGATCAGAAGAAGTTGAATTAAAGTTAGGTTGGATCAGATTAAAAGTTCCCTTAAGGTTAGTCTAAAGAAGGTTAGAATTAGATTAGTTTGTACAAAGTTTGTTCATTTCAGTACATCAGAGTACCTAACTATTCATCATAATCATATTAAGTTATCCATCATATTCAAAATAATGTACATGTGATCTTTAATCAAATTTTTGTATTATATCCTTCTAAATAATATCCTTATACCGCCTTCTTACTTGAAGAGTATTAGCAGCAGGTGTCTCCTGGCCGGCCACACCGGTGATCTCGTTCTGTTCGGTGATGACGCTGAGGTAGCCGTTGTTGCCTTCGGCCTTCATCCTCGATCCTCAGCAACGTCCTTTCCGATAGAAACTGGAGCACACAAGTCCGAATTTCAACCCGGCAACTGTGTCAACGACCGGTGTAACGTTGACATCGCGGCTCGTGATCAGTCTTGGACCTCGATACTCGATCGATCAAGGGAGCTCTTCAGGGATTGATCCACCTTCCAGTTGATCTCTTGCAGCCACAAGTTATTTAAATTACAAAAGCAACGCGGTCACACTGGTGGCACAGAGATGGTAATGGGACGTGCACGTTGTTGACGCAGAGCAAGAATGTTGAGGACAGAGGTCGCGATCAGGCAGCTTTTGAGTTCCGAAAGGATCTGTGACCGCCGTGCTACTGACGAGTACCACGGACACCTCGCAGTCTCGCACCACCCGGAGGTGTCCCTGTCCCCTCCACTTGCGCTCCTCACCCCTCGGGCAACCCTCGATTTTGTTTACAACGCGAATCTACTCGGAGGAGGAGGGGTTTCCGGTGCGGCATCTTTTCTACGGCATTATGCTCCGTTTTTACAGCTGATTCGACACGAACTTTGATGGTCACACTTTTCAAATTTTTTAAATTTACAACTTTCATGTGACAATTCAATCAAATATACAAATATGCAAGTATGCAAATGTATTGCTCTACAATGGATAGAATTATGAGAATGAAAAATTTTTAATGTTTGACGAAGAAGTTTAATATTTATGCTATGTAAAGATTTGTTAAATTTTGTATGTTTGTAAAATTTACATAACCTCAAATCAGCGTTCGAGTGTTAATAGATACGGTTTACCTGGGGTGACACGGTTCGTTGATCAGAAGGTTGCGTGCATCGACATCATCGTTCGCTTGCTCCACAAATTCACCCTCCTCTACGTTCCAGCCCCCCTCTCTCGCCGTATCCCGGGTCATTTTCTACATGCCAAATCTCTCTATGGCCAATATCCGCCTCTAGAAAATATACTGCACAGAAAACAGCAAATAAATGACCTAACCCTTGTTTCTGAAAATTTATATTTCTAAATAATCTGTTTCTTAAATCAGTCTTAAAAGAGTTCTGTCTTTTATTATACTTGCTATAGTTATACGCTTTCACTTTTGAATCACCCTGAGTAAATTTTTTAAAGGAGCTTGTTTCGTTTAATTTTAATAAATTATTGCTCGAAGATTGAACTTCTTTTTGACGAGAACTTTATTATTTATAAGTGATTGTTACTATAGAAATTTATAGTTGATGGTAAAACGTCCCCTGCGTAGTCTAAGCATCGATCGATTATCTCGGTTCCTCTATTAATATCTTTAGCTTATATCAATTTACGTGATATCGAGTATGCTTATTTTAATAGCGCCCATGAGATTCCATGGAATTTGTCAACCTTAAATCATGCTATATCAATTATTCCTTCGAATTAAAATTACTAGAGTCAAACTTTAATTTCTAGTGTAACCAGTAAGTTTAGTGTAAAACTGAATTTCTAGTGTAACCTAACATGCAAAGAAAAACACAACTCTGTAGATTTTGCTTATGTACTTAAATTGTATTTATTGACAATTTTGAACTCAAAATATTACTATTGCAAAATTGATCTAACCTGACTGAGGATATCTTTGCTACAATTGATTTACTAAAGTAAAGAAAGAATGTGTTCCATTAAAAATACAGTAATAAATTTGTTGACACTTTGACTCGTCTATTTATTAAAGTACTCAAAATCCCCTTATTGCATTATTATTACAAAATTGATCTAACCTAACCTAACTGAGAATATCTTTGCTATAATTGATTAACTATAGCAATGAAAGGAAATGTTGAATTAAAACAGTAATAAATTTGTTGACAATATTGATGCTTTTGTTTATTAATTTAACACCACTACAGGGTTGTTGTGCAAGGGTTGAAACGAGAGGGAGGCCACTTGTTTACCTGTAGTGCATGCAACAAGCGGTTGATCAGACACACCACGTTATTGAGGATTATTTACAGTATACTTTGCAGTGACAAAATAAAGGGGTGAGTGGTGCGTGAACAAGTATAAAAACCAAAATGGAGAAATTAAAGAATTAAAATTTTCCAATTTTGTAAAGGGGTGAATTACCTACATAATTTAAGCTGAAAATTAAAATTACTTACAAACTAAAAGTAAATAAAATTATGTAACAAAAAGTTTGCAGAAAAATATTGCTGCTTAAATACCACGGATAATTTTTTTAAATAAAAGAATTTTAAGTGAAAGTCACTCCTGTTGCAAGTTGTACAAAAATTTAATGAATTGTATAAAGTTCAAAATTGTCAACATAACTTTGACAATCTAAATACGTAACACTAAATTTATTACCTTTCCACTTCCAAATTCAAAAACATCAGAAAGTACTAAAAATTCACCACTCATCGAACGACGCGACCACTCTTCATCCCCGTATTGTTTACACAATATTTGTCCTCGTAAATTCAATGTTGTTTAAACAAGCACTAAAATTTTACCGACTGTTTATACAACCGAAATGTACACCTGCATGTCAAAATTTATTATAATCTTTAAACTACGTGTCTACGAGACAAACATTTTAACAACCACGCAAATTGTTATAAATTCTTTTTATACAGTTTATATCAATTTTGTGTTCTCATGTAAAGGCAGAATGTTGCTTTCCGATGGAAAAAGTGTATTAAAAAAACGCGAACACGGACGACGGTCAATGCTGGACTGGCGAGGAAATTTCGGCGCGACTGCGCCCCTTGCGCCAACTCCACGCGACAGCGCACTTTTCCCTCTTTTTTTATTTCCTCGCATACTTACCACTTCGAATGAGCGAAAATTGCGAAACTTTCCTCTCGAGGTGACCGAAATTTTTGATCGCTGATGGAACTGTTTAGAGAGCTCGCGCTAATTGGGGGTGTGTAACTTTATGGTATTTGAGCGCTTTACATTGCTAATTAGCGATTCGTGCAGTTAATTAGGACCGGGAGTGAACAAATTTTAGTTACTTCCGATAATTTTGGTACTGAAAACCTTCAATGCGGTTTCCACCCTTAATTATTTCGAATTTATAAAAAGTTCAAGTATTGAAATATCGACAAATTGTCAATTTTGAGAAACTGGAATTTTCAATTTTGAGAAATTGAAATTTTTTATGAAGAATTTTTATGCGTCTTACGATTTTTGTTTGTATTGCCCGTCCGTTAATCGTTACTGTTGATTGCTGTTGCTACTGCGGTTGTGACTGCGTTTTACGAAGTTGTTACTGCTACAAGTCGATATCAGGCATGCGCCGTAATTATGAATTCTCGTCGTTAATCTTAAAAAATCACGCATACAATTTAACAATCTCTTAATTATTACCACTCGAATAATTTCTACTTAATTCAACTTAAAAAGAGTTGAAAATATTTCAAAATGAACCTCGACGTTAAGAACTTTCAATCATTTGACCATTAGTTATCAAATTTTACTGTAACGCGATGTAGCACGTGGAATACAAGGCATGGCTATATAACGCGAGGGTGCAACGACCGTATAACGTATTACAGCGCGTGTAATTATAACGCGTGTAATTATGACGCGTGAAAATACGGCGCGAGGTCATAGAGCGATAATCTAACGCAAGGTGAAATAACTCGTGGCGATACAACGCGTACAATTGCTCTAAGGTTCATTCCCCAAATTTATCACAAAATGTGAAACAAATTGTTTCTGAATTGCATTCAGTGCGAGAATCAGGTTAATCGGGCTAAGAAACTGCAGCAGATGCCGGTAATGTATGCAAAACGGCGTGTTGCATACGGAGAAACGCGAGTGCAGAGACGTTTTCTTAAATGGTGCAACAAATTTGCAAGCCGTCTCTGAATTATTGAACAGGCGTGACGCAACCGTGGGACGCGAATCGAATTCATTATGATGCACAAAAGGCGGCCGAACGAAGGTATTAAAATGCAAACAAAGAGAGAGAGAAGTGTAGTATACACGCGAACGATGTGGGTGACACAATAACGATAATCATCGGCTATATAATTATCGTCCTTGTCATTCACTGCCCGTACGCTCGAAGATGCAATTGAAATTGTTTTGAAAGCGAAACTGCGAATGCATCGTTAAATTTCACTCATGGTCACAATAACCTTCTATTCCTTTCTTTCTTGAACACCCTGTATTTAATGCATCCTGCAAAGAATGCATATTTTGCCTTTAAATGAAAGTCTGACAAGGTTAGGTTATTTTAGATCAGGTTTGGTTATGGTCAGTTTAGGTTAGGTCGTAGTTTGGTTACTGTCAGTTTAAGTTATAGACATTGTGACAGAATTGGGTTAATAGCCTGCGATTATAATTAGATAATCGTTTAAATTGCGTCAGCAAATTCTTTAGAGATTAGATTCTAAAATTATTTACTCAATTAAGTAGTTTATAGACGTATATGTATAGATTAGTTTTTGCTCATCTCGGGACTGATAAGTTATCTCTTTATTGTATACATTTTCAAGTGCTATTTAAAAAATATAATAATCATAAATACAAGGAAAAGCCTTGAGATAGTTGACCAATTATAAGCGATATCAGAGCAATTAACTGACAGTTGCACTGTTAAATTTTATTACGTGAAGGTATTTCAGGTGGAAGAACTAATTTAAGGTAACAAATTATAAGTACATTGTTCATAACTGTTTACATATTTCATTCAGCATATTTTTATTATTACATATTCTTTTGTACTTCTTTTGTGTTACTATCTTCCTTGCACAAATGTCTATAATTTTCTATCCACCTTTGTAGTACTTACGATCCGTATATTAAGTACATTAAAAATTCCCGCGCTACCTGGTACTTCCTACAACCCTACACTAGGAACTCTACACAATCCTACAAAACTCAAAATTAAGCATCAGTCACAAGTACAATACTTCAGAACTATATTATTATGCTTCGAAACAAGAAATATTAAAAGATAGCACTTCAAAGTACCAAATATTCGCCAATCAACGTAAGCAATTTTAAAATTCCCGCGTTTAGTCCTTGCAACGCTCTCCCATCTAGTTATTTTCTCCCAGTCTCAAGCAACTGCGCTGTTCCTGTTGCCTGATACATTCAAATCCCGAAAATAACAAAATTACCCATGAAAACACTTGTAAAACGTATTATTACAACAGAAATGTTCCGATGCAATTGCACGATTGATTTCTGCAATCTACAAGGTAGCGCCATCTCGTCGAGCAGTGTCCAGTTGCATTCGTGCATGGGTCCGTGGCAGTAGGCGAAATTGTGTTTCGTCGGACGGTTCGTTTATTCGTGTTCGTCGTTTGAAGTTTTGCAAAGCCGACGAAAATGTGGTCGACGGTTTACGAACCGGCCAACGACGCGGGTCTGAAGTTCGTTTGAAAAGCACCGTCGAGTATTGATACATTTTAGGTTAAAACTCTTGGTTGTCGGGTGCATAACAATGCGTTGCGTGAGAAATTCGTGCGGTGAAAGTGTCTCGGACGCCGTTCGGTTGGAAATCCGACGAAACGAACATTGTTACGAGTTGTCCGCCCGCTCCTTCTCCTCTTGAGCATCTTTTTTTCCCGTGCGCCCTTACGTCGCCCGCAAGGAAGCGAAAAAATGCCGAGACTCGAGTGGCGATGATTCGACTCGAATTTCATCGTCGCCTTCGTCGATTTTCGTATAGTGTTTCTCTGCTCGAGACCGTAAACACACTCATCCCCATAGCGACGATCACGCGCGGGGACGGAATGGAAACGTAACTCCTTTCGAGGCTGATTTTTCTCGTTAAAAGGTAATCGATGTTTCTGCTCCGTCTGGACCTCCCTTTCTATCGTTCAAGGCGATAACCTTAGCGACCGACTCGAGATGAGCGTTGCTTTTGCTTTGATTATTTTTTTCCACTTTCGTGATTGTGGTTTGTGTCCTTCATGAAGCTTTTCCCTTCTATGTTTTCCGTTTTTGCTGAGTAAATGATTATACACAGTGGTCTATCGATAATGAATGACCGAGTGTTTTATTGAATCATCTTTTTTGAACACAGGGTATAAGTGATTGCATGACGTACATTCTTTCATATCTGGCTGCAGAGTACATTGGCATAAAAGTATTTACTGCGTACGCATGGTCAATTTATGTCTGACTTTTTTTGTTTGGACTCATAAAGCAATGCATGGTATGGCATGCGCCAGTAGTGCCTGCACTCACGGCTAAACATTATTTCATTTCCTGTTCGAGGGGAGACCAGAATGAATGATAAATGTATCTGTATCATTTCATATGCTCACACAATGGCTTTGGTACTAATTGCTTGAATAATTCACAATACTCTGTAACATTAGCAATAAAGAAAGTTCAAGTTATATAAAAATTGTTCTTTTGCATTTGTAATGTGCACCTTCTTTGTAATATTTGAACACACCTTCCTTATAATATTTGTAATATGCACTGTCTTTGTACTATTGTAAAATTTAAATAAATAAAGTATTCTTTCAATGTTTTCCTATATCCCTACTGCAACAACTAACTGTACAGTCCAGTAATTATTTATGTTTATTGATATTAGAACATATACATGACTTATATTCAATTATTCATAACAATTGATTTCTTGTAGCACATTAGAAGAACTGAATATGGCAGATGATGAGGGAACCGAATGGCTGCAAGAACTGTTGCACGATGTCCAGCTTTCCCAATTCTTCACAAGGATACGGGATGATCTACAAGTTACAAGATTGCACCACTTTGATTATGTGCAATCAGAGGATCTTGAAAAGATAGGTCTTGGTAAACCAGGCATCAGGCGTTTGTTAGATGCTGTTAAGAAAAAGAGAACCACACAATGGAAGAAAAGCTTAATGACCAAGATTAGACCTGGGGGTAGTACCAAAAGTAATAAAAGATCTTCTCAGCCAGTTGAAGGTTCCTCTGTATTAACATGTCTGATTCAAGACAAAGATGTAATGCTATCGATAAAATTGGGAGATGGTAGTTTTGGTGTTGTTAGAAAGGGAGAATGGACATCTCCTTCAGGTAGAACATTGCCAGTTGCAGTGAAGGTTCTTAAAGCAGATGCTTTAACACAGCCAAGCGTCATAGAAGATTTTGTTTCTGAGGTTCAAGCAATGCACACACTGGATCATCATAATCTTATCAGGTATATACTGTTGAAAACCTTTAAATTAACTATTTCCACTAATAAGTTAATCTTTCTAGATTGTACGGTGTGGTGTTGTCACAACCAATGATGATGGTAACAGAACTTGCACCTCTTGGAGCATTGCTGGACTATTTGCGGAAACAGGGTGGCCGGATTTCAGTATTAACCATCTGCAATTATGCTTTGCAAGTAGCCACCGGAATGGCGTATTTGGAAGCGAAACGTTTTCTACATCGCGATCTGGCTTGCAGAAATGTTCTTCTGAGTACAGTGGACAAAGTGAAAATCGGTGATTTCGGCCTAATGAGGGCTCTACCTCAACAGGAAGACTGTTACGTGATGACAGAACACAAGAAAGTGCCGTTTCCCTGGTGTGCACCCGAATCTCTCAAGGCGCGTCAATTTAGCCACGCATCCGACGTGTGGATGTTCGGTGTCACGTTGTGGGAGATGCTCACGTTCGGCGAGGAGCCCTGGGTTGGTTTGAACGGTTCAGAAATTTTGCGAAAGATCGACAGAGAGGGAGAACGATTACACGAGCCGGAAGCAACGCCACCGGTGATGTATCAGCTGATGTTGCGTTGCTGGGCTCGAGAACCGTCAGACAGACCGACTTTCGCTTCCTTGCGAACATCTCTCACGGGTATGGTCCCAGCTGTGATGAAGGCGGTGAATCATTTCGAGGAGACCGATAAAATGACCATAGAACAGGGTGACCAGATAGTCATTTTGGATGGACGGCCAGAAAATTACTGGTGGAAGGGTCAGAATCAAAGAACTTTCCAAATCGGACTGTTCCCTCGTTGCTTAGTTGATCCTATGAGACGCAAGCAACCGGAAGACATCAGTAAGCCGCTCGAAAATTCTTTTATTCATACTGGACACGGTGCACCTTTCGGTAAAAGCTGGGGAAGTCCTATTTACATAGACGACGTGTATCTGCGAAATCCTATGGAACCTCCAGACGTTGTGGGGGTCGCAACGGCACCAGACAGTCACTTGAAAAAGAAATTCTCCTGCGGCACTCCGCGATCGAGGAAACAGTTCAATTACACGAAGCTTCAGAACGATATACGAGCTAGTCCTGTGAAATCAACGAACACCTCGGCTCCTAGCAGCAGCCAGGAAGGTAGTTTAATCGATTTATCTCCGGAGGAGATAGTGAACACGAGCGTGGCACAATCTGATACTGCCTGTCGTCGGGTAGTCAATATCCTGGACGAACCTATCGACGACATGGAACGACAACAAACGAATTGGCAGGAGGATGATCCCCGGACTTACGCCAATTTTCCGGGGAACGTCGATCCTGCTTATTCGGATCCTTTCGACACGTCCTCGGTGTTTATGAAGCTTCCGCACTCGAGGTATTACAGTCACGTTCCGTCTGACGTTAGCAGTAGATACTTTAAGACCCAGACGTACGGGAATGTACAGAACCAAGACGCCAGCAGCAGTCAGGGTAGTGCAAATTACTTTGCCCCAGAATCTGGGTCAGACGTGAATCATTATTCTATAAACCTGAGCAAAGAGAACAGAAACGACAGTATTAATTTGAACGTGAACGTCGACTCTGAAGAGAGTAACGCATACAGTCAGAATCACTATACCGAAATAGACAAACCTAGTCCTCCCATGCCGAATTGGTCTGACTGGCCAGAGGATATGCAAACAGAGTCGCAGACGTACGTAAACGTGGCCAATCGGAATGTACCTAGTACCGAGGTACCTCCCCCTCCACCTATCGCTCCTAACGAGAGTCCTGTAAAGCCAAAATCGAACCATGACCTAGCACAAACTCTGAGCGAGCTGACAATAAACGCTCACAACGTTTCTCCTAAAAAGTTGGACCCAGCCTTTCTGGCCGAGTTGGAGAAACATCTGGGCGAGAAGGAGGCAAGCAAGAATATGAACGCCAGCCAGCAAAATCCGGGGTCATCCGACCCGTATTCTTCCGTGAACAAGTTGCAGGAGAATACGATCCCGGCGTTGAGACCTCCACCTCAATCTGCGAAACCCAAGTCTCCACAGATCGACTACAGGAGCAACAATCTACCCAGCAAGGTGCAGAACTCCTGGCAGTCGAAGACTTCGAATATTCAACAACCTCGTACTCAGCCTGAACAACGAGTCCTCGAGACGAGCACCGAGCAAATGGTTGGCCAGATTTGGCAGCAATCGCAAACGCCTCAGCTCGGTACCTACGGTAATACTCAGGCGAATTTGAACTTGTTACAAATTGCGCCCAGTAACTTAAGCAACCAGTGCAACGTGTCCAAGACGAACTTCAACCACGGGCAGAACTCGTTACCCGCGGCTAATCAGGCTGCCCACGTTCAGAACCCTCCTCTAACAAATGCGAGCCACGGGATAACTCAGATCCAGAATGATCTTCAACAAGCACACTCCAGTAACGTTGTACCCAAGCCTGTCAGTGTGTTCTCTGAGCAGGTATACGCGGAGCTGAAACAGACGGTGCCAAATCTGGACCAGTTGTCTCAGAACGAGTTCAACACTCTGTACAATAAGACTGTCCAACAGAATATCCTCAGGAACCACTACGCCACTAGCGGATCGACCGCCTCCAATTCGACCTGCAACCTAAGTCACAACCATCCAGAAGGAACAGCTAGCACCTCTCAAGTCCGTTCTGGCCCAGCAAGAAACCTTTTGGCCCAAAGTCATCCCTGCGATTTCAGTCCCCATTTGAAACAACCTCCCGTGTACAATCCCCCTCCTCCAGCCTGGAGTCCCATCAAGTCTGTCCAGAACGGACTGGTTCAGGTCCAGAACGTCGCGACCAAGTCCAATTTAGCGAGCAATCTGGCGACCAATTCGAATCTGCTGCAACTAACGCACACGAACGTACCTCAAGAGGGCGTCGTGACGCCACAAACCTCCGTGACGCGAGTTTTGCCTCCTCAGATGAACGAGACGGTCGTTAATACTCAATTAGCTCCCTCCGCGTCCGCGTATCCCTCCGGTGTCAGCCCCCCTTTGACAGCCGCCTCTCAGCAGCTGGTCATGTCCCTCAACGACGAGTTCCGAGCAAACAAAGTGATGAAGGTGCAACGAGAGGCGACCGATGCGTCGCAACAGGAAATACTCACGGCGCTGCAGGCCACTGGCTGGGACACTAATCAGGCGGCCAAACAGATCCTGAAGGACAGGCAGGCTAAAATCGAATCCCTTTTCAGGTACGTTCGACACGTTTGTTATGCCCTTTGACGGGCAGATGAAAGCCTGAAAGAAAAATGGACCAAAAGGGTTCATAGTGATGGGTTTGAACAGCGAGTGTTTTGTTCTTTTGAAAATGGCTACTGAATATGTGGCCAGCTCGGGATTAGCTTTTGTGGATGGAGGGAGGGTTGCAAGAATGGGATAGGAAAACTTGGAATTTGCAAGGCTAAGGGAATTACACTTTGTTGCAGACTTTAAAGTAGGTGTGAATATCTAGGAAAGGCTTAGATTCTCTCTGAATTTTTCCAAGCGTTCCAAACCATTAATTCTCAAATTTCCAAATCTATGTTCTCAGATTCCCATTACCTCTTTGTACCTTAAGTCCCCAAAATTTCTGAATTCCCTAGGCCTTCTTTGAGTTCTTAAGTTCTCCCTAGATCTGTTCTCTCACCTATTATCGAAGCCTGCGAGCCACGTATCAATGTTTGGTCCATTTCTCTCGGCCTTTTGAATATTTTCAACTAAAAACGAATCGAAACTTTTTGAGTTTACAATCCTCCGCATATCGCGTTCACAGCTCGTTTAACATTCCATTCACTTTCTTTTCGCGGGTTTTTGCCCGTTTCTATTTGCACGCTCGTGAAATTTCGTCACTCAGCTGAAACGATGCTAAACGCTAAACACACGAGACTTATCGCAAACAGTTTCCATTTTTTCGAAATCATAAACAATCATTATACAATCAGCTGAGCGATCGTTAAGAGTCATTATATAATAGAGATCATTGCGATTTCAGATTAGGCTTGGCAGACAGACAGCAGTGCGAGGGTGCTCTGAAGCAGACTGAATACGACGTAGATTTAGCGGCCTCCGTCTTGTTAGACCAGGTCAGATGAAGACAGACTCAACGCGAACCGTCACGAAACCAATACTTGAAAATAGTGTAAAATAACTGTAGCGATATATATACCGTGTTAAACGTAATGTATATTTATAAACGATAGCCGTACACGCGTAAGCACGAGGCTACGAGCTGCAAGCATAGAAAGTTAGACAGGTGCCTCCTCGATCGAGGGTTTCTAAACGATGGTCGAGAAACCAATTGCATTCCAGAATGAAAATACTTCCGTGGCGAATCTTACACGTTGCCTTTGAACCAGCGTTATTCGACATTGAAACGGACAGTTTTTCGATAATGAGGTGGCTGAAGGTCTTTTCGACAAAATTTTTCTTTATATGTCTTATTGTCAAATGAGCTTCTCTTTCATTTCTTCTAGATTCAATGCCTAATCCTCATATGGATAAGTATCCATTGTTCCTGGGAAAATGTCACAAATCCTTGAGCACTAGTTTTTGGGACTACGAGTTTTTGGAAAAATGTTAAGTATGAAGAGTTTAATAGGAACTTACCCACACAAGGATTAGGTCTTGGATTTCTAAATTTGAAGAAATATTTTTTGTTCAGTACACCTCTGTTCACTCGTGGTGAAAATAGACGCGTTCAGAAAATATACAGGGTGTTTCAGAAATTAGTTTTATTTTTGAATATCTTCCACTAATTTCACTAGCTGAAATTAGCAAACGACTGCATCACTTCGCATAAAGATGACTGCCACGTACGGGACTCACTTTTGAGACACCCTGTATTTAGCAGTTTCTTTCACTAACCTCCGTTCAGTTTTTACCGTCTTCCTTTGTACGTCATCCACGAGTGAACAAAACGATCGTAACAGATACTATATTTTCGTCCAATAGTTGAGAAGTTCTTCGCGTCGGTGAACCGTTTATAATTGTGGCTACGTGACCGGAAGTGAAACGGGTCACTGTGTTCCGTTCAGCCTTCTGGAATTCTATGTAAAAGTCTTCTCTTTCTTATGTGATTCATACATATTCATGACATATTGCCGTGAAAGTACTCGTAAACTTTTTATGATTCCGCTAAGGTAGGAAGATAGAAAACGATAGTGTCATCGATTACGAGACATGAATGTTATTACTGCAACAATATTTGCTATTTTTTTACCTTCGTTAACATGACAGGCTTCCTTAGGAAAAATGGCAATATAAGGGAAGGCTATTATCATTATAATGTTGAGAGTTGTATGCTTGTTTGTGTGAGTGATGCTAGGTATACATTTCATCACTGTGGCCACTAAGGAACCTAGTAGTATTCTTTAAAGAGGGATGTAGTGATGAAGTCTCTCCTTATATTGCCATTTTCTCACACAAAAAAACTTCAGTTAATTTTACCAATTTATCGACGCGAAAACACTAGCGCCACAGTGGAGTTTCCAGGAGGCACGACTTCACGTATCGTCGGTACGAAGTTGTGTTGGTGCTGTCTCAAAGCCAGCTCTGCTAAAAACGATATCTGGCATAGTGACAGCCTTAAACGAACACGAGTGTTTTCCGCGACGCAACGCAGCGGCTGACGAAAGTCTCAAATTCTTCGTAAAAAACGCGACTCGATTATAGCCGGATGGAAAATGTTGCGCGACAAAGCGTTGAATTTTTGTAACTGTGATATGCGTTGCTAAAGGCTCTAGGCGGTTTCAGAGAACGTGAAAAAAACAGACCACTTTTCTCTGTTGTCCTTTCTTCTTTTTTTTAGGGATAGATGACTTGTAGATGGCAATCGTGTGTCTAAGAGTGTACATAGCCGTTTCGGTGACTGAGTTAAGCTTATTTCTTTCTATGGTACGTTTATTTCCGGTCGATCGCGTGGTCAGGAACGATTTCGAGCGTAATTGGTTTGCGTGCTTCGATTGTTTCGCTCAACTTTCGCGGCAGCCGGGCAGAGAACATTGTTTTATGCAGAAAGGAACGAAAGCTTGGGTTCACTTATTTTTACTGGAAAATGTGTGTGTGTGTTATTCTAGATAGATCTCTAAATTCTTATGTCCCTGAATTCCTGTATCTCTAAATTTTTGTATCCCTAAGTTCCTATATCTTTAATTTCCTGTACTCTTAAATTCCTGTATCCCTAAGTTCCTATATTTTTAAATTCCTGTATTCCTAATTTCCTGTATTTCTAATTCCCTGTACTCTTAAATTCCTGCATCTCTAATTTCCTGTACTCTTAAATTCCTGTATCCCTAAATTCCTATATTTCCAAATACCTATACCCCAATGTTCTTAAACCTCTAGATCACTGTATTCCCCAATCCCTAAATTTCCAAATGCTTATGTTCTCCAATTCCCATATCCCCAGATCTCTAACCTCTCTATCACTATATCCCAGTATCCTTAAATCCCTATATGTATCCTTGAATCCCTATACCTGTGTATACCTAGATCCCTAACTCATATCCCTAAAGATTCCTATATTTCTAGATCTTTAAGTCCACATATCCCTAGTTCCTTTAAATTACCGCGCAGATGGCGTCATAGTATTAGGTAAATAAGGACCGCCCCGTAGAGGCGTGGCATCGACATGGTGGGGATAAAAGTATATTTGCAAATACGCTATCAAAATATATTTTGCAATGAACAGTTTCCTGATCAGTCGCTTTCATAAGAATCCCCAACAAAACAAATGTCTCTGCGAGGTTATGAGACATTGCTACTGGAATTCGTTGCAAGGTCCTCGGAATCCTTTCGAGGAGCATGATTCACTCGAGATTCCTTTCTGCGTAACATCGTTCCAGCACACGGAGAAACGAAACACTGTCGTTGTCGCGAGAACCGCCCTGTATTTTCTAAACGTCAGTCAGAGTCACTATTTTTTTAGCCGATAGAACACTGACAGTGTTTCCAGGTTTCTTGCCCGATTGCGCCTCGAGGCATCGAGAAGTGCACAATGTCCACTTGCGATTATCTAATGTAGGCTCTCTAATTTGTTCCCCGAAAGTTGGACGTTTTTTGATCTCCCTTCTGTGTATCAACGCGACAGTCCACGGGGCTTCGTGTGTCTCGGTCCTCGTGGACACAGTAAATGTTCGATATTCAAGAATAAATAACACATAATGAACGAGAACCGGGGTTTTCTTCATTCGTTTAGGATTGCTATCCTAGGGTTTGGGAATATTTAGTGCCTGGATTTGCGATATTCATCGTTTTGACTATATTTAGTTTAATATGCATCCAAATTAGGATTCTAGAAAGTACAATGCGTTCGAGGGACGCTCTAAATATATCGCCTTGAATTGGCTGATGCATATTAAAAGATATTACATGTTGAGAATTAAAAGATATTACAATTTTCTATATTTCCTAATTTGTCAGTGTCAAAAGTCTGATTCTTCAAATTGGTGATCGGCAATATAACGAGAGTCCACTCTCCGTTTCCACTAACCTTTCAAATATGGTGTTCTCAGATTACTCCCACAATTTAGTGCTGGTTTCATCTTTCTACCCGCCAAAACGATATAGAAACCTTGAACCTTATTTACTCAGTCGGATCAGTGTTCAAAAGAGTGATTTGCATAATCTAGAGTTAAAGTCGAATTGAGGGTCGAAACGGAAATACGTGAAGAGCGTTTGTATCTGGAGATCAAGGAAAGTGCAAGATTCCGGCTTTCTAGCGGTTTCAGTTTTCGATAGACCGTGGTGTCTCATGAATATTCAAGATCGCGAACGGAAAGCAAAACCGTCGGATATTTTCATGGCTGGCAACGACCAACTTTACATCTCTTCTGGAAGGCGTCAAATAGGATCCGTTCCCATTTTTTTTCGAATACGAGATTAATTTTTATCCAGCGTGTACTGCTGTCTTATTTGTGATCGTAGCGTTATATTTACTTTATAGCTGCCTTGTGATTTGATTGATATCTTCGATATTGTATTATGTTTACCGATCAATTATATTTTGTATACTGATTTCACTCGTGGTCCTTCATTTTCCCTCGTTTTTCGTTCTTTGCCCTTTGTTCTTTTTATGTTTCGATCAATGCAATACAGAAAGTTTAATCGCAAGTTTAGTTCGATTGAAGTGGAGCTAACAGTTTAAGGGTCAATGGACACCAACTAGGTAGGGTTACAAAATTTTATATTATTTAATTCCCAATGTTCAAGGGTAACCAACTCCGAGTATCATTTTTGGGACCTCTGAAAATACGTTCCTTGTTTATCTTACGGTGTATTGGTCAGTAGAGACAAGGTTTCCAAAAATGTGCCAAAATGCGACTTCGTTCCAGTAATTTGAAGCCAAAACAATATTTTGTCATACTTCTTCAGAGATGTTCTTCAGACTACACTCAAGAGTTCTATTTTGCAATTTCGTTTTGAAAACTTTTAACAAACGTTTCTATATGCTTCCGTTATGAAGTTATAAAAGTTTTCAAAGCGAAATTGCAAAATCGGACTCGGTCTAAGGAATATCTCTGAAAATGACCAAATTTTTTGACTTCAAATTACTAGAATTCCGAAGTAATTTTTCACATTTTTGGAAATCTTGTCTCTCCTGACCAGAACACCATAAGACAGTATCAATTTTCCGCTAGAGGTCCTAAAAATCCACAAAAAAGGTCCTCAGACTCGAGGAATTAAGGTCCTTAAAAAATTAAGTTGAATGGCAAAGAGAAATTTGTTTAAACAGTAAAGAGAAATTCAAACTGCAAAAAGATTTTACTGTTCGATATCTGTCAGAGAAATTTAAGATGTTTTCAAATATAGCGTTGCGGAATAAATTACGGAACTCAACGTCCGCCTAGTCGGTTCGGTGCCTCAGCGTCCGCCTAATCGGTTCGGTGCCTCAGCGTCCACCTCTCCCGTTAAAACGCGGCGTTATCGCTTCAATCGATTCGCCCGAGGTATTATTTGATTTAGTTGAGCAAAGAACGCTGTTACACGCACGTTCGATATAATTAAGTCGACCCGACGATTGTTTCTTCAAATGGCCAATGAAAGTTTATTGCGCAATTATCTCGCGCACATGGGAATTCGAACGAACGAAAGAAATAACGAGCGGCCGAAGGAATGTCACCTCATTGGTTCTTTCGTTAATGGCACTTTTATTCGAACGACAAAAAGAATACGTCATTCTCAATTTTACGACTGATTTATGGCCGGTTTGAAGGAGAGTGGTAAGTTGGTTCATAGAAAAATCTGGTTCATAGAATTATCTCAACAAAAAAATTCCAAAAAAGAAAAAGCTAAAACAGGTAACCACAGTGAATATCCATAAAAACATTGACATTCAAGAATATTTAAAACCAAAAATAAATATACTGAAGTACAAACATTAAAATATGAAGTATATAAAAATACAAAAGTACAGTACAAGGGATAAAAAGTAACTTTACATTAAAAAATATTTAAAACAAAAAATAAATATATTGAAGTACAGACAATATTAAAATATGAAGTATATAAAAATACAAAAATACAGGAAACATTGAATTCCTAAAAATTTAAAAAATATCAGTACTTGTTTCTCACTCAAAATGCATTTGAAGCACACGAAACTTAAATGACAAAAAAATAAAATTTCTAAGCGATGTTGCACACTTGCATCCAAGAACAATTGTTCCTGCAAATAACATTTTCCTATGTTCTACTTAAATTAATAGCGTTGTCCAAAAAGGGGGTTGAAGGGTGGGGCAGAGACTACAGGTGCAATGGGTCACATGCACCAGCTGTAAAAGAAAATGGTGGGGCAGGCGCAGGCGTGAAAGTCTTCGGTTTCACTTGTCTTCGAGATCGGCATCTACCTGACGCTAGTAGAAGAGGAAAAACAGTGAAGCTCGCGATTCCAAGCCGATCGAACGGATTCACAAGCGAAATCGTGCTGGTGCTGCTACGCGATGCGACACCGGAAACGGACCTCGCTACCGTTGCGATAGATCGAATGTGCTCATAGTGTTCTCACGTGTGAATCGACATTTTTCAAACCTTTGTTTCCTTTTTTTAAGATCGACTTGGAAGTAGCTTCTTCGAGTAGTGCTTTAATAAAACCTAGTAGTCCTTTTTAATAAACCGTTATGTCGTCAAATAATTACAATTTTTATTCTTGACTTTTGTAATAATTTACATCTTTGGATTTTATACCAGAATTACCACCCCCGTTTTATAAGACTTGAAATTTGGCTCATTTCAATATATCAAAAGTGTAATACAAATTTTTGGTTGGAAGTTAAAAAAATACGTTTGGGTATCCAAAATAGTAGAGACATATCAAAAAATCAGAAGAAAAAGCAACGGCGTCATGAAAATGCCGGCAGAGTCCTCGATTTATTGGGACTCGGTTGGTTCCCAGCGCTCCACTTCCGGTGGGAGTACAGGAAGCGCTAGCAGGCACTATGTGGACCCGTGGGACCTGGAGAACTACGCGTACCTGCGGCGTCACAGCGTTGCTGGACTGACGCAACAGGCGTCGCGACATCATCGGCATCAGGCACATCGCATGTCACAAGAATCTCGTGCGCATTCCGAATATTGGTAAGTGACATCTGTGTCACTAGGCAGAGCTCACATCCTGTTATTACCCAAAATTGGCGTCCATATACCATATCGGAGGATATAAAATACCATATATATGTATATATAGTTTATAGATTGCCATGGCTCATTTTTAGATTTTCAATTTCTATATTTCGAAATCTTTTCGAGTTTTTGAAGTTATAGATTTCTAATTCCTACATCCTTTCGAAGTAACCAAATTCCGAAATTTATAAATCCATAGTTCCCAAATTCTATTAACCCTAAATTCTCATATCTCGAATTTCTGTTTTCCAATTCCAGATAAAATTTGAAATTCTTGATCACGTTATTTCGTTGGTCCGTTTGACAGTGTGGAGGATTGGAGCGACATGCCACCATATTTTTTCCTGTTCCCATTTGTCTTTGATCTCTTTGTCTTGTTCCCCAATTTTGGATAGTTGCCCGGGAAGTTTTGAAGTTGGTGGGAGTTGGAGAATGGGGAATATGAGCATGAGGACTTGTGGGGATCTGACGTTTTACACATTAGATTTGAATAGTTGGGGATTGGGGAATTTGCGAAGTTGTAAAATTGGAACTATGCAACTGGGATTGGGGAACATTTGGCCGGTTGTAAACTTTGCGCTTGCGACATGGGGGACTTGGGTACTTTGGCAGTTTTAAATTGAACGTATCGAACATTGGGGATAGCGACTTTGGCGTTTTTTATCCAAGGTCCCTCTTCCCAAGTGTAATTATCCACATATTGTGCGTGATAATCCAGTTTTCCATATTCTGGGATATAGAGGATTGTGAAATTGGGAATTGATAACTTTTGGAGTTTTGTAAATTGGGGTTGGTGACTTGACAGTGTGCACATTGGCACGTTGGAAACTTGAGCAGTTTTAAAAATTGGAGCTATGAAACTTTGGACGATTGCGCTGGGGCCTATGAGACTTGGGCACAATTTGCCACGGTGGACGCTGTGGCAACTTTGGCAATTTACGGCATAAGGGAACTATGGCGCATAGACAGATTTAGAGACTAGGGACCATACCCTTCAATTCTCAAAATCCCCATTTTCTATTTCCCCAAATTCCAAATTCCAAAATGTCCAAACCTCCCAAATCCCCAATTATACTACTAATATCAATCGAAAGTTGAATCGCGTGCTCCCTGAAGCTTGCGTTCGAAGAAATTAAAATGGCGTCCAATATACTGATAAAATGGCACGAATTTCCAGGTCGCGGTTGATAATCGATCTCTAGATTGCATAAAAATGCTCGTCATATCGTTTACAAGCATAATACGCGCTTCTTCCTTTTCGTTTTTCCTTCTTTCACACTCTGTTTAACCTAATACATTTTTCACGGCTCGCAATCGGCTCGCGAAAGATCGTATCGGTGGGCGCGAAGTAGGCCATGCTGTGTTCTTGAGCGTTGCACTCTTGTTGTAATATTTATGTATTACATTAAACTACACCTTCACTCGTCCTATCTCTATCGAAACACACGCAATTTTTCTTTTTTAGACACGCACGAGACATGTAACAATGTAAATGAAGATTTTTGGAAACAGCGCGAATACACTTTCTACTTTTTTTTAATTCTGAAATTAAGAAAAATTATGTACATACGAGGCACTAAGTCGCAATAAAATGTTTAGTTAATTTCGATTTCTATTCATTTGCAATTATAATCGCGTTTCAAAAACCTTATTCAATCGGAAGATAATATTTCACGTTGCACAGAACATCCTGGACTGCAATTGCTATTAGAATTTGAAAAGAACGTGTTTGCTGAAGAAGGTAAACAACATGCAGTGAACATCCAAGTTCCAAACTACAAGTGTTAAGATTAAATTTCTTATTACAAATTGTGGAATTACTGCAAGAATCTTAAGAACACATTTTGCATTTGAATTGAAAAGGTTATGTTCATAATGAGGTTATGTTTGCGTACAGTAAAGGTTCAAGTTTTGCTGCATAATTGATCGATTTTGAAGCACCTTCCATCATTATGAATATATTTTTGTTTTATATGCATCGATCATGCTTGTGTACTTGCATAATAAAGTTGACCACATGGTGCACAATTAAATGACGATTTAATTGCCGGAAAGAGACACTTCCTTTAATCGTAATAGGCATTCATCAACCACCCAACCGAGGTACATTGAACCCTATGACTGCGTTTAAATCGATCACTCGAATCGAGCCGGTGAAAGGCGGGGTCTCTTGAGTGGTTTCGCACAACGTGCGCAGCTAATTTACTGATTTTCAAGCGAAAAATCGCGGGAACGCAATTAATGATAATAAACTGCAACCGCCTCGGGCGCGTTGCCGTAACTGACATTTTCGTTTCAACAACAGATCTCACAAATTCACTGTTTGGGGATTTGGAGATTTGAGGAGTTGGAAATTTGCGGATTTGGGGATTTGGAAATATAGGAATTTTGGGATTTGGAAATATAGGAATTTTGGGGATTTTGGGATTTGGAAATTTGGGGATTTGGGGATTTGGGGATTTGGAAGTTTGGGAATTTGGAAATATAGGATTTTTGGGGATTTTGGGATTTGGAAATTTGGGGATTTGGAAGTTTGGAAATTTGGGGAGTTGGAAATATAGGAATTTTTGGATTTGGGTAATTTGGGGATTTGGAAATATAGGAAGTTTTGGAGATTTTGGAATTTGGAAATTTAAGGATTTGGGGCATTTGGGGGATTTGGAAGTTTGGGAATTTGGGGATTTGGGAATTTGAGGATTTGGAAATGTCGGAATATGGGGATTTGGAAATTTGGGGATTTGGATATGTAGAAATCTGGAGATTTGGAAATGTAGGATTTAGGGAATTTGGGAATTGGAGGGTTTGGAAATGTAGAAATATGGGGATATTAGAATTTGGATATGTAAATTTAGGGATTTGTAATTTCAAGTATTTGGAAATGTAGGATTTAGGGGCTTTAGAAATTTGGGAATTTAGAAATGTGGGAATATGGAGATTTTCGGATCGGAAAATCTAGGGATTTAGATACGTACTCATTTGGGAATTTGGGATTTCTCCGATTTGTAAATATAGTATGTCGACTTAGAAGTTTGACAAAATATTTGAAGATCTTTGAATTTGAGGATCTTGGAATTTGGAAATTTGCAAATATGGAACCTTGTCGACTAAAAAATATAGGAACCCAGAAATTTCTGGTTATTTTGGAAATTTAGAAAATGGAATTGAAAATTTGTAAATATCACTCAAGGACCCGAGACTATGGGGATCTAAGAATTTCTAAATTCAGGAATTTAGGAATTTCAGAACTTGAAAATTAATAAATATTATAACTTAAGAATCTGAAACTTTGTATGTAACAATCCCTAAATTTAACTGCCCTTAATTTGATATTAAAAATATAACAAAACCCTGAATCGTTAAAACGAGAAATCTAACCTCAAATTCCAACTTTCTTCTGTGAATGAAAAGCATGAGTAACCCGTTAAACGATGTACCAAGAAGATGAGAACGTATCTTACCACGAATTTTGCGGTATTTATACGGTAAACACTAATTAAGGGACTAATTAACAAAGTAACGTGCAAATACCGTAGGTATTCGTCGTCGACGAGAGAACCGGGCTACGTCGCACCAGCTTTCGTGGAAGAATTGTATTGTGGACCAGTCAGGCCAACGAACAATAGTTGTTATTATCACCAGCCGATCTACGAGGACGAGGTACCGGATTACGTCGCCCCGTTTCCGGTCTACGCGCCTCTCTCCGGTAAGATTAATTGCTTTTTCCCTGAAAGTACTCCCTAACTATCGAATCGTGGCTCATGTAGCAAATTAGAGAACGGGGGAACAACGGAAATTGTTTTCACCGAGAAAGCGACGACTTAATAGTTCTTTTGGAACCACCTTAGTTAAACTGTTCTTTACAGAAATCCCTAACTCCCAAATGCCTACATATCTAAATCCCCAGATTTCCAGATCCCCAAATCTCCATATTCCCCAATTCCCTAAATCCTACATTTCTACATCCCTAAATCAGACATCAAAGAATGTTATAGCATATCATAACATACATCTTAAAATGTTACAGCACATCATAGCATACATCACAGAATATTATAGCATATCATGGTAAACATCATACAATGTTATAACATATCATAACACACATCATAGAATGTTATAACATATCATAGCAAACATCACAGAATATTATAGTATATCATGTCATATATGATAGAGTGCTATAGCATATCGTGTCATACATCATCATTAGCATATCATAGCATACATTACAGAATATTATAACTTATCATTTCATTTGACATCACTGAATATTATAACATAACATACATCACAGAATATTACAGCATATCATGTCATACATCAAAGAACATTATAGCATATCATAGTATACATCATAGAACATTATAGTATATCATATCATACATAATAGAATATTATTAGCATATCATACATAATAGAATATTGCGGCATATCATGTCACACATAATAGCATATCATACCACATATCGCAGAATACTAAAAAATAACATAACCTACAATGAACAATAAACGTCGCCAGTATCACAAAATGGATCTCCCAAGGACAGAGAAATAATCGATATGACAAATCGTCGCAGATCGAAAGCATATCGGCGATTCGTCACGCGTCGCAATAACTCGACCACGATTTCTATCGTGTCCTAGAAAGCCTCTATCGCTATGTCGAATCGTCCTTACACGCTGATTATTATTACTATTTCCAGTGGCTTTCGAGCGTTTCTGCTTTCTCTCGCGAACGCTAAATCATCCATGCGAATGACATTTATATTCTCAATGGGCGGATACACAGATACATTTGTTCCTCGTTCATTGCACAATCCCGGGAACCTGTAACCTGCCCGTTCCACCAAATGGTGCATGTGCAACTTTCGATCAATGCAATACAGAAAGTTTAATCGCAAGTTTAGTTCGATTGAAGTGGGGCTAACAGTTTAAGGGTCAATGGGCACCAACTAGGCAGGGTTACAAAATTTTATATTATTTAATTCCCAATGTTCAAGGGTAACCAACTCCGAGTATCATTTTTGGGACCTCTGAAAATACGTTCCTTGTTTATCTTACGGTGTATTGGTCAGTAGAAACAAGGTTTCCAAAAATGTGCCAAAATGCGACTTCGTTCCAGTAATTTGAAGCCAAAACAATATTTTGTCATACTTCTTCAGAGATGTTCTTCAGACTACACTCAAGAGTTCTATTTTGCAATTTCGTTTTGAAAACTTTTAACAAACGTTTCTATATGCTTCCGTTATGAAGTTATAAAAGTTTTCAAAGCAAAATTACAAAATCGGACTCGGTCTAAGGAATATCTCTGAAAATGACCAAATTTTTTGACTTCAAATTACTAGAATTCCGAAGTAATTTTTCACATTTCTGAAAATCTTGTCTCTCCTGACCAGAACACCATAAGACAGTATCAATTTTCCGCTAGAGGTCCTAAAAATCCACAAAAAAGGTCCTCAGACTCGAGGAATTAAGGTCCTTAAGAAATGAAGTTGAATGGCAAAGAGAAATTTGTTTAAACAGTAAAGAGAAATTTAATCTGCCAAAAGATTTTACTGTTGGATATCTGTCAGAGAAATTTAAGATGTTTTCAAATATAGCGTTGCGGAATAAATTACGGAACTCAGCGTCCGCCTAGTCGGTTCGGTGCGTCCACCTCTCCCGAAAAATTCTGCTCGGAGTTCTCCGACTTGACCCTAAATTAGTTTGGTCACAGATGCAATGGCCTTTATATTTGGCATGTTAGCTCTGCGCTGTCCGCGACAATTTATAAGTGAAAGGTTAGTGATCGACGTAAG
Source organism: Megachile lagopoda (assembly GCA_036983795.1). NCBI lineage: Eukaryota > Metazoa > Arthropoda > Insecta > Hymenoptera > Megachilidae > Megachile > Megachile lagopoda. Next base: position 5,559,841 of record CM072793.1, read on the forward strand.
CTCGTAAATAAGCAGGTGCCATAAAAGGCGGACGGTTCCGTGGAATACCGATGGATACTTTTGGTAAAGTCTGGTCGCCGGCCATTAATGGCGACCGGTCCTGAAACGGAAGCGCATTCCTCGAGGAAACGCGTGCGCTGGCACACGCAGCGTGGACTTCAACCAATTGCATAACGTTTTCGAGTCGTGACACGTAATCGTGTCGCACCATGTGCAAGCATATCGATTAACGAGGAGAAAACGAGCTCGATAGTCGATTTTCGATCACTGTCAACTTTTATGCGATTCATAAATCAACGATAAATAGAGAATCGACGATTTCCACGTCCTTGTTCCGAATCGCAAAGAAGGCGACGGTGGGCGTACTATACACCCGTTTCCCTAGTAACTTATTAAAATCAAGCCTAGTGACCCATTTTCGTTGCATGTTGTATCGCAATCGGTATCTAAGATTATACAGATGATTCATTACTGCGGTCACGAGTACACTTAATAATCGAAGTTTTTAAATTCTGAAATTTTCAAATCCGAAGTTGCTAATTGGTATATCCCTAATTCTCAAATCTCCAATTACCAAGTTCTTAAAGTCCTAAATCTTTACCAAATGTCCAATTATCAAGTTCCCAATTACCAAAAACCCCAATTTCCAAACCCCCAAGTCCCACATCCCCAATTTTCAAGTTTCTAAATTTTGAAAACCCCATTTCCCAAGCCCCTAATTCCTAAATCCCCAGTTCCTAAATACTCAATTTCCAAATACCTAAATTTCTAAAACCCCAATTCTTAAGTTACTAATTCCCAAATACCCAATTTCCAAGCACCGAAATTTCTAAAACCCCAATTTCCAAGACTCCAACTCCCACATCCCGAATTTTTAAGTTTGCAAATTCCTAAACCCCTACTTTCTACATGCCCAACTTCCAAGCACCCAAATTCCTAAAATCCTAAATTCCTAAATCCCAAATTCCTAAAACCCCAATCCCAAGCCCCCAATTCCATATCCCCAATTTTCAAATTTCCAAATTTCTAAAACCCCAATTCCCACGATAATAAAATTAGATCAGCCATTACCTCGATAACGAGACCACACAATAATTGAAGTATTTTCACAGATACTGTTCGCTGATAAATTAAACTTTCAGTCCATAAAAATACGTGAAAGATTTCTAAACTCGAAAAAATGATTAAAATTACATGATCGAACGACCACAAAGCAACGGAAATGTTTTTGGCTGACCACAAACGGTTACTACTTTCACGAGAAAAAAAAAACTTGTTATGTAAACGCGTATCGTAAATTGTACTCTTGATGAGGGAAACAATCAGCAACTAGAAAATTGATTGCTTAGCGGCGGTAAACAAGTGGAACATCGATATTTTGTTTTTGAGAAAGTTGTTTACAGCATACAAAATTGGATCGGATGTGAAGTTTCTTTGGTAGCTTTCTCTTCGAAAGTGATAAAGTACAACATATTTCATATATCATTTTTCCTGATGTAGATATGCGAAGATATCCGCAGTTTTCTATTTTTAATTAATCAATCTTCGAAAGTTAGCTAATATATTTATGATATGCTTACGAATGTTATAGAAGTGAGACACGGCGATTTTATGGAAGACCACAGGCGGCCCAGGCACAGATGCAAATCCATGCCTACGAAAGATATTCAGAGGTATTCTCCATTTTGATTTATGTAAATGTTTCAAGTATATGCAAAAGAGATAATTGCTAAATATTTTGTTCGAGGTCTATGTATGTTGATCATACGCCACCATTGAGTACCGTGGACTTAGGTAAATATAAATAATTAAAATATACTTGTATAGTAGACCTTTATAATATTGTTGAATAAATGCACCGATGTCAACCCATGAGTTGGCGCGTGTTTAGAGCTACTGGTCAGAATAGAAAAATGGACGCCAATTTCGATATATCGGCTCGCACACCAATTAGGCCAAAGTCGGCAAACGTCTCGAGAGAGATAGCGAATTGCGTTCAGCAGTTATTGTCATTATTCTTATTTGCCGAAATGTAGCTGGAAGTGTTCACGGTGGATAGGTGGAGCGAGTGGCTTCTTTTACTCTGGCTCGACCTACGCGCCAACTCCTGGCTCGTCTACAGTAGAGACTGTGATGATCCAAGGGAACGTAGGGATTCTGGGAAGCTAGGAAATATGGCGATTCCGAGGACTGTGAGAATCTAGGGAATTCAGGAACTGTAGAGAATGTGGGGATGTGGGACCTGGGGATCCAAGGGACTGTGGACTGTGGAGGTCCTAGCGAACTTGGCACTGGAGACTGAAACTATGGATATATAGGGAATCTAGGGGTCTGGAACTGTGGAGACTCTGGGGACTATGGGAACTAAGTTCCCAGAAAATATAGATATTGAAACCTAGGAATCCTAAAATAAAACTACTCTTCACAAGCTAGTGACTTTTACTTATCACCGTTTTCTCCAGGGAAACTGATCCAATTTTTAAACGTACCTAGGGTTTTCCTAGAAAAGCCTACTCCTCATTTTCTAGAGAAACCTACACCTACTTCTGGTTTCTTTTATTTCGTGTCTACCTCATGCGCCAACTCGTGGGTTAACATCCGTACTTTCTCGCATTATATATTTGTTTAAATAATTACAAACAAAATTTATCGAATCGATTTATTTTTACAGATATACAAGAGCACCAGTCGCGAAGAGAGTATCACTCGATGGAACAAGAAAAGTGCATGATGCACATTGTACCACCCACGCATCTCGATCTGAACACGTATGGACACTTAAAGATCGATTACACGAACAGCTGGAACTCGTTGAATCGCAAAATCAGTAAATAACTTCGAAAAGAAACAAATAATTATGTGTACTTAAGAATTTCTGAATGGAACCAAAAATTGTTGCTAGTGTTAATTTACTGAAATAAGAGTTAGTTTTATGTAGATACTTCGTTTTATAATATATAGTCATATTTTAAACGAGATCAAATGTAGCTTCGCTGTCTTCGGAGAACAACTTCCTCTTCTTGTTTCCGTCGGGTTTACTTCCGGTGACCTCGACTTCCATAGGTGCGTTGATCCTTTCTACGTTCAATTTTGGCCACCTTGAATATTATAATTTAAGGTAGTTAAAATGGAAATGTAATATAATAGTTGATAATTAAATCACAATACCTAAAGCAGGTCTGTTTATTTTTATTTGAGTTACGTGGCACACTCGTTTTCTTTGGCTCATTCTAAAAAGGTAATTTATTAATATCAAAGCAAATTATATCATGGAAAATGCGGAAGGTACTTACCGAGGTATCCTTTTTAGCGTTCTGTAACAACATTTTGTATCTTTGTAGTTCATCGGAATGTTTCTGTTTTAACAAAGCTACATCTTCTCGGTACTTATCTTCTTGCATTGATAACTGAGTTTTCAGTACTTCAACTTCTTCCTGCAATCGATATGCTGTACAAAAAATAACGTAATAAATAATAACAATATATGAGAAATAATAACAGTAGGTAAATAAATACTCAGAGAAAAGATTATAAGAATTGAATTCTCATAACAAATCTGATAAATTTATAAACAAACAAATAGTATACTAAATTATTGCTAAACTTACTCTCATCATTTGCATTGCAGTCAGCATTAATAAATCGCAAGTGGTCGCACTGTTCTTTCAAATCCTCGATCGTCTTCAGAAGACCTTCCTTCTCTGTCTGCAATCCCACCACCGTGGTCTTATACCTTTTTTCCAAAAGCAAATAAGTTTTCGACAATTTTTCCAAATTCTGCGTCATCCTCTGCGAGCGTTCTTTTTCCATCGTCACAGTTTCCTCTTGTATCTGACAGTACGCTTTCAAACCTACGTATGCCTGCGTTCACAGAAATTGATAAATTATCTGATAATTTAATAAACAGTAAACAATTTCTCCTACGTCGCGAATTCTTGCAAATTCTTCGAGGACTCCTTGAAACTCGCAGCTTACGTACTCTGCGTTCTCCATTTTGGACGCTTTCAAACTTCGAAGGTTTAGCCGAGACTCGAACCACTGGTTCGTGTCCAGTCTATCAAACCGTACCTTCTACTTAATTTTTGTTAAATGCAATTCATAATCGCTAAAAAATTCTTCTTCTTTGAAAACTGTATCCCTTAAATCATTTTTGAGTTAAAAATATTTTTTAAGTCGAAATAAAAATTCTAGGATTTAGCACGGACACGAACCCATGGGTTCCTGTCTACGGATATAAAGACTCATTTATATGACAATCTTGTAAAAATCGTTACATTAAATTTCAAAATGTTACAAAAAGATTATTTTTTTATTACTTACATTTTTATTAGTGTAAAATATTGTTCTAGTTTAAGAAACGATATCATGCAACAATTTCAGAAAATTCTGTCAAATAAATAAAAGACAAAAATTGTTTAAATGAACGAACAATGAAATAGAAAGTATAGGTAAAACAAAAATTGTTCGTTTTGAAAATCCAAGCGAAGTTGCGTGCGAAATGAAACGAATGTGCGAACGTTTTGTTTGCACGGCAAAATGACAGACTTAATCAACCACTGAAAATGCGCGATGCAATCTAAATCAACGATCACTATCACTAACGAGAACGGTTCAGATAAATCGATGGAAGAGTCTGTTTTCGAGCAGATATGCGATACGATATTCGTTTTGATTCCCGAAGGTAGGTCGAACCTTGAAATCGATCTGTACGTTCATCGAAGAAGCGACGATAAGGTTACATCGTTAAAAAAGGACGATTCTAGTTGACCTTCGATAAAAAATTTTTATTTCAATTTTAATTCGGTGATTTTGCGAAGTTCGCTTTAAGATGATCCGTATAATTAAAAACACGGGTGATAGGATTGATAATATGATTCAATGACAAAACGATAGTTGATCAATAGTTGTCAGCTAGAATTTGAACGGATGTGTAATTGTCATTGCACTGACCATAGATACGTAATTATGATGGGGTTCTATGACAGTTCCACGACTGAAGCAGCTGTTCCTAAATTGGAGCCAGCTTGGCACCGATGACAGAGTGCAACTGGACGCCAAAGTTGCTAGCTGGTGTTGCCCTAACAGACGACAGCTTTATAAACCATTGCAGGAAGCTTTGATTCGTTGGGAGACGGTCCAGGATACACAAGGTTAACACTATTTATGTTCTTTTTCATAATGTGACATAACTTGAAGCGTATCGTACGAATACGGTGGGCATACGATACACTACGGTTACGATACGGCATGCTATGGTTATGATACGGTAAAATATGGCATAAGTATAGTAAAATACGATTTGACACGCTTATTATATGGTATGATACGTTACGGATACGATACAGTTACGGTACGGTTACGTTACGGTTGCGAGCCGGTTACGATACGGTACGGTTACGGTACGGTGCATGACGGTACGATACGGTGTCGGTACTGTAACTGCAGTTATGATAAATACGTTTTAATACAAACATGAATGTGGGATTAAACGGTACGATGCAGTTACGGTACGGTTACGATACGTTACGATACGGTTACGATACGATTCGGTTACGATACGACACGGTTACGATACGATACGGTTACGGTACGATACGGTACCATACATATACGACACAATATGATACATTGTATTTATAAAACAGTACAGTATCGCATTGATACATCATAGTATCGTACTATACGACACGATACGGTACGGTTACGTCACGTTACCATACGGATACGTTACGTTGCAAATACGCTACGGATCTGGGACGATAAAAATTGCTAACACGACATGAATTTTCTAATTCGATAAATTTTCTCGAAGTAAAAATCGTTTGAAGTTGCTCATTACAAAAGTCATTAAGTTTCTTCAACCGAAACTTATTAACATCATGAGCATATAATTTTCTCGTTTCAATCAATCGCTAGAGAATTATCCATTCAAGTCACAGCCCGTTAAGTCATAATTATTCAACGATTCAACAGGCGCTCCCGGCTGCGAGCCAGGTATGGTTTCGTTTTCGTGCGATCCACAGTTGGAGGAGGAGCTAGTCAGCGTTATATACAGTTTGGAGCTGTTGTTTACGAAGAATTGCAGGGGCAAAGAGATCGATATGGACTATGAAATCGGTCGCTGCACAGACATCAAAGGGGAGATGTCTTTAAACCTGAATAGCGAGACTAATCTGCGTTCCATGCTCAGTCCGAAGGATAGAACACCGCATTCCGTGCACAGTTGTGGTTACATCGCTGATTTCAAGAAATCTGATGATGATCTCAGTGGATATCTGACTAATTAAATGTGAAATTGACCTGTTTCCATCGAACAACGAACTGCGTTTCGTTTCTCCATAATTCTTCTTTTACATACGCCAATTAGCTCGCGATCATACTGAATAATATAGTGATCTACAGGTATACGAGCGTAGATTTTTGAAATGATATCTTAATTTTCAGTGGATGGGGTGGGAGAAGGAGACCGTATGTGACATGAATTCAAAAATTTTTAATTTCCCGTCACCTTACCTTGGTCAGTTAATGAATTTTCAATCTCTCCTCTTCCTCGTTCTTCAAATTCGTAAACGTTCGAATTATCGACTGGTAAATTTGAGAAGGACAAGATGTCAGCACGAATAATGACATAAAATAGTTTATTAATCATCATTATGAGGGCCAAGGTGTACGAGCATACATTCAAATAATACATGTCGATCAATTAATACAACGAAAGTCAAAAAAGAAAGAAACAATACGAACGAAAAAAATCAGGATCACGTCGCGTCTCGCGAACGCTGGAACGCCTCCTCTTCTAAGGACATTAATTACTACGCCGTGATAATAACTTCAGGACGAACACTGCTCCTTACGAGAGAAAGTTTAGATACAAACAATACGTGTACAAGATTAATTTAATCTCGCGTCGACTCTCCTCTCGTCGAGTTACATTTAATGTGCACCTGTACCTAGCCTCCTATGACTTCTGTCCACCACATTCTTTTCGATTTTATTTACAAAACGCTAATTAAACCGGGCCAATTTCTAGAATTCTCATCCGTGATCCTTCGGATACTAGGTTCTCTGGTTCACAATTAAAAAATTTAGTCTCTGTTCCATCATCCTCTGGGTTCGGTAAGTACTATAGCCATCGGATAGGTATCCACGATTGCTATGGGAATAAAATGGGGTTTCGCCATTTTGGAAGCATGGAATTTTTTAATTTGAGACTTGGAGTATTTTGGAATTTTGGGACGTAGAAAATTTGGGACCTTGGAATTTTGGGACGTAGAAAATTTGGGACCTCGGAATTTTGGAACCTCGAGACTTTGGAAAATTTGAAGTATGTCACGAAAAGTGACCATATCATAAAAGTTTGAGATCGCGATCTTCAGCCGAATAGGACAGGTTAGGTCGGAACCAATGTAGAAGTGAAATGGTGATAAATCGAAGGATCCAACTTTGCAGATTTCAATCACAGTCAGAATGTCCACCGTTATCGCTCTAGGATGCATCGCTTCATCCTGCAGGGGGTTTAGGTACCTTAGAATCAAAGTTATGGGAGTAAAATGGCGTCCATAAAGTGGACGACTCCATAGCGTTGAATTCGATCACAGTCTATCGTTATCAATCTAGGGTGATATAGCTTCTACAGAATGAAGCTTAGGTTTGGTTAGGTAACACCTTCGCTACCAATACAGTAAAGGTGACACATAGGAGAATTTTACAAATCCGTGGTAGCAAATGTGTTGACCCGATGAAAATGAGACTTGTGTCGCCGATGACCGAAAGTATTAATCGTGACGAAGAGCAGGAATGTTAGAAGAAATTGGTGTCGTTTAATCACGTGAACGCTCTTCTTCACAGAAGAAATCACCAGAGGATCGCGTGGACGTTACTTGAAATTTCCAAGGATCATCGATTTCCGGCGCGAGCGGAAATCTGATTTATCGACCGAGTGGGCTGCAGACGCCATGTCTGTGCCATTTTTCTTCTCCTTTTCAATCTCGATACTTTGAAGTTGATGCACTATAACGCGCATCGGGTATTATAGAAACCGATTCTCATTGTTGGAATCTCTCTAGCCGTGTCTCTCCCTGTCGGGTCATTTGACGGGCGTATATTTTGCAAACTTTCTGTAAAAATACCCGTTGGAAGTTTTGAACATCTCAGAAACGAAGTATCACAGTATCTTTTCTAACAGCGTTAAAATGTATCATTCGTTCAACAATAATTTAAACATACGTTTCACTTGTAGCGCAGCATTTTGTAAATAGTTGACTCGCGTTTGTAAAGGTGATAGAAAAATGGAGATCTCAGAAGTAAAGAAAATAGAAAATCGTTTAAAAGAAATAAGTATATTTTGTCCTATTACTTATTGCAACAACAAAATCAAGTTATTCGTAATAATATACACCACTCGCTTCGTACTCATTCAAACACTGACATCAAGGTCTTCAAAACTTCCAAAAACGTCTATTCTCAAATGACAATCAAAGCGGTTAATAGCCCACGGTTATTCACAGTCACGGGTAGCGAAGAGAGGACACGGCCCTGTTGCTCCGTTCGCATTTTTTCTCGCTAGAAATCCGGGTTAACATGCTAGAGTGTCATTTTCGTCGTTCTACGCAAAGCTATGCGGCATAGTCCCATGGTTCGTCGCATGGGACTGTGTCGCGACGATCGCGCGTTTTATCATAGCCTACCTAACGTTACGCATAATATTAATCGACATTACCGTACCGCGTGCCACTAAATAAATATATTTATTCGGACACTCGTATTCGACATACATCCGAGATGGGCAGATCGTCGAGGAGGCAAATACTCAGGATTTTAAGAATTTCCAAATGTAAGGAAGTTACAGGATTTTTGTTTCGAATATTTGAAATCCAGTGATTCAGACATTTCGGAATATAAAAATTTGTAGGGAGTTTGAACCTGAACCCTCGCGATGTTGCCCATCTACAGCATTCGGACGCGTCTCCGTCTGGATGAACACACTCATTCTGTTAGCGTCCTCTTTGCGGTCGCGAAATTCCAGTGCGAATTTAATCGTGAGACGAACCGAAAACGCGTGGTCCCGAAGTGAATTTTCTCGATGAAACATAAGCGAAAGTGGGGACGTGTGGATGGACAGAAAATCAGGGATCCGGCGATTACGCTAAATCGTCCTGCCGCTACGAGGGGTAGGCTGTTATAATCGTCTTAAATAAAACTAACGTTAACGTATACACGAGTAGAAACACGTTTTGCCCTATACTAGAGGCTAAGACTGAGTATACACGCGATTGAAACTGGAAAGGTGTGTGCCCGTACACGTCCGACCCGGTCGAGTCTCTCATCGCGAGTGAACCGGCTGTGGTTTCCTTCGAATCGTGAAGCGGACATCTCGACAGTACCGTATTCCGGCAGGGACTATACACGAGTGCCGTCTGCACTTTGGTACAAATAGGAGGTCCTTTCTTCGAGGGAAACTCGTGATCCCAGCAGGCTCTGTACGCACCGGCAGCGGATTAACTAATAAAACTTGATGCGTCTGTTCGGGCGATGAGAGAAGACACCCAGCGTCGACGACTAACAGTCCCTACTTCGACTGTGTTCCTCGCAGTTTATATTAATACATGTTCGTGTGCACCTGGTGCATCGACGCGGGTGACGACGAGCGGTACGGAGGTTAAAACTGGAACTTGGCTTCTTCAGAATTTTTTTTCTTCTTTTGCGCCAGTTTCTCATTGCCTTGCGTTTTGTGTGTGACTCTTGTACGCGTGTTACGTCGTCATTTTTTTTTCTTTTCGTTTTTTTCTTTTACTTATGTGTTAGGAATAAGGTATTTTAGTACACCTTGGCCTGAGATCGAATGACTAGCATTTCCGGTTGTTGTTCGCGCCACTGTTCTGGATCCGCAAGCGGTCTTGGCGACGGGGCCGCTTGCCTTTTACACTGAACACTTCTCTCAGCTTGTTACTCCTCTCCAGGCGGCCTCTCTTCAACGCTTGGGTAGATCTCTTCTCGAGGATCTGGACATAATTTAATTGGTGTCTGTTAGTAACTGCGCAACAGGTGTGTCTGATGACTAAACAGTTTCTATTATGATTATTCACGAGAGTCCATCTTAAATTAAATGCCCTAATGAAGTCCGCAATATGTGGTCCTGAGGGACATCACTGGCTACTGCGTAATGCTTCAAGACCCAACTGTGTAAAGTGACGTAATACTACACAGTTGGACCTGAAACTGTTATTAATAGAATAGTTACCTTCTGCGCCGATCGAAGCTGACCTATCCTATCCTCGGTATGAACACGACCGTTGACGGGTCTTCCGTCGTGGATGGCCGGTCTACGAGTTGCTTGCTCGTTCTCGCTTCTTCTCGGACTGTGGCGTTCCAAAGAGGCTGCCGCGGCTGGTGTACCGGAAACGACAGCGGGTACGTCTTCCTCGACGTCCCGCTCTTCCGGCGCATCCGGCGTGGGTGGTGGAGTGTCGGGGGCGACCGGAGACGCTGTGGCTCGGTAAACAGACATACTGGGGTGCTCTATCAGCAGGTCCTCTAGCGGTGACGTTTCTACGTTCACGGGTCCTGCCCGTGTGAAGCACGCGGGTGGCGTTACATACCACGACTCCTCCAGCGCCGTCGTGCCCTCAACTGTGGATTACAAACTGCAATTGGTTTCTGCGCTCTTTGTTGCGGTACTGTCCATTAAGGACCTTTAGAGATCTAGGTGTAAGTCTATGTATATGCATTTAAATACTATGTGTACAAATTTCAAATATTTTTCATAAATTCATGAACATGAGGCTGTGGTTAGCTGCACTAGATACCTAGTTCTCGAGTAGACACATGAATCCATGATAATGTGGATGTGGTTAGGTGAACTAGTTGCCTAGACCCAAACATATCCATGAATTCATGAATATGTGGATGTGGTTAGGTAGACTAGTTGCCTAGTATCCAAATAGACCCATGAATCCATGAATATGTGAGTGTGGTTAGGTAGACTAGTTGCCTAGTATCCAAATAGACCCATGAATCCATGAATATGTGAGTGTGGTTAGGTAGACTAGTTGCCTAGTATCCAAATAGACCCATGAATCCATGAATATGTGGATGTGGTTAGCTGGACTAGTTGCCCAGTGCCCAAGTAGACACATGAATCCATGATAACGTGGATGTGGTTAGGTGAACTAGTTGCCTAATCCCCGAGCCATGAATCCATGAATATGTGGATGTGGTTAGACACACTAGTTGCCCAGTCTCCAAATGGATGTATGAATCCATAAATATGTGCCTGTAGATCGATGTGCTCCCTGTCCAGTTTACAAATGGGACTTACGAATCCATGAATATGTGTATGTAGTTAAGTACGCTGATTGCCCAGTCCACGAATGTGCGTGTGAGGAAAATGAAAGGAAGACTGCGAGTGGTCGAGGGTCATTAAAGTTCGTAAAGAACCCCCGCTGTGGACAGCACTAGTTTATGGCCTCTACTGGTCGGTGTCTCGTGATTAACCTAACGTACTCGAAATCGATGACGTGCCGTATGCGTCGCGGTAACTGTCTCTTTAGAAAAAAGCATGACAAATATTCCGAGCGTAATTTGAATTATTTCAAGCAGCGAACACATCGTACATGAAATTTGTTCCAACGCCGCATTGTTCTCATTGTTTTAAAGCCGATAAGAATTGTATTTTAATGAGCCCGATAATTTCGTGCTTGCATCATAGAACGTGACTGACGTTGAAAAATTTCCGAACGTGAAAGAGGTTCTTGAAAATGGACTCGACCGTTTAGAGTCCGATCGCGTTATTCGCTGCTTTTATGTTCAGTCTTGTTTGACACTAGAGGCACCCCAAAAGCGGGAAGCAGACTGCAAAGGGTCGGACTTTTCCGAATTTCTCGAGCATGGTCCCTTTGTGAAAGGGCGCCAGACGTACCAGTACGGTCAATGAGGATCCAGTCATCACCCTCGACCTCCACCTGACTGAGCCTCGCCATAACTGGAAGGGACTCCGGGGTTTCGTTATTGGATCCTTCCCGTGAATCTTGTGCGCCGGAGATATTACCTCCGAGTAAGTAGTTCGCCAAGCTGCTCAGCATCCTGACCTTCTTTTTGCTCTTCAGCGCCTGCAAAACGAACCGTCCGTTCGGATAAAGTATCTCCCGATGACGATCAGACTTTATGAATATACAGGGTGACCCAAGTACTACTAGGGTCCTAACGTCTACGAAATGAACTTCAAAGAGTACTAAACAACGAACTATACAACTGCAAAACTTATTTTATTACTGTACATCTAACACTTTCAGACCAACAATCACCCAGACCAACACTTTCAGACCCAGCAGTTACCTAACATATTCAGAGCCATATTTCAGAGAGGTGGCCTGGGTGTTAAAGAAAACGGTTGAATTTAATGTCGTATGGAGGACAGTACAAGGGTGTTTGCTTACGAAAACAATCTAGAAGCCATTGAAACGCAAATCCAAGATAAAGCAAGCGTGTCTCACGGATTAACGTGTTCGCATCGAACACGTTCAACGATTCTGTTTACAGAATAAAAATACTTCGAAGCTGTCGAGAGGCTCGATACTCGAAGCTGATCTCGGCGATTGCGAAGTCCGGCACGATTGTCGCGCAATTGTGAGCGTTCACGCGGAAAGCGTGGATCCGCGCGCGAGAGCGTCGAAGTGCGTAGTAGCAACGTTATCGGGACCATGGTCACCACGTTGTAATTACTGCGGTTCGCAAGAATTCCTATGGTGCGCTGACAAGTCAAATAATAATCAACGTTCTTTGACCCTGACTGCGAATCGATAAGCTCCTTAACCGGTCACTGAGGCCCACACGTGCGCTTAAAATAACGTTCGGTCATTCGGACCGATGCACATTCAGACATGGATAAGTTTCAAGTTGGATCTAGGGACATCTAGATTATTTTATCACACGGGGACTTTTAGGCCCACGATAGAATTTTTCTAGTTTCTGGACTCCTAGGGGAATTCTTTAGGATTTCTCTTGATAGATTTCGACAGGATGGAAGGATGGATGAAGGACTCTATTTAGGTTAGGATAGTCCTTCATAAAATTTGATCTAGGTTAGGATAGTCCTTTATGATATTCTATCTAGGTTAGGATAGTCCTTCATAAAATCCTATCTAGATTAGGATAGGGTCATAAATCTTCATAAATCCCTATCCTAACCTAGATGGGGTCCTTCATAAATCCCTATCCTAACTTAGATAGGGTACTTCATAAAATCCCAAATTCCTAGTTCTGTTAGAATTTTCCCTGGAATGTTCCTAGAATATTTTATTTTTTAAATTTCGTGTCCTAGGAATTGTCTAATACCTCAGATTCAATAAGTCCCTAGATTCCCTAAGAATTCTATAAATACTATTACTCCCGATCCTGTTAGAATTTTCCCTGGAGAGTTCCTAGAATATTTTATAATTTTCGTGTCCTAGGAATTGTCTAATACCTCAGATTCAATAAGTCCCTAGATTCCCTAGAAATTCCATAAGTCCTATAACTCCCAATCCTTAGTCGCTAGATCTATGAATCTATGGTCTCCCTAAGTGTCTAGATTTCCCCGTATTCCCTAGATTCCCTAGAATTTCCCTAGTAAATAAATCGTGTGAAAAACATACGTCAGCATATCACTCCGTGTTATCCTTGAGTTCAATCACCTCGATCACTTTGATCACGAGATTCGTAACGAGAGAAAAAGTTAAGTAGCTAGAAGAAGATTCGTTCAAATATTCCGCAGCTTTCCGGTGTGTGTTTACACGTTGATAAGGCAACAGGTTCGATAACACTCGCGCTAGAAACGCTCGCGTCCGTAGACTGAGCTCGAATGATTCATGAAACGAGTGAAAACACGTCGCGAGAGTGAAGCGTGTTTTAATCGTATCGCTGTTCAACATCTGTTTTGCTAATTTCGCGCGAGCGGATAACGGGCCTTCGTTATCGAGTGACGCAACCGTCGATGGATCTTCGATCTCTCGATAAAACGGGGAAAAAAGGATGCGGATGAAAAATGTGCGAGCAGAGTTGATTAGCGGAGGAGAGAGGGCAACAGGATGGAAAGTTTAATTGAATTTCAGAAATGTCCGCCGTGTATGCGCGTTCGATTTATCACCTGTCACGTGTTCGAATGTTTTCGACATCGATGTTTTCCACGCAGAAAGTTTTCTGTTTTTCAGTCGATTTAATTGGATCGATTATGCGGAATTATATACGAAAATTATCGCGTATCACAGTTCGAAAGGAAAAAGTACAACTTCGAAGATTTTAAATAAATTTGAATTATGTGTTAGGTAGCTAAAAGTATCTATTTTTCCAGTCTCTTTTTTAGTGTTTTTTCAGTTCTGACTTTGAAAAAGCATCCTTGCAACTGTATACAATTTATTTATATTTTTAGTTTAATTTTATCTCGATACCTCTTTAATTGTCGCACACGGGTCAAAACTTGCGACAATTATAGAGGTATTTCCTAAATGAGCTAATTTCACGAAAAGTATAATAACTAGACTTCTCTCTACACCTTCATCGAAGGTGTCAGGTGTTAATTAGAGACCCCGCAATAAAATTCGATTTAATTAGCGGTTTCAAATCTGGTCGTGGTTCCAGCGTGTTAATTTCATAGAAGCACGTTACGAAACGGCGCATTTCAAGGAGAAACGTGTAAAAAGTGAATCGTTATCCATTAACATAATTACGTGGAGATACTTAGCATAATGAAACACACGTGTGTCCCTTTGTGTGCGCGTCCCTGTGTGTGTGCCTGTTACATATAATATTCGAGCGAGCGACAGGGTAACCGATGATGTATTAAGAGTCGTAAAAACGAGACGAGAAAGGAAAAATCATTGGACTTGGCGTAATGGAGTATTTGTGTCGCGAAAAAAAAGATGGTTGTACCCTGACCGCATAATTCGAACTTCGCGGACAAACATGGTCGTTGGAAATTCAACCAATGGCACGCGCGGGGGCGTGGCTTAACGATTAACGGAGCAAATATCACGTGTGTGCACGCTTGCAAATTTGCAGATTTCTGAATTACGTTTCTAAATTCTCAAATTTTTTTATTTTTAGTTGATTGGTCCATTTCAAAATTTACAAATTTACAAATTATTTAATGTGTGAGTTCCTACATTTTTGAGTATATACAAATCCCCACATTCTCAAATCACTAAATCTCAAAACTAGAAACTTTCAAATCTATCAACTATCTGATGCAATATCCTCCTAAATGTCGCAACTTTATACTCACGCACCGGGAAATTAGCGAGATATCGACTCTTCCACAAGATGATTGCAGAAAATGAAATTTCAAATACAACTACAGAATTTAAAAACAAGAATTGAACATTCTCGTCAGCATGTCCCAAGTACACTTTTGTCATATCGTCAAATTATCTGCATGAAACATCGACCAAATTAAACATCGCAGAAAGACTTCATTATCTGTCATTTCTTCCTGGCTGCTCATCTTGTGTCACTCTCTTTCTTTCCCCCATTATCGCGTTGATTTCTTTTACGGAATAACAAATGCTGCTCTATCGATTTCGCTCGTTCCTCGTGAATCATAATCAGGCTAATCGCGCTTGTTACCGTGGTCTTATCGTTGCGTCAGAAAGTCACTGATTTCATCGCCGCAATTGTAATTTGTTTGCACGACGAACGGTACCCGAATTGCGAGTTCAAGAAAAAAGATCGTGTTTCGAATCGATCGAAGATTATTACGTGTGACATGCGTACAAAAAAAATAGTGAGAATTCTTTTTTATCGGATATAAATTAAATGGTTTGATCAAATTGTGTATTTGATTTTAAAATTCTTACATTCTCGAATTAGTAATTTTCTGAGTCCTTAGATTTCCAATTCCTAAATATTCGAATTCTATATTTTTAATTTCTAATCTTCCGAATTAGTGTATTGACAAATACCTAAATATACAAATTCATAAATTTCTGAATTCTTAACCTTCCGAATCCCTAGATTTCCAAATCGCTAAATTCCAGAATTTCCAATCTACCGAATTCCTATATTCCCAAATACCGAAATACCCAAATCCCTAAATTTCCGAATTTCTAACCTTCCAAATTCCTAGATTTCCAGATCCCTAAATTCCAGAATTCCTAATCTTTCGAATCCCCAGATTTCCAAATCCGTAAATTTCAGAATTCCCAATTCAGCAAATTTCCATATTCCCAAATACCCAAATCCTCAAATTTCCGACTTCATAACCTTCGAAACTCTTGAATTGCAAATTCTGCGAAAACAAATTGCTGAATTTTTATCTGAGTTTTATTACCGGAGACGAACGGTTACACGTGAAAAAATAAATCCAACAGATTTATTTTTTACAAGAGGACGCAGTTTATTTAGAATCCAGGTTTGACGTAAAGCGAATTTCAGAATGCTTTGATCGAACTTGACAAACACGAATGACGACACAGAAACGAATATAAGTACCGATGTCAACCCACGAGTTGACCCAGGTTTAGAGCTACTATTCAGAATAGAAAAATGGACGCCAATTTCGGTATATTGGCTCGTACACCAATTAGGCCAAAGTCGGCAAACGTCTCGAGATAGCGAATTGCGTTCAGCAGTTATTGTCATTATTCTTATTTGCCGAAATGTAACTGGAAGTGTTCACGGTGGATAGGTGGAGCGAGTGGCTTCTTTTACTCTGGCTCGACCTACGCGCTAACTCCTGGCTCGTCTACAGTAGAGACTGCGATGATCCGAGGGAACGTTGGGATTCTGGGAAGCTAGGAAATATGGCGATTCCGAGGACTGTGAGAATCTAGGGAATTCAGGAACTGTAGAGAATGTGGGGATGTGGGACCTGGGGATCCAAGGGACTGTGGACTGTGGAGATCCTAGCGAACTAGGCACTGCAGACTGAAGCTATGGATATACAGAAAGGAGCATTAGGAACTGAGGAGACTCTAGGGACGATGGGAACTTTATGTATCCTAACCTATAGTTCCTAAGAACTATTCTAAGAATCCTGAGGATCTTAAGAATCCTAAGAAACCTATAGATCGAAAATTGCACCTATCCCCAATTTTCTTAGAACGTAACAAGAAGTCGTGAACATTTTCTCTAGAATAATTAACGAAGAAAAATGTCTCGCATCCTATTCTGAAATGATCTCGATCGAAATGAAGTTCACGGAAGTGGAACGGTAACGAGAGAATCTCGAAGCGAACGTGGAACGATGA
This sequence comes from Megachile lagopoda, assembly GCA_036983795.1. NCBI lineage: Eukaryota > Metazoa > Arthropoda > Insecta > Hymenoptera > Megachilidae > Megachile > Megachile lagopoda. The sequence continues at coordinate 5,577,060 of CM072793.1, forward strand.
GTTCCGTAATGGAAAAAAGAGTAAAATGAACGGGAATGTGTTAACACACAATCGTGGTAAAAAGCGCTCTTTCCTATTGTGGAACTAGTTGCAACGCAAAATGCAGTGACTCACGAGTAATAGCGTCGGTGATTCGAGTGGCGATTAGGCGTTCGAGTTTTTTTACCGTATTCCAGACTTCGAGGCTCTGTTTGTTTAAACGACAACGTTTAACACGTTAACGACGTTAACTAATATAGTCGTAATCATATCTTGAACAACGGTACTGCGAGAGATTAGATATCCCTATCTTCATTCAACTACGAAAGAATTAATTAAAAAGAATACAGTAAAAGTGACCTATTTATTAAATGATTCGATAAGATCTTTTCACGATGGAACGTTCAACGTAAATCCATCGTACTTTAAAACTGATAGCTAATAATAAGGTCTAATAACATTGTACTAAACAAAATACAATGATTAAAACTGATAGCAAATAATAAATAAGTGCAGTAACATTGTATTAAACAAAATAAGAAATAGATTAAAATACAATGATTAAAACTGATAGCAAATAATAAACAAGTCTAGTAACAGTATATTAAACAAACTAAGAAATAGATTCAAATATACAGTGATTCATCACTATAATAACGTAAAGAAAAATGAAAAACTGATCGAAATACTGAAAATAACCTTTGAACATTCTACTAAATCTCCCAACAGAAATTTCTCAGAACCGAAGTTCCACTTGTTATAATATTTTCAGTTTATTTTCTTGAAAGAGGCTCTGGAAACACCCTTTACACTAAAAAAAAAGTGAGGTTATGTGAATATTTCTGCGAAGAAAGAACGATCGAAATCAATGAATGCAACGGTGGCGAGTGCCAAAAGCAACATTACCGTTTTTATCGCGAAAATTATATAACCTCGTAGACGATGATAGTTTACATAACAACGAGAGCGCTGGCATCCGGCTACGAGAAATGACGGACGAAATTGCCCGAGAAGCGATTAAACGGGGTCAATGTGTCCACCGAACGCGGGGAACAAAAAACACAGCCGGTCAAAAGGAACGTGAAAACACTGCTCGAAAGAAGAACACGATCACGAGTCAGATGACGAAATTTCCCAGCAAGTTCGCGAAGGTTTCTAATAATACGCGGCTGATCGATGAAGGCCGAAATAGAAGAGCGAGACAATTTGCGAACAGAACTTTCGGACTTTGGATAACGAATATTTTTCATTCTAACTTCAACAAATACGAAGTCTCATTCATTTTAATGAATTCATACAGCTATTACCAGAATAACGGTATGCGCCGCCATTATGGTCTTCCGACAAAAATGAATCGCTTTCGCTCACTTTCTGAGGTTTATAAGTTAGATTTAGAGTTTTGAAATTTGAAGATTCAATTTTTAGATGTAAGGAGTTAGAAGCAAGAATTTCCAGGTATAAAGATTTAGGATTAAATTTTTAAATATAGGACGTTAGAAATTTGAAATTTTTTAATATAGAAATTTTAAAGGTTCCAATTTTCAAATATAGAAATTTAGAAGGATAAAATTTTCTAATCTAGAAATTTAGAATGTTGAAATTTTCAAATATAGGAATTTAGAAGGTTCCAATTTTCAAATATAGGAATTTAGGAGGTTCAAATTTTCAAATATAAAAATTTAGAAATTCCAAATTGTCGAATATAAAAATTTAGAAATTCCAAATTGTCAAATATAAAAATGTAGAAATTCCAAGTTGTCAAATATAAAAATTTAGCAATTCCAAATTTTCAAATATACAAAAGAAGCTTCAAATTTTCAAATATTAATAGAAACATAGGTCGCTACATTTCAGATACAGAAATTTAAGTTTCCTTATTTTAAATATAGAAATTAAATTTACAAATTCCAAGTGTACTTTCGAATCTCAACATCTTCATAGAAATAAAAATTTTTCAGTAAGGTTTTCAATTTTCATGAAAAGTGAATATTTCCAAATTTTATTGAAGGAGATTTGTAGTATTAATTACACTCTTATAGTTTCATTAGAAACATGTTCTTATAAATATAATAATTTGAAAGATGCAAAAGAGTGAATATTTTGAGGTTAGATCTCTTAAAGGGTGACCGTACTGTAGTATTTCATCACTGTTCAAAAATATTTCATATAATTTTCTTGTCGATAACGACCAAAAATACTGTTAGAGACTTTTTTACGGTTTTAGAACAGTCTTTCGTCCCTGAACTTGATCGACATAATTCTCTGAACACTAATTTGGAAACCGGTCGTAACGACCGGTCTTAAACTTAATTTGAAACTAATTTAGAAGCAATTTAAATTTTCTGAGAAAAACTCGATGTGATTAAATAAAAAAAAATATCGACTAGATATGTAACTAACAATGTTGAGGATCCTTCGAGAGGGCTTTGAGTCTAACCTCAACTTATCTAATCTGTGACATAAGTCATTTTCAGAACATCGATACTGTTCAAACTTTGTATCAACAAAAAAGATATCAAAGATAATTTCACAAGATTTCGTGATTAAAATGGAGGATATAGATGACTAGGTTAATTCTACCAAATCAAAATTGACAAGTTCAAATGTTATTGCATTTGTTTAGTCTTATTTCAATTTCCATGGGTGTCCACATTACTACAAATATATTTATTCCACCAGTACTTACTCGACATAACAATGAATTTGGAAAAAGTAATCTCTGTTAACCTTAAGAATCTGAGTTCCATCCGGGTCTGAAAAGATTGAAGCTTTGAAGAAGCTTTGTATCCTTAAATTATGGAGAGTATAATACACATAATTGGTACAAATCCCAATTGCCATACACCGTCGTCATCAGAGCAATAACATCTTGGTTAGATCAAAATAACATGTTAAAATCGTGCAAACTATAAAATCGTTTTCCCTATACAAACTTAAAGATAACGCGATCGGAAGTCGAATTTTTGCAAAATGTACGTCAAAACACGGCTGTATCTCGACTCATCGATCAACGTTAGACGGTAAAAGTTTGATATCGAAACAATCGAGCGTGCCCGATCGACGTTCCCATTAAGCATGCGATATTCTTACCGAGCCAGCCACAGTGTCGCCAATATGGAGATCGCAAAACAAAGAGAGAAACAGAGTGTTGGTCTCTGATCGGAGGGGTAAGAAGCAGCACGATACTCCTCATCCTCCTCCACCTTTCCTCCATCTCGCAGTTACTCCCGTCAGCTTCCTACCGTCCGAGTAAACAAAGTCGTTCGACGAATCGAAATCGCGAGAGTGGCCGAGGCCAGCGAGAAAAGAAATGGCGCGTAGTACGGATGGCGTGGTTCGGGATCCGCCGATAAAAGAACGTGTTGTAGTATCAGGGATAAGAATAGACGCATTGGCTAGTGGACCGTTCGCGAACCAACGCGCGTTGCACAACTGACGTCTGTTACGCGGTTAGACAACCACTGACGTTGCCCTTGCACTTCTAACCAACCGTGGTTACCGAGTGCCCACGGGTAGCGATGGGATCCAAGTATATTGCCACGAACTTTCAATCTTGTCATATCAACGCACTGATGTGGTCTCTTGCAAGTACTTCAAAAAGGATAAGGTATAATCAAACTTGGACCAAGTACACTGAAGTCTCGATATATGGCCCTGAATCGGAACTCTCGTAGGACTTTGGAAAGTTGGCGATCGGGATATAAAAACGCGGTTAATGTGGTCAAATCTTTTGCAAGTGCAAGTACTTCCAACTTGGACCAAGTACAGTGGAATCTCGGTATATGGCTCTGAAACCTTTGGAACTCTCGTAGGACTTTGGAAAGTTGGCGAATATCGTGATATAAGAACGCGGTTGATGTGGTCAAATCTTAGCAAGTACAAGGATAAGTATAATCGAACTTGGACTAAGTACAGAATCTCGCTATAAGGCCCTGAAACCTTTGGAACTCCCGTGTTAGGACTTTGGAAAGTTGCTGAATATCTAGTCATATCGAAACACTGTACTTGCTGATGTGATCAAATCTTTTGCAAGTACTTCCAATCCAACTTGGACCAAGTACGATGGAATTTCAGTATATGGTCCTGGAACCTTTGGAACTCTCGTGGGAAAGTTGGCGAATATCGTGATATATAAACGCGATTGCTGATGTGGTCAAATCTTAGCAAGTTATAAGTACTTTCATAGTTTGGACCAAGTGAATCTCGCTATATGGCCTTGAACTTGCATATAATCTTTGGAAAGCTTAGAATCCTTTGGGAGTTTGCAGTTTGGGACTGCGGAGCTTTAACTTGAAATCTCCATGAGTCCGTATGAAAAGGAGTCATATACCGAGAGTTTAAAATCCTTGAAGTTCTATGAAGCGAAACTCGCGTTTTAGACTTGCGATGTCTGCGTATTGAACTTGATCCTATCTCTACTCACTGGCACTGGTGCATCGTGTTTCGATCGAATTGTACGCTACTATGGCGTATAACCCTGTCACTAGCTCGCGTCGACACGTTCACCGCTTTACAGCATCGCACTTCGATCCTGACCGCTTTACAAGGCCGCTCCTGTCTTTCTTTTTAATCACTTTCACAAACGGAGCGGGCTCGGTCGGTAAGATCGGGCGGACGTCGTACCAACACGCCACGGGAAGAATTACGCGCATAGTCACGAAAAAGCCAAGTTTCCGTGTACACGCACACGGACGCGTTCAAGTTGCCTGTGACAACGACCTTGATCTCGAATTCGCGTGTACTAGCTCTCTCTCGCACACTCTCACCCTGTCATTCTCTTTCTTGAAACGGAGTGGGCAGCTTCGAGTAGTTTTCCTTCGATGCAGTAATCACATAGTTAAAAGCGGAAAGCCCACGCACCACTGCACCCCGAACGGATCAGTCGTTCACGCAGCTTAGACAAGCATTCTGAACCCCTTCTGACAACTGTTCGTGAACTCTTTCCTTGACGAATCTCGTCGGTTTAAAGACACTCGTACGCTCTCGCTCGCTCCCCATTCACTCACTCGCTCAGGCTTCGTCACCCTCTCTTCCTCCTCGACAGGAACGAACAGGCAGAAGAGTCCGATGTTTTGTATCCTGACTGACAAATGCCGTTTGTCGTCACGTAATATTGGGCTAGGCGCGGGGCCACGGACGTATCGTTGACCCCTCACACGACAGAGAAACAGAAGCAGCACGCGAAAGGAGAACGACAGTGACAGAAAAAAGAAAGAGGAAGAAGTTGTATGAAGAAAAGGATCCACTCGCCTGAACAGTGTTGCGTTTGAGGAGCCGTGGTAGCAACTGCCCCCAGTAATAGTCGTCAGCTGATTTCGACTGGCTGGCTGGCTGGGCAGTCAAGCCGTTGCCGAGGGGCGAGAGCAGGGTATGCTCCGAGTGGCGGGGGAATCCCTGCTGGTGGGGAAGGCTTTTAAAGCAATACCAGGGCCGTCTCACGCGCGTACCACTTGGCACCCACTCTAGCATCGATCTTCCACGAACGTGTCCTGTTATCTCGTAATCTCAGAAATCGCGTAATCTACGGTTCGATATAAATAATCGTGACGTACCACGTGCCGGTCGTGAACTTTGTGTTTACTACACTCTGAAGCGTTCATTGATCGATGGATACAAAAATTTCTTAAAAGAAATCGCAAATACAGGAAAATCGATGCGGAACTGGGAATGCACGACTCTCCATATAAAATATGTAGTGCATTGATACTGTCGTTATTTATATGTCGAGATATTATCGTACAAACATTATCGAGATATTTCAGCGGAACGTGGATTACGGGGATCAAAGAGCGACGGTAAAAGTATTTTCGGTGATTTTTATTTTTACGTCGACCTTCGGGACGGCTGCTTTTAGCAACCATCGATGTAACAACGATATTTCGTCATTTAACGAGCGGCTCGCGTTTCTGAACAATCAACCAGACGAGGGGCCCGCTGATTCATCGATCCGATGGTGAATACCAAGTCGTGGGTGGGGGAACGCTCAGCTGGGCGAACAGCTGCTGGTCGCTGTTAATGCTAGGACACTTGGAAAACTTCCTTTTTACCTGGCGTCCATTAAATTTCCGTTACTTCGTGAAAAACCGTAACCATTCCTCGAAAGCGAATATTATCTGGCCAGAAGACAAAGCGTCCGTTCTTTGGAGTCAACCTGCTCGATCCATCTAGTTGCTATGCGTTTCCTCGAAGCGGTTTCATTACTTCGTGGCGACATCGTTGCTCGTAGTGGCAAGATGGCATCATATGTAGCAGTGTCTCTCAAAATACCAACTAACGCGTTGCTATGCATTGTCAAATGTAAACAGTCTTATTGTGTCTATAGTACTGAACTTATCGAATATAAATATTTGCAATCTGTAAGGTATGGAGGTTGAGGTAATGAAAGGTAATTAATCGAATAAAACTTGAATGTCATTTTTATTCGAAGATGAAATCGAACTCTGAACGTTATTAGTTTCGTCAAAAATTATTCGTTGCTTGTAAATATTTGAGAGGAAAATGAAAACCAGGGAAATATTCTCGAGAGACTCCATTTTGTGATAAATTGTTCGTTGAAAGAATATAAACAATAATGTGGTGGGAAATTTACAGTGAACAGGACGAGGTTGGAAGACCACTGTAATGTGGCATAGTGGCAGTCTAACCAGCAACTAGACGCCTGCGCGAGTCAGCCCTGTCAATACTGTTTGGGGGATCCCTCCATTTCCCTGTTGGATTGATACGAGTCAATGCACGGCAGTAACCAAGCTATTATGAGAAATTTTTTGTTCCCTACGACCCAGTATCGCGTACCCCACCTTTGCCATTAATTTTAAGTCATTGACTGCTCCTTTCGATAAAAACTATCAAGTATATTTCGCGTGTAAAGTGATAAATGACTATCGGCGAAATACGAAAACAATGGCACGATAAAAACATACTTGTTTCTTCCCTTTCTTTACTTCGGGTTGAGAATTATTGCAGAGCTACACGCGATGAATATATGAATGAGATAATATATTCGTTCACGATTGTGAATTCGAATTTACATGGAGTTGGGTTTTATTTTGTTGAGAACATGCCAAAAATTTCACGGTTGCCTGTTTCACAAGCGGAAGAAAATTCTTTGCCAATAGAAATAGTAGAAATAGATAAGACGCAGTGTAGGAATGCGTATCGTTAACGAGATCACCTATAACCTATCATTAACTAGTTGTTTATTTTTGTCAGTTTTATTTTCATTGAAATATCTACGTCGGTCTATATCGGTCGCTCTTTTGCAATTTCTTACCATGTGCATCGTATCAGCTGTGAGCGTATGTTTATCGGTACTAACTGCAAACACAGAAAATGCATTTTCATTTGGCATGTTTAGAGTATCTCACACTTGGCATATGTTGTCATTTCTAAGCACATCAATTACAGCTTAATATTCGTGATATAGAAACGGTATTAAAATAATTCGACAAGGACAAAAACGCAAAACTGTGTCTGATAAATTTCCCAACTTGCCGCATTTTCTGTGTGCCTGTACTGTTTCTGAAGTACAGATTTCTTTCTTAACAAAAATTTACTTGCACTCTTTTCCGAACGCGCGGGAACATGACACTTTTACAATGGCGCCTGAATTTCCTTTCGAACATCCGATTTAAATTTATAAATTCCTGGTTTGTTACAAAGAACAATCCACGATCTTTATATAAAAATTTCTAAAGAATACAGGTTAATGCTCCGTAATAATAAATTCAGTTGAAGGTCTGGGTTTACACCCCACCATTAAAAGCCTATTCATGCACTGTGTAGGACAGGTTTCCTGAAACCGGTTATCTGTGTTTCCGCTTTACCTTACAATTAATTTTGTTGTCATCGTTTGGATTTTCGATTATCGCTGATTATTGTAACGAGAAAGTTTGTTTAATAAAAATTGAAAAAAAATTTATTCTTTTTACAGAGTGTATTTTCAAATAAGTATAAAAAAAGAAAATATTTTATACTATTCTTTGCACCTTTTCTAATTTTCTCATGAAATTATTTACTTTCTGAGGATCTATCGCATTTTTCCATATACCATCAACTTTAAAATGTGATCCTACAATCACTGCATCTGATGATACATAATTTTCTATATTGTCTATTGTTACACCAGAACCAACAAGAATGGGTCCCTTGGCAATTTGTTTCACTTCTGTGTAATACCACATGTTTAAATACACAAATTATTAATAAATTAATGTAAAGTATGTACCTGCAAGCTCAGCTGCATTTGCTGGATCACCGGTAGCAGTTCCTGTCAGTATTATTCCATCGGCTAAGAAAAATTCTGCTGCCTTTACTGTTTCTGATAAGCTCACATCAGAAGTGATTGTATGCGAACTATACGAATATGGAAATGTAATCATTCTTAGATTAATAAAATAAAGAAATCAATTTAAAACACGAGTTTCTTTATTAAAGCATAATGAATCACCTATGCTTTTTTTTAACATCAACAAAAATAAGGACATTCTCTGCATCAATTTGCTTTCTGTATCTCAGTAAAGAGCCAGCACACGAGTCTGTAAAACCTTCATCTGCAATGTGAGAAAAAACAAATCCTTCTGCTCTTACAAACTGCAAATCAGCAGCTTTTGCTACAGCTAGTGCTTCTTTGTTACATCCTGCTAAAATCTATTTGCTTTCTTATAACAATTCGTGGAGTATTTACAGGATATTTCATTTTATAAATTCTTTGTGATTTACCTGTATACCACAGGGTATATTTTCAGGTAATGTTCTCTTAATTTCTGTACAAATTCTTGTCATAAATGCTGTGGTTTCTGGTGATATATCTTTGGGTCTTACGTATGGAATATCATGCATATTTTCCACCAAGATACCATCCTTGATAGACAATAAACTTGATAGTCACATAATCAACGATTCATATATTTTCTAATTATACTTACAACATTACAATGTTTATAAACCAATGCATCCTTTACAGCATTATCTAACAATTTCTTTGTATCACCATTGTATAAAGGTGATCCTGAAAAATACTACTTTAAAGAACACGTTCAGCAGAGCAAATAATCAATTATCGAACAGGCAAAAACATTTATCTTTAAAAACACATTTTGTTAAATAACATATTTTTCTGCATACTGTTAATTTATTGCAAAATACCCAATGTTTTTGGTAGACAATATTTATAACTGATATTTTCTTTTATATTAAGAACAAAGATAAAATGTTTATACAACAATTAAAAACAATGATAAACACAACAATCAACAAGTTTTATCAGGTACAGTTTTTTTCTCTGCATAATCATTTGATTTGAAATTTTGATTTTTCTTTTTGTAGTATTGTAGATAATAAGAAATTTGTACCAGGCAATGCACCAACATGTACCATTCCTATAACAGAACACTTTCCTTTCTTAAAAAATTTATGAAATTGCAACATTCTTTTTACTAGAACTAAACTTTAAATCACTACTCGTCAACAGACACAGTTTCATGTAGAAATATATGAGCAAAGTATACACGTATAAATTTCTGATAACTGCACTTTATTCCACAGAACACCGATTGGACAATCAGCTGTTTTATATCGACAAAACTGTTGCGTGCCTGTTGGACAATTGAGGTTAGAAACAGCAGCGCCGTAACAGCTGATTTTCAAAAATACACTTGTGTCAATTTAAAAATTCACAGATCTATCATTCATTGTTATTTACACGTGTAAAAATGAAGTATACTAACAATACAATTAAAAATTAAGATCTTTATAACCTCCATGCGTGAATATGTTGTAATTTTTATTTAATTGTTACAGTTTGATATAAATGTTCTTTGATTTTATAATAACTTTGACTTTGCCATGGTTTCGTTACATAATGTATGCATCAAAATTATTTTTGTAACTTTTACGCAGGTAGTAAATTTTGTTCAATTAGTGTACACTTGTACGATATTAAGAATTATTTTGTTTCGACATAGATGTATTAATAAAAATCAAAGATTATTTCATACTTTTTGCAGCTAAAAGAAAAGAAAACGTTTCATTTACCGGTAAAAGTTCGGACGAGATCTTCGCAGAAAGGTGTTGGAGCACCATCTTGAAGCGCAGTCTTAAAACACCATTTTGATTTCAGTGAACGCACGCACTGTAACTTACAAGCTATATTTTACCACTTTTTTCTTTATAACTTATCCTGCGAAATGTACTATCAAGTAAATAAATGCTTAACTACATTATTACAATTATATTTAACAAGAAATTATAATGTTTATCTTTTGTGAAATAAAGTTAGAATAGATTCCAAAATGGCTGCAGTGTATTCTTTACAATAAATCCAATCAGTCTTTAATTATGTATAATATGAAGTAAAATAGATTTAAAAATAGTTCAGTGTTACTTTTAATTAATTCTAACACAAATGTTTAACTGTTTGCTTCTGATTTCGATCAATAATAATTGCACTTGATTGCTTTCATGGCGCTAGCTGCTTTCATTATGGCGGTAAAATTTAAAAGTTCAAATTTCTTTTATCTCTCGTAACACTATATACCTTGTTAGGGAACATAGAATATTTGTCTCTACATTGATGACAAAAGTATTAAATTATTTTACGTATTGAATGTAATTAAAAGTTATAAACGAAAAGTAAATAAATAATTAAATAAATTTAATCTTGCTATATAATATTCAAGTTCTTCAAGATCTATAGCTTTGGGGAGGTATAATATAACAAATTAAATTAAATATAATATAAAAATATACATAAATATATTAAATATAATACAATAATAGATTTGCATCAACTAAAAAATATCAAAATATAGAACACAGACTATTTTAAATCATAAAGCGATTAAAATCTAGTGAGGTATTTGTCCAGCCGAATTTTCCACTCGTCTAATTCCATTTCCAATTTCCAACAATGTCCCATGCGACGTCATCTTTACACGATGTTGAACGCAAATATCTTCTATTCAATTTTTCATCTCTAATTCCGTTTGAATCTCGTCCATTTTTGCACGACGCTGCGTACATTCCGATCCAATATTTTTCCACCTGTTAAATCCTGGGACCACTTCAAAAGGGTTGTGTATCCTGGATCTACAGACACTCATTTTGACATGCGTTCCGCATCCCCTGTGTGTTCCCAAGCGGCACGCGCCCGTTTCTTCCGTCAGTATCGCTCAGTCCTTCAGACGAGAGTGTTCCGTGTAGTACCGCGGTCTGTATACTCGTTCTCATTCCTCGACAGATTCGGCAATTTTCATCGTAAAGTTAGTGCTTCAGATTACCTCTACCCAAAGTGCCCCATTCATGGATCCCAATGCAGTTCAGTTGCAGACATCTTCGACCACATCCTCATTCCTCTCTAAACTTAGCAGTTTTGATTAAAAAGTTAGTGATTAAAGTTAGATCTAAGCGATGGACTTCAAGATCCATATTGATCCGTGGGCATTAAGGTTTGAGCACTGAGTCCTTGAGTTTGAAGGGTGCTTGAAGTTAGGTCTGACGTGCTCAACACATCTGGATCTCGAGGAGGATTCATATCAGCTAAACTTGCTTCGACCTGTTGGATACTTTGTTGATCAGCTGCGATGCTTGCTGAAAGTTGTACTCGGTGTCAATCAACAAGTAGCTCCTGGTGTATATAGGAAGCATCATAGCTTGAAATAGTGCGGGGCTCAGGTTCGTCGAAGTGCCGTGAAGAGGTGAGCCGAGTGGCAGGAACGTAATTACTCTTCTTCCGGGCGAACGTTCACCGGTCCTATTCCGGTCGGGTGTGAGTGACAAGGATCTCTGGCAATCGTTGGATAATCGATCGTTTCGCGGTTATGTAATCGAAATCGAGGTGACCTTGAAGGTCGCGAACTACCTGTCGCTTCGAATGGATCTGATCCAGACCAGAACAAAATATGATGACCTAACGCTAAGGATATCCACGGACAATTGTGACCTAAACATGATACGTCGTATTGGGTTGCATTAATTGAACAACGAAAGGTGCTGGCTTTTCTAGCATTGAGTCTCCAATCGCAGATCGGTATCGATACCATAAACGATCATATTACAGGACAATAGCGTTGCTTCCGTTAAGATAGTGCTGTAACAGGATACACTATCGCGGGGAGATTCTATTACCGAGAGAATCTAAGGAGTTCGGGATGTGGGAAGAAAGAAAGCAAAGGTCACCGGGAAAATGTAAGGTTGATGGCGAGAAAACATGAGTATCGCGCGATAATTTCACGGGGAGATGTAATTTGAACCGGGAGTGTCGTGATAAAAACACCATAACTCGGAGACTGGGGGATCCTGGTGTCCTAGACGCTGGGAACAGCAAACTTTACACCCTGGCAGTGACGTCGATGCACATTTGCGCGCGAATATTCGCGTGGGCATGGGACTTCTTTGTCGGTAGCAGTGCTTATCCGATGCAGCATGTGAGTAGTCGCTTACTCATTTATTTATTAACGTTGTTCATTCATTTCTGCTCACTAAGTAAGCCATTATTTATACCTATGCATATGATACAATCTATGTCGTTATTGATTGTATCTATGTTGTTATTTATAGTGCTACTTATACTATTACTCAGTTACTTATATTTTAATCGATATGACTCATCTCTTACATTTCTACTCAGATTGTCACTTCTTCCATTAGTCACATTTCTACTCAGTTTATCACTCACTCTAGTAATCATACCATTATTTATATTGTCGTTCACTCTGTTACTCCTATTTCTACTCAATTTGTTATTCATCCGGTTACTCGCAGTTCTACTCAGTTTGTTACTCATTTTATTACTCGTATTTTTACTCAGTTTGTTATTCATTCGATTACTCGTATATCTACTCAGTTTGTTACTCACTCGATTACTCATATTCCTACTCAGTTTGTTACTCACTATATTACTCGTATTTCTACTCGGTTTGTTACTCATTCGATTACTCCTATTCCTACTCAGTTTGTTACTCATTATATTACTCGTATTTCCACTCAGCTTATAATTCACTCGATTACTCGTATTCCTACTCAATTTGTTACTCATTCGGTTACTCGCACTTCTACTCAGCTTGTTACTCACTCATTGTTACTCGTATTTCTACTCAATTTGTTACTCATTCGATTACTCACTCATTGTTACTCGCATTTCTACTCAATTTGTTATTCATTCGGTTACTCGTATTTTTATTCACTCTCTTACTCATTCGGTTACTCGTACTTCTCAGTTTGTCACTCACAATGATACTCATATATCTACCCAGATCGTAACTCATGTATCTATTACATTACTACTCATTTTCTCGGAGATATTCCTAATTATACTATTCATTTTATTGCTAACGCCACTAGTCTCATTTATCATATTACCCTTTTCACTTCTCGAACTAGGTAATCACATATATAGAATCGCAACTGTTAATTCGTTTATGAATTTCACGTTCGTCATCGTTACGTAGGAAACTCCCATTTACTATATCGGAAATAACTGCAGCTTGCAACAATCTGTTGCTCGAGAGAAATAGCGGGGTTTGGGGATGGGGAGAGTGAGAATGATGGGTTGGAAAGTTGGAATCGAACGTAATCCGGTTTACTTCAATTCACGGAGCTAATTTTTCAAACGGCAGCCAACTGCACTGTTCAAAAATTATAACAAGACCATAAACGATCGATCGGACGTTTCGAAACGCTGGCATTTCCGGTTTGTTAACGAGCAACATCGAGCACTATGTAGTTTTTTTTTTCCATAAAGGAAAAATTAATTGCCATGAAAACAGGTACCTCTTTTATAATATTTTCCCTTTGCGCAAGGAAACTTGATGCTTGTTAATCATATAATTAAAAGATACGGTAAAATCATTTGTATTTCTACTCCTTTTTTTCAAATGTTAATTGGCCAGTTTATTCTCGAGCTACCTTTGAAATTCGAGGACTTATTGACCATTTATTTACATTTCTGATCAAAAGTATTAAATAAATATTAAATATTGAAATATAAATAACGACCCAATAAAGCACCCGTTTATTTATTCATATCATTCGGATATGTAATCAAGTTCTCTCCGTGTTATTATAGGCCATGGGTCTTCCACCATGGATATTCCATGGTTTTTTTGCACTGTTGTCGATCTAATAATAAAACTGAAATTGTTGCCTATCGATATTGATTCACTCTACATACTTTGCTTAAAACGCGTATTATCGTCGAGGAATTATTATCATCGCTAGAAAAAGGATATATGAATCTAGGGATATATGATACTAAAAATATAGTTCTGGGGATATAGGGATGTAGATGTCGATGCAGGTATAGGAATTCATATATCCATAAATATATCTGTTTCTCCTCATATATTACTAATTCCCTATATTTCTAAATCTGAATACATCTGCACATCCCTAGATATCAATATACCTACACCACTATTTGTCTACATAACAAATTCACACGCTCGCTCTTGTTCCACTTTAATAACAGCATTATTTAGCTTTTAACATTCACTCGCAATGCTTTCATTTCCAAGAGAAAATCCCCGTATTATTCATAATTAACGCAATCATATAAAATTATTCTCACAATGAATCACTCGAAGATTGTTCTTTCAGGAAGCCGCTTTTAATTTCAAATTTCGCCATCCAGTTATTCCGTCCACAGAATATCTAAATATTTTATTCATAATACTTCAGAACAATTTACAAATTTCAGTCACATCCGAACAATTGCTCTACGGATTTACTCGAAATAGGTGAAATCATTCATTCCGTTTAATCAAGGGAATTCCGGCTACTGTATTGATAATTTCGTACCCTTCAGGAGGCAATCGGCGACGAAAGAACAGCAGGGTTCTATAACAGCCTTATATTTCCATCCTCGTAAAATTGCACCTTAAGTAACGAGGGTTCTTAATCAAGATTTTATTTCCAGCAGGAAGCATTGCTTTAATTCGTTTCCTTTCTCAATGTAAAGTCTTTTCCTTTTCTTTCGTGTTACGCTTGATCGCGGTTAAAAGCGATATTTATGGGGCACCATTCAACCGGACAGTACGCCCTCTGAGAAATCGCTGAATTACCATCGGGAAATGGTTTCCATAATCCTCCATTATCAACGATTCGATTGTTGTTTGTTGCCCAAATCGTCGACGGAGCCTTTTGGAAGTGGTAACTTCAGCTCTTGCATTATTAAGTGTTTCTTAAATTATTTGACACCCACACCGCGCTGGGTCTCCCAACTTTCCATTCTTCTCGGACGAAACTCGAGACTTTGTTAAAACTTCACCAGCTCCTGACAATATTCGCCTAAATTATGTACAAGGATCCCAGAATTTGTTTTGTTTCGGTATTTCCCCCATTTTCTTGCGAAACTTTGAAGCTCCTCCGTATATGAGAGATTTGCGAGGTTTGTTTGTAAAATCTTTCTAGAAATTTAATTTTGTAGCTGTTATATGCTGGACTTTTACTATATTGCCGATTAAGAGTACGTACGTACTCTGGTGGCGATATACTGAGGGTTAAATGGCCGTGTGGATGCAGTGTGTTGGGAATTTGACTACTTGTATATTTCAAGTCTTATATATCACTCATTGTATATTTCATGTTTAATATACTCCAGAGATTGTATATTCTACATACAGTACATATCTCGTGTATCGTGTACTTATGTGGTACATTCTACTGTAACTCCACATGTTGCATACCCCATGTGTTACATATTGTTACATACCACATATGCTATATATCACATACACTATATTTTGCATATGATACATGTGATATATATTATGTATCATATACAATATATGTGTGTATGTCAGATGTACAATATTATACATATATCATATACATGTTATGCATATAAGTATGTTATATGTCATATGTGTAACATCCACTTATAAGTAACATACATATGTATAAGTAATGTGATATGTAATATATGTGTTATATACAGTAAATAGTGCATGTGAAATATAACATATGATACATAAACAATATACTATACGTATAGTGCATCTGGTGTACACATGTGGATTAACACACGTACATGTATCACATACATCTCATACCTTGTACCCCATCAAGTTCAATTTGCATTTCCAGTCCCGAGAATCTTTCATTCCCATTATGCCACGGCAATATAGCGAGAACCAATAATATTTCTATTTATACATCGTGGTCGCTCCTCCCAGATTGACTCATGAGTGTATTCAAAATGTCGGTCCTATGAATCGATGGGCCATCGTGTTTCCTTCTAAGTTTACGTGAAAGGGAAGCTGGCCGAGTAATCAGATTGCCAACTAATGGCTAACGTCGGATGAAAATAATTGCTCTATCGCATCGCTGATATACGCTCTCGACAAACGCATCAGCTTCGTTACACGTGTAGAACGTCTCTACTATACAGGTAACTGTCGCAAACGCTAACCTCAACTCGACACATCTCAACTACTAACGCGCTAACTTTCTTCATCTAGCTGATGGATTATAATCCACGAAAAGGAATTGACTTGAATTTACAATATTGAATTTACTCAGCTAGTTCCAGACTTCAAGTGTTCCACAACTGGTCCTGTTGCAACTTCGAATTCGTTGAAAATTTTATTTAGGTGTCTAAAGTCCAGCTTCTGAGATTAATTCTAAGCAAAAATAATCCTAAATACTTTGATAATTACGAAAGTAGGTTAGACATAACCTCAATTTTTGCTGTCAGTCCACTAACTTTCATTCTCATTTTGATTCCCAAGTTAAAGTTAGGTAGCATTAGACATAACCTCAATTTTTGCTATCAGACGCGTCCACTTTCACTCTCATTTTGATTCCCAAATTAAAGATCGATCTCAGCACGAAATTCTTAAGGATTCCATTCGTGTTTGCGAAGTTTGGTCATTTATTTCTTCTGGCACGCGTTAAGGAGGCAAGGTCCTAAATTGTTTGAAGTTCTCCGCACGAGGGGGCCAGTAACGGAGAATGGCTTCCGTTTTTTACGAATCGATGCCACATTTCCATGGTCCGTCGAGGTCTATAGGGCAAGTTGGAGTCGTAAAATCGAAAGTGAAAATACAGTGACGTCGCTACCCTATCTGGGGAAGAAATCTCATTTCCTGCTATCGTTATCAGACCTTCGTTTATTTGTTTTCACTGTTTTCGGCCTGGGGAAACTGGACGGCCTTCGAATAGTAGGGTCTTGATTACTTCCTCGGTAATTCTCCGTGATTTCTCCCTATTTATCGATGGATCTGTCAGATTTACGACGGCTGGGAATTCCCTGGAATTCTAGTTATTCTCTTGTCCAATTCTATGAATCTTAGGTTGAGATTACTGCCAAATTTTGATCACTCGACGTATTCTTTGGAATTCCTCCATTTTCGTGTTTATTAATTACAATTCATTGAAATTGTTCAATGGTGAAATAAAATTCCGTAAATTCTTCAATTTATTATTTATTAGAATTTGTTCCATTTTTGTTCTGAAAGGGGATGGTAATTTCTGATCCGTAAAATTCCGCATAATCATAATTATCTGTTATTTATGAATCTGAAGATTTTTTCATTAAAATCGAAATTCCGAGAATTCACAGTATCCGACACGGAATTCACACCGTACAGTTTTAGCCATTTTCCGTCGAAAACAGAACTCTTCATGGAAACGTGCAAAATTGCAGATTATTCTATCATATCGGATAGAATTCCAATTTTCAATCAACGGAATGCACGAAATTCCAACGTTCCGGTGACCAATTGTGCCTGAACGGGGAAGCGTCGTAATACGAATCTGTCGGTGACACGTCGACGAGCAAAGGTAACGGGTCAAGGGCGGGAGTCAAGTTCGAAAGCGATTCAATTAGCAGCCATTACGGTTAATGATCAAGAAATAAAGGCTACTGGAATCCTGACGGGTGGCCCTTTGTACACTCGAATTCTACGATCCTTTGTGTCACTCGAGACTTGTATTCGTTCGAAATAATTTAGCTCGAACTATTTGGAGAGTAACAATTACAATAAGCCCTTCAACTTCTGTACGATTTCTAATCCATTATTTGATAATTTCTAAACAATGATGTTACAATTCTCCCTCTGCTTCTCATATTAATTTGTCTCACGAAATTTTGTTCAAATATACTATGTGTTCAAATGTGCCTTTATATATCTATAGAATATATAATTATTTTCTTCTCTTAAATATTTTTCATGAATTATTGTTAATATTTGTTCAACTTATACCAGCAATCAATTCCATTCAATAACAGCAGAAATGAGATTTTACAATTTTTGACGAGTTCGATCCCAGCGCAACAGCTGTTGTATTCGCCACCGTGTTAAAATGTGTATTATTACCCACCCGGGTCCGAAGGCGCCAACCATCTGTGTTTTTTGAAGAAAATCGTCGAAGAAACCTTACGTGGAACACAACGCTCTGCGTAGATTCAATCAAGGGTCATTCATGAAGGTTAACAGTAATTTACAATGATTACTGGATAGTTCGATCAGAGAAGAGTTCCATCAAACAAACAGCTTAACGATCCTATGCAGCAAACATTATTTGCTCTGCTTCGGATCCACGTGAAGCTTCCCAAGTTGCGGTTCCTTTGTATTGGCTGCAATATCAATACGTCCTGGTCGTTACAAAATTATCCATGACATTTCCAAAAGGTACGTCCGCAATAATTGGATGGTCACTTTGTCAAACGATTTTTGCGTTGATGAAGTAGACGGAATTTTATTTATGGTCGAAATCAAATTTTCCTTCGTTTATCGTCGGAATCAAATTTTCTTTAGAGACACGGTATACATTACTCCCTTTTGACAATCTAATGTGTTAATGGTCCGAAAGAGGAAATCGTTTGTAAAAATCGTTCTCTTAGTTGAGGCAAATAAGTTTTGAGTTTTCTCATTTCAAGGTCTCAGCAAGGTTACTCATTTCTTCGAAATGTAACCACATTTTTTCCTCCGTCGCGTGTAATCGATCCGTTGACCCCTATTTTTACCAGATTGCGTTGTTCTTTCATCCCCGGCGAGTGGTTGACTGCGATAAAACGATCTGTATTCATAGACACCTTTCCAGGCAAATTCACAGAATGTCCGATTCCTGATACCGTTGCCCACGTTATTCTACGTCGACGAGGATGTAGAATATAATTCGCTATTAATTTAATTAACTTGCAACACTAATATCAACCCACGAGTTGGCGCGTGCAGAGGTCAACCCGAAAAGAAGCCAGAAGGAGAGTAGGTTTTGGAGAGTGGGTTTCTCCAGGGAAACCCTGGGGAATGTTACAAAGTTGGGTTAAATTTCTCTAGGCAAGATGATATACAAGGAGAGTTACTAGTATCAGTAGATCAAATTTCAGGATTCCTTTTAATATCTACATTCCCTGGGAACTATACCTAGATATGGTTATAGATATCTACGATACCTAGAGTTCCCATGGTCCTTAGAGTCTTCACAGTTGCAGACCCCTAGATTCCCTAGATATCCACAGTTTCAGTCTCCAGTGCCAAGTTCGCTAGGACCTCCACAGTCCACAGTCCCTTGGGTTGGCTCCTAACCTCAAAACAGTAATGGATCATTCTCAGAGTCGCCAATCTTGACGGATATATTTAAATTTCTACTCGTAAATTAATTTTGAAGTTCAAGAGTTTTTACTTTTATAGATTAACAATCAAGCTCACAAACTAACAATTCAAGCTCACAAATTTTCAAAATTTGGAACCCTCAAATGTAAAAATTCAGAAATTTTTATTTTACTTTGCAAGTTAAGGAATGTGTTAAATTATTAAATTTGTAGTATGGAGCCTCTTTCTATATTGGCATAATCAGCGTTCAGTGTGTGCACGTGTGTGCGTACGCCACTGACTGTCAAGATATGTGGTTGCTTTAATTCCAATTCGTTGTTGCTTCAACAGAGATTTAATTAGCTCCCAGCGTTAATGAAACTCGTGGTTTATCACCTCCAACGATCTGTTATCACGGTTTGGTTGGCACACCTTTGCTTTGAGGCTGTTCAGTATTCATCGCCCATTTATTCCTTCTGCTATATTGACGACAGTTGTTTGTCAAAGGCCTGCTAACACCTCTGTTTTAAAGCACAGATTAATTTCAAAGTGTTTAGCAACGATCTTAATTTATTAATTAAATTTTTCATATTTATAGTCACGCATTTGGTAAAATCTATGAAAATATTTTCCGTTTGTGTGTCGATATACTATTAATTACTTTTAGAAATTGAAAGTAGATAATACCAACGATTTTCACAGATCAGGAGTTCTAAAAATAATATTTAATAACCGAGTCGTTTTTAATACTGCAAATATTAAAACGAACGTTTCGTTTTATATAAAAAGTGATGAAACGTGTGTACATAAATGTTGTACATAGTGTACATAAATACTGGCATCGATGTTCGACATGGTTTAAAAAATATACGAGCAAAACGCGATGAATGTTTATATTATGAAACTGGAAATATAGATTACTTCACAAGTTAAAAATCGGAAATATTTATATTGCATCATTTTCCGTTTTCAGTTTAGCACCTGCTTCTACAATTTTTAGGTCATAACACTCAGATATCGTAACATTTTCTAGTTATGAGGTTAAAATAATCATTTCTATTAGAATAACTATTTCTACAATTGATTTTAATTATTACCATTTCATGATAAAAGATTTATAACATTGAACAGCACAAATTGAAACTTATTTTTAGATTCTGAAGATTGCAAGCGAATAACTCGAGAAAAACTTGAAATCGATTTTCACATAACGTTTCCAACATTTCACCCGATTTTCCGTGAAAATTGAACGTATTTTCCGTTGCCCATGAATTTATGCAACAGACTCTTAGCAAGCCGGCAACTTTTTCAACCGTAAAACACGAATTATATCGAAACATCCAGATAAAATATAGATCCCAGTTCGAATAAAGCTCGTACAAAAAATATATCACAGGCTTTCATCTTGAATCAGGAAACACTTTCCTTCATAAACTTTAACTTCCGTTCGTTTCTGCTTTCGTGGACTCAGCTAGGTCTTCATTGTGAAGCTTCTCCTTTGTTTTCAGACACACTTATCCCATTTAGCCTTAATTAAGTTCATGCAGGTTATTACATCCGTAACTTTCTTGTAAATTTCTGTTCAATTTCCTGAAACAGCCTGCTCTCGCTAGTCTAGTTACTTAAAAACGCTTTCAAAACATTTTATAACAGTATTTTTAATAAGTCGTGACGTAAGGACAGTTTGTTTACAAATTCCTATAACAACATTGCTCGGTTGGAGAATGCTTTTGTAGCAAATGGTCTTTCATAGTATCAGATAACAAAATCACTCAATTCCTGCGGGAGGAAGTCAGCCTTATACGCATTTCGATGATAATACTTGCGTAGCTTGTGATACTGTATCGATTTTTGGACAATGGCTCAGCGTTTATCACTGATGAATCTTCATCTTTTTTATGGCTCATATATTCTAAGGAATTATATCCTTGTATAATCTCGCATTGTATAGCTATGAGGTATAGCTAAGTGCAGATAAATCGCTACGTGTTATATTGCAAGGTGTCGCATCTTTATATGCCATAGTACCATGCGTTCATCACGTGGTAGTTTACCTCGCATTGTTCCACAATGTGTGAGGTTATGCATTATATCACCACGCATTAGGTTATCACACGCTGAATTACCATGTATTGTGTCACTACGCACGGTAACACCACGCATTGCGTCACTACGGCACCCTACTACCATGCATTGTACTACAATACCACCTGTTGTCATGCACCATGCGTTTAATTACCGCGCATTGTGCTACTACGCATCGTACTACCACGCATTGTGTCATTATGTGTTGTACTACCACGCATTGTGTCGGTACGTGTCGTATTACCACGCATTGTATTACTGTGCAGCATATTAACACGCATTGTGTCACTACGCGTCATGTTACCACGCGCCGTAATACCACGCGTTGAGTTACAACGTATAGTGTCGCCATGCGCAGCACTACTGCGCATTGTACTACCACGCGTTGTGTAGCCACGCCCCCTACTATCACGCGTTGAGTTACAACGTATAGTGTCGCCATGCGCAGCACTACTGCGCATTGTACTACCACGCGTTGTGTAGCCACGCCCCCTACTATCACGCGTTGAATTACAACGCATAGTGTCGCCATGCGCAGTGCTACTACGCATTGTCACGCTTCCTATCACGTTTCGAATTACCACGCGCCGTACCACGCGTTGAATCACTATACTCTGCATCGTTATACACCATAACACCAGTAGTCACCTCGTTACACCTAGTATTATACAACCACGCGTTAAATTGCTACATGTACAATCACCAGGCGTTATACCGTTCCGCTTTGTACTCCCACAACTCCCCTGCAGTAAAGGATAACCGTACGATACATACGCCCACACCCGCCAGTTAACCAATATTTTTAATTTACGATACGTGTTGAAAAATTAACAGCGGGCTTTGTCCGACGTGCACACGACGTACGAGACACGTGTTTTACACGGTCCACCGCTGAATGTAAGTAGAAAATATCATTGTCGGCTTTCGCGTTGCACTCGTTTGTTAGTAAAAACAAATATTTGTCCTGGATACGATGCAACCCTATTATTCCACGAGTCTCCAACGTTAATTGCGTATCGATCGATCCTGCCCTCTGTGTTTTCCTCCTTTGATACACGGGGTCCATCCGATCCGTTCTTAATGGATTTCAACGGCGACGCGTTCTGATCTCGACGCGTTGATATTTGTTCGATTAATTGTCGAGGAACGTGACTTCCAGCCACGTAGAACGTCTTTGGCGAGCTTACGCTCGAAGGGACGGAGTAGCCTTGAGCTGCTGGAGAATTACTGGAGCTTCCGGATCGTTGTACCGCGTTTAAGGCGCGGATTTCATTCCAGGGAAACTGTATTTAAAATACTTTGCTTGACCTTGAGGACTCTTATAGAAGTCGCCCAAGAAATAATTCAAGATCACTTAGTTAATGGGTGCTAGGTCCCCGCTCATGTACCCTGCAAACTAATTTAGAAAATTGAAGACTTTAATGAATTTCCTTCCAGTCTGTAGGTGTCGGTGACATATATCACAGGATTTTAACATAGCCCGAACTTTAGAAGAATTACGCTCATTAAGTTAGGCCTAACTTAAGCCCTACACATAGCACTTTTTAAGTATCTGACAGTTCTGAATTTTTTAGTATCTAAATTTTCTGATGGTTAGTATGTACTATGTGATTATAGCCTAAGTATGGGACCTTATAGAGTAAACCAATTTAGCTATATTTAACATAGGACTCAAATAGCTACTCGCTAATGCAGCAAGTTTGGAGTATGTAACCAATTCTCTCGGGGTTTGTACAGCTTATACTACATAATTATGCCCTCGCTACTTTATTACACCACGGCTATGCAAATTTGGCCACAGGCCTCTCAGGTCCATGAGCACCTCCGCCATCTCCGACAGCAAGTATTTACAGAATTTTCCCGACATTTACAAGGAGTTAGAAATACTCCGTCCAATTAAAATGAAAGAAATGAAACGAGCTGAAAGGATCCTTGTTTCAACTGAATGATCGGCTTCCATTTCATCCTCAACATCTTTATCCTGATTTCTTCCTATTCTCTAAAGTCCTATTGTCCGTTCCGCTAATAAACGGACACTTGTCAGGACTATTCAAGGCTTGTTAGGCGAAAATTGGACGGGGAAGTTTAATTAGACAGGAGGTATTTTGGTGTGCCAGTGCACCACGTGTCTTCGCAAGGATATTCAAGGATACAGCAGTAGTAGGAATAAATTAACGAGGGACAAGTGTACAGGCTTCCCTCACGTTTCCGGATAATTTATTCGACGCTCGAGGCTGTTTGTCGCCGTTGAATCTCTCCGGGGTGCGATTCCAATGCGCATCAACCGGGGATATGACAAAAAACAGAAAGTGCTGATTTGACTTTGTCCGACCGGCTTTCCTCACCTTTTTCGTACAAAATACGGAAACATAAGCTCTTAGGGTGAAAAGAGTAGCAAGGTCTTAAAATGAGTTTTACAAATACAGAAATAATTCACAACCTCAAAGTTTGCGATATTCAACCTAACCTCTTAAAGTGGAAAGAGTAGCAGTATCATTAAAAAGAGTCTCACAAATGAAGAAATAATTCAGAATCTCAAAGTTTCGGATATCTAACATAACCTCTTAAAGTTAAAAGAGTAGCAAGATCATTAAAAAGAGTCTCATAAACACAAAAATAATTCATAACCTCAAAATTCCGGATATCCAACCTAACATAACCTCTTAGCAAGATTATTAAAAACAGTCTCACAAATACAGAAATAATTTATAACCTTCTGGATATCCAACCTAACATAACCTCTTAGCAAGATCATTAAAAACAGTCTCACAAATGCAGAAATAACCTCAAACTTCCGGACATCCATCCTCAAAGTTACAGAAGGATTCTAACCTTAAAATTGAACCGAAATTGTCTATGTCCTGATGTCTATTCATGGATAGAATCGTGTTTTATTTAAAAGTCAAGTCATATTAGCGAAACGCACAGCAATTTTTAGGAAGATCATTGCGTTGGAAGAAAAACCACGTGGTTTTATCAAAAGCTTCCTTACGAAAGTGTAGTTCAGCGAAAATTTGCATTTAGATGAGCCTGAAATTTGGCGTGTGTTGAAGATTTCAGGACGTGACGTGTCTAAAGTCACACGGCTGCATTCGATCATACGCACCCTTCGAGTTATCAAGCATCTCCGGTGAATGGGTGTGTATAAAAGGACAGGATACACGGTATCGTTGTGCCAATAGAGAAATGAACTGTCAGATAAGAGGACGAGGGACGATTATAGAGACAGATAAGCCGAATGGCTACAGTACACGGAGCTTTTTATTTTACAGTCCCCCGTACACGCTCCTTTCGGTTCGCGAAAATAAAACTGTAACTGAAGGATGTACCATGGAGAAATTATAGACACTGGCTTCGAACTTTGTAATCAGTTCATCGGGTAGAAGGGCTCATAGGAAGGTTCTAAATCTGAATACATAATTTATGACAGCGTAGGACCTCATTATATTGCGG
Source organism: Megachile lagopoda (assembly GCA_036983795.1). Classification (NCBI taxonomy): domain Eukaryota; kingdom Metazoa; phylum Arthropoda; class Insecta; order Hymenoptera; family Megachilidae; genus Megachile; species Megachile lagopoda. Next base: position 5,602,109 of record CM072793.1, read on the forward strand.
GGGTGAAGCTTTAGGGGCTGGAAATTGCTGATGACGATATATTGGTATTGAGGGGAAGTTTAGGTATGTGGGGATTTTGGAATTTCGGAATTTAGGGTCTGTTAAGGATGTGAGAAAATGAGTGCAGGAATTTATGTGGAAGTTATAGGATAGGGGAATTTGGGGATGTAGGTGATGATATAGGAACTTGGGGACATAGGATTTTAGGGTAATAGAAATTTGGAAATATAGGCATTTGGGGAGATAGGAAATTGGGGAATTAGGAATTTGGGGACATAGGATTTTGGGGAAATAGAAATTTGGAAATATAGGAATTCGGGGAGATAGGAATTTGGGGAAATAGGACTTTGGGGAATTGGGAATTTGGGGACATAGGATTTTGGAAATATAGGAATTTGAGAACATAGGAATTCGGGGAAATAGAAGATCGAGGACATAGGAATTTGGGGACATAGGAAGTTGGGGATATGTAAATTAAGGTGTATAGGACGTTGGGAAATTGGAATTTAGGTTATAGAAATTCGAGGAGATAGAAATTCCGGGTTGTGAAAGTTTGGACATACAGGAATTTGCAGATATGAGATTTTGATGACATGGAGAACTAGTGAATGAGGATTTTGCGAGTTAGGAATTTGGGGACGTGGGAATTTGTCGATATAGAAATTTCAGGAACATGAAAACTTGTAAATTTTGGAATTTGAACAATTGAGAATTTAACAATTTGCCAACTTGAGAATTTAGCAATTTCCAAGCTTGAAAATTTAACAATTTGAAATCTTGAGAATTTAACAATTTGCAAACTTGAAAAACAATTCTCAAACTTGAGAATATATAGCGATTTAAAAACTTGAGAATGTAACAATTGGAAGCTTGCGAACACACAATCTTGATAAGGTATCGGAACGATGATAAATTGAATAAAGACAGTTTTTCATCTGTGTGATAGAAGCAGTTTAAGGAGCAGCGTGTCTCGGTGGCTGAATTATTCATCCGTTTGACTTGCAAAAATCGGTTTTGCCAACGGACGAAGCTAATCCAATTTGTTGGGGTTGAGGTGTTGAATGATTTAACTGCGGGGGCAAACTAATTTCCTATCCCTGAGGAATAGAATAATTCAGACGTTAAATCGTATCTTCAGAGTCCTGATGGTGAATTGATTTAACTGGTCAAATAGGATGATTCCAAAATCATGAACATTAATAAAGTACCCTCTTCAAGTATAACTTCTATCAAATATTATTATATACATTCTTTTTACATTCATCAAGAGTAGTCACATGTGAACATTACTATTCTTGAAAATTATTAACTTTTTTAATTAATAGTGATTGGGGTACAGTAAATAAAATATGAGCACATAAGTGAACTACGTTGTTTCTGTTACTTTAACCCCTTGCACTATTTTGACGAGTCTCGTGACGCACTTGTACTTCAACTGTGATCAATTTTACTCGAATTCTGAATACACTTCGATTTGGAGTCCAATTATAATTTCTATAGTCAACGACTATTTATTTGACGCACTCGTGACGCATTCCTGACGCATTCCTGACGCACTCATGACGCACTCGCGACGCATTTCTGACGTGCTCGTGACGCACTCGTGATGTATTTGTGACGAATTTGTGACGTACTCCTGACACACTCGTGACGCACTCCTGATACATTCGTGACGCACTCGTACGTCATCTTCCATTTGAAGTTCAAGTTCAATAATTTCCATAGTTAATTGATATCAGATTGACAAAACATTTCAACTTTCTTTTTCTGTTTTAATATTGCAGCTATTGGTCAGTTCCGACTGACGCACCTGACAAATAAATCGTAATATTTAAAAAATCATCCCTGAAGAGGTTAAATAATTAATTGTTCTAATATGTGATCAGCTGATTTCATCAACACTGTACTTTTCGCTAAAACCATGAAACTTCTTTGACGAGGTAAGACCTTTGATATTTATCGAGGAACGTGCCCAAATACCAGTGCAACTAAAGCGTGGGTTTGAGATACGCTGATCGATTCCAAATAAACGTTTCCTATTTAAATGAATACGTACGTGTGTTTTTTCCCTACAGAAGTTCTGTTGCAAAGGTTTCTCGCAAAGAGAATTTAAGCCGCGAGGAACGCACTTTGAATATTTTAAACTCTTTCATTTGAACCACACGCTGCTACTATGATTATTATTATACGCTGTGACTTTCTGGCGTCTCCAACGAGACAATGGAATTGTTTTAATTATCGTTTTCCTAAAGTTTTTGCCTGTACTTTGTCTCTCATCTTTCCGCTATCATTTGCCTTCCTTTTTCTAGCTGACTTTTTTCTGCTCTGTTTTCAGATTGCATTATAATACCTCTCTTTTTTGGTAACTTTTGCCTTTGTGCCATTTTTGGGACAACGTTTTGCCTTTTGCACCTAATTTTTCTCATTTCCCTTTTAGCAAACACTGTTTTTTTTTTTTGTTCTTTTGCTGTCTGTATACTTTGTAATTTATTTTCCCCATTTCTGCTTTGTAGTTTTTCTACTTATGTCATTATTGTTTATATTAGCTTTTTATTTATCAGATTTTCCCTAGTTTTTCTCGTTTTCCTTTCCAGATTATTTATTTCAGTTTTTCCTTTTGTGTCAATTATTGTTTTGATAGTTTTTTATTTATCAGATTTTCCCTAGTTTATCTCGTTTTTCGAATTATTATTTTATAGTTTTTCCTTTTATGTCATTATTGTTTTATTAGTTATTTTTGTTTGTCAAGATTTTCCCTAGTTTTTTTCATTTTTCCTTCTCGAATTACTTTGTTTCAGTTACTTTCTTTCTACTACAATTTCCCGTCTTCTCAAATTTTACGCTCTTATAACTAGCGACAGTAAAACGTGCACCCATCTTGGCAAATGACTCGCGACTTTTCCCTTTAACATGAATAGCCTCCGTCCCTGTCTTCGTTGCAACCCGACAACCTCTTCCCATTAAAACCTTTCAACTAATGAGTTTTCTTTTTACAAATTTCCGATACTTATTTCACGAACATTCTTTTTGAAACACAATACGATCTGATTCAACGTCGTTATTTTATTTCATCAAGCGGGCAACACGTTTCCCATATTCTGGCCAGGATTTCCCGGTAACTCGAGCATTGCAGAGGGAGAGGCAAAAAAATATCACAATGAAAGATTTTCTTCCACTTTATTCAGTGACGAGTATAGCGTTGGCTTGAAACCACATACCTTATTACCGCGGTTATTTCTTCCGAGAGGGAGAGAGTTATTAAGTCACGTATTCTGGTTACGTTGATCCATGGAGTACCATAATCCCATAATTATTCCTATGCTGGCAACAATTACTAACGAAACAGGGCTTCGTTATGAACTGTTCGTTCAACCGGATTCCATCAACAACACCTTTGGGGATAATTTCCTGAACTCCGAATTTGAGCGTTCACCGAACACACCGTTCCGCGATTTACGTTCAGATTAAAATTCTCGAGCCCCAAGTTTCGGCCATCTGATTCATTTCCAGTCCAGCTAATATTTTTCCGTTCCTTCAAAAATTTCACTCGCAAGAAATGGCTGTTCCGCTCAATTAAATCTCTTTCCGTGTAAAAAGCGCTTTCGACGCTTCCAATATTTCTGTTTAATACAAAATCGATCGGTTAATGATCTCGTGACTATTTCGCCGATAGCTTTACAAGCTTTCAGTGGTACTTTCGTCGGATTAAATTTGTTATGCTGCAATTTAATATGTCAATGTTGCAATGTAGAAACACAGTGATGCACGTAGCAATGTAGGATACAGCAACATGGGGATGTAGCAATTAGGAGATACAGCTATATGGAAATACTATACGAAAATTGACTAATTAGAACATGCAGCAAGATAATGTACCAATTAAAAAATACAGCAATATGAAAATACTGGGTGGTCAAGAGGCTTGGTATGAATACACAAGTACAAATATTATAATTTTTACTTAAAAGTAAATACAGAATATTATGAGTATACTGAACATTCAATCATTTTCTGTACGAGACTTTTAGAAGGAGCAGACGTTTGTGGATATTTTATCGTGAATATTTCATTTTACAAACGATTTACATTCAAAATAAGTTTCAAGACTAACTGTTTGTTCGATTGAAAACGGTGTTATGGAGAACCCTATTTATTAACAACCCAATACTGACGAACACAATATGGCCGCTAACACAAGATGGCGGCTGGACGTCACGTGACCCCTCTCGAGAACTCAGTTCAATTATCACGTACAATATGACTCCGGGTCTCTTTTATCTTGGTTACCCAGTATAACGATGTGAAAATTCAGCAATGAGGAAATATAACCATGTACAAATTTATTAATGAGACCATAACACTGACGAACACAATATGGCCGTCAATACAAGATGGCCGCTGGACGTCACGTGACCCCTCTCGAGCGTTCAATTCAAATATCAAGCACAGTATGCCTTATGCGGCAGCAATGAGGAAGTATAACATAATTTATTAAAGAGGTAATATGAAAATAAGATAAAGCAATGTAAAGACAGAAAAGTAGCAATACCAGCGCAGAAAAGTAGCAGCGCAAAGTGTAGAAACATAGTAATACATTTTTTACATTCGCGAGCATCGCAGTCAGTAAAGAAAGAATATGCACAGAACCACTGTACAAATGTTTAAACTAGAATTGCAAAGACGATTCAGGAAATGAAAATTTTATTTATTTTCAACTCTGAATTACCCTGGCCAAACGAATCCGTGGCAGAAAGCAGAGATGAAAGGATCACGTATCTATAAAACAGCGTTTCAATGGAAACACTACCTGTTGACTGAGCTCGGAGTGTATCTCCGCGTGGGTGGACAGAAAAATGCTGAAACTTTTGCACAAAACGTTGCTTTCCATTGAATTCAACGGACCTTGATTTTCAGACAGCTTTTTCGATACTTCGTGACATTTAACTTAACCAAAGATCAGACTCAAATCGTTCAAATTCATTTGCAAAAATTAGAATTGAAAATTGGATTATTCAAATTTAAAATTGTTGAGTGTCTAATAGAAAAGTTTGCCTTTCCTCATTAATCACCTTGATAAACTTTACGGGTTCTCGTGAGACACCTTCACCTAAGAATCATTTACACGAAATATCAGACTGCCTGCCCTAGAAACGTCACGATATTAAACGTTCAATCCCACTCGATAACCTGCAATTTTTCTATCGACATCTTTTCGATTCGACCTTAAAGCTGAACCTTCATGCTTCAGCGAATAACTCGCAAGTTCTACACCCACGATCCCTTTTCAATTTCGCACCATTTCAGAAGAATTTTAAAGTCGTTAGTTTCATAAAACTCATTAACTATTAATAGTTTCTTCGGACGTTTCAATTGGATCTCGGCTTAGCTCAACTTCGGCAATTTATCGATTTTTGGCGCACAAACGATTGTACGCGTGTTTCGGAAGGGTTTTGACAATTTAAATTGAAAAATAGGAAGTTCGCTACGGGAGCAAAATTTCTGTGAAATTTAATTATTGAGGGGGCATTTAATTATTGCGAGAGGACCACAAAGTGAAGTTATTAATGTCACGGGGAATCCAGTTATCGGGACGGAGCGGGAGAAAATTGCCGGGCAAATCAGCCCGAGCCGTGGACCCACGGCTCCTCTAAAGTTACGCTTCGTCTCGCTGCAGACCTTTTTTTTCTACGTCGATGATTTTCTCAAAGTAACGAAGAAACGTAATAGATTGAAAGCTCCCTTGTGTACATCGGGTAACCAACGCTTTTATTCCTCGTAGGCCTCTATAAACATCCCCATTGTTTTAGAACTCCCATAGGATCCCTTCAGGTTGATATTTCTCTAGGATCCTCTAGACTCCCTTAAGATTTCTCAGGATTCTCCCTTTAGAACTCTCCCCGATAATTTCATTAGGATTGCCTTACGTCTTCCTCTAAACTTACTGAAATTCTCTTCAGGTCTCCCAAATCGAGATTTTAAGTCGAAGGAAACGAAAGATTTGGACCATGATCGGTTAACGATTAAGCAGTTTAGTCTCAAAGTTTAATCTTGATTAAAGGGTGTTTATTTGCAGACCGTGGGCATAGAGGTGCGGGTAACCAACGAGGTGCCCGCAACCGCGACAGAGGAGGACGTACTGAAGGATGTGGCACCACCTTGGACAACAATGTCGGTTCCCAACAGCAGAACCACCCCCACAACCCCTACGAATCCCCATCCACAGTACTTATCTCCGCACGTGTTTCAAGGGCGGAACTCTTTGTGCTGCACCAATGGTGAGAACTTGCTTTTACCTTGAGAAAGCGAATGGAATTGTGATAGACTCCTTGAATGTAGTTGCAATAATGTGGAATGAAATATTGCTGGAGATCGATAGTGGTTTAATATTTAGTGGTTTGATATTGTAGATTATACTCTGCGGAGGAGACGTCCGATGACACTTCGTATTGGACCACGGTTGAGTCTGCCAAATAAAAGCACCTCAGCTCCGACGACCACTACAGAGGGAGAATGGCCAACGTTAAGGTAAAGTTACAATTGCAAAACTTATCGTTTTAAAATTATAGAGAACTATTGTGGGTCTCGAATGGATTCGAGGGTTGTAAATGAGTTCTATATGATGGAGAGTCTGAACGTCAGTCTACTACCGATAGTCGGAATTATAGAAATCTATCTTGTCTTCTGTGGGTCTGTATGGTATAACTTACCGATACATGGTAATGAGAATTACACATTTAATTCTAAACCGTCATGGTTCGATATCGATGAAATTTTGCAAATAAGATCTTTTCTGCAAAAGAAGATATCTGTGAGAATAGTTTTTGGCAACTCGAAAACAAATTTTTTGACTTTCTTATTCCCTGTATCATCGACGAGATACAGTATACTGTGCAAACTGTTCTGAACACATAATGCGCATCTTTGGACACATGGAATATATTGCAAACAGCATAAAATCAAAAATTATATAGCATATTCATCAATAAAATCGATATTAATTGAATATTTTCAACAATTGAACGTGTGGCGCCATCTCTCCGGCGAACAGGGTGAACTACACACTTTTGAAACTGTAGTTTAATTAGTTCTCATCTTCTACCGAAAGGTGGCAGCACACGACACAGAAAACAAGCAAATCAGGTTTCAACTAAGAATGCATAAAAATTTATAATAATTTGGTAATTTCAGAACAATTCAAAGTTAATTACACTTGCTCCCCGATGTAATTTGTGCCATTTAGCAGATTGAGCTTCGAGCATATAAGAAAGTTATAAAAGGTGATATTTCGTAACTTTCATCACATATTATGCTTCCCGAGACATTTTAAAGCAAATTTCTATTAACATTTGATGCATTTTATTGCCGATTAAGCTTAAAAAATCGATATTTATTGAATTAGATTCAAAACGGTACATGTGGCGCCATCTAGCGGTGAACGGAAGAACTACGAAATCACAAAATTGTGATTTTCTCCAAAATTAGAGCATTTTATACATTTCTGAGGCTAAAATATTGCTCTGGAATCTCTTTCGGACTGAAATTATGCCACAAGAACTTCCTCAAAGCGCTAGAAACGAAAATAAAAAAATAGTGCAATCCATGGACTAAAAAATGGCCTGCCATCTAGCGGTGAAAGGGAGGAACTACAAAAATACAAAATTGCGATTTTTGACAAAATAAGCGAGTTTTAACTATTTCTGAGGCTTGTACAGTGTTCTGTGATTGCATTGGGAGCGAAATAATGTCATAAAAGTTTGCTGAAAGCGCTAGGAACGAAAATAAAGAAAAGATCATTTTATGGACAAAAAAGTGCAGCGCCATCTAGCGGCGAAGTAGGTGAACTAATCGAAAAAATCGTATGTCCGAACACGCATATTAGGAAATTATAAAAAGACATATTTCGTGACACTCTGGACATATTCTGTTTCCTGGAACATTCTAGAGTAAACTATTATTAATACTTGATGCATATTATTGCCGATTTAGCTCAGAAAATTAATATTTCCGAAGGTGTATTATTTTAAATTTGGCTCTGTTAGTTCCTACCTTTCACCGCTAGATGGCAGGCCATTTTTTAGTCCATGGATTGCACTATTTTTTTATTTTCGTTTCTAGCACTCTGAGGTAGTTTGTATAATATTATTTCCTTCCGAAAGAGCTCCCAGAGCGATATTCTAGCCTCAGAAATGCATAAAATGCGTTAATTTTGCAGAAAATCGCAATTTCGTGATTTTGTAGTTCCGCCGTTCACCGCTAGATGGCGCCACATGTACCGTTTTGAACCCAATTCGATAAATATTGATTTTCTGGGCTTAATCGGCAATAAAATGCATCAACTGCTAATAGAAAGTTGTTTTGAAATGTCTTAAGAAGCATACTATGTCGTGAAAGTTACTAAATATGACTTTTTATAATTTCCTCATATGCGTATTCCGACATACGATTTTTTCGATTAGTTCACCCCGTTCGCCGGAGAGATGGCGCCACTTCTTCCATTTCCGTAAAAACTCAATTAACATTAATTTTATTGGTTTAATTCACTATAATATGCATCAAATTACATCGGAGAGTACGACTAATTAATTTCGGAACATTTTGACTTTACCAAACCACTATCAATTTTTGTCGAAACTTCGGAATACAGTCATGTTTCAATTCTGGAACATGTCATGTTCAAATTTCTCAAACATAATGTACTCCACTGACCTCTATCCACTGTGGGTACTGCAGCGTGCAGCCACATACATTATCCATCGTGGATAATGCAGATTACTGCAAATTTTTTACTGATAAGAAATTCACAAAAAAAAATTACAAAAAAAAATGTGCTATACTTAAAATCTTTCACGCAAATGTTTACCCTACGAATCACCCTATGTTTCCAGTCCCCCATTTTCAATACCGTATTAACTTTTCTGTTACTTCATAATTTCTTTTTAGTTGACATTTTGATTTCCTCGTACTATTAAAGAATTATTATCGTTATCGTTGCCTGGTGACGCGGGTTCTCGCGCTTGTCGGGTGGTGTCGCGTTGACCGGAGGCGTCGGGACGCCGCCACCCCTCGTGGTTCCCCCATCCTGCAGGTTTTGTTGTGACCACGACGACGGCTTTGTCGACAGTCGCGCGTGATTGCGATCGAGCAGTGCGGATTTAAGATCGCTCCGGTTTCAAACGATCGCGTGTGCCGCGCCTTCCATCGTTGCTTTCACCTCTGCAGGGGTACCATCCTCCACCCCTTCACACCCTTGTCTGCACAATCGTTTGCGACCAATTGCAGCCCCTTTTTGCCGCGTAATTACTCACTCCGGTCAAAACGAAACGTCAGAAACTTGGTACATGCACCGGAGCGATAGAGGGTGAAGTTTCGCGAGTGTTCGAATTTTGGTTGGACACGTGTCGAAGGGGAAACGTGCTTTTGTGATGGTGAAAGGATGAAATGAAAATGAGCAAATTACCGGCGGACCTCATCGAAGCGTTTTCGTTATTCAGAACGAATAACGTTATGTCACATACAGAACAGTGATATAACTATCTTGTTGAAGATGGTGAAGTCGAACTCCATCTGAAGATTAACGAAGAGAATTAGCTTCGATTAGTCAACAATTTGGACGATTCTCATGAAGATTGCTACTGTGTATGAAGTGACTCTGAAATATTCAGGTTCAAATTTCTGAGGAACCTAGGATTAGTGCACCCCAAACAGTGATTTTGCCGGTGAAAATGCAGGAAGAAAATGGAGTGTGCGAGACGTTAAATCAGTGTCTGCTTAAACAGAATTGATAACTCGAAACAGGAGACAAAGGTTCTAGGTAATGAAGCTTTATCTTTAAGATATGTCCCCCTTGTGACAAGTGATTTTCGAGACTTCAGTATGGATCTCACAATTCGGACCTAAATTTATGAACCCAAGGTCGCACTTTCTGACCTCAGATCTTAAAGTTAGGTCAGCTTATCCAGTAAGCTTCGAAAGTATCTTTTTTAGCTGGATCAGCTAATCCCCAATCTACTGCATAATTTCTCGTATTCAAAGTTTAATTAAAACCGATCTCCGGTTAGGTCAACATCCGAAACTTAATCAAACTCTCTTTGAAGTCTAATCACAGCCTTCTAACCCAGATATATCCTCAATTCCCAATGCAATGCCGCCATTAAACTTCAATCTTTACGACTTCATTGAACTTCGAGACTACCTGTTGACGCGGTCGAAGTGTGACCAAAGACGAATTATGAAATCCAATTTAGAATTCGAGATACCAGGTGTTTTATGCCGATCGATCCGGTCAGCTGATCGGACGAAATAACTTGTTGCAAGGGGGACACCGAAGTTTCCAGCGGACTAATGCGGATTTGTCGATACCTGGAAGACCTGCAGTAGACACGGCCATGTGTTCACAAAGCACGTCACGTTATGAAATCTGCATTTGCCAGGCTTCCTCTAGGCCTGGGTAATAGTCGAACGGCGACGAAAATAGTGCCTCATTTCAATGGCTCGATGATCGATTAGAATTCATATTTTATCAAGGAATGTCTTTTGTATCCTCGTGTGTTAAAATACTGGCTCTCGCCGTGAGAATTCGGGGAATTGATTGGCTGAAAATCAATATGTTCGAAAACCTTGGAAGTTTAGCAAATTTTCGTGCTCGAGGTGCGATTTGTGTACCAAATTTCTTTGTGTGAGGATTTTAGGAAGGTGGTTTACTAATTTATCATTATTCTATTCTGATATTTCATTTTACCATCGCACTATTTCGCTGTTCGTTCCACTAATCCACTTTTCGAGTAGTAATCTCGCACACGAATCTTCGCGAACTAAAAATACTGTGTGCAGAAAGATCATCCAATTAACCGATCAGAGCACGGAAATTAATGTGGTAGTACCTAGCTGATACCGTGTCGTTGTCCTCTAGGGTGCTCGACATTCGGCTGCGTCATGCTTTTGAAATTTATCGAGCTGTCAACCGAGAGTACAAAGCCCGTCCTTTCAGTCCCGTTTGGACAGCTTTTGACCAGTAAACGTTCTTCGTAACGCACGTTTCTTGCACCAACACCGAAGATGCGAGCTTTCTCGGCTCGACACAATGATCCCAAAAGCTTCCTCGACAATAGTCCATGATTCAATCCGTGAAAGGAAATCGATTTCTCGTTAAAATTTGACCCCTCGGTTCCGTACAGCTTCCCTACACAGAATTTGTAAAGAAGATTTTAGGTATTTATCGTAGTGATGTTACAATATCGAGCGATGGAAAGTCAGATCTGTTGACACGTTAGCTCGCTGTAACGTTGTTTGCCAGTAATATCGGTTTTATCACGAACTTTCGTTACGGAAAAAGGAAATTTGTGTTTGCGTTTAATGAAGCTCACCCGTGACCCGCATTGTTGAAAAGTTGCACCGCTCCCTTGTTTCACGCTGGACAAAGCAAACAGCAAAATTGAGAATGCAAAGATTACACGTACGGTAATATCGTCCCATTTACCTTCCAATTACGTGCGTCAAATGAACCGTGCTTTCCCTCCGTTCTTATCACCTTTGGGTCAATTGTTTCAATTTATATTTACCTTCTTTAACGTTCAATTAAATTCAGAACAATTATGCGGTTGCAGCGTTTGTAGAAAAAATATTTGTGGGGAAATATAGGGAAAATTGGGGAAATATGGGGAAATATAGGGAAATAAGGGAGATATGGCGAAATATGGGGACTAATAATAATAATAATAATGACTAAATAATGTGACTAAATTGATAGAGCAAAAGAAGTCGAGAAATTTGTAGGAATACGGCAACGAACTGCGATCGATATTCCCGAGATTCCTTATGGGTTATAACCAGTTCCTCAGCTTAAATAGCAGTTAAATCGAGGCTAGACCATAAAATGAATGGTCAATGTAAATCAAGTCTAAAGATAGCCTCGCGAATCCTTGTTCACGCGATGGCAACACGGTTTCTTCTAAAAATGTCGCCCTTATCTGCACGTTGTTATCGCGTGTCGACGTTTTAACGAATACCAGCATTCATTGTCGAGATAAACACTGCAATCGCAATTAAACCGATGACTTTCGAAAATAAAGCTACGGTAATTTTGTTTTTCAGCTTTTAGCGTGCGTGCTCCACTGGCTCGTGAAACGGCCAGCACCTTTGTCGTTCGCGATAACGAAATTTCTAATTAAATGATCTTATTGACACGCGCGTCGCTTTGTTACCCACGTGGACCATTAAAACGGTGACAAATTGAAGCTTTTGTTTCTGAGCTCCGAAAGAACGACTAATTCCTTTAAAATTGTTTTTCATGGAAACTGTACCGGTAACAACTGTTGTTATTCGTTAATTACAATAATTTTCAGCATTATTCATTTGTTTAATCCTGTTAAAGTGGTACGTTGATCAACTGTTGAGCTCATAATTTCAATTTTTAAGTTTGCACTGCTTACGTATGCTACGGGATGAACATCGAAGGCGAGAGTTTAATTAGAGATAAACTTTGCAGATTTTAATTAATTTTCGTGATGGTAGCTTAAGATGAGAACTTCTACAATTTTCCAATGAGAGGAAAAATTGATATTGTTTATCCGAGCTGTGTAAGATTTCATCAAGAAAAATGGACGATCACATTTTACAATCGTTCCGGCAGATATTCATATCTTGCCAAGATCACCGTTGCCCGGCAACTTTAAAACAAACTTTTAGCAAATTTCAGCAATTTTCTGCCTCTGGAAAGTTCAGCTTGCCTTCCAATTTCGTCTCTCCCCCACTTTTACGCGAGGAACTTCGACACAGATTAGGCTAGGGAACTAGTTAAACGAAATCTCCTCTCGAGGAACTTGAACTTGAGGGTAATGTAAAACAGACGTATACATTCCTTTATGTCGTTATACCACTGGAAGCCTTATTTCTTTATGCAAATACACGGATTTTCCAAGTATTTTGTTATTACAGATTATTGAACTTAGGAATCTCACAAGCAGCTACACATAGGGAACATTTATAAATTTTAGGAGCGTTGTTTATTTAATTCTGGTGAATTTTATGCAATTTTGTAGATTGTTTAAGTTTCAGAAGTAGTTTTTGGTGTTAGATTGTCTTGGTATATTGCTATGATTGCATCTGTCGGAATAGAGAATTATTAGTTGATAATACATTCGGTTAGTTTGGGTATGTGATAACAAAATGCAACCTCGTACAATAGATAACAACGCAACGTGTAGGTAACGCATTGACAAACAACGGAAGACACAAGGTGCCGTCACGAAATAGACAGCACAATGCACTGTTTCACAATGTGTGCTGTCACGTTGATAACACAACGCGTAGATGATACAACACGCCATCACACAACGCGTAGGTAACACAGCTTGTCATCACATAACGCGTGGAGAACACAGCGCACTCTACGACAACGCGCGGTCACACAACGCGTGGACACCACAGCGCACCATCAGATAATGCGTGGAGAACACAGCGCACTCTAATATAACGCGCTGTCACACAACGCGTAGAGAACTCAATGTGTGGACGATGGAACGCGTCGTTCACATTACGCGCCGTTATACAACGCGTAAAGAATACAATATACCATCACCTAACGCGTCGAAAACACAGCGCGTAGAGAACACAGCGCACTCTAATATAACGCGTGGTCACACAACACGTAGGGAACACAACGCGTTGTTGCACAACGTGTGGACGATGCAACGCGCGGTTCACACACCGCATAGGTAACACAACGCTTGGTTACACAGCGCACAGATAGCACAACGCGCCATTACACAACGCGTAGACGGCACAGAGAGCTGTTACACAACGCAGAGTTGGTATGACGCGCTATCACACAACGCGTCGACGATACAAAGCACTGTCATACGAGGCGCCGCCGTACACCTCGCCATGTCACAACACCCCAGCCCACAACACTCCATCCCACATCACACAACGCTTCTTCGCACAGCACGCCATCACACAACGCGCAGCCAAATAGAGTTGTCAACGTAATAGAACCCTAAGTATCGTTTACCGTCAGATAATGTTCCACATCGTCATTTAGCAAGCTATAGTCCACCACCCCACGAGAAAAGGTGCCTGAACACCCATGTATCAGCCAGTTAATTTCTTCGTTCAGAACGAGATAGGCTGGTAAGATAACGATACACAGAAATACTAGATAACCATTTATCCGAACGGAATCTGAAGTCACGAAATAACCTTAATCCATAATGCTGTCTTCAACGGGCAGGGGAGACGCCACGTTATTACAGTAGTTTCGGAGTTTCTCGGGTTTTCAAGGCACCGCGAAGTAAGCGGTTAGAGGTGAATCGCGTGTTGGCCTCCCATTTATCCACGGTTTCGCAGTTGTACCTATGTTAAAACACGAAAACACGCGGGATTAATCCGCGCCGTATATGACCAAGGACGTTTCCTGTCGGCGCGCGTCGATTTTATGCACCGGACCGGGAAAATGACGAGTAATCGGAAACCGTGTATTCAGCTTAATGTGCTTACGCGTTACATTTGCGGGCTTAGTGGTAACACGCAATCGATCGCCGTGGGGATCGGTAGCACTTGGGACATGTTTTTAGAATGCGGCAATAAGATCACCAGAAAATCCATTTCGCCGTCAGAGAATCGTCGATTAAACGGAGACGGACGTCTTCGTAACGACCCCGGCGCAAGTATGGCCACGTGAAACTGCCAAAGGACATTAAAAAGGCGGATTAACGCTCGTAAAGGGCGATCGGACCTGCGAGGATACCGGAGCTCGTAAAACGTTTTACGGTTGCCGGATTTCACTTAATTTCTGCATTAAGCCGCCGGCCAGTTCGATAGCATCAACGAAAATGAAACTTGTAAAAGGTCGTTAAAAGAACCCGGAAACTGTATGCGAGCGCGAGTCTGTTTGACGTCTGTTCAGGGAAACACTAGACTCCCTTTGTCCCGTGTCGATCGTTGCCAACCTGTCCCTTCTGCAAACAGCACGTGTGTACGAAGCTTAAAAGCCTCGGTCTATATCGTGAAACGTGTCTGATGTGCATGGCGACGTACTGGACTTTAGGGATAGCGGAAGTGGAGGCACATGCACCTGATGATGGGCTCTTTGTGGATAATGGTGTCTCGACGAACATGGGGATCTTCATGATTGGAGTCTTTATGGGTGATGGAGTTTCTGGGGACGGTGGTGATGATACTGACGAGGTATGTGATAGGAGTTTGACGGATGAAGGATCTTCATCGATCATGTGGTTTCTGGGGTACATGGGGCTTCCATGGTAAACGATCCCTTTGTGGAATGTTGGACATGGATGATAGTAACATGGGTAGGTTCTTAGGAATTTGATGGACTTGGGTCTTCTATAGGTCATGTCGACTCTAAGGAAAGTGGGACCTCCTAGTTAGGTTAGTTAGGTTCGCTTTGGGTGATAGGGCCTATGTGGATAGGGAGGCCTTAGTGGACGGGGTGCATTTCTATGTGTCATGTGGACACTATATAATGTGAGACCTCCATTTCAGGTTCATATTGGGCGATGTGACATATGTGGATAGCAAAGTCCTTGTAGATGGGCTGCATTCCTATGGCTCATGTGGATTCTATGCAAAGTGAGGCTTCCATGTTAGGTTCACCTTGGGCGTCGACACCTATGTGGATAGTGAGGTCTTTGCAGATAGGCTACACTTCTATAGGTCATGTAGACTCTATGAAAAGTGAGAAGTCCACGTTAGGTTCACCTTGGGCGATGGGACCTATGTGGATAGCAAGGTCCATGTAGATGGGCTACATTTCTATAAGTCATATAGACTCTATGAGAAGTGAGATGTCCGTGTTAGGTTCATATTGGGCGATGTGACGTATGTGGATAGTGAGGTCGTAGACGGTCCACATTTCTATGGGTCATGTAGACTACATGGAAAATGAGACGTCCTTGTTAGATTTGCCTTTGGGAGTGGGACCTAAGTAACAAGTAGACGGGATACATTTTCCTGGGTCATGTGGACACTATGAAAAGTGAGACCTTCCTGCTAGGTTCTTGTCGATGGGACCTGTGTGGGTAGAGGTGTCTTTGTAGATGGGATACTTTCTATTGATCATGTGGAGTCCATGGAAAATGAGACTCCCATATTAGATCCTTTGGCATTGGGACCTACACAGTCTACATTTTTATGGGTCATGAAATGCTGACCCTGTATATCTAACGTAACCTCTGTGGAACTCTTGCGAATGAGGTGTATTTCTATGGATTATGTGGACTCGGATTTTCAATTTCACGCGCGAACTCAATTTGATCTCTGCAAAATTCTCCCTCGGTTTCTGATTCTGATTGAACAGCACTTTGGAGTTGACGATCGAACTAACGGTGACCAATAAGGTTGCGTCTCTTTTTTCGGAAATTGGAAAACACGATGCGTTTGATTTCCCGAGAGGTCGTTACTTTTAGGGCGCGACCGTGGTTTTACAAGTGGATTCTCTTTTTTCTCCCTCAGCAAGGAAATGGTCTGTGAAAATGTCCTGGATTGATTCGACGTCGATTTCTGTGTAGGAATTTTTCTCGTGACATTGGAATGTATACTATTACATAATTATTGTTCATTTTTTGTAAACTCGTAGATTGTATCTTCGATTTTATCTGTCCCCTTTTTTGCCCTCTGAACGTTCGATATATCTCTTATGTTTTTATCTTTAATTTATTTTAGATGCTTTCGTGAGATACACTTTTATGCGGTCATGTATTCGGAACGTTAATAAATAAAAAGTCCCGTACAATTTGTGGTGGAAAGTATCGTTACAAGAGAGTTTTCTAACAAAATTTTTGCACACATTTAATTTAATACATTTTTCAATTATTTGTGCTCGCAGAAGCATCAAATGCTGCACTTTTTGGCGCTTTATTTCCAAAGATATCGAGTTATCGATATCCAATCACGGTTCACTGGTTCACTTAAGGGTACTGCCAGAAATCCCAGGTTTTCATACGAGCCTTTTGCATTTTTATTATACCGAAAAAGTTGCTGACAAAAAAGACCTCGCCTTTTATTTTAACAACTCAACCTAATTATTCATACATCAAAAGACAATTTCAGCCAATAAGCAGTGTCAGAATATGAACGTCGTAATTTGAATGTCACAGACAGGAAAGGTATTACACACGAAAGCAATTCACCTTTGGCACCTTAACAAGCTTCTTCGCAGGATCCTGATAAAAATATAGATATTTTCCCCGTTAGTTCCGCGTCGCTCGATAGCAGCAAAGTGATCATTGCCTCAGCCAATGACGATCAGCGTGGAAAGCTCGTTATTCGTCCAAGTAACGAGGCTGGCTGCGTCAGCCGATCCTATATTTGATATCTTCGTTTCTCTGTTGATGACAATCTATTGGAAGGAAATGGCCTCCCAGGCTATTTCGCTAACTACTCCCGATAATATTATATCACCAGGCCATCTGAGACATCCTGTGTTGTCACTCGAGGTGCTACCAAATTAATGAACTTCGACGAACTCCTTGCGTTATTCTTGTTTCTTATACTGGGACAGTCGATAACAATGGCTACTTTACTCGTGCAGTTCAATGGACTCTTATCCGGAGCCATTTTGGTCAATCGAGTTCTCTAAAGAAAACTGTGCATCAAAAATTTAAGAATTTAAGTTTTTAAGTTCTCAGAAATTTTTTAGTTTTAGGTTTGCATTTTTGAGCTCTGACATTTTTGAAAGTTTCAGATCAGATGTTGAAATTTAAACATTTTTTTCTAGTTAACTCTGGTTATATTGCATCGCAATATATTGCCGCCACAGCCATTTTACTCAACTTTTCTGCAGACCAGTATTCTCTTGCCTCACACTAATTTTCTTTATATTGCCACTTCTAAGACTTTTCAATTTTAAAAATTCAACAAATTTTTTCTTAAATTTCTGCAAATTTTCATAGCAAAGTTCAGTCACCAAATTCGAGCACCTTAGGTGAAAATCCCGTTTCGGGAAATCCAGCTTTGACTTATCTTGAAATGAAGTTTGCTGTTGCAGTTGTAATTTGCGAGTGGATTCGTATACGAGTCTCCATAACTTTGTTTCAGGCCGCGGTTTCGTTATGTCCCGTCGTTGTTCGCGTAGCTGCAGATTACGTTACCAGTCGTGAAGATCCCCTTAAAAACAGGCCGAATTAGGATCGCAAATGATCCAATCAGAAGTTTGAAACGTGGGACGAACGTAATTAAAAGACCGTCAGGAGTTATTTAATGGTTGCCCCTGAGAAGCTTTTAAATTCCACTTTTCTTTCTTAACGTTTTCCGAAGTTCGCTTTAATGGACTTTATAGTCTTGTATCAATCCGTGGAAAATATGGCGAAGTGTATTTTAATTACGATTTTAATGAAATGTTGACGGAGCATAAAGTCCTTTGTGAAATTTAGTATTCATCAATTAATCTGTATCGAAATTACCCTAATTTAAAATGAACGACGTACGAAAATGTTGAAATATCGAGTCCTTTATCAATCTACGGACAAAAGGTCCTTTAGCGCAGTACTTCGTCGAAACTTTCAGATTATCCGAACGAAAAATTAGTTTGAACTTCGTCGTACGCGAGCTATGCACTTTGTTGAAATTCCGGCTAAATAAAGCTTGATTAATTGAAAATTTTACAGAAATGTTAAACAGTTTATCCATTGATCATCTCGGTAGAAGTATGTCAGAACATGCACGTAGTTCTATTAATTACATGCTGCTAATTAGTTAACTTTCCCGTGACACTTTGTTAGCATCGTACTTGCCCGTGTACTTTCGAGCTTCATTTCATGTACGACGAGCTAAATAAAATTCCTGCCCTTTTGTCCGACGATGATAAATCGGCACTGCCGGCGAACATGAATTTTTGAAAAATTTTCTGTCAACGAGGAGCTTAATTGCCAGCCACGTGCAACGCATCGCGTCGATTTTGCACACGTTTTCATGGTGGGCGAAATTGATCGCGACTTGGATGAAAATAAACAAATGCAGGGACTGATTTATGTGGATTTATCATTTCGATCGTTTATCGACGTTACGTGGTTAGCTGTTTTTAGAACTTCAAATTCTATCGTTATTTCCTTGTGAATTACATTCATCAGGGTGTAAGTCGTCCAAACTACCAGAAGCACATTTCCGAAGGTCAGCGAGAAGCATTGACTATGAAATTTCTCTCAGGTCTTCGCAGTAAGAGCTGTCTAGATGAGTAATTTTCTGGAGGAAATTCAACCGCAGCCGTTTCCGGAAGCACTAAGAACTTCTCGATTTCTATCGCAGTCAGTTTCAGATCGATCGCCGCCTGTTAAATACTTCTCGATCACGCTCGACTCGGATGTTCCTACCTATTACCGGGTCAAGATAACGTGAAAATGTCGTGTTAGGATGCGATGTGGCCAGTAAAACCGACGATAACTACCATTTACAGTCAAACAAGTAGTTGAAGACCAAGTAGATAAAGCTAAACTGTTAAATTAAGCTGTTGAAGAAATTTGACAAACAAGTAGATAAGGAATATAAATCATCAGACAGGTAAATGAGGACGTAAGTGGCCTGAGAAGTTGGCAAGAGCGTAAATTATCGGATAAATAGACGAGTAAGTGATAGGATAAGTAGTTGAGGTTGTAAGTGGTCAGACACGTAGATGAGGGCGTAAGTGGTTAAGCAAGCAAGTAGGAATGTGGTCGGGTAAGTAGATAGGGACGTAAGTGATCAGACAAGTAGATGAGCATCTGAGCACTCAGATGGATGCAGACGCTCGTGTTGAGAGCAGTAGATGGAGATAGAGTGGACAGACAAATTAGAGAAGCCACAGTGGTCAGACAAGTAGATGAAGTCACAGTGGCCAGACAAGTAGATGAAGTCAAAGTGGTCAGACAAGTAGATGTGCTGTACGAGGCGGTCATACAAGTAGATATGGTGCACGAGGTTGTCAGACAAGTAGATGTGGTCTACGAAGTGGTCGGACAAGTAGATGTGGTCTACCAGGTGATCAGACAAGTAGATGTGGTCTTCGAGGGTATCAAACAAGTAGATGTGATCCATGAGGACATATGTGGTCAGACAAGTAGAAGAACACAAGAAGCGTACAAATGTTTCTTGTAATTAATTGAAAGCAGATAAAATATCATAGATGCAGCATAGAAGCATAGCTGTATTCTCTCGCTATATTGCCGCAGACAGATCTGCAAAAAAACTGTATTTAGAAAAAGAAACATCGGAATGAGTCTACAACAATCTCCATGATTTATTAGTGTATGTGAAAGTCTTGCAAACAGAATGTGATTCATATGTTTCAGAAAGTAATAAAAAATAAATCAAAATAAGAGTAATGTAATTTGATAATAATTTGTGATCCCAGGTAGTAAAAGAGTGAAAGAATATTTGAAAAACAGAAAGCATGGTGTTCATTCATCAACGTCAAATACGATATGTGACATGCTGATAAGAAATATTCATCCCCTTGAAGGCAACATTCCCCTCAAAGGGGTTGTATTTGGTCTGAAAGCGGCAGTCTGACAGTCGACTGCTATTTTTCCAACTAAACGAACAGGAAGTCGTACAGAACCGTCGGCTCGAGAAACATGTAAACACGTAGGGACAGAAGAAAAATAGACAGAGCCGAACACATCGTTGGTTGTTTGAGAAACTCGAACGACGAGTGGCTGGAATCTGGACCGCGAAGTAAATTTATGGAGCAGATTTTATGGAAATGTGTATCGTATGTCCTTTGTTAGCACAATGGAAACCGAATTATTGCCATCGTTAAACTTACTAACTGCGTCGTTTCTCAAGTGGAGAGGGTTGTTCCTACGGTGTGTGTAATAAAAAGTACGTAAAAAGAGACGATTTATTCTTTATTCTCCGTATTTGTGCGCGTTAATGTAAGGAAAACAAAATGTCTGACTATCTGAGCGGTTATACCACTTCTCTGATATTATACTGAATCCATTGT
Source organism: Megachile lagopoda (assembly GCA_036983795.1). NCBI lineage: Eukaryota > Metazoa > Arthropoda > Insecta > Hymenoptera > Megachilidae > Megachile > Megachile lagopoda. Next base: position 5,623,041 of record CM072793.1, read on the forward strand.
GGTGCTTGACGTTTTTGGAATTGAATTACCTCTGCCCATTCAATTTCTCGAATGATATTGTTGATCTGATTACACACAGGGTATATACTACTTGTCTGACCACATATTTCACTATTCTACTTGTCTGATCACCTTTGATCCTCATACCTACTACCTTGATCACAGTTACTTGTTACTTGTCTGACCAGTTATGTTTCTTACTTGTCTGACCACATACATTTTCTTCTACTTGTCTGACCACGTATGCCCACTTCTACTTGTCTGACCACATACGTTTTCTTCTACTTGTCTGACCACGTATGCCCACTTCTACTTGTCTGACCACATATGCCCACTTCTACTTGTCTGACCACATATGTCTTATTTTACTTGTCGTACCGCATACTTATTTTTCTACTTGTCTAACCATACGTTATGATGCATCCTGTATTATCGCTCGTTAGACGAATTAATTTGTAGTCAAGTACAACGACAAACAATGCAGGGTCTAAAGGTGAAAGCTGCGGATGGTCGGGGTAGTAAGGAGAAGGGATGAAGGTTGGTCCGGGTGGGTGAACGAGCGAAAAAAGCAGGCGACCTCATTTAACCCCTCGCGTTCTTCGATCAAAGAAGGTCGCCAGGTGTGTAGATGCTCGAATATGAAAAGCGATTCGTCATTGGTAACTTTAGACCTCTGTTTTCTTTCCGTGATATGATACTCACCATTTTTTTCGTTATTTTTTTCAGGGGATTTCTTTTTCGAAGTAGTGGTTCAGGGCGTTGAAACGCGACACGTTTCAGTTTTTCGTTTCAATATTAATACTGTTGGATACCAGGAAAACTCTGCCAAAATAAAATGTACTTTCGAAAAACCCATTACAAGTTCCCACAAAAAAAGAAAAAGTCCATCCTCGTATTTCATGGTTCGTTAAAATGCATTTACATGTACGGTCACGGTGTTTTCTTTCTCGATAATCGCGGTTTGCGTTGAAAGGAGGTCGTAGCATGAAAATTACATCGAGTTGAAGACAAAAGGGGACGGGAACGTTCGAAACGTATCTAATTCTTCCACTACGCTCGTCTCAATGGTTAAATCCTTCGTTAGCGACGAGGTTAAAAGTTTCGGAGAGCATCCGACGAGAAAGTTGAAGTTGCGTCTATGATGGAATTATCGGCGTGAATATTCAATTCTGGGTATGTTTCGTTTAATTCACTGGACTGAAAATGAAATAGTATCAATTCAACCATTCCCAGAATATTCAGTATCATGACGCGAAAACAAATTTAGAGAAAATTTTTCTTTGGGTTGTATACTTTTTAGGTTAGGTTCTAGGTTAGGTTAGGCACGATCTTCTAGGTTAGATCCACATACTTTCTTTCTATATGAAACTACTTCTTCTTAGGTTTGCTAAGTTAGGTTATACTAAAGTTTATAGGTTAGGTTCTTCCTAATTTTAGTATATTCTAGTTAATTTAAATTATGTAATATTTAATAATTAAAAAGGAGGTGAATGTAATTTTACATTGGACAAATTGTGCGTATCGACTATTCGTAACACTTAACTGAACAATTTCGTCAGCAGAATGTTCGTTAAAAATGATTAATTCGGTTCCGTTTAATTAACGTTTATACGACTGAATTGCTAGGTTAATTGTAGTGGTTTAACCAATGTTTAGTTATTTAAGTTTGTAACTAGCGGAGTAAGCTAACTGGCGGCTATTGTTTTCCGGTCGGAAACCAGAGCCGATTGTGGAAACGAGTTTCCACCATTTGCGTTCGCCATTTCAATGCTACCAGCGACAAAGAAAATGGCGACGATGTTCGATTCGAGCGAAAATAATTCCTCGCCGAGACGCAAATTACGCAAAGTTCCGAATGAGCGGCTCAGACTATTGGAATCTGAGACTTTATTCAAATAAAAGAAATACTTTCAATGTTCTTTGAAATAACAGCTGTTGGAAATTTTTATAGTACGTTCATCGATATAAAATTCGGAGAGAGAAATTATTTGAATAGTGATTGATGCAACCATCGCATTCCCCTTTAACTAAAAAGGACAAGCTCTTATTATATCGAAAAGCATTGTATAATTATCGTGTATTGCTCTAAATTTAAAAAGTGACGTGCTTTTCAAACAGTCGGCAGAACAGTTTCGATAAATATAATTAATAACAATTAAGCGAGGTGCTTTTCACGAACAAACGTTTCGTTTAATTAGTACGGCGAGTTCAGTTAATCCTTTCATAGATTCATTTCGTTATTCCGCTTCCGAACTGCGAGCCAGTGATAGAGGCAACAAGAAATTTTAAAGGTCTTAACAAAATACTAAAATAATTTTATGAATACATATATATTTGTGGTGATTCAACGCGTGGTGATTTAACGCTTGAGAATTTAACGCGTGAGATTCTAGCGCGTGAGAATTTATAACGCGTGGAAACCTAGCGCGTGGTGATTTAACGCGTGAGATTCCAGCGCGTGAGAATTTAACGCGTGAGATTCCAGCGCGTGAGAATTTAACGCGTGGAAATCTAGCGCGTGGTGATTTAACGCGTGGGATTCTAGCGGGTGAGAATTTAACGCGTGGTGATTCGACGCGTGGTGATTTAACGCGTGGGGATTTAACGCGTGAGATTTCAGCGTGTGAGAATTCAACGCGTGGTGCTTAAACGCACGGAAATATATAAATGTCACGAAAAAATGATCGACTTCCACAAAACGAAGAGTCTTAAAATTCCCCAAAATGTTATGACGTCCATTTTTCTATTCTGACCAATTGTAGCTCTTCTAAACACGTCACGCGCCAACTCGTGGGTTGACAACACAGTGAAATTGAGTTACATGCAGCAGGTTTACACATTCTTCCCGAGCTAACGAGAAAACGTAGCTCGTTGTTTTAACAAGTCGAGGCTGCTTAAGAATGTCTACCAGTTTGCAAGTTTTTGCGGAAAGCATTTTCGCGAACTATGTGGGGGAGCGAAAATGAGGTAAAGCTTTCTTCTAGCCAGCAGAAGGTTAATATTTCATATTTTGGAAAAACACAGACATACTATAAATAGAAAATAAAAAGAAAAAGAATCAGCGAAATACTCCTGAGCACTTTCAACCCCCATAAAGTTATGGGGTAAGTATGTCTCCGCGCCCTAAAAGGGTGAGAACCGTTCCAACAGAAAAAAAGGAAAGGAAATATACCATACATTGTTTCCCTTTATCGAAATACCTTAAGTATCTCAGACACATTGAATCTAAGGGTTGCTCCCGAATCCCTCCGCGTGAAAATCGATCACGTACCGCAAATCTAATCGTTCTTATCTTCCATCGATCGTAACCGCAACATGGCCGAAATGCTCCAAAGTCCGGCTTGAAAATACAAAAATGATGGATGTGCCTACTGTTCGTCGGAAAAAAGGGTTTGGTCAAACCACGAAGAGGGTTAAGAAAAAGCTCAACGTTTAATAAGCGACGTTTGAAGGCTCGCCGAATCTTTTCTTTCCTTTCTTTAATCAAGATTTTCATCGTCTTTAATGTTTTCGACCCCTTGCTTTGAGCAAGTTTTTTGATCGAGGATTCATGGAAATGGAGAACAATGCGAGTTTTTTTCCGTGCGACGGGTAGATGTGAAAATTAATATGAACCCTTAGCTTCAAAAGAACTGCGGAATGAAAATTAATTATGGGAAGAACAATTGTAAGTGGATGGTGACTTTTTGCGGTGCGGATGCTTTTGATATGGTGGATGTCTGATGCTGATGGCTGTTATTAAATTAGTGTGAATTATTGCGCGATACAAGATATTATACAGTGATTGATGTAGCAGACTTTTGTTATATTACCGTGGATAGGGCTGGGAAGTGGATGATTGCAATAGGCAATATATTTCAGCGGGGAAGTTTTCTCGTTAATATTGTGGTGATATGTCACGTAGTATTATGACGCGTAAGGATCTAATGTGTTGAGGTACAATTTGTAGAAATACAAACGCGAAAAAATAGTACGAACGAGGATTTAGCGCGTGAGAATTTAACGCGTGAGATTCTAGCGGGTGAGAATTTAACGCGTGGTGATTTAACACGTGAGATTCTAGCGAGTGAGAATTTAACGCCTGAGATTCTGGCGGGTGAGAATTTAACGCGTGGAAACCTAGCACGTGGTGATTTAACGCGTGAGATTCTAGCGGGTGAGAATTTAACGCGTGGTGACTTAACGCGTGGAAATCTAACGCGTGGAAATCTAACGTGTGGTGATTTAACGCGTGGCTATCCAACGCGCGTGAATTTAACACATGGTGATTTACCGCGTGAGAATTTATCGCGTAGGGATCTAACGCGTCAGAATTTAACGAGTTGTAATATAACGCGTGGTAGTATACTAGGTGTCTACTATATCGAAAGCTGTTCCATCAAAATAGAGGTACTTCGAAGCTACACTAATACAATTTCCACTTTATTTATTACATACGGTACTACCAAACACATAATAGGGATGTTGTAGAATTAGGGGCATGATATATGACAGCGACGTAATAAATGGGGTACAAGCTCATACTATTTTTCACGGGTCTCCACATTTATTAAGGAAGCGTTATGGCGGTGAGACACTCCACGATAGCAAATATGGGAAGAACTGACACGATGTACACAAAAATAAGTAATACGGTGCTTCTCGGTATCGTATTACGGATACAAGAACATACTCGGCGCTTTGATATTGCTTTTCTCGAAGGTGACGCGGTCGTATATAAAAAATTTATCGATCTATATTTATTTCTTCTTCCCGCAGTTGAAATGCGCTGTAGTAGCGTAAGGGTTAATTAACAATTCTGAAGCGACTTCCGTGTCAACTGCTAGAGAATCGATCGCGAAACACCGCAACCCCGTTTCCTTGGCCGGCTTGATTTGCGAGCTGAAGAATTAGACAGTAAAATATGTGATTTGAACCATTTTTAAATGGTAATATAACGAGAAAAAATTTGTGCAATATATCGTGTAGGACACAATACGCAGTATAATGGTTACAAATATAACAGGTTTTATTAAATCGCATTGTAATGTAACGTGACTGTAACGCCTGGCAATGTAACGAGTAAGGTTGGAACTTATTGCGATATAGTGAGAGGAACAGTAACTTGTGGTAATATAATGCGTGGTAATAAAATATGACGATGTAATGTGTGGTATTAATAACATGACGATGTGTGGTAATGCGATGTGTTGCAAAGTAACGCCTGGCAATATAATGCGTGGCAATATAACGCGTTGCTGTGTAACGTGTCCCATTACAACTTATAGTACCACACCGTATTGCATCATAATGTGCACGACTATTTTGTACGGTAATACGTCATCTTGTAGCAATGCAATTCGTGACAATATAACGTGTGGTAATATATGACGCTATATTTAGAAGCACATAAAACATGTTTGTAACGTATCGGAAGATATAAACAGGTTCATTGAGAGCCACCTAATGCTATTTCCACATTTCTCCGCTAAGTGTATTGCTGTTTGGAGTACATTAATGCTCTCGGAGCATCTCGCATTTCCAATCATTGATACTCGAATCCAGGAAGCTGAACGGGGATCAATAAAATCGACTTTCATCGACCAAAAAGAAAGATCCTCGATATACATCAAGGGTCTTCGGGTTGAAAAGTAAACATGCTGAGCTAGGGAAAATTTCCGGGAATCTTAACACCTCAACGTCTTTGTACCCAACAATCTGTTTTCGATGACACACTCGATCCCTTACGAATACCGTATGCAGATATACGTTTACATTGCAAATTTCTTTGTCGAACACGTTTGCGCCATATGTCGCGACTTCTTGGCTTACAAAATGGCTGTCATCAAACGCCACGTTTAACGCGAGAAAAATGGGATGTTTATTTTCCATTTTACTGAACCTTCAAGAATTCCACGATTTTCGTAGGAAACTGCACCGATGTCAACCCACGAGTTGACGCGTGACCCAGGTTAGAGTTACTATTCAGAATAGAAAAATGGACGCCACTTTCAGTATATTGGCTCGCACACCAATTAGGCCAAAGTCGGCAAACGTCTCGAGAGAGATAACGAATTGCGTTCAGCAGTTATTGTCATTATTCTTATTTGCCGAAATGTAACTGGAAGTGTTCACGGTGGATAGGTGGAGCGAGTGGCTTCTTTTACTCTGGCTCGACCTACGCGCCAACTCCTGGCTCGTCTACAGTAGAGACTGTGATGATCCAAGGGAACGTAGGGATTCTAGGAAGCTAGGAAATATGGCGATTCCGAGGACTGTGAGAATCTAGGGAATTCAGGAACTGTAGAGAATGTAGGGATGTGGGACCTGGGGATCCAAGGGACTGTGGACTGTGGAGATCCTAGCGAACTTGGCACTGGAGACTGAAACTGTGGATATATAGGGAATCTAGGGGTCCGGAACTGTGGAGACTCTGGGGACCATGGGAACTAGGTATCCTAACCTAGAGGTACCAGGGAAGATATTGAATGTGGGGATATGAGGACCTGGGGGTCCAAGGAACTGTGGAGGTCCTAGTGAACTTAGGGGCACTGGAGTCTGAAACTATGGATATATAGGGAATCTGTGTGTCTTAGGAGTTATGAAGACTCTGAGGACTATAGGAACTGCGTATCCTAACCTATCGTTCCTAGGGAATATAGATATTGAATCCTAAGAATCCTGAAATTTGACCTACTCGTAACACCACTTTGTAATATCACCGTTTTCCCTAGGGAAACTGACTCAATTATTTAACATTCCCTAGAATTCCCCTAGAGAAATCTGCTATAGAATACTCATATTGGTTTCTTTTACTTTGGGTCGACCTCACGCGCCAACTCGTGGGTTGATGTCTGTACATCGTTTTCCTCGTTAAAGAAAATTTTATGTTTGTCGAATAAGTTTTTCTTTGTCCGCTTTTATTGCTGTTAAAAAACACTTCAAATTTTTTGTATATGTTTTTGTTAACTCTGGGTTACATTCAATTTTTTTTTGGTTTGGTATTTTCCTCCATTTTTTATTTCAGTTTTTTGCATAATTTTTCCTATATGTTTTCATCCATTTTCCATTTTGATATTTGATCTTTTCCCAGTTTCATTTTTTGCAACTTTGTATGTTTTCCACTGTGTACTTCTCCCTCGTTGATTAATTTTCCTGTAACTTTTTGTATCGTTATTGGATTCTTCTCCTCGTTCAATTTTCCGCAGTTCGGTGTATTTTTCATTGTTTACTTTTGTCTCTTCTAGTTTAATGCTAGTTTTTTGTTTTGTTCCCATTATGGTTGGCTTTATCGTAAGACGACGTTGATGCAAATTGGCTATTACAATATTCTGCAAAACTTTCTCTCTCCTCTGTTTCGAACAGCCGACGGTCACCCATCTTTACAACGCACCGCGTCAAATACAGCTTACTTTGATAATCGAACATCAACCACCGCCACTGGTTTTCCACGATCCTTCATGTACTTATGATTGATTACTGACGTTTTTTCGATTGACGCATGAGAAAACTATTTATATTTTAATAGCTTTCCATTATTTATCCATAAATGTCCATTCCTTTTTTTCTTTTTAAAAACTAATTATTTTTCAATGATTAATCTTTCAGTCACCTCAAATTAACTGTCAGCATTTAAATTTGTATTGTATTTCATCAATGTTGTATTTCAAAACGCAACACGTTGTATGTTATGGAAGTCTATGATCTATATTGCGGCAATATGACGCGAGGCAATACCTGACAATATATTGCGAAGGAGAGTCATAGTAATTATATAGCAATTTATAATTGCATGATGTAATTTGTAATAATGTAACGTGTGTATTCGGCAATATAACACGTGTCAATATAACGCGTTGAAACTTAATCCGTTACTATGAAATGTCTAATAAAGTAACCTGTGGCAACTTAACACGATACTATGAAATACCTAATAGAGTAACACGTGGCAATTTACCCTGATACTATGAAGCATAAGGTAACATGTTGCAATTTAACACACGGTAATGTGTTCGCCTAACACCATAATGTGTAGGAGCCTAACGTATGGTAATATACCGCGTGGCAGAGTAACGACACTCCATAATGCGTTGTAATTTAACACGCGGCGAAGTAACTCGTTGCAATTTAACGCTTGGTAAAGCAACGCGTCGAATCGTAACTCCTTGCGATATATCACGCGGTACCGTTATGGACAACTTACGCATTCATACAACCTTGAACGTGAATTGAGGATAAATTCAGATAATTATTGACAAAACTATTGTTATCGATAGGTCTTCGATCGAGGTGTATAAAGTAGTCGAAGAGGAAGTGAGAAATAAAAATGAGGGTTCATCGGCTGCTTGACACCAGAAATCGAACCGGTGACACGTAAAATCGAGTCCTACCCAGATGGTGGGGAATCTAGAGCAAAAGGGGGAGAAAGATTGGCCACGTGGTTGGTTGGGAGGGGGGAGGGTGCCGGTATTCTGCGGTGTCGGGAATAAAAGTGAAACGGGGCCAAGCGAGCTATCCACGCTGGGAATACTCTGGAATTTACGTAGTTCCAAGTTGAACCGTGAACAAGGGGACAATTTATACAATTTGCCGAGTCGAGACCATGTCGGAATGCGTGCGACTGATGAAATCGAGATTATTCATGAGCGGGACTGACAGAGTGCGTCAGAGCGTACACCGCGAAGCTGGATAATTGGAATTAGAAGGGGACAGAGATGGATGATCTTATTGCTCCTGGTTAGGGTACTTATAGGGAACTCGTTATTGATCAGACATTTGTCCCTACAAATTTCCCTTATATGACCCTGAGCCTACTGATCACATAATACGGCGCAAACTGTAACTTCGTGGTACATTGGATTATTATTAGCGAAACTGAATCTAATAATGAGAAACACTGTCTATTGTCTGCTGGGTGCAGAAGACTGGCATCAGGTCTGAGGGTCTGAGACTGTCACTAAAGGCTATGGTGTAGGCATAGTGTCTTCTCTTTGAGTGCACGACCAGATTTCCTTTCTGGGGATTTGAGCTTCACTTCTCGTATTGAAAGAGTCAAGATTTAAGGTCCGACCCTTAAGTAAAGTTCATAGTTAAAATTATAAAAGAGTACTGTGTTACCCATTTGCAATATGAATGAATCGAAATTTCTGTGATATTGTTGAATAATATAGTTTGACATGTAGACAGTGACATGTTTGACCCTGTGAAAGTACTTCAAAGTGGCACTCGCCACATCGGTTTGAACCTGAAGGTTTCATGAAAATGACTACATAAGTGATTCATCAGCAATTTTCATACAAAATGGTCGATGTAGAAGTGCGCACTTAAACGTCCCATTTTTGCTCGGATGGGAACTAACGACCGGTTCTCCAACGATATCACGTGATTAGGTCATTCAAGGCGTTCGAGGATCGAGGGACTTATGGGACTCGGAAATTGGGGATGAAGATTTAACGAGCTGAGAACTTGGAAACTAGGTATTTGTGATTGAGGGACTTTGTGATTTGGGAAACTATTTGAGGACGTAGGTATTTGGGGATCTAGGGATATGGGAATTTGTAGATTTGAGGGTGTAGAAATCTAGGGATGTAAACACCTTGGAACTTAGACATCTTGTGATTTGGGGAATTTTAGATTTGGGAATATAGGAATATGGGAATTTATGTATTTAAGAATCCACATGTGATTGGGGGACTTTCTGATTTGGGAACCTATGTAAGGACACAAGCATTTGGGGATCTAGGGATATGGAAATTTGTGGAATTGCAAGGCTATAAGTCTAGGGACTTTAACACCTAGTAACTTACACACCTTGTGCTTAGGAGATTTTTAGATTTGGTGTCAGGTGTATGTGAAGTACGAGTAGGTCAAATTTCAGGATTCCTGGGTTTCAATATCTATATTCCCTCAAAACTATGGGTTAGGATACCTAGTTCCCATAGTCCCCAGAGTCTCCACAGTTCCAGACCCCTAGATTCCCTATATATCCACAGTTTCAGTCTCCAGTACCAAGTTCGCTAGGACCTCCACAGTCCACAGTCCCTTGGATCCCCAGGTCCCACATCCCCACATTCTCTACAGTTCCTGAATTCCCTAGATTCTCACAGTCCTCGGAATCGCCATATTTCCTAGCTTCCCAGAATCCCTACGTTCCCTTGGATCATCACAGTCTCTACTGTAGACGAGCCAGGAGTTGGCGCGTAGGTCGAGCCAGAGTAAAAGAAGCCACTCGCTCCACCTATCCACCGTGAACACTTCCAGCTACATTTCGGCAAATAAGAATAATGACAATAACTGCTGAACGCAATTCGCTATCTCTCTCGAGACGTTTGCCGACTTTGGCCTAATTGGTGTGCGAGACAATATACCAAAAGTGGCGTCCATTTTTCTATTCTGACCAATAGTAGCTCTAAACACGCGCCAACTCGTGGGTTGACATCGGTAGTAGAGTGAAATTGGGTTCCATGCAGCAGGTTTGCTCATTCTTCCCGAGAAAACGTAGTTCGTTGATTTAATAAGTCGAGGCTGCTTAAGAATATCTGGCAGTTTGCAAGTTTTTGTGGGAAGTATTTCCGTGAACTATGTGGGGGAGCGGCGTTCGCAAGAATGAGGTAAAGCGAGTTTTCTTTCGTCTCATCTGTCCCTACTTTTCTTTATTTTGCATAATTATATCACAAAATTAAGAAACTTCGTTACCCGACCCTCAGTTTTGCCGGAAAAATAGAATGTTTGTTAGTCTCTCCTCCCACTCTAGTTCTTTCTCGACTGCCTTTCTTCGTGTAATTGCATTCCCGGGTTATTCTCGTTTACTAGAACAAAGTACTTTTTAATCATAATTTCTTTCACAGAATCAAAGAAATTAGTTTTACCACGAAAACCGTGGATCGGATAACGTTTTGCGAGAAATTCACTCGTAGCATTTAATTCTTTCATTCCTTAGCGTACCATGCCGAGATATAATTTAAGGTTATGTTTAATACATAGCGTCGAGAATGACGAAAAAACGAGGGAAAATCTTTCCGCACTGTCGGTTCGGTGTCAAAAGAATTTCTCTCGTTGCCATTCGACAAGAATTCTCATTAACTAAGTTTATGAATAACAAAACAACTCTAAAAAGTTTAGTTATTCTGCGAATTTTTAAAGAAAAGTACAAAAATGTTCATCTGTTCAGTGTTAAAGTAGAACTCGTTTTATCGTCGAAGAAAATCGATATTCTTACCTGAGCCGTTGCCATAAAAGTATTATTAAATCAAACTAATGAAAAAGGAGGCTCCACAGGATAGGTTTTATAGTCGTTCTAAGAAATTTCACTTTGTGAAGTGTTTTAAGCGAAAAGACGGTTTAGCCTGGAATTTCAACTCGTTTTTGAATTCTCTTCAATTTCTTCTTCAACTAATAAATCAGCACGACTGGAACATCGCAGTAAACATTCACCACCCACCTCCAACGACCCTCGCCATACGGTGGGTTCGTAAAAACCGACGGTTTACGAGTTGGAAGGCATTTCCGTTAGAGCCACCATTTTAACGATGTCCTACGATCTTAACTTATCTCTGTGAAGATGTTAAAAGAAATCGTTTTCTCCAGATATATTTTCTTTCTTTTTACTGTCGCTTTGACGGGACTAAGGGTTACACTTTTATTCTAAATCAGGCAAAATTCTGATATATACTTTCAGAAGCGTATATCTGACACGTTCTCTGATGTATTTGAAAAGTGGTCATATATACAATTATCGATGATGGTCGAGACAAGTGAGGTTAGGTTAGGTTCAGTCACAACTGTGGGGCAGAGCTTTTTACGATTGTTCATACCAAATTGCAATGAACTCAAACATTACAGTGTCCCCAAATTTCTATGTCCCCAAATTACTATATCCCCAAATTTCTATGTTCCAAAATTACCATGTCCCAAAATGACTATAGCCACAAATTGTTATGTCTCCAAATTGCCATATCCCCAGATTGCTATATCTCCCAATTTCTATGTCTTCAAATAGTTATGTCCCCAAATTGCTATATCCCCAAATTTCTATGTCCCAAAATTTGCCATGTCCCCAAATTGCAATGTCCCCAAATTTCTATGTCCCAAAATTGCAATGTCCCCAAATTTCTATGTCCCCAAATTGCAATGTCCCAAAACACTATACCCCAAATTCCTAAATTCCCACATCCAACTTCCCAAATTCCAAATTGTCCAAATTCCAATCTATCCAAATTCCTGCAACTCCAAATTTGCAACTGCCACATTTGTCGATCCACAATATCTACAGATCAACGACGATCGGTCTTTTCACCTTTGATTGCCATTTTTTCTCCCATAGAATCCAGATTTGCTGTTGTCTGTACAATTCGATGTAAGCGAATGAATCAGGATGTCAGGCACGAACGAACGAAACAAATGTTCCTGTTCGTTTCACCAGCGGTATCCTGCGTACACGCCATGAATATCTTCGTTTCAAACAATGCCCGGAGCTTTTTCCGGGCTGTTCTGTTTATCCGTTCCCGGTTCACCAGCTGGCTAAATGCAATTAGCCGCGATGCATGACGCCGTCCACGAAATTTCATTATATTTATTTTCCCGCCTGCGCTTGAAACGAAGCTTGACGCTATTTAACCGGCACGTTCCTCGAAGAAAGAAATTCATTTCATAAAAGACTTTCTCGCTTTCACGATCAGAATTCAACGGTCGACTGGCTATTTTTATTAAATCCCTTTTTGTGCCTTTTACGTGTATGATTAATTGAAACAAGGAGTCGGCGTTTATTGAAATTTTATCGAAACGCGAGTTGTGGCCGTTGAAAACATCAACAATTTGGTACAATTTGCTTCGTATTGAACGTGAATTAGCCCTCATTCTTCAAATTTAATTTTTGGGTTTTAATGTGATCTAAATGATAACCTAACCTCTTTTGTAAAAAGTGAGTACTTGTGTTCAAAGAGAATAAATTATAAGATTGTACAATAATAGTGCAGTAGTAGTCCTAGTTAAACGGTTTATTAAAATATTTCTTTCGTGGTACTTGAGTCTTAACCTAAAAGTTCTTTCGTCCTCTTGAGACATCTCGTTCAGCTTTCACGGTGTGGCAACCAACTGCAAATTCATCAGCAAAAATAGCATCAGAAACAAGTGGTTAACTGAAGTTCCACCATATTCATTGAAAGTGTGCTTGATACGAGAATGAGAAGCAACAGCGGAACGTAATTAGAATCGTGGCAAGTTGTAATCCAAGGAACGGGGCCAGAGTTTCCCGGGGAATGCCGGCAACGGAAATAAAATGGCGCAATTTCAACGGGGATCGTGTTACATGGCTGCCATCAAACGAGCTCGTGAACAAGCTGTAATTTGTTTAAAATTTGATCACCGATTCACGTCGGTGGACTTAATTATCTCGGTGCCTAGTAACGATGATTGGCTGTAATGAGATTGTGTCGTAATGGCGTACTCTGAAATGTACTTCCGGTGTTACTGACGCGGTCGTTGGGAACCGCACTTAAGGAACCTTTTGGGCTAAATGTGATCGATTCGGTTGAACAAGTTTATTCTCGTTCTCGTACGAGCAGTGGAAAATTCGTTGTGAATTTAACCTAACCAAAAGTCTTACAATGCTTGTTAGATATAATCTAGCTTAAAAATTAATTTATGTTAGATTATTCTATGTAGTTTATCTATGCATCTAGCTGAACATGGTTGGAAACTGAACGAAAATAAATTCAAGTATGAATCACGCTAACATAATTTAATTTGACCTAGCCTAATATTAATACGATAGAAACAGGACGGGTAACTTAACATAGCTTCATGTTAATATGGTTGAAACTCGACATGTAACCTAACTTAATATTAATACGATAGAAACTCGACTGGTAACTTAACCTAGCCTCCTAATATTAATACAATAGAAACTTGAGAGATTATATTTTGAAAGGTTCAATACTATAAAATTGATGACATGCAAGCAAGAGACTTAAACTATGTCAGATTAGATTTCTGTCTACCCAAAGTCCTTCAGTTTAGCGTCGCCATCAAGTCGGACGCCAGATCAAACTGTGAACGCTTGATTGGCTGCAATTTAATAGCAGCCATCTTTGATTTGGTCTCATGCTGGCTGTTTGCTCGTCCACTTTTGTGATTTCCTTAGACGCAATCGTGTTTTATTCTCCTGCAACGATGTACCCCGATGAAGGTCGATAAGTGTTGACTCGGATGTTCAGCTATATCGTGTTTTATAGACGAGTTTGACTTTATTCATTTGTTTAATGCTGTTGCACAGTGTCGAAGCATATTTAAGTTAATAAACATTTCATCTGACCTTTATACGTAAAGGTTACGACCTTCGTTCTTCGAGAGTTCTCAAGGTTTCTAGGTTTTGAGGTTAGGTTTGATCGAAATTTACTTTCAGATCATTTTTGTGGCTTTCATGCTTTTACGGGACTTGTAAAAATTATTTATTTAGTTTCTAAAAATTATTTATAATTAATTATTTACTTTAAAAACTAAATCTATAGGGTGCTTTATGACTCTGCAAATCTAGGGATCCAGATGTCACAGAATATGTTTTAGAATTTGAAAGAAGTTTGTAGACTACATTTCTGCAAATGTTTTTCTTGACCCACGAATGCGATATCGAAAATATTCCAATATTCCGGGGTCGTTTAATGGAGGATAAGTGTTCGGTATCGATTTCTGATCGATGATTTGACGTTGATGTATGGCATAATAAAGTAGATTAATGTTTGTTGTAACGTCGTGTTGATTTTTCGGCGCACGAGTTAATCAGTTTAAAATCATTGAAGGTGGGGCTCTCTTATTCTGTCCAATGTTACATGTTTTTCTGAAGCTTTCCTTATTATTATTTGTTACTGATAATCATTCAAAGTCAAGTTTTTATATGTATTAAAAAATGTTCATCTACAAACAATTTAACTTATTGTACTATTTTGACGAGTCTCGTGACACATTCGTGACGCAATCGTAAAGCACTCCTAACGCACTCGTGACGCACACGTGATACACTACTGACACATACATGACGCACTCGTGACGCAATCGTGAAGCACTCGTGAAGCACTCGTGACACACTCGTGACGTATTCGTGATACACTCATGACACATTCGTTTCGTACTCACGACGCACTCGTGACGCACTCGAAATGCATTCGTACTTCGTGATCAATTTTACTTGAATTTTGAATATCCTTCAATTTGAAGTTCAAGTCCAATAACTTGTATAGTCAATTGATACCAGATTGAGACAACATTTCAACTTTCTTTGTATGTTTTAATATTGTAGTGATCAGTTTTGACGCACCTGACAAATTATAGGGCAACGGTTTAACGCAAATTAAATTCGAGCTAATTTTCTTTCCCAAACATCCTCCACTTTGTTCGCGGGAAAGTAGTCGCAGTCTTCTCGAGTCAATAAGCTAGGCAGGTGCCATTTTAACGAAAGTCCCCCCTTCCACGACCACGCTTTCGACCCTTTCACCGTCAATGAAACGAATTCGATCGTGGCGCAGGCCAACGTCCCGCAGTCTCGAACACACCCAACGCATAAATCCACCTGGAACGAGGTTAAGTCCGTGCTGGCCACGATAGCGGTATTCATTTTAAATTCAAGAGGGAAGGAAAAAAAAAATGGGAAGGAAAAAGATGGAATCCCTCGTTTCTCGCCTGTACTGTTCTCTGCAGTGCGTCTTGCGCCATCGCTGCAGAAATTGTGCGTATCTTTTTAATCTTTGAAGGAAAAGACACGAAGTGCTTTCTTTTATGATTGCGAGTGCATTCACACTGGCGCCGCGGATCAATTTCTATTAATAGGTTCAGTGTTTTAGGCGTGTGCTGCCTTAGGATATTCGAGGTATTATGGGATTTGTTTAGGAAATTGAGGATGTACAGATTTGAGGTTATAGGAATTCGAGGATATGGGGATTTGAGGGTGGAGGGATTCTAAGAGATTTGGGGATGCAGAGATTTGGGCATGTGGGGATTTTGGGCTATAGGGATTTGAGAATGTGGGAATTTGGGAACCTGGGAATTTGGGAAATTAGATATTTGGACATGAAGAGATTTGGGGATGTAGGGAATTGGGAATGTAGGGATTTTAAAATGTACAAATTTTGGTGTGTAGGGATGTGGGGATGTAGGGATTTGGAGATCTAGAGATTTGGGGATGTGGAATTTGGGAATTTAGATATTTGGAGATGTAGAAATTTGAAGATATAAGGATTTGAGGATGTAGAGATTTGGGAATGTAGGGATTTGGGGATCTAGAGATCTCAGTATCTAGTGATCTGCAAATACAGAAATCTCACAATCCAAGAGTCTGGAAACATAACTATCTAACAAGCTAGGAATCTTAAAATATAGGTATCTACATATATTCAAGATATAGACCTGCAATTATCAAACTCTACAGATATAGGTATCTAAAAATATATGGATTTAGAGATATAGTATCTATCTATTTCTGTCCCATCCCCTTTATATCACTTTTACGATATCAGATATGACCCGGCGCAAAGTTAAAATCATTGATGGAAAGAGAGGATTATCTTGAACTCTGAACGAGATTCGTCCAGAATATTGGATTCCAGGTTGTAACTTTGGGATTAGATTCTTGTTCAAAGAGGAATTAGTCTGCTTTTAACGTCGGGGAGTGGTTCAGTTAGTGGTTCCAGGTCGTTTACTGGGGATTTGGGGTGGCTGCGGACTTGGAACCGACTTTTTTTTAGGATCTCTTGAGGATTATTACTATATCTCTCGTCCGGGGGCGAATCGGTTCCTATTGAATATTTAACTCTGACCATTTTGTTAGATTTAATTGAAAGATTAATATTTTGATCTCTATCCAATATAACAAGATTTTGAACGTGAAAGCTGGGTTAAATGTTATTTTATTTCAGTTACTGAAACCTGGCAGCCACTTTTCTTTGGACATGTAATTGGGACATTAGTATTTTTACGATTGTCCAATTTAGGACGATGAATTTTTGGTTGTTGCAACTGGGTCAAGATTTTTATTCCTATTATCGAACATTTAGCTGGTAGTCACTTATGAGATTAATTGGATCGTCGATACGTATCCGATTAAATAAATCTATGTACTTGCAGAAAGGTTAGGTTTTTTCTGATATATAGATATTGAAACCTGGGAGTGCTGAAATTTGACCTACTGGTACTTGTATACCACCGTTTTCCCTAGGGAAACTGACTCAATTGTTTAACGTTCCCTAGGGTTTCCCTAGAAAATCCTACTTTACTTATATTCTGGTTTCGTTTACTTTGGATCGACCACCTCACGCGCCAACTTGTGGGTTGACATGCGTATACGTGTAACATGTGTATACTGACGTATTCTACTGTCGTGAATCATAATCTGTGATATAATCACACATCATATGGCCAAGTATGACGTCACGCATTATTTTATGTAAAACCTGTCACAGCTATATAAGAGCCCTATAATTCCAAGGTTGATATCTTTATCCTCTATTGTTTAATTTTTGTCCCTTTTGCTCAACCATATTCAACATCATTTCATACCGGCCATCACCACCTCATTTGCAGCCACAGCCCAGCCAATTTACCGTAACTCGGTTGAATCCACACTCTATGCAAATTCTGATCGAATCCAGCGTCAAAGTAACATCGAATAAACCAAATTGAGAGTTAATCCTCCAGCACCGTGCGCCAAATCGACTTCGCTGTTTCCCCGAATCTCTCGCGAATTTCGCCGTGATTACTTTGCCAAGGAATTCGAGTCAGGAATTCAACCACTTGTTGAGGTGTTGCGTTTCTGGCTGCATCCCTGATTGCAGGCCAATTGAGTCGACCGCCTTTGAAACGGGGCCATTTTCTTGTGTGGCCAGACCGCGGAATGCACACGCCGGCTAGACTATTTGAGCGACTGGAATAATCATTTGTAAGAAAATTTTCCAAACGATGGTTCATTTGTTTCTCGAAACATTGATGAAAACTCCCTACATTTTTTATTTGGCTATTCTTCTGGCAAATAGATGTAGGTCTAGCAGATATTACGTAATTGGCAGATTTCATAACGTGTCCAAGGTCTCGAGGTTACGCAACCATCAGAATCCACACGAAAAGAATGGTTCTGCAGTTTCAGATGGAACCGGAAGTGGAGGAGGAAAGTGACCCAGCAAGAAACTGCACGTTCAACTAACGAAGCAATCGGTACCTTACAAATTGCATACGACAGTGTGATAGTGAAACGAAAGTTGTAAATACTAATTCAATGATCTAACATTACAGAAATTCCGTATTTTTCTTCTTGACAAATTTATCTAGTTATTCTATCGCAAGAGATACGTGTAACTTGAACGTACACTTTTGAAAATCGTCAGCACCTAACACTTAAGATGATTCTATAGATCGAGCACTATTTTTCTTCTTTACAAATTTTACACTGTTCTTCGACGGACCAACACATCGCTTTTTTACCTCTCTTTGAGACTTTTTCTACCGACATCGTTGGAACGAGAACGAACGTTTCGAGGGCCAGCGAAGAAGCAGGATTTATCGCGGCGCTGAGAAGAAAAAAAAATCTCGCGCAGCTTTGTTAGAAATAACAGGACAACCAAGGGATTTTACGAGCGGACCCATTTTATCTCAGTTTCTCTCCCGTGGGGGCCACAATCGTGATAAAAGTCGAAAACGAAGTGACTGTTAACGCGACAGAAGCAGATTAAACAGCTTACTGAAATTAAGTCCATTTCAAAAAGCAAGATAAAGCATCTGATCCTGAATCTGAAGTCAGTCAAAAACTTAAAAAACTGGGGTTTTTACCAGAAAATTTCAGCGTACAAAATAAATAATAGTATACATTAAGTGGAACATATAGAAATATCCGAATTGAGAAAAGAAAATAATTCAGGGGATAAGTAGGAAAAGACAGGAGACGAAGAACAATGGGCACAAACTGATGGTTCAAAGTAGCGCATAATGAAAATGAAACAAAATTAAGTAAACTTAAAGAAAACTGAGAAGAAAGAAGAGAACTCAGAGATGTACAACTGAGTAACAGGACCTCTTTAAAGTCAATTAAACAATACTGAGAATCTACAAAACGTATAAGATATAATCATATAAAATAATTAAGAAAGTGTTACAAGGCTCGACTTCTACTGAAGGTGTCCCTTCGAGTGTTCCCATCGATTCGTGAAATTCCTGGAAGAAAAAGGGAAGAAAGTTCAGGGAGGACGGTGTTCTTTTATGAAAAGAAACGTTACGAAGAAAAAGAGCTCGGTGCAAAAGTTGATTCCCAGTGGGGCAAGCGTCGGTTACTTTCTCCCCCTTGTCTAAGGGTTCTTCTCCTCTTTTCCTCGTTGGCTTTCCACGAGCAAAAGAGGAAACGCAACGAGGGAAAAATGATGAAGTGCGACGACAGAAAACGCGAGATGTTCTCGAGACGCGCGTGTAGCGAGAGCGGGCCTCATCCCGGTATACCCGGGACCGGAAGCGGCCCTGGCAGCGGCGGTGGTCATCTCTGGGGAAAAAGGAACCAGGGACGTACCTCGGCGCCTGTCGTGGGCCACGCTAGAGGGCCTGCTATTATCCTTAGGACTAGAAGGAGCTGGCCTGTTGCACCTACACACTGCAGAAGGTAGGATTTCTTAATTTACATATATCATATTTAATTCGACATATAAATTAGTATACTCATATACAAATACCATGGAATAAGGACACCATGATTATACACGATCAGACAGCAAGCTTCGTGTCTCAGAGATACTACATGGTTAGTCTCCTAGATTCAGATTGAAAAGAATGTACATCGGGCGAATAAAGCATGGTCATGGAAAACAGACAAATTAGACAATCTTAGGTCACGTAAGAAGAACATGACCAAGTATTCGTATAAGTAAAGGAAGTGCAACTAACTAGATAATATAGCCGCAGATCAGACAAGTGGTGCAGGCGCAGCTGGTCAGACAAGTAGATTGAGACCAGGTGATCAGACTAGTAGATTGAGACCAGGTGATCAGACTAGTAGATAGGGGCCAGGTGATCAGACCAGTAGATAGGGACCAGGTGATGAGACAAGTAAGTAGGAGACAAGGGATCAGACAAGGAGATTGTTTGCAAGTGAGCAGGCAAGTAGGTAGGGACCAAGTGATCAGACTAGTAGATAGAGAACAGGTGATCAGACCAGTAGATAGGGACCAGGTGACCAGACAAGTAGGTACGGACCAGGTGACCAGATAAGTAGGTAATGACACAAGGTGCTCAGACAAGTAGATAGCGACCAAATGGTCAGACCAGTGGATAAGGACCGGATAATCAGATAAGTAGGTAGGGACCAGGTGACCAGACAAATCGATGTGGAGCAGGTGATCGAACAAGTGGATAGGGACCTAATGATCAGACAAGTAGATAAGCCCAAGATGATCGGACAAATAGATAGGAACCAAACAATCAGACCAGTAGATAAGTACCAGGTAATCAAATAAGTAGTTAGGGAGCAAATGATCAGACAAGTAGATATGGACCACGTGATCAGGCAAGTAAATAGTGACCACAGCAGATAAGTGGATACAAATGATCAATACTCTGGCAAATGAAATAAAATCATGGTCCTCAGCTTTGTTGAACGAGAACACAACATGTGATATTGGCAGGTTTAAACTTTAACATGTCAAACAATAGAATAGCACTAGAACTTAGAAAGTAAACTATCGAGAAAATGGATGTGACAGTAGGTGGTCAGACCTGTAGAACAACCCAGCATGTAGTCCGACAAGTAGCAGGTAGTTAGATGTCGAGACAGATAGATTCGCACGGTGGGTGGTCATGAAGGTAGATTAACATCATAGGTGGTCAGACATGTAGAATTAGGTCGATGTTGAAAGTTTTTATCGAATTCCTTTCTCATTAACTGCGCTTCAGCTGCCGCGGATAATTCCTTTCTTTGTGCAATGAATCGAACAAATAATTCATTAAAATGTCAAATGACGGCAAAAACGTTGAACTTCGTACTCTCAGATAATAATCTGAATTGATATTAATCTGAATTTGCACGTATAAAACGTGCAATTGTTAAATATACTATGGGAACTGAAATTGCATAAATTATTGCAGTTGTCAAAATGTTAATAATTGTAGAATTACAGTAAGGTGTGCTTGTCTTGATTGGGTTTGCACGTGGCCAGATGACACGGTAGACACATTGTCCCTCACGTCTCTTTTCTATAAGCCATCGATTTCCCGTTCGGTTCTATGGTTGAACGCACACGTCCACGGTATTACGAAACTTCGAGCGTTCGAGCCTTGAGTTTCGAGATCGATAAATTGGGAGATGCTGCTCTCGAAAGCTTATAGGATAAAATCCCTCCATTTCCTTCTTTCCGCGCCACACTTATACGATTAACGAGCTCGTATCAAGCGATTAAGCTTTATACTCATGAAAAATTTCTCTCTGTCACTCTTCCACTCTTTAATCCCAACAAAAATATGAAGTAGCTTCAGAAACCTCATTCAATTTTATTCTCCATTATTTATTAAAAGACACTTTTCATCATAGTTGAAGTTACTAAATTAACAACGATCAACGTACACCCACGCAGAGAATCTCATGTTTCAACCAAAGGTTCATTAGAAGCCCCTGAAGTTATGCAACCGGCTCCTGAAATTATGCAACCCAGATTGAATCTACTTTACCGAAATTCGCGAAATGCATGATTAAATGGCTAGTATTCTGATGAATACTTAATATATTCGACCCGCAACGTTTCCCCAATTTTTGCATTCATTTAATGATTCCTGGAATCGATGGTTCGTTAGCTGCACAGATTGTACGTCACATCCCCATGATGTTACGGGGATCGTGCTATCCTGAATGGCAGTATTTAGATTTCTGTTATTTTTGCTTCCCCTTTTTTCTCGCGCGGATTACCTTTGCCGACGGAATGAACAGCCCGGGGAATCTGTCCGAACGTTTCCTGGATGATTAATTTCGACCAACAGCTGCCAGATATACCACCATACCTTTTGGTTGTCAGAGTACGTTGGCGAGGATTAATTGGGGGAGGTTAAGGGTCGTGGAAGTTGGAAATGGATTTGTTGGGTTGCTACTTTGTTCATGTTAGATGAGTTCTGACATCTTCATCAGCAGATAGTAATAGGGAACCTTCCAGTTATCTACCCTTGATATTAAACAATATACTGTTAACAACATTTCTACATAAGTTTCGTTTTGTGATAATTAAACCTCGAGCAATGACAGAACATGGTAATGTGACCTGATGAAAGATGCAGCATAAGACGAATCGTTTTACGCAGAGGCTTTCTGGGTCCCATACGTCACCCTAGATTCTCTGGTTTCCTCGTAAAGAACGGATAAAAAGTATGAGCAGACACTCGTCTCTTACCGCTCGGTTACTGTTAAATAAGGAGTTATGTCGGAGAAGAGTCTTCCCTGAGAAAGTCGGTACCTCGAGGTCTCTTGACTTGCACTAATGGATTTTTGACGTGAACGTCGGAAAATGTGTTTACGTTCCTTAGAGATACAACGATGTCCCCGCGAAATGAAACTGCTGGTTTGTGTACCATACGAAGTAGATTAATCCTTTGAGGACGGCATATTTCAAAACTCAGCGAATGTATCGGCCGAAAGTTCTCCACTATTATTTAAATTGCAGGAAAATTTTATTTTCCCCAGTAGACATGCCGTTGTTATGCTCGTAGAGAAACTGGTACAAGGATATCACAAATTTCCTCTTAATCCATGTATAAAACAGCGGAGGCAGGTGCATGCAGTTGATGAAATTGTTATAGAAGTTGATAAAAGCGACATAGAGATGACGGTAGGTAGTCAGACAAGTAGATAGGGTTCTGGTGGTTGTCAGACGAGTAGACAGTTTTGAAGTGACTGGACAAGTAGATAGAATCAAGTGGTCAGACAAGTAGATGTTGTGAATTAGGTTTTCAGACAAGTAGATATCGTGTACGAGGTTGTCAGACACGTAGATGTGGTGTAAGAGGTCGTCAGACAAGTAGATGTGGTCTTCGAGGTGGTCAGACGAGTAGATATGGTGTACGAGGATGTCAGGCAAGTAGATGTGTTGTACGAGGTTCTCAGACAAGTAGATGTGGTCTTCGAGGTGGTCAGACAAGTAGATGTGGTCTACGAGGTGGTCAGACAAGTAGATATGGCGTACGAGGCGGTCAGACAAGTGAAAGTAGAACAGTTGTTCAGCAAGTAGATGTGACTAATTATACAAAATGAGTCCTAGATCGTCAGCTAGAAATATAATCTGAATCCAATGTGATCAGCCAAGTAGATATGATCCAAGGTGGTCAGCCAAGTTGTCTTCGATGTGGGCAGACAAATAGATAACGTGTAGCAAGTGGTCAGATCAGTAGGTAAGGCCTAGGTCAACCAAATGGATAAAGTGACTTAGGTAGTCAGACAAGTATATATGCACTGACGTACGAATCCAGTGTACAAAACACTCGTTATTCAAATTTTATTCCCGCTGTCGGAGATAATTCATTGTATCGATTAATTATAGAGATTCGTCCAATTCATTTGCAGGCAGGATTGCATAACTGTTTTATAATGAGTATCTGACGCAAACACTTTGCACAATGACTCTTTTGCACACTTCTCTCCAATGCCTTATTATGGGATAACAGTATTGTTGTTATTGCAGATGAAGCAATAATAGAAAATATTGGGTATCTGATTTGCGAATGATATTCAATCACGTTGTTCCTCTCATTGTCGATCGCAAAATCGAACCATAATTCAGCAGTGAATTTGTATTCTTTCGGTCAACTGAACAAATCTACTGTTGTGTCAGACATTCTTTTCCAACTGTACTTGTTAACTTGCAGTGCTCGATTGTGTGACTTAATTTAATACGAAGGTACTTTGTTGAAAGTCTCTACGATGTACATAATAGAATTGTGAAACGAACACTGATAATTATTTATAAAATTAGTGGCAAAGTATCATTCGAAAAAATACGGTAACCATTTCTTGACGTAGAAAATCGATAAGCACTAGCTTCAGAGCTATATTCGCTTCAAGTGTCGAAGAATAGGAAGTCGAAAGAACGGATAAGTGCATTTAAATGGGGACGTGGCACTCTCAATCCACATGACGTGCGGTTCCGATCGGCCCTACGGGATCGCTTTATCTTCCCGATCATCGTGGAAAGCTATCGTGTCGCCGATAATAATTTCAGGAATGTGCGCACGTTCTCGGAATTTCGGATGAAATGGAGATATAGATGCTGGGAGCGTTGCGTCATCATTTTGGCTTAGTAGAACGAAAATACAGTTCAACCTTTGCTACCCTTCAAATTCCGCCAATATTTCGGGCGATTTGTCTGATAGAAATACATCGGGGGTGTTTTTCCAAAGATGTTAGAAATTGATATTTACAAATCGATAGCACTGATATTTGTTCTCAAACTTTATTGTATAAGAGTCTCCACAGAAACAAATAAAAATTGCAGATGGTCAGACAAGTGGATTCAGACGTAAATGATTAAACTTGTAGCTGATGTGTGATCAGACAAGTAGATAAGTACAGTTCGGGATAAGACAAATATAGTAAAAGAGTAGATGATCAGACAAGTAGAATGAGACTGGCAGGATGTCAGACAAGTAGAAGGACACTGCAGGTGGTCAGACAAGTAGAATGAGACGGTGAGTGGTCAGACAAGTAGAATTATACAGTGAGTGGTCAGACAAGTAGAATGAGACTGGTAGTGGTCAGACAAGGAGAAGAAACCATGTGTGGTCAGACAAGTAGCATGAGACTGCCAGTTCGTGAGGCAAGTAGAATGAGACTGTGACTGGTCAGACAAGTAGAATGAGGTTATGAGTTTTTGCACATGTAGAGTGAATCTGCGAGTAGTCAGACAAGTAGATTGGGACAAGTGGTCATACAGATTGAGTATTAAAAGCTTGTATTTTTATTTCTTCAAAAAGTGACAAAGCTTCTTTTCCCTTTGAAAATCTTGAATAAAACGTGTCAAAAAGTTTCACAGAATAAGCCGAACAATTCTTCTTTTTCACCGAATTTCGCATGTAACGATAAAGCCCAGCGACAAAATGGAACCGGCAGTAGCTCGTTGGAGGCTGAATTCAATTCCCCGAAGATTTCACGCGATAAAATTACCCGATCGCTCCCGCTCGAACGGGAAGTCCAGATAAAAAGAGGTTATTATGCAAGAACTCGTGTGAGAAACGGCGTTCCATTTATTCGATGACTGAACATTCTTCGCTTTCTTTGCGTACCGCCCTTTTGTGTTTCTTCAACATTTCACACATTCTTCCCTGTTCGTCTGCTTATTCACTGTATTGCATAAGTTTTTTTTCTGCTTTACGTGATCTGTTACGAACAATGAAGCACAATAGCTGGATCATTTCGACACGTAACAAGGCTCATATTTTCAATTCCTTTGCATTTAAAAATTGTTCACATTAAATCTTTCAGTTGTTTAACAAAATTAGTACAATTATCTCAGAAAAGGTTAAGATAGAATCTTGTTTACACGATTACATGTCTTTGCACATATTAAAATCTGACCCCCGTCTGATTGATTCGACCTTTCAGCAACAAGCAAATCTTTGAATAAAATATCGAAATTGCACAAATAAATGGTACTTCAATCTTCCGGTACTGTTCTTCTTTTATCGAGAAAGAAATACCAATTATCCAAGAGAGATGATTATTCGAAACAGGACACCGTTCGCCTCAACAGCCCATCAATATTAAACAATCCTCCAAGATATTGCATTGAAAACAGCTTTTTTCCCCTGCTCTGGCTGCCCTCGCTTAATTGGCGAATCTTGCTGAAAACTTTTTCAATGCATGCAGAATCAGACATCAACTACGGGATATTAAAGAGCGAACAACAGGTGATATCGATTCGCAGACTCGATATAAGTGTGCTAAGCACCAGGATACGACCGGGGCTTACAAATGCTCGAACGTGATCTCTTTTAACCGAGTTCATTAGAACTGCTGACACCGTTTTCACGAACTGGGTCCACGGTATTGGTTAATTACACGTTTGTTCTGATTTAAAAAAGGTCGAAAGGAAATTCTAATTTGTCTTTTGCAGTTCTGTTATTTATACCAACATTCGACATTTTCTGACAGTTTTATGCACTGATTTTTGGGTTAATTTTGAAACCGTGAATCTTGCGATTTATTGAGTCGTTAAAAATTTACCGGTCTTTGTCGGTCATTCGATTATTTTCAACGCGTTTCAGGACACTCATGAATATTCATGGAAAGTATGATTACATTCTCATCGGTGCAGTTTCGTCCGTGATCCAGATTCAATAATATCCTTTCCTTTTTTCGTTCAATTTGAAGCCGCCGTCGCGCGGAATACCGGACATAATAAATCTGGCTGGTGATGTCCGCTCGATTGGACCAATTGCGAAAACAGAAGGGAAATCAAGCGTCCGATATTTTGAAAGCTTTTTGTTCCGGGAAATGCATCGATCGATGTTTACATAATTTTTGATTGAATCGAAAACCACCTATGGTGCGTTTTTGCGAAATCCATTGAATTGCAGTGTTTCCGCTCAAAGGAGCTTAACAGTTTGCATTTCGAGCATTAATGTTATCAACGTAGCAATATTTCAATATTTCAAGTTATATTGCAGGGATTGTGTAAGAGTGACCATTAACGCAGAAAAATGATTATTGGGTGAATTGTGCAAGAATTGTGATAAAATTCATGGCGAAAAATTCGACCACTTCATTCAATTTGAAAAATTCTTGTGTATATTTGATACGATAATCTTCATTTGCATTTGTATCACCGTTTCAGAAAGAAACGACCTAGATAAAAGTTGGCTCGAAAGAGGCGCTTCCTTCTTTGGAAATGGAAATACGTGCCAGTTGCAACACGATTACAGTAAATATTCTCTCACACGACCAATTACTATGACATTCACGACTTCCCACCCGAGGAATCGAGAGAAATCAATTCGCAAAATACGTTTCACTCCGTTTCGAACGTTGATTCCGATGGTCCATGCCCTCGTGTAGCTTCGACGCAGAAAGAAAGAAGTGTATCTTAATATTTAAAAAGCATCTGTCAACTTTCATCTCCAGGAGTACTTTCATTAAAAAAAATTTCATTCGAGCTATCTTGCGCTCTATTTAAAGGCAAGCAACACTTGTCCGACCCATTTCTCATCAGGAATAATGGTATTCGTATAAAGCAGGATGTTAATTCTCGTTGTTCGGACCAGTATGGCTTCGGGGTCGCGGCTATTTTCAGATGCCGCTGTTACATTCACGTACACGTACATTCAAACGAAAATACTGCTAATCACTTTATTCTTTACCACCGCGAATTCCGGTGCTTTTACATTTTAAACATTTCGTTGGGAAAAGCAGACTGCTCGCAATTGAACAATAAAAATACAAATCGCGGGTTTACTTAACTTTTCATCGCGGGAAAAGTTATAATTCGCAAAGTTCATACGAGCAAAGGGGATATTACACTATTAATAGTGCAGAGTTTGGGTATAAGTACAGTAGGCGTGTGGTTGGTCCGATAACTATAATTGGATTATAAGTGGGCGGAGTTGCATGTGGACAGTATAGGTTGTTAAATCGGTAGTACATTATGTTACGATTGTAGGTGGTCACAGAAGTAGATATGGGTTGTAGGTGGTCAAACAATGTGATAAAAATTGTAGGGAGTCACAGAAAGACGTAAGCATCATGGTCAGATAAGTCGAAGGGGACTGTATGTGATCGGACAAGTAAATTAGGATGTAGGTAGTCAGACAAGTAGAACGTGGACGTGTGTCGTCAGACAAGTAGATAAGGACCATAAGTAGTGAGACAAGTTCGAGACCATGGGTGCTCAGAAGAGTAGAAGGAATTCGCAGGTGGTCAGACAAGTAGATAAGGACCATAGATGGTCAGAAATGTGTAATAAAACCATATGTAGTCAGACAAGTAGATACGGACTACAGGTAGTCAGACAAGTGGATTGGAACCATATACCATCAGACAAGTAGTTGAGGACCATTGGTAGTCAGACAAGTGGATGGGAACCGTATATCATCAGACAAGTAGATAAGGACCATTGGTAGTCAGACAAGTAGATGGAGACCATGGGAGATATGAAAAGTGGGAGACAGTCACAAGTGGTCAGACAAGTAGATACTTCCCATAGGTGGTCAGACAAGTAGAAACGTCCTATAGGTGGTCGGACAAGTAGATACATCCCATAGGTGGTCAGACAAGTAGATACGTCCCATAGGTGGTCAGATAAATAGATACGTCCTATAGGTGACCAGACAAGTAGAAACGTCCTATAGGTGGTCGGACAAGTAGATACATCCCATAGGTGGTCAGACCAGTGAAAAAGGCTATAGTGATTAGACAAATAAGTACCTTAACTTTTTTAACCTGAAGATCGTGGTGGATCCAACACCAAGTGATCAGACAACTGCAAACAATTTTTAATTTTTCTTTCTTGTTCACATCTAATTTAGACTTTAATTAATAACTTCTTTTATTGATCCACATTGCTTTGAGTAGTCTTCAGTTCATTTATTCGCAGAGCTATACAGTGGGGAATACAAAGAATACGTCCCACTATTTCAGTCATCAAAATAAAAGGGTGTTTCGGACAAAACATAAAGGACCGTTTGTCAGGAATCATTCTTGTGAAATAGACGAGAGTATTCGAATTCGAATTTCACTTCATCGAACAGCAACTCGAGCCGACCATTCTCTCGAAGAGGAACGTTGGCTCGATTGTTTTCCTCATTCTCGACCAGTGGCGGGAATACTTCGTGGCCGGAACACGGTAGATTCCCGGAATGAAATAGAGTAGAAACGGGGATGGGTGGGGAGAACTGCGCTCGGCAGTGGAGATAATTTTTCTCTTTTACGTTATTTTTCAAGTGTAATATAGCTTTTCTCCGTTTTGCTCTCACAAATCGTATAA
Organism: Megachile lagopoda; assembly: GCA_036983795.1. Lineage (NCBI taxonomy): Eukaryota > Metazoa > Arthropoda > Insecta > Hymenoptera > Megachilidae > Megachile > Megachile lagopoda. Next base: position 5,651,987 of record CM072793.1, read on the forward strand.
TTTTTGCGGTTCAACGAAATAGAAATTACTATTCGGGTGAAAATTCAATTTTTACAAATGAATACGTCGACGAGCGTCGAATCAATTTGTCCCCGTTTCATGATCGAACCCGCGATGAACTGAACGATGAAACGTAATTAAGCGTTATGGAGCGGACAACTCGAAAGTGTGTTATTAATTAGTAAATGTATCCGCGCATACAATTCCTCGATGAGAAATTGTGAAGTATTTTTACAAACGGTAGTTGGTTTAATTTCGAGCCAGCAATATATCACTGGAAGTTTCGTAATCCGCGTGAAGGAGCAATTCATTCATTTCCTTCTTCACGTTTTATTAGCGTTTATTAAAACGAATGCAACGCGTGACACGAGCAGACGACACGGTGAATTGAAATTAATTTTCTAGCTGTGAACTGTAAGTCAAACGGTCAGAGGAGAATCTTTAAGAAAAATTAAAACGTCCTCACTCATCGCATATTTCAGTAACAAATTCTGGACAGAGATCTCAAAGTATATTTTACGAAATATTTTCGAGAATATATTCCCAAAGCACTGAACAATTATTCGCATATTATGTACAAAATTCATTGAATAATGTAATATGCAGTAGTCTACCGCGCGTGACTCTACAAACAAACATCTTTATTCACAGTCTTGTCACGTCTGCAAAACCGATACTCGCTAATTTGATTTACCCTTTATCCTGCCAACTAGGAGCAATCCTATTTGTACGTCCTTAGATTGGATCGTGACCTACTTCCTCGATATTTGGACAGCCTACAGAAAAGTTTGCTCTCAAAAAGTTCTCAAAATGGAAGAACACCTGCATCAATAACAATCATTCCAAATAACCATTTTTCCTTTTTATTGTGTCACCTTATCAGGCACCTCCAGATTGCTAATAATAAGGATACATCAATAGATATTTAGCAAATAATGGTCAGACAAGTAGATTAGACCACTAGGTTGTCAGACAAGTAGATTGGGCTTGTAGGTTGTCAGACAAGTAGACTGAGCCACTAGGTTGCCAGACAAGTAGATCAGACCCATAGCTAGTCAGACAAGTAGATCAGACCCATAGGTAGTCAGACAAGTAGATCAGACCACTAAGTAGTCAGACAAGTAGATCAGTCCACTGGGGTGTCAGACAAGTAGATTGGCATTTTAAGTAATCAGACAAGTAGTTTGACATTTTAAGCTATGAAACAAGACTGACATTTTCAACAGTCGAACAAGTAGATTGACAGTTCAAGTAATGAGATAAGTAGATAGAACTGTACACAGTCAGACAAGTGCATGCAATTGCACCTAATGAACATAGAGCTGTGCTTGCTCTAACAAGTAGATCTAAATTGCACCAGGTCAGACAAGTGAATAAAGTCCCTGCACTATCAAATAGCGAATGTGATCAGACTAGTAGATAAGGACTACACACCCGAGGAGGTTGACAATTCCATTTGGTTAGATAAATTAGATCTAGATGATCAGGCAAGTAGAAGTCGTCAGATCAGTAGATAATACTAGGTGGTCAGACAAATACGCGAGCCAAGTAGTCAGTTTCATTCCGCTAACAAATCGGATCCACAATGCATGTCTCTACAATGAAACCGAATTTGGCACGAACCAGGACGCCAATTAATTCCAGCTTTAAACCGTCCGTACTTTTACCGTCGCGTGCTAATGTGTCATCGGTTGGACAGGTGCAATTAACGCGGCGAAATCGATACGACGAGTCGTATCGTTGAAATAGTCCGACCTGCCATGACCCAATGAACCGGACTAACTCTTCCTCCGTCACAGGACACGTTCTAATTACATTTAAATCGTTACTTGAGATGCGTTTACGCCTGGCTATGAACATCGATTAATGCAACACTTCGAGGAGACCTAAGCTTTCAGAACACGTCGCTTTAATCATTTCGCTACTCGGTATACAAGCGTCTCTCAAAATTCCTTTTAATGATCAAATATAAAATCACGAATGAGGAACAATATTTTGAACAATACGAAAATGGATGAATATAACCTGTTCCGAGGTACCGAGCTGTCAGATAGCTTCAGAGTATATGCACAAAGTTTTCAGGCTCAGTGTAAAAACCCAAACTTCCCTAACAAAGTTTGACATAATATCTTACCGTAATCATCCCCTGTCGACTCAACAGCCGTCAGTCCTCTTATAGTCCATTCCAACTTAATTTATCACAAGCACGCTTGACGAAGTCCAACTTGGACACTACTTAATGGCGTGGAAACTCATTACACACGTGGTAACGCACGAACACTGATGCATGCGGACTTCGTATTGTCCCCGATATCTGGCCAGCGGCCGTTGTAATAACCGAGGGTGATTGAACAACACAGAATCAACGTTGATTAAATATTTGACCCGGGACAGCAACGTGGCGTCGCTAAATCATTGAGTCCAGCTTCTATCAGCACATTTCATCGCAGAACCGTCACTGCTGTCGATGGACCATGGATAGGTGAACAGATAACCAGTGAAACCGGCTTGGTGAATTAAATCGACCGGTATGTTGTCTCTGACAGACTGCACTTCGATTGTCCATCATGTTTCCTGACATCCTTGAGCTGGGTAACTTCAACAGGTGCCATAGGATGAGCATTAGCCGTCACTCTGATCAGAGAATGACATGAACAGTTTTGACTGCATTGGGACCTTTGAGGTGCATGTTGGCTAGGATATTGATTGGGAATTTACAATGCGTCAAAATTTCGAAGCGTATTAGTTGCGATGAAATTGTAGTGTTCCGAAGGGTCGAACTTCCGGGGCGTTAGAGTTGCTGTGCGTTGGAATTTTAGTATAGCACAGATATAGCGTGTCAGAGTTACGGCGTGTCGAAGTTTCAGCGCGTCGAAATTACAACGTGTCGTAATTGCAGCGCGTCAAATTTACGGCGCATCGAATCTGCGGTGCGTCGAATTGACGGCGCGTCGAAGTTGCAACGCGTTGAATCTGCGGCGCGTCGAATTTACGACGCGTTGAATTTATAGCGCGACGAAGTTGCAAAGGGTTGAATTTGTGGTGCGTCGGATTTGCGGCGCGTCGAATTTACGGCGCGTAAAAATTGCAACGCGTCAAATCTGCAGCGCGTCGAATTCTCGGTCCGTCAAAATTGCAACGAGCCGAAATTTGCAACGCGTCGCATCCTCGATCCGTCAAATTTGCGATGCGTCGAATCTGCGGTCCGTCAAATTTGCAGTGCGTCGAATCTGCGGTCCGTCAAATTTGCGGTGCGTCAAATTTGCGGTCCGTCAATTTTGCGGTGCGTCGAATTTTCAGCGCGTCAAATTTACAACGTGTCAAGATAGAAGAGTGAAATATTCATGGAGTAAGAAGGTTAGTTCCAAAATTGAACATTAAATTGTGAGTGGGTGACCGACATCTTGCAGTATGATCTTGATGATCAGGGCACATAGCTGAGCAGATCCTGAAGATTAAGCTGCGGTACATCTTTAATAGAAGGCTTAATTCAAGGTACAAGCTTACAATTATAAGGTTCTATGCAAATGTGGGCGTTGCTGTGATCATACATGCATGATAAAACCCTAGGGAATCTCAGACTAAGCGGGGCTACGTGGTTTATGTCACGTATTCTGCGCGAATTCTTTTGGCGGAATGATGCAACGAATGTAAAAACGGATTTGAATAGAATGAAAGCATCGTTCTCGTTTCTTCACATTAAACATAACAGCGTCAAACCATACAGAAATTAGTAACAAAATATTCAAATATAAAATATACAAATATTCTTTTTCAAGTACATCACTTTGTCACTGTTTTACAATGCTGTAGACATTGTTAATTCTGTCCCTTAAAATTTTAACGCCGAAATAATTAAAAATAATGAATGTACTAAAGAGTAGAATGGTGCTGAACATCTACCGAGCACCAAAATTGACATCCGAGGGACGTAAGCCGATCAGAAGCTTAAGCTAAGTGATTATATGCACATCGAAGGATCGAACTCTTCGAAGAGCTTAAATTTAATCTTAATGCACAAGAAGTATTAATATTTCACACATTCATTTCCTGAATTATTTTTTAAGGTCAGAGGTTTCAATGGTAGTCGAAACTTTATTTTAAGGATATTTCAATCTACTTTTACGTACCTTAAGGTCTAGGGTCAAACACTTTTCTTTCACTGAAACACTCCATTAGACTCTGCCATATAAATGCCACAAGCTCCCATTGGTGTAAATTTGGACAGCGGCAATAAAAGCAGGGTCAGTGGTCATTCTGCAAACAACACCTTCAGCTGTCGTTAACCAAGAGTAAATTTTCTCACGGGAAAACGTCTGTTCTTTTCTCTTTGTGGCTAGAATGTTCAAGACATTCAGTTTTTTGTTAGAAGCAACAGATAGAACGTTTCTGAACGTCGAAAGAGAAATTGAATACGATTTTCGAGTATTTCAAATTAGTAATTCTAAATTATGTGAGAGGATTATACTTGGCAACTCCATTGATCTTGAAGTCCTTATAGAATCGGTGGTTCGACTAACTCTGTCGGTCTCCATAGTTACAATGGTTCTGGTGATTATGGATTCAACATTTTGAATGGTTCGGAATAATTTTGTCGGTCCTGGCAAGCTTCGATAACTTAACTGGCTGGGAAGTGGTTACACAGTGAAAAGGTTTTCTTCAAAGGACAGCTTCAAAGGATTTAATACCATTGCGATTTTAAATTCATAAAACGTTTTTGAAAGTAAAATATTTATCTGGAGAATATTCGTCTGGATCAATCGCGTAATCGAAAATAAATCGTTGCAACAAAATGGACCCTAGGGGATAGTGTAGGACTTTGCAATTTCATCTTATACCAATATTTCATATTGTCACTTAAAATCATAGGAACAGTTTTCCTTAAAATTGTAAAAGTACATACAGTGGTCGACTCAAAGTAAAAGAAGCTATAGGTTTCTTAGGATACCTAGTTCCCATAGTTCCAGAGTCTCCACAGTTCCAGACCCCTAAATTCCCTATATATCCATAGTTTCAGTCTCCAGTGTCAAGTTCGCTAGGACCTCCACAGTCCACAGTCCCTTGGATCCCCAGGTCCCACATCCCCACATCCTCTACAGTTCCTGAATTCCCTAGATTCTCACAGTCCTCGGAATCGCCATATTTCCTAGCTTCCCAGAATCCCTACGTTCCCTCGGATCATCACAGTCTCTACTGTAGACGAGCCAGGAGTTGGCGCGTAGGTCGAGCCAGAGTAAAAGAAGCCACTCGCTCCACCTATCCACCGTGAACACTTCCAGCTACATTTCGGCAAATAAGAATAATGACAATAACGGCTGAACGCAATTCGCTATCTCTCTCGAGACGTTTGCCGACTTTGGCCTAATTGGTGTGCGAGCCAATATACCGAAATTGGCGTCCATTTTTCTATTCTGAATAGTAGCTCTAAACCTGGGTCAACTCGTGGGTTGACATCGGTACACCTTTTAAGAAAACACTATGTTACCGTCTACCAATCCAAGATCTTTAAAGACCCCATAGAAACGTAACAAGTGTACTGAAATTTCGAAGTTGTAACAGGGAAGCCTCTTGAGAATAAAAGTTTAGGATTGTCCCTATGGAGGAACTACGGTATAAGGCATTTATGTCTATAGTTTAGTTGAATAAGCTTTTGAAGTAAGTACAACGTGTCCCAGATCCAAATATGAACGCAAAAGCATAAGAAAAGCGCGAGAGCTGCAGTTACCAGCCATTATGAGATCTCGAGGGTGGTTCTCGTTACTAATAAGGGTAAGACTGGAATCATGTCGAGACGGAAAAAGAAGCATTTGTTCGATTTGTCGAATAGGTTGACTGGTGTGTCTGCAATGCAGTTACGGCTTCGTATCGACCTGTTATACGGCAGTCATCAACCTGCCAGCAGGTAAACGTGTACACACAGGTGTATTGTGAACGCTCGGCTAAGAATTGATCGCGTGGAACGCGTCTCGTGTCGCACGAAATTTTATCCGGGATCGTCTCCTGTTACTGGCAAACCGATGCAAATTGCTTGTCAAATGAATGATTCTATTCGGAACACCGATCTTTTGTTAACTTTAGATCCATAGCGTTCGCTTACTTATTTTTAGACTCGAAATGCAACGCGTTGAGAATGCGGTGCATCGAATTTGAGGCATGTTGAATATGCGGCGCGTCAAAATCAGGACGTGTCGAATCTGCAGTGCGTCGAAATTGCTGTGCGTCGAAATTGCTGTGCGTCGAAATTACGGCACGTCAAAACTGCAACGCGTCGAAATCACGGCGCGTAGAAATTGCAGCGCGTCGAAATTACGGCGCGTCGAAATTGCAGTGCGTTGAAATTGCAGCGCGTCGAATCTGCAGTGCGTTGAAATTGCAATGCGTTGAAATTGCAGTGCGTCGAAATTGCAACGCGCCAAAATTACAGTGCGTCGAGTCTGCGGTGCGTCGAAATTGCAGTGCGTTGAAATTGCAGCGCGTGGAAATTGCAACGTGTCGAATGACTTATTGTACTAATAAATTTAGGGAGTCTAGGGCAGGAATTTTTATGAACGCTTTTATGTTAATTAGTTTTCCCATAATATATGAGTACACTTAAGTGGAACATAAAATTCTTTAAGGGAAGGGTAAATCAAGGGAAAACACCCATCAGTATATTTCAGTCTTGCATAAGAATGGACCTTATAAATTTCATAAGAAACCACAGAAAAATTCTAAGATGCTACGAAAAATTTAGAAATAACTTAATCACTAATTTGGACAAATATCGCGAGCAGCATGCTACTCCATCCATTACTTTTTAAGTAAAAGAAGTTAACGTACATTCGTATCGGATCAGATTAGGTGTGAAATGTAATAAGATGAAGCATATCTATAGAGTAGTTAATATTGTCGATGACAGTAATATTCAATAAAACGTCAGGAGAATATTACAGCTGGCAGCAATATTCTGAAGTGGAATATTAATCCGTTCTGATCCATTTATTACGGACGTTTGATTATCACGTTAATTACCGCAGTGAAAATGGACATTTGTAGTAAGCCACATTAAAACACCATTTATTAATGATTTCGCTAATTACTCAATTCGACAAAATTGCTTATCCCATGAGAGTCATCGTGTTAAATTTATAAACTGATTTTATTTAATTCGGCTGATTCATATTAAAATAAGTTCTTTATTTATAATTTTTAACGAAATAATCGTGTATAGTACAAATATCAAATATTTCTGTCGAAAATTTGTTATTTGAAGATGTAGTCATTATTGATTCCTTAAATTGTATGTAGATTGCAGGAAGATTAAATTACAGCAATGAATTGTTAATTGAAACGTGATTGTAACATAACTGATATTCCCAAAGTTGTGATTAAAATTCCGCATGGCAACAGAATTTGCTGGACAATTATTCGAGCGAATTTCAACGAGTTCGCATTACGGAAAACCTCGTTGTTCTCACCATCGTTAACGTTAACAAACCCCGTGTTCGACTATTAATTGCCACTAATTGATGAACCAACGAAATTAGAAGCGACTGAAAAATTCATATGTCGAGATTTCTTGTTATCAATCGAAACCAAGAGGCTAATTTAACCACCCGAGGGTGCAATCGATCAACATTGACCGAAAAAAAAAGAAAAAGAATTACACGGCTTAACATCCATTCACTTGTCGCTTTTTCCCGCTATTCTGCCCTCGAATTCTCGTCGGAACGCGGGTCACGTTTGGATTTTTTCATTTCGAGAAAGCCAGTAGTCTTCGAAGAATATTAACGCGCAAGCTTCCCTTGAAATCGAGGGAGAACTTCATTAAGGCGATAGCATTTGCAGTAACTTAGTGTTACATGCAAATTACATTGTAATCATTGGAAATGTAAATTTTGTAAATTACCTTAAATCATGCATTCTACTACTTCATATTTTTAAACTTATTTCATAAAAAATGTAGGAAATGACAAGAGAATCCTACGAGAAAATTGATTCATTATTTATAAAATTATTTTAATAATATAAATTTCAAGGAATCGAAAAATACGAGAATATATATGGAAAGTTATCTCCGCTAAAATTTTCATAGAATTCAGATCACAATTCTATAGAATGTCGAGAAATTTTCAGGCTACAACAAATTCGGCAATGTAGAGCTCTGCTTTATCTACCGCAGATAAAGTGTTTCTACATATGGTAAAGAAGAGTTACCATCAGTCGGGTTCTTATCGACTAAAAACCCCTGTATTATCGACAGACGAAAAAGAAATTTTTAGGTAACATTTTCTTTTTCTCGTTTCAGGTAAGTCATGTCATTGATATACCAATCGGGGTCGACTTATTTCACACATAAGGTAAGTTTGCATGTTAAATTATTTAACCACTACAAATTTTTGACTGCGTTTGATATAATGCTTTCAATTAATTGTGTAGCAAAATAGTTCTGGCAGTGAACTTTGCTATAGGAAAATTGCTGAACTAGAATAACTTTATGTGGAGCAGATGCTGCTTTAAGGTATGCATTTAATAAAATGCAATTAAAAGAAGAACTCGAATTGAAATTGGGGTCTGTAACAGACGAGGTGTAGAATAGAGGTATCTTTTTAGGAAACATATCAAATATAAATTACCGACACCTCAGATTTATCAGAGGTTTCATTATGATCAGTGCGAAGAATCGTTTCTTTTTTTATTAATACATCCAATTCTTCATAGACTTGATTGGTAAAAAGAATTAAGGAATTATATATGCTTGCTTAATGCATAGTTCATGAAAGTTTCAGGTTGCATTAAACGAGCATATATTCTATACTTACCTCAACCACAGACAAGTTTAGCAAATATTTGTAGGATTATTGTGAATACAATAATTCTTGATAATTTGTGAATACAATAATTCTTGATAATTTGTGAATATAATAATTCTTAACTATTTACGAATACATTAATTCTTGATTATTCGTGAATACAAGTATCCACTCATTTCCACAAAATCAATTTGTTGGAAAATAAGTGAAATCTCACTTGCAGATTCGTAGCTATTAGCTCGATATCGCTTTCTAAAGACTCTCTTTCGAAAAATCTTTAGTAAACAATATCGATTACCAGGTCACACCACGTGGAGGTTGCTACGACAGTGACCCACCCTATCTCCAAGTCCCAACCACCCACCATTTGCAATTCCCTCATTTATCAGAAGGATAAATGAGTTCTGACTCTACTTAGCCCGTTGGCTCGCAAAAATATACAAGTTCTTTACCATAATATAGCAAAGAACTTGTATCGCACGCAAGTTTCTTAAAACTAACTCATAGCACACCATACAATTAACGCTCGCATTCTAAGATTGCACCCGTGTTATCTAAAACGGTATAAAAAGCAAAGGGAGAAGGGAAGAAAGTTAGAAGAACTTTCTACTAAAAGAAAAGAAAGTTAGAAGAACTTTCTACTAAAAGAAAAGAAAGTTAGAAGAACTTTCTACAAGAATGAAAGAAAGTTAGAAGAACTTTCGCAAAAAGGTGAATACTACTCTATCGCGCACAAAATTCACGTACTGTGAAAATGGGTGCAAGTTAGAATTGTAAGCGCTCAACTCACTTATAAACTTAATACTAATATCGTGGGATCCCACATACTCTGTTATAAAATTGCACTCGCATTACGTAAAATGAAACGCTAAACGAGAGAGAAAGAAAGGAAGAGAGGAACTTATACTATGATCTAACGCGGAAAAAGTTCGCTAATTAAAATGAGTGCAATTTTAAACAGCAATCGCATACACACACGCTTAACATACTTATTCTAAACGCCGCACGCGTACCTCTTATTCTAAGCTTGCACTCGAATAATCTATAACGAAGTAAAAAAGCAAGGGGAGTAAGAAAGTTAGAAGAACTTTCTACAAGAAGGAAAGAAAGTTAGAAGAACTTTCTACAAGAAGGAAAGAAAGTTAGAAGAACTTTCTGCTAAAAAATGGATCAGCATTTTCCGTCAAGTGAACCTCGCCTTCATGGGTCAAAGGGTAGTCGAATAGTGGCTTACGTGAACCACGAGACCGAATTGAACCGAAAACACTGATAAGAACGAGTGACACATCCGCGAAGGGTTTCCCATTTCTCCCCGCTCCCGTTGAAAGGGAGTCTAACAGCAGAGAGGATACCCACGCCGTGAAGCGGCAGATCGAGATGGACCATCAATCAAAATGCCTCGCAGAGATGTGTCCCTGGCGCTACACCAGTGTTTGAAGCTCAACCCTGCCGCGTGTTCACAGCACTACCAACCCCCAATGATCCACTTGGGTTCGGACCAATTGACAGAAAATAACTGGGTATACTACAATCTAACGCGAGAAAAGTTCACCAATTGTGAAAATGAGTGCAAGTTAGAATTAGAGGCACTTACAGGGACCCACCCACCCTCCCACGAGATTACAATTAACTTAGAACTAACGCACGCATCCCTCGATGATCCCTCGATGATATCTTCAAGTTTCGTATATACGCATTTCACACACGCACTCATACTACAATATTACAACATATGTACGCAGCTTAAAATTAACTTAAAATTAGCGCATCCGATGAAATCCATCCAGGGCAGTCTTCAATGATTACCTATGCAATAATTATCTGGAATAAAAAACATATGCAGAGAAGCAAATGTAAGATTAGTAACGTTATAATGTATCTTCATTTAGGCATGCATAATTCATACTTTCCGTTCTTGTGAGAAGATTGTAGATTTTCTTCAGCTGTAGCTTCTTCTTTCTTCACGTAAAACACTCACAACACTCACTCGCGAAACATTCGATAAATAAGTCGAATGTTTAAAATTTTCGGAAAAAAGTAAAATAAAACTCGAGTCGACTCGAAAAAATATGGGCAAATAAAATAACAATATATGTGTGAAATATTCAATTACTTACTTAAAATCAAAATCTGAAACATACAAATGTAATTAAGACAAATATAAATCTTGAAATTAAAACCTGAAACATACAAATGTAATTAAGACACATGTGAAACATTGAATTACTTACTTGAAATAAAAATCTGAAACCTACAAATGTAATTAAGACAAATATGAAACATTGAATTACTTACTTGAAATAAAAATCTGAAACCTAGAAATGTAATTAAGACAAATATGAAACATTGAATTACTTACTTGAAAAATAAAAATCTGAAACCTAGAAATGTAATTAAGACACATATGAAACATTGAATTACTTACTTGAAAAATAAAAATCTGAAACCTACAAATGTAATTAAGACACATATGAAACATTGAATTACTTACTTGAAATAAAAATCTGAAACCTAGAAATGTAATTAAGACAAATATGAAACATTGAATTACTTACTTAAAATAAAAATCTGAAATATAGAAATGTAATTAAGACACATATGAAACATTGAATTACTTACTTGAAATAAAAATCTGAAACATACAAATGTAATTAAGACACATATGAAACATTGAATTACTTACTTGAAAAATAAAAATCTGAAACCTACAAATGTAATTAAGACACATATGAAACATTGAATTACTTACTTGAAAAATAAAAATCTGAAACCTACAAATGTAATTAAGACACATATGAAACATTGAATTACTTACTTGAAATAAAAATCTGAAACATACAAATGTAATTAAGACACGTATGAAACATTGAATTACTTACTTGAAAAATAAAAATCTGAAACATACAAATGTAATTAAGACACATATGAAACATTGAATTACTTACTTGAAAAATAAAAATCTGAAACCTACAAATGTAATTAAGACACATATGAAACATTGAATTACTTACTTGAAAAATAAAAATCTGAAACCTACAAATGTAATTAAGACACATATGAAACATTGAATTACTTACTTGAAATAAAAATCTGAAACATACAAATGTAATTAAGACACGTATGAAACATTGAATTACTTACTTGAAATAAAAAGCTGAAACATAGAAATGTAATTAAGACAGAAAATTGAAGTACAAGGAATGAAATCTTTCTCCATTCGAAACAAAACTCTTCAAAAATCGAAATCGAGCTTGAAAACCTCAAAATACGAAATAAAATCACGATGAGGTTTGAAACCTCGAACCCAAAATAAAATCCTGAAGACTGTAAAAACCTGAAAACCGAAATAAAATCACGAGATCCAAAAGCTCCGCAACTGGAAATGAAATTCACACGAGAAATGAAAGTACATCGCGCATTAAAAACCAATCAATTAATAAAATAATACAGAAGCAGAAATAAATTCTATGATCCCACGATGAGAAGAATAGATCCTGTATCCTGTACTCACATTTCATTCACACACTCACTCATACTGCAATACATTATTCTAAAAACCCTACATGTACCTTTTGTTCTAAAATTGCACTCGTATAATCTATAACTTTATAAAATACAAAAGAAGGGGATAAGAAAGTTGGAAGAACTTTCTTTTAAGTTTGGTGCAATTGACAATAAAAATGACAGGCTATTACTACAATCTAGTGTGTAAGAAGTTAAAAAATTGTCGCAAAGAAGAGTGCAAGTTAGAACAAAAGGCACTTACAATTTGCGCAAGCTTTTCGCCATGTGACGAAAAACTTGCGCCCGAGCCCACCCATCCTCCCACAAGCTCGGAATTAAACAAATAAAATAGAAATAAAAATCAAATCCTGAAACATACTAAATCTTATTAACATAGGAAGCTGTAGGAGAAGGAGTGCAATTTTACTTTATTTGAAATACAATTTTTGAAGCATTGAAAACGCAATGAAAATTGCGGACTTGAGAAACTAATATACTAAATATGACAACTTACCAAAAATCAAACCCTGAAACATACAAAACTTTATTAACATAGAAAATTGTGGGGAAGGGAGTGAAATTATATTTTATTTGATACAAAACTTTCGAAAAATAGAAAACGCAATGAAAATTGCGGGTGTGAGAAGAGAGAACAACATAACTTACCAAAAATCAAATACTGAAACATACAAAACTTCATTAACATAGAAAATTGTGGGGAAGGGAGTGAAATTATATTTTATTTGATACAAAACTTTCGAAAAATAGAAAATGCAATGAAAATTGCAGATTTGAGAAGAGAGAACAACATAACTTACCAAAAATCAAATACTGAAACATACAAAAATTTATTAAGATAGGAAATTGTAGGAGGAGGAGCAAAATTTTACTTTATTTCGTACAAGAATTTCAAAAAACAAAACGCAATGAAAATTGCGGATCTGAGAAGAGAGAACAACATAACTTACCAAAGAACAAACACTGAAACATACAAAAATTTATTAACATAGAAAATTATGCAAAGGGAAGTGAAATATTACTTCACTTCACACAAAACTTTCAAAAATAGAAAATGCAATAAAATAACCTGAAAATTCGAAATAAAATCGCGAATCGATCGTGTGCTCAAATTCGAGCAAAACGCGTTCAACGATACATTTCGTACCGTAAAAAAGACACATAAAATACAAGAAAATGATAGCGAGCATAGTGACAAAATGACTCTCCATCCTAAGATGGACAGCCATTAATAGTTCCCCTCTTCTTTGGCAACTTTTGCCGGGGCTCTTCGGCATATAGCCTCTTCTCTCTTCGGCACAGCCTCACAAAAATCACTCGCGAAATTTTACGGTAACTCGGATATTCTTTGCTTTCAATTTTACTATTGATCTCAACAAATAGCAGCCTCTTTTATAAAAAGAAACCACTATCCATTTACTTCAGCAACGAAATTAAAATTATATCATAAAAATTCATTACTAAGAAAAGGAATTCTCAAAATTATACGACCAGCGATTCTTAGAATGCGCTGTCCGTAAAAGAATATCCGAGCAGAATATTTAAAGCACTTCACTTCACTTCACTTCACTGTATACTTCATTTTTGCAATCGGGTCTAGAACCACGACTGCGACTTACAAACTAAAAGGCCTGGCCTTACGAACAATCGAGTTCAAGAGAATATTAAATAGAATAAATTCAAATTTAGATTTTCTCTTCTCGATTTTTCGTTAACCCCCCAGATGCAAGCATCTCACGTGTGTTTGACGGAGGACAGAGAAACATGAAAGCTTGCTCTGGCCCTACCTACTTAAAACTAACTCAATCACACCAGAAGTAAGCTACCTGCCTGCCTATCGCTATATTTAAAAAATGCAAAGTCCATTCTCACAAAAACACACTCCACGGTTCTCAAACACGCCACCCGGGTGCAAAAAAGCCTACTCCTAGGGAGTACGTCCCGGGACGTCTCCGACACCCGAGTTCAATACAACATTCACACTCTAAGTTCATACCTTTTTGCTGAAATCGATCGACAATCGACAGTGAACATTGAACATTTACATATTTCATTTTCTAATTCTTTCGAATATTCAATGTAATATGTGCATGTTTTGACTCTATTTTTATAAATTTCTAATTTGATCTTAATGCATCTTGAAATTTTGAAAATTGTTTCTATAATAAATTAATATGATTTGTGATCGACACAAGGTCCACGACCTAACCACACACACACGTGTAACTTGTGTCGATGATTCACTGCCAAATTGTCGATCGCCGAATTATCTTAAAACTAAACCGTGTCCACCTGCCCTAACTCATGCGAGTAGCATCTAAGCACGCGTATGAGTATAGAGCATAAAAATGAACACGGCCAACAATATTTTCACCTACCAGTTTTCTTCATGTGTGCTGAAAATCCTGAGCTAAGAAACATGATTAGTAACATGCTAATAAAGTGTCTCTTCCAGAAAAAATTTACTCTAAAGTTTCAAAATGGAAAATGGAAGAACACTTTGCAAAAATCTAAGTATATCGATTGTTTCATTTTTAACAGATTTTTGATATCAAAGTAAATTCACTAAATGACTCAAACATTCATAATTAACTTTGATATCGAAATCTGTTCTCCGCGAAACTTTCTTGTACATATGTAGTTGAAAATATTGAATAAATTGAATACTTTAATAAATTAAATTGAAATGAATCGAACTACTATGAAATCGGAGGGTCATCCGACTTCTATGTAGTTTTAAATTTGAAAAAATGTACAAGAAAACCCTGACCTGATCTAATAAATGAAATAAACAGTTTGTACGAATTTTGCACGATCGTACAGTCGTGGTCACTATGCTCGCTCAAAAATAGAAAAATACAACCAGTTCCCGTGTCGTTTCGGACCATTCGTCCTACGACATGATGGGAACCGGAGGAACCGTAAAGCATGCGACTCACCGATCGCTGACTTGCATCACTGCGATCGTTTTTCCGGTACCTGAGAGACAGCACATCTGAGAGGCATTGCATCTTAGAGATTGGCTGCTTGATTGGCTGCTTTCGTCAGACTTGGATGTGGCGGTTTGTCAGTTGACCTTCTGTAATCATAACAGGATCACAACGGTTAATTAACTGTGTTTATCGATTCATTTTGTTTAACATACATGGTTTTTCGACATATTTACTCGTGCAAACATTTAATAGGGTTTTATGATTCTGAGGTGTACAAACATATAGACATGCAATAACTACATTATGGAATTCGGTTATAAATTTGCAAACGTTTATTAAATTGTCACACCGTGAAATATTGTAAAACATTTGAAAATGTATGTCAGAACTTGGGTAATTACTTTGTAGAACTTGTTAGAACGTTTGCAAAAATATACCGGGACACATAGGTAACTACACCGTAAAACACATTGAAACACCAGTAATAGTTTATTAAAACATTTAAATAACCACTACATAAAGTACACTAAAACACCAATGACACTTTGTCAAAACACTTAAATAACCGTTGCATAAAGTACACTAAAGCACCAGTAACAGTATGTCAAAACACTTAAATAACCGTTGCATAAAGTACACTAATATCCCAGTAACGGTTTGTAAAAACACTTAAATAACCACTCCACAAAATACACTAAAGTACCAGTAGCACTTGGTCAAAACACTTAAATAACCGTTCCATAAAGTACACTAAAGCACCAGTAACACTTTGTCAAAACACTTCAATAACCGTTCCATAAAGTACACTAAAGCACTAGTCACAGTATGCCAATACACTTAAATAACCGTTGCATAAAGTACACTAAAGCACCAGTAATAGTATTTAAAAACACTTAAATAACCGTTGCATAAAGTACACTAAAGCACCAGTAACAGTATGCCAATACACTTAAATAACCGTTGCATAAAGTACACTTAAACACCAGTAACACTTTGTCAAAACACTTAAATAACCACTCCACAAAATACACTAAAGTACTAAAAAATTAATAAAACACTTAAATAACCGCACCATAAAACACACTAGTATATCCGTATACACATGCACAATCACTTAAGGGAACACACTGGTAAAGTCACTGACACTTGTATAACCGCACCATAAAATTTATTAATACACCCCCATATTTGTTAAAAAATATTTAATAAAACACACTAAACACTTGTACTAATGCACTAGGTAACACATAGATGAGCACACAATCGATTAATCAAAGCGTTGACTCGTACCGGTGAGTGATCCAGAAGTTGATCCGACCTCCTTGACAGCTGCGATAAAACTGATTGCGTTCTGACCTCTTCAAGTGCAAACCGATAGGTGATTCGTTCATGTATATCGCCTGGCCCAATCAGGTGCCATATATCGCAGCCTATCAGGTGGCGATCTTGATTCTAAACTGTAATTGTTCTATTACGGTTAATTTTGTTATGATTTTGTTTTTTTATCGTTGTTTATGAACTAATTTACTCTCGTAACTGAATTTATTCGAAACATAACTGCTTTTAATGGTTTTTTTCTGTGGATTCTTATGAAATTATTGTTGATCATGTTATAATTTATTTACTTGTGATTATTAATTTTTCGATTATTTATTAATGTTATTTATTGATTAATTAGTTGGTGTAATTATGAAAATTTATTGTTTGTGTAACTTTCTCGTGGGTATAATATTAAATAGTGATTGTTATTAATTTCATTGCAGTTTATTTTCTATTAATTTTTAATTTTTCAATTATTTATTAAACAATTAATTCTTGTAATTATTGAATTTTGTAATATTTACAACTTTCTCGTTGGAATATGTTATAAAATAATTTTTACTAATTGTATTACAATTTATTTTTTATTTATTATTAATCTTTCGGTTACTTATTGATTAATTAATTGTTATAACTATTCAAATTCGTCATTTTTATACCTTTTTCTAGTGAATATATATAATAATCGTTACTTATTACGCTACAATACATTTTATACTAATTATTTTTCAATTAAATTATTGTTAAATCTATTAAAATCCATTAATCCTATAATTTCTACATTATAATTATTATAATTTATCTTCAATTCGCTACACTTTCTAATTATACAACTAACTAATTTATTGCGATTTATTATCGATATATTACCAATTTCCTTTAATAAATGTACTTCATTATTATTCAGTTATCACACTTTGCTATAAACAACATAAATATTCATCGATTTCGAAATTAATTTTCATTATACCATTCCTTAATTAGTTATCATTATTACATCTACCACTGCAAACATTTTAGTACTATTATTCTTACTTTTTAAAAATAGCAAAAATTGCAATTCAAATAACAAACGTCTATAAACATTTCCAATTTCAGTGTCTCAACTTTCAATCGGTATTCTAGAATATGACATGAAAATGTTACATGACCTATTCTACGCATATATTTGTGCCTAGAATTATTAATAATAAAACTCTATTTATAAAATACGTAAAAATATTGCATAAGTAGCTACACATTGCTTGTGCCAAAAATTATTAATAATAAATGTGAATTTCTAGAATATACAAAAATGTTACATGAGTACCCTATTCTACGTCCGTGCCCAAAATTAATAATAATAAATGTCTATTCCTAAAATACCAGTAAATATAATAAAATTCAACATATTAAATAACTTTTCCCATAACATGCTGTACGATCGTTAAATTGCAGCTTCGAGTTTCGACGACAGATGGCACTGAATGTCTCATCTTGACCATCTGAAATATGGTTGAGGAACTTTACAACAGATGATGTCACGATCACTAAAAACTGTGATTTACATAGGACACTAAGTGTTCTGTCCCAACTAAATCTATTATAAACTTTTTAGTTTCTCGAGGTACTCTTAGTTGTTTCTCAAATTCTTTCTATAATTGAGTTCGCGTTTTATCCAATAAATCCTAGAAATCGCTCTCCGCCAACTTCTCGAGTTGTCCAGGACAAAGTTTCAAGTTTTCTCCTCGAATTTTCTGGAACTTCGTGTACCGCGACATTTTTCCCCGATGCTAAAAACTGTATGCGGCTGTTTCCGACGTTCCTTAAAAATTTTCTACATAAAATGTAATGTTCCATGCGTTCTTGCAACCATCTTGATCCTCGAGATAATCCTTTTTGAACATTAACGGTGTGTCCAGATGACAATAGGATGCATATTACAGTGAGGCGACCTCGGTACAAGTACTTCCCGCGTGTATTTCTGGTAAATCGAAGCGTGAAACTCGATTCGATGTCCGATCATGTTCGCCTGGATCCATTTACAAATTTATCACATCGTTGATGCAGTTTGTAACATAATATTAATTTATTACAAAGGAAGCGAGGTCGTGGAATATTACAGCGAGGACCTCGATACAAGTTTTTAGCGATACCTGTTTTTTGTACCTTTGTAGTTTCAAATCAATTTACCCGTAGCAAGACCCAAGGAGTCACTACATTCTAGCGAGTATTTATTGTTAATCTGAACCTTTAACCTTAGCATAGAGTCTTTTGTTTGCAGTTTTCTATTCGTGTCGTGGTATGCGTTTTATTACTTGCTCACTTTGGGGAAACCACTTCATACGTCGCTCATTTCCATCTCACCCGAATTTTAGCTAAACCAATAGAAAAGAAACTTTCCCTCGGCAATGTCATAAAAATTGTACGCACCGAGCCTTTGTGAAACGTAAAAATTCTTCGAGGATACTCGAACAGTCATCACATGGCAAAATAAACTGGTCGTTTGAAGTCAAATTCTTAGAGTCCACTTGTTAATCCTGAGGATTCCTTGCGTCACTCCTGACGCTGCGTCGCACGTGTAAACAATATGGCGGACAAACATGTCTTCAGATGCAAGTAAATATGAAGTATTATCAGGTGCAGAGGTGGACGTCTTAGGATAATAGTTGGACACAGAATAATTTTAGGTGAAGTCTAGGGAAATCCTAGAAGTCGTGAAAGCCTAATTTTAATACGTAGAAAAAGAAATCTATAAATCTACAATAGGTAGATATAATAAATACAATATAATACAATAAATAAGAGTATGTTCTAGCAATAGTAATTGCTTCCGTTAACGTCTAGTGAGAAACTAAAAGGCACTAAAGCGCCACAATTTATATTTCACACCTGATGAAGAGAAAAAGATGTTTAAACTGTATCGGTAATTGAATGCTTTTGATTAAGGACGGCTAATCGCGCTATCGTGATATTAGTACAGTTAAATCTCTCGAGAGGAATCCCTAGGGATAGTTTCAACGTTAATCCCGGCTTATCTTCCGGTTGGAAGAATCGAATGATGGGAAAAGAGCATCGTCGATATCATCGGCTAATATCGTTCCGGGTATCAACTTCTCTGCTACTTTTTTTTATTTCCGTGATCGAATCGACTTTTATAGCGATCCCTGGACAATTATTTCCCCGATAAACCGTTTAGGGAATCTCTTTGTAACTGTGAGAGATTAATTTTTACGTTGAAAATGCGATTGTTTCGTGAAATAATTTCGAACCTGAAGCTCGAAGATATTTCATTAAAATTGAATAATCAAATTGGATATTTTGTTGTATTTTTTTACTATTTCATTGCGTACGGTTGTTACGTTTCTGGATCTCGAGTGATTCTCGTGCTGGGCGAGCATCGAGCCGGAAAGTTGAACAATTTCTCTAATTGCACGTGCATTTCCAGCTTCTTCTGATAATTGGACGAAATCCGTTCCTCCATTTAAGTAACAAGCTCGACGTCGATACCTAAGTCCGTTGTTGTTGGCACGACGACTGTGAACAATCCCCTTGCAAATCTCTAGCTGTTGCTAGAATCGGTTCAATTATCGCGGAACATCACGACTTCATCTCGGGAATAAATTGTAACCGGTATGGAAACGGTTTATTAAACTCGAACAGGTGATTATTGCATGCAGTGCACTAAACGCTGCAAATTTCCCTAGAGAAAATAGCGATGGAAGAATTGTTCTGTGTAACGTTAGAAAATTGTCACATATATCTCACCTTTATGAGTACTAGGTCCTCTAGTAACATTAGATAACTTGTATGGGGACCTAGGGATATTAGGAATCCAACAGATATGGGCAGTTCTCGGAATATTGGGAACTCAAGGGATTTGAAGGATTGAAGAAATTCTAGAAAGCGCAGGAACCTCAGAAGTTTCAGGGACTAGGAATCTAGGGGATTTAGAAATCCTGGGAACATTAAAAAATTTAGTGTCAGAAATTAGGATTCTAGGTATCCTAGGTATCCTAGGGATTTTGGAGATTCTGAAGGTTTTACAGAGCTAGGGATTTTGCAGATTTGAAGAAATTTGTAGATTCTAGGGATTTTGTGAATTTGTGGGATCTTCAGATTATCCTAAGGTCCTTGAGCAACCAGGGCATCCTAGGTATCTCAAGATCTATGGCCCTGAGGGTTTTAGGAACTCTAGGATTAGCAAGGACTTTGGTAATCCTGCGAATCGTTGAGAATGTAGGAACTCTAAAGACCCTAGAAATTGCAAAATTATAGGTACGTTAGAAATCATGAAACCCATAAGGGCCATACGCGTCCCAGGTGTGTCTGGACTTGTGAGAGGTATTTGTGGACGTAACCCAGGGACTGCAGAATCTGCGTCTATTGTAGGACTCCTAAAAATACTAGGTTTTCTAGGGACCCTAAAGTTGTATTTTCTACAATTACTGAATTGCATCGAACTTTTCTTTATACGCGTAAGTTAACGACTCTGCGGAGGACGATACCTCGATCGTTAAGGGTTATACGACAGTGGTTGCGTGTCACTCTTTTCCCAATTCAATCACCGCGCTACATTTGAAAGACGTAAAAGACCTCCCTATACCTGCGAAAATCAATTCTATCCCTGATTGAATCCTCGTTCTCCGAAAAGCAGCTCGTCGACAAAAAGAAGGAGAACCCCGAAGGAGCCGAAACAACATCGAACTCTGTTATAAGGATCGAAGGCGAAAATAGAGAGGAGGGTAAAGTCGGTGCCGCCATTTGTTCGTCCTCGAACACGAAGTATGGATTGAAAGCCGAGTAAAAAGGTGGAAAGTAATTCGAATACGTAGTCGGTGAATACGACTGGGGGCAACCATTAGGCCGTAGACGGCAAAAAGAGTCGAAGAACAAGAAACAAGGGGGTTGAAAGGGGTGTACAGGGGTGTATAACCGCAGCAGTGGCAGGGTTAAAAGCAACAGGCAGCCAATCAATAACCGACCTTCTGGCTGGACTGTAACTTCACCAACTTAACCACGCATGTTATACGCTGCGTTGTTTGTTCCGCGGGCTTTGTTATTAATTTTTATGATATCCAATGGGGCTGTTGTTTCGAACGATGCTTCGCATGGTGGAAAATATTTACCTGTTCGTTTATACTAATGAAACATTGTTTCAATTTTATGAATAAAAATTTGCTTCTGTGCCTGACCATCGAATCACCACGTACGAAAATTTGTTTTATGGCTATTATTATGTCATATATGAAATTTGTAGTGGTCCATGGCCAGGATTTGAAATGAAAAGATCGAAAAACTGCCAAAGGGTCTTTTGCAAAGAATGAACCCATTCACGAAGCTTAAGTTACACCAGATATAATTCACCCCTCCGGATTTCATCCCTTATCATCACCGTTGACCGATACCAGTATAAGTATCCGACGAAGTTAATGACTTTCGCGAGAGAAAGTATTATAAGGGTGGAAGTTCGAGGGTGAGAGTGGAAACAGGGTGGAACACCCCTTTGCCCGCAAGTCCGAATCGAGATTTGTTCCTAATTTCGAAATGAGTGCTCTAAGTGTTCGAACTTTCTATGTACTTTATTTATAAAATATGGTTAAGGTTTTATTAAAATCAAATATATGACAAGTTTAAAAAATCAACAAAATAAAAATTCATAATTTTTATAGTTGAGGCCTTGGATTTGAATAAGTTTATATCTTAAAAATTAATAATTGGGGAAAAATAATAAAAAATGTGGTGAAGTTCACTTTAACAGAATGGAATTATAAAAATATGGGTTAAGATGAAGGTGTAATACTTTTTTGCAGAAACTTTTTATCTAATGTTTTGGAAAACTGTTTTGTCGCTCGATGGAGCGTATTCTAATCGACCCGAACGCGTTCGATTTTCCTGCAGTCAGTGATTGGCCCGCGGCATAATAATTTTCGCGGTTTCCACGTTTGCATGGTGCATTTAACAAGATTTAATCAGAAACAGCTCATCGTAAATAACGTATCTGACTATAATGCGTTTTCAGCGGTTTCGTATCTGGTGTAAAGACAACTCGATGGAATATCTTTCATCGAGTAATATTTTATGTACCATGGTTATTGCATTTGATTTCGTTTCATGAGATAATAGAGAAAATATACATTTTGAGGAAAAATGGCGATGTACAAGATAAAGGCTACACTTCCGGTGATTTTTGCAATGTGGGAATTTGGTAATTTAGGGGTTTGCAAATTTGGTAATTGGTGATTTAGAAATTTAGGGGTTTGCAAATTTAGAAATTGGTAACTTAGAAATTTTGGGATTTGCATATTGGTAATTTGGTCATTTGGAAATTGGTAATTTAAGAATTGGAAGAGTGGAAATTGGTAATTTAGAAATTTAGGGGTTTGCAAATTTGGAAATTGGCAATTTAAGGAATAATTCTTACAAACTTCCAAATTAAAATTACAGTAATTACAAAATATTTAACTAAGGAAGAAAGGTAATTATATAAATGCTAAAAAGGTGGGTGAAAGATAGCACGGATGAAGATATGGAAATTTATGTGTCGTATGTAAAGGGTGAAATGTTTTCGTTCCATTAGCTCGGTCAAAGAATTGTCAAGGCAAAGTTAAATTAACTTTGGTCGAGTTCCTCACTTGACCAACTCCCGTCGCTAACTAATGGCCTTTGTCACGCAGTTCTCTTCACTCTGCTGAACTATTAAATTAGTTTGAATGCGATGTCAACCTCCTGCTGTTATAACAATACCTCTTTCAAAACAATCCTACTTTCGCTATCCATTCGATTTTATCCTCGGACTCAATTCAATCATTTCGGGATACAGAATTCCTTTCTCATCTCCATAAGAAAGACTAAATAATTGAATACTGAACTACAGATGTCAACCCACAAGTGAGGTCAACTCAAAGTAAAAGAAGATATAGAATACCTAGAGTTCCCATGGTCTCCAGAATCTCCACAGTTCCAGACCCCTAGATTCCCTATATATCCACAGTTTCAGTCTCCAGTGCCAAGTTCGCTAGGACCTCCACAGTCCACAGTCCCTTGGATCCCCAGGTCCCACATCCCCACATTCTCTACAGTTCCTGAATTCCCTAGATTCTCACAGTCCTCGGAATCGCCATATTTCCTAGCTTCCCAGAATCCCGACGTTCCCTTGGATCATCACAGTCTCTACTGTAGACGAGCCAGGAGTTGGCGCGTAGGTCGAGCCAGAGTAAAAGAAGCCACTCGCTCCACCTATCCACCGTGAACACTTCCAGTTACATTTCGGCAAATAAGAATAATGACAACAACTGAACGACAAGCTGAACGCAATTCGCTATCTCTCTCGAGACGTTTGCCGACTTTGGCCTAATTGGTGCGCGAGCCAATATACCGAAAATGGCGTCCATTTTTCTATTCTGACCAGTAGCTCTAACCTGGGTCACGCGCCAACTCGTGGGTTGACATCGGTATGTATCACAGTAACCCTTTCTCCTTAATTTCACCTACGAACTCAATTACAAAATTGATCAAATGTACTTAATGAAATGTATTGCAGTATGCAGACAAATACAATTACAGCATGTGACAAATACGATTTTTCATTTATTATAAGTAGTAAAGAAATGAAAATATTCAACCAATCTATTTATCTCTATTTATAAGATCCAAAAGAAATGCAGGTGTCTTCGGTTGAGAACCCTACCGAAACGCGATGAACGTGAAAGCATCAAGATAAATTACTAAATTTTCTAAAGCAATATTTTTATTACAAAAGTGTAACTATACCTTTCAAAAATTGTTTCTGACATTTAATTATATTAATTGATTGTTAGTTATTTTGAAACGCAATTTACTAATAATGCAGTTGCAAGTTCCTAATTTTGCCGGAGAATATCGACGAGGTCAGTGAATTGTTGATTTCGTAAAATATGAGCATACAGCTGATTCACGGCGGCATTCGAATGCGGTTTCTCGTTAATTCGCGATAACTCGCGATTATTAGTGGAGAACCGAGGACGAAAGGCAAACCGCGCAAGCGTTTCCTCCTATATCGACCCTCGACCGTCTCTTCGAGCTCCTCTTTCATCGAATACAAGCCTCATTGTCTCGATTGTGCGATTTGCTAACGATTATGCAGCCTTCGAACACCGAGAACATGCAGCTACGATTGTTTGCTCGGGAAACCTTGGGATCTTATTAGATCAGAGCTTACAAAATATCACAGGATTGCACAATAGTTACTGTATTAACAAGGCAATATTAGGTGCTCTTATTGACTCGTTGATTTGTCGAGCAAAAAATGACGGGTCATCCGTGACCTGTTCGACTGAAATTAGTTTGGACTACTTCTATAAACTTCGACCAAAATAGTTTGGAGTTTTAGCAAAAAACTTGTGTACAGTAGACTTCAATTATGTTGTCATTCATGGGTGGAGTTTCACGACGATGTTCCCCCACCCTCGTACGGCACGAATGTCCACGGAAATTGCCGAAGACAGTGGGGTAGCTTCGTGCTTTCACTTTGGTGACCCCGTTTATGGCAATATAACTTGAGTCCATTATAACTTTAATCTTCAAAATGGAAGTGGATGTTCGTCTTTCAAGCATTAATTAAATAAAAACACGATTTTTTAATTATGCAATTTTAATACTTTACATTTATCGTGCGAGAAGTTCATTAAAATTTTTGTACTTTTTAGTATTGCATGTTTGTTATTGACATAGGTGAAAATTGAAGAATCGGATGTGCAAATGAAAAATACTAAAAATTCTGTTCACACATGCCTACGAACGTACAAGCCAAACCGTGCGAGATACAACTTTTTGTTAGAGAATCAAACTTGCTTAGAATGGGCCAAAACCCTTAGAAAAATTGTCAAAAGTGCCAAAAGATGGCTAACGGGAGGTTTATGGGGTAGAGGGCCCTAATGGTAGGTACTAATGATAGATCACGATTAAGGATAAAGTATAATTCAGATTGATCATTACATATTCTATTTGAACTTATATTTCACGATATAAATTGTGCCATTCGTCCTTTGATCGCAGAAAATCGATGTCGGTTGTCGCAATATTTGGTTAATTTGCAACTGTCGAACGCAAAACAAATACATATTGAACACGCTGTCGATAATCGCTTCAGATTTTTTACTCGTCATATCGGGTTGTTGATTTATCACGCTCGTTCGGACTAACATCACATGGAACAATCGAATCGATCCTGCATTATTACGATGCTTTACAATTGTTATTGCGACATTCAATAGTAATCGTGTTTCGTAACGTGAGGCAAACTTGTGAATTTCCTTGTGTGACGCAAACATACTTGAACATAATAAAACTCATGTAAATTATTTCTAATTGTGCCTTATAGACAACGTTCTCTTTATGTCTTATATACTGTAACTATGTATTATAAATAATTCTGTAATTATGTCTTACAACATATAACAATATACATACGCATACATATGTAACATATAGTATGTGTTATAAGAAACAGGTCCACTGTAAGTATTGTAAAAAATATTATAAAAAAAATAATTATAAATCATAAGAAATGAAACGAGAAATAATAAATTGTGATAAAGTTAAAATAGTAGCAAGATTAATATAAAGACAGTAAATTAATATTGTTAAGATAATGGAAGGTACGGTATTGTTAACAAAATATCGCCGTCAGAGTAAATAAAATTGACGTTAACCATAAATGACTGCACGCAGACTATTGGATTATTGGAAATTCTCAGCGTCTAATTAAATTCAAGCTATAGTCTGGTAAATGAGGGAGGGAATGAGAAAAGACGTGAACGCGCGTGGGAGAAAGGAAGATAGACCGTTCTCGTTTGGTTCTTATTGAAAGTGCATGCATGGCCGATGCATTAATGCATTATGTTTGCAGCCTCCTGTATCAGAGAGGCTATTTATTTAGCATGTTGCATTACAGTGACATAATCGATTGCATTTTGTACGAGGCAAGCTTTTCTCGTAAGCCTGCATTATTGGCCGAAGAATTTGATTAGCAGAGCTTCGATGCCTGTGGAATCATAACTGTTATTAAAGTATGCGATCACTTTTTTGGCCACCTACTTTCTAGCGTTACTCTAAGCTTTAATGAAATACTTGTCAAGGGAATTACGGAAATTCGAATTATTTCGGATCAGGTGATTTGATTGCGATTTGCAGCGGCATTGAATTACATTGGATTAATTAGGTTGACAATTAGAGCATTCGATATTGATTAGTTCGATTGTAATTTGTGATAATGAAGTTTGTGCATCTTTTGGAAATGTGGTACTGTGGACAAATAACGGCTGCCTTCTTGTGAGCTCTTAGTTACATTCTTCTGTCACTTGTGAAAAAGTGTAGTGAAATAGTAGAATAGTAAAATAGTAAAATAGTAAAATAGTAAAATAGTAAAACAGCAAAATAGTAAAACAGCAAAATAGTAAAATAGTAAAACAGCAAAATAGTGAAATTTCTTGTGAAACTTCTTCAATGAATTCGAGATCGTTAATTAAAAAATTTGCTAATGCAGAGAATTTATAGTAGTGAAATTTTATCAGAAAATCTACTCTTGTTCTTGATTTTGACTCGGGAAATTTCGATCGATGGAACGAGTTCATCCCCCCTCCGAAAACCGGAAACGAAGAGGTAATCGTCGTCGAATTGCACTTCGAAGGCCAGGAAGTTCTCTCAATCTCAATAAAAGCACTCGATCTCTGTGTTATCTTGTTTATTTTCACTCTCATTTTATAAATATTAAAAATGACGAAAATCGTACTAAATCTAACATAACATAAGAATTACGAGGATTTTCCAACATAATTCTTCTCCACTTTAATTCCTATTCATAAAAAAGAAATAAAATGACCATTTTTGTAATTCGAAAATGTTTATACTTTTCTTTTATTTTTCAACTATTTTCTGTTTAATGCATGTATCGTTTTCATGTTCATTATACATATTCCAAATATGCTTAAAGTGTAAAATGAAACTGTGAACGTGCACAGTTTACAATTGGATCACCTCATGAATATGCAACAAAATCCAGTTTAAAATGCATACATTTAATTCATATATATTTCATGAGGATTCCGAATATTTTCACACATCCGCTATTTTCCAAAATCATTTTCACAATTACATTTTCGCAAAATAATTACATAAACAGTTAATTATTTTCTTTACTTCAATCTGTCACATTTCAAACACCATCAATTACCATAACACAACCATAATCTAAGACATCTGAATAGCATAACGGAATGAACTTTGACACGGTCAAACGTGACCTCTGCATTGTTACCGAAGAGTTACTGTTAGGTTAAACATCCCTGGTCAATTGATTGAGCATACGTAGATAAATCAAGTCCAAAAGCTATCATGTTTCACTAAACTCGACTATTGTTCCTCATATGGAAGTTAACAATCACCATGCAGCCTCCATTGGGCCTCCATGGCGTTCGACGGCGGACGCGCGAACTATTCGCGTGTATCCCATAATTCACGTCACGTGACGAACGTGTCGCCTTTAAGTAGAACTGACAGACCTAATGACCGGGCTCCCGTCTATTACCCACTTGTGTGACGTACGAAATGATAGCACGACTATCTGCTGCAAAGATTGGCGCAATTTGCCCGAGCACGAGAGTATTTCCTCTGAAGGACGCTGTTTTCTTTATGTAACGTTGTTATGAGTCTAGTTAGCGTCGTCACATAGCATATGAGATTTCAAGTTTTAGGGAACTCGGAGTGTAGTAGTTTATTCGGAAAATTCTCCTGGACTTTGTTTGAGGATGTTACATATTCGTGAATTTTTAAGTTAGGGTCAGGTGATATACTTTCAAGGTTAGGTTAGGTTCTCGTGGATTCACTTTGTCTGAGGTTGTTACATATTCGTGAATTCTTCAGTTAGGGTCAGGTGATATACTTTCAAGGTTAGGTTCCCGTGGATTCACTTTGTCTGAGGATGTTACATATTCGTGAGTTTTTAAGTTAGGATCAGGTGATATACTTTCTAGTTAGAATTCTTGAGAGTATAGTAGTAACGTCACTTTTGCTCTTAATTTAGGCACTGATGTGATTAATTGTGAAGGTACGGCTGGTTGAATCGCTAATTCCCAAGGCTTGTCAAATGACTAACCAAGTTAGGGTGCGTCAGATGAATAATTATCAACTTGTGGTATGTCAAAAGCCTAATCTATAATTTCAGAGCTAGCTAACTCTTAAGACAGAGTCCCTAAGATTGTAGAGTCAAGGTTAAGGTAACCTATGTCCCTCAAGTTAGGATCACAGGGATGAGTAACTCTCATGACCCTAACTCTAACTAGGCCTAGACCCTAGCTCTAAGAGCACGAAGTGAATTCTCAAAGGGTTCCTCAACTGAGCTTTCACTAAATGCCTAACTGCCACGTTAGGGTTCCTCAAGAGCCTAATCCCAAGTAGGTGCCTTCCAAGTTAGGGTCCACAAGAAAATCTCAGCCCCCAAATTAAGTTCTCTGAGGTGACTAGCATCCCTCAAAATTAGCAACCCTCACCAACCCCTGAATTAGAGTTCGCATTCCTAGTTTCAGTTCAAAATGTATTTGAAAATCAAGGTCTCCGTTTTTTGTTTAAATCACGGAGACTTCAGTTTGTTGGATGAACGACTGACAGAGTTGACTCGTTAATTAAATCGGGCTAGACAGATTAATTAACTCGGTCCACTATCGATTTTCGACCTTGGTAATTATTCAATGTATTGCATGGGGGGAGTAATTAAACTGTGAATTTTGTACGAAATTCAGATTTAGTTATAATTGTACGTGGCATTAGATTGTTCGATAAAATCAGGTATTCGAATTTCCAACTCAAATTTCACTCTCGGCTAGAAGAGCTATGAAATTCGATTCCAAACTATGCTTCAATTTCATCAAACTGTATTAATTATTCGGCATTCTACCGCATAGTGATATTCATTTAGAAATATTGCAGTTTCTCGATACGACCCTGAATATATGCGCAGTAAAGAGGCTTTTTAAAGGAAAACTCGTGTACAATTTTTTGCAGTACAACTGTAGAAATGTCATTATAAAATTGATTGAATGCGAAGTCTCGTAAAATATGAGCTTCTGTCATTTTCGTTGTTCGTCGGAAATAAATCACAAAATTGGAGCTTGATGCAACGTGTTCGTTGTCATTTTAAATCCTCGTTATTTCGTTTTCATGGAAATCCTTTTTAGAATCAAAACGTACTCTGCATGGAGAATCACGATGGAAAATTTGCAAATTTTCAGGACAAATAATTTATAAATTGAACTGCGTAAATGCGAAGAATAGAAATGGGACAAAATATAAATTTAAAGATTGCATCAGAAAAATTTGGTAAAATATCAGAAACTTTGAATCACATACTTGAGTCACAGTCATGAGTCATACTCGAGACCTTGTATCATTCTAAGGTATTACGAGAATATTAGAATGCAAGTAAATAATACAAACAGTCCCTGGCCATCATGGCCATGTGCGGAAATATCTTTTTTCTATATGGCTAGTGAAAAATGTTGAAAATTTGTAGTGATCGAAGAAATTTCCGAAAATCTCGAAAGTATAAATAAGTGTGCAGAAAACATGTAAAAATCTCTTTAGAAAAAGAATGGAAGTGCACAAAGCACGCAACCGCTGTGCGCCCATCTATTAAACTTTCCCCTAACAGGGTGCAGCTTCACAATGGTATCAGATAACGTAGGCGTCATCGCTAGTGGCCAGCAATGGCCAGTCGGCTGCACTGGGTGTTTTGCAAAAATTAGGTCAGCCGCGCGCACCCCGCACACACACATAGTCACAAATCTGTCTGTTATATTTTCCAACAGCGTGTTCGCTGCTATTTGTTTAAAGAATCTCGGCGTGCAGATTTGTCTGTTTAATTTAGGAGAGCCCGCTCTCTGGAGGGCTGCTAACGCCGGCTAGCTTCCTGATACCCGAGCCGCCATGTTTGCTTTGTGTAACACTTCCGTTCGCCTGCAAACGAAATGTCTCCTGCTGGCGGGATTACGTTTATCTTATTTCGTACGGGACGTTAAAGAAAATGGGGAATTTTTTCCATCAGATTTGGTAAATTGGAGAGGTTAGCTTCAGAACTCTTTTTGACCTTCTTTCTTTTCGTTTCACGTTACAGTTACATTGCCGTTTTAATTAAATTATAAGTTTCATTCGGTTGAAATTACTTCGATTTCAGAAGGATCTGATAACTGCAATTGCGCTTATCTTGAATTTAACTTATGCTGGATCTGTAGTCTATGTAGGATGCTTCGCTTACTTTTAGAATGAACATTTGTTATCTGTAATAGTATTTAAACTAGATCTAACTCAAATTCAGTGTGGACTCAACTTAGACATATTACAGACGTAACTTAAATTCAGTGTCAACTTAGACCTAATACAGACCTAACTTAAATTCAAACTTAACTTAGACCTAATATAAACCTAACTCTGATTCAGATCTAATTTGGAGTTAACCAGGCCTAAACTACGTCATTGTCTAATACTACATTTAGCTCCAGGATGAACATCCATGAATTGTAGCAGTAACCTTGATCTAGCTAAAATCTAATTCAGATTTAGTCCAAAGCTAACCAGACACTGTCTACATCCTCCTGTGATGCTTCAGTTAGTTCTAGAAATATATACATCAATTGTGACAGGTCCTAACTCAGATCTAGCTCAAATCTATCTCAGATTTGATCCAAAGCTAATCAGACACTGTTAACATCCTCCTCTGACGCTTCAGTTAGTTCCTGAAAATTATTCAATTGTCATAGGTCCTAACTTAGATCTAGCTCAAATATACCTCAGATTTAGTTGAAAGCTAACTAGACAATGCCTACATCCTCTTCTGATGCTTCAGTTAGTTTTAGAAAAATATTTATCAATTGTGATAGGTCCTTACTCGGATGTAGCTCAAATACACCTCATTGTCAAATCTAGACTTAAGAGCTGTTCTATACATTTATTTGCAGCTGGTATAAATGTCTATCAATTATAACATCAATATTCAACATAAATACATATAAATACATACGATACATTTAATGTTTCACATTCTCTTTATTTCCAACTAAATTCTACCTCTTGAGTCTTTAAAAGCAGTTAAATTCACGTCATCAAAAAAAGGGTCAGTCAAGTTTCCGAACATATCCTGAATCATCAGATGATCCGCAGACACGAGACAGCAAGGAGAAAAAGAGAAAAGATGCGGCGGCGTCGCGGTGCCACCGTAGACCCTCTGCTTTTCCGGATGCTACGTTACTGTACCACGGCGACGCCACACAGAGAATCGTTCCGTCAGTCGGGTCTCGGCCGCCGTCAACGTCAATACGACGGCGCACGGGCTCATCGTCTCGGCTCGGAAGCACCGAGCCTCCTCGCGGTACATAATCCATTGTTTGCCACCGAAATCCTAACCTGCAACCCCTAATCTAACCCTTTCCGCGCGTCTTACCCTTATAAATCACCGTGGACTCTCGAATCCCTCAGTGCCCTAAGCATCTGGTCTTCAGACGCTAGGCACCTTCTGTGTTTGTGCAGATCGAGTGCTTTCCGGTCGGAGTGCTTTCAGGGCAGAATATTCAAGTGAGAGCTTACGTTCCTGCAGGAAAACGGGGTGAACCGGGCGTGCTGGAAAAAACGACAGGGATGCGGCAGACGTTTCGTTCCCATGAAGTTAGCTGTTGGATTAAAGTGTTTTTTAGAGCCGTCTCCTTTAAACGAATTGTAAACCGGGTTTTTTAAAAACCTCGACAATTCTTTAAGCCTCGGCAATTGTCGAAAAGAATTTTTTTCTTTATAGTCATTGTGTAGGTCTCGTTCTTGAACGCCATATGGAGATGTAAATAATTCGATTCCAGATGGTTACTGTTTACCTTGTGGGTTCAAAAGATTTTGATTTTAATATCTTTTTGTGCGATGAAGTGTTCGAGACTTTTTTGCATTTGACGGCATAAGGGTCAGAATTTGGTGCACGTGGTGCTTAATTAGTTCCTCGTGAGTACGGTGATTTTTAATGTGCATCCAAAAATGTTATGTTTATATTTATTTCAGTAAGAAGTATTTCTGGCAAAGAAAGCACAATTGCACAACGTTAATTGGGAATTAATTTTTGACAGAAAAATATCTGTAGAGGTGTGTCATAAATAGATTGGTACAAGATTAATGACTCCGTTGTGTCGACTTCAAGTTGGAACAACGTTATTTGTCCTGTAATCTGATCGATCAATTATGATGCCTGTCTCAGCCATAAAATCAATCAGCAATTCATATTCTTCATCTATTAAGTACCCTTGACAAGTTGAGTAGACGCCAGTTGATCTCAGAAAGTGTCATTCAGACGTCAGATTAGGAATGACTGCAATTTCAGTTACATCATCAAAAAGTTAGCCCGGTGCCAACGTAATCTCTTTCAAAAAACATGAGGTCCTTAAACTTGTAATCTTCTGCCAGGTGACAATGTAGGTCTCAGATCCCAAAACACACTTGGAACAATAATCCAATGTCAAGACGTCAAAATACTCAACCAGTCGTTATTTCCTAAAAAATAAACAGAGGTCCACAAGTATGTAACCAAAATCACCGCCAGGTGATAATCTAACCCATCCAAATCTCGAAATCCTCAAAATCCACTCGAGTCACGCGAGAATCCTTCATTCGTATATCCAAGTCGCCCACCGCCCACTCTGATCCTTGTTTTCGTTTCGCCAAGTGCGCAGCCATAAGTGTCGTGGTTCAGTGTGGATTTTTGTGAGCAGATCAGGGATGCAGTGGGCAGGTCCTGTGGGACAGCGTTCTCTGGGATCCTGGTGAATCGCGAAGTGACCGGAAGCGCGACGGTCCCTTAGCACCCTAGTAAGCCGGCTTAACGTCAAACAGTTTATTTGCGTTCATGGGGTGCTACCTGTTGTCACCCCTTCACGAAAAAGAAGTTTGAACCGATGCGTGGCATAACCCTGTCCAGTCTCGAAGGCGAGGATCTTGGCAGTGATTCCGCACGGGGCTGTTTTCGGTGATTGGAGGGGTGTTTTACAGGGGTTGAATGTTTGGGTCGAACTGGTGGTCGACGGTTGAACGTGCCAGGACGATGTTGTGTAATACTTGTTGATGAGGAACGGTGAATAAGATGGATTAGATTTCACGGGGAAGTTTAGAGAGGATTTAGGTGTTGAGGGGGTTGGTTTATTTTAACAGCTACTTTTGATACTTGATATTAATCTTGTAAATTCGGATTGCAACGCTATTAATAGACATGCAGCATCAGATTCTTTTAGGTATATTTCTCATTTTTTCCGGTATTAACATACCTAGCATTTTGGTAGACTAAATTGTTATTTGGTATACTAAATTGTTATTTAGCGTACTAAATAAATTTATACTTAAATTCTATTAGGTACTAGGCATGTAGCATTCCTAAATTTGATTAGGTATTAGATACTTACCTACATTTTGTTTGATCCATAGTATACCTAAATCCTATTAGGTATGCACCAATCCCAAATCTGATTAGGTATTACCAGACATTAGTTGCATACTTATATTCTATTATACGTTAGGTATCAGATATTGAGAGTTAGGTGC
Source organism: Megachile lagopoda (assembly GCA_036983795.1). NCBI lineage: Eukaryota > Metazoa > Arthropoda > Insecta > Hymenoptera > Megachilidae > Megachile > Megachile lagopoda. The sequence continues at coordinate 5,686,128 of CM072793.1, forward strand.
TAGGTGTTAGGTACCTAAACCTTGTTAGATAAGAAGTATGTAATACATCTTAATTATATTTATAAAAAATATATTTGTATTTCATATTTATATAGTACTAGACATTGGGTATATTGCATACACAAATTCAATTATATGTTAGGTATTAGATATTGAAGGTTAGGTACCAGTTATTCAGCGTTAGGTAAATCTTGTACAAAGGATATGTAGTACTAACTTATATTTATACATTAGAATTGGTAATTAAATGGACTGCTAATCAATAATCAGCAGTCCAAGCGTCAAAAGATCTATTAATAGCCTTTCAATCCTGAAGTCGATTTCTGTGAACTATCGTAGCAAAAGTGCCTTCTCATTCTGTGAATATCATTGTGGATTACAAACAGTTGGCATTGTTCATCAGATTGCGCAACATCGTCAAAGCGTTTCTTCGAGCTGAAGAGTAAATTGTCAGCGAATCAATTGAACGTATCCCATAGTGTCATGGCGCCCGGACAAAGACGAAGAGAGCGGCACAAATAGCGGAAACTCGACAATGGCGTCCTTTCTCAGCCCGGTCCGATAGAGATCGGAGTTTAAAAAAAAACACCGCTTCTTCGTGTTTGAATCGAAGACAATCGTTCGACTCGAACCGTGCCACGCATCGGCCGATTTAACAAAGATAAAGAGAGAGGCAGAGCCGAGTTTTTAATTGCTTTCTTTTATGCTCTACCGTAGCCGAAGAGATACTTCACGGGCTGCTGAAGGCTTTTGTTCCTATCTTTTTTTTTTCGAATTTATTATCTCTTTTTATTAAGAGGAATGATTCCTGTCAGATAATAATTCAATTTTGTACGCGGAGTGCTTTGTCACGGTAATATAAACTCGCGAACTTTTATTTTCGCATTTTTCACAGTTCGAAAACATTGCTCTTCTTCGAAAGAAGAAAGTCGTACTCGAGATAATAGTTTACAGGGCTGATATTTTTTATTCGGAGCCATTTTTAAACTTCGAAGACAGATGAGTTTCGCAAGTTTTATGGACGGTAGGAAATTTTGAATAGGAAGTTCGACGGAAGCGTTTAGTTTCCGGTTCGATCTGTTTTATCGACGTATACGAACCTTTCGTTCGCTCGGCCATAAATGAGATTTATCGCCGCGATCACAATGAATTCCGATATTTTTTCGTTTTTCTGATGCCTTTTTCCTTTTGCCAGAAAGGAAATATTCCGCGGAATTTCAGTGAAAATGCGATACGCGGTTTTCGTCGGAGAAGATGAATAAATTGCAAGGAGGTGGAGTATCGAAAATCAGCAATTACAGGAAAAAATAGAGTTCAATGTTCTGAAAGGGAAGAGTGTTTTAAACCCAGTCATTACGGCCGAATGACTGCATTATTAGACGCGGTTAGTGTCATCAATTACGGAGGGGTTCGATGATTACGTCCAGGGGCAGCCATCGATTGTCAGCCAAGACCCCTTAGCATGTGTCAATTAATTGCAGTGGATGGTTAATAACCGCTTGCAAAATAAAATTATCGATCGTTTCATAGGCTCAATGAACTTCACTCTATTATACTCTATCTGATATTGAATATTTAAAATTTCAACGCGCTTCGTGGTTTTTTTTTACTCGATTCGATTACTCTTGCAAATTTTATAGGGTTCATTACACAAACAGAATTTTCAATATGAAATGAAAATGACTGTATTAAACGCGAAGTTCCAAATATTGATTTATTTGATAAAATTATTCGATTCAGTTATGTACTCGATTTCAAAAATCGATATCAATTTTTGTAATATTAAATATTTTTTTGTCTAATTCATTTTCAGATAATTTATCTAAGGGTATCTAATTTATTTTGAATTTATTTCGAATTTATTTTTAGATAATTTAACAAATTTTTCGACTGTCCTTTCATCGCAAAGTCCACATTTAATGTCTTGCACTCCGCTCGTAAATAACTCGGGAAAACGCGAAATTTTACAAAGAGAATTTGAAAAAGATTAAAGAAAAGGAAGTTCGCAAACGAGTGCTTTGAAATTCCGACGCAAAAGGGAGTATCTTATCGGTCGAAATCAACTCGCGAAAGTGTTTTAATTCGCGTAACGTGCATACCTACCCTCGAGCGGATTCAGGATCGTTGTTGTTGTTTGCTGTTTCTCGTTGTGTTACGTTCATCCGCATGAAAGAGGCTGATAAAAGGGCGATTCCTATTCAGAGGTTGCTTAATTAAGCCTCGGTTGCTGCTCGGTTCGCGATGAAAGAGCCACTCGCTGTTAAGCTAGTGGATATACCGTAAGTGTTGTTGGTAAATTGAACGAGAAACGTGCGTTTCCTAAAGACGTTCGTTTCTTCCGGGCTGTGATGCTTTTGATGAAAGGCAACATTTTTAACGGAACATTTTATAATCGCATTGAAAAGTACATGGCATACTTTGGATCGAGTTGAAAATGTTTATTCAAATTTTCTATTGTTGTATTTAATATGTTTTTTTTTATTTTATACTTTTATTTTTGTGATGAGATATGGGTAGGATGCTTTTGAGATAGACATTGTCAGATATTGTTAGGTTTTAGGGGACTGCGTTTTATATTGCCATGCTCCTTATTGTCATACTTCGTATTGGCATGCTGCATATTTTCACGTTCCATAATACTACGCTTCATAACGCTACGCTGCATGATACTGTGCTTCATAACGCTACGCTGCATGATACTGTGCTTCATAACGCTACGCTGCATAATATTGTGCTTCATATTGTCACGCTCCATACTGTCACACTCCATACTGTCACATTCCATAACACCACGCTCTATAATACCACGCTACATAATACTATGCTCCATAATACCACGCTTCGTATTGTCATAATACATGATATCACGCTCCATAATACTATGCTCCATATTGTTCTGCTCCATACTGTCACACTCCATAATACCACGCTTCATATTGTCACGCACCATATTGTCATAATCCATAATACCACGCTCCATAATACTATGCCCCATATTGTTATGTTCCATACTGTCACCCTCCATAATACCACGTTGCATAATACCACGCCGCATAATACCACACTCCATAATACTACGTTTCATATTGTACCGTTCCATATTGTCATGCTTCATACTGTCACACTTCATGATTTCATGCTTCGTACTGTCACACTCCATAATACTCTGCTAGATAATACTCCGCTCCATGTTATCACGCTTCATAATACCACGCTGCATAATACTCCGCTCCATATTATCACGCTACATAACACCACGCTGCATAATGCTCCGCTCTATATTATCACGTTCCATAATACCGCGCTCTATATTTTCACACGTTAGATTGTCACACCACGTATTATAATGTCCCAAACTCTCTTCCACTACATTCTACCATATTATCAATTATGGAAATATTGGATTAAAGTATCATGCTTTCATCGTAATGCTTAGAATTGTCCTATATCGCAAATGTTCCAAGATTTTTCAACTCCAATCCCAACTTATGGCAATATAACAAGAGTCCACTATCATTTTCTTCTCAATCGAATTATAATATTCTCTTGTTCATTTTCTCTAACAAGCTGCCACTTAAAAAAGAAAATAAACATAGACTTAAATTGCGTCCCACAAAATCCATTAAGTCTCCGCAAGGCAGAACAGAAAAGCAGAGCGCGAATAAATTCTAGAAAGAAGTTGTTATCACGAGATGATATTTGCCGAAGCTAATTACGTTCACGCTAATCACTGCTTAACACGGTTATCGATAGCAACGAAGGACAGAGAAATCGATCCCTGTTTGCCAGTCGACCGGGCGACGGCTTTCATTTAAAGAGAAATTAATCAGCGACCGGCTTGTCTGCCGGATTATTGGCTACGAAAGGGGACGAAGAAAGTGTCAGCTAATGACATAACCTAATTTCCTGTTTATTCGATACGCGGATGCCGTTAATCGAATTCCCAAGAAAATGGAATGTCCCACCCCTAAAGGATCGTCGACGAGAAAAATCACAGAATCCTGTGGATGCTCCTTTATTTACTTTCATCCGTTTTCACGCTTAGTGAATCGCGTAACCACGAAACGTGGAAAATGCTGGAAACTCGGAATTGCTTTTTCTTTTCGGGAGAATATCTCCGCTCGCGATTGCACGCGTTGTTTGCAGCTTTTTAATTCGGAGATTCCACCGTGATTCTTTCATCGAGATTGCGCGACTCCATTTGCAATTTTCATTTGCAGTTTTCGGCCGCGATTGCGAGCCTGCAAATTTTAGCAGCGTACCCTTGTAATTTTCATGTTATTAAAATTTACGATTTTATGCTGGTTAATATTTCAAGGCTTGAATTTTATACAATTTCACATTTGTTCACTCGAAAATTTGTTCTTGATCCTATGATCTATCTGTGTTGATAGTGTAGATTATTGTGCTTGATTTTATATTTGAAATTTATTTTAGGGCAATAAAATTGGGATCGATGGTCGAGAAGCCTCGGCAATCTCCCGGCTAATGGTTAATAAAAACCAGCGTAGATTGCGAGAAAATTAAAAATTCCAGCCTCGTACCGCTTGATTGCCTCGGCTTCTCCTAACGGGTTTATGCCATTTTTCCTGATTATTTCATGCCAGCGCTTCGATGAAAATTGGAAAAGAGAATCTTTGCACTCAAGAGAAAAATAAATCACTTTAACCGCGCAAACGAGAACGGAACGACGTTCGACACTATTTTCAATTAATCCCACCGGAAATTGTTATAAAAGTTACGACGACGGAAGTCAAGATTATAAATAAAATTGTGACAGATGAAGATTGCTATTGAAACGAGAACGAAATAAATCCAGCTGGAAATGTCACCGGACGATTACCCCCGTGACATTTCCCCCGTAGCTCTCGATATTGTACGCCTTACATTATTCAATTCTGCTGGGAAGTAACGAAATTGAAAAATTATTTCCCATAATTGTCAATACACCCGGTATATCCTACTTTAATAATTAAGTGCATCATTTGATCTAGGTTGATAAGTTCATTTTGAACAATTTCAGAACATTCATACTCGAAGTGACAAAATTGAAAAATTACTCTCTATAACTGACAATATGGACACCCTGTATATTGATCCTACTTTAATGATTAAACGTAGCATTTTCTCTAGGTTGATGAATTTATCATTTTGAAAACTTTTAGAAAATAAAAACTGGAAGTAACAAAATTGAAAAATTACTGCCCATAATTGTCAATACACCTACTTTAATGATTAAATCTTTTGATCTTGAGTTTATTTTGAAAAACTTGAGAAGAAAAAACTCGTCTCCGTCTCTCTCTCGATTAAAAAAATATAATTTGACAAGATGACTCTTGCAGAGGCAATGCTTTCGCGTCGTTGACGAAGACGTCCTATCACCAACGACAATCAATTTTGTGTTCCGCTGCACGCGGGAATCATCCACTCTTTCTACGCACGTTTTCTACGCAACCCAGTGCCAAACTACACTATCGAGCTGTTCTAACTAGAAGCGCAGATCAACTTTCCTATCATCGATTCTCGGAGGACTTGTCCTTTCCTAATTAAGGGAAAAAACAGGAGAGCGGTCAGGTAACAAGTCGAGGGGTTTAATTAGTCTGGACGCGAAGAGAGCGATTAACGAAAGCCGGGCGCAAAGGAGAATCCTGGGAATCGATACTATCGAAGCATATGACGGTTAATTGCTTCAACTAACTGCAGCTGCTCTATTTTCACCTGTAACGTGAGTTCGACTCGTTGGAAGATAATTGGAGGTGTGAGTGGTGTGTATTCGCTTGTGAGATCAGTGTTTGGCTGCCATTTTCGATGGAGATGAAATCGGAGACGGGGATCATAAATTGTGCTGGTGTAGGACCATAGGTTTAGTGTATTCGGTGTTCTGATGTGCGATAACTCGCTTGTACCTCGTGTTCTTGTGTCGAACAGACGCAAATTTTAGAACCTGTAGAAATCGCCTCTTCATTCCAATCTCTTTTTTACGTGTTTAGAAGGGCCTATAACTTCATCTTCATCTGACTACTGTAAATCTTTCGCTATATTCAAGATTGACAACAATTTTGATAACATATTCGAGAATAGTGACGAACCACAAGTATTATAAGAACATCTATGCAGGTCTAGAGGAAAGTATCCGATACGATTGACATAGTCTCAGCAGAATTCTTAGGGAATCTGGAGGATCAGTAAGGATCCAGACCACAAAGTATACTTTTACTGACATAGTCAAAGCTGTTGAAAATTTCAAGGATCTAAGACTGCTAAGCGAGCGAAATAAGGACTTGAACCCACCTTCATAACACGAGAGGTCCAAGTACCTAGACCATAAGGTCCAGAAGAAACCAGGTAACCGTTTGGTACAGCAAGGGACACCTGTGATCCTGAAAAGCCCAGTGACAAATCTACAAGGTGCACAAGGTTCATGTGAATCCTAGATGAAGACCGTGACGTATTCGTAAGTTAGGCCGAATTCAGGTCAGTCCCAGATGGACCCCTTCGCCAAGAAGTCACCCATAGAATTTTAGACCTGTCCTCATAGAACAGTACCTTACATGTGAAGCGAAGAACCAAGTGAAGAACCACTTGGACCAGGTTTGCCCTAAGGTAACAGAAGAGCGGGGCAATGTAGCCCGGTATTAGTAAGGAGAAACTGGTGTAAGTCAGTTGTTGGTTGTTGGGGGTCCTGGAGAGCCTGGTGCAGCCGGCCCTGGATGTTTCGACGCTGAGTGGCGCTAGGGTGTCGAGGTGGGGGGCGCGTGGTCTTGCTGCCTGCCGTGCGCCAGTGGCGGCGGGGGTGGGGGTGGTGCAGCTGTCTCGGGGGCCACCCCCGAGGCCAAGAAGGGCTCCACCGGCCACAAATATCAGCAGCAACAGCAACCTAGCCAGCTGCAGCAACAGCAACAGCAACTGTTGCAACAGAAACAGGAAAAGGAGCAGCAACAGAAGAAGATACCTGTGGTGCAAACGAAGGAGCTGGCGCCTCTGAGTAACCTTGACGAAGACCTGGACGACTTCGAGGACGAGAAGGAGCCCGAACAGAGGGTCGAAGAGGAGGACTTCTCGAAGGAGGGCAACACACAGCATCGCTTGAGCCCCAGGCTGCACGATATCGAGGAAGAGGACGATGAGGACGGCAGGAACACGAAGGAGAGGTTAGTGGCTCTTCCAAATACATTGCTCCGAGCAGTTTTCACAATCACCGTTTTACTAGATTGACTTTCAATAGTCTTGTATTCATTATTTTTATAATTTTGTACAATGCAGGGAAAACTGCACGGAGAAAATATCCGACGAAAGTTCTCCAATAAGGGACAAAATTAATTCATGTACAGAAAGTTCTCATTAACTTTGCCGTTTCAATTCAAAGGATTAATTAAATCCGCTGTAGCTTCGGGTATCGCAATTTAAATTTGAATCGGAAAGTCAAGTAATTCCTCGGTTTCAAGAGATTGAGATTCCTTTTTAGCAACTTGTAAGAACGAGATAATTGTGATTGGTAAAACTTTCGTTGGAGAAAGAAATCTTTCTAGATCGAGACATTCGTGGACATCCTCTTTTGGGTCATTCTCACAACATTCCTCCCTGATACAAAACTTCGAACCGTTTTTGAAACACCCTGGATCTGCCAAGATGATCCAGTGTATGGTAATTATATTGAGGTTCCTTTTCATTGACCCCGACTACTAGCCTTTGATCATACTCACGAATCTCTGTGTGCACACACGTGTGTCGGGCACGTGTGTCTAAAAGGAAATGGTCTGTACATATTGCTTGCTTAGCCCTGATTACAGAGCTCCTCGTACTGCTCGTATCGATCTGACATTAACGATGATCCGGTATCGGTTTTACGTTAATGGTTATCGGCAACGGATATCCTGTAGAACGGATTGGATTACCGAGACATCTTCGATATAGGTCTAACAACGAAAGGGAGGACTTTATTGGATGTTTCCTTAGAAATGAACATAGATAGGTTCCATTACTGTTGATTTTTAAATCTAATTCTATCTACTCTTTGCAGACTTTTTTGAATTAATTTGGTACTCATTTCTTATTCAATAATGTCTTGTTGCAAGGTTACTGTTTTTCAATAAGTCCCATTCACATGTCTAATAATCCAAAAGTCACATTTCTTGTGGTAATCATTAAACTCACGCTCTGTACAAGTCTAATTCTACCTGTTCTTTATTTGCAAATTTTTAAAAATAAATCCGATACATGATTTATTTCTTATTTAACAATATCTTGTCCTAAGATTACTGTTTTCCTACAAGTCCCATTCACATGTCCTCCAATCCAAAAACCACATTCCTTGCAGCAATAACTTAACACTACAACCTACAAAAATCACAAATTATGAAAGAATCTAAACAGAACAAGAGTTATAAATACTTCACATTCTCTTATTTGTAATATTTAAACTTAATAGACACAAACTAACCTGCACGTTATCAAGTACAGAAACGTAGCAAAATTCACTTAAACACCAATCCAGAAAAGGAACAATTTGAATGGTTATTGTGCGAAAATAAACATTTTCCTGCATCCATGGCAAATGTTTTCACAAACGAAAAATATTCGATCGACCTTTTAATGCGTTCGTGCTTTTATTCTCGCAACGTGACCATAACAATGGTACACGTGGTGAAACAGTGGCGCCCTCGCGTCTGACCAGCTCCTTTGTCTCGAACAAGCGAAACGGAGAATTTCGACGCTATACCACATTATTGTACCCAACACTACGACAGTAGCGCCACATTGTCTGCATTCAGTGAAGAAATATTGTTTTCAACTCGCATTATTTGAAAACTTTACAAAATAGTTCTAAAAAAGTTCGGTTATTTCTTAAAAAGTCTTTTATTTTTCTTCGAATTTCAAACGTTTTATGAAGATGAAACATTTCCGTGCAAATAAAATCCTTTTCATCGTTTTTGCTTTATGAGATAATAATACGGTTTGCAGGATTTAAAATGCAGCGTGTCTTTTTCTTTACAGTTTTGTTCCTTGACTGAAGTCTTGCAGCGAGATTTTTTTTTAACCGTAACACCTAAGCTGCGTTACATTATTTCCTTTATTTCCTCTTTGAACAAGTTTATACGCGATTCATTTTCATCTCCCTTTTCTGTGTAAAATTGCTTTGTTAAAAGAAATAAAACAGCCCTCTGTGCATGTAACCTGCATCCTTTTCGCTGGAAAATTCCTTTTGATACGTTGGCATTTACCTCTTTGACCATGATTATTAAATTCCGTTGTGCATGCTTTTATAAATTCTTAAAAACTCGTCGCTTTTACGCGGAACGCGTCTTTCATCCAACGGAAAAGAGTGTTAATTTACCAACGTTTGACTGGGGAAGCTACTCCAATTAATTATAACATTCTGATAATTTCATTGAAATCATATTTACCTAATTAAATTTTATTCCTGTCTTTCCATATTCATATTTATCAACTATTTATTTTCGTAAAGAGATATTTCATTGTACAAAGACTGGTGCTAAATTAAAAAGTCATGGGATAAGTTAGATGTGGTTAGGTTAGGTCCGCCATTAGAGATGCAGGTGGCAGCCATTAGAGCTATGTTGCAAACAAAATGGAGTACCTCGCAATTAACAGGGAGTTGCAGTTCTTTACTATAAGTTTTAATTTATAAGTTCTATCAAAAATTTTGTTAACACAAGTTGTAGCACTTGTATCATGAAATTTTCATGCGAAACTTTTCTCCACATTTACCACACTTTTAAAATTTGAGGTCTTAGGCTTTCACCTCAATGGACCCTAATTGAAATCGGTTCTCTACAGTCAAAATTTTATTTTCGTATGAAGTAGTTATATAGCCTAATTCCAAAACACTCAGGTTCCCAATTTCGACATCCCCACTTCTCTATACCACAAAATTCCTACATTCCAAATCCCTATAGCCCCACATTTCTACATCCCAAAATTCCTATAATCCCACATCCCTACACCCCAAAATTTCTACATCCCCATATCCCTATAGACCTAAATCCTTACATCCCCAAATCCCTACATCCCCACATCTCTACACCCCAAAATTCCTACATTCCCAAATTCTCACATCCCCAAATCTCTAAATCCCTAAATCCCTACATCCCCATATCCCTATAGACCCAAATCCTCACATCCCTAATTCTCTAGATCCCCAAATCCCCACATCCCCACATCCCTACACTCCAGAACCCCTACATCCCCATATCCCTACATTTCCAAATTACCACATCTCCAAATCTCTAGATCCCCCAATCCCTACATCCCCACATCTCTACACCCCATAATTTTGAACTCCGTACCAAACAGAAACAGAATTCCCCAAATTCATTAGTCAATTAATTTAACCGTCTTAGGCTTTATTTCACCTCAACGAACTCCAATTGGAATCAATGTTGCTCAAAATCACCTGACTCCATCTGTTTTTACTTCCCAAAAGGAAAAGAGCGATCAAAGGAACACGTAATTAGACGAAAACGATAATAATATCGAAAACAATTCCATCTGCGGCTGAGAATAGATCTGATCCACATTTAGCTTCAGTGAAAGGAGGCATCGACGAGCTCCTGAACGCCCATTTATAAATAAAATGACGCTTATTATTATCCGGCTGTTACAAACAGTTCGGCTAATTTTGAAACGGAACGCGTATAATTAGCAAGTCTGGATGATCGAAGTGGCGAATAGAGAGGACGCGTGAATGAGACGTAAAGTGACTATTTCCTTCGTCGTTGCGTCACATGTGTGTACACCTACATGCTCGCAAAATTCCTGAGTTATTTGGTGACAGTTTAATGGACATTTGTGGACGATTCTTCGTGGCCAATTCCGAACGGCCAAGGTGACATCGTTGCACTTTGAAGAGATCAAATGTTAGGTTAGGTTAAGGATCGAAAGCAATTTCGAAGGAAGTTTGCCCGAATTGTGTCTTCGGCCTTCAATCGCGAAATTGTAAGGTTCGAACGCCATCTTCTGAAGCGGCCACGAATTATTGATGTGTATTGTGCTCTGAAAAGGGAACCTAACCTTTGTTACGTTCGCTTGTGTTGCCCCAAAATTTCTTCTATGTTTAATCCTGACATTCTTGGATCATACGAGTTATAATACGGTTTTATGTTGAAACGTCAGCTCACAACAGCTTCACGTTGTGACAAAATGGCAGCTGCTCGAAGATAAATCTTGCGTATGTCGACAATACAGAATAAAATTTAATCTTAACTTCCACGTTCTAAATTTCAAACAAGCTGAAGTGTTGTATCAATATGTGAAACTCTTTGTATTGTTAATCCAAAAATCGTCTGGGTGAAAAGTGACCCAACACCTTTGAGACTTAAAGAACGAAATAAATTTTTGCTTATCAGTCGCACATCATCCCTATAAATATATCCCTAATTTGTGGTCTTTGTCCGTGCACAATTCGTAAACCACTTAAGAAACGTCTATCACGACTTCAATATTCCATTTGCGTTTTCCTGATGGCCAGGATCCACGATATCATTTCCGCGTCGTTTCCCTGATCCCACGTCACAGGCCGACATTTAATACAGAATTGAATACAGAGAGGCAGCGGCATTTAGGTCACACTCAGCTCGCTGGAAATCCACGCAACTCGCAGCGATATTAGCTTAGCGTCAATCTAATAAACCTTCAGGTCCCGACCCAACTCAAGCGATACCAGTCGCCTGCAGACGCATCGAGTTTTCTCGTCATTGTCTCGCCGAGCGTCGTGGAACAACCTGTTGATGTTGCTTCGGTGTTGAGCTTGCGTCAGAAACATCGTCGACCAAGATCGATCGCGTACGGATAAGGATACATGCTCGCGCGATGCTCATGATCCTTTTATGCTGCAGGATGTAACTTTCTGATGAACGGTTTGAGGATGCACCTGCTACGTCGTTACACTTTTTGCAATTAGGTGCTTTTAGGTGCACGACTGTAGCTTATAGCTACTATAACTACAGTTGTTTTATGTCACTTTGATACTTGTTTGATACCTTACTGCCTTGATGGCGTTAGGGAGCGTCATATGGATATATAGGGATTCGGGGATATAGGAAGTTGGTGAGCGATTTGGGAATTGCCTAATACAGAGATTAGGGGATCTGGAGATTTGGGATTTTAGGAGTTAGGAATTTGGGAATCGAGACATTTGGGGACATGGGGATATGGAAATTTACCGAATTGGGGGTCTGGAGATTTGAGGATGTAGGGATTTGGGGGTGTAGGGATTTCAGGATTTAGGAATTTGGGAATTTAACAACTTGGGGGTCTAGAGATATGGGGATGCAGGGATTTGGGGATGTAGGGATTTCAGGACGTAGCAATTTCGGGACGTAGCGATTTCTGGACATAGGAATTTGGGGACGTAGGAATATTGGGGAAGTAGGGATCTAGGGACATAGGAATCTGGGGACGTAGGAAGCTAGGGACGTAGGGATCTGGGGACGTAGGAATTTGGGGACGTAGGTATCTAGGGACGTAGGAATCTGGGTACGTAGAGATCTGGGGACGTAGGGAGTTAAGGACGTAGGGGTCTGGGGTTGTAGAGATCTGCAGACGTAGGGATCTGGGGACGTAGCAATTTGGGGACGTAGGAATTTGTGGATGTAGCGATTTGGGGACGTAGGGGTTTAGGTAAGTAGAAATCTGGAGGGTAGGGATCTGAGGACTTAGGTAGCTAGGGACGCAGGTAACTAAGGACGTAGGGATCTGGAGACGTAGGGATCTGAGGACGTAGGTATCTGGGGACGCAGATATCTGAGGTCGTAGGGATTTAGAAATGCAGCGATTCGGAAATATAAGGATTTGGTGATTTTGGAAAGAAAATGCCTCCCTCTCTTGCCTTCTTTTTCCAACGACAGACCTCGTACAGGCAAAATAAAGAACGCAGAACTTCAAGTACTTACTAGCAAGGCTACCACCATCAGTTGGCACAATGTAAACGCTCCCTTAGGTTTGCGAAGTCAAGTGTCTTTTAATTCTCAGAAGGCTACTCCAAACTCGTCCCTCTATAATCATAGCTACTATATCATGACTACACTTCATACATACTCCCTATATGGCCATACATACTCAAGTTAACTGATGCTGCAATCCGTACCTGCCTCTAAACAGTATTAACGTACCGCGTACTTTTCCTAAAACAGTAATATATTTTCATAAAAACATTAAAATGTTTTCCCAAAAGAGTAATATAGTTTTACTAAAACTATCTCCTGCTTCTCGCAAGAGACCTCCGAACTTTCTTCCCTTTATATTTCTCATATTAGCAGTACAACTCCCTGCACCAGAACATTCAGATCTAGATATTACTTCCTAAGACATTCCCAGAAGCCCAAAACCGCGTTAGCCGGCTAATCTTCGAATGAAGTACGTTTTACACGCTCGTAGCGCCGTTGTTCGCGTTTAGCGACGATGTTATCTCGCCTCCAGCTAACAAAGACATTCCCAGTTCCGAGGAGATGGAACGTGTCAGGTGCAACTGCACGATAATGGCGTCGAAAAGCGAGGCAGCATTCAAGCCGCGTGCTAGTTCCGTTGATGTGGACGATCGTGTTCACCGTTGAAACTGGAGAATGCTTGCGAAATTGCCCGATCCTGTTTCGCAACGCACGGTCATTGAAAATTGGCATCATGGAATTTCGCACAAAGACGAACAAAACGCGGTTGATATCAAACGTTGCGAACTTTTAATTGGGTACAGACGATTGCTCTTGCTACGTTGCAAATTGCTGTTATTTTTGTAAGTAGTCGTTAACGTTTATCGTGTCCGTACTGAAATTCCATGCGTTGAGTGTTCTGCGCGCTGAAATTCCACGCGTTGAGTATTCTACGCGCTGAAATTCCACGCGTTAAGTAAGCTACGCGCTGAAATTCCACGCGTTGAGAATTCTACGCGCTGAAATTCCACGCGTTGAGTATTCTACGCGCTGAAATTCCACGCGTTGAGAATTCTACGCGATGAAATTCCACGCGTTGAGAATTCTACGCGTTGAAATTCCTTGCGTTGAGTAAGCTACGCGCTGAAATTCCACGCGTTGAGTATTCTACGCGCTGAAATTCCACGCGTCGAATATTCTACGCGCTGAAATTCTACGCGTTGGAATTCCCTGCGTTGTGTTTGATACGCGCTGTAATTCTGCGCGTTGGAATTCCACACGTTATGTTTGCTACGCGCTGAAACTCCACACGTTGTGTTTGCTACGCGCTGAAATTCCACTCCTAGTGTTTAACGCGCTGTAACTCTACGCGTTGGAATTCTATGCGTTGTGTTTGACACGTTCTGCAATTCTCCGCCCTGAAATACCACTGTCATTGAAAATTTGCATCATAGAATTGTGTACAAAGACGAGCAAAGCGTGGTTCATGTCAAATGTTGCGAACTTAAAGCTGGAAACAAACGATCGTTCTTGCTACGTTGCAGGGAAATTACTGTTATTTTTGTAATTAGCCGCTTACGTTTATCGTGTCCGTGGTGCGGCAATTTGCTTCATACATTTCATGCTCGACAAACGCGCTGAACAAACAACGTTCATGCGCCTCGGCAAACTGAGAGGACATTGTACTACCCAGTTATTTTATGAAGCCACGGTGTTTATGTAAAGCTCCGGACGAAATTGTAATTAAAAATAACGCCGCTGTTTCGCTTGACGAAATCAAGTTACACGGAAATTAAACATCCCGCCACGGGATGAAGCCCCCAAATTAAAAGAATCGTGCTGCTTTTATTTTCCCGTTGTACCACTCGAAAGAATTATCAGAAAAATAGGGGCTCCAAAACCAGTATTTCGTTCGAGAATAAAATCCTCTTTGTGATATTTCGGCAAATAAATTTTTGTGGAAACGACGACAGATGGTTTATTTGTACAACAAATTGAAATTGATGTTTCTGCGTTTTGGGTAGAATTTCATTTTGAAGCGGGTTATGGAACTCCTGAGGTATGCCAATTTTATTTGGCGCTGCTGGAGCAGTAACGGAAGTTTATTGCACTATGGAATAATAAAATTGAAACGGTGGAAACAAGTTATTGGTATAAAGATTTCTAAACGGTTCTCTGCTGTGAACATTTTATTTCCGTATACAATAGTTATATTGTCAAATTCCCAAACTCTTAGGTTCCCAATTTCTACATCCCCACATCCCTACACTGTAATTGTCTACGCTGTAACTCCACGCGCTCTAATTTCACGCGTTACAACTCCACGCGTTGTGTTCGCTAAGCGTAGTAACTTTACACGCTGAGTTCTCTACGCGCTGAAATTCCACGCGTTGAGTACTCTACTCGCTGAAATTCCACGCGTTGAGTACTCTACGCGCTGAAATTCCACGCGTTGAGTATTCTACGCGCTGAAATTCCACGCATTGTGTACTCTACGTGTTGAAATTCCATGCGTTGGGTGCTCTACGAGCTGAAATTCCATGCCTTGGGTACTCTACGCGCTGCAATTCCACGCGTTGAGTACTCTACGCGTTGAGTATCCTACGCGTTCAAATTTCACGCATTGAGTACTCTACGTTCCCAAATTCCTACATCCTCAAATCCCTATATCCCCACAACCCTACACCCCAAAATTCCTACGTTCCGAAATCCTTGCATCCTCAAATCTCTACATTCCCTAATCTCTGGACCCCCAAGTAGCTAAATTCCTAAATCCCTATAGCCTCTTAATACAATTAAAATCCAACCGAAATCTTCCTCAAATCAGATACAATCTTGGAAAAATTTTCTCCGATGTTTGTTCGATACTCCGAATACAAGAGTATCAATAAACTCGTTTCCATCAGAATTTTTCAAAAATACTCGACCGAGAGCCGTGAAAGTCAGCCACTGCGCCTCTCGAGCGTACTAGAGGCAGAAATTCCAATCCTCTCGAACAATGAAGCTTTAAAACTCGTCAAAAATCTATCCGCTTTGACTTCGTTACATCTCCTGGTTGGTTTTGGTACAGCTTCACTCGGCTCACAACGATCTACTCTTTCAGCTCTTCCCGTTTGTCATTGTTCCGACGCTAGAAAACATTCTACACTCGGTGTGTCGACGTTGTTTTTCCTTGCCTCGTGTTTCAGCGGCTCGAAGCATCGACGCACGATTTTAAACAGGAACGTTCGATCCAGGGTCGTGGCTGGCCTTTCATTTACGAGACCTGCTCGATACACGTTGATTTCGCAAACTCCACGTCATTTCCATTCGCTATTCAATTAGTGGACTCGTGGTTAGAAAAAACGAGGTGAACTTGACGTTGGATTGACTCGAATGTATGATCGATGTCGTTTCCTTCTTTTTTTACCGTGTTTGTGCGTAGAGGACCTAAGAGTTCTAATATAGCTCGAATTTATATATTTAACTTAAACACTCATGCACTTAAGGTTTATGGAATCACATGCCATATGATTTACTTCTCTACTTGATTTTGAGGTTAACTCGATTATGTATGTTGCTATGTATACGCGTTGAGTTCTCTACGCGCTAAAATTCTACGCGTTGAGTACTTTACGCGCTGAAATTCCACGCGTTGAGTATTCTACGCGCTGAAATTCCACGCGTTGAGTATACTACGCGCTGAAATTCCACGCGTTGAGTACACTACGCGCTGAAATTCCACGCGTTGAGTACTCTACGCGCCGAAATTCCACCCGTTCAGTATTTTACTCGTTGAGTATTCTGCGCGTTGAAATTCCACGCGTTCAGTATTCCACGCGTTGAGTTCGTTACGCGCTGAAATTCCACGCGTTGTGTTTTATACGCGCTGTAACTTTACACGTTGAATTTCTATGCGTTGTGTTTGATACGCGCTATAATTCTATGCGCTGAAATTCCACACATTGTGTACTCTATGCGCTGCAATTCCATGCGTTGAAGAGTAGATAGTCTGCTTATCTAGTCATTCGGATACTTAAGTTTGAAGTTAAGTTCATCTCGTATCAAGTTAGGTCAGTCACTGTACACTTGAGTTTTTAACTTCAAAGTCCGCTTTAATTACTTACCTAAAACAATCCTCAGATTCGTGCACTCAATTTTGAAATTTGAAAGTCACATAACCCCTTCCGGTAATCACTTGTACAAGCTTTCACGGTGTCCTCAACGATATGATAATCCTAAGCTTTTCTGAAGACGAAGAGCAAATTACACAGGTTCTGATCCGAACGAATCAAAGCTTCTTGGCCGGCTGCCAGAACTTTTCTGTCGCTCATTAGGCCTGCATTCTCCATTGTGTACGACAGACGCTGAAGAGAGAAGGGGTCAGGAACGTAATGGAAATATTTACCCTCGCCCAGGCACTGGCAGTGCATGTTTATTCAGAACATATGAAACGCTTGCACCGTGCATTCGATTTCAGGCTCGAGCTGTACCACGTTAGCGCCGTAATTCCCGCCATACGGTTTATGGTGTTTACTTCACTGCCTAATGTTATCGCTTTAAATGTTCTGACGTTTATTGGCCATGATGCTTTTGGTGGATCATTTAATCATAAATTCGATACTCGTCGATTTCTATAAACAGAATTATGAGTCCGATAAATGACCGTACTTGAATCAGGCTAGTTACGACATGAAATTAGGTTGTGAAGCTTTTGATGTTGATAGACTGCATTTGAACATGTATTTTTGATAGGTGATATTTAAGAATTCACCCGACAAATTAATTTGAGATTGCATATTCCTTTGAACGCGAAGCAGAAAAATACCCCGCCTCACAATTTACGCGTACTTTTTATCACGAGCCTTTCTAACGCGTTTGAAGGTGATCGAGAGGGCCAACACAGTTTTCCAGCGGGTTCATGAATATTTCATGGGATCGTGGGACCTATCGATGCATCCTGAAGTATCCTTTAATCAACGAGGACCTCGGTTGCATTAACACCGGGAATCGATTTAGTCGCTGTTGCAAATTACGTTCACCTCTCCCTTTGTTTTCGTTGTGACCCGTGATCGTCACGTTTCCATACACCCGGCTATCTTCTTCTTCCTTTCATTAGCTCCGAACGATTTATTTTACCGAATCGTACGGAAATACCCCCGAATGCTAAATTTGTATCAGTGGTTATTCGTATCTTACTACGTTCATAGTATTGAGATGCGTCAATGGCTAGCATAATTGTCATCTTGAAATAAATTAAGGTCGTATACGATCCTCGATTTCATCAGGCTCTATCAATGAACGCCCACGCGCAAGACATGTTCACTTTTGAAATGTCCCCACTTCGGGCCATCGGACCCCCACTCAGAAGACAACCTTCCACAATACCGCAGGTTCCTTGAATACCCTGAATCGATTCGCATTAAACCAAAAGGGGATGTCTCGGCCAGTAACGCAAAGTGGTGTCTCGATCGTGCGAACGAGAGTTACACGCGAGGCAGCCAGAAGGCCAGTCTCACAATTGGCCGGCGTTGGGTGATCTTACAGACCGTACCAGAAGAAATCACCGACTCCCAGCGGCGGTGGTAGCAGTAGAACTGGCTGGCGATCACGAAGAAGCATCACGACGGCAGGTGCACCGGCACATCAACATCACGTGATCGCCAGTGCAGCCGCGACCGCACAGGCCAGGATGCAGGCGGAACATGGCAGCATCGGGGAACTAAGGGGATACCATAACCTCAGGTCCAGGAGGCACACATTGGCCAACGTTCGGTGAGTAATGGACAAATTTTATTGAGAGATATTATAGTGCAACTTGGTTAGTGGCTCGGCGGTATGTTGTCGCGTTTTAATATCACGCGTTATATCGTCGCGCTATTTAATATCACGCGTTATATCGTCACGTGTTTTAATATCACGCGTTGGATCGATAAGTGTTTAAGTGTGACGTACTTGTTGGAACTGCACACGTTTCATTTATGAAATGGTGTGCGAGTGGTACTACCGCGTTGTTATAATCGCGGGATGACCACGTGCTTTAACTCCACGCGTTGTAATACCCTACGCTGTAACTCCACGTGCCGTAGTTCCACGTTCTATAACTTCACACGTTGTGTACGCTACGTTCCGTAATTCTACATCTGGACTTTTCTACGAGTTATAACGCTTTCGTTGAGAAACATACGCGTTGTACTTCTACGCGTTGTGTTCGCTACGCGTAGTAATTTTACGCGTTGAGTATTCTACGCGCTGAAATTCCACGCGTTTAGTTCGCTATGTGCTGAAATTCCACGCGTTGAGTACTCTACGCATTGAAATTGCACGCGTTGAGTACTCTATGCGCTGAAATTCCACGCATTGAGTACTCTGCGCGCTGAAATTCCACGCATTGTGTACTCTACGCGCTGAAATTCCACGTGTTGAGTATTCTATGCGTTGAAATTCCACGCGTTGAGTATTCTACGCTCTGAGATTCCATGCTTTGAGTATTCTATACACTGAAATTCTACGCGTTGTGTATTCTACGCGCTGCAATTCCATGCGTTGAGTATTCTCCGCACTGAAATTCCACGCGTTGAGTTAACTGCGCGCTGAAATCTCACCTGTTGTGTTTATCACGCGCTGAAATTCCACGCGTTGTGTTTGTTGCGCGCAGTAATTCTACGCGTTATGTTTGCTACGCAACGTAACCCTACGCGCTATTTTCCATGTGTGCTGTGTTCTCTGCAGGTTTTAATCACAGCGCGCTGTGTTTACATGCGTTCAGTATGCAACGTCGTATATTTACTACGCATATCGTCTACGTATATCTTTCTAATTGAATGCGTTGCGTCTACTACGCACTGCACCATCAAAGACGACGTCAGAGAATAAAAATCCTAACCTTCTCAATATAATTGCCTACTTCGCATAAGGTCCACGTACAACTCCGTCCGTGTTCAAATGAGTCTACTATAATATTCTCCTACTTCGCATAATAAACCTTGTATGAGTCATAAGAATGTCTCCGTTCCGAGTGAATCATTTGATTATCGTCCGGAGAGACAAAATGGTCGAACTGCGTTTCGACGGGGGTCACTTAAGTTTGGCGACAAATTGTAATCGCTCTGTGCCAAGTGCCGAGTGTCTGATTTATGAAGTAACGAAATCTCGTTAGTCACGGAGGCATTGAAATTTCGACAAGGTTCCTTTCAACATTTTCAGTTCTATTAATATGCAAATTACTGAAGCTACCTCAACGGAACATTGTTCAAGAATATGCGTCTGACTAATGGACGCGTTTTTTCACAATGCACTTCACAGAAGAATATTCATGGTCCTGCTAAGTGAAATGAATAAATTTCGATATTTAAAATTCTGATTATAAAAATTTCAATCAACGTTAAAACAGTTCTTAATGTCTCGAATGTTGACACACGTAATTTCAGTACGATGCAAGTTTCGTTAAGACTCGTGTACTTCTGATTATCTTAAGAGTTTAATTAGATTTCGATTCAGACCGAAACCTAATTTCAATTGAAGTTAAGGCTCGCCTAGTTAGTTTAACCGGAGTTTAATTTGCTTTTAATGAAAATCTAACCTATTCTCGAGCTGTTCTAATTTTAAGTGACTCGAAAATCAGCTTAATATATTTAATCGAGAAATGTAACAATCTAAATGTAATTGCGGTTTGATCTATTTAAATCAACCGTCTTACGAATCTGATTGCGATGCTGTATCTTATTTCAGTCCGATTGAGATTCAATCGTCTTAATTTAAACACAATGAGAAGTCCGACGTTCCGTTCAAATTTAAACCTCGTTTACGTCACATTGGTCAATTTCGAATTAATATATGACATATTAATAATCACGCTACAATTAACGTCATCCGAAGAGTTAGTATTGTACGCACCTCTCTAACAATATTTCATTGTTCCGAGAGAGTTCAATGTTACATAATTATTTCAAAGGCACACAATTAATAGCAGTCCTTTATTATTCATTATCGAACTTACAAATTTACAATCCACGTAAACGAACACGATGCACGTGACACTTAAAATGTTTCTTCTTCAAAAATGGACGATAAGCCGAAATTTAATTTCGAACTCACTGTTAATCCTATTATGTGTCAGGCCGAAGAAAAGGACCACCCTGCACAATGGTTCTGTGCTATTGATTTTAAAAGAGTACCATTCAGTAGGCCACATTATTGGAAATTACATACCGTTCTCTTTGTCGCGGCCATCTTTGATTCTATCTTCGCGTTCACCCACTCAGAAGCCTTTGCTGTTACTCCCAAGGCTACTTTCTTCATTCATCCTATGAATATCTGCGCGAGGAATTTGCTCTTTTAGGGTAAAAGTTCTCTTCTGAAGCGACCCAAACTTTCATTTGAGTGGTTCTGAAGCGTCGGGTCAGAGTACCTATTTTCTTAGTAATAAGTTTCATTTGGAATTAGGGTTGAAAGAGGGCTGATGGAGACTGGGGAGTCTAGGGAGACCTTAAGTGAATGTGGAGGGAGCCTGAAGAGATTTTAAGGAGATTGTTAGCAAAATTGAGGAGAATCCTAAGTAGGTCTTAGAACCTAAGACCTAGGACCTAACAGCTAGAACCTAGGATCTAGGAGATAGGACCTGGGATCTAGGACTTAAGAGCTACGACCTGGGACCTAAGGTGTAGGACTTAGGACCTAGAAGTTAGGACTTAAGAGATAGGACCTAGAACCTAAGAGTTAAGAGCTAGGACCTGGGACCTAAGATCTAGGACCTAGGACCTAGGACCTAAGACCTAGAATCTAAGAGCTGGGACCTAGGACCTAGGACCTAGAACCTAAGACCTAGAATCTAAGAGCTAGGACCTAGGACCTAAGACCTAGAACGTAAGAGCTATGACCTAGGGCCAAGGATCTGGATCTTAAGGAGGACCTATAGATCTAAAGAAGACTCTGAAAGGAACCTTAGTTCTCCAGTACCCGATTCTGGAGATAATGTACATAGAACCTAAGGAAATCCTGAGTAGAACCTTGAGAAGAGGTAATTAAGAACAGTCTAGTAGTGTGCACTCTACAGCTTCTAAAACCACTCCATCACAAACAGAGGTGCAAACTTTTACATTCACGGCCATAACAGTATATCAACCCACACTTCTCCCTAAGTTTACAAAAGCCATCTTTCACCCACAAGTCCCAAAGAGAGAGATAAACATACCCCAGTAGCTTCAGAACTTTGAAACAAGCAGATCAATCAGGATCACCACACGCACATCGCGGCCTCTCCGTTCCACATTCGTCAGTTTCCATCTCGCACATGCAGTGCATCGCGGACTCCTTGTCGGCCGGCTTTGTGGCAGGCATGATCTCCTGCACCTCCTTCTCAGGATCCTTCTTCGAGGGCTTCTCCCTTTGACAAGTCTTGGGGATTTTGGCCGTGACGCTCTGATCGATTTTCTTCTTCAGCCTGTTGAACGGTATACCCTTCGGCGCAAAAGACGCCACGGAGGCACAGACCTCCCGATCACATGTGGACCTCAACGACTCCTTCTTGGACGGTTTGATGCATTCTCGGGACCTCAAGGACTCCTGTAGCTTGATGATCTTGCATTTTGGACACATTGTGTCGTATTGCACTCCTTGGTCTACTCCTGGGATGGTGTTCTTCCGTGGAGGTGTCTGAAACCTGAAGACCGTCGAAGACGGCTTCGTAATTCGGGTTCTGGTGTCAGCTGGCATGTCCTTCCCGCACACGCAACAGTTGCACTTCGGCCCTAAAGAGTCTTGCGTTTTCCTGCCATAGTTGATGGATTTCAGCTCTTCTTCGGGGCCAGACTTCAGATGGGCGACCCCGGCACGTAGACTCTGCAGGATCTCGGAGATACGGAGACTCGGGCTACCCTTCCTGCTGACACTTGTACTTTGGTAAACGCTGGTTTTCTCTGTCTGACTGCTCGCAGTGGTGGTCACTATGGTCGCCTGTGTCATGGGCTTCAGCCTCTGCGACAGCTGGCTCAGAATCTCCATTTCTGGATCAACCGGTGTGGTCACGGCTATAATTTTGGGATTTTGAGTTCGTCTTAACAGTCTGTTCAGTGGAGTCTGTGTTCCTGTGTCGGACACTGTCTGGGTGACCACCTGCATGGTCTCGAAAGTCCTGGTAGAAAACTCCGTCTGAGTGACTTCGATCTTTGTCGATGGTTCCTGCGAAGAAACATATTTGGGATCATTACAAGGATACAAATTACTGAATTGTTGCTGCTTTTAAAAGTTTTGGGATAAATTACATGTAAGTGGCCACCAACCACGGGAATAGAATACATGAAATGTGTCTCTTCAATTGGAACTTTCGGTGTTTCTGGTTTAGAGGAACATACACAAGGTTTACTCTCTTCTGGACCTGGTACGGACTCTTCCGGTATAGAGGAACATACGCAAGGAAGTTTACGCGTCTCTTCTAGACCTGAAGCTTTTGATACTCCTGATTTGGAGGAACGATCGCTAGGCAGTTTCCACGTCTCTTCTGCACCTGAAGCTGACGTACCCGATTTGTAGGAACGAACGCTAGGAAGCTTACTCGGTTCTGCACCTGCAGCTTTCGATACTCCCGATTTGTAGGAACGAACGCTAGGAAGTTTCTCTGCAACTGTCTGCGACACTGGTTCTTCTGGTTTGATAGCGCAATCACAGGTAGCGTCATGTATCTCCCTCGGAGTTTGTGGCATGGCGAAACAAGTACAAGGAAGTTCACATATCTCCTCTGTGACCGTAGCTTTTGTTTCCTTTGGAGCAGGTTCTTCTCGTATGGCACAGCAAACGCAGGGAACTTCGAGTGTCTTTTCTTGTACCGCCGGCACTTCTGAAATGGGTTTCGCTGATATGTCAGAACAAACGCAAGGAAGTCCAAATGTCTCTTCTGGAACTTCTGGTTCAGGTTCTTCTAGCGGAACACAAACACAGACTTTTGATATCGACTCTTCTGAAACTGCCTCCTCCGGTTTTTCTAGCACGCATACTTCTTCCACCTGTACTTCTATAGTTACTTCCAGTTCACTAACTGTGGGTTCTTCAACTGGTTCCTCTTCTTCTGGTAACACCTCTACTTCCACTTCTTCTGGTAACATCGCCTCTGGTAACATTTCTTCTTCTGGCACTTCCTCTTCTTCAAGTCCTGGCTCTTTCTCAGCTTCTGGAAGAACTTCTACTGAGAGTATCACTACTTTTTCTACTTCATCTGTGGGTACTTCTTCTTCCCCTTCCTCTGTTGGTTCCGGTTCTGCTTCTTCTGGGACCACTTCAGGTTCTTTCTCTTCCTCTGGAGCTACTTCTGCTGGAGCTTCTTCTGTTGGCACTTCTTCCTCCTCTGGTACTGGTTCCATTACAGCTTCTTCTTCTACTTCCTCCGGAACTGACTCCATTACAGCTTCTTCTTCCTTCTCTGCTTCCACAACTTCTTCTTCCTTCCCTGCTTCCACAGCTTCTTCTTCCTTCTCTGCTTCCACAGCTTCTTCTTCCTTCTCTACTTCCACAGCTTCTTCTTCCTTCTCCGCTTCCACAGCTTCTTCTTCCTTCTCTGCTTCCACAGCTTCTTCTTCCTTCTCCGCTTCCACAGCTTCTTCTTCCTTCTGTGCAACCGATTCCACTGCAGCTTCTTCTTCCCTCTCAGTTACTGCTTCTGCTGCAGCCTCTTCATCCATTGCTATTTCTTCTCTTTCTTCCACTAGATCTGACTCTATTACAGCTTCTTCTATCACTTCTTCTACCTTATCCGGAGCTGATTCTACTACAATCTTCTCTTCTCCGGGTACTGGAACTTCCTCTCTAAGTACATCGACAGCCATTTCTTTCTCCATTGGTATTTCTCTTCCTTCTTCGTCTAGTAGCACTTCTACAATTTCTTTTGGCGTTGGTGCTTCCTTCTCCGGAAGTAAATCAACTTCGATCTCTTTCTTCTCCGCTGTAACTGCCTCATCATCCTTCTCTGGGAGTATCTGCGATCTGGTCTCTTCCTTCCGTTCTTCCGTGATTATTTCATCTACCTCCTTTTCTTTTGTTACGTCCTCTCTTCTTTCTCCTTCTGGCATCGCCTGTTCTCTTACCGTTGGTTCTACTAATGGCGCTACTTTGTCCGGCACTTCAACTCTTTCTGGTGCTGCAGATTCTGCAGCTACCTCTGGTGTTGTTTCTTTCGTAGGAACCTCAGCTAACATTGGAGCTTCAATCCCTTCAATTGCTATCGATTTTTCCTTGACAATTGCTGGAACATCTGCAATCGATTCTACATCTGCTTTTTTCACTTTTTCTTCAGCAACAGGTGCCTCTGATGGAGGCACCGCAGCAGGAGGTGTCAGAGCTTCGGTAGCAGGTACTTCATCTTCAGCAGATGGTATCACTTCCGATACCAAAGGTCTACTTGGTTCCTTGCCCACATCCGTCACTGTAGGAGCTTCTACTTCAACTTCTTTCGGTTCCTCTTCAAAGTCTTTCACTTCTTCCTTTATTGATACTTCTTCAACTACTTCTTGCAGAGGAATCTCCGCCTCGATTATATCTGCTTCTTCAAATACGGGTCTTCTCTCTTGTTCAATAACTTCTCTTACTTCTCTCTGGAAGAAAGATGAACTTTAACTGTTCTTGAAGAGTTAAATTGTTAATATACTTACTCCTGTATATCTAGCTATCTCCTCAGCCATCACATCAGCATTATTCTTGACAACCACACAGTCAGGACATTTCTGAATATGAAAAAGAATTTTTAGATCAGGTTGACTATTTATTTCAATTTAGGTACCTACCGCTACTGTCTCGCGTATAGTGTCCACATTATCCTGCCACGTTAGCAGTTCGTCCAACGGGACCAGGATAGTGCTAGCCCCCTCCTCAACCGATACATAATCTTCAGGTTCAGTTTTAATACTCTGCTCTGCAATTTCGCTTTCAAGTGCAGAAGCTTCCGAAGGCTCCTGCGCATCAACCAAAGCTTCGTCCGCAACTGCAGCTTCCTCCACAAATGAAGCTTCCTCCATAACTGAAGATTCCTGCATAGCATCAATCTCCATCTCTCCTAGTTCACTGACTGTGATCTGTTCATCGTCAATTATCCTGTCACTTTGAAGTGTAGTCTCATCAGCTTCCCAGTCATCTGCAGCCTCTCCTTCCTCTTCATCTAGCATAGTTTCTTTCACAGATTCCTCAAGTTCTTGTTTGATCATCCTAGTCGCCGGCTGTGAACCAGCGCCAATGACTTGCCCATCATCTTGCTGGATCTTCTGCAGCAACATCTCTGCCGTTATGCGTCCTTCCTTCAGAGCAGCCATCTCCTCCTCGGTCAGTCCACTTTCCGTGAGCACCACGTCGTTGCAAATGAAGTCCGGAGCGCATACGTAGTCGTCGTCGACAAACAGTTCGGAAAGGGATCCGTAACTGGCTAGATAATCCATGGCCTCGTCCATCTTCTGCTTCTCGAGTTCGAAGTCCTCTGGACTGATACTCTGTCCAGCGTCACCGACGTCGGGTTTGATCTCCGATTCGGCATCGTCCATGTCCGGTTTGGCCAGGGTATCACGGTCGAAGACGCCGGCAAAGTCACTGTCCCTGCCGATCAGCGCCTCTATCTTGTCTACGCTCATGAACTTCTCTAGATGGCTCCTGCAAGTTGCCAGCCTCGATCTGAGTTCCTCCAGCACGTCCTCCAGCTGAACAATTCGATCAGCCATCTCTTGGTTCGCGGCCGTCTTCACATCCAACTGGTCCTGAAGAGTGCTCATCGTGCTAGTCGCATCGCATTGCAGCTTCGCCCACAGCTCGTCTGCCTGCTGGAGGGTCCTCATGTATGCCTCCTCTCGACGTTCCAGCTCGGCGATCTGCCTTTTCATGCACAACTCGGTCTGCGCCAGATTCTGGAGCTCCTCCAGGCACTCGATGTCCGTTGATTTGATGGATGCACCGCTGGGCACTTTCTCCAGCCACTTCTTCTTGCACTCTATCACGCGGCACTCACCTATGTCGATAAGGGATGCGATCAGCTCACGCGAGCTAAGGGTACACAGGTTTTAGGTGAAATTCGGAAAGTCTATGGAAACTCGAATCTTCCTAGGAACTTAGAGGTTAAAACTCGAGGACTCACCAGCCTCGCAGGCTCCATCCTCAGTAGCCTTACTGGCAGCTTCTCTCAGCCTCTGAGCCTCGATCTTCAAATTCTCGATATTCTCCTTGATCTGCGTCTGAGTCCTCCTAGCCTCCTCCAGCCGCTTACTCTTCTCCTCCAGAGCAGCTTCCTTCTCGGCCCAAAGTGCCCTGGCCTCTTCCACCCTCTTCTGAGCTAGCTTCCTCTCAGCCTCAACCTCTCTGACCCTGCAGTCGAAATGGCGACTGGGTGTGCTGGGACAGTACACTTCTCCAGATGCTGGTCCCTGAAACTGCTTCTCCAGCACCTGCTTCAGATTGGGCACGCATGCACCCTGGCTCATCCGCCATATGTTCCACACCATTACGGCGGGCATGGAGCACTCCAGGATCTCCAGACGTTGCTTGAGGACGCATTGCTGTTTCGTCAGCTCCTCCTTCTTCATCTCTCGCTTGCCGATCAGCTCCCGGAAGCGGCGCTGACAGTGCCGATGCAGCCGGGGCTTCTGACTGATCTGGGACATTTCCTTGCTTAGTTGGTCCAGGGAAGATTTTACGGAAAGGTCTTGGGACTTCGACTCTTCTTGAAACTCTTTACTCTTAGCTTCTTCTAAGAGCGTGCTCTGTTTGCTGGCCGCAGCTGATGGAGTCTTGCTGGGCACTGCCGATGGTGTCTTGCTGGGTATAGCCGATCCCTGTTCTAGGGGCGGCAGTACCCGCGACGCCGAAGGTGACCCATTTTGCAGGATCGTGGAAACTAGGGATTGGAGCTTCGATATCTTAGACGCAGTCTTCGAGGCATTCACGGTAGTCGATCGAGAGTCGTCAGGAATCCCTGGAATTTCGTAGTCCGATTCCTCGGTTTGCGCGGAGGGCTCTGGTTCCTCTTCGTCCGCCATGGTGTCCTTCGTGAAACGATGCGAAATTTCTGATCACACCTGATTTTTGTAAAAAGGTTATAACTAATTTTTAATCGATAATGGTAATATTGAGTTAAATACCTATTTTTAATTTCGATTGCCATAGAAATGACACAACCTGTCAGCGCGAGGAGGTTGTGTTTGGTTAATTCGAGTTACATGTTCGTAAAAGAAGCGATTCTGATGTTGGACGCGGTCCAATTTGGCTGTTGCTTGCGCTTTAGTTCACCATCACTCTAGTTTTGGCAGGTTTGTCGGAAAAGCACGATTGAATCCTGTCTACTCTGTCAATTTTGTAATTCGATTTGAACGTAGCCGTGATACGAGCAACTTCGTTGTGTGCCGATCGATAACATCCGTCGCTTTCTTCGAAATAATGACTTGAACTGCGAGTCGGTAAAGATGATTAATTGATGTCTCGATAAAACAGGTATAATATTAGACCTAACATGATGAAGACATTCTAAAATTTTCTTATCCATTATTATTGGATTCCTTTGATTTCTTAAGGTGATTTGAGTCTATAAGGTTCAGTTAGGTCTGCATTTATAATTAAAATAAACCAAATTAATGATGCGAGCAAGCGTCTTAATAACTTACGCTGTAACTACACGCGTTGCATTCGCTACGCGTAGTAACTTTACGCGTTGAGTATTCTACGCGTCGAAATTCCATGCGTTGAGTATTCTACGCGTTGAAATTCCATGCGTTGAGTATTTTACGCGCTGAAATTCCATGGGTTGAGTTCGTTACGCTCTGAAATTCCACGGGTTGAGTTCGCTACGCATTGAGTATTCTACGCGTTGAAATTCCACGCGTTGAGTACTCTACGCGCTGAAATTCCACGCGTTGAGTACTCTACGCGCTGAAATTCCACTCATTGAGTACTCTACGCGCTGAAATTCCACGCATTGAGTACTCTACGCGCTGAAATTCCACGCGCTATGGTTGCTACGCGCTGTAACTGTATGCATTGAAATTCCACGCGTTGAGTATTCTACGCGCTGAAATTCCACGCATTGTGTTCGCTATGCGCCGTAACCCTGCGCGTTGGAGTTCCACGTGTTATGTTTGTCACGTGCAGGAACTTAGGTTACATTTGTAGCATATGTTCAGAAGTCATGAAAAATGAAATCATGTTTGTAATTTTAACATTGTCACGGACGTTAGTTTTGATACATCCTGTATAGCCATTGTTCGGTGTCCCTGTTGCTTTATCGCCGAACGATCGAAGCCGCTGTACAGTGTCCGCAACTTTTGTGTCCATAAATCATGTCTCCGCATAATAATTTGACGTGTTGCATTGAAGCGACGGCATAAAGGGAGATTCGATAGGGAGAAAAGTTACATTGATGTATTGATCACCGTTCCAGGTAACCGCGTTAATTCATTTCCCAATCCATCTTAGTTCAAATTCATTTTCTCCAATTTCGATATTTGCAATGTTATTTATTAACCCGATAAATAAAAATAGAAAAATGCGTAACAGCGAGATTCTTGTATCCAGTGTTCGAGGCACGTAAATTACCGAGAAATTTTTGAAACGGGGTAGCAGTTTTAAAATAGCAGCGGCAAAAATAGGAACAAAAGCACGAGCATCATCCAGGTACAGAGTTAAATATCAATTTTTTCCAGTTCGGTTTACCGCAGAGGAACAACGTTGAAGGATAAACCGGCCTAAGCCCGGAAAAACCCTGTTTTATGTCGGGCCAGCCTGAAAAGGGGGTTGACCTCGCTCACCCTCCACTTTCTCTGCCACCCTTCTTTCTGCACCTCTCGCAAAATCAATAGTATCGGTGTACCGCGTTTATCCCGCGTTACGGACCAGCCGAACGTCGACAGCTTAGCACGAAATAGCTGCAGGCCGACCAGAACCTCGCTCGCAGCCCAACTTTCGACTTAACGCTAATTTGCGACGATTGTACGCCGGGATCAATTTCAACTCCGCGATACGCTGCCGGTTGTTATTTTGAGCATGAAACGTGGCAGATACGTTGATTACGCTGTACGGACGGGAATTTCAGCTACGAACGTTTCCGGACAGTTATTGCTTCCATGAATTTCCTAGTTCAAGTCTTGCGGTAGATAGAATTCTGAGTTTCGAACTCGTCTGAGCGGGGCTTCGGATGCAGCGGTATTCTGGCCATAAAGGCGATAGGATGTTTCGGTGAGGATGTTAGATTGAAAGGCTATACCAGTAGGTAAAATTGGGATTTAGGATTCATTTGAGCTGGATGGTTGTACTGGGTCATTTCTGGTCATAAAGGTGATAGCATATTTGAGTATAGATGATGCTGATGCATTTCATATAAAATTTCTCATAAAAAAAAGATAAAGTTAAATCCAATTTGAGAACTGTGAAAATACAGTTTGTGTTTAAGTTCTCACAAAAATAATACAAGTTTAAGTTCGTAGATAGTGAAAGCAGAAGAGCTAAAGTTGCGTTTAAGTTCTCTTATTTTGAGCAACGGAGACATATTTGAAGATTTGAAAACGGTCCGATAAAAATTATATTTGAGTCCTTGCAACGAGATTACTAAAGATGATGCATTTAATCAATTAAGTTGTAACTATCTTCACTATAGATCAACGAAAAGAGGAGGTAGCAAGTCAGCCATGGTAAAATGTAATTAGCCCCATAACTTACTTCGTGGAAGGTCCTTTTATCGAATCAACTTGTTTAATTACAAATTCGAAACTTGTCTTCGATTACCGCGATGACTATGTTACCGTGAGAGGCGAACCTGAAATTAATATTCCATTTCCAGTAACAAATAGTGAACACATAACTTGGACTCGGCGAATCTTGAAACTACTTTCCTATATTGAAAAGAATTCGATTTGCACAGGTACGCTAATGGAAAGTTCCGCTAATTTTTTAATACCGATTCTCATTAATTTTTGAGCACCTTTCCAATTTATCGATATCTCGCCTCCGCTAAGTGGCTTCTGCGAGCTTTTTGTCGATTCCAGACTCGACAGAAAGAACGTTATTATTGCCAGGTAATTAGAGGCGGCACTGGGTCTCTAATGTCCCTACAAATTGTTTGTACTTATCTTCCAAGTTAAAAGTCAAGAGGGACATAACTTCCTTGAAAAAAGAGACCTTCGAGATCGTAAACGAATTTTATTTGAATTGTAATTTTGTTGCTTGAACAAGATATCTTCCGTTAAACCTGTTGGATAATATTAATTTGTTACATTGGAAAAGGATTGTTACGTGCGCTTTGCTGTTCAACGTGTAACGAGCGATCGTACACGGAGTAAAAGATTGGCTTAATGGAAAGCAATAAATTTTTGTTTAATCGCATTCAATTCGAGTGATACTTCAACGACAGCCGCGTTTAATTCGTAGTCGTTCGTTTATCTAATTTGAACTCGTCATTCCATCGATTTTCAGTAGTAACCCAGTTATTTGGGAACACGGGAAAAATGCTTTAAAAATAAATTCTAATTATTCGTGAAGATTGTAGTGGTTCGTAATTGAGGACTGATATTATTGACAAATAAATTTTCTGCACGAAATCATTATAATGTCGATATGAACATTTTCATTAGTATTCTTTAAATAATTGTCTATGTTATTAATTTGACATAATTAGTCAAAGTTGTTTCAGAAACTGAAACAGTAACTTTCAGTAGTATAAGTCAATAATTAAGCTTACCGATGTCAACCCTTGAGTTGGGGCGTGACCCAGGTTAGAGCTACTGGTCGGAATAGATAAATGGACGCCAATTTCGGTATATTGGCTCGCACACCAATTAGGCCAAAGTCGGCAAACGTCTCGAGGGAGATAGCGAATTGCGTTCAGCAGTTATTGTCATTATTCTTATTTGCCGAAATGTAGCTGGAAGTGTTCACGGTGGATAGGTGGAGCGAGTGGCTTCTTTTACTCTGGCTCGACCTACGCGCCAACTCCTGGCTCGTCTACAGTAGAGACTGTGATGATCCAAGGGAACGTAGGGATTCTGGGAAGCTAGGAAATATGGCGATTCCGAGGACTGTGAGAATCTAGGGAATTCAGGAACTGTAGAGAATGCGGGGATGTGGGACCTGGGGATCCAAGGGACTGTGGACTGTGGAGGTCCTAGCGAACTTGGCACTGGAGACTGAAACTATGGATATATAGGGAATCTAGGGGTCTGGAACTGTGGAGACTCTGGGAACTATGGTATCCTAACCTATAGGTACCAGGGAAGATATTGAATGTGGGGATGTGGGGACCTAGGGATCCAAGGAACTGTGGAGGTCCTTGCGAACTTGACACTGGAGACTGAAACTATGGATATATAGAGAATCTAGGGGAACTGTGAATATTCCAGGGACCATAGTAACTAGGTATCCTAACCTGTTCCCAGGGAGTATAGATATTAAATCCTAGGAGTCCTGAAATTCGACCTACTGATCCAACTTTTAAACCTTAGCCACATTTTCTCCAGGAAAATCTACTCCCCAATACATTCTAGCGTCTGTTATTTTGGGTCTCCTCAGTCAACTCGTGGGTAGAGTACTTCTTTGATCCTTGCACAAAGATCAAGTTTCAAGTTCAATACGATTAACACTATAGTAGTAGTTACCTTAGTCAACCACAGTAACTATTGCTAGGAGTTACTCACTTGAGTTCGTGAGAAGGACTCAAAATAAAAAATGTAGTTTTATCACATTTGAACTGTAATCTCACGAGTCTGAAGTTGTAAATCAAGTCTGCATATTTGCTTCGTCAATTAAAATAAGATGTTCAATTTTTTCTTTTAATGGGATTACGATGTGTCCTATTTGAAACGAGACACGTAATTACAAGTTCGAGATCGATTCCGTTGAGCTTTCGTCTCCGACGGTAAACGAGGTTCTCCTGTGCGATTAGTTGCTTAATCTTGTTTCAAAGTTCGTTCCGGTAGCGTGGAGTAAGTTGCGTCGAAATTCTGGATTCACCGGAAGGTGGCTGAGTTTTTCATCAACGTAGTTACGCAGGTTCCAATTAATTTCAGGTATTAGCTGTGAAAATGTTCTACGGATCAGACCCGGTCGAAAGTGAAAATTCGTATAACGGTGAAATTTGTAATTTCGTTGGGTGCTTTTCACGGGTCATAAATGTACCTGTGACGGTTAATTTAAGATCGACTGCAAATCGGGGTTTAATTATATCGTAACAAGTGAGACCAATCAGTTTGAGTATAATTTAAATGATTCAGGATGTCCGTGTTCGTTTTGATTAGCAATTAGTTGGGTCGTGTCGGTTGATTAATTAGAGCCGTTTACGGAATGATTGATACCGACAGGCTTTTGCTTTTAGCGTTCGCAGGAAGCTTGAAAGTATGTCAAATAATATAACCACGAAATTAAAATGCTTTGACAGAAGAAAGAAGTGGACATTTGGACATAGCAGCTGTTTTTCATAAATTGAAGATCACACAAAAGATAAATCTTGACAGAGTTTTGGTCGAGAATTATTGAGTTATACTACTGACGTTTTATCCCTGCCGTTTATTGACTAAAATACTCAAAATGTATCACTTTAGAATAAGTAGTTGGTAGTACCAATTGTTAATACTCGGTAGAAAAGTGAAAAATGTAAACAGAAGTAAATCGGCAAAGTCAGAGTTTGTCAAAGTAAAAAGTACAGATGGTACTTCTTACACCTGAGTCAGCCTCCACACTAGCTCCTTGTCTACGGTACTATCCCCCAATTATTCCCACAAGTTTTAATATTCCTAGGTCCTCTGAGGACCAACACTTCCCACACTGTCCATAATCCCTAGATTTCCCAAATTCTCATAGTCCCCGAAGTCGCAATATTTCTTAAGTTTACTAGAATCGCAAGAGTCATCAGTTTCCACATTTCCTGTCACCCCACAAGTTCTAACATCCCTAGGGCCTCTAAGATCTCGACACTTCCCACGCCATTCATAGTTTCTAGATTCCCTAAATTCTCAGTTCCCTAACTTCTCATAGTCCCCAGAATCGCAATATTTCTTAGCTTCACTAGAATCCCCAGAGTCATCACAGTCTCCAAATTTCCTGTTACCCCACAAATGCTATCCTAACTAACTTACTGACGCAACTGCCAAAAAACTTGTGGGTTACAGGGTCAAAAGTATTCGAGATGCAGCGATTACCGAGACACCCCATAAAAAATTCATCCCCATACCGCACGTTGTTTCTTGTGCTTTTGACTTGGATTAGCATGAACGCCTGTACGAATGCATATGAATGCAGCCAGACACGGTTTGCCGCCATTTAAACTTGCATTGCAAATGGGATCGACTCCAGACACGTTCTCGTACCCCTGAGGTTAATATCCAAAACTTTCCCCGAAGACGAGAACGTTTGCACGCGCGTGTGCTGATGTGGATGTACAGTGCGAGTATGTTACCACAGTAAAATCGTGGTAATATTTGATAAGACTGGCGAAGCTAATGGCTCTTGGGTGCATTACTGCGGGTAGCTGCGCGGACGGATTATTTATAAAGCGTCGAACCTGTCTGACTATACGGTCCTTATCTACTTGGAGAGGCAGCTGTACCGATCGGGTGGAAAGAAGGCCTTTGGAAGGTTCGTTTGGGGGATTATTGTTGTTAGTGCACTTGTGGGAGACTTTGAAAGAGATCATTTTGTGGAATGGGAGGTACGGTTGGGGATTTGGAAATTGAGAGGCTTGGGGATTTGCGGGATTTGGAAATTAAGAGGTTTGGCGATTTTCGGATTTGAGGAATTTACGGATTTGGAATTCAGGGATCTGGGGATTTGGGGATTTGGTGACTTGGACATTTGGAGATTTAGGGATTTGGGAATATGGAGGTTTGGGGATATGGGGATTTGGAAATTTAGGAACTTGAGAATTTGGATATTTGGGGATTTGAGGATTTGGAAATTTGGAAATTTGGGGATTTGAGGATTTGGAGATATAGTAATTTGGGGATTTAGGGATTTGGTGATTTGAGGATTTGGGGATATGGGAATTTGGTCATTTGGAAATTTCGAAATTTCGAAATTTGCAGATTTGAGGACTTAGAGATATAGTAATTTAGGGACGTGGGGATTTGGTGATTTGGGAATTTGAGGATTTGAGGGTTTAGAGATATGGGAATTTGGCAATTTGGGAATTTGTGGATTTGGTGATTTAGAATTTTGGAGATTTGAAGATTTGGGGATATGTGAATTTAGTGCTTTACTGATTTGGAAATTTGAGGATTCAGTGATTTGGGAATTTGAGAATGTGGGAATTTAGGGATGTAGGTATTTAGATGTTTGGTGATTTGAAAATTTAGGTATTCAGTGACTTTGAAACTTCAAAATTTAAGAATTTTGAGATTTACAAACTTAATCTGGAAACTTGAGGATTTGTTCATTTAGAAATCTGGAAATTTGGAAATTTGTTGATTTGGAAATTTTGGTTCATAGGAATCTGAGAACTTAGAAATCTAGGAATTTCAGAATTTGAAAGCTTAATTAGAAACTTGAGAATTTGAAAAATTTTTATCCTTAAAATTTCAGAATTGAACTACTCAAAGATTTAGAACATAAAAACTAGAAAATTTGAAAACTTTTGATCCTTAAAATTTCAGAATTTAATTACTAAAAAATTCCGAACGTAAAGATGTGCAAGGATATTCGAGTATTAAAAGTTAGCACTAAGAAACCCCTACGGATCCAAATTTCCATATACGAATCAAAATTCTATTAATATTTCCGCCACAGTTTCATTTAACCCATTTAGCAAAGGGTGTAACGAAAAGTTAGGCTCCGACCTCGTGCAAGCAGATTCCTTATCCACGTCAACGACCAGCAACGATGCACATTTCACCGTACATACGTCACTGGTCGCCTCGTGACGTCACCGTTAACCTACATACTTTAAGAGAAGGAAACATTTCAATGGCGTGGCCGTCGATGCTACTTCGAACAGGATGCAGGTCCGGTCGACCGTTCAGACAGCTTTATATCCTATGGAACCTACAACGTGTATTGGTTTCTGCATTCCGCTTATAGAACTCTACGCAAACATTCAGCTGGCGAGCTTTTAAACTGTCGATAAATGAATTCACATTTTCTATTAGCTTACAAAATCATTATTTCATTTTTTCTTTATTTATGACACTTTTATTATTCTTAATTATTTATGATTCTTTCAAGAGTCTCAAAAGAGTCTCAATTTTTAGTTTTAATTTTTTAAGAAGCTTTATTGAAGATAAAGTTACTTTAAAAAAATGTCTAGCGAAATTAAATTTTTAGTTGAAAGCTATGAAATTTTGCAACATTCTTTTTTACCGTGCAGTCGCATAAAATTGAGGTAAAAAATAATTACTAGTATAAAGCCCGTCATTTTATGTGTTTTTTTCAGTAATATTACTGGTTGAATATCAAGGTTTTTAAAATTTATCGCACAACGAGAGTGAAAGCTATCGATATCCTTCGCAGACTTCAATCGAATTTGACGAGCGAAATTTCGCAGCAATTCAATCCGGTTTTTCTCGAAGCTTATAATTTCGATCTACGATGAAAGTGCACAATTCATCTCTGGAATATGTTAAATTATAGAAAATAGTGCGACAAAAGCGTTTGATAAAATTTCGTGACGCAGTTATTCAGGTTATGACAGATCGATAAGGAAGGAAACTTCCCCGCAAAGCTAATATTCGTTTGAATGTTCAAATAAGGGATCGTTCGGATTTTTATTAGTCGGTGAACTCTAGCGGAAAGTTTACCGAAAAGTTAAGGTTGAATTTCTCGTTGTTTTCGTTTCATTTCACCGGTAACGAGAGATCATTGGTTCTACTTGACTTTTTTCAATAATTGAAATACCGATCACCTTGTTGCCGAGTATTTCTGGTAAATCGAAGCGTGAAACTCGATTCGATGTCCGATCATGTTCGCCTGGATTCATTTGTAAATTTATCACATCGTTGATGCAGTTTGTAACATAATATTAATTTAGTACAAAGGAAGCGAGGTCGTGGAATATTACAGCGAGGACCTCGATACAAGTTTTTAGCGATACCTGTTTTTCGTACCTTTGTAGTTTCAAATCAATTTACCCGTAGCAAGACCCAAGGAGTTACTACATTCTAGCGAGTATTTATTGTTAGTCTGAACCCTTAACCTTAGCATAGAGTCTTTTGTTTGCAGTTTTCTATTCGTGTCGAGGTATGCGTTTTATTACTTGCTCACTTTGGGGAAACCACTTCATACGTCGCTCATTTCCATCTCACCCGAATTTTAGCTAGACCAATAGAAAAGAAACTTACCCT
This sequence comes from Megachile lagopoda, assembly GCA_036983795.1. Taxonomy (NCBI): domain Eukaryota; kingdom Metazoa; phylum Arthropoda; class Insecta; order Hymenoptera; family Megachilidae; genus Megachile; species Megachile lagopoda. The sequence goes on from CM072793.1 coordinate 5,723,260, forward strand.
CGGCAATGTCATAAAAATTGTACGCATCGAGCCTTTGTGAAACGTAAAAATTCTTCGAGGATACTCGAACAGTCATTACATGGCAAAATAAACTGGTCGTTCGAAGTCAAATTCATTTCTTAGAGTCCACTTGTTAATCCTAAGGATTCCGTTTAATCGTCACTGCTGACGCTGTGACGCATACGATGTCTATTTACCTATTTCACTCGATATGTAGTCAAAAGTGATTGGATGAATGTCTGATTATTTACTTACGTATTTCACTTAGTAATTTATTATTGTAGATACATTATGTTTGATGGTACATTAATTCATTTTTAAAAGTAATTCTATTGGATAAATGTCTGATTATGTATTTACCCATTTCACTTGATAATTCATTACTATAAGTACATTATGTTTGATGGTACATTAATTGATTTTTAAAGTTATTTCGATTGGACGAATGTCTCATTATTTGCCTACTTCACTTGAAAATTTATCATGTTATAGAAACATTTTGTGAAGTGTTTTATTCCAAAATTTTTTTGCAAAGTTTATTTATTACAAGATTACTATCTGAAATCGATTTTAAATCTAAGCGGTTGAAATCTCCTAGTGAGATTATTTTTATGAAATCTTTATAAATGAAAAGCATATCTCGTGACCGTCCATTTCAATGTTTGCAGCTTTGAAGTTGCCTGAAGAGTGAATTCGACGTCGAACAACCGCCATTACTTATGGTGGCACCATAAAAGAGGATCACCACTTTTATCGTTCACGGTGCAGCTAGAAACCGCGATTTACGATGAACGCTTTGCATCTGCTCCGAGAGCTGTAACTTTTAGAACACCGGCTTTTACATCGATCTTTACTACTGAAAGTGTTGTAAACCACGCTGGTTTATCACTGATCCGTGTATTTTTCAAATGTTCGCAATTATTTCCGCTGCTGTTTCCGACAGACGCAATTTTTAGTCGTTCTAAATGTTAGTCCTTTTAAAATATTTCAAGCAACTTTGAACAGGAAATTTTTTAAATTCTCCAAATATTTTGAACGTAACTTTATTTGTTGAATTGCAAAATTTTATGCACAGAGGGAAATTCAGTGGTTACATGAAAAAGTAATTTTCACTTTAAACACGGGATAACGGAGTGCATTTTCTGCAACTGTAACCTTTGAAACTTCTTGCCAGTAAAGATCATTTACTTAAATACGTTGAATCTACTCAAAAGAATTTTATAAATGCAAGGAGAGACATTTACATGGAAAAGCTTCCTGTAAGCAGGAAACAAGATCTACCTTATCCAGTATTTGAAAGTATGATCTTGTCAGCGAAACTGGGAAGATCTCGTTAGAGACACTCTGACTCTAAGATCCTTTAAAATTCTATTCTTCTATAAATAAAATACTTGTTTCCATGTATTGATAAGACAATGTGCATTCAATTGATCAAGAATGACGAAATATGTTTTTAAGATTTATTGATAGTTCATACAAGATTCATTAATACTTGATGCAAGATGTATTGACAATTAATACAATGTTTATTGATAATTGATACAAGATTTATTGATATTTGATACAAGATTTATGGATAGTTGATAGAGGATCCAACCTTAGAATGTCCGTCGTCCATCAAATATCAATTTAGAAAAATTTTCACTTTAGAAAAGTTCAACCCCCGGACTCGACATAAAGCCTCTTTTCACCAGTCGGTATAATAAAACATCCCTTCGGGGCACCTCCGCCCCTAACCGCTACAAAACACGAAAAACCCACCACCATAAACCAGCCGACGTAACGAGCCTACGTACCCTCAACCCTCGAACTGTCTCGTACCCCCTCCCGACAAAGGACCAATTGATCAAAAATCACCAGCTTACAAACGGGGAGCGTGTTCGTCCCCCGTATTGGGGGTTGTTCGCTGCAGGTTCACAGCATGGTTAATGTTTATCACCTGACGTCACTTGGCTCCGTGAGTACAGAAGGGATGAAAACGAGGCTCGTGGTTCCTTGGACGCAGACGGGGTGGCTGGTCGCCATGGTTACCGTTGGAGGGGTAGTTTGGGGGATCGATGCCGCAGTGGCGTATCATCAGGTGTCTGTGCCCTCTCTTTTACCCTTCGTGTCCAACAAGTTGAGGGCCGTCCCTTGGTGTTTTGCACAGGGGTGCTTTGGGTTTATAGTTCGATTTAGAGGCAATCGTTGGAAAAATGGGGTTGCATTATGGATGTTGGGACTGTTCTCATCTGGAAGATTTGGAAATTGCTCGGAACCCGGGGTGAATTCTATTAAAGCTTATTCGGTGATTCAGGGGATGATCGTTTTTTAATACTGACATCACCTTTCAAATCTTGTAGGATTCATGTAAGCCGAACAGTATTGTTCAACTTTATTTTAAATTTATATTAATTTAACATTGTCAAATTTTGCGTTAACATATGTTACTTCATGTACATTAATAACATTTATTTACATTAATTTTTGTTTTTACAGCTTGAATTATTATGGTGTTATTTTGTGCATTAACAACATATATTGCATAATTTACATTAACAATATTTATTTACAAAATTTTCATTAATTTTGTATTTGACAGCTTGTATTGGAGTCCATTAATTTTTTGTGTGCTTGATAAAAAATTGTATCCTTTGAAACAGGGATTTGGAGACATCGAGTTTGCGGAAGGGGTTGAGAAAGAGGATTTTCAATCATCAAATGCTTTCTTTTACTCATCCCCCGTGTGCTTTTTATTTACCCCTCGATTTTCCCCAAACTTTCGCAAGATTTCCCGCTCACTAAAATTCCATTCTGGAAAATAACATATTCCCGAATTAAAGTAACAGGTGCTTCCCCCTCGGTCCGTTCTGAATTTAAAGAGGCGAACGACTTAGTAATGGGCCGAGCACTTTGCTGGCAATTCACGTAGAATTTATACCTCTCCATGTGAATTTCACTTCTCAATCCGAGAATATCGCGAATGCGACATATTCTGTATTTAATATTTCTGCAGATATTGCATAGGAAATATTCTTTACTATACAGCTAATACATTTCTCGTTCCAAAGCTTCACATTCCGCATTTAACTATTCATATTTTAATTCTATACTTCACGTTCCGTTACGGGTTTCATGGTGCTCTACATGTACTATAGTTCACGCTCTACTTTAGATCTATGCTTCACTGTTAACCGACACGGTTTCAGCAAAGTTATTTTACATATTTTACACAAATTGCTATCGTTTCTAGGAATACCTTGTTTTACAGTTCCACGAAGATGTACATAATAAAATAAGTAGTTCGAGGGCATAAGTCAGATCAAACGCTGGGTATCAAGCTTCTAATCTCATCAAATTCATTGTAACATGATTCGGTATTTTATATAAAATCGTACTCCTCATTTTGAAGAAACTAACATCACAAACAAGAAATCTAAATTCAAGAAAATTAGATTTCGAGGTTCATTGTTAGTCTTGTATTGACACGTGTCACAAATTGCATGATAGTCCTCGTCAAACATGAACAGAAAGCCACAGTGGCATTCGATATATGTACAAACATTTTCCCCTTCGTTTTCACACGAAGTAATCACCTCGTTAATTTTGACCCTCAACATCAGAATAATCTGACATATTGGAAGAGACCCCAGCCACTGAAAATGTTTCTTACAAAGCTGTAACTATTAAATTTCTGCGCCGGATTGCACAAGAACGTATTCAAACTCTCATGTTATTTTCTTGCTATGACAATTTCAAAACATTGTCGATGTTCAGACAACTTCGAGCTAGCGTCATATTTTTGTAAACAGTTTCAACAATTTGGGGATGGTATTTGAACAGATAGCGATGGTTTGAATTTTTCCCAAATTTAAACAAAATTAAGAATTACAATTCCGATTAGAATTCTAAACTTAATCAGGGAAGTCTGGAACCTATCAGAGATTCACTTTCCCGGTTACGTACGTCACCGGTTCCTTATCAGCCGTCCCGGAAAGGGTTGCAATCCGATCGATTATCTCCTCGAACGCGGAAACTGAGCGGAATCCTTGGTCCAACAGACTTCCGTATATACTTAGAACTCGATCTTCCAGCGTGTTGATAGAGTTCCAAAGCGACCAAGCGTGTTCCCAGTTTCACAGACACCGGCAGAAAATTGCAGGACAAATTCTTTCCTGAAAGTCCTCGGAGATGAACGGCTCCTCCTTTAATGGAAAAATTAATTTCCTTCAGAAATACCTGGATTCTTGTTTACACTTGCCCGTGAAAGTGTTCAATCCGGGATTTTTATGTTATTTTTCAATTATTCGAAATCCTCTTTTCATCTCGTTGTTACAGATTTCTACGTGTGCAATTTAAATATTTCTCCAGGATTTTATGCACAAAATGTACAAGCTTTACGGATAAAAACTATCGTTATTCATTTTTAACATACATTCTTTCGATATAAAGAAACGTGCAATTTATCTTGCCACGAGATAAATAGCCGACGTGTCACTTTGCTCTAAGAAATCCTCGCCATTCAATTTGCTTCTTATTTCTTCTACTTCTTTTTCGGACACTTTCTCGAGGAACTCCTGATTTCGTGGCTGGATTTACTCTCTGAAATTCTTGCTTCATTCGATTGCTCTTTATTAATTATTGCTCGCGCCCCAGTTAACGACTTAAAACCGCTGCGCCTCGTAAGGTAAATAGAAGAGGAACATGAAAGAAATTTGAACCGAAGCACGAAATAAAACCGAAACGAATTTTTCCACGAATTGTTTCGCAGTTTCGGCACGTAACTCTTTAATATCGACATCCGTGGCACCGATACCCCAGGGAAATCACGGCTCGCGTATTTTGTGCGAAGATTCATTGAAAAACTGCCGTCAAAATGTCCTGTCTGTCAGGTTTTTACAAGTTCTGTCTAAGTTCCCCGACTGCGGTCTTCAGAGGCCGTGATTCACTCGGAAACTCAAATTGGACCTGTTCTTCTGGGAAATTTCAAGTCTGGACAGATTCGATCATAAAATATAGCTTTCTGCAAGGTTTTATCAAAATTTATTTGACAAGAACATTCTCAATTTAAATTTCTTCGATTCTAATTCATTTGAAGGTGGTAGCATTATATTTTGAGAGTAGCATTATATTAATAACATTATATTAATAACATTATATTATTATAAGTAGTACGAGACAATTTTTAGTTAAATTTTACAGGTTGTAATAATTTTGCACAACTTTTGAATCAAGATGTAGAACCATTAACCAGTCGAATTCAACAAGTTGTAATAATTTTGCGCAACTTTTGAATCAATGTGTAAAAGCTATTAACCAGTCGAATTTTACAAGTTGCAATAATTTGTAACTTTTGAATCAAGGTGTAGAAGCCATTAAACAGCCTAAAAGCAATTTTTGAACTACCCTATATCTGGAATCCGAACTGTATCGATTTTTGCTCGAACGAAGGTATTTAGTAAGAAGTTATTAGCAGCCATTTTGCGAGAACCGATAATAAACCGAACGAAAGCCGACGTCGATAATAACCGCACATTTCGCACCGTGTCCGAGTTTCATGGACAAGGAGACTATGGACCTTTTCACCGTCGATGGAAAATCGTCCATCTTGTTCTACCCACGCGTCGCCGTACATACATCATTGTTTGTCGTGTGGGTGAACATTCCCGATACGAAGTTCCCTGATGAAAACACGGAGAGATTATTTGTACCCTCTGAACGCGATAGTGAGTTTACGTTTCAAATGGCTGAAATGCGACTTCCATTTGCATTGTTAACTTTGCATTTCGTTTATTGACAGAGTAATTTGTGTTCAAGATCACAGGTCACCATTTTATACTTTTACTTTGAGATTTCCATTATTTGCACCTATTTCTTTGTTATGAAATATTTCATTTTTTAATGCATATAGCAAGATTGGTTATAGACTTAAAATAACTAAATTATATACTACAATTTGTCGCACCTGACAAGTGTACGCACATGACGCACATGACGCACCTGATAAATGCACTTACATGAGCCACATGACGCACTTGACGCACCTTACGCTCATGACGCACCTGACAAGTGCACGCACATGACGCACCTTACAAGTGAACGCACATGACGTACATGACGCACCTGATAAGTGCACGCACCTGACAGTGTAAGTGGTTAAATAAATAATTTTCAAAAGTTTCCGCATTTTAAACGAACCGTTCCTTTAACAACTTCGCAAAGTATGTTCTCCATTTTGAATAAAATATCCTAAAAGATTTCGGCGCTTTAGATCTCAAGGTAGGAAGAACTTAATACTGAAGTATCTTATGGGACTTAGTGAAATCTCCTTAACCCATTCTCATTTCCCTTGCACTTTCTGCATTTCCGTGCTCTCAGCACACCTCGTGTTTAACTTTATTTTTCTCAACCCCTTAGGCACGACTTTATGCGAGTTGGAACGAAGTTTTTCACGATTAAATTTTTTCCCAAAGACATACTTTAACATTGACAATTTACTTTTTCAGAAAAATCATAAAGTAATCTGCAAATGTTATAATGCCTTAGTGCAGAGTACCATGGTGCCTTGGCATTACCTTTTACTTACATGTAATGTACTTTTGTGGGATTTAATACTGAAACGTGGTGAAAGTACGAATTAAAACATATGATCATTCAATCGAAATGAGCGAGTAGAGCCATTATGGCGGTATGTGATCTACATTCGAAGGCCACTATAGTACAGAGGGCCACGGAAGTCACTATAAGAGGTTAAACACTGCTTTTCCTTTATTCACCCTCTTTGCTGACTCCTGCAGCGCCATCTGCCTGCTTCTTGTCCTCGAAGAGGCAAGGTTACTCGCTGCGTCTGTTCACCGTAACAGCCTTTGATCACTGTCAATGGAGCACCGGCACAAACCACCCTAGCCTGTGTCACTGGCCACCATGGAACGCCTGGTGCACCATACACGCGAGGGAAAACACCGTTGAAGGGTTCATCAGCCGTGACTGATTGGACTCGCTTGTTGGACGTTCTTTTAAATCAGACGGACACTCGCACGCATGGTCGATCCGGGCACGGTCTTATGCACAGGGCGTGTTCGATACCTAACCCACCCCTGGTCGTGCCTAAACCACCTCTTCTATTCACGGAGGCCTTTTTCCCGGTTCGAGGCAATTAAGCTGTCAAGGCGAAGGTTGTAATTGGAACCGAACAGCTGCTAGATGATTGAAGCTACCTTGTTTGAATCTATGCTTCTGATTTTCTGATTGACTATGGAAAATGTAGGAATAGGTGGTTTATTATGAAAATTTTAGGAAACTTTTATGAGAACTTGTTAGTGAACCTTGACCTTGATACCTTTGCAAACAGGGGTTACCTAAGTCACCATATCCTTCGATCCATGTGACGACAGATTCAGATATCATTGTAACTTGTTCTTATATCTTTATATCTTGAATGAAGATCCCTATATTCAGGTATCAGTATGTCCCTATGTCACTATGTTTTGTATGTGTGACTAGGTCCTTATGTTACTATGTCCACATATATGTCACTATGTTCCTATGTCACTTTGTCCCTACGTCACTATATCCCTATGCTACTATGTATTGCATGTGTCATGATGTCCATATGTTATTATGTCCCCTATGTCACTGTGTCCCTATGTCCCTCTGTTACTATGTCTACATATATGTCATTATGTCCCTATGTCACTACATCGTTTATGTGACACTGTGTCTCTACGTCACTATGTCCCTATGTCATTATGTCCCTATGTCACTACGTCATGTATCTGTCCTTGTGTCCCTATGTCTCTATGTCATTATATCCCTATGTCATTATATCCTTATGTCCCTATGTCCTTTATGTCTCACTAGGTCCATATGTCCCTGAATATAAAATGGTTTTAATACTACAGTGACATGATTTCTATGATAATGCTTCGTTATATTACTTACGTTAGGTTCATAACAAAATTGGAATGAAAGGTACACACAAATTGACATCATATGTGCAACACGGAAGACATCTAATAAAGAACTTTGCATATGTAAATTGGAGGTTAGTTTGGAGATAAAGTTTAGTACCAAAAGTTCCACCCAAAATGAAACATAAACGTTATGCAGATAATCTTGACTTTCTAATAAGTTGCCGTAATAAATCCTGAAATTTTGCATACAGCAGTTAACCTAAATACGTTATACAAGATGGTGTTTAACGCGAGCCTAGAAAATGTCAGAGTTAATTTATTTTAACTGAAAATGTATGTCAAATCAATTTTCCATGTATTCTCCAATAATAAAGAACATTCTCGTATTATCATATCGTTCAGGTAAATTTCAAAGTTCATAATTTGACATTATAAAGTACTCGCAGAATTATCGTTCGAAAACGCGAAATTGGAATGTAGTTATTATTCTGAAATAATTCGAGGGTCTCTCGAAGCTGCCTTTGTCCCTCGTGAAGCCCGATAAACTATCTACGAGTATCAATTAAACTCTCATGCGATCTACGTGAGATAAGGTAAGCGAAACAACCTCTATTCATCCGTTAACTACGGGCATAATCGACTGTTAACCGTGGTTCGTTATCGCCATTGGGTTTCGCAAACTCTGCATTTAGCGTCCAAATACAGTCACTGGCCGTACGAAAATTACACTTTTACCATAACATGTCATATTTGGAAAATCTTGGGTCATGCAAAATTAGTACGTTGATAACGATATATACATAGCAATTTGTTACTATCGATAATTGCGTGGGTGATGAGCGATTCAGGTGCGAGCGTTGGAGTATCGATAGCGTCAGGTGATATTTGAATGCCATAGAAAATGTCATTCCAAAATTCCTACGTTCCCAAATCCCCACGTCCCCAAATCCCTACGTCCCCAAATTTCTATGTCCCCAAATCCCTGCATCCCCAAAATCCCTACGTTCCCAAATTCCTACGTCCCCAAATTCCTACGCCCCCAAATCTCTACGTCCCCAAATTCCTACGTCCCCAAATTCCTACGCCCCCAAATCTCTACGTCCCCAAATTCCTACGTCCCCAAAATCCCTACACCCCCAAATCCCTACGTCCCCGAATTCCTGCATCCCCAAAATCTCTACGTCCCCAAATCCCTACGTCTCGAAATTCCTACATCCCCAAATCCCTACGTCCCGAAATCCCTACGTCCCCAAATTTCTGCATCCCTAAAATCACTACGTCCACAAATCCCTACGTCTCAAACTCCCCACGTCTCCAAATCCCTACGTTTCCCTCCCTCAATTAAAATTGAAAAGTGTCAAGAGGCTTCACCCCGACGTCACGCATTAAATTTTAATGAAAAAAATAATTGAGTCGAAAAATATTCATAAATATTACCGGATAGACGTCTCTAGATTAGAGAGTCAATATTGTGCTACAAATTTATACCGAGTTTGTACACGAGCTTTCACAACCGTAACCGAACATGAAATATGCAAATCCATCGACCGACACTTTCTGCAGAAAACTTTGTTCGCCGGTCAAAGTAAGGAACCTCCGGCTTATATTAGCTGAAGTTGAATCGCGTTTTCATAACATTCGCTGCATTTTTCTTTCGTGCTTTCACGCGACGGAAAGGTTTCTGAATACTTCAAAAATATTTTCCAAAAATATACATACAAATATTGAAAAGTTAGATAAAGCAGATACATATTGAAAAATTTCTTTTTTGCTAAATAAATTTATTCTTTATCCTACTCTCGTCACTATTTCTTATTAAAATAAACTTTAATAAGGTTTAGTATCACAAGTTATGTAACAATATTAGAAGAGAGTTTTCAACTCCAACTTTCCTCCGGCAATATAACGAGAGTATAACGTCAACCCGTGGAGTATCTCCATGCATTAACATAATTAACAAGTTTCAAATACAAATTGTTCTAAATCGAGTTACACGGTTCTCATCATTTTTTTTCATTCCCAATTAAAGTTTCCCCAGGGGTTTTAATAATGCAAAACAGTCTGTCAGTTAAGGAAGTTTTTCACGAGCCAAAGAACGAGTGCAACGAAAAATAACAAGGGCGGAGAAATTTTCAAGCACGTTTTAGCAAGATACCGTAGACTGTAATGAAACCGCTAATGAGAAATGTTCATCCTTCGAGAAATGTTACTTTTCCGTCTAACATTCCCTTGAAAATTATTTCCACGGTAATACGTGCATTAACGAGTAAAGTGGAATTAAAGTGAAATATAATTAATCCGCGGAGTCGGACAGGTGGCGATGTAAGTGGAATAAGGAGAAACAGGTGGTTGGTGGTCAGACACGTTTACGTTCCGGTGTAATTTCCGGGCTGTGCAGTTTCCCAAAATGTAACTGGATGAACCTTGGTTTAATCCTAGTTATGCAATTTTTGTATGGTCGTTCAATTTTTTATTTGGTACGCTGATTATCTGGGTCAGTGTTGGGGAAGTGGAGATTCTACATTTTTTCATTTAGATAATTGGGAGATTAGAAATTAGAGGATTTAGAAAATTATGCATTTAGGTATTTAGAGAAATTTAGGAATCTAGAAGTCTAGGAATCTAAGGATCTAGAAATCTAGGAACCTAGGAATCCAGGAGTCTAACAGTATAGAAGTTTAGGTATCTAGGAATTTAGGAATGTAGGAATCTAGGAATATAGGAATCTAGGAATGCAGTATTCTAATAATCTAAAAATCTAAAAATCTATAAATCTAATCTAGGAATCCAGAAAAGTAGAATGGCAGAAATTTCATATTTCGATACAGAAAAATGTAGAGATCTTCAAAGGAATTGCATTCTCACGAGAAAATGTCATAAACTGAGACGAGTTAATATCGTCGAGACTCTTTGACGGTAATTAACACGGTAATGGTGGCTGACAAAAGAAAACACAGAGCCAACTTTGCGAAGCCAGATTGTAGCATTGCACGTCAGTTTTCTTTGTCACTGCGATGGTATTAAGGAGATATTGTTTGCGAGGTCGCAGGTGTACCAGCATAAAATAATTGTTTCTCCTGTCACTTAAAAAGCGGAAGATTCCTTTTGTAAGACTACCTTCGAGGAAATGTCTTCTCGTGAAATTTATGTACCAGTTTGATGGTTACACACTTCAGGAAATCTAATTTCATATTTCTCTGATGGATCTAAGAAAATTCATAGAATTATATTTAGTAGTCTTAATTATTAAAACAATTAGTGAACCAGTCAATTAATTGTATTGTTTTTTTGTTTCAGGTGAGTTTTTTGGACATACTATGGGGAATCAGTAAGTTGATTACTGTTTAATATATTGCATGATTAACTTTTTCACTGCGCTATTTCAAAACAGTAACTCCTGTGCCATCTATCGACTAATAGTCAAGCTATTGGAACAGAAACTATTTGTAAAATAAGAGACTTCGAACCTTTATTAGGTAAAACGTCGTCTAATGTGATCCTAATTCCAATAAAGCTATGGAATTACATAAAAAGAAAATTAGAGAACAGTTATGCCAAGTACAAGTACTGTAGTCATCTAGTGATATAAGCATAGAACTAGAGTCAAATTTTACTAGTTTCTTCAATACTGCTCGATCCTACTTATCACACAAAATTTCATATTCTTCATATATTTTAATTTACATTTCATACCTTCACTTAGAATCGGTTAGTAATGAAAGAGACCTAAGTTACCGATGGTGTGTTTTATCTACGAACGGTAAGTAGACCAGCAAGTCTTTGCGAATCTGTGTAAGTGACCTGCATTACCGACGCAGTCGATAACCTCTGTTTTACCAACTATTTTCCATTGTCGATAATGCAGATCTATTGGTAGAACTGTACCGAGTGCAGGTACTGCAGATCGTGAACGTCGATAGGTATGATTGTAGTTCATATTATTTCTCACTGCGAGATGGCGCCAATGTTACACTTTCCAAAGCGCGTTTAAAATTACAGAAGCGAACAAAAATAAGGGTACTACATTTCTAACTCACTATGCCATAGTTTGCCACATAATTAAAGAAACTAACTGGTCATAAAGCAATTGCTACGCCAGATATGCTCCCTGTTCATGGTAACACTATATTGATCGTGCCTTATCGATAAGGTATTCCTGCCCATATCTACGTTCCATCAGCCGGAAAGAGTTCCCGGCAAAGATACGAATGTCAAGAGTTACCTGAACTTTGTCTAACGATGTGACCATCGAATTTGCTTCTCGTCCTTCGTTCAGAGGGAGCGAAACCCAGTTTCGAGATCATGACCTGATTCGTTTAATTTGTGTGACGCGGAAGGATCTTTGCTGACGCAATTCCACCCCACGTGAGCTTCATATTGACCAATCGGCTTGAAAAACTACCATTGTTCCCTATGCACCGGTGTCTTAATGCATCTCCTACCGAATGCAATAAGGCTTTGCACACCTATTGATGCTTCCACACTAATGCCACTCGCAAACTTAATAGACTCCAAACTCATCAGATATATCTTTATTAACATGTACAGAATTTTTAAGAGAAAAGGATTACGTCAATAAAACCATTCTTCAGCTTAGTACTTTCTTATGATATTTCCCTGGCCCAGAGAACCAGACGTGTACCCATAACCAGCCCCATATCCAGAAGCCAGGTTGCCAGTCAAACCACTTCCATAGGACTCCAGACCAGATCCAAGTGTCCATCCAAGTCCGGACCCATACCCAGTGCTGAATCCACCATCAGATATCCCAACGGACCCGAGTCCAGAGTTGAGTCCCGAGCTATATCCGGAGTTCAGATCTAGAGCAGATCTGTAATTCAAGAGTGACCCATGAACCAGACCTGACCCAACGGAGGGCAGTCCCGAACCAAAGGCAGGACCATTTCCGGAACTAACTGTGGGGCTGACTCCAGACGTTAACCCTTGGCTGATGCCAGAATGTAGACCCGTTCCAGAAACGAATCCAGATCCCAAACCGAGTCCACTCGAATGGATTCCTGACCCTAGACTGGTAGGTCCAAAGCCCAGGCTGGACCCACCAGACAGCATCAAAGGCTGAGACGCTGTCTGCTGGATAGGGATAGGCGAAGAAATTGATCCTGGTCTTATTGATTGTGAGACTGGAACAGGTTGGGACACTCGAAATGGCAACTCATTGATGAGAGGAGCCGATTGTCTGACATAGTAAGGGGCAGAAACGGGTTTGGACGCGGGATACTGTTGATGCACGAGCACCGGGACCTGCTGCGCCACGGATTGAACGTTAGAAGTGCTCAACGCTCCAGAAATTCCTCCAGCAAGACCTGTCGAGAGCCCTCCATTTATTCCTGCACCGATATTTGAACCGTATCCTCCAGTAAGCCCGGAAATTCCGTTCGAGAGTCCTCCAGATGCTCCGATGGACAGCGCACTCGTGTATCCTCCAGAAATTCCAGCTGATTCGAGACTGTTGCCGAGGTCCAGTCCGAACGATGATCCTCCCAGTCCTCCCGAACCCAACAGCACTCCCCGTTTTGCCTTGTGCTGCTTTTGTGGACTCGCTGTGGATGCGAATACCGCCGTTGCCAAAAGGTAGAGCTGCGGAATTGAGTTTCGGATATTTAGGCTGTGTGTTAAGTGGAATTACGGTGAAGCGTGACCTTGCGTTAGACAAATTGAAACATTGTTGTTAAAGTGGTTTAAAAGGAGGGTTAGCGGGAAAGATAAATATTAGTCTCTTTAAAAAACACTTCGGTTGTTCAGCGAATGTTGACGTAGACTTCGAGAGCATCGGAGCGAAACATTGAACGATTCGAAGTGGCGTTAAATAGAGATGATTCAAGTCACATGGTTTGTTGAAAGCTTTTCAAGTATTTTTAGAATGTGGAACTAGAGCTAAGTTAATGACTAAAAGTGTCAGCAAATATTCAGCTGTGTAAAACTACCCTTAATGAACGTTCAGAAGGTATCGAATGTGAATATTTCAAGCAAATCTCAAATTAATACCTACTTAATTACCAAAGAACCTCCTCGTAAAATTAGCGTACCCCTCAATTTAGCATATAAGCAATTGAGTTTCAACACTTTCCCCAAAACTTTCCCAAGAAACTTCACTTTAACTCCACTTTCCCCCGTTCCCAAAAACGCAGAATCAACCCCTAAATCATGACTTCAAATCACAATCTCACCGATCACAAATCGACACTGAATCACATCGATCGTTTACTTACTACCAAGATCCTCATTGTTGCTTGTCTTCCGACTTGAACTAAGAGTGTGCCATCCTCTGTTTCACGGGCCGGTTATATACACCGAGTCCTAGAGGACTTTCACTGAATCTACGATCGTACACGCCCTGTGTGGATGGCCTGCTTCCGATTTTTCATCGACAGGCTTCATTCGATCCCGCTTCATCAGTCCGTGATGTAACCGCAATCGATGTAAATAGGCCGATTCCGCGTTCTGGGGCATGTACATCTTGGCACATGGACATGTGATGAGTTGCAGCGAGTTTCATGGTGGATCGCGTATCATACGAGTGGTTCTTGCAATTTGACAGAGTAGTTTGCTGTTGGGAATTATGGTATACATTGCGCGTCGCAGTGCGATGTGGGTGGTATTGGTCGCGTTATTTTAGGGGTGAGTTTTATTAGGGATGCATTGTATTGGGGTTGTACTGTATTAGGGGTAAGTTGTTTTGGGGGTGTACTGTATTGGGGTATATTGTATTAGGGGTGCACTGTTATTAGGGGCGTATTGTATTAGGGCTGCACTGTATCAGGGGTGTATTGTACTAGGGACATGTATTAGGAGCGTGTTAAATTAGGGATGCATTGTATTCGGGACGTGTTGTATTAGGGGTATATTGTATTAGGGGTGCACCGTACTAGGGACACGTTGTATTAGGAGTGCGTTGAATTGGGGGTGTATTGTATTCGGGACGCGTTGTATTAGGGGTGCGCTGTATTAGGGAGGCATTGTGTTAGGAGCGAATGGTACTAGGAATGCACCGTATTCGGGGAGCGTTGTATTAGGGGTGTATTGTACTAGGGACAAGTTGTATTAGGGGTGTATTGTATTAGGGACGCGTTGTATTAGGGGTGCGCTGTATTAGGGGTGAGTGGTATTAGGAATGCACCGTATTAGAGGTGAATTACTATAGGGACACGTTGTATTAGGAGTGCGTTGAATTAGGAATGCGTTGAATTAGGGCTGTGTCGTATTAGGGGTGCGTTGTACTACGGGTGCGCTGTATTAGAGACATTTTGAATCGAGAGATTGTACCTAGGGAGCACTGTATCGAGAATGCGTTGTATCGAGCACGTACTAGAAATGCATTGTATGGGTGCGCCATATTAGGAACGTGTGGCACCAGAATAATATTGTACCTGGAGAGCATTGTATCAGGAATGCGTTGCACAGTTGCGCTGCATGACACTATGCCAATGATTGTAGTATAATTATTTTGCACAGCATTATAAAATAGTAACGAAGTATCATTTAGTTGATCCTCCATTCATCTGACTTAACAGCCAGATAAATCTAAGCAAACTTATTTCAGAATAGCTAACTAAATTAATCTTTTACGTAATTCCTCAAGCAAGGAAACGTTCTACAAGATGTTGCGAAATGGAAATAACTCGCTGCTTAATTATAGCAAACATAGATCGTAAGACAATGATTGAATGCGTAGGGGAGATAGATGTCCTGGCTTAGAATACGATGAATATTGTGCTCCGGAGTTGAACCTCAGAATTCATTTATGGAAATTAGTTCATCAGAAACGTGTAAACGAAGTTGTGAAATAACAAAACGGGAGATATTGAAAATTCTAGGAAAAGATATAAAAAAAACGAAAACAAAGACGGTCATCGTAACACGCTTCATAGGAATCTCATTTCAGAGGTAAAATATTTAATGAAAGAATTAAGAAGTGTAAACGGTATTTTTCTCTGACTTTTGTAGTCACATCTTTGTGTCGATCATTTTTGTTCTCTAATTAAAGAGCGTAAGTAATGGGTGCAGCGAACCTTGGCTATCGAAGTTGATCACGAATCGTCGGTTCCGGCAAAAGGCGTATTAAACGGTTCAGTGTATGATGATCATCGATGATTGTACCCTGAATAAAAGAGCGATCGGAATAAAAGGCAGATCCAACGAGATATCAAAAGGCACGGAAGTGACAGGTGCAATATCGAATCGTATCTGATGTAAACTCGAAAGGTGTTGATTCGTATAAAAAGTGCATTAAATCTCTTTTCTCGTAGCACACAATTATACCTCTTATTTCGTTGGATAATTAGAAATTTATAATAAAATAAATTGATACTAATAATTACTATATTAATGTTAATATTTACATACTATTTACATAGTTTACCAACAGGAGTTGGTGACTCAGGTGTTGAGAGTTACTATTGGTCAGAATAGAAAAATGGACGCCAATTTCGGTATATTGGCTCGCACACCAATTAGGCCAAAGTCGGCAAACGTCTCGAGAGAGATAGCGAATTGCGTTCAGCAGTTATTGTCATTATTCTTATTTGCCGAAATGTAGCTGGAAGTGTTCACGGTGGGTAGGTGGAGCGAGTGGCTTCTTTTACTCTGGTTCGACCTACGCGCCAACTCCTGGCTCGTCTACAGTAGAGACTGTGATGATCCGAGGGAACGTAGGGATTCTGGGAAGCTAGGAAATATGGCGATTCCGAGGACTGTGAGAATCTAAGGAATTCAGGAACTGTAGAGAATGTGGGGATGTGGGACCTGGGGATCCAAGGGACTGTGGACTGTGGAGGTCCTAGCGAACTTGGCACTGGAGACTGAAACTGTGGATATATAGGAAATCTAGGGGTCTGGAACTGTGAAGACTCTGGGGACTATGGGAACTAGGTATCCTAACCTATAGTTGTCAGGGAATATATTGAATGTGGGGATGTGGGGACCTGGGGATCCAAGAGACTGTAGACTGTGGAGATCCTAGCGAACTTAGAGGGATTGAAACCATGGATATGGGAACTCTAGGTATCCTGTACTTCCTAGGGAATATGTATTAAAACCCAGGAATATTGAAATTCGACCTACTCACACACTAGTAACTCTCCTTGTATACCACTGTCCCTAGAAACTTGTTAACTTTCCCTAAATTTCCCTAGAGAAACCTACTACCCAGTAAACCACTCTAAAATAATTATTTACAAATTTAAAAAGTTGTGAATAGAAGTGTAGAGTCATTTTTAAGTCAGCAAATAATTTTAATGAACTTTAATCGTTTAAAAATTAAGACAGAAATTTATTAAAGGCCATCGAAGGTTTTAAAGGAAGTATCGAAGTACAGAAGGCGTAGTTATATCACGAGAAGTTGGTAACAAAAGAAGGAAAACAAATTCCTAAACGTTCTGAAAACGAGCTTCCTTTTGTCCGTCTCGATATATTCCATGCAAATATCCCCGACAGAATATTTGCCTTTTCAAGAGAATTCTCGAAAGAATGGACCTCGTTCGACGACACGTAACACGCTATCGATTCTGTCGCGATACGTTCCCCAGGAAATTTCTGAATAAAAGCAGCCGTGAAAAGCGTGGAATGTTATATAATACTTGGATATAGGTGTCTGAAAGATTGCATATCTCGTATAAATGCACTCGAATGTCGAAGATGTGGGTCGAGGAAAACATTGACAAAGGAAAGAGAAAACAACGGGACTATTCAATATTTCTCTCGACGAATTATCACCATTTTTTTTTCTTATCGAAATATTGTGCGAACGTGTTGCGCTTCGGCGAATTATTCTACGCTTTTCGTACTGCGATTTTTGTCACTTTTGCTGTGATACAGACTTCGGACATCAGAAGTTTTACATTTGGAAATTTTAAGAATTTGGTACTTTGGGAATTTGAGAATTTTGGAAATTGGGAATTGGGAATTTGGGAATTTGGGAATTTGGAACTTGGGAATTTAGGAACTGGGGAATTTTAGAACTATTTAACACTTTTTATCAAATCCAAACTTAAACTTGAAATTCTGCAAAACTTCTAACGTGCATTGGTAACTGCATGTATGGTACACGTTCGCTGTGATTATTTTAGAGCGACCAGACATGTATAATCTACAGTATCAGGATCATTATTCATATTTACGATGGCTTGTGCATCAGTATACATAGTGGACATCTGCCAAGTTGCTCTACAAAGATAGTCGATGCGCAGTTACGCCTGTAATAACCATCGTTTGAAATTTATGTCGAAAAATATTAACACAGTCGATCGTTTCAGGTTGCTTTGATCGATTCCCCGTTTAACGGCGGATCTTAAACGAAAGATTTAGTACTCTACTTTCAGTTTCATTGTCAATACAGATTTCAGTGAAACAAGTTTCTTAAAGGGTCAAGCACCGAATACTCCGAGTATTATTCTTCGGGATTTTGTAAAAATTTTAAGAGTAAATTGCAAAAGTGGGTCTTACCAAGTAGTAGGAATACTACAAGAAGCGAAACTCGACAAGAAAACTACTTTTTAGAGAGACACAACCATTTTAAATGCCTGAGCCAGATGAATCCGTGAGGGTACCATTTTGACGCGCTATTTCGAACTGCGCATGCGCACAGTGTGCAAGTATGGCTGCCGGCAAAGAACGGCTTGAACCTGCACCAGTAATTTATTTGTATTAAATATTTTGTCATTTCTCTGTAACATCTGTATTTTCTTTTTGTTTGTTATTTCTTTATAAGTTACTTGTAATAATCATTTCATTTATATTGTGTAGACTACTCATTTTATGTCTTTCTTTTTCAACTTTTCAATCCTGTAAAATTGATGTAAACGAAAGCTAATATAACAGAGAAAATTGACGGCTTTCTAATTAAAGACATGAAAACTTTTTCCTGCTCGTTTGCACGACTAATTTAAAGGGACATTTTCTATTAGTAGATTGTTAATGGACGTAGACGTTTTTGCAGAATATTCGAATTTCCGAAATAGTTCCATACACCGGAGGAATTCGTCAACCGTGTCAATTAAAGCAATCGAATTCATTTCGATTACTGTCGATGCATGAAACAGGAATTTTCAATAACGATATCGCGCAAAATGCATCCATCCGACGTGAAATATCGTCACGAATAAATTTCCGCTCCCGTCCGTTCGTGTGTTAAAGCCTCTAGGCGCTTTTGTTGTTACATCGAATGCAGTCGGTTATGCATTTTGATTGGGCACGATGCATAATAAAACCTTTTCGAGGATTGGAATCTGAAAACCGATCGAAACCGCCATTCGATTTATCTCGTCGACGATTTTGTCGCTGCAGCACGAAACCCGTATACGTAATTCCATTCAAATGGAGGGTTCATCGATCACGCTCGCAATTGTGTTCCTGCAAAATGAATTTCTCAAAATCCCAAAGTGCCCTTTCGAACCTCGAATTTGAATTACAGCTTTCCTTTGTACGTTAAATATAAATCGAGATTACTGTTCAGGTTGTGTGAATAATGAAAAGCTATCAGATTTGTCGCGTTTATGAATAATCTTCATCTTCAAATGTTACGGTTATTTGGAATTTATGGGCGATTTTAAAGAATTAAATAATTTCGATAATTGTTACATAAATTTGAAAAACAGTACATTAAATTAGGTAAACTAGAAGGATATTAAATTGCTAGAATATTAGATAAATTTTCAAGGAAATTATATAAACTGCAACTACAGATGTTTTTAGATAACATACAAATTTCAGATCCGAACTTCAAACTTTCAGAATAATCCGTGAATTTTCCTGATCAAAATATTTTCAAGTATCGTAGATCACTGGCCCATCGAGTAACCTATTGCCAACGAACATATTTGAACAAGCGATCCAATCTCGTTCAAAGACCGAATTCCACGTAAACACAAACGAAATCGAATCCCCTTGAACGAGCAGCGATCGAACAGCGCCAATCGCGAGAAAACAATCGTTCGATTCGATCGACGCGACGGCCAGCAACACGCGAATGTCGCTGTCTTCGTGAGGCTCGTGGCCGTCGATGAATTTCGCGTTTCGATCGCGATCCTGTTGAATTATGTTAACGGAGGACCGTGAGAACACGGCTCCCTCTCGACGACGGCGTTAGAAGGCAAGGAAGAACGGAAATGCAGCAATACCGATAACTAACCTTCTCGAGTGCGATGTCAGTCGAGGCTAAAATCAGCTGCGCGACCACTTGCGCTTCAGAGACCGATGGTTCGTTTTCTCTTCAACCTTTTACTCTTATTACATTGATAAATCGAATAGAAAACATTTCATTCGAAGTGGTTGCTTCAAAATATTTTATTAAAGCGATATGCTAAAAGATAAGTAATATGAAGTTGGTCGTTTGTATGTGAAGACTATGTCCTCTGCATATGTAGAGACTGTATACCACATGTACTCTATGTATGTAGAAATTATGTACTCCAAGTACTCTGCACATGTAGAGGTTATGTAGTCCATGCACTTCGCATATGTAGAGGTTATGTCCTCCAACTGCTCTACATATGTAGAGGTTATATCCTACAAGTATTCTACGTATGTAGAGGTTATGTACTCCAAGTACTCTGCACATGTAGAGGTTATGTAATCCATGTACTTCGCATATGTAGAGGTTACGTCCTCCAAGTACTCAGCATATGTAGAGACTATGTCCTCCACATATTCTACGTATGTAGAGGTTATGTGGTTCATGCACTTCGCATATGTGGAGGTTACGTCCTCCAAGTACACAGCATATGTAGAGACTATGTCCTCCACATACTCTACGTATGTAGAGGTTATGTAGTCCATATACTTCGCATATGTAGAGGTTCCTCCAAGTACTCTGCATATATAGAAATAATGTACAAGTACTCATCAGCATCGAACTACAGACGGAGATTACGAGACGTCCAGTGAGGGTCCAGTTCGTAAAGGAGCCGCCAAAAATTCCACCGCTTCCTTGATCAGCAACTCAAAAGTGAGTGCGCAGCAGGGCAACGAAGACCCAGAGAAAGAGGAAATGTCATCAGAGAAGTCCTTCAGTCCCTTCCACAACATTCCAACGAAATCGGAATCTATGCCAGTGCTGAAGAACACGTTCTCGTTGGAGGACACCATGGAGGATACTATAGTCGTCACTTCAGAGTCCTCGTTGGCTCGCCAGAGGAAAATGAAGATGATAGTGGCCCGAATCGATCCACTTCTCTCCTCGGGGTCCAGTCAGTCGTTGGCCACGGTTTCAGGTGGTTCCAGGACCGAGTTGACGGAAGAAAATTACCAGGCTAAGAAGCTGGAGTCGAGAACCGTGCTACCTGTGCTCCAGGTGATTATCTCGTGAAGGATTAATGAGCTAGAGCCTGTGTTCGAGTCGTGCGATAAATAGGTCCTTAACACCGGTGGCCTGGTTTCTTTCTAATTGGACTTCCCTTTGATCCGCTCTTCCTTTGTGCGGACTCTAATTAGCGTGGCTGTATCTTTCCTGTGGGCTGCGCTATTGATTACAGCCTGGTCAATTTGTGTCTGGCGCACCGTGTTGCTTTTAAGGTTTTTTGAAATTTGCGAGTTTACGAACTTCCTTTAAGCAAAGTACCGAGAGTATCGCAGGGTTAGATCTTCAGTATACCTCATCTAAATTCACTGGTGTTTGGATCTTAAAGAACCTAGAGCAAGAGTCTAATTTCTTTACTAACTACCCAGAATACATCCTATATTTATCTCTACCTCAAAACTCCTAAAATCCTAACCTGTCTGAATCCTCTTCTTCCCAGGACACAGCCTGCGACGCGTCACACCGTCTGAAGGAGGTAACGTTTCACGAACCGCCCGAAGATAAAGATTTCTCTAGTCAGAGATCGCAGCCGTCGGAAAGAAAGAGAATCAAATCTCCTCGGTTAGCCACAAGGGACACCGAGGCTCAGCAACAGTTACAAGAGAACGGCGACCTGATAGACATCGCGGAAAATCCACATCCGTCCATTAAATCCTTCTACTTCCCCCCAAATCCGGACAAGGAGGTTTCCTCCGCGTCTTTGAGAACGCAATCGAGGGTCAAAGATTTGGACACCGCCCTGAGGATTATCGACGAATTACATCCCCTGCAGTATCAACTAAACGAAATATTGGGCCAGTTTCGTGCCCTGAGTCTGGCCAACCCCTCAATGTTGAGCCAGAGACACCATTCTACCCAGTGTACACCCAACATGTCCGGTTATTATTTTCATCGGACAGAAACGTTTGACCGAGATACCGATATGAACGGCACGACGCACCTGATTCGCAGACAGGTGATAGGTGAATCGTCCCAAGATGTTGGAAGCACATCTGGAGTTGGGTCATTCTATCCATCGAGTAATCAGATGGTTCTCAAACCTAGTTTCTACACAAACGAGAGTCATGACATGGAGACCTATAATGAGGATCCCAGGAGTACCTCGTGCGTTGGGAGAAACGTGCCAAGTGAGATGAGCAACTGGACTAGAGAAAATGAGAGCCAGATCACACTGAACAATTTCCACCTTCAATTTGGACAATTCGTCGGAAAGGATCCATCGGGGTCGCTGATTCCGTCCGTGAGCAGCTCCTGTTACAGGTGCCACAAAAGTAGGACCCACACCTTTCCACATTACGATGGCACTGCTGGATGCAGCACTAGTAACAGAGGTGGCTTCGTACTGACAACTTTCAACGACATGATGGATCAATCGAGTAATGTTGAGAAGTCGACGACGATATTTGAACCTAATTCGCCATCCGAGAATCCAGCAGGGGCAGCATGGACACCATTGATTAATCATAGCTCTCAGGTCGACACTAAACTTTCTGAGAAGCCTCGTTCCAACAATTCGAAATACTCGAATATTAGCTTCCGTTGTCCTCCGGAACACAGTGTTTCATCCCTGAAGAGCATCGTATCGGACATAAGTAGACTCAGCAGAACACAGTACGTAAATAGCCAAACGTCTGTAACGATCTCAAAAAAGGAGCAAAACGTAACGACATCGAACTCGGGACATAAAGGTCAAACAACTCGGTCGAATCGTGTGACGAAGCGTAAGCGGTCGAAAGATCAGAAGAAGGCTGTCAAAGATTTGGACGTCCAATGCTCTGGATTCAACTTGAAGCGCCATCAAAAGGAAATTGTCCTCAGGCAATCGTTGGAGAGTCTTCTGAAGCCTTCAGCATCTGAAGAGAGCAATGTATCCAAGTCAAGTTCCCACAAATCGAAGAGCATACAGGTGGCAACGGACGAGAAGGTGGTCGTTGTCCCCATCATCTTCACCGATGGGGTCCCGGAGCCGAAGATTCCCATGTTCGCCGTCGCCAGGTCAAGGACCCACCTGCAAAAGTGCCACGTGATGAACGTCAAAAAGGAAATGTCCTCGGTGACTCAGAGCAGTCTGACTTCGGTAAATAGCACCGAGTCGTTCAAAAGATCACTGAAAGATCGCAGCAGGAGTAAGATGGTGTCCTGTGTGAGTCGACCGTCTCTACGGTGCAGGAATGAATCCCACGTGACGAACACCATGAAAACTCTGTCGGATCATCATAGATCGGATAAGCAGAAGAGAGGGAGCATGGTGTCCGGGTATACGCAGTCCACAAAGGCACACTCTGAACCAACCAAGAAGGCCATGAAGAAGATTCTGTACGGAATGAGGAGTTCACCAGAGGATTTCGCTTTTGACACCTGAACAGCTGACCTGGATGGGCTGTAACACGTGACATACGTCGTTCCAGGGGTCATCCCTCGGGTACCGAGACTGGGGTAACTCGTTTTGCAAACTGATTGACGTGGTGAAGTCCGAGAAGCTGGCCCCAAGATTCAGGACCATGCAGCCATCAGCACGATCATGCACTTTTGGGGTCAATTTGAACCTTTCCTTGGTGGGAAAGGTTCCTATGTATTTAATATTTGGATTTATTTGATACTTTTATTGGAATCAAAGTGAGAGATTGTTGAGTGAGTATTCGAGCAGGAATGACATAAAATCGGACACTGTTTTTATACTAATTATTGTAAATAAGAATGTGACGTCTTTTATACGCAGTTTTTAAGATACATATAATTATGACCAGAAGTGCTCCGTATGTTATTATACTTTGCGAGTAGTGATTGTTAATAAATAAGACACGTCAATGGAAATCAGAGCGACTAATCAAGTCCTACACGAACGCGGCCGATCAACGTTACATAACGGTCACTTGAAATTATTTAAACGCAAGAGAAGCGTTGTATGCACAAGAACAAGTATGATAAAGTTGATTAGCTTCGTTTCTGAAGTCGGCTGCAGACAACACTGCAAGAAAACCGTCCTCGATCGAAGCGTGTCTAATTTGCACAGTTGCACTCGCGTTTCTTCGTGCATTTCAAGCAAACACACCAACGTTCAAACGAATCTCATTATACGAACGGTGTCAGTGACGTAGGAGTGATAAGTGGCTGCGGATAATCCAGAAGCCAGATAGTCGCCATTGAATCCTCGTTTTAAACCGGTTTTCCGTCCAAGGAAATCTGTTTGACACCACGTTTGGCGGATCACCGCTAACTCGTGCGCG
The DNA here is from genome assembly GCA_036983795.1 of Megachile lagopoda. Classification (NCBI taxonomy): domain Eukaryota; kingdom Metazoa; phylum Arthropoda; class Insecta; order Hymenoptera; family Megachilidae; genus Megachile; species Megachile lagopoda. Next base: position 5,747,691 of record CM072793.1, read on the forward strand.
CAACCTGACCACCAGTCATAAATCCAGGATGATCATGGATCGGACAACTGTTGCATAGCTTTCATTGCATGAATACTTGCATCGTTGCGTCTGTTTGACTTCAATTTGGACTTGTCATTTCCATTTAAATAGTAGCCTTATCGGGATTTTCTGGTGATATGTGGCTATATAACTCGCAGTGTAGCGTCACAATGGTTTGGTACATGTGCAATATGCTGTAGTTGTAGCTCGTGATGTATGCAATGTGTCACAGATATACGCGTAACAAATGCAGCTCGTCACAAATGGAAAGGTATCACAGATACAGTGTGTGGACAATGCAGCGCAACGCAAATGTAACGCGATACAAATACAGTGCGTCGCAAATGCAGTGCGCGATAAATGTAGCGCGTTACAAATACAGTACGCAACAAATGCAGCACACCACTATTACAGTGCGCAGCAAATGCAGCGCGTCACTATTACAATGCGCTGCAAATGTAGCGCGCCGCAAATGTAGCGCGTTGCAAATACAGCGCGCGACAAATGCAGCGCGCCACTATTACCGTGCGTAGCAAATGTAGCGCGCCGCAAATGCAGAGCGTGGCAAATACAGCGCACGACAAATGCAGCGCGCCACTATTACCGTGCGCTGCAAATGTAGCGCGCCACAAATGCAGCGCGTTGCAAATACAGCGCGCGACAAATGCAGCGCGCCACTATTACTGTGCGCTGCGAATGTAGCGCGCCACAAGTGCAACGCGTGGCAAATACAATGTGTCGCAAATGCAGTGTACCGCAAATGTTGCGCGACAAATGCAGCGCGCTACTATTACAGTTCGTAGCAAATGCAGTACGCCATAAATGCAACGTGTCACAAGCACAGTGCGTAACAAATACAGCGTGTCACTGTTACAGTTCGCTGCAAATGTAACACGTCACAGAAAAATTGCATAGGACATGTAACTCTCTACAATTATATTATGCCGCAACATGCCTCAAGTGCAACCCTCTCCAAATACATTTCCATAAATACGCACCCCAAATGCTACATATACGTCCCCTATAGAATGTACAATGGCGTAACCCACGAAGATTTAACACTTTGATACATATCGCATAGCGATCTATTGTTCAGCATCCAATAGCAGAAGAGCGCCATTAATATACGCCGAAATATGTGCGAACGAAACTGTTTTGAATTTTTAGGTTATACTTCACGTCGTTTAAATAGATGGCACTAAAATCGTATCATATTTTTGTATGTGAATATTTCTCCTGGATAAAATGGTGGATATTTACATACCTTATTTACACACGCTTTCAAGATATCTTTTTATTTTGTGTGTAATATATTAATAAGATAATGTTTTACTACAGACTAGATTTTGAAATTTGCATCGTTGGCATCTTCGATCGTTAATGTAAACCCTCTACCCGCCTCGGTAAGATCCTTGTTGGGATACGTTTTAGAAGTAGTGGAAGAGTGGAGGAGGCTTTTAATGAGACTGTAATTAATGGAAAGATGAGCTAAAAAGCAGCTCTCGGAAATTATCTAATAATTCATCAGCTTTCATCGTTTATATTTCAATAACCTTTGAGTGCTCTCGCTCGGAATTAAGGGTTTCTTTGATAAATGTCAGTGGAATTCATTTTCTGCTATGGATCATCTCGTCCTTAAACGCTTATTTGAATTCAAATTATGTAAGTTTAAGTTTCATCGTAACATTTCACTTATCGGTGAATTCACTGATTTCACTTATCAGGTTCGTTGAATTCTTCAGAGTCATTTTTTACAGATGTCAACTCTTCCAATGATTCTATTAAGAATTTGTATGCTTGAGTGTCATTTCTGGACCCTAATCTGAGGTTAGGTTCTACGTATAAAGGTACGTTACAAGCGATTTGGACAAGGTTACAAAAGAGTGCTATATTCGATGATGAATCAATAATGTGGGTGAAAAACGTGTCAGGTCGCGTGAAAGGGCTGGCTAAAATCGATGACGAAAGCGAGTCGATGGTCACTTGGTCGATATTCTCGCAAGAATACGCCGACAAACGCGTGGTTGGGCAGGCTCCCAATAATTTGTCTTGTCAGTGGCACTTCGGCCGTGTATTTACAATATCAAAGCGTCATTGTCCGGTTGTTCGCTCGCATGATGCATAAACGACGCTCGATCACTCGCAGACACCCAACTTTCGACGCGACGTACGCGCTGACAGTGACACGTGCCGTGCCTTGCTCTGCATTACAATGCAGCCGACATGCTTCTCCTTCGTTACACATACATATCGGTGCTATTGTCTGATCTTGTTTTTGTCGCTACGTGAGGCGGCGTGCATAAAACGTGTCGATCGAGAAAATTGTTATTTAAACGGGTGACGTCTTTCGAATAATCGAGCGCATGTAGACATTTTTTGGCGCGAAATTTGAATTCCTGGGTGATGTAATCAGTACTCTATGGAAGGCTTCTGTATGGATTTTATTCAAACCGAAGACGTGATTTGCTTGCGAGATTCGCTTGCGTGTTCGCATTATTTGGACATTTTTGGCGGAAAATTTAAATTCTTCCTTCGTGATGTAACAGCTGTACTTTATGTACAAGGTTACCGATTTCTTTCGCGTGGAAGTCGTGAGTTGTTTGTGAAATGGTACACTTGAAACTTTGTGTGATTCTTTATACAAGGTAAACTTATGGTTAATTAAGAAACGTGTTTTGATTAAGGAACTTGCAACGTGTGTACAGTTAGCTTCTGGCGGGAAATTTAAATGGGACTTATGTTCCTATTATAAAAAAGCTTGATTTCGTTAGTTAAAAACTGGAAGGATATGAAGACTTGAAAAAGGTAATTAATTCGAACATCGAAATTCTATTTCGAAGAATGTAGTGTCGAAATTCAATCTCCGTCAGTCTAAAGCCATAATTAATCCTCCGGACTGTGGACATCAAACTAATTAATATCCCCGAATATCTCACCCGCATCGCTAATCCTCTTCACATAACCGTTTATTAAAAATCGATGACCCGTTATCGCCCATACAACATTGCAAATTGGATTAAAAACGAAATATGAAGGCCATTATAGGGCGTTCCAACTTACGGGCTGCAATTTGTCTCTCCCTTTTCGTAGGAACAGAAAATCGGTAGATTAGCACGTTGTCAGACGAACACAGGGCGGGGCGCTGAAGAAGAGCACAGGAAACTGATGTATCGGCAATCCTCTGGCACACGGTGCTCCATTGAAAACAGTTTATTCCGTAGTTATTGAATTCGAACGGTTGCGATGCACGAAATTCAATTAGACCTGGAATTGCTCGATTAATCTCACGTCAATAGGGAAAACGTTAAAACACGATTATCCGAGCTGTGGAGTAGACAAGTGCACACTTTAACTTCGATCTACTCGTGGGCTGAATAATCGATTGATGAGAATCGCTATAGCAGATGCTTCATCAATATTTTCATTGTCATATTTTGCCCGAGGAAATTGTTATTGCAGATCTTTGGATTATGTTCCTTTTTGGAGGGGTGATAATTTACAGTTGACATATGGGGTGATATAAGACGTGGTGACAGGACATGTCAAAAATATAGAGCACCTTCGATACAGGTTTCATAGTGTGCCGTAAGTATGTGTTTCAAAAGCAATGCGCTCTTCGACACAATTCTACCCACATGTCCCACATGTCACATGTCCCAAATACAACACGTCCCAAGTACAATCCCCAAATGTTCTATACAACTCAAATCCAATTTCTGCTTAATACAACACGTCCCAAAAGCAGTCCCCTACAACGTGGACATACAATGCCCTCTCATGGTCATACAGCTCACGGTATTACAGCATACAATGATGCGTGTAGCAAAATCTGAACAGTTCAACTCTAACGACGTAACCGATCGTCCAACTAAAAGGCAGTATCCGTCGTCCAAATTGTTGAGGAAGCAATAAAACTGCAAAGCTAGGAAGAGTCGTGCACAGTTGCGCAAGCTCAGACACGAAACGACCTCATTATCCCGTGCGAAAACTTAAAACGAACGTAGTTAGTTTGGAGCTTTTTACGATCGCGAAGCCTTTAACGAGACGCCACGATCACAGAGCCATCTGTTCAGCGGGAACACGAAGCACGGCCATCCCCGAGTGAATCATTAAAATCCTTTAGCGAACTGGATTACGGATCCTTTTCGTGACCGTTTGCACGTAAAGGACTCTGTGGTTACCCGTCATGTAATTTCCTTGCATCCTCTTCCGGGCCATTGGTCGCGGTTGATAAAGGACGGCCGCTTTTTCTGAAATTTTTACCACAGGACATCCAGGAAACGGCACCAATTGATTTATGGCCGGAATTAACTCGTCGTTCGACTAACGGTCGAGTACGCTATTTAGCATTGCGTCATTATCTAGACAAAATTAGATTTGTTATTATTTGTAGAGTGTTCTAAAATAATACGAAATTGCATGCTTATTACTTTGGTAAAACGAGACTCTTTGATGGGAGTACTCGACGAGTATACAGACAAAATCGTAAATTTCAAGGAAACCAGTGGCTGAATTTATAGAATGTATTTATAGAGTTCCAAAATGGTTCGATCATCGCGTTTGCCAACTAGAAGATATTTGCAGAAATTAGAAACGACATGGATCGTGAGTGATCGAGTGTGACACGGCGAATGAAATGGCACGTCATGGTCATCAACGTTAAAATTCCGCGGACCAAGGCAAATATAATTGAAACGCAAAACGTTTCACACAGTTTGCTTAATTTTAAGCTTTCGGATGCGGCTGTTTGGCCGCGAGCTACAATTCTGTAATGTTGGAGTCGTTCAGAATTAACTCTCAACTGAAGTAAAGCCACGAAAATTAACACATTGTAATTAATCCCCTTCGTTTCGTCAATCAAAAACGTTTTAGGAACGAACGGATGGTTGGATTAATATCAATGAACGTCGATGAAGTTTTTTATTTCTGTTTCAAGAAATTTGTGTAGTCATGAAGATAGACAACTTTTTCTCTACAAGAATGAATAAAATATTTACTTTAGTATGCTGGGGATTAGAGATGAATGTTTTATTAGTTCACTATATTACCATTCTTACTTCATTATTTTACTCTGACTATACTCTTAGTGGCATATAGAGGTAATCGATATATTTGTAACAATAAGTCAGAATAAACGTGACTAAGATCACTAGGGTACTCTACTATTCTCGGTTTGTATCAAGTATATTCATCTACCTGTGATATTTAACGCAGTGACACCCAGATATTTTCCTGTGCCGGGGGCTCCAATGTCTGCACCGTCAATCAACGCACTCACGCATGCGCGCAAGCGGTGCCTTCATACGGGACATTATTTTTAAATCGAGGTTCTACTGTAATTAGTTCCTCATTAAAGGAACATTTTAACGGTGATGAGTCGAACAGGTGTTACAACGCGTGTAAAGGTGTGACGTCAATTAAATAATTAATGCCAAGTTGGCGTATGTGCGTGTGTGTGTGCGAACGGAATCCGACACAGCACGCGTCGAGACCGCGAATTAAAAGATTGATACGAGCCAGGCGACGGGAATTGAAATCGCTTTTAATTGCGCATCGTCGGGAAATGATCGAGCTCGTTCGAGAGGAAATTGACACTTGCAGTGTGGAATAAAGATTACTGATGTGCTTTGTTTTGTTTCATTCGACGTGGAAGTGTTGGATTAAATTAAAACTGTTCTCTTCGACCGTGATCCGTTATTTGAACTGCGTATTTTTAACTTTATCAGGCTGTAAATCATTCATCTTCATATCTCTTCTTTATAAAAACTTTTAATGGACTTTGAAACAAAGAATGATCAAAGTAATTTAAATGATCGTGATAGTCCTTTGTAATGTTCGGTTTGAATCAGCATAAGTTCTTTGTCATGTTCGGTTTGAATCACCATAACAGTTCTTTGTTATGTTCACAAATTTTCAAGTAACTACAGTAGAATTCGAATTAAAGTGACTCCAAAAAGACACGATTAATGAGTTGTCAAGCTAGTACAATGCAAACGAAACAAAGTGTAGTTGGCAAAGTTAGCTACTTCAACACATAATTTCCGAGTCCGATAGAATCTGTGTATCAATATTTCATGTGATGCGAACAACGAAATGGTACTTATGGCCGTCAGTGAACTCCGAGATAACTGTAAAAGCAAGGAAAAATTTTCAAACAGAGAATGAAATGTCAACGAGATTATTACGTATACGAAGCTGCTTATGTACGGATGTCAACCCATGCGTTGGCGCGTGAGGACTCAAAGTGAAAGAAGAATATGTGTATTGGGGAGTAAATTTTTCTAGGGAAACCGTGGGGAACGTTAAAAAGTTGGGTCAGCCTTCCCTAGGGAAATCGGTGGTATACTAGGAGAGTTAGGGAATATGGGAATTTATGTATTTGGGGATCCAAATGTGATTAGGGGACTTTGGGAACCTATTTAAAGGCATAGGCATTTGAGGATCTAGGGATACGGAAATTTGTGGATTTACGGGACTACAAGTCCAGGGACTTTAACACCTTGTGATTATGTGATTTTTAGATTTGGGGTCATAAGGTGTGTGTACGAGTAGGTCAAATTTCAGGATTCCTAGGATTTGATATGTATACTCCTTGGAACAATAGGTTAGGATACCTAGAGTTGCCATGGTCCTTAAAATCTTCACAGTTCCTCTAGATTCTCTATATATCCTTTCAGTCTCCAAGTTCGTTAGGACCTCCACAGTCCCTTGGATCCCCAGGTCCACACATCCCCACATTCAATATATTCCTTGGAAACTATACGTTAGGATACCTAGTTCCCATGGTCCCCAGAGTCTCCACAGTTCCAGACCCCTAGATTCCCTATATATCCACAGTTTCAGTCTCCAGTGCCAAGTTCGCTAGGATCTCCACAGTCCACAGTCCCTTGGATCCCCAGGTCCCACATCCCCACATTCTCTACAGTTCCTGAATTCCCTAGATTCTCACAGTCCTCGGAATCGCCATATTTCCTAGCTTCCCAGAATCCCTACGTTCCCTCGGATCATCACAGTCTCTACTGTAGACGAGCCAGGAGTTGGCGCGTAGGTCGAGCCAGAGTAAAAGAAGCCACTCGCTCCACCTATCCACCGTGAACACTTCCAGCTACATTTCGGCAAATAAGAATAATGATAATAACTGCTGAACGCAATTCGCTATCTCTCTCGAGACGTTTGCCGACTTTGGCCTAATTGGTGTGCGAGCCAATATACCGAAATTGGCGTCCATTTTTCTATTCTGACCAATAGTACCTCTCAACCCCTGAGTCAAGCGCCAACTAGTGGGTTGTCTACGGTACAATCCTTGTCATTCCCACAAGTCTTAACATCCTAGGTCCTGAGAGGTCCTGACTAGTCCTGACAATCCCTAGATTCTTCTCTAGATTCCCTAAATTCTAACAGTTCCCACAGTCGGCATATTTTGTAAGTTTTGTAAAATTCCTAGGTTCCCTGGTTCGCGCGCCAACTCGTGGGTTGTCATCGGTATCGAAGCGTGTTAACGTATCCGTATCCGGTACAAAGAAGATGAAAAGTATGCTCGTAAAATATTGACGGTCCGTGTCTCGCGGAGAGGCGCACTCGGTGGCGTCTCGGCGAAACATGCATCGCGCACAATGCTATGCAAATTTATCGCATGGAAGCGGCATTATCGCGGCGATTAACGGACACGTTCGAGTACCGTGACGATAGTTCGCAGGGGGACAGAAGTTTCTACGATAAATTCGGCGTCACGCATCGAGAAGTGTCGCTTACACGCACCGCCGTATATATTCGCACTCCAGTCACGTAATTCACGGCTCGTTCGTAGCTCGTACGTTTTTAGAATTTTTCTTGTCGTCGATGGAATCTTAATGTCTACGACACGCTCTCAATCTCTTTCCTTCCCCTTACTCGCGACAGAAATATTGTTGGGCTTATTGTTTCAAGTGTACGATTTTAATAAATGGTCATGAGCGCACTCTCATGTAAGTGCCACATTTATTATACTAAATAAATAATATTCACGTAATATTGCACTATATTTATTATATGCAGAATAATTAATGTTTATTATATAGAATAAATGACCGATGATTTAAGATGTCTTCATTTGATGGAAATATGTGTCACGTTAAGAATGCGTTCATTAATTGGATGTTACGTAATTCCACGTTTGGAACGCTTCATATTTAGAGGCGCGAGTGTAATCCACTCTAAATAACCGATGAAGTGTTGTCACGTGCGCTATTGAAGCTCGATAATCCTCCATTTTCATCTCGGCGGCCCCAGAGGCAGGCAATTATCAAACTACTACTGAAAGTAATATGATTTACTGATGAATCAGGACGAATTGAATGCGTTAAATCCGCCATTCAGCAGAGCTTAATTTGATGTCGAAAGGAAAAATTTCAATCGGGGAAATCTTATAGCTTTAACTCTTTGAAAGGAAACGTGCAACTTTTACGACAAAAATGTTGCATTTTCAATTGTACCCAAAAAGAAACTTCTTACACAGCAAGATAAACATCGTTTAATTAAAATACTGCAATTAAAGGAATACAATTTATATATAGTACAATTTAAATACAATTTAACCCAAGTTTTTTTCAAAAGAATTTTCTGAAATGAAGTCATGAAAGACATCGCGGTGTCAAACGATAGAGATATCCCGGAACGTATTATCAATTTGATTGACAGAAAGAAGTCATAGAAGGAAATGGCGTTCTGTCGACCATTGTCGACCATTCGGATAACAAATCGTGGGAATATCCGAAGATTTTCGTTCCCGGGAAAGTATTTCTGAAGAAATAGCTGCAGGGTACGCGAGCTTCGATGCAGATTCACCCGAACTAAAAAGTTTCGAGCGACAGTTTGAAATCTACTTATTTCCGAAGTCTTTTTTCCCGTGTTTGCCCGCGAGACGTGCGAATCTTAGTCGAACGGAAAGAACTTGGCCATTGTATCCGAGAAACTTTGCAATATCTATTATTTCCGATTTCGAACAATATATCATTTTTTTCTTACTACATTGTAGCGTGCAGATAAAATTAATGTAACTGCATAAAATAGTTATTTGGTGATATAAGGTGGGTACATGTAGAAATAGAGAGGTGTACGAATTTGGGGGTATGGATATAGGGGTGTAGTAATTTGAGAGTATAGGGATTTAGGTGGTAGGGACTTAGGTGTATAGGCATTTAGAAATGTAGGAATTTAGTGGTATAGGGATTTATGTGGTACAGAAATTTAGAGATATTAGAACTTTGGGAAATAAGGATCAACCTTTGTAGTGAACTAATGGTACATAGATTTATGTAGAGAATTATCGGTGTATTGATCTAGGGATACATGGATATTCTGACCTAGGAACACGAGAATGTACATCTCCATCACACGAATCTCGATTTTGTAATTTAAGCTGATATTTTAAAACTAATTAATTTTTTGTATCCTCGATACTAATTATGTTTTTTACAGGAGGATGAGTCGAGTTTGATGTAACGCTTAAAATACAATGCTTTTTATGAAATCAGAGGGAATTTTAATTAAGGCAAACGAATAATTAATGTGCGTATGCGAATGTATACCGTGGAAAGACCATGTGGGAGCACGCAATTCCGAATTTGCATAATTTATTCGCGCCCGTTGGAATGCTCGTATATCGATACTTCATCTGTGTCTAGTCGAAAAATATATTGGTTATCGAAGACTTTAATCGAACACGTCGAACAGATTTTACATCGAAAAAGTTCGGTTTTACGTAATATACATTTGTTGTCGGGGAGCTTCATGTAAATACAAATGTTACGGAATTAATTATACATATTTAACTCGTTTAGCTAATTTCACTCATTCGTTTATAGGTAATATTAATCAAAGTTATTTAGAGCTAATTTACTCGCGGTCGACATGTTTGCTTTCGACGTCACATTGCGAATTTAATTCGATCAAATAGTTTAACGAATTGGAACACGCAAATTGTATAAATAATTCTGAATAAATAGAAATGAACGAATATGCAGATATGGATGTATTATAATGCAAAAATTACAAAATGTTAGGAAGAAATAGAAATAAAATTGAGTCGTTTGAAAAATGGCGTCCAAAAGTGGCCCCCATGGGAAGCGTCACGCAACTGCTATTTGAAACTGTTTACAAAAATATAACGCTAACTCGAAGTTGTCTGAACATCGACAATGTTTTGAAATTGTCATAGCAAGAAAATAACATGAGAGTTTGAATACGTTCTTGAGCAACCCGGCGCAGAAATTTAATAGTTACAGCTTTGTGAGAAACATTTTCAGTGGCTGGGGTCTGTCCCAATATGTCAGATTATTCTGATGTTGAGGGTCAAAATTAACGAGGTGATTACTTTGTGTGGAAACGAAGGGTAAAATGTTTGTACATGTATCGAATACCTCTGTGGCTTTCTGTTCATGTTTGACGAGGACTGTCATGCAATTTGTGACACGTGTCAATACAAGACTAACAATGAACCTCCAAATCTAATTTTCTTGAATTTAGATTTCTTGGTTGTGATGTTAGTTTCTTCAAAATGAGGAGTACGATTTTATATAAAATACCGAATCATGTTACAATGAATTTGATGAGATTAGAAGTTTGATACCCAGCGTTTGATCTGACTTGTGCCCTCGAACTACTTATTTTATCATGTACGTCTTCGTGGAACTGTAAAACAAGGTATTCCCAGAAACGATAGCAATTTGTGTAAAATATGTAAAATAACTTTGCTGAAACCGAATCATGTTACAATGAATTTGATGAGACTAGAAATTTGATATCCAAATTGTCATAGCAAGAGAATAAATCCGAAGTAAGTGGCAATATATGAACCGTGTTAAATATTTGGGTTTATTCTGATTCCTTCATTGCTTCATTATTCGTAGATTTCTCGAGAATCGATGTTAATATCTTGTGGCTGCATTCAATCTTTCGTTATTGCCTGCGTCCCTAACGATGTATTTCTGTTGATGTAATGACCACGTAATGAACCATAAATGTGCAACGCCAATTATTGGATCGCTAGGAATGCTCGAGGCGTTAGAAACACGTGTTTCTCATCGACTGTGTCCCCGTTAAATGGAGGCAGACGTCAGGATTCATCAACGTCACACGACATAGCTCAATGTTCACACATTATCGAATGCCTTTATTAAAAATATCCCCATACTCGTTACAATTTCTAGTCGAAAATATGCTGAAATGGACAATGGAGGAAATAGACAAGGTCATTTACAAAATAATAATTAGTACTATGAGTTATCGCTCATCTGTATCTGCTTGTACGTTTTTAAAATTAATAACCAGCTGGAAGTTCCTACTCGACAAAACTTTATGAATACGAAATAGAACCTTTTTTCTTAAATAACAGTTTATACCAGATAAATATAGAGGGAAAGATGATTGATCACATACAGTACATAATTTTCTGACTGACAGGTTCATTACTAGAAATAATTAGTAATTAAAATGTACATGATCGGTTTACAATCAGCATAATCATTACTTGCAACGTATGAAATATTGCAAAACATGTTTTGCTCGCTTTAAGAAAATGTTTCATAATTTTCCGACTGAGCAAGGAAATATTCAGAACTGACTATATTTGAAAATTTTACAAAGACCTCTCATTTTGCATTCTCTACTTCATTGAATGCAATATTAAAATTATTAGTTCATTAGAAATATACGGACATTAAATTCAGCTTGTAAATTCCACGAAAAATACATCGTTCCAATTATTCCGGGAAAGCGAAAATATTAAGTCTCATTCTCCTTTCCCTTTGTCGCAGATATATGCTTTAAACGCGGCGCACGTAAAAGCTATATTTTCAGGTCGTTGTTGACAAATTGGATGAAATGGAAAACATCGAAAGGGGAACCCTTTGTATTTCTACGAGATTATATCTTCTATCGATTCTTTCATTCACTTTCATCAGCATTTCTCTTCGAAATAAATTGTCCAAACTGAAAAACTCTAAAGTTAGGTTCAGGTTTCAAATCAGAAATTTCGCTGTAGCTCACAGCTACATTGCGCAGTGTAGAATATCTCTCCCTTTTATAATTTCAAGCCCTAATTCAGAAATGCCAGAAATTCTGACAGTGTCATCTGTCAGAAATGAAGAAATTGTGAGAGTTTCATTGAAAAAGAACGGAAAATTGGTAGGGTTAAGCGCGGCCGATAAATTGAAGCAAGACATTAGTCTTCGTGCGTGTCCGCGGTCGTTCGGGTGGGTTCGTTCGCGGGCCGAGATATCCAGCAGCGCCGCAGCGCGGGTAGTTTCGTGGCTGCTCACTATGGTGTTAGTCGGCTGATCTACTTGTTCGGTTGAATTCGCGCGAAAAGCGATCGCCCGGACAAGGCGTTGAATCGAAAGGTCTGTTAAACGATCGTTAACGCTCGATGAAAACGCTCGATGTTTTATGATGAGATCGGCCGGCGAAACGTGCTCCTTCGTGTTTCTCCGTGTCCTTCCGTGTAGTGCCTCGGGCGGCTAGTCAGTCAGTCAGTCAGTCAGTCGTGTACGGTGCCGGCTGGTGCGCGCATCGTGCGCTGTTGCGTCTGTTCGTCGCGTGCCGCGCTCCAAAACGTTGTTTTTTTTCTGCCATCGAAAATGAAGACCGCTACGAAGTGGGCCGTGCCGTGATCCGTTTATGTCGCGGACATTTCCAGCGGCCACTTCAGTCGCGACTGGTGTGCTCGTGCCTGGTGTTGTGTGTGTAAATATACGTGCGTATCGCGAACGAAGCTCTGCCCTGCCCCTTTTTTTTTGCCGCCGACGAGAGTGCGTTGACACAACGCACCGCGATTAATTAAACCGTGAGTAGAACAAAATTTGTCTAGCTTTTGGTCGACACGGGGACACGCACGAGATCCGCGCTTTCCTTTTTTCGAAATTACGCGCGCGAATGTGCACTTGTACCGTCGAACGCTTTTCGCACCGCGTTTCAAAGAATCAAATTTTTTAATGACAGCCTTGTTAAATCTCTGTATTAAAATTTTTCTTTCTGGTTGTCATGCAAAGAATTATGTAGAATTACGTACAATTGTACACGGTATTATATTTGATAATATATATAATTCTGTAATTTTATGTGATATTGTATACCATTCTGACCCTTATAGGATCCTTAATCTGTACTATTTTACAAGGAAAGATTATGATGTTTCTTGTTACTAATCTAACCTAACCTGAATCATCGTGATCTAAGCTAAAATAGTCTAACCTGATCTAACCTAGCATTAACAGTAACCTAACAACCTTAACTTGATCCTAATCTACCTGAAGAGCCTTAATTCAACTCTAATCAAACTAAATATAACTTTTTCTCACCTTTAGTTTAAACTTATGAAGGTTAATTCAATCGTAAGTTAACTTAATGCAACCTAACCTTAACTTAACGTTACAAAACCTAACCTAATTTTGAGCTAACCTAAGTCTAAGCCAAATCTAATTCTAACTTAATGTAATGGTAGAGTTAGATTTGAACTACTCACATTGAATTAGGTTAGCTTCAGTCTGCTACTTGGGTTAGATTGAGTCTACTCACAGGTTAGGTTAGATCAGGTCTACTTACATGAGGTTAGACAACATTAGACCTATTCACATGAGGTTAGAGTGAATTAGGTCTACTCACATGAGGTTAGAGTGAATTAGGTCTATTCACATAAGGTTAGACTAAGGCAGACATATTCACATGAGGTTAGACAGATTATGCCTATTCACATGATGCTAGACTAAATTAGGCCTTTTCACATGAGGTTAGACCACATTATGTCTATTCACATAAGGTTAGACTAAATTAGGCCTATTCACATGAAGCTAGATCAGATTATGCCTATTGTCATAATGCTAGGCTGAATTAGGCCTATTCACATATGGTTAGAGTAACTTAAATCCACTCATGGTGAGATGCAACTAAACCTACATACACGAGGTTAGACTTGATTAGAGCTATCAATATAAGGTTAGATTAGGTTAGTCCAAGAACCATCGATATTTCCACTGAAGTACTAGCACAATTCAAAGGCTGTTCATAATAGTCATAATTATAAAATTGTGTGAGATCTTTTCGTGATTATCTATATCCGGATTTTAAGGTAATCATAAATTACCGTGACGGTACAAATCTATTACTGTAGAAGAACATAATCGAACAAGGGTGTTAAGGGTTGGAATGGATCCAGACAATGCGAGCATCGCTTATATATCACTTTAGAGCATGACACAAGTCATTATGCACGCCATTACGATTTCCGGAGCGTTTCGATTCGTCACCGGTGACAGCCGTACAACAAGTGTCAAATATCGAACCGACATTATCAATAACAGAATGAGCTACAACGATCCGATAAAGATACACGTATTGTTCCAGCCGGGAGAAAAATGCGTATTTACTTATGCAAATGTAATTCGTGTCTCCGACGAAATTCGTGTCGTTTGAATACTTGATTGGACAGCGGATGATCAGCTGCGAGTCCCGTGTCTCGTGCGTGTCTCTCGTAAGAAAGATTTTGTTGGAATTCGGGAACAACGTAACGGTATCAGTGCCCTGTGAGAATCGTCGACGAAATCGCGCGAAAAGGAAGTGAAAATTTCACATCGCGAGCGTTTTTATCTGCGCTCGGTACCCGGAAGTCACTTAAATAATGCAGGCGTGCGTAGAGCCGTGACAAAGTAAACACCACTTTCTTCCTTTTCGATTTACATGAAAATTATATCTACCATTTATTATTCCAAACTGAAATAAATATTTGGCTACGCAGATCGATTTTTCAGCAACCGTTTGAATGTAAAATACATTTCTAAATTTATCATTTATCAATTTTATTACTGACCCTTGAAATTTATTTGGAAGGTTTTGTATATTCGCCGCAGCGAAAACGACCATGTTTAGGGACAAACAATTTTCAGCTAAAGGGATTTACTGTACAGGATTGAAATGTAGTTTGAATATTTTTGGGTGCCCTCATAGGACATGTATGGAATATGCAAAAATGATATAAGGATTTAAATAATGCCATATTACAAAACACACGTTTTGTAATCTTTCCCTGCATGGTTACTCGATCGAAACACAAATCGATTATATAACCTGAACTCCGGCGAATTAGGAAAAAATGTGAATTCGTGACTCCCTGGTCGATTTATTACACAACCGCGAGAAAGGTATGTTTCTGGTATTTCATCGAAACTCTTCGAGTTCTGTAAACTTCGACATCTCGGATTAGAATACGAATAGTTATTTATGAATTCAAGGCAACTCATTGAATATTGAGAAATTTAAGCATGCTAATTTTAGTCGTTAAAAATCCTCGGCGAAATATGGTGGAACACCATGTTCCGGATAGAACGAACTACCAGAAACCACCTTTGACACGAAACTCCCCTGACGATACACTCAGGGAGAGTCCCGTTTCACCGAAAAGCGAGAAATCAATCTTTCCCACATTCCCGTGGGATGTTCGAAACGATTTCGTTAGCCTTTCGTCGGTTTCGAAGCTCCGTTGCAATTTCCTGTCGCGATATAAGATCGTCGATACCCCTGTATTCAACCTCTGTGGCAAGCACTCAACCGATCAAACATGGAAACGAATTTTCAAAATGGTGACCAAAAAAGGAACATAACAAAGGTGTAATAATTATTGTATAATTATGCACGCAGCGTAAAGGTACCCTTCCCTCAAAGTCAAAAAGGGGAAGCTCGGACCAATAGCATCGTCCTGTTGAATCCTGTATCTAAAAAATCCCTGTGAGTTCTCGTGTCAAAGAGGCCGCAAAACTTTTGAAACGATGGCCGACACCGAGGGACAGGGTCGTAAAAATATCTACTTTGCCGTTGCAGAAAGTTTGTTGTGCATTCGCTTCGAAGTTGCAATTAAAGTCCATAGTTCAGGGACAGCTTATGATCGATTGAAAATAAAATACGCGACAAGATATTGCCCGATCGGAAATTAGGTTTGAAAGTGTCTGAATGTACTATGTCTCTTTCTGAATTAAATATGCCTCACCCGAGGGCAATGTTTCTCTTGGGTATTATAACGCCTGTCGATGTGGAGGCCTAGTGTGGGAAGTAGAACTATCGTTCACATGTGGATTTCTTCAAATTTTTGAAACTTGTACGCGATTACTAATATAGTCTATTTCTGGTGAAAATTTGGACGTCCTCGAATCCGTAGGCACTTGGGACCTCGAGTTTTTTGGGGATCTAGTGCTTTCTAGGGTACTCCTTAGGTCTTAGGCTCTTCTTATGGTCTCCCTATGTGGACCTTAAGTGATCCATCAAGTTTTCAAGAGGTATTCTATGTTTCTTTGCAGAATACTCTCTAGGGCATAGGAGCCTACCTCGAGTGGCTCTTAGGCTCTTTCCCAAAACTCTTTCAAGATTATACAAGAGGTCTAAAGCTCCAAAGATTCCCAGACTCTAATTTACTTCAAATTTCATACACTCTCCCTAGATACTCTGAATATTTCTAAAAGCAAATCTTCTTAGTAATAAGAAAAATGTGATATTTTAATTAAAGGATAAGATAGGTGCTGATCTCGATCGATATGCTTGATATGCCACATATTTAGATCATACTTATACCTAATCATCATTTGGTTTAAGAAGTAGCTTCCGAGCCATTAGCTGACCGAACCGTTTTATGTCTTCTTCGAGACAGTTTCATTTGTCCGCGACAAAAAATGGTGTCCTTTAGCAGAATTGAAGCCCAAAAGCTGGCGTATCGTGTATCCGTTTGATCGATATCTAACTGGAGAGGATGACATGTGGTTTACCGACACAATGCCAGGGCATATCACGGTTGAACACGGTTCAGGACACCAACAACCGTCTGTGGATTCAATGGCGACGGACTGCATTGTTCCAAAGCGTTTGCCGTGTAATTAAGAACAGATACTTTGCTATTGAATCTTTGGCTCCTCAGACGGGACATTTGAACATTCTTCCAGAATTAATAACAAAATACAACAAAGTGTGAAGAAAATGTAAACGTTCTTGAAAATAAGATGGACAAATGGTGCGCGAATAAATTGATAAATTGTATTTGTATTATCGAGGGCTTTGCAAAATTCTTCACATTTTCTGCAAACGAAAACATGGAAGATTGGCCCCGGTTCAATGATGCCGATGGAAGCTCTTGCGAATTTTCAGATAATTTCTGAAGCCTCGAAAATTACAAGACTATCGATAAATTAAATAGCGCAGTGTAAAACGTGATCGACCGTAACAAGATTTCGCAAGAAAAGAAATGAAAAGGTTAAAATTGTCGAATGAATCTTCGTTTTCCGCGGTTTATTTCCTTGAAACGCGACTACGAGGATTTACAAGGTGCACGTGCACTTAACTCGAGCCATCATACTTCACTATCATAACTCGATGTCAAGAGCAGAGTTTTCTTGAAAGAAAAATACGGAGAAAAGAATTTCTCTTTGTTCAAAGTCTTTCTGTCGAAGTGCCACCGCAAAAAACGTTATTCCGTATCTTTGAAAAAATTCATTTATTTTGAGTCGACCTGTAGAGAGCAAAAAATAATAAGATTCTCATAAAATTATTCAAGATAAATTCAATTATGTACATTAAACTCTATGTTAATCACGGGACTGCAAATCGGAACTGTTCAGTGACCGTAACGACTGATTAGCATACAATTACGCCTTAATCGATCACGCGTGCAATAATACTGCATTCAACCTTCGAAATATTTTTAATTGTTGAAACGTAGATATAATTGATTTATCGGAATCAAGTGACATCCAGCCAAGTAAACAGGTGAGAAACCCGAATAAGTTATGCGAATAAAATCTCTAAATTTACGTTTGGCACGCAAATTGCTTTCCAATAATCGTATGCACGATACTCGTCTGAAGAGTCGTACGATTTCCTCTTGCATCATCGATAACACTTATTCGATCACTAATATCAGCACACATGTTTTTTATGTACACGTGATTGCTTTCGACACGAATTGCAAATTTCGATCGTAAACGTATGAAACTGCTATCAATTTTTATGGGGTTATGGCTGACTCTCGTTATATTGCCGATTGTACTCATGCCATTTAAAAACGAGTGGAATGATTGCACTGATAATAAAAATGTGGAACAGAGTAAATTTTCATTCTAAATATATTTTAAATTATTTAAATTTGCGAAGTTAAAATTTTCGACAGTCCAAACTTTCAACGCTCGACATATTTATTAACCATTTCCGTTTTCTCGAAATTACTCCGTGAATTTCGATTTCGAGGAATAAATGAAACAGATCTCGACGTGATAGGATATTTATGTAGTAATAATATATTCCCAACAAATTTTTTCTCCGATTGTAAAATTTTTATCGAAATTCTTGGAAAAACGCTCTTCATAAATTGTAATACTGTTTTGGCAAGTCAAGTTGGAGAATTTTCCAGTCTGAGAACGACAACGTTAAGAGCGTCTGGTTATTGTCTGAATCTACTTAAAGTGGAAAACGGTGTCTGGTTCCTTAAGCCCGTTTCTATTAACCGCGTCTGATCACCGAACTCTCCTACTTAAACTGACTCCGATAAATTCCGAGAACAGTTCTTCATTGTCACTTAATGAATTAGTGTCCAGATATGTTTAATTGACTTCCGAACATTCATTAGTTCCTAATTAAACTTTCCAGTGAAATTTATCGTCATTAACCCAGTCATTATTATTCATTTTGAAGCGACCAAAATTTCGATCGTTGCGAATTGCGGAAGATATTCATCTTTATTTCAATTTCTTTAATAAATTTATAATTACTCTTTTGACAAATTTTAAATGGGAATGTCTGCAAAATTTTATTGATGCATATTTTCATTTTTATTTCTTTGTCTTGCAATTTATTTCATTTCTTTTCGAATGTATTTCATTCCTTTTTATATATCTTTTGCAGCATATTTTTATCCTTCTCAATATTGTTCACATTTCTAAATTATAGCAAACTAAAATTTATATTTATAGTTTATCGTATACAAAGTTTTGTTTTCAAGTATTTCCAGTACCCTTTCACTACTTCTGACTTGTTTGTCAAATATTGTAAAATAAAAATACTTCGTGAAAAACGGAAATAAATATTTAACTCGCGATGTATCACGGTACAGTAAAAATATAGAATTCGATTAAACTCGTCTGTGATTGTAATGTTTATTAGAGAAAAACAAAGATATTCTCAGGGAAAAATCCGATAATTAACAAACAATCGCAACGCGATGGACTGCAAGAATCGTGGAATTGGTCTGCGTGTACAGGGGAATTCCGATCATTTCACGGCGACAGAATCGAAATTCTCAGCATTTCTGATTATCGAGGAATCTAGTTTAGAACGTGGAAACGTGCCGGTACCGAAGGGAACGTCACCCGCAGAGCCTGGGAGCATCGATTGCATAGGTTTTTTCCGCGATCCGTGCAACCAGACGGAATGAGTTTCTCCATTCTTCAGCTTCCGTCGATAACACGACCCTCGTGAATCCTCGAATCGACCTATCGTCGTAACTGTTTTCCAAACCTCCGAAATCCTTGACCACGACACAATCCTTGTTTCCCCGAACGAGCAAAAACCTTTACATCGTTTTTGTGCCTGAGAAAATACTCCATTTATCTGAGAATTTTCGACGAAACGTTTGCACAGCAATTTTTAGCAAAGCTTTATCTTCAAATTCATATAACTTTCATTTCGTCATACTTTCGTATCGTGTATCACATTTTTTATACTTTGCAATTGATCATCTGAGGTGGACCTCCTCGTATTTCCCTGCGCTAGGGGCTTAGAAGCGGGACAATGAAATACAAACGGTTTACATCACAACGAGTAAGAAGGGTCCTCAATGAAGGACTCATCTAGGAGGAAAATATCGGGGATTTACTGTATTTAGGCAGTTCTTCTTCGTGACTTTGAAAACGAACAATTTTCAACAAAGTTTCCAAGTCGACCTCAAGTTTTTAATTCTCGATAGCGAAGATTTCAAGGCGCAACAAAAGCATGTTGCGTATCCATCAGCATAATGGTTGGAGCAGTTCCAAAAACGAGATATTGGATTTCGTTATTCCACGACAGTTCCTGCAATCGGACCATGGATCCAAATCTTTTAATCCGCCATCGATTCCAATCACTTAAGGTCGAACCTAAGGTTCAATATGTATAACCTTAACCCTTGCACTATTTATTTGTCAGGTCAACTAATCACTACAATATTAAAACAGACATACATATTTTACTATACCACTACTGTTCTATTTTACTATCCTAATTCACTATACTGTATCATCTACCTATTTCTTTAAGCCCTTAACCTACAATTTTTAAGACAGCTGCGTCATTTACAGTTGGCTAATTGCTACAACGTCGAGGCAACTAAAGAAAATTAAAATGTTAAGTACATTTTGCTTTCAGAGATCCTTGATTATACAGATTATTAGAATTGAACCAAAAACTGGGATGCAGTGAAAATACGAGTCTGGTTTATCACGTTCCAACTTTGTGTGCGTCACGAGTGTGTCACGATATTGTAGTGCAAGCTTAAACTAATATTTATCTATTCTCCGACACTATACTACAATTTCACTGTACTACTCTTCTATTCCTCATACTTGACAAAAAATTTCATCTCTTCTGGTTTATCAAAACTTGAGCAACCGTGTTGACATAAAAATTTGACCAGAAGTTAATCTCTTGTATTATGATTTGTCAGGTGTCTCAGAACTAATCACAATATTAAAACAGAGAAAGAAAGTTGAAATGTTATGTCAATTTGGCATTAATCGACTATGGAAGTTATTGGACTTGAACTGCAAACGCGTATTAAAAATTCGAGTAAAATTGATCACGACGTACGAGTGCGTCACGAGTGCGTCACGAGTCAGACTCGTCAAAATGCAAGGGGTTAAATTGTCATCAGAGAGATGGAGTTACTAGGTGACTGGTATGAGTTCCATTTTAATTCCTTCTTCGTGTCTACAAAATAAAATCTTACCAGCAATATTAACTTGAACATGAAGTGCTAGTTGAGGTTATCCAACCTTATTTTCCTCAAAATAGTGCAAGGGGTTAAAGCCATTTTGCATCTTGAAACGATCTAGGGAAAGTTTGAGGTTCAGAATTTTAATCCATTTTAAAGTTGAAATATATCAATCGACTATGCAAATTATTGGACTTGAACTCCAAATAGAAGTAAACGAAGAATTGAAAAATTGAGTAAAATTGATCGTAGAGGTACTAGTGCGTCTCGGGTGCGTCATGAGACTCGTCAAAATAGTGCAATGAGCAAAATTAATGTATCGAAACGTTTTTTGAAATTGTCAGTCGAATAACAAATAAAATTTGATATTCAAGGATATTGCGTGTTTCGAATAATTTAAAACCCCCTAAATAGAAATATGAAAATGTTTGGCACGTGTTATCATATTCCTTGCAATCTGAAATGCAGTATCTGCCAAGCGAACGATATTCAAGACGCAACAGCTGTTTCTAGATATTTCATTAAAGATATCAAAACGTCCCTCCTTCTCTTTGCAAATGAATCTCTCAAGAGTGCATCTAAATTGCAACCATTCAGAGTACTATCGTTTTCATTTTCAGTCCAACATTTCCGTTTGTTATTTTACCTAATTAATGCGGAACAATTATAATGGGAGTGTACTACACGCTTAGGTTAGTTTTAGCTTATGTTTAGTTCGCGTTTCATGGGTGGCGCTAGTGACGTATTACTGATTTTATTAATAAATCACTATGAGGTTAGCATTAAGGGTCAGAATAACAATTACTCTGAATATCAATTTTGAGATCTCAAAAGAACATAAGACAAACCAGGACCGAAACGTATCAATTTTCCACCAGGGGTCCTAAAAATCCCCAAAAATCATACTCGGAGTATTTGGACCCAAACCTGACCCTTAATAATTATTAAGCTAAATGTACATATATTTACGTAAATATTTATATACGTAGATTTACGTATATTATTTGCCGATGTCATCTGTATTAATTGCAATTTTAAAACAGTGTACCGTAACTATTACGTCCGAAAATAAATTTCGTAGCCTGTTGCTTTGGATCCTGGGAAATTCGATAATTTTTCTCATTTGTATTCCTGTAACGAGAAAAGTTTGTCGGAATTCGCAAGCAAAAATAGCCAAAAAGAGACACATGAACGTCGCGATCCACGAGAAGAATTTTAATAGCTTATTTTGTCGAGGTCTCGTGTTACACACCGTCAAAATTCAACTCATTTTGGAACGTGATTTACGTTGACGAATTTCAGAGACTTTCTACGAATTTTTTTTCACCAACTCAATAACGTCTTTTGTTCACATTTCATATCGTTTTATATTTAACGGACTGACATTGAAACTTTTGCAGGTCGTAAAACTCACAGCTCACGAAAACACGATTGAAAAATGTTACTTTGTTACGAGTGTACCGAAATAAAATATAAAAATATTATCGTATCGAGATTTAAAATTTGATACAAAAATTAAGAAATTTTGAAATTGAGCTATTTCTGTCATTTATAATTTTTGTCGTTGTTAATTTTTGGAAATTTTAATTTTTATTATGTTGTATAAATTAAAATTTGTTGTTGTAGATGAAGTTATTAAACAGCTGAAAAATTCGTTAACAGTTTGAAAACTTAAATTGTGGCGACCAGCAATAAATTTCCATAAAACCATCTAATCATCGAGGTGTTTATGCTAGCGATCGGCGAAAAGCCTGCGCGATTAACGTTGCACAATGGTGCAGCTGCCCTTATTGCATTATTATTAATAAGCTTTCGAGCTAAAGGGTACAAAGACGATCGATAATCGATTATCGATTATCACTCTCTAACCTGCACACAATTAAATCGATATTTGGACAGCCTATACTGTAGAATACATTTTACACGCAACCTTATTTTTATCTGAAAACAACTTGTTATTAAATAATTTTCTTAAATAATTAGACATTTTTGAACTTACTGTATCAGAAGTTCAAAAACTTTATTTTTAACAAAAGTTAACTTTTTTAATTAACAAGACCCTGAAAACTTGGATACTGCAAAATGTGAACAATTTAAAAAAATGTGAACATTTTTTAAAAAATTAAATTAAAAAAGTTTTCAAATTTTTATAACCAATCAAGTATAATGAACGTGTAGTGCACAAGGACTTTCATTTACAGAGCAGATTACCATTTCCTGTTTTTATTTGCCATCAAGATAATGACACTTTATTGCAAATCGTGAAAAATCCAGCGGCAATTAAAAGAAAAAAAGTAACGAATCAATGTAGAACAAGATTTTTCATTTGTCCCGTAATGAATGAAACGCGAGAACAAACGAAAAAAATGATGCGTGTTCGAATACATATGATCAGTGGATTGCGTTCCATTTTTTATCCCCGTTCAAATTATCGGGTGTGATCGCTTATTGCACGATACTTATCCGTTCAATTTGAATTGACGTTTTACGAGCGATAAAAAACGTTACGATCAATGTGAGAAATTATGATGCTTTCGTGGAAACAACCTTGAACATCGAACCGTGATTCCACGATGTTTCTCATGTACATCATTAACAAACGTTAATGTTCTTTGAATACATGCCGGTTTTGAATATTTAAATCAAGCAGGGAAAGAAGTGGCGTTCTTGATGTTGCATAATATGAAGCGAACGTGTTACCGATGTTAATTGATAAATTTGTACAGTTAGAGGAGACACGAAGACTAATTTTGATAATTAAATTTAGGGAAGGAGCAACTGTTAAGAAGTTATTAAAATTAGTAGAAGATAATGGAGAAATAAAATTGATGTTAATGGAACATTGAAGTTACTTAACAAATGTTTAATCTTACCGAGTTGTCAAACCATGGTCGTTTTTGCTACTGCGTATATTTTAATTTAAATCTCGATAAAGTATCGAGAACGGTAAACACGATTTACGGAAGAACGAACGTTATTTGCGACGAATAAAAAACACGCTTCGCTTCGTACAAATTGTTCTTTCCGAGCAATTTAACCGAAAAATTCACACGGCACTGTTACAATCTGGGTAGAAAGGATCCGCATAAATTCTGTGGGATTGAGGGGGTCTCCGTACTTCAAATGGAGCCCTATTTAACCTTTTGTAAGGTAGCACCACTGCGCAGTAAAGCCGAACTATTCTCAAAGAAACTTTCGAAGGAGTTCGAAAGAAATTGACGGGCACAATTTAAGAATGAAGTTTAAATGTTCAAGCTTCGATTTCCATGTATACGAAACATTGTGCTGAAAGAGTTTTGCATCGAACTTATGCAATTTTATTTCAAATAAATTCATTTTAGAAAAAGTCAAGATTCAATTTAAAGTAGTCGTGTGTTATTTAGCGTCTTTTATTTATAATGCATATAGTTAGACTGTGAACTGTTCGTAATTTATCTAGTTAGGCTAGAACTAAAAATTGTGAGTCATCCGAGGAGTAAGCACGTTAGCTCGATACCAGTATAAACATTGAAATCATGTTAATATGTCTTATGCTATTATAGGTGGTAAATTCTTGCTTGTACTACTGTTTTAATACGTTTGTTTCCAAGGAAATATCTCGAAACGTATGCAAGATTACATACATGTGTGAAAACTTGATATTTGAACTGTAGAATACGACTTTTCAGTATATACATTCATCTGCGCATGCGTAACCTCGGTACAGACTGCGCGTGCGCACCGACCTGCGCAGTGCGAGCCTCAATACCACTCGCGAGTACGCATGTTCCTCAGAATGGGCCCGGATCAGTTTTAAATCTGATTAATTTGTACTTTATAACTGAATACATAATCAAATCTTGTTGTCAAACGAAGTATTGACTATTTTAAATATTCCACATCGGTCATAATTAGATATATTCCCAATACAACACTGTAATAATAATTCTGAACATTTTATTCGAATTTTGAAGCTTCCTCTTGCCCGTGTTTCTGAGACTTGTTAACACCACTAAACTTGTAAAATACTGAGATCAATGCAAAGAAAAGATATTAAACGATATATAGTAAGGAAAATACAGTGGGTATCAGTTAAAAAGAGAAAGTGCTATCGACAACTGCTACTTTACAAAAGGGTGATATAAATTCCTAACCGTCCGCATTCCAACGCCGACGTTTCTCCTGCGTAGTCTCACCGGATGTTACTCGAATCGACGATCTTCCTTATCGGGCACGAATGAAGAATGTCCGTTTCATAGTTAAAGAGACGAACGGGAAGTTGGTATCAGTGGCTCGATATTCTCGCTGATCGAGAGCGAGAAACGGTGAGTGATGCACGATCGAAGAGCAATTCGAGTCGAGGAGGGAGGGTTAGATGTGTCGTTTTGCTGACCTAACGAACGACACCCTGGAAGATGAGCAGCCTTCAGGTACCGGAGCTTCGGCTTCCGGCCGGGGACGGAGGCGGAAGTGGCGGGAAGGGCACAGCCCCTTTACTGCTCGTTCCTCAAAGTAGCGTGCCAAGGAGGAGGCATTCCTGGATCTGCGGGTGAGTGTTTCTTCTTATTTCCCGCCTTTTCAATATTCATTTTATCGGATACCAATCCCTTTACGTATAAAGACGCACAAGTCCATGAACTGTGAGTGTTTAGCGGGGTATCTTACCCGCACAGAAGGAAAATCGATAATTTTATTATCAACGGCAAGGCAGGTGGAAAATTATGTTGAGCTATTGTAGAAAAATTTACTTTGTCGCTAATTGTACGAGCAACCTTTAATGTAAAATATTCCTTTGGTAATATTTACTCATGTACCGAGCTCTTTTTCAGTAAAAATCTGTTACCAATTGTGTTAAAAATATCCTGTTATTCGAATTAATAAATATTTCGACAAATTCGAACGCTTTTCAAATATTTGCTTGTCGAATTTCTGTGGAACAGCGAGGATTGAAAGTCTCGCGTCATATCACGTTCGATCAAAAACAATTAATAGACTCCGTGAACAAATGTTTTTGAATCCCGTTGATGATCACCTACGTTTTATCACCTATCAAATTGTTAGCCATTAAGTCCATGGATTTTGATGGGACGCGACAGATTCGCCGACAATTTCATTAACATCGATGAATCGAGCCGGCGACTAATCGAAATTAATTGCCTCGCTCGTTCGCTTGCTAATGAGGATTTAACGGGGCTGATTTGAAAAACAATTACCATGCTGGTTTCCTTTTGCTATCGAACCGGGTAACTGAACAACGATCACCGCTAATTATCGATATTACATCGGTAAAAATTAATTGTGATCACGTAAGATTTATCCTTTAACGAATATTATAAAATAATTATCATTACATAAGATATTCTTGTTTTTATCGCACGTTAAATGAACTCGTTTCTTTCTCGGTTAGCGAGAGGTGGTTGCACAAAGGAACCCTTGCAGGGTTATTCGAGTAACGGCTACTTTTTATTATTTTTATTTTGTAAAACTGCACGTGCGTTCTTCAGCAACAATGGCTTCTTTGTTTTATGCGTTCGATCGGATCGCTGATCGCCAAAGGGTTAATTGTAAAATATTTACTTAAAATTTTTTCGCTTTTTTGCAAGTATGAACATCCTTATTATACTTGTTAGTTTAAGATAGAAATAGCAGTGCATTTTAGTTACATTATTATGTAACACATGGCAATATAGTGGATAGCCTTACAATTGATAGTACACCGCGTGGTAACGTGTAATGTTAAGTAGAATACATGGTATTTCAACGAGTAGTGATTCGACTCGTAGTGATACCACGTATCGTATTTCAACGCGTGGTAATTCGACTCGTGGTAGTATCACGTATCGTATTTCAACGCGTGGTAATTGGACTCGTGGTGGTACCACGTATCGTATTTCAACGCGTGGTAATTCGACTCGTGTTAGTACCACGTATCATATTTCAACGCGTGGTAATTCGACTCTTGGTGGTACCACGTATCGTATTCCAACTCATGATAATACAACGCGTGGTATTTTGACTCGTGGTAGTTCAATACATGGTATTCCAACGCGTGCTATTTCGATTGCGTGATAGTTCAACGCGTGGTGATGCATCCCGTGGTATTTCTACGCATAGTGATAGAACGTGGTATATTTCGACGCTTGGTAATACAACTAATGCTACTTCAACACATACTACATCAACGTATGGTACATCAATGCGTAATAATGCAACGCGTGGTAATTGTACATGTGGAAATGCAATCCTTGACAATATAATACATTACCAAGCAACCATATTTTTTCCATGTAAACTATCATATCTATTGCACTATAAATATCTGTATAATTGTTAGGATAATCCCCCTTATCATTCTTTTGATAAATATCCTTTTTATTCTTATGATAATCATCCTTATCGTTCTTGTACTAATCATGTCAGTCTTCCAATAATTTTCTTTTTCATTCTTATGATAATCATCCTTATCATTCTTGTAATGATCATCCTTCTCATTCTTATGATAATGAACCTTATTGTTCCTACACTGATCCTGATAATTCTTATAATAATCATCCTTAACATATGATAATCTGCCTCATCATGATAATTTTCATAATCAATCACACGATAACGATGACTACCCTCTTACAAACGAGAACCATCTCTCGTTCTCGTTAAGAACCATCAACGTGTCTAAAATTTGCAAATGCCTGTAGAAATAGGTAGCTAGTAATATGAGGAAGACACTTAAAAAGTCCCCCAGTATCGTTTCATTCTTATTCGCGGTTAGGATGTTCAAGTTTCTTGGACATGATTGAGAATGTTGAACAGCGCTGAGAATAGAAGTCGAGAGAGTTTTAGACTGTTGAACGACGGAAAGTAGGAGGACACACTTGTCCTCAATCCTTCTTCTTAAATGAAGATGGAGGACTCGTTTCCAGCCTGTTTATCCGGCTGGTATCACGCGTCAAACCACATGGAGCTGGTTTTCTGCGTGTAGCCCGAGTGAAACCTCATTTGTTATCTTGTCTTCCAACTCGGTATGAGGAAGAAATAGAAATTGTTGAAAGCAATGTCTCTATTAACCGATTAAATTATTAATAAAATACCATCGATATTCAGAGCGACACGCAGTCGAAGTTTCAAATATTTTTTTTCCGAGGATGAAAATTTGTTCGGGGTAGAATTTCTCATAAAACGAGCAAGAGCCCGGAAATCGAGCGTCTTCGTGTCGGCGATGATGAAATCCGGGAATATCGATTTCAGGTGGCCTAGGCTTTCGCGTTTTCAGCTCTACTTTTCCTCTTCTATTTATCCTACACCTAGAAATCGGAACAGCTTTCAAGGCCATTCGGATTCGAGTTCTTCAGCCTTTTCAAAAGACCTGAAGAATGCGGTCTTTTGAAAGCGAGGCGAATTCAAAGGGAAACCCGATTTTTATCTTCGATTATGATTAAAAGAACTTCGTTAATCATTCTCGTTTTTAATATTCCTTCCGAAAATACCTATTAACATACAATTATTAAAGTTTTATGCGTTTCAAAAATTACCATTATTTGCAAGTATAACTTGGGAATGTTGCGAACTCGTTAAAATCGTAATTATCTCAATTTGTTTATTTTATTTTAATAACAATCTGTGCTTTATATCGGAGCATAAAAGCAGATATTTAAATGGCAAACAGCATTTATTAATATGCAAAATTAATTTTATGAAGTGGAAGAATTCGAGGATCAATGTAACGTGATAATTAAATTAATGTTAATGTAAATGTTTGTTTTTTGTTACAGGTAAGTTCATTTGATATTCCGCGATAAGCAACGAGATGTCACGTGAGTAAAATACGACATTCTACGTTTATAATATATCTAGATTGCTAAGCTGGCTGACAGCTAAACGAATTTACAAAGGGTGAAAAGCCCTTCACATTCTAGGTTAATCCTTACCCACTGAGAATACCTGAAACGAGTTTCTCTTACGTTCACACGTCGACGACTTAGAAAAATTCAATTTCGTTTTATGCACCAACAGCTTGCTCGTTCTTTATCAGTTTCACGATATCCAATTACTTCGTTTTAATCATTTTTCGCTTAGCAGCTGCTGGGATGCGATATATTTTCACCTCTGATTTCAGTCGCTGGAAATAATTTAACGATAGGAAATAGATGAATTTAATGCAATAATTAATTAAATTTGCGGAGGTGTTTAACTGGTATTTCTTTTTAGCATTTTTGATTTTGGGATAAATTTTGGAAGTTTTGCAATTTTTAAGGTGGGAACTTTGTAGGGTGTTCTATTAACAAATTCAGTAATTTGCAAACTATTATTTGTCATAATCCACATATTTCCAAATTTTCATATTCTAAAAATTTAATGTTTTCATAGCCTCGTAATTACCAAATTCCCATACTTACAAATTTTTCTAGTTCCAAATTTCCAAATTTAACAATTCCACGATTCCATAATTTTACAATTCCACAATTCCATAATTTCACAGTTTCACAATTCCACAATTCCACAATACTACAATTCCACAATTCCCAAATTCCACAATTACCAAATTTCACAAGTACCAAATTTCACAATTTCCAAATTCCACAATTCCACACTTCTACTATTCCATAATTCCTAAATTCCCAAATCCCCATATCTCTAAATCCCTAAATTCCCCAAATTTTCAGATCCCTACCTTTCCCAACATGTCCCTAAATTTTCGCGTCCCGAATTATTTCTGTGCCCACGAATGACATTGATACCCGAGAAATGAACCACCCGATATATGGCGTAGCGTTCCGGAGGTCAAGAACACCCGCCGTGGTTTTATTAACTTCTTATTTATAGTCGTCGGGTGGCTCGTTGCTTTCGAGCCTCGTCTTTCACTGGTAAAGTGATAAGATAAAGAAGTCCTGGCACGAGATTCGCGTTCCATCGAATTTTATTCACGTCGTCGATCGAAATAACAAATGGCCTCATGGTAATGTGAACTTGCTGCTCGGCGACCGGGAAAATCGAGCGATTTTTCCGAATTTAAAATAGAATACCGACACCAGTTACGTGTCGGTCGTCCTACCAAATTTTGGAACACAAAAAATTTCAGTGTTTTTAACAGGCACGGTATTACATTAATAAAAATGTAAATTGCCGCCGGTGTTTCTGTATCCAGCTTTCCCGGCGAACATTAGGATTTTCCGAAAGCTTAATATAGCTGAAGCTCAATGGCTAATCCAAGCTTACTACCAAATAGAATACTGAGCTGAGCTTCCTAAAGTGCTTAATGCTCTGGACCACTAACTAAAGTTCAATTTTCATTTTCGTTCCTTAGCATTAAACATGCCATAGTCCAAATTGATCATGTATCAGTTATCATAAAAAATTAATAAATACCATCAAATTTAATTCTAGGTATGTTTGATACACCATAGAAGCTAATTTATGCTTCTATCTTAACACTATTTTGAAGCTAAATGATCAAGTTTAATAGTAACAATCTTCTATGAACAGAACGTGGTACTCCATGTAAATAGAAGTCAACATAACGTATGAAAATGACTCATGTAAATAGAAGTCCGCGTTACATATGAAAATGACTCTCCATGTAAATAGAAGTCCACAAAGCATATGAAAATACTCCATATAAATAGAAGTCCACATAAGCGTCCACATAACGTCACATACGTACCCTAATCTAGGTTCTGTACATTTAGTGTCTTACCAGAAGTCCAATAGCCAATAGCTCCACCAAACGTGGAGTCTAATACCGCGTTACATGTTGAGTACCCTAACATCTTAACATAGCTCCACTGTTTTAGCTGATATGTCCCATAGACTGTCTAATACCTCTGGGTCTAATACCTTAACACAGGATATGCACTGTATAATGAGGAGATTAATATTCCGACATAAGTTCGGTACAAGATCCAATATCCCGTAAACAGTAGCTTCATAAGTTCGGTATCACAACATAGGTTCAATACTCTATCATAGATATAACATCCTATGACACGAGAAGTCCCATACTCTCACGCTACCACATACTACAGTACCCAGTGGACCCAGTACATACTAGGACTCAGATAGATGTAACATCCTATGAAACGAGAAGTCCCATACTCTCACGCTACCCTATACTACAGTACCCAGTGGACCCAGTACATACTAGGACTCAGATAGATGTAACATCCCATGACACGAGAAGTCCCATACTCTCATGCTACCCCATACTACAGTACCCAGTGGACCCAGTACATACTAGGACTCAGAAGGTGTATTTCGATAACCCAACCTGAAATCCGAGATAACTGGGATTCCAGTCAAATCCTGGGATTTGGTTCCAAATCCACATAAACTTTCTCCAAAACCCAAAGTTCCACATAGAAGTACCCCATAGACACGAGGACACTCCAGCCCACTAATATAAATCGACTATTTGCAAATAACGGGTCTAATAAACTAGGTCTCAAGTACCTGATTAATCGAGCTAAAGTACCTCTTTGAAACTAAACCACGAAGAAGAAAGAAATCGCTGAACAACGATGTGGAAAGTGTAAGCGGTTTGAAGAGCAACGAAAGGGACACTTATTCAAAATGTATCCAGTCTGTGGATGAAAACAGAGTGCAAGGCTAGCAGAGAGAGGAGGTTCGTGGTCCTGAGGGATCGATACGAACCGTCGCCTACTACTGCTGCACAGGGTTACACGTTCACCAATGGGCGAGAGCCCAGTTTCGTCGGTTGCAAGATCTACGGAATCCTGGGACACACCGGGTGCTGGATGCAGGAAACAGCTACCAGCTAATGAAACACGAGTTTCCGGGGGAAGATGTTGATCCTCGGTCTTGTAACACCGTCGTTCTAGCCTTCCTAATAAAGAGATCCCTTATCATCGCGGCATTTGTCTTCTACGATGCTTTTTATACAGGCTGTTTCATTTTTTATCTCATTAACGCGTCTTCGAGTTTAGGCTCTTTCAGATGCAAATGTACTTTACTGACACTTTACTTCGGAAAATAACTTGGTTAGTTTTAATGCTCTCTCTACAGGATGTTTCATTTTCTACTTAATTATCTCGTGTCTTCAAGTTAATATCTTGTGGTCTGATGCTTTTGAGTCTACATCCATTGCTTCATCTATAGGTTAATTCATTGCTCATTTGTTTTTATTTAACATCTTCATTGTTCAAAATGACTGTTAGTATACATGTGTATCTACAGGTCCTTTCAGACACACATGTATCAGATGCTTTTATGAGTCTACATCCATTGTTTCATCTACAGGTTAACTCATTGTTCGATTGTTTTTATGTAGCCATTGTTAAAAATTCCTATGTTAGTATACATGGATATCTACAGGTCGTTTCAGATGCACATGTATGAGATGTATAACTTAGAGGCTCACACTTTACTTCAAAAAATGATTTGTGGTTTTAAGTTTGATATATGAAATTGATCAAGGATATAATGCTTCGCATAATCTACAGGTAGGTTCATTTTTCGTGGTCTTCAATCTTCGTCGACCGCAATGCAAATTGTCGACTTTGTACTACATCGTTTTATGCAACAAATACTTTTTACAACTTCGATGCTCTCAGGTAACTATAATTAAGATAATTTCGCAGTTTGTCGCGAAAAACTCGTTTCTATGACTGACCGTTGCGTTTGCATTGCAAAACCGACTATCGCTGTTCAGTATTCATTATCACCGATTTGCATCGATGAATGGCGAACTACGTAAAAGAAATTGCGACTCTTGTTATAAACAATTTTTACGGCAAACGCTTTGTTGCGGTGAAGTACTGTTAATTGCCGTGGTAGAAACTCGCGTCACTCGTGAGACACAAAAGGAACGGTTATACTCAGTACCACTTGTTATTAACAATAAAGTTAATTAACTTTCAAGTTTTAAATTTTCTCATGTCATTTCTTTCCGTTTAAATTTGTATTTAAATTAATAATTTAAAATTTATGTTGCATCCTATTTCACACTATTTATCATTTTTTTTTATAAAGGTCGCTGTTTCATAAACGTGTCAACCGCTTTTGGTAAAAAATTCATAAATAGTATTGAAAGATGACTATCCCGATAAAAGCGATTATACATGCCAATTCACTTGCCATCGATCATTCCGATTTCTAACTTGTTCGCCAACGTACGATTATATCTCGGTGGACTAATTTTACCCAGGGTATAATTGGGCCGTGACTCGACGCTCTATTCACGAGAGCAGACGGCTAGTAACCTTCGAGTTATCGCATAGCAGGAAATAGTAGGCCGGGTCTAGGCCTAGGCCAAGTCACACCCGTTAACCCACCCACACACACACACATCCACGCACACCGCAAGCTTTCGAGCTTTCGTTGTGGCACCCACGAACGAGACGAAACGAGAACTTGACCTATTAAAGCTCAACGATGAACCTTGGATACGTTCAGGCACGCGATCTCGCGATTCCAGGTGAGAATCAAAGCTAGTGCCAGAAATTTTATACAAGGTGTTGAAAAAGGACACTGAGGAAGATAATCGATTTTCTTTGTAATCGTATCTCGGCAAGGAACTTTTGTTTCTGGTATCTCGATGGGTACGCCCACGAGGGCAGATGGCGTGCACTTGCGGGGTAGTTGGATTTCTCTGAATTTTAGGAGTGATCAAACATTTCTAGGTCTCCCTAGATACTTTGCAGTTGTCTAGGTTCTTTCTAGATACTCCGTTATTTAGTTTCTCTCTAGGACCTAGGCATCTTTGTAGGGTCCTCTTGGATACTCATTATTGTGATCATCCATAGGTTCTCCTAGGACCTGCTAGTCATCTAATTAGGTTTTGTCAAATCTTTGGGTTTCATAATCATGGGAACATTTAATAATCAATTGACAACAATCTCAACTTCTAACCTAACCTAACCTAACCTGATACATTTGGATAAGTGTAAAAATGAGAATGCAGCAGAATGTTAAAAGTTGAGAAATAGGGCATCCTCTTATGGGTAATTAAAAAACGCTATTTGAAAGGAATCAATCTATCTAAGGTTAAACGTCTGGAATCTCGAGGGAAATTGAACGAATTCAATTTGCTTAATAACCTAAGAGGTAATTCATAAAGACGAAAAGTTCATTTTTCTCGATCGAGGAGCCTCGCTCACTATTTCCAGCATTTGCAAATTGCGTCATTAAATTCAAATTGTTTCATTAAAAAATAATTAACTAGCAAACCGACTGAATGTAGTACAACGCGATCGTAATGAATTTCTTTTAAACGATATTGCGTGTTCCAGGAGGAAAACAGACAATTTCAGGAATTAATAGTAATCCTGTCAGGGTGGAAATTAAATAATTCCAATTGGCTCACGAAAATAACTATCAGGTTTTAAGGGAGAATTAATTACGGGTCTTCCAGTTTCCTCTTTTATCTCCGGTCAGAAAACATGTTCCGAGACAATGCTATTTAATAATCGCAGTAAATTGTTCATTGTTTCAAACTGGCTCGACGATTATAAAGGTAACGTTGCTTTTCGCGATAATCCAAACGTTGAACTGTAGCACAAACTGCAACTATTGATTGCGAATCAAAATGCAATTCGAGCCGGCCAAAATTTGATTGTGTACCACTGCGTGGTGGCGCTTTGACGACCGGTGATATCGACCGCCCCCGAAACCTGTCCTGGCCCCATCCCCTTCCCATCGAATACCTACATCCCCTTGCTCAACCACCCACGATCGCGCCCGGCTCTTAAATCGAAAATTTGCACCCGCCAATCCCATAATTCCCCGATTGCCAATCGCAATACAAGGCAACAATAAGGAATTTGTGAACTCGGGCAATTGGTGATTTGCAAATTACTTAGGGACTTGAGCACTTGGATGACTTGCAAAATTAGAATTTGAGGAATTTGGGAATTCGAAGTCTAAGGATGCGGAAATCCAAGACTATCGGTATAGTGAAGTATCTGGGAACAAAGGGATGCAGGAATGTGGAGATCGGAGGATAATCAAAGGGATCGGAGATGTAGGGTTTTGGGATAAGTGGATCTAGAGGTAATTTAGGAATTTGGGAATTCGAAGTCTAAGGTACAGAAACCCAGGATTATCAAAGTCGTGGAGTATCGGATTTGGGAACAAAGGAGTACGGGGATGTGGGGATCAGAGGATAATCAAAGGGATCTGAGATGTAGGCTTTGGGATAAGTGGATCTAAGGGTTATACGCGTCTAAGGGAATTTGGGGAAATATGGTCCTAACATTATAGACATCTGGGGATATAGGGATCTGGGGGGTTGGGTGCCTCAGGTTAGTTCTGGAGTTTAGGAATCTGGGAGTATAGGAACCTAGTGGATTAGGGACCTAAGCTTAGGTCTTGGGTTGAAGAATTTGGGGGTATATAGAGCTGGGGTTTAGAGATCTGAGCTTGGATCTGAGGTTTAAGAATCTGGGGGTACCTGGACCTAAAACTTTAGATACCTAAGGTTAGATCTGGAGTTAAAGAATCTGGGGGTATCTGGACCTAAGAGTTTAGATACCTAAGATTAGATCTGGAGTGTAGAAATCTTGAGATATCAGGTCCTGAGGGTTTAGGTACCTAAGGTTAGAGGTAGAGTTTAGGAATCTGGTATCAGGACCTAAGGGTCTAGGTATCTGAGGTACATGAATCTAGGGGTACCAGGACCTCCTATGAATAGGATCTGGTTGTGCAGAGATCTATGAGTATATAGATCTAGGACTATGAAGTTTCCCGGTTATAGATCTCCAAGGAATCTAGCGGGGAAGAGATCCATAAATCTGGCAAAACAAGGACCTAAAATAATTAAAAGTCAGAGTAACAACAAATTGATTTTGATGAAAAAACTAGCCAGAACATTTGGAAACTATGTGACGAATGAACAGTAGGTTTCAGGGTTCCGATAATCAGATGTAATATTTCACGTTGACAGAGGACGTCACTGACCCAAGTTAAGGTAGAACCAGTTAATCTTATCAAATGGTTCGATCAAATGGCTCCCCACAGTCAATCTCGCAAACATCGATCAAGGGTTTCCTTGGGTGTCAAGGTTGACTTACGGAATAAAACTGCGGTCGCCGGTGTCAAACAAGAAAGACAGTCCTTTTTACCCCATTCCGCAGGCTACATCGAATTTCCCACGATTTCGTGGCTGAGGAAGCAGCCGCCTCTTATCAACGATGCATTCGAATGCAATGGGGTTGAAGAAATGAACCGAGACCAACCACCCACGCTGTGCCACGGAAATTTCCATGGTTCACGGACTGGTCGAGGTTCTACCAGAGAAACCACTCTCTCAGTTGCCCGGGCTATTATGCAAATTTCCCCTATCTGTGCACCCCTCTGCTCTGTAGAATCATAATCGAGTCGGGCTGCATACGAAGCGTTATTCACGCTCTGACGCCCGTTGAATGTCCCTTTGGTAGGGTGTTCTTGGATTTGTGGACTTTTCGTCTGGAAGATAGTACCTTTTCGAAGTAGATTATACTCCGAAGGGTCATCGCTCAACTCACACTCGTTTACTTCGCTGTCCAATAAATTCTCGTTATAGTGCCGTCGAGGGAATCGTGAGGACATTTCTTTAAATTATGTGAAGGTTTTGTCGATTATTGATGTTTTTGTGGATTGTGGTAAGGTTATAATTGTGTACGTTATAATTGTAATATTATGCGTGGTAGCACAGTATGTGACAATAGAACGCGTGGGAATATACGACACATGTGCGACACAATGCGTTGATGAGTTTATGGATTCAAGTCACGCGACTTTGTTGCGTTGATTTACGTGCGGTTATGTGACCATACTCCGTAGACAAAGTAAACTTCTACACATAACGCGAACGCGGCAATATAACGAGACTCGAAGCGCATCAATTTTTCAGCCACAATATTATAATTCCCCAAATGAACTCCCTGGCTCTTTCGAAAGCAGACTTAGCGATTCACGAGTGCACTCAGAGCGCTTAAAAGCGCATCCACCTAAACATCGCTCCCGAAATACCCTGAAGAGGCTAAGCGTTCGCTAACGAATATTCACGCATAATTATCCGTGCGTTGGCGCTCGAAGCCCCTGGGAAACGGCAACCCGGGCAGACATGCCCGCCATTACGATGCCTCGATTGCTCGCTCCTATTTGTTCGCCGCGTTAGCGACGCTTGACTCGTTCGTGGAAGCGAATCGTGCAAACATCGCCGGCCCTTCCTTCTCTGCCACCTGGACGGCCTTCATTTGCATTTTAATGTTCGCGAACAGTCGCGAAGTGCTTGAACCGGCGCGCTTTGCGTTTCCTCTTCGCGTCCACGTGGCTTCCGAACAAGTTTCCGCTTGGTTTCGCCGCAGGAATCGCGGTTGGAAAATGACGATTTTCCGACGGTAACGAGGTCAACTTCTATGTAATGTCGCTACTGTTTGTTTTTCTGTTGCTGGAGTACACTGAGATGCTTTGAATGATCATCCAGGTCGATTCCTGTTTTCTTTGTTTGCGGAGGCTGCATGATGGCTTCTTTTGTTGGGATACATGACTCTTGATGATAATAGGGTGGACATCTTTTGACGTTATTTAACCTTCATTTATTTTAGGTTGCTCATGGAATATTTAATTGCAAGGTTTTCTTTGGTAGCCATTTTAGATTCACGAGACATGAAACTCAATAGTCGAAAATATTTTTCTTTTTGTTTGAATTCCATCAAACCTACTGTGCTGAATATTTGTAACGAGAACATTGAAAAAATAATTGAGTATATTGTAAAAGTCAGTTATCTGCAGTAAATCGAGAACGAGTCAGTTCGCTCTTGGAGTACCGATGGCGCCACCAGTTCGACCCACGATTATCGACCTTAGACTAACAAGAGAGTACAAGGGTGCGTTTAGAAAACCGCGACATTTGGAACCACCTACGAATTCCGTTCTTTTTTTACAATGAGACTCTAACAATAGAAATTTTAATAGTTACGTCACGAGACGCTTTGTAACTCTTTCTTTTAACTCCTCGTAATTATTCTCTCTGCAATTTTTAATCTGTTCGTTAAATACAAATTTAAATACATTTTACAGATACAGTTTATTACAGAATTCTTTATTCGAATTTAAAATTACAGGATTTATAACAAGCTTTACAGCTTGTCTTTATTTAAGGAGTTTTTCTTTATCATAAAATTACTATAATTTAAAATTGCAGGAATTTTTCATTGAATTTAAAATGTTCGGTTATAATTTTTCTGTAAAATTTAGTTTTTAAATGCAGATTTGCATAAAAACAGAGTTAGAGATTAATTTTAGCTTTGTTCGTTATTTTGGAAAGGGGTCAGTCTTCAGCGAACATGTCCATGCATCTTGCGATTTCGCAGTGACATTACAAAATTTCAGTCGCAGAGTTTGTGACAAGGCTGTGCTCCACATACCATTCTCAATATTTCAGTTTTTCGACCCGAATTGTTTCGCTTAAAACATAATTGTACTCTCGTATCAAGACTAGCAAAAAAAAACACCAACCTCCGTTGTTTTAAATTATTTACTTTGCAATATACAAGAAAGCGACCAAGTATAATTACTGTCTGCTTTAATTATTTGAGTACAACTGAATCGCGTTTCAAACATTTATTACGAAGTTTGAAATCATATTCGTGCTCCTCTGTTCAGATGTTCCCAACTTTATTCTGCTTTATCGTGAGGCTTTGTAAGAAATTTTACACAGTTTCAATTTTAAACTTTATTCCCTCGAATACGTTCAAAAGTTCATACTTAAGTATTAGACATCGTTAATAAATAACGATATTCATTCTAATTATCATTTCCATACTTTGTTACAATAACACTTTTTCCACTCCACATTCCGAATACATCAAAGTTCATTAGTATTTTTTAAATAAACCAGTGTAAAAATGATCTTGCAAAAGATAAACAGAGTGATAAAAAAGTAGACAAGAAATATGCACTGACATTCAGATACCGTATTTTAAAGTCAAATAGGGGGACAGGTCCATTATTTATCGCGTCTACAAAGCATAGAAAAGAAAATCTGAAGGTGATTTACACGTGGTATAAAAGTGATCGAGGACAAAAAAAAGATGGAAGGAATTCGCGACAGAAACAAAAATCCGGCGTTCCAGAACAACGAGACACGTCCTGGCGCGAGAGGAATGAAAACGATTCGTCAAGTGGTTATGTTTAGATCGCCTTGATCGCCGAAAGGTCGCCTCGATTATTTATCGTAAACAAGAAAATTTTGCGTCGCGACGTACATAAATCGTGGGTGTGGAGGCGCGAAGGGGGTCGAATTATAATGGCCCGTATTTCGGGAGCGGCACGATTTTTCTCGCGAGTCGCGCGAAAACTTGGCAACCACGTGGTGCTGGCGTGATGCAACACGAGGTACGTGAATCATAAAGCTGTTATAATTTCGAAGCCCGGGACGCCGGCCAAATAACGGCTACATCACGTGTCGTTGGCGACGGTATATCGCCGGAAGAGGACACCTGGTTACCTCGGGACACATCCGGCTGGCCTATTAGTTCTAAATCGAAGGACTATAACATTCGCTGACTTGTTATGAGTAATTTAAGTAGTCTCTGGCAATTATTAAAGTTTATGAGCTTCGGTATTCTTGAACGCGTGAGATATGGAACTTGGTAGCCAAGTTGTGCATTTACAGGTTGTCTCAGAAGAGAGTTACGAAGTTTAGTAAACAAAGGAGTGATATTGGATCTAATTGTACTCATAATTGCACTCGTTTCAAAGAATAGGGATACAAGAGGCGATAAGAGAAGTACTTTTTAGAGAAAGATCGAGTTCACAACCAATTTAAATCCCTAAGCTAAAAGAATCGTGGGTGTACCATTTCGACGCGGTATTCCGAACTGCGCATGCGCGGAGTGTGCAAGATGGCGGCGCGCACCGATCTAAACCTACACCAGTAATTTTGTCATTTCTCTGTAACATCGGAATTTTCGTTTTGTTTGCCATTTCTTTATAATAATCATTTCATTTATGCTTAAAATTGTGCAGTGTAATCATTTTATGTCTTTCTTTTTCAACTTTTCAATCTCGTAAAATTGATGTAGACGAGAGCTAATATTACAGAGAAACTTTACGACAAACTAATTAGAGACATGAAAACTTGATTTTTTCCTGCACGCTTTAAAGAACAGTATTTCTTAAGGGACAATAGTCACCCAGAGATCATCTCTTTAATGTTATATTTGACAATTTAGAATTGCAAGCTTCGGATGAATTTGAACAAAGCTAGTGGATCTACAGGTTACCAAAGGTTTGCGAAATATTACAAAGAAACTATGATAAACGATATGGACTGAATTCTTGCCGTCATGTTAAACCTAGCAATTATTTATTGAGCTTGAATGGAAGAGTTATTAGACTTGGTAGCCAAGTTGTATGGAACAGATAGTCTCAAGGGAAGGTACATTGTGAATTGTCACAAAAAACTCAAAGATTATGATTGATGAGTGGATCTAATTGTTTTGAATAATCGGTGCCGTGTTATGCCTGGCAATTATTTAGGTTTATGAGGTGGGATATATTTGAACGGAAGAATTATGAGACCAAGTAGCCAAGTTGCGTGGCTACAGGTTGTCTCATGAACAAGGTACATGAAGTGACAAAGAACATAAGAGACTTGATCGGCCAACACTGAAGTGGATCAAATGGTTTTGAGTAATTAGAGTCATGTTATGTCTGAGGATTATTGAAGAATGTAGGTAAATTCAAATGGAAGAAGTAGGTACCCAAGTTATGTGGATCAGGCCGTCTCAAAAACCACATATCATGTTATGAATGATTTTGACCAATGAAAGTGTCATTGATGAGCACTTACTATTATGAAAGTTCGCACTTAGACTTTATAAGCTACCTCGATTTGAAGGTGCCCTGATCTTCAACTAAATTAAGAGTCCATACCTAAAAAGTATGGATAAAACTAAACGGATTTCTAAAATGTGATCAAATAACAGGAAAACGTTTCAGACGATATAAAGATACCACAACCTGTTAACGTCGATGCAGTTGGCAAAACGTTCGGAGTGGAGCGTGACCCGATTCGAAGATCCTCGCGATCCTGGCACGCAGCAAAGGCATTTCCACGAGGAAACAGGTCCTAGAGCGGCTTAGACAAACAGTGTGTACGTGAGAAAAGCGACGCCGTTGAAAATAATCCGAGTCGCTCTATAAATACAATACGGCATTCAGTCTTGTGCGGTTCGTCGCGAAGATCGGATGCTTATCTGACGCGTGCTCCTCGTCTTTATTTCCCGCCCGATTCCTTGCTGATAAGGTGATCGCGCTTGCCGGAAGTCGGCATACCTTGACAAACTGAAGACTTGATGACATAATGTATATGCATAGCTGGGGGATCATTGAACGCTCTAGGTTCATTTACTGAAACTTACTGTCGAGTATGTAGAAAAATATTCCAGATAGAACCTTGGAGTGGTTAAGTTCTTGAAGTGGATAGTGGACCATGGGCATTTTACGATTCTGAGGACTTGCATGAACGTTACCTGGAGAACCTGTCTATGTAGCAATGAATCATTGAATGTTTGGATAAAGTGTTTGTTATGTCATTCAAGGACTATTTGACTACTGATGTTTAAAGAATGTTCGGAAGTGGATAAGTTATTTGTGATCGGGTCCCAACTATAATGAGGTTTTGTGCAAGTGTACAATTTTTACATTAACCAGCGTCCACAAATTTTCACATTAACAAGTGTTCA
This sequence comes from Megachile lagopoda, assembly GCA_036983795.1. Classification (NCBI taxonomy): domain Eukaryota; kingdom Metazoa; phylum Arthropoda; class Insecta; order Hymenoptera; family Megachilidae; genus Megachile; species Megachile lagopoda. The sequence goes on from CM072793.1 coordinate 5,789,343, forward strand.
CTTTCTACATTAGTGTTGACAAATTCTCGACGCAACCGGGTATTAACAAAAACTCGCAGCTACGTTCAAGCGGCATCCCTCGCTCGGAAAATTCGAAAAGGCAGAAAGAGATGGTCGAAGTAAAAAGTTGAACTGAAAGTTTGGTAGTAATTAACGCGTCCTACTTATAAACTTTTCACTCAAAGGCATTTCTACGTTATCGAGATATTGGAAGCAGTCGAAAGAGGTATCAGAAACTCGTCGAACCCTGAGGTCCGTTATTTCTGCCCCATGACGCTACGCCATGAGGCATAACAGCGATATGACGAATGAGGCAATGGTCCAAGAAGCAAGGCCACTTTAACGGCAACTTGGAAGATTTGTTGAGGACACGTGCTGTGACGATGGAGAGGCTCAGTGTCGCGGAAACATTGCGTCGGAAAGATAGGAGAAGACGCAGGGGTTGGACGGTGGTGGTCGGCCATGAAGTACGGTGAGTGTAAATCATGAATACTTCACCGGGACCAACACCATCTTCATCCGAAAGGGATGCTTTCACAGAAATAAGTCGTACTTGGCGAATTTGGATCTCTTTTAGCTCGAAATTCTGATTAAATTGTGGCTTATTTATACTTACGAATAATTCTTAATTATTTAAACCAACAGCCAATACTTATGCATGAAATTGAGTAAAGTTGAGGTTAAGCCCGTAACCTATGATTTTTTCAGAAGTCAGACAGGTTTAATTATTGCTGCAATGTTAAGCTAAATGAGGAAAATTGAAATGTTAGTATATTTTGAATTTGGGATCCTTGATAACGCAAATTAATATTAAACTGCAGATTCAATCGTGAATTTTGATTTGTTGAAGTGTAATGTGCGTCACGAGCGATATTACAAGTCGAAGGGTTAGGAGGCTGGATTTTGGGATTAAACAGCTAAAAATGTGTATTCAAGATAACCGTGGGGTGCGTTCGGAATTGAAAGTGTGGAAACAATGGTTAGAACGTCGGTAATAGGATTTCTACCTAGTTGATCAACTTTCGAGTTGGACGGCGCTGCCACCTTTAGCTACTTTTCGAAAGCTCTTTCAATATTAGCAACCTCGTAGAGTAACGTGTAGATCAATATCGCGGCTGATGAACCGCCATCTTTTGCCAAATATTTCGGGGTTTAGAAAATGGTCAAACTACTATTACAACTTATATCGCTAAAACGCTACTAGTGCTATTACCAAAGTTAATAGCACAAATACTGTTTATTATTGCATATTTTCAGCAAATACTAAGCGTACCTAAAGAAGAGACTTTGATAAAAATGAAAGAACTTAAAAGTTTGATTATGACAAGAAACTCGCAAACTTTTGTTTATCATCACGTTGTTGAAACTTTCATGAATATTAATTATGATATTATGCAAAAGCCACATACTTTGAATAGCATTATTCGTTACAACCTATTTTCAATTTTCCGACGAAACTCGTTTCAACAGCCTGTTTAACGAAATTAAGGCGTCATCGCAACCATTTTATCATCCCTCTCCTCGTGCTGCGCCGTTTCGCCCAAAATTTACACGGACAGGTTGGATTTTACGGGGTTGTAAATTTCAACGAGAAATGGGCTTCCCTGCATTCTCAAAATTTCGAGTACGAATTAATGGAAACGTGGCTGTTACCATCTGTTAAATCGCCGCCATTGCTCGCGTCACGTATTCATTTTGTCACGATTAATTCACGAACACAGTTATTACTTTACTATTGACTAAACAATTTTAGCCAAGTATTTGTGTTAATAGTTTTTAATTAATTTTGTAATAATATTCTCTTAAAATTAACAGAACATTTCAACTTTAAAATGGATTAAAATTCTGAACCTCAATCTTTCCCTAAATCGTTTCAAGATGCAAAATGGCTTTATCCCCTTGCACTATTTTGAGGAAAATAAGGTTAGATAACCTCAACTAGCACTTCATGTTGAAGTTAATATTGCTGGTAAGATTTTATTTTGTGGACACGAAGAAGGAATAAAAATGAAACTCATACCAGTCACCTAGTAACTCCATCTCTCTGATGACAATTTAACCCCTTGCATTTTGACGAGTCTGACTCGTGACGCACTCGTGACGCACTCGTACGTCGTGATCAATTTTACGCGAATTTTTAATACGCGTTTGCAGTTCAAGTCCAATAACTTGCATAGTCGATTGATACCAAATTGACATAACATTTCAACTTTCTTTCTCTGTTTTAATATTATGATTAGTTCTGAGGCACCTGACAAATCATAGTACAAGGAGTTAACTTCCGGTCAAATTTTTATGTCAACACGGCTGTTCAAGTTTTGATAAACCAGAAAAGATGAAATTTTTTGTTAAGTATGAGGAATAGAAGGGTAGTACAGTGAAATTGTAGTATAGTGTCGGAGAATAGATAGATATTAGTTTAAGCTTGCACTACAATATCGTGACACACTCGTGACGCACACAAAGTTGGAACGTGATAAACCAGACTCGTATTTTCACCGCATCCCAGTTTTTCGTTCAATTTTAATAATCTGTATAATCAAGTATCGCCGAAGGCAAAATGTACTTAACATTTTAATTTTCTTTAGTTGCCACAACGTTGTAGCAATTAGCCAGCTGTAAATGACGCAGCTGTCTTAAAAATTGTAGATTAAGGGCTTAAAGAAATAGGTAGATGATACAGTATAGTGAATTAGAATAGTAAAATAGAACTGTAGTGGTATAGTAAAATATGTATGTCTGTTTTAATATTGTAGTGATTAATTAGCTCTGACTGACATATCTGACAAATCATAGTGCAATGTTCACAAGTCTGTTAACGGTAATGTTACGGAAGTACAAACTCAGCTCTATCAATATTCCACAGGAGAATTTAATTAACTTGTCACCATGAAATTTTTAACAGCAGTGCATCGTTTTTTATGGGCAAATTTATGAGAAAACTTTTAACGAGAATGAACTACCGGTATTTTTCGTATCCATTCGGTTAATTAACGAGTTTTTATGTTAATGAAATAAAGCCGTAATATGACTAATATAGGGAAATGTTTCGTTGTCTCTTTTTATGCCAATATCGCCGGCTTGATATTTTTCCGAATTAATTCAAGTTTCATGATGAACTGAGCGACGGGTTGCGCGTGACATTTGTTCAAAGATGGGCTATTAAATTTTTCATCAGCTTTGAAAGGCTTTGTCGTGCGTTTAATGAAACTTTCAAACATCAACGGCGTCGTTTTGAATTTTTTTCCCCAAGAATCAACGTCGTTGAGATAAAACGAGAGAGAACGTCGTTTTCACGGAAGCAAGATGGGCGAGCTGTTGTAAACTCATTTTGACTTCGTGAAATATTAATTTCGTAACACTTGCCGCGACTACGGTGACGCCTCCTTTTCTTTCGAGAATCTTTGGCGGGAAATTTGAATCCACGTCGGTAATAAACTTGATATTAAAAAGAAAAATCGTGGATAAAATTCACTGGAGTCTAACAATGATGAAGTCTAACAAACTGAAGTCTGACAATGATTTCTAAAACGTATAAAATATATCTTAATAGAAAAACATCCTCTTTGGCGGGAAATTTAAATCGAGGTGGGTAATGAGCTTGCTGGATTAAAATAAAAATCATAATAAGATAAAATTCACTAATGTAACAAACTCGAACAACGATTTGGACAACGTGTAAAATATATCTCAACAAAAAACCTCCTCTTTGGCGGGAGATTTAAATCGAAGTGCACAATAAGCTTGCTTGACTTTTTGATAAAATTCACTGACCTTTAACAAATTTCTCCAACAGCGATTTGTAAAAGATATAAAATATAACTTGACTGAAAAACATTTCTCTCTTTAGTTTAATTATTAAATGTAACGTCGGCTTTGTCGAAAGTTTGCGAATAATAAAAATCGAGTAAACTAAGAAACAATAATATTTGAACGCAAAATTCAATACAATATTATTGGCGAGACAATAGAAGAAAATAGAACGTGGAATAATAGAGAACCTGTGTGAATTAAAAATGGAGCGATTGAATGTTCATTTATCGTTCTAAAGCTTATGCAGAAAAATAGAATGGCGTATATGGCATTTCATGCACAGACCCCGAAATAATATCCAGTATAAAATACCCGTATGAAATTCCAATTTTTGCAAAATGGCAATGCGACAAAAAATAACAAAAAACACAGGGGAAATAACATTTCACAAATATTTCGTTCAAGTTTATCCGAGATTTTGTGTACATTTTGTAAATATCGCGCTGCAGTCGAGTACCTTTTTGTATTTTATTTTTAGATCTCGAGTTTCAATTGTATCAATATATTTACCTGTCAGACATCTCGGAAATGTCGGTTTACTTTTCCGAACGAAAAAACGAGAAAAACGAAGCTTTTGTTTCCAGGTACTTCAATCAGTATCTTTACTTTAAAAAATCTGAAAAAAATGGAAACTTAGCAAAGTTGGCAACATGGTCGAAAGTTATGGGTTTTTCTTGCAATCTTTTAGCTGCTGAACGTTAATGACTAAACTTCTAACCTAATTCTGAAAACCTAACCTAGCTTTCATTCAAAAAATAGGTTGTGTGATTATACAGTAATTATTGTAATTTTAAGAAGTGTTCGATTTAAGTGCAAAGAGTCTTCACTTTGCAGGACCCTTGAATTATGTGATCTTTGCACTCAAAGGTGATTCACATTCACTATTCTGTTTAATACATTACTATTATTCTGGAATAGGTATTTTACCTAAATCTATGTTATACGATGCTAATAACCATAAGGAAACAAACAGTAAAAATTCTAACAACAGACATAAAACAGACAACAGTAAAATCCAACTCTGTTAAATTGTCTTAAAAACTATGTCCGACGTAGTATGCATAAAATTCGTGCATATTGCAATATAACAAAGGGTATAAACTAAGTGAAGTATACGAATAAGCACCTGTCGAAATGTATTTGTGAAACAATTCAATGAATGCATATGATCAGTTTTACTATCCGAATCCTCATAAAATGAAGTGTATTTTATCTTCCCGACAAAGCATCGCACTTTGAAGAGGTGAATCGGAATGATCTTTATCCAGATCCCCGCCATTTCCACGACAGTACCATCGAGTTTCCGGACAGATGGCGCGGATGAGTGTCGTTCAAGGCTGACTGGCTCCTTTCAGAGTTTTCTCCTCTCCGCTGCAATGTCAGTCGCACAGAGGGCAACCACCCAGCGGCTATATTAAGAATGAGAAAGAGCTGGATCTAAGAAGTTGCTCAAAAGGTCAAGCTGTCCCTTTGTCCCTCAAAAGAAAAGATGCCTCGTTAGAGAAACTCGTCTGAGTTAATTCTCGGTCAGTTTTTCGCTGTTCATTCCACTGGCCTTGTTTCGCGCGGATCCGACATCGAGAGGTTGAAAGGAAATTTATAGATCATGTGCGCATGGATGCTGAAAGAAGTTTGTACTTCGTTTTTATGCTGATGGCAGTCTCTGAATTTTTTAACCTTAGCTGTAGTTACTCCGATAACTGTGGCAGTCGACGACTTACGGTTGTCATTAAATCTTCTAGTATCACAACTTACTTATAGTCTTTTTATTACCTTTCGTTGAAATTTTCAACATTTGAGTCCAGTTTTCGAGACTTGGAAGTTGTACCCAACAGCAAACGTTTAGTCATCTAACTTCATATAGGGTTATCTGATACGAAGATCATATCTCGTATGAAGATTTTGTGGTTAAGTCTTCAACTTCATGAATCTCACAATTTGTAACTCCTTAAACTTCTAACATACTTCCAGTGTTCAAATCTTACTCCTTATTTGAAGTAGACGACCTTAAAACCACAAGTTGCTGGTATTCAGCGGTAACCTCGGAAACCATCAAAGGTGTAAACTTTGATCTGAAAAGTGAGACCAGAAGTTCATAGTTCGGCTCCGTATTCTGCAAGCGACTCGAAACTTCCAGTCAACAATTGACGTTGGTCCACAGTTTCTAATTTGCTTATCCGAATCCGAAATACCTGCATCGCCTAATACCTCATCAAGCACGCACCCTTCCAATCGATTTTACCCCATAATTCCAAGCTCCATCTCCAAATCCCAAATACACTCACCCCTGTAATCTCATCAGGCATTAACGTCAAGGACTTAGGTCTGAAAATTGACCGAGGTCCATCATTCTCAACTTTTCTTCAAGAACTCTATTCTTCGAGAATCCAGTTTCACCTCAAGTACCAGCATCAAACACGCAAACTTCCCAAACTTTGCTTCCTCGAAATTCTTTACTACCCTCGTTATCAGCTACCAAAAGTTCACTAGGCTTAGGATTATACCTGGGCTGTTCATTATGTTTTAGAAGTCTCTTCAAACTTTTGAATTGTTCAGTTTTGAACTTTTGAAAGATTCATGTGGAAATTAGTTATGTGTACATGGGACAAGAAATTAAGTCTCATAAAAGATCATTATAAAGCATTTATTGTAGACTTAAATTTACAAGGAGGCATGTGTGATGTAGTCACTCTAATGTGTAGTTACTAAATTGGTACCGGTAGTCAGTTTCATCGGACTTTCAATAAAGATGCAAACTTCGAAGATTCAAACTTGTCATAGTGTGATAATTCTGAAGAGTTGAAGTTGACATAATCTGAAGACCTTAACTTGACTCAGGTTGAAGACTCAAACTTGTCATAGTATGACGATGTCGTAGACTCGAACTTGACATAGTCAGAAGACCTTAACTTGACTCAGGTTGAAGACTCAAACTTGACATAGTGTGATAATTCTGAAGACTTGAACTTGACATAGTCTGAAGACCTTAACTGGACTCAGGTTGAAGACTCAAACTTGTCATAGTGTGATAATCTGAAGATTCAAACTTGACATAGTCTGAAGACCTTGAGCAAGGAAACATGAGTTGTGATATGTAATAGCTTTATTCTGGAGTAGATATCCATGCTATCTCAAATACTGTCACATTCAAACTACCATTGTAGACTGCTATTGTAGCTTCGAAACTATTTTGGAGAACCAATGAGGCATTAGCTCTATATCACAGCAGGTTGAAAAATCTGACATAGTCTGAAGACCTTAACTGGACATAGGTTGAAGACTAAAACTTGACATAGTCTGAAGACCTTAACTGGACATAGGTTGAAGACTAAAACTTGACATAGTCTGAAGACCCTGTCACAGGTTGAAGACTCAAACTTGACATAATGTGACGATTCAAGACTTAAACTTGACACAGTGTGAAGAGCTGTTCAAGTCTTGAACTTGACACAGTATGAAGAGCTGTTCAAGTCTTGAATCGTTACATTGTGTCACTTGAGCAAGGAAACAGGAGTTGCAACGTATGGTTCTTTTATTCCGGAGTAGATATCAGATCTCAAATATTTTCACATTCGAACTACCATTGTAAACTGTCATCTATTTCAAAAAACCAGTAAGTAAACTTATGAATCAATGAGTAGCTCCATGATATTGGTAATATTGATGATGTATCCATATAAAATCCTCATAAAAAGCCTAGAATTCGGCGGTGCCTCAAAAACCCAGAGCAGGAAAGTGTGTCCGCGATCGAATCTTAGGGAATTCGAGGTTGCAGCAACGATGCACATGTCGAGTTTAGAGGAAGCGAAAGAAAGCGTGAAGGATAGAGAGAGCATGCTCGCAGCAGTGGGTGAGCACGAGGGGGCCTGGGGTCGTAGGAGGGCGGCTCGATTGGCGTTCTCTCAGTACGACAGCACACGCGACCTCGAGCGGATCGCGACAGCTGATCCGTCACTCGTTTCGCGTGTACCTCGGACCGTTCGGCTCGTTATATCGCCATTCTATCGCGAGAATGTCGCGTTTGAGTGTCATGTGTTACCCGCTCGTGTTCCATCTTCTCCGGAGCTCCTGAGGACTTTCCAAAGCTGGAGGTGAGACCACAGAGAAGACCAAGAGAGTTCTTTAAACCGTGACATTTGCGTCAGGAGAGTTCATTTAGAGTTCAAGGAGGATGGTCAGCGGAGTTTAGTATGATTGGGCTACGGTGACCCGATGTGGCTTTCGAAGTTTCAACTTTGACTCTGTGGTTACCTGGTTAGGCACATTGTTACTTGCGGCGATTCTGTTTATGGCTCTTTCGGATGATGCGTTAATCTTTGACAGATTACCTTATTAGTTTCATAAATGGAATTGCGTGAGGTAATTCTCCAGTTGAAACACAATGAACAAGAATGTCGCAATCAGAGTTTAACGCGAGAATTTCAGGATACGTTAATGGGAAGATAATGGTAGTTGTGGCTTTCTTTGGAAAGCAAACTTTGGTGACAAAGGAACATAATGGCCGGTTTAACAATAGAGAATGATAAGAAAAGTGAAGCAAATCTTCTAAAAGACAAATGTTATTGGCAATAATAAATCTAGTATGAAAATTAAATTCATATAAATATTTTGGTCATTGATAAATTTTAAACAATAACAAAGTTGTAACAAATCTTTGAATCCGAAATTTTGTCCAAATTAATATATCTAAAGGCACATATTTCTGAAAGTACATTGCTAATGGAATTTTGTCAAATAATTAAGTCATTGTAGTAACAGTAAACCAGTTCGAAATAAGTGTTTCAACAGAGAAATTGGCAGAGAAATTGAATAATAGCCGTGCTACTTGGAACACGAATATTTTCGTCAACGATGAAGCAATCGAAACAAAGCTTTAACATTGTTGAAGGATCTTCCATATAAGATGTTCGTTACAAGTGATAAAGTTATATGTGCATCGATGGTCATTCTTATTATTAACTCCGAAGAAAAGGAAAGGCCTGACACCTACAGATTTTCCTATTTTTACAGCTAGCACTCGAGTGCTTGTAATATCGGGTCTTTAAAAGTGCAACGAGTAACGCTTCACAGAGCTTGTATTTCACAGAATCGTTAGAGATCATCAGAATATTTCGTATTAAAATAAAAGTTGAAAAATTACTGCCTTATCTGCAATTTGAATAAAGTCAAAGTGTTGGAAGACATTTTGTTGCGTTTCAGAAACATTCGAATGAATTGGATCGATTGTGGCCGACATGGCGGTCAAATAAAATTAAAGCCTTCAGAATATTCGAAATATTTAACATAAGCGGTAGCCATTTTGAAGGTTGACAAGTTCAAATTGCGTAGGAAATAATTGAACGTTAGATGCATCTCATTGACATTTATTTCACCCGATTTAAATATTCCTTTGTAAGCGATTAAAGTTTGCAGTATAATTAATTCGAATTAAAAAATCACGACGCAAATGCACGGCGAAGGAGCTCTCTTCGATTAGCATAATAAGTCTCGAAAGTCAAACTGATGAACTTCGCGAAAGAAAATCTCTAGAAGGTTGATAAATTCTGCATCTAAAACAATTATGTGGGTCAATAGTTCCGCGCTTTTTTGACGAGTGTTTGTAAACAGAATACGGGCGTGGTTATACGTTAATGCGTCGCATTATAAATTATGCACTTGGACGAAAGAGTGCGGTGGAATTTTCTCTGGAATATAATATTGTCAAGGGAAAATGGGATAAAATTGGGATGTTCAAAGAGACAGAGGATTTGACGAATTTATTTTCTGTGACACTCAAAGGCGCTTTAAATTCATAAAATTCCTACGCTAAAATAATTATTTCTCTTTTGTACGATATTTATTATTGAAATTTTTATTTATGAGCCTTTATTTATATATAGGCCTTTGTTATTTTAATATCTATTTGGTAACATAAGTATCAATTTGTATAACAATAGATGTGCAGTTTAATTTATATGTATATCTGAAAATGTGGAGTACATTCTTTTCGTGTGGAACAAGTGGTGGAGATCTCAGGGTGGTACGGATTCTAGGATCTCTAGGGGATTCTAGGGTATCTAGGGGTAATACATATGTAGGAGGGGTAGTATTCTAGTAGTGAAGATTCTAGGATACATAGAGATAGTGTGGGTGGCTTTGTCAAAAATTTGGTGAAGCCAATATGATTAGTGATTTTAGAGTTTCTGTAAAAGATGGGACTCCTAGGGTACTTATAGTAGTGGATCCTAGTATCCTTAGTGAAAGTGACTAGTATCCTGGGTCACTTATGGACAGTGCAGTTTTTGAGCTACCTATGAACAGAGGTGGAGTTCCTAAGCTACCTATGAACAGATGTGGTGTTCCTAATCTACCTATGAAGAGTTATGGAGATCCTAAGCTACCTATGAACAGTCCTGGAGTTCCTAAGCTACCTAAGAGCAGATGTGGTGTTCCTAATCTACCTATGAACAGTTATGGAAATCCTAAACTACTTATGAACAGTCCTGGATATCCTAAGCTACCTGTGAACAGTCTTAGAGATCCTAGAGACCCTAAAGACATAATAGGTACCCTAGGGTTTCCAAAGAATGTGCGTCACATCCTATGGACCTTAGTGAAAATCCTTGAGTCCCTAAAGAAATAGAGTCCACACGTAGAATAGTGAGTACCCTAGACCCAGAGAATGTGGTGGTCCTAGAGTTCCTAGAATTACTTTCATCAGAAAGTAAGTATGTTAGTTTCTAGGAAGACTAGTGGAGTCACTGGGGTTTCTAAGAAAAGTAATGGGGATGATTTATGGACAGTGATCCCAGAGTGAAAGGAACCTATTCTACAACACCCTAGGGTTCAAAGTGTATATTGTGGATGCTAGTCCTTAATGAAGGTGGTGATCCTACAATCCTTGGGGACGCATAAGATCCCTAGAACGGGAATGTTCTTAGGGACTTTGAGTACCAAACGTTTCCTACTTAGCAAACCCTATGAGCCCTAGGGACACTTCCTGAGGTACTTGAGACTCCATTACTGTTGCAAGCATGATAATTATGGAGTATTATACTAATTACCTTCCTTCCGTACCACTCTTAAGAATTCCATATAACAATATAATTTTCATAATTGATGCGCACGCAAATGAGTATCGACCAGAATCGAAGTTGATCAGTTTGACTCGCGAGGAGGGTAGTTAAGCCGTAAACGACCCATTTGGAGTACCTGCGGTTACCGTGTCGTGTCGGTCAGCTGTCGGAAAGGTTAAGAGCTCTCTTCCGGAGGCTCTTACACCCTGATCGTCATAACCGTCGAGGATGGATCGATCCCGAGAAACAGCACGCGTTGGTCGCGTCAAACAAATCGTGACGAGTCATCGATTCAAAAGGGAGTATTAGGCTTCCCAGTATATCGATCCCGGGAATTTATGAGTGTTTGCTCAGCCTCGGGCGGACGTGTTCACCGCGAGGAAATATTTTCGGTATTGTTTGAGGGAAGCGCGGAAGTCGAACTAGGATAGTGGCTCCCAGCTATTTCTGGACCCTTCCGACCGTTGTTTGAGTTAGCGTTTCGGCAATTTATACTGTTGAGTTGCTGAAGCCGTAGATATACACGGTTAAGTAGAACAGTTGATAAATAAATTTACATGTCGTTGCTTTCTGCGATTTATTGCTTCATGCTCGTTTTCTTTCAGACGATACTTCGTTAACACTTGTGGATCATTCCAACGATCGTTTAGGGATTTATGACTTGAGCCATAACGCTCAGTTGATTATCATACTTATTGATTTATCTTGAGGATTTGTTCAGACTCATATTTGTAGATTTAAGTGGGATTATTTCATAGTTTAAGTGATACTTGGGTGTTTAATTTGGAGGGGTCAATAAATATACTTATGGATTGAGTTAGGTTAAGTGAGACTAAGCTGGGTTAGATTAGATGAGGTTAGACTACTTAAAGTTAGAGTTAACGCTTGAGGATTTGAGCTAAGTTCAGATTCATACTTGTGAATTCAAGTAGGATTATTTCATAGTTCAAGTGATATTTGGTGTTTAATTTGGAGAGATCAATAAATATACTTACGTGGATTGAGTTAGGTTAGGTCAGGCTAGGTTAGGTTGGGTACACTTAAAAATTTCTTTTATCGCAATATTGAGATGCATGGTTAGGTCCTATGTCCTCGCTGAAATTCACAACCTAACCATGAGTCTAGTTTAGAATACGTAGACACTTACGTAACTTGGACTAACATGAGCACTTGAGTTAGCAGTTAGGTCAGTAGTCGTGACGTCACATAAGTGATCCTAGTCCATCTTGCAATTTACAGTTTGAATAGTATTTCGAAATCTTAAATTAACATTGATGAATTGAGTTGGCAGCAACATTCCGCTACCGAGACTTTGAATATTTATAGTTCTTCCTACGATGATTCATAAATTGTATCGAACATGCGAGTTGAATTAGCATTCAGGAATTTAAAGAAATATCGTCCTTGAACGAGGAAAAATCCATAAGAATATCATCTCCGTTAGAAGAATCTCCGGTTGAGTGTTCCTTTCCTCTATCGAACTCGTAGCAAACAAGCTTTGAAATTCGAAACAAAACAACGTGCTTTATGGAGACACAAACCAGCTGTGCAAACAGGATACACGATAAGAAACCGAAGGAAATGGTTTCTTTGACGAAGTTACCGGAGACCCGCTTTCTTCTGTGATTTCGCAGGACGTACAATCGTGAAATTGTATTATGAAATCAATTTTGATACGCTGCAATTTCTCAAGTATCCATTATGGTACCGTGAGATACGAAATAAAATAAAATGAGAAAATAACTGTACGGAGATAGGTACACTGCTAATATTAAATTAGCACGATTTAGTCTATCGTTTCAACGTGCTAGATAAGCGTAGAGATGTTTAAATATTTTCCGGTTTAAATTTAACCAAACGAGGCCCCATATGTCTTGTTTGGTGTCCACCAAATGCGTAACAGGTGCTCGCAAATTCCATCGAACAAGAATACCGCTCTCTGATATACTCGCGAATGTTTAATCAAGCTTCGGAGAGTTCAGTGTCTCGACAAGTTGGCAAGACGAAATTTGCGAAAATTGCGATGGAGGATCGTGGCTGGTGCCAAGTTTGCCATCTCTTCCGTAATGGATTCGAGTGTACGTCTAAATGTCTGTCACTATGTTACTCCATTGAACATTGTTTTTGATCAACATTATGGCATGCAATATTGTTGATATGCGGATGTTGTCATTTTTAGGTAAATATTACAACTTCGTGTCACTCAAAATTACTAATTAATCCATGGCACTATTTTGTCAGGTGCGTCAGATCTAATCACTGTAATATTGAAACAGATGAAGAAAGTTTAAATGTTGTGTCAATCTGGTATTATGCAATCGTTGACCATACAAATTATAACTAGACTTCCAAATTGAAACATCCAAAAGTAGAACTCTAAATTGGAACATATTCATTCGAGTAAAATTGATCAGGAAGTGCGTCAGACTTGTCAAAATAGTGCAAGGGATTAATTTTGGGATAAATTTATTGGTTAGTGATATCGCTGCCTTTGTAAAATGTCATGTAACGCAGCATAGTACGATGAAATTCGGCGATGAGATTTATGGTGGGACGCGTGTTGACATAACGCGAGGCGATGAAACGTGTGGGGGTCTAACGCGTTACAGACTGACTGGGACCACTGCTGCGGTGAAACGGACGCGATTTAACCGGAGGGCTATGCGACGCTGTGATTTCAAACGCGTAGCAAACTGATGTGTCATTATATAACGGGTAGGAAACTAACACGTGGGAGACTGTGTTAAATTAATGCGTGATAAAGTTGTGTGTGACAAACGAATGCGTGGTAAATTAATGAGTTGTGATCTAACGGGTGGCAAACTGTCGTGAGAGAATCTGATGTGCGGCAATCTAACGTGTAATAAACGAACACGTGGTAAATTAATGCACTGTGATCTAACGGGTGTCAAACTGACGTGAGAGTATCTGATGCGCGACAATCTAACATGTAATAAACGAACGCGTGGTAAACTAATGAGTTGTGATCTAGTGGGTGGCAAAAGTAATACGTGTGAAACTAGTGGGTGATAAGCCAATGCGTGGTAAACTAACGCGTGGTAAACTAACGGGTGGGAAGGTAACGCGTTGCAAACTAACATGTTGCAATCTGACGGGTGGAAAACTAACGCGTTGCAATCTAATGGGTGGAAAACTAACGCGTTGAAATCTGACGGGTGGAAAACTAGCGCGCTGAAATCTAACGTGTAGAAAAGTAACGCGTTGTAATCTAACGGGTGAAAAACTAATGCGTAGTAATGTAACGGGTGGAAAACTAACGCGTTGAAATCTAACGAGTGGAAATCTAACGCGTCGAAATCTAACGGGTAGAAATCTAACGCGTTGTAAACTAACGAGTAGAAAACTAACGGATGGAAAACTGAGGCGTAGCACTTTAATGCGATGCAAACTATCGTATAACGACGTAACGCGTGCCTCTGTACAACATCTCAACAGCAACAGAATAACAGAACCGTAACTAAACTAAAAGCTAAAGTTCATAACCTAAATATTAGCGTATTTAGAGAACGAGGTAAGGTTACGTTAAGCTTTACATAGAAAAATCAGTGTCTGAACTCCTCCTCCGATTTCATTAGTCCATAACTCTCGGAATTCTCGTCCAACAAGTTAAAATAGCTACGAGAAGGCTGGCTAATGGCTTGTTCGCGACTGCCATTATTTAGTTACGTTGAAAGGTAATTAGTTTCACCCAGGCCCTTCCTGTTAATTAGGCCTACACGGTAAAGTAGATTCTTCATCTCAAAAATTGCAGTTTGATACAGATTCATGTAGATCAGTACACCTGGCGTGCGTAATTTTTTGCACGCAAAATGGTGGCGGAAACGATTGAATCGTTTTTGCCAATTGGCAGAAATTTGTCGGGAATGTGGACGAATGCCAGAGGCTGTCAGGCGTAGGAATAATTAATCGGCCTTGGGCGAACCTTGCAATTTTGCTACGCCATTTTCACTGACTCCGATATTTTTTCGCGGTGGAATATGTTGCAAAATGGTCGGTTTGAAATAGCACGGTAACAGTGGTTTCATGTTTTATTCTTTTCTATTCTTGTAAAGCTACCTCTCGAATTTAAAAGTATTATTCAACGTCAAATTTGTTTTAGCAGTCTAATTATTTATAAATCAACGATACTCTCGAAATCGATGGCGGGCACTTGACCTGTCCATCAATAAGACAGATAGGATAACCGAAATAAAATGATACAAATGCGAAGCTTTTCAAACGACAATTTCGTTTAACGAAAAAGGAAAATGAAATTAACAAGCTACCTCCATTATACAGTTTCTGTTAATTCATTCCGCTGACCTCGTTTCCAATTAAACCGTAGAAACTGAAAAGTAATTTTAAAAAACGAAGAAGCAGATTTGATTCCTGGGCTGGAGAGTCGTTCTTGTTAAAAAAGAAGCGCTCCCGAAGAGATTCATTGTGATTCCGTTCATTTACGCAGAGAGACGTGTTCCATTGTGATTTAAAAGTCAAAGATCCGTGGTGGGTGGAGTTTTTCAAGCGCGTCGAACGAATTCCGCCACGGGAACGTGATTTCGTTCCGTTAGAACACGCGTGCTCACTTTTAATTCACTTAATCGATGAAGCATGCTCAGCGTTACTTCCTTTTTTTCCCTTTCTATAGCTTTTAAATCGTTCCGAGAGACGATTTTATAGTCATTCCAGTATGCACAAACGAGCTTTTTCACGTTTTCTTTTCGTTTTCTATCGAGTGCCGGATAATTGCACCGAAATTACTTTTAGGAAGTGATTTCTGATCGTCTCTCTTAAATTTATGGAGAAGCGTTGTACTCTTGTCGCTTTTAAATTAGTGAAGACACTTGTATTCATTATTTGAGATATTGGAGAGAGTGAGGCATTTTACAGGTGACGTATACAGCGCGTGAGGCATTCTACAAATTAGATATTCGACGCGTGAGACATTTGACGCGTGAGATATTCGACACATGAGAGATTTGACGCATGAGACACTTGACGCGTAAGGTATTTGACGTGTGAGACATTTGACGCGTGCGACATTTGACGCGTGCGACATTTGACGCATAAGATATTTGACATGTGAGATATTCGACACATGAGGGATTTGACGCATGAGACTCTTGACGCGTAAGATATTTGACGTGTGAGACATTTGACGCGTGATGCATTTGACGCGTGACACATTTGACGCGTGAGACATTTGACGCGTGAGACATTTGACGCGTGAGATATTTGACATGTGAAAAATTCGACACATTAGAGATTTGACGTATGGGACACTTGATCCGTGAGGTATTTGACGCACGAGATATTTGACGCGTGACATAATCAACATGTGAGATGTCCGACGCATAATAGTTTTGGCGCGTGACATACTTGACGCATGAGGCATTTCACGCGTGAACTGTTCGGCGCGTGCGTCATTCGATGCATGAGACATTTGACAAGTGAGGCACTTGATGCGTATAACTCTTCATGAATGAAGCTTTCTACGCGCCGAACCATTTGGCACGTAAGACATTTAACGCGTGAGATATTGAACATATGAGACATATAAAACATTCAACATGTAGAACACTTCATAAGCGAAACATTCTATGTTCGCAACATATAGTATATAAGACATGAAGCGTTAGATATTCGTCACGTGAGACGTTCAACGCATTAAGTATGTGACGCGTGAAGCATTTGACGCGAGCGACATTTGTCGCTTGAAGCATTTGTCGCGAGTGATAATCGACACAAAAATTGAATTTCAAAATAAACGGTAAACAGTTTCGAAATGATCAAATAATGACAGAAATTCCTTTTAATATCGTTTCATCCGATAGCTCGTTTTTATCGAAAATCCCTGATATAAAGTCAACGTATCAAGTTCAATAATCCCGGTGTTGTTCCCTCGAGGTTGCTCGCTTAATCAATTCAAAACCGTCGGCGAAACGAATTTTACGTTCCTTGTCGAGCAAGACGTGAAATTTATTACCCATAATCTGGAGATTTACTTGCTCCTCCATCTATCACCGACGATAGAGTTGTTTGAATTAATTAAGCGCCGTTATCTCTCGGATACCTAGTTTCTGCGTTCCATGGATTTTTCGCGAAATATTTTTCCGTCTTTAACGACGATGGACGTCAAACGAGAGCAAACAGGCGGAACGACAGACAGGTGAACGAAAAGGGAACAATGGAACGGCTCTAGGCAAAACAACTGGAGGCTCCGCGTTTTAAATTATGCAAAATGCTATGTCTGTACTGCGCGTGTGCTTTCCACGTAAGTTAGCGATGACTTTGTTGAGAATTGGCCCGAGTTACGTGAAACGAGCGCAACTCTGTTTGATATGTTAATTTTGTAGCGAGCTGCTGAAAAACAAGATGACCTTATTGAAACCAGTTCCGCATTTGTTCTTCCATTTTGGAGAAAGTTCATTTTGTGCACATTCTGTGGACTATCTGTTGACATACTCCAATTACCGGCTGTAGCAACCCACATTTCGAATCGCACTTCTAACGTCATTAAGGTTCTACCTTTGAAACACCCTGTATACGATGAAATAATATAAATAGTATAAAATAGTATTGTACAAATTATTTTAACTTGTCAATCGTTCGAATCACTGTTTATTGCAATAAAAACCAAAGAAAGATACGTTTTTTTCAAACCATAAGCTTGATGTGCCATGAGCGCCATTTTGTGCTGTTTTCATGTCACGACAGTTTGACAGACTTTGTTTCGAAATCGAAAATTTCACATTCGCAGTTTTATTATTTGCTAGCTGTGACAGCCAGCCATTACGGACGTTGATGGATCGTTGATGCCGCCATTTTCTATAACCGTCGAACTTTAGATTGACGCGTCGCCATTTTGTGACGCTTTCATGTCACAGAATACTCTTCGTGTTTTCAAATTGGTATATTTTTTTTTAAATATGTAAAAAATAATTGGACTAGAAGTAAGGTTAAAGAATTTCTTTATCGCAAGAGAAGATAGAGCCACCGTAAGAGTCGTCATTACGCAAGTCGGAGGATGCATAGAAATCTCCCATAAATAAGCGAAACGAGCAGCTTGAGTTCAATCTCCAGGAAGAGTTCCCTCGGGAAGGTTGAACGTTTCCGGTAGAAATGAATTCTTCTCCCGTGGGAATTTTCGACTGAAAAGTTTGCCGAGGTGAAGCGGTCGCGATTGGAAATTATTGTTTCTTTGCACGATTTCTACGTAATTTTATCGGGAAGAGAGTTACGCTTGAACGAGATTTCGACTTGATTATCAAAGGCAATTTCCAACTTCTTCCGTTCTTTATGCTTTGGGAATACAAATTAAGACATACCGGTAGCATTTTTCATTGTGTCGAAAGCAACTTCTCACTGTTTCAGTCTGAAATTGAAAGCAATCGTCCTTATTGAAATCTTACTGCTTTTGTGCACCATTCGACTTAACCTAACTTAACCTGACTTTATGCAATCTCATCTTTTTAACTTTTCAAATTTATTATTTATTTTGTACTTCTAGTTGTTCATTCTTTATACATTAGTACACTTATTCAAATTTACGCTTCAATATATACTTATTCAAGTATAATTATTCTACTCTAGAAATTCAGTATTATATACATCAACCATGTATCCTAATCTGACCAAAGTTTTGTGCATCCCATATAAAACAATCTAAAGTTTGACCTTAAGAAATGTTTCATTCAATTTTTCCAAACCTAGCAAAACCTTCAATCACAAAGTCAAACCTAACCTAACTTTTGCCTATAAATTCAAACCTAATCTAACTCTTGTCCACAAATTCAAACCTAACCTAACTCCCACTTACAAATTCACCATCACTCAGCACGTATATAAATAACATCTCTCTCAAGATTTCCTGATAAAAGTTTGTCAAACACCTGATATGCATCAAGGTTAGAAAAATTCCAATTAAATCCTTTGACGGAGAAACTGACGTGAACCTTCGATCAGATAGTGGTCCTCGATAATTGAATCGTGTCACCGTGGTTGACCTAACCTGTCCCCAGTGGCTGGAAACTGTAAATAACAGCGAGACGAACAGTATGGACTTCCGTTGGCCATCAGGGAGTATGAATTTCAAATTCCAGCCCTGAAGTCGCAGCGTTGGTGTCACAGCCCTCTGCGGCCATCTTTGTCTGCTTCCTGTGGTCACTGCATCATGACGCCCCCGTTATATACGAGCCAGTATATCAGTTTTATCGTTTGACCCCCACGTTGCCTTTTTGAAACGTGAATTAAAAAGAAAATCATCTTGATAACTTATAATTTTGAAACGTGTGGTTTTTGTAGTGAAATACAATGTAATACATGGTGTAATTTGAAGGAGTCGAAGGGGTTTTTTAATTAATGTTCCACGGAGTCGATGAACGTTACAGTTTTGCAATACGAAGATTTGCAATGACTAATTTTGGTCAAATTTTCGAAGATGCTAATTATAGAAGGAAAATTGCCGAGTATTTCTCCTGAAATTCAGGAACCGTGAACTTGTAAGAAGCATAATTACAACATGCTAGAAGCTCTCGAGACAAAGTTTACCGAAACCAAAGTTACCGACGCAGCTTCTCTGGCAATTTAAAGTTTAATATCACGAAAGGTTGCAATTAATTACTATAGAGCCCGAGGCGGCTCTGTATTCTTGATTGGACCATCCGAGTCGCGTAAATTAGCGGAATTCAATGTTTATTTAGTCATGTCAAATGAATTCGAAATTCTGTCCCGTTTAAATTAAATTTAAAATTATGCCAGTTGAATTCAACTTTCTGCATTGGCGAACCGATGAAAAACAGCCGCATTCAAATATTATATTATACGGGCCGAAATAAACGAGGGAATTTATAACAAACTTTGCATAATGGAATTTCGAATGCATTTCGTTTGGACGCTAGTCTCTTTTATGCCAATCGTCAAAGAAATATTTCGTGAATAAAAAACGCTTTCGAATAACCGAAATAGGAGACGATTCACCTTCTACCAAAGCTTGTTTGCGTTTCAAATTTCCCCTTTTGGTGAAATACGGCGATCGAAGTGCAGCTTGCAACCAAAAGCAAAAAGGTGGAAAACAGATATCGAAACTTTAGAGAGGATAGATTCGTGTGACGATATTTTATTGCGCTCGTTCAAATTTCATTATTTCTTGATGCTTCCGTCTATTTTAAGACTATTCATGTTTGTGCTGGTACTAGTATCGGCTTTAGTATCAATATTAATATGAAATACCATGCATCAAGTATGGAGTATCAAGTTTTAAGTATCATGTGTCAGGTAGCATGTATCAGATGTCAGGTGTCAGATATCGCGTGTCAGGTATCAGATGTCAGATATCGGATGTCAGGTGCCAGGTGTCAGATATCAGGTATCAAATATTAAGTATCAAGTATCAGTACCATGTATCACATATCAAGTATCAAGTATCAAGTATCATGTATCAGATATCGGGTGTCTGGTGTCAGATATCAAGTGTCAGGTGCCAGATGTCAAATATCAGGTATCAGATGTCAGATATCAAGTATCAGGTGCCAGATATCAGATATTAGGTGTCACATGCCATGTGTCAGGTGTCAGGTGTCAGATATCAGATATCAAATATTAGGTATCAAGTATCAAGTGTTAAATATCAAGTACTACGTCTTATATATCAGGTGTCAGGTGTCAGATATCGGATCTCAGGTGTCAGATATCAGCTGCCAGATGTCAGATATCAAGTATCAAGTGCCAGGTTTCAAATATCAGGTTTGAAATGTGAGATCAAGTAACTAATGCTAGATATCAGGTATTAAGTGTCAAGTACCAAGTTCTTAATGTAAGATATCAAGTACCACAGTCACACACCAGATACCTAACACCAAGTACCATGTTCCAAATACCAAGTATCAGCTACTACACCCCAAATATGACCTACCTATAGTAGGATGATGTCCATGTACCTAGTCCTTAATAGACAGGGACTAGTAAAACTAGTAAACCTAAAATAAAATATTAAATGCCAAATTCCTGGCATCGAACACAAAGTATCAACTATTCAACACAAAATATTAACAACAAAACCAAATGTTGCCAACTCTAATACAAGTACATGTCCAAACAGTAACACCAATACTGACATACAGTGTTAGATTTTCATCGATTCGCAATCAAAGTAATTAAGTATGTAAATGAGTTCGTTGCCTTCGTGTTGTGAAATTGTATTTTAAAGTCAAATTCCGGGCGACATCGAAGGGACGTCATTTCTATGAAAACATGTTTGGCACCGTTCCGGTAAGTTCGGAAAGCCGCGTGGAAATTATGAAACGTGTATGATTAAGCCATGCAGCAAACAGATTTCCGAAGGCTTGATCGATCTCTGCAGCTGTTCGCAGTCACATAGGCATCGTCGCGTGTTATCGCGACGATTCCAGTTGGCGAAGCGAGCACTCGCGTCGATTGACCTAGAACTTTGGCAAATCTGGGTGAACCAGTTGCCGTTTTGGCCTGGCCTATTCTATGAAACCTCTAAATCATCCGGAAACGGCTTCCAGCAAGAAGCTTCGCGTGGAAAACGGGCCTTTAACGATAAAGGTCGTGCTAACTCGAACCATTTACGTGAGGATGCTTTAGAATTTTCGAGCCCCCCCGCAAAACTAATCCAATTTTCCTGATTCGAGGCTTCTTTAATCGACGTCTCGCGCAGTTGGATTCCAGTCCTTCGAACACCCAATCGGGTTAAGTGTGTTGACTGCAATTTTACCTTCCTGATCGAGCTGTTCGTTTTAGCTCGGAGATTTCCTTGTTCGATGATCAAATTTATCACATTTCGTAATAACTGATCTCTTCAAGGTTTACAAGATTTTAGGTTAGGTAGATTCAAGTTAGGCTGAAAATGATTAAGAGTTCTCTGACAGGTAAAGCATGTTGCTTAGGTTAGGTCGGTAAGTGCGTCATACAGAACGGCTTAATTATTGTTGTAATTTTAAAACAGACAAAGAATGTTCAAATGTTAGGGATAATTTGGATGTGGTAGTCATTGGTGGACCGGTTGGAATTAAAATTAAACTGGAAATTCAATGGTGGTGAAAATATGAGCTAGATTTGTCACACTCTGACTGTCATGTGCGTCACGTGTGGAAGATGATAAGACAGGAGGTTAAGTTAGAAACTTAATCATAGTTATTCATAGTTTGAGGATATGTTAGGTGAAATTTAGACTAACCTCAAGTACAGTTAGCATAACTATGCGATAGCGTGTTATATTTTCTGTTTACGGTTCACATCATTAATGGTTAGGTATCGTATCTCGGAGTTAAATTAAGTTTCCTCGAAGCTAAACGAGAACTTGTAAGTTACGTAGCACTTCGAAATAAATTGCAACCACGTTATACCTCCGTACACTTAATATACATGAAATGATGTTCCGAAAAAGCGATTTCGCGAGGGATAAACCGAAAGCAATAAAATGTAGCAAAGGAACGGTGAATTGCCACCATAATACCAACGTATGATACCGTCCATCCGATTCCTCATGATACGAGGAAGAATAACCATCGAACACCGTAAATGACCCTCGTAAATCAAAGCGTGTAGGAGAACAGTATTTCGCGGGGATCCTACGATCGTTCCCGTGTCGAAACACACGCCACGATAAATCGTGGCGCTGCTAAACGACGCTCGTGGGCGTTTTCTTACTTCTTAAAGCGGGAAATCGGTAAAGGTCGCCAGAGAAAGAATTTTAGGACTCCTGGCATATTTCCTTGGCGGAACGCGAGTATCATAACCTATCCCTATTTATACGATCTTCATTTATACTCCCGAAATTTCGGTTTCCTTCGTTTCTCTTTGATTCAGGTTAGGTTCCATTGATCGATAAATTAGGACGTCAAGATTTATGCTTTATGAACTGATGAGAAATGTGTGGTACATTTGTGCTGGCAGTAGAATTAGATTCGGTTAGGTTAAGGTTTTGCAATTCTTAGAGGTATAGTATTATTACATATATCGTCGCTATTATAGTATTTAAAGGAAGTTAAAATTGAAATGTTCTAACTGGGTGAGATATAGTAAGGAATTTTAAGCTAGCTTACCATAGTTGTCACTGTAACGTGTAAGTTGAGAAACAATAATTGAGAAAATTACTGAGTCAAATCAGCATACACTCATTCGGCTAAGTTAGGTTAGGTTAAGGTCTTATAATTCTCAGAGCTAAACTTTTCACTACTATAAGGATACAAGAGAACTTTTTAGAGAGAGACACAACCAATACCCAAGCCAAATAAATCAGTGACCATTTCGCGCGGTGTTTCGAACTGCGCATGCGCGCAGTGCGCAAGATGGCGGCGCGCAGAGACCGATCTAAACCTGCACCAGCAATTTATTTGTAATAAATATTTTGTTATTTCTCTGTAACATCTGTATTTTCTTTTTGTTTGTCATTTCTTTATAAGTTACTTGTAATAATCATTTCATTTATGCTTAAAATATATTGCGTAGAGTAATCATTTTATCTTTCTTTTTGAACTTTTCAATCTTGTAACGAAAGCTAATATTACAGAGAAAATTTACGACTTTCTAATTCTCTTGTATTCTGATTATAGTATTTACTAGAAGTTAAATTTACTATCTGAAGTGTTGTGACTAGGTATATGGACTTTAGGCTAGTTTACATGTATTAGATTACCATAAGACTACGTGCAACGGAAGTTGAGAAACCCGCAAATTGAGAAAATAGTGTATCATTGAGTCAAATGGATGAGATGTAGGTTAGATTACAATTTAGAGGTTGGCATAACAGTTATCCCTGGAATTTAACTTATAAATCGTTTTACTGGAAGTCACTAGTGACCCCTTTAATGTATTTCCCTTTTTGCGAAGCCACGTTTCAAGTTAGGCTACGCGAAATTATGAAACAAACAAATTGCTCGCAGACGTTTCTCCAAGCGGCAAGAAAACATTTTTCCGAACTTACGTAAACGAATGTCCCCAAACTGAAATGAATGTTGTTTTTACAGGAAACATTTCCAGATAGAACGAAAGTCTCCATCGGCGGCCTCGTTTTGTTTAACTTTCAAGTAAAACACGGTATAAATTCGCTGCACGAAGTTTTGAAATATAATATGAAACGGTTTCGGGAACAAATTCCATTATGTCCACTTTGCATTTAACGATTTATCATTTATTCAGTTGTGCCATCATTGCCTCTGGTTTATTTAAATCAAAAGAAGTGTTTGTAAAATCAGGTCTCGAAAAATTTCATGCAAATATCACTTGCAAATTTTGAATCATATTTAATTGATTGTAAAATGTATTGCAAGGTATACATGTTATCACGAATTGTTTATTTGTCAAATGTTTGCACTTCCATGTGTTGATGAAATAGACATGAATGATGAAATAAGCGTCCCAATATTTAAATTTGTAATAACTAGTTTACACAGCGAATTTGCAATAAGTAGTTCAAAATGAACACTAAAAGTCCGACAAAGAGATAATTTACATTCCTGAAGCGAAAGGCAGTTTATTGCTCTTCACCGCCTACGACCGATCGTTTGCTTCGTAGATGATGCTCGAACGGCTGTGTTTTTTTCGCAAATATAAATGAAAAGATGATGAACAAGCGTCCCGAGGAATATTCATGCTTGGACGACACCGAGTCTCGGCGAATTACGAGGCTGTATTTAAAATAGAAGCCAGCACTCTGGCGCCAATTATAAACGAGCCGTTCGACAACAAACGAAATCCAGATGCACCTAACTTTATCCGTTTGTCAGCCTCATTCGTTTACCCTTTATCGCTCTATTACTGGTGATCGCGGAAAAGGAGAAAATAGTTGATTCTTTTAAAATTACTATTGTTATTTTAGGAGATAATTCAATTTGAGATAAGCCTGTGTTATAGGGAGTATTAGGTAGTTGGATATTTAGCGATTTGGGGATATAGGAATTTGGAAAATTTAGAATTTGGGAAATTAGCTATTTGGGGGTCTAGAGATTTGGGGATGTAGGTATTTAGGAATGTGGAGATTTGGGGATGTAGGTATTTGGGAATGTGGAGATTTGGGAATGTAGAGATTTGGAGATATAAAAATTTGGGAAACTGAGAATTTGGGAAATTAGCCATTTGGGGGTCTAGAGATTTCGAGATGTAAAAATAGGTGGATGTAGGGATTTGGAAACGTTGGGATTTGGGGATGTAGAGATTTGGAGATATAGAAATTTGTGAAATTAGCTATTTGGAGTCTATGGATTTAAAGATATATTTGCGAATTTATACATTTTAGAATGAAAAGATAGGATGTAGGGATTTGGTAATTTTGAAAAAAAAATTACTTTCCTCTCTTGCCTTATTTTTCTAACGACACACCTAACCTATTGCTAGTAACCTCATCAGTAGATAGTTGAATTTTTGCATATCTTCGCCCGTACCAGATCTGTCATTAGAAAGAGAAACTAATTTCTTTCCTTCCTCGCCGTCTTTTCTAACGACGTAACACAGACCGAGCAAGAAAAAATTCGACTACATCAGGGCTACCAGTACCAGCATAATATAGACGTGTCCTAATTGCAAGCGCAGCTGCGATAGTGCACGAAATTAGAAAAGAGCGGTCGGCGTCATTCTCGAGACAGAAGGCAATGCAGCGGAAAATAAAATTAGAAACGCAGCGAAGGAGGTAGCCCTCCTATGGAGGATCCCATAATACTGCAACGCTGTTGGTCCTGTTCAAAATTAGACGGCAATTTAGGCTCCAAGCGAGGGGTATCCGACTGTACGGACATCGACGCGTCTATTGTATTCATTGTTCGCGGATGAAGCTTTGTCTAGACACCTTTGAATCTTGTGACGAGCAGCTACCTGTAAAATTAATCGCGTCAATCTAATTTACCACGAATAATTTGCCCCTTAGGACGCATTGTGTTCTGATACACCCAGAAACGATGTTATCATTTGGCTGATGGTTAATTGCACTACTGACGGCTCCTTGCACTATGATTTGTTAGGTGCGTCAGAACTAATCATTACAATATTAAAACAGACATACATATTTTACTATACCACTACTGTTCTATTTTACTATCCTAATTCACTATACTGTATCATCTACCTACTTCTTTAAGCCCTTAACCTACAATTTTTTAGACAGCTGCGTCATTTACAGTTGGCTAATTGCTACAACGTCGAGGCAACTAAAGAAAATTAAAATGTTAAGTACATTTTGCCTTCGGCGATCCTTGATTATACAGATTATTAAAATTGAACCAAAAACTGAAATGCAGCGAAAATACGAGTCTGGTTTATCACGTTCCAACTTTGTGTGCGTCACGAGTGTGTCACGATATTGTAGTGCAAGCTTAAACTAATATACAACTATCTATTCTCCGACACTATACTACTATTTCACTGTACTACCCTTCTATTCCTCATACTTAACAAAAAATTTCATCTCTTCTGGTTTATCAAAACTTGAGCAACCGTGTTGACATAAAAATTTGACCGGAAGTTAATCTCTTGTACTATGATTTGTCAGGTGTCTCAGAACTAATCACAATATTAAAACAGAGAAAGAAAGTTGAAATGTTATGTCAATTTGGTATCAGTCGACTATGCAAGTTATTGGACTTGAACTGCAAACGCGTATTAAAAATTCGAGTAAAATTGATCATGACGTACGAGTGCGTCACGAGTGCGTCACGAGTCAGACTCGTCAAAATGCAAGGGGTTAAATTGTCATCAGAGAGATGGAGTTACTAGGTGACTGGTATGAGTTCCATTTTAATTCCTTCTTCGTGTCTACAAAATAAAATCTTACCAGCAATATTAACTTCAACATGAAGTGCTAGTTGAGGTTATCCAACCTTATTTTCCTCAAAATAGTGCAAGGGGTTAAAGCCATTTTGCATCTTGAAACAATTTAGGGAAAGTTTGAGGTTCAGAATTTTAATCCATTTTAAAGTTGAAATGTTCTGTTAATTTGGTATCAATGCAAGCTAGAAACTTTAGGAAAAAATCTCCTATCACCATGCTGTAAATTTATCGGTCACTTTCCACATCCTTCAAATACCAGCATCCGCTTGGCGAAAATCTAATTTCGCTTGAAAGGTATCAACAGTCGATACGTCGATCGCTTAAAATCGACCAAACCGTAAATCGTAATTTCCCGGCTGAAGCTTGATAGATTGAATCCTGCAACTCGATCGTGGCAGCTTAGAAATTGCAGGGAAATGTAAAAGACACGTCGCCATCGAAATTTCTTTTCATAAAACGAGCTTGCTCGATACAATCGCTTCGTAAAGCACTATTTTCGATCCCATAGAAATCGTAGGAATAGTAATGTTGTTATTTCGAAGAGGTTGAAAAACCTCTGTGGGTTATAAAACAAGCTTTGTGCTGTAAATCGGGTTAAAGCCTCCATTTTCGTGTCCAACACGTGTTCCGAGACGATAAAATAGTTCCTCTCACGCAACAAGCCCATTGAGAAACGTTGGACGTTGAATGGCCGTTGAATTAGGACAAAATAGTCCGATAGTAATTCTTCAAATTTAAAACACGCGAAAGTATACTTTTCTTCGATATAAGTTATGAGGTTCGATAAAAATATGTACCTAAGTTTCATCGATAGGATTTCGGGGGTTTAGTGATTTGGGGATGTAGCAATTAGGGGATATAGAGATTTGGGGATATAGGAATTTGGGGTCATAGGGATTTGGGGTTGTTGAAATTTAGGGATGTAGGGATATGTGGATGTAGGAATTTAGGGATGTAGGGATATGGAGATATGGGGATATAGAGATTTGGGGGTGTACAAATTTGGGCATATGGGGCTATGGGGAAGTAGGGATTTGGAGATATAGGAATTTGGGGTTATAGGGATTTGGGGATGTAGGCATTTGGGGATGTAGGGATTTGGGGATGGAGCTATTTGAAAATGTATGAATTTGGGGATGTAGAGATATGGGGGAGTAGGGATTTGGAGATGAAGGAATTTGGGAACATGGGAATTTGGAGATAGAGGGATTTGGGGATGTAGGAATTTAGGAACGTAAGGATTTGGGGAAGTAGCTATTTGGAGATGTAGAAATTTGGGAACATGTGGATTGGGGATATAGGGATTTAGGATGTACAGATTTGGGGATGTAGGGATTTGGTGAAGTAGGAATTCGGAGGGTCTTAGCAATATATGAATTTGGAATCTAAAGATTTGGGATCATACAAAGAATACTTT
Organism: Megachile lagopoda; assembly: GCA_036983795.1. Taxonomy (NCBI): domain Eukaryota; kingdom Metazoa; phylum Arthropoda; class Insecta; order Hymenoptera; family Megachilidae; genus Megachile; species Megachile lagopoda. The sequence continues at coordinate 5,817,411 of CM072793.1, forward strand.
TCCCCAATATAAATTATGAGATTCAATAAGAAAACGTGTACCTAACTCCAATCAATAAACTCAAGATTTCCAGTTCTAAAATTATAAATTCTAATTTATCTGTCAATGTGAATTATGTCCATTATTAGACCATCTTATCTGGATCATCAGCAGTTTGTTAGTTGGTATGCAGAGAATTTTGAGGTTAATTAGATGTGGCGATCAATAGTCGTTCCGATGAGAACCAGGGACATAGTTTGGTCAGTTAGGCTCTTAACTCTAGTTTACTAGACTTTCAAGGTAATATTAGACTTGACGTTCTTCTACTATCAAAGTTATAATAAAAAATCACAATGCGAATCGTTTTGACCCAGGAATTAATTGTCGACGGTAACCAAAGGTACTCCAAACGGCAACGTACATACAAAGGTCGCGAGACAGATTCGTTAACTCTTTCAGCAGGTCTGATCGAAGCAGACAGCCTAACCGGATCCGAGGTGGGAGAAAGTGACGGAAGCAATCGTCGCTGGAATGATCCCGGAAATCCGGGAGGAATCGTGGCTCGATTATCCTTCACACGAGATTGCCCGTCCCGTTGCGCAAGAAATCGAATGAATCTCCAACTTCCCCTTCCCATCTGAACTCTCCGTTTCTTTCACTTGGCTCCTCCACCTTCGACTTAACCCCTTCCTCGGAATCTGCGCCGAGGCATTCGGTAGAATGGACGACGATGACACGGACGAGAAGCTGACGTTGGTCAACAAGTCGCACCAAGAGTCCAAGGCTAAACTGTTGGTCACGAAATTCTCGTCCAGGAGTTCGAAACTCGAAACTCGGTTACGAAACTCGACGGAGGATTCCGACACCATGGAGTGCGCCTCGGAGAACGAGGTGGAGAACCTCCCCAAAGACGAGACTTCCGGTCAAGTCGACAGGATTCCTGACCGTCATTCCCTGGACGTACCCGAGGAGGCCGAGTCCTTGTTGAATCGTCAGCCCACGATCAAAAGCAGCCTAAGAGTCAGCGAGGAGGAGGTCAGGTCCAGCAGGTTCGCAGGGGCCAAGCTAAGCCTGTTCAACCGTAGCCCTCAATCATCCTCCAGCCAGGAAGAGTACGAACCGGAGGTGAAGAGTCTGATCAAGCTCCAAAAACAGCAACAACAGAAACAACAGCATCTGCTGACGGCCAGTACTGGTCAAATAACCGCCAGGTCCATGGAGAGTTTGCGGAGCTCCAAGAACTTCCTCAGTGCTGACGAGCGCTATATAGAGGATTCCAAGTCCATGGAGTCGTTGTCCCTGTCCTCGGAGGCTCACATAAGCTCCAGGAGCCAGTACAAGAGCTTCTTGACCTCGTCCACGAAGGACGTCCGCAGGATCGTCACCGTGGAGTCGAAGAGCAGCGAGAACCTGCAGAGGGAGGAGAGTCTGAACGCAGAGGTCAGACGCGGTCTGTTCGCGAACACCGGTTTGGAGAGGAAGATCCCGCAGCATCTGAGTCTACCGCCACCTTCCAACGTTTTCTCGCTGACCAGTCCGGGTGGCAGCGACCGAAAGATCACCATACTGAGCCCACATTCGCCTATTCAGTCCGTGGAGTTCCAGTTCTCGACGCAGACCCTGAAGACCAGACGCAAGAAGGCGATCGTCTTGCCGAGGTTGGTGTTGCCCCGAAGCGAATCCGAGGTGTTCTTAGAGTGAGTAGTAAAAAGGTTGAGTAATGTGGGTGTTGGATTCTCCTGCAATCGATGTGCACTAACCCGTGTGTTCGCTGGTAATTTGCGGAGGATACGTAAATTGGTTTTCGGGAAGATCGCTTAGCTCGATAGCTGTAGAAGGTTAAAGGTGGAAATTCTATGGTATCTCGTGCATCCGCGGGATATCTGAACATCTGAAACGAGGAATTACTTGCGGTACACGGACCTCGTGTCGGCTGATGATATCGCCTACATATATCGAACGATACTGCATCGTGGTTTCAGTATTTTACGGCGCCGTTCGTGTCTGCTGGGTTTATTTCGTCAGTAACCGTTATTTGCGGTTTACGAGCGAGTCTTGTTACGCAACGATCATTCGTGACTCAAGACAGAAGGATTTAAGCTGATTCATGATCAGGCTTCGGAGATTAACAGCTGATTCGCTTTGTCAGACCACTAAATCACTAATTGTGGTTTGATACTCAAGGTATAGAATTTGTTCAGGCCTCAGGCAAGTATAGGCTACATGTGGAGTACGCAATGTAGAGATCACGTTAAGGGTTCTTCTCCAAAATTTATATTCAAGGTACAAAGAGAACATGTAGTTTAGGGTTCCAGGTTCGAGATTTAGGGTTCAGAAAGGGTCAGCGTTCAAATTTCAGATTCTAGCGTTCAGAGTCCACATTTCAAGTTTTGGCAACCAGCGTTCAGGTTTCAATAGCGTTCAAGGTTGCAGGTTCAAGGTTGAAAGAGAACATACAGGGTTGAGTGTTCCAGGTTCAAAATGTAGGGTTTCGACTGAAAGCGTCAGTTCAGATTTCAGATTCTAGTGTTCAGAGTCCAGATTTCAGGTTTTGGTACCCAGCGTTCAGGTTTCAATAGCGTTCAAGGTTGCAGGTTGAACGTTCCTTTCATAAAAGTGCTCCTGATTTATTGAAGCAATATCCTCCTTTTAGTGAGCACCAAGACATTTCATAAATTACGGACTCGTTCCGAAAGACATAATTAGCTTTCACTTAGTCCCTCCAAGATATCTTAATCATCGAGGCTTAAAGCTACAAGAACTGACCTAGTGAGCAAAGTACCTCGTTCTAAGGCTAGAGAGTCATTTACCAGTGTTTCTACATTTATCTTTCGCCGTCGAAGAAAAACCTGATGCGCCAACTTTTCCAAGCTACGCGGTCACTAATTATCTCCCGGAGCAAGTTCATTAGCAGCGGAACCGATGCATGAACTTTTGTACCGAGCCACAAAGGGTTAAGTTGCAGTTGTTTTACACGTGAAACGTTCGGCCAACCCGCAGAGGTTCCTTTGCATTCGCAAACAGTGTTTAGAATTAATTTGATACTGAATGAGCGGTGGTACAAAGTGAACTCTACCCTCATTACTTGTTAATCTGCGTTGCTTCAACTTGGTAGCAACATGTACTTTATGAATATGAATTTGATATAATGTATGTTTGATATATTTATGGAAGGATGGGTTTGGGGACGAAGGGATCTGAATGTATACATTTGAAGATGTGGGGATTCGAGGTTGCAGGGATTTGGGGATGTAAGGAATTGGGAACTTGGGAATTTGGGGATATAGGGACTTGGAACGTAGGAATTTGGGGATATAGGGATATGGGGATGTAAGGATTTGGGAACTTGGGAATTTGACGACATTTGGATTTAGGGATATAGGGATTTGAGAGTGTAGGGATTTGGGGATATAAGAATTTGGGAACGTAGGAATTTGGGAATATTAGGATTTAGGGACATGCAGACTTGGAAATGTAGAAATTTTGAGATTTGTGAACATAGAAATTTGTGAATTTAGCAATTTTGTAATTGAAGAAATGTGAATGTGCATAATAATCCAAAAAATGTTGTTCTAAGGATTTGTCTAATCTAAGAACCCAGATATGTGATAATTATACCTAAGTGTCCACAACCTTGTAAATGTAAGTGTCGACATACCACATACACCCACATCGCAATTCGCACATTATATCTTTAATCTACATTAGATCGACTCTGTAGATTAAAAAGAATACATACAGTTCTTTCGACTTCATTAGACCCGTGTGTTTACCCTTATTTCTGAAACGTGTGTTCATCTGGGAGAACAAATAATACCCTGACATTAGACCGATGAAACAAAACGTAGTTGACCCACTTTCGGGGTCTGCAATTTTAATGTTCTCCAAACATTAACAATTATTTTAGCGGCCGCCATGAACGATTCACCCGGGTAATAAATCATTGAACGCCGGTGCAATTTATTTTGAATGAAAGCCTGTAATCATTGGAACATATTAGTGACAAATGAATAGGAGACACAAATGCAAGATTGCCACGATTAGGTTCAATTTCTGTTCGTGTTGGGTTTCGATCAATACGCATTCCCGTGTCGGGCAGTTTCGAAAATGGGATATGTTAATGGATTGATCTGATTCGACGTCTCCATTTCGAAGAAGCAATTTCCGTTCTCACTGATACGTAAATACGATCGGGGGTCGTCGGTGACCTGTACTAGAAATCGAATATAATCGAATAATTGGATAGACCGGATGATATTTCTAATTATGTTTATATTAGTCACGAAATAATATTCCTCGAAATTATTTAAAATACTCTTTGACGAAATTTCGGTGAAATTAAAGTTTTTGGTGAAATAAAACTTGTTCAGGTTTTTTAAAATTTTATCAAAAAGTCGATGAGAAATAATTAAAAATTTTTGTAGTAATTTATAATTATTCAATTAGCAGTGCTTAATTAATTGGGAGATAATGTAATTAATTATTGATTAATTACTTAATTAAGAATTATCAGTCTTTAATTTCATAGTGAAAATTAATTAATTTAGCAGCAAATTTTGTTGAAAAGCTCGTGATTATTCAATTAATATTGCTCAATTAATTGCACCTACTTAATGATTGATTAATAATTATTTAGGTAACAATTATCAATTAGTAACTTGATAGCGTCTAATAAAAAGCTGAATTTACAAACAAATCTTTTAAGACATTTGTAATTAATCAATTAGCAGTAATTAATTACTTAGGAGTTGAACTTTAATGATCGATTACTAATTACTGATAAGTATAATTAATGATTATAATTAATGATTAGTAATTTAATAGTGAAGTTCAATAAAAGCCTGAATTAATACTTAATAATTAACTAGTAATTAACTGCTATTTAATTAGTAATTAATTCATCAATTAATTACCAATTAATCAATGACATCAAAATGAAAAATAATTTAGAATTCGAATTTTGCTTCATATGAAGAACGATTCAATTTCAAAAGCATAGGTAGCAATTCGAAAATGAAGTTAATTATTTTCGAATGAGAGCCACTCTTCTTTTTATTAAAACGTTTGGATTAGGTTCAATTTTGTTCAGGTTAATCTGTATAACGAAGTTATCCGATTAACTCTCCAGCTTTCGCAATATTTCAGTCCCGGAGACAGGAGAGAGGATTTTATTAATTAACTTCGTGCTTCGTTAAAACATCGCGGAACTTGTCGAGATTCCCTTTGAATTTTTTTTTCACTTCGACGCACGAAATCGAATTATACTGCCCTGTAAATTGACGCAGTTTGTTTTCATACAAGAATCGTTAAATCGACCAATATTAATTGTTACTGGATTATTGCCGTTAATATGCATTAAATTCTACGTTAATCATAACACGAAACGACGTGGGACGTTGTAATTAACGATTACGCATCGAGGTGTGCAACGAATTTATTAATTATTTGAAAATGTATTATTACCTACAAAATGTGCAAATTTATGAGGACGGTTTAAACAACGTTCGTTTGTTTGTCAATTATTATAATAGGATTTACTTTCATTTCAAATGCAACCTACTTTAGAAATGGAAGAAAATGTATTCTTCATCGAACAATATATAAAATTAAAATCAAATATTTGCTTCATTTACAATTTACTATTAAAAACATGACTGCGAAATTTCAAGTCATGTTTTATTCAAGAAAATTGTGTAACGCTGCAGATTACACTGTTGTTTAACAACGTTTTTATATTTCCGTATAATATATATCGAAATGCGTTTTGCTTCCAGCAATTTTTCACCCAACTACAAAGGCAGGTTTTAATTAACACAAAACGTCACTGCGCTTCTTGCACCATTTCAAAACGGAAAGGTAACTTTTTCCCTTTCAAAATGGTGTCACACCATTAGACAATGAAACATTTACGTAGAGAGTTTAGCAAACGAATGAGGTCGTTCGTAAATTTATCATGAGAACTGAAACATAAATTATATATTCCAGAGTAGCGAGTGTGCTTTGCATAATGCATTTTATTCGAAGTCGATAGCTCAATTGGTTCCAGAGATACAGGTCTTTAAAGTGTTCGCGCCATGGCGTTTAAGGAAATGAGGTGTGAATGGGGCTTGCCCGAAATACGAAACCGGTTCCATTCGCTGGGCCGTTAGCGATAATAGTATTAGCGATAGTAAAAACTTGCCGACTCACTCTGTGTGTGCTGACCAGTGCTGACGTAGGCAGCGTGAGGTAGGTCAGCACATGCGTGTGAGTGAGAAGTCAAGGCGCATGGGTGAGCGAGAGGGGTTAACGTTAGTGTGAGGGAGAGGGGCGAGCGTGAGTGAGAGGTGAGCGTGAGAGATGGGAGAGGGAGAGATGCAAGCATTGCGAGAGGTAGGAACGTGAGTGTGAGTGAGAGATTCATTGGAAGTGAGAGGTGTGAGTGTGAGTGAGAGGTGTGAGAGTGAGTGTGAATGAGAGGCGTGAGAGATGGGAGAGGGGGAGCGAGATGCAATTGCGAGAGGTAGGCACGTGAGTGTGAGTGGGAGTGAGTGATCCAAGCTTGTAACGTGAGTGTGAGTGAGAAGTGTGAGAGTGAGAGAGGGGAGAGATCCAATCAAGAGTGTGAGTGAGAGATGTGAGCGTGAGTGGGGGTGAGAGATCCAAGCATGCGAGTGAGAGATGTAAGCATGAGTGTGAGTGAGAGGTGTGAGAGTAAGTGTGAGTGAGAGATACAAGTATTGTAAGTGAGAGGTATGAGTGTGAGTGAGAGATGTGAGCATGAGTGTGAGTGGGAGAGAGCCTGCAAGTGTGAGAGTGAGTGAGAGGTATAAACGTGAGTGTGAGTGAGATTCAAGCAAGAAAGAGTTAGCGTGTGCGCGAGTGAACAAACGTGCGAGTGTAAGGGAGAGGTACAAGCGTGAGTGAGAACTATGAGTGACTGAAAAATAGAAGCGTGCGAGTGAGAGCTGTAAGAGTGAGTGCGAGAGACAGACAGCGAATCATTAAAATTTACGGTCGGCTTTAAACGACGATATCTCGGCAACCGAGCATGATATCGACGCGAAATAAAAAGCATTTCAAAGAAGAAGCTTTTCCGTTTCTGCTCATTATAAATGCACTTCGCTGTGGTATCGCATAACTATTTTTTTTTAAGCAGCTATCTCTGCATTTTATTGGCTCCTCAGCATTTTAATTTTTCTTTCATGGAACATTACTCGAGTAAAATAATGGATAGCGATGAATCACTTGTTATTAGCGAACTGTCGACAAATGATTGATAATGCTATTAATAACGAAGATATGACTTCGGAAGGATCTGCCATTAGTCTCACGGAAGTAATAACAATTATTTAAGAATAATTGATAATGGAGTCGTTAATATAGTAATCACTTCATAGAATGAATATTAATTTCTGATTAACATCGAAATTATGAAATTATTACTGTGAAATTAACGGTAATATAATTGTACTGTGATTGATTTACGCGTGCAGAAAGAGATAGCAGATATAACTGGTTGATTCAACTGCAACAACATTCTGCAAGGTGACACGTATTACAAACACCTCTTAAACGTGATCATGTTTTACATGAACTACTGAACTGAATGAAAGAGAAATAGAGATCGAATCAGCTCTATTAAAGTTGAACGAATGTATAAGTGGGTGTTTATACAGCTGCCTTTCTCGCTATATCAGTTCATCATTAATGAACTAAATAAGGCCACCGTTCATTTGCATAATGCCAGCATTTATCTGAACTTCCCCGCAAGGAATTTATTAAAGTCATAAAAGAAGTTATCTTAATCAGATAGCATTCGTAGTGTCATAGATACTCTTATCTCTATTCAGAAATGTTTATTTATACCAGCGCAATTAAAACAGTAGATAAACGTTCCTGTACCGATGTCAACCTACGAGTTGACCCAGGGTTAGAGCTACTATTCAGAATAGAAAAATGGACGCCAATTTCGGTATATTGGCTCGCACACCAATTAGGCCAAAGTCGGCAAACGTCTCGAGAGAGATAGCGAATTGCGTTCAGCAGTTATTGTCATTATTCTTATTTGCCGAAATGTAGCTGGAAGTGTTCACGTTGGATAGGTGGAGCGAGTGGCTTCTTTTACTCTGGCTCGACCTACGCGCCAACTCCTGACTCGTCTACAGTAGAGACTGTGATGATCCAAGGGAACGTAGGGATTCTGGGAAGCTGGGAAATATGGCGATTCCGAGGACTGTGAGAATCTAGGGACTTTAGGAACTGTAGAGAATGTAGGGATGTGGGACCTGGGGATCCAAGGGACTGTGAACTGTGGAGATCTTAGCGAACTTGGCAATGGAGACTGAAACTGTGGATATATAGGGAATCTAGGGGTCCGGAACTGTGGAGACTCTGGGGACTATGGGAACTAAATATCCTAACCGATAGTTCTCTGGGAATCCTGAAATTTGACCTACTTGCACTTCACACGCACCTATGACCCCCAAAATCACTTAATGACAAGGTGTCCGAGATCCTAGGTGTTCAAGTCCCTAGACTTGCAAATCCATAAATTCAACCTACCCTAAAAAGACCTGGAAATTTTAAGAAGTCTATAGCTTCTACTTTGTATCTCACCCGCCAACTCGTGGGTTGACAACGGTATATTCTCGGAAAAGTTGAAACTGCCGATCAAAAATACATTATTCAGATAACGCGTATCACGCGCTAAATTGCAGTCATTAATTGATGTTATGTGTTTGTTCGAGCGCAATGATCCGTACATATCAGTATAATTGTTTAACGGCTATTTCGAAAGCAACGCGACAAATTGGAAATTGCGTACTTAACCGACGGAAAAGAGGAAATTTTCTTGTAATATTTGAATAGGTATCGCGTCTGCAAAGGGCTTTGCGAATAATCGATACCCGTTATATCGCCCCTTTCCGCTTGTTTTCTCTAACGAGCTTTCATCGCGCGGATGCCTCACGAATTAATTTGCAACGCGCGAAACGCTAATCGCTTCATAACGGGCCACGGGACGACAGTTAATTATCATTTGCCCGATGAAACTTCGATTTCCGGTCGAACGAAACGCGTTCCTTTCCAGTTTCGGTGTGTAATATTGCAAATGCGGAATTTTGGAATTGAAGTATTTTTGGCGCGGTCGAACCGCTGTAATTTACCACCGTAGGCGTTGTAAATTTCGTAGTAAGCGTTCTAAATGTCATCGTAAACGTTGTCACTCTTCACGTTGTTACTCAACGCGGTGTAATTCTGTGCGTTGCTGCCCTATATGCTATATTTCACGTGCAGTAACTCTGTCGTTGCAATTCCACGCGTTGTAACTTTTACGCGCCGCAATTCCACGCGTTGTAATTTTACGCATTGCAATTCCACGCGTTGTAAGTCTACGCGTTAAAAAGTTCTTATGCGTTGGAATTGTTCGCGCTGCAATTCCACACGCAGTAATTCTACGCATAGAAATTGTATTGTGTTGGAATTGTACCGTGTTCTACCCATTGAAATTCTACGCGTTTGTAATCCCACGTGCTGTAACTCTCTCTACGGATTGGTACCTTACTGTGTTATCCCATTTCACACGTTGTGTAATTCCATTGGCTTGTTGGTTTACTCTACGTGTAGTCACTTCATCCTCGTTATCACACTTCAGAGTGTTGTTTATTCTACATGCTGCTGCTCTTTTCACGTAAGATGTGATAGTGGTGGTCAGGAAAGTAAAGAAGGGAAAGAAAGCGTTTTCCGTTCCGTAAAAAACCCTTGGGGGCTTCGTGTAGCCATAACCGAGGGACCACGATATAAATTTAAGAACCGATGTTACTATATGATCTCAGTTTAAGAACCTGTGTTACTATATGACCATAGTTTAAGAACCTATGTTATATAGGAGTAGTATGGTTCACTGAGCACTAGCGAGAAAGCCCCTCTCGATATTATGCGCCGTCTGGCGGCGACAAGTACAAATACGCCATACTCTTTTACACTGTCATTCTACAGTTATTTTTCTTAGGTGCCATCTCTTATGTACACTATAACGACGAGCTATGTACAACATTGAATGTTACGTTTAAACAGATTTCACAGATACATTTAGCTTTCAATTCAACATTTTGTGTCAGAAAAATTAGAGAATATCAAGCAACGAAAAAGCCCGCAGTTTTAATTTAAAATTCTCCGTGAAATTCAGCAAGAGACACAGGCGTTGTCAAAACAGGCTGAACGGCGTGTTCTACGTCGGGAACAATTACCATTCATTTCATGTTGACTGAATAAGCTCCAAAATTCCAATTACCCGTAAATTTCTGCTTACCTAGTGTATCCAATAATAACAGAGCATTCAGTGCGCTGGACCTCATCTAATTTTGCATTGAGCAACGTCTAAACTGTCAAAAAACAGGTGAAATACTAAAGCTTAATTAACGACCTATTAATCGAGTAATTGAAATTTTGTATAAAAAAATTTATCCCTGAAAAGCTATCCGTTATCCCATTGGAACCGGTTTTGCAGACCTTCGCAATTTTCTTCTTCACCTAATCTAATATTTCAAACTCCAAATCCTCCAATCACTGAACCTTCCACCCTTCGATCAAGGATTAGTACCCTCTATCTTTAATCAAGGGTTGAAAGCGATTAAACTCTTCCGTGCTAATTAACTCGAGTAGACACAGTAGCGACTCTTCAATTAGTAAAAACAACTCCGATAATCAAAATCTCAGCGCTGCAAAATGTGCTCGATTCTTGAAATTAAAAAATTATCGTCTGTATGCACCTCTGAAATCGATAACTTCGAGACATTTACTTATTGTCAGGAAAAAAGAATTTTAATTCTTCGTGGCCATTCAAAGATAAGAATACTTCAGTCTTTACTGGAATAATCAGAAATATTTTCTGAGAAGTTTTGAGATTCAAGGATAATTAACTTGTATTTACTGTAAAATTGTTGCTATCATCTATTTTTCAAAAATATTGAGAGCAGAGAATATGCACATTTACGTACATACATATATACATTTGTATATTTTACCAAAATGTACAACGTATGTTTGCGTAAATATGCTAAGTTCGCATCAGTTTCCATGATCATGTTTTCTATACAAGTATCTGCCTGTCCCGACAAGCAGAGGCTTCGCCATTTCCGTCTCACTTACACAATGATGATAATTCCTCGCGTAAACACGTTTCCAGTGTACACACGTACATCGTGACAGGAAATATAACCGGTTGTTTCAGCGATAATTCGATTAGGTCTTGTTTGCCGAGAGCGGGAGATCGTGCTAGAAACCTAACTCGATGATCGGATACGAGATATCAGTTTCTAGTTTCTCGTGTGTTAACTGGATTTATACTTTCCTCTTGATGCTTGCCCATCTGAATTTCAGCTGGGATCGTAATTATGTCGACGTTGAGCATTAAACTTATTATATCCCTTCACTGTTTTGTGAGAAATTAGTGATAACAAGTCTAAACTTAACTAAATTTAACAATTCTTAGCGAGAACTGTATTTCAAGTGCTTCAGAGTCTTCTACAGGTTAATTTCTTTCTAATATTCGAATCTTAAGAATTTATTTGCTTCAAGTGAATTTTACCGACTTTTATTTTAAAAATTATCTCACAAATTCACGTAAATGAAATATATTTGAGTTCAACGTGGAAAATTTTATTGCAGCTATCATGGCGCCAACATCGGTATATTTTCGCACTAATAACAGTGAGATAAGAAGGGACCTGTTTTATCGACAGTCGATCCTGCAAAGAACTCTACTTTACCGACGTTGACTTTACCGACAGTGAGAGAGGGAGTAGGTTCCCACTAGAAATGCTGGTGGCAGCACTGTGGTTCCTGCCTAGAATCAATAACCAGGACGAGATGAATCTTCCCTCGTTTCTGTGTCACTAAAAACGCTTCATCTTCATTTTTGACTGAAAAGCTTTTTCCTTTCCGTAGGAGTTTATTCCGAGGCATCGACGTAAATGAAAATGGAGGCCACATTGACACGGAGACGACCATGCACAGATATTTTAGTAACATTTTATAATTCTACATGTTATCTTCATTATAATATTACTAAGTTGAAATTTGACTTTACTCGAATTAAATTTTGTGCTAGTACAAAATTCTCTAGTATCTCAGTCTGAAGAGAAATTTACAAACTGAAGAAATTCCGCTGTCTCTGTAATTTCAAAACTCCCTAGAAGGTGATCACGAAGTCCAAATGTCTTTTTCAATATTCTGCAGTATATAAATTGCAGTATACGACGCTACCTCGTATATTTCAGAAAATATTTCTCCTCCAGCGGTTTTTAAACGAGGAAAGTCATCTTTGCGTTCACCGTTTCTTCCTTATAAGATCCCATCACACGATTGGCTGTGCACGATACGACCTGCATCGACGAGGTAGCTCGGTGTTTCCTGTTTCAGGGACATCACCGGCCTCGTTCGCGAGTGACAAGATGTTTCTCGAGGTTAAAAAGCTCTGTTCGAATGCCGTAAGAGAAGACGCGAGCGAAAAATGTAGATTCGATCGATGTCCCTCAGGGGGATCTAATGGAAATAACTCGAGATAAATTGTCGATTCGATAGCTTCGTTCTAAGCCATTTTTCTTCCGTTTCATCCCCCTCTTTTACGCTTAATGTACATCAGATTGTTAAGGGATGAGAATCATCCTGATAATGACCTCTTTCTGCATTCGTAATGTTTCGTTAAAAGCAACGTAGAAACTTTCAAAATTCAGGATATATTTTCTAACCTCTTAACGAACAAATTTATTATTTTATTTGGCTTTAACTTTTTATGCAAAAACGTTTGAAGGTTTTTATGATTCACAAAATGTCAGGAAATGTTTATGGATGTAACAGGAGGATTTATTCGAAGGTTATTCCGTGTTTGAACCGAAACAAAAGTGTTAACCTTTAACTTTTTCTTGAATCCTCTCTTTCACACGATGTTAACAGTTAGCGTGTGTAGGCTCAATATTGCAAGGAAATCGTTGACGTAGACGGTAGGTAACCTACTAACTTCTCTGTCCACGGTGTTTATAACCATGACTTCGTGTTCCTTGCGAAGGGTCATGGTTTTCTCGCTATCAGCAGGATGAAATCTACCACTTTCCGTAGTACCTGTCCTTCCTCGTTTCTTCGTGTCGTTATCAGGCACCTACTACCCATGAACTTCTCAATTCTTTCTGTACTCATTTTCCAACTACGATCGTAATTTGTCAAATATAATTGTAACAATTTGTAAAATATAATTCTAACTGGTAAAGCATAATAACAATTATAAAATATAATTATAGCAATTTGTAAAATATATAAATGAACGAGCAGAAAGATGAACGACCTACCACAGCGATGAACTCCCACTGTAGTTTATTTTTCAAGTATTATTTCAGCTCCCTCCCCAGTTTTCCACAACTCCGTAGTGGGAAAGAGAAAATCGTGGGACAGATGGGGTCACGACACCGTCGCTGCACCCACCCAGCTTTCCATTGATTTTGAGCATCGTGGGTGTGTCGTCGAGCACGTGGTTTCCAGAGTACGCTAGCAAACGTGTATTTAACGCCTATTACCATGAATGATGTTTGCTACGCGGATATTAAACCATTTCCTTTTGCTAACATACTGGGGATCATTATCATACAGGCTGTTACAGGCATTGTGCTTTAACCAGAAATCACAAGAACACTTTAGTTTTTGTAGTATTTCCCTGGGGACTTTTCTATTTGCATCACATTCTCTAGGGTTGCACTTTGTCTACATTCCCTAGGGTATTGGTGGATCATATTCTCTAGGGACTGGAGGTCCTCCACATGACTTGGAAATTGAAGGACCTCTATCTATTCTAAGAACTCGAGGACCTCCATATTCCCTAGGAACTTGAGGACTTCCATTTCCCTAGGGACTCAAAGACCTCCACATTTCCTAGGGTATTACAGAACCTCCACATATCCTAGGAATTTGAGGACTTCCACGTTTCTGAAGTACTTGAGGACTTTTACATTCACTAGGGATTCGAGGACCTCCACATTCCCTAGGGATTCGAGGACGTCCACGTTCTCTAGGGACTTGAAGACCTCCACATTTCCTAATAACTCTAGGATCGCCACGTTCTCTAGTGACGTGAAGGCCTCCACATTCTCTAGGGACTCAAGGACCTCCACGTACTTTAGGGACTTGAGGACCTCCACGTTCTCTTACGACTTGAAGACTTCCACATTCCCTAGGGTCTCAAGGACCTCCACGTTCTTTAGGGACTTGAGGACCTCCACTATCCTAGGGACTCAAGGACCTCCACGTTTGCTAGGGACTTAAGGACTTCCACATTCCCTAGGGACTTACCCTCCATATTCCACAAGATCTCAAGGACCTCCACATTCCCTAAGGACTCTACGTTTTCCTCCACATTCTCTAGGGACCCTAGAACTTCTATCACATTCTGTATGGATTTTACTGTCTCCACTAGTTTACCTAAAGACTTAGAGACCTTTAAAGACACTATTTTTCCTAAGGAACCTATAGCTTTCACGACATTCAGGAATCCTAGCAACTTCACACTTCCTACGGACTTTAGGATCTCCACTATCCTAGGAACCTTTTCATTTAAAGACTCTATTCACCACGTCCCTTCTGAAAATCCTCCACCACCGTTCTTCGAAACCCTCGCATTCATCACATTCTTAGAAATTCTAGTATCTCCAATTCCTTCGGGACCCAAGTGTCTTCACGTATCCAACACACCCCATGTTTGTCGTCACTAGAGACCCCAGGATCACCCGTGCAAACAAGACATACCCACTAGCTTTCGAGTACCAGAACGATGTTTCTTCCTTCCTTCATTTTCCCTGCGGAAACCTTGCCTGTATGTCAGTGCACCACTTCAGAAAATAACATGCCTGCGAAAGAATACACGATCGAAACGACGTCAGTCGTAAAGTTTACCCAGCAGAATTTCGATAAACTTTTTTTTTTTTAACGAGAAGAGTGAGTTACGTGGAAATCACCGAGCTCAGTTCTATTTTCAAGCACCGTATTGTTCACTCGGGCTTCCAACTTACGTGCTATAACATTGTACGTTAACTTTGTTTCTCTGGTAACTCAGTTGCACGGTAAATCTCGCGAAACGAGGAATTATAGGAACCGGGAAGTAAATTAACGTGTAGCAAAGAGCCTTTTCTTTAATGGAATCGAAACATTTAGACCCGGTTCGTTTTATCGCTCCTCCTCGGGTCATTAAATCATGTTTGTTGTTTCTTTTAGTAATTGATGTTTGCAGTAGTAATTGTTTGTACTAGTTTGTAGTTTTTTGTAGAGGATGTTACCACAGGTATTCATGAAACTGGTCAGAGGTAGACGTTAAGGGATGAAATCTTCAAGACTTCAAAATTATTGAAAAATTCCCCCTTTTTCGTTCATTCTGTTGTTTTACTTTCACAGTATCTACATTTCGTGCGTAATACGTATCATCATCTTATCTTAGGGTGACGCATTAGCTGGACTTCCGTCCATTTGTAACATCATCCCGACAAATCATCTAAACGAGAAGGCCGTTATTCAGAAAATAAGGTTTGTATTGTCTCTCAGAAAGCATCCACCCACTATCCTTGAGAAAATCAATTTCCAGTTGCTGTCTGAAATTCAACCCCGTCAACTGAATCATCTCCTATTTTCCCTGGAACCGTTTCTGCCGAGATCCTCCAGATCTCTGGAAAAAACACGTTTATAATCGTGGAAAATCCATCCCGTTGGGCTTCTCGGGGATGCTACCCCTCCCTGGGTAGTCGTCGTCGTTTTCGGCGCCGAAGGAGGCGCTGGCGTCGATAGAGCCTCTCTTCATCCGCTCGCGTTTCTCCAACGTGGCTGCACCCTCATCTCCTCTCTGTTTCACCCTGGAAGAGAATATCCCTGAAGAAGTTTACGTTCTGTCAGTCGGTTCGGTGGTATCCTTCATTCTCGAGGAGCCCAAGGGCTTATGGACACCGTTGGGTCACGTGAGTTCCGAAGAGTTCGCTGCTCCATCGAGGGTTGAAAAGTGTCCACGTGCGATTGACACGGGTGGGGGTGGTTTTGTGGGTGTAACTGGGTGCTCAAGGTGTTGTGTTTTTGGAACACCGTGCTGTGGATGCTGTGGAGTTCTCGGGTTTTGAGATCCATGGGCGGTTATGGGTATCCTGGGAGTAGTCTTGCAATTTTTTGGAGATTTAGTGTTTGAACCTTCTTGGACTTTCATTGTGAAATGTTGTCCTTCAAACACTGTTATTTTTTCAATGTTTACATTGTGATTTTAACTATACCTCGTGTGGAGACATTTTGTGAACAGTGAAATCAATGAACACTTAATTATGGGACTGTCTGATGGAAGTGGTAAATTAACTATTGATAATCAAGTGTTTGTGGGTTGAAAGTTTGCTATGTAAAAGACAATTTCTAACTATGATTGATGTTAAACGTTTTTACAGTTAATGTCACAAAATCAGGAAAATTGAAATGAATGGTGAAATTGAGTTACGTGAACGTAGGGTGTTATGAACTGTGGGGCATTTTTTAAAGAAATTGTGAAATGAATTTTGCGGAGAAAAGGGGAATATGGAGCAGAGTAATGGCAAAAGTTTGAATCTGATGGTGATCAATATGGAGAAATTTAGTTTGATGCGCTGCAAACAGGAAGTTTGGACTTGGGAACTTGAGATTTAAGAAATCGAGGAAAAATGACGGTCAGATGAATTTACGTAAATTTATCGAAATGCAGGAGATCGAGGAAAGAAAATTGGAAAGTCATTTCTTGCATAAGTTTATTATAAATGAAATCAGAAAAGAAAAACTGGAAACTGGAAATTTGTGACAAAATAAGGTGACATTTTGTGACACGATAAGTTATATTCTGAAAATAAGAATTTGGGAAATAATGGCCTAAAAGTCAAAATTGCGAGTCGAGTGACGATTTTCTCAAAATAAAAATTTGAAAATTATAAAATTTCCATTTTGAGAAAACTGTAAACCTAACCTAACAGTTTCCCAAAAAGAACATTTGTAACAACAAATACAAACGACTTACAAATAATTTACACAAACTCTAATAATTTCAAAAACCGGCTTAAAAATGAAACTCCTAATTACGCTAAAGACTTAAGCTTCTCAAGCTATTCACGTGTTCTAAAAAAAGACTAAACGTGTAAAAAATTGAACAATAAAAGTCCTTAAGCAAAAATTAACTGGAATAAAAATTAAACCGCCATTAAAAAGCTGAATTTTTTAGGACATATTCAAATATTAAATTTGAATTAAATTTCAAAATGAGAATCTATCGAAGGGTACTAAAAATTGCGGAAGCTGTGTAACTGAAAATGTGTTCAGCATACGTACGCCGGAAATGGAAAGATAGCTGTATCGAACTGCCATTGGAGTTCCATGATCCAGAAAGTTGGATAGATTGCACGAAGGGGTGAAATCGAAAGGGTTGCTGACGGAGGATGGGTCAGGACTGGTGTGCACGTAGAAGGAAACGTTCGAGCAGCGGTTGCTGCCCCTGTGGACCACGTGTACATCCCTCAAGTAGGTTAGTGAGACGATAGGGTTGATTTTCATCTGCGATGATAGCAAGCTTTTTTATGCCGATCTGGAGGAAATATACAAAATTTCGATGGAACTGAATTAGTAGTTCCACTGTTTCACTTCCTCTTGTTATAGGTACTTGTTAGAGTTGGTACTTACAAACATTGATTTATCATTTTTCTGTTTGAGTTATGGCAGTCCTTGGTTAAATGGGTTGTAGGGTGTGTGATGGTGTATGTGCTCAATTTTTACAGAATCGATGAATGATAACAATTCTGTTCCTCCAATTGATATTTTTATTTGTATCACTGGTCAGACCTAATAAACCATGGTGGGTCTGATGAGACCTATCCTATCTTAGCCATAAATGAACATAAAGCTAGCTCTTGATGAATGTATACTCTTGAATCTGGCTGAGCCTATGTGTACACTTAACTGAGACCTAGCCTAACTTAGCCATAAATGATTATAAAGCTAGCTCTTGATGAATGTATACTCTTGAATCTGGCTGAGCCTATGTGTACACTTAACTGAGACCTAGCCTAACTTAGCCATAAATGATTATAAAGCTAACTCTTGATGAATGTGTACACTTGAACCTGGCTGAGCCTATGTGTACACTTAACTGAGACCTAGCCTGACTTATCCATAAATGAACATAAAGCTAGCTCTTGATGAATGTGTACACTTGAATCTGGCTGAACTTATGTGTACACTAAACTTAGCCTAACTTCACTTGATCTGATATTAAAATAATACTACTACTTCAGTGATCAAACTCAGTTATTTGTTTAACCTCATCCCAAGGATATTGCTCAGTAATGTGACTAGTCTGACCAACTCAAACGTAGCTAACCTCTGATCTAGTTAACTTCAAGGCCACATGTAGCAATACTACCTAAGTGAAGTTTACACTTATCAAGGTCAGTTGTCCAACTTATCTTGATTATACTCAAACGTAGCTAACCTCTGATCTAGTTAACTTCAAGTCCACATTTAGCAATACTACCTAAGTGAAGTTTACACTTATCAAGTTTGCACTTATCAAGATTACACTTATCAAGATCACTTGTCTACCTTATCTTGATGTAATCTAATCCAAATTCAATAGTAATGTGGCTAAGTCTGGTGAACTGACAGCTAACCTAAATCGAACCTAACCTGATATGACCATCACTTAATGTATCACAGTATTTTGTCAATGGAATGTCGGGACAAATAGATGTGCAAGGTTAAATGAAAGTTCCAACGATATACCGGAATCATGAACTCTAATCTAGTCTTCCATTTAACTCTGCGAATCGTTTGTTCGCTCGGTTTCTTCATTTACCATCGCACACGACGTTCACGACGTGCACTTTGCATATTAAGATAAATTAGACTTTTGCGTTCCTCGATTAGAATTTCAGATTTTTCGGACAATTTTATATTAAGCTTCAGCGACGTTTACCGGATGACATTTATAAAACGACCAGAGGAAAGGGTATTATAGAGAGTACAGGGTTCATAGCGAGAATAACGTTTAAAAATTGATCACACGAAAGGATAGCAAATATATCAAGATTGTTTAATCATTCAACAGTTAAATGTCCAGAAATACTTTTACTTTTCGTTATGCTATTTACTTAATTTAATTGAGACCGGTATCATATGTAGAGATGGCAACTATTTTCAAACAGTCATAAATTGTAGACATGTCGTGACCAATTGGAAGCTTTTTATTAATAATACCTCGTTGCTTTTGCTTCGAGATGCACGGAATCTGATAAGTCAAAGCTTAAGCGGAAGTTGGATTGAAACAGTTTGCACATTAACGCCTTCGTTTTACCGGTTTAATATTTATTGGGACGTACCATGTGCTTTTGGCCATTTTAAGGAAAATCGGAGGTCCTGAGATATATGGGGTGATCCACATATGTATATGCTTCTGTAGTATAGTAATTAAACGTATGTAACATACTGCATATAACCATTACTATACTATGTACTGAAGTAATAAATACAATGACTAATATCACCATGATGTACTACACTCCATCTTTGTTTTCATATACTCAGTAGTCAGGAACCACTATAGTGTACTATTAAGTATACTATTACTATAAAGATAGTATGTACTATTATAGTGCATATATACACTAAAATAATAGATACACTAATGTGTACGCCATGATGTACTATACTCCATCTTTGTTTTCATGTACTCGGTAGTCAAGTACGACCACCATAGTGCATATATTGATTACTATAATATTATGTAGTATTGTAGTACATATGCTATTAGAAATACTGGTCAAGATTTACTATACTACACTTTATTATTATGATATACTAATAACATCGACCATTAGACATGTATTGGCTACTATAGTAATATGTACTATTATAGTATGTGCTACTATAGTAGTCCAGTATTACAGTATTGACTACTACAAAGTACTATACATACTGTAATACTATCATATAATATAGTAACTATAATACTATTATAGTATGTGTACTATTGCAACGTAGTACTTGTGCACTATCACACAACCACATCAAACCTAACCTCAAACACCTAGTACCAACGATTTCAAAAACGATTTAAGAAACTTATTCATTGTCCGCAGTTTTTCATTATTCCTTTAGCAACTTGGCGAAACAGTGGCTTTATCTCTTGACATGCTTGCCTTGAAATTAATTAAGCAACGGGATTAATGAACACGAGAGTAGTCTTGAATTCCTTCTTTTACCTTGTTGGTGGTAACCGTAACGAGATCTCGACAGCGTTATATTAATGAATTGAAGAAAACCAAAGAGAGATTTGTGAAGACAAAAAATATCAATTTTAAGAATACTAATTTGGTACAAGGGATGTAAGGGGTATTTTTCTGCTTGAAAATAAAGATCTTCGAATCCACACTTTTCTGTGATCCACGTCTGCGAAGTTGGAGGATTTTCAAGAATGACGTATCCTCGGAAGACTTGTTAAAAGTTGACGCTTTTGTCGGAAAGTTCGGTGGAAATTTTTCGTTGAAATAGGAAGAAGAAAAGTCAATAAAAGGGACACCGTTGCTGGGAAAGTTCACATTCTTTGCTCGGTTGAAGTAGATTCGAGAAGTTCTGTTCAATTTTCGTCTTGTTTGCTCTTGAAAGAGGGGATTCTCGAACAAACCGTTTTTTTCCCACCCACTGAGGAACGAGTTTCGTTTGCTAAAATACCTTGTACACAAACTATTTCAAATTATCCCGCAGAAAATTTATGTTCATTGAAAATACCTTAGAGAAAATTTCAGTTCGATCTGTACTTATTAAAAAATAACTGGCATCGCTGCACCGACGATGCAATCGGTATTTCCTTATTTCAATTTCAGGAACTTGTATTTCACTTTCTAATACCAAATTTTCTTCCATAAAAATTTCTACATCCCCATTAATTAAAAAATCACGCTATGAAATAGTCTACATTAATTAGTATTTTTAACAGAAGAAAAAAATTGCTCAGAAAATTCATACAGAAAAATGTTTACAAAATTTGTACAAGATTAGTTCTGATATTTGAGCGAAAAAGTCAGTGCCATTCCAGAAATGCGTCGTATCGGAGTGTAATGGAGCGGTAGTGGTAGGGTGGTACTAAAATATCCGTCGACTAATCAAAAATTTAATTAATAGACCGCGAGTCGGCTATTAGTGATATTTCCTCGAATCCCGTGGCCCCCTTGTAGCCCCCTGGTTCGCCCTCTATCCCCACCATCGGGGTCAAACTGATCGATGATGTGGTGTTGGAGGCTGGCTGGGCCAGTGACGTAATCGAGAACCTCCACCGTCGTGCTTTGACGTCACTGATGCCCTCAAATGCGCGTGGCCAGGTGCGTATCAGGGAATCTCTGCAGCGCCCCGCCCCTTTCGCCACCCCTTCACCTCCATCTTTCAACCACTTAACCTCCGACCCTCGACTCGGCTCGTTTTTTTTCTTCCGTCAGCCTTGTGCTGACTTCACTTATCCGCGACACGCTGTATTCGATTAGAAAAACAAAATAGGCCTCGTTAGCGCGGTCATTCTGCCTACGTATTTATCTAACGCTTTCAGATCAACTTTGCAATTTCATACTTCATTCAATTTATGAGTATGGAGACACGTTTGGGACGGTTAGACTCTTGACACTTTTATAGGACACAATATCGGATAACTTTGGATGATTTTAGGAACGTTATTAAATTTGTCCAAATAATTTTAGTTTCGATTTGGGTTTGTACTTTGAAGTATTGAGCGTGAGCTGGAACTGACTGACAGCGCCATCTAGTAACTTACTGTGTCAGTGTCCATTACGAGTGGAACTAGCGAAAGATTGCAATAAGCTAGAAATAGTTAACCTGAGAATTCGTATTTTTTTTTTATTAAAGATTTCTTGACCCTGGCAGGAAAGCATAGGAAAGTTCCAAGGATAAAAAGGAGTCCCTAGTGAAATGCTAAGAGTCTAAAAGAACCTAGGGAGCTCAGGAGATAGAGCTCTCTCCCTCAGGTCAATTAAACAAATATGCAATTTGAAACCAAAATTCTGAAATAAAGAAATTTTGCAAAATTTCTGCAAAGTGCATGGGCACCGTCGATAAACCTGATTAGAGGAATCTGCATTACCGATCAGGCCGTCGGTAATATAGAAATCTGCTTTGCCGGCAGAGTTCGCTTGTTGAGGCGTTTCCCAAAGTGTCCGCCCGCGGCGTTTTACGTTTCACCCTGAATAATGTATACTCCGTTCAATATTTTTTATCATTGCAATTTTTATTCCGCTTCCAAGGCCCCCTGCCACGATTTAATAATTGAATTTTATTCCATTTTCTTTGAACAAATATCGAAAGCCTCAGAGGTGCCGTGTAAATACTTGAATATTAACGAATGTTTATAGTCGAAAAAGTCCTTCAAGAAATAGGTTAGAGATAAAAAGGTGTTTCTACATTTTTACGTTCGGAATAAACATTTCAAAGGAAGTTTTTAATTCGTTCTTTATCGTGCATTTCATGCTTCATTTATAAGCCAGTTAAGGGAATTGCAATGCCGTTGTAGTCAAAACGCAAGATTTATCGTTTTGCGTGCAACGAATGTAGGTTAAGCTGCTTTTCTCGCGCGTCCGCCATGTTTATGGGGCACCATTGAATCCTGGGGAAACGGAAAGGAATTGGAAAACGTTTTCTTGGCCTGAAAGAAATTCCATGATAAATGTCGCGATATGTTGAGCACCTAACGACATGTTGCGGAGTTTAAATTGAACAAGTTGCGGAAGCTATTGCCAAAAAATGGAGGGAGACCGGAAGTTGGATTCAATATGAACGGCATTGACTACAAAGCATCCTTGTCATTTTTCCTTGGCTTTTACTGGTTATTTCCTTGCGTTCTTGGAACGATTTGCGAATTATTACACAGATTCTTTTTTTATTCATTTCTCTCCTCAAAGAGAATAATTAGAAACGATCGAAGGTCTTTTCAGAAGGTTGGAAATAAGCTTTTTTACCGAAAATTGATGCAATTATCGAATTTTCTTGGTAACAATTTCCAATATGAACTTCATTTAATACGAATTTCCAGTTTTAAAGTTTACCTCGATCAACTGAAATTCCTTGCAATATTGAATCTCGATAAAAATTGAACTTCCGCCGTCGGAAAATCGAGTTCTATAAAGTCTTGGTGAACTTCTCGAGTAAATATTGAATAGGAAATAGAATGTAAGATTCAAATATTTAAATGAAATTACTATTTATCGTCTGGTTTAATATTAATTGTTCAATCTCCCATTAGACTGGAAATACACTTCATTATTTTATTATTCATTTTAAGAATGGGTTGCAAAATGAAAATAAAAATAATGAAAATAAATTATATAAAACAGTGTTACTGCAAATAAATCTGACAAAGCTCACATATTTCTAATGTAAAAGATATATCATACTATTCCAAGTGAACTGCAAGAAATATAATTAAAAATTATTCGTGCACGATTATTGCTTTCAATCATCGTTAATTTTTTTATCGACCGTTAACAATCGATCGCAGTTGAAATAATATAAGAACAGAAAAAGTTGGAATGAATTGAAAGCGAAGTGAAACAATGAAGCATTAGTGACGTTGATAGCGCGACACAATTTTTCCTCATTAAAATATTATTATTCAAGCAGTTGCGCGTGGTGTATGTGTGCGTACGTCACGTGAAATGGAATGGTAACACGATGATAATTCGTGACGTAAAGCTTGTATAATGAACGTAACATTTACACGATCGTTCTTTCGATTACTTATGTCCACGCATGAATATTTCATAAAAAAGAGAAGAGCTGTTAGTTGATTATGTCCACTAAACGTCACCTTCTGTTTGATGTCTATCCATCAATGTTTGCACGATTCTTCTATTAATCAATTTATATAAATTTTTGCACATGGGTTTGACCCTATGCTTTTAAGAAGTCTCTTAAGAAGCAATTTGTCAGTAATAATAATACTGATTATTTTGTTCTTTTTTCTGTTACAGGTAAGTGGCCGTTCCAACTACTGAATGACTAGGACATGAAAGTTGCGTTACGTAAGTCTATTATTATACAGGAAGCTCGACATATACCTGTGTTCACGAAGATTTATTATTTCAGTATATTTCTAAATATTTGTACATTCATATTAGAAATTTTGTTTCGAGCGCACCTTCAGATCTAGTGCCTTACAATTTAAGTGCAGAAAATATTTTTGTACTCTCTTCAAAAGATACGTGGCTTAATGAAAGAGTAACGAATCAACTTTTACGGAAAAAATTTTAATTGTAGCTACATTAGTGGTTCGCAGTTTAAATAATTTCTATAGGATTTTTTATTTTTGTTGGGGAGATTAAAGGTGAGTGGAAGAATAAAGAAGCAAAATTATTGGGAGTTTGGGTATCTTGAAATATACGTCAGTGCTTTACAGTTTATTTTACAATGCAAATTCTTAGTGTGCTCGAGAAGTTGAAATTTCAGTGAAAATATAAAAATTTGGCGGGAAATGTGGGGGACTGAGGTGCCTCGAAATATTACGTCAGTGATTTACAGTTTAAATACTATTCTTTATAGTATAAATTCTTGGTGCTCATTTTACAATTTCAATAAAAAGATGAAGAATTTGGCGGGAAGGAAGACTAGGGTGCCTCAAAATATAACTACGTCAGTGGTTTACACTTCAAATACTTTTCTTTGCAGTACCAATTCTCGGTATAGGTTGATTCTATAATTTCAGTAAAAAGTAGAGAATCAGCAAATTTATCGGGAAGAGTTCGAGTATCTCGAACTACAACGTCAGTGGTTTAAAGTTTAAATACTTTTCTTTGCAGTAAATTCTTGCTGTAAGTTGATTTTACAATTTCAGGGAAAAAGTAGGGAATCAGTAAATTTCTCAGGAAGAGTTCGAGGAGTATCTTGAATTGTAAGGTCGGTTTACAAAATTAGATTAAATACTATCTTTTACAGAATATGTTCTTGTACTCTGCTACAATTTCAGTGAAAATCGGTAAATTTATCAGAAAGTTAGGGTTACCTTGAATTTCTACGTCAGTAGTTTCTACTCAGTAGTGGTAATTTAAATATTTTACAATATAAATTCTTAGAGTACTCTGCTAGAGAAGTTGAAATTTCAGCGAGATAAATGTGTTGAGACAAGTGGGATGCCTTGAAATATAGCTACGTCAGTGTTTTACAGTATAAATTCTTGGTGTACCTTGCTAAAGTTTGAAATTTCAGTGTAAGAGTAAAGAATCAACAAATTTGGCGGGAAAGGTAACACAGGGTTCCACAATATATAACTACATCACTGATTCACAATTGAAATACGTTTCTTTGTACAATAAAAATTATTTCTATGTTCAGTTAAGATTAGAGGTAACATTTGTGGTTCCAAGTGGAAGAGTAAAGAGTAACTAAAATGGACGGGAAGAGTAGCGGGTTCTGTATAACGTAGCTACGTTAATGGTGACTCGCATTTAAAGCGCGCGAAGATATCGCAAGACAATCGATTTCTTTCCTTCTCGCTCTCGCTGACGGATTTTCAGCAGTTCCGCTTCGGCCGTTCTCTTAGTTTGTCCTCGCCACGAGAGCAGCTCGAAACGCAGATTGATCTACTTTCGTTTCGAAATCGACCGACCATTGTGATCGATGAATCGATAACCGTGAAATTTCTTATCAGTGACCTCTTCAACGTGCCGCTCGTATCGCGTTACAAGTGTAACTAAAATTCTTTCGTGCGAGGTTTTATTCGCGAAATTCTGATGGAATTTAAACGTGGTGATCAATAGTGTTATGATCCGAAACGCGCGCAGTGTTGTTGTGATAATGTTTGCGACTTATAAGGTGAAATAAGAGTATTTGTTATTTAAAATGTCGTGGTGCAAATGTTATCGTTCATGGGAATTTTTCTGTGTTACGTAGATAAATTGTAGAATATGTTCTGGAAGATAAGAATGTTTAAACGTATTTGAAGGGAAACCGAATGCTAAATTATTTACACGAGCAACAACGTGTTGATTCTGACTTATGCATAATACCGCTGGTAATGAATGATTTAATTATCGCAGGAATTAATTAACCATAATATTAATGTTACATGGTTGAAACACGAGTATGCAAAATAACTTAATGTTATTTGCATAAAATATTTTTTGCGCTTACGAAAAATTGAATCTATGTTTGGGATCATGACTGAGTCAATGATTAAGGATGAATTAAATTAATTCAGTAATTAATATAATCGAGTAATTAAGAAATGAATACATGTGAGTAGCCATTGAAATAATGAAATATGAATTGATTGATTTAATCAATGAGTAACTTTCAACGAGAAATTTACAAAAATTTTGGCCATTTCAGTAATATTAAATTATCAAGTTTGCGAAGTTTCAACAATCACAACTGGAGCAATTTAATTTCCTCGATTGTTAATTAGCGGCATTGCCAGTACTAAAACCTTCGAGCATTTTAATAGCATATCAAGTTCAATTAAATGAACAAATTACGCCGACCATCAAACCAATTAATATTCCTTTGATGTACACCGATTAACAACAGTATCATTACTACTTTACCTTTACAAAACTATATGCATACACTTTTCTCACGTGGGACATAATTGACCCCAGTTACAATTCCCTCCATCAATATTTCCCACTGTATATAATAAAGTAATTTCCTATATCGATTTAATGAATTCAGTGGAATCTAATTTATTGCATACAGGTTAATTATTCATTGGAATAAATTTGCTTTCGAATTAATAGCAAGCGATTATGGCTTACCGTAGAGATCTACCGATGTCAACCCACGAGTTGACCCAGGTTTAGAGCTACTATTCAGAATAGAAAAATGGACGCCAATTTCGGTATATTGGCTCGCGCACCAATTAGGCCAAAGTCGGCAAACGTCTCGAGAGAGATAGCGAATTGCGTTCAGCAGTTATTGTCACTATTCTTATTTGCCGAAATGTAACTGGAAGTGTTCACGGTGGATAGGTGGAGCGAGTGGCTTCTTTTACTCTGGCTCGACCTACGCGCCAACTCCTGGCTCGTCTACAGTAGAGACTGTGATGATCCGGGGGAACGTAGGGATTCTGGGAAGCTAGGAAATATGGCGATTCCGAGGACTGTGAGAATCTAGGGAATTCAGGAACTGTGGAGAATGTGGGGATGTGGGACCTGGGGATCCGAGGGACTGTGGACTGTGGAGGTCCTAACGAACTTGGCACTGGTGACTGAAACTATGGATATATAGGGAATCTAGGGTCTGGAACTGTGGAGGGTCTGGGGACCATGGGAACTAGGTATCCCAACCTATAATTTACAGGGAATATAGATATTGAAATCTTGGAACCCTGAAATTTGACCTACTTGCACTTCACACATACCTAATCACCTAATCACAAGGTGTCTAAGACAACTAAATAAACTCCCTAGACTCCCTTGCAAATGCACAAATTCAATCTACCCTAGAAATCCAACCAAAACCCAGAAATTGACCAAAGCTACAAATCCAGAAATTCAGTCCAGTCTAGAAATCCAACCAAAACCTAGAAATCCAGAAATTCAACCTACCCTGACCCAACTTTTTCGTGTCCTAAGGCTTCCCTAAAGAAACCTACTCCAATACACATATTGCGGTTTCTTTTATTTTGTGTCGACCCACGACTCATGGATTAACATCTGTAAGTCGAATGAAATTTAAATGGTAGAATTGCGAAAATGAAGGATGGACGAATTTTAGGGTAATGATTATAATTGGATAATAAGTATATTGACAGGATTGTTCGGCAGGAAACCTCGAGGAAGACGATAAGCGTCGCTTCCGGCGCGGAAACGAGCGTCGTTACGCTTGAGCGTGCAACAAGAGACGCGTGTGCTCCCGTTCGAGGTCGTGCCGCGACGCCTGGCGTCGCTGCGCTTAGTTCACCTCGATTCACGTGGTGGTGCACCTCGCGATTCCACTCAAACGCGACATTTCCCGAAATTTTTTTACGCATTCCGCTCCACATTCCACTAACTTTCAACGAACTATCAAAGTGAACTACAAAGAGTCTTTAATCGTGTTAAACGAAGAGTTTTCTTTTATAATCGAGTTTTTCGCTTTAATATTGTACCATGATATTTTTGGAACGCTCTCCGATCAACAGTTTTTAATTTATTCGTTTTATACGTTCGACGAATGTGTCAAGTTCGATTTAAAACTTAATATTTTGTGAAACTATTTTTTATTTAGTGCTACACTGTGACGTTTTTGTGTCTTGATTTATCTGAGTTTATTGACAGACTCTTTAATGCACTTTATTCTTTTGCAAATATTGTCAGTTTTACATAATTTATTGTTGTGAACTTTTATCATTATTACATATTTGTGATAATCTTGTGATATCGATAGTGTGATTAATTTTAATATATTATTGATACACTTTTTCGTCATAAAAGCATTTTATCATTTATCAAGTGTTATCCTTTTCATAATTTGTTACAGTGATCCTTAGTTATCGTTTTTTATTTTAATATTAAATTATGGTCCTGTGGTATTAATAGACTGGTTAGGTTTTAGACTATTAGTCACGCATTATTTTTATGTTAAATACATTTTCCGCGTTAGTGAAATATAATCATTACATTTCAAATAATTTGTCGAAGTGAGCTCTTGTAACTTTTTTTGCTGTTAAATTATGTTGTTCATGTTTTATTAATCGATTAGTTGCATTTAATTGCAAGTTTTTAATTATTCTTGATAAATTCCCTCGTTACAAATAATTGTCAGTGATTAGAACATTATCAGAAATAAAATATTTGATTTGAAGAGAACTACATTTGACTGTGCTATATAAGTGACTGCTTGATAAGTGACTGCTTGATAAGTGACTACTTGATAAGTGACCGCTAATTAAATTTATAATTGCATCTTCACTTAACGTCAACAAAAAAGATATTCTCGGATAATTATATAACAAACGTAAATTGTCAGAATATTATTAAAATTATTATTCATCAATTTTCAAAAGAGTTTCATGAAAATGACCTTAATAAAACTTAATGAAATGTTTATCAGTTTGCAAAATTTTCACTTAATTTTGTAATGTAACAATATTTAATAACAATACTAGCAGAGATTCATAAAATAGAAGAAATCTCGATTCGAACAGACCCCTAACGATAAGTTGTAAAGTTGTCCTGTTTAAAACACATAGTTAAACTGCAATTACCAGACTCTTGATCATCCGCGCGCTCGTTTAATTGCAATTACCGTCTTTTTAAGCGTAACCGTGTAAAATTCCACACGCGCCTGGAAATAATTAATCGTAACTAACGAGCTGTAAGCCCAGCAATTAAAACGAAAATTTCAAACTTGATTTTCAGTTCGATTCAAGTTATCCAGTTTTCGATCAGAGCTCACAAAGAGAGTCGAAAACCCTTTAAAAATCAACGTTATTATCTCCCTGTCCGAGATAGCCGGGACGAGATCGAAGATTCAAAATCAATAACCGTTGAATCGAGATATCGAACGACGATAGTCTTTCACGCTACGTGCATTGTTCCGTGAACCGAGTACTTGTTGAGCGGTTCGTGGCCAGGAATTTCAATTCTCTTAATGGATTCCATCGATCCGTGCCCACGGGATCCCGTATTCTATTGAAAAATCCCGGCCACCCTTCACGGTTGACCATAGCCTCTCTGCATCGCAAATTAGGGGGATACCCAACGGGTGAGACTGCTTTTTTAAGCAAATCTCAGACTTCCAGCAGATTCTGCACACACGCTGGGAACTTTCGAACTTGATCCAATATGCTGATTTTGGGATCTGTTTTCAAAGAGGAAACTTTTCATAACCACTTTCAAATTCAGATTGCCCATCTTTTCTATTCATCTCGAATTTGCTTCCATCAAACTGTGAAGAGACTCGTTCATGTCACTTTAAATTTCCATTCATCAAATTTCACAGTCGAGTTTCTGAACTGTTACTTCAAACTTGTTTCCATCAAATTTCATTACTGCTGTAAAGTCGAATTTGAGACTGCCGAGAAGGAATACAATTTTTCTAACTTAGTCCTTGTGATATTCTGTTTATGAAAATTTGTGGCTGGGAATTTGTTCAAACTCGAGGTATATTTAGCTAGAATATCAGTTTAGACATCACAAAGTGTCACAGCATTCACAAAGCTCTTCAGAAACGTAGTTTGAAGAACCCTCAGGTTTGAACCACAAGGTTACAGGGTTAAAAATGTCACAAAGTAAAATGAAGACATATCACAAATCACAAAGTAAAATAAAGACGACGAATGACAGAGTACCTTTGAGATGTGAAGACTACTTGGATATCAAAGTACACTCAAAAATTTCGAATTTAAAAATGTCACAAAGTAAAATGACTTCACAAGGCAAAATAAATGATGAATCAAAGTATCTTTGAGATGTAACTACTTACACCCAAAAATTTCGAATTCTGTCGTGAACATTCTTTGAAAAAGAATCCTCTAGGATGAAATGAATCTCGGAGAAGTCAGCACGAGTGCTTCACAAATATTAATAACTCCGATTCCGGGAATGCTGTGGTACAAACGAGACTAGGAGTTCCATAGGATCCCACAGACTGTCAATATTTAACGATCCGCCATCGCGGAACAAAGAGTCTGATCCCGCAACGGTGATTGGTCGGCATCGCGATTTAATCAGAGACAATGTTGTCAACAACGTTTCTAAGATTCGGTACGAAAAAAGTAGGTTGATGGAGGATGAATTTTTCTGATGAACTTTGAGGAGGATTATCGTAGGAATCGTTTAAAATTCGAGGAACGGTCGGTAAAATGGTTTGAAAAGCGTGGAGGGTGTTGGTTTTGGAGATGAGGAAGGATTGAGGTTTAATTCTGAGCGCAAATGGGGAGAAATTAGTTGAAGAGGGCCGAGAAGTTCCGTGCTACCGAATTATTACTCCGACTGCTTTGAATTTGCGGAACAAAAAGAAGAAATTGGTTATAAGAGGAAATAGGAAGGTTTCAAGAGATAAGAATTAGCTTTAACAATTAATTAATCGAATAACCTGCTATTTTCAGGATTAAGATAAACTGTTCAATGTAATGTTCCATTCTCAATTATTGTTCCTTCAATTTTCTTCAAGTTATTTAACAGCCTGGTAATTTCAGTAAAAATAACTTCTTCAATTTTTATGTAACTTGTATGTTCTGTATTTATGTTCCAGGCAAGTTTATAATCATTGAAAGAATTTTGTGAAGGTCTTTTGACATAACAATCATTTTGAAAATTAACGAAAATATTTAATTCTTGCAATAACTTTGCTGTGGTAGATTTTCCATATTTGTCACAAGTGACCCACACTGAAAGAATTTTTTGAAGAGCTCTTGACCCAAGAATTATTTTAAAAATGACCCAAAATATGTAATTACTGCAATAATTTTGCTGTGGTACATTTTCCACATTTGTCACACCCACACTGAATTTTTTTTTGTCACTGATGACTCCGTCAGTTCACGGACAAAATTGTCAAATATAAACCATCGATCAATACTTTCCTTTTTTAAATTTCCAGCCAGCAAGATGCAGAAGGAAATTTGAAATCGCGTAAATCAAGTTTTCAGAAGGATCGCCTTATCCGCGATAATAATAGCACAACAGAAATGTCACAGGCGGTGATATTCCCATTGTGTCGGCCAATATACCAGAACGAGGTTGTTCCGCACGCATAAACGTCTCCGTGTGGCTCAATAATTCATCCCGGCCCTTAGCTAGGAAATCGAACGACTGGAAATATCATCGACGCGTGTTGCATTCATTTTTTGTCGACACATCGATAACGTTCCCGTTATGACGATTCTATTGGTCTAAATTGTAGGAGCAAGTCGAAAAAAGTCCAAAGCGATGAATGGCTTTGGCACACTTTGACGTTATCGAACATAACCTCAAAATGGCCGAGTGTCATATTTCCTATAACGACAATCATTCATATTTCCTATAACGTTATTGTTTCTATTGACACAATTTGGAGATACAGAACTGGAACTAAGTAACCTAACATAAAAATATTAACAGACATAACCTTAAAATATTGGCCATATTTGTTTCAGGAAATTACTGAACAAAATTTTTAAATCGTCCAGTTCAGTAATTTACAATTTTCAGTATTAAAAAGCATGCAAACATGAAGAAAGTAGAATGAAGGTACATCGTCTTTTTTGTATCATATTCCACCATTTAGTATTTATTTCCACCATTTTGAATTTATGGAAAAACAGTGTACGATCTGAAAGTTCAGAAAAAGCCAGAAGCTAAAACCGAGCCAACTCTTTAAACAAAGAGCAGAATAAATGTGAACGTCCTTCATGGTTTCCTGCGTTTTTCAATAAAAAAATAGGCGTCTCGGATACGCGTTTCTGGTCGTTGTCTATAGCCGGAGAACAATAAATATTGTTCTGGAATAATATTGAACGGCTATTGTCCTAAATCCCGGGAATAATGGGTGTTATCTAGTTGTCGATGGTGTCTGGGTGGCCTGGTTCTCATACTTTCCATCTTTACTTACGTTTATCCCATCAGTGAAACAGAATTAAATTCAGCATGGAATTAATAGAACTTAAATTATACTAATTATCTTTGACGACTATGTATGAATGACTAAAATGTTCGGGAAATTCGGAAGTGTTAGCTTTAAGAGAAAAGTGAGTGTTAGTTAAACGATGGACGATCGATACCTTGAAAAATGAGTTGAAGAGAGGCAATGACCGAAGACGCGACGATGATCGCCTTCTTGTTCTTCATCTGGACGATGATCAAGTCGAAGGAGCAGCAGGATCAAAAGCTGAATACCAGGAGAGACTCACTTAGCAAGGATAATCGCGAACGCGTCGATTCTAGACGAAATTCGAAGGAGACTGCGTCGATTGGTCTGCCTCATATTGACAGACGTCGTCATCGTCCTCGACGACACTCGCGTCGCTATTACGTCGATCGTAACAAGAGGTGAGTCAAGATATCGATTGCTAATTAAAGCTTCAAACCCGACGGCTAATTTTTTACTCAGGGTAATTCTCACTGTGCGTTATTACACTCGAGAGTGTAGGAATATTGACGATCCATAAGGTTTGGAATCACTCTATCGTCGTCAAACTGTATTATTCCTCTGATCGTAGTTTGTACGATCACTCATCCTCTAAGTTTATTAAAATGGTAAAAAGAAGGTGGGAATTCTATTTTTTATTAAGATATTTAAAATTTAATATTTGCCATAGGAGATTCATTTCGCTGAGTCTATAGATGCATTGTAGTCAATCGTATTCTATTTGCTTGATCAGCTAGTGTTCGGATTATATGACTTTTCTGGTCAAGTGTCAAATAACAAACCACTTGTCCGATCAATTACGATACCATAGTCTTCAATATTTCTGTGGTTACTTGTTCACACTGCTTCATACTACTTGTCTGACCACCTATATTCGAGAGGTTTTGCTACTTGTTAAGTATTTTTCTTAGACCCGAATCTACTTGTCTGACTAGTTGACACCATCTATAACTGTACCCAGCTATAATCTGTAATCTCTAATATTTCTGTACTTCATAATAGTTGTCCAGTTCTGTACAGACTGCCCTATACTACTTGTCTGACCACTTATAGTACCGGAGAGCTTAAACTACTTTTCTGGTCACATAACTTTTCAAGATCCTATACCACTCTGACAAGTTACTGTACCTCTACATTAGAATTCTCTGATCACCTCAGTCTATACTACTTGTCTGACCAGTCAAACACCAATGGCCTTATTCTACGCGTTTCGGTTTCAGCTGCACCTATGCTTGTGTAACTACATTACTATCGTGTATGCTCCACTTGTCTGGCTACCTGTAGTATCTGGGATTTCATACTACTCGACTCGAGTGTGCATCTCAAACTCGAATCCACTTGTCTGATCAGTTATAGCACCACTGGAATGTAGCTATTGTTAAATCACTCCTATCTTTCCATTTTGCTTGTCTGACCACTACTTTATGTGCTCAATTGATTTTCTTCTTATCTACTTGTCTGGATAGAACTTAATTTTAGATGCTTAATCAATTTCCTATTCTACTTGCTTCTTCATCTTTCCATAGATTCGTCTGACGACCTCTCAATCTACTTGTCTGACCACCACACTGTCAACTCGTCTGACCACCTCTCTATCTACTTGTCTGACTACCTACATATCTACTTGTCTGGTCACTTCCCTATAAACTTGTCTGCCTACCTGCTTATCTACTTGTCTGATCAGCATCCAATGCTACTTGTCAGACCAGCATCCAATTCTACTTGTCTGACTACCCCGCTGTTCTACTGGTCTGATCAGTTTCCTATTCTACTTGTCTGATCAGCAGCCAATTCTACTTGTCTGACTACCCGCCTATTCTACTTGTATGACCACTTGAGATACCGTTGAGCTTCTGCTACTCGCCTAACCGGCTACGTATCCGGTACTACAGTCTACTTATCTGACCACCTACTGATTTATGGCATAGTCCACTTATCAGTAGAGACTCTACGCCCACTCCGTTGAATCAACCACCTGTAATTTCTATTCTCTTCTTTTCAATTCTCGTACTAAGTTATAATGTTAAAATATTGATATGTACCAAATGTTTCGATAACATATCGTTGTACAAGTATGACCATACATGAACTGTCCGTTTAATTACACGTTAGGGAGAATGAAAATTGAACATTGCTAATAAACCGAAGCCGCAATAATCCCTTCGTCGCGGCACACCCTTGCAAAGCAGCCTCGTGGAAATAAGCCGGGGTCATGTAATACCCCTGTAAGATAATATCCAGCCAGGTTTATTAAATCCGATCCACTTGCTGGCCCTAATGCTAATGTAATCGATGTGCATCTTGCTCGTAGTGCAGCTTACCGACCACACGACCAGAATCCATTAGCAACTGGAGGTCGAATTATTCTTGAGGGAAATCGCTCGCGTTTGTGCGAATTCGATGAACCTGTTAACCTAACATCCGAATCATATTTTTCGAAATACGTCTCTGTCGTTTGCGTGCGAGTTTCTTTTACCGTTCGAAATAAATTTCCTCCTGCAAAATACATGCGTTATAAAAGAAGGAGATCTTGAATAGCTGATAATATGTTAATACGCGGGGACGTTATCAAAAGTGAAACCCCTCGTGGCTTACTTATGGTGACTTTTATGCCGTAACGGGCATTATACTTTCAATTTTCTTTTCGGACTGAAAGGATGCGACTTTGAGTCGAACGTTACAGTTTGAATGAGAATAGGCGCGGTTCGCTGAAATGTCGAGGCCTCGGTATTTCATCCTTGAAAAGCGCCTCTAAAAAGAAGACGCGGCGACGACTTTTACGCCTGAGATATCCGCGTTTGTGGGCTCGTAAATTCTTCCGCGTACGCTCGTTCGACGAGCGTTTTTCCAGCAGCTAGTGCCGCATATCGCGCACGAGTACAAGAACGAGTTCTTGACACAAATCTGGCGACCCTGAAGAGCGCGTAGGTGATAAACACCCTTAACAACCGTGCGGCACGCCAGCCCGTGATCGATACCGAGCTTTCACCCCGACCTTTCGCAATCGTTCGCGATTTCTGATCGTTTACCACCAGATTGGATACCTCAAATGTTTCGGTACCTTTCTCATTAAATCTGTGACGATATGCGCCGATTAAATTTACGTTAACCTATATCTTTTGCTATCAGTTTTAATCTTTTTGTTGTTTTTCCTTCATTCGAGAATCTAGGTATACTTAGCGAGCGATATTAGTTGCGGAATTGAAGTTTTGAGGTTATGTCAACATAACCTAAATTAATATTTTCATGGCTGTTTGTTATTTTTAATTGTTTTTGTCGATTTCGACGACTTATAGCGTTGTTATGCTTAATAAGAAAGGACTGTAATTGAAAGTTGTCAATTTTGAAAGCAACCTCCGTTAAGGTTAGGATAATTCAGACATAACCTAACAATTTTATGATTATTTATTATTTGTAATTGTTTTCGACGGTTTCAAAGTCTTATAACATTCACATAATTTATAATAATTACTGTAATTAGAGCTTGCCAATTTTGAAATCAACTGTAGGTAAGGTTAGGATAAACACACAACCTAACCTAATTTCATAAACCTCTAACGAGTCTCAAAAAATTTTTTAATTATTTGAAGACATTTGAGAATGATAAGACTGGTGATAATTCAGTTGCATTATCAAAAAAGTATTTTGCGAATAAATTTGAACTGCGTTCTCCAACGCAAAGTTTTCTTGTCAAGACACCCGTCCGTGATATTAATCGCGTCCGTAACGTAATCACCGTTTGCGCTGCTGAAAATTAATTAGAGTGGTATTGATTAACGCGCAGAAATCGAATGGTAACTGTAAATAGTGAAACGTCGGTTTTCAGTAACGTTAAAGTGCGAAATTTTATTGCATTCCGCATAAAGCGCAGATCCGATAAATAAACATAAATAAAATATGCTTCGAATGTAACCGGCGATGTGTATCTTCTCAGCGAGGGAATTTCAATTTTCTGTTTGGATTTCGCGGCCGGCAAAGAGATTTTATCGCACTTCCGCATCGAGATTACACAGCTGACAAAAAAATAATTGCCAGCCACTGCGAGGCTCTATTGTAAACGAACTCAATCCGAGGAATTATCGTGATTGTAAAACGGATCTATTTCGAGTGCAATGCAAATAAAAGATAGCAACAATCGAGTTGTCGGCTCTCGTTGAAAATCCGCTTCGACTCGATTCTTCTACTATTATTTTATATTTGTAGCTTTTCCCGCGTTAATACAGAAAAGAGGACAACATACAACGATATTCTCATAAAAATTCACAGATCCAATGTAAATAAGACTCGCAAAACGATTTAAATAACCGATACGTATTTGCGAAATCACATGATTGATTATCGCTGTGTATAGACGGTTTAGACAACCTTCAGTTTGTTGAGCAAATATTGAATTTTTATAATTCGTTGATTACGTGCGGCGTTTCGTGTTGAAAAATTGTTGGTGCAAATAGCGAATGTTTTGGTACGATAAGCGGTACAGAAAAATCACAGTACGATATTTCGCTTGATTGGATTGTATATTGGAATTTTTACATCTTACGAGCGAATATTTATAAATTTAAATGGATCATATGCTTTTACGTCATGAGTACTTATTGGTTACAGTTTGGAATATATTTCTAGAGTGGTTGGAAAATTTAGAAATTTGTCAGAGGTACAATAGATTTTGTTAGATTGCTGTAATCAGTGATAGCGTTTATTGTAGCTCTTTATAATACTACGTTTTATATTACCACACTCTGTAATGTCACACGCCTTTTGCAATGCTTCATTTTGTTACGCCCCTTATTGCTACGTCTGTTAGTACTACGCCCCTTAGTATACCACACGCTGTAGTACAACGCCCCTTAGTACCACATGCCTTATTACCACGCCCCATAGTACCACGCCCCGTATACTACGCCCCATATTGTCACCTGCCTGCATTGCAACGCCCCTTAATACCACGCCCCATATTGTCACACGTTCACATTGCAACGCCCCTTAGTACCACGCCCCACATTGCAACGCCCCTTAGTACCACGCCCCGCATTGCAACGCCCCTTAGTACCACGCCCCACATTGTCACATGTCCCCATTGCAACGCCCCTTAGCACCACGCCCACAATGGCACCTCCTCTATTGCCAATTAATCGAGCGTTCTTCACACAAAATTCAATGCACTTTAATCTGATTCTCCAAAACTCAATAAAGTATATCATTGCAAAAGAGTTTATGAAACATCGCCCTAATTTGAACTTCAGATGTCTAGGATACCAAAAATACTAGCTTGAAACCCACTCAAAGCTGTCGCTGCGAAGTAAAGCAATAAAGCTTAACGTCCATTTAAAATCCCACGCTTAAGCCACAGGATATTAGTAGAAAATGGCTCCCGATGGACCGAATAATACAATTACATTTGATTATATCCTCTCGTGGCGCTCATTAGTATGTCGGTAATATGTTCATAACGTATTTACATTCCTAATTACCGTCCATAGTTCGGCGGCTGAAATTTCGTTCTATAATCGAATACGATTTAACGGTCTGCAAAATATATGATTTACGGGAAAGTCCGAAGGTTGAAACTCGTTACGGATTTACGACCGCCATAACGTTTCGTTATTTCAGGTAGTTATGCTCGGTCATTGTAAACGCTCTTGATATCAACGCTTCCAGCTAAACACGTTTCAGATTATTCTGGTTTTCTTAGCCGAAGATTTCCCTCTCATTTCGTTCTATTATTACGTCGGGAATGTATTTTCCTTTCGATTTCGACGATTACAGCGATACAGCAAATAACATGGAAAATCAAATATTAGAGACGGAAAATTTTTATCTCTGTTCGAATATTTGGAAGTCCGTTTGGAAATTGTATTGGCGTTAATTCAAAGTAAACGTAATTAAAGTTAAAATTAATCAAGCGTCTTTGAAAAACTGATTCGACGGGAAACCCGAAGCTTAGATAAATATTTGGCTTGGAACTGTCCGGGTTGGATGATGACTTAAACGAGTTTTTAAACCCGACTATTTTTTCGACGGTTGGCCTTTGAAAAAAAAGAAGCTACCGATTCGAAGGCTCTCCGCAGCCTCGAGACAATGACGTGACCGTTCTCATAATTCTTCCATTATTAACTAATAAAAGGTCTTCGGGCGCACGGTTGTGTAATGAATTTCATAATGACGAGACAAGGAGTTTCCGTGGTACGTAATTAGACGAGCGTGACACGTTCATTTTCCTCGTATCGGCTTTCAGTTGCTTGATTTTCCTCCTGCAACTTCGACGATTTTTCGCAAACTCGTCATTAAACACCGTTACGATTCCCCGCCGATTCCATTAATCTTCAGGGTTTTATTTGCGAGACGTTTAAGAATTGGAAGCCTTAATTGTTCTTTTCAATCTTCTTTGAGTATCTGGATATCCGTCGGACGAGTTCGTTATTCTTAAATTTTGATCGTGTGCGTCAGCGAACTGCTAAAAATTCCTCTGTTATCTATCGATCTTATCTCATGTTTGGTTAGGTCGTCATAAAAGTTGCGATATTCTACGTCGTTCATCATCGACAAAATTTTTTACACTTTGAGGTAACTCTAATTATGAAAATTCATTAGGTATTCAAGGTTAGAATGCACGATATCTAAAGATCTATAAATTTATTAATGTAAATGTAGAATTTATTACATTTCACTTATATAGAAATTTCAGTAATTTAACAGTTACAACTTTCAATCCCCAGGAATTGCAAATTCTTTCGCATTAATTTCAACCCTCCATTTCCACAATTCGCAACTAACAGCTTCAACCCTCGTGATATAAATTACAGAAGTCTCGATTCGCATGAATCTCGCGTAACCGCAAATTCTATCCCAAAGTAACCCCAGCAAACCACACACGAGAATTTCGATCCCATCATCCCGTTAAATCCTCGAGCACAGCGTCGAGCCGTTCCGCTTATTGTCAGCCTCTAATCTGGTATCGGTTGTATTCTGGAGCTGCTTATCGGACAAGTCGGTAAAAATCGCAATATTTGCCCGAGCACAGTGTGCGGATATATAGGGTGGTATCTGAGATCGTTGCGACGCGCGACGTCCATTGAATATAAGCTGCTTTTCTCCGTGTGGAGATGATGGAGTAGACTCTCGTTATACTGCCACTTTTATACGAACTTCGACGTATACGATCATTAAAGAGGGCGAAAATCCACGGGGATATTCATTATATTGCCACGCTTTGTGATATCATGACACATTTTATAATGCTTTGTCATCACATGCCTCATATTTCTATTTTATTTGATGATACACTTCATAATTCCATGTTTCGTAATGTTGAATTTCATAGTGTAATAATTACTGATGTTATGCATCGTGTGGATCACGTCCGATATTACCATGCTCCTTATTTCCATATACTTGTACGCACCATACTAACTACGCCCTGTACTGACTACACCTCATACTGGTCACGTCCTACCTTGACAACGTTCCACATTGGCCAATATTGGTTACATTCCATATCGACTACGTCTCGTACTGACTACACCCCATATTGACTACGCCTCAAATTAGTCACTCCCCATATTAGTCATGTCCCATATTGACCACGTTCTGCACTTACTACGCCTACATTGGTTCCGGCCATAATGACTACGCCCCATATTGGTCACACCCCCGTATTAGCCACGCCCCATATTGACTACGTCCTGTACTAACTACGCCCATATTGGTTACGCCCCATATTGGTCACGCCCCAAATTAGTCACGTCCTATGTTGACTACGTTCTGTACTGCCTACGCCCCATATTGGTTACGCCCTATATTGACTATACTCTTGTACTCTTACACTCCACATTAACCACATCCCATAATTTCGCTCCCCACATTGATCACATTCCATACCCCTACATCTCGCATTGATCACACCCCTTAACTCCACCCTGTAATAGTCACAAGCCTTACCTTCCACGCCTCTTGTTAGCCACGCCCCATACTACTCGCATCCCTCGCTTTCGCGCCATTTTCTGGCCACACCTCTTACTGCCACGTTTCATATTGGCAACGCCCCTTACTCCCACTCCCCATGTTGACCACATCCCTTACCTCCATTCTTGGTATTGGTCATAACAATTACTTCTACACTTCATATAAAGTAAACTAACACTTCTACTTTCTATAATGATCACGCCCCGTATTGACCACGCCTCGTACGGACTACGTCCTATACTTCCCTGCTCTATTTCCACACTGCCTAATATCACGCTCCATATTTCCACTTTCCACTATTTCTAAACTAACAAAAACGTTCCTGGATCTAAAATAAAAAGTCCTATCTATCTACATCACCTATCATCAAACTCAATATAATTTCCATCAATTATAACCGATATCATCGATCCGAATTATCAAAATAAAGGCAAAATTCGAAAACGTCGGCTGAAATACAGCAGAAACTCCCATAATAATGTATATCCCGAACGAAAATACCTCGTACAAGCAAATGTGTTTTTGAAGCAGCAGAACACCTTGTTTATAGAGTCAATTCGTTCGATTGGACCATCGGATACATGTACGACACCCTTTATACGCACACAGTCAGGCCGTGTGTATCCAACGACGAGCAACAGCCGTCAGTTGACGGGCAGCACGCGACCAAACAGGATCGCTCGTCGCGAGTTCGTCGCGCGTACAACGTGCCGGTGTCCTTGGCGCAGGACACGCGCCAGGACCAGCCTTAGTCTACGGTGTTTACCAGTCACTATCGCTTCGCGGGTGTCGCAGTTGATGCGTGGCTACCCGTGTGTCAACGTTTCGTGCGTTCTCTGGGATTGCGTGATCATTTGTGATCGTGGTTGTGAGGTGATCTGTGCTCCTATCTCTGGCCGGGTTCTTTGAGAGCTCCGAATTTTGGTTCGCTTTTCGCTGGTCTAATGTCTGCCCTTTCGGAGCTTCCAGTTGGGCCTATGTGGACTGTATTGATCCTTGCTTTTTACTTCATCTGTTGCTCCTGTTCTTTTAGGTGTAGCGGTCTTAGGGCTAGGTATAGGTGTAGATATAGGTATTTTAAGATCTGGTAGAGGCTTATTTCGTTTTTATTGACTTGTGGTAGGGGGAAGTGTTAGGACAATTTTTGATCTTACTAGATTTGGGTAAATTGTGATATAAATTTTTTTGGACTATTTTGTTGCATCATAGGTTCTTTTGTTACAAGTATAATCAGGTTTTTGAATCTTTGTTATTAAAAATTGGTTAGGTCCACAAGTTTCCATTTTTTATTAATTTGTTTAATGGTGAACTTAAGCTATGAAACTGAGATTTCTTTCATTATTTGTTAATTATACCTGTAAATATTATCCAAACGCAGGTGTTTGTGGATTTAGAAATATTGAAGCGTTAATAAAAAACTTTGGGTTGTAATTTCAAGAAGATCGAACTACAGAAAACTCGTTTCTTGTCAAATCGGAGGAACCGAAGTGTAAATCAAGGATGACAAGCTATAGAAATAGGAGGTGGTAAACGAAGCAAATATTTGTCGGTAGATCGTGTTTGGGTCAGATCGACATATTGTTGTCACGGGTTCGAGCGAGACGATATTTTGAAAGCTGGTTCAACGTACTGGAGATACAAATAAACAATTTATTTTCCAACGAAATGTTCGACTTCGTTTAATGGAAACTGATGGACGTTGGTATTAGAAGAACGAAGCTTGGTAATCCAATTAGTTGTTGATGCGTTTACCTAAAGAAGTACTGTTGAATCACAAATTTTGTCGATGTCAATGTTTTATTATTCTAGAGAATTTAGGTGTTTCACTAAAAGCAGTGATGTACGAAAAGTTGTAGTAATAAATCTAAATTAAAGTAACAAAAAATTAAAATTTTTTAATTAAATTAAAAATTAACTAGAAGTACTTCTATCTTTGGTTGTTGAAAATTTTTAATAAAAATTGGGTACTGAAATCTTTAGGACAATTTATTAGATAAAAATAATCTCACTAATATATCCGATGATTTGTTATTGACGTATTTATCGGAATTTCTCGATACTTTTATTTATTCGTTTAGTAATCTCGTTCAGGTACATTGTAATACCCTTCCTTGTTTTTCCCGGTATTTTGCGATTCGGCACTTTATCGCGGCAATTAATGATAAGTCTGAGCATTAACATGAAAACGATTTCACATAACGTATATTCATTATCACGCCGTTTTCGCATTTTAACAGCACTTTTGCGAAACGTAATATTTCAACTTAGTTTCAAACCTTTATTTGATACAAATGACAAATACAGAGATATAATTGGAAATTGTAATGCAATCACAAAATATTGCAACAGGTGTTTCGAACGTCCAAAATTTTACGACGATATTCGACAATTTCGTGGAATATTCATTGCCGAAGTTTAGAATCGAATATATCAGTTTCCGAGAACTCTTTTTCGAGTTGCTCTAAAAATACCAGAAATTTGAAACTTGTATTCGCAATTGGCAATATTTCACGAAAGCGTGTTATCAAGCGTCGATAGATTTCCATATCTGTGCAAACATCGACGTTGATCGAAGTGTATCGAACGAGGACGTATCGCTGGCACAATTATCGATCATGTTTCTCACGATTTCCGATTTTGACGTGTGTCGACAATAGGGACACTCTGCTTCAATAATTATTTCAGACCTGTCGATACTTCGAGATTTCGAATTTAATCAAAATTAATTGGGTAACTTTGAAATTAATTAGCATTAAAATCGACACAAATTTAAATTAACGAGTTCAGATATTAATTATTAAATGTCAATTGAAATTAATAGAAAATGAATAGTCAATAGAATGTCAATGGATTGTTAATAGAATATGAAACAAAAGAGCAGTGAGAAAAAATCAAATGTAAAATTATTCGCGGCTTATTCATACAATGGGTTTTAACTGAAAATACGCGAAGTGATTGATTATCTCTACCCACGGCAAATTAACTGTCAGAATCTTTACTTTCGTCCACATGGGAAGGAAACACGTTTCTCGAAATAGAAGATTTGAGTAAAGAGAGTAGACGTTGATTGATTATCTCCCGTAAAATACGCCATTACTATATAATATCCTATTGGTCCGACTTCGATAATGGATGTTTAATAATATTTTTCGCAATATAATACAGATTGGACGATTATTTGTTCAATCTTCAAAATATGCACTTTATCTTTCACAAATATTCTGTATCTGACAACAGATTTAAAGTACGATAAGTTAATTTCAGAATTTTATGAACAATCATTCTTTGAAATGATTATGATTCTCTGAATGTCCAGAATAATAAATCTGAAGACCTAGCTTAATATCTTCTTTCAAATTCAGTGGATATAAATTCTTCGTAACTGATAAATTATTGATAAATTACATCGTTACTGTGGTCCCAAAA
Source organism: Megachile lagopoda (assembly GCA_036983795.1). Lineage (NCBI taxonomy): Eukaryota > Metazoa > Arthropoda > Insecta > Hymenoptera > Megachilidae > Megachile > Megachile lagopoda. Next base: position 5,861,385 of record CM072793.1, read on the forward strand.
ATGTGGAACTGCAAGAACCTAACCTCTTCATAATTCATAAATTACACCATGTAGGAGAAAGGCATACAATTTATTTGTCAAACTTATAAGTTCAAGATACATAATAATTAATTTGACAGTTTTATAAGTTGACAAAGATATTACTCTCTAAGAACCTAAAGCGTGGAGCTGGAATTGGAGCTGAAAGAACCTAACCTCCTCATACTTCATAAACTGCACCATTTAGTAATCACACACCTATCTTCTAACAAGTAATTTGAAAAGTAAAAAATCTCATTAAGTCATAATCCAACTACGTGTCCCACAAAGCAATCAACACGAAATAACAGTCAATAGTCTCGATTAGTCTCCCTTCCTCGGTAATAATCAACCCTAGAACCCCTCTAAACGCCGCTCCCCCTTTCAACATGAAGCAAAGATGAAGAGGTTGGGTATACGAAGAAGGTGGGTCCTTACCAAGCAAGATTTCCATGGAAATGGAAAAAGTTCCAGGTGGTTCGGTACTAAAGCATTCGCCAAGGATAAGATGGAACCGTGACGCGGTAAATTTGGAGGAGTTTCATGGGGGACCGTGAAAGATTCACGACGTAGACTCTTGACGGTTAAATGGAGGCAGGCATGTGGAACGCGTTGCATTAAAATTAGAAAGCGGCAGATTAGAAGTTGAAAGCGAAACGACGGCGACGATGGATAAAAGCACGGTCTTTATGGTTTCTGGTTGCTATGAATAGCTTTGTTACGAGTTACGTTGTTGAACAGATAGCTGTCCAAATGTTATTACTCACAGTTTCAGCCGGTTGAGTGACAAATGGTCAAACAGTTTCTACAGCGATTCGACTTGTGGATTGATTCATTGATGAAGTTGCAGAAATTGATTACACCTTTCATCGGTTTATTCTTCACGCGCCATTTTGATGTGCACGGGTGTACACGTGTCAAATCACGAGCTGGCGCGTGAGGTCCGAAGTAACAGAAGTGCAGGCTTTTTAGGATAGAGTTCATCGTCACTAGTCTTCACAATTCTAAGACATTCCCTATACATAGGGAATATACATAGTTTCTTCGGTGCTAAGTTCGCTAGGAACTCCAGAGTGCCTTGAATCCCCAAGTCCCCACATCCTCACTTTCAATATCTTCCCTGGTACCTATAGGTTAGGATACCTAGTTCCCATGGTCCCCAGAGTCTCCACAGTTCCAGACCCTAGATTCCCTATATATCCATAGTTTCAGTCACCAGTGCCAAGTTCGCTAGGACCTCCACAGTCCACAGTCCCTCGGATCCCCAGGTCCCACATCCCCACATTCTCTACAGTTCCTGAATTCCCTAGATTCTCACAGTCCTCGGAATCGCCATATTTCCTAGCTTCCCAGAATCCCTACGTTTCCTCGGATCATCACAGTCTCTACTGTAGACGAGCCAGGAGTTGGCGCGTAGGTCGAGCCAGAGTAAAAGAAGCCACTCGCTCCACCTATCCACCGTGAACACTTCCAGCTACATTTCGGCAAATAAGAATAATGACAATAACTGCTGAACGCAATTCGCTATCTCTCTCGAGACGTTTGCCGACTTTGGCCTAATTGGTGTGCGAGCCAATATACCGAAAGTGGCGTCCATTTTTCTATTCTGACCAATAGGAGCTCTAACCTGGGCGCCAGCTCATGGGTTGACATCGGTAGTTGCTTGGGCGGTAGCGTGACAATGTAACCTGGTATACTTGATAATATGAAAAGTAATATCGTGAAGTTATAGTGTGGTAGAACATGGTAATTTTGAAGCGCAGTAATACGATTCAAGAGCATAGTAGCGTAACCTGATAGTAAAGTGGTAGGACAACAGAATAATAAGAACATAAAACACCACATAATAGATCATACATCATCCTTAATGAAAAAATCAATATCACTATTTCTCTTCATTCCACAAACATCTATCTGTGATAGACTCAAGGCTTGAATTCTCTATAAAATTATTAAATACACTAAAAAGTATAATCTATCACGGATGAAAAGAAAGTGTTCTACAAGTTCGCATTTTAACCGAAGGACAATCGTAACACGTTCGTATTCGACGGCTCGATACTCGACTAATTGCACCGGACGATTTACTTTAATTACCCTCGGAAGACAGAAAGGAAGTTCCTAGGAAATGAAGTTGAACAGGCGTCGTTTCGTCTCGACGCAGGAAACAGAAATTGAAATTGCTTTGTCCCTGTGAAGTTCACAGCAAATCCAGACCTGCATCCGATTTATCGTGCGTCGTAAAAAGAAAATACAGTTTTACGAAGCGCAAGAAGTATTTTTTCACGGATCATTGGTCCAGAAAAGTTTATTCGACTTTGAATTCAGGGTCCTCGAATCAAAAAGCATCTTTTTCTGAAATGCTCACAATGTGTCTTTCTTTTATTGTATTCGAAGAACGCAAGAGATCTGGATCCCAGAATTTTAGAATCTTAAAGTTCTTACACTTCAAAGTGGATGCTAAAATCTAGAATCTAAAGTTCCTAGACATCCAAAAGTCTTGTGTAACAAAATTGTTCCTAAAATTAGTATGTTTCAAATATTTCTACATCCCAAAATACCTATACTGTAAAATCTTCAGATCGATATGCAGATCCACATGTGGGACATGCTTAGTTCTTGAGTCCGTAGGTCCCTACTGATGAGTTCTAAAATTCTTCTACGCTCAAATTTCTGAACCCACAAATGTTCTCTAAGAATTCATAGACCTCTGGATTTAAAAACTTGCCAAAATCGTAGAACACCAAATCAATAGATCCCCAAATCCTTGGATCCCCAGATCTCCAGATAACAGAACTAAAAAATCCCAAAATCCATATATTTGAAATTCAGCGAATCCCTAGATGCAAAATCCTAACGTTTATATTTAAATTCTCATACATTGAAAAATTCCAGTTTCTCTCTAAAGAAAATTGTCCTTTGTCCCGCATCGATTAAGATATCGCAATGAATTTGCGTTACCCTTAAATTTGACCAGCGTATATAGGATAAAACGATTGCTGTTAGCTTGCAGAGCACGCGTTCGCCTTCCCAGCAAGATTTCCTATCTTCCCCGAACAAACGAGTTTACACGACAGGGATAAAGGACATTTTTCTTGATTTTCATCCAGCGAACGGAAAATTTCTTCTGATATATACGCGTTAATCGGTCGGCTCCACCGGCGGCTGAACAAAGAAGATCGTAAACGCATGTTTATCGTTTTCTATTCCCGCTGAAAGTTCGTCCGATAAATTCCACGAAAGATACGGAGCAAATTGCGTGAAGTAATTTAGCAACGGTGAAAGAATGTAAAGGGAACGTTTGTTCATTTTAAATTCAAATCCACCGGCTCGTAGCGGCGCGGAACAAATGAAGTGTACAACAGTTGTTAAATGAGATTCATCGACGGCGACGCTCGGAATTCCGGCTTGGTCGAAGGAAATTCATCTCGCTTCGTTACTTCTCTCCGTGCGGAAAATTCATTTCCCGCGGAAAAGTTTCGTGGAAGTATCGTAAATAACGCTGACCCTCCGCAAGAATGGCGTCGCGACAAATGAGTAAACACTGGGGTGTACCGGTGCCGACCCACAAGTTGGCGCGTGAGGATGACTGGAACTATGGATATGTAGGGAATCTAGGGGTCTGGAACTGTGGAGATTTTAGGGACTAGTCTAGGTGTCCTATGAAGTCTATAGCTTCCTTTACTTTGGGTCGACCTCTCGCGACAACTTGTGGATTGACATCTATACATCACTACCACATTTAGCATCATATTACGCTAACGTTGCCCCACTACAATATCATTACGACATTACCATGTTCTATGACTATGACGTTATAACGCTACCACCCTATAACATTATCACTCTCTAACATTACCATATTACCACGTTACCAAACCATTAGAGCAGTCCTTAATCCTCCTTCCCAAAGAATATTTCACCTAGAAATTCTTACTTGCCGGAGGAATCTACCAGAAAAGATAATCCATAATGATGGATAATAGCGAACCTGAATATCGATTAAAAAGAAATGTAGTAAAAGTATGAAAAACCGTCACTCTCTCAAATTACCGGTAATATAGTAATATTACCTCACTACCCCGCCGTTCCACTTTTATATTAATCTCCTCCCTTCTAATCTTCATTTCAAAGCCACGTCTTAATCTCCACCCCCCAGCAAGACAACGCAGACTCGTTTTAATCACCAGCGAAACAACTTTTAATTCGGCGAAACGCGCAGAATCAGATCGAAAGGGCAGGCATAAAGTCAAACTGTAAACACCAGCGTAACTTTTCAAATTAACCTCCTCGGCAGTATCTCTATCCCTTGATCTATCGGAGCTCCCACAGTGCCAACTGAACTCGTCCCCACACGACGAGTGCAAACTCATCAGACTATCCATAAGTAAATATCTACTTAAACGTCGGATGATCCAAGATTGAGCTTTGAACCCGACGACCAGTGAACCGTCGATGGACACTCGGTCCTAGACGGACCTAACACGCCCATCATGAGCGACTACGCTATTCTGGTGCCTCACGAGGTGTCCTCGAGACTGGCACGCAGAGACTCCGGAACGATGAGGGTGTCACTTCCGGTCACATCGTTTAGGAGGCACAGTGGTTGCGTCTCGATGCTGGCGCGGGCTAAGCCGCATCCCAAACTTGTCTACGTGGCTGTTCCGTAAGTTTTCTCTTTTCAGGATGCCTTGCAATCACACTGACTCTTCCACACGTGTGGCACTCACAACTGTTACAAATCCTAGTTGGATGTTTGATACGATTCAATTTTTAATTTAAGTCCAATTGTAACTTGCATAGGGTTGAGCAATCCTATATACGGAATTGACGTAACATTGAAACTTAGGAATTTGGAAATGGGGGTGTAGAAATTTTAGAAATTACTGTTTGGGGATATGGAAAGGGAATTTGATAATTGGACACGTAGAAACTTGAGAATGTAAGAATTGGGGATGTAGGAATTTGAGATTTTATGGGTTGGGGATGTGGAGGTTTCGGAATGTGATTCGACACGTAGCAACTTGGGAATTTAGAGACTAGGGATGTAGAAAATTGGGAATGTATGGTTTGGGGTGTGAAAAGTTGGAAATTTGAGAGTTAGGATGTGAAAATTTGGGAATCTAAGAGTTAGGATGTGAAAATTTAAGAGGTCATGTGAGTTTTGGTCTCTATTGGTCCCTAATTACGTCACTGCGCTCTTTGATCTTAATATCCATCTCTCCCAAAAGATCAGTTTCAAAATAGACTTAAACGTCATGAACTACCATTATTACTAGTTCCGTCCACCACCAGCAGATCGCAGTCTCCACACCGACTCATCTAGTTATTGAAAATTAAAGTGTCTGCACTAAACTTTCTAGAAGAACGCGAAGAAATAAAAGAGACTTGAAGCTATATCTATAATAAAATTAGAAGTATAGCGACTTTAAGTACAGTAAATTAAAGTGATCAATTTCTTATGATCTGACAATCTAATAAACGATCAAACGAGCGTCCGCCATGTTCGCTATCGAAAGAAGCCATTAGAAAATGAGGTCGGCCAATGATTCCTTTTAATTATCCATAACATAGAACGTCGGAGAAAGAGCGAGAGAGAGATGATTAGGTACATGCGCAATTAACCTAATCACGCCAGCGCGATTCCTGATCGAGGGAGATTTACAACCAGCAGTAGGACCGTTGGGTTTAACGACTGTGGAACCCCACACGATCTCGATTTGCTAATTTAACGATTCTTGGGAAAATTAGGCTACTCTGTTACGCTTGTAGAACCTTGAATTTATCGCGTCGGGATTGGTGAATAGGTTATTCCAGGGGAACAGCCTCTAGGAGTTTGGTGGAAAGTTTGGAATGGCTTGTTTGGAGGGTCTCGTGAGATATCTATCGCTATAAATGGCTTTTGATGAGTTATTGTGAATTGGCTATTTTCGATTATATTGAATGTCGACGGCGCAATTTTAGTAATAATAGGTATATTGATATAGCTCTTGTTATGGTGTCAAAGGGAGTACAAGACACTCCGCACCTCTGATGTTTGCAAAATTGTGCAAACGAGTAAAAAGTCAAGTTTTCATGTCTTTAATTAGAAAGTTGTCAATTTTCTCTGTAATATTTCGTTTACATCAATTTTACAAGATTGAAAAGTTGAAAAAGAAGAACATAAAATTACTCTGCACAATATATTTTAAGCATAAATTATTATTACAAATAATAATTGTAATAATTATTACAAATAACTTATAAAGAACAAACTATCACAAGAAACCACAGATGTTACAGAGAAATGACAAAATAATTATTACAAATAAATTAGGTTTAAACCGTGCGCTACCGGCCGCCATACTTGCACACTTTGCGCATGCGCAGTTCGAAATACCGCGACAAAATGGTACCACGATTCTTTCAGCTTGGGCATTTAAATTGGTTTTGAACTCTATCTCTCTAGAAGTAGCTTGTGTGTCGACTCTTATAATGTTATACCTTTGTAAATTAATAATGTGGAATAATACAGTACTAAAATTTATATTATAGGTGCCATAACTGCTAATATAGCATTATAAGCAGTGTGCTGATAGTTGATAGTATACTGTAACTAACCCCTTAATAAATTTAACATCCTTTATCTCTCAACAAACTATCCTTGCACACGTTCTAATATATAAAAAAATAATTGTACCAAAAAAAAATTAATATATAAAATTATTGTTATGAATAAAAAATAGTGTAAATATTTGCTGCAGTATCAATTTAGTCTCGTATCGAGCTGCACACCCTCATTTACCAGACCCGTTACATTTAACCATTACTCAATGCGTTTTACGTAACACATTATGGGCGCGGCAAGCACAGACCGGAAGTGGCTTTTAATCACTACTTTATTGGCAGCGCCGCTCGAAAACCAATATTAGCTGTTCAGGCTTGGCCTGGGCTATAGATAAACGGAAAGATTGTCTAGATGTCTCGATTGTAAGTTTGCTCAACAGAGAGCTCGTTGCAACAGGTTTTTAGGTCACGTGCAAATCTCTGGAAAGCCTTTCGTATTATCATTGATAATCGTTGTATTGCAACTGGCAATATTCTGGCTTTATTAATATCGACTATTAATCGAGGCTCGTTTCTTTTCTGCGTCCAAGAGAAGATGGAAGAATTGAAAATGTCAATTACTGTTTATTAAGGTTGTGTTTATGCATTGAATAACAAGGTCGTGGCTTATGCAATCGCGTACGGTGATCGTTATCGAAAGCAGGAAGACGAACCGTGTTTTCTGGTCAAAGTGGACGATTACGAAACGAAAGAATGTTAATTAGGCCTGGGTAATTAGAACCGTTTAACGAGCGAGTTGATCCCGATCTCAATGATTATGAGCCGCATAATTGGTTCGAATCACGTTAAAATGCTATTCGCACCTCGGAACTTCCTTATTATTGGGATTTGGAATCTGGAAAATTTTGTTGAAAGATTTTTGGAAATTTGGGGACTTGGAAATTTTGGGATTTGGAATTTTAGGGATTTGGAGGTTTGGGAAGTTAGGAATTTGGGGATTTAGAAAATTAGGGATTTCGAGATTTAGGGATTTAAGGATTTAGTAATTTGGGGATTTAGGGATTTGGACAATTGGGAGATGTTGGATTTGCGACTTTAGAGATTTGGAGATTTGGGAAGTTAGGGATTTAAAGGTTTAGGGTTTTAGGGATTTAGGGAGTTAGGGATTGAGAGATTTAGGGACTTAAGGATTTAGTAGTTTGGAGATTTGGGGATTTTGGAAATTGGAAAACTCAGGATTTGGGACTTTAGGGATTTAGATGTTAGAGGACGTATGAAATTGGGGAATCTAGGGATTTCAAGACTTAGGTATTAGGAGTCTTATGGATTTGGAGATTGAAGGTTTTAGGGGATTGTGGATTTAGGGATACATAAATAAAAAAATGTAGAATTTAACAAATGTGAAAAGACCCTTTGCACTCAAGGATATTTTTGCTGTTGTCCAACCTTGAAACTTTTCATCTAGAAAATGTACCAAATTCTTTTGAGATTACTATGTCTCTACTATTAATTTCCACTACTGTTTCTTCCACTATGTCCACATATACGTATTGTAGATTTAATTAAAAACTATTTTAATTAAATGATGTAACATCCACTGAATGATGAATGTGCACCCTTCGAGTGCACAGAGTTAAAAATTCAGTAACCATCAGAAATTCGAGAACGTGTAGATGTAAAAATTCAAATATTCAAAAATGTAGATTTTGCAAATAGAAAAAAGACTAAACATGTAAATCCGTGTACATTTCTCGAAATTTGCAATATAAAGAGAAATTTCGTTCGTGGAATAATATTTCTGAATGACAAAAGTTGGCAAAATTCGTGACCTCTGACCTGACAAATTTCTCCGACCCGTTTCTCACATTTCGCATTTAGGAAAATATCTCCGGGGCTGCAGCGAATTCAATTTTTCTTTGATCGCCGAGGCGAGAAGATTTCTTCTTCCATCCGTGTTATTTTGCGATGTCGCTTTGAACCGTATGTTTCTATTGTTTCCCGAATGATAATTCACCGTTTGATATATACGCGCGCGGTCGAAGGTAGTCGCGTATTACCGTGGTCCCTGGTGACGCGAAATAAATAAGTTTCGCGAAATGAGAAGTACTCCTACACGACTTCATTAGACATATTTATGAGACGCCATGGACCAGAAGAAACTGAATTCGACGCTCTTTGATGATGCAATGGTACACCGTTGTTAGCTTAACGAAGAAATTCGACCATTACGGCTTCGCTGGCTATTTATATTATGATAATGTCCAACTTGGGAACTTTTCTTGTATAATGTTACTTTCAAAATTAGTTTCGGGCCATTTGATTCGTGTTTGGAACTCCAATTCATATCATCCGCAATTTATAAACATACCAACAGCATAATTTAACTTTGGGAGATACACACTTTGTATTCGTCTGAATTTTTGACAACCTTGAATGGAGAAAAGTAGATGAAGATCAAAGTGGAAATGATGTAGGTGAAGGTGAAGATGCATATAAAGATAAAGATGAAGATCAAGTTTAAAATGAAGATGAAGATATACATCAAGAAAGTAGAAATACAATGCGTGTAATCATTTGTCTTGTTGCTTACTTGCAAATTTTATGGGTAAAGTGAAAAGGTTGAGACATAACCTCAAATCTGAAGAATATCAATCTGGTGCAGACATAACCTATCTTTTCGTTCCTGGATAATTTATTATCGAGTTCTAGCACTAATATAACCTATAATGATAGACATATATATATCATAATATATATCATTGTAGATATCAACCTCAATTATTACTAGTTGATAACCTTCAAATGTCATAGTATAACTTAACCTATAACTTAACATAACTTAATTTTACAGATGTACATAATTTTTCTCTGTTAAATTTCTGTGTATATAAATAAATAATTTGAAAACTTTTCATGGACCCATTCTAAATTTGAATTTTCCCAAAAAATTGTCAAACACTTCGAAATATATTTTAGAGAATGAATCATTGGAGGCATGAAAAACACAGTATTTCAAGAGTTATTGCTAATGTGAAAATGAAACATCGGATAATGTAAATGTTTCTTTTTCCTGTTTACAGTTTCGACGTGGAAAATGGCGCCTCGACGCTGGACGGCGGCGCCGGCGGCGGAGGAGGCGCCTCCCCGAGTGCGGGCCTCGTTCTCCAGACTCTGCCGCAGCGACGGGAGAGTTTCCTGTATCGCAGTGACAGCGATTTCGAGATGTCACCGAAATCGATGTCTCGAAACAGTTCGATCGCCAGCGAAAGGTAGGTCTTCAAGGAATCCGCTTCAGCTTTCGTCAACTCTTGATTTCCGATACTGTTTCTCACTTCTTTCTATCGAAACCGGGAAAAAATCCTGTACATATTGACATAAGAAACGTACAATTTTTCTGTGTTAATTCATTCTTCTCTGTTTAACTAAATCCTGAAATGTTGACTGTTCATTTCAAATTTCAGTAGAATAGGTCAGCCATGTTTTAAGGATAACTTACACTTCAATTGAAACTTTCAAAATATGTGTTAAATTCGTGCATTTGGTCTAACCTAACCCTGAATAGAGAGGATACTAAGTTTGGTGTTCTTTGAATACTACATTATTTACTGGGAGAACCCATTATTTACTGGGAGAAGAAAAGCTACATACCGATGTCAACCCACGAGTTGACCCAAGTTTAGAGCTACTATTCAGAATAGAAAAATGGACGCCAATTTCAGTATATTGGCTCGCGCACCAATTAGGCCAAAGTCGGCAAACGTCTCGAGAGAGATAGCGAATTGCGTTCAGCAGTTATTATCATTATTCTTATTTGCCGAAATGTAGCTGGAAGTGTTCACGGTGGATAGGTGGAGCGAGTGGCTTCTTTTACTCTGGCTCGACCTACGCGCCAACTCCTGGCTCGTCTACAGTAGAGACTGTGATGACCCAAGGGAACTTAGGGATTCTGGGAAGCTAGGAAATATGGCGATTCCGAGGACTGTGAGAATCTAGGGGATTCAGGAACTGTAGAGAATGTGGGGATGTGGGACCTGGGGATCCAAGGGACTGTGGGCTGTGGAGGTCCTAGCGAACTTGGCACTGGAGACTGAAACTGTGGATATATAGGGAATCTAGGGGTCTGGAACTGTGGAGACTCTGGGGACTATGGGAACTATCCTAACCTATAGTTGCTAGGGAAGATATTGAATGTGGGGATGTGGGGACCTAGGGATTCAAGGGACTGTGGAGATCCTAGCGAACTTAGGAACACTGGAGATTGCAACTGGGGATATAGGGAATCTAGGGGTCTAGAACTGTGGAGACTCTAGGGACTAACTCTGGGTCTCCTAAGAAACGCATAGCTTCTTTGGATCGACCTCACGCACAAACTCATGGGTTGACATCTGTAGTCACCCCATCTTTGTAACTTACACCCTTTTAATTATCCTAAATCTATAGCAGTTCAGTTAGATCTAAAAGTCATCAAATGCTACTAAAAGATGCTATTAAATGGTATTTACACTTTCCGTAGAAAAAAGTGATTGAATAAAAATGTCTGGAAAATAAGTTTAATTTGCCAATCAATCGCCATATTTGTACAGGTGCAAAATTTATAATTGAGGGATATTCAGTGGGGAACTATAGCTCATGATTAAACGTGGCTGGAGTAATTAACGCCTACGTAAGTTACAGATTGCTGTTGATGGGGCGCCATTAATGAAGCTGCTTGTACCACGGTAATAATTAGCAAGTTGTAACGCAGTATGCACGTGTTCATGAATAATTAAAAGGGAATTAGGAAATAAACACAGTGTGTCTGTAACATCGATTTATCGACTGCGTGAATCAGTGCTGTCGACCGGTAGTATGGTCGTGCATATTAATTAACCGTGAAATTGGAATCTATCATTGTCTGGTGCAACTGCATTACCGACTGTCAATTAAGGAAGAGCGATTGTTGCACGAAACAATTTACCGTGGTGTCTAGGGGAATGTATTTTGTTTTTGTTTAATACAAATTTGTATTTATAGTTGAAACAGCTGCAATTTATTTCATTTTTCTAGTACAAGGATAAAATGAGTTACTGTATTGCAAAATTAACGAACTAAAGAGATTGGATCTTGTTTTTTTAACATTTCTATAGATCTTGTATCTAAGTTTTTATTATGATACTTTGAGGTTACAATTCTGCGCCATCTGGCGACGGGTGAGTGAAACTAGTGGAAGAGAAATCTGTTTTACCGATAAGTACCTTGTTCTAGTAAGTGAAACTAGATGGCGCGTGGGGTCTTTCTAAGGAGATAAACCTTGAGGTAACCAGACACTCGAATGGTCAGTGAAATACCGAAGTACACTAGGTATCTTAACATTTACAGAAATATTCAAATATCCACATACTCCAATGATAAAGTATTCAAGGGCTCCGAAATAACTAATTTTACCAGAAATAAAACCTTATAAAAATTGAACCTTACAACAAATATAAATAAAAAATGAGAATATACAAATTAGCTTCTATGCCCCAGTTTCTAGGGAATACGATATATCAATAAATAACAATACGTCCAATTTCCCCATACTATTTCGTGTCTGATCATGGCTGTACCCATTCTACTGCAAATTTCAAAAGAATTCATAACAATCAATATTTTCCATCACACGGCGCACAATGCACAGAGTCACATTCATGGAACTTTCAAATAACGTATCAATTCAAATCTTTTCGGAACGAAATTGTACAGGAAATTCTTTCCGCACGTGACCAGTTTTACCGGAGAATGTTTCAAATTGAAAATGTTAATCACGATCGATTCTTTCTTCTTCTACAGAGCACTATCGTAAAAATTTTATCACAGCCAGTGTACGAATAAAATTGATGGTCTCTTTTCCCTTGTATGTAGCTTTCTATGGTGGTGATGGTGGTGCTTTAAAACTTGTGTTACCGCGGTTTATTTCATTTGTACATAGTATATGTATATTTTATACAGCAAGGCACGAGAGACATTTTACGCGGGAAAATTAGATCTTAACCTCAATTTTTTACACGCGTTCTCAAGTTACATTTACGTTTCTTAGAGCTTGAAAATTATTTGTCATATTGAGTGGACGATGTGCGGAAACAAATTTTTTTTTTAATAAATAGAAAAGGAATTCAAACGATTACATTGGTAAAAAGTTATAGATTGGAAGGTAAGATTACCTTGCTGTATGAAGGATTAAGTTATTTATTTAAAATATTTTTGTCACGAAGGGTGCGGGGTGTGACGATATGTATGACGTATGTGATCCTTGGGTTGCAGGTTCAAAGAGACAGAGCTTCCTGTCGAGAGAGCGTATGTACACGATCCTATTATTTATTATATCAGTCTCTCACGTCTCTATAAATTCACAAATGACACACTCACAAACTAATAAACACCCCCCGCCACGACAATAATTAATCGCTGTGAAATCGATTCGATTCGATTGGTTTTCTTTGACCCCATCCTTCGTTTGTCTGTCTCTTTGCGAATACACTCGAGAATGGGGTCTCAGGATGCATGAACGTTTGTTGTGCGAAAAGTACAGGATTCTGCCATATAGTACGGTATTGCCTTGAGTTATTGTGAACCACGCTTTACTGAGTTGCTTGTGATTGGCGATTAGACGAAAATGATTGCTTATTGAATATAACAATTTCTAATGAGTTATAGAATAATAATTTTGTTTAGATTTACAAATTTATAGTAATTTTCATAGTTAAAAATAATAGAAAAAGTTGCTTAGTAGTCGCTGAAATAAAAGTTTTCTCGCAATTTCTGACAATTTTTTCTAAAAATTCGCCGCATTGGGAGTAGAATTATTTTTTCATTTGTTTTATAGACTGATGGAATGGATCGTTTGAAAAACTAAACAAATGGCTATGAGTCAACAGCGACTGTTGACGAATGCATCGAAGCAATTTTCAACAATGACACATGGCAGAATTGCTTTGATCAAATTAATGCTTGAACACACACACACACACACGCTCACACACGATCGCTGCATTGTTTCTTCTCTTTTATTTGCAAACAATGGATATTGTACAGTTTCGTCGCGTAACGATCAAAGGGAAAATCGTGAAAAATAGACTTGTGTAAAAATTGTACAAATTGAACGTTAAACATTTTGCACTGATCGTTAAATCGATCAGCTTCTGTAAGATATACTAACACCGTACCCACATGGACACGATAGATCAACTAGGGACTTCTTTTCTTTTAGATTGCGTTTAGGTACACGTTAATTAATTAACAGCATGTTGAACATAGTGGAACGTTTTCGAATAAATACGAATTGTTATTTTCAGGATATTTACCGATCAGTATAGGTAAGTCGCACTATTACGTAATTTTGTATATGCTGCAATTAGCGTCGTTGTAAACTGTACGCCTAAACGGTCCTTGTTACCTGCCTATTATCTTATCTGACAGATGGTTTGTACTTTCAATAGAAATTAATTACTGCACGTGTGAACGGCGATTTTGAAAGGCGACTTTTCTTGGACGGACGCTGTTCTCGAATTTTTGGACTTGGGAATTTGGGGATTTTGGGATTTTGGGATTTGAGAATTTTGGGAATTCGGGGATTTGAGGATTTTAGGATTTTGGGATTTGGGGATTTGGGGATTTGGGAATTTGGGGATTTGAGGATTTGGGGATTTGGGGATTTGGAAATTTAGGAATCTAGGTATGTGAGGATTTGGAGATTTGGGAATTGGGGATTTGAGAATTTGATAATTTGGGGATTTTAGGATTTTGGGATTTAGAGATTTGGAGATTTGGAAAAATGGAAATATGTATAATTTGCAATATAGGGAACTGGAAATATAGGAAATCGGCAATATAGGGAATGGGGGATATAGGGAATCGACAATATAGGGAATTGGGAATATAGGAAATCGGTTATATAGGGAATCGGCAATATAGGAAATCGAGAATGTAGGACAATAGAGATATAGGTAACTAGGGATATAAGAATCTCCATACATGAGATATAGGGATATATGGAATTCCGTGATATAACCCAGAATATAATGACTTAGAAATTTGAGAGTTAAAGAACCTACAAACTCAGAAACTTAAATATTTAATCATTCGCAAATTCTCCGACCAGTACAAATAAAATGAGTCCCCAGCAACCAAGAATGAATGAACAAAGTTTTACTATATTGCAATAAAAATTATTAAAGTTACATATTTTATTAAATACTGAAACTGTTTAAATTGACAGTAGTATAAATTAAATGTTAGGCTTAATTGATCGATATTTCTGAATATGAACTCGAAACTGCCATCAGTCGTCATAATTTCGTCTCATAAATATTTTCACAGCGGCGATGCAACGCGAGAGTAAGTGCATCGTTCGCAAATATTTTTATCTCTGAAAGAGCAAACATCATGGAGTATCCACATCGTTCCATCTGTCGCCCTGCGATTATCTTGCAGTGCGTGCGAAGTTGCACGTAGAAACCTGCTATTTCGATTTATGAAATTACTATAGTAGACAGGAATTATGTTAGGTTAGGTTAGATTGGATGCTTGTTCAATTTTTTTTATGTAGTTTTATATGATTTTAGCTTCTGCAAAGATTAGGTTATGTTAAATTATCCTAAACTTTTTATTTACGGTTAAGATTAATATGACACGAAGCTTAGGTTAGGTTAGGTTCTGCGACTGTTACATTTTTTAACAATAATATGCTTTTATTGCTACTTAATTGGCGCAAAGATTAGGTTATATTACATTATGTTAAACTTTTCATTCATAGTTAAGATTAATATGTCACAAAGGTTAGGTTAGGTTAGGTTCGACGATTGTTAAATTTTTCAACAGTAATATGCCTTTAACTCTAGTTAGCTGGTACAAATATTAGGTTATGTTAAATTATCGCAAACTTTTCACTCACAGTTAAGATTAATATGTCACGAAGGTTAGGTTAGGTTCTTATCGCGCAAATAAAGATTTTAAACTCTTCAGATGTAACTCAAACCTAGTAGAAATTAAATTAGGTTATGTTCCTGTTAAGTCCCTAGGCCAGAGACTTTCTTCGAAGACTGTCTTCTCAAATATCTCTGAAGTTATAGGTTAGGTTTCAAACTCTGGCAACTTAAAAACATCAGAAATTAGGTTAGGTTAAATCTTCAAAGATGCTCAAAATCAATCTTGAAGAATTCTTTCGAAACAAAAGATATACCTCTTAGGTTACGTTTGAACGACTTTTGCAATATTCTCCACTGATCTCTGAAACTTATTCAGGTTTTAAAGACCGCTGAAAAGTGGACGATCAGATTGGGTTAAGTTAATGTAGCAAGAAATTGCAATTGCAGCATGAGCTTGCGACGTGGCCGTCGCGTCGTTGAAAATCAATATTGACCCCTGGACGAGAGGAAAATAACGATTGGACACGTTTACGTGGTTACCGTGCAGACTGCTATTTATTTTCCCGCGCATTCGCATAATATCGACAGTCCGTCCGCATCTCTCGACTTGTTTTGTTTCCTTTTCTAAAATTTTCCTCTATTTTATTTTCTTTGTTCACTTGTTTGTGCGCAAAAATAAGGGGCTTTTTACCTACCTTTTATCAGAGGCATACTTAACAAGAAAAAAGCGTAATATCGACAGCCACTGGGCTGCTGTCGATTAATCAGGCACCATTGGTTCCTGGTAACTCGCTTTTATACTCATACCAAGCGTTCGCATATGCTACATGTGGATGTGTTCACGATTTAATTGGTTCTAGGTAATCAATTTTTGCTATGAAAACTTTATTATTATCTTGCGAAGTACAAATTAACGTTTCTCTTTTTCTATACTTACTTGAGATTTTCGGAGATTTAAAAATTTAACCTTAAGGAAGAGTTCTTTTAACTTCATTTTGCAATATAACAATGTTCGTAATTTTTGAATTTAATAAAATTTGACGGAAAGTAATTTTATTTTGTAGTTTCTATTTTGAAGCTTTTGTAATTTGGGAACATTTAAAAATTGGGAGCTAAAGTTAGGTTAGATTGGGGACCATTGAGGATACTTATATTGTAACAACACAAATTATAATATTTAATGTCATGTGTGACATGATTGACATCATCTGAAAGAATGTATATGTGATATGACAGAATTCATCTGAAAGAATATCACATGTGACATGACTGAATTCATCTGAAAGAATGTCACGTATGACATGGCTGAATTCATCTGAAAGAATGTCACATGTGACATGGCTGAATTCATCTGAAGGAATGTCACATGTGACATGGCTGAATTCATCTGAAAGAATGTCACATGTGACATGACTGAATTCATTTGCAAGAATGTCACATGTAACATGACTGAATTCATCTGAAAGAATGTGACACATGACTTGGCTGAAATCACCCGAAAGAATGTCACATGTGAATGGCTGAAATCATCTAAAATAATGTCACATGTGACATGACTAAAATCATCTAAAAAAATGTCACATATGACTTGGCTGAAATTATCTGAAAGAATATATACGTGACATGACTGAATCATCTCAAAGAATGTCACAATGACATAACATCCAAAAGTCGTGACTTGCTATGTCATATAAAATGGCGGACAATACCTAAATGTGTTATAGTGCCACAACAGTAACAAATCTTAAATGTCAACTATTAAAGTAACAATGATCTTAAATGTCATATAGGAGTTAATGTTTACAAAAATGTCAATGTCACGACAAAGGTCGTGACCTTCAGTGTCATACAAAATGGCTGACAGTACATGAACGTGTCATAGTAAAAAATCATGATCTTAAGTGTTATACATGGATATAATTAACAATAGTTACAAAAATTTCAATGTCACAATAAAAGTCGTGACTTTCAAGGTCAAACAAAATAGCTGACTATATCTAAACGTGTTGTAGTACCATAACTGTAAAAAGTCATGACCTTAAATATCATATAAGGTTGTAGCTAGCAATATTTGCAAAAATGTCACAGTGACATAGTGCCATAATGACCAAAATAGTCTCAAACGTCATGCAAGGGCATAGTTAATATTTGAAAAATGTCACTATGTCACAGTGCCACAACAGTAAAAACTTACGATCTTAAATGTCATACAAGAACATAGTGAATATTTGAAAAATGTCACAATGTTGCAACAGTAAAAAATTAGGACCTAAATGCCATATTTAATATTTGCAAAAATGTCATAGTGTCAACAGTAAAAACTCATGTCAAATGTCATATGTCATAATTAACAATGTGTAAAAAAGTGTCACAGTTGCATCAATAGTGGTGACCTTATCGTCAGTAATGATGTGGTCCTGATCCTTAAGATTGTCTCGTGCTTATAATTCTATGACGAGAACGCAGCCTAGGTAGAACAGAAGAATCCAGGGAATTAAGGCCGATTGAGGCGTTCATTAAAATAATGACCGCTAGTTTCTACGTCAGGACGAGTCATTTGCGAATAGAACCGCATCCCGGCACAGTGTGTACCACATTGTGTGTACGTGGCAGTCGTGATCCAAGTTGTGTGTTCACACAGTGTCTCTTCTCTAGAAGCGACTGGTTGCTTGATCATCTATTAACGTTGCGTGTTCCTCAAATGAGACTCTACGTCATTGGTAATTGATGCCTTGATGAAGCATTTTTTTCTTGCTTAAAAAGTGTTCAATGCTTGTGATTGTGTTTGAAGGTTAAGTGCAGGATGCGTTTTAAGATGGTGATTGTTGAGTTATGGGACTTGTACTATAAGGATTTGTGGACTTTTTTGCGGGCGTTGCACCTTTTTTCAGTAACTAAATCATTAATGATCGTTTAGAAGATTTCTCGGGCTTCAGGGACATTACACACGTGAATTATAAATGTTTAAAGTATCTTTTAATATCGCTGAAAATATAGAAGTTGTCAACGGTCCAAATTCTCTAGAGGATTCGGTATTTCGAATTGCTTCTAAATTAAGTCCCGACCTATCCTCACCTTTATTTAAACTAACCATTCTGAATATTAAATTTGATTAAAGTGTAAAAATTTCTTAGAGACAGAAGCATAGACCAGACATATTTGAAATAGCTAGAAGATTATTTTTTCTAATTTCTTCCTCCATTTTCGAAACTAGTCGCGCACGTATTCGCGTGGGCGTTTTCAATTATTTATGAGAATAAATCAAATCTCCATGGTGGAAATTGATCGTGCCTCAATTTCCAATCTGGAATCAATCGTCTTTCAATAAATTACCTCGTTGACATTGTTCCGTTTACAACGAGTCGCATTGTTTCGATAAATTCAGACGAGAGGTTCACGGCAGGGAAGGCCAATTTGAATACATTATTCATTAAATGGCTTATTTGTGTCGCAAGTGTATCCAACGCGGCTCGTTTTTATTCGATCGTTTCTGGAACATCCAATTTGTATCATTCTTCAGGAAATTCTTCCGGGAATCTAGTTCCCGAACGTCCCGGTCTAATTCGTGGGTCGCGCTCGAAAATGGAAATCGCTGTTTAAGCAGTGAATTAAGATAAGGAAGGTCGAAAGGAAAAGATAAACTGGAGATGATAAGAGAACAATGAGATAAACGGTGATAAAATTAATGGGAATAGCAAAATGGAGAAATGGAAGGCATGGCATTAGAAGCAAATGTCGAATAGGTAACTAAACTAGAAAACTGAAGAGATACAAAAAGTATAAGAAGCGCAGTTTATACCATCATAGAACGCATCAAATATGACTAACAGAGAAAATAATGAACACACGTGACAAAATTGCAGCTATCAGATAGTCAGACATAGAAGAGTAAGTATAGTAAGAAAATGACATGACACCACGTGAAGGTGACAATAAGTAAAATTGCAAGCGCTACTTAACTCAAACATGACCTGAACCCAGAAACGTCGAAACAATGGATATGTAGAGCAACTTAAAAATATTCCGACATTAATCTGAAGATGAGTAGCCGGTTATTGGCACAGGGGCACAAAAGGTCTCAAGCACATTGAACATAGGGTAGTTCATTCACACAATAAACAGACACAAGGGCTATACCATATAAAGCTCCAGCTACATGTACAGCTAACGGGCCGATACGAAGCGGAAGAATGTACCCGATATAACTACAAGCCTCATAAAACACCTCACAAAAGAAGTCCTGAAACGATAGAGTCCGAGGGAGACGGCGCATAAAAATAGAGAGAACGAGAGGACCGCAGGTAGAGAATGAAAAAGGAAGACGGAAAGAAAAGGACGAAGGTAGAGCGAAGAAGGAACAATGAACAGAAAAGAGAGAGAGAAGCTGACAACGCGCAAGTTTCCCGCGCAAATCGCGACCCCCACCCCTTCGTTCACGGTGAAATCTCCGGCGAAACCAGATCACCCTGGCCAGTTGAACAAACACGAGGTGTCCGACGACACCGGCCCGTTCGCGTGAGCCTCTCGTGTTATGCGTCCTCCGTGTGTGTGCATGCATGTATGCGAGTGTGTGTCACGTCACGTGAATCGAACGCGATTCCCGTTTCTACGGAACACGCGTGAGCGCGTCCGAGCGCTTCATTTGGGTATGAACATTTACTGCTGCGACTCTTCAGGGTAACCTCTTCCCTAACCTTTTCTCCACACGCTGCGTCCACTCGGCCAGAATCACCTGTCCACTCACGCTGTGCGAATATTCGCCAGGGCAGTTGCCAGGAGTCCAACTGCTGCAATTTCCTCGGTTTCGTGAATCTGTGTTTTGGGTCAAGGTCCTTGTCCCAAGGCCGTGCAGGTGCACGGGGCCTGTCAAGGCTGCATTTATGCAGGCTACAACCTTTTTCGATGCAGTTTGGAGTTTCTTATGAAATAGTCAGAAACTGAATTAGTGTTGAGAAATTTCGTGATCGTTTGTGAGGTTACCGATAAATTTCAACCCCTAGACTCGAGTAAAAAGTTCATTTCGCTGATGTCAAGTTTGTTGGTGGATGTGCCATTATAGGGGAGCGTTCACTGTATTGAGGTTAGGGCTTGCGGTTTATCTTCTTTTATATGAGTTGGTGAAACTGTTGTCCTATACACTGTATACACGTTAAGTTATGGTTTAATTAGGAGTTAGAGTGGTGTATAGGGAGCTGTATGGTCGCCCTGTGGCTCCTCTGGATGAGGTTCTTATATACTTCCTCCTGATTTGTTTGAATTTTTTACGTAGTCTGAATTTTTTATCTGATAATACTTCCTAGACAATTTTACTAGATTACAACGTGTTTTATAAATAACATATATAGTGTATTCTATTATATTATACTTTAATCCATGGAGGACATCCTAAGAAAGTTTTCAATTCTCCAATTCAGATAAACTCGATAAACTGCAATTGTATTATTATAAATTTTTGTCTAAAAACAGTCAATTAAAATGGCCACGTTCTCGATAAACTCGAAAAATAACAATGGATATCTTATCAGTCCATATCCCATTAGGTACTCAAAACCTAATCTAGATTAGTGGCGACAGAGCGTCAAAATTTTCATCCGTGACGTAGTTTCCCCAATTGCGTATGAGAGACACGTGGATCGATCGTCGTTCCTTAAAGACCCGCTCGCTCGCGAAACTTTGCCAGGGAATTACGAGACGATCGGCAAGTTCAAAGTGGACTGCACGTGTCATGGAGTAGGATTACAGGGTAATCGTACCTTGAAACTTCGTAACGACTTTCCTCGCCAGAATTTCACCCGATTTAGATAAAAAAACGCTGATACCGACTGGTTTCTTCGTTTTTGCCTGATGCTGAGGAACCGATGAGGCGATAAGGATGGATGATGTAAGCGGTGAAAAAAGTCGTTGATGTCGTGAGAAATCGTGATGACTGTAACTTGATACGTGTCGAGATAGCGCGACAGGTTTCCGATTCGAAAATCTTCAACTTATCTGCATTTAGTTCGAATTACTTGAATTTTTTTTTATAGCAGGTGGTTTTGTTTACCAGTATTGCGTTTAAGTTGGTTCAGGGTAAATTTTCTTTGTTGGTATTAGATGAGTTGATGGACAGGTTAATGTTGAGTTTAATAATGGAGTTAAAAGGGTGGACTTTACCTGTCATCGGAGAGATGGAGTTAGGTGACTCAAAATTGCCATTTGACTCTGTGAGTTCCATTTTAATTCCGTCTTCCATGTCTGCAAAATCTTACTTTAACATGAAGTTTAACATAAAGTGTTATTAATTTTCCTGAAAATCGTTTATACACCAAAAAGAGCCTCCTAAATTATTTACAATTCAGTCTTAAAATTTCGTGCAGAAATAGAAACTTTAACTTTCGTTAGGAATATTCATCAGCAGGTCTAGGTTAGGTCAGCATCGATAGAATATTCTAATGAACGAATTTAAACTCGATTTAAATTTCATTCAGCACAAGAGCTATTCCGACCGTGTCACCTGTTGAAATTATGTAACGATTACATTGTAAATGTGTTTTTCGTTTTCGGATCGTTTGAAATCTTTCCAGAAACCTGTTGGAGAACAGCGAATGCACTTACTGACGGCTTTGCATACTGGTTCTCCTTGAATATCCTCGTTCCTCATTCCCGTACGATAACTCCTTGATTAACTTGAACGTTGCTCGTTATCTCCTGTTAATGATACCCTTACCGTTGTTTACTATCGACCGCTTTGCACTCGTTCGAATCGATTGTTGTCGAACACTTCTTTTTTTAGAAACCTACTTAACAGTTCGGTGTATTTAGAGATTTGCATTAATACGCCATTTTTAAGCTAAGGCTCAAGCAGGAAATTACTGTCTCTGATCTTTGCTGATAATTTTGCCATTTCAATGGATGATACGCACTTCACTTTTGTAGATGTCAACAGGAGACTTTTCATAAACCTAACCTCACTTTGTGGAATTCTAAAGATATGTGCTTTTGGTGTTCAATAGGTCTTGTCACTCATCCACAAATTCACCTGTTGTTTATTTTTTGATGAAGTAAAAATGAACGCTCTCCCAGGTGGAGACACCTAAATTTTAAGGTTGACTATGTTTCTCTAGAGGAAGTCATCTTTTTATCTGGATATTCTGCATAAAAAGTTATTAATATTCGATATTAAATCATTTAGAAAATACTTTCCGCTAGAAATGACTTTGCACAAAAGATCAGAGACTTTTCGTCTAAAATGTCTTAAACCATCAGCTTCACAAAAACTGTCCCTCTTAAAATTTTTCTTAAAATGTATACTTGAACATGTAATGAAGTGTTAAGAAAGCGAGAACGTACAAACGTATTTCAGCATTGAATTTGAAAGATTCCGTTAAATTTAGTGGTGTAAAGTTGGCAACAGCTTACGTTCCAATTTAGTATCCCTGTGTCGTTTAAATTCCGAGATAAAGAGACTCGATGCCAACAAGTAGCCGAGGGTCTAGCCTAATTAGTTTCCTCCTGGTTAAGTTGGTACTTGTCCCAGTTTGTCCAACACACCATGGCAGAATTGCTCGGCCATTGTTCCATTGCAGTCGGAAAATGCTCCCTTTTGCGGTCTCGAACGTATTCCACAAGATGAAGCGGTTCTCGGTTTAAATTCGAAAAGAATATCTGAAAAATTCACCTTTTATATACGATAATACCGTTTGTAAGAACCCCATAATTTATGCATCCACTTCTATGGCCGTGAAAGGGAACAGGAAAAGAGGATTCTATCCTGGGTAACATGACATCCTGAAATGCTGAGGGAAGGAAACCGAGACGGAATATTGAACGAGGAAATGCAAACTTTTCTTTGTGCCTACTTTAGACGTCGAATCGCGTTTGGATCGAGAGGGTGCCGAACAATAGCCAAATGGCCACCGACGTCTGACTCCATTTCGATTACTTGCGAATTCAATTCAGCTTCACCTGGATCTGCTAGGTGACTACTGGTAATATATTGCGGAATATTCGGGGGAGGCTTTGGGACAAGGTGCTTCTGTTTTGATCATTAAGTTTGATCAAGTTATTAATTTGCAGGTTTGGGGAGTTGAGAATTTGGATTTGGGGATTTGGAAGTTGAGGATAGAGTTTGGGTGATTTGGATATTTCAGGAATTTAGAATTTAGGGGGGACAGGTGAAAATTTGGATACTTGAGGGTATAGAAGTTTTAGGGATTTGGGGAATTTGAGGATATGGAAATTTGGGTGACTTGGGGATTTGATTTGGGAAGTTGAGAAATTGGAGATTGGAAATTTGGGAATTTGAAGATTTACGTATTTGGAAGATTCAGAATGCAAGTTTGGGTGGTCGAGAATTTGATGGTTGAAATTAGGGAATTTGTAAACATAAGAAGTTGAAAATGTAGAAATCCAGAATTCCTACACAGGAATATTTGTATACCCTCACACGTGTACACCTACATATCCCTAAACTCATATCTCCAGTAAATTACTATACATTACTAGGCAAGAACAGTTCCCTACTCAGAATACCGCAAAGTGAGGTTAGATTAAGCTTCAAGCTATGCGATAGAAGTTGAAGAAGCATTTCCTCTACTGTAACCGTGTATGGCAATAAAAATATCGATTCACGAACTTAAACGCAAACAATCGAGAGAGTATTTTCGAAGGGCATTCGGCTAGTTAGAGATTTATCCAGCAGCCAAAGGGAACAAATTGCCTCGTTTCCGTAGCGAACGAAACGAACGTACCATTCAAGCTTTCACGCTGCCAAACGAGGGCAATTTCAGCGACAATTTGAAATCCTGATAGCGTAACGCTTTTGCTACCATGATTTGTGGAAGCGTCGCGACGACTCCGCGTCTTCTCGAGCCAGTGAACGTCCCCTCGAAACGCAATCACTCTAATAGGCTGCCCTGATGAGTAAACAGAAATCTAGTTTTATACCCTGTCGATGTTCATTTAACGTTTCACTTCGTCTGCCCTTGTTTTATCAACTTGGTGATTCTTGTTAAGGAAATTGAAGGGTGAGTCTCGTTAACTTTAAAATTGATCGAGTTAGTTTTGGGTCTGATGGATCCTGCTTCGAATTTGATGGCGTTGTTCAATTTTGAACTAAATCGAGATTGGGACTCGGTAGCCTGGGAGCCCAGTTCAGTTATAGAGTTTTGAGTCTGATGGAGTTGAGTCTGATGGAGTTAAGTCTGATGGAGTTATTGAGTCTTCGACCACATCAAGGTGTTGAGTAGAGTATCACGAATTATCAGATTGTGAGATTCAAGGACTTCAGCAGGGTCTTCATATTTGAAGATGAGATTTACTCTGTACCTTACCTCTAACTCAATGTATCTCGTCTGGTCAGCAAAGTGTCTACAACAGCTTGAGTCTAACTAGGAAGAGGTAGGAGGAAGTTCCTAGATAGCAAGGCTATGAGACCTTGCTGACCACAAGAGATATTGAGTTAGAGGTAAAATGTTCAAAGTAGACAGAGACCTCAACCTCTCCTAGGTAGTTAGACTAATAGTACCTTATTCCTCTTCCTCTTCCTAGGTTTTTAATTATGAAGACAGTAGAATCGAAAGTTCCCACATTTCAAAAGAAACTAGGATTACTTAGAAGTTCGCTCAAATTCCAGCTATCAGTTCTCCAACTAATTAAGTTTAGAAAGATGAAGTTCAAAAGTCTCCCAAGTAGATTAAACTAGCTCAGAACAATGCTCACAACCTAGTACCCATCAAGTCCACAAAAAGTGTTCCCAAAGTGCAAAAGACAGAACAAGTGACCAAGTGACCCGAGTTCGATGAAGACACGTTAAACATTCATGTACTCCAACTGAAGCATCGCACACTCGTGGATTGTAAGCTTCTCCAGACCTGGAATGCGTTCAAAGGAGCAGTTTCAAGATCTAGTTGAAGCGATGTGCATCACAGCCTAACGATGTCTGACTCCAGTGGTGGCGTAATGGACTTCCCAGGGTCCGGTGGTGGCCTGAAGAGGTGCGGGGCTGGCATGAGTTCCCCGTCACTCGGTGCTGGTGGCAACATGGGAAATTCCGGTGGGCTGCCTAGAACTCTATCCGCTTCCGCTCTTCGGCTACGGCCGTCCAGGAAGGCTCTGTTCTGGGAGCAGTGTTTCGAGTCGCCGCCGAAGAGAGACTTGTAAGTGGACGATGATTGTCAGGCAGGTTGAATCGAGGTCGACGATCCGCGAAACGAGTCGGTAATTGCCAACTGTGGGTGAAATGATTCTGATGAGGGGATGTGGGTTGATTTTGACGTTTCTGCAGGGGATGCGTCATTGGATATGTAGTGCGTGATTTACCAGATTGCTCAGGTGGGCTGAATTCAGCTGTAATTTGGAGTTGAGGCTGTTTGGGAGTTTACTGAAATATAACTGAGGCTCAAGGATGATTTAAGCATTGAGGATTACTTGAGGATAACTTAATTGTACTTACGAGGATTCTAAGTTACACTAATTTGGAATATGATCTTTTGCAAGTGTGGTCTCAGAACTGTGGTCTCTATACCTGATCGAAAGCTGCTGCTTACATTTTAAGTTATAAGCGCTGAGTACTCCACATGTATGTTCAAATACGTGAGTTTCTTATTGAAGTCTCTTTCGAATGTTAACTTAGGTAGCCTCGAGTATCTTAGATACCTTAAGTCTCTCAAGCATCTTAGATATCATAAGTATCTCGAGTACCTTATGATACTTGAGATAATTGAGTATCTTAAATACCTTATGATACTTGAGATTAAGTACCTTAAGTACCATATGATACTTAAGTACCATATGATACTTGAAATAATCAAATATCTTAAGTACCATATGATAGTTGAGATAATTAAGTATCTTAAGAATCTTATGATACTTGAAATTAAGTATCTTAAGTACCTTATGATACTTGAGATTAAGTATCTTGAGTACTGAAGTACCATGCTGCAGCCTAAATTATAAAATTGTAAAGTCCCACGAAAGAAATGTATACTCATCAATATTAAGTATCTCTATTGCACATAAATTATTACGGAACCGGAAATAAATTTAGTTTACCGTAATATCTTCATTAACGAGCAACGTTTGACAAACATTGTCTGTTATTGATTTCAGCCGTACTAAATTTAGGTTAAACATTCCCCCACGATAAGGGTACGATGGATTACGGAGTGATTAAATTGTAATTCATGATAATATTAACAATGATAAAACGGTTATTACTTGTCAGTTCGCAAGGTTGATACAGGTCTGATGGATGATTGTCAAATGTTAATTAGAATATAATTACCCTTGATATTTCACCGTGGAAGTATCAAATGATATCTCTCTGATGTTTATTCAACTGATAACTCTTTCTTGATAACAATTTCACATTCTCGGCTTTGTGACGTTATCAGATCATAATTGATCTTGTCACTCGATAGTCGTTGATGAATGTGTAAAAGTTGAATTAAAAATAATTTATACGCTATTGCAACTTCATTTTGAATTAATCAGCAATTATGACTCAATCACTTTGCAGATTATCAGATGATTAATATTGACTTAATTATTCGTCATTGCATGTTGGTTGATTGCAAAATAGATTCATATACATTTATTGTGGCTGATAAAATTTCCAATTTGATTTAAAAATTATTTCATGTAACTAACGAACTATTTCGTAATAAAAATAAATTCGTGTAACAATTCAGAATGGAGTAACAATCTGTGCGTGATTCAAATAACGAGAAACAGGCGCATACCTCTCACCGAATCGATGAAATTCTTCTATTTTTATTGTTCATCAACGAGAACCGCTATAATCGATTATCGGTAGCTGACGCAAATCCTGTTCGATCTAAAAAGTGACGATCACGCGAACGCAAGCCCACGAAATATTTCGCAATTTACAGAAACGATGAAAATAATTGGCCCGGATACAGAGGAACCATTCACATATCCCTTTAACATTTATTAGTCACATGTTTATCGGTTTGACGTGTGTACATTCGTATCTACATAACGAATCAGGTGAAACGACTATCACAGGAAATAAATTCGTGTTTGGAGCAAAGCCAGACGAGCTCATTTCGAGTTTTCCGATAATTCTCGTCATTCACGGTTGTTTCCGTTCGGGAACAAATAAATTCGAATAATTTTTCGTATATCAACGATTGTAACTTCATTTTACAGCTAGGATGTTGGGTCATTTATGACTTCTCATGAATATTAACGCACGTTGATCTGCATACCAACGTCAACCCACGAGTTGGCGCGCGATCCAGGTGTTTGGAGATACTACTGGTCAGAATAGAAAAATGGACGCCACTTTCGGTATATTGGCTCGCGCACCAATTAGGCCAAAGTCGGCAAACGTCTCGAGAGAGATAGCGAATTGCGTTCAGCAGTTATTGTCATTATTCTTATTTGCCGAAATGTAACTGGAAGTGTTCACGGTGGATAGGTGGAGCGAGTGGCTTCTTTTACTCTGGCTCGACCTACGCGCCAACTCCTGGCTCGTCTACAGTAGAGACTGTGATGATCCGAGGGAACGTAGGGATTCTGGGAAGCTAGGAAATATGGCGATTCCGAGGACTGTGAGAATCTAGGGAATTCAGGAACTGTAGAGAATGTGGGGATGTGGGACCTGGGGATCCAAGGGACTGTGGACTGTGGAGGTCCTAGCGAACTTGGCACTGGAGACTGAAACTATGGATATATAGGGAATCTAGGGGTCTGAAACTGTGGCGACTCTGGGGACTATGGGAACTAGTTGCCAGGGATATTGAATGTGGGGATGTGGGGATCCAAGGGACTGTGGAGGTCCTAGCGAAATTAGAGGCATTGGAGACTTAAACTGTGGATGTATAGGAAATCTGGCGATATTAGGAACTGTGAAAATTCTGTGGATGTTGATAGTATGGTAGTGTAGCATGGTGGGCCTACCTTGTCATGGCGTTGGATGTGTGATTAGGTTCATCAGAATTTTACAGAAGAAGGAGGTGGAGAACTAGTATAGTAGTATGACATGAGGGATAGAGTGTATTTAATAGGGTAGTACAGCAACTGAGGTATGGCGACTGTAGAGTGCTATCATAGCAGTGTACCACTCAAGGTGTATACCTTGGTACTACCTTGATACTATACCTAGTACTATACACCTATAGTACTCATATAGTAGTATATACTATTTGTAAGTGACAACGAGTACTTAGATTCATCAAAAGTCTTCTGATAAGATGAGGATCCATCATGTGGACCAGATTCACGAAAGACCAACCCTGTACCTGAACACACGTGATCTACCATATCAAGAATCAAATGTTACAATTATAATCATTTTGAAACATGAGTGCACATCCTCTGAGACACCTGAACCAGAAGGTCAATGGACCCTGAAGTTAAAGTAGAACGTGATCAGTGTAACACCACCGACCACTCAGAGTATAAATCACAGTATGTTGCCAAGGTGAAATTAAGGGTACTTCCTTGATCGCAATATCTACGCAGAAGGAAGCCTTTTTCTCATCGTGTTTACACACAGCGAAACATCAAGAATCCGTTGGCAGCAGTGTTAGGTCGGTGTTTATCATCGTCGGCATTCGCAGCACGCTCCCGTTGACCCAGAAACCGCTGGACCACCCTCGTTCTCATCAATTTTAGATGCGGACGAGCGATTCAGCGGGTCGAGTTGAATAAATACAGATAAGCCCGGAGATTCTTCCGCGGATAAAGTCATCTTCTAACGTCGAAAAGTTAAGAACATCCCATCGGGTCTGGTACACGTAGGGTACGTGACGCGGTTTCTTTGTCTCCGAAAGCTTTATTGATCAAGATACACGTTATTCTTCCTGATGAATTTTATTCTGCATTATGGATCCTGATTTCTCGTGCGACCCAGTTTATTATGAACTCGGGTTGGCTCGATGTTTGATTGTTGCTGGGGCAATTTCGTCTTGGAATAGGTGTACATTGGGATTTCGGTGACTTTAGACGTTCCGGTAAATGGACTTGATCCTCTTTGAAGATGACGAAGATTGATTCACCTCGCCATGATCTCGTTGGATATTCAAGGCTTGCCAAGTTTCGCCTCGGGATAATCTCCGATGAATTTCAAATTGAACTCAGGGTGTTTTGGCTGGCGGGTGATAAGTTAATAATTATTGTGTAATAGTGGAGCACAGTAATACCTTAGTGGTTATTGCCAGGTAGAAGTAATTGTTAGCAGCAAGTAAACGTACTATGTGGAGTGGAGGACACATTCTCACTTATGTGATAGAGGTAGAAAATATCCCCTAATTCTTAAATACAATTTAGCAAATCCTCAAATCGTCAAGATCTTAAATTCCCAAATCCGCAGATCCTCGCATTGTCAAATCCTCCAATTCACAAATCCCAAGTTCTCAAGTTCCTACCTTTTCAACCCGAATGCACATTGCCCCTCGATATATTACCTTCCACCCATCACGCTTCACCGCTAACACTTCCTGTTGCATTCTAACGATAATTAGATAAAAGTCCACGTAATTATTAGGTGTAATGTTTCGATCATCCGGAAGTAATTCGATTGTCAATGAGAGATCAGTGAATTGATCCATGAACATCGATGATACCTTTAGATCCGCGGCGACCGGATGACCTGACCTGTAACCTTCGTGAAATTTCGCAATACGGGCATAAAATGATTAACACGCGTAGGAGCTGTGTGATTTAATTAAAGTAAATTCCGCGCTCTGCCGATACCGAGGGAAATTGGAAACGAAAGCGGAGACGGCGACATGATATTCCTCCGAGGTGGAAAATAAATTTCAGTTTTGTTTGGATCGACGTCTGTTTTAATTAGAATATAATTGGACGAACATAAATTGCTCGATGATTGAATGAAACAACTTCCTCTTCATAAACTTTTCTAAATCAACTGCTCTGTGAAACCTACGTTGTGTAATTAAAAAAATTTCAATTTATACCGAATATGAAACGGTTTTATAATTAACTGGAGGTTACTGAAATTGTGGACCGGTCTAAAACTTCATGATTACTGTGATTAAAAATTGCGGGTTTAAGCTGCTGAAATTTATAAAATTGTAAATTGCTGTAAATTTATTGCTGCTATGTTCTTTATTAAAAATTGTAAAACTGTAAAATTTGTAAAATTTATAAAACTGCAAATTGTTATAAATTTCTGGTGCAGCGTTCTCTACAAAAAATTCTAAAATTGTAATATTTGTGAAATTGCAAATTATTATTTTCTCCTGCAACGTCCTTCATAAAAAATTCAAATTAGAATTTTTTCAATGTTCCAAAAATTACAAAATATTTGACACTGCAATCGATTGCAAGTCTTCTAAATTGTGAATACAATATTCGTTAATAAAAAATGTAATTTCCTACGAGTGTTTTTTTTGTCGACGAAGAATCTGAGAGAATGGAACGCGCATAACGCGAACTGACTTCCGTTTATTTTCCCGTGTATCATAAGGGACTTTTTCTACGATCTTTCTCAGAACCGATACTACGCTCGAATTTCGCGATCAAAGAGGAAGTTATACTCCATGCAACAGAAAAATAAATGTAGTTTGCATCGGCGTCTTCCCTTCAGGTCCCCGTGGATCTCGTTTATTTTCTTTGCGTCGAACGAATTCATTTCTGTATCTCCATCTTGACTTACAATCGACTTCCGGCTCTGCCTTACCGAAACGTTATTTTTTAAACAAATTACTTTTTCGGAAATATACCACCCTGTTTATTTTAATTGTACCGAGACTGTTTTGTAAAATATTGCAGCTAGCTGTTTTCGTTGAAGGGGTTTGTGATTCAGTAAAAATAAAAACTAAAATTGTATCAACATAAGTGATGTACTAACCAGTCTCCTTTGTATTCGTCCATGAGGAAAATGAGTTTCGGGTGCTATGTTACACTATTACATGAAAATTGGGGTACGTTAATTAATGTCCCCTGATAGTTACTAGTCTGTGACAGCTAATTAAGTTAAGTCTACACCGATTGAGCAGAAATTTTGCGCGTTTTGAAGAGAGTGATTGTACCGACAGAGTGGGGACTTGATGATATGGGCAATTAGGGAGATGGGAAATAGAGAATGTGGAGATTTGCGAATATGGGGGTCGGGAATAGATTGGGAAATATGGGAAGTTGGAAATATGGGGACTTGGGAATTTGGAGATTTGGGAATTTGGGGACTTGGGAGTATGTGGAGTTGGGAATATGGGGACTTGAGAGTATGGGGAGTTGGAAATATGGGGACTTGAGAGAATGGGGAGTTGGAAATATGGGGACTTGAGAGAATGGAGAGTTGGGAATATGGGAGCTTTTGAGTGCAGGGAGATGCAAATATGGGGACTTGGTAATATGGGGATTTGGGAATATGGAGACTTAGGGAGTATGGGGAGTTGGGAGTATGTGGCGTTGGGAGTATGTGGCGTTGGGAGTATGGGGCGTTGGGAGTATGGGAAGTTAGGAGTATAGGGAGTTGGAAGTATGGGGACTTGGGAATATATGACTCGAGAGTATATGAACTTGTGAACATAGATACTTGGTAGTACAAGAACTTGGGAATATAGGAACGTACAAGTATGGGAACTATGGGATACCTTGGGAGTATGAGAATTTAGGAATGTGAGGATTTGGGAATATAGAGTTCCTAGAACATAGGAACTCGAAAGTGAAGGGACTAAAAGCGAACTGAACCGACTAAGCGGAATCGTGACCCCAAAGAGGGTACTCTTCAATATATTCCACAGCTATTTTTACTTACAATTATTTCTTATTGTAACATTGCTATATCCCTCAATATTTTCAACACTATAAAATTGAATAATACAATTTTTCTCGTGTCTCTACTTCATTAGGCAGGTAACAACGACCATAATAATAATGAAAGAACTTAGTTCAAATTCGCAATCTCTGAAAATTGAAGTTTAATAATAAATTTGTAATTTCACTATGGAGATCGCGAATTTATCTAAAATGGCGTCCAGTTTGCAAGAAGAAAATTCCATGCCTGCATGTCTGTAGAGCGCAGCTTCAAATGCTTCAACCGACTTTATCGAATCATTAATTCCCCAATAACCCCATAATTTTTACGCCGAGGGAAAACGTCTGATTGCGAATTTCCTTTTTGCAGCCATGGCGAGGACCTCATCGTCACGCCCTTCGCGCAGATCCTTGCCT
Organism: Megachile lagopoda; assembly: GCA_036983795.1. Taxonomy (NCBI): domain Eukaryota; kingdom Metazoa; phylum Arthropoda; class Insecta; order Hymenoptera; family Megachilidae; genus Megachile; species Megachile lagopoda. Next base: position 5,893,979 of record CM072793.1, read on the forward strand.
CCTTGCGCTCGGTCAGGAACAATTTCCTGTCCCTTACAAATGTTCCCACGAACAAGTGAGTACAACCGTTAAACGTTATTAAAAAGTTAATTAAAGCAGCGTCCTAATTCGATATTTTTCATCAGATCACGAAGGAGTAGCGGCGCACAAGGTAGCAGCACACCGCAACCACGGATTGTGGCACCTGGAGGTAAGGATTTCCTTTTGTTTCTACGAAATAAAAGCTTTGAGAGCTTGCTTTTATTTGATACCCGCTCGTTTTTCAGAGGAGAATTACATGAAACTGGCCGTCGAGACGATGGAGGAGCTGGACTGGTGCCTGGACCAGCTGGAAACCATTCAGACTCATCGTTCCGTGTCAGACATGGCCTCTCTCAAGGTAAGTTCTTTTGTTCTATTTTTCACGAATCTAATTTCTTCGTTATTCTGTAGACATTTTTTCGTTCAAATTGCAACTGTTCTTTAGAGGAAACCTTTTAGTTTGGATTTAACCCTTTGCTCTATTGTGACAAGTCTGATTCGTGACGCACTGTCGCCACGTTCAATTTTACTCAAACTTTTAATATTCAATTTGCAGTTCAGGTCCAATTATTTGAATGGTCAACGATATTCACATAACATTTCAACTGTCTGTCTGTTTTAATATTGTACCTCTGATTAGTTGTGACGCACCTGACAATAGCTCAAGGGGTTAAGTTCGTAATATTGGACATTATAGGGTATTCCATTGAAGTCGAGAATTTAGATTCTTTAGGTTAATGCTGTATGACCTTGAAATTCATGAAGGTTTAGTTTATTAGTTTTCTTCGAGGAAGCATGGCTACCTATTTTACAATAGTGAAGGTAATTTTGATGTTCTTAAGACACTCAGTATGACATATCAGACTTATAGTACACATATAGTGTATATACTATGTGTACATATTTATATACTATTTAAAAGTATTACACTGTAGATTATGCAGTACTATGGTAATGACAGCGTTACTACTTGATAAAGTGCAATATGCCATTATATCTTCAACAAAGGTGTAGCCTTACTTTGAAGCTCGTTTCTTCTGTTTTACTGGAGCTCTTTGTGCCGAACTTTCTCACAAAGCGGCCTTCCAAGGCGAGGGAACATTATTGAGCGCAATTATTCGCGCGAGACTTGATTGATATCGCCAGGAAGTCGACAGCGAACAGTCGAGCTGCCGTGCTTTATTTCTTTCAACGAAATGGTCTTTGCCTTCCATGGAACGTTACATCCGAGAATAGTCGTTAAATTGATGATTTCGATGATCTTTTAGATTCGAGGAACTGCCATTTTACATCTGAAGGAACTTTCAACATTGCTAGGGCTGCTGTAATGCATACTGCATTATTCTGCAGTGGACTATTCACTACTGTATGCTACTATTCTAGTTAAAATAGTATGTAGTGTCTCATTCTCAACCACTCCGAATTCGTTTTCAAAAATACAAAATGGTACCGTGTGAAGACCTCTACGAAGGTTATTCCGAAGGCCCACTATCTCTAAAAATATTTGTAAAATGAGAAACTACAATCGAATAGTTAATATTTTGTTAAGAAAGAAAAACCGCATGATTATTGTTTCTTCAAAGCTCTCTAATTTCAATAAGATATCACCAAGAAAAAGTTATGTTTCAGGAATAAAATTAGACTCAGAGGTCATATCTTCCCAGTTACCAGAAATAATATCTAAGACATCGTTTAGATAGAACAAATAATTTTTTTGTTTACTACAAAGCGACCTTGAAGTGACCTCGGTCAAACTTCGTGCGTAAACGATAGAAGTGGAAGTTTACAGAAAAGCAACTGTGATAATAAAATATGCGCTTGATTTGTTTATTATTTTAACTGGTATGTTCGATAAAACAGAAAATAAATGTCGCAGTATGTCATGCAATGATTTCTCACAAAACGTACCGAGTCAATTAGATTACATCTTTGTACCTCGGTAAAATTGTCGTCGTGTTAATGAGGATGAAGGAGAAGGAAAAACAAACCGTGTTCTCAAGTGTGTTTACTGTAATGGGGATACACGGGACGATGATAAAAACGTTAGGAAGTACCGGTTTGCGCCATTGCATAACGGATTGCGTTCGAATTGCGCCTCTGGCGTTTTTCTTGCATCTTCACGACTCATCTGTATACTCAAATTTTCCGGTTACTCATTATGATGTGAGTTGTTATGGAGAATTTTACTAAAACACGTGTCAGTGACACAGAAATCTTGGTGTTCATCTAATGTGATTTTAAGATCTTCCAAGTTTGAAAATAATTCAGAATATTTTAAGACCGATGACAATTTAGCATTTTGTGTAAGCTAATGTGGTTCAATGAAGGTGTGAGGGTTTTCCCTAAACCCTACATCCCCAAATAGCTAAATTCCCAAATTTCTACATCATCCAAATCCTTACACTCCCAAAATCCTACATCCCCAAATAGCTAAATTTCCAAATCTCTGCATCATCCAAACTCTTACATTCCCAGAACATCCCCAAATAGCTAAATTTCCAAATTCCCAGGTTTCCAAATCCCTACATCCCCAAATAACTAAATTTCCAAATTTCGCGGGTTCCCGGCACAAGGAAGTCGATCAGCCTCGATCGTCCCCGATGAATCTAATTAGTTTTATTGCGCCCGCTTCAGGTAGGATTCTTGGAAAATCAAGTTGACAGAATATTGACCGAACAGCCTCGACTGTATTCCTAGAAAATCCCATTTTTGACCATGTTTTCCGCGAGGAAATTCGCATAAGTTCGCGAGGCACGTAGTCGGGTCAAGGTAGTACGTGAAGCTTCGATCTTGCTTGTTTCTCCTTCGCTTTCTGTTTTTACACCCCTAATCAAGGTGTTGGGATCCATTATTGCTGTACTACTATAATACACCCATTTTATTACTTGCTTCAATCCTATGTACTATACATACTATGTACTGTGTATACTATGTACTGCTGTATTCTATATAGGACTAATACTTTTCTGCATATCTTTGTGGTGTTATGTATTACCATTCACTAGTTGCTATTATGTACTCTACATAATATTATGTACCTTGAAGTACACTATTACATTGTACTGTATGCTAGTATTTTCTGTATAGCACTACATACCTGCTACAAGCTACTCTATTAAACGTTCATATATGGTACTATACACCATATACATCGTTTGGTGCAATGTATTGATACTATATGCTATTTTGCATAATTGCACATTGTTACTACTATGCTCTAAACGTTGCCATATGGCACTGTACACCATATACACCATATGGTGCACTATATTAATATTGTATACTACTGTGCATATTGCTTTACATTACATGCTGCTATACGATACCATACTAATTACATATTGCAATGTATTCTTACACACCACTGGACACTGGTAGACCACAATGTCCGCCATTGTACATTATTGTACTCTGTAACTGTATCATATACAGTGTCTATGCATACCTATACTTGTTACTCCAACGAAACAACTATTATATTCTATCATTTACCAATTTACTTTACTTTAAACTCCTTTAAACTGCTATACGTAATTTTACTGCTGCCTTTCGCAGTGTCTCATTATACATGCGCATATTTACCATAAACCGCTCTTCCGCATTGCGTACTACAAAAGTACCAAAAAAGTTCACGCCACATAAATTGAAGTTGTTCAAGGCAACCACATAGGACATTTCCATCGAATAGAGTCGTATTTGTGTGAAGGATGCTATAAAATCTACAATAGTCACGCTTTGATTCGTATCCGCGCAATTGCGCAAACTCCCCTGTGTTTACGTCCGTTTTACGACTTGTTTTCGTTCGAACACGGCCTCGAAGGAAGTTAAAACTTTCAAGCTTCGAAGCTTCCGACTGCCGACTTTGACCCACAGGTCCAGTATGATGCTCGAGAGAATCGGGTTACACAATCGGGCTCGTTTCACGGCCAAGATCGCTTGCATGCAGATGTCGCTGCAGATGTCAGCGGCGGTTCTGGGTAGTGATGGCGCAGACGCTTGTTGCGCGAAGACAGAGACAGCAAACAATGAATTAATACTATTTACATCGTAAATTATGGTCGTTAATCGCTGACTATCGTCTGAGTTGTAGTCAACGAGTCTGGTATACGTAGTAAAATCAAATTGCGCGGTTTGTGGTTTGGCATCATTTTTCGATGTTTTAAATTTTGGTTGTGGGTGAAGTAGTAAAGTTAGTTTTTGAGATGTGAAATTACATTCAGTAGATAATGTCTTTTAGATTGATAACATTTCGTGATTGTCAAGACCTCATATTTTTACATTTTTGTATTCTACAATTTTCAAATGTGTCTGAATTCCCTAATTTCTTAGTTCTTAAGTTCTCCAGCTTCCAAATTCTCAGACGCTAAATTCTCAAGTCCCAAAATTCTCAAATCCCCAAATCGTGTCGCGGTAGTAACAACAGCAAGACCGTATCAAGCATGATAAAAATAGTGGCAAATATTTTCGAAATCTCAACGTGTCGTATACTAAACGACGAAAGCACGTACGTCGCACATCCTTGATTTAGCGCATCGATCCATAACCTGCAAAACAGAGTCTGGTACTCACGATGTTTACCAAACGTTAATGGTTATTGAGAGCTCAAGGAAAGTCCTGGCAAACTTTGAGAACATTATTTATTCCTGGTAATAAACAAAGAAGATGTGGAAACACGTTCACATCGCAGTCATTTACGCATCTTGAAATAACGACCTATAGACGTTACACTTTGAATTTATCTGATAAAATGTTTTTCCCCCATTCGAGCTGAATGGTCCTCGAAATCACCAACAATTTAAAAAGTGTATTATATTTAGAGCGAAATACATTATGAAACTCTTTGTAGCACTCTCTGTCAGATTGTTCACAACTCTTGAAGTCTGCAGGTACCGATGTCAACCCATGAGTTGGCGCGTGTTTAGAGCTACTGGTCAGAATAGAAAAATGGACGCCAATTTCGATATATTGGTTCGCGCACCAATTAGGCCAAAGTCGGCAAACGTCTCGAGAGAGATAGCGAATTGCGTTCAGCAGTTATTGTCATTATTCTTATTTGCCGAAATGTAACTGGAAGTGTTCACGGTGGATAGGTGGAGCGAGTGGCTTCTTTTACTCTGGCTCGACCTACGCGCCAACTCCTGGCTCGTCTACAGTAGAGACTGTGATGATCCAAGGGAACGTAGGGATTCTGGGAAGCTAGGAAATATGGCGATTCCGAGGACTGTGAGAATCTAGGGAATTCAGGAACTGTAGAGAATGTGGGGATGTGGAACCTGGGGATCCAAGGGACTGTGGACTGTGCAGGTCCTAGCGAATTTGGCACTGGTGACTGAAACTATGGATAGGGAATCTAGGGGTCTGTCAAGACTCTAGGGACCATGAGAATTCTAGGTATCCTATAACTTCTTTGGATTGACCTCACGCGCCAACTCGTGGTCATCATCCCAAGACTAAGTTCAAGAAACAAAGTATTTCGAAAATGGCGGACAACGATTTATAAGAAGCTTATAACGTAATGATCGACAGTTGATGTGCTTCAGCTGAGCACGATTGCCTTGGAATCGCGAAATGTCGCCCGCAAAGGTCTTATTCGTTATTTCATCACCGTTTCAAAGTCGCCGAACGTACGAATCCTTGGTTGCCGGGTAAATGTTAGAGTTCGTCATTTAGCAGGTAAAAGTGTGTAAGTACGAGTCCCTCGCGTGACTCAAGGGCCGCCCTTGTCTGCCTCGGCTTTATTTTTTTTCTCCGTTGAAAATCGATCGTTCGAACGAATTGACCTACATCGGAGGACCTGTGACCTCATGATTAGGCGAGTTGATATGCAGGTCGGCGTACACGTGGACGTACCATGAATATCGTTACGAGCAGGTGGCTGGATTCGTTCAACTTTGCTCCTCTTTGCGCTGGGAATCACCTAATATCATGAACATGTTACGTATTGCAGAGAGAAACGATTTTTAACGAATAATTTCAATTATTCTGCCGATATCTTACTTACAGTTTGGTTCAAGTTAAATTAGAAATTTCAAGTTAAATTAGAAGGTTCAAGTCAAATTAGAGTTAAGTTTTGGTTATTTTGAATTAGACTAAATTAACTTGTATTAATTTAATATTAAGTTAAGATGAGCTAGGTTAGGTTTAGTATAGCAAAAGCTTAGGTCAAGTTTAGTTGAGTATGTTTACGTTTATATAAGGTTATGGTTACGTTAAGTCACATATGGATAAGTCAAGGTGAAGTTGCATTAGATTAGTTTAAGTTAATGCTACGCAAAGCTAGATTCCAGTTGGGTATGGTTTAAATGGGATTAAGTTTAGGTGAGTTGAAATTCGATTAAATTAAGATTAGGTTACACTTATATCAAGTTAAGTTAATTTTGAAACAAATTGAAATAAATTAAGTTAGGTTAGTTATGTTTTAAATAGAATGCACTTTATGTAATATGAGTTAATACCAAGTTATGGTCGGTCATGCTAGTTTAAATCACGATCAGGTGTAACATAATTATTCTCTCGAGTGGCGTTTATCCAAATAAAAAATATAATGATGACGGCGAACCATCAATCTAAATTTGTTAATACTTCGCTGAACGCTGTACTATAATTGGAAAGAGAATGAAATTGTACTTTTAAATCAGATATTGCTCTTAAGTGCTCTTAATTATTACGTAACATGCTTCAATAGATATCACGCGTTGTTTATATTCTTATTGACCTTTACTACTTGTCCGATTGCTCGGATTATCTGCTGTCTGATTAATACAACGTTCATACTACTTGACATCAAATTCAACCACTTACCACGGGATTCTTTTTAATCTCCCTGCTGTGTCATCGTCGAACTTTTGAACATTGATTTTATTAATAAAAATGTCAATCGGTATTCGGAAAAGGTCATCGTTTCATACTCTGCGGCCACGTTTCCGCGATTAAAAATTGGACGACCGATTTCCGGGATGCTGACGAAAATGACCACGTGAGTACATGTGTTTCGTCAACGTCCTTGGACCGCATAAATCAATCGTCCACGGTACAGAAAACAAATATGTCCGGCCATCGAGCTGGCTCGCGGCCAGCATTCGCAGCCACTGAACATTTTTTTGTGATTAATTTCGTCCACGTTTCAGCAGGATTTTGTCGATCCGCGGCTTTTCGAAATTCTTTTCGCCTGTTCGCTATCGACGTGGAAAAATTTAGGGACGTGCTCTCTGTGGATCTCTGGATGTCATCAAAATCATTTAGTTCATCTATCATCATGTTTCTTTGGGATTTATCCTTTGAAGCAGGTCGATGAAAAGCAGATTTCGATGATACTCAAATATCTTGGGGTCTCGAATAAAAGGAGTAGACTTTATACTCGTCTGTTCCAGACTCTTATATCTATACGATAAAGTTTCTCAACTTTTCGAAGAAGGCTCCTCAGTTGAGAACGTACCGTTGTCAACCCACGAGTTGGCGCGAGACCCAGCTGTTTAGATCTACTATTGAAGAATAGAAAAATATGTGGACTGTGGAGATTCTAGCAAACTTAAAGGCACTGGAGACTGAAACTATGGGAATCTAAGGGTCTTGAACTCTTCATCAACTCGTGGGTCGACATGACCCATCCACTAGCATCCATAAAATTGCCAACAGACCTAGACTCAGGTCCTAAAGTGCTATCACAAGAGTCAACTACATTCGAAAAGATTGATCTCCCATCTTATATTTATTCTGTTTTGAATAAAACTGTCTAGCTAGACTTCCAAAGAATTGACCCGCTTCTCGAATATTGCTTTCTGGGAAATCGTGAAATCAGCGACCGATTCTGCGGCTCGATTTCCATGTAAAACGATCAAGTTAAATAGATTAGATGAGATCTGTTCTGTCGAAGGCGCACCAGATAAACACAAAAGCATTCGGCGAACTTTGTCTAAGAATATGTGGGATCCGTTTAAGTGGCGCCAGTCGTTGCTTACACTACCGTTATTTTCATTGTTCCCAGATATTTCTTTTCGGTTCCACGTATCGAATTTCCGCTTTTCTCGGTTGGTACCCACAAGTTTTTCTCTCTTTCTAAAGTAAATTGGGCAGTGATCGATCGTGCGATTGTAGATAAATCGATAGATTGCAGATAACGTATAGGGATTCAAATGTGTAATTCACTGTAATATCAGTGATAATTTCTTAAGTTGCGTACATATTGCAACAATCGTGGAATTTCTTACATGAAATTGTTCAGATTGACTCAGATTTTGGCTGCAGTCCACAAATTTTTGAACCGTGAGCACAGAAAATTGTCAATATATTCGTCTATAAAATTAAATTTGAATCACCAAATATTTCGCCGAACAATTGCGACAGGTTGAGTACCGCTAAACGAACACATTCCACGATTTTCTTGCTAAACGTTCAGAATTGTTCGATTCCAATAATTCCGAACAATCGCGATACATCGATCAACAGATAACGAATCCACTTTACATATTTCTTTTATTAGACTTCCGAGAACGCTCTCGTATTAAAGAAGTTCGAATCGCCGAACAATTCCGAGTGCAATAAATTACAGATTTGTTAGAAACGCGTCTCGTCATAAAGGATACACAAATATTCTATTTCCGAGTAAGTCCGAATAATGAGACAATGTTGAACAACGTTTTGATAGTGACACGAACATCTGCGAGCCCTGTGGCAGGCACTGACGACTTAATTACACGAATCCACAGATGGCGACAGTATTTCATAAAAATATATACGCAGCGTTACGTAAACTTTTATCCACTTGACGACGCATTCTTACTTTAGGGTTCTTAGGTTCTCCGCCATGCGATTAACGTGCAGAGCATTTCACGTGTTCCAGTTCCGGTAACATGTTCGATTCTGACGTGCAACTTCCAACGATATAGGCTTCCCGACAAAAAGTTATATCTACAATTCCTAGAATTTCGTGTCACCTGAATTCTGGGAACTCGGGGAATTTTGGATTGTAGTCATTTTTAAATATGTGCACCGTCTCTTATAGGCTGACGAGAATGCTGGGCTTCCCTAGAGATTTCTGAGATAAATAGAATCCCTAGAATTTTTAGAACCTCTAGAATTCCTAGGGTTCTCCGGGACCCATCTTCAAGTTTGCGAAATCCCTAGAGTTCTTCAGGTGTCTAGAATTAGTGATGTTACAGGGACCCCTAGCATCCTCAAGTTTGCAAAATCCCTAGGGTCCTTCAGGTGTTTACAGTGGTGTTACAGGAATCCCTCACATTCTCAAGTTTGTGAAATCCCTAGGGTGCTTCAGGTGTCCAGAATCAGTAATGCTCCTGGAACCTATAGCATACTCCAGCTTCTAGAATACCTAGGGTCCCTAATACCTCTGAGATGCCACGAACTACTACAACTAATATTTCTAGTCCTTGGAATCTCAGTAATCCCTAGATTTCTATCTATATTCTCAAGATTTGTGGATTTGTAGGGGTCCTAGGATCCGTAGAATCCATAAAATTTCCAAGTGTCCGAAGTACCTAGAATCCCTAAGTCCTTCCTCCTATACCTGAAATCTGACCTTTGAGGCCAGAAAAATCCCTAGTACCTTCACATCTCTAAGTTCCTTGCATTGTCTAAGTTATTTAGAGTGTCAGAGTTACTCAACTCCCTAGAATTGTTACCTCCATGGAATCCATAGGGATTAGTGTCTATAGACTAGTGTAGGATAATGTATATTATGTAGAACCGCTAGGGTCCCTAAGGTCTTCAAGATTACACTAATACGGAATAAATACAATTGTATCTCGCACAAGTTTCGATCTACGAAAATTCCCAAAACGTGACGTTATTAAAATTACGAAAACCATTTTCGGAGAAATGACGCAACATTTTAGATTTCGAAGAACGTCGTGCCACTTTTTTCATTGTCATGTTCCCCCGATACGATACTCTGATTTTTCTTGAAACTTGTCGCGGGACGTTACGTTAATGAGTTCCAGGAAGTGACGTCAATTCGTGAAAGAATGTATACCTCTTCCGCGATCATTCTCCCCTATACAAAATTATCGACCATTTTGTTCGCCGGCATTGGGCTACGCTTTCCGAGAAATTAGGATGGAATTAGTTTAAAGCTCATGGATTTTTCGGGGAAAATAGAGATATACGTTCGTTTTGATCGAGACGTTGATTTATCGGACTTCTATCTGTTGCGTCGCAGCTTTTCGATGCAACGGAACAATTGAATGTGCTGTTATCTTTCAAGGCCGTCCGGGAAAATTGCGTACAAAATTTTTACGTAGAAAGTAGTAGACAAAAAAGTAATTAACGTTAAATTTAACCGTTGACGGTCACATTTAACCCTTACGTCATTAAAATAAGATATCTAGTTCACTAGGACATTTAAGGTCCCAGCTAAAATGTTTCTTACAAAGCCTCTCCATTCCAGTAATTTAAAAGTGGACGTCGATACGAAAATGGCGGCGATCATTAAGGGCTGATTTTACCTTTGTAAATAAAATTTTAATAATTCCAAAAAATATTTTGTCGGACATATTTTTCACTCATCGATATTTTTCAAAGTGTTTGCCAAGAAGTGTTTCGAATCCGAATAATTGATGTCGAAATATCCGGCTTATTCGATCCAAATAATATCTTCGTCGAATTCAACCATCTGCCAACTGTTTTCGTGAAACTCCCTCTTTTATTTTTTATTCGTTGTCCGATGAACGTGCCGCTAAACATGAATGACACTTAATTCCGAAAATTCAGAGCGAAATATACTCGAAATTATTCGAAACAATTTGCGAGTAATTTTATCGTCACATTCGATCATCACGAATTGATCGTATTAGTCGCATTAAACAGACGTTCCCCCTCGACAAACTCGATAAGTGGTAATTAATTTAAGCCAGTGATTAGTCGTTAATATTGAATCATCCATTACGTACGTATGTGACTCATTGAATTATCATCGTTAAAGCAATTTACGGAACATTTCTGTAACAATCAAATTCGTGCAACGGATTCACCTCGATTTATCATCGGAACTCGATGATTATCGTGACGTTGATAAATCGAGATCTTGTGCGCGATTTAAATTGTTAATGAGTAATCGGAATCGTATTAACAAAAAAGATTCGTATTCGTAGAGCGAGGTATTTCCGTCGCGCAATTTGCAAGTGGAGAATCAAATAAACGGCTCGTACCAGGAGTAAATATACAAGCAATTTTGTTGCTGTAATCAACGACATTGATTCTGAGAACAGAGCTGCTGATACAACGTTTCTTAACCGAAATGAAATTGTTCGGAAATTTCTCCAAGGCAAATTTATCGATGATTAAATGAACATTTCTCACGGAGGAATTTTGATTTAACTTCTTGGGTATGGAGGTTCTTTTCTAAAATTAGTTTATTAGCAACTTTATTATTGTTAAGTGCTAATCAAATTTAGATAACATTTTTTATAGTTCTAATAGGGTAATAGTAACTATATAAATATAGTAAGTTGTTAAATTTTCAACTTTTATCGAAAGTATAACAATAGTTAGTATCATAGTATATGTGGTTGTTAATCATTATGGACAGTAAAAATTTATGTCTACTATTTGTACTAGTAATATTACATATTATTAGTATTTAATATACTAAGTATACATTAGTGTGTGAATGTTGGTAACAATTGATTAATATACACAACAGAGTCGGTACTCTTAAAATATTAACACTAATTAACAGTAACAACACTATTACTAATACTAATACCAAGGAGTATAAATACAAGAGACAATACTCAACAAAGTACTTTTTAGAGATGGTGTTCACAAGCAATTTAAATCCTCAAGCTAAAAGAATGAGGGTACCATTTCGTCGCGGTATTTCGAACTGCGCATGCGCGCAGTGTGCAAATATGGCGGCTGGCAGAGTACGGTTTAAGCCTGCACCAGTAATTTATTTGTAATAAATATTTTGTCACTTCTCTGTAACATCTGTATTTTGTTTGTTAATTTTGTATAAGTTATTTGTAATAATCATTTCATTTATGCTTAAAATATATTGTGTACAGTAATCATTTTATGTCCTCCTTCAACTTTTCTATCTTGTAAAATTGATGTAAACGAAAGCTAATGTTAGTACAGAGAATTTACGACTTTCTAATTAAAGATATTTACTTGATTTTTTCAATCAACTTCTACTCTTTGCTCTACTAGTTGTTAAATAGCATAGTATATAGACAGTATTCCTATCTAATTTTAACTACTAATACCAGTTATAATATCAGTTATTGCTAAAAACTACTAATATCAGTTATTGCTAATAACTGATAGCACTGTTACAAGCAAAGCTTCAATAACTACTAGTATTCTTCAATTCCAACAACTCACAACACGTCAGTATCGTAAATAAACATACATTTCGTAAACAATTAACTAAAAGCGCATACCCAAGGCTACCAATCGAAACAAAGCACAGAATATGATGACATTGAAAAGAACTCGTTGCCACTTTCATTAACACGTTACATGGGATATTAACGCACGATATCAAATTGTTATTTAAACCGTCTTGTGACGTACGTCGATTTACCAACGAATTACTGCACGATCTTTCATCAATCGACGGTATCGAAGCTCCGAAAAATTCGACCGTATCGGATGATGTTATCCATCTTGCGGGCGTACACGTTCCTTTATAGATTCTGTAAGCACGCGATAACAAATGATGTGCAAATATATACACGGTGACGTAAACGTTGCTTGTTATACGCTAGGCTTTGCTGTTAGATAGCTTAAACAACGAGACAAATTACCAGAGATTACCATTATGGCAGCTCGATTTACTGTCCTGTGCTGCCACGGGAAACGAGTCACGTTTGTACACCTTGGTGCAGTGTTGCTTTCGGGAGCTATGATCAATTTGAAAATTTACGAAATACAGTGTAGCTTCCACTTTGGGAGCTATGATAAACTTGAAAATTTACGAAATACACTGTTCCTTCCACTTTGGGAGTTATGGTAAATTTGAAAATTTACGAATTTCTAAATTTAAAAATCTTCAAGTTCCAAGCTCTGCGTCCTAAAAAATCTCTGTATCTCCACGTCCTCTAATTCCTATGTTCTCAAAGCAACATAACCTCAAATCTATAAGTCCCATATCTCCACGTTCGTTAATTTCTATATCCCTGAATTTACACATTGCTAAATATCTAGATCTCCAAATTCTCTAGATTCCCAGAGTCCTAAATCTCTAAATCCCTAAATCCCTAAATTTCAAATAATCAATTTCCCTAAATCCCCAAATGACCTAATTCCTATGACCAAACCTCGTCACCAAATCCCTAAATCCACAAAATTCCCTAATACAAAATTCCCCAAATCCCTAAACTTCCCGAGTTTAAAGCTAATTCCCCAAAACCCTTAAACGTGAAAGTTAAACGCGTTCTCAATCATTTAACCAACTTCCACCAACGACATCGGTGAAATTCAATTAGTCGCCGTTAACATTTTATTACTAGGAAGTGTAAAGTCTGTCTCATTAACTCAGTTTCCAATTCGTTGTATTTAATTGGCTCGTAATTGAGAACCGCGGTGTTCCACGCAGAGTTTAAATCTAGTTCAGTATAATCCACCAATCTAATTATCCAATTCTTCCGCCTAATTAATTCTCGATTGTCCGAGTAATAATCTCAGTGAATACCGAAATGGTTCTTCATTAAGCAGTACATTGTACTCTTCTCTTTGTAACCTGATCCACTTCAGACAACACTGTTTGCAAACTGTCTTACAAGCCATAAAAATGATTTATTAGCTGGATTAATTGACGTACAGTCATTTGGGTCAGCTGCCGCAATTATCTCTTAGGAATTCGTAACAAAATGCGGGAAATTCTTGGAGCGTGAAGAACAGAAAATTGAAAATTTCAATTGTTGGAAATTGAAATGGGATGTATGAAAAATTCCGAATTCACTGAGGCGAAAATTTCATTTAAAAAATTGAGGACTCGACAAGTTGAATATTTGATGACTGCATTGAAACTTGTAGAGAGACGAATACAGAAATGAAATGTTAATTGAAGGACCATAATTTGAAAAATGAAGGATAACAAAATTGAAGGACCATAATTTGAAAAATTGAAGGACCAAAAATTTAAAGAGTAACGGACGAAAATTTGAAGAAGTAAACATTTATTTAGGAAGTGGAGAGATTTGGAGGTAGGAAATTGGGAGATGGGGAATTGGGAGATGGGGAATTAGGAAGTGGAGGAATTGGGAGATGGGGAATTAGGAAGTGGGGAAATTAGAAGGTGTGAATTATGATGTCGGGGAATTGGGCCATGCGAAATTAAGAAGTGTGGAATTAAAAGGTGGGGAATTGAGAAGTGTAGAATTGAGAGGTGAGGAATTAGGAAGAAGGGAATTGCGAAATGGGAAATTTCAGAGACGGGGAATTAGGAAGTGGAAAGATTCGTAAAGTATGAAACTAAGGAATAATCTAACGAATCCAGAAATGGAGAATTAGAGAATGAAGTGATTAGAAAATTAGAGAACAGAAAATTTAGTAATTGAAGGACCAAAAACATAAAAAGTTGACGAACGAAAAATTAAAAAAAAGTAAAATGGAGAATGTAGAAAAAAGAACATCTATGTTGTTTCGTGGTATAGGGAATATTAACGCGTTTCCTACGCAAATGTTGATCTCATTCCCGAATGGTAAATGTACTCGAACTACATCGTTTCCGGTTGAGAACTTCCTACATGTCTCGAACTCTGTTACCCATAATTTCGAATCGCGATTGGATGCACACGACTTGACTGTTGCATTTATTTCTCGTTTCCCTCGCTTTTTCAGCATTAAATTTATGACGCTGTTGTTCCCTTTGCTTGTCTAGCGAGTGGAAGAATGCTACGTTGGTACGCTTCCGTGAGGTAATAAATTTCGTGTTTACAAGCGGAGAAAATAGCTACGCGTTTGCGTTGAGATCGTTTGTATGTACTTATCACGAATTAGGAATGGGGACTCAGGAAATTGACTCGTCTCTGAGATGACGCTCAGACGCAGAGAATGACGTTGGGGAATTTTCGGTCTTCCGAAGAAATCAAATATGATCTTGAAACTGTCAGACTTTTAAATTAGAGGAAACTAGTTTACATAAAATTTCAAAATTTGTACTTATACTTCAACTAAAATATAGATGAGGACATGTGGAAAATTGGAACTTGGAAAATTGCAAAGTTGGTGGTAAATTGAGAAATAAAATTCTGAAAAATGTTGAAACTTGAAGAGTGCAGAACTGAAAATGTAAAGAATAAAAGAGGAATGCAAAATTAAAGGACTTGAAAAGAAAGTGAAACTCGAAGAATTGAAAACTTGAAGAGTGGGAAATTAAAAATCGTAGAATAGGTAATTAAAAAATTGTAGAACTGAAAATTGGAGGATCAATGAACTAGAGATCGATGAATGGAAAATTTGAAAGAACCTACAAACTCAGCAGTCGATAATTGAAGAATTAATCTAAAGAAAATTGAAAGCCCTGAATAAACCAATCGATAAAGATTACCAAACCTCGTACAAACTTGAAAATAATCTAGGTAGCCGAAACTATAAACCGTCGCTACCAGAATGAAGCTTAACAAAGATCAACAATAAAAACTTATATAAGTGCAAACAAATGTCCGAGCTAATAATATTCGAAAACTAAAAATAAGAGCAAATTGAAGACGGTAATAAATCATGTTTGACCAGAAATACTTGAACAACTCTAAACATTAGTTTACGTAATGTTGCTACGCACGTACTCCACGTTTCGTAACATTAATATATTCATAAAACGCAATAATATCGTTGGAGCAACTTTGTCTAGCAAGATTATACGTTTCTTCTTGACATCATCGATTATTTCGTATCAATTCCACGTCCTACAGATGCGATGTACTATCTCGTGATACTTATTTCTCTAATACTCCTTGTAATCGGTGTCAACAGTGAGTTCTTCAACACGTGATAGCCCCGTGAACAATCACAACTTACAGCCATTCTATGCATGCTCATCTCGATCTTCATTTTATCGATTCATTGACTCCCGTGCTCTCGTAAAATGATTCTGTATCTCGTTCCGATTGTACGTGTATTTCGTTTCTGATGGAGACATGTTTGAGATTTATATCATCATTGAAACTTGCACGAAGTGACTGGATGATTCGAGAATTAAGGTGGGAATTGGAAAGTTTGAAAGAGAGAACGTTGGGAAAGTGCATTTAGGGACTTGAAATTTGGGAGATTGAGAATTGAGTAATTTGAAAATTTGGGAATGGGGAAATTACAGAGTGGGGAATTACGAAGAGGGAAATTGAGAAGTGGGGAATTAGGAAGAGGGACATTGGGAAATGGGAAATCAGGAAATGTGGGAATTGGGGAGTGAAGAAATTTGATAATGGGGAATTGGGAGATGGGGAATTGGGAGATGGGGAATTGGGAGATGGGGAATTGGGAGATGGGGAATTGGGAGATGGGCAATTGGGAAATGGGGAATTGGGAGATGGGAAATTGAGAGATAGTGTATTGGAAGATGGGGAATTGGGAGATGGGAAATTGAGAGATAGTGTATTGGAAGATGGGGAATTGGGAGATGGGAAATTGAGAGATAGGAAATTGGAAGATGGGGAATTGGGAGATAGGGAATTGGAAGATAGGGAATTGGGAGATGGGAAATTGGGAGATAGGAAATTGGCAGATAGGGAATTGGGAAGTGTAGAATTGGGACATGAGAAATTAGAATATGTAGAATTAGAAAGTGTAGAATTGAGAGGTGAGGAATTAGGAAGAGGGGAATTGGAAAATGTGGTACTTCAGAGATGGGGAATTAGGAAATGGGGGAATTAGGAAGTGGAAAGATTCGTAGACTAAAAAACTAGGGAATAATGTAATTAATCCAAAAATGGGGAATTAGAGAATGAAGTGATTAGGAAATTAGAGAACAGAAAATTTAGAAAATTTGAAACTAGGCAACTTAAAAAAATTGTAAAATTAAAATTTAAAAACTTGAAACTTTCAAACCTCATCAATCAGCAAACACTTGCAGATTTCTAACTTACCAGCAACGAAATCTAGTAAGAACTAAAGTAAGAAAGGAAGAGATAAAGAGATGAAAGTTTTTCAACGACAAATTATCGACCTTCGTGGTTGGTGCATGCGAACCGTAGCCGGAAATAGCTTTTGTTCCTCCTTCCGTTAGATAAAGAAGAAAGAAGGCCGCGTCCTCGCGAATCGCTTATTTCCTTTCGTGCTTTCTTTTGCTACATTTAACCTGGCCATAGTTCTGTCTACTGTGATTACCGAATCGATCTTATGGTTAAGAATCGAGAAGGATAGAGAAGAAAAGTGTCGACCAACTTATATCGGTTGGGTCACTATTTTTAATGAAGGTAACCGATGGAATTGAAAGTTCATGGACACTCGAGACAATTGTCTCTTAAGGCCAAACCTATATTCGAAAATACTTTTTTAAAGACTTCTAACTTACTTTATTGCTGTTTTATTGAGATTATATGCCGCTTATTGGATTGATGTATACTTTATGGACTAACCTAGTTGTTGAGGTGGAAATTTGAAGATTTAACTGCAACAGTTTAAGTGACATAACTGACGAATTCAAACTTCTAAATTTAAAAATAACTCGTAATATTGAAAGTTAAATAGCAAATTTTCTTTGAATATTAAATAATCGAAAATTTGAAAATTTGGAGATCTTGGAACTGGACAACTAAGACTAAAGATTTGGAAATGGGAAAATTTGAAAAGTGAAAAACCTTGAAGGTTTGAACTCTAGAGAAAATCCGAAATTTTGAAAAAGTAGAGAATTAAAAATTTGAAAATTCTTTCACTGTATTATTTAAAGTAATAACTTAAGTTAAATTAGTTGGTTCAACTGTGTTTCTCAACTTCTTCCCCATATCTTATAAACCTTATGGGGACGCTACGGTGGCGCTGTCTGATGCCAGCCATCTTGTTAACCTCTCCGCAAGATAAAAGTTCTACTACACAAACTTTACTGCACTATAAAAAAATTCATGAATGAAATGTCAAGATAATTCTCATTAAATCGAAACTGATGTATCAACATTAACCACACTTTTATTTAAACGTTACAACTTCCGGTCTCGTTCGCGTTCTCAGACAGTGCAAATAAACTTTCGAGTATCGAACCAAGACTGTCTGGGATTCGTAATTCCTTCGTCGGATTAAATTCGTGAAAAACAATCCATTTCCCGGCACTAAATCACTCACGATTATTGTTTCAAATCGGAAACTCTCTTTTGCACGTCATTGTGGAAACGCTTCTCACGCTCGGGGGAGATTATCGAGCTGAATTTAGTGATGCAGAAATTCGTAATTTTTTAATTTCTTTGTGATTTATATTAGCACTGTTACTGTCCGTTACTATTATCGTGTACTTCACTAATATAGTGTAGTATATAGTTTCTTATAAAACTGCAATTATCACTACTGTCATCCAAATTTACTAATGTTAGTGAAATTTACATACTGTCCACATCATCACTATTATCAGGTAGTAGTATTTCACTAATATAGTGTAGTAAAAATATAGTTTAATACACTACTGCAATAATCATTATTGTCATCCAATTTTGCCAATGTCAGTTACATTCATGCTGTTGTACAGTACTGTGGTTAGTGTAGCTCAATACTGTGATACTGCTATATTATGGACTGTTATGGTTTACGTAATATAGGTAGTGTTTACTACTATTATTATACTAAAGAGTAGCGATACAAGAGACGACAAGGAAACTGCTTTTTAGAGAGGGACAGAAAACAACCAATTTAAATGGCCAAGCCAAACGAATCGGGGGTGAGGGTTCCATTTCGACGCGGTATTTCGAACTGCGCATGCGCACAGTGTACAAGTATGGCGGCCGGCAAAGAACGGTTTAAACCTGCACATTCAGTAATTTGTAATATTTTGTCATTTATCTGTAACACATCTGTATTTTCTTTGTTTGTCATTTCTTTACAAGTTATTTGTAATAATCATTTCATTTATGCTTCAAATTTACTTGATTTGTCTGCTTGTTTGCATAATTTAAAGGGACAGAATATCAAAGGTGGCCGGAGTGTCGCCTCTTGTATCCCTGACCATATGGCTATATCACACCGCGGCGCCTATTGTTTACAGAAAATAAAGTAACGCACGAAGGAATTCGAATTTGCAGAAATACGAAGCATACTTCCCCAAACAAAAACAGAAAAGAATTATACAGGCCGAAGATCAATAGATACAAAGTCCACGATTTGGTGACGTATTCGTACGGAGCAACAAAAAAAAGCGATATCGGTGGAATCAGAAGAGGAGTAATTGGGAAGAGAAGTTATCTCCCGTTCCGTTACATCGTCACATTTACCAATTTCAGACACCGCAGGCTTAGTGCGTTAAGTATACGCGCCACGCGTCACGTACACTCTCGTCTTCATTACCCTAATTGCCAACTGTCCAAACGATTCACGTTGCTCACTTATCATTCTCTTTATTATTCGCTCTCGTTTTCCTAGAAATCGTTTCTCCGACACCATTTACGCATCGCCCATTTTCGAATCGCTGCGAACGTGACTTTAACTTGATTTTGGGAAACTTCTTTACGATTACTATAATCTTTATCGATCAAGACCTTATCTTGTGGAACCCTTAACACTGACCCCAGGCAATTTAGCTTCAATTTCAACCACTCTTGAGATTTTCGGACCTACAGTTCTAACAATTGGATTTATGGTTCTAGGCATCTAGGTATTCAGGGTTCTAGACATCTAGGGATCTAGAAATCGAGGGATCTGAGAATTCTAGAGAAAATCTGAATAAATCTAAACACCCGTTATATCTCCAGAGTTCAGCCAAAATTTCCGCTCCCCATATTAAAATAAAAGTTCTGATTTTTTCTGTTGAAATATTTGTTCAATTTTATACGTTTCTGAAGTTTTCATATTCGACGTGTAAATTTACCGAAATCAACTGTGAAATATGTTAAAACAACTTTCAAAGATTGTTTGTATTTTTTTTTAGGTTAGAATAATAAGTAGCTTCTTTGAAACATTTTTATTGACTGTGGTCTTAAACGTCCCCATGTGTGAGGTTATTCTGGTGAAGTGTGGTTAAGGGTTAGAACTAACGAGGTGATTAAGGACTTCGTGTGAAAATGAATACTAAAACGTTTGTACGTGTATCGAACAGTTCAATGCCACTTTCTGTCGGTGACGAGTAAGATGACTAATTATCATGCAATTTGCGACACGTGTGCAATACAAGACGTTACAAATCGAAATTATGTAAGCATTCGAATGTAAACCTGGTCTGATTTTCTTCGGTGACAAATTTTTTCAACGTCCTCGGATAATTTATCAACGTCTGGGAAGAAATTTAGCATCGAATATATTTGCGCTGAAAAAGTTATTCCGTCGTGTGATCCAATATCTATTGGAAATAGTGTCTTGTTTGCTTCTCCCGTTTTCAAATGGTCGATCAAATTTATACCGGCCTCTATAAATATTTAGTACGAGTTTACTCGTGTTGACATTACAATTTCTGCTAACGTTACTACTATAAATAGAGGTGCTATTAATACTACCTCTGTGCTATAATTGCTATGGTGCTATTCATAGCTTACAGTATTTATAGCTTGCTAATGGTATTGCTGTTGATGTTCAAATTAATAGATCTTGGATGTATAGGGATATGTAGGGACATATTGGGATATAGGAATATAGGGATGTCATATGGTATATATGGTGGTCAAATATGGTGGCATATGTGGAGCACATATGTGGAGCAAATATGTAGAGCACAAGCAGTATGTAGACCTGGCAATATAGGGATTTGGAAATCTAGGGATTTTGCGAGCGTAGATGTCAAGAAACGTAGAAATTTGCAAAAGTAGATCTCTAGGGATATTGTAGAGATTTAGGGATTTATGGATGCAAAGATTTAGGGACATAAGGATCTAGGAACATAGATATCTGGGAACGTAGAAATTTCAAAATCTGGGGATCTGGGGATATAAAGTTCTAGAAATCTTAGAGATCTATGGAACTATGGATCTAGGGATTTAGGGAACTAGGATCTAGGAATTTAGAGAACTAGAATTCTAACAATTGGATGTTTCTAGGAACCTAGGGAGTTGGGAATCTAGGTATTCAGGGTTCTAGGCATCTAGGGATCTAGAAATCTAGGGAATTAGGGTCTAGAAATTTAGAGATCTAAGAATTGGGGTATCTAGTAATCTACACAGCTAGTAATCTAGGCTTCTGAAAGACCTAGAAAATAGTACCTAGTAATTTAAGTATTTAGGGATCTAGAAATCTAGGAATCTATTGTTCTAGGTACCTAGAAATCTAGGAATCTATTGTTCCAGGTACCTAGAAATCTACGAATCTATCCCAGAGAACTACAGAACTAAAGTCTATGGACATCTAATAATGCAATCGAAATATTATTTTCAACTAAACAAGTTCATCACCCGTTACAGTATTATTCAAAAATTCACAGAAGCTCATAAATAATTCGTCTTTTCCGTACTTTCTCACCCTTAATAGGAAACTAGATCCACAACAGTCCTCGATCAGTTTCTATTTTGAGTCCACTCGAGTCACCTGACTTCCTAAAGAGAAAAACGAGTACTCCCACGAATTTTCACTCGGAAATGACTCGTAGGTGGTCGAGCTTCTAAATAGGAGACAGCGATCGAGTTCGTTGAAACTCGCGGTTGACTCACTTTGAGTAGAATTCAGAAAAAGCATTCGCTAAGTGGACACCAATATCAGGATAGGCAGTGAACACTAAACAGAAAACAAATTTTGGGACACAAATCGATGAATCATTTAGGGTATTTCTTGTATCTCTAATGTTTGCAGCTACGTGGAATATCTAAACAGATCTGACGATCGTGCAAGACAAACACATGTCAAAAACCTTGAACTTTTTTTTATTTATCAGTATGTAAACAAATAAACATTAGGAATAATGCATATGTGATTAGTTCGTTTACTTTCGTAAACAAATATGTTTTTCTCCGCACTCTTAGGCTAGGTCATAGGTAGATGCTGCGCTCTTTCATACGTGGAAAAAATTGTAGGAAAGTTACCAAAGTACTTGTAGTGATTAACAGATGTTTCGAATCGCTTTCAACGGAAGAATCAATTTTTCCTAGATTCTTGTGGATATAAGTGATTAATCAACGTGTAATTCGCGAATGAAATTGTTTAATACTTGCGATGATATAATTGATAAACGGGTATTTATCTTGATGGAATATTCAAATAAGTATCGACAGGCTGCTTATTTTCGGAGAATAATCTTTTAATTCTTGTCAAGACGAATTGTTTGACCGTAGGTAATTAATTATCGTTTATAAATAAACTGTATAAATATTTTAAACGAAATCATGAGGCATATTTTGATAGCTGGGAATACTATTTTTTCATAGCTTTTCAGTGGTATTATCTGACTCATAAAGGAAGTTACGACTCTTATATTAGTAGTTGATACACAAGCTGTTAACCAGAATTTCCTAGCACATTCATAAAAAATTCCAACTTGTTTCTTTTCATATCAGTTCAAGTACCACATTTTTGTTACCACCTATGAAAGTAATTTTTTTTTATGTATTTTATTACACAATTGTAGGACATTAGACACGTTCATAAATTTCATCTAATTTTTTGCAATTTCATTTTTGAATGATATATAATAAATACGTAAAAATTATATAATAGACGAAAGTACCCTTCATTATCCTTTGATTTGCAATAAAAATATTTTTGTGTATCTCGTGACAGACTTCAATCAAATTTTGAAAAATTCTTCAAATATTCCAGCCATATAATTATTAAATATTTTAACAATTATAATTGATTTCTTGAATAATTTCAAATATACCATCTTTCTTTATAATTTGCGTATACCATCATTTATAAATACAAATAATTTGTTCTGTAATATTTCTTAACAAATTTATTTAAAATAACCTTCAAATATATTCACCAATTGTTTACAATTTCAAAAGTACCATTTTTCGTTGTAAATATTTTATCTCGGCATCTCAAAAGCAAAGATAACTATAAGTATCTGATACGAACATTACAAACAATGATTTTGCAAACTCATCAGATTCCAACTACCGATGCTTATTCGAATCGATTCAAATGTACCATTCTTCGTAACCCAGTAGCGCACCATAAACAAAAATAATTCACTTTGTACAAGTAAATGATGCCAAAATTGCGAAAGAGAAATTTTCCAAGGCCATTCGCCAGGAATTCCTACTGTCGATATTTTCTTTGAATTACCATTTTTTTTTTAAGTTTTACAACGCAGTACTGTTTCGTGAACAAAAATAATTTATTTTGTGCACTTCTACAAATTGATGGTACTTGACGCCAAAATTGTGAAAGGAGGATTTTTCAAGCTCCTTAAACAAAAATTCTTACTGACTTTATCTTTCAAATTACTGTACAATTACCATTTTTATTAAGCACCGTAAAGTACCATTTTATGAGCGGAAATAATTGTCTTTGTGTAGGTATCTGATATAAAAATTTTGAAAGATGGATTTTGCAAACTCCTTAAACAAAAATTCTTACTGACTTTATCTTTCAAATTACTGTACAATTACCATTTTTATTAAGCACCGTAAAGTACCATTTTATGAGCGAAAATAATTGTCTTTGTGTAGGTATCTGATATAAAAATTTCAAAATATGGATTTTGCAAGTTTATTCCCAAAAATTTCAAAATGTTGCTATCTCCTTTGAATTAGTATACAATGACCATTTTTTTACGCTCTGTAACCCAGTTTTATGATCAAGAACAATTCACCTTGTGAAGGTACCTCGTGCTAAAATTGCAACAGACAAAAATTGCAAAATTCATTCCAACATTGCAATATTCACAAAAAATTTCTAAATATCGATCCCATGCGAATTGCCATGTAATTACCACTTTTTTAAGGACTACAACTCTACCGTTTCGTGAGCGAGCATAATTTGTGAAGGAACCAGAAGCTAAAATTGTGAAAGAAAAATTTTGCAAAATTCGTCAGAAATTCCTTCTGTCTGTATCTTATTAGATAGAGTTCAAAAGTACAATTTTTCTTAAAGCACCATTTCAAGAACAACAACAATTTTGTACAAGTACTTTACACTATAAATTTCAAAAGAAAAGTTCTGCAAGCTCGGTGCAAAGATTCCACCTGCCGAATCCGTCTTATACGAAAGAGTTCAAGAGTCCAATTCCTGAATATCCTAACAGAATTTCGCGAACAAAAATAAAACAGTCTATGAAACTACCTGATGCTTCACTTTGTAAAATTACCAAAATTGTCAAAGTTTCGCGAGCATGTTCACCAAAGATACCGAATGTGTCATACTAAACGGTTCGAGAGTTCAATTTTACACCAGAAGCAATAAAATTTCTCGAATAAAAATAAATCAGTCTATGAAACTACCAATTGCCAAAATTGTCAAAGTTTCTAGAGGATGTTCTCCAAAAATTCCACCTACCATCCGTCTTATACGAAAGAGTTCAAGACTATTCCTGAATACCTTAACAGAAGTTCGCGAACAAAATCAGTCTCTGAAAGTGCCTAATGTTTCACTTTGTAAAATTAGCAAAATTGTCAAAGTAGCGAAGATATTTACAAAAAATTCCGAATGTCTCGTACGAAAAGAGAAGTAGCTTCCCCGTAAGTCCCGGTTCCTCGCAGCGCGGTTTCGCGAAATCTCTTCTAACGCCAGCCCCACCATTTCGCTCGCGCGAGCAGACATTTCGAGCGCGAGAGAGACAGCGTGCTTTGCCCCCGATAAAAAGCTGGTCGACGTGATTCCTGCACGTAGACCACGTTTAGCAGTCGAGCGACGTCGTTGCGACTCGCTCCGAGGCACATTCACACCTCGATACTTTATCAAATCGAACTTGTACCAAACAAAGTGCACGAAAAAACTGTATTTCAAATTTGCAAGGTGTGTCGAAGCATCTTCATAAGATCAACGTGTTTTCGTTGATTATTTCGGAATCAGTGAACTGTTGACCTGTGAGAGATACTGTTCGGTTCTGGATACGCTGTAAGACCGTGTTTTTGAGAACTGATCGTAGAAAGTGTGATCGACCGGTGAAAGTGAGAGTCGATTTTCGCGAGGAGAATAATTATCCTGATCTCGATACTGTCGTGGGATTTGTGAAGGAAGAAAGATGCAGACGGACGCGGAAATCGCGACCGGAAACGTGGACGAGTCGGGGAGATATTTCGATTGCTTGAGGACACTGGCGGATCTCACTGCCATGGCTAGCATCGTTGCTGTGCAGGTATACGATCTCTTACCGGCTTCTGAAACTGAACTTTGAGCTCTCGAGGGGGAATCATTTATTTTGCTACCGTACATTTTTTAACGTTTTCTCCGAAGTGATTGTAATAAATTAGGGAACTGATCGCGGAATTTTATTCTTGGATGTCCTTGTTAACCCTTAACGCTCAGGGACCACAGATAATTTAGCTTAAATTAATCTGAATATCTTCTTTCTAACACCGGTATTTTTATTGTTGCATCTCAAGAATTCGGCTCCTCATTAAAATCGAACTTTCGAATTTTTCTTTGACCGTCATTTTTCAATTTCACACGTTTCTTAATTTTTTATAAATTTACTGAAATTAGCTGTGAATCGTGTTATGACTTTCAAAGATTATTTATAATTTTTTTCAAGTT
This sequence comes from Megachile lagopoda, assembly GCA_036983795.1. NCBI lineage: Eukaryota > Metazoa > Arthropoda > Insecta > Hymenoptera > Megachilidae > Megachile > Megachile lagopoda. Next base: position 5,919,716 of record CM072793.1, read on the forward strand.
AATGAGTGTCTTTTTTGTAAGGAAGAGTTTTAGTGGCTGGGGTCTTAAATGTCCCAGTGTGCCTAATATATTATTTCTGCAAGATGTAACCATTAAGAATATATTCTACTTCAGAACAGAAATATTTCTGCAAGCATGAAAATTAAAGCAGTAAATTAGGAAAATTTGCTTTCGGTTTTTCAACAGAACCGCCCAAAGTGAAAGCAAGTTTCCAAGTAAAAAATTGTCAAATATTGCCCTGATACAATATTTGCACTGAAATTTCGTGGATTAAGTTCGACGATAAGAAGAGAAGACTTTTAATCCATGGATTTTATTAAAATCGCTAGATTCACGCGTAGATCGCGATCTTCCCGCCATATGTCGCCTTCAAACGAGATTCGAAAAGTAATCGATAATAGGAGCCTAGCTTCAAGGCCCTTCAGCAACGAAACGAGGGCGAATCGAGACGAGAAATCGATTCATCGACCTTATATTGTAGGTTTCGTTACGTCCCGCAGCAAATCGCAGTCTAATTAACCTTTTGTTAATTGGGAACATCTATTTTTATGACTATTCGATTCTCGTGGAAAGAGTTTACCGCAAATGGAGGTTTTTTAATATTTTACGCAGCGAAATTTAGGGTAATGTACTGGACGACCATTATATTGCCACAGATGGACACTTGTAATTTGGAGATTTGGGGATTTAGGGATTTGAGGATTTAGGGATGTGTACTCGAAAATTTATAAGGTTGAATACTTAGGGAATTGAGAAATATTGGAGATCTGGATATGTGGAAATTTTGGAATTTTAGAATTTTGGAATTTTGGAATTTTGGAATTTTGGAATTTTGGAATTTGGGAGTTTGAAAATTTCTCAATTTAAAAATTTAATAATTTAGGGATTTGTAAATTTACAAAAATGTGAATATCTAAAATATAGAACGTTGGATATTTGTAAATTTGTAAATTGCGCGAAACTTAAGATTTGAGGATTTAGAAATATTTCAATTTCTAAAAACCTAGGTTTTAATAAAAAATTAATCTAATTATCCCACTAAGAAGATACAGTTTCACAATGAAAGCAGAGTTGCACAACAACCGTCATACGTGAAATGACGAATTCAGCGCGAATTAAGCAGTTCAGTTATAGAAATGGTTGCTTAGTATTCACATACTGGTTTTTAATGACGTCTGTTAATGATACAGCACTAACGACGAAGCAACCGAATGAAATTTCCCCCCATTAACCGCTGCATAATCGCAAGAATGAGTAACCATCGTACCGCGAACAGGGAAATTGGAAAATCTGAATCACTATTGCATAAGTTGTGTAACTATCATAACTTTCATAGAAACGATTCTCACTCCTTCTTTGAACTTGAACTTTTATCAGCTTCTCACGATAATCACAAACATCCGATCAAAGTCCAGAACCATCGGCACTGTCAAATTTGACCCTATCAAAGATAACTTAAGTAGTCTATTCAAGAGACAACTACCGATGTTAACCCACTAGTTGGCGCGTGACCCAGGTTTAGAGCTACTATTCAGAATAGAAAAATGGACGCCACTTTCGGTATATTGGCTCGCACACCAATTAGACCAAAGTCGGCAAACGTCTCGAGAGAGATAGCGAATTGCGTTCAGCAGTTATTGTCATTATTCTTATTTGCCGAAATGTAACTGGAAGTGTTCACGGTGGATAGGTGGAGCGAGTGGCTTCTTTTACTCTGGCTCGACCTACGCGCCAACTCCTGGCTCGTCTACAGTAGAGACTGTGATGATCCAAGGGAACGTAGGGATTCTGGGAAGCTAGGAAATATGGCGATTCCGAGGACTGTGAGAATCTAGGGAATTCAGGAACTGTAGAGAATGTGGGGATGTGGGACCTGGGGATCCAAGGGATTGTGGACTGTGGAGGTCCTAGCGAACTTGGCACTGGAGACTGAAACTGTGGATATATAGGGAATCTAGGGGTCTGGAACTGTGGAGACTCTAGGGACTATGGGAACTCTAGGAAGAAATTAGAATGTTTTAGAAAATGTTAAATAATATCACTTATATCGAATTACAAAGATCCAAATTCAATTCTAACCTCCACGTAGAATATTTATTAAATCAATCGATTAAAAATAAGTGACAAAACCGATTTCCTACCCGATATTTCTAGATCTAGTTCTTTCAATCAGATAACAACTTTTTATCTACTTTGTTTACAACGATACCGGATTATACTATCTTGGCGTACGACTCTGAATGCTTGTTATCAGCCGGACGAGTATATTTTCTAAGAAAAGAAGGTTTACAGAGAATCTGAAACTCCTCGAGATTAGGTTATCGGAAAGGAATCGACGCATGGGTCTCTTCGATTTGATCCACAAAATGGGTAGAATAATCTTCCGGAGGTTTTTTCCGTCGTAACAAGAAATTCGCTTTCTTTTGTGGTGGCTATTTTTAGCGACCACATTCTGTTACTAATCAAATATTAAATGGCACGATGATTTGATGACCCGATAATCTTATCGCGATCGCTCGAGATACTCGAAGAGTACTCGAAACGGTAGTAATCGAGAGATTTGTTGTTGTCGATGCACGAAAAATTTGTTAAATTATCAGTTGAGATAATTTTTTCTCTGGGAAGCTTCTGTTTCAAAATTTATAAACGCTCAAACTTGCCAATTTTAAAATTGACGAATTTGAAGTCTTGGAAATTTGAAGATTGACGATTTTGAAAAATTGGGATATTTACGAATAGGAAATTCGAAAGTTACGAACATGAAAATTTGAGAAAATCTAAAAAATTCGAAGGAAAATTAAAAATGTAGGAAATTGGAAAAAGTGAAAATGGAAGAATTTATAAAAAATTCATAAAAATTTCAAAATTTATAAAGTCTGTAGAAGTGAACCATATTTATAAACAAGAAGAAATTCCAATTTGTACACTTCCCAATTTGTTTCAATTTATTCCTCAAATATCTCGAGTCGTTAATCCAGAAACAGTAGTTAATTTGTCAAGAGAAAGCAAGCAAAAGTTATCAATTAAATATTGTTCTTTGCATATGTATCTTGGGAAATAAACAACAAAGAGACCTTTAAAAGTGACATGATAAGTCTTATCAATCACCTCGATTCAGGATGTTGTCGATGAAAGTTCGTGTGGGATCATGTAATCGAACAGTTTAATTAATGACGTTTACTTATTGTTATTAATTGAGACGTTATGGAACAAAACAATTGATTTTCTGTTTTTGTTATCGAATTTTTTTTTCATTACGTAAACAATATCAACAATTTGGAACAAGCTTCTCATTCATACTGAAGCACTTAATTTTTGTAAATAAACTTTAATTTGGATCAAGAAATAACATTTCAATAATTACTCTTTTTATAAAATTTATAATTACTCTTATAAATCATTTATAAAATTTTTATTATTTTGTGGGGAAATTTTGTATTAAAAATTGAAAATTGGGTGACTTGTATGCAATAAGATTTCCTAGTTATTAATTATTAGCTGTTTAGGAACCTTGAAAATAAAAATAATATTCAAACTACAATTAAAATTTAATTTTAATTAATTTTAAAATTTAATAATAAAATTGAATAATTAAAATAAAAAATTTTAACTAAATATTACAGAATCGTGTTAAAATAAATAATTGAGTATTTCAAGCAATGGTAATATCTGCAATTCCCTAAATTAAAAGAATCATAAATAAATCTACGTAAAATCCACCAAAACATTTTTCAAATTTTTCAAAACAAGTCTTATAGAAAAAGAGCACACAAAAGTTTATATCCCAAAAACAATATTTTTATACGTACGTAATTATTATCAGCTGTTGAATACTTCTCTTTTCTCGTAGAGATACCGCGTTAATTAAGAATGCAGAAAAACAAGCTTATCGATTGTAATTTACGTATACTACGTCTAGATTCGAAATTCCACACTAAATAAACATATCTCTGACCATGTACAATGCGATCTAACATTAGAACAAAGCTTGAATTAGGTTAATAAAATACGTTATCGGAAACTTAGATAAACAGACGGATCGATAATAATAGTCCGATCAAATCGTGATTGAAAAATCAGAAAATTGTTCGTCCAAGATAAAAGATAACATCGTTGATTTGATTTGTTGTATCTGAAGATATTACATAATCGAGTAATATATGAAATCATTTTGTTGGGCCTCTTTTATACCTCTATAATAAACAATTGTACTCGTGTTAATCCGTGTCAAGTGTGATTTGTTGATTTAATTTGTTCAAGATTTTTCTACCGACGTTGATTAATAAGATAAAGTTTGTAGTTGTGTTCGTATGGTTTGTAGGGTTCTTGTCAGGTGCACGAGATGCGAGTTCGATAATTTATTGCGGGTGGTATCTGTTTAATGACCTAATTAGTCTTATAATTTCTTTTTTATTGCTTGATCGTTCGGGTATGATAGCTGCGCAGAGAAAGGGGAGACAAAGGCTATAAATTTTCGAGCTGAAGTAGTTGGAACTGGAGAAACTGAGAAAGGAAAGTTGGGAAATTTACCATTGCTTTATGTATTTTTCAGCTTTTCACTTCTTTACTTTCTCAATTTTTTGCTTCTTTAATTTCTCAAATTTTTAGTTATTCACTTTTTCAATTTTTCAATTCTTTGCTATCTCAATTTTTCAATTCTTCAATTTCTCAATTTCACAATTTTGTGATATTATAATTTCCTGCATTTTTTATTTATTTACCTCTTTTCTTCAATTTGCCACTTTCCCAATTTCCCAAACTTCAATTCCCCAGTATCTCAATTTTCCTAATCTACAAATTTTCCCAATTTCCCATTTTCCCAATTTCCCATTTCCCATTTTCCCATTGTCCCATTGTTTCATTTACCAATTTTTTGTTCCAATTTTCTCATTTCCAGTTTTCAATTTACCAATTTCCAGTTTCCAATTTTCCAATCTTCCACTTTCAATAAACTCAATAATTTAAAACATGCGAAAATTAAAAATCAACGAAATGAGTGTTCACCTGTCGAACAACCTAAACATGATCCCACCCAAAAACTTAATAATTTTCCAATATCGTGGAAGCGAACAGTTGACGAAAAGTAAACGAATTCATTGAGGGATTCCGTTATCGAATGACGAAGCCGCTGGAAGATCTCACGAGACAAACAATCGTAAGTCTCGCAGGATCTCGATGTGAAAACAATACCGATTCGATAACAGGTCACTCCTCCTTTCTCGTTTCTCTCCAACGGGCTCTTATCGAGGAATACATCTATGTAATCGCGCTGGATGACAAAGGGATCCTTTTGTCGGTTGCTACAAAGCTCAGACGCGTACTGATAACACCGAGCGACTCAGACAACGATGGTCTACATTTTCTATAGAACGTATGCATGTGATCGTGCTATCTGCGTCGGAGTTTCATACGAGACGCGCAAATATTGTAAATTTCACGAGATAACGTTACCTACGACCAATCAGAAACCGGCATCTCGATTCTTTCAGTTTTTTGTCACGTTTGTTTGATCAGTTTCCAATGTTTTTCGATGCTACTGCCAGTTTTTTTTGCATAGGTCTCGCTGCACTTTGTGCACAACTGTTTTCCACGTTTTTTTTCCTCCGATTGTGTAACTGTATTTATGGAGACAGGAAAATCCCGGTTGGGATATTCCATGATGAATTATTTCAGATGGGTTAATTAAGGTTATTGAAAATTTCATTCTGAGTATGAGTATGTTTTGAATTGAAAAATTGACAAACTGATAAATTGACAAATTGACAAATTGACAAATTGACAAATTGACAAATTTAAGAATTGAAAAATTGAAAAATTGAAAAATTGAAAAATTGAAAAATTGAAGAATTGAAGAATTGAAAAATTGAGAAATTGACAACTTGACAATTTGACAAACTGAGAAACTAACAAATAGACAAATGGGCAAATTGAAAATAGACAAATTGAAAAATAAAAACATTGAAAAATTGATGTGAGACATTAGGAAATTGAATAATTACAAAATACGTAATAAATTGAATATCAATGATCAATAACTAATTACAAGAATCTAATCGTGTTTCTCTTTGATTACAGTTCAAACGTATGCTGAACAAGGAGCTGTCCCACTTCTCGGAATCCTCAAAATCTGGCAACCAGATTTCAGAGTACATCTGCAGCACCTTCCTCGGTAAGTTCTCAAATAAACAATTTGAGCATCGAGATTTAAACAAATCCGTAACATTCCGCGCTAGGCGATCGTGCAACACGTGTTCTTCCAACGCATTATCGCCTATTCCACAGACTCATTGTGACGTACGCAAATTAAAAAGAAAATAGAGAGCTCGCGATGAATGCAAAATCAACAAAGGCAATTAGCCGGTTTCTTCCGAGGCCAGCGTGAGAAATTGATTTATCACGGACAATAAAAAAAAGTGCACTCTTACGCACCGAAGGCCCTTGAGAAACTTCGTATCTCACGACCATTCATCCCGTTTCACGTGCTTTGTCTCGTAGTAATTCCTGTTTGCTCGTTTCGTCGGCCGTTATCGTGCCACTTGCGTTTAACAATCGAATTTCACCTGTTCTCGGAACCGACTTGGTTACAAGAAACTTATCTATCATTTGACATGTACAAGATAATTAATTTGCCGTTCATCATTTTTTGCGTTATTACTCGTAATCTTGAGGTATGGTTCTCAGAAAAACATCACATGTTAGGTCACATCGTAGGATCACATTTTAGGTCCAGACATGTCCCTCTAATCTGACATCATGGCTACAAGCTATCATAACTTGTTACATACCCACAATTAACTATAGCTGTCCAAAGATGATCAGAATAGTCATCCATTAGACCTAGACCTGGTAGCCTCCTTCATTCACCTGTTTCAGTCACCTACTAGCTTACTATGTGCATCCATAATAGTCATCCTCACATGACCTAACAGACATCGCTAATCCTACCATGATGATGAACCCGTTATCTCATTCAAAGAGACATAAAAATTGGTATAAGTTGCAAAAGTTTTATTTCTGGACAATGACTCACCTAACTATACTCTAATCACCGTTGGACGTCCTCATAGTCATCTGATTCCACTTTAGAGACCAAGATTAACATCTTATTCCACTTACATAACTTCAAAATGGCCATAACTTGCAAACACTTATAACTTTGAGTCAACATGATGGAGACAGATACTAATGTTCAGATGTGATAGTCTTAGCATGTGACCTCGGCTTCTTAGGTGCCTATAACCTGTTAGGTTTCCTAGGTTTATGTGTCCTATTATATTTCCTATGTGTTCTGTATGTCCTGTTATGCTTCCTTGATGTCGTACATGTTCTGTTGTACCTCCTAAATGTCCTATTGTCCTAAATGTCCTAGTGTCCTATCAGGCTACCTAGGTGTCCTATGTGTCCTACATAGCCTGTCAGGTTTCCTAGGTGTTCTATGTGTTCTATTATGCTTCCTAGGTGTCCTATATGTCCTCTTATACCTCCCAGATGTCCCATTGTCCTAGATGTGCTAATGTCCTATCAGGCTATCTAGGTGTCCTATGTGGTCTACGTACCCTGTCAAGTTTCCTAGGTATCCTATGTGTCTTATTCTGCTTTCTAGCTATCCTATATGTCCTATCATGCTTCCTAAGTGTCCTATATCTCCTCGTATACCTCTTAAATGTCCCATTGTTCTAAATGTCCTAACGTCCCATCAGGCTACCTAGGTGTTCCATGCGTCCTCTTAGACTCCTACCCGCCCATCTCCTGCTATATCGAATTAATATTCTAACGAATCATTTTCTGGTATATTTCAGATAAGCAACAAGAGTTGGACTTGCCCTCCCTGCGAATCGAGGATGCAGTTGCAGCTGCAGGCAGCGCAGATGCAAGGGCGGCGAAGAAGAAGGACCGCGTCCAGCGGGGTCCTGCTGCGATGTCCCACATCAGCGGCGTGAAACGGCCACTCACACACACGAACAGCTTCACAGGAGAGCGTGTGCCAGTTCACGGCGTTGAAACGCCGCACGAAGAAGAACTTGGCAAGGTAGGATCCTCATCTTCTTCATCAGCAGAACGTGTTAGTTAAATTCAGATTGATTCACAAAATGCCATAATCAATTTAGTAGTGTGTAACTAGCACATATGTTCTTCCACGTGTGCGTCCTTGAAAGATTCGTTTACGTTTCTCAGCCGTTCAATGCTGAATACATTCCGAGAAGCAGGAAATAGAAATATTGAAATGTATTGAACACCTGTGATTGATACGCAAATTATGTATGTTAAAATACCGTGGACGTCATATATTTAATTGACACAAATAAATTTCTACTTACCGGTGAAATAAATTGATAATGAACGATTAAATAACGCCTTCGAATCGTTTATATTGCATAAGCGTCGCTGAGTACGTGCCGTCGTGAAAGTGAAATTAATTAACAATACTTTCTACCCGTCCGGTAGACCTCGATTAAGATTCAGTGTCTTCAAACGAGCTCCAAGTTTATTCAAATCAACTCTTCTAGTCTTCAAAATTTTTGTTCACGTAAAATTTTGAAACTTCCTATAACTATAAATTTGAAAATTTATATAACTGCAATTTCACAGACTATTTTCAAATTATCTAACACGAAATGCTAATAAATGTCAGTTAAAAGAATGTGGGAAGCTCCCCTTGAGTAATATCAGATTTTCAAAATAGTCTTTTGTCATGCCTTCAAATCCCCTCTCAATATGGAGTTAATACGCTATTGTCTAATTATTAATCACGTTCGACACGAGTCGGAGCACGTGTAATCTCCGATCAACGTTCCACGTGAACTAGGACACATGTTTCCTTGTTTATGTCCGCATAACACCTGTTCACCTCTATTTTTATTTCGAACAAATACCGCAGCAAGAAAGATTCGAATCAATGCAATATGATAAATCGCTCTTTGTTACACGTTTCACAAAAAGTATCGTCTACAGTAATTTTATTTTTAATACGCAAAAGAGCATACGTGATTTTCCCGAAGGTGTTTTTTGGCCACCGATGGCACAGGTCGCGTGTTTATGCGTCCATTTGGGCCGAGGTCAGCTGATAACCCAATTTCTTCGATTTCTTATCACCATCCACCTTAACTAGCGAGAAATTAAACATTGATTCAGTGCTTAAATCTGGGTCGTTTCTAAAAATCCGCGAACGAAACCGAGTTATCAAAAGTTCCATTTCTCTCGTGGACTGAAAACGGCATAAGAGACACGGCTTGACTTCATCCGCGTGTGTAATGGATGCAAATCTCTCTGGAAAAGAGAAAGCCACTACAACTTTCGCGTAATCAGTGGCCGCTGCTTTGTATGCTAATCAGATGCTTCCCGGTTCGAGGAAACTACCTTTTGAGGTCTTAGAATCGTTTTGCAACCCACACGCTCTGATTCAGGCTACGCAAAACCGAGAATCCTTATTTGGCTCGTGTTTGCTTAGCGAAACTAGGCTATAAAGTTTCTGCGCAACTTCGTGTTTCATAAATTTCACAATCAAAACATTCATCGAAAGATTAGTTACTTATGGCAGCCATTTTGGACGAATGTCAACCCTGCGAGAATCTAACACGTTCTGCTATAAACTACCCTTCGACGTTCGCTGTCACATGACCCCTCGTTCATCCACAACTCGGTAATTAAACTAATAGAACCATGCGGGTATCAGTGGTCCCGTATCAGAACGTCCACTGCAGCGTGACCCACATGGGCTATAAAATTCCAAAAATGTCCCCTCAGTGTTCATAAAGTTAAGTAATAGTTGTTAATGTAATTGATGCTCTATGGCTAATTTTGTGTGTATTGCAGCTTCTGTCAGACATCGACAAGTGGGGCATCGACATCTTCAGGATAGGCGAGCTCAGCAACAACAGGCCGCTGACCTGCGTCGCCTACACAGCCTTCCAGACCCGAGATCTACTTAAATCGTTGGCCATACCGCCCAAGACCTTCGTGACCTTTATGATGACCCTCGAGGATCACTACGTCAAGGACAATCCCTTCCACAATAGTCTGCACGCGGCCGATGTGACCCAATCCACCCACACTCTGCTCAACACGCCCGCACTCGAGGTTAATATTGTATTCAAATCTCGTTTTTGTTTAACGTTTCGTGAAACTACACGTTACTCTCTCGTTTTTCTAGGTAATGTAGCCAATTAGAACTCCCGAGCGATGTTTGATCACCTATTTAGTACCCATTCCTCTCCAGAATCCCGCTAATTGCTGCTCCCTGGCCTCCAATTGACTTTTAATTAACGAGAAATTTGCGTTCACGACGCTAATTGGTTGTTGGAGCTGAATACTAATGGGACTTTATGGGTTTTTTGTTGTAGTCCGTGTTCACGCCTTTGGAAATCACCGCGGCTCTCTTCGCTGCCACCATTCACGACGTGGACCATCCTGGACTCACCAACCAGTTCCTCATCAACTCAAGTAAGCATCTACTCGTTGAAGATATCAGCTCCGATATCAGATCAATTTAATAGCTCTAGATCATACTAATGTTTGTTTGCTTTAGGCTCCGAGCTCGCCCTGATGTACAATGACGAGTCCGTTCTGGAGAACCACCACCTGGCGGTAGCTTTCAAGCTCCTCCAGAACGAGGGCTGCGACATTTTCGTGAACATGACGAAGAAGCAGCGTCAGACCCTCCGCAAGATGGTCATCGACATGGTCCTGTCCACGGACATGTCCAAACACATGTCCCTCCTCGCAGACCTGAAGACCATGGTGGAAACTAAGAAAGTAGCTGGCTCCGGTGTCCTCCTGTTAGACAATTACACCGACCGTATCCAGGTTCTGGAGAACCTGGTGCACTGTGCCGACCTGTCCAACCCCACCAAACCGTTACCACTTTACCGACGATGGGTCAGTCTGCTGATGGAAGAGTTCTTCCTCCAAGGAGACCGCGAGCGCGAACAGAACATGGACATCAGTCCGATGTGCGACAGGCACAGTGCCACGATCGAGAAGTCGCAGGTCGGCTTCATCGATTACATTGTCCATCCTCTTTGGGAGACTTGGGCGGACCTGGTGCACCCGGACGCCCAGGAGATTCTGGACACGCTCGAGGAGAACAGAGACTGGTACCAATCCATGATTCCTCCATCGCCGCCGTCCGATGACCAACAGCAACAGCAAGGAAACGAGCAGCAATCTGACAGGATACACTTCCAGGTGAGGATTATGTCCTCTTTGTAGGACCTCAATAGTTAGCACCTGAATTAGGCACTGGACTCTTTCAATAACTAGGGGTGACTAGGGTAACTCTTTAATCAACAATCTCCTTCATTTTGGGACTCTTCCTACATTACTCACAGCATCATTCCCTCTAGTCTTTAATTGACACTTGTTCTACCCACTGAGATCTGGTCATAAATCTCTGTTGAGCTAACAGTATCGGTTTGTGAAGGATTTGAAGGCTGTCAGTGATTTGAAGGATGTGTTGTTATTTCAGGTGACACTGGAGGAAGGCGACGAGACAGGTGAAGCGACAGAGACCGGAGAGTCGGGAGCAGGGAAGTTAACAACGCTATCGAGCGAAGAAGGGGGCGGTGAGACGGAGGAGAACGCCGCGGAGGCTGGAATGTGACGGAGGCTCGCGGGTATTTGCAGAAAGCTCCAAGAGAAGGTGCAGCAGACCTGGTGGCGCGTGCGTCAGTGACATTTAGCTCGCTGCCGCCGGCTGGGTCTATTTGTGTCGACCTATTGACCTTTGGCCAAGCTCCACTCCCTGGGACGGTGGAAGAAGCCTCGTCGTTGGACGAGAGGACAAGAAGAGTGCACAGAAATGGGAATGTCTAGTCGCTGTTCAGAGACCTGGACCGACGAGAAGGGTCATTTGCTGACGCGCGAACGAGAGGATCAGAGTGTTTGACGAACGATCAGGAGCGTATCGCGCGAAGAGGACACTCGTTTGACGCGGTCGTTTGCTCCGAGGCTGACGCGGGTCTCAGCGACGAGCAACGATCCTAGATCGCTGCGTCTCGGCTGGTTCGAGGCGCATCGAGAGCGTCCGGCGTGAATCCTCGATTACAAAATGGAGACTGGAGTATCGTCGTCGTTATCATCGTCGATTTTTCCCTACCCTGACGTCGTTCGATCGGCCTCGACCGTTTTTTGGTGTGTCTAGCTCGAAGGAGGACACGAATCTCTTCACCAAGTACCTGTACGCAACAAGCAGACCGGTTAGCGAAGGATCACCGATGGGTCCTCGCTACCCAAACGATTCGAGGACGCAGGAAATCTCATCTCGCCAATGATAGGATCCTTTCTGACATATCAATTACATGGTACAAGCGGCTGATGCCGCGATTCGGAGGATCTTCTGCGCAGCCACCTGACCCCCGGGTCCCTCTAGTCTTGGGACGACGGTCTCCTCGAGACACGTCGTCAGCCGAAGAAGTGAGAAGCTGATCGGAGATGAAAGAAGGGGGTCAGAGGCTGGAACGTGAACAGAAGACTGTAGAGGACACTAGTTATCGCGCTTTCCACGTTCATCCTTGGTTCTCCGACGATCATCTCCACGGCTACCCAATCGTCTAGGACTAAGTGTATCCTTAAACGTAGGATCTTCGTCATGATTATAAGCGCGTACATCGCGTGGAGCGAGAAGAAAGCGGAGGAAGATGTCACCGCACGACGTGCGAGTAGGTTAATTTTAATATGGAAGTTGAAGGCTGGCCTTTTTCCTTGCGTTTGTATTAAAATTAATCGCGGTGGGACTTTCTTCTCGCGTTCACGCATACACGTACACACACACATACACACACGTACACAGACTTAGACGCACACGAGGCGATCGTTTTTAACCAAAGAGTATTGTTATAGTCACTCGATCATAAACGGCAAGATACGAACTTGTTTGTTCTTCATCCAAGATTTCGAATAAAAAGAAAAAACGATGAAAACCGCGTCATCATCATCGCGCGTTCTGGCTTCTAGCGATGGTAGATACTTAGGGGATCGAGGGGAATTTTAATTAGTTAGAAACCTTGCAGCTCGATGTGTTGACAAGAAAATGTTTAAAAACGTAAAAAAAAGTATCGAGACATAAAAAAAAAATGAAAATAAACGAAGTACTCTCTCGCTTGGATGTCTGTGAATCGCTCAAACTCGCGGATCGAGCCTCGACAGTCGCGATATACAGGTCGAGAATCGATTCGTCGCACTCTTTCTCGAGAAATTGGCATTCTAACGATTCCTTGCGTTTTCGTTTTCGATTATTTTTTTTTTTTGTAAATGACATTCGACCAAAACGTTGGTACAAGATACGACGACGATTTTTATTCGATTCGATCGACAATTGACGCGATTTTCTAAGCAAAATTGTTCAACGACATAAGACTGGAACGAGTATTCGAAAGGCGTTTTAAATAGTCCGCTCGAGAAAGAGGCGAACACGTATCTGTGTCCGTAGGCAGTATGAAACTAGTGAGTGTTTTTTTGGTGCTGGTCACCAAGCTTAGATACGATTAAGAGTAATTTTACGTAAGGCTAACGAAGTACACGACTAGATATTAAGCTGAGGAATTAACTTAAATGAAAAACGAAACTTCTTTAGGCCGTAAGCGAAAACCGAGGTTAATTAATGATAATTAATCGTTTTAACCGTGAAACAAGAGTACGGAACGACTCGCTCGATTTCTTCAAATCAACTGGATCCCGAACTCTTTTTTTTCAATTGTTCAAAGAATTCTTCGAAACTGATTCGATCAATCGATCGGCAATGAAAACTTCAAATAAAAATTTCGAGCGAGGACGAACCGATCGAACGACGAAAGAACGTTTCTCCCACTTTTTTAGTATTCTTATTTCTCCCGTTTTTTTTGTATTGAATAATTTTCACGGTTTTACTCGTTTCATCGTACCTTCATCATTAGCTTCCTACTTCGTGACTAACGACGCTTTAGAGATGATGTTTTTACGTGTACAATGACGATTTCGATGATGATTTCACGTGACGTGTGATTTGTTTGTTATTTAATCGTGATAATCGTGATGACGATGACGTATACCATGAAAATGATCACGACGATAGTACGCTGATGATCGCGAAAGTCAGATGTAAAAGAGATGAAACAAAAGAAAATGAAAAAAAAAAACAAATTGAAATACAAACGTGTTTGATTGCTGGACAGTTAAATGAACATGTATTAATATCGTGTAACCCTCGTACGAGATATATGTGTAATAAAACATATTTATTGTCGGAACATATTGTTTGATTTTTTGACCTCTCTTTTGCAAAAGATCTGTGAGAATGGCTTTTGGCGACACGTGAGGAAATTTCTTGCCATTTTTGTCATGCCTTATATCATCGACGAGATACACTATAGTTTGCGAACTGTTCTGAACACGTAATCCGCATTTTCGGACTCAGAATATATTGCAAAGACCATACAATCAATATTAATAAATGTATAATAAGTATATCATATTAATCAATAAAATCAGTATTAATTGAATTTTTTTTTTTTTACGAAAAATTATCATGTGGCGCCATCTAGCGATAAGTGGCGAAACTACAAAATCACAAAATAACGATTTTCTGCAAAATTAACGCATTTTATGCATTTCTGAGGCTAAAATATTGCTGTGGGAGCTCTTTCAGATGGAAATAATATCATAAAAACTACCTCAGAGCGCTAGAAACGAAAATAAAAAAATAGTGCAATCCATGGACTAAAAAATGGCTTGCCATCTAGCGGTGAAAGGCAGGAACTAACGGAACGAAATTTGAAATAATACCTCTTCGGAAATATTGATTTTCTGAGCTTAATCAGCAATAATACGCATCAAGTAATAATAAAAGTTTACTCTAGAATGTCTCAGGAAACAGAATATGTCCAGAAAGTCATGAAATATGTGATTTTATAATTTCCTAATATGCGTGTTCGGACATACGATTTTTTCGATTAGTTCACCCGTTTCGCCGCTAGATGGCGCTGCAATTTTTTGTCCATAAAATGACCTTTTTTTTATTTTCGTTTCTAACGCTTTCAGCAAACGTTTATGACATTATTTCGATCCCAATGCGACCACATAACACTGTACAAGCCTCAGAAATACTGAAAACTTGCTAATTTTGTCAAATATCGCAATTTTGTATTTTTGTAGTTTCGCCGTTGACCGCTAGATGGCGCCACCCGTATATTTTCTATAAAAAAAATTCAATTAATATTGATTTTATTAAATTACGTCGGAGTGCAAGATTAATTAACTTCGGAATGTTTTCACTTTACCAAACCATTATCAGTTATAACAGTATAGAATTTAGGAAGCTTGAAGAATTGGGAACTTGAGAATTTGGGAATTTAGAGAGTTGGGAATTAGGTGGTCTAACAGTATAGAAATTGGGAATTTAGGCAGTTGGGAATTTAGAGAGTTGGGAATTAGGAGGTCTAACAGTATAGAAATTGGGAATTTAAGAATTTGGGAATTTAGGGAGTTTAGAGTTATTAGACTTTATCTGTATAGAAATTGGGTAGCTTGAGAATTTGGAAATTTATAAATCTACCAATATAAAAATTAGAAAGCTTCAATAACTGAAGCTTCAAAATTGGAGAATCCATAAATCTAAAAACGTGGAATTCTAGAAATTTGAAAGCTCGATTCAGAAATTCCAAAAATTCTAAAAATAACAAATACAGTTTGCAAATTTGGATATATGTATAGAAAATTGTCAAAATTATTGAATTCGGGAAATTTGGAACTATAGATACAAAATGAAACCACCACTCCCGTTTAATTATTTGTAAATATATTATTAAGTTAACATCTATAATATAGTAATGAAAAACCATTTACATTAATAAGTATCATCATAATAGTTCATGTGTGTGTACGTGTGTACGTGTGTGTGTGTGTGTTCCTTTCACTCTTTCACCAGCAAAACACTCAGTTCATAAAGAAGATTCCAAAGCATGAATTCTAGTGTGCAACACAGAAATCGATCTTCTGTATTTTTCACGATCTATCGAATACACCGTTCAACCCTCAAGGGTTTCACCCCCACGCTACGGGGGCTGGCGAGTGAGATAAAGCTGATATATCCTTTCTCAATCATTCTCGTTTTAGTTTGGTAAAAAATGTATCAGGTGTCCTTTACACGTGATTATCCTTAATCTAGAGTGATTAGTGCGGGTATATCGAGTGGCTGCAACCATCGATCGACATCTCATTTGCCTCGAATTAAATTTAACTCTTCCTCAATTTTTCATTTCGAATGACTTTTATTATATTTTTGAAATTTAAATTAATGAGTAGGTTTAATTCGAGAATTATTTGAAAATCGCTGATTTCAGAGATGCTCGAATAAGACGATCGAGGGCTGCGCGGTTTAATTTACAAAATCGAAATTATGTTAATTACTAAGACTAGAGACGGTAATAGTCGTTGTGTTTTACAAGCAGTGACGTGTGTGCGCGACGAATTAAAATGAACATTCACTCGAAACACTAATTTTCAATATTAATTGAAAATGTTTCTTTTTGACCGAGCACATTTATCTTCGACAATATCGCGTCGGCAAATTTCGATCTCGTTTCTAATTAATATCGTATCTATCATTGTTTATATTCAGAATGTTAGTTTAAGCTTCGATCAATATTGCATATCAAATCCGCAAGCACATTAAATGAAACCGGTACGCAAACTTGATTTATTCATCGCGCACCATCGTGAATACCTGTCTTTCGAATTTTCAGTACGATTATAAACATTATTTTACATCGTCGAAATACGTTCTTTCGTCATTTCATCGAACGAGCTTCGTCAAAGAAAAGTGTATCGTTATTTTACAGCAAATATTTCCTACGTTTCTTTAAAACATTGGAATTTTTGAAAATTTCTTTAACAAAAAGACCCCAGAAGTCTTTCGATGAAATACGTACATCAGATTACAATTTTGCAATACCATCGTTCATTAAATTCACAACAATAAAAACATAGTATATATATTCTCCCATATTTATAATATAATTTATATTTAAATATTTTTTTGCATATCTGTATAACTATTTAACCCTCGATATAAATACCCTGAAATCTACACTCTCGCAGTTCTATATAAAACCAAATTCTCGTCTCTCTCTCTCTCTCTCTCTTTTTCATACATACGCTTCATTCTTTTTACAGGAAAAATTTTGCGACCAATCGCGGAACCATTTTCTTATCCTCCATTTTGTTCTGCCTCGCATCTTTCCTTTTATTCTACACGAAAATTGTTAAGTCTACTATTTACAGATAGGTGGAGCTTCCCAGTTTTTCTTTCTTCTAAAAATTGGGAGATCGGAACATCTTTTGTCTGACAAGATATGACAGCCATTTTGGGAAGCTGCAGTGGACAATTTCGACTAACTTTTTATTCTGAAAATTATTTAAATTTAAAATGAGTATTCTGAGTTTAGTTGAGCTAAGTCCAGGTGCATTTAATTATAAGTATATTTGACTCATTCAGACTCCTTGTTCAAATATTTTGAATCATTCAAGTTTACTCTTCAAATAAAAAAATGGACCAAAAGAAATAGTTGAGGTAAAAATTAATTTGTCCTGTGATTATCCCCAGCCATCACCCTCAGACAGTTCCCCTTTTCTTTCTATCTAATAGTGTACAAGCTTATATCCAACATCGAATTGTCCTCGTGTATTCGTTCATATATGTATATATTTATATATTTATATTCCATATTTATAATATGTATACCCAACTATCCAAGTATGTATAGTAAATCGACTAGCTACAGTAAAGTACTACCCCCTTTCTTCGTTAGTCACGAACGAGTGAAAAATATCTTTACATTTAACAATTTTCGCGTTCATAATACGGACTGTTGCAATATAGATATGTCGGATTTTCCAACTCCATAAATTGAAAGCTCACGAATTAAATATCCGATGATCAATCGAGAAATTTAGCGCTGTGGGAGTTCGTACCAGAAAATACAGGTTTCCCTGTATAACAGATTCCCGCTATTGGATCAAACATAATCTAAATCTAACTCAAACCAAACGTAAAACTAACCGAACTTGTTGATAGTTCCACGTGGGCGACGGAAACGAACGGGGGCGGAAGCGGATAACTGAAACGGCTATACAGCTTGTATTTCTAAGCGGATGACCGAATCGACTAGGCGGAATACTTGTGTATTATCGGAGCAAGCAATATCTTCAAAATTGGCTTGTCTTTGCTTTCAATTGGAACTTTAATTAAATAACAAGACAATTTATTTATCTACTTGAACTTTCAAAATAGAGTTATCATTTGAAAGGCTAGAAATATAATATTAATATTATTTATGCAATTTAGATGTCCATGTTCTATTAAATAATGTTCTAATAACTACATGTTGATTTGAAACCAACATTCAAATTGTCCATTTGGCAAGAAATACAATATTATTTATGTCCATATTAAAGAAATAATAGTAAAGCAAGGTGACACAAGACGCAACAAGGTGACCTTGACCAGTTCACAAAGCAGCAAAAATAAAAGATGGAGTAATAAGCTCGTCTGGTGAATTTCAATTCAAGAGTTGATCGGAAAGAAGAGATTCCAGAGATCGTGTCCCTCTTTCTCATCCTTACAACACGGAACCTTTTAACATCTTACCCCCATTGACAAACTTTGACAGCTTTAACTGAAAATTCAGGTTAGTCATACTCGAAATAAAATGGTGTACTTGTGCGAAGAGTACCTAACCTCATCTGAACCATTTTTGATGTGATTACAAAGATCACATATGGCAATTTTTATATTTAATGTAACTTATACAGCCATGTTCAAACCTCGAAATGAGTGTACCAAAATTTGTCACAAAAGTGTAAAGTGTTAATTAACAGTCCTTACTATCTAACGCCCAGATCCTGCAGGATCACGAATGGGCAAAATGGCGCCGCAAGTAAAATGAAACGAAAGAAGACATAGAAGAAGGGAGAAGTCCATTTACACGCTCGTTCCAACACGCACAATGATAGTTATAATAATAATAATAATCGTTTTCAGCTGTTGGTACTCGTGGCGCAGCAACACTAACCTCTCGTTCTTTTTTTTATACACACACACGGGCATCAGGTTACATGCACGTAAAGATTCTCGTGTTTTTCTTCGGCCACGCGATCGTGCCGCGGAACTTTAATTAAAACGTGTATAATTACAGTCGAAACAGTATTCCCTGGCTGGCAAGTAAATACACGTTTCGTTCGACCTGGAAAACACCCCTGCGAATGTGGCGGACGTCGAGCACCCTAAACAAGTACTATAAAGTTTCTCTTCTCTATTCCCTTTTATCTTCCTTCTTTTCTGGGTTTCATTTACTTTTGCACGTCCTCTATCTTGATTCCCTTTCTCTCCCGCTCACTCATTCGCTCACTGGGATATACAGTCATCGTTCGACGCACACGGTATTGGCCCCAGCACCCTTATTTTTTTTTTTTTTTGTTTTTCTTCCCCTTCCTTGCTGTTTCCCTCGTTGGATATATCTGCGGCGAAGGAAAATTTGTGGATGATGTTCGTTCGACATTATAGCCTTCCCTTCATTGCTGTAATTAAACTGGGACACTTTCAGATTACGAAAGATGTATAAAACACGAAAAATAAAGCAACTTATACAAAACAATCTGCACAAGCATCCAGTCTAATTGTGAATACTTTTTATCGTATTGTGAAATGCAACTTGCCACACCTTCCCATAAATCAAATCGAGTGAAGTATTATAGCAGAGACAGGAAACATATTTCGTCGATACATCATTCGAGGAGATCGTGGAACGCTATTCCGTCGCTTTCGAAAGCAAATACATTTCAAAAACCTATCTACAGTGACCCAGCACCTCAGGTCCCAGCACCCGAAAGCACCCAGAGAAGAATGTGGGACCCACATCGACCCATCTTCCGGAAAGCTACACGAATTTCTAGCTTATGTACAGCTGATCGTTCAGGTGTCCGCCATATTCGCAGTGTTGCACCCAAGTGTTGTCTTTCTGTGCACAGTTTGCAGCCATTATCACTTATCCACTAAGCTTGATTATTAGGTTACTTTCTCCCTCGGTACTCTCCGTTAAATTGTTCTGTTTAATATATATATAATTTTTTTCTTGTATTTATATTTATATATATATATATATATTTTCGTTTTTTTATTTATATAGAGATTTGTTGTAGTTGCTGTGCTCGTCGTTCTGTGTAGCTGTCTACACGGCCGTTTCTGTTTGGCCTGTTCCCTGCACTCAATGGTATCACCTCGCGATATATCTGCTGAAGATGATGCCGAGAACCAACAGAACGTAAACAGATGCCGAGATCCGGAAGGTCCACGAGGTGGCCGTCGAGATGTCGCCACATTGCGCTGCAATAGGGAACACGTGTTATTGACTGCTGCAGGACTGTAGATAACGACTGACATGATTGGAGAAAAATTTTAATGGGTTGAGTGCAAATTTGAGTGACGAGGAGCTGCGGAGGTGGAAATTTAGGAATTCAGATTTGGAGATTTGGAGATTTGGGGATTTGAACATATGGAAATCTAATATCTTAGACATATTATGAGATTTGAAGATTTCAAGATTTCGAGGTATGGAGATATGGAAATTTGGAGACTTACAGATATAGAGATTTAAAAATTCAGAAATTTAGAGATTTGGGACATGGCAATTTAGAAATTTTGTAACCTGTATTGGAGACTTACGAACTCGAAAACAATGAAATTAAGAAATTTTTAAACTTGTTTACCTGGAAACCTCTAAATTCCCTAACTTCCAAATCTCAAAATTTACAAGTCCATAAACATTCACACCCCTAAACATTTTACCTATTGTATTATTGATGTGAATATGGTAAAATGTTCAGTTTGCGAGACGCTAGTTGGAATTGCTGGCGATGATTGCTACGGGCTAATCAATTAACGATCGGTAGAGAAGGATCATCGACGGGACACTTAATGTCTAAGTTAATTAGAAACGTCGACTCGATGCTGTCGAGTCGTCAGCAATGCTCACCATACGACGTGAGGTTGACCTGCCAGGATACTAGATGACGATGAGAGGGTCTCGGACAGGAAGCAAGATGACCCGTCACTGAGAGTTCACGACTTCCTGTCGCCGCGGCGGATGCACTGTAAACGAGACAATAACGTCCCACGTCCGTGCTGGCCACCAAGTACGCTGTGTCGTTTTCGATCCATGTTCCATGACACCAGTATTCTGAAAATTATCGATCTTGTCACATAATTCGTTTAATTACTGACTTTTATAATTACAGTTTAAAAACATTTTGTTATATTGCATATTTCATACATCTTGTCATATTGCATATTTCATACATCTTATCATATTACATATTTCGTACATCTTGTTATATTGCATATTTCATACATCTTGTTATATTGCATATTTCGTACATTTTGTTATATCGCAGATCTAATGTATTAAATATAATTTAAGTATAATTGATTAAACTGAATTTAAATGTGACTGCAGGTATATTAAGTTAAATTAAGTTAATTGGGCAAGGTTAGGTTGAGTTAACATTAAGTAAATTTGAGTATAGTTATTTTAGTAAAAGTTAGTTGTATGTATATATACTTTACAAGTATAGTTGTAATGCTGTATACGTGCAGTTACAATACTAATGAGAATTCGTGTTATATTTTTATTTAATGTCTAGTGAAAATGTTAGTTAAACCGATGTGTATCTAACCAAAGTTCTCAACAACTCGTTAAAAGAAAGTTAGACGACGTGCGGCGTATCAAGAGACGCTGCGCGAACTTTTCGGTTCAAACTTATCAGATCGTCACAGAAATAATGTATTTTGCTTAAAGCAACAACAGCGTCCACGATAACGCTTGTACAACATACTGATAAGGCAAATTTTATTTTATGACGTGTAATCTCGCGAGACTTCCGCTTTAAAATTGTTTCTACCCATTGAACAACGAAAAATCATAATTAACAGAAGTCACCTTAAGTTAGTAAGATAAACGGTATGAAAAAGTATGAAATTACACCCTCGAAAATCGGCCAATCGAAGCAGAAATAGATTAGTTTGGTTTAATTCAATTTTAAAGACCGCTACCGCGAGACCATTCGCGGAAGCATAAACGCGAAACGAATTCCAGCAGACGGATGGCACATCGGAATATTACATCCTCGGGTAATGTGACCTCATTATCGAGAATCGAATCGAAGTACATGTAAAAGCACAATTTCCGAGTGGTTTATCGGTTTCAACAGGGATGGAACAAGAGAAAAAAAGTTCCCATAGCAACGGAGGAACGTTTATCGTCCTAACGAAAGCATTGAATGGGTAATCATCCATGCAACCATTTTAAGCATACGATTTCGTGTTCGCCATAAGAGTTTTACGATCGAGTTACAGGCTAACTCGCTGATAACGAGAAAAAGAGGAAAGGAAACAATCGGAGCGAGGAACGGTAAAGAAATTGATTAACGTTGGCGGAAAAGAATTAAATCATCCACCGGGAATGAAGAGCGTTCAATTATTGCCACATTGATTGTGAGCGCCATTATTGTTCGATCTGGCAATTTATTAGAGACAGTATTCGCGGTAACGTGTAACGGCAATTGTCTTTGGGGCTAGTAACAGTAAATCACTATGCGAATTTTATTGTTGTTCAACTATTAATCGGTGTTTACATGGTGCACAATACTAATCAATTCGGATACTAGACTATATAATAGGCTCCCGAGCAATAATTAGCTTCCAAATAGCAATCAAAATAGTAATTCGATACGCAAATAGCAGTATCCCCGGCGGAACTGTAATTTGATCAGCAATTAGAAACCTGATAGCAATTATTATCCAAATCGTAATTATCAGAACAGTGATCACTGCTAAACAAGTGGATCTTTCGTAATCTTTCGTGGAAAAGGTCATTTCAGTTTCTATAAACTTCCGTGAAGAGATAAACGATTTGAAATAACACCTAAAAATAGATCGATTCGAGAAGAGAATTTTTGGAGAGCGAATAGATCGACTATGCGTTGGAGCCCGAGAAAGGCGCGAACGAGAACGAAATAAACGAAAGTCGTAAATCGCTCGAACATGTCGATATCTGGCGTGTTGTCTCGACACCGATACCTTATCGAGGCTGCAAGATAGAAAGATGAGAATTTACAGCGTCCCCGCGACAGTTCGCCGACTGAAAATGAAAATAAACAACGAAAATTTAGCGACAGAAGGATGGTATACTCTTCGATGGAATATGTTTTCAACGGACGAACAGTCGATCACACCAGTCGCCACTATTCTTCAGATAAATCACGATAAATTTCCTTATCGGAATAGTATTATGCCATTTTTCAAAAGAACAGATATTTACAATTTAATACCTTAAAAATAAAACTTTGAATTATTGTACGTAACGTCATCAGTGATTCAGTACTATCGTTAATCAAAGAATTGAAAATTAAGATCTTGAAAATACTTTTTCGAGAAAGACTTTTTCAGAAAGATCGTATTCATTGTGTCCATACAGGGCTTTAAAGCTATATTTTCGATCAATAATAGGTATACAATTATTGTAGCAGAAGTTATTCGAACAGAATCCAATGCACATCAATATATTGCCCAACATAGAACGAAAATTGCATTGCAGGCTAACTCAACAGATAGAGGAAAACGCGATCTTGATAACGCACTTTGTTTCATTCCGATAGCTCAAGTAGTTCCGGAGATATAAAGGTTCAAAGTTTGAGTGGAGCGCTTGACTTAGTAGTTGAGTAGCTGAGTAGTGCTTGCATTACTACTCAGTGACTACTCGCGCTAGGACTACTCACGCGTGAGTACACAAAGTCGCAGCGCTGAAAAATACGATCCTCTTCAAACGGCGATACCTCAGGAACGGGAAGTCGCATCGATATAATATGAACATCATTTTAAAGAGAAAAGTGTCCCGCTCCTGCTTACGTAATCATTGATTTATTCTAGTCATGAATCTTCAAGTTATGAGACAAACAAAATTGCAATATTTTGATAGAACAAATTTCCCATATCGGATAAATGGAAAGTTAGATAAATTTCTAAGAACACGTTCTAAAACCAATTACACACGAGCCGGAAGAAAACTCACATTTCTTCGCCGGACGAATAAGACACGAAGTCAATTTTCTCATGGGAAGAACTTTTCGACACCTGAACTCGGAGCAACCGAGAGATCGGTAGATGAGCAAAAGTACGAAGGCGGCAAGTGGCGTTTCGTAATCCACAAAAACACGAGCGGATATCTCAAGGGGAAGGAGTTTAGTATCCGGAATTATTTTAACGGAGAGCAGGTTGACATAACCGTGGATTTAGGCGCTCAGAGCTTCGTGTCTTACGGCTGTCGACAAGGGGATTGCGTTCCAGGCTACAGTCTCTCCCTTCTGTCTGCGAGTAGAACGCGAATTGGTCATTAAGACTTCGTACAAACAGTGATCTTAGCTCGAGCTCTTAGACCGAGAACATCTCAGGATGTCTCGAGCTGGCTTCCGGCACCGATCGTTAATCACACTCACCTTCTACCGCCTTCGTATTTGTCCGTTTTTGGATTAACATTGTGCTGTAGGAAAACTGCTGGACATTCAGAATCACGTTTGCTCTTTCGTTATTTAATCAGTCCATGAAAGCACCGTTTCATTGATTTTGATACCATTGACCAAATTCATCAAAGGAGAGACCTAATCTAGTAAGGTAAAGGATCTGGGAGGACTTATAACCTCTTCCATTACCGTTGCACATAGCGTATGGACCCATATGACAATTATACATCTACATGTCTATTCTACGAAAATCACA
The DNA here is from genome assembly GCA_036983795.1 of Megachile lagopoda. NCBI lineage: Eukaryota > Metazoa > Arthropoda > Insecta > Hymenoptera > Megachilidae > Megachile > Megachile lagopoda. The sequence continues at coordinate 5,944,515 of CM072793.1, forward strand.
ATGTCTTGCTCTGATTTTTCAACCTTCATCATCAACACAAAGTTCCTGAACCCTGTTTATAAAACGACGCTGGTATCTCTCCATTTCAGTTCTGGGCAACGTATACCAAGCCATTTCTTTTCCAGAGATCAACTTTTATCACGAGTCCTAAAAGCAGACTCGATCCTCAGCTATCTTTCAGCGCAAGCGGATCGGTGCACAGGCACGCGCCATAAACACGTACAGCCGAATAAAGCAACAAACTTTGCACATAAGCAAGCAGGCAGCCAGGGCAACCGTCACGCCGCTGACTCCCCGCAAACTAACTATCGCCACTTGCGATAACTTTGCCAGCCAACGGGGAAGGGCGGTGCTGGTGGCGGCTCGAGGTAAATGGGGAAGCGAGAGACGCGTCTCCGTACGGAGGGATAACTTGGCCTGGTGCGGGTAATCCGATAAGATGTTCCTCGTCGGGGGTGAGCCACCCTTCGAGGATTCACTTCGCCCCGTATGATTCTGCACCGAGCGCGTGCACTCGATTCTAAAGGGGGTGAAAACGAGATACAGGTAAGACGGCTGACAATCGAAGGGTGCTGGCTTAAAGTCAATTCGAGACTTTTTACTGACAAAAATTGTGGTGTCGTTTGCAACCCCTTAACACGTGTACGTGGATAGTTATACTAGCAGTGGTTTGAAATGCTTAAGTCAATGTTTAACCCCTTGCACAGTTTGACTCGTGACGCAATCGTTCAGCTATGATCACTGTTACTCGAATTTTGAATACCCTTGAGTTTGGAGTTCTGGTCCAATTATAATTTAAGTCAACGATTGCATAATACCAGATTAACATACTATTTCGACTTTCTTTGTCTGTTTTAATATTGTAGCTGTGACTAGTTAGCACTGACTGACGCACCTCTGACTGACGCACCAGTTGTATCAGCAGGTATCTTCAGAAAATAGTAGTAGCTTGAAAGAGTACTAGCTATTGAGTAGTAGTAACTACTGAGTAGTAGTAGTAGCTATTGAGTAGCAGTGTTACTCGTTAAGTACTCAAGATATACCAATGCTACTTAAGCAGTATTTAAGCATATAGCAATAGTGATTATACGATAGGTAGCAATAATGACACCCAAGTGTAGTAGTGATTTGAAGCATCAGCCTTTAGGTGTTTGTTGCTGCTAGTTACTTTGAATGACTTTTTGAAGAATGGTCAGTACTTAGGTATCGTTATATAACTATTTCCCTCACGTCACTGCTGCCAACAAGAACAGTTATTCTGTCTAGCGAAATTGAAGAGGGTAGCAACCCTTCAAACGTAACATGGAGAACGACGACTGTTCACGTCTGAGAAACGTCAGAAGCCACGTCTCGAAGCCATCAATGTTCCCAGCCACTTTCCGTGCCCTCGTCATCCTGCTCGATGTCGGGAATTTTTATGTCTCCCTTTCCCTTGTTTTCCAAAGGGAAATAGGCGGGAAGTAATGAACGATGCGAGGGTTCGACGCAAGGATAAAGATTAATCGTTCCAGATATTAATCTCATGATTCCGATGGGAGAGGCAAAAAATGAACGCTGAATTATGGAATTGTAATGAAGACACGTACACGTGTATCTCATTTTTCTCTCCAGTTCATTGATGTAAGTTGGTTCGAGACACTCACTCTGAAAGTTTTGACAATTACTGCGTTATTCTTGTGACACCGGCTGATTTGTATTTCAATACCTCAAGTTAGAATCAACATTCTTCAATTTTCAAAACTCGGTCTAAAATAAGAATGGCTGCCGACATAAAAATTGGATAATATTGACAGATTCGCCAGAACTCTATCAGAAGTCCAAACATCGTCAAAGAAGCCGGGGAAAATTCAATCCCAGCCACTTCGCATCAAACAAGAGCAAACAGGCTCAAAGAGTAAGCAAGTTTCCCGGAACAAGGATCAATTTTATCCCCTAATTCCCTGCGGAAGAAGAAATCTTACCCGAGGGTGACTCGTCGCTGCAGGACGTGGCGAACTCCATGCGATCCGGTGTCTTGCAACCGATATCCAGCCGGCGAACACTTCCGTAACGACATCGTCCTGGATACGGTGTCGATGTGACCCTGACGTCTTGCACCTCGGCGGCGTTCGCGATGTTCTGTTCGTCCTCCACGCCCAGTATCTCGTCGGGATTCTCGCCGACATGCGAATGAAGCACGGAGACGATCTCGTAACGACCCAGGTTAGGACACTGCTTCGTCATCGGATCTGTTGCTGCAGAGATCAAATCAATCGTAGACGGTTCGTAGATCAATCGTAGACAGTTTGACACGTCAATTAGGCTCTGAAGTGGGTGAAAATGAGCCAGGTTTGGTTAAATTTGCACGTAGGAGGTATGAATGTTCAGATGTTGAGTTTGGACGTCTCATATGCTTATCTTCACATGTGATCACATGTGAAACTTATGCTATGTGGTAAGAACTGGTATTCTATAAATGGCTGAACTGAAATTAGGTCCACATGCACCCTCTGTGTTAATTTCATGTACTTAGGACCTAACCTAAACCTCGATTATCTTCAATAACCTTGCATTGAATTTACTCTTATGTTTCACAAGTCTACGGTAATTTCATTCTGAAAGAACAAAATGGCGTCGCAGTATATTAATAATTTTTCAAGTAAAATCAGCACGAAACCGAAATAACTGAACGGAACAATCAGAAGGGACATAAATGTTAAGGTCGAACAGTTTCCAAGAGCTCAAGACGCCGGAATCGCAATCTCAATGCTGTCACGATAAATTCCGAACGCTGTCTTCGTCGCAGTGTTATGGAATCGAGTAATCGGCTTAAACGGAAACTGCGAGCAGACCTGAGAGGGTTGAGTTTACGACGGATTCGGCATATGATCCTTAACGCAATCGTAAAGGAGCTGCTCTTGCGAATCGATTGTTAAACTTTCCCGCTTCCTGCACCCCCTATCCGCACCCGTTCCGTCGATACTCCTTGTATTCCCATAAAATCGACTCACAACTTTGCGAAAATTCTGATAACTAATTGCTCGATAAATACACGGAGCGATCGATAACTTTTTTACGATATCTATTACTGATTTTAACGTCGGCAGTAATGGTGAGTCTTTTACTTCGGTAATAATAGTGAGTCTTTTACTTCGGTGACTCTGATGCACTTATGGCGCGAAATTTGAATTTTCGTAAAGAAAAATAAGTCTCCATCGATTATTTCAAGTTAAAAAATTCTCAGAGTTTGGCAAAACTATAATTACTAACAAAGTAATTTATAAAAGTAAAAAAAATTAAAATTTATTAAAATATAAATTATGAAAAATTACTTCGGCAAATTTTCACATCAGTTAAAAATTTTAGATGAAATTTTGCACGTCGAGTAGAAAACGAGTATATTGTATTCGAACAAGGATTTTCAACAATAATCGGAAATTCAAAAGTCATATTCAAATATACATTACAATTTCGTTATGCGCGGCTGAGTTGGCACGAAATTCATTCGCATACCGTATGCGTCCAATTCATTATCAACAAATTAATCAACGCGCCTGATAATTAATTCGTCGATTTTTCGTCCCGTCGCCGTTCTCCGCGAATATCCCGTCCGTACGGAATAAAAAATCACGCGTTATCGCTGAAATATCGCGTCTAATTAATTTCACCGTGGCCGATATTAAATAACGAGTTGTGCTTTATTCGGACCTTCCGCGCGGAACGATCGTTCCGCGAAATTTTACAACCGGAGAAGACATTTATCGTGGCCGCCGAACAGAAACGTGGCTATTGTTAAGACGTTATTTATCGTTACACGAGTAAAAAACTGTATCGCGAATTTTCACGGGAATAATTTCATCCCTTTGCAAAAGCCCTATCACCCCCACACCCCTATCGACGATTCGCTATCTTCGATATTATATTTTATATCCTCACACATGCGAACCATTCTTTATTTTATTTTTTCTACTCAACGTTCGACAGTGAAATATCGCTTTTAATTTTACTGACTGCCGTTTTATTTTCGAGCTCACCGGCCACCGCGTTTTTTCGCCTTGTTTCGAGAACCGTTTAGGTTTATTGATCTGAGAATCAATTTGAAATATTTCCTCGGCATGTAGAACACTTTTCCAGAAATGTACCACTCTCGTATCTTCGAGTTTTGAAAATAACAGGATCTTGAACGAGAAGTTTCAACGGCGCGAACGTACATGTCGGAATAGGAGAGTAGTTCGCACGAGCAAGTGTTAATAAATGATCGTAATTGACTTACCAATGAACGTCGTGTACGGCGTCGAGTGGGAGTTGAACGTACTGGAGTTGCACACGTTGTCAGGTTGTTGGCTCCATTCCGACAGCTGCATCTCTATTACATGGTCGTCCCTTCGATGGAACATCAGGCACACGTAGCCATTGGTGCTGCAAACGAAAACGGAATTTCCGGATAGAAATTGCTGGTAAACATTCCGCAGATGGGCAACAATTTTTCGGGAATGACCATCAAAACCTTTAAAACCGTTTGTTTCATCCTATGAACCTAGTACATCGACCACCAATACATTTTGCTATACAACTTTTGCCATAAAAATTGGTTTTGCGTCAAAATGTACAGGTCGTGTCAAAATAAAAACTCCATATAAAAATTACAAACTGCGAGTTTTGAATTAAGAGAATTATTGAGAGGGTTCAGTTCGAAAGTAGGTGAACGACCCTTTTATGAAAATGGACCATATCTAATAATCGAACCGGTACGCCGTAAAAGCTGGCAGTAGCCAAGAAGAAACAAATAAAAAGAGAGGTTGGAATACAGCGAGGACGTTAAATCTCTGGTCGCTTCCGTTGGACCGGGATTAAGATTTTATTTTATCAGGACGTTTCTTAACGGGCGTGCGTTAACTTTAACGTAATCCTTTTACGACTAGGTCCTAGTCCTCTTTTACGATGAATCCGACTCGGTTACAGCGAGTCCATAACGCTGCCTGAATTGCACGCGAAACAACGTGTGCTGGTTCCACGCTCGATTTGTTTTCCTCTTTGTACATTCGGGTCACACTGTAAGAATCGAGTTGATCCTTCGACATGATGAATTGCAATCTTCTTTTATGGGATACATTCTACGTTTGATGCTGATTGGCCAGGTTAAGTTTAGGGTTACGTTTCACTTGTAATTTACTGTTTTATTGTACTATACACTTATTAATAACGTTAACATATTTTTGCAGATGTTTATAATAATTATTGTGTAATTTATAACTCATATTGCAGCGTATATAACTGAACATGTAATGCTGTAAACAGTCATGAGTATGTTGGCAGCAACCTAACCTAACATCGAGCCCCAAATAATAATCCTTGAGTAATCAAACATCAATAAGAAAATGTTACTAAACCTAACCTAACCTCAAATAAGCTCGAGCTGAAACCCGAGCGCCATCTATCCAGTCACTAAGGTTATTTCTATAAAAGCAATTAGTTTGTCCAACAGAAGTCTAGGCACCATAAAAAGCTTATCTGCTCATTTTCTAACTCTCATCATTGCAAAGCATCGAATGTTTTATTCGAGCCTTCATCAAACGCGTTCAGCTTCGTACAGAACGAACGGGTGCTTCGGCGAGAAACTGTATTTTCCTTACGACCCTTCGCGCCATGAAAACGAACATAAAGTGTCGCGTATTGCTTCGCAGTGAAACCCGTGGGCCGGCGATCGAGTCCGGATTTTTGGGTTTATAACACTGGCTATTCTTACGGTCGCGGATTATTGTTATGGCAACAGATCAGCCTCCATTTTGGTGAATGTTTCCCCGCGAACATTCGGGACGATTGATTTTTTAGTCTCCCTTAACCGAAACCTTTGATCGACAAAGATCTGCGACTTCTCGATAGACTTCGTAAAACGGACAAATACCTCGGAGTCTCGGTTCTTGCCGGGGTTTTACGACGGTCACGAAATTCTGCGGTGCCTTGGAAATGCGAAGTTCGCCCGAGGATTCCGAGAAATACGAATTTTTGAATGGGAATTGCGCGGTTTGAAATTTTGTGGTTTACGGTCCTTCACGACTTTTCTGGAAGGATTTGTTACTGGAAAGGTTTGTGACGCGACGCAAGTTGTATGAAGTCGTAGCAAGCTTTACTGAACTTCACAGAAATCTGAAGTAGCTTTCTATATTTAGACTATTTGTTTTCAATTTCATTATATGATCACTAATATAGAATATCAGATCTGTTTCGATCTGCAGAGTTAAACCTAACCTCAAATTTAAGACTTAAGCTTTGATGTAGTGCGAACATCGAACTTAACCTAACTGTTCATACCTACCCTAAGTTGATGAGTTCATACTTAACGTAAGTTGTTGAGTTCATACGTAACGTAAGTTGTTGAGTTCATACCTAACCTAAATTGAGTTCGTACCTAACCTAAATTGAGTTCGTACCTAACCTAAATTGATTTCATACCTAACCTACGTTGTTGAGTTCATACCTAACCTAAATTGAGTTCATACCTATCCTAAGTTGCTGAGTTCGTACCTAACCTAAATTGAGTTCATTCGAATGAAGTCGAATAACGATAATGTACAAAGGTTGAGACGAATTTAACGTGAATTTTGATTATTCAAAAACGGTTGCAATTATCGACAGGATAAGTCGAAGAAATAAAAGGAGGTAGGAAGTGGGCCAGGATGAACAGAGAAAAGGCAATTTAATTAATTGAGGTGCCGCAACCATTTACATTCCGACTTTCTGGAGTGTATCCAACGTAGCCTCGAACGGTGTTAGCGCTCCCCGGGGTGCAATGGCGGCTTCTTACGGACTTGTGTACATTTTCAACCCTCTCTTTACGAGGAAGCGCAAATGTAACCCGGTATAATCCCATTCTAGACACTTTCCACCGACTCTGCTGCGCTTTTCGCCTTCGGGGACCCTCGATACGGTTCAATTTTATAAAAAGAGTAGAAGTTATTGGCAGACCTCTTCGCACGAATGGTCCTTTCGATTTTCCAGTTTTTCTTGCTCCTTGAAAATTCCGTGTCACCGGAAGTACGATGTAGTCGCGGAATTTGATATACAAATTGTATTACATGTTCTCGCGATACAGCGCGTTTCATTTTTGGACGAGCATTTCAGAAAACTGTTCTGTCAGAGCTTGTCTCGTCATAATTAGCATTTAATATTACAACTTTTTTAATGATGAAAATTTTTACGACCAGTATATTAAGGCAATAAAATTATGTTTAATCTATCCAGGGAATTTTAAACGGATCAATTAATGATGCATAACTTTCATTAATAAACTCGGCTGTTACTACCTACAGTTAACAACGAATTTCCTTGCTACACGAAATTGCAAGTCATAAACTTCTCTCGCAACTTCGTTTGATATTCGCGCCGGTAATTGACTTTACAGCTAGACAAAAAGTTTAATACCAACGAATTAGAAGTAAAATAAATAAATTTTCAGATCTCTAAAAACTTCCTAAGACACAAATATAAATCTTGAGATCTCCAAAAAATTCCCTAGACATAAATATACATTTTGAGATCTCCATGAAATTCCCTAGACATACATATCAATTTTGAGATCTCCAAAAAATTCCCTGGACATAAATATAAATTGTGGGATCTCCAAAAAATTCCCTAGACACAAATATAAATTTTGAGATCTCTCAAAAATTCCCTAGACTGAAATATAAATTATGAGATCTCCAAAAGATTCCCAAGACATAAGTATAAATTTTGAGATCTCCCGAAAATTCCCTAGACTGAAATATAAATTATGAGATCTCCAAAAGATTCCCAAGACTTAAATATAAATTTTGAGATCTCCAAAAAATTCTCCAGACATAAATATAAATTTTGAGATCTCCACAAAATTCCCTAGACATAATTTTGAGATCTCGAATAAATTCCCTGGAAATAAATGTAAATTATGAGATCTCCATGAAATTCCCTAGATGGCAAACAAATAGCATAGTAGAGCGGAATTTTAACGATAAACGAAAAATGAAATAAAACTGTACAAGTCACATATTGTCCTCGTTTCCCGACCTTAAGGAGGTTACCAGATGCAGAGAATCGGTCGCGACTCTTTCTCCGAAGCATCTCGGGTTTCCAATCTAATTTATGTCCGGTCGTTAGACGATTCAATGAAAGGAGCGCACTTATGCGGCCAATTTGACGTGCACCCTCTCCAACCGAGGGTCTACCACCCTCTTTCCATCCCCCATCCTGTCGTATTTCCTCCAGCTGTTCCTCTTCTCGATCCACCGACTTCTTCTTCTTCCTCCGCCTCTTCTTATTCTTCTTTTTTCACCTGCTACCTCGTGTTCTTTTACTTTTTCATCTCTCTATGGTTTCCCTGCGCCGTTTCCTAACCCCATATTCCTTTTATTTATCGATATGTGTATTACTTTTTCGATCTTGTACCGTGTGTCGTGGAATTGAATTTTCCTCTTCTCTTATTGCCTCGGAGAATATCAATTTATTCAATTACTTCAATTTACTTTGTTATGGCCAGTCGCTTTTAGCACTTCTTCAACTTTTCAGGTTACATTGTTCCATTTTGTAGGGTACGTTTAATCGGTCATTTACTGAGATTCGGTACAAGTCTATGTTAGGTTAAGTCTATATAAGTTTGCTTAAGTGCTTGCGTTAAATTAGTTGAAGCACTTTCCAACAACTGAATGAGTCAGCTTTTTATGACCACTAAACATAAAGCTGTATAGTGAACACTAAATATGAAGCAGTTTACAAAACTCTTTTATAATTTCTTGAGTTAATTCATGAACACCATTTCACAATAGTTATACAAGTAAAGTGATAAATACTGGTGCTTGAAATGTTCAGGGTATTTCAAACTGCTCCCAAGTCGCCCAAATGTGCAAATTCCCACGGACGCGAGTGTACCTAACCTAAAACTCCGCCATATTGCCAGAACTCGACCATTTCAAAGAGCAGCGCCCCGCAGCGACAAATAAAAGGCTCGTTCGTCGCCATCAGCGACACACCACCCACGCAAGCAAGACGTTTGTCTCACGTCTCGGCTCGATCGTTCCAGGACCCGATTCCCACTTATCTCGACCCCGTTTCCCCGACTCGACTCATTTCATTCAATGTTCCCGCATCACGAGCGGCGATCACCGGCCTGCGGCTGCGGTTGTGGCCGCAACATCCGCCGGATATCGACACGAATCCTGCTGTCTGATGCACTCTCATCACGAAGACGGTGAACCGTAACGAGAAGGAAAGGAACATCTTAACGGTAGAAATGGCTACTATGTATTTGCCTTCATGTACCATTTTTTAGTTCTTCGAAGCTATAATATGTCAAGGAATTCCGAAATTTTATCTAGTCACACTAGTTCTGACATCTTTTATTTTGGACCTCACTCGTTGGCTCTGTAAAAACTAGTCACTGTTCTCGTTATATTGCCATTGCTGGGCAGCAGTAAATTTTTGAAAACTGTAATTGATATTGCACAACCTATATTTACCATGCTGCAAATGGCTCCGTTATTGGTATATATGAAAGTCTACATTTGCTTACAAATAGCTCCGTTACCGATATGCAACTCTATGAGTCGCCCACCTGAAATAAAGCGTGGAAGCAAGAAACGTCAAACAAAAGAACATCAAACGGGTCGTGTGGATGAACCTTAATGCTGTAGCCCTCTGGCGACAAGGCGTGCAATCTCGCGAGCGCCATGGCGAAGCAACTAATTGGATGTAGCAAAATAAATCTTCCCGTAAAAACTCTCGGCACGAGAATAATGATAACAAACAGCGAAAGAGCGAAAGAAGATTAGAGAGAGTGGAGGCAGGGGGGTGTAAATGTGCCCCGGAGAGATTTATGAAAAATAATATTAGCTCCGCGATCACTTCTGTACTTCTCCTTGTACATTCGATTAAAAGTATTGGAAACTGAGAAACTCAATTTTATTGGCCAGACGACAGTAATTAATCGTCGGATATCTCTGTTTTAACTCTTTGCCGAATCGGGGCAAATATTTGATTTTCGTGTCGAACTCTTTAACAATTACGAAGTGTTAGCAAAAAAATAGTCCTTGCAAATTGATGACAATATTCTACAAAGTACCTGATTTTCAAAACTTTACTAATTCGTTAAACTAATTTACTAAAATCTTATATAAAGAGAGAATAAAGTTACCAAAAACTAAAGCAAAGTTGGTAAAGTTAAATCGAGTTACTATTTCCCGAGAATCTCTCCGAGTACAAATATTTGAAATATAGAATAGGAAAACAAGAACCCTTAAATTTGATAATGAAGACTTGAAACCAATCGGCAATATTGTGCAATAAAAATAAACCAAGGCAAATGAAGAAACCCGCAGAAGCCTTGATATTGAAATTCCTTGAAAACACCCCAATTTGAGCTGCGGTAGGTAGGGCAGGAAATCGATTAAGCGATACATATCGACCGAGCAAACCGTCATACTCGCGGTGGATAATTTGAACAGGAACCGGTGCACCGGGCCGGACACGAGCACTGCACTTCCGGTCGCCAGATCCCCGACTGAACGAGCAATTTTCCGGCCAATTGGCCTCTGAAACGTCCAACTTCCAGGCCAAGTCGATCTCCGTCGACAGAAAGAGACACGCTTGTTTACCTCGTGGCCACCCCCGAACCACCCTCTCCGCCCCTCTCACGCTACATACGTTCGCTCCTTAACCCCATAGAGAGGGGTTTCTGCGGGACGTGTCCTCCGTATATTACCGGCCAAGCTACGTGACCAGCATCTTTCGCATCGAAATTCGAGGGCTCAGTTCAGGAATCGCCACGTGGCTGCATTCAGAACTGGCGAGAAACCATTGGTTTTTTAGGGGGAAAGGGTCGATCCGTTTCTGGAGGGTAAGTGTTTGCTTTGGATCGCTGATAGGGGTGTGTTGCTGGACCGAAACGGATATTTTGTAGGAATAGTGAGACGCTTAAGGGATGATTAAACGATACTCATCTGAAGGGTGTTCTTTATGACTTTTGTTTCGAAAGAAATGTGAACGAGGTTATGTCAGATTCTAACCTAAGTTTACTTACGGATCAAGTTTAAGGTTAGGTTATTCTCCCTAATCATAGAGTTCTGAAGTTTAGTATCGTAAGATAACCGCATTGCAAGGACCATTGAATTATACAAAATTTCATTCAGACTTTTCAAAAATTCAATCCACACAGTTTCAGATCAGCACGGTGCATCTATAGAATTTCTACTCTATATTCCATTGCCCCTGGAAATAACAATAACCACATTTTCCGCGTTTCTTCAGCAGGGTCCTTCCAGAGGACTCTCCGCGCATACATGAATTTGTTGAAATAAAAGAACCGAAAAAAGGATGGGCGACCTGCATATCAGAAGTATGAATCACGCTCCGATGGTACATTACCTCCACTCGACATTTGCTGCGGAATTGCGTGTAGAACTTTATCAAAATTTTGCTGCAATTACCAATTGTAATATTTCACGAGAACCCTTTAATATAAAAGAATATCCTTATGTAACTGAATTATGTAACTTCAGGGTAAAGATATAGAAATCTGTGTGTTGTCTGGGGTACATAAATATTTCTCTATAAACGTGTTTACCTTTTTCGGTGTAGTTAAAGAGCTGAAGAATTCTGATGAAGAAGTTGCGTTAAACGTTCATAAGGCTATTAAGGTAAGATGCATCAACGAAAGGCGAGAGGCAGGAAACGTTAGAAGAGCAAAAAGCTGCTCGGATGAAAAACATGGAGAAGCACTACACAGGAAAAATATTGAAAAACGTAGCGAAAATAAACACCGACCACGCACAATGGACGATGAAACGGAAAACAAAAAAATAGGGTACGCGAGAGGTTATAAAACAGGAAATTGTAAAATAAATGCTCTCGAATGGCCTGGGTATTAAAAAACAGCAACGACTGCAGCGAAAAAACGAAAAAATAACGATGTCAGTCAGTAAAACGCGAAAAACAATAACTGGTCCGTGATAAATTGTCAAGTTCGATTTAATGGCGTGCCGGAATAAGGTTAAGTCAGATCTAGGTTAGAAATACTAAAAACAGGGAGATTCGAGAAAAGAATTATTGCAAACTTTCTAAACTGAGGGAAATTAAGAGAAATAAGTCTAAAGTCTGATAGTCTGGACACTTAACCCCTTAACTTATTTTCTCAGATGGTGCGTCAAACAGGACTTAATTGTAACATGACAGACAAATGTTCAAATGTTAGGGACATTTTGTACATGGCAATCGTGGAGGAATTGAAATTAAACGCGAAATTTAATCGTGGTGAAAATGCGAGCCAGATTCGTGCGTCACGTGCGTCACATGCGGGATATTGTAAGACAAGAGGTTCTAGATGAAGGTGAATAACTAGGAAGGCTTAAAAAGAGCCTAGGTAGAATACAAAGTATGGAAGTAACATAAGTGCCCGCAGGTGACATTTGCCTGTAGTTGCTCATCAATCTACACTGCTAGATTTCAATCAAAAGTTCTTTGAGATCGCCCACGTGGCGCAATAAAACCTTTCAGGGTTGTCGAGTGGTAGTCGCGATCTAATAACCAGTCCCGTTTGCCCGTTTTTTCGAAACACCGTCCAGCATCGGCAGTTTCAAACGTTCCGTCGATCAAAGCCCATGCATCATTTCCCCTTCGGTTCATTGAATCAAAAACAAGTAGCCATGTACCGGTTAAACAGCTCCCTTTTGTCGGATGTCTACGAAATGAAATGCGCTCGCACACGTTCGGAAGTCAGTTTTTAAGCATAATCGAGTCCCCAGCATGAATTCACGGCCAGGATTTTCCTCGTTTCATTTTGTCTCGCGCGCCAGACGATGTTTCATTATTCTTTTTTTTCCCTCTCTGGTTTTTATTTTGTGTCGGTTCGATATATCCGGCCGGCTTTGTCCCTTCGAAGTGTCCAACCTACCTCTGCCGTTGGCGTTCATCGATTTATGAATTCGTCCGCAACGCTCGGGCGAAGATGTTTTTTCGCGGGGCGCGATACCATGGCGTAATGTATGGGGAGGACGACACTGTCGTGGCGGAGATAAATGTTAGAAAATGGCGGAATGATGGCACAGCTACGAAAGGCACTGCGAGTGATTGGTTTATGCGCGAGTCATTGGCGCCGATGTTTTGCACAGTGCAACTCTGGAGAAGTTAGGATAGGGAGTTAGATATGGCGATTCTGGGAACTGTGAGAATCTAGGAAATTTCGGAACTGTAGAGAATGTGGGGATTGGACCTAGGGATCCGAGGGACTATACGGACTTTGGAGATCCTAGCAAAGAGGCACTGGAGACTGTGAGGACCTGTGATCAGATCTAGGGATCCAAGGGACTATGTGGACTTTGGAGGTCCTAGCAAACGTGGATGCACTGGAGACTGTGAGGACCTGTGATTGGACCTGGGGATCCGAGGGACTATATGGACTTTGGAGGTCCTAGCGAACTTAGAGGTACTGGAGACTATACATAGGGAATCTAGGGTCTTAGGAACTGTGAAGATTGTAGGGACTATGGGAACTCTAGGTATCCCAACAAACCTGTAACTTTTACTTTAGGTCGTCCTCTTCACGCGCCAACTTGTGGGTTGACATGGTGCACCATGAGATCACTTGGTATCATTCTTAAAATAAGAGCACCATAAAATCATATGGAAACCTCTTTAGCACGATACCAGTATAAATGACACAAGCATCCACAAAATATGTAATATTACATAATTCCGAAAGTAAACCACATCAAACTAATTTTGTAATTGATGAACTGCACTTGATTTCTGATAGCATAGTTTCTGGAGCAATATTTTGTTCAATTCGTAGAAAATGGTGTCAGATGTCGACGGAACGTCTCCCGCGAGAGAAAACAACACGTTTATCCGTTTTATCTCGACACACAGTCGATGTAGCTCAACAATGTAGAAAACGGGGCTGTTGGAGGAATAGATTCGCCGAGCCGTTTTGAGTTCGCGGCCACGTCGAATCGAACGAAAGTTTTATGCAGTACACGATGCAGTTCGGTTCGATATATAGCCGCGATAAGAACATTACTTCACGATAGGAACACCCTTTCCTGTTGCACCAGCCGGGAACAAGCACGTTTCCGATCGGGGTGGTATCGATATCTCGTTCGGGGAATGTTTATATGGTGGTGCTTTTAATTCAATAAGCGAGCTTTCTGCTTCTTGGCTGTGTTTCCAGACGGAGAAGCACGTTTCCGTGTTGCTACACAACTTCTCGAATTATTAACAAACCTTGATACAATAAACACGACAAAATAAAGTGTAGTATATTTTCCACGCAATTAATTATATACAGTTAATTGCGTGTATGCAAGGTTATTTATGTCATAATTTAAATTATGCGATGAAAATGTAATTCAAAACGCATTCGTTTCGAATATGGTATGCGTTAACAATGGCGAATGTAAATTGCTTGCAAAGGTAGAATAAACAACGAGATTTCGAAACCGCCCATAATTCTTCAATCAATCGGTTAAAAAGCTCGTTGAGTTATCAATGGAGCAACCAATTATCAGACCGTTTAATCCAGCAATTGATTCGGCTCGCGAGAAACACGGAACTCCCATTGATCAGACAGCAAAAACCACGCGACAACAGGGAATCGATGCGCCACACACGCGCACATGATTTTTATCCGCTCATGCTTGTATTACAAATCGAAACCCCTGTTACGATTAACCTTTCTCGTCCACGTTTAATTGTTATTAGCCACACAATCGTGAGGAACAGTTCTACGGGCTCCCCTGTAACGATTGTGTGACACAACACAGTGCAGCGCGACGGCTGTGAATTGATAAATATTCTGGTAGCCATTGTACTTCCGCGATCGATATTCCCCCGCGATATTTATGATTGCTGTTCCGTCCCTGAGTGAATAGAATTCCCTCGCAAGAGGGTTACAAAGGAGCTCTTCGTTTCTATGGGCGCAGAATCCCACAGCTGCAACTTTGTGTGCTCGCGTGTTACTTCGATGTTGCGTATGAATAATTGTAACGTTGCATGAGAATATTTTTTGCTGCTGAATATGCTGGAATAAATTACTGTGTGTTTTAAGAGACGCGAGGGAGTCACATAACTTTAGGATTTTTGGTTTTATACTGCTTCTATTTCTTTGAGAAATCTTGGGAATTTTTAGGAATTTTCTGTTAATCTTGGTGATAGTTACTTTTACTTGATAGAATACTAATCCTTTAAAATTCTAGGGATATTTTATGAATCTAGGGAACCTAACAGAGAGTTCTGAGGTTCAACCTTAGACTTATATATTTTTAGTGGATTTTGGATAAGTCAAGAGTACATTATATATCCTTCCGATTCGTATAAATATCTAGAATATTTGGAGAATTTCAACGGGTTTTCCCCCTAAGCTTTGGTTCTAAATCTTGACTTGAACCTAGGAAGAATTCTAGAAATCCCTAGAAAAACCTTGAAACCTTAAAATTCCTAGCGAGAAGAAACTAGGTGAGAACCTACAGATACAGACTTCGCGACACGTTAAAAAAAACGGTTACCCATCCATCTCGACTCCCCATCCCACGTAGCTGCACCTCACTGATCTAATGAAACCTTATAGAGCCCTAAACCCACGCCTACCATCACACTTTCATCTTCAAATAAGAACATTTATAGCAATACTTAGTAATACTAATCACGTTTCAACCCCCCAGAACGTGACTATCAGTTCATGGCCGTCTTAACATCCCAATATTAGCTTTTTAGCTTTAATTTGTGGATGAACGGTAAAATTTCTTGAAAAGGGTAGCAGATACGAGCTGTGTCTCTGCATATCGGGATTCATCCCCTTCTGAACGGGCTAACGGGGGTGGAAGTAGATCAGCGGGAGGGTTGAATAGTCGGTGGACCAGTGAATGGAGGGCTATAGAGCAGTGTGTTTCGACGGAAAATCTCGCGACTGGCATTTAAATCTGTGAAACAGGGTTAAGAGGGATGCGGTTAAGCAAACTGAATGCTCGTTATGAAACATCCTTTGTGTTTTTTGTTCGCCGGTAATAGCTGTCTGATTATTAAAACAAGGGAACCACTTTTCGGAGTCGAGTTCTGGCGATTTCTTTTTTCCAAGAGGCGATACAAATTTCTGGCGATTCTTTCGGCATTATCGAAATTATTACAATAATTATGAAAACCCCCTTTTATGTGTACAGTCATGTGTTTTAATTTTATTGCGGAAGGACCCGCTGTTTAACTGGTAAATCTTTTTGAAAGGACGTTCAATTTCATGAAAATGAGATGAGAATCGAAGGGGATGTTTTGTTGAACTTTCAGCCCGTTTCGTTGCAATTTAAATTGGCGAAAAACCTTTCCCCGACAGTTTCGAAGTTGCATCCCCCACCCCTCCCCGTTACCCCGGCCTTTTTTTGTCGTTAAGTTTGTCCATTCGACGTTTAATTAATTCCTCCATCGATTAATTGCAGTAATGATGTTTGTGTCGTGTATAATAGTCCCTTCCAGCTGGAATTAATTACGTGTATTGTAACAGAATTAATTATGTTGTATAATCAGCAGCAATTTACGGTATGAATAAATTATTGTTGATTTTGAAATAAAGAAGATCATCAATTTGCATTTCAAGTATATTCCTCGCTGTTTCATTAAGTGAATGTTGTTGCGATGTTAATGTCAGTTTACATAAAATGATACACTGATGTGCTCGATCAAAAATATTGCGTTATAAATCTTTACTGCTCTAACAGTATCAATACAATTACATAATAATAGACTACTTTTGATACTTTATTCTCGGATACTTCTCGGACATGTCACTACTTGGGAATTATGAGATGGACTATATTGGGGATACATGACCTTCAAAATTCAGATGTCAACTCAGGAGTTGGCGCGTCCAAAAGAAGTTGTAGGTTTTTTAGGATACCTAGTTAGTCCTCAAAGTCATCACAGTTCCTAAGACTCCTAGGTTACACCCATAGTTTCAGTATCTATCTCTAAGTCCGCTAGGGTCTCCACAGTCCACCTCAGACGCCATTCTAATGGAGGTTCTATTTTGAAAGCTGCTAACAAGTTTCGAAAGCTAATATTTCTCAGCACGTATCACACACCCGTTACCCGAGTCTAAAAAGGTCTTTCACTTCTTATTTCGCGAATCTTCCAAGCTGATCTTCTCGCGCTTTAATATACTCGCGATTACGCGCCAGCTCGCGACTTTATGAGAGCTCTGGCGCAAGAGTTTCTTCCCTCGCCTTCCATCCTCGCGGGAGAAGAGCGGGGACAGGTATTCTTTTATATCCTGGAGCGGCAGCCATCGCGAATTCATATGTTCGTGACGGATAGTGGAAAGAAAATGGCGGCGAGGAAATTGCACGCGATCGAAGGACACGTCTTCTCCTTCTAACGATCGCAAGATCGTATTTTAATTCTCCGTAACCTCTCTCATGCACATACACCAAATCGATCCCCATAATTCACCCTAAGAAAAGCTTCGTTTATATAGTATTTAAAACGGAGCTATTTCAGACTTTTTACGAACTTAATGAAACTTGATTACGACTCCATTAATGGAGCTGTTTTTCGCAACTAATTTTCCCAGAACGAAGATACCGGAGCTAACTTCCGGCTGCTCGTGGAATTCTCATCATTAAGTCCTTCGTCGTGGGGAAAAAACGAAGGAAACACGGCCGCCGTGAAACCGGAAAAAGATTAATCCGCCCACGAAGAAATGTCTGACTACTCACGGGTATCTACTACTGATCGTTCATTTCTTACTGTATCGCTTCCGGTAATGTCAATTGATTCGATATAGATTTTTAATCTGTATACAATATCGTATGAAAATTGCCAATACATAATTTTGTAATATTTAAGTGATACAAGTCAACCATTTCTGACGATACTTTTATTCAAGGAACAATGTTTGTGGATCTCTTAATTCCTGTAGGAATGTTTTCGGATATCTTAGGTCTCTGGACGTCCCTATAAAGCTAGAGCTGTAAGTGTAGATCCCTAGATGCCTATGTAGATACTTAAGATGTCTATGTCGTTATGTCTTGTCCTTATGCATATGTATTCAGATCTCTCAATTCTTATGTTTCTAAACATCTATACAATGTATAGCATACATTCCTAGATGCTTACAGCTGTTCATTATTTAACTGAGTTGATCTAAAGACTTCTCGTTAGGCGATAGACTATTCCGAGACAAAAGCACTTGATCGCGTTCGCGCTCAGCAGCCAGGCTCGAAGCTGTCGCTCTCGCTTCGGGGCCCGCGTAATCCCTGCGCTCTGATTGGTCCGTGTTTTTCCTTAATAATTCGAAAACGAAGCTTCAGATCCCATTTTTGCTAAGGGAAATCTTGTTCAGAATGACGTTCCCTACCACCCCTTTCAGGGAGTGACACTAATTACGGGATACCCTGTAGACCTCTAAACCTCTATAACCCTATATTAAACTACTAGATCCTATGTTTAAACTTGATGCGTCATTTGCGGGTAGCATTTATATTTTACTCACCAATCGAGGGTAGCTTTGGCGACGTACTGCACTTGGTTCTCTTTGTCAGGATTGAAGGGGCGGTCACTTATGGGAACCACGGAATGACACACGAGACGTGTCTCCTTTCGATCGAGGATCGTCATATTGTAAGGCGACGCCTGCAGTCGAGACGCTATCGGATCCAGCGCCACCCATGACTTGTTCGCCACCACCCACGAAGGATAAGTACAACGGTTCGGTGAATTTTCTGAAATTAAAACTCCTATTACACCACATCAGATTACGAAATGGGACGAATGATAAGATTTGATTATGAAAATATAATTGTATCGATATTTTGGTTATTATAATTACCTAATCAGTGATTAGTATTAGTATCTATGTTAATGTCTGTATTACTTGTAGTAACATCAATGATTATATTTGTGATATGAGGATTTAAAAAACGCCAAATAATTTTAATGACGCACCGAGTGCGTCATATTCTGTATAATGCTTACAGAAATACATTATAAATTTCTGAAAGTCGTTTCAATTTCGGTGACTTTGAGGCAAAATTTCCGGGATAAAAATTCGGATTTCGAGTAGAGATTGAGTTACAAAAAAAATGTTAGACAGCAAAATGAAGGGAATGCAATAATCGTACACGAACGTGCACGATGCTTGCCTGTAAACAGTTATCGTGTCGATGGTCGACTGCTCACAGCCATCAATCATTGTGCATGAATTAATGGACCGTTAAAAATGCACAGGCGTCGAAGTATGCAGTGCAGAACGTGCCGGCTGAAAGGCGGTCGATAATTCGATCGGACAACACGATCTGGGGATGTCTATCTGCGTTACAATTTAACAACATTTTTTGCTACCACTTTTATTTCATTTCCGCGAATTATTCGACGCTTTTATTTGTAATTTAATAACACTTCAATTTTACGTTCGAGGAAAAACGTGTACAATTTGTACGCTACAGAAAAATTTAGTCCTTTATGTAATGACTGAAATAAGCGAATTGAAATATTGATATACTCTCTGAAAAATACTAGCTCTCTAAAAGGCCGTCTGTCCGATCAAATATTGACTCGTGCTACTGAATATTTTCCCCTGCCAATTTCTGCGAAATCCCTTCAAAAACAGAACGTCACAGTATTAACAATTTCCGAATGATAAAAATAGGAGCGCAAGTTTGAACAATTTAAACGGATGTCGTTAATCATTTTCCATTCGCGTTAAAACAGCCGGGAGAAGTTTAACCAACTGCAGAACTTCGAAAGCTCCCTTAGCGCGAATAAACGTACGCCTGTTATACCTTTAGCACGCCAACAATTCCTTGAACAGGGATTTTAATGTAACTCGATCCCTTGTCAGGGTGCAACTGCTTAATTAGACGTCGAGAACGGAGGAAAAGAAAAAGGACCGCGTATAATCCGTCGGATTCGTCGTAACGGATAGAAAATGGCCACGACAGTCGTACGATTAAATTTATATCCTGCGAAGGGAAAAAACGGGACAAGTTTACGCGTACTTTGGTTATCAGCTGACGGGACTTGGGGAACTCGAAGAGTCTGGAATGAGTTTCTGCTTGCATTATGCACTCGCGAAGCTTGGAATAACCGCGTTCGCGACGAAGTTATATTATTACGAGGGAGGCATAAAGCCTCTGCGAATCCTACGTTCTTCGACATCTAATCGTATTTAACTTCGGGGATCAAAAGTTATCGGATTTATTTTCAAGTTATGAATATGACGCATATGGTGCATCTCTACGTTATGTTGAATAAGTAACATACGACGCACCGTGTGAGTCATTACCTTATAAGCAGTATGTAGAATATGACGCACCTGGTGTGTCAATATGTTACAGTGAATATGACGCATATAGTGCGTCTCTACGTTATGTTGAATACGTGACATACCGTGTGTGTCATTACCTTATAACCAGTAGGTAAAATATGATGCACCTGGTGTGTCAATACATTACACTGAATATGACGCATATGGTGCGTCTCTACGTTATGTTGAATAGGTAAACATACGACGCAGCATGTGAGTCATTACCTTATAAGCAGTATGTAGAATATAACGCACCTGGTGTGTCAATATGTTACAGTGAATATGACGCATATAGTGCGTCTCTACGTTATGTTGAATACGTGACATACCGTGTCAGTCATTACCTTATACCCAGTAGGTAAAATATGACGCACCTGGTGAGTCAATACGTTATACTGAATATGACGTATAAGGTGCGTCTCTACGTTCGTGTACGATTATTGCATTCCCTCCATTTTTTTTGTAACTCAATCTCTATTCGAATTTTTAATCCGAAAATTTTGCTTCAAAGGAATTGAAAGGACTTTCAAAAATTCATAATGTATGTTCGAGTGACTTTGCATAATCGTATCTGCAGCGGTTGTCTGGTGAATGTTACCGAAATCGACAAACGACATTTTCTTACGCGCATCAGAACGAAATCAGAATGTTGAAGGAGACATCAGCGTGAGTAATGTTCCCTTCAGTCAGCCGAGCCACGAAAAAGCCTGGAGAGGGATTCCAGAGCTAATCTGCCTTCTGGAAAGTTTAAATGGAAACGCGAGCTAACGCCAGGAAACGAGGTTAACGAAACATTCGGATCCAATGGCGCGACGGTGGCGTCGAAAAATCCTTAAGCTGCTTAGACACTGACCATGTGCACTTAAAATTTTCACGGTTTCATTTTACCTGGACTACAAATCCTCCAAACATGAATATTACAAACAGCGAAAGTCGGTAATGAACAACGGGTATATTGGAATCGAGAAAACATCACATCCCAGGAAATAAATCTCCGAGTGCACTTGCAACCGGATTGCGCAATCGGTCATGTATTCCGGATGTCCAATGCGGTTGACCACAAAGCCAGCAACAAGATCATCTCCATCTGATACCGTCTATTCATATCCACCGTGTCTGTAGTATGGAATGAGACAAATGTGTTTCAACGAATGTGGAGCAGTGGAACATTTGACCGTGATGATCAATTAAGCAGCTAATTCATGCTCTGGTAACAAGAGATTGCCTATTTGATCTCTATATTCTGGACTCTGGATTTTACTGAACTTTGGGCACTGAATTAAGGATTTAGGATTGCAGCTGTGGTCCTGGACTTGGGATATGGGTCTTTGAACTCGGGATGAACTCTAGACTATTGTGAAATTTAGACCCTGCTACCCTTGGACCAGTCTGATCAAAACCGTGAACATAATCCTAATTCAAGTTTTTTAACATGTCTGCCACATCCTCGTAGACATAATGTAATTTAGAATTGTATCAGATACAGAGACAGAGACCTAACCTAACTATATATAATTTAACAATACAACAGCATATGACTGTTATAAAACCTAACCTCTTAGGCAGGACGCTATAGTGACCTCTACTGCGTAAAGTTCAGCGATGTCTAAGAGGTTAATAATAATATAAAGTATATGGTGATGATGAGATACCATAGAATGTGGATCAATAAACTCGTCTCAATCTGTTCCAACATGCAGAATCCTTGCACATAGGTGCATGTGCAGCGTTCCAGGAAGAAGCCAGCTAAAATTCCACGTTAGGCCGATCAGATGGGAAGCCAAAGAAATTTACGGGCAGTTCCGACGAAATCAATCCCAAGAATGCCGGGTGTGGCTCAGAGAGGCCTGGTCATCACCTCAATTTGGTTAACCGTGGCTGCAGCGCCAGAATCATCGCAATCTGATAAGGATACATACAGGTATGCGATACCATGGAATATTCCAAGTACCTGACGTCGGTCTCGATAGCATGCGCTGCAAGAATTCGATCTACTGCCCATGGACACTCTCATAGTTTACGTGCTCTCGTTCTTCGAGCCTGCTCCTATCACCTCTCGCGGTTTCCATCCTGCACGCTGACAGTACAGGGTGTTCTTATTTAACAATCACCTAATAAGCGACTAACAAGTGAAATAAAACTTCGGGAGATAATCTAGTACCTTCTACGACTGTTCCGAAACTTCTACGACCGTGTTAAGATTCGGGGATAAAATTTTTTAGTGCGCCTCATAAAATAACGTTCGAACTTTTACAGTTCAGGCTGTTCCTCCAGGAGGAGGTGACAACCGGAAGAAGGCTCAAGAAATACTTACTCTGTTTCATTTTAACGGTCTTGGCAGCTTCCTTGACGCTGCTCAATCCCGTGCAGGAGGCGTCAGCGCTCTGTGCCAAATTCCACGAGGTGTTCGAAGTTTGCTCGTAAATAAAGCATCTGTAGCTATCTTCGTCGTTGGTCTTCCGCGCGCCGTGTAGCCGCGCGACGAGATTATGGGTGCTGCCCTCTTTCCACGTGGCGAGACACTCTAATTCCACGTCTGAAATTGGAAATGATTTTTAAAGTTAGTCTCGCAATTTAATGGCGGATAAAGTCATAGACTGTGTCAGTAGTTGTAACTGCCTACGGTACTTTTGAACGATGGTACTAAGTCCCTAGGTCCTTAGATCACCAGGTCCATGGTTCCTACATCCCTACATTCAGTCAGTAGTTAAGACTACATAGGGAACTTTTATGTGCAGTACTGATGGTATTAGATACCTAGGTACATACCTACGTCCACACATTGCTATATCCCTATATCTCTAGATATTAACACCTCAAGATCCTGTGCCCTCATGTTTACATATTCCTATATTTATATTCCAATTACCTTCCGCATATACGCATAGTATACACATGTAGACGATTTGTGAGACACCCTGTATATGTCCCCATCTAAATCCTTGAATTTCTAGGTCTCCAAGCCAATAAAGTTAATAGAAAGTTACGTATGATAAAATATACCGGCAACGAATATTATAAGGATAAATTAGATTTGTCTCGATACCGTTTGAAATCCTGTAGTTTCGAACAAATCATCCTGTCAGTAATACCATCGTCTAATTACACGACGCATAACGATTCCAATTACGTTGAGTGGTAAATCGTTCAGCGAGCTTTGTAGAAAATTATGGACGGAAATATTCTAACCGTTAATAAATCGCGGATCGTGGGTTAGAATGAATTACACGCGGATTTTCGGCTCGGCCGCGCTTGTCCACGGTAACGATATCGCTGTAGTAATTACGGAAAATCGTTCGTACAAGCCATAACAACGAACGAAGCAATCGATAACACCGTTAATCATTCATCGAATCACCGGAAGCTTTATTGACCGTAGCAGACTCTTCGGGGTGCGTTAATTAACGGCACAGACGAATAAATAGATAAAAACTGCAACCATCGTTCGGAGTGCGTGGGTCTTTTTGAAACCTCAGACATAAAAATTTGTCCACTTACACTATTTTGTTTTGAATACATGTTTTAAAATATTGCTACCGAATTTGAAAATAAGAAACAATGTTTGGGAGAAAAAAAATATACGCAACACTTTACTTGTCTGATTACATACCAGCGGTATCTACTTGTCTGACCATTCACTGATTCTACTTGTCTGACCACATATTGTCTGTTTCTACTTGTCTGACCACGTATTGTCTGTTTCTACTTGTCTGGCCACTCACTGTTTCCACTTGTCTAACCACATATTATCTGTTTCTACTTGTCTGACCATTCACTGTTTCTACTGCTCTGACCACATATTGTCTGTTTCTACTAGTCTGACCATTCGCTGTTTCTGCTTGTCTGACCACATGTTGTCTGTTTCTACTTGTCTGACCATACACTTTTTACTACTGACTGTCTGATCGTGTGCTCCCTATTCTACTTGTCTGACTATTCACACACTGATTCCACTAGTTTGACGACACATTCTACTTGTCTAACAAAACGCGTACTATTTCTACTTGTCTCATCACAAACCCCTTTTCCTACGTGTCTGACTACACAGCTTCTATTTATTTGACGACATGTTCCCTTATTCTATCAAGTTTTTATTCTTGCCTGCGATCAACGTAATAAATAAAATTACGAAAATAAATAAATTGCTCACCAACACTCTCGGAGGAATAAACATTGGCGCACGCCTGATAACGCAGAAGCAACCGCGACTCCTGTGTGCACGTCTCAGCAGTGGACAATGGAGAATTGCATTCTTCTTCACCATGGCTGTAAGTGAATTCTAAGGGACCCTTAAAGGGACAGGCCATAGGCGCAGCTCCCGTACGGAACAAGGAAATGAGAATCGCGTCGGTGGGCAACTCACTGCACATCGAAGTTACACTCGGCTTCGGTGACTTGGTCGTGCAATAAGCTGTAACAAAAATGATAAAAATCTTTCTCCTTTATACGTCAACTCGAACAGCTGGAAACGGAAAGATACTCACTCTCCTTATATTGCAGGACGTTTGGATGCTTCATGTGCATCACGATACAGCGATAGCATTTCACCTCCCTGAAACAAAAAGATTGCTCAGATAAAAAACAGTTTTAATTTGCAACAGTGTTCAAATAAAACGGACACAAAAGGAATTCACAAACAACCCTCATCATCCCCCAATTATTATACCAGTAGCCTAAGTATCGCTATCATCCAGGATGATCCCCAACCGAGAAGTATGTCTTGTTGACGGGCGGAAACAAAGGTAAACTTCGTCTTCAAGAAGGGTGTAACCAACACTGAGACATCCAGCGGCGGGGGCGAAAGGGTGGCAGGAGACCATGGGAAAAGGTAGAAATTGCAGAGCCGAGCTAAGTAAGCAAGGTGCCAACTAGTAGGGACACAAGACAAGCTTCGAAAGTTTTAAGTAGCTACGCTATACTACAATACTTGGACGCAACTCCGCTCCTTTCCCCTCTCCTTTTTACCATCCAAGTATCTCCACGCCTCATGGTTTGCCTTTGTATGTTACACAGCGTTACAGCATCATTATCACAGAAATTAGGTTGCAATTTCAACGACTCCGAAAATAAATTAAATCGTATTATCAGTTTCAAAATTATTATCCGACAATGAGGTAATGACGAGTGGAAAGTTAACAGCGAAGTGGAGGATGAAGAATGATTTTGAACACGATGAACTTTTATTCGCGGTATTTTAGGATATGGAATTTCGAAAATACAGTCCGCAGAAATTGAAACTCGTTTGAAAAATTCTTTTCGCGTTCTTGTCGACAGGCACTCGTCATTTGAATACGTCGAAACGCTTTCAAAGCGCAAGATCGATGCCAGAAAAGCACAAAAGCAGACTCGAAAGACAAATATATTCGCGGAATATATGTGCGGGACCGCGCATCAACGAGTTGAGACGTTACAGAACACAAATGCTACACGTATCCGTGTATATTTCGAACGGTTCATGGTTCATAAAAGAAACACAGAGAGATGTATTTGCTAGTCTGTGACATTTATAAATCGCTCGTTTCCAACAACGTCTCCAGCGGGTTTATCGTACCGCTCTTCCGGTTTCGAGATACCCGGCACCCTTGATGCTTTCGTGGAAGACGTGCATCGTTCTGGCTCTCAGAGATACGGCAATAAAACGTTATTTTAATGGAAGATAGAATGTTGTATCGAGAAAACTATGGAACCAGCATTCTTGAAATCTCTCGAGATTTCCTTCGTACACGATGACAGTTTTATTTTATCGGTTAGAATCTCATTTCTTTCGGTCAGAAATCAACGAATGTGGTACAGAAATTGAAATTGAAGTTGAATTTTATGAAACCGACATCGCGTTGAGAATTGAAATCGAAATGCAATTCGATGGAGATGAACTTAAGGTTTATGTCGTACGTGAAATTCAACTTGAGGTTAAACCTGAATTTGATGCGGAAATTTCAATTAAAATCGAATTAAACGACGTTGAACTTCATTTATGACGCACCTGGTGTGTCGTTATGTTATAGTATGTGTGACGCACAAGGTGCGTCTGCACGTTATGTTGATGTAGGTAATGACACACCATGTGAGTCATTATAAGCAATATATAGAATACGACGCACCTGGTGTGTCAGTACGTTACACTGTATATGTGTCATTACCTTATAACCAGTAGGTTGAATTTTACGAAATGCTATTCAATGAAGAAGATAAGGTTTATATCGAACGCGAAATTGAATTAAACGAAGTTGAGGTTGAAACAACAACCGAATATGGTGCTGTCGTGATTGAAATTCAGTATTGAAATTACATTGAGTGAAACTGAGGTGTTTGAAGTCGAAGGTGATCAGCTGAGATTGAATTTGAAATTGAAAAGAATATTGTTAAAAAGAAAGGTGATGTAAGTGTTCTTATGGAACATCCTGTATATTTGTTCTTCCAACTTTTTCAAGAAAAGTGCATGAAAATCGATATAAATTCAATAGGGCACAATTGTGGGGCAAGTAGCAATGTCCGAGTGGTAGGAAACTCCAATTTTATAGTAAGGAATATTGTTTGCAACGGGTATCTTGATCGCCGTAGATATAGATCCTACTTCCGGATTATTGCTGCGACGATTCTCTAGGACGAGCGTTGCTTTATCGTTTCTCGATGATCCCGAGAGCATCACGACGATATCCTTTGAGCTTCACCCTGTCGTCTCGAGACGATCCTGTATCGTTCAGACACGACCTTTACGAGCTCAGCGATGCTTTTCAAACGATAATTGCCATCGCCTGCTCTTTATTTGTTTATTTGCTGCGATTGAAAAATACGAACCAAACGGCGATGAGGAATACACCGTTCGGGAGGAATTGTAAAGCAATGATGTTACTCTTCTACAGAGGTCTGTAACGTGGTACATACTTACTTTGAGGATCTGGCAATTTCTGAGATCAAAATGTTTTGATGTAAATAACGCTATTTATCATCTGCGATCCTCAGATGTCTAAATATTTTTAAATTCTACTTTGCTATGCTTATAACTTTGAAGGAAATTATATTTTACAAGTCTAATATGGTTATAAATACCATTAAATTCATATTACACGTTTCAGTGAAATTGTAATAAATGTAAACAATTTCTATTTTATCAATGTTCAATAAAAACCAGAGAAACAATAACTATCAGAATAAATATCGAAACTATAACCCGGCAAATTTGCACGAAACCTCGGAAAAATAAAACTGAAATCCGATCGGCGAGCCACAAAATAAAAATCCCGGTGAAAAAAAAAGAAAGGAAATATCATTGATTGATTTAAGAACTGAATTGTATCGGCTCGTTGTTCGACAAACAAACAGAAATCGGGAATGAAACAGGAATAAACAATCGTCAATAAATTAAAGAACCGCCAACGTAGCCGGGTCAACGAACGTTTTTCGATGCGATCGCATAAATAAATCACGAGGATCGCGCTGAGACAGCTCATTCTCTGTTCTCGCGTTGCAACCTACGAGTAATGACAACACCGTTATCGACAGATTGATAACTGTGGCCAAGGGAGGCTACACTGCAAAAATTCCCCAATGAAAAATGTCCAACAATTCTTTCGCGAACAATTCTACTACGGAACGTTTTTTATTTCACTTTTTCCTATTTCGTCATTCCACGCTCAATTCTATCACTTCATTTTATCGCCGCTGTAATTCTCTATATCATTCTTTGGAATAACCACATAAATCGAATTGGGGAACAAAGTTACTGTCCTATTTCATATTAGGGATTTGGGATGTGGGGATTTGGGATATAGGAATTTGGTATATAGGGATTTGGGATATAGGAATTTGCGATATAGGAATTTGGGACATAGGCATATGGGATATAGGGATGTGGGATATAGGCATGTGGGACATAGGCATTTTGGACATCGAAATTTGGGATATAGGAATTTGAGATATAGGAATTTGGGATATAGGAATTTGGGATATAGGCATATGGGACATAGGCATGTGGGACATAGAAATTTGGATGTGTAGAGACTTGGGATATAGAGATCTGAGATATAGGAATCTGGGATATAGGGATTTGGACAATAGGCACTCGGAACATGGGCATTTGAGTCATAGACATATGGGCCATAGGCATTTGGACATAGGGACTTAGGACAATTTGGATGTATAGAGATTTGGGACATAGGAATTAGGATGTATAGGATGTATAGGGATCTGTAATATAGGGTTTGGGGTTTAGCTAGCGAGTGGGAGAGCTAGGAAAGATAGTGATTCGTCGGTAAGGCATCCTAGCACTTACCTTAGACGCAGGTATGGGATGGACAGGAACTATTTGTAGGAATAGGAAGTTGAGTACTAGCGAGAAAGTGTCGGTCTTATGCGCCGGCTAGTGGCGTTGAGCGAAACCGCCACATAGGGATCTGGAATATAGTCATTCAGGATATATTTGGTTAGAAAGAGATTTGGATATACAGGTATTTGGATGCATGGTAATTTGGGTATGTAGGTATTCGACCGTATAGGGATTTGGAAATATGGGTAGGAGAATGCAGTAATTTAACTTTAGAAAGTTAGGGATTCCAATCATGGAACAATCCTCCAATCAAGTCGACCGAGTGCGTAATAAATCCCTGCCCACAGACTTTCAAAAAATGATTCATATCAGTTGCAATAGCCCTCGACACAAACGGCATTTGTAAACGTCGGAACATCCGTTCACAACAGGAAAAAAAACGCTACATTGCATAGTCCAGATTTTTCTTCGGGCAAGAATTATACTCGCGCAGAATTACATTCGTGTAGAATTACCGGCCATGCGTCAGTGAAATTAATTAGCGTGCAGTATGAAAATTATTCTGGAGATCAGAATTTCAACGAGAACTGAAAAAATAAACAGAGAATCGAAACATGTATAGATAGCGAACGGTGCAGATAATTGTCAATTAAATGAGAGGTATTTAATCTCTTAACAGCCGAACAAGTAGCATGGAGAATAAGGTAGGGACGGTATAATGGAGGTACGAGATGTAAGGGACCGTCCCTACCTCTCGTTTCGTTCCCATCCTACCCATAGTTCCATGGTGAGGCGTTATTAACCCACGTGCTTCGACGAGGCATCGGAATTATTGAACGGCCGTGACGAGAGGCGACTTTAGCGAAGAATCTCGTTAAAATGCGAATACTTGACTTGACGCGACCGATTTCTCTTAATGGCGAAGTAAATACGTCTACTCGATTTGATATACGCGTCGGGGGACAACGAAATTCACGCCATTTACATTCTTCGGAGAATTATCTTTTAACGTTTATGCAGTTTAATTAAAATACATTGTTACTTTTGATGGGTGTTACCTCTTTTAAAGTGGGGTTAGGAGTTAGGACTTTATTAAAATTGCACGTTAAAATTTTTAAAATTATTTTTATAAGAGAATGAAGATTTTGTTGTATCGCTACATTGCAAGGTATGGGAATCTATGATGACTCCCGTTATATGGCATACATTTTGTAACATGACGTATATCACTACGTCTTGTATCATCACGTATCATATGGTTATTTGTTATATTATTATGCTTTGTAATGTTACATATTGCCCCATTCTGTATTATGGTCTCAAAATTGGGACGTTGCAAAATAAAATCTTCAAGTCCTACAATTGTATAGTGTTTGAGTCTAAAAATTCCGAAATCTCAAGGTCTCAAAGTCTCAAATTCTTAAATTTCTAATCTCAAAGTTGGAAAATTCCAACATTCTCATTTTTATTCCCTAACATAACTATACCTACATTACAAAGTCCCAATGTCTCAAAAGTATCAAATACTCAAATTTCCAAAGTCTCAAAATTTTTAAATTCCATCTTCATGTCCCAAAATCCTAACGTTCGAAAATCTCAAAGTCCCGAGGTCCCAAGGTCCCAAATTCCCTATGTCACAAAATCCCTATGTTCCAAACTTATAATTTCACGAAATCCCAACGTTCCAAAATTCTAATGTCACAAAATCCATATGTTCCAAAATTCTAATGTCACAAAATCCCAAAATTCCAAAATTCTAATGTCCCAAATTCCCAAAATCCCAAACTTGCAACTTTCCCATCACCTAAAATTCCACCTTCCGAAATGAAAATCCGAAAACTCCAAGCACACGCTCGGCAGTATCCATACACCGCGAGTCCAGAATAACTGAAATTGCTTCGTCGAAAGTTTACACGAACATTCCGTTTTACGAATGCCCGATATCACGATCTTTCACAACAGAAAAGTGTCAAGAATTAAAAGCTAATCTCCCAAGGGTAGTTCAAGCCATTCCACGTAACGCTCGGTAAAAAAGAACAAAAAAGGTCGGTTGTAGATCGTAACTCCCTTTTATCAGCGCCCCATTCCCGTGAACACCTTTTTACGTGACCCAAACCATCGTACAGGGATCAGAAACATCGAAATCGCCGACGAAAACACGTTGGCTCGCGATCGTGCACGATAATTTGTCGCGTCGCGACGCCCTCGTGGGCGTCGTTAGCAGGGACCACGGGTGCGTATTTACGCAGCCTAGGAATCAATAAACCATGTCCGAGAACGAGACGCCCGGGGTCTGCCATTCGACCAAGGGTGGCCGGGCGAATGCAAGGGGTCAAACTCACCCTCTTACACGCCATTCGACTATTAGACAATACAAACAGGCTATGACGGTGTGCTGCTTGACAACTTGTCGACCACGGTTTTTTTCCTTCCAGGTTCTGACTAGACGTTTATCAACCGTCAGCATCGTGGGAAGAAGCTCCATGGGGTTCGCTCGATTTGCCTGATCGAATATTTATGGGATTTCGAGGATGTGGTCGAGGATGTTTGGACGCGTAATGCGGAAAGTGATTAGGGGATCGAATTTTGCTGATGGCTGATGTGTACGAAGAATATTAGGGGTGAACGAATTAAATATTCTATGGTTTTCGTATGTGTCGCGCGGGGTGAATCGCTAATTACTGTCGTCATTACCGTTTGTAATATTACGAACCAGAGACGATTTTTACTTCTGGAAAATTGTATCGCGTAATCAAATGTAATGAATAATATTACAAAATACTTTTTACAATTTAAGATATAATGGTATTGTAATTTAAACATTGCAGACGGGATTTAAATAACTTTGATGAAATGTTAAAAACGAAAGAGTAATGGAGCATTTTCCACGCGTTCATTATCGTAAATGTAAATTTAAATTTGATCGATTGAAATTCAATCAAGACATTGAATATTATAACGCCCGATATAAAATATACATTTTCGCTGACGTTTATTTGATATAAACATCGCTTATGCATATTTGCACGGTTATGAATTATTATTTTGTTCGAGGGAGACACAATATTAAAATGCAGTTAAATGTAACAATCTGTTATGGATTATTCGATTTCAGTCCATATTAATTCATTAATTATGCATTGTTTATATTCGGAGTTGACAGTCACAGAACATCATTGAACACAATAATAAATTCTTGATGTTTCCGCTAAACGGTAATACATTTATAATCATCTACTGATTCGATCAATAAAGGTTCAACTCATTGTTACCGACAAAAAAAATTTGTATGTCACTCAAAAAGATATCGATTACATTTGGACACCCGGTACGTGTCCTATGGGATGCATCGAGTTCGATGTCAAATATCTTGAGAACCGCGTGTTCTTTCAAAAATCTTTATTCTTCCGGATTTCCTCGCCGATGTTCCCCAAATCCATTGTTATCGACAAATCCATCATCGAGCGAGGCGTTCCCGCGCAGCGCGGAGTTATCGTTCAAGCCGGATTACGAGCGTCGGGCAAAGCTTACGCATTGCGCCACGCACGCTCTTCGACGCGGAACTAAAGCCGACCAGCTTAAACTTAGGTGGCAACCAATCACGGTCGGTGAGTCGCCACAAAGCCCGTGGCTTTGTGCTCGAATTAAATTTTAAGCGAGATCGCAAAGCCAGACGGTTGCAGCCGGCAACGCGAGAGATCCGCGCGATGATGGCGCTTGATCCGCGACGGGCCAATGAATACGGAATGCGGCTGACTGAAAAAGATAAACCTGTCGATGCAATTTTTCTTGCACGGAGTGTATACCTTCTGATATTAATTAAAAGATTCTAACAGAAATATTTTGTTAGCTTTCGATCTCGGAATTGTGCTGCGTAAGTTGCTTATGACGCACCACGCGTGTCTACAATTACACAGCATTTACACTATGTGACGCAGCAGGTGTGTCTGCAATTACACAGTGTTTATACTACGTGACGCACCATGTATGTCAGTATGTTACTGTGAATATGACGCACATGGTGCGTCTCTATGTTACGTTGAATAGTTAACATGTGACACACCATGTGAGTCATTACCTTACAACCGGTAAGTATAATATGACGCACCAGGTGAGTCATTACCTTATAACCAGTAAGTGAAATATGACGCACCTGGTGTGTCGGTATGTTACAGTGAATATGACACGTATGGTGCATTTCTACGTTATGTTGACTCACACGGTGCGTCATTACCTTATAACCAGTAGGTAGAATATGACACACATGGTGCGTCTCTATGTTATGTCGAGTAGGTAACGTATGACGCACCAAGTGAGTCATTGTCTTATAACCAATAAATAGATTATGACGCATATGGTGCATACATACGTAACGTTGGATAGATAACTTACTTTGTAACCAACATGATGCGCCTGTGTATGACGCACAGTGTGCGTCATAGGTTGCATTAAGTAACTCCACACGATTTGAAGTTATAGTCAACAGATTTCATATATGACCGTAGTCGTATGAACTCCTAAAATTTGTAACGTTTGATCAAATTTTCGATTCCGCACGTTAAATCTAGAGGTGGAAATTTGAAATTTGAAAGTTGGAATTTGAAAGTTGGAATTTGTTCCATTTCCTTTGGTAGCGCTCCGCAAGCAAATCTGGCTGCTGGAAGAAACGTAATCGCGATGAAAGCAGAGCCGGCGAAAAATAAGGGAGCAGAAGGGGGGGGGGGGAGGCAGAGATACGAGGTAAAGGAGTCGAGAGCCAGGGAATATCGAGTGCGAGTGCTCGCATTATCGGAGAAACTCGCGGGGAAGAAATAATCCGGTAACAAAATCGTGAATCTCTGACTTCCAACGACGACTCCATCGTGGCCGTTTTCGAAGCGGGCGAGGAGGCACAAACTTTTGCACGGTAGTTTACGATGTTATCGGAAGTTTCAGGATCGACTACGAGTTCGGGAACAGAATGCGAACCACGTCGATCAACGACCAACGTGCGAACCAGACATTTTGGATCACGGAACGTTATGTAGTTTTGAGCACCAGAAACGGACCACATGTTCCCACAACTATTAGCCTCGATGTAACTTCACTGTTTTATACAAATATTATCCTGGTTTACATTTTTGGCTGTACTTTAGTTATCTCAAATTAATTTCTTCGTTACAACGTTAAGTGTATGTTATTGCTTTAATCTCCAACATCGCTCCGCCGTTAAGTTAATTGAGTTAACTGCTTTCCTAGTAGAATTAAATCGTTGTTATATCGCACTC
Source organism: Megachile lagopoda (assembly GCA_036983795.1). Taxonomy (NCBI): domain Eukaryota; kingdom Metazoa; phylum Arthropoda; class Insecta; order Hymenoptera; family Megachilidae; genus Megachile; species Megachile lagopoda. The sequence continues at coordinate 5,978,335 of CM072793.1, forward strand.
GAATATCTGTGTAATTTATCAGTAAAGTTACTTAAACCGTTCGAATGAGATATTAACTAGCTAATAGCCTGTAAACCAGTAGCAAGTGGATGCAGTTGGCAGCATTGCAGAAAAGGGGATTGTTGTAGCTCATGTTAGCGAGATCTCGCACGTTCGATACATAATTCGTCGGGTTTCCTGCTTCGAGCAGCATTCCGGCTGGTCGAGCTCTATCTCGATATTGTATCGATACTATTTATGCATTACCTTTCCTACCTCTCGATTTACAGTAAACCGGAATATTTTACTAGAGAACGGCGAGGATATTCCCTAGAAATTCACGGACCGAAGATAGTCGTTGAATGAAAATTAAACACGTGCGAATATGCGGCAAGATAATTATTTTCTGAATAACCGTTGAAAATAGGAGAATCGTGAATATTGAAAAGTTTCATCAAATATTCATGAAACCATTCTATCTTTCACATTCCACTTCCAGCGTATACAGTCACTTCTTCCATAAAGGCCGCCAGTTATATTTAAAACTAATAAAAACACAAATTGTTGATAAAATTTTCAAACATTTCCTTTTTAAATATTCATTCATCGTTTCCACTTCGTTTCGCTCTGATTTTTATTCGCGCGTCAGACATCTGTCTGCCAGGATTCAACGCGAGCATATATCCAGCACCGATACAATATCTTCGACCTAACTCTTTCGCCGTATTCGAAATCCCGAAAGAATTCGAACTTTATACGTCCTAAATTATGTAACGATTCGTCAAGTTAATTGCACCGAATGAAAAGCGAAAAGTGGAATGAGAAAATTAAACAGAGAAAACGTTTGAGCAAACATTTAACGTCAAAAATGATGGATGTCCCTCTAATTGTTTAACACGTGTACAGTTTTAAATCAATTTTTGTACCGTCGAGTGAATTAAACCTCTTGAAAGCAGCAATAAAGGTTCGTGACGCGTTTAATATCCAGCTGCAATAATTTGCATGGCCGCGTGCACAGCGCCGATCGAACTTTCTGTGCGATGCTGAAAATCGAGGCGCGATTATATCCTCCCCGGGAAATTGTTGCTGAAATGATTTAGAGTAAAGTGCAATGGAGCGAGCACGAACTGTTCCCGGCGATTATTCAATTCTTGAAACTCCTCCGACCAACCTCCGCGACGATTTAAGAATAGTCAGGACTCCCAAGTTCGCTATCTTCCAGAAAATGCCAACTTTCGTTATAATGAATTTTATGTTCGATATAGAGCACGCGATTGGTAATTTAATATTAATTTTGAGTATTTTGTATTGAGTAGAATGTATTTATTATTCAGTGTTGAATAGTGAGTAGCGAGTAGTGAGTAGTAAGTCGTAAGTAATGAGTAAAGAGTAGTGAGTAGTGAGTAGTAAGTAGTGAGTAGTGAATAATCTTACCACAAGATGCTGAGTACAGACTGCCGAATGCAGTGAATTTTGCGAATGGAATATCACTTCGTTATTTGAGCGAGTAACATATCTCCACAAAAATAAAATATCTCCTTTTCTCTTCATTCGATAAACAATTTAATACGAAGCAGTGCACGAAGGGACATCAAACCGACACTGACGTCCTGACTCCGAAAAACTTTTAATCTCGTCCGACCCATTTCTACCATTTCGCCCTTTGTAGATTGCATTTCAAAAATTCCCATCTTGTCATCGGTCGAATAAAAATCTGTCGCTTGGAAGCGGACTTCCTGCTGGCGATTTTATTTCATGATCGAAAGAGCAGATGGACGAGGGGGAGAGGGGAGGACGGTCGGATACGCGCGCAGAGAATTTGGAAACTCGACGCTTCGGCCGCAGACGGCGCTGTAACGTCGAAAAGCTATCACGTTACAAAGAGCCGCTTGTACACGAAATCGAAATAATTCGGATTGTTTCGAACAAACATGCGATACATTTGGATCCCAGCCTGAATTTTCTCGTCTGTTTTTCAACGGGAAAAATGATCGGGCTACATACCACGTCCACTTCTCCCCCTGGAAAACATGCATAGAATGTTTCTCCAATTTTAACAGAGATAATTCGATGAAATTGTTCGTGTTTCGTTAATTAAAGCTAGTCAGCTTTGATCCGTTATTAACTTGGACCTTGAAACAGAAGCCCTTCTTTTACTTTGGATCGATCAACTCACGCGCCAACTCGTGGGTCGATCGGTATGTTACCCTGACTCAGTACCAATAGCACAACAGAATATACATTGTCCAGAAAGTACTGAAATAATAAAACTAATATTTAAACACTGCTCCATATCTGTAAAATAAATTTTCGATAAAATAAAGATGTGAATCCGTCTGTTTCGACGATCCATCATTAAAATCAACAGGTACCATTGAAAAAGAAATTGCTCAATTTATCAAACCCCACCGAAACGTAACAATTTCAACTGGAAGATAAATTTTCAACCAATAAAACAATTATTCTCCACCATTCCGTTCAGTTATTCAAATTCAATGACACTGTTGTGACAACTAAAAATAAGGTCCGTTTGATTGAAATAACATTCGACTTCGCAACCGCAAAAAGTCAAACATGCAAATACAGAAAACTTCGAATTTGAATTTCCTGCTGCACAACATGTTAGCGGTTTGAAAAACACGTCAAAAAACATTGTCGATCTCTCCGGTTGGCTTATGGATGCACGTCAATAATACAACGAGCGAAAAACCAACGAATTTCGGCGGGAAAATGTCATGCGAAAAAAAATCGCGATTCCATATGGAAAAATATTTTTAATCTTCTACGTAAAACCGTTTTCGGCATTTAGTCCCTCTCGACTCAACGTTTCATTCTATTTTATGCACGAAATCGATTATTGAACATCCGCTTAATATTTTAATTCTTTTATACTGTACACAGTTATCATCAAAATGTATCACCACTATATGACTACGGGTCATATAGACCCTAGGAGATCGAGGCTAGGAATTAGCAAATTTAAAAATACTCGACTGCATTCGCAAGAAAGGAAAGAAAGTCATGAAAAGCCTATTAAAGGATAACATAATTCCTGACGATATAATACAATTATCCTTAAAGGTAGCGAATTACCGTTCATATCGTTATAAGCGAGAAAGCTTCCTCTTTAATATGCATTTTGTTTCATGGTAATGCGATTACCCGTTTCCGAGATATGACCATTTAACGCAAAGCGCAATTTTTTATATTCCGTTCGGCGCGCGGTGAGTCTTTAGCGTAATACTCAGTGAGTCAGACTACTCACGGAAGTAAGTCACTACTCATTGAGTAAACTTAATAAAAATTAAAAATGTTATAACTCGAGAACCAATTGAGCTATCGAAGTGGGACAAATTGCATTTTTTAAAGCGCGACCTCTTCTTTCTTCTCAACATTTAATATATTTCTATATTAATATATTACATATACATATAAATGTTAAAGGTTAGTTAGTAGGAGTAACTTGACTGTACATGATAACTATTGTAAAGTAGAATTGTTAGTTATTATATATTTACATTTATAACAAACCAATGCATCTCATAAGTTCTTGTAATACTAAATTGTGGAACAAATGATATTCGTCATAAATGTACGCCGCTATTTATTTTTAGAAACTTGGCGAAGCTTTAAAGCGCACAGCATACTAATCAAAGTACCTTTCTTTCTGATCTAACGCGGCCGGTAGTTACACTGTCTCTTTGCAAATTTGAAAACGCCTCGTTTCACAGCGCTGTTATCCCGTTACAAACTTCCAGGGGAGAAAAAAAATCTATTAACGAGGTCGAGGGGCCCCGATGGGATCCCAATTAAAAAACTCCCCCCTGCCACCACCTTCGACGGACTAATTTTGCCCAGAGTTTTATTATATCCTCTCGGCGCAACTCGTTACAAGCCTTATATAGCCAACCAGTCGAAATTGCAGAAAAGTTTCGCGAAGTAAAAGAGAACGACGACCGAACAGATTAATTATTACATGTTATAAACGAATAATAATAATTTCTTTCCAACGAAATCATTTCGACGTGCTCGAAAGTTCGAGCACCTCAAAGAACATACCAATTAAACGAATCACTCGGTATTTAATTAATATCGACCAATGACGATAATTCGAACGTACATAATCTGGGTATCGAACTGGCCTGATTATCGATTGATCTATTATTTAAGTTAAATCGGTCTGCGACTTAAGCATGCACATGCAGCTGCACGTAGAGAATATAGGCGAAATCTCCCAACGGGCCTGTACGCGATTCAAGACGCCACGTGAACCACCCCTTCGTGAGCATTTGAAGGGTTGCGGGGCGTTTGAAAGGGCAGGGACAGGCCCTCCGTCGGGAACAACGTCGCCTAGACGCAGAATTCCCAGAATTCCTCGAGGTTCGTAATCATTTAGAACACGGTTGTATCAACGGGAACACTTTCTGAGCGCTTATTGCGTGACGTACAATGAAACTAACAGATTTCTAATTAAATTTGCAACATTTCCTGTACGACCATTTATTATTGCTACAGTGTACGTCACTTTCAATGGTAATACCTTATCATCATTGCAGACATTTCACGAGAGATCGAATATTTTCGTACTAGTTATTAAAGTCTACTCAGGATATTTTTACGTATTCCCATAACCGGCGTTAGAAAAGCAAGCCAAATGTATCGAGCTGTTTCGTACACCCTATGTATCTCACAAATTTCATCCGAAAACAGACGTTCACGTAGTTACCGCACGGCAGCCAAGTATCAGACGGAAAGCTGAAATTTTTTCGACGCCTTCAGGCGATTGATTTAGCCGGATACAGCATGCCGCGTCTTTGCTCTTCGTTATTTGTCTGTTTCAGCTGCGCTCAGGGCTGTATCTCGATCAGCTTCGACGATATCGTCGCCCCGAGGGGGTTCGGCGCAACACGCACGATGGGAATTCGTTGTGCATCGCGGCGCATCCCCTTTCCAGCCGATTGTTTAATTAGCTGGTCCCCGACCGTCGAATCTTTTGTGAAGCTCTTGCCTCCGGGAACACGTTGATTGAAGATATTTTCGGATATCTGCTGGATTAATTGAAATCGTGCCCACGCGCAACGACTGCTGCGGACAGTTCAAGTGTACTGACAAAACAAAATTTCGGCTGATGCTGTGTATTTTAAGGGGTCAGTCTTCCACTCATTTTCAAACAATATTCGGAAATTTTCTCTCACGAGGTACCAATAATATTATTTCTTTCGTATTTCGTGCACCGTATGATTGCATGTGGACAACAGGTCATACTCATATGAGTACCTTCCACATATGCAGTGTCAAAAACTTATTAATATAATTTTTTTTCATGTAGGAACTCATGGACAGTGCACCATGTGATGATGGAATGTTGACACATGTGGACACATGCATGTGGTCACATGATATATGGTCATGACCATATGATTATCTTATACATATGCAATGCCAAAATCTTATTAATATTATTTCTTTCATATACCAACTCATAGACAGTGTACCATGTGATGCTTGCATGTGGACACATGCATGTGGTCACATGATATATGGTCATGACCATATGATTATCTTGTACATATGCAATGCCAAAATCTTATTAATATTATTTCTTTCATATACCAACTCATGGACAGTGCACCATGTGATGATTACACGTGGACACCAGATCATACCCATATGAGTATCTTGCACATATGCAATGCAAACATGTTAGTTTTACTTCAGTGGATGTTTATCCCTGTATGTCACATTAGAACCGTAACTGGTCATACATGTCCCAGTATGATTATCTTATACATAATGCTAAACTCTTATAATGGTATCATTGTAGTCAAAGTTTAGCTCTGAACATTAAAACTTCACATATCTGTGTGTCCACATGTCTCCACATATCTGTGCATTTAAATACAACTTTTCCGTCTAGATACAAAGCATAATGACCCCGTTTGAAGTCGGTTGAACCGTATTTTTAAACAAAGTTGTAAGCACAGAAGATTCCATAAACGAATCAGTCCCTTCATCCACAACGAGCTTAATACTTTCTCAAAAATATGATCCGATTTTCTACCAAAGCGTCTTATCACTATCGTCTTTCATGGCGGAACAAACAACACGGATTAAACTCGTTTAATCTGGATGCCAGCCGGCTGTTGGCTGCTGTAATCGAGTATCACGAGTGTTGCTGAATTAAAAGGTGTCCCTTCAGGGTGCTTTCAAGCGTCCATTTTGAAAAGCTGTCCGCGCGGGACGAAAGAGAAACGTGATATCCGATTTTCTTTCGCCTTTGCACGTTACGAGATTTTCTTCGCCGACGTCCTCTGTTTTCCCAGGAAACGAGAAAAGGGGCAAAAAACAAAAGGAGAGAAAATGCAGAAATTAAAGGTTGACTGACAAATTGATGAAGGAAGCTGAGCGAAAGCTCGAAACGAACCGGGGAAATAATTATGACGAATGTCCTGGCCGTCCCTTTTAATTCATCGATTCCTCCGTGAACGAATTATTCTTTATTAAGAATTAAACTCGTTTAATGAAGTTCGCGGTGCTTCTGTTCGAGCGTAGGAATCTTAACAAAATTTACTTTTTATTTTGACTTTTTATCGAAGCACTCGACGGAAATGTAATAACCCTGCTTCCAGAAGAATATGAAGAATTATTTAGTGACTTCACTTCCATTTTACGCCCTCGACATTTCTGTCTCCTGAGCTATTTCTTCGGACACCATTTTTCAAACTTTACGTCGAAAAAATACTCTATAAAAGATCACGCGATAAGATCTATAATTAAGGGATCAGTTACGCTCTTGATAATGATAGCACTAAAACCGAAAGCCATCGGCAATTAGCGACAACTCACGGTAAAAAGAAAACGATACAAATTAGATCAAGGATGGATTCGGCGGGGGTAAGGAGGTTAGGGGATTTCCGGTGCAGCAAGTTTAGAGTTTCACCGCTGCAAAAGAGTTCAGGCTTCATTCCGACAGCTCGGATACTGAAAGGTACCGAGGAAGAATACCTTTGATATTTTCTCCCGGCCCGATAATGAAATCCTGCAAAGACTTGAAATTGAATATTTTCTTTCGTACAACTGGCTTTAAACGTTTCAACCTTCCTGAAAGTTGGACAGATTCTGTGCAACGGGAACTTTTCTAACGAACAGCGAATATCACCGCGGATACGTTCCCCTCGGGATTTCATTGTTAAGACGAATTCTTTTCTGCATTCCCGAGATTTCCGTTCGAAAGACTTTGAAACATCGAGGTAAAGCAGTCGCTTGTACTACTAAATTCGAGGCTGACCATACACGGACTTACATCACTGAATTCTACATCACCGACTGCGGGGTAAATCCACAATGGCACCGGATGCTACGTCACTGTTTTGGTATACGTTGCCTTTTACCGCTAGATTCTGCCTCAGCGTTTTACGATACCATACGTCGACTTATACTACTGAATTATAGCGCATTACGTTCACTATATGGAGGGTTATACTACTGAATTCTACTGAAGTCCACTTATATCACTGAATTCTATTTTACGTTGTTTCGTCATATAAATATGAACCGTACCTATATTATAACTGAACTATAGTTCAATGTCCGACCATACGACACATATCACTGAATTCTTACTGCGTTGTCATATGACATAACTGTATTCTGTCACTGCTGTCTGACTACATACATATTGTTTGAACGTACATGTGTGTATATTATAACTCTCCATTATAGTCCCATGCGTTGTCGAACCATACGTACACATATACACTGAATTCTTACTGTGTTTGATCATATGACACATATGTCACTGAATTCTGTTACTGCTGTCTGACCACATACATGTTGTCTGAACATACATATGTGAATATTGTAACTTTCAATTACAGTTCCATGTGTTGTCCACACGTACACACATACCACTGAATTCTATCTCATTCGTTCTCTGATCATGAGCACATTGCCTAAGCATACACATATGTATATTATAACACTGAATTAGAGTTCAGTGATTTGTCTGACCATATGTCATATGTGTCACCGAATTCTACCATACTGCATTGTCTGCCCATAGTCCACATGTGTCACTGAATTCTACCTTACTGCATTGTCTGACCATATGAATATTATCTGAACATACACACATATGTATTATAATTGAATTATAGTTCAATATGTCGTCCGACCATACGACACATATATCACTGTACGTTGTCTAACAATACGTCCACATATCACTAAATTCTACTTCAAGGTATCAATATGTGAACACACGTTATCAAATTCTACCTCGGCATATACGTGCTCATACGTTACTGAATTCTATCGGAATATGTCTGACTACATACTGATACTACTGAATTTCACCGGATGGCAGAAGTACAGTACGAGCATAAATTTCGCTACGCATCACGACGTCAGAGGCACAGATGATATGTCAAAAGTTTTCAACTACCATAGCGGAATGTAGTTACAAGCAATTTGTTAGCAGTTCGAGTAACTCTATAGCGAATTCCTAACCTTTTAACCTTTTGACCCACCGCAAACGCTCAAAAGTATTCAAGGAATTAAAGGAGCACCGAGCAGTCCGGAGGTCGAAAAATTGAAGAATACTGGGGGATTTCCAGTGAGAAACGTTCACCTTTACAAGCGCGAGTTTTCGCATCGCTCAGTGTCGATCCTCACGAGGGCTTCTCCTCGAGCTGGAACGAGCGTAAAACGAGCAAAAAGGGCTTCAATGCAAAAGCATCCAACGCTACCGCAAGGATATCCACGCTGCTTATTTTCCACCCGCCATGTTCGAACGTTCTCCATTAAAGTACCCGAACCGTTTTCTTCGCTCTGATCCTCTTTTTTCTCCTTTCCTTCTTCTGCCGCGCGGAAAGAAGGACTCTTCCGCTTTGGAAAATTCCCGCGAAGCGACTGAATGTTCTGCCGCGTAAACGAATTACGATCGAGCGTGTGCGTCGCTTAAAAGAAAGAAAGAAAGAAAAAAAAAGGGGGGAAGAAAAATGGGAGGAAATCGATAATCGAATAGGTGAGCCAGGCCGGAAGTATTGCCGGTAACGCGGTTACCGTTTCGAAAAGAAAAGTCGCCCGTGAATGCGACCGCGCGCGTTTTCGCGAGCAATTTTCAACGCGCTCGGAATTTCGAACACGTCAATGGCGAACGGTGAATGCACCTAGGCGACGTGAAAGAGGAACCGCTTCGCCAACTGCCTGGATTCGGTGAAATGGAATTTCTTTTTTTTTTTCAAATGTAACCAATGGAAATTGCCGGAAGAAAACATGTTGAAAAAGTGTGGGGACTTTGATGGAGATGAGGATGAAGATTTCGAATATCTGAAGGCGCGGTGTTCGGGATTTCTCGTGAGGAGGGATTGAAGAATGCTAATTTGGGGAATTGGCTATTTGAGGATGTGGAAAATTGGGATGTGGGGAATTTGGAATATGGGGAATTAGGGATGGGGGATAGTGGGGGTGTGAAGAGTTGCAAGGTGGGGAAGTGAGGATATAGGGAATTTATGACATGGGGAATTGGGAATATAGAGAATTTGTGATATGTGAAATTCGGGATATGGGGAGTAAGGGATATAGGGAATTTGTGATATAGGAGATGGGGAATATGGAAATTGGGAACATAGGGGATTCGTGATATGGGAGATAGGGGATATGGGGAATTGGGAATATGGGGAATTCCTTATATGAGGAATTGAGAATCTAGGGAATTTGTGATATTGGTAATCGGGAATCTAGGGAATTCGTAACACAAGCACCTCGTAATATGAGAAATTTGTACACTCGTAAGTCATTTGAAAACATTTTGAATTTCAGTGATTTGGAAACGTAAAAATTTGAGAATTTGGGTTTTGAAGTATTTGCAACCTTGATCGTGAACCACATCTCCCCATGGACTTCTGACTATTAGTCGTCGTCAAATGGTACCACTAAGAGAAAGATCGTTCTAGAATTGACAAATTTGCATTATGCCAAATAGCGATAATGGCAATACATCCGATAGCGTTAACGGTCCACACGACCACCTCCGTCGATGAGCTTCTCACCCGAGGCCTGGTCGCAGCGGCAACGGTATGGCCGTCCTGAATGGCGAATGGTCGGATGGTGGGCCTCGACAAATAGAGACAATTAAGCGGCTAATATGAGATGCCCTGCCGTGTGCGTCGCTCCCACGGGTATACCGGACGTGTGTGCGGATGAAAGGGTGGGGTCAGGGGTGGTCGCAACAATGCTTGCGCCACTGCAAACACCACCGGGGAAAACCAACAATGCACGCGACCCACTAGACCCCTTCTACCTCGTTAAAGCCCTGCCTGGCTTCTTTCTCTTGATCTCTGAATCGTGATCTTCTCTTGATCCTTTGGGTCAGAATCAGCCACCGACAATTCGGGAATTCGTGTCTTTGATGCGGTGATCCTTTTGCGTGCTTTTGATACGATCGCTTGAGATATTTGAGTTTAGGTATGTTTGGACTTCTGAAGACAGGATTCTTGGCTATAGTGGAACTGTTTAGCGGATGTCTACAGACGTTGGACCAGGGTGTGAATGTTTGAAGGGACGGTGTAGGATTTATGGCGGTGTTCGGTGTCACGGAATCGAGGGAATGTTAATAGATACTGCTGACGGCATGTTAATTGCGACGCCGCATGAGAAAATGTTTGTGCACGCTATTATCCATAATAAATCGAACTTCGGACGTGCAAAAATCAAGATCGAATGAAGGTTCAATTGAAACGAGACAGTAGAGCCACTCTGGCGCTATGTAACGATGACGTTCGCGAAAATATAGTGGATCGTACGGAGAATGTCCGCGAAAGCCACTATAGTGCCTAAGAGATTAAAACGCTGCAACCTTTTTCCCGGAATTCGAAAAATATAGCGTACCAGTGTGTACACACGACTCCACCCTTAAACGATCCGTGTGTGCCCAGGGTCTCGAAACGAAACGATTCGGGCAGGAGCGATCGTGACTGTGCATACGCTCTTGAAATTGCGTTAAACGACCGAACAAGAGCGTGAAATAACGTTCAATTATTGTCCTGCTACCTCTGTACCGACTAATTAACTTTTATGTATGCCCATATTAGAATTAAGCCCATATTTTCGAAGTTACCAGCTTAAATTCCCGAGTTCACCAAATGCCCCTAACCTCCAAATATCTAAATTATCCAAATCCCAGGCCAGTATTTCACTCAACGACAAGGAATAAAAACGTAAATAGCCGAGTGTATTTCATTCCATCAATTCAACGATTTAACGATCGCATTTATTGCCTGCTAGCGAGTTTCTTCTTCCGAAGAGATATTGCTGTTCCACCGTAGAAAAATGTGCCCAGAGGGGGTGAGGGTAATTACAGGTAGTTTTCTGCTCGCAGTGGGTCCATCATCGGCGCGTGGAAAAACGCCGAGAGGGCTAAAGTTCGAGGAATTATTTCCCCTGTTACGTCCACCATTACGAACGATTATTTTCCACGTAAAACAACCCGATGTTCCGAAGAAATTGAAATAAATCTGTAAACCGAGAACGAACGATTATGCTCGGCCTATTTAAACTCGCGTAAAGTACCGCGAACTGTGTTAGGATAAGGAGGAGAGTGGGCGACAGATATTAAATGTGGTTCAACGAAGTTCTCTTCTAAATTCTAACCTTCCTTTCAAAATTTCCTTGCAACTAACCTGACTTTATATATACAATCTTGTATAAATAGAATTTCCCTGAATTGTAACCTAAAATTGTGACATGAACTAAAGGTCCATATCTCGTTAAAAATTCCATTTCCTAACCTAACTTCTTCCCTGAAATAAAAAACTTAACCTAACCTAAAATTGTAACATAAACTACAGTTCCATATCTCGTTAGAAATACTATTTCCTAACCTAACTTTTTCCGTGAAATAAAACTCGTTGCAAATGAAACTGCATCAAAAGTGTGAATCGAAAGAGTAAACATGAAAAAGGAAGAGTTTTAAATAACGCGTACAGGTTACAAAGGCGTGAAAATTAAACGATTGCAGAGGCAGAAATAAAAGAGACGAATCAATTTCGAGAATCCGAGTATCATGCGAACGGAAGGTATTGATTAACGTAATTTACATTGTACAACGGGAAAAACGATGCTCATTAACTTTTAATTGCGACGACGTTTAATAGCGTTTCGACGGGGCGCGGACGCTTTTTCGCGCGCGTAATTCGAATAATCGAAACGCGTGAAATATTGCCGCGGCAAGTCTCAGATCGAGGCCGAACGAAACGAAATTACAATTTCGAGGATCGGGGACACTTTCGAGAATGGAATCAGTTTCATCGTTAATTGGATCGGAGACCGGTGGAGTGGTGCTTGCGAAACGAAACACGTGAGCCACCAATAAACGTCCTCTTTTAATCGTGGAAACGAAAATTGAAACAAACGTGATTAAGCTTTAAACAATCGCCTTTAATAACCCGATCTAATCTGAAATTTATAGCATACCCTTAACCCTATCTTCGCTTTCAAATATTAAAACTGAAATATTACATATTTTTTCTTGAAAGTTATGAATGTTTGTACTTTTAATTTAAAACTTTTAATTTATAGCTAAACTGTGTGAAGATTAGATCATATTTTTTACAAGACGTTTCTAACCTAACCTAAATGATGTATAGCAGAAGATACTGAAATTGCTTTATAGCAGACAAACCTAACCTCAAATGTTAGCAAACTTCAACTGTCGATAAAAACCATACTAACAATTATAAAAAAGAATATCAAGCTATGTCATCAGTAATCAAGATTAGCTATAATTTTTTGCAAACTATCAATTTCTAACCTAATCACAAATTAACCTAAATGATCCTAACCTCATCTTGTACAACCCTAACCTCATCTGTAGAAAACAATATTAAAAATAATAAAAGAGAATGGTTATTCTTTTTCATGACTATTATAAATGGTTAAATGTAGATAGCATAAGACAATATCTAGGTTAATTAAAAATAACCTAGATAACGGCAGTGTCACTAAAGATGTCATTTAGAAAACAATTCTCCGGACCCTATCTTATGGCAATTATTTAGTGCTCCGACAATTTGCACATCCTTTTAATCCTTTGTTCTAGAACGAGACGATTAAAACGTAGATCGAGCCAGCATCCTTTGATGTTTTTCGATCAAGGAGGTTGGCACTACTGCAACGACTCTTTCATGTTCTTAGACGATGCCTTTTGGGTGTCCTTTTGTTTATGCATTTCAAATTAATTGGACTGGAAGACAAACGTCGCTCTGTGTAGATTAAAATACTGGAAGATGATTTTAACAAGCTGTTGTCGTCGAAACTTGCGCGGAAAGACGAATGAATATGTATGAGATAACCTCAAAAATTTTACGTCACGTTTAAAAATTGCTATCACATTTTTGAAGCACTCTTCGTCAAAAGATAACTGGGGTAATCTAGCATGATCAAATTTATCGGAGAAACCTAACCTAAAATAAGTGAAATTTGAATACTGTTGACTTTATTATTGACGCGAATTGAAAATATCACAGACAGAAATTGTCACTCTATCTTTTATCAATAAATAACGTCTCATAACTAATTCATCAGAAAATTATCAATAACCGTAAATAAAGAAAATAATAAGAACAAAACTTGCAAATATACTGTGGTACGATAATTGAACTATTTTGGACCTTACCAAGGCTAGTTCGTCAGAAAGTGAAAATAATTTTAATATAGAATTAAATGGTACAATAATTAAATTATTTCTAACCTAACCAAGGTTAGTTTGTCAGAAAGTAAAAATTCCTTAACGTAGAATTAAATGATACAATAATTAAATTATTTCTAACCTAAGTTTGTCAAAAAGTCAAAATTAACTCCACCTAACTCTGTCAGCTTAGAAACTAACCAAAAACAAGGCATAATTCGCGAAAAAATAATGAACGCCGAAACCGTGGTATCAGTAACGCTGTATCAGTTCGATATCCTGATGGATTACCACGATCAATGAAAGCTTGATCAGTTGGGTTGATTGATTAGATAAGTTCTCCCAACCTAACTCGAGCTAGCCTCGATTTTCCGCCCTCTTTTCCCGACTCATTCTCTCGCCGGCCATCTTTTATTTATTCATGCCGCTCGTTTCCCGCAACGACGCACGGCGGCCATTTTCGTGGCTCAAAAGCGGACAAAGAAGAAGCGGCCAGGCTACAAGGGAAGAAATTAAGGTCGTGACCCGCTGGTTGAAACTTTCAGCTGCTTACCGCGGATTTCTCGCCTGCTGTTTAATCGCCGTCTATTCAACATGGCCGACTGGAGGTTATGTTCGATTTTCTCCTACCGAGGTTAATCTTCGTCGACTGTGTTTCGGTGCATTTACGTACACAAGAACCAATCGCCAAATTAATTTTGCAAGTGGAATATTTTATGAAGAAATACTTTCCGAATAGACACGTGAGAAACTTTCTGAATTAAAATATGATACACAGAATTCTACAAATTATTTTCAATGAATTGCCTCAAAAACGACTCTGGCGGATGCAAAGTTTTACAAAAATTAAAATTGAAAAAGCTAAATTTGAACGAACGTCACTGTCCTGCAGTAAGTTTGAGACAACAACGAAATAATGAAAAGATACGAAAGTGATCAAAGACTAGTAAATTTCCCGGGAATTATCATACAACGAACAATGATCCATCGTTAAACGACCAAACGCGTTCTGCGCCAGCCGTACAATTAGCAAAACCGATAACTAGACAGGTCAAAATAAAGCACCAGTCTCGCTAATTAGCAATCAAGCCTAATTAATAGTCGATAGAACCGCTGCAACGACCTAACAAATCATGATCGACCGGTAACAGGCAAGCGGCGTCACTGATAAATCTCAGGTGTCGCTAATTGCCAATAGACACCGAACGAATATAAAACCGCTGGTAAACAAGAAGAAAATGGCCGCCGATCGTGAATCATTCAAGAAAGAGTATCGGGAAAAAAGAAAGGGATTCTATGGTCGTTTCTTTTCGGCGTGGAAACGTCTCGGTCGTTACTCTATATATTTCACCGTTCGTTTCTTATCTGGCCTTTCTACCCGCGAGCATCTATAACTTGCCGCTTTCTTGCCGGCTAGACGACGGCTCGCGACGATGCTGGTAAATAGCTCCGCGTCTGTTCTTCCGCTTCTCTTTTGTGGCTGCAGCGCGCCAACGCCTCGAATTCCATCTTTCACGCTGGATCCTCTCCGTAGCAGGCGTTCTCAGTTATGCGGATCCGTTCGCCTCGTCTTCATTGTTCATCGTCTACAGACACCGACGGGTAAACCGATCCACCGGGCGAGTTCGAGCGGAAACGTCTTGCGTTGCTTTTGGCAATTATGTCGACTTTCAGTTTTCGAGGGCGTGTCTTGGGACGCATAGGGACTACACTAGGACTGTGGAAAAATAAAATGGCTTCTTGTCTTCTTTTTATAAGGAAGGATTTGGTAGAGGCTGAGGTAGAAACGCAAAAGTTTGGCTACTGGCAAGGTTACTAGCACCAGTTACTGGTATGTGGACAGTTATGCTGGTGCTAGTAGACTTGGTAGTCGAATTTTTGTGTTTCTTGCCTTTTAGGACTGTCGTTGGAGAAAGGTGGCAAGAAAGAAGAGAAATTATTTTCTTTCCAAAATCCTCGAATCCCTACATTTCCAAATTCTTACGTTCCTGAATCTCTACATCCTCAAATGATTACATTCCCAAATCGTTAGATCCACAAATCTTTAGACCTCCAAAGAGATGAATTTGCAATTGTCCTCTACATCCCCAAATCCCTACGTCGCCATATCTCCAGACCCCCAAAGAGATGAATTTGCAAATTTCCAGGTTTTTAGATCACTACATCTCCAAATTCCTATATCCCCAAATCTCTAAACCCCCAAATAGCTAAATTTCTAAATTCTCAGCTTCCCAAATTCCCAAATCCTGAAATCCTTACATCTCGAAATCCCTACATCCCCAAATCTCTAGACCCCCAAACAGCTAAATTTCCAAATTTCTAAATGCTGAAATTCCTACATCCCCAAGTCCCTATATCCCCAAATCTCTAGACCCCAAATAGCTGACTTCCCAAATTCCTAAATGCTGAAATCCCTACATCCCTAAATCTCTAGACCCCCAAATAGCTAAATTCTAACAACTTAATTTTCGATAGAAACTTCCATCACAAAATTTCCTGCATAAAATATCGATGTACCTCTCCGAACCTATGAACAAGTAAAAAATATTGTGCTTCCGCGGTACAGAGGAATATCTGAAGCAGGATTTCATCGAGCTAGCTGACAATTCCATAATAAAGTATATCCATCATAGAGTAGAAGGCGAGACGTCATTACCATTTCCGGTTGGAAACCGAAATGATTCCCGGAAGTAACGCGCGTCGACGGACAGATAAACTTTCTCTTCAATTCGAATCCAATCAGCGGATCCTCTCTGTCGACGAGGACGATCGCGTAGGAAAAGGCGAGAGAAATTCCCGGCTGGCCGACAGGATATTATTCATATGCCGGCGTCGCGTGGCCTCATCGCGAACGCAAAGGCAATATAACTCTTTTCCTATCTCTCTTTTTTTAAAACCAACTCTATATTCCTGGCTTCGTTCGAGCCTATAACCCGTTCCTACGCTGCGGGTCTCCTGTGACCCGCCTATTATTAGGAAACATTGGAAACCTCCTGTTTTTGTTATAATGAACTTCTCGTCAAGTGACGATCGAGAGTGTGACAGAAAATTGAGGTTAGGTTGAAGTTTCGCGGGTCGGGAACCTGTGTACGCTTGCGGAGTTACATTTCAGTCGCTGAGGTAATTACTAGGGAAATTTTTGTTTATACTTTTTATCCTCTACAGGACGTTTCAAAAGTGCTACATAATTTTTGTGGACAGAAAATATAATTTACAGTGTTTGTATATTAAATACGATTGTACAAAGTGCAAATACAGTACTCTCATTATATTGCCACTTGTATACAGTTAATTTTGGTTATTATTGTCGTAAACAAAACGTTCAACGTATTAAAGAAATTATAATTGAAAATATTATGAACCAACCTAAAAATTTGTATACAATTTGCAGATGTACTCTCGTTATATTGCCACTTTTATATAGTTAATTTTTAGTTATTGTTGTGAACATTCAACGAGTTACAGAAATGTAAATAGAAAATATTCGAAGGAAATATTAAATAAAATGACAATATTAAATTTTGAGCTGACCTAAAAATAAATTTGCATCACCTGACAACTTGTTCAAAAATCGACCGCTGTCTAACGAAACACCGTTACGCCTGAAATATTGAAAAAAATGTTGAAGGTAACACAGAGAAATGATACGAAATGTTTGTCGTCCAGCGAATAAATGATTAACGGCGCGAAATGTGCACATCATGATTTATCGACGTGATGGGAAAGCGAGCGTGGCATAAATTTGAAAATTGCTGATTTCGTTCCTCTCCGCCATTGTTTATTGTAATGCTGAACGAAATCGATACGTTTACAGACTTTTATAGTATTTTGTGGACCGCAATAATGGTTTTTAGAGATCGAAACAATAATCCGTGAAAAATTGTGCAACAAACCATTTACCTTTATCTTTTTAACAGTTATCACGTGAGTTACCACTGTTTATTCGAACTTTTTCCATCACGCTGAATTTGCACGTTCGTGTATTTCAACATTTTTTTGACAACGAAATTCTCATACAACTTCGTTTCTAATTGACAAATTTCATTAGGATCCATCAGGTTAATTGAGAAGAAATCCATTCCCAACAACCATGTCCATTCGATTATACGACACCGGCTTGCAGTTAGAGTCCGGGCTAAAGTGTAACGTAATCTCGGCACCTGAGCATCGCGACGCCTCGTTAACGACGCTACGGGATAATCGATATCTACCTATGGGGTGTCGGTACATAGTACCCATCGCATCGTGGCCAGAGCTTTCGAGGCTGCGTTTGAGATACATCGAACCATACCCTTCCCCTCGAACCGTCAATTGATTTCGACGTACAATTCTCTGCTTTACTGTATTTCATTCTGTTTTAGAATTCACCGGATGTACCACAATTGTAATCAACATGTTTGTAAATGATTACATATGCAGATTATCCGCTGGCAAATTACACCGACAAACAATGTACACAACCGTTCGTCGGGTCTAACATTTATTTGTGGAAAATAATTGTAGCTTGTTGTTTTACGATACGAGACGTGGATAATTATTCGAATGTTCAAATCGACTTTGGTGAATTTTTTAATTTTATGATATTCGGGATTTTTATGATCTGGGGTCCTCTGTGGATTCTAGGGGTTTTCTGGACCTAAGACCTATGGTGCCTAGGTTTTATAGGATTATTGTGGTCTATGTGGTTTGGGGACTTTTGTGGACCTTAAGATTCCTGGGGTCCTCTAAGACCCTATGTGGTGTATAGTCCCTGTGGTCTCTAAGGACCTGATGGTTTCTAAGGACCTAATGGTTTCTAAGGTTCCTATAGTCTCTAAAATCCCTATGGTCTGTAAGGTCCATATGGTCTCTAAGGTCCACATGGTCTCTAAGGTCCACATGGTCTCTAAAGACCTGGTGGCCTCTAAGGCTTCTATAGTCTCTAAGGTCTCTATGGACTCAAAGCACCTGATGGTTTCTAAGGTCCCTATAGTCCTCAAGATTCCTATAGTCCCTAAGGTCCCTATGATCTCTAAGATTCATGTAGTCTCTAAGGTCCATATGGTCTCTAAGGACCTGGTGATCTTAAGGCTCCTAAAGTCTCTAAGATCTCTATGGTGTCGAAAGACCTTATGGTTGCCAAGCTCCCTATAATGAAAATAAATAATATTTGTAAATGCACAGATTCCACTTCCAACGTTTTCCGTTAATTGAGGCTGCATTATCGATTCGTTCGGAAATTCTCTGCATAGTTAAAAACAGAATCAAAGTTGCTTATCTCGATTCAACTTAGAGCCATGCTTCCGGAGAAACTTCATTACGATTAAAATTAAGCTGCAAAATTGCTTGTCGGAATTTCCCGCAGTTCTCGTTCGCGTTGAATTTTCTAAACATTCCCGCTTCGATTCTGAGCGAATTCTAATTAACTCGCAGCCCGGGCACAATCAATTATCGAGCAACGTAACAAATCGTCGAGTTCCCGAAACTTTCGCCAGTATTAAAATCTGATACCGATGCAATATCGTTGAACAAAGTGTACGGTGCATTATACATTCAACCTAACCTAACAGTTAATAAACACGTACTTAATTATACTTCCCAAAAATCGATTATGTACTCTTCGAAATTTGAACCGAAAATAAAAAGGAAACTCGAATGAAATTACGATCATTCGACAACAAAATGGTGAATGTGTGATATAATGGCGGCGAGAATGATTTGTGCTGGTCGAAGGTCGGAAAACAAATTGAACCTAACGTTGCGTAAATACCAGCATAGTGGCCACGGGTACTTTTTAATCGATAAACAATTATTACGAAGCGCCATGCTTCAATCGCTCGTCATTACGTTGGATTATCGATAACCGTTAATCGACGTTCGGATCCTCTGTATTACGCATCCGACGCCAAAGCGTCACTGTGTCGCTATCAGAAACAATCAAGCCGACTGGAAGTTAATGATGATGGAAAAACGACACTTTCCAGCTAATCATTTCCTCGTACACGTTATGTACACGTTGCGTATATACAGGACGTTTCAAAAAGAATATTCTTTGCATCAAAGACTCATTTTAGCTTCTATTCCGCCATTTTGTCTCTCCTTTCGTATACCAATACTTGAAATAGTAGACAACAGAGTGTCTATAATTATCCATAAATATATATTTCGTAATTCTTGAAGATACTTATCAAAATACTATTAAATGCTATAGCGACCACTCACATATGCCTACAAACGTACAGGCCAAACCGTGCTAGATACGACTTTTTCTCAGAGAATCAAACATTCTTAGAATCGGCCGAAACCCCCAGAAAAATTGTCAGAATTCCTTAAAGTGGCTAATAGGGGGCCGGAAAGTAGGGAGACCCAGGGGACGAAAGCGTCAAAATACTATAAAACCCCTGCCCTACCATTCACAGGCCAAACCGTGCTAGATACGACTTTTTGGCAGAGAATCAAACTTTCTTAGAATGTGCCAAAATCTCTAGGAAAATTGTCAAAAGTGACGAAAAATGGCTGACGAGCGGTGGGGACCCCCAGTGAATGAAAGCGAGTCAACATACTACAAAACCCTTGCCCTACCACTCACAGGCTAAACCGTGTTAGATACGACTTTTTGCCAAAGAGTCAAACTTTCTTAAAATGTGCCAAAACCCCTAGAAAAATTGTCAAAAGTGCCGAAAGGTGGCTAACAAAGAACTTAAGGGTCAGGGAGCCACCAGTGGGTGAAAGTAATTTTAAGAAGTAATCTTACATTTCAGGTTACGTATTAATTATGTATTTAATTTGATGTACCTATTAATTAAGAGAGTCTTTGAGTTATGTTTTAACAGAAATGAGTCCTTCAAGGTAGGTTGAAGGTCAAGAACGAAAAAAGCTACCCTGACGAGTCTGCCAAACACTCGACGCTGAATAACCCTTGAAATTCATTTGTCCGAACCTTTTTCATCACTTTGCGTCAAATCAAAGAATCTTAATGGCAATGTCGTCGATTGGCCCATTTACCAGCTCCACCATCGTTTGGATAGTCGAGTTCGCGAAAGGACATTCCTCTCGCAATGTTCTTTTTACCTTCACGCCAGGCAGCATCCTCGAAAAGAGGAGCACGCTGATTGGAAGGCTAATCACGGGCTACTCTCCATTACATTAATTAAAACTTAACTCTCAACTTTGCCAGGATACCCACGCCACGGCTATCTTGTCCTCCTTCAACTTTTGCTGCTGCGCTTCTTCGTTTTGTCTCCGCTCGTTTCTACACGCTCGCTCGTCAATTTTCTTCTCTCATTTGCATGTCAATGATGTCGAGCCAAGCTGACGAAGTAGCATCAGCAAGATTCGATTGGGTTTGTTACCGATTCAACGAGAGATACCACCTGATCTTTTGAATCCCCCAGCGATTTATCGTACAAAGCAGCAGATTTCACGTTAAGCTTGAATTTTTTAACCGATCATTTATAATCTGTTTTTCTGTCAATTTTAAAATATTAAATATTTCGAAATTTTCAACTTTCAAATTTTGTAGCCCTCAAATCACAAACTATCAGAGTTCCAGAATTTGTGAATTGGTCCATTTCGAACTTTTACTCCTGAAATTCCCAAATTGAAAAATTTCCGAAAATTTTGCAATGTCATTTATAAATATCGTAATCACAGTCGATAATTTGAAGAGCGTTCATCGACAGTAGGACGTCCATTTTGCAAGCTTTTATTATTTCATCTGGTCCGTTGAACGTCATCTATTTTAAAACGTGCAAGGAACGATACTGACGAAATAGAATTTTCGTAAAGCGCACAAAATGATCTTCTAACGTCCTCCCATTCTTCTTCGGCGTGGATATTAAGGTCACTACCGAGGAATATACGAATCTCACAGAGCAAGCGATAAAACGGAACGGAATAAAGGATCCTCATCTTGGTCGTTTCTTATCGTTCGTTGCGCTACTTTGCTCGGCTCTCATTTCACCAACGTCTTATGAATGCTGACAAATAAACGAAATTCTGATAAATAATTTCGTTTGATTCCTTTTTAAGGACCACCATCAAAATCTCCTTCCTCGTAAACGTTTCACGACATTTCCTGACGATCTCCTGTATTTCGAACAATTTAAAGGTTAATAATCCACTCGAATTCTAACCTTAATCTTGCGGTAACCGCAAACAAGAGAACAATCTAATCAGTTACAACCATTAACCTACAAATTGGACATTTACGTCATTGCTAGCTAATTAAATCCTACAACGCGAAGACAACGGAAGAGTCTAAATCACATTACTGTGTGCGTCACAAGTGCGTCACGAGTGTGATTGTAGGACAAATTACTCAACAATTCCAAACCTCCCTTAAAATCCGTTCCAATTCCGAATTCCAAAACATCGAAACAAAAACCGAGGAAACAACCCCTAAAAAACCCACCCCAAGAGATGCCCACCCCAAATATTCCAGATTCCCCGCTAAAGAGGTATCAGTATCCATCATAACATTACAAGCAACGAACACGCGCACCCCTCTCGAGAATCGTTCCTGGGTCTCGAAACTTGGTCCCTCCCCTTTAGGAAACGTTTTATACACCCCTTTCACCGGCACGCCTAGCCCCGAGGTGCTTTGTCACAGAGGGTCGAAAGCATCGAAGGGTGCAGTTAATTAATAAAAGCTCAAACTCGAAACCGGGGTCGTGGCGGAGTGGGGGGCACGGCGGCACGGATAAAGGGATGAAATACGATCCATGCATCGTTTCATATCGACGGGAACGACGATATACATATCTCACTAGCAATTCAAACGAGACTCACGTGTCATGAATGAGGAACTGGTCGACTTTGCTCTCGATGCAGCGGCCCTTGCTGGTCATCATGGATCCGTTCACTGTCACCAACCCCTGATTCCCCGATTGAAACCAGTGGCCGTTCCATTGCGCCGGAAACTCGCAGCCTGCAACACACCGGCCCACGTATAAGGGGGGAGGGTTTTACATTTTTTTCATCTGGCCAAAGGTTGCTGGAAAAATAAAGGCACGCTATATATATATATAACCCGGCCGGAATATTCAAACCGGACAGGGTGGTTTGTGTAAACAATAGTCGATTGGTCCCCTTTTTATGGAGCTACACAGGATTTTCGATGCTTTGATTGAATTTGGCTATTGTTCCGACGGGTATTTTTGATTCCCGAGGTTAGGTTACATAACCTCTTCGTGTCGAGTAATTCTGTCTCAATTTAAGATAAATATATTTCATACATGTTGCTTTTTGGAGTCTAATTGGTTAAGAATAGGTTCTTTGTACATGAAGAATGTTCATATTTCATCACTCATGAAGATGTTCTTTGCTAAAGTATATTGCGTAATATGTGTTTGTGTATCAGTTTATGTTATTTCGCGTGTATGTGTAAACAATTACTTGTTATAGATCATTGTGAATGTCATTTCAAGGTTCCATAATGAAATGAATTTCGATGTACACCAATCTGTTGAATTATTTAAAACCTCAACCCCTTAAAGTTCGACGATTAATCATCATCCATCAATTTTGATGGTCATCAATCTTCGAAAAAAAGGAACACATGTTAGCCCTCTAGCGGTCCCCAGTTAGATGCTTACCGTCCACCCCATTAACAGTAACCCAGTTCGAGTCTCCAAAAAATCTCGCAAGGTGCAGTCATAAATCGCGCGGAAACGAGTTGTTCCGCTCGACGAGCAGCGCGTTCATCCTCGAACAAGTGTGGAGAGGGTGGCGGGACGCAAATCATCTTAATGCACGGGCGGCAATAATATTCCCCCCCATCTGGTTCGCAATAACCCCCGGAAGTAACGGTGAAAAACAAAAACGCAACTAGCTCGAGAGAGCAGAAGGGGGTGGGAGGGTGGTTGGATTATATTCGCGAGGAATCGCGAGAAGATTCCATCCAGGATTCTCGAATGCCTGGACTTATTAAATGCAAAATGCCTCGTCGACAAACAATGCTTAATCGCGACTCGTCACTTCCTTGTAATCCCGGTTTTCTACGGGATGGGTTTGGACCCTGTTCAACTGATAATCCGATCTTCTTAAGAAGATTCTTCGTTTTTACAAGCTTGTAGCGGATCAGGAAATCGGAAATTTCGTTTATTTCGCTGGATTAAGACCACTTTGGACGGTTGGAGAATTATATATTATTTATTAGAAATTGAATTATTGCTCTCAGGATAGAAAAATGGAAAGGGACTTTAGGAAACATCTACAGAAATCCCATGGGAACTATGGTGGAATCTAAGAAGACCTTATGGACATACTATGCAGAAATACAGGGATAAGTATGGGAAGAAGGGAATTTAAGCATAAATCTAGGGAAAAATCTGGGAAGACTAGAAGCATCCTAAGGATAAATCTAGGGAAAAATCTGGGAAGACTACAAGCAATCTAAAAATAAATGTAGGGGAAAATCTTGAAAGACTAGGGGAACCTCAGGAAATAAATATCGAGAAAATTTGGAAAAACTAGGGGAACCCAAGGGTACAAATCTAGGGAGAAATATGGAAAGAAGAAGTCCAGATGGAAATTTAGAGGAAGTGAAGCCTTGAGAAGTCATAGGAAAACCCTAGTGATTTTGCGGATATATCAGGGAGAAGCTGCTACGTTTTCACTTAATTGATGTACATCTACGTTAGAGCCGAGTGTACATAGTTATAGAGGAGGTTCGTTTTTAGAAGCAACCGCCAGCTCAGGAATGTTCAGCTACACCCTTTCCAGTTAATATTCCTGGAATCCCGGGATTTCTGTAGCTTTCGTCGTTGCTCGAACTGAAGCAAAGCCTGCAAACTCGCTCCAATTGTTTAAAAGGACGAGAGGAAACGGCTGTTCCGGGTTCAGCGAACCGTGCCATGCTTTCGTCGGCCATTATCGTCATCGTTTTATAATGTCGCGGTCTTACGACGTGTATTTTCTTGAGAGCTCGTGACTCGATTTTCTCGTTCCCCGGATGAGGACGTTTATGGGCTTTCGTCAGGTTTTTCTTCTCTCTTAATCGTCGGACGATGTACCTGTTTGTCCTTTTTCCAACTCGTTTTGCGAGGGAATACATTGACTTAATGTTCCCGGCCCCTTCGAGTGTGTAGGGGGGATGATTTTTGCGACGGGGTTCAATGATGCTTTTTTCTTGCGATTAAGGCGATTGTTTCACGGTGATGTTTTTTGTCGAATTACGGGGGATACAAATATACAGGTCGCTTCAAAATAAGTGCCTTGATCTTTAACTAGGGGTTGTTTTCTTTTAGGGGTTGTAATGATTATAAGAGAATTTTATGCACAGTTGGATTCATTGACAGCTCTTTTATAGCTGATTGTTATCAAGATTGTAGTCATGTATCAAACTCTAGCGGAGTACAGGGCAATTCAAAATAAATTTTCAAACTAACTTTGTTTTCTGGGAATTTGATGTGAGGTCCTTTCACACGTCAGAGACACACATAGGGTGTTTCAAAATGTATGTAAATTATTACCCAAAATAATCAGAAATATAGTTTAATTTGTTTCAGATAGAGTGTATTGTTACAAATATCAAATCGCATTTATTTTCACAGTAAAAGGCCATCCCTTAATCACTCCAAATAAATATCCCCATCACATAGCAAGGGAAAGAAAGCTATCATCTTACAATGTATCTAACTCCATATCATCCCCGTATATGATATTTCGCAGGCTCAAAGCTGGCGGCAAGAAAAGTGGGAAAAAAGGGGGTGGGGCGGAAAGTAGCCAGTCGCGATATAATTAGCAGAAATTGGAGTTAGGTCAGAAAGCAAAAGTTATCGGGGTGAGTTTCGACGTGGTAGCTTGCTGGCTCGGCTTTTTCACCCCTGCTGATATAATTACTAATTAATTACTGTTCCTCGAAGCCGCTGGCCATTTCGGTAGGAGGTAGCTTAAAAGGACACCGGAGGTAAGGATAATTCCTCCTACCGTAGGGGAAAGTAATACTTTCTGTTTTAATAATGTTGCCCGTGCCCGGTGTTCCTACGACAGTTGGGCTAACTTCTCGTGTCCGTTCTAGAATTTTGTGGAGCGGTCGGAAACGAAGTACGTGCTGCTTGATATTACTTTAAGATGTCCGGTTGTTTTGCTTCAAGATTTTTCTGAAGAAATTGCACCATTAGCAGATTGGTTCCAACTGGAAAAAGATTTTAATTGGCAAGAGGAGATAGTAATTGGCCTTTTGAAATATTTGTTATTAACTGATACTTGAGTCATGACAATTTTCATACTTAAGGGCTTATGAGTTGAGCTCTAGATCAGATTCAGATTGTCAGGTACTTAGGTGTCCAGATGTTCACATATTCAATGATCTAGATCTTTAGATTCCTGGACATTCAAATACATAGCTCTTCAAGTACCTACATTTCGAGATACCTAGTTTCATCAATATTTAGGCCCCTAGATACCTACACAGATCCCTGGATACTTAGATTCACAGATACCTAGATCCACAAGTACCTTCCACAGGTACCTAGATCTCTAGGTCCTCAGGTATCTATATCCCCCGATTCGTAGATCCTCAGGTTCTTATATACCAAATGCCTGTTCACACATTTCCACATCCTCATAACCCCACATGTTAATCCCAAAATCCCCACATCCCTAGACGTACATACCCCATATTCCCAGCAATCTCTATCTCTCACATCAATGAAATTATTCATGTATGTATTAATCAATGAACCTTCACACTTTCGTTGAAGGGGCCAATTTCCGGCAAGTAACGAGTATATCACGTGTCAAAAATCACTAACATGCTTGTAACATCTTCCAGGAACATCCCCTAGTACAGAACGCCCCTGGACAATAAAACGTTGAATCGCACGCATCGTCTACAATTTTACGAGTCCTCCGAGTCCCGTAATTACAAGACGTTCCACGTGTATTCCTTTCTATGGGGAATGTGAAGAGGTGGAGTCAGTTTGTTTCGAAAACCGTGCAGCACGCATCGACCCTGCGTATGCCGTGACCTTAGCCATAAAGATCACAGAAACGATTTTGGGAAAATGAGAACGAATTGAAAGGAAGTGGAAACGCTTTTGGAGGAAGAGGAGAAACTTTCAAGTGAATTACTTTTCGAGCAATCAACTAGATGAAGGAATCTTTAGACTGCTATTCTTATACTGTGTTTAGCTGGTAATTGTGTTTTGAATGTTTTATGGCGGCTGTTAAAATTGGTTAGACATACGAACTTTTTGGGGATGATTTGTTTGGGGTGTTCAGAGGAAGATGGCTGTTAAAATAGTAGACAACAGAGTGTCTATAGTTATCCATGAATATATATTTCGTAATTCTTGAAGATACTTATCAAAATGCTATAAAATCCTATAGCGACCACTCACTCATGCCTGCAAACGTACAGGCCAAACCGGGCTAGATACGATTTTTTATCAGAGAATCAAACTTTCTTAGAATCGGCCAAAACCCCAAGAAAAATTGTCAGAATTCCTTAAGGTGGCAAATAGGGGGCCAGAGGGTAGGGAGACCCAGGGGACGAAAACGTCAAAATACTATAAAACCCCTGCCCTACCACTCACAGGCCAAACCGTGCTAGATACGACTTTTTGTCAGAGAGTCAAACTTTCTTAGAATGGGCCAAAACCCCTAGGAAAATGGTCAAAAGTGCCGAAAGATGACTAACGGGCGGTGAGGACCTCCAGTGAATGAAAGCGAGTCAACATACTATGGCTGTTAAAACTGATTAGATTTAGGAAGTTTTGGGGATGATTTGTTTAGATGGTTTAGAGGAAGATGAAGGAGCAATCAGTACTCTTTATAGGGATTATTA
The DNA here is from genome assembly GCA_036983795.1 of Megachile lagopoda. Lineage (NCBI taxonomy): Eukaryota > Metazoa > Arthropoda > Insecta > Hymenoptera > Megachilidae > Megachile > Megachile lagopoda. Next base: position 6,005,772 of record CM072793.1, read on the forward strand.
AGTAAACTCAAATATGAATTGAGTCAGGTTAACAATGTGGATTGAACTACTAATATTGACCCAAGTCCCAGGTGACATAAGAACAGTTGGATACCAAAAATGCAATCTAGAATAATTACAAAGGTCCAGAATGAAGCGGGGGCCATGAAATCGATTGGGATCGATATTCCGGGCAAACGAGCGTCAATTACGTATCAAAAGTGCCCCCATTTCGCGGACGATATCGCAGCCAGCATTCACGGGCTGTGTATCGCCAGATCTGAATCTCATACGACACATTCGCCGGTATTCCAGACCCTTGTTGACTTGTTCAGCCCTCAGCACAGCTGTGTAATATCATCTGATCCCGAGTGCCCGGTTACGGTACCTACCGGTGTAATATTCATTTCCTCCAGTAAAAGCCCTTTCAGCGGCTCTTTCGGCCTCGGATATCGGAAAAACGAGGCATTTCCGTTGGTAAATGTCACGGAGATAGCCTGACGGCCGGTGGCCACATATTACCAATCAATTTACCTCTGTCGATACTCAGAGTCGACATAGAGAGAGAAAAAGAGAGGACAGCATGAAACCAACTGGCAGGCAGGTAGGCAAAAAAGGAGTGGGCCACGTATGTGTGGATGTGTACGTGTATATGGAAAAGTGATCGCTCCATCATATTTAACTCGGATAGCCAATCACCCTTGTCACTGGTCGGGTGATAGATTATTTTAATCAAGTTATTCCCGGGCTGAAACCCGATCATTTTCCGAGAAGAGCCTGGGCCCAAGGTATACATGAAAATCGAATTAAATCGGGGGAGCCTTGGTTTGGAAATCATCGCTGCATCGAAGGGGTTGCTTTTTTTTCGATAACTCCCTAGGTCTAGATTGGTAATCTCCGGGCAGACTCTTCGGCTACTCTCTCTTTCTCGATAATCCATTTTTTAATGGCGATGACGAGCGATTAATTCGTCTGGTCGAAATCCATCTTTCCAACGTGGTCGATGGATTGATTTAAGGGGTGGTGGAGTTTTAATATTCCGTCGGCATGTTGGGAAAATCCACGCTGAACGGAGAAAGATTTCGCTACCGATCGATCGGACATCTTCTGGAAATGTGACTGTGGTCTTAATTGGATTTATAGTTAGCAAACTTGGATTGTCATCCAGAAAAACGAAGTCAACAAATTTTGTTATTACAACAAACTGGTGGTCAATTCTAAAGCAGATTCTTTTTCAAGAAGACTCCTTTAAAATTGTTCCTTTGATCTGGATCACATTTTGTTTAAATATCGTCTCTGAACTATCATTTCATGTGCAGACACCTACATCTCAGACTTGTATTTCGCGCCAAAATCTACACTGTACGACACATAAACATTTAGGTTATGATTCAAGTATTAACTATTCTTACTTTCTGCATCACTAAAATAAATTTCACAGATAAACATCAATTAATTCCCAAAACGTCACCAATTGTTTCGATTTATCCGAGGGTTATGTCCGTACCAGTGTTAGGTAAATAGTTTCTGCGCTTTATGGCGGAGCTATCACCTCGATCAATTTCCCCGCTGAAATTTCGCGTCGATTCAAAGGAATTTAGGTTTCGGTTAGATTTAGGTTAGGTATTCTAGAGCCATCGTGCACGCTCGATTCTCGCGCTGGAGTCTTGCTTCAACTTACGGGGGTGAATTCTGAGCTGCACTTGGCCTGGCTGAACTCACAATTAGCTAATGATCCCGCTCGCCGTTCATCACCCTCGAAAGCGTGCACTTTCAGATGCAGGGGAGACTCTTTTCCCAATGGAGGAATCGGTTCAGTTTTTTTGTTCTTCTCCCTTCTTTTTGCACTACGATACCGTGATGGAATGTGGGTCATAATGTTTCTGTTTCTCGATGATGGAATGGACCATAGAATCGCGCGTTAATTTGTCGAATTTTTTTAGCTGCGTTTTTGCCAAATAGACACAAGAACGTTGTATACTTTTTTAATAGCGAATGGATCAATATGTACAGGAATCCTTTTCAATTTGTTTCACAAGGAAGAGCGTCGTTCGTTTTTAGGGGTGCTTTTTCACGGCGGAACACCGAGAGTGTATTGTACAAGCTGATTCACGAATCTTGATCATTTTTCATATAAATAGTTTGTTCATCAATTCCGATGTTTATGTTGGCTTTCGAATGAAGATATCACTTTCCATGAAATAATTGCTGCGATAACCATTCGCCATTGAAAAAATGCAGCCCACAAACAACGTTAAACAATCGAAATCAATATTAACCCTAAAAACACACACAACACGGAATATTTACGAAGTAATTACACGTTCTATAGCTGTGCAAACAAATCAAATGGACTCCCCGGGGATAAAAATGCGACAGCGAAATAAAAATACCCTCTTTCGCGTTGCAATCGCGACCGAGCTCGAAACTTTAATTCATGCGTCATCCATCAACTGGATTTAGTCCAGGTTAGAATCTATCAATGAACAGCCTATGAAAACCTACGTGTAGTAGAGAACAGATAATGCATAAATACGGACGAAAAGAACGCCCTCAGACAGCTGCTCGTCCAACTAACCGTGAAGATAACCAAAGAGTTCCGACGAGAAACCACGAGCTGATTTGACGAGCGGTCACGTAAGTCGTAGTGGTTCATCTTCAGAAAAGATTATTTTCCGCCGGTGGATATCTCGTCTCGGGGCTGCATTATAAATTGAGATAGAGAAATGTATACAGGCGAATAAGCAACGCTGAAAGCTGTTGCTAGATTCGATTCGGCGCTCTCCAAAGCGATTGTGCAACTTCTTCTTCGTTTTCCCGGCTTCCATCTTCCCTGTTCCCCCCGCCCCGCACTCCACGCGCCAGCGATCCGATTCGTTTCGGCGGAAATTAAATACACAAGCAAATCCTTCACCCCTTGTAGTCACTGGTAAAGCGGGGTAACCACACCCAGCTACTTGTTGAGGAAGAGTTAAGGTGGAAACGCTTATTTCGTGGCGGAGGGTGGTTATGAGGTGTTAGGTGGGCTGATCACAAGTAAATCTTCCGGTCAGCGATGTTTCCCTTAGGGTAGACTGCACTTTTGGAACAACATACCTATACTCGGATCTGGAAGACCTTATTAGGATATCTACAGTTGGATCTGATTCACCTTATATAAAGATCCCTATACTCGAATCTCAAACAGCATATTAGGATCCTTACATTCAGATCTGGCACAACACACAAGAATCCATACACCTAGATCTGGAACATCATACAAGGATCCGTACATTCAGATCTGGAACACCATACAAGGATCCCTACACTCAGATCTGGAACACCATGCAAGGATCCCTACACTTGGAGAACATCACACAAGGATCCATACACCCAGATCTGGAACACCACATAAAGACCCATACACCTAGATCTGGAACATCATATAAGGATCCCTACACTCAGATCTGGACCACCATACAAGAATCATTTAAGACACCGATGAAGAGTACCCTATGTCCACACGATGAATGAACACATCCATACCTAACATTGATGAGAAGTAAGGACACTTCAGCTACCCTCATTTATTAATAAATCAAGCACAATATTGAATAGTAGCCAATCACCTATGTACCCAAATGTACACGTAGGCACCTATGTACCCTATGGCCCTGTCGTCACAGCCATAGCCATTACCTGTAGATATCTTGCACTGTGTACAGGTAATGTAGAAGCTGAACAAGTAGAACTACAGAGTTATTAACAATTTTAGTGAAGCAAGAATAATTTGAATGCAAGTGAAGTTCCACTGGCGTGCTCTTATAGCCCTAAGAGTACAAGCTTCACTCGACATTTGACCCTTAAGCAATACAGAAGATAAAGTACCTGTCAGACTACAATTTTACTTGCTGTTCTACTGAGCTCACGACAGTTTTACTTGCGGATAGGGTTAATTACCACCTGGACCCTTATAGGCCTGAGTAGGACCACCTGGTACCCGAGTCTTAATTAATGCAGAAGATAAAATACATGTCGAACCATAATTAGACACGCTTTTTCATTCAACCCATGGCAGTTTTAATTACGGTTGGGGGTACTTTGTCACCTGACCCTTTACGGCCCTAAAGTGCTAACCGCCCTGAAGGGGTATCTGACCCTTAACTAATGCAGGAGCTCAGATACATAACTACATATTTTCGATTTTCTAATTAATTAAAATTTTTAATTTAGTTCTCCTTAGTGTAGCATCGCTTTATTTGCTGAAAACAATTATGCAATTTCTTTGTATAGAATAAGGGAAAATATGAGAATTATTTTTTTAACATCCTGTACAAGCAACGCATCCAACAAGCTCACCCTTCGCCCTCCCACACGCACGAATTTGCGGTGTATTAATAAGGCTCTAGGCGATTTTCGTTCCACCGTCTACCACATTGTACGGTTGAAATTTTTCTCCTCTTTCGGTATACGGCCTCACCATAGACACGGTGAATTGTGAAGGGGTGGGGGTGGCGTTTTCAATATCTGCTGTATTTCCGCCAGCGTCGTTTCCACCCCTCTGGATATCTGGCAGGGGTAACATTGTACGCACCCCGTCACTACATTTTAATATTTCAGGATTCAATGATACCCCTACTCGACCAACCCCCACCCCGTTCACTCCTGGCGCCACCCTCTTCAGGATCGGCAGATGTGCTCAACTCGTGTGATCGGCTACTGCCCGTGAATCGGATTTCACTGCATTTTAATGGGGATTAATTGCCCCCTGACGGGGGTGATTTTGGAAGAACGATTTAATCACGCGCTGCAGGTAGGGGATGGGGTGCGACTGGAAAATTATTTTCAGTATGATTATTAGGAGCTTCCGAACGAAACCTGATGTATTGCCCAAGCCGAATGAACGGCTAAAGTCATTTTTAAAAATTAGAAATGATTTTTAAAAATTAAAATTCAACCCCTAAATTATGGAACAAGTGAAACGAGTTAAGTCACTTACAATTCGGCTGCGAAATTGTTCACTTTGCTTTTGAATGTTAATCCGTAAATGTTTCTGCCATGTGTCTAGAAAATTTAAAAGGTTTTGTAATTGCGGCTGTATGCAATTTACGTAACTGTTTCAAATGGATAATTATTCCGTGCCTTTGTTGAATTGCATCCAATTTTAAAGCAATAATTCTCGTGCGTTATCAAAGAGAAACAGAAGTGAAAGATCGTAACCTGTTAATTAGTTTCCTGTCGGGTTTAAATTAAAGCAGCTTTTGAATTTAAATACTCGCGCAAACAATGACAATACGTTCCGAAGGAATTGATTTTAATCACAAAATAAGCGTTCCCGATATCAAATTTAATGCGAATTATCTTCTTGACTGGAACAATAGACGCAGGAAAATGGATTAACACTTTTAAGCGACGAAAAAGAATCTTTATTTCATTGGCCTCCACTTAACCGGTCAATTAAAAGTGCACGCTGCCACTTATTGACATAATTAATGACAATTAATGAAGGTAATGGCTGACCGAGAATGAAAAGGTGAAAAGCGAATGAAAATTTCGTTCATCTATCATGCAACATACTCTACGTAATTGGTTTAGTAACACCAAATGATAATAATAAAATGAAATTTCATACTATAATGCTATGTATTAATCAGTGAAAGTGACGTCACTTCGCTTCATTATAATTTTATCAAATTTCCCGTCAAATTAACCTCTTTCGATCTTGATACGTTGATAAATTTAGAACATTTCGAAATTAAGATACTTTTAGGTTAAGAGTGATAAGTCAACAGTTTAATTTTTACGATTCAATTTGGATTAAATTACGATTAAGTTTGTAAAATTTAATGGAAGGTTAATCTAGTTAATCTAGAAGGTTAATCTAGGACTGATTGTATTGGACTCAATATTAAAATATTAAAAGTTAGGTTAGATTTAAGTCCCGTAAGGTTGAAAGGTGAAATATTCGTAGTTTCAGGATAGATCAGTTATTTTTAACTCGAATATATCATCCCGCATAACAAACTTTTCATAATTCATCTCTGCCAAAATGAAAAATGTGCAGAGAGATAATATACGTAGAACAATCAAGTTTGGTTTGAGTTACACTGAATCAGGCGTTATAAAGTTCCAGGAGAGAATTCGAAAAGGGAAAGAAGCCTATCCGCCCCTCTCCGGCGCGCCCTTCGCTTTATAATGCACCCCTCCCATAACTGTATATTTCACGGATTCAACGGCTAACGCGGCCAGAGAATCCCGGCACGGCACGGCGTATTCAAATGCCTCCACCCTCGAGTTGTGTGTTGAAACGTGAATTATACGCGCCTCGAGTGATGCTTCGACGAGATTTCCGGCGGATTCCTCGCGAGTCTTCGTGCTACCCGCCGAGCGGGAACGCGTGCCTCTTCCTTGCCGCCAGCAATATCGCTGTTCGGGACGGAATGCTTCTTCCTTCGGGGTGGTTTTTTAATTCGCGCCGGCTTACAGCCTGGAAATTGTTTGATCGTTCATGGAAACCGGAGTTTTCTATGGTTGTTAAGGGGAATTTGGGAAATTTGGATGTTATTCCGATGTTAAACGGGAATTTCAGGAACGTGGAAAGAGGATCGGAAATGACAAGTGTTCGAGAAGTTAAATTGAGCTCGTTGGAAATTGCGAAGGGGTGGTTTAATTCGATACGAAAATTATGCCACACATACGTCCATTTTGCAATCTTTATAAATTGAAATATTATTACGGAAGATCCTGTAACACACGAAAAGCGTGAAAAGAAAGTTTCAAAGAGAATTATTCCTCTCCTTCAAGATCAACAGACTTATTCTCGAAAGAATCTAAGAGCATTTCCTTTTTGTTCTAAAGTTCATAAATCTGAAGAATCTTGCATTCAAAATTTAAGAAGCAAGTTTTAATCAGACTCAATTAGTGCACTCTCGTTTAATGCACGACACAAACGACTCTTGCATATATTGCTGACACATGCGCACGTATTTTGCTCAGTCAGCACGTCACATCCAATCAATGAATGGACATCTCATGAGAAAGGCGTGTGTGTAATTGGCTCTCGTTGAATGCATGGTTTCGAGAAACTTAGACGGCTATTGATCCGGATCGTGCATTTAACGAGCATATTCGTATATTCGTCATTGGAGGAACACCTACAACAATCAATATCTCGGAGTTATTTCTTGTGTTCCCACATTTCCAACCATATTGCAGGGTCATTACACTTATAAATTCTGAGATCTACAAGACTCCATATTTGTAAATTTTAACAAGGGACACTCCTGGGTGATCACATTCTCAAGCTTCTACATTCACATATCCACATATCACCAAGTCTCCACATTTTTAAATTTCCACACTTGCAAGTGTTTGCATACTCAAGTCTCTAAATTCCCAAATCCATATATTTCCAAGTCCCACATTTTTAAATTTCCACACTTCAAGTGTCCACATACTCAAGACCTACATTCCCAAATCCACATATGTCCAAGTCTCCACATGTCTAAGTGCCATTCTCCAATCTCTACATTCTGGAGTCTCCACACTCATAATCTCTACATTCCCAAGTCCCTAGCTTCTCAAGTTCCATACTTCCAAATCCCCAAATGTCCTGATCTCTCCACATTTGCAAGTTCCCCTATTCACAAGTCCCACCATTTCTGAGACCGACATGTCCAAGTCCCTATATTCCTAAATCCACATACCGAGTCCTCATATATCTTTAGGCCTCTGTAAAAGCGACCACTCTCCTTACTCTCCATTTTCTTCGAACACTTGCAATCGATCCACCTTTCCATCCACAAAAAGACATCGGCAAACTTCCACCGGCTCCACATATCAACCTCTAGCCCACAAGGCTTTAGCTCAAACAAAGGCCGGGCGAGTCCTCCCCTCTCAGCTTCGAGACGTCCAAGCGGGAACGTGATATTCTCCGCGTAATACGTCAGCAAGCTCTCTTGGAAATCCATCCGCAACTTTCATTAAGCCCGAACGTATTAGCGCCTCGCCACGGGGCACGGCCGTGGTTATAAATAACAATAAGGGCCCGCGCGGACGGCAAACATCGTAAAACCTTTCGTAAACACGGGGGTGGCAGCCAGACAGCCTCGGCTAGGTCGTCCTGGAGGACGGAGCGCCGTCAAGGGTAGCAAACGGCCAGGATATCGTTCCGTGGGAGGAATATAGCGACAAGGGTGGCAAGAAAGAGCCGTACACCCAGGGAAATACGAATTGGGAAGCGTGCTCTGTCGCGACTCGCTGGGATATACCGATTTAGGGGGTCTACGGCGATCAAATACGCCCTGGCTGCGCGGTGCCGAACAGCTGGGTGATTCAGGGGTGGAAAACGGGTGCTCGGGTTTGTCGGGAGGGTCAGATGTCTGTAGGAAATTGAGATTGATGCTATGGACGTTTATAATTGGTTCGGCGGTAGCAGCCGGGCTCCACTGTATCAGCTGAAGTAGGTGTCTCGGAAGTCTATAAGTTGAGACGTTGGACAATTATGATTGATGTTTCGGGTTTTTGCGGTTGACGGGGAGAAATTCTCGACGTGAACATAGATACATCGTTAAATAAACGACGACAAGATTTTACTAGAACAATCATTTCCTTACAATTAACATTTCAAGATTTCGAAGCTGATAATTTCGCAAATTTGTATCTTATTAATGGCGCAATTATCTGAAATTATTGAAATTGTTCGGAGGCATAACAGCCCCATTGTTCGATAAAGGAGAGCAAAATGGAAGCAACAGCCCAGATGACCCAGTTTCTCCGGCTTTTTACGGGATCGAAAATTACCAAGTGTCGAGGCAGGACCAGCGTTGGCCACCTTTTACGATTTACCGGTTTCATCAGACCGCGAAGATAACCGGAAAGCCTGTTTATCGTGTATGCAACGTTGCGGCCAGCTCGTAAAGTGCATCGACTGTTCCGGTAATTTATGTACAGTGTTATGTGTGCACGCGCGCGCACCAGCCACATTCACGGTTACCCGTGCGACTCGCCAGCCAGAGGCCGGAAACACTGACGGGATTATCGATTAGACTAGAGAGAATATTAACGCGTGGTTGAAGGGAACGATCGAACGATCGCTACTGAGGCCAACGACAAGATGATGAAGGCCTCGAAATGACTTTCCGTATTTTGTGGAGTCACATTTCAAATTAAATTTGGTCAGCTCTAATTTCAGGTCAGGTTTAAGTTGGACACGTGTTGCACTTAAGTTTGTGTAGGTTTTTGAACAGAGACAGTTTTTAGATCTTAGGTTGGGTAAGTTAGATCTTAGATCATTTAGGTTTGGGTAAGTTGGAGACTATACACCTTCAATATTTCGTGATGGACATGTACATTAGAAGCGTGATAGATTAGCTTGATTAGGGTTAGGGATAGGGATATAATATTGTGGATAGAGATATGTCAGAACCAGGTTCAGTTTAAGTTGGGTTAGACATGTACACTAGAAGTATGATAGGTTAGCTTCAATTTAACTACGGTTATGTCTGGAGCTGTGGATAGAGATATGTCAGAACCAGGTTCAGTTTAAGTTGGGTTAGACATGTACATTAGAAGAATGATAGGTTAGCTTCAGTTGAACTGGGATTATGTCTGGAGCTGTGGATAGAGACATGTCAGAACCTAGTTCAGTTTAAGTTAGGTTAGACATGTACACTAGAAGAATGATAGGTTAGCTTCAGCTTAACTAAGGTTACGTTTGGAGCTGTGGATAGAGATATGTCAGAACCAGGTTCAGTTTAGGTTAGACATGTACATCAGAAGATAAGTTAGCTGAAGTTTAATTAGAGTTAGGTTTTGAACTGTGGACAGAAATATGTCAGGATCAGGTTAAGTTCAAGTTAGAGTGAGGTTAAATAACGTGATGATTAAGGTACATGATGAACGTACACAACAATTGTGCCACAACACGAAATATTATTATTTAATTTTACCATCAGTTTTAATTGTAAAGTTGGTAAAGGATTGAAGATCGCGGCAAAGTTTGCATCGGAAGGTTCAGCAAATGCCTCCAACTAATTTAGGACTTTCGAAAAATACCGCGAGGGCGCTGCGGAGCAGTAACACCTTCAACAAGTTCTCAAGAATGGCGCCTAATGCTTTGCAACCGCATGCACGCAACTACGTTCCCGCTTCATGCTTCGTCGCCGCACGAAATCAGATAATTTTCGCGCCCGAATGTCGGGAGGAACGTGTCAGACAACCGGCGGCTTGTTTTTGTTTAAAAATAAATTGGCTTCTCGCGTTCGCGTCGCGCATAAATTTCGCCCGCGGTGCTTTTGCCGAAAATCGAGTGCGATGACACCTGAAATTAGCTGCGAGCAACTTTGGAGCGATACGGGCTGAAAATGGGATACAGTCGTCATTATTTAGCTCGAACATTCCTAACCTCGTCAGCTACCCTGTCGTTTGCAAATTTAGACTTAAATTGTTTATAATATTTACTATACCATCGTCACGCATTATATTGCTAAGAAATATTTTGCTCATTGAACAATATTTTACAAAAGTATCGAAGTTTTTACATGTTCGAACTGCAATTACATGACTCCAAGATGGCAGGCCAAATCGTTCGGTATTCCAGTCACGATAATACGTGCAAGAACTTCCCGAATGCATGCATAAAGTGAATATTATAAATGTCGACCGCGTACGAACAAGGAACTTAGCTTAACCGAATTAACGAAGCGGATGCTGCAACAGGACGCGTCCTTGCAGTCTCTAATAAAGAGGAAGCAAACGCACTATAACACGATATGGACTCTAATTTCAGAAAATGAACGCTTCAGTGACTTCCTTGTCTGTACACACTTTTCATCCACTTATTTCACAGATGCAATTTTCATTGAACTTTCCTATACTGTAACCTTAATGGACGTTTACTTGGGAAACAATTAGCTTACCTTTCGCATCAATTCAAAATATTCAATATTCTAAATAACTGAAATATTCAGTTCATCGTTATATTCATTGTTTCGATTTGTAGAAGGGAATTTGTGTGTGCACAAAGAAATAAAGTAGATGAACTACTTTAGAACGTTTGAATTTGGCGGGCGCGGGAAATTTCGAACGATACAGTGAACCTGCACGAAACACTTGTATCACAAGTTTAGAAGATTCAGTTCATCCGTGGACATATTTCCTCAGTTTTTGCCCAAAATTTCTGTACCGAGAAAAGAGTAAAGCAACAAATTACTTTAGCGCGTTTGAATTTGGCGGGCGCGGGAAATTTTAAACGGAATAACGCAACAAACAGCATAATAACGTATATTGTAATTTTCGTGCCCTATAACTGCGCTGAAAATTTCATAATTCTTAATTTGTAAAAATGTGAAAGCAACGATGTTATTTGTTTTCATCCCCGTGTCAATGTAGTGTTCGTACTGTTTAATTGTAAAATGGCAAAAGGTAATAAAGATTGTCAAAGCAGAATTACGAGAATTATTTTCGCTTGAACCGTGGCCTGTTGAATAATTACGGGAGAAATTTAGCTATCCGCGATCATCGGTTATATTTCAGTATCGGCGAACAACGGGTAACGGTTAACCAAAAGCCACGTTTTTACAGAGGTATTAATTAATTCATTTGCCGGCTCGCGGCCAGACGAAATTTTCCATGCGTTTCAATTACCGGCCGCTGCTGTTTTAGGCGCATTAATTTACAGCCGCTCAGCCAACCGGGCGTGAAAAAACATCGGTTCGTGGTTGTACAAATGTTTCCGGCGAAGATATCGCCTTTGAATTACGACCAATTGCTATTTCTTTCGTCCTGTGTTTCCGTTTAATGGAGCGGAGAAATGGAATTCATGAAAAACTGGCTTCATTGACAGCCCATTTAAATTTAACAAATAATTTGTTTATTTCAACTTTATGATAATTAATTCATTTATTTCTACTTTGTGATAATTAGTGATTCATTTATTTCTGCTTTGTAATAATTAGCGCTTCATTTATTTCTACCTCTCGCAATTATACATAAAATATTGTAACACAAATCACGCATGTAATTTCATGTTTTTCCCGCGCTTTTCAAATTTATCGACTTAGCATCTATTCGGAACTTTAATCGCACACTTTCGCAGATAATTTCCTAACCTCGATTCCCACGATCAAAGTGTCAATATATCAGAAAATTTTCTCCCGAGAGCCTCCATGTTTTACAGAAATGGCGCTGACAATCGCAGCCATATGTTTCTCAAGCTCGCCGATAAATTTTACCATTTGTCGTCACCTACATCCAAACTATCAATATATCAGAAAATCCATATTTTGCTGAAACGATCAGGTGGTAATCGTGAGCAGATGTTTTTTAAGCTCGCGTATAAATTTGATCATTTAACCTAACCTGAAACGTTCGCAATATCGCGAAATTCCTTTCAGCCCCATATTCCACACGAACGAGAAAACATGTTCCGGTGTTTCGTCGGAACGCGGTGGTCCTCGAATCGCCGTAGAGATGGCGTCGCTAATAAATTAACGAGCTCGTTAAATCCGCCTTAATCTCGCGAATATGAGGGGCATCGGCTACGCTGGCACACTCAATCGCGGTCCAACGGGTTTATACCAAGAAATCCTTCGATGTAATTGGCGATCGCGCCTCGCGTTACGTTTACAGTCCAATAAAGCCGGCCGTGCGGCTGAATTAAAACGAAATCCGACGTGATATTGGACCGACGACGATCATAGTCCCCCATGATTCACGGGATTCATCGGCACACCCATGCTTGAATTGATTTAAACGGCTCGTTTCACTATCCGCCGTCTCAAATTAAATACCACCCCTCGTGTAAATTATATTTCCCACGATTACGAAACGTATCTCGGATCGAATCGGATTTCGATATGGAATCCCGGCCGTTGAAAAACGCGAGAAGAAAGGTTCTCGTGCCTCCGCGGGATTGTTACAAATTTATGCACAAGAGAATTCCTGGCACAAAGTTGAAACGAGGCGAAACGGTGTAAAAAACGTTAATTAACAAAGGGGATGTGGTATAAAATTAAATTTTTTTAACGAAGTGATCACAAAGAGATGCTTCTAATGAAATGAAACGTTGGATTTGCTGTAGCACAAAGAGGAAAAACATACGGAATCACAGCGGGATTGAATTCAGGCTTCGATGAAGTTATTTTAACCTTAAAGGAAACGCTGGAGCGTAAAATTCGTCTTTCTGTATCGTGTCGCGCATTTTTGTGACCCTCTTCTTTCCGCTTAGATAACCTCCTACTCCGAGAATTCCTCATCAAGTTCTCCCTCGGGCATCGTGGAAGGTATATTTGGAATAAATAATTTATTATCGGTACTTCTATTCAAATTCGTATCGTTCGTGCAAGTTGTTTAAACTAAAAATAGTTTATCTACTTTTAAGTCCACTTGATCCAAAATGTATTTATTCGCAAGTCTACTTAATCCAATGTCCATTTCTAAGTCCACCTATAGTATACCTATTTCCTAGTACATCTGTTCCCAAGTACACCTATTCGCAAGTTTATCTGATACAAACTCCACATAGTCCTAGTTCCACCTATTTCCTAGTACACCTATTCGCAAGTCCACCTAATTGCAAGTCCATTTACCCAGATGTCCACCTAATCCAAACTCCACCTAATCCCAAATACACCTATTCCCTAGTACATCTATTCGCAAGTCTACTATTCCAATGTCTATGTACTCCTAAGTCCACCTAATCCCTAGTCCATACGTTCCCAAGTCCATTTAACCCCAAGACCATGTGTTTCCTAGTCCATCTATTCCAAAGTACACCTATTCGCAAGTCTACCTAATACAATCTCCATTTAGTCCCGATTACACCTGTTTCCTAGTACACCCATACACAAGTCCACCTAATTTCAAGTCCATCTCACAAGTCTAATCCAAACTCCATCCTATCTTCCATTTGCTAGTACACCTGTATAATTTCATACCTAATATATACCTAATTCTAAGTGTATCACAAGTCACCTAGTGCAGACACCACCTAAAATCCATCTATTTCCGAGTCCACCGATTCTCTCCATATCGCCAAATTCCCATCTTGTCGATTGCTTGCACAAAGTATCCGCAAGTCTCCATCTCGTCGATTCAACTATTCGTTCCCAAATGTACACGGTCTCCGGCTCATCGATTCATGCGCCTCGAAATAATCGACAGTTCCCGTCTGATCGATTCGCCCGTCCAAAGTATACACGAAGTCGCCATCTCGTCGACCGGGTCGCTCTAAAATATTTGCAAGTCCTCGTCTCATCGATTCGGTCAGGAACCTATTCGAAGTCTCCATCTCTTAACTGACCGCTGTGAAATATTCGTAAGTCTCGGACTAATTGCACAGTACACACTAATTTGGTTCTCAACAATTCTGTATCGACAAATGCTCGTCTGGCTCTTGACCCGAACCATCTAAGAGCATACCTGCATCTTATAAATTCGTTAGCTCTAAAAAGGACTTGAGATGTGCCACCTGATGACACTCGAAAGAATTCTTATCACCGAACACTGTTACCTAATGGATCACGATTAGTTTCAATCAGTTTTTTCGTTCCCGTCGCTACGGCCCGACCGCAAATCGAACGATTGATCGATCTGGCCGCAATAACGAGCATCCGCGTGCGCATAGAGAGACCGTAGCCGAAGCCGCAGCACCAGAGTCACGCAAATCGTTCGATCCTGGTAACGAACTCGGCTTGGCAATCGCCTTAATCAAGTTTACAGGGTAACGGGTAAACGCACGGTTAATCCCTGTTGGTCACCCCATAGAACTAGGGCCCTATGGTGTACGTGGCTTGAACACCGATAGCCCGCGAGTTCACGAAGAAACGCATCGCTCCGAGGGAGACGAAAGGGAACGCGCTGGTCCGATTTCAAATCGCTGCCACGACCGATCGATGTCCATTTACACGGCTCTCGATTGATATCCGAATGTTCTTTTTGCTGGCCAGGGAGTGTGTTGTGACCATTGGGTGATGGATGTTGGCTGGTCCTTTCAGATTCTCTGGAACGTTTCAGATGCAGGCACATGTAGGTGCTCTTTATGCACCTACCTAATGGACTACCTTCTGATGTTTTCTGACTTTTAAATTACTAAGTTTAAATAGGTGAAGTTTCTCAGATTTTTAATGTTAGGGTTGTGGGTAATCCTTGTTTCTGTACTTCATATTTTCACACACTCGCGACGTACCAACGACGCACTCGTGACACACTTGCGACGCATTAGTCACGCACTCGTGACGCACCCTTGACGCACTCGTGATTCAGTCGAGACGCACTCATGACTCAGTCGAGACGCACTCATGACTCACTCGAGACGCACTCACGACGCACTCTTGACGCACTCGTGACTCAGTCGAGACGCACTCGTGACTCAGTCGAGACGCACTCGTGACTGACTCGAGAGGCACTCGTGACACACTCGTGACGCACCTATGACGCATTCGTAACGTACTCATGATGCACCTACGACGCACTTTTGACACACACTATAGTTGGAATGTAAAAGTAGCCCAAAACTCTAATTGAACGAACGTTCGAGTACGCATTTAAGACCGTATAGGTATATTTATGTGTAGTCAAGAGGACATCATCCCTGAATACAGCCTAATGAAATAAAGCAGCAGCTAAAATCAACGTGGTTAAATTGGAATCCGTTCGAGACCCAGTATCGACTTGAAGGCACCCCTGTGTCCCAGCGCGCCCTGCAGTCCAATACATCATCATTAGACCCACCCCCACCGGCGGGGGTGCACGCAAATCGTCTGAAAGCAAAATAAAAATTTAATGACCTCCCCTGCCGTTATTTTCGGCCACGTGAACACGCCTAAGCTCGACGGGGATATATTGCGAGCGTTGCTCGATCGTTTGTCACACGCCACCCCGTATATGGCGCCGGGACCAGCTGATCGCCCTATTGTCTTCTCCCATAACCAAGAAAACATGGCACGGTACGTTTTCCCGGCCAAAATTGGACGGGAATAAGGGTGGAGTGAAGTAGCTTGACGAAGGGCGATTCGTGGAAATCGTAGCCATTCATGGACATTCAATTATGGACTCGATTCTGTTTGAAAACTGACATGTGTAGTTCGGTTGATAGGGTGGTTTGTGGACTGGGTTGGGTAATTGATACTAGGGGTAATAGAGGTCGTTATGGGGGACAGGGAATGAGTAAATACTATCATATTTGAAATTTCCAGTATAACCTCCAAACTCGCTAAGCAACCTAACCTCTTTCCTGCATTTCACGAAAAGCTGGATTTATTCGAAAACAAGGGAATATCGATAATTTAACGTCAAGATATTTCTGTGTTCCCTTAATGAATGTTAAAAACGAAAATAGATTGAACGTTGACGGAAAACTCAATCACCATCGACAGACTAACGAAATTCCGAATTGGCTGTTTCCCGCTTAATTATCATGCTGTTTATGGCCCGGTGATTTGTATGTTGCGATGCATTTACAAAATGTAATTTTGAAACGAACGCGACAAAGTAAATAACCGTTCGCGAGCCGTATAAAAGGCACACGTGTTCCCTAGTTGCATTTAATTTCATTCATTTCAGGAGTTGATTCGATTCGATTTAATTCGATTCTAGACACCAAGTTGTTATTAGTCGAATGTTCATTAAATTGTCCACAAGAACGTTCGCACAACAAAATCGATACTTGACTATTCAAAGTACCGTAAATACTCGATAAATTAAAGTGTTTTTAATCTTATAGGAAAAATTCTTAACCTCAAAAGCCGTATGTACACTTCGAACTAAATTCGACCAGTTATCATAACTTCCCATGAGTATTATTCAGAAGCCATCAGGACAAACGATTATTGCATATTTCACAAACGTATCACGTGATGGGTCGCTAATGACCGCTCATACGATACTAATTCCCATCGCCATACATAATCCACAATTACCACCCGCTCCCCGTTTGTCGTTTGTTTTTCCAGTTTATTCAATACCATTTTTGAAGAACGGTAAAACGCATTTTATTGCGTCTGGTAAAGTGATGGGAACGCAGGATGAACGTCGAAGTGGGAGGAGTTTAAAAGCGCGCGAATTTAAACGTTGCAAAATTTAATCACTCGTACTTCGGTTAAGTAATTAATTTTTCAGCGAACGAGCTTTGTTCGTTTATCTGTGAATCAAATTGATAAAACCGACATGAAAGGAAGAGGATTGCATAACCACGTCCATTGCAATAATGGCGATGATATTGCGCGATAATGTAAAACAAATGGGAGGAACGTATGATGGCTTGTTTCTGTCTTTCTCTCAACCGTTCCGTTAAAAATGATCCAATTTGCGTTACACCACTCTTGAAATTATAAAATGGAGAATTGAAGTGTAACTGCCAAGCGTTATATAACCACGCGTTATGTTGTCGATTGTTAAATTACCGCCACGCGTTCTATTGTCACGTGTTGTGTTGCCACGCGTTGAATTATCGTTGAATTGTTACGCGTAGAATTGTCACGCATCGTTCTGTACAATTCTATATGCTATAATTCTATGCGCTATGATACCACATAATGGATCGCTATGCGTGATAATGTCACGCTTCGTACCTCTATGCGCTGTATCTCCACGCCCCGTAAATCTACGCACCGTATCTGCACGCGCCGTACATGCACGCTCCGTAAATCTACGCACCGTATCTCCACGCTCTGTATCTCCACGCTTCATAAATCTACGCGCCGTATCTCCACGTTCCATAAATCTACGCGCCGTATCTCCACGCTCCGCAAATCTACGCGCCGTATCTCCACGCTCCGTAAATATACGCGCCGTATCTCTACGCTTTGTATATCAACGCGTTAGTTCTCTATGCGCTGTATTTCCACGCTCCGTAATTCTACGCGCCGTATCACCATGCGCTGTATCTCCACGTTCCGTAAATCTGCGCGCTGTATCTCAACGCTCTGTAAATCTACGCGCCGTATTACCACGCTCTGTACCTCCACGCGCTGTATCTTCACGCACTCTACCTCCACGAGTTGTATCTCCACGCCTTGTATCCTCACGCGTCATATCTCTACGCTTCGTACATCCACGCACTGTATCTTCACGCTCTATATCTCCGCGTAACAGTATTTTCGCGCGTCATATCTTGACGCATTTATTTTGACGACCCGGAAACTATGTCGCGACATGAAAGCATGTACACATATTTCATTAAAAAATCAAAAGAGGATATGTACTATCATTATCACCGAGAAATAAAAGTCCCGTGACGATAAGACGAGGCTCACGTTTCACAGCGTATCGGCAGGATACTAGGCGCTTTTAATTTTAATGATGGCAGCAAATTAATTGGATATCGTTGGCTCGGTACCGTGCCAATGACAGCTCGTACGCAATTTCCACGAACACACACACACCCGCAACACGCGTCCCTCCTACGTCCATATCCCGTTTCACCCCCTTCCAGCCGTTCGCCCGTATACGTGAACGTCCACGGCGTTTAGAGACGTGTGTACACGACGACTACGTCACATTGCAGGCTTTAATGGCGAGTAAATTCGCTGGTGCTAGGTCTACGGTGGACAGACGTCTGGCAATGGTGAAATAAGTCTGTGCTAATGTTGATCCCATGCTGCTTTTCTCTGGAGTTTGCGAGTTGGGTGGCTTGCAATTTGGACGTAGAAGGGAAATGAAACTGTGGAATTATTTATTTCATGCGAGCATTGTTAATAAAAATAACTTTCAATGCCTCGCTACGCTTTCACGCGTTCGTGACATTTATTGTTTAACGATCGCGCACCTACCGCACCGTTCAAACGATATCCATTTACAACGGCACAGAAATTGATGGAAAAAATGATCGCTGCATACAGCGGCGATAGAAGCGGGAAATAAAAAAGCGGACGGAATATGGAACAAAGAAGAAAGGGTATTACAACAAACGATTTGAACGTGTATCAATAACGGATAAACATATTTAACGGGCGACGATATTTCCTCGATAAAATATTGTCCGAGAGAGACTGTCGATAAACGACGGAAAGAGGAACTCCGTGAGCTCATATTTCCCTGTGCCCCTCAGGAAATTACGCTCCTTTCTACCAATTTCAGTCCTCTTCCCCTCGGCTCTTCGACACCCTGTGTACGCCCATTCTGCTCGAACAGATCGTTGCCAGAGAAAATAACACTGTCATCGTGTATCCGACTAACAATAGAAGTCAAACGGCGCGGATAAATCATGTTTCGGACGGCATCGAACGTCGATATTCCACAGTTACCAACTCCATTTCGACAATTTGTAAACGAGAACCTCGACCACGTAAGACTCTTCTTTTGCGAACATTTTCAAATCGTTTTTAAATATTTTCCAAGTCTGGTTTTTGAATTTACAATTTTGTGAAAATAGTTTGTGAAGTTTTACGGTCGCAAATTTTGTCGAAACATGTGATCTGAAATGAGGAAACCCAGTGGCTCAAAGGTCCTCTCGAAAACCACGCGTCATCCGGTAGTAGACAGGGTCGAACCCATAGCTACCCACCCCGTCGTTACCCCCATGAAACTTCCATTCGAAAGTTCATTCCGTTCGTGTCATCTTCGCTAATAGTTTAAAAGGTCTGGCTGACGAATGGCCGGGGACAGACTCTATCCAGGACTCGTCCCGACAGACGTCCACCCCTCCACCCCCGTCCCGCCTTCCTAGCGACGAGTTTTCGTGGCCTGTCTGCTCGAACGAATAAATAGACTGAATTTAATTTTCTCCCCTTTGAAACGTACATTTAAAATATATAAAATATGCTGTATGGTCCACAAGATGACACTTGTGGCATATTAAATTAATAGTTTGAATATTTTCGCCCTAACGAATTTCATCGAAAGTGACTTGTGTTTTTTTATTGAAGATGATTCGTCTGGTAGGATAGTTTAATCGAAGTTCAACCCCTGAAGAAAAATCGGAACAAGGAGGGGTGGACAGGGTCTAGAGACCGGTATTACGGAGGCTACGGGGTGAAAACACGATAACACCATTAACCATCCCCCTAATGAATTTATCGCCGGTAACTTAAGAACAATTAATGCGGAACTTTTGATGTATTGTCTCGAACGTTCGTGGGTGGCATCTCCGTGAATACCTTGGTCTCGCTGTTTTCCATCCGACGTTCCCTCCTTTTCCCCTTTTCAACCCCTACTGCAACCCTTCGTGGTTCTATTGTTTGCCGTTCCGCGGGAGATTTCGCGACCGGCAATTTCCACTGCCACTTCCCGCCAGAGGTTAATGTTTATTGCCTCCATTTCGGCTGCTGAATTTTGCAGTTAGCCTCTTATTTTTTTTTTGCGTCGTTCCCACATTTTTGGCACCTGTACACGATGGCACACGTTTTGCTTCATCGCTGTAGTCAAGCATCATTATTCGCCACATAAATACCAGCGACGTATGTAACCATCAACCACATGAATATGCATCATATCAACAGCAGACATTCTTCATTTCTTTTTCAAGAAAATTTAACAATCCCAGCGATACAAACAGATAAACCAGCTTCGAGCATTAAAAACGTTGGACATTCGCGAATCGGATGTACCGATATTAAGACAGGAACGATGTCAGAACTTAGCAATTCAGTTTCCAGCAGTCCGTTCATTCGTCCCTTTTCTGTTCGGCTTAAGGTTCCAGGCTTCATCGTGATTATCGCGAAATCGCATTTACGTGGCTGGGTTTTACATGAGCGGGCACGGGCCAGTCCTTTCTCCATTCAGTCCCGGAACGATATTATCGTTCGAGTGCTTAGACGGCCTCTTTCATGGTTGATTTTAATGGAAACATTTCGTCCACGGTGTACGCAGAAACTGGGGCGAAACCGTTCTCCTCGGCTCTTTTCAAATCCCGGGACACGATGAAGCTTGTAATTCGTCGCTAAGTACGCGGCTGCTACTTACGCCAGGATGGTTCTTTAATATTCGACGAGTTGACGTGTAACGAGCTAATTGGAAACCGGACATTCAGCCTGGAGCCAGCTGGATTGAATGATTCACGAGCAATTAAAGTGGCCAAATAAAAATCGGGCAAACGTCTGGGTCCTGGGGCTTCTCGCTATTTTAGACCGCTTTCAAGGGGATGAATGAATACGTTAAAAACTTCTATAGTCCTGGAGTCAAGCGAGCGTTTTGCGAACACGTTCACATAGAATAATCAATCCCTCGATATTAAGATGTCATGTGTTAAAGAGATGTCTAGATATGTTAAAGTCTATACATCATTTTTTCCACTCAACAAACTCTTTACCAGGCGCACTGCATCAAGTTGACTTTCACTCGTAATTGGACCACCCCATAGCCGGTAACCATCCACTCACCCACGTCCTGTGGACGTGGTTATTCCGGAAGCGCGAGGACAAAACCGGACGTGCTCGTAGGAAGAGTCGCGAAGCCTCTGGGCTCCTAAATTATTTTCCCTGGGTGAAAATTATTCATGCTCGTGGAGAACCTTGGACCTCGTGATTTCCTCTCCCTTACAAAACCCTTTCCGTCCCTCTTTCGTCGCTGTTCTTTACATTCGTCCGTTCTTGTTCTTGAGCTCGTTAACCGTTACCGCCATAAGTTACGTTGTTTCTTTGTATCGTCGTTAGCAGCAGGACGTCCGGTTGAATTTTTAACCGCGAAGAACGCTGCAGTCTTCGCTCTGCACCTGTATGCTCTAAAGGGTCCTTTTTTTCAAGCATACGAGGGTGGAAATAGGGTGCGTAAGCTCGGAGCATTAAACGATTGAATTTTTCCAACGAAAAATTTGTTTGCTATGTTTATTCGTATTTTTCCGTTCAATGTTCTTTAAGGCTCTCAGCAGCATCCGTTACGTAGCCTCTCTGTCTGACCACCTTCTCTACGTGATTCCACTTCACGACCGAAGGCTTTCACACCACGTGTATCCGACAAATCTATCCACCTGCATTCATCGATCGCGCTGCCAGCCCTCTGATCCCTTGTCCGTGTGCACTTTATCGTCGAGTGCCGCGTGTTCTTGGCGCTGAAACACGTGTTGGACGCACGCATGCACTCGCATTCTCGAGTGTCTTTGCCGTTTGTCGCTTTTCGTATTGCACCGTCGTGGTAAGTGCTTTTTAGCATCTCAGAGGCTGAGAATGCAGTTATAGGATTTCGAATGATGACTCCTCACTGGTTGCAAAAGTACGCTACTCTCAATATCTACGCTTGTATCAATTTTTAACTATTTAACTCCAGGTTACACAGTTATTTGCACTATTTTCACTCGTGACGCACTCGTGATGCACCTACGACGTACTCGTAACACACATGACGCACTCGTGACGCACTCGTGACGCACTCATGGCGTATTCGTGACGCATTCGTGACGCACCTACGACCCATTGATAATGTACTCGTGACGCACCTATGACGCATTATGAATGTACTCCTGACATTCCTGTGACGCACCCGTGACACACTCGTGACCCACCTATGACGCATTAGTAACGTACTTGCGACGCACCCGTGATACACTCGTGATGCATCCGTGACGCACCCGTGACACACTCGTGACGCACACTACAGTTGTAATGTGAGCCAGACTCGTATTTTTACCGTAAATGAATTCTTGGTTGAATTGTAATTATAATCTGTATAATCAAGGATTTGAAAAACGAAGCTTCTATTTTTGCAAAAGAAAAGTCAGAATCACCTCAACCCCTTTAAGAAGTTACACTGGTTGTAAGAGACCCTATATATTAGTTTGCGAGTAACTTTGAATCATCCAACTTCAAAGTTCTTTATTTCCTAAAGGTCTTTTCCCATCTTCCAGTCGTTTCCAAATGGCAAGCTTTTCATTTGGCAACTCTGCCGAATATGCGTGTAACAAGCTGTGCCTGCCTCGATGTCCGAATGTTTACACGACACGAAAGCCAGGATTACAAATGGAGGTAGACCTATTCCCGTCGTGCACGAATCCATGGAACACATCAGGGTCGCAGCGGTAATTGAATGCTCGTTTCGACGTCCATTAAAATTGCCAGAGACCCACAGTCGAGTTTTTATAATGGTTCGACGCCATTAAATTTTTCTGCGACAACGATCAACGATTGACGTTCGCAATCAATGAACGTTCAGACCTTTTTTTTGTTCCCGCTGTAAAAGCCTCTGTATTTCTGTTTCTACGATGTTTGCGCGCAACAGTTTAGCCGTTGTTGTCAGTCGATGATTACCCGACTCGACAGAGGGTAAAGTCACAGGAAACCGGAGACGTTGTTTCGTTTGTAACGAAATTTATAAATCAGCCGGACTACAAATTTGCGGCATAAATTCTCGTTTAGCACGCGAGAGCCCTGTTATTAGCTTCGTTCGATCTCCGCATCCGATATACGACGGCGGAGCACGAATGAAAATTTACATGGACATAAATTCATTTGGAATAATACCGAAATTTTAGAAATTACTTTTCGCATGACAATTCCGATTTTAGTTTCCACCGGACATGGAAGGAGAAAAAGTACACGGTCATATTTTCGGTTAATTGATTAGTGAAATCAGTTCAGCAGTTCTTTTTAATTTCCACGTGTGGTAATTCCACGCATCATATCTCTACGCTTAGTATTTCCACGCGTGGTAATTGCACGCTTGGTATTTCTACGCGTAGTATCTCCACGCTTGGTATCTCTACGCATGGTAATTCCACGCTTGGTATTACTACGCGTAGTATCTCCACGCTTGGTATCTCTACGCATGGTAATTCTGCGCTTGGTATCTCTACGCGTGGTAGTTCCACGCTTGATATCTCTACGCGTAGTATCTCTACTCTTAGTATTTCCACGGGTGGTAATTCCACGCTTGGTATTTCTACGCGTAGTATCTCCACGCTTGGTATCTCTACGCGTGGTAATTCCACGCTTGGTATCTCTACGCGTAGTATTTCCTCGCATGGTAATTCCACACTTGGTATCTCTACTTTCTGATACCCACAAATTTTCCACGAGTTCTGTTTTCACGAATGTCCCAAAATTTTGAAATACCTCAGGTGTTAAATCTCTAAAAATTTTCAGAAACACCTCTTGGCACCTTCCGCCTCCAAAAGAATGAAAACGCATAATTAATCGGCCCGGTTCTACCACCATAGAATTCTTTCTACAGCGTTCCCACACCCCCCGTCGCCATGGCATCAAGCCCGAAACGAAGAGCCAGCGATTCCCGTCGATCCTCGGCAAAATGCAAATCACGCTTCAGGATTTTCGCGATTTTCCCGGAGCAGACAGGCGCAAGCGGCCTGAGAGAAAGACAAAGCGGCGAACAAAAAACAAAAAGCGAAAAAAAGAGGAGAGAACAGGCTGCACGGAGGATTGGCGGGGAGGGCGCCAGGAGGGAGGATGGACGCGATATTACGGAACAACGGTGCACACATTGTGACCGTGGCGGGTCGTTATTGTTTCACGCTGGGAAATATCGCATTCTGTTTACGGTGTGGTTGCCATTGAAAATTCACGGGTCTAGGATGGTGCCGAGCGTCATTACGTCCATCTTGAGTCATAAACACGCGGATATGTGGACTATGTGAGTAACAGACGGAAAGGAATCGTGAAACCGTTGTTTCAAATTCTCTGCCGCATTGTCTGACGCGGTTAATGCGAGCTAATAAACTACTGCTGAAAAACTAACATGCGGAATTTAGTATCACGTGATTTGTACATGGCATTTATCGGATTCTAAGTTATTAATGTTCGTTCGACTGTGAAATTAACTCCTCAGTTATACTGTATTACTGAGCGATTGCTTAACCTAGTTTGTGTTAGATAACTACCGAGTTAGGTTAGGATGGATTAGCAAGTCAGAAAGCCAGGTACATTTAGGTTCTAACTTTAATATACAGACCTGTAGATTACTCATTGATTTGATGAATTCGATCGTTGAAAAGATTTACAAAGGAACCATGCTTCTTGAAAGAGCACGAAACATGAAGCAATGGTGTCAACCTGAAAATTTCATGAAGGTTTCCATCAAAATGACAGGGGAACAGAGACGACAAGGCAAGAACAGTGCTGAAAGCGATCCACAGCGAGACAGAAAAGTTCCCGACGGAAGCGGGCTATTTATAAGACGGAAGTGGCACGGCCAATTTAAAAAACAGGAAGAAAGTGTGACCGGGGCTACGAAGTTTTCGAAAAGTTCACTGGCTGGATTCACCTCATAATTCAGAGGATGGATATTTCTTGCACTCGCTTTTCGTTTCTGCGTTCAGATCCGAGGAATCACGAATATAAATTTCGGCGCGTTCGAAAAGCACTTCAATCCCGAAAAACAACGAATCATCTGGAGAGGAAGGAAGAGCGATATTAAGATTGAAATTTTAACTTTGTAATTGAGTGTGAAAAGTGACCCAGTTGAAAATTGATTGAATTTCGTTTAGGAATAGGGAGTTGGGTAGTCATCGGTTATCTCCATGCGTGGTAATTCCATTTTATATAATATCAGCCATGGTAATTCCACGCTTCGTGTCGTTATGCGTAGAAGACTTCACACGTGGTATTGGCACGCGTGGTAAATCCACGCTTGGTATTTCCACGCGTAGTATTTCCACGAGTGGTAATTCCACGCGGGGTAATTCCACGCTTGATATCTCTACGCGTAGTGTCTCTACGCATAGTATTTTTAAGCGTCATAATTCCACGCTTGGTACCTCTACGCGTGGTAATTCCACGCTTGGTATCTCTACGCGTAGTATTTCGACGCGTGGTAACGTCACGCTTGACATCTCTACGCGTAGTATTTTCTCGTGTAGTATCTCTACGCATGGTACTTCCACGTTTGGTAATTCCACGCGTTGCACCTCCATGCGTTGTATTTCCATGCGTCATAACATTATGTATAGTATCCTGCACACATGATAATTCCACTCGTGCTACTTCCACGCGTAGTATCTCCACGCTTGATATTTCCCCGCCTCCTAACGTCCCTCGTGTCATCTCTACGCGCCGTATCTCACACATAATTCTGCATTTCGACTAAAAATCCCAACGCAGCGGCAGTTTAAACAGCCCCGTAATTAATCGAGTCGATCAATTATGCAACGGAAGTTTGAGCGATTTGCAAGTTGCGGCCTCAGTGCAGAAAATTCGTTCGGCAACGAAGAAGACGGCAAGAGGAAGCGACGTAACTCGAAATTAAATATTCATAATTAACATCCGTGCAAGGGGAGGTCCAGCAAACAAGCAACGGGGGTGGCATTCGATCAAAAAGTCAGCCTCTTTCCATTTTCCATGGCTGGCTGTCAGGTTAAGGGCTCCTTGTGAGGAGGAACGGTGAAAGCCAGGGTCTCCATCGTTTGCTCATGTTAACGAGACCCTTAATTATGTTTACATATTTACGGTGAATAAACCGTTCGTTATTAATGGAGGTCAAACGGGGTCTAACTGTGCTGCCAGCTTGTCGCACAGGTTACGACACACTCGCATAATATTTGCACTCAGAAGAGACCTGCTGCTGCAGATGGTTACGACGTGAACTTTTTTTTCTTCTGTTATACGTTTCCATTATCGTGATTGGAATTAATTTGAACGTTACATTAACTTTTCATGGAAATTTTATTGTGCTGATTGATGCTTTAATTGCTATGGGCGAAATGGATATTACGGGACATATTATCATATCTGTAATGAAGCTTTAATAAAGGTATAATTAATTAACATTTCGAATTAATTCTCTTAATCTGATGCTCTGTATTATGAATATAACACGGTATCACTGTTACAAAGGTACATAAGGTTAGGCTATGTCACGTGGTTCCGTTATGTTATATGTGCAGTTATGCAGGTCTTGTGCATTTATAAAATTGCAAGGTATGAATGCACGCAGAAAGAAATTTTTAACAAGTTTTATTTAAACATTCAGCTTCAAACATTTGCAGATGCCCATTTTAGGAGCGGTTCTAATTAATTTACGAGGTTCATTCATTTTTTACCGTTTCTATTTTAAGACCTTTTCAGAAGCATCTGATCAATTTAGCTAATTGCATTTCTCCTTAATGTTTTTCTTAAATAAGTAATTGAAACAGCACAAATATTTTTCTTAATTCCACTGGAATTATCGGTTCGTGGTTCAATAATGAAAATCTCTCCTTTTTAATTATAATTAAATACCATTACTGCGCTTCTCAGACATCGGTAAATAAATAATGTAATGTTTATACACATTTCAATTTCTTAACGAAGTTGTGATAAAATTACAGAGTAACTTCGTGTATTTATTTAATAAACAGGTACAGCGGAGGCACTCTTGATTATTTTAACAGCACGTGGAATATAAATAAACGAAAGAGACAGATAAATAAACGTTGTTATATCTCATACAACATATGGTTCCAATTTAAAATTCCCTTCCAATATTTAGTTGAGAAACATGGACATTTTTGTTCTATCATTCTGTTAAAAGCATACCACGTATAAACAATTTGTTATGTCTGTCTACAGTTTCAAACATTAAAAATATCTTTTTATAACAAACTTGATAAACAATTTCCCTGCCCTTTTCATCGAGGAATATCGTAACAAAAAGCGTCCATTAGTTTCAAAACGATATTAAAATAAATCATTTACAATATTTTGATGTTGCACGTATACGTCGCTGCGTTATAATTAATATCGGTGATCAATGCAATCGTGATCAGTCGATAAACATTTCAATCATGATAGATTTTCATTGTCCAGGAGATTGCAATCTGTTGTTTTTCATGATTTATAAACAACGTAATCCCCCGTAGGTGATCGAGGGCCAGGGATTTTCTCATCAGCGCTTTCAGTATAAATTTAAATATTAATTTATGACTCCCTTCTGGAAACATGAATGAGGCGAGTGTTGCCTATAAATATTCAAGCAAGCTCATTTATTATTCTTGCATAAAGCGGCTGGCTTCCAGCTGTTAACAATAAATAAGTAAGCACGCGTCCAGTCTAATATCCTTCTCGATATTATCCGTCCGATGCTCCACGTTCTCAAATCTTAATAAATTACTGTTAATGTATATTTATTAAACCTGTCTACTTTCATCAAATCCTGTAAAATTATTGTTCAGCAAATTTTTCAGTCATTTTTTAAATATTTGCGGTAGGAAAAGGAGGAATTTTTAGGTTAAAGTTAGGTTAATTTTAAAACAAAATTGTCTGTTTCCATCTTGTAAAAATTAACGTTTCGCACATTTTTAGAAACTATCGAGTTTTTTAGAAAAAGGAAAAAGAAGTAGATTCTTCAGGTTAAAACTTTTCAGGTTAGGTTGAATCCTCAGAAACGATCTACCGATCTAAAGTTAGTTAATTAAGGAGGAGGTCTTAAAGTTTCGTATAAAATAGAAAGTACATGATATCTCGAAAAGAACTTTTTAAATTAAGTATAGGTTTCCAGATCTAGCCATTATTAAAAATAAACAAGGTCAAACCTTCACAAAATAAAGAACACCTTAAAGTTTAAAGCAAAATAAAAAATAACACCTTAAAGTTCAATGTATGAAGACCAACCTTAAAGTTTAACGAAATAAGAAAAATGATAGCAGTAGTAAAAGATACCCATGTAAAATGAGTTTCTTCCATTTTGTTTTCGCCCACCTACGATTCCACGATCCACCCGCCAGTTACATTCCGCGTGTTCGCCCCCCAGCCGGACCACGGCCTATCATTCTGCGTGGTGTACAACAACGCGTGACTTCCGGCTCCATTACCGCGCGTATTATTTTACATCAAACGACGCGTCGCACGGCGTCGCGACGCAACACGGCGACTCGAGATTTCGCTGAATAATTAGACGCGGTTTTGACTTGCAAAAAGTCCTACACGCCCACGTAGAACAGAGGCAAAGTGGACGCTCGCCTTGACATCGTCCAGGGAGATCTAATTATTCCCCACCTGAAAGGAGGGAATATTGTGCTCCAGATAATTGAACCAGCACCGAGGGGTACGTGAAAAGCGTGGACAGTGTTAGGAAAGAAAGGACACTTTGTGCTTAACACAGTTCGCCGGTCAAAGGTTCAATGCTGATGAAAGGATTTATGATGTCTAGGAACGGGATTAGGTCTTCTGGATTAGCAAGATGTTTTGAATACCATGTAATGGAGACCATACATACCAAAGGTGGTCACTCTAACTCTGTAATCTATCGTGCAAGGACGTGTGGCACGCGTGACTAATATCAGGAAGTATATGTGTGTTCGCCAGACCCCTAGGTCTCAAGGTATCTGAAGGGCTGAATACGTTGGAGTTCATCTACACATCCAAATACCTAGATTTCGAAATATCTAAGTGACTTAATCCCTAGATCCTCAGATTCCTAAATGCCTGCACACCTGGACCACCTACGTGCCTATATGAACTATGACTTATATCACCTATATGCCCATACCACCTATGTGCCTATATCAGATATGTGCCTATACTGCCTATACCACCTTTGTACCTATGCCACCTATGTGCCTATACCACCTTTACGCTTGTTACCTACATGCCTAAGTCACCTATATGCCTATACCACTTATGTGCCTACACCACGTATGTGCCTATACTACCTATGTGCCTATAGTACCTACATGCCTATGCCACCTATGTGCCTATACCACGTATGTGTCTATATTACATATGTACCTATACCACCTATGTCCCTATATTCCCTACATACCTATGTTCCTACATCCACAAGTCCCTATTTTCATGCGTACCTCAATCCTCAAGTCCCCAGATTTCCAGGTCCCTAAACCTCCACATCCTAATCAAGTACACCCAGAATGTCTCCCCATGAAATTATAATAATCCCACAAAATCACAATGCTCCTCCGAACAATAAAATTACAATGTATTGGACGTCGACGCCAGAATCAGTTGACCTGCGCTTAGTAGCTTTTCATCTGATCATGCCAGTGTCTGTCTGTGTGCGTTACACAGCCCCATTTCTGTCCCCAGCTGCCGAGAGATAACATCCAATTTGTGCGCAAACCAGTGGCCAGATTCTCGACTTCCTCTTTTACGGTCCATTCTCAAATACTTTGGATCTCTTCATGTTCCTTTGGCCGGTCTCGCTTCGGTTTCCTCCATACCTTTAACTTCGTTTCCCCTATTCTTTCACTTTACCCTTCGTTCCTCCTTTCGCCGGGTCAGAATGGCGGTTCAGAACAGTACCATGGTTCTTTCTTCTGTCTTCGCATGAATGGTTCGTTGTCTGCCTCGTTCTGACATTCTGATAGAAAAGACTAAGCAACCTCTGCCATTTGCTTCCACGAACAATCTAATCTTGCCTTGCGACATCCAGGTCAGCTTCGAACGTACAAAACGTTCAATGACCAACGATTCTATGACCAGGTATTGTCTGACAGTAGGTCAGTTCAATGTCTTTCTTCTCGAAATTCTAAATCATAAACCTGACAGATAAACGCATCCTAATTAATTTGACATAACTTACTCATTAAGTTTCGAGTCTCCAAAAGAGAGAAGCACTGCATAGAAAATTCTTCGGCAACGACAAAGAAAATCGCATGATCGACGCTTTGGCTATCGAAGGCTCCTCTAGCCGAACGCAAATGTACAATGCAAACAGCCATGTACAATACCGAGTGGAATTCTCTTTGATGCCGTCGCTCGATATCCTCCAGGACTTCTCTGTTCCCGCGGAGCCACGCGGATTACCCACTTGTCTTTCGATTTCGATGGACGCCCTCTCCAGAGCCCGTCTCATTCATTGGTAGAGAGGTCGCGTCTCGACGCCCAATCGAGCCTTTCTCTCCTTTATCTTCATCGGTCGCGCGTGTTTTATTGTGCCGGCAAACAAATCGTTCTCGAAGAAATTATTTCATTTAGCCCACGGACGGCTGAGAGGGCAGGGCTTCCCTGCAGCGTCGCGTCTCGAGCAGACGGGACGCCCTTTGAACGATTTTATTGCCTCCATTTCGTGGCACGCCGGTTTTCACCAGATTCTGCCGCGTCTTATTCGATTTGAATTTCGTCCTTGTCGCAGTCTCTTTGTTCCTGCGCCGTGTTTATCCCTCTTCCCGTGCCACGGCCAATTTCTCATTCCGTGTTTATCACCGTCGAGGTTATGGCTTTTCTTGCTACGTTTTAGCCTGCTTGGTTATCTCAGGATGTTAACCCTTCGTTACTGAGGTAGACAGATACAAATTGTTGGCAAGTGGTTCCCTTATTACTTGCCCTGGTTACGGGAGAATTAAGAAACCAAGTAACAGATGGCGTGTGCATTGAATAATCGGACGGTTAATTGTACGACACTGGCATTGAAAACGATCCACAAATCGAAGGAGCGAAGCAATCATGACGTTTCAATCAGGCCAAGGAAACATTCCGGGTCCACGAAACAAACACAAAAGAGGGTATCGAGGGATCTCGAGTTGCATCGAGCGATATCGGAAGGAGGCCAAAAGAGGATTCGCGTTTTCCATTGTGTCGAGAACATAGTAGTACGCATTCTCGTCGGCTCGTATATCCGCGAGGAGAGTTATCGAGATGTTTATCCGCTTATAAAGGCTGCTATCCGAATATTTATTCGTTCTGCAGTCCCGTTCGGCTTCGAGCGTGATGCATATCGACACTTTTGTTTATTGACTCTGCAAAATGTATTTCGGGATAAAACGGTTCGGTGTAACCTAACCTAACAGATCAGAGTCGTGACCCGAACTTCTGAAACGTGTATTTGTGTATCGATTACAAAGCCCTCGAGAGGCATATCTAAAAACTGATATCTAAAGAAATAATGTCGGGTTAGACCTACTCGATCGTTAGACGGTTACGTGTTAGATCAAAATGCTTTGTTCACCCGAATAGCTATACTGCCGGGTAACACGCCAGAAATAATTATTTCATCGCCCCAACGTCGAATCATCACCACTCATCCTCCAGAGACGAACGAGTGCTTGCCTTTCCTGACACGTACCACCACTGGAATAATTACCATCAATCCGGCACGCAGCCAGAATGCTCAAAAACACCTTCCAAGAAGCAAGCGTCGCTATTTTCACCGCAAGGAGGACAGAAGTCAACAGCTTCGCGTAAAATTAACACGTCCAGCCAGCGTGCAATTACCCACTCCACCGCTGTCGTGTCTCCCTCGTGCAAGAATCGAGGGACCTGCACAGACGCCATTGGTACTTTGATTTTATTAGACCCAACCACCCTTCGAGCCTGCGGACGGCATGCCAGGATCGTAAAACAATAACGAGCAATCGCATAATAGCTCGTCCTAACCTCTATTCATTCGATGACGCCTCCTTCATTATTGATGACATCTTCAATTCAATTCTACTTTCTATTTGTCCTTGGTGGCAACCAGAAACTTTGGAGTTATTGCTGAAGACTTGTTTGAGGACTTTTTAAATCGATCTTCACGCCTGCTATTTTCATGCGTCGTATTTGCACGCATTGTAACGTCACGCGTGGTATCTCCAAATGTGCTAATTCCACACGTGGTATCTCTACGCGTAGTATCTCCACGTGTGCTAATTCCACGCGTAGTATTTCCACGCATTGTAACGCCATGCGTGGTATCTCCACTTGTGCTAATTCCACACATTGTAATGCCACGCGTGATATCTCCACTCGCGCTAATTCCACGCGTAGTATTTCCACGTGTACTAATTCCACGCGTGGTATCCCTACGCGTAGTATCTCCACGCGTGGTATTTCCACGCATTGTAACATCACGTATGCTATCTCTACGCGTAGTATTTCCTCGCGTGCCAATTTCACGCGTGGTATTTCCTCGCATTGTAAAGTCACGTATGTTATCTCTACTTGTGTTCGTGCGTACCACATATAGAAAGTAGACGCAATATTCCACGCGCTATAGTCCCATGTACCGAATTCCTATAGGTTAAGATCCTATGCGTTAAATTCCTACGCGTTAGAGTCCTACAGGTTAAAGTCACGTTCGTTGAAATATCACGACCTGAATAGCCACACGCTGAGAGATATTACATACTGTATCCCCACACGTTAAAATGTGTTCCATTCGAAAACGACTATGTAACGTTATACCATTTCCCTAAAGAGTATCTTCCCCAAAAGTCATCTCCCTCGAAGAGAATCTCCTTTGAAATAATAATAACCACATTATTGCGAGCCTGCACCCGCTCTAATGCAAACATGAATAATTTAAAAAATATTTGAGTTTCGCATATTCCTGTGTCAACCGGTTTCAAGGATGTACGGACTCATAGGTAATTGAAGGCAAAAAGTTAGGTTAGGCAACTGCAGTTTGTTACCTTTCAGCCATTAAGCGAACTAGGTTAAGTCAGCGAACAGCCGTGTTCGACTATTATAACCGTACAGAGAATTCGCAGAACGCGAAACACTTTTGTTACAATAAGCGCGCACACGCGTTCGCGTTCGCATTCAACTCCCTATTTATATTCACGATTCACAACGCGGTTTCGCTCGACGGTAATATGCTCGGCTTATCCACGCTCGGCCGGCATAATATACTTTTCCGCCATTACGCGGCTTAACGGCAAATCCGATGATGGGGGCCGCGTCGAAAGGGTTTTTAATATTTAAAAAAAAGGTGTTTATTATGGCGGCGGGCGCACCGTGTTGCATTTATCAGTCATGTGTCAGGCTCGTTCGACCGGATGTTCCCGAATTGATGATTAAATCCATTTAATGGAAGGATTTCGAACTTGGAATCCATCGATCTCTTAATTGAAAACAACGATATAATATTACCGCTTTTTATGTTTCGCGACATCGCTGGATTCCGTGAGAATTCCGGCAGAGTTCCGGAATTGTTAATGCATCGTTCCCTTTGAGCACCGGAAGCTCTTAATGTTTCAGTTTTGCTCAGGAATTCGAGATTACCAGTTATTCATCCTTTTCGAGGGCGAGGAATTATTCAAGTTTTTTCGAGAGTTTTTTAATGGTTCGCCTGTTTCGCATCAAAGCGAACTACCTCGGAATTTCTCGTGGCCTTCGCCATCTTCGGTAACTGTGGGCGGAATTCATGAATGCCGTTCGACCGATAAACGACTCGAAATTTACCGACTGAAAAGCCCCGGCAACCCGAGAAACATAAGATACGCTTTCCGCTTGCGACATTTTCGAAACATGATTTTTCAAGCAAATGAAACGTTTCTCTGATATTTTATAAAAATTCTTACAAATAACCAAGGTGTACAGGTAATTTTTATGTATACACAAATAGTGTACCTTGTTACTCATTCTTGAAAGTACCCTGAAGAGTCGTCAAGACTTGCCCAAAGATGATTATTATTACAGCAACTATTCTAAGCACTTTACACGAAATGGTATACTGCCCATTTATATGAAAGGACCCCGAGGAGTCAAAACCTTCAAATTCCCAAAGGTTATTGTTATTATTGCAAGCATTACAACCACTGTCCATTAAACGGTATAGTCCAAAGTTCATCCATCGCCATTAAGGACCATGGGGAGCCAAAATCTCCCGATTCTCCCTTTGTCAGCAAAGTTGCCAAAGTTATAATTTCCCTAAAACCGAAGAAAGTTGCTGTAAAATCCTGCAGCCGGTGCAGGAACACAAAATATTTCCGTGAGATCAGCCAAATTCGTAGCCGCGAAGGAGCAAAGTTGAAGAAGGATCTGAGCATCGGGGTTACCAACTAATTAGGGCGAAAAAGCTGTCGTTCGACAGGGGGCTATATCGGAGGTGGGCGGGCGGAGTTGGATCTTCGCTTCGAATTTCCAAGTGCATACATCGCTAACTAGGTTACGTAACACAATTAGCGCCTCCGCTAATTTCTCAGCGCCGACTAGGCAACCCAGCCTAGGATGGTAGTTCACTATTAATGGGCAAATACAAAGCGTCGACTATCTAGGACGCTTGTTCGTCCTCTCGCTCCCTCTAGCGCTGTTGTCGCCCATCAACAGACACAGAGACACCGTGCTCCGCCGGCGACGGGGTTTACACGTGAAATTGCGCGCGCGTGCACGCTTAACTGCGCGGCGAAGACACGTTTAGCCGCGCGTGCAAACAC
This sequence comes from Megachile lagopoda, assembly GCA_036983795.1. Classification (NCBI taxonomy): domain Eukaryota; kingdom Metazoa; phylum Arthropoda; class Insecta; order Hymenoptera; family Megachilidae; genus Megachile; species Megachile lagopoda. Next base: position 6,040,681 of record CM072793.1, read on the forward strand.
GATCGCGTGTGGAAAACTGTTAAGAAGGAAGCTACTCGAGAGGATGTTCCTTTGGAAGTGGGTGGAGTTTCGTGTAACCTGCTGAAACTTGGACGCGTCTTGGAACGGTGTTCGCATATTTGCTATTAACTGGAATCACCCTCAACAACTATTTCTGACTTTACTCTTATCTGGACTATTTGCAAGCTGTGTGGTACACGAAACGAATTTTAATATATCTTTTATCACATTCAAGCTGACAAAACGCAGAATTTGAAGAGTATGTCCATTGTCCACCATTACATGTTTGCAGTCTGGGTGAGGCACTTAGAACTGATCTAAATTGCTTTGTATAACTTGCTGTTGCTGGGAGGAGAAAATACATCAGGTCAAAATTTGGTTAGGTTAAGTCACTCCCATGGTACCAATTATTTGGTTAGGTCATGTAGGTTAAATCTCATGATACCAAATAATTTTTGCCTAATGCATTCAGCAATATCACTCAAGTTATTCTGCTGGCTGAAGTACCCTGTTCAACCTTAGGCATGTAAGGTCATCCATACAGGTTCGAGTCCTGTAAGGTACCTGCGTACTATCTGTATCAGAAACGATCGTTTAAATTCGGAATCAAACTAGTGTAGTGGACAGGAGCTCATGTGCAGTTGAGAGGTAAAGAATAAATGGAAATAAAAACACAATGTTGGTTGGATAACTGTCCCTCCCGAAGCGCCATCGTTCGGCACGAGTCAGAAAGTCGATACTCGAAATTATTGAGGTTAGATTCCGCGAGCGTAATTCGCGGAAAAATCTTCCCGCAACTCGAAAGGGTTAATTTTGAAAAATGCAATTTCCTTCTGACAGACAGCGCGAAGCGGCGTAGAAATCAGGGAAAAAGGAGAAAATGAATACGAGGGGTGGAAAACACGAGCGAGGTTTTCGCTGCGAGTGAACGTTTGACAGGGTGCATCGGTGCATCCGCCACTCGCTCGAAGGATGTGGGCTAAAAATGCACGTATCCGGCGGCAAATCCGGCGTAAAATATAAATCGGTAATGCCGCTGAAAAACTCGGTTGACGCTCAGCCCTCTGGCTGTACGATGTTTCGCTCCGTTGCATCCGGATCCTTCGTTTTTCCCCCTCCGCGCTCTCTACCTTCCTCCCGCGTTTTTTTTTGTTACTATTATTATTCGTTTTCCACGAGGACACGCCAGGCGAAGCTCAAAATACATTTTTCCGCCGCGAACATAGAGAAACGTGCATACAAATGGGAGACGATCGTTCATTAATGGACCGTTGAACATTTCTCTTATCTCGCAATGAAGTTTCCGACTGGGAATTTCCCGCAAAATCTTTTCGAATGACTTCGGATCTACTTTAGGTCGAAAAGTGTTTCATTTCTTTCTTAGACACATTTCTTCTTTTTCCTCCTCATTCCTTCCTCTTGTCTTTTAGAACGCCTCTTGTAAGTATGAGAAAGCAAGACTGTTCGTACAAATTTATAGTGGTTTTTGTTACAGAATGATGGAGGTGTAATCAGACTGCACATCCACATTTGGGTCATCAGGTCTTAGAGGACATAGCATAGGACTCATATGGATTCTACCACTTACAGACATCTGGAGCCTAACACAAGTTTAAGGACCAAAGAGGAATTTAGAAGATCTGGAAGTCTAGGAGCTAAAGGGAGATTTAGGTCTGAGAAGTCTAGGACCAATGAGAAATTAAGAAGGTCTGGATGTCTAGGACCTAAAGAGAAATTTAGGTCTGAAGTCTAGGACCAAAGAGAAGAGACAGTCTGGAAGTCTAGGACCTAAAGAGAGATTTACGTCTGAGAAGTCTAGAACTAATAATAAATTAAGAAGGTCTGGAAGTCTAGGATCAATAAGAAATTTAGAAGGTCTGGAAATCTAGGACCTAAAGAAAAATTTAGGTCTGGCAGTCTAGGACCTAAAGAGGACCTACTAGTACCTAGTGCCTCATAGAACCTGTCAGGGACTTATGACCTAAGAGTAAATGCCATCAAATTATTTATCGAAAGAATGATAAGATGTGAAGAAATATGGTAGTATTTACGAAATCGTAGCAAGTCCCTCATCCCTCCTCTGGACTCCCTTGACACCACCGATTATCATCGCCCCCTTGTAATCCCGTGTGTTTTTATGAATCACGGTCTTTAGGTGCGGTCTGCTAATCGGATTTCTTTCGCTTCGCGGCACGGGGGATACCTTGAAGGGAATTATGCCAGCAGCATTAAGCTCGGATGGACAAGTTCTGACGCGATTTTGACTACGGTCTTTGGGCCGCGCTCGTTTGAAAGGAGCTTTAGGCGAAAATGGAAGGAAAGGCCCTAGTACAACTAGGTTAGAACGGTCAACGTAAAATTTTAAGAAGTATATCCAATTCCATTCAAGGTTTATGTATCATTCAAAATATGAAGATTGCAATCTCCAACTTCAATTTCACTGATACTGAATGCTGAAAAGGTATACACGTGATTCAACCTCGTTCCAAGATCGAAATTTTTCAATTATCTAAGTAAACGCAGACGGCACGCGTACTCTCGAAATCACGGCGTGCAAAATTAATCGCATCGAACGTTTTATGCCGGTCGTGACATTTTTTGCGACAGACGTAGAAAGGGGAGGTCAGTGTTCCTAGGACGAGCCACGTGGAGGGTTAATCAGAGTCGAGGTAAACAAGCTGAGGACTAGCTCGCTTGGTAATTAGTAAGGTCCGTTAAAGTGGATTCCGACACTGGCACACGGTGCCACAAAAAAGGAACGCGACGGTGACGATTAAAACCCGTCTCGACTTCCTACTACCTTTTCCTTCCTTTTTTCACATTTCCATATCCCGTGCTCGTTTCTCTCGATCTTCTCATCCGATTGAAATGACCGGTAGGTTAGGTTAACTGCTAGCATTCCTACTACATAATTCAATCAAATTTACCTCTAGTCTTAAGTGTGACTATCATTGTTACTCGATATCTTTCCTTAGAAGCGCCACCTGTGAGAGCGTACATAAACGATATAACGAGAAACTATTCTTGAGCGATCAGATGTCGATGCAACGAAGCTAGACGAAATTATGCTAACTTAGTCCCCCGTCCGCAAACACGACCCCTGAACGAGTAGAGGAAGGTCGTGGCTAGGGGAGCGACTCTTCGTGTCCACCCTTCTGATTCTTGGTTTCACACTCGGCCAAGCGGGAAAAGGAGAGAAAGGGGTGACAGGGTTTGGATCAAGCCTAGTCGTGCGTGCTGCCTCGATGTTGGCATGTATTGTTTGTCTAGAGAACTGTTTCAGAGATACTGTAATGCGTGATCGTCTTTGAAACTGTTTGGAAAAATGTCAGGGTAACGAAGAGGATTATGGTTGTTATTCGGTGAGGCAAATGTTATATTAAATTATGTTATGTTAAATTATGTTTCAGTCACATGATTCTTTATGTGTGTGAATAATTTATGTTTCAATCACACATATGACACTTTTATTTTGTAAAATGAAGTTAGGAATGAAATTCAGTAAGAAACTAATTTGATGGAATGTCCACGAACTAAAATCAATATCCTAACCTAGAAAATCGCCCGAACATGACATTCTAAATCCAGCGCTTTTAAAAATAATAAGAATATCGCCAACGAGAAGCTTTTTACGAGCTGCCACAGTTATAAAAACGAAGATCCATATAAAACGGAGGTAGAAGGAAAGTATTAGACGGTACATAGCGTTTCAATTATCTAATTGAACCGTAGTCTGTAAGATCGCGAGGAAGCTTCTTACAGAAAACGAGGAAAACTGGTTGAACATTTTTTAATTCCAGAAGAGAAGGGAGCTTTCCTAGCAATGTTTTAACCTCTCCGCTGACGCCGGTTAAAAACACCGGGTTAGGTTAGGCCTGAAAACTCGCCATGCTAGTTTTATTACGGGTGAGTTTCTTCGACAACATCGGCGATGCCGCGAACTGAAGGGACTCAAACGAGCTATCATAAACGCTAGGGTGGCGAAAACGTAGCGAAAGCCACTTCACGGGCTCGAGTGGTCGGTAACCTCGTAAAAAGCACTTCCATTCCCGCGCCATTTAGCTTGATCCCCGTCGATTCAACCTTACTCTCTCTTTCTACGAATTTTTTTCTCCTACCTCTTTTCGCTCTTTCTTCTATTCGTTACATCCGACGATCCGTATTTAAAGGAGTCTGTTCAAGTTTTACGGCATGAATACTTTTATGTACGGAAGATTCTCCTTATATTGCCGCTTCTGTGTGGACATGCTGCCGTTCTACGGTATGAGGGTTTGTGCAACTGTGGTGACAGGCAGGTTTTCCTACAGTTATATTGCAACGCGTTATACCATGGGCGAAAAGGGGGTGCCCCTCCCTGGGCAGAAAGTCGGATGTCCCCTTCTCACTCGAACTTGTGCCTGGAATTGTCCTTGACTCTCCTTTTCTCTCACATGGCTATATATCTGGGTGTAGTGATATTGCATATGTCCCCCTCTAAAAAATTTCGAGTAAAAACTCGAAATGATACTCTGACTCATGACACTCTGTAGTGTAGTAGTACATTCAAGCGTAGTATGTCGCCATCTTGTATTACCACACGTGGTACATCAACGCGTCGTATCACCACGCATCTTATACCACTATACATATTACTCGTCATCTAACCTAATCTTTTTTGCAACCTTCACAAAAGAATGACTAATAACGGTAACTATGAAGCTACGGTTACTAATCCATCCGTCATACAAACCTAACCAAGAAGAGACCGTATCGAAAAATCAAGATCCTTCGCTACAATGGAAATTCGTTAGATTTACCTTCGGTTCCCGTAATTTCCTCGCGAGGCAATACGTTGCGGGGGCCCGAGGGGGCGGCCGGCGAGTATTTGCTTTGAAGCAATCTACACAGAGGGAAAAAAGAGAGGGGGTACACGCGCGGCCTGATAGAAGCAAGCTTTTTCATCGGAAGAGAACTAATTTTGCGACGATGAAAATGCACGTTTACAGACCGTGGCTGGGCACAAGGGTGAGCCAGTCGGAAGGGAGATGAACCACAGGGGGGTGGGGATGAACCGTGCGAGTGGGAGAAAGAAAAACGATAGCCTGGAGCTGAATTCGTTTGTTCCTTGTCCCTGACGGTTCTGTAACTTTGTAATGAAGATCCTGTCTACATATGTGGATAATACATTATTTCCGGTTAATGGGGTGTGAAACAAAGGGACGTCTTTGATCATGTCGTCAAGTATCTTCGATGCTGTGTTCAGTTTTGTATTTAAAATGTTGCTTACAGTATTGCTAGGCCTCGAACACCTCACAAGTTTCGTTGTCATGTGAATATCACACATCTGTAAGGTTAGGTTGACTATTTGAGTTTATGTAAGTACTGTTCGAGGTTATGGTTTATGATTGCAGTATTTTGAGATCATGTAAATACTGTTTGATTTGATGTTTACTGTTTGATTGTTTTGAGGTTATGAATATTCATACATTGCCCCATGTTTTGCACACTGGATTATGTCAATTTAATTATAATGTGTAACGTATAATGTTTGATCATAGAACCCGAATCATGACTGCGAATCTCTGGAAGTTATTAGTTTAACATGACAAAGGGACATTTGTTTCCGGTGAGCCCTAAAAAATACGATGGGTCGTAAATCGGGAATCGGTCGATAGAGGTCGCGAAACTCCGTGTTTACACGGGCTTAATGTCGCGCTGATATTCGAAATAATAGCGTGAGCTACAACATGGCTCAACGTGGAACGGTTAGATTTACTGTTTCCAGTTTGCAATGGGGTCGCTGTGAGCAGGGTACGCGAGCGACACAGGCGATGGAAATTCACGAACAAAAAGTGACATCCATCTTACGTGTTCCTGTACCGTGTGACGGATCGACAGGCGTTGATTTGGATGCTGATCCATCGCGGAACACGAGATCTCGATGTTTCGGTGTTATTGAATTTCACCGTGTCAATTTGTTTCGCGTGGCTCCCGATTTGTTGCTTGAATCGCGGCTATATATTCCTCCAAGGATAACAATAGTAACAAGACGTGTCTCTTATATATTAACCGACGAAATGCCGCATCCATTTTGTATGTGGCGCCATCTCGGCATTTACCTCTCTACAGTACTTGCAAATTTTATTAGCATAAATATCAAATTACCTAAAATGTTTTCCTAATCCTATTAAAAATTAATGAAAAGTGCGAACCTAAAATTGTGATAAAGAAATATTTCTATAAAGGATTGTAACAGTGAACAAAGTATCAATAAAGCTAGTAAAACGAATTAATAATCCGTGAGACCATCGCATCTTTTATTTGAAACGGCAGTATCCGTCAAAGCAACGATCGAATCATTCCGCAACTCGCCACAAAGGAGATAAAAGGTCAACAGTTAGTTCCAGAGAGATTGTTCGCGTAACCACGTCGTCGACAACGGTCTTTACGCCATTGTCCTCTTGGAATCCATGCCATTAACGAGTTTCGAGCTTCTTACTTTCCGTTCGCCCTTTCTTTCCATCTCGGGGTCTGAAGTGTCGTTGCATCGACCCCGTCCGCGATCGACAAAGACGGCTTTGCGAGGTCCGAAGCTGCCAATTAAGGTGGTTATCAAATTCAGCGACTCAAAGGGAATCACTGATCACAGGTCCGGAATTGAATGCCGGAGACATCGGCCCACCTGCTAACTTTTTTACGACTCCGGGCAATCACTGCGCCATTGTGCTCCTTGTAAGACGATTCCGTTCACTTCGATCACCCACGACAGACACCAATCATCCTTTGCCTGTTATCATTAAAACGGAATTGGCGTCTCGTTTTGCTTGCCATTATGAATATTCCCGTATGTCAAACTCGTTATCGTAAATTGGTAAGGTTATAATGCGTCATTCGTAAATAAAACTAGGTTAGAAAGACCGCTATAAGCAGGTTTTCCATTTGCTTTACTGACGTTTCGAGATCATCGTTTATGTAGGTTACTATAATAGCGCTTTATAGGTTAAAATGACCCTTCACACGTCACGTCAGTGGCAGAGCATCCTTCTTCGGTTAATTAAAATACGGTTTTCCTTTATTCGAGGTAGTTAATTTCATGAAAGCTCCAATATGGTCCGCCTGAAATTTCGCCAACGGCATAATTGTTGCTGACGCGTAAAAAATATGCACGACACTGTAAAGTAGCTCCGACAATGGGCTTCGAGGAGAGCCAACAAGCCTCCATGTCATTGTTCTCAGCCATTAACAAGTTCCCTGGCCTTCTTAGTTGACGTCCACGAGTTTGCAAAGCGATGGCACTTTAATCGAGAACGTCTGACTTTTCGATGTCGCCAATTAACTCGAAAGTCGGCTAACGCCAAAAAGTAAATCATTAACGATGCGTTTGCCATTCCTTCATTTTCCGATCGTGGAACTTCCACTCTGGGATTAACGTCTTCCTTAAATAAAAAGTGACCTTGAACACTAAACGTATGCGCAGTCGATAACGAACAACAATCAATCTGCGCAATAAATTTCACGTATTAAACATATCAAAACAAAGTGTAATCACTCTTCTGCGCATAAATATTACATATATTTAAAGACTGCGCATATGTCTTATAATCACGTTCATCTACAGCTACTTTTTCAAAGAATACTGTATGAATACTAATTTAAAATACGTCTTTCAAATGTCATACAGAGTTCTTTCAGAGCTTATTTCCTTATCTTCTCGATAGTAAAACTTAACTTACAATCTTTTAGCTTTATTCTTTAATCCACGTTCTTCAGATTCAAATTAGATTCTGTCACGGTTCTGATCATTTTATTCCAACGAAGAGATGAAATAATAATTCTGTTGCAGAATTTGCAGTGTTTCAAATATCTCGGTTGAACATCTTTCTTCTCAATTTCTGTAAAGAATCTGCTTGATGAAAAGTTTCATACGTCAAATACTTTTCTTTTATCTTTCATATTGTCAGAATTGCGTTATTTCTCTCAAAGTCACGATTTTACTTCGCTCAAAAGGGGAACATAATCCACTAATTTCACCTATAAAACGTGTCCCCCGTCATTCTAAAATTCCTTTACTTGTCAAAGTAAGGTTAGACCTAACCACACAAATTAACAGCATTTCAGATATTTTCTGTGAACACGATAAAACCTTGACCACATTTTAGAGCAAGCTTGAAAGAAGGGAAAATGCATATACAATCGCGATAGAACGATCGATTGTTTCAGCAAGTACCATTAACGAGTTTCCAGGTTCTTTTGTTAGTTTGCGATCGGCCAAAGCGCCACTCGAATCGACGTAGACGCCTAGCGCCGCGCCGTTAGTCTCGAAGCCGCCAATTAAGTCAAAAGGGGAAAGTCTCGTCAAGTTCCCCGAGATGCGGTTCCTTTAGCCCTCTGTTAAGGTGTGCACTTTGCTCCCCCTCTTCCCCTCTGTCTCGAGATCGAACTACAAGTTGCCAGACCGGTGAACAAGGGATTGTTTCCTGTGATACACACAGCCCCGACGGAAGATTTGCCAGAATGGCATCGAACAAGTTGCATACCGCCGGACAAGTAGCGGAATCGAGTGCCAGGTATAGGTTAGGTTTCGATACATAGGCTGGAACGCGTGCCAGCACATGCCCAAAGGATATCGACCTCTCTGTCGTTATGTGGGATGTGTAATTGTTTCGATCTGGCTTCCCTTTACTGCGAAAGGATTTAGGGGAGTTCACGGACTTTTTTTCGGAATGCAAGTGGAGGATATAGAATGTATTATGGATGGTGTAAATTGTTTGTATAGTTGGCTTTTGTTTTATTGTCACGGATCATATACTGCCGTTGCAACGTGATATAATATATAACAACTTAAGTTGTAACGATAGAATGCGTGATATTACAGCGCGTGACGATATGACGCATGACAATATGGCGCGTGGAAATTTAATGGGTGGTGATTCAACGCGTAGGAATACAGCGCATGATGTGGCGCGTGGATATTTAATGCGTAGTGGTTCAATGCGTACGAATACGGCGCGTGATAGTATGACGCGTGACAATACAGCGCGTGACGATACAACGCATGACGGTACAACGTGTGGAATTCTAACGCGTGGTAATACAACGTGAAGGAATTCAAGACGTAGGAACTCAGCGCGAAGATATACGGTTACATATGGCTTCGGTGCGTGACAATACGACGCGTGACGATATGGCGCGTGGAAATTTAACGATTGGTGATTGACGCATAGGAATTCAACGCGTGGAAATCTAACGAGTAGAGATTCTGCGTAGGAATGCGGCGTTCAACAATATGACGCGTGAAGATACAGCGCGTGTTAATACAGCTCGTGACGTTACAGTGCGTCGTGACACACGACGGTACAGCATGTACTCTAACGCATGGTAATACAACGAAGAAATCAAAATGTAAAAACTCAGCACATAGAAATACGATTACACAGATATTCGGTGCGTGACGACACAGCGCGTGGCAATATGGCGCGTGACGATAGCAATAACTTAACGTATGGTAATGTCACATCCGGCGATAAGAAACGGTACCACACACAACGACATAATGTGCGTACAGTATCCAACACAGTAATGGATACCTGAAACGCTTATGAAATTATATCCCACTTGACGTATTTTTTATTCCCCGTTAAAATGTACATAAATAATAACTTTCTACGCTGAAGTTATTTTATTAGTGACATGTAGCGCAAGATGGTATGTTATTAAGATGAAGCAGATTACTAACGACGCACAATGTCGTACACCGAGATCGTAATCGAAATTAAGATTAGACTACTCGCAGCAGTATTATCCGTTATACGATTATGACCCTTTAAGCTGTTTATTAGCCGGGTTAGCACTGGCTTGAAAATATTTACGTGCCTTTAGCTTATCTGCACAGTTCTTTTACGGCCCATTCGCATGCAAATTAGGCTCACGATAGTACGACGCTAAGCTGAGCAAGAGCTAAATTTTCCTTTGAATTTAATATCTTCCAATGAACCAATAGGCTGATAATTAAGTGTAATTCTTTATATCGAGCCAGAAAATCGTAAATTATATGTGAAAGTACACCGAGGGGACTCAACTTCTGAAATCATAAAATGTTCTCCTAAAAATTATGAATCGTAACCGTCAGTATTGTAGGAAGTACGACTTCCGTACAAAATTTCCCTAGACACCGTGAACGTCATTTGCAATAAAAACCCTCAGCAAACTTAAAACTTCCAGACTTTGTAACTTACTGGAATTATAAAACCAATTGCCTACATGTGTAAGGACCCTAAAAAAGAAATGTACCAAACATAACCATCAATTTGCTGTCCTGAATTTCCCGATAAACGTCGAACAACAGCCCGAAATTAAAATTCCTAAGCATACCTCGTCCAGCGTCCGATTTCTCCCTGTTCGATTTCGATTAGTTGGCCAGTAAAAGGGGATCAGTGGTGGGTGATTAATCGCCACGGAAACCGGAACAATAAGAACAATATGTTCGAAGTCGGCTGGAAGGGGATGGAAAAGGGAAGAAAAGGCAATTTGTCCGGTCGTGTGCAACTCAGCAGAGGACAGACCCATAAGCTCTGCGGTTATGGGACACGGATGGCTGTGCATTACGGGGAACTTTTACGTGACAGCTAATAGTCAGTTTTTCCTCCACAATTTCACAAATTCCTTACAAACTTCACGATAATTAGAACAGTGACTTCGTGATGAATGACATGGGACACCTCTGACATCTCAGATAACAAAGACTTCTAGCAAGAAGTCACATACCCAGGGTACTAGATTTAATATCAAAGTGTTGAATTTTCATTTTACGTAAGCAAAAATAAATTAATGTTGAGAGTCACTGGGTCAAAAGCCTTAACTCTCCAGAGTCAATGGGTCCCAGAGTGTATACCTAAGACTTTATACCTAAGAGCCACACGTTGTACCGACATTTTCCTCAAGAAGTGCCATCTTTGCCTCATTTTAGAAAGTGCTTTCACCTTATAGTTCAGTCCTTGAATCCTTGAAGTGAAGTTCTACCGAGTCAACTCATTTTTGAAGATAGTTTCATTATTTAAATAACCACCCCATAACAGCCGTCCCAAATTTGACGCTACAAGTCCAAATCTGACGAGAACGTGAATCGTTTTCGAATTTGTCGTACCGAGGCAAATGTCGTAAATCTACCACCGAAGCCCCATAACATTTCCAGGATGACCGTAATTTAGCACCCCCGTTTCACGGCCGGTTTCCGTTCCGCCAATCGAGGATTTTGCACCCTCCTTAATAGAAAGAAAGCGAACATGATTCGTCTGTTTCTCCAGCTTTCACGGATCGTTGCTTGAAACTAAAGGGTCTTGTGACCTAACTCCCTTCACGCCGGCGCCCAGTCGATCCTGGAAATGATTTATGAGGCGATAACAGCACGGCCGGAAATCGTGGCGTCGATTTTATTGTCGAGTTCAACCCTTTGAGCATCGCTGTCGCTGTATCGAACATTTATTAACGGGACGCTCGTGAATGTCTTGCTCGATTTTTAGGGCCGTGAAAGGTCCCACGGAGATTTATGACCCGGGAAAAAGTGAATTCGGGGTTGCCCAAGAATTTCTCTACTCGGAGGAATTGATTTCTAAAGGAAGTTCGAACTTCTTTCGGGTGATTGATAACTTTCGAGTGTTTTTTCCCTCGCCGATTCTACTAACATTTTGATAATGTGTTAAATCGCTCATTTTGGAAATCTCGGATCTATTTTGGGACAATCGAATTCAGGGTTGCTAATTTATTCGGAAACGTTCTAGGTATTCATCGACCTGTCACATGGTCGATGCAATAACGAGATGATTGCCGACGATATAATTTATTCCGACGATCGGTGAATAAGAAACAGCAAGAATAACCACTTACCGGCATGCGATGCGCCGAGGATGCACGAATGCGGCAGCAGAAAACAAGTCAGCACTAATGGCCACTTCATCTTCGGATCTGTAACAGATAAAGCAGCCACGATCATTTATATTGGATTAATTGTACGGGGAAAAGTACTATTTACTTCGTTCAACAGCAACAATTAAATTCTGAATCTGTAATTGCCTGAAGATACTTGAAGATCCTCAATGAAATGAAATAATTCAACCGTGGTTATTTAACAAAATGCACCGCTTTGAACCGCGGTAAAAGTAAAACATGTGGCCTAAGTTAGGTTAGATTAAATTTGGATCAGGTATGGGTGAAATTAACTATTCATGAAAGGATAACTATTCATGAAAGGATTCCGTACACTCATGCGCCGGCCCATTACGTTTTTCCCGTGTGTAACAGGTTAAAACATAACCTAACATGACAAAGCATTGTATGCTTATAATGAGAGAAATTGAAAGATAAAAGTTTGCCTACGCACTTGAGCGTTCAATATCCCGTAAAATAATTTCCAAAGTGAATCCCCTGGCCATTCACAGATCCAGCCAGAAATTCGCGGCATCAATTGTCGAATTTCCATGGTGACGAGAGCGATCCTGGATACTCGACCCATCCATCAGTATCCAGTTCGCTGGAACAATTTTGCACACAAGGACCCTCCCCTAATTGCGTACCCCATTGACGAGGGGAGTGTTGTTTTTCGATGTTTCGTGAGCCGGATAACTGTAGGGGGCGAAAGTTGATATTAGCTGGACGTTTGCTCAGCCAGCACTCTACTTTTCTGCCATTTGCCGTCGATTAGTCTGCCTCCACCCTCTTCTAGGAAATTAGCGTCTGATGACATTAGTGTTTGAGACGTGTTTTCTAGGAAAATTGTCCCTTAACCCCTTGCACTCCTCTGTCCAGCGTGTCCTCTTATAAATTATATAAATTATTATACTAGTTATAATAAATGAAAAATTTGTCCCATACTCTGCATTGTTGCAATTTGAGAACCCCTTTGTGAATTAGAGTTGGTAAAAGAAATTAAGGAGTGCAATAATGGCAGAACAGACGAATTCAGAAACAATATAATTTTAGTACTATTCTTCGCGTATCAATTCTTCACGGATGAATGTTCGAACAGGTCATAAATTTGCCTCTTTGAGAATCGCGTCACGATCCTACAGTTTCGTCGCGTCGATCTTCCCCCTGTTCCTTTTTCCGCGACGGAACAGAAAAAAGAGAAGAGCACCAAGCTAATATCCGACAGAGAGCTTTTATTTTTCTTTATTAGCCAGGTGCCGTAACAATGCGAAGGCGCGGGCCAGTGTCAATGGTCTGGCTTCTAGCAAGCTCTATTGCCGGTCTGCGGCTTTTTTCGAGCGCATCCCGGTTGTTTTTCGCGTGTTGCACAACCACCAGGAAATATCTTTGCTCGACGGGGCGTTGCACGTGCAAGGGCATTTGGTATATTTGATTAAAGTCTCCGCGAGATGGGTTTCCATGTTATATCAAGTTACTCTCGTATTAGTACACACGGTGGCGAAGATGGAAATGGAGATTTGAAGATGGAAATTATAGTTCAATTCTCATTCCTTGTGTAGAAGGGTCAGGCTTCTTTTCGTTAACAACTTAACCTATAATTTTCTAGACAGTTGCGTCATCCATAGCTACAACGTTAATGCAACTACAGAAAGTTGAAATGTTAAGCACATTTTGTCTTCAGCGATCCTTAATTATACAGATTGTAATTACAATTGAACTAAAAATTTAATTGCAATGAAAATACGTGTCTGATTCGTATTCCAAATGTAGTGTGCGTCACGAGTGCATCACGAGTGCGTCTCGAGTACATCAAGAGTGCATCAAGAGTGCGTCAAGAGTGCGTCACGTGTGAGTCACGAGCGTGTCATAGGTACGTCACGAGTGCGTCAGCAGTGCATTATGAGTGCGTCCCGAGTTCATCAGCAGTGCGTCATGAGTGCGTCAACAGTTCGTTAAGAGTGCCATTAAGGTTAGCATAGGTGATGATCCTACGAAAAATGTGGGGACGGACTAGGGCACCTAAGTGAAACCTAGAGAGAATTAAAAAACCTGATGAAACTCCATCAAAGACCATGAACCCTAGAAGAACTAAGAAAACTAGAAGGACCATGTGAATCTGAACTATACGGATCCATCTTATGATGTGGTCATATCCTATAACGCAGAGTGTATTTAAAAAAATGAGATCCCAAGCCCACCAAACATTAACTCGACACTTGTCCGACACGTGTGCCCCAAGGCAGCAAGGTATTTTCCCTTGTATTTTTTTTTAATATCATTCCGTCTCCCCGCATAACTCTTTCCGACGCACAGTCACAAACGCGTTCCCGGTTTCTGGAAGCAGACAACGACGAACCGCGAGGGGAATCCGCAGATGCGGCCCGTCCCATCCGCTCGGCTGGCTCGCAGACTCGCTCGAGCTTGCGAAAAGCCAGACCATTGACACCGGCGCTCGCCCCACCATTGTTACCAGGCTAATAAAGAAAAATAAAAGCTTCCCTTCCCGCAGGATATTAGCTCTTTCCTACCCAGCCACGGTTGTCGGGGTCCAGTCCCTTCTTACTGACCGAGCACCGGTTGAGAAACGCGACCGACGTCCGGTTTCCGCGTTGCTGCTTCGTTTGTCGAAAATCTGAGCGTTGCTTAATCCGACCAACCACCGATCGCCCCTTTTCATTCTTCTCCCGTGAGCGATGGAAGCAAATTACGGGGCTCCTTCCGCTCCGCTACGTCCCTTTGTGCCGCCTGTGATGTCTCTCTCGTTCTGTTTGGATATTGGTTAGGTGGCTCGCGTGCCGAGGTTACTACTGATTGTTTTCCCGGGTTGTGTGTTGTTTCTCGGATTAACGCTGTTTCATTCACTCGTATATTGTTATTTAAGTCCTAATCCCTTTACCTACAGTTGCGTTATCATGTTGCGTCATTCACAACTAATTATTGCTACAATGTGAAGACGAAGCAAATTAAAAAGTTGGCTACGATCCTTGATCATGAAGATTAAAATTAAAGTTGTACCCAGAATTCAATTGCGGTGAAAATATGTCTCTGATTTAACATATGCGTCTCGAGAGCGTCACTAGTGCGACAGGAGTGCATCAGCAGTGTGTCATGAGTGCGTCAACAGTGCGTCAAGATTGCGTCACGTGTGAATCACGAGTGCATCAACAGTGCAACAACAGTGCGTCAAGAGTGCGTCAAGAGTGCGACACGTGTGAGTCACGAGTGTGTCATAGATGCGTCAAGATTGCGTCAACAGTGCGTCAAAAGTGCGTCAAGAGTGCGTCAAGATTGCGTCAAGATTGCATCATGAGTGCGTCAAGAGTGTGTCATAGATGCGTCACGACTGCATCAACAGTGCGTCACGAGTGCGTCACTATAGGGCAAAAGATTAATTGGAAAAATATGACTAATCCGTGTAATAATGAAGTTGCATTTTCGCGTGGACCTCTTTCGTCCTCTCAAGCTATAGCCTGGCTCAGACTGCTATCGACTTCCATTCGCATACAACCCTCGTGCGTTCCTGTCGCCACGACTCGAGTGTTATCTGTAACCAATAGTGAAGCGGCGGTTCGTGAGCTCCCAAAGGTGCAAAATGAGAAACGCGAGCGTGTACACAAAGCGAGGGGCAAAAAAAAAAAGCGAACGTCGCCGACAGAGACAGAGCGGTCGGTGGTTGGGCGGGCGACGGAGATGCTAATGTGGCTTGGGCAGAAAATAGAGCCCGAAGAAAAAGGAGAGAAACGAGACGTCGAATGTACGTAGGATAAAAAAGACAACACGAAGAAAGGGAGCCGGACGATGCCGGTTAAAACTGAAACGCCTCGAGCGCCTCTTCGTGCGACTGTCCTCCCTCTCGGGTCCTTCGTGTGTTCCTGATGGGAGGGTATCCCCCTACCGGGAACTCTTTCCAACTCTTCGGCTCCTCTAAATAGCCATGTGACGCTGCCAGCCACCATATTACATTCCGCACACACCAGCCTGATGTGCACACCTACGCGTGCGGACGTTCCGTGCACGTTTTCTTGCCCCGATGCTTCCACGCAACCATGAATTGTTACTGCTGAACTACTGTTGTCAAATAGTTGGCAACTTGCGAACAATTGTCCACTGAATTCGTTGGATTATTATTAGCAAGACTAGATCTAACGATTAGAAACAGCGTCTGTTGTTTACAGAAAACCGAACTGGCCTGAACTGCTCTGAACGTTAATCTTTACCAAGGGTCAAGTTATTTTTAATCTAATTCAGGTTAGGTAATATAGGTATCACCCAAGGAAATCTTAACATAACGCTAAATTCAGTGGTAGCGTTATCTAGCCTTGTTTAGGTTATTTATAGTAACGACATTTTTTTACAGAAGGCTAATTATGATTATGTCTATAGCGATTTTATGTTTCTTAAGCTGATGCATTGAGGTCACCTTTTTTTGGGTCAAGTAATTTTTATTGTGTCACGTTCGTAAATGGCACGGAAAATTTGTATTTGTAAATTTAACCGTTGCAAACAATATGCTCGCTTCTCGGAATCTTATATTTTATAAAATGTTCTATAGTAACGTATAAAATCATTATCAGACAAGATGGTTGGACGAATGAAAGCGGGTCACGTGGATTTACAAGCTCGTAATTCCACAGATTCCATTTTAATGAAATATCGCTGAATTTATGGAATATGCAGCTTCTATTTATGCTGTTTAAACTCATGACCCAATATTTAAATTCATGCTAAAAGCGCAACTGACAAAAGTGTACCTCTACGTGTACCAGCCTTCATTTACTAGGAATTAAAACAGTGTTAACACGAACTGAAAAGGATCAAATCTTCACACTGACGTAACTAATTCCTTTTTCACGGTACTACAATGACAAGACTCTTGTTTCAATAGGATTAGTTAGTCCAGATCATCGTGCATTTACATGCGAGCGTAGTTTATCACATGTGACCTTTACTTCTTTAATATATCAAATCGTTTATATACAAAATAACGTATTATTGCAAATATTTTGCTATAAGTTGACCTAACCACATCTAACTTGACCTAACTTCTAAGCAATCCACATTTAATTTGCCTTAGCTAACCTAACTTCTATGTCATCCACATTTAGATCGCCTTACCTAACCTAACTTCTGAGCAACCTACATCTCATTTGACTTAGCTAACCTGACTTCTAACTAATCCACATGTGATTTGCCTTAGCAAACCTAACTTCTAAGCAATCCACATTTCATTTGACTTAGCTAACCTAACTTCTAAGTAATCCACATGTGATTTGTCTTAGCTAACCTAACTTCTAAGCAGTCCACACTTCATTAGACTTACCTAGCCCAACTTCTGAGCGATCCACATCTGATTTGACCTAACGTAACTTCTGAGCAATCCACATCTAGTATGCCTTACCTACCCTAACTTCTGAGCAATCCACATCTAATTTGACTTACCCAGCCTAACTCCTAAGTCAGCAAAAAAAATGTACGTAATCCGTCTTGTCCAGATAAAAATGTGTCTTATCCGTCTATCATCCACGGCAATATAACGACTCGTAAATCCGAAGCTGTCAATTGCAACAAACTAATTCGTAAATTCTTGCAGGGCTCAGAAACACATTTCGTCGGTAGAACATTATCGAGTACTCAATTGCACGACTGCAGTCGTTGCGAACGAGACTAATTTGATCGCGTCTAATACGAGGCCACTCGAACTTGCCAGCCACTCCCACCCTCCCCCCACCCTCTGCCTCGTGACTCGTAATCGAATAAAGTGCACTGTTTACATGCAATTTTCGTGCAACGTTTCACCGGTAATTCGCGCTAATGCCGCTTTAGTGGATAAACACGGGGAACGGGTGGGTCCGGGACGGGGCGAGTTTAATTCCTGGCTAATTACAGGGACAAGGCGGAGATAGCTGGCTCTCGAACGAATCCAGCTTACGAATCGAGTCGTTCGCCGGCGAAAAATGAATCGGGGATTGAATGTATCGCCCACGTTTTTGCTACGGTTGCCAGAATAAATTCATTGCGCTATTTCAATGTAGTATTAACCTGTACGCTCTCATTCAGACCGAACGAGTTGTTAAAACGCTTTAAATCGCGAATTATCGGAGTCCATTTGAATATCAGTTTTCAAAGAAACAAGTTACTGAATTACAGATAAGTTGACCACATTCTCAGGTTAGCCAACGTCACCAAATTCCCATCACGAAATTTCAGGTTAATTAATTCAATCAGTAGTTCAGGTTTCCTAAATTTCAGGTTGGAGATCATAATTTTGGAATTTTAGGTCAGGACCATTAACGATGAGCTACGTAATCTAAATTTTAGGTGACCAGTGGCCATTAACCTAAATCCTTGGTTAAACACGCGTTAACTTCGAAACTCCCGTTTGAAGAAGATAGTTGAAAAACTTTCTTTCGGAGTAATCATTTCTTGTTTTCTATTAGCGACGCCGGTGTTTAGCTGGAAATGGAAAGACGAGTGCCTCGTCGAAGTGGCGCCTTCAAACTATATTTTCTTTTACGTCTGCCGGCGTACTGTTCCAGCTCGCTGTTCCGCTATCGACAAGAAGAAACCTACAAATACGAAGACCGACGAAACATAATTGCATGGACTGCCGTTACACGAAACGGTGAAGTTAAACGAAGTTCCTTGAATGGAAAGTCAAATCGACGATTGGAAAGCTATTCGGAATGCGCTTCTTCTTCGAGTTCAGCTTGTCTTTGTTCCGGTTTCCCACGAATTAAATATTAAATGTACACATATTTATCTCTCAAATAAAGAGGACAAAGTTAAATTATAGTCTAGTCAAATATTCAATACCGATCAAATGAGCCAATGCATCGTTCCGTGCACGTACCAGCCACGTGCACGCGTTGAATAATATCTGCAAGTGTACTGTAAACGAAGCATCCATGTGAACCGATGAAACGAATCTACGCTCGATTACATATTCATACGCAGCTGATTAGATACTTCAGCTGGAAACTGTAATGTTTTCCACTTATTGCGGATGCATCATTTAACACCCTCTGGCTAATGAAGTAGAGACTGATCGATTGAGGGTCAAACAATCGCAGTTCAAATCCTCTTAAACAAGAAAAAAGTAATTCTCTAAAAAATCTGAGGCTTTAAAAAGTAAAAGCAATATTTCAATGATTCATGAGGGCCATTTTCTCAAATTTGAAACACCTTGTACACAAGAAAATTCACCTTCGATGACTATGTTTTGCAAATAAAAGAAAATCTTTTGAAACGCCCTATAGGAATAACGCAAAAAATATGACAGGAAGGTTTCAAATTACGATTAAATCTTCCACGAAATCTCCTTTAAAAATGATTTAACTAAACCCCAACCTCCACTTTTGAATCCCGCTGTAGAAAAGTCAGACTACAAGAGACTCTGTAACCTTATATTTGAATAATAAAATTTCACTCCTGATCCCACACATTTATCTTTTGAAAAAACCTGTATAACAGGGGTCTCTAAAGATCCGAAGCTTGACCACTCCGCTCAAAAGCGGCGAAAAAACGGCGGAAATGCTCAAACGAGCATCGCTCGACGTCGACTCTGTGAATTAATGCGTGTGTGGGAACGACTTCGGAAAAAAAGCCGGTCCAGTTATCCTCTGCAGGGCCGGAAATTCCCGGAAACGTGAATGTTCATTGTGCCCCGGACGAAGGTATCCGGAAACGATAACAACGAGCCACATAACCGTGCGGATAAACAATAGTCGACAAACAACGGGCGAGAGTTCTGCATTTTACGGGCTCATCGTGGTCCACCAATAATGGACGCTCAAACGGGACGCGTTTCGACGATGAAACCGTGGGAGAGCCCCGAGGGAAGAGAGGATGTGCGGGGACAGACCTTCCTTCTCTATGTATCTAATGACACCAAAGGTGGAAATATATTTCCTCTGGACACCATTCTGCTTTCCGACGACTTCTCTTTTATTTACTTTTGATCAAACGAAGGTTATTTCGAGAGCACAGAAAGAAATGTGCATCGAGATATAAATTTTTAACCTGCAAACTAACTTAACAGTGTTTGCAGAAAAAGGTAAAAATTGTTCTGGATCTATAGAGCGTTTCAAAAGAAGTGCACTTCGAGATTGGCTATTTAATATAAAGTCAGGTAAGGAATATGGAACAGAAGAAATTCCACGGACACTTTCGTGTCATTCGATAGCGTTGATTTCAGCGGGCGCACTTTCCGTACTTTTCCAAGAAAATTGCGCGTGCAGGTGTATCCGCTGGAAGCTTGTTACCTATGCAGGGAAAAAGTGTATGGGGATGCACAAGAACTCCCGTAACAATCACATAAAAGATTAAAGTATCCAGCATACACGTTCCCGCTGTCCTAGTTGCGGTTAAGAGTTGTACAATACGCTTGAAAGCGAGTATTCACGTGCTGCAAACGTTTTACAGAAATGAAGGTGGAACTTAACGAAAACATCTCCGCCAGGAATAGCAACTACTTCCGACATTTTTACCCTTCATCTTCCGTTTTTGCGTACCCTCTTTTTCTTTCTGTATCACGCCGCCTTTCAACAACGTCTCCATATAATTTCATCGGTGTTAATTTAATTTCATGTGTGTTACACCAACGTTGCGCAAAATACAGTTTAAGAGGTGCTGCTATTAAAACAAGTAGAGTACAGATATTTTAGTCAGACAATGTGATTATGTAAGTGAAATAGAGCCATAGTTAGACATGTTATATAAGTCAGTGGAGTCAGACAAGTAAGTTGAGAATGGTATTCAGACAAATAGAACTGGTTGTATAACCATTGAAGTGGGTCACAGTCACCATGTAGTCAGACAAGTGAAACAAGTTAATCTATAACCAGACATATACGATATAGACATATCTGAGAGAAGTCCTGAATGGCCAGATATGTAGAAAGGTACTTGGATGATCAGGTAAGTAGAATGACAACTACATAGATAGACAAGTAGACCTGAGAAATAGACATGCACTAGTGTAGTCAGAAAAACAGAACATGTGTGGTCAGACAAGTAGAAAGACACATATGTGGTCAGACAAGTAGAAATATACATACGTGGTCAGACAAGTAGAGTAACACATATGTAGTCAGACAAGTAGAATGGCAGATATGGTCAGACAAGTAGAATGTCACCGATGTGGTCAGACAAGTAGAACGTCACCTATGTGGTCAGACAAGTAGAATGACACCAATGTGGTCAGACAAGTAGAATGACACCTATATGACCAGACAAGGAAAGTGATCAAAAGGACGGTCAAAGTAGTACAAAATCAGTATGTGATCAGACAAACACGACACACCACTAAATAATCAGACAAGTAGAATAAGTCTGACCAAGTTTGCATCGATAATAATATCGTCATTGAGGGTACATGTTTTAGGGTACACCCTGTGCACAAGGTTCGAATTAGTTAGCCTGATGATCAGAAAATGTCCGCCATAACTCTGGAGGATTAGCAAATCCACGAATCACCGTCAGCCAAGCGGTTAGGTGACCGGTTTTGCCGCACGCGTTCCCGCGGGAACCGCCAAATTTTCGTTTTGCCCCGGGCTTGATTATCGTTCTAACGTTGCGTATGCCGTTGAATCTCTGATACAACACCGGAATCCGGGCATATGCCGCGCGATTACGCGGTTTCTTGTGCCGAATACGCGAGAATCCTCACTGAGCTGTTCCTTTTTTGTTCCCTGCATACCGCGCTCGGCTACGAGGAATCCTGCAATCGTGCGTAATTATTGCTGCAATGCATATCACGCCGCGTTGCTTTCTATAGCGGAATGCAAATAAAGGAATGTGTTATGGCAAGTGGGCAAGTTTTGTTGCAACACGGAAGTGTAAGTCCGTCAAATTACCGGAAGAAATAAATCTAACAATCTAACCCTAATAAATGACATCGAACGACTGTGCCTAGCAGTGTTCCTGGTCATAAATTCCCAAATACCATAACAAAGCTCTCACTATGATTACAGTTGTCTCGAGGTTCACACATCCAATACAAAGGTACCTCTGATTAAAAATAACAGCAGAACAATCCGACAGAATTACATAAATTGTGCTACAACAAAGTATCTAATGTGGCCAAAGTTGTTTCGAGGTTAACGTGACGCGAACAAAATAATGGTACCTTGCTTAGAATTATCAACGTAACAATTCCGTGCGTTTAATTGAATCGCCGAACCAAACGTCATATCGCCTAATACGGTTAAAGTTGTTTTGAGGTTATACGATCACGGTGCACGTGGCACACAGGGATCACAACGATTGTACATCAATGACAATTTGCTTTATTGCGTCGGTGACGCTGATAACAGATCGTTCTCGTACCAGAACAGCCTATCTATTCGACGATGTATCGCGGCTTGTCACTGCGGTGGTTACCTGACGATGTGTGGCTGCACTGTCACGTGTTCGCGGCCGCGCTAGGGAATTATTCAGTCGGGGGCTTTTGTTTAGATAATACGATGGGATTGGATCGACGCGTACTGCGCGGGACCCCTTAACTTCATCTCCATCGCGATTGCGGTGGACAGTTTTGATAAATGTTTAGGAGAGACGGCTGCGAGTTACGGAAAGCCGATCGAGCGGAGTCGCGCGGATATGGTTGCTTACTAGCGGAATAATAGTTGATCGTGAATGCTGCCTGCAAGCTATTTCATATATACTCAAGTACATGTCCTCGTATCCTACAATAACACCTACAATGATACCCACGATAAAAATTGTGTGCGATAAAATTTTAATAACATGCAGGTAAAAGGTTATATTATTCTAATCACTGTCGACATTATTAAAAATGGATGATAATGGTCATATGTGAATATTAAAGGTGATATGTGAATATTGAGGGTGATATTTCTTCCAAATATTCAAGATGGAAGGTTAAGTACTTTAGGTTAGGTTAGGACCTTAAAGCGATTAATTCAGTAATTATTTGATGTGAAGCACATCGATCACTACTCAAGATTAATAACAACAGTGATATCCAAACACAGATATGACATTGGGTTTACAATAAAGGTTATGTTACAAGTTAGGTTAGGTACAATAGAGGTTATGTGTCAAGTTAGGTTAGGTTACAAGTAAGGTTAGGTTACAATAGAGGTTATGTGTCAAGTTAGGTTAGGTTACAAGTTATGTTACAAGTTAGGTTAACAGATCTAGATGAAAATAACTTAGTTCAGTGATATTTAAGAAGATAAGTAACGAAGAATGTACTTGCGACGAGAACAGAATTTTTGAGAGCATTATTTTTAGTAAACATGGTTGTTGACGGTACGAATGCAAGAAACGTTTCAAGTCGCTGGCGAACATGGCGCGTGGAATTCATTAAGGCTGCCGAGCTCAATTCTGCTCTAAACGTGACTTACTTAAGCCACTTTAAAGACAATTGCCGCAACCGAGGGCAAAGGATATGCGTTCTAACTCTCTCTCGATTCTACCGCTCGAAATTAAAACTTACCCTCGGACGCTCGCGCCAGACAATTTCTCATGTAACTTTTTCCTATTTTTATCCATTACCCGGTTTCAAAGGATACCGGTACCCTACAAACTGTACACTTAATTTACTTAAATTAATTAAAATGCGTACGATAATGCACTACGGAACGTCTGAGAAAATTGGAACAGCTTCTCGGTTATGGCCGCTTGCACGCCGGGAATTCTTGAACAAACACTTTTTCTGGAATGCGGAAAATCCTTTCATTCGAATGTAGGATAGATTCAATTAGCATATTGGAAGTTTTCACATTCACGGAAATTTCTATACTTTCTAAATTGCCAAATTTTTATTTCCAATTTCCAGATTACCAAATCCTCAAGTTTCAAAATACTTCCAATCAAAAATTTCCAAGTTCGCAAATTTACCAATTTTCAAATCCTCGAATGTCAAAATATGTAGAATTAGAATTTTTGAAATCATGTCTAAATTGTTCACATGATAACCCATCACATTTGATGTGAGCTACCAGTATGAAGGCTAAGTCCCCAAACTAACCCTAGTTGTGTTAATCATAGTTAGCATAGAGTATGCCAGATACTTAAATATTTGTATCAGATTATCGAGGCAGATTTAATCACCTGTGTACATCAAGTTAATTACACAAGTTATCAAACAATAGATATTCAAAGGCTTCCCATAGGATTGCAAATCAATTCCAGGGACTCGAATGGAGAAGTTCCGACATCGATTAGTCGATACCCATGGTACATCCCTGGTGGTTGATATTCAACTGGAACACCAGAGGATTCTTCGAGCGAGGATGAAGATCGATTAAACAAATTAATCGAGCACATCTTGAGCTGATAAGTGTCGTTCGCGATACGTCTTCATTGCCAGCGGAAGGGTGAGTCTGATCGATGCGAACTAATTTGCCGTTTCTCTCTTTCTGTCTCTTGCTTCCTCTCTCTCTTTCTCTTCTCAGCCCTTTCTCGACGTGACAAATCCGAGAGTCTGGCTCTATTCCGTCTTCGAGTAATACCGGGATTAAGGATAAGTAGCTTCAGCTGAAGTGCAACGGAAACTTTGCGGGCAACCTTGCGTTCACTGACGTCCAACACAGACATTCCAGAAAATATTCTGCATCATCACGATTCCTCTTTCGAGCTTTGACATTGTGTTACACATTATAGACCTGTGGGTTTAGTTTTATTTTTGAACGTTTCGACACTTTCGGTGACATCAAGAATCTGGACTAAGCCAACTCATCATTTATGTACACATTGGGTTAGCTATACAGGTCAGGAAACATAATCCATACCTACACGCGTGGATTAGACTAGCTATAGAAATTCATATACAAACATAGGCAGGGTCAGACTAACATTGGGCTACACTAATATATAAATGACATTTGATCATGTGACGTATGGTCATTTATATCGCACCACTTTATACACCGCTTAAAAAAAACTTGCAAAAGAACTGGATACTCATATTCATTTAATGAATGTTCTAAGAGAGATGCAAAAGTTACAATCGATAGGAGGGTGTAATTGATCGAGGCGTGTGTCATGAGTAATTGAAGATCCCGCACACACATGCATGTTACGAAGTGAATGGCGAAGGGAGAACGAGAAAGTGGAGTGGTATACCCGTGGATGCATGGCGATACACGTCTGTCACGTGGAAGAATCCCACCTGGACGAGTAGAGGATGGATGGAAAATGGCCGAGGGGCGGATGCTGGTGTTTGTAACGCGACACCATGTCGACTGAGCTAGTGTCAATTCCATGGTGTGCGAGTCGCCCACCTACACACTCGGTAGCACCCTACGCTGATATGCGCGCTGCACTCAAGTACCTTGCCGATAAATTCTGACGTTCTGCGTGGTTTAATCACCGGCAGAGGGAATTCGGGAGTTGAATTTCCGGATCGAAACCCGAAGTTGGCCCAAACATTTCTTCGTGTAGTATTTGACAGGTGGAGGTCGATGCTCGGGTGATCCAAACGTATGTAATTCAATGGTTACACTCAAGTTTACTTTCAGTGAAGTTAAACAAGTATGTTGGAAAATGAAGGTTCTAACTCCCGAAGTTGTACCTTGCAAGGTTTTCTTTAGGTCCAGAGGATCTAACTACCGAAGTTCTATGCAATGAACTCCTATGTTCCAAACATCTATATCTTAAAGTCTTTAGTTTCCAAGTTTTAACTCAACAAGTTCTAAGTCCACAAGTTTTAAGTTCTCAAAGGTCCAAATTCGAAGTCCAAAATCCTAAGTCTCAAAGACCTAGGTGCACAAGTCTTACGACCACCAAGAACTAGGTCATCAAGTCCTAGGTACCCAAGTCCTACGACCACCAAGTCCTAGATCACCAAGTTCTAGGTCATCAACTCCTAGGACCCCAAGTCCTGTGTTCCTAATTCCTCAATCCCCAAGTTCCAGGTCACCAAGACTTAGGTCCACAAGTCCTCTGTCCTCAATTCCTAAATCCTACAGTCCTAACTCACCAAATCCTAAGTCCTCAAGTTCTAAATTTCCAAATCCTAAGTCTCGAAGTCCTAGTTGCTCAAGTTCTACATCCTCAAGTCCTAGGTGACCAAGTCCTACTTCCCCAAGTTCTATGTCCCCAAATCCTAAATCCTGAAGTCCTACGTCCCCAAATCCTAAATCCCCAACTCCTAGGTCCCCAAGTCCTACATCCCCAAGTCCTAGGTCCCCAACTCCTAGGTTCCCAAGTCTTAGGTCCCCAAGTCCTAGGTTCCCAAGACCTAGGTCCCCAAATCCTATGTCCCCAATTCCTAAATCCCAAGTCCTAGGTCCCCAATTCCTAGGTCTGCAAGTCCTACGTCCCCAATTCCCAAATCCCCAAGTCCTATACCCCCAATACCTATACCCCCAAGCCCTACGTCCCCAAATCCTAAATCCCGAAGTGCTAGGTCCCCAATTCCTAGGTCTCCAAGTCCTACGTCCCCAATTCCTAAATCCCCAAGTCCTATACCCCCAATTCCTAAACTCCCAAGTCCCACCTCCTCATATCCTAAATCCCCAAATCATAATTCCCCAACTTCCACGTCCCAGAAGCCTAACCCCAAAGGTACCAAACTCACACCGCCACAAAATCAACTAAAATTGAAAAGAGTAGTTACGAAACCACTCAGGATGCACAATCTTTCATTCACATTGAACAGTCACACAGTTCCATCATCCCGTTGAGATATCCTTAAACCTTGCGCGAAGGCAACGAAGGCGCGAAGGAAATGCAAATTGACGCGGTTTTAACAGCGACTCGTCCAGGCCGAAGTTTCGGGTGACGTATCACCGTGCCAACGTTTTCGGGCACGTAAAAATAACCTTTATTACGTTATGTAATCAGTTAGTAAAAGCAATTCCGCTAAAAGCCTGGGGTGGCGCTCTGTCGTCTGCTTTTGCATAACCGCGACACAGCTCGCCCCCTCCCACACCACCCCTTCCTCTGTCTCTTCAGTTTGGCAGCAATTACTGTCTCCTTGTTTTTCGAGGTCTTACGTCCGGGATAATAAGGGAAGGTTCTTAATCTTGCCGGTATGGCTGCAGATTCGAAAGTTTACCGACAGATCACCTTTGCACGTTTCGAATTAACTGATCATGAAAAGCAAACCGGAGTTTTCATGGGTTTCTCTTGATAGAAATGAATTTCTGATTGATTACTGCGGCTCCCGGGTAAGTTTATGAACAAGGATATTTAGCTATGAACATCAATTTTCTGCTTTGACACGTTCGATTACGGGGAGCAGCTGCACCGCGACGGTGATAAAGCGGAGGCGTAAAAAAGACCGCAAGTTTACGAAATAAATCGTTATACCTGACTTATTAAACTAGACCCTTCTGTATGCCCCTCTACGTGTATTTTTATGTTTCGCTTTAGTATATTGCAAAGATATGTATCTTGAAACACACGTGGGTCTGATATTAATAAAGGATATTAACCTTAATAAACCTAACCTTATTAAAGGACATTAACCTTAATACCTTGATAATAAATAATGAAGAAAGAGCATGGTGAGGTTTGATGTTTCTTCCTGAAAAATGATTCCAAAATCCTGCAAATAATTTCATGGAATGTGACACGACTCGTACAAACCTTATCAACGGACAACAGTTTCCATAGATAACCGTGACGACAGTCCGAGAATCCAAGAGAGCCAACAAGTTTAAAGTCCAACAGAACAATTCAAAGGTTGCCGTCATTCAGAAAGTCCCGGGTAACTCTAATATCGCGCAAGTTCGAAAATTACAGAAGTTCCGAAAGTTCAAGTGCCCAATTCGAAAGCCCAAGAAATTCTAAAGGTTTTACCGTTTCGGTCGACCTTAAACTGCCCTAATCTTTCCTTCCTTGAGAAATCACGAGAACGGCTTTGGGGACAACAAGGAGCACAACCGGCAGTTGCAATCGCCAGTAATTATTTATTTTAATTAACTATTGGTTACGTAGATTGGGAAGGTTGGAAGTTTAAAATAAAGCTTCGTGACAGGGATCTGTCAAGTATAGCTTCTAATCCCCTGGATTATCAAGTCCTAGATCCTCAAATGATTCACAAATAGCTACATTCCAAATACCTAAATCCTCCTAAGTCCCAGCATATTTCCAAACTCCATATTTCTAATTCTATCACAGGAAATGGCACAATTACTAACTAATTTTATCACGAGAAATAATAACTTGTAACGTTTGGTGACTCATATGTGTTATCTCAAAATCTGAACAAATTTTCTCATGTACCAGGTGTACACGAGTGCGTCACTACTGCGTCGTTGGTGCGTCACGAGTGCGTGAAGAGTACGTCACGTGTCAATCACGAATACGTCGTAGGTGCGTCACGAGTGCGTCACTAGTGTGTCGTGAGCGCGTCACGAGTGCGTCACGAGTGTATAAACAGTGCGTCAAGAGTGCGTCATTAGTGTGTCATAGACGCGTCGCGAGTGCGCCACACTCGACATAGGAGCGCAAAGGGATCCAACACACACCCTCATGAGACTAAATTTCTCATATCACAATTTCCCTACTAGCAGTTATAACATTCATTCTAAGAAATCACTGTCAATGACGCAAAACTCGACAGTGAACAGTATTTATCCTCCTGGTCTGATGCCACAAAGAAAGCAACATAAGAAAAAAGAGGCTGATGCTCATAAATCACAATTAAATCTTGGAAGGGTCCGGTTTGTCGAGTAATCTGTCAGGACAGTCCACCTAATACAACGGTCGAGTAATTGCGAGCAACGTACATGAAGAGTGGTTCGATCGATCCGCACTCGTTGTGTGCCTAATGACCACGCAAACGACGCGTAACGTATGCTCTGAGCCCGCTAATGAATTAATAATCGCATTATCTGCATTTACGATGGCAGGAAAGTAGTGGCCAGTTGTCAGCCATTGCCCTGTTTCCCGATGCCATCGGCATTCTAAAGATAGAAGCTTTCAAGAACGTGTCACCAGACCAGTCATTTTTCAGGATATGTCAGCTTCTTTTTATAGCTGCTTAAATAGGTTATGTACGTCTGACTTTGGACGCTTCAATTTTGAAGTCTCGGTGATTATAAAAGATGAAAGCTTCCGAGATGTCGCTGTCGAGCTTTCGACATTTTTAGATCGTTAAAGCTTTGTTTGCCTCGGGAAATCGCGTGTAGACTTAATGAATCTTGCAATTTCGTACGGTCATACGATCTGTGCATAACTGTATAACAATAATATTTTGAAATAAGTATGAACCGCAGTAGACGGGCTTTAAAACAGGAAATCCGTTTCCACTTCAGACCGCAATTAAGGTAATCCCCTCGTTAGTCACTAATATTCCCACTTAACCTATAATCGAACGGCCACGCGGAACAGTCGGTAAGGTAGAATTTTTTTATGGAACTCTTGGATCAACGTGTTTGAATGATTCAATGCACTCTGGGTAGTACATAAACGCATTTCAGAACCTGTGATGAAAACATATCCCATATTCCAAATAAATCCACATAACCTTCGCAAAATTTAAATGCAACCCTTGCAAAATCACATATGCACATGTGTCAATATAATTACCGACAATAAATCTCAACGGGTGTGAAACAGTATAGGGTTCACATATCAGGATCCACAGTTATTTTCCCATCAGCTAATATTTTTACGATAATTGCAATTTGCATAGAATGCATGAAATTGGCAATTTTTCAGGCAAAGATCATGGAAATGCCCCATGAAAGATCCATGAAGAGCCCATTTCATCCGGAGCCATTTGAAAAACAGCCGGGACCAGGAAAATACGAGTTACAATATTTTGTTATCAAGATTTTTATGCAAACGAAGAAAACTGCGAAACGTAGACGGGAATGTAATTTCTTGGCGGTGGAAGGTGGTTTTTCCCGGGCACCGGTTTCCCGGTTTCCTTCCTTCGCATTCAGGGATAAAGAAAAAAGGAAAAAGGTCGCTATCCTCGCCGCGAGCGGGGCATTAATCTTTTTGACGTCGGTGATGCAAGCATGAATACCGGGGCATCTATTCTTTGAGGCGGGCGAAACGCATTTTTATGGATTAGTCACTTTCGAAAATGAGTTCCTTACAGCGTGAAGTGGGCCACGACGAAATAAACCTCCTCGGAGATGGTTCACCTTCGAACTTTGGTGAAATTAAAACCGGCGTTGATCAACCCCCTGGACAAGGTTAATGGACTCATGGTATTTGAAAAAAAACATGTCTCTATCAGTGTCATATCAATGCAATATTTTATTTAAAGCTTCTTCGGTGAATTTACATTAATAGATTCTTGTAATATTTATAATAAATTCAGACCTAATAAATGCTGTTAACATGAAGACCTTGTAGATTCACAAGTTTGAAATTGTTCAAGTTACTGTATTTATTATGGACGTTTATTTTAATAGCAGAAGAGAATTGTTGCAGGAAGTAATTTTATTAAAAGCTCCTCCAGTAAATTTATATTAATAAATTCCTTTAACGTGCACAATAAATTCAGACATAACTGCTGTTAACATTAAGACCTTAGCAAGTTCTGAAAAGCTCAAGTTTATTATGGAAGTTTATTTCAGTAACAAAAGAGGATAGTTACAGAAAGTAAAATTATTTCAACGATAACTCGACGAGTCTCCAAAAAAAGAGAAAGGAAAAGTGAACGCAGAGAGTGGAAAGCTTCCCAGCGAAAATTTTGTCTCGTTTTTTAAAGGCGAATCTCCTGAAGTCCACATGAAATTTAAAAAACACCTTTCATTCGTTATGCACTGAACAAGCGCAACGTAGCCGGTGTCCAAGACCGAAAATACGTGTGTCGAGGACTTTGCCCGCTGAGATACGATATCCCGCGCCCATCCTCCGCCTCATGAATATTTAAACTGGATATTAAAGGCGCAAAATCACAGCGCGTTCAGACCCCTCTCGTCGCGACCCTCTTTCGAAACCGACGTCTCGAATTTCGAGCATAATCGATCTCGAAGGCCCTTCAATCAACGTCGTACACTCCGCGTCTAAGGACAACCTTCGGATATTCGACAAAAATCCTCCCGAGTTCTATAACTCTGTAGCTACTCAATTTTTTGGTTCAGTATCTGCTTAACCTCTTCATCATCACAGGCTCGGTTAACCCTTTGACATACTTTGTCTGACACATGACGCACATGCACTGTTGATGCACTCGAGACGCACTTGTGACGCACCTACGACGCATTCTTAATTCACTCGTGACGCATTCATGACACACTATTGATCCACTCGTGACGCACTCATGACGCACTGTTGACGTACTGGCGAAAGCCATATTCTAAGAGTCTGCCGAAGTTCATGAATCCTCTCAAGTGTATTTCTTAAATTCCTTAAAATTCTGCAATTTCTCAGCAAATATTTTCAACTAATAAAATTAATAAAAATTTGATTTCACATTTCTCCAAGAGTTCATATTCCCGAAACAGGCTAATATTTTTTAACAAGCTCACAGTCCACTCAGCGAAGCCATTAAAAATTAACCGGGTTCATGGATCACCGAATTCCGACCCCAACGTTTCATCTCTGAAAAGCAGTTACAAAAACTGTCTCTTGACAGAAAGAGAGAGAGAATGAACGCAAAGCGGTCGCAACGATCCAGTCCTGACGGACAGCTTTCATCGGGGACGTCGCAGGAGGGATCCATTGTGTCTGGTGAATTTAATTTTAGGCCACGAGCGCCGATGTCGTCGCCGCTGTCATCGGCGTCGCTACAACGCAAACAAGTTCAGGTGGCCGACTCTAATGTCTAACGCCGCTCGTATCCGGCTTAAAAGCAAATCTTCGTTCCGTGTATTCGCTGACCAGCCGTTGTCCGCATTTTTGATACGTCGACGCCTCGGGCTACCCACGAGGGCTACTCTGTTTATAGGCGTGGGTCGATACCATGGTGATTAAGCGGCATTAGCCCCGTTTGCTTCCCTAATGTTCTCGGGACTTTCTTGCTTGGAACGTGACACGTATTTTAAGATCAATAGTGCTCTTTGACCTTCAGCACCTTTACAACTTTCTAGACTTTCAACGCTTTCAGGATGTTCAAAACGTTTTACACTTTTAGGACTTTTCAGGGTTTCAAGAATTTTAGGACATTGAAGACTTTTCAGAGTTGCAAGAATTTTAAGATATACAACACTTTCAAAACCAGTGAGACTCACGACGTTTGAGCTATTAGCACAATAAGCTGTCAGGAGTTTCAACATGCACGATTTTCAAGAGAAGCCCTTAAAGACTTGGACTCACAGAGCTTTCAAGACTTTCTGAACCTTCAGAACTTTCGACACTTTCAGAACTTTCAAGATTGACATCACATATCTAATTGAATCGGGCATTGAAACAAAAGATCCTTAATCCCGTAACCTACAATTTGCCAGGCGATTGCGTCATTCACACTTAATTATCGTTATAATGCGAAGACAACTATGTAAAAATACGAGTCTGATTCACATCTTAAATGAAATGTGCATCACTAGTGCGTCGTAAGTGCGTCGTTAATGCATCTCGAGTGCGTCACTAGTGCGTCGTAGGCGTGTCACGAGTGCGTCACAAGTGCATCAACAGCGTGTTACGAGCGAGTCACGATACTGTAACGCAAATTGTTAACACAGTCTGAACATTTCGACAATCTCCAAAATCAATAGCATTGTCGCAGTTCAAAAATCACCTTTCCCACCCCCAAACAAGGTTAAATATTTACACTAACCTTTAAATTCACAAAGTATTTTTCCTCTAAAACTGGGTCAACCCTCATCGGGTCCACAATTAAGCTCCGTGATGTGGTCCCTTATCAGCGCCGCAAATCGCCCTTAACGCTTCCCTGAATTAATCCCAGAAGCGGCAGCCCTGAACGGTGCAACCCTTGGGAACGTTCGTCGTAACGTAGAAAGAAGCAACGCGATTCTTACTTTTCCGAGCGCAATAACAACGGTAACGTCTGCTGGTCTCGCGCAGACCCCACTTTACTGCAAGGGCTGACACTCGTAACGAGAGTTGTTGCGAAACTGTGACCAAGATGATTCAGAGGAAAGTTTTTTACGATGCCGGGGGTATTCGTGGCTACATTTCCGTTGACGGTGTTGCGTGTCTTCCAGCCAGTTTTCTCCGCTGGTGAATCAGACACGCGTCGTTACCGTTGTCCCCGACAGATCGTCAGCCGGTTTTTAACAACACTCTTTTTCTCCTAACATGATGGACATCGGCAGCTTTTTTCGTCTGTCAGACACCATTTAACGCAGACGTTTGCTGTCGGTTAATTAAGAAAGCGTCCGCATTGAAAAACAAGCAAACACGAGTTCATGACGTCCTCACAAGTCAAGATGTCAGGATGATTGATCACTACACGAGGTTTCGGCGTTTTAATCTTAGCTCTAAAACGAAGTACAATTGCCTATGATAAACATGTATCTTTTCAAAAATCATCAAACCGATCATCGATGTGAATGCGCCTTCCGTTCACATAGGACCTGAAGCCCATGATCGATGAATAAGTCTATAGGAGCGCGTCGGCCAACTGGTAAGCGTTACGGGGCGGCGTTTCTGATTCAGGAGGACCCGGAGCAGAGATGTCAGTAGCTGAAAGCGGTTGCAAATTGAAGAAAGCAATATCGGAGGGCCGGCTTTAATACTCCTCGGTCGACCGTCTCGTAGGATCCCTCGCGGTCCGGTTAATCCAGAGTCAGCTGCCGGAAAGGAATGGAAGCCATTCCGGTAGGCCGAGGCTGATATCCGCCACCTGGCAATATTTCAACGATCCACCCGACCGGGATAACGGATCCACTCTTTGTTCGTGGTAATGGCGGAACGGACAATCCCGCCACCGGCCAATTAGAGACGATCTTCGGGCTACACAGGGATTGCACGCCAGCTTTCAGCTACGGATTTCTCCTGAATTGCGTTTCTTAGGACTCGAAAAAGTGCCATAGGGTTTCTTACGCCTTACATGGACAAGATGCCCGAAGGTACAACCCCGCAAGTTCATATCGAACTTTTTTTAAACCGACGATAATTTTTACGAATTGTTCGCGATCGTTTATAGGTCAATTTGTGTTTTTTATTTGACGAATCCTTTTGTCGAGCAACGCGACAAAATATCCAGGAGGGACGACGGGCACGGGGGCAGTTTATTTGCACTCTAAGAGGCGAAGAACGCTGAAAGAGAAAGACGCCGGGAGCAAAGTTTTAATTGTAAGGCCACCCCGGCCGTTTCAGCGCCCGTCGGCATCCGAAGAGATTTCGAGATACTTTGATGCAGGAATGGTATTTGATTAAAAGAGCTGCAGGAATTGTCGATTTATATTAAAATTTAATCGGCACGAAATCCAACAAACGAAATGCGCAATACGTTTGTACAGTTCGTTTCACATAGTGCAACCCCGTTTTTGTCATTCTCTAATGTATCGAAGTCAAAATAGGCAAAATTTCATAAAAAAATTTGAAGTTAACTTTATTGCATTTCGATACGGTGCCAAGTAAAAAATTATTCCACGTCGCCATTTCGAGTTACAAACACCGAAAGACCACAGGAAATTCGGAAAATGTTTTTCCGAAGGGAAGCAATTCACGATGGACACTGATAACGGCGTAGCGTCCGACCAACCGAGCAAAAAGCATTTTTTGTCCTCGATAACGAGGAATATCCAGAATTCCGGAAGCGCAGGCCGGTTAAAACGGAAGGAGAACTTGCATGGCTCTCGCCTCTCTTCCGGGCTGTCGTTCTTTGTTCCTCCTTTCTCTTCCATTGCTGTCACAGCGAAATTTCCCACGTGCTTGATCACGTCTCAGATTTCGTTGCGTCGTTATTATTTTTTTCCCTCTTTCTCTCTTCGCTCTCTCCTTTCTCCCTCGCCGGTCTCCTTTGTCACACAGAGGAGGATTCAGAATGTCAGCAATGTTCGATGAAAGTGGATGCCCGGTGCATGTGTTATTGGATACCTTTTTAGGATACCTTTCACGAGAGACCCGGCTGGCGAGGAATAAATTGATTAAAATTCTTCTATCCTGTGAAATGACGCGATTCTTTGCATCCATTAAAAGGAATGCTTTTCATAAATTATGCTGCTCTTATTACGATAATTTTTTATGAAAGTACTTTTTATCGCATCATATTTACTGCGCCATTGTTAATACATTCTGGTATAAGGCGAACTAATAGATTCAGAGGAGAATCACCAGCCAAGCATATCAGTCGATAAACCAAACGATTTCTCTCCTCGTTCCACATAATTTCACCAGGGGAACATCGAGTTTCCGCGTTTCTTCGCCCTCATCCACTTTTCCTAACGAAGTTTACGTTATGCTCGGTCACGTTTTGGAGACACACTGCCATGATTCTCGCCCTCCTAACCTCACCTCGCCCCGCCGGCTTTTCTTTGCACTGTCACGGTGCTCAACCCTGTGTCCCTGGAGAAAGGAGAGTCACTCTCGTCATCAACGACAAGCCCTCAAATTGAGATGCGCCTCGTCGGCCACGCAGTTCTGTTTCATCCCCCCGCCTTGTGTCTTTCAACGAGCACATTATGCAATGAGGGTCCTTGTCAAGGCGAGGGTGCTCATCGGTGAAACACGGCTAGGCTCCGTCTAAGGTGGTCCCACGGACTTGAAAACATTTCTTGCCCGTCGAGTAACGGTCTGTTAAAAGTTAGATTAGTCTGAGCAGCCTGAAAGCCCTAATGACTAAATGACAAAGAGAGAGAGAACGGCTGGAAATGAGGTTAAGTAGCTCTTCGCCGTGATTCGGGTTAGAGCCATGGACCGAGACAAGATTTTGCCGTGGCAATCCTACCGTGATGGCTGAAATAATGCTTTCCATGTTAAGAGTGGCTAAACATTCAAGAAAAGTGTGTTTGTCGAGACTCGGCCCTGGTTTAGGGTTTCATTACAAAATTTCAACGATGGATTTCACCATATTTCTCCACACTTCGGTACAAGGATAAGAATGCGAAATTATTTCCGAATCATTCGTACCGCCATCTCAGACCCCATCAGAAAAATCATTTAGTTTCGCTCAGTCAGCACGGAAAGAAACGGCCATTCCGACCCTCCAGATAAGAGATAAATTACAAGACACAGGCTGACTCGTAATGAAATCTACCGGCGGTCAGCCAGTACATAATCTACGCCAGACACGAGACACACCGTACGTTCGAGCTTGCTCGTACATGTATAAATCTACGGGGACAAAAACGAAGGCAGACAGGCGAGCACACCAACACAGCGGTGTGTCCCGTGTCTGCGGTATCGAGCAATGAAGAGGAGCCGTCTAAGCCCCGGCTAAACACGGCACAGTGTCTATAACTCTCAGAACTCGTCCGTCTCGAATTAACCTCTCTCAATTAAGACAATGGTACCCTCAGTCCCCCGGACATCCTCTTCTCGTCGAGGCGGCAATGGAGCACCCGAAAGGAGGGACCTCAGAGGTTCTCAGACCTGGTCAAACGCTACCAAGGTATCTATATTTATGGAAAATCTGCGGGGGTCTAGGAATTGCCAGGTTGGGCTAGGTGGACAGCTGTTGGAAAGGGAAATGAGAAACTGCTCCTTTGGAGCGTGCTCGGGGTATTGCCGGCGATGAACTCTGATTTTGATGTCTGTCAGATGGAATTCTTTCTTCTTGGAGTTTAGATATTATGGAGAAAATGTCTGTGGGTAAATTGATGCATTTGAAAGGCCGCTGGCATTACTATTTTCGACAGAATCATTTGACCTGAGGTGCTAAGTATGTGGAGGTACCATAGAAACTTCATGGAGATAATCTAATGGATGTTCTAATTTAAGGAAGATTCTAACTGCAATGAGAGTTTGGACTCGGTGGAAGTTCCGGTGGAAGTTCTAACTTGATGAAGGTCTCAACTCAGTATTGAGATTTTGACGTAGGTCAGATTGTAACGTAGGTCCCAACACTGTGGAGGTTGTCTAGTTCCAGACCAATTCAGAGTCTAACCCAACAGGTCTAACCCAATGTAGGTCCTAACCGAATGGAAATCTCAATCTAATGATAGTTACCCACCCTATACAGGTCCTAAGTGCAGGTCCCAACTCAGATGTGTTAAGATTCTGACGTAGGTCAGATTGTGAGGTAGGTCCCAATCCAGTGGA
Source organism: Megachile lagopoda (assembly GCA_036983795.1). NCBI lineage: Eukaryota > Metazoa > Arthropoda > Insecta > Hymenoptera > Megachilidae > Megachile > Megachile lagopoda. The sequence continues at coordinate 6,077,629 of CM072793.1, forward strand.
GGACCAGTTCCAGAGCAATACAGATTCAAATCCAATAGGTGTAACCCAAAGGTCATAATCAAATGGAAATGCCAAACTAATAGTCCCCATCCTCACCCACTACAGATCCTAAGTGCAGATCCCAAATATGGCTCCCAATGGAGGTTCCAATAAGTCCACGACAAATTCCAATAAAAACAAGTGACAAAGAGACCACTCAGATGCCCTCTGAACTCGATTCCATAACTATGAGCTGTCGACAATGGTGAGAGCACTTCTGTTAGTCTGGAACTATGGTCAGAAGGTGTATCGATCAGAGTGAAGCAACTGCGATCGAAGCAACACGATGTCACGGACCTAGAAGCACTCGGAAAACGTGGATACACGAATAGAGGAGCATCGAAGAGGCAAGAAGCGTCGATACGCTCCTCTCTTCCCTTTCAACGATTGCTTCGTCTCTGGAAGGAGCACTCTCGCTTTCAGCCAAGACGATGGGGCTTATCGATTAATCGGCCTGGCCAGGCAGACAACTTCAACCAATTGGCTGGTCGACTCGGAATCGAGTCGGGATTCGATCTGGCCACGTTTATCTTCGCCAGACCAGCTACTCTGCCCTTGCATGTGTTCGACGCCGAGGAGAACGTCCGGGAGGAAATGAATCGTTCCGCGGGAAACGTGACGAATGTTGAACAGAATTCGCTTAAGGAATCAAAGTGAAGATGTTCAGGCTCAAAATTTGTGACTGAAAATTTCGTTCAACTGCCGAACACGGGAAAATTAAATTTGAGTCTTTTGATGATTTGAAATTTCGGAGAATAAAAAATGTCGGGGCTGTGATACCGTTTTCAGAGATCCAATTCCATTTAAGTTCCCAACTGTTTCTCTATCAAATATTTCTATCTCCGGACCGTTTTCCAACTAAAAGTTCCCGCGAAAGGCGACGAAAATTTCTGGAAATCTCGTGGCGGATGATAATTCGGGCAAAAATTAATTCAACCGAAGGTCGGGTCCGCATATTACGGAAACGTTTCCACAGAAAGGAGCTCACGATCATTTCCGTCTCCCGTTCACGTATGGGGAATCGTGTTTAAAATTCATTTCCCTCTAACGACCGTTTAATCAACTCCTCTTCTTCGCCTTTGCTTTGAAATTATATTCTTTCGCTTCCCTTCCGCGGGCAATGCGGACCAGGGGTCAAAGTTTTTCTTTGGCCGGAGTAAATAGAGCCACCGGTTTCAATGAAAATGAGAGCTTTCCATTTTATGGAAATCGAGCTTCCCTTTCTGAATCACTTTTATCTCTGATTTCGAAATAATTTCGCGAACGAATGGCTGTCCACGGGTAATAAAAATGTTAGCTCGGGCAAAGATACATTCTGAACGATGAAAAACATAAAAATCGAAACTCACCACTTTTATGAGCGCACTGTAATTCTCTAGAGACGTCCTGTTCTCTCTGGAATCACCGCATTGTACATTGGAAATGGCAAACTCTGCAAAAAATAGAAATCACGGGATAATAGTTCTGTCACATTAATCATTACTTTTGAACTGCCCTGTATCTTCATACTACATCATCTCATACATACTGTAGTAATTTGAGACGATCATTTATAATAAACTGAATTGGGAAGTGCTTAATATGATTATATTCGAGGACGTTGCTTTTGAATCACCCTGTACTGCTCTTGCGATTTAAGTATATTAATTGGACAACAGAGTTCATAATAGTTTGCACTAACCAGTTTTGTTCAGAGTAGAAGTGTTAAGACCTTGTTTATAGACACTGTAACACCACTTTTGAATCACCCTATACGTTCATAATGATCCTTACCATATTCCAGTTGAACATATCGACTTGACCCTATACAATATATTGCCTACGTCACAGATGAAGAATGGACCACAAAATGGAAGAATGGTAGACTGATGGACCACAGTTTTTGCAACAGCCAGTAGCAATAGAAGTCACGCGGCGTACAGCTGTCTGACTGAAGTAAGTATTGGTGGAAACACCGGAATCTATCGAGATATGTGCGCGCACACATCGACGCGACAAATCCTAGCTCGAGGATACGATATTCTCGGAGCCAGAAAGATCCTGTGGACATCCGTACACAAGAGCTAGGGATCAACACATGTTCACGGAAACTGTGCATCCACGAAGTGGAGCCTGTGGAGTTGGTTCTTCGATGTAATATCTGCAGTCTGGTCCGCAAACAAACTGTTTCTTCAAGCGACTGCGAGAAACTCTTTGCTGAATCCTTCTTGGAAATGTACACATTTTCACTTATGGTGATTTTGAACTCTTGGTAAGCTTATGAGATTATCGTACATAATATCACTTACTAAAATTTATAAAAATAGTTCTTTTAAATTTTTAAATGCAAAATTGATTGTAATAGAGAGAAAGGGTAAATCGAATTCAAATTTGCCGCGTAAATAACGACATAACCTAACACTCGATGAAGTCTTTTTGTGTATAAATTTCCTTGAAATGAACGGATGTTAAATTCGATATGCAGATACCTCTCTAAGAATATGATATTTGAGCGATGCGGATCAATATATCTGGAATATGCAGTTTGCATTTGTATGACGTCATGACAATATGGCAGGCTGACAGTGAATCATTAAATTCTTCCGTTTCTATACGCTTTTCTTGCCTCACATCAGTTCGATGCCAAATTAATTCACGATATTAGAGCATGAACGCGTCGTACCCTACTGAAAGCATAACGTTGTAACCGGAAACCATTTAATATTTCGCGGTCGAATATGTTCCTTTTGTTTCGTGATTGCTGATGCACGTTAATTTGAAATATTAAAACGTCCCCGGATTACAAGCAAGACCAAAAGCATTGTTACGCCAATGCTTTTTGTTATGACAATGCAATATTCGACCATTTAAAATTTTTTAAATTTCTCAAATAATATTTATCACGATAAACATACGAGTATCGGTGGATACATAACCATAGAATCTTGCAGTTCGCAAATAAGGATGCCAGATATGGTGCGGATTAAGTCCGGGTCAGATCTGGGCTACTATTTAATATGCAACAATTAGGTTAACATATATGAGGTCTAATGGATAAACTTTAATTACACGAAACGGAATTTTAAATTTACTTGCAAATGAATTTGCACGGATGGTTTGAGGTTAGGTGCAGATTGAGGTCGGACCGAATGTAGGTTAGGTTATGATACTCGATATTACGCTTAAACATAGTACGAGTTTCGTATAATCTAAGTTATGAATTAAACACTGTGGGAGCTGCAGAAGATTACATTCTACAATATCCACCTAAAGTTACGTTGTCCGCCACAAGTGTGAATGGCTGTCCAAAGAGGGCGAAATACCGCGAGTAACCATTGGTAAATATATGATACAAATCGAAACTTTTATGAGACCCACTCTAAATTGAAACATTATTGAACTCCATTGAAATTGAACGCGCCATAAATGCAATTTCAGTTATTTACATCGTGCCGTTTGCATGAATGTCTCGTAGAAGGGAATTATTGTTCGCCTGTCGTTTACCGGGAACTTCAGATAAAAGTGCATGCAGTGTTCGTAAAAAATTCACAGAGCGATTGGTCCCAAGGAGCCAGTAGAGGCAAAGAAACCTCCCTTGCAGGGAGTGATCATTTAGCAGCGGAATAAGGGTAAAACAAGTTCCGTGTAAAACACGCGCTTAAAAACGCTGCTAGATATTACACCACCGTGGAGACATTTCTTCTTTCTCCTTATTTTCTCCAAGGGGTTATTCCGTCACATTATCTTCGTTGCAAGGGCACCACTTACTGTACTTCTGATTGTTACAACTAATGATATGTTATTGGAACTGTGTATTTTATCCTCACGACTTTTTAAAGAAAACTATTTCAAGGTTACTTAGTTCAGAATATGACAAATATGCAGGACCGCATCAAGTTTCAAGTTTCAAGATATCAAGTTTTAAGATATCATGTTTCAAGATATTATGTTTCAAGATATTATGTTTCAAGATATCAAGTTTCAAGATATCAAGTTTAAAGCTATCAAGTTTCAAGAAGATTTCGTATTTCAAGGTATCAAGTTTCAAGATATCATGTTTCAAGCAATCAAGTTTCAAGATATCATGTTTCAAGATATCAAGTTTCCAGATATCATGTTTCAAGATATCATGTTTCAAGCTGTCAAGTTTCATGTTATCAAGTCTCAAATTACGAAGTCCCAAGTTATCAAGTCTCAAGTTACCAAGTCTCAAGTTATCAAGTCTCAAGATATAAAGTCTCAAGTTATCTTCGAAATTATCTTGTGTCCCTTGTTTTTTCACATGGAACCAGTTCTGGTTCTGTTCTGAATCTGTTCTAATTCAGCCATGTTGTCCAAATACGAAAGTTAGGAGACATAATCCTGAATGACTTCGGAGACCATATAGCTAAGTTCACCCAATAATAGGCTACATACCTAACTATACAGTTACAGTTAAGAGAAAAACGAAAGTCACCATTCGTGACATCTCCATTTGGGCAAGATTTGTGTCCACGTCCAGTCTGGGATAATATGGATCACTTAAAGTGGAAGATTCTGTATACTTTTCCCATGATTGACCCACATCTCCCAAATAGCCACTGCCAGTGAAACGGCTTCGATTCAATTTTGCCAGCTAGGGTTACGCAAAGTACGGTTCCTGGAGCGGTCCCCAGGAGGCTGGTCTGAAGGATGACCGTCGCAGGGGACGATCTTTTAAACGCGAAAGATAGCCGGCTCGCTATCGTCGGCAAAAAAGATGGAGCCTGCAGGCATCCAGGTTAGAGAAACAGAGAGGTGCAGAGGCAGAAGTCCGCGTTAGTGCGCGATCCTTCTGCAGCAGAATTGATGGCGAAGGACAGAAGTTTAGTGACCGTCTATATATCTCGGCAGGAAAAAGGCTGGAAACGGAGAGATCGCCACTTGAGTTCTCGCAGGCTTGTAACGTTGGTAACCGAGCCACCGGTGAGTTGGACAGCGTTGGGAGGGTCGAGAATGGGGAAGGAAAGTCGTCGTGGTCGATGCTCGGTCATCGAGAAAAACTCTGCCTCTCTGTTCGCGGTAATCCCGAATGTCTATGGGTGTTCGCGTCCGTGTGCAAAAAGAGAGTTGCCCGATGGCCCAGGCAGATCTTAAATCGTCCTCGCATGAAATCGCCCTTGAAAGGCCGACGTCTCGAGAACCAATCCCAATGTGGACAGACGTACCGCTCGATCGGGCTATCGGTGAATACACATCGGTAATTCCCCATGAATGTTATTCAATACGGCTGCCTGGATGGTAAAGGGGTCTCCGTGCGAACAGACAGATACGCTTCGATTTTGTGGGGCTGTGGAGAATGTCTATGGGGGTTTCTATCTGCTTGTGACTTGATTTATTTAAGTATGTATCGAAACCCTGTATGTTTACAGATGTAATTCAGCACAGGACGTGGTTATATTCTCACGTGAAGTTTTATTAACATTTCGAATTATATAGAAATATTTATTTTATTACAAGATATCGCCGTCATAATATTTGTCAACTTTCGACCACGATCAGAAATCAATATTTTTGTACATCACTGCACCTCTGGATTTTACATCCCCATATTTCTACATCCCTAGATCCCTATAATCATAGCTCTATGTTATCATAGATTTCTAGATACCAAGTCCCTGTAATTCTATATTCCCAGATCCCTATACCCGTAGGTACCTACAGCCCTCGATCTCTACACCCCTAGATCCCTACACCTCTAGATACCTACACCCCTAGATCCCTACACCCCTAAATACCTATACCCCTAGATCCTTACAGCCCCAGATCCTTACATCCCTAGATCTCTACACCCCTAGATCTCTACATCCCTAGATTCCTACACCCCTAGATCTCTACACCCCTAGATCCCTACACCCCTAGATCTCTACACCCCTAGATCCCTACACCCCTAGATCCCTACACCCCTAAATCTCCACATCACTAGATCCCTCCATCCCTAGATCCCTACACCCCTCGATCCCTACACCCCTAAATCCCCACACCCCTAAATCCCTACATCCGTAGAATCGCATCAGAATTTAAGCACGTACACCGCGAATGGAAGCTCGCAAATTGTATCAAGGGAAAAATGAAACGAGCGGACAATCGATGGTCTGCGTTTTCACGCATTCAGCACATCGAGTTGGTTTACAAAATGTGGATGATATGTATTCATTACTGGTCCCGTGTGCGGTGCGGCGCATTAATATATTTCGCGCGCGCGATTCTTATGGGAAATCGAGTGCATGGCCGCCACGAGAATTAGCGATGACTTGTTTGCTCGAAAATAAACTCACCGACACGCCACGATGTTTCAACGCGGTCTGTGACACATAATGATGTTATGTAAAATATATCCCGCCGCTTAATGAGTGGAAACATTCGGTCAGAATAAAATAAACGTTTGATACGTTCAATGAGTTTTTTTCTCTCGGACTAAATAATCGTGGTGCCTGTTTTGTTTTCATTCGGTACGCGGAAATCCTTTTTTCGTCTCTCGGCAATAATTTCTTTTATTAAATTCAATGACGAAATAAATGGAGAATTTCTGTCGCAGCCACACGACGATTTTTCGACGTTTCCTTGTTGGAGGGTCTATGATAATTAAAATGTAAAATGGAAATCATACGGAACGATATTTCGAGCAGCTCGATGTGAATTTCAACCGATGCGAATTTCAATTAAAGAAAATATGAAAATTCAATATCGAAAATCGTATCGATACACGATTTCAAATTTAATCAAGCTTCATTTGTCTTGCTAATAACTGTTTTATTACTAGTCTGTAGATCGTCGTTTAATACGGCAGCCGTTGTAAATTGCATGATCGGATATCAAACCTTTATCTAAGAATCTTCCTAACTTTTAACAGACCTTCCTAATATCAACAGCCTGTATTCCGAGCGATTTGCGGAAAAAACTTGAAGGCTCCCAAGGGAAGCAAAGGGTTAAAGCGAACAGATCGGTTCACCCCGCCTCATCAGCCAAAACCCGGCGTAAAACAGTTTCCGAACGAATTAAAGGGTAACCACCCTGCGCCCATAAAACCTATCCCCTTTATACCGAGCACGTTTCACGCTCGACCGCGAATTACCGTCAAGAACCTTTTATCTTCTTCGACATAACGTTACGACTCTTTCCGGAGCCTCTCTCGTGGACATTTCCAAGATAAACTGGACGCTGGAGACCTTCGAGAGGGTCCTACCCTTCGAGACTACGACGTTCATAGTGCGATCTATAGCGGGGCCATTAAGTCTGGCACCCATGGAGAGCCAAAACGTAGAAATACAGATGGCATTTGCATTGTGAAAACTGCGCAAATATGGGTATATAAGTGTCCATGGGAAATTCCCTCCGTAACTGAGCGCACACTGAGCAGTTACGGAAGGAGGGACACTCTATAGGTATCTTCCTTATTCAACACACATGTGGATATTCGGAAATGAGTTTGTAAGTGTTCTATAATTACATATAGTCAAAAAGGCCCTAGAGATACCTATGGAGGCTGCATCCACTTTGATGTCACCCATACGTCTACCTATGGACTCTACCTACCTATCTCTCTTATAGGGATAAGTCACGTAGAATTGCGTTTTGAACTAGAGATACTTGTAGATACGTCCACTTTGATGTTACCTATAGGTCTACCTATGGACTCCACCTACCTACCTCTCTTATAGGGATAAGTCGCGTAGAATTGGGTTTCGAACTGAAGATTGCTCTCCTCTCAAACACACCACAAAGCTCTTGAACAGCTTTGCCTAGAAGTTTGTAGGTGATCGAAGAAGGTTTCAATGAGTCAAATTGGATTTCAGGCACTTATGGTCACCCAGTTTATTCAAAGCTTCCGAAGTCTGTAACTCTGACCAAGATAAGGATCGAGATGTCCGTAATTCCCGAGCACTCGAATGAGGATGCTTAAGTAATTCAATCTATCAGAAAGAAATAACTGGTAACAGAATCTTGTTCTGGAAAGAGGAGCTCCTCGAATAAACTGGACCCATTAGTCCTGTAAAAAAAACTACTCCAAAAGACCTAACTACCAGGCTTCCTTAATCATCGATTCACCTAGTTTACGGTCCTCGACGAAGCAAAAACGCGTCGCAACCCCGCCAATTACCCAAAGACGAAAAAACGAGGGTGCAGGGGTGAATAGGTGGCATATGAAAATTCAATAACGCGGATTCGAGTAGAGACACCCTGTTCGAGTGGAGAAAGTTGGCTGCGGAGGTGTCGAAGCGTGAGCACCGGCAGCTTGTCGACTTGTAGAGCACCCGGTTGGATTAAGATCGATCGTAAGGCGAGGAACAGGGGTGGGTACGAGGGGGTGAGGTTCGGATGCCTTGCGAAGAAGCAGAAAGGGTAGGTGGGGGTGGATGTTAGAGGTGGCAGAGTGCCGCGTCTTAATAGCGGTAGTGGCGTCCTGGCATAGAAAAGGGGGATGACGTTAAGGGGGTTGGGAAGTAGAATCCAGCCCCGGTCACGCCAATATTACTTACCACCCCCCGGAGAGAACGATAACTTAATTGATGCACGAACGACGTTAGCACTCGTCGCCGTCACGCGGAGTGATTGTGAATTTTCATGAGGATATTTATTTGCCGAGAGAGTCCGCTCCTTCTATTTTATGGGGTTGTTTCTTCCTGAACTCGAGATTTATGTAAAAACGTGAATGCGTTCTGGCAACGGATATGAGACATAAAATAGATTCAACGAGACAATCAGAGATTTTTAATACTGGTCCAACATGTGACAAAATGATCAATGGTAAACAATTGAAGATATCTCGAAGTACCACGAAAAATATGACAGACAACAATTATTCAAATTCTCGTCACCCCTCGCTACAACCCCTCAGCGGCGAAACAACGAAGCAACGAGCCCGTCACAACGAAATCGTTTCTGACAGGACTCTGAACACCAGGCTGCACGCCCTCCCCGCACATGCCATAATTTCGTCAAGAGTTGATGCCGCGCCGGTGTATTAGTGTCAAATGACGTTCCCGAGACACGCGGAATTATGCACGTGTACGCAGCCGCCGGGGCACCGTCGCGACACCAGGCGCCTACGCGTCCCGACGCGATAACAAGCGCCGCGACCTCACCCTGCACGCGCCTACAATCCAATTTCTTCTAATTTCTTCGAGAATTACGATCGTCAAGTGACTTCATCGCTGTTTCATTAATTTCACTCGATTCAACTGATAGAGGTTACAGAGTACCGTAAGCTAATTGTGGGTCTGGGGTTGGGACTTTGAGGTTTTTGACACTGACAGTTCAAAATTTAGGAACTTAACAATTTTGTTGGGGTCTTAGAGTCGTGATAGCTTGAGATGAGTACTCTGGAGGTTGTGAGTCGGAATTGAGAGTTGGATATCCAAGGGGTCTAGAAGCTGTGGGGGTCTTGGGACTATGGAATGTGGAGTCGTTGGGATCTTGGGATCATGGAATGTTCAGACTTTTGGATTTCAGATAAGTGGGATCTTATCTGAAAGACACTTATCTGGACTAACTTATCTGGAGATGTTGGCACTTTGGATTGTTGGGACCTTGACAAGTTGGAACCTCGGATTGTTCGAACCTGAGATCGTTGGGACCTTGACAAGTTAGAACCTCGGATTGTTGGGACCTCGGATCATCGGGACCTTGCGATGTTGGAACCTAGGGACACCATAACAAAGGACCAGAGTGCCCATGAGAGTCCCAGATTTCGACACCACGAATGCACCTCCCATAAGACACCATTACAAATGGATCCCAGATATACCCCTATTCCAATTACCCCTCGCATCAAATAGAAGGAACACTATCCACAAAAGCATCCCATCCTCTTCACAGAATGTCCACATATTTGATCCCGCAAAAAACAGTACATATTCCCAAGAGCTTTATCAACTCAATACCCTCCAAGAGGACCCAAGGAAGAAGAAACGTCTGTGGATCTTCCCAAAAAAAAGGAATGTCTTCTGCGAAAGAAAGCATCAAACCGCGGAGCAACTCGAACTGGAAACCGAACAGAATGGGAGAAAGTTAAATGCAGTTGCACTGATACCGTCGTTGGCTCGCGTGGGTGGCGGAGTTAGGATGAGCAGTGAATCTAGTTTCGTGGCGAAAGAGAAACGCGGGGGATGGCGCGGGGGGTTGATGAACAGTTTGCTCGGCGACGCACGTTGTGGCTGTCGGCTGTCGGGGCCACACTGCAGCTACATAGAGGAGGAAGAGATAAATTGGGGGTGGAAGACACGGCTAGGTGGAGGAGAAAGAGAAAGTGCAGGAGGCAACTGAGCGAGAAGGAAGTGGGAAGACGTGTACAACAAAAATCATAACCTATATGGTACTAGATTAAACTGATAGTTCGTTGATAATTTTTATCGATTTCTTGAAATTCTGATACTCGAGTCTGACGTCTGATGACGGGAAGAGGTTGAGTCTGAGCTTGGTGAAGAAGTTTAAGTATCTTTGGATGACATGTGGTGATATATGATGATGACATGTGGTGATGACATGTTTGAGTAGCACAAAAAATAAAGATTTCTGAATATCAGTTAAGTTCCTGAAATTCTTGTAGATAAATAAATGTAAAAGTCTGAAGTTTAATTTGAAGGCTGAAATTTAATAGGAACGATATGTCATTGATAAGGAAACAGTAGAAGTAAAAGCAGTAAAAGAGGACCCTTTCTGAAGAATAAGTAGCCGAATATAATAGGAGGCACAGAATTACCGATGGTGTGGTTAATAAAAATTATACGGTGAAACGAGTCGTCCATTATTCATGGGCCAGGGGACGCACCGTGAATACGTATCACTGATTATGCGGCGGAGTATTTTGATTATAATGCGATTAACGTTGTTTATCGATTGATTCGTCTGTGAGGTCTACCAGGGAGTATCCAAGGAAGAAACTTCCGTCGAGACGAAGCTTCAGAAGTCAGAAGTTTATCTTCCGGGTAACCTCGAGCGTTCCTTCACTTTCTCAAGGAAATTTTAAAAACGTTCCTCAACTACTTGGCAAACAGTTGAAAAAAAATTTGCCGGCGAACTTTACGAGGTAAATTTCCAGAGGAGGATCTCTCACCCTGGAACTCTTAAACAATTTACGTTCAAGCGTTTAAATGTTGCATTATTGCGATACGCCGTCTTTTCCAGTTTTTGGGAAATTAATTCGCTGGGATGAACATGTTAATGCTCTCGAGAATGAAAAACTTTGTATATGGAGATTTTTAGAGATTAAGGAATTGCAGACTGCAAAATGTAGGACTCAAGCAGATGTTTCGGTTAGGTACCTATAATTAGATTACTGTTACTCAAAAATCACTATTTTTTTATATCAATCTCTAGATTCCTCATCCACGTACTTAAATACCTACATACCTAGATCCCTATACACATAGGTTTATATATTCCTAGATTTCTAGGTACAATACCCTCGAGTCCATGGATCTCTATACTCTCGGATCCCTACACCCCTAGATCCCTACACCACTAGATACCTACACCCCTAGTTCTCTACACCCCTAGATCCCACTACCCCTAGATCATATACCCCCAGATCCCTTTATCCCCACCTACCTATACCCCTAAAGCCCTACCCCCAATTTCCCTCTACTCCTAGATCTGTAAATCCCAGTATTTAAATTGCGGGCGTTTATAATTAAGTTTTTTCCCTTAATGAACTGCGAATCCAATTTTCCAACGTTCCATTTCAAACACTTTGACGTCAGGAAAGTATACGTAACCGTGATGGAAGAGTTCTCTAACCTCAATCTTCTAAAAATTCAAAGAATTCCCCACGTCATCGCGTTCACAGAGACGAGAGAGGCAAAATGAGAAACATACCGAAAGGTGGACGGATTTTCCACGTTGAAATACCGTCAGGAGGCATTTCATCTTCGTGTTTTAGCTGATTCTCGCGGATCACGCCATCGACTTTAATGAACGAAGAAGGCGTGAAACAGACCGACCGTTCCAGTATTTAAAAAATCTGCCGTCAGGGGTAGGGCGCGCCGGGCGGTGAAGAGGACGTGGGACCGGAAGCAGCCAGAGAAATTGAAGCTACGCTCCTCGGCGTCGACAGGTTATCGTTAAAACAATTTCGCCGTAATGAATATCACGGTCGCATTTGTGTCAAAGATAAATTGAAACGAGAAACGGGGCACAGAGACAAGAAAAATGATGGAAAGGTCAGCCGCCCTTTATGAAACTAGACGAGGAACAATGATTGAGGAAGTCTTTGATGTCATTAAACGGCACGAATCATTTCTGAATGGGTGGCTTTCAAATGGAACAAAGAGACAAACGGTTCCAGTTTTTCAATCAATTGCAACATTCAACAAATGACCGTGCGACGGATTCCCTAGATAATAGCTTAAAACTGCAAAAATTATATATTATTAAAGACACCAGTTAGTTAAAGTGAATTTATATTTGAATTTATAATTTACCCGCCATTTGAGTGGTGTTTATGTAACAAGACGTTATAGATACGTTAAAGTAAGTTTATGTTCGAATATAAATATTTTCCCGCCATTTCGAGTATTTGTGTAATAAGGAAAAGTTTATCGAGATATCTGAGCCATCACAATCCAGCCAAAACGGAGCAAGTTCGAACGTCAGCAGTTAGGAAGATACCAGAGCCATCCAATACATTCCAATCCGAAAATCGTCCACGAAATTCCGTTCCCGTTCCCCGGCGGCAAGCATCAAGCGCCATCTTTATTGTCTTGACAGCTATTCGAACGTCCGGCCAAATGAAACTTTTCCGAAACGATTAAGGAGACACCAGTTTGTCACTGTTCGCTACTTTAAACCCGCAATAACCTTAAATTTCCTTCGACTAGCCCTTCCCCTGCTCTCTCGCCGCCGGTTCGGTGGCCATTAGCACGAGACAAGTATGGCTGGAACGGGGAAGCCGGAAAGAAGAGATGGCGCTCGCTAGCGAGAACTGATAATCTCTGTTTATCTTGTAATTTCCTGGTAATGCCATTAAAGCATCCGGACGTTGGCCACGTTGTCCGCTTAAATCTCTGTTTTCGCGGGGCGGAAGACGGAATGCACGGTCAGTCGCAAGCGTAATTGAATTGACCGTTCTTAATGCTCGATAAATCTCTGGAAGAAGAGTCACGTGTGCACGCGGGCGACAACCACGAACCCATCAATCTTACCATGGGGTTCAGTCTACCGATGTACTTGCGAAAAATTTCCACAACTACACTTTAAATAATACTTTGTCGTGAGTATGCTACAGAATGTATACTCCTTTATGCTTTTGAAATAAATGTCCTTGTGATCCTCTTGTCATATGTCACCAGCACTTATATCACTGCCTGACCAGTGACAAGACACCTCTGACCAGCTCCTTTGGGAACAATGTATTTTTCAATAAAATGTGAAGTTGTACCAACCCCAATTTTGCATCTTTGTTAACAATTTGCACCATGGTAGATAACCATCGTCCACATGTGTGGACTGGCAGTCAGCTCAAACAGTGTTTAGCACTGATGTCTGACCAGTGACATCTCTAACCAGCTCCTTTAGGAACAATGTATTTTCCAATAAAGTGTGAAGTTGTACCAACCCCTCTTTGTATCTTTGTAAACAATTTGTACCATGACATCAGATAACCGCAGTCCACATGTGTGAACTCGCAGCAAAGAGTGTTTAGCGACTAGTGTTTAGGTTTAGGTTTTTTAACAGTGTATAATTCTAGCTTTGATGGAAAAATAGATCCACAAAATGTGAAGCTAACTTACTGATAAGAAAGAACGAAATCCGTAAACGGATAATTGAACACGCAATACAATCCCCATCTTGGAGCATCGGTTAATGGATTAACAGCAGTAGCGGAAGCAGATTAGCCGCAACGAAATGAAACGAAACCGCCGCATTAGCCAAGGACCGGCGGCGGCGTTGGTGGTTAAACTGCAACGAAACCGGGAAGAATAAAGCTGACCAGCGGCGTTGGAAATCTCGTTACGCCGTTAATAGGCCAACGATTATCTTTGCAATGGAAATTTCACTGTCTTCGTGTTCACGGGACATATTTGGTAACGTCGCGGACCGTGCTGTGTCGGCATTAATTCCATGGAAGCAGCCGCGTACGCATAGTCGAAACGATAATTGGTGTTACGCGAGAATTACGAGCAGCCGAACAATAAACACCGGTCGAATCGACCCAGCCCGATATCTATTCGCCCGTCATAACGTTATTAAAGCACGCGACACGCTATTACTTAACAGTGGTTAGTTAACAATTCGGAGGAGATCATTAGGCGGCAATCATACGGTCGAACGACCCGAGATAATAGTCCGATGCTCGCGATACCGTCGGATCCGCTGTCCGGTTGTTGTAATGTTAATAATTAGCCTAACGGCCGGGGATTTGACTCGGGAATTTCGGTTTTCAATGACATCCATTCAGCACAGCTTTAACAAGGAAGTGCAGATACCCTAAATGACTCGAAATGATAGATAACTAAAAGCGGTTATCGAGAACTGCTACAACTCGCTTACCTACATGGCTGCTTCCTAGATGTCGCTTTATCGCATGTATCCATTTTGTCATGTCACAACTGCCAAAATGGCGACCAACACACATAAACTGCATCAAAACTATTGCTTGAGGATACAATAATTTAACAATGACTATGTAATTTAACAATAATGTAATTTAACAATTATGTAATTTAATAATGATCTTCCATACCAGAATTATAAACCAGATTTTGAAGGATTTTTCAAAGATTGCAGAATTAAAGTTGATTCAGAAATATCTAGATCAGAACCCCGCGCATAATAATTGTGCACGGCTGGAATATTTCATGGAATAAGCGTAGCATGCACGGGGCCGGTTTCGTGCCGTGATTCAATGAACGGCAATGATACAAAAATTAAAAGGGGATTAACGCGATACCGACGGGATTTAATGGCACGGACCCTCAATCCGTTATCGGCGTTATTTGCCACGGCGAAAGCTGTATTATGGAAGAATTCTATAGAAATTTACGGGTTAGCTTCGACGACTGCGCCATTCGCGATCCTTTCGCGTGCTAATTATAAACGTCCAGCATTCACGTGCACGATTACATCGCTCAAGCCGGCAACAAAAATTGATCGCATTTTCGCGTCACGACGACGCATTTTCAGCGTACGTTTATGCAATTTGCCTGGAACAGAATTTCGAGCTACAAATACCGAACAAAAGTTTTGGATTTGAATGCGTACGATGTTAAGAAAATTGCAAATTGTTCTCTCTTTCGGATGAAAATTATTGTTAAAATTTCTGTAAATGCGGACGGATTGTAGAAATAAGGGAATTATGGAAATTAATGTAAGGAGGAATACGCGTAGGTGTCATGCGTGTAAATCTATTAGGTGGCCTGGGATGTTAACCTGACGTAAGAGGCACTTCTAATTATGACGTTACGACCTAATTATGTAACGTGATAATTATTCGAGCTGTTCTACAGTAATGGAACGCTAATGAAGAAGCTAATCAATGGCAACGAAAGCATTAGACCGCCATCAGTTAACCTGCTTTCAAAAGGTCCTCATTCCTGATATAACACTTTTACAGTTGTTTTCACGCGAGGAACATTACAGTGCCATAAAAGATACAAAATGATCGTAGCCCATAATTCTCCGATAAATTCACCGCGGCAAAGTGATTAATCGAACGTTGTCCACCGGTCTCCGAAAAAAGGAAGAAAACAACCATCCCCAACGTAACCAACCGCGTGTTCAATTTAACGAGCGGCAATGTTTGTCTTGGAAAGACGATTCTCCGTCGAACGATCGAGCTCCACCCCTGGAACTACAATTTTTATTACACACAGAACTTGGACTTCCACCCCATACACTCTGCATGCCAGCTGAACGTCTCGTAATTCAATAGTACCTCTATTATCATGAATAATTCAGACAGACCGCCAACATAATTCCCTTATTTGCTCCAGTAATACACAATTCTATCGATAGGCCATCAAAATATTGAAACATAAATTTCTACGTTGGTTCGCGTTTGTAGCGATGATATTTGCGGTATTTCTTTCGGGGAACGTTATTGTGATGGCATATTATGTGAAGGTCCGCTAAGTGACGGCCCGTTATGTGACGGCCCATTATGTGACTACCCGTTATGTGACAACTCGTTATGTGGCGGCCTGTTATATGACAATATAACATGTGACGACCCATTATGTGACGGTGCGTTATGTGACGGCCCATTATGTGACTACCCGTTATGTGACAACTCGTTATGTGGCGGCCTGTTATATGACAATATAACATGTGACGACCCATTATGTGACGGTGCGTTATGTGACGGTCCATTGTGAGATATAGCGTTATGTGGCGGCCCGTTATGTGACAACTCGTTACGTAACGGCCCGTTATATGACAACTCGTTAATGTGACGGCCCGTTTATGTGACAACCCGTCATGTAACGGCCCATTGTGAGATAGCGCGTTACATGACTACCTGTTATGTGACGGCCCGTTATATGACAGCTCGGTATGTGACAGCCCATTATGTGATAGCGCGTTATATAACGATATGTAAGATACCGTAGTTTTCTATACCCACGCCAAACACGCTGTAACTACTCGAGTTTTTTATTACAACACACTGTAATCGCACGCGTTCTATCGCCAGGCGCCATACCATCACGCGTTAAATGACGAAGTGCTACACCCTCACCTTATATAAATAAACCAAATTACTAGATTAAGTTACCATGTCACTCAAGCTAATAAAGGTTAGTTTATTGTGCCCAACATAATGGACATCCTCCTAACAACAAAATGCACCACAAAGAGCAAAATAATGCTAGAAGATTCGATTTCCTGGAATTCCTTTATTTGCCACACTTAAAAGGTTTTTTCAAGCCATGGTCACCTTGCGAAGTACTTCGTTTTCTCGACGATTGTTCGGGCTAATAAAAGACAGGGCTTCTTCGAGGATTCCTACGGTGTTCTTAGCTTTCTGCGTAGCAACAGACCGACAGGCGGCGCTGGTGAACAATGGACAAGTATGGCAGAGAGGCGGACAAGTGTCCTGGGTATACCTATTGTTTTTCCCTGGCTGGTACAACCGCCGGCAGCGCTAATGTCCCTCATAACAGGGAGAGAAAGGGGCCAGGTAATGCGAGCTGCCACACAGTCCTGCGTAATCCTACTGTACACGCGTGTACAATTCCCTTTCTTGATCTTTGTTCACTACGAGGATAATTTTGGGAACCGCTTTTAGGAACGAAAGTGATTGACAAGTTCATCCGTGAGTTGGCAAACTTTTCACTGTGTCCTTAAGTCGGTGGTTGCGACTTGGTTAATCGGGACATTTTGAGGTTATGGAAGATTTTTATGGAAGCAAATTTTGTGGCTGTTAAAATTCGTTGTATTTACAATTTCATGATATTAATTTGATGAAAACGACTCTCTTGGTAAATAAATGTTTGATGAATTTTATTATTATTTCCAATGTCTCCATTCGCGTTGTCCGCAATATCTGTTGAAATAATTAACGCGGGTGGAAAGCAAACATTTGATATGCTTTAATTAACGTTTGAAGCATACGGAACGTTATGCATAAACAACCGGTAAACAAAGACTGATACAACCCGGAACAGCTAATAAAAATAGGAAGAAAAATATGAACAGGTTAATATGTTTTCATAAAATTACAGCGAATGCAGGACGGCGAAAGCAATTGAAAACTAAGTCATTTCTGAAACAAAGTTACCCCGCGGTTCATTCCGACGGGGGCTTACACGAATACCTCAGATATTAGTTCGTAACAAAATTCTCGTGCTGGCAACTTTTCCAATAAAAACTTCGGACATCATCAAAATTAACCCCCACTAACAGATTCCACTTATTCAATATCCCGACGAATTTCAAAAGCCTGATACTTGCATCTTCCGTTTTCCTTCCAACCTGAATTCTTTCGTCTTTATGATTTACCAGAATCTCCCTCTGGCTCATAATAACGATAAAATTACTTTAGAATCTTCGCGAGGGCCAGAAAGAAATTTATATCAACGAAAGAAATATTCAAAGTTTTAATCACTGACAGATACCACATCTCACAAATTTTCCCTAGATATGGGTCCTCCACAGAACAGGTTGCAGAGTCTAACTTGTTCTACATTTTTTTGGACACTCCATTTTCCCCCTAGATTCCCTCAACTTATATTTCATATTTCAGAAAAGGGAGATAGAAAATCCACATGAGAAGCTTTTTTGCCGGAATCGGTATCCGGCGATTCCGAAATAAAAACTGCATCGCATAATTTGATACCCTTAGCAACGCGTAGAAAAGCGAACAGAATGCAAGCGCAGGCAAGAGTGTTCGAGCGAATTGCCGCTGGATACTCGCGGAGCTTGCCTGTATATTTTTATTCGAACTGGGTCACCGCACTCACAAACACGGCTTTATTGCGTGTTTGACACCCGACCGGGGTCAAAATGCATCCGCGGTGACTCGAATGCATGTATGTCCTCGCAACGCGAGAATTTTCCGCGAGAAAGGACCCTCTCGTGCATGAAGCACCTGACTTTAGTCCTTGGGAACGCAATGCATCGAGAAATAGAATCTAGGTTAGGCGAAGAAAAAACCAAGTGTCGTTTAAATGGGTTAGATCCCCGACGAGCCTGTTTTGATCCTGAATTTATGGCAGTTCTCATATCGGATATCAGACACTGGTTTGTATCGTAAAACTTTTAATATCGCGAGAAATTGGGTCAGACGGACCGTTCAGAGATTTGATATGTACGAATGAAAAATTTAGTTTGCACTGATGAATCTTGAAACCCCGTGAGGATGTGGACATATAAATTTCGGACATCGTGTTTGTATAAGGTAAATAATATTAAGGGTGTTTATCCAAGGAGGTACAAAATAATACCGTCGTGATATTTACCGAAACATTGCACGTATCCAGAAATAAAACAGCGCTGCCCGCAATCCGTTCTGAGGGTCTCCGCGAGCCGGGCGACTCCAATTAAACATTTAGCGCCGACCGACTGAAAATCTCCCAATTTAGACCCGTCTGCGCCACCGTTCCCCGGAAACATTAAACGCAAACCGTCGAAACGTGCCGGGATTTATTTGCAAGCCATTGTTTAACCGCGATTCACCGGCACCTTTGAACAGTTTCCGCAACGATGCACACGTGTGTTCCAAGAACATTTTTTCCCTCTTTCGCCCACCAGAGACCTAACCTAAACGGGGCTCGCTTTACCGTGCGAGCATGGATTAAGTAAGTATAACAGTCGACCACTTAACAATTCGGCCAGTGAAACGTTTCTAACTAGGCGGTCGAGTGGTTTGTAGCTTTTACGACCGCTTCAAAGCTATTTGTGTCCCATATGTACAATGGGTCTTCTGCTACATTGACAATCCGTTAGGCTTTTGTGGAGAAAATGGTGTTGCGAGGGCGCCACTAGCACTGGATAGCAAACTTCAATTGAGGATCTCTAGCTATTAACTTTAAGGATGTCAGAAACCTGAAGATGAGGTATATTTACCGTAGGATAAGATCTGAAGATCTTAGGGACTTCAGAACGTGGACTCTGCAAATGGTCCTCTAAAAATTTTTTAGGAAATTTCTTAAAGGTTGTAAAGATTGGGGATTGTAGAGTATATTAAGATTCTGGAAACTAAGAAACTCGTATAATATTAGAAATACCGTAGAGATGCGGACTTAGGGATAAACTAGTATCTTGGGATCTAGGTGTGTACACTTAGGAATCCTTGAGACCCAGATCCAGAGACGTAAGGACTCTTAGAATTCTAGAGACCAAGACACTTAGATCAAGAGACCAAAAAGTCTTAGAATCCTAAGAACCTTAGTTACTCTAGACCTAGGGGTTGGGACCTAGGGGTAAACTAGTACCGCGAGATCTAGATGTGTACATGGACCTTGAGACGCAGGTCCATGGATACCTAAGGACCCTCAGGATTCTAAAGACCAAGACACCTAGATCAAGAGACCAAAAAGTCTTAGAATCCTAGAAACCTTACTTAGGTACTCTAGGGCTAGGGATTGGAACCTAGGGATAAACTAGTATTCCGGGATCTAGATGTCTACATGGACCTTGAGACCCAGGTCCAGAGACGTAAGGACCCTTAGGATTCTAGAGAGCAAGATCCTTAGAGAGCAAAAAATCATAGAATCCTAGGAACCTTATTACTCTAGGTATCCAAGAGACCTTGAGAAGTCTCTAGAGACAAAAATCTTGAGATCCTAAAATTATGAAGATCACAGTGGTGAGTTCTCGAAGAGCCCTAACTAACCTAGTGCATACTTCACAACTGTAATTTTCCGAAAGATGATATTAATGAAGCAGACACTGCAAACTAACGCGTGGTAACTCGCGACTGTTCTAGGGACTCTGGGACCTCATCAGTCACTCTAATGTTCAAGAGTTACTATTACGTCTAGTTTGCACGAGAGCGTTACCACATCGCGCACTTCTAGTTCCGCTACTTTAACAATCCATCGCCATTGTCCCAGATAGCGCTACTTATCCGACCAATTGGAACACGACGAAACCCTTCCACGTAATTTCAATCGAAGCGGCGTGTCGTTAACGATACAACGTCGGATCGTAGATCGACGTCCGGGACATCGTGAAACACGCCTTGTCCAGGAACTGGGTCACCAGTTACGATTATCCTGTTACACGAGGCCGTCGGTAAAGCAGGTGGCTGCATTACCACGCTTACGGCCAGATCCACGGAGATCGTGGCCAAATCGAGTAGAATACTTTCGATCGGTTACGACTCTCTATTCCCCGAAGCGATTTCTACGAGCTTCCACATTGTTGACCCAAATCCTGCGACGGTATACAGGATAGTTGGGTCGAACCCAACCGGAGCTTCCTTTCCTCTCAATTTCTTCGTTTCCGGTTAGATCCCCGACCGGACCGGATGAAAATGCGACGGTTACACAGGAATTTATGTGGATCGTGTGTGAGAGCACGCAAGTGTGTACACATGAATTGGGTGTCTTTTCGGGCTGATTGAGAAGGGCGGGACCCCTACTGAGAAAATTCTGCCAAATGAAGGGCTGCACAGGAAACTCGGAGCACTTCCGACGACAGTTTGGTCTTAACCAAAATTCGTTGAATCGCAAATATGACCGATAATTTTTTTTTTACTGAAATTTCTCGGAAATTACAAATGTTTGAAGCGACGATTTGAATGGCGTTGAAATAGCAGAGAATTTGAATAAATTTGAATTGTAATTATCGAACGAGAATGTTGAAGCAAAAGCAGCAAATTTTTCGTAATTGGATGAACGCGAGAGCGACTTCTGTCACAAAACAAATGTTTTCGATTCGTCGAGGAGGAAAATTAATCTTGGCAAACCTTTGAAGTACCGCGGGAAATTAATGGGAGTCTGAAAATTGAATCTGAAATACAATGCGAGCAAGGGTAAAATTTCATTGGGCGCTTGAATTGTCTGTTAACGAGAGTCAACCGTAATTTTCGTCCTGATTAGAGCTTCGCAGGGTTTTTTGTACTAATAGTTTAACAAATTGGGCGAAGCTTTTTCATTATTCCAAACAGATGTTACAACCTGATCTTGGAAAATTTTCCGAAATTCCTGTAAATAATTTAACGCTTGTTCCTGCCACCTCCAAATAGAATCTGAAATCGTCTACAACTCTTTATTTCCAACAGGGGTAAACCTGTACGGTTAGGTTAGGTTCGAAATGGAACGCTCTCTGCTGGCAGCATCTGAAATTCAGTTCCTGACCGTCACCATCGAGCGAGACGTTTGTACGAGCAAGTGTGTGCGCGCGTGTGTGTTAGGAGGGAGGTAGAAAAACATCACGCGGCTCATTGCCGGGAGATTTGGAGGAAAGCGGGCTGAGATTGCCGGGAAATCCTCGGGAACATTACCGAATCGGTACGCGTGGTCGCGTGCGAGTTACACGGCCGCGCGGAGGAAAACAAAGAAGAAAAGGGATCCTATGAATTCGTGAGTGACTTCGGATATCACGTTTCCCGGCGTCTGCCAGACATTTCCTTCGGGCTTCCTGTGTGCATACGTGCGAAACCCTGTACATGTGTGTTACGGCACACAGGGTGTCCTTAGAAAGACCGAACCTCTTACTGTACACGCCGTTTCAAAATAAGCGTCATCACACATTAACAAATGACTATTTATATTAACATTAAGATTTATTTACAGGGAAAGATACAAATACTTTTCATTCACATCGTAATCATCAATGTTCATTATTTTGACAATGTCGGATAATTGTGTGTAGACATGTGTGCCAGGTTGTCTCAGTTATTCAAGATGAGACATGTACTGTTTTAGGTTATGTTATGCACGGTTTCAAGTTATGACATACACTGTCGCAAGTTATGCACCGTGTCATGTTAGGTTATGTACCGTCCCAAGGTATGCACCGTCTCATGTTAGGTTATGTACCGTCTCAAGGTATGCACCGTGTCATGTTAGGTTATGTACCGTCTCATGTTAGGTTATGTACCGTCTCAAGGTATGTACCGTTTCAAGTTAGGTTATGTACTTACCATCAGATTCTAAGCCACGTAATATACTATCCAAAATACTGAATTCCATAAAATTTCATCAACAGCAAAATGGCAGTAAAATGCAAAAATAAAGCTTGAAATTCTATTTGAGAGTAACATGAAATCTGAGATAGGATTTAAAACGAGGAACATGATAATAGTTGAAAGATAGACAAGTATAAAAGGATCAAAAGGCGTCTAGTTCTTGCAGAGAAACAGTTCGGCCAGGGAAATTTCAGGGGTGAAAAGATATGAATTTTCATCGGGAAGTCAGACGATAAATTTTCTGTACGCTCGCGACGCTCGGCCATTATGTAGATAATCGCACGACAGAATTTACGTTCCATGATGTCGCCGCGACTTTGTAGACACAGCCAGCGAAAACGAAATCGCGACATAGAATACATTTGCGACATGAGCCAGCCACCGCGCTTTTTAAACTTGCAATCTCCGATTCTATGTACTGGGTGGTGCAAAATCATTGCTTTCAGAGCACATTTGTCACAATTGTCACATGTATGATTGTTGATCAAATGATTGTCTATAGTATAGTTCCGGGGTACTGAATAGCATTGAAATGAAGGAACATCCTATCTTGAAATTTACAGGGTGTTTCAAAAATGAGAGACTTCATAACACTCATAGATTTTCTTAACGCTATTAAACTCGTAAAATACACGATGGATATCAAACTCAATCTGTGACATCATTTTTATACTGAGACCAGTGATTTTGCATTTATACAGGGTGTTTCAGATTTCTCCATTGTGCAGTTCTACGTTTCAGATTTATTATTTTGTTTTAATGTGCAGTGTGAACGTGCAGTAACGAATAACCTTCTCTAATTGTATAGTTCAAAGCTTATGGTTATACAGGTCGTTTCAAAAGCATGAAACTTGACAAGATTATTATCACACTACAATTCATACTTACATGAAGCTGTACATGAATGCGTACATAATCTTAAGGGATTGTAATTGTATAGCTCAAAGCTTATGATTCTACAGGATGATTCAAAAGCATGGAACTTGACAAATTTATTATCACACTACAGCTTTATACATGAAGCTGTACATGAATGCTTACATAATCTTAAAGGATTGTAATTGTATAGTTTAAAGCTTATGATTATACAGGTCGATTCAAAAGCAAGGGACTTGACAAGGTATTAACAGTACGTGCTTGCATAAAGGACAGTAAGTATGTTATTTTATTCAAATTAATCTACGACCGACTCGTTTTCAGCTCAATGACTCAGATGGATCACAACGTTGTTATCGTTCAAAGCATCCGTAAAATGTTCATCGACCCCATCCCCTTTTTGCGTTTTTTCTTTGATACTAGTTGTAACTTGCAAAAAGTAGAACGGTTATGTGGTGCGCGTTTTACAATCTCGCAACCAGTGAACGACAGAGGAAGCAATTACGCGACGCTTTTTTTTCTATTTCAAAATTTCACGGTTCGCTGAAAATAGGGTAAAAGATTCTGCAACAAAAAATAAAACGAGGCGAGCTATTGTTCCGTAGGTTAGGACGTGTTATTAACAGAATTCGGATTCCGTGGAAAAATGTAATTTGTTAATTTCAGGGGGAAAATGCCATACCGCCGGCAAATAGTTAACACTCACGTTTTTGCCCGCTTAGTTTGTCGCCCAGGCGAAAATATTTTCGTCTCGAAACGGTGCTGCGGTGATATCGCTCATTGGTTCTTCCTGCAAAGATAAAAACAATCTCAGTACAAATATATCGAATTACAGGCCATCTAGCGGCTGTAAGTCGATGACTTACGCGCCAACTCGTGGGTTGACAGCGGTATATTGTTGATGTCTCAAAATTGCACGTATTTTTTTGTACATTTATAAATATGTCTCGTACACATGTACACTTTCACTTGATATTCTCAGGTGTATTATTTTGAGTAATAGTGGGAACTTACATGAAAACAATACACTCGCAAAAGTTAGAACGCAACGCACCGAAGTTAGCTAATGACTGAGTACTTTTGTGAATTCCAGAGTGTGCGAGGATATTGTTTACGATCGAACGGTGGGGACAAGGCCGTGAGTCTGTTCAATGAAAACAGGGCCGTCTTTATCGAATAAAACGGAATGCGATGCAGCAACAAAAGTGGGTTATTCAGCTGGAAATATGAGATTATCGATAAAAAAAATATGACGATAAAAAATTAAGTACACAGATAACGCATTCCTCATAAATATTAATGTTTGTCCTCGTGATAATTAATATTCATGACTCGACAAACATCACGAAGTTAAATTTCATATTTATAATTATTAATGATACTTTTATCATCTCGTTTAAAATTATGCAATTAATAATTACTGACAAATTGCCGAGAGATATTGATTTTGATATGTTGCAACAAATGCAAATAAATACGCAGAAAAGTGAATTAATTTAACGACAGCGAATAAAAACATACGGAAATATTAAACAGCATCCATCAAATGAAATTAATCGATAATGCAATCGTTAAAATTGATCTAATTTCAAAAATGTCAAATTTCCCTATCGATGCATCAAAGACCGATTACTCGCTCAAGTCCGCTCATTAGACCGCGCTTTCGCATTCGAGCGTTTTAATTGCAACTAATAAAATTGGAACCGTGGAACGTGTCCGCTAGAAGTTGTAACAAAATTCTGCCTCGCTCGCGAAACAACGGACCAACGAACGGTGTCTGTTTACATGATCGCGTGATCCGCCGTGAATTCGCGATGAACAAAATGGCGGTGCGTACAGAACTCGCAATGACGTTTCAGAACTGTCTGGCTCTTTGTCGACGGAATTGTTTCTTACGCTCGCTATTCCTCAAAACCGAGTTTAGGAAACTCGAGATGAAGACACCCGAACACGAGTGAACTTATATTTAAAATACAGCGAAATTAATAATTAGCAAAAGATTATTTTGAAAATTGCGAATTAATAATTCCGATGAAAAAAACTGTCGCGCTAATTACGGAACACGTTTTAGGAACTTCGTTTAACTGTCAGATAAAATGATCATTCGGCGAGTAATTTCAAACAAATTAAACATTTCGTTATATTGAAATTCCTTCTCTCTATGGATGCGACAATATCAGTTTTTAATTTTCCATTTTACGTTACCTTTAAACGGCGTTCGTTAATTTCACTGTGAAACAAATAACGATTCATATTTCGAACTCGTACAAAATGTACGAATGTACACTTTCAGATTATTATATTCCACTTTTGCTAATTAGACTAAACTGTTATTAATGTTCTATAATCTCTGGGAAGTCTAGGGAGATTTTAGAGACAGATCGAGGAAGTTCTAGGGAGATTTTAGAGACAGATTGAGGAAGTTCTAGGGAGGTTTTTGAAAGAGCTTAAGGGAGGGTTGTGCTCAGGGAGAGTTTACAAGAGTTTTGTTAATTTGACTAAATAGTTATGGATATTCTATAGTCTCACCTAGGGGAGATTCTAGAAGAATTTTGTGTCATATTAGTGAAGTCCTAGGGAGAATTTAGGAGGAGCCTATAGGTAGGGCTGATGAGGGCTCAGGGAGAGCATAAAAGAATTTTGCTAATTCGACTAAACAGTTGCAAATGTACTATAAACTCTCCTAGAAGGGAATTCTAGGAGAATTTACAGAGAGATTGGAAAAATTCTAGGGAAATTTTCGGAAGAGCCTATAGAGAGGGCTAATGTGGGCTCTGTGAGAACATAGAAGAGCAAGGATAACCTAGGATGAATCCACAGAGAGTCGAAGTGACTCTAAGGAGAAACTGTTGAAACCATAACTCTCAAAGAAAATAAATCACCATAACCACATGCGAAAGCAATGTAGTCTTCTGACCGTAAGGCAGAGATGCAACAAAACTAGCACCTGCTAACCAGACTAAAACAGAGAGTACCGCAGGCACAGACACAAACGCACCTTATACGTGACTTTCTTAATCACAGTCTCTAATCGTTGGGAGCTCGCCTCATCAATCTCTTCGCGCCGCGTCAAAGAGACTGGAAGTTGTATAGTTAATGAGGCCGAAGCGTAACGCTCGCGGCGTTGCGAGGAGCCTCGGCGTTCGCGGCGGCTTTTCAAAGCGCGCCTTGCCAGTCTTGTTAATTATTCGACGTTTGCTTCGGTTTAGACCGCGTAATCCGCGCATTATTCAACCGATGCTGTAGCAGGAACGGCTCGATTATCAATAACATATGACGCGGACCCCATGGCCGATTTGAAATTACGGGTTTAACGAGGCTTAAATATTGCACGCACGTACATATGTCGCAACGACATGCTCGACGATAATCCGCCGACCGGATTTGCCGTACGGCCAACGTCCGTTCGTAAAACGATCGATCGCATCATGTCGAATAAAGCACCCCGGGTGTACTTTGCTGATTACGTTACGTCGAACGGAGCCAGAACTATCCGCGAGCATTGTTATTCCGCGTGTAATCGCTGTCATCGGCAGCTAGCGATCGAGTACGGAAAAGTGTGCCTCCCGTCGTGCAGTTGGCAGACCTGTTGGACTTCCGGACAGTTTATCGATGATCCGAATAAATTGGTCGGAGTCATTTGGACGGACAATTGTATGCGCCAGCAACAACTTTTGCGATAAATAGGAAACGTTGCTCATTAAAATATGTCCATCAAAAAAAATCACGTATACCTTGGTAATGCACTCAAAAAGTCCACGCAAAGCTCGACGTTCGTATAATAATTTCAAAGGAGCAGGTTCTACGAAGGACATTTAACAATCGCTTTTATTGAATTTTTACAATTTCCCGGCACAGAGAAACTGAAGGGACCTAAAGGCAGGTAACGAGCAGCAAAGATGAAAACGGAGAAGAATTTTTTCCAAGTAATTCCTGTCCCTTTTACTTTCATTTACGGGGCGTCTGTAATTGCCCCCCTTTTAGAGCCCGAGCTTGATGGCTTTTACGAGGCTCGATATGACCGGTTTTACGATTCCGCGACCAACGATGAGAAAACGGGATAGAATCAGTATTGTAAGTCGTTAAATTGCTCCTAAACCCAAATCAGATAATTGAATAACGGTCCGGTACAAAATATCTGTGTATTCAGTTTTACGACGTTGGTTTACGTATCCTGATTCCGCGTTCAATTAAGTGGCGTCCCCCTAGCGGTGGCGTCCTTAAACACGCATGCGATTTTTTTTTAACACAATATCGAATTATCAAATGCAATAACGAATAAATACAATTAATTGATCAAAGAAACATTCGTGGACTTTGATGTCGACGATGACAAGAGTTATTTTCTGTCTGACAGGTATCGATCGTTTTTTTAAAAACTTGTTACATGAGTGGGTGGGAGCAATTGGACAGACGCAGAGTGTAACTCGTTGGTTTGAATATGCTCGCGTGTTATTTTGCATACGGAAAAAAATACCCGATACAACGCGATCAAACTGATAGACCGGCAAATATTTTTCGCGAACATCACTTTTATATTTCCACTAGCAAGCACTTTTACGGGGATGAAACCCTGTTACGGACGTTTAAGGATAAAGTGCGTTTTTCTTGCTCCCGTTCTCTTTTAGCGCATATATTATGGAAATAGATGGCTAAGATATAGGTTAGGACTATGAGGTTATTTCAAAAATGTGCAAAGGGTGTTAGTAAAAGAAGCTAGTTAACACATGATTCATCATTTGCAGAAAACAGGAGGTAACTGGCACTTCACGCATGAAACGTGTGCCATTGTATCTCTGTACGTGTGTATCTGAACTGGTGGATCCTCTGGGACTCCCCCTCTGATGTTCACACCATCCATCTTTAGTGAATACAAGCGTTGTGTGCACACAACGTCATAGATATTGATTGAATGCTGTTCCTTTATGGTACGTTTGTCGAACACACTTTGAAGCTTCAATTTTTTAGATCAATAACCTCGCTTTCCAACCATTCCCAGACGTGTAACCGCCAGGCAAGCGAGAAAATTGCGGACAACTTTAAAAAAACAATCGGTGGTGCGGTAACCACTTTTTGATTTGCTGCCAACCCCAGAATGCTTAGGTCAAATGGAAATTAAGGATGTCCTACAATTTTATCTCATATTTTCTCAGGTGTTTCATCTTTTAGATGACCTAATATAACTTAATGACCCTCAAAGCCCGGTACAAATATTCTACATCAATTCTTACTATTTGATCCAGGAACAAAAATTTCATTTGCAAAAGTTATTTAAGAACACGATTGATTCGACCGTATATTTTATCGAGAAAGTAGCATCAGAATATTGCAACGGCCCAGAGAAAGCTTCCAACAATCCCGCAATATCTGTAAAATAACTCGATAAACGAACGGTGTCGAGCATCCGAAGACCGAAAGGCGTGATTCCGATTGAAACACTCCTCGGCCAACTGTTCCTCAAAGGTCGATCCGACGATCCGGCATCTCCCCGTTTCATTATGCTCGAAACTCGCAACAAAATTCCCGCGGAATCCGCAACACCGTGGATTTTCCACGAACCAAGCCGCGTAACTGAATCAAATAACAGTTATCCTTCATTATTCACCGTTTACACGGACTAAGGGTGCAGCGGCAAAGTAAACTTCAGGCCAGGTGTCGAGGTACGTTCTCGTTAGCGGGTTTACATCCGGGTCACCATTGTGTAACCACGTAACCGGCAGCTATGTTGTATGCAGCTTACTTGGCAAATATCATCGCGCTGTGTGACTGGACGTGCATCAACGATATTATCGCGGTAACGACCATGATAACAAGGGCCTACGTTTTTCTCAGCCGCTCGTGGCGCCATCTCATGGCCGCCGTTTACTACTTTTTCTCCACCTCGTCGTTTCGTTTCTCTTCCTCTTCCACGTTTCTGCACGGAGGAGTCCAAAAGAGGTATCAAACGAAACGTCGCGAGTGAACAAATTTTTCAAGCAATTTGCATTATAAAATGTTTGTTCTCTGTTAATGTTGTCACCATCGGTTATGATACTAAATATTGCTACATCTTAATTCCCAAAATCCCTCGGCTCGGATTGATAAAAGCGATTATAATCGTAGTATTAAAAATGATTATACATTTGGAACCTTCCCCATGTTCAGGGAACGCTATCCCTTCAGAGAGACGCGTAGAATCCTAAATTAGGAGTGACGGGACGCATCGACAGCGGAATAAACCAACGGTAGCCACATTCGCGGCGCATTTTCAGGCTCGTCTACAATTGCGGTTAATTACCGGCATATTCATGCACACGATACCACGCTCCTTGGCCAAGGGAACGGTACGCGGCAGGACGTGCCCACCACGCCGACACGTGGATACGACCGTAACTCGTTAGTTGCTTGGGACACGTCCATTGAATTAGCGGCGGGCTTAATTAAATCATCCAGATAAACAACCTCCCTTCACGGTGGATAGGAGTGCGGCGGCGACCTGTCTTTATCTGCTCGTCCCAGCGATATTCAGCGGACTTTTTTTCTGTCCGCCACCTGAATGGCTCGGGCTTCTTTCAGGGATGCCGACCTTTGGCGGGGACAAAGCTGAACAGTGAAAGGGACTAGAGCCAACCACCATCGTGATAACGTATAAATTCACCGCTGTTTCTGTGACCTAGCGGCTATCCGAGATGGACTCGATGCATTCGGTGTTGCAAGGGAAGTTGGCACTGATGATCATCCTTATTTGCATTTGAAAAAATTCGGTATTCACCAATCTTCTTGATATTGGTTATGACTTTCGTATTGACGTATCAATACGCCTTTGAAAATTAAGTAAAGAAAATGGAATCAGAGGGAATTGCTCCATCACACAAGAAGTAATTATGCTCCCAGTAAATATACTCGTCACTTTATGAATCACAAAGCCCATGCTCCCCTTTCCATGGTAAGGGAAGGCAAAAATCAGCGTATGCTCATTCAGGCGTTGCCGAGTCAAGCCAGGTGCAGCGTATCGTAACGGGGATGCCAGCGACGCGTAAGGGCGCACGGCGTCCATTGAATGCGCCGTCAGGTGTCAGGAACGCGGACGTTTCCTCGGGCCTTTACTTATACACGCTACGCCGGACACCTTTGTGCCGTGGAAACGTCCGGCGCTCGCATACCAGCACGCGTCCCGACGCGCGCCGAATTCCCGGCAAATGGCCGGGGACGTAAGACAGAAGGCTCGGCGGGAAATAATGTTGGCCGACGAGACCGAGACAAATGGCAAATCGATGCTACCGTCATTTACGTCGACCCACTACACCGCCCCCGTTCGAGAAACAGGGGGCGGTAGGAGCTCCTGCGAGGGGCGAAACTTCGTTCACGGGGTTGTCGACACCGACGTACAGCTTGCTACCCCCTCCGACCTTTCTGGCGACACTTATTGTTAGCGAAAATCCGCCACAAGCTGTCGCTACAATTGCTTTCTATCTTTCTCTGACCCCGGAGAAGGGGCTTTAAATTTTAATGAGTCACTGCTTGAGCACCTGTTTTCTGGGTTAATACGACCGGTGACCCGTCTAGAGGGATTTTTGGAAGCGAAGCGTTGCCCGGCTTTGGTTGCCGCATTTCCATGTGAAATAATCCGTGTTCACTTATTATGAATCAACCTGTATAAATATGGAACATACCGTTTCAAAGGATTAAACGGAATTATTTGACCGTGCTGTACTCTTAGGAGTTTGTTTGACCTTAAATCACTTTTATTTTACTACGCTCGTGTAATGGCGAAAATGGAATTATACGAATAAACTCCTAAATGTAACGTAACACACTATAATCTCTCTGAAGCTGAATCTATATGTAACTTAATGTCAACTTCATTGTGACCTAATCCAAACTGACCTACTCTAAAAATATAGTAAAATAACCTAAACTAACATGACTTATCCTTTAGAAGTATTCTAACCTCAAATCTAATGTAACAAAACAATACAACATGACATGCTTATGCATACATGTGAGCTTATTCATACATGTGAACTTATGCATACATGTGACCAATTCAATAATTTCCCACCCAAATTTTTCACTACAAAATAACTTGACCCTAACCTAAATCTATGTAATGTAACGTAAAATAATATATAACATCACATGTGAACTTATGCATACATGTGACCAATTCAATACTTTACCGCCCAAAATTTTCGACTACAAAACAACTTGACCTCCTAACCACAAATCTATGTAATCTAACGTAAAACAATATAACACGACATGTGACCTCATGCATACATGTGACCAATTGAATAATGTCCCGATCAAATTTTCCATTATCATCGGTTCGGCAACGATATTTCAACAATCGCCGAAAACTGTACAGCCAGTATCGATCGTGAGAGCAGGTTTTCGAGATTCGCCCCATTAAAGTTCGAGCAGCTCGTGAATTATGTACGCACACGAGTTGTACACCGCGTATCGATGTTCGAGTATATTGAATTCACCGCGACGACGACGACTGGAACGATCGCGTTTGTATGGAACTCGTCAAGAAAAATCTCCGTCGTTGGAATAAGAAGGAAACGTACTGGTTGCTATAGCACCGATCCCATTGTGGCTACCCGATTGGTTTGTCGGCTGATACGATACAAAAGGCAAAAACGATGCATCGACATGAAAGCCCACGTTAACAATGCCTTTGTTACACTTCACTGTTTAGCTGTTAACCTAATCTCGCCACTTTAGGAACCTAAGAAATACTTGGACAATGGAAAAAAAGTGATGACGATGTTTTTGGTGGGACCTTAGCTTGAGTCGAGGTTAACTGAAGTTAGTTGAGGGTGCAGTGATGTAATTTTAAGTAAAGTTTATCGAGGTGCATTCTTTGAGGTATTGGCAACGTTCAAACTTTCTACCGTCGCCATTTTCACACCGACGTTAATAGACGCGTGCGAATGAAAATCCACAGAGACTCACAATCCCAGAAACAGAGAGCGTACAGCTCCGATTATCGATAATATTTCATCAAAGCGGCCGGTGTATCAAAGGCTGGATAAACCTGGCGAGCGAAGGAAGGCAACCATGTGGGGCGGAGGAAAACGAGCTTTCCCGGAAATCTCGCGGATTCGATCCATAAATAAGCCCGCGGGGGCCTATCTGCGCAATCTACGGCGGAACTTGTAACCCTAAAATACTCCAGGAATAGCTTCTCGTCACGAAGTCCCCGCCAAGGGAGAAGGTGGAGGCCCTGCGGTTTTATATACACACGCTAGAACGCGCGCGATATAATCGATCGTAGGCGTTTCGTCGTGAGATGAGAGGGCAACGAGCGTTGGGTCGTTATCGGGGACGGTGGATCTCGATGAAGTGGAGGGACACGTGTTCCTTGAGAAATTATCATTATCTCGTCAAGAGATTCTCCACTTAGCGAATCTCTTGGACGGATTTAATCCTGATTGCGGATTTTTTCATTAACTCTTTAATTAATTCGTTTTCGCTGACCTTAATCCACCTCTGTTAAGACAATCTGCTATCTCAAGTTGAAGATTCTTCGACTCACAAAATTACTAATGAGTATTTTTCATTTTCAAATTTACTCTTTAACAATTATTCCACTCCCAAATTCCCCTAACACGGCAATATAACGAGATCTCCCGTAACAAAATACCCAGTCTTTTTTTAAAATACATCTAGGTATCGATCCCAGGTCCCCTTTTCCCTGCCTAGTTGATTGATGGATGAACCTGGATATTGAGACAGAAATATCTAAATTTCTTTCGAACCGACGGAGACAGGTTAAAACCGGGGCATACATATTTCACGGGACAGTTGACAAAAAAAGCCATTATGCGTTTGTCTATTCCTGTTCCCTCCTTTGACGAGCCAACGAAAATAGATGCAAGACTGGTCGGCGGGAAATTTTCTTTCGAGCTCTAATTCTGGGCCATCAAAAACGTTTCACGCAATTTGAAACGTGTCTGAACGTGTGTTCAAGGATCGATTTATGCATCTTTAACGCACACATGCAAATCAGAAGCCCGTTTGCAGAACTTTCGCGTATTCACGTGGGAGCCGGGTCTGTGTTTCAGGAAGCTCGCAAGTCACCATTATTGCTACAACGTCCACCATTACTGGCCGTACGGACACGTGAACCGGCACTCAGGTATAGGATGGTACGCGTGAGCCGCATCAGCTGTGTTCAACCGACGATTAAATCAATTTTTGGCCGTCCACCAACGGTACAAGATGTCTGAGATTATTCCGCGATTAAATAAATTGTGCGGCGGCTTTGGGATTCATGAGTATCGATCCGCGCACGGGAAATACCGCCTCTGCTTATGGTCGGACGTTACGGTTGATTTTCAACTTTATGAAGCGCTCTGCGAAATCGGACTAACGAAATAATTTTATGAATCGCTTTCCCGAATGACAATTTCATAATTATTTTGCTGATTAACTTTGGAACTGCTCCAGCGGAATCTAGGTTGTGCCAGGGGAAAAGTAATACAGGACATTCAACTTTCAACGTTAATTGAATATCTAAGGTGAAATTAATGTTCCAGTTAGGTGTCAACCGACTACTTGGAAAATTTTGGAAAAGTGTCATGACAAATTTCATGTGACATTTAAGTCCCGATAGGCTGTATCAGCAACAGAGACCTTGAAACACGCAATGTCACGACCTGTAATATTTATATCATAAGTGTCATGTCCTTAGGATTCTGAGGGGTAGCAAGCCCAAAGGATTTCGTAATGTTTAAAAATATTCAACCCTCTCGCGACTCCATCGAGTAGTGGTTGGCAATTTGTTCTCCTTATCGCACCGGTAGGGTCGGCCTAAGCCGGAAGTACGGCTAAACGTCGACGACGGTAGGTATATGGATTGATCCGTCAAACTTGGTAAGGTGGGGCACAAAGGGCTGCATTCACGTCACGTCTCGAAGAGAAAAAAAAAGCGAAGGAGCCCGGCGTGAAGGGTAGGGCCGCGTGAAAACTTAAAGTTGACGTAACAATGGCTCTTTTTGTCAGCCTACCACGACCCCTGGTAAGGACACTGGCCCTTAAGAGCCCTAGATCCCTCCACCGTTTTATCCCCCTCGAATATCGCGGGAGCACCAATGTATCGGTAGGTGTTCCGATGCCAGCCAACGGTGCAACTTCTTCTCTACCATTGTGCATTTGGGTCAACCTTTTCGACGACAGGTTCACCTCTTCGTCGTCGACGTTCGCCATTTTCCTGGCCGGTGAATGGCTCTCCTTGGCCCTCCAGCCACCAGTTCTGGTGGCTTCTTTGTCGCCCGCCGGGTGAGAGGTTGATCTTAGTTTCCCTGCTCGACGTGGATCTACTCGATAACTTCGGTCTCTGCTTGTCCGTGAAGATTCCTTTTCCCTTCGCCTCTTCCTCCTCATCGTTTTCTCGCTTTTGTGAGAGGGTTTCAACCGTGTGATCGATCGACGCTGCAGGGGACTTTTTGGAGAATTTTCAGATCGAGTCAAATATATTCTATCCAAACTTTCCGTAGATTTTGAGACTTGCCTTGTATTTCGGTGTATTTATTGAACCTCGATTAAGGTCCTCGATGAAGATCCGTCAACACTCCTTCAGGTTTAATTTATGATTGCTTGTAATTTTGATTAATGGCCTGCAATTCTGATAGTGATTAATGGACCAAACGCCTACTGGACGATACAGGAACTTCTAGAAACATATGCTGATCATTTTTGACCCGTACATTTTACCGATACTTCAGATCTGGGTCTAAATTTCAAACCTAACCTCTAAAGCAGGAGTGAAAGACTCACCGCCATCTTGGTTTCGCGCCACCGGACTGAGCCGAAAACTTCGTACATCACGAAATTAATGTACCAGAAAATATTAGTGTTTGTACATTAGTATTATAACTCGTGAGTATTATAAAAATTCAGGAGGAATTAAAAGAAGAGCGCATCTTATGCGTAATTGAATACTTCAGCCGGTGAACAATCCGTTTCACAGTTATTAACGGCAGTTCAGGTATTTTTCGTGCGGCACAATGGTTCGCGCGAGCATCGACCAAACGTCACAGTATCGATAACGAACGGCACAATACGCGCTCGCGCGCGCGCACGTGCACGAGCTGAAAGTCGCATTAACAAAGCGGAGCGACAAGCGGCGAGGAATTTTATCCCATGCACGAATTACGGGCCGGCGTTGCATTCGTTTACAAGCATTCATTGTCGAAATGTCATTTCGCAAGAATTGTGCCGCGACACGTGCGCGGACCACGCTCGAAATTCCGGCCGAAGAATAGATTTGCGCGGGGCGGTATTCAACGCCACCTACCCCTACGTCGAATTACGAGCTCTTGCCCTGTAGTTTTTTTTATTAGAAACATGTAGCGGAGCGACGAGGAACCGTTGAACACAGGGATTTCGCGTGCAGAGCTACGAGCTTTTTTTTCCCGTTTGTTAAGGGACAAAATGCTAGCTTGACGCGCGACGGGAAAATTCCGAGCTCTCGGAATTATTGAAATTTCCAACGGGATAAACAAACGGCACTTTGATTTTCTCGCAGATTTCCGAGGCGGAATTTGTTGACATAATTTGTTGCGTCGTCGAGCATAGTTCGCGATTACTGCATTCTTCGAGCGAGCTTCGAGTTAAACGAAAGCAGTTAAAAACGAGCTCGAGGGAACGTTCTATCGTTCTACCTTTGTACCAAAGAGTATCGAAATCAATTTATTTCCAACGCGGAGAGGATTTATAAGTTCGAAGAAAAATGGAGGTGTTCACAATGTAGGACAGCACGCTCGAAATCCTCTTTTCTCGCAAGTGAAACACGCCTCCCGGCGGTTCCATATCTAAATACACACGGAATACAAATCTATACACGCGAGCGTACTGTTTGCGTTCGCACGACAAATGTCCGGGCAGACTCGCAGGGACACACAAGGGTCGGTGCGGTGGGCGTGCACGGTCCCACAAATTTGGGCCAACGTTTCCACAGTGCCAGCCAGGATTTATTTCGTGGCGGAGAATTAGCGAGATATTTATGTTGCTTGCTAGTCAACGTGCTGGTGCTGGTACGAGCACGTGTACACCGCGTACCCGTATAGGTTATGCATCATCGGATCTATTGGCGAACGAGTGAACAGTTGTGCGACAATGACATCGTAATTAAGGCACTTTTCCTGCCGGCTTTAATTAATGCGATCTCGAGCACGGCTCGGAAACTAGATTTTCAAGTGACTTTCGAACAATGGCAACAACGACGATCGCTGGATAGACGTGTAAACGAGCTTCGATTATAGGGGGCAGCACAAAAGGGACGCTCGTTTTGTCTGTAAAGTGCCTTTGCCAGATACATTCGCGGAGGAAAGACTCCATATTACTGAAATAGGGTCATTTTTAAGGTAGCCAGGCCGAAACAATACAGGTCTTCTCAAGAATTAACATTTTTATTATGTTTTAATAGTCTGACTCGATATGACCTAGACAATTAGTTTAAAGAATAATTGAAATAATTGATTACTTTGGAAGATGTTCAGAAAATTATTTTGAAATATGATTGACTGAAATCATTCGAATAATTGATCACTTTGAAACATTTTCAGAAAATTATTTTAAAAAATATTGAAATAATTGATTACTATTAGAAATTTTCTGAAAATTATTTTGAAAAATAATTGACTGAAATAATTCATATAATTGACCACTTTGAAAGATGTTTAGAAAATTATTTTCAACAATAATTGATTCAAATAATTGAAATAATTGATCACTTTGAAAAATTTTCTTAAAATTAATTCGAACAATAATTGACTGAAATAATTCAAATAATTGATCAGTCTGAAAAATGTTCAGAAAATCTTGATCCTGGAGATGTTGCACTGTCCTGTGCAAAGAAAGAAGCCATATCGGTACACGCATGAAAGTTCGTGAATATAGTGGAAATTATTTGCAGAAATTAATTGCAGCGGTAATACGAGCAAAAGATATGATGGTACTCTTACCGTTGGTGTATCGTGCAGTTAATAGCGTTGGAAGGTTCTGTTAACATTGTACATGCAATTAATATGGGAATACATGTTTACCGACTTCGATAACATAGTATTACAATATGTAATCAATGCACGAATAACACGTAGGTCTTCTAATATTACTGTGAAATGTGTAATTAATGTAAATGATTGAAAACGATATACAATGTACATATAATTAACATCTTAATGAGAATCACACAAAGTATTCCTGACCTATCGATAACATCTCAAAATGTTAAACAGAAAATAAAATCTATGAATCTTGGAGAATTTTAGAGAATCGGAAGATACAAATACAAAAATAATGAATAGTTTTATTTAATTGCAAATTGATTGTTTCGCAGAGTTAAATTAATGAGTTCATTGCCAGGAACACCTAGTACCAAGTTTAATTAATTAACTCCATTGTTATTGGTATCAGCAAATTCCGACAGATGGAATTCCTTTGTTTTCATGAATGCCATGGAAACAGGAAGATACATCGGTCAGAGGTCAGCCATTTTCCTAATATTTAGTGTGGAAATAGTTAGGATAGCAAAGCCGATAAAGAGACGGCCATGTTGGGAAGCATTAATTAACATCCCAGAGCAAGACATCAGTCAGGTGTAGCCGAAACTCCCGGATTCCAGCGAGCTTTAAGCGTATTTCGGGAATAAAGGTCATTAATCCTGATTTGTGCTCGAAACCGAGAAACGTGCAGCAATCACGAAAACTGGGAAAGGTGTAATTCTCTTTGGAGAACAAAGTTTCGAGGAAAAAATGCAATCAATAATATTGATTTCAGGTGTCGCGAAATTTTGGAACGTTTCATATCGAAAAGTATTCAGAGGCTCTCTTTGAAGCGAATTTCGAGAGAAAAGTAATCCGGCTCTTTCTCTCTTTGACGTCCTCCAAATACCATATTTCTGCTATCACTTTTGCTTCTATATTAACAAATGGAAGACTTAACGTTCTGTCGGCAGCGTCAAAGGCACAATTTTTAATTTTCCACCGGTTCTGTTTGACTTTCAAACGTATCATGTTTGAAACGAAACCAAAACTTCTATGCGAAACTCCGTTGTGAGAGTTCACAGCGTTGAGAACCGCTGTCAAGATGTATCTTAGATCCTTTTCAGGTACTCCTGTCGTTACCCCGAATCCGTACAAGTGACCCCATCCCATAACGAGCGGAATTTCTTCGAGAGTAATTAAACGAATTATCAGTCTGGAACGTCGCCACGAGCCGCCATTAAGCGTTCACGAAATTCCAGGCCGCCGTGGAAAACTTGGGATGGCCAGGGATGCTCATCTGCGAACGGCTTCCGTTTTCTGCGAGCTACTTTCGTTCTGACACCGGTTCGCCGCGAAAATACGGTTCATTACGTTCCCGGGGAAACCACTGTCACAGTTTCGTCGGAGAAGGCGGGAGAATCATTGGAGGGCCGCGGCCTTGCAGACGCTGACAAATTGGCGCGACACCGTTGACGAGTGGCGGGGACGAAATCGTATTCTCTTTCCTGCAGAATAGTCGAGCGAATGCCACGCTTATTCGTCTTCGTTCGTCGCCGCTGCATTTTGCGCCGATACTCATCCTGGCAAAAAGTTATTGGGATTCCTTCGCTGTTCGTGAGATTCCTCTCGGAGGAAAAATTAGGGGGCGGCGCCTTTTCAAACATCTTTGCCCATACCTTAACGTTCTTGCGCCAACTTCGACCCATTGTTTCGCTTTTCGGATGCCTTTTGCGGCTCGTTAAGAGTTTATTGTCTCCCGCTGGATGTGGACACTTGGTCCCAGGAACAAAAGCATGAAACATTGACATTTTACTATGCTACGAATATTTTATTTTAAGATAAGGTTTGTCACAGGATGACAAGGTCTGTCATAGGATGACAAGGTTTGTCACAAGATGACTTTGTAAAGTGATAAGGGAATAACCCCTTAACATCGAGTCAGCGTGACGTCAAATGTGCCACTTATTAGTCAAAGCTAAATTTGCATAAAGATCGAGTATGATACCAATTGCAGCATAATTAGATCGCTAAAAAATTTCGAAATTATTTACCGTAACTGCAGTATTAGCTCTGAGCTGCCGTGGCTAAGATACATAAAGTTTATATGGCTGTCGTACAAACAGCAGAGAAAACAGTTGATCGTATTTCTTCCCCACGGGAGAATCATTCACGCTATCGATGTTTATTCAAGTCAGGTGAAACGAACGCGTGTACAAATGGAAGCGGGCGTAACGAATGATTTCAACGCGGTTCGCGGCTAGAATGACTTATGGAACTTATTCATTAGGCGAATTTATTGGAATCCAATCGAAAGCCGTGTTTACGGCGCTCACCGCGAAATTGGCCTGTTTAGTTGAATTACCCGTCGCCGATACCATCCCTGAATGACGAAGTGGCTGTGGAAGATAAATGAACGCCACGATGCCAGAATTTGATAAGACCTAAACGCTAATCGCCACGTCTGTCATATGCAAAATTGTTTAGTGACATCGGAGACTGAGGAGATCTAAGGAAAATATTTATGGACAATGTAGAACCAGAAAATCGACGACAAAGGTTAGGTACCAGAGAGGACCAGAACTAGTTAATAATTATTAATGATTATAATAATCCATCAATGATCCAGGAGAGGTACTAGGTCCAGGACCAGGTCTATCTGGTACCTCTCCTAGACAGTGCAATCTTATATTAATAATTATTAATTATTATTATTAATAAGAGGTACCAGGAGGTACCAGGCGGACCTCTCCACCTGGTCCAGGACCAGATCTACCTTGTACCTCTTATTAATTCTTAATTTCTTGCACTGGACCTAGGAACATAGATTAACCTAAATCTAAATATAACCTGATTGATGACTCCATCAGTCTTGATCAACTGAATTTTGAGAGATGATTTAACCTTGAAAATTAGAATCTGGTAAGCTGGATTGCACTGAACCTAGGAATAGAACCTAGATATAACCAAAATCTAAATATAACCTGATTGATGGCTCCATCAATCTTGATCGACAGAATGTTGCGAAATGATTTGACCTTGACGTCAGAAGGAATATTCGTCGAATACGAAGAGGACTAACCTAAAAATTCTTGCAAAATAATTTATTTAATAATTTACCCAAAAGGTAACCGGCAAACTGTTCACCATTTGCAGCGATGGATTAACGAAAGAGGAATAAAAAACGAGTTTGATTTTTAACATTTTTCACGTTCAAACTGTTTGCCTGTATCAAACCATTCCAGCTAAATACACCGGCATATTCGTCACAAGTTCTGGCTTTTAAAGTTGTATTTGAGTTTCCCTTAGCATCCGCTGCAAGTTATGTTTAGCTTGGTTGCAAATATTTGCAAATACAGGTACAAATATCATAACGATTCACCAAAAGGAAATCATGCAATCGACAAACTTAATTCCTTACGGGCATATTTCGTGGACCGATGAAAGGGAAAGGACCTTGTACCATATTCTTGTGAATTATTTCAAAATATGATCGTAACAGAAAGGAATCGTTAAACCTTGTTAATGCTTCGTAATTAACAACGAGATTGAATCGACTGTGACCCAAATTTGTGGAACACGCTATAGAATGCGATCGATGAAGAACAAGATTCTAAATATCGATCGAGCTACGTTATTACAACCTTGCTATTACACCATAATGCACAAACAATGAGAGAATATTATTTGCAGTTTAGATGGATGCTATATTACAATGTGCAATCAGCACAGTGACAGCATGTAGATCTTTGATTGATATCGTAATGCTGTGTACAATCGACCT
Organism: Megachile lagopoda; assembly: GCA_036983795.1. NCBI lineage: Eukaryota > Metazoa > Arthropoda > Insecta > Hymenoptera > Megachilidae > Megachile > Megachile lagopoda. The sequence goes on from CM072793.1 coordinate 6,118,871, forward strand.
GAGAATAGTACTCACGGCTTTGATTGATATTGTAATGCAGTGTGCAATCAATGCGAGGCCATTGTTTGGGTTCTCATTGAAATTGTAAAACCTTACCCATGTCACAATAAATACCAAACAATATCGATTGTTTGCCACAAAATGATTCATACGTCTATTTATTTAACAAACAATAAGCAACCGACGCAAATTAATTCCGGGCTTTACAAATTATCAATTTTCCAGCTGGTGTTCATTTTGGCACATTGCAGCTTAATCTGTGCAAACAAATTAGTCCGGTAAAAGAGTTCATGATAAATTAAGAGCAAAATGAAATGAGCTTTTCAACAAATATTGTAGCTACAGGTCTATTCCAATGTTCGAATGCACCTTCGACAAATTCGGAACCGTGAGACAGCCTGGCAAATCCTAACTTAAATCAATGGACGTAGCACGCCGCAACATACACACAACCACAATCAACATTTAAAGCTCGTTCCAAAATTCCCTGTTTCCCCCTTCGCTTCGCTCCACATCACAGCCTACATCAGCGCCAATCCGAAGCTTTCACGTTGATTGTCCCTCGCCAAGCATCGGCACATCGCGCCGAGAAGCCACGGGGACAAAGCTGTTCAGCCTCCAATCGCTCGAACGCCAAGCACCATAACGATCATCCTCTAAAAGCTCAAAGGAAACAACGGGGGGAAAGAGTTAAGGTGGATGAGGAAAGCGTCTTCGATTTCTCTCCGGCACATCGAGGTCTTTCTACGGGTATCACGGAGATAGCATCGTGCCTTGCTTGATGGGGCCCGACGTGTCTCGGCCCGTTGGAAAACGCAGTCTCGACATGTATCGGGAGCACGACGGCAAAATCCGCTCTAGCCGAGATTGAATCTCCACGGTCCGGTTAAGAGCGTCACTGTTTTAGAACGGTCGTTTGATGAGAAAAAACCATATTTCAGATTGAAGGGTGCGGAAATTGTACTGCGAATGGAGACTGGGTATTTGGTTACTTGTGGATACAAGTACATGTGGATCGTGCCATGTGGCGATATAACGGGTGAGCTACACAATCGTGGGATACAAAGTTATGTGGACTGTTGACGGATGATCCAGAGGTCTGACTGAATTGAGGGGCTACGGACTCAGTTGGTGAGAATAGTAATATGGGAAGGTGGATTTGGGGGTATAGGGAGTTTAGGATTTGAAGATTTGGAGATTTGAAGATATATGATTTTGGGAATACAGGAATTTGGGGATGAAGGGATTTGGGGATCTAGAGATTTCAGGATGTAGGAATTTGGGGATCTGGGAATTTGGAAATTTTGCTATTTAGAGGTCTAGAGATTTGGGGATGTAGAGATTTCAGGATATAAGGAATAGAGAACCTGGGAATTTAGCTACTTCGGAGACTAGAAATTGGAGGATGTAGGGATTCAGAATATAGGAATTTGGGAACCTGGAAATTTAGCTACTTGGGAGACTAGAGATGTGGAGATGTAAGGACTTCAGCATATAGGAATTTGGAAATTTAGCTATTTGAAGGTCCAGAGATTTGGACATGTAGAAATTTGGGGATATATGGATTTGAGAATGAAGAAGCGATGAAACCACGTTGGGACTGTTAGGTGGATCCCTTAACTCGTGACGCACTCATGACGCACTGATGCGCTCGAGATGCACTTGTGACGCACTCGAGATGCACTTGTGACGCACCTACGACTTATTCTTAACTTACTCGTGACACACTCATGACGCACTGATGCACTCGAGATGCACTTGTGACGCACCTACGACGCATTCTTAATCCTTTGCACTATTTCCACGAGTCTGACTCGTGACGCATTCGAACTTCAGTTGTGATCAATTTTACTCGAATTTTAAATACGCTTCAGTTTGGAGTTCAAGTCCATTTGCATAGTCAACGATTGCATAATACCAAATTGACATAACATTTCAACTTTGTCTGTTTTTATATTATGGCTGTATTAGTTCTGACTGACGCACCTGGCTCAACCTACGCCAAGAACAGTATCATATGCGTCAATTTTCATATTGAAACACATTGTTAATATAAGTAAATGATTGAACAGTGACGTTTAAATGAAGAAATTCGCACAGTTCGTCATGAAGCATAGTTGCAAGCTCGCTTGTAGCCCGAAATCGGTAGAGCTGCAGAAGCGCCGGAACGAGGTCAACGACGTCCTTAAGGATTTCGTCGAACTCGAACGTCCTGGACCTGGAAATGCCATCGTGCCGACGTTATCCCGTGAAGTGTGGCAGGGAGGAGAAGAGCGAAGACATCGATACGAAAAGGTAACGGGCAGAAGCGAGCCTGGGGAAAGTATCCTTCTACGAGTACCTGGTCTCCCGCGGGATCTGACGCTAACCGAAAGCCAGAAATGAAAGAGAAAAGGCGAGCCACGGTTGAAACGATACCGAGACTGGCTGGCCAGAAGCGAATGGGAATGAGAAAACGGCACTGCACACGGGAACGTCAGTTCCCTCTGACTCTGAGGTATCCGCTGATGGCCGACACGTTTTCGACGAGTTTTCTGTCGGTTGAACGTTTCTTCGATGCTGGAAAGCAATGCCGCTCAGCGAAATGTATATCGGATTTCTACTGATCAGAGCTGTATCAAAAGGAGAAAACTTCCTGGCTCCTATTAACATACAGAGCTAAATATGCATGTTAACCTCTTAGCTATAATGACGTGGCCATTTCTCGATACGACCACTATATTTTTGCGAATATCATCGTTACGTAGCGCCATACTGGCTCTATTGGCTCGCTCATTTCAATTGAACATATGTCTTGATACACACCTTTTTCACCACGTTTTAGAAGAGTAAATCCCACAAAAGTACACTACAGGTAAATAAAAGGTAACGTCAAGTTTGCACTAATACACGACATTGTAACATTTGGAAATCATTTTGTGAATTTTCCAAAAAGCAAATTATCAAAGTTAAAGTATATCTTTGGAAAAAATTTAATCATGAATAACTTCGTTCCAATGTACTCGCTAGAACAGCATTGACACATTGTAGTGCTAAGAGCTAACCCCTTGCCTTATGATTTGTTAGGTGCGTCAGTCGGACCTGATCAGACTGCAATGTCAACAGGAACAAGAATGCGTATTTTTATATTCAGCGAATGTTGATCATGTAGATTGTAATTGAATTTAAACTCCAAACTGAGAAGTGCATCATGTGCGTCATGTGCGTGAGTCGGAACTGATCAGACTGCAATATCAACAGGAACAAGAATGCGTATTTTTATATACAGCGAATCTTGATCATGTAGATTGTAATTGAATTTGAACCCCAAATTGAAAAGTGCGTCAAGTGCGTCATGTGCGCCATGTGCGTCATGTGTCAGATTCAAAGTATGTCAAAGGGTTAATCCAGCCTGTAATAATTCGGAGATTAAGCAGATAATACATGAACCAAAAAATTGAGTAACTACGGAGTAATAGAACTCGGGAGGATTTTTGTCGAATGTCTGAAGGTTGTCCTTAGACGCGGAGTGTTCGTAGTTGATTCAAGGGCCTTCGAGATCGATTATGCTCGAAATTCGAGACGTCGGTTTCGAAAGAGGGTCGAAAAGAAAAGAAAAAGGAAAAGATATATTCAGCGAATCTTGATCGTGTAGATTGTAATTGAATTTGTACTCCAAATTGAGTGCGTCACGTGCGTCACGTGTCAGAAAGTATGGCAAATTAACCCAGACTATAATTGCGCATGAACGAACACGCATACATGTACAAAATGCTTGTACCCTGAACACACGTAGATAACTTCGACGCGACTGCACTCGAAAGAAAGAGTCGTTCTCAAAGGAAGCGACCTACCGAAAAAAAAAAGCGAAACATTCGCCCAAGGACCGATTCCCGTCGAAATTACCCGGCTTCCAGCGAGCATCGCAGCAAGAAAAGAAACATCGTTAGCGTCGAATGCAAATCTCGTCAGAAAAAAGGAATCCGGAGGCGTCGTTTGATTCAACCAAAGGCCAAGGCACGCCTGTAAGGAAAGGGAACGCGGAAAAAGGATAAAAGCGGACATCTCGATAGAGCCACGAGATAGCGGCAGGAAATACCGTGATGGAAATGAAGATAGCAACGAGCAAAGGAGAGCGAAGTCTGGTTCGACCGGGGACCACCGAGTAGCCCGGGTATCCCGCGGGATCTGACGCTGACCGTAAGCCAGAAATAGAAGAACCGGGAAAGGAGAGAAAAGACGGCGCGAGGAAATGGAGAACGGGACTACGGTTGTTCCCGAGGAAACGTCTTCTACCTTCCGCTGTCGTCTCTAATTTGCTGGATTAAATCCCAGATTAAATAACGTATAACCTGATAGAAACGTGCCTTCAAGTGGTTTTCAATCGGACGGGCAAAATGTCTGATACTGGAATTTCGCTGCAACTACCATTCGCCATAAAAGTTTTCTTACTGCGACAACACCACTGTTTAGATATCTCATTTTGAAACCCTCTGCGCCGTGTATTCGCATCTATTGTTTACGTCCAGACAACTAAAGAAAGGTAAAATGTTAGGTATATTCAGGGATCCTTGATTCTGTTATAATCGGAACCCAACATTGGGTGCGTCACGAATGCGTCACGATATTAGGACATCAGTTTATCGTTTTCTGACGAAACTGAATTTCGACCTACAGTACTTTAGACTTTCTTCTCAAGAACTAAACGATACCGTGATAAGGTTTGACCTTGAACTTGGAGGTCAAGGTCATTTGCAGTTTGGAGGGTTCATCGATCAAGTGTTTGTAACATAATATACCTAACGTCCCCAAAGTACTGAGATAACCGGTTATTTCATATATACATACTTTTGCGACAGTCGACCTAGCAAAAGCACCATCGAATCCCGACACTCGGTATCTGCCACAAAAGGACTTAGCAATTCAATAAGCAGAAGTGAGTGGAACCGGCCATTCACCTGTACTGGAACCCAGCATCAGGTAACCAGAGACTGCAGAGTTTTTGAAAAAGCTGAAACAATGAGGACCCAGCTGGTTTGACAGTAGGATGGTAGTCCGGTGAAAAGGCTGAATAATTTACCGGTATGAACTGGATTCCGTCGCACAAGTTGGCAACTCCGCCCCGACATTTACCGGTGCTGGCAACGTTAAAAGCGATATTCCCTAAGTATAGACTAACTTTCTCCTTTGATACTCTCGGACTGTGCTCGCGCCCGGTTCGCGAACTTTTCACCGAGGAAACGAAGTTCAAGATGAAACCACTCGTAGAACACGCTCGGCTAATCTGAATAATCGGCCCCGTCCGACGTGCATGTAACCGGTTCGTTCACGGAATATCGATTAACCGTCGGCCGAAGATTCTTTTGATCGGCGAAATGACTGGGCTTGTTGAGACACGATTGGCCCCAGATCGGTTTGTTTACGATCCCGCCTTGTTCCGAGTGATCTAGCTAACCTCTTGTTTCCAGACACTGTATGTGGAACACCTTGTTACTGCAAGGACCGAGCTTTCGTTCTTTGTCCTGCAACTTTTTCGTTTTGTCCAATTTCGATGAAATAGCGCTTGATTACTTAGGAACGGTGAAATAGCTAGTAGCCTGCAAAGCAGAAAAGCTTTATTTCACTTTGAACAGAGTGTTTCCAGAGGAATTTCCTAGCCACGATCGATGGAATTGTGTGTTTGACGTCGAGTGTTTAATCTTTCCCTCGCTGCAGCGCTCTTACTTTTAACGTTTCCAGGAGATTCGATTCGATCCTCTCTAGTGGGACTTTTCTTTCGTCTGAAGACACGATTGACTGCTCTTTTGTCGTCATTTTCTATGGTCATTAAGAACCGAGCTTCTATTTTTATAAATCTCCGGAGCTTCAACAAAAATCAACCTTCGATTCCAATCAATCAAAATCTGATCATACTTGAAACCTAAAATAATTTTTCTAGATACCGACCGTAAAACTGTTCATAATAGAACCTCCACGTTTTTCAAGGATCTTAATCTTCCCCATAAAACCAGCTTGGAGCAGGAACCGCAAGAACCAACCAAAAGCCGAATGTGTTCCGGCGAAATCAGAGGCAGATAGGGCTTCCCTAGGTCATCTGTTCATCCCTCTCTCGATCACCGGCTCGTACCTTCTCTCATGGTAATCGCAGATAGGTAGGGGTTAAGTAGCATGCCCATGGAGCGACGCTCGAAACCGGGGACCTCCATTAGCCGCGATAGAGAGGCTGTGTTAAGAGTGGTAATGCGATTCTCCGGTCTCGTCGCTTCGCTGCTTCCAGTTAGGGTCGATTTCGGACGCAAACTGTTCTTCCGATTAGCGACCGTCAACTTACGCTGTCTTTTTCGCGAATTTCCTCCTCGTAAGAGGTACCTTTCATTATATTGCCACTGCTGCACAGAACTTTTGCAATTGGTGGTACAACTTTCCCAGCAAGTACTTAGACTGTTCATATGTGGATATATGTGGATATGTGGAACTTGCTGCAATATAAGGCAAGGTGATGATGTATACACAACACTACAAGCAGAGACATCTAAAGAGACCATGAGATTGTACAACTGTGACTATAACTAGATTGTACATGAAAATATAGCAAACTGGTAAACATATGCCATAACCTCATACATACAGAATCAAAAATATTCTAAAATTATGAACTGTTCACCTAACCGCGATAAATTTTCCCTGACACAATAGAATATTGCACGATTTCCGGTTAGGATAGCTCTCCTCGGAGATTAATATTTCACGAGGATGAGGGCCGCCATGTCGCGAGAGACACACTTGGCGAAAATGGCGGCGCGTTTCGGGAGGCGCTGTAAATTCGACTTGACACGCTTCTTTTTATTCAATAAAGATGAGCCTCTGCAAATGTGAAACGCACAAGGATGGCAGAGAAAAAATAGAGAGGGAAAATATTTAATGCTCGAAGGGGAAAAGCAGCGGGAAGAAACCGAACGGTAAACTTCTGGAACACTGTTCAAAAGTTTGTAAGACGTTTCTTAAGTTGCTACTTGGCTAGCTTCCCCGGCTAATTTATGGTGTTCCGAGCGTTACTTGGCTATGGTGTTTTGAAGATACTCGAAGAATAGATGGGAGAAAGCGTCAGGGGGAGCTTTTAAGTAAAACGATGTGCATAATGAATTTTACTCTCATTTATAACGATCACCTGTACTTTTTAATAAATTTCCTGCAAACTTAATACATTCTTTTTGGTTCCGATAGTTTATGAACTGTCGGAAGTTATAAATTCATTTTCGTATTCTTTGCTTTTAATAGACTTTCAAAATACACTTTTAATTTTTGTGAAAATATTCGACTGGAAATAAATAGGAAATTTCAGGTTACAATGAGCCCCGATATTTCTTGCAAAATCAAATTTACATTTTCGAACAAGTTCCCTGGGTAACCACATTGAACGGTATTATTTTCCTCGAGCCACGATTTTTCTCTGTCTATGAATTAAAATACCCGGCGTACTCCTTGTGAAATGTACAAATTCGTTGACTATGGCACGTCGTTAATCATGCTTTCTCTCTCTTTACATTTCCGTCGCGTGAAAAGAGGATCCCTCTTAACTACAGAAAATGGACTATTTTCGCAACTTTTTCCGGCTAACGAAAATAGGGAATAAAAGTTTGAACCGGCGAAACAGAAACTTAGACATTTTTCTAGCTGTCAGCTCGTTCTTCACGCTACACATTTCTACAGATACCGCAAATCCGTCCGGAAAGTCGGCGACGCGTGGCACTTAACACTTTGCCAACCGAATGGAAAAATCCTCTCGCTTCTTCGCAGTTGGGATTCTAGTTTTCTTAAAGAAACATATTCCGGCTTCTTTTATTTTCACGCTCTTGACATCCGTGTATGATTCGCCTGAAAATTTACAACGGTTATTGGACAGCGCAGTTAATAGAGAAAAGGAAGAAATGGTTTCCGGATAGAGATTTATAACGAACGTTTGGGGATTTTCAGTCGCGTCTCGACGGATTATACGAAACACACGGATTGGCCATGAACGAATCGATATCCTGTTGCGGAATCCCAGAAACGTTAATTCGAGTTGTCAAATATTGAATGTGTCGACCGGTTGAATATCTAGTCGAAATCTGCCGGTTGACAGGGTGTAATCCTATTATCAGGGCTTTACTCTTTTTCTTCCATGGTGTACCGGGTGTGATTTGATTTTCATGGGCATTTGCTGGTCTCTGGGGGTTGTTTGGCGAAACCATGGGTTTATTAAGTGATTCTGGCCCTTGAAAGGCTTCGATTGACGTTTTACTCGTGAATCGGTAGAAAACTCATTAACTCTTTAGATATGATCTGTACAACTATTTTTAGTTTACACTCATCAATTTTTGGACTTTTCCATTTCTAAGTTTAGGGACTTCCAGATCTCTATATTCTCAGATTCTTTAGATCTGGAGGTACTTAGGTACTAGATACTCTGAAGTTATGGAGCACCAAATCTGGAGATTTCGGGTACCTAGATCGCTAGACACCTAGGTACTGTATACTTAGATCGCTAGATCGGTAGGTACCCAGATCGCTAAATACCTAGATCAGTAGATAGCTAGATCGGTAGATTACCTAGATCGCTAGATACCTAGACCGCTAGATACCTAAATCGGCAGATATCTACATTGCTGGACACCTAACTTGCTAGATATCTAAATCACTGGACACTGTAAATGGCTAGATACCTAGACTGCTGACACCTAAGTGTTGTTAGATTGCTAGCTACCTAAATCCTGGTCACCTAACTCATTAGATATGTGTATCCTCAGATAACTATCCCAACAGGCACCCAGATGTCCAGGTATCTGGTTCTTAATCGGTAGACACCCAGATCACTTGGTATGTAGCTCCTACATTGCTGACTAGATATAGACACCTATATGTTACATACTTAGACCTCTAGATGCCTAAATCCCTGGACACCTAATGCATCAGATATGTGGATCCTCAGATACCTATATCCCCAAACACCCAGATCGCCAGATGTCCAGGTACCTAGTTTCCCAAATACCCAAACACATCCCCAAATTTCATCCATTTTAAATTCCTACATCCATAAGATCTCCAAGTCCTCGCATCCTTCATTTATAAACAAATTTTTTGATCCAAATTGTTGGAATTTTCATGACGTAACATAATCTCATAAAAATGAAATTAAACGAACTGCAGTTAAAGATTTGTTTTAGCATTCTTAGAAGCAATAATCCTCAATCGGGTCTAAATGTTCCAGAGTTGCGAGTTTGTATCACTGCCGGAAGGGCCAGAAACCATAGATCTTGTTGGCCTCCGTTCTTCGAGATTCGCTCTCTCACGGGGTCTTTTCATCGCCATAAATCTCGCGGTTCACTTTCAGCCCGGATTGCCTTGCCGGACGCGGAACGGGTATCGTCTAATTAGCTTTCTATCCAATTAAGGCCTGCGACGGCGCAGAAACGTTGGCGATCGAGGTCTAACATGTCACCCAAGTATACAGAGATCGTACGGGTCGAATTCCCGGTTCAACGACAGTTTCCCTCGCTTTGATTAAAACTTAACACTCGGAGAGACTGCGAGTGACACGGTTAAATAATAACGGATTATTTTATAATCATATTAAGCTGCTTTCAAATCCGACCTTTACGGAATTTTATTGAAAAATTCTTGCATTTAACGCATGTAACATGGAATTGGAAAATCTGCAAAATGATTAAGGGCGCTTTCATGGCAGTCGAAGAATAAGTTACAAAAATTATCCGTAAGTGAAATTACGGGGAAATAATTGAATTTTCCACGGATATTCGCGCGATCAACTGAACGGGATTCGAACGTATATATACGCAAAGAAATCGCGAAATTATTCACGATATATGATATTCGGGAGTGCCGCGTTCATATTTTATTCAGTGCCCATAAATTCCACGTATTCCATTAAGCCTTTCCGTGAATTAAGTTCGGCGAGGCGATTTCAGCGTTTCCATGAAATTTCGAAATTTTATCAACCACCGTAACGCAATATGTCTGAAAATTTGTATCGATCATTCCCGTCCGTTGCGCCGGGAAACAAAGAATCAACGTTACACGAAATACAAATCCCCGCTCGTCGCAAGAATCAGTTTAAAATTTTTAATGTACGCGTTATAAATTTTGAATCCATAAATCTCCGACAACATCCATTACAATTTACCGGCGTTGTTATACCCGGACTGCGCGGCAGCATAAGCAAAAACAAAACTACGCCAGTCATCAATCTCCGCCGCCATCGTTTTTCCGAGCACCTCAAAAATTTGTCAAATCCGATGCGAGTTTACCCGGCAAAACCAGACGAATGTCTTACACAGTTCCATGAATACTTCACGGTGTCATGACGCACGACGTTATAATTTTCTCGGGCAAGAAATGGGATAAGTAAATGCAACTTTGCATTCAACGTACTCGAACTTCAACGGGAAACAGATTACCATATACAGGGATGTATTATGCATTTGCATGATTATAACGTCCGTTCATTTTAACGTACCGTTATTTCAACGCGCGTCAGTTTCGACGTACCGCAATTACAACGTGCGTCACTTCTGACGCACTGTGACGATATGCGATGATTAGAAGAGGAAGTTGCAATATGAGATAAGTTCAATGGTTTGTCAGTACGTCGCACGGAAAATGTAACGCACGTCAGCTTCAACGCGCTGTAATTATGACGTGCGTCAATTTCAACGCGCTGTAATTACGTACGTTAGTTTCGACGAGCTGCAATTACGAGTAACAACTACAAGTAGAGATTACAACTTGCGGAAAATATTACGCGTGGAGATCGCAGTATGCGTTGATTTCAACGTACTGTGACTACGACGTGTGTAAATTACGGCGCACGTCGGTTTCAATGTACTGTAATTACGTCGCACGACAATTACAACTCGTCGAGTATTTAACGCGTGAAGATTGCAATATGTGTCAATTTCAACATGCTGTGACTGCCACGCATGGAAATTACAAGGCACGTCGATTTCAACGCACTGTGATTACGACGTGCGTTAATTTCGACATGCTGCAATTACTACATGTGGCTATTACAACGCGTGAAGATTCAAACTCGTGGAGAATATAACGTGTAGAGACTGCAATGTCGATTTTAACGTGCGGTGGCTACAACGCACATCGATTTCAACGCACGTCTGTCTCAACGGACTGTGTCTATGACGTGCGTTATTTTCAACGTGCTCTGATAACTATACACGACAATTATAACACGTTGAAATTAAAATTTGTGGAGAATATAAGTCTCGAAGATTGCAATATACGTCGATTGCAACGTACTGACTACAACGTACGTCGATTTCAACGCACTGTGATTACAACGCGCGTTAATTTCAACGTGCTGCGATTACAACGCATAGAATGCAACTTGTGGAGAATATAACTCATGGAGGTTGCAATATACGTCCATTTCACCAAGCTGTGACTATGACGCGCAGAGATTACAACGCGCGTCAGTTTCAACATACCGTGATTACGACCCGCGTCGATTTCAACGGTACTATTATTACGACGCGTGACGATTACAATGCGTTGAGATTACACTGCATATTGACTATGACATGTGGAAATTACAACCCGCGACATATGTAAAGCGTTCCAAACACGCGATATTCGAACAAGCAATTACAATATTTTTCTATAGAAAATTTAGAGACTATCATTAGAATATGAGTGATTATTTATTTAAAATAAAATAGAAACTTGGGGAGAATTTTTGGAAAAATTGATCCACAATAAAAATATATAGAGTACGAAATGTTCTTTTTGTCAATTTGAAATAAATCCTTGAGACACCATGTACACAAACGATTGACTAAAAGGGAAAAAATGTTCCCTAGGTTGTACGACGTCAATGTACGACCCTGCAACGCCACTTCACTCATCGTTCACATTTCCTCCTCGAATCCTTCTTACTCGCGGCATTATCATAATGCCATCGGTCGCTACGTGACAGGAAAGACGTATTATCGTGGCTCGCTGTAGTTTTCCGATCCTCCTAGCAAGCTTATCGTCCTCGCTTTAAAACGAATGCGAATTAGTCGCCCTCCTCCCGACGTCGTCTCGCGGAGAAAGTTACTATGTACTGTGTTGAGAGGAGGAGAAAGAGGAGTTGAAGATGAAACTCTGAAGAGGTTAGGATGATGGTGTCGCGGTGTTCTTAGACTCTGAATGCAATTTGATTCACCGGCGGATCGGGGTTTGAAGGATGGTTTGACTAATGATCCTCGGGGAATTGCTGATGTGAAATTTCCATGCTTCAAATTACACAACCTAATAAATAATACAATATTTTTTTACACAAAATTCAATTTCCCCAAAAGTGAAGAAATCATAACCTACATTTTCACCTAGGGTCCATTCAGAAACGATGGGTCCGCAATACCCAAATAGGACTTCATTAATCAAACTTAGCCTGTCCGAAAATACCCAGACATTCATCTGGCCGAGGCTCTCTCATCCTCCCGACAGAAATAACTTCTCGTATCGCGACACACATTCCATTGAAACGAATATATTATACACATTACAGCCCCGCAATGCGTGAGACGGCGAAGGAAGCAGGCTTACATCGGTACTTGCAAGAATTCTCAAAGAGTTTCCCCTCGGTAACGTCTAAACGTGTTGAATTCCTGTCAGCAGCTCCCGCAGGAACGAGAACGGAAGCGGATAGTTGGCTGGATGCCAGACGACACCCTCGCCTTCTTTCCTGACCGTGTGAGAGCGCCGTACACACGAACGCGGACCTATGTGTGCACGGTTTTCTATATCTCTTACTCCAACGGACGGCAAGTAATAATCCTAACTCGCGGGTTAGCCGGGCTTAATTAGAACAGGGGTTAGTGGCTGGCCGTGTTATAGTCGCGTCTCTGCCATTCGACACTGGCCACTTCGCTTCATTTTGCACCCTTCTAGCTAGTCTGCAACTGTCCGGACACGGTTGATAACGAACGACCAACTGCGCCACTGTCACTTAGCTCATTGTTAAGTTAGTTATTGGTTTAGGTACAGTGATGGACATCGGATAGTTAAAGTGCACAAAGTTTCCCGGAAACTTTGCCTAGATTACTGTGGATCTGTATCAGGGTTGAATGAAAACCTACCTTTCGGGTGAGAGGTATACCCAATTGAATTTCAGCCGCAAGATTGAAATATTGATGCAACTTTTGTGAGACAATTACTTCCTTCTGTACCAAAATCCCAATTACGTTTTCTGGTCCTGGGACCACGTTGCTAACAGTAGGACTCATTTGGAAGCATCCTTCAAGATTTGGACCCACTTTTGAAAGTGGTAGCAAATTGCTTCCCAAAGTCCCAAATGATTTGGTCATCCTAGGACCTACGTGGCTACTGATCACCACAGCTCACATTCGCCAAATTAGTTCACTCCTATTGGAGGCTCATATCCATCCCTTCATTTGGACCCTAGACCCACTTTCATAAATGGTTCCTCGCAAATTACTTGCTTCTGATTATCCTCAGTCTCAAAATCCCAAATACGTGATTTGTACATCCTGGGACCTTGCTACCAACCTGAACAATCCGATCAAAGCTCAAACCCGGTAAATTAGTTCGTTCCTTCTGGAAGCTCATATCCATCCCTTCAAAATTTAACGTTCTTTTTAATAACGAAGCCCGGCAACAAAGAACGGGAAAAGGGACAAAGGACGAGAAAAAGTAAAGGAAAAGCGGTAGACATCAGCGGCGGAGAAGAAGCTAGCCCGAGGGGCACGAAAGAAAAACAGCAACATTCAGATCGAGCCGGGGATGAGGAAGACGCCAACGGGACGCAAAAGAAACCCACGTTGAAGCATTCCATTGTACAAATGCAAAAGAAAACGGATCCAAGCTGGCCCGGGGAACGATTCTCTCACGATTGGCCGACAATGGCCGGCTGTGAACACCAAACTCTGTAGCCGGCTCGATTGGCGAATCAATCGGCCTTTTTGCGAACGCGCAGCCATCGGCGTCGCGTCCGATAAAACGGTCTGACACGCTCTTCAGGGATACGGCAAAAATGACCGCGACCAGACACAAAGGAGGATCCTTTATATATATATGTATATGTATCCTGCGCGACGACCAAACTGACAAGGGGAGACAGCCGACACAAAGCGCGTTCTTTCGGGGACATGCTGGTAATAACTGCACGCTCGCAAATTTCGACCATCCTCTTTCGACCCGTTCCTTCCAAATGTTTTTATTGGATACGCTTGCCCACGAATGAATTTTGGAGGAACCCTGACAGATCTGACCATTCGCTCAGATTCTTTTGCGCTTGTTAGGATATGTGATTTTCGGATTATATGTGGACACCTTTGGTTAGCAGGGACCTTCCGGTGGACACAGGTAGACGCGTTTGAGTTAGAATGCTAACTGGATAGATAGGTGGACAGTCAGATTTGTTTAAGATTAACCCTTCTTTTACTTATATTATAAAATGGAGTGCAAAGTACACTTACGTATTTTGAAGCCCTATTTAGTCGCTTTGGGAGATGAGTGCAGGGTATGATCCACACCATTCTACCATTTTCTTCTGAAACAGAAAATTCATTGACTGTGAAACTAATCAGATACATCACAGTTTATTGATTCAGCTGTCATGGTCATATAGTCATCATTTAGCTGATAGGCACCTTATAGCCTATAGTCATATCATAGCCTAAAGTCATATTATAGTCATTATTTAGCTTAGAGGCACCCTATAGCCTTGTGTCCATCTTATAGCCTTGTAGTCACCTTGTAGCCTATGCTTATACTCATCACTTACCTTATAGGTACCTTATAGCCTTGTAGCCATCATATAGTCCATAGTCAAATTATAGTCACCATGTACTTTATAGCCAACTTACAGCCTTGTAGCCATCTTATAACCTTGTAATCATCTTATAGTCTATGGTCATCTTATAGTCTATGGTCATCTTCTAGCCCTATAGGCTACCATATTCCAGTCATATTCATCTTGTAATCAATCTTGATGATCAAGTTATCATTCGAAAAGTGTCCACATCTTTACAGTGACAGTACGAAACGTGTTAAAGCTGTTCAATCTCTGAAATTCGTTCTCTGATCCTGCTCGAGTTCAAAACATCATCAGCTCGTCCTTTCCGCGTCATGATCTTACGAGCTGGCAGGCGTCACAGTCAGCGATCAAACGTCTGAAAGAGGCCAGGACACCTAGCTGGCATCAAAGGCGACATGTCAGCCGGCAGCTCGAAACGATTCACCGCGTGCAGCAGAAACAAAGGCGGGCAAAAGGCGAAAGACACAAAGCCCCACCCTGTTTTAAAGGGGTTAAGCGGACCACCGGCCGACTAGGGTGTCGCAGTTGAACGAACCTGCATCGCTTCGGGAGGTCAGCTGATCCGCTTTGCGATTTTACGGCTTCTCCGATCACGGCTGCAGCTCGAGGACATCGCCGCGATAAAATCACATTTCACGACACGATCGTTTGCTGATTTATATCGCGACCAGACGGTGTTGCGTGTCCCCGGGACCTTTGACCTTCGCAGCACTGTCAACATGGCTAAATACGCTGGCTCTTGGAACAACAGATCAAAGGACCACGTCTCTGTACAGCACCGCTCAAAGTTGCGCAATTCCGCGAAATTCATGAGGAATTTTCGCTGTTTAACTTTGATGCGTTTAAAACGTTACTCGAAACGGCATTCTCTGTTACAGAGGATTTACATCGTGTCCAGGAAGTATTTAAACCATATTTATTTTCGTTCGTAAAATGTCCGCGGGACAATTACAGAAGTGCGGTGAATACGCGCGGAAAATATCCGCTTGCAGCCTCTGGCTCGAAAGTTCTTAAGGAACTCGCGTTATGGAAACAATCTGTTCCACGATCGATAATCGCAGTTCCGTGCTTTTAATTTCTCTGTTCGCGTACTTTTTTCCTTCGCGTGGTTACGATGTTTCGCGAAGTTTGATCCCGTCAGGAACTAATCGTTTAACTTGTTAGTTGCTGACTTCTGCTGATCAAAACAGTTAAAGCCTATTGCAAAGCAGTAATTTATTGCTCCAAAGGGTTAACTCCGGTGGACTCGGTTAGGAAATAGGTTAGCTAATTGGGAGAGCAATTAAAGCGGATACACAGCATCAAGGACTTTTGGGAATTTGATAGACAAGTCCTGTAAATGTTTTGTGGGTTATTATAACGGAGTGTAATGAATATTTATAGCGAAGTTTATCGATTCGAAAACTGTCAACCCCATGCAATCCTATAGCCCACATTTCACGAGCATCCCTTCGTGTTTCGAATTCAATCGTACTCAACCAGCGAACAGGCTGAAAAAAAAGTCGCAGAAGTAAACGAGTAATCAATACAGGACGCGATGAAAAACCCGTGCGAGATTTGGAACACGCGTTTGAAGCGCATACCATGGAAAACATGGCGAAAAGGGTGGGTGAAAGAGGACCAAACGAAAGCGGGTCAACTCGTCTGCGCTGGAAAATATGTAACTTCGCTCGAGTGCATAACTGCACCAACCTACCCTCCTTGCCGCGGAATTCTAATAATTTTTGCGGGTCCGTGACTCGTGCTACACCCCTCTATTTACGAGGATGTTCCGGAAACCGGTCTTCTTATGTATACAGGCTCGTTCAGAAGGGATGTCACTTTTAACATGTTCACAATACGTGCATACACTGTTATATACTTCTATAATCTTGATTATATACTTCTATAAATAGAATCGACAATATTTAATAATATTAAATTGTTCATATTTAATTATAATTTCTTCATATTCTTCAGAATTACTTTTGTGTTCATTTTTTACAGATTATTTTTATGTCTAAATTTAAATTGAATGATTTCACGATTTCAATGAAATTTAATGGTGTGGATTCAAAGGTCGTGAGAGAGACCCTACACAAAATTCTGTAATAAATTTCTACTTTCAAGTGTATAATGTATGTAAGTGTGTAACATATGATGCAATGGAATATTAAATTTAATTGTACCAACATCTACTGTTCTGTGAAGCTGGTTTCCCTAAATAAACATACGAATATTCTGAAATGAAAGATGAATATTTGCAGCTGGTACTCAATTTTATTAACGAGCAATAATGATAATTACGCAACAATAAACATATAATAACAAATATTGTTTGGTGCATCGTATTAATTTATAACCGCAGAAAATAATAAACGTTTACGAGTTCCGGTTAAGAGGGTTTAAAACAATCGCAGCCAATAAATCCGATAATCATGTAATGTTTCAATTAGCAACAGATTGTTGATCCGATGCAAATGGTTTTTGGAAATTAAACCGTAATACGGTTCTTAAAATAATATGTTCTCCGTTTCAATCGATACTTTAATCTGATGACAGATAACTATAAAAATAATCTATATCAAGATTATGATTATGGGGTCCAATATCATAAAGATTGAAGATCTCGATAAGATAATATTCTGCTCTAGATTGAAGATCCAGATAAGATAATATTCCATCCAGATTGAAGATCTGGATAAGATAATATTCCAGATTGAAGATGTAGAAAAGATTACACTCCATCTGGATTGAAAATCTACATAAAATAATATTCCATCTAGACCGAAGATCTAGATAATATTTCATTTAAAACTTAAACCCTTAACCTACAATTTTCTAGCCGGTTGCGTCATGCACAAATAACAAATTATTGCTACAATGTGAAAACTGAGAAATTAGTAAGAAAGGTTAAAAATTTGGCACGTTTTCAGCAATCCTTGATTGCGAAGATAATTAGAATTGAACCCAAAATTCAATTTCGATGAAAACACGAGAATGGTGCGTCACATATGAACCGTAATGCGTCACATATGAACTGTAGAGCGTCACGTATGAAGTGTTGTGCGTCATATATGAACTGCGGTGCGTCACGTATGAGCTGTAGTGCGTCATATATGAACTGTAGTACGTTACATATGAAGTATAGTGCGTCACATATGAACTCTAGTGCGTCATATATGAACTGATGTGTGTCATATATGAACTGTAATGCGTCACATATGAAGTGTAGTGCGTCACATATGAACTGCAGTGCGTCATATATGAACTCTAGTGCGTCGCATATGAACTCTAGTGCGTCACATGTGAACTACAGTGCGTCACCTATGAAGTGTAGTGCGTCACAAGCGTGACACGATATTTTAGATCAATGGGTTAATAACCACAATTGAACCTAACCTCTACCAAAACAGTACCCCTAAATGACCAAGGGGTCATACCTGTCCCAGACGTTCAAATTTCACAATCGAAAAGAGAGAAAGAATGTCCTTAAAGGATAACTTCTCCCGTAAAAATTCCGTTTAATTCCTTAGTTTCCGGGGATAAAAAATAAAACGGTCACACCCGACGAAACGAGCAGCGAGAAAGGGAGGAGAGGATAGTCACATGCCACGATGGCAGAAATAGACGAGAGAGACGGAGAGGCAGGCCACTGTACCAGCTACAGGTACTAATTGCTTTAATGAGCAGTGGGCGCGGCTCGTTCTATAAAATTTCTCTCTGTAACGACCAACGTGCGACGCAGAGGCCACCGGTGAAACGGGCTGCAAACGAAGGGGGGTGAA
Source organism: Megachile lagopoda (assembly GCA_036983795.1). NCBI lineage: Eukaryota > Metazoa > Arthropoda > Insecta > Hymenoptera > Megachilidae > Megachile > Megachile lagopoda. The sequence continues at coordinate 6,137,450 of CM072793.1, forward strand.
AGATGGCCGAGGGATGTGAATGGGTGTGTAACGGAACCCTGGGATGGGGAATGAAAAGGGAGAAAAGAAGGGAGATTATGAAAAACGAGCGAAGATTGGATACGAAATCGAAGATGAGTATTGAGAAAATGCAGGTATACGATATAATGCATATGCATGCTATAATGCATACTGTGTACGATTATCACAATCATTAGCATACCACATCATTGCTGAATCATCAGAAATATCACAAATCATGTACTATCCACTGCAATGTGGATATGTGAATATGTAATGTACACATGTCCACATGTCATTTGTCCACATGTCCAAAACTGCAAAAACAATTCTGGAGAAATCTTGAGAACCCCGGTTAGAAAACTTGACTAGATGTTAAAAAGCCTAAGGACAAGTCTCTGAGAAATCATAACAGCAAAACACGGCAAGTCACCCTGAAATAAATGCCCCCAGCAGCCCTCATTTCGTAATCATCCTAAATAGCAATTCAGGAAGTTCTGAGCTGTTTAAGCTGGCAGAAGATCGTGTGCAATAATTCACGGACGGTGTTCCGATGGTAGATAAGAGGGGTGGAAGGCACGCGTGCCAAATCAGCTGATTGAAACGCGACGGCCATCATGATTCGTTATTATCTGCGTCGGAGCAGGGAAGCCATTGTGATTTGCTTTATGGCGGTCGTGTATCCTGCAGGCTGGAACGGCCTCGCAAGAAGAAAGGGGAAGTAGGAAAATGAAAAAGGCAGGAGACAAAACGGGGGAATCCTCCTCGAAGACGAGCTGCTTTCAGTCATGATACGCGTGCATGAGAGCTCTTTTGTGACGATGACAACCAGACGATGGCTATTTATCTCTGTTTAAATTATTTAAAAGCGCTTCTTTCCCCTGCTCGCTGATTCGTCGGAACGTTCTAAAAATAGAACATTTAGTCGGTGAATATCCTTCAGCATTTACCCGCGTTAATTTCTGAGGTTCAATGGCTTCAATCCTAAAAAATAGATGAAGATAGTCTTAAAGTTTAATTAAAAGTCAAGTAGCTGATCTACCAGATGCCGAGACATCTTGCGAAGTAAAACCATTTAACACTTCGAGTTCCCAAACGATTGCACGAGTTTAGAAGTCCGGTGAAACCACAAATTTCCCCAAAACTCGGCCAAATTAAATACCCCAAAAGAGAAATCCTTTCCCGTGCCACGAAGTTCTGTCGGAAAAAGGAGGAGCAACAAACAGCCGGGAAGATAAACGAAACACCGAAAAGAAACGGGGCAAAAAACAGGGGAGAAAAGAGCAAAAGTACAACCGCGACAGGAACGGAGAGAATAGAGAAATGGTAGAGCGAAACGCAGGAGACTAAACATCGGGAAAGGAGCAAAAAGGAGGAACGATGTAACAAAAATAGCGGGCAAATGGGTGGGCAGCAAAGAATAACGAAGAGAACGGTTGCGAGGAATAAAAAATTGGCGCGAGGCCTGGTAAAAACGCGGCAACACAGCATCGGAGAAAGAAGAAGAAGAAGAAGGAAAAACACGGGAAGAAAATAGCGGAAGGATGAAGGCGCGCAAAAGAGGGGTAGGTTAGGTTAGGTAAGCACTTTCGCGCTCGCACAAGAGAGCAGCCGAGGCTGCAAAAGAAGCTGAACGACGGGTAGAGAATGAAAGAAGAGCCGTGGAAGTTCGCGTCGGACAAAGACAGTAAAAACTGGCGAGTGCGACCATTACGGCACTCTTTCCGTTCCAGTGCTAATAATAATGCACTCGGCACGCTGATGGGCAGCTCGCAAAGACCGGTGTCAACGGATTTAATCTCACCTCTGCGCTACCGTGTTCTCGGCTAATTTCGTTTGGCTAATGGTTGAAAGGTATCGGCGAGAAAACAAGGAGACGGAAACAGGATTCCTTTATTTTCAGCTAACATGCAATATATTGCGAGGCTAGAATTTATCTATCGAGGTTAGCTTTTCATCAGATTAGTTATGCATAGTGCTCGTGTGGAACATTTCTAGGGTCTATACCTATTGAGGTTCCTGTACCTATGGCCTGTAGTATTTCTAGGGTCCCTAGACCTCATGGCGTTCCCAGGACTTTCAAGGTACCCTGCACTTCTAGAGTTCCTGGGATTCCTAACCTTATAGAGTTTTGAGATCTCCAGAATTCTCAGAATACCCAAGATCCATGAGGAGCCTAGGACTCGCAGACACTCTGGGATCTCTATGCTCTCTTAAGTCCCTAGAATTCCTAGAGTTCCTTAAGTCCATAAGGTCCCTAAAGTTCTCAAGGTCCATAAGGACATCAAAGTCCATAAGGTACCTATGGTCCCCGATGCCCTAGGATCCCTAAAGTCACCAGGGCCATAAGGTCCACAATGTCCATGAGGTACCTATGGTCCCCAATGTTCTATCATCCCTAAAGTCCCTGCGTCTCAAAGATTCCTAAGGTACCTAAAGATTCAAAAGCCTCCAGAGACCATAGAATCCCTAGAATACCTAGAGTTCCTTAAATCCCTAGTGTCCCTAAAGTCCTGAAGACCCATATAGTCCTCAAAGACCATAAGCTACCTGTACTCACCAATGCCCCAGAATCCCTCAAATTTCTGTGTCTAAAAGATTTCTAAAGTGCCTAAAAATTGAAAGACCACCAGAGAGCCTAAAATCCCTAGGATTCATTTCTAAATAAAATTTGATGCGTATAGTTTGAAGCAAGTTCAATGCCTCCTATATTTCTGAATTGAAATTTCCGTTGCATTTCCTCGATACTTAAGCCTGTCAATTAGAAGGACCTAACCTCCCTAACGAGCATCGGTTATTACACGACGCGTTTAGGATAATAATGAGCAGAGACGAAACAGACGCGACTCGTCCATTAGCAAAAACGAGACCGTCAGCCCATGAAGTCGATATTTGTGTCGAAATCGATAACAGTCGATGGTAACAGTTCGCAAATGGCCGATTGAAAGCCGGCGCTGTGCCGCTTGATAACAATCGTCCGCCACAATATTATCGGGACAAAGTGATGGATGTACACCTGAATGTTCTTCGATACGAATCGCTTTCTTTTTTTAGGGACGCGTGTTCACGGCCGGAAATATCGGATGACAGGAGAAAAGTACGGGGACTTTATTGAATTTTAGTGTTTACACAACCAGGCGCGATAAGCATCCACAAATAGCATACATTACTAACCTCGCAACAAACCATCGCAATTTACATAAAACTTGTACAATTTATTCTCCGTATAAGGATAATCTTGATAAAATAAAATTAATGATAATCCTGATTAAATGCTAAGCCACGAGAATTAGCTTCGGTTAGCCACCGCGCATCTGTATGTGCGCAACGAGTTCCCGCCAAATATAACCACCCGAAATGACTGGAAAAACATCCTCCTTTCAGCGTCGATGAAAGAAAAATTGCAACCGATATAAAACTCCGGCGTAAGTTTCGAAACTTTCCACGAACAAAGCACAAAGGGCCATAATTCAAATCCCGTCCGTGAAATCATACCCGCTATAGAATTATGACTCAAAGCATCCAATGAAACGTTCGAGTATTGATGGATAGAGGGAAACGAAGATCCCACGGCAATCGGGTTTCCTGTATCGAAGAAAGAACGAAATTCTCGGAGAGGAGGGAGGCAGGGTGACTATTTACGCCATTAAACCTGTAACCACAGTCGACGAAGTTGGAACGGGGGGGGACGAAACGTTGCCTTTGTGTTATTCAGTCGGGTACCGAGCCGCGTTCAGCTTAAATGGCCTCTTCCGCTCTTTTTCCATCCCCCCTTGACAAGCTGGCCTTTTAAAAGCCACGGGGGTAAAAAACGCCGGCTAGCTGCGTGATGCACGAGTACCTCGATTGCGTGCACGTGCAACACGTACGCGGACACGGGTCCTGCACTTCCGATATAAACCTTGCTTTGATACAACGATTGCTGAGGGGTCGACCTGGCGATAAATTGCGCGATTGGTACACTGCGAATTTTCATACAAATACACTTTCTATAAAATACCAACGTGGGAGAAACTCGTTTAACATATTGTCAGATACTACTACAAAACTTTAACACATTCCAGCACACTTCGTCCTTAAAAATAAAGCATCCAGTCCTTTTCCAAGCTTCCCTCGTCATAACATAAACCAGACAACCTTTGGGTCTCAGGGTCCGCACCATAAATTACCTCCTTTCTAAGTCCCAAACTTCCTCCTTTTTAGGGGATAGCACCCCCTCTCCCTACACAGTTTTCTTCCTGTTTAAATTTTTCCTTCGACCTCTCACCCTCTGCGACCATCAGTTTACACTTCAACCAGTCAACTTCGCTTCAAAAATCAATAAAGAGAGTGTTCTTAAAAAAGACTGTTTAATTCGGAAAATTGCCACCCCTCGGGTTCACGACAATATGCTAAACCTTGATATTTGAACAGTAATGGATGCCTTTGGAGAAGACAACGGCTAAACCTCATGGCTTAAGTCTAACATGTTATCTGTTATTTCGGACGTACTTCCAGACCTAAGTGAAATCCAGTAATTGAAAATCGCAGAAAGAAAATGAAACGAGACTAACGCTTGAAGCTCGAACGTGCTCATCAACGAAACTGTGCAAAAAAAAATGAAATGGAAAAAGAAGAAAAAGTGGACAGATCCCGGTGAGAAATCCTGGAGCATACGACAAACATGCCCCCAGACATAATTCAACTGTATGGGTCGGAAAGGTGGAGGATGAGGAAAAACGGTGGTGCGCATCACTGTCACGTGAAACGCCAGCTGACCCGTACTCTCGGAATCTCGTGCGTGGCGTGTACGACGGAAGCCGTTCAACACGAGGACAGACACGAAACCGCACCACTTTCGACCCCGCGCCCTCCTTCGCCCCAGCGTGTTTCTCGCTTCGTCCAGCCACCCCGTAGGCGGCTTTTGTGCACGCTACGTGTGCGTGTTTCCTGCGAGAGCCGAGGAATGCAAAGCCTCGGGGCAGGGCGAGCCAGCCACCGCTCGAGCCTTGATGAATTTCGTCCGGACAGGACAGAATTCGCCCGCTCGGCTGGAGAAGAAGAACGAGCAACGGGGGTGAGATGGGGTGAAGGTAATTGGAGCAGCGTGCAGCGAGGGCTGCAGAGGAAAAAGGCGACTCTCTGCGACGATACCGGTAATATTCTGCAGAGGGACCAGATAACAGGCTGGTACGTGAGCCAGCCAGAAATATTCTTCTCCGTTCTTGTATGTGTGGGTTACCTTTAAGTAAAAGTCCTTTCCACGATTTTCCGGACGGGGAATAAAGGGTTCCCGGACAACGGCTTCTCCCAAAGGGATCCTTGCTACTGATTTGCATTGCGCTGCTTCGTAAGTATGTAAAGAAGGATTTCGACTGTGGTCATGCTATAAATTTTTCTTCAATAGCATTATCCTGCATTCTACCCATCACTTCTCTAGTGTTCCAAACATCTAATCTCACAAGTACCCTATGACCGCGGTTTCTGGTACATCAACGCCGGACATGATCCTGGCGAATTCCCAAATTCCCATCTCTTCCTACCCAAAAACTATAAGGCTAGGACATCCAGACACTCTAGGACCTCTCGATCGGACCAGGTCTTTGGTGGCGGCGTTGGAGGTAAGTTGCATATACCGGTTCGTGTGAGGTGGCATACTTCGGAGATTCACTATAACTCTGGGACCTCTATGCTCCTTTAAGTCCCTAAAGTCCTCAAGATCCATAAGGTCACCAAAGTCCAGGTACCCATGATCTCCGAATCACCCTACTCCCTAATTCTCCTAATTTGCACATCCACAATTTCCTAAATTTGCTGTCTATTTTATCAGAGCGAAATTCCAGCTAAGTCCAATTACCTCCCCAGAGTATTTTATTCTAAGCTGTTATTTAATTCAGCAGTACTTCATGACCGTATGCACCTAAACATCCCGTGTCCACGGAGCAGAACTTACAAATCATGCAACAAAGTTAAAAAAGAATGTCCCCAGGGATCCACTACTTTCCGCACTTCTAGTGTTCCTCTCTGTAGAAATAATGCATTGATCCGTTCCGGACGGTGACAGTGAGCCCGGTCCCGCAGGGACTTACCTGGCGGCGCACCTGGGTCAACGTCAACAGCGTTTTCGCAACCGGTCGAACAAGTGAGCAAGCTTTCCGTTCGAGTTCCACAACTTCCAAAAACTTGGACAGCGTCGATACACGGAATCGGCAAGTTTCAGCGGGAAACAGCGAAAAGCTATCGGTTCGACGCTGGACATTGAAGGATCCAGCTTTATAGCCTCTTGACGTGATTTGAATCAGCCTTACACGAAATGTGTTGCTTGTAAACGGGTGGACAGCTGCGACAGCTGTTACATCAACAGGACCTTCCTATAGCAGAGATTTCCTTTTCCAGCTCTTTTATACTGAAATTCAAGGGAACGATAAAACCGAGATCGAGAAGTAACCAATTATGATCGAAATAATGAAGTTTAATTACAAAAGTGCCCGTCAACATTTCTCGACAAGGCCGAGTAACGTTTCATTACGTTGATAGTCGAAACTATTTTCAATAACAAACTTCGCGGACCAAGTGAACGCACGCTCGCATTAAAATCTGTTTTCCCGTCCCGTATCGCTGATCTTTCAACATAAAAATCGCGTGCGACCGTCCAGCCATGCACAGCGATTCCACCGACTCTAACGATCCATTATTACTTTGATAAAGTGCATACACACGACCGAAACGGGCAACTGTAATTTTTGCGCTGTGTTGAAAAAAAATTTACAAACTGAAACTACAGCCAGGAGGAAACTTCGTGAATTGTTCACATTTGATGCGTCCCAGGGTGACGAGTGCAAAGATTGCCACCTATCCGAGATGTGTGTTATTACCAAGTTGGGACTGGAAGTGTTAAACAATGAGACAGCATCCGAAACATTGTTTCACTTGGCAGACTCGTCTTACAAATAGACTAATTCGTTAGGAAGTTACGGGCCGTGTGTACTTTGGCAACATGACTAGGAGGATCAAATGAGTTTTCTGTTGACTGCCATAATCTATCAACTACTCGAGTTTTCAATCAACGCGAAGTAAAATTTCGAAAAGCAAATTCCTTCTGATGAAGACTTATCTTTTGGACCTTTTTGCCTATTATTCTTCGCGGCGAGTGACCAGCGACAGAAATGAAATTGTTTGCAAACTAATCTATTCTGAATCCAGCCCGACAACTAAACGGCACGCACATATGCACCGCAATATGGTGGATCTGCCAACAGCAGAATCGGGACAACTGAACACGCCATCGCGACGTGGATGGAGGCGAACAATTAAAATTTACTGTCGCATAACCACGTCCATCCGTTTATCTCGTGGCGTTTGGGTTCAGGTACACGTACAATCCGGATCCTCCTTAATGAAAACGTATCCGCGACTTTTCGGACCACGTGACTAATCAACGAGAGACACCGGCTATACAGTTTACCAGCGAGAAAAACAATGCTTCATAACTGCAGGGTTAATATCCAGCGACGCGTTCATCATTTGATCCCGGGTGCTCGGGCGCAGATAACCTCTATCGGTCGTTTCCGGCTGGCAGAGCAAACCTTCGCCAACTTTAATTAGCCAAACGATTCGCGAACACACGCATTCCTTGTCTAATGTCGCGTGCACCACGACGAATATACGGATAGGAGACTGCAACAAAGCGTACATGATCATGATAGGGGATAGGTGACGCCAATGAAGCGAGTCTAGCGTATTATGCAGCTACTAGGAACATTTGAGGGACTCTAGAAACTTTGGGAGCTATGGGAGCTTGTGAGCATTTCCCTGCTGCAGATTTTCTTTGACCTAAGGAATTAGAGAACCATATGAATTTTAATGATACTAACATGGTACCTTGAGAATTTTATAGACCTTAAGTTCCTGGAGGTACTAGTGACCGTGAGGACTATGGAAGCACCTGGGACTTTAGGACTGTCAGATGTGGATCTTAGTGATGTTAGACACTGTTGACGCACTTGGACCTTTGAAAATCCTAGATACTTTAGACATCTTGGAGGTCCTAGTGATTGTGAGGACTAAGGAGGCACCTGGGACTTCAGGACTATAAGGTGTTTGTGGATTCTGTGGATCCTAGTGATGTTAGACATCGTTGAGACACTTGGACCTCTCGAAATCCTAGATACTGTAGGGACTCTGAGGATCCTAGTGATTGTGAGGACTAAGGAGGCACTTGGGACTTTAGGACTGTAAAGTCTTTGTGGATCCCACTGATAGTAGATACCGTTGAGACCCATGAACCTCTGGAAGTGCTAGACTTTAGGAACCTTGTGGGTCCTAATAATCTAAGGTCTGTGGACATCCTTGAACTTTAGGAATTCTACAGGTCATAGGTACCTTAATTATTCTATGGTAGTAAGAGATCCTGAAAAACGTCCAGGACCTAGGACTTTCCTAGAGGCTCCTCATGAGATCCCCAAATTATTAATGTAGATCAGTGCAACCTAACATCATTATACAATCACAAAGAAGCGTATAATGACATGGTAGTATTTAAATAATTTTTTCAAGGCACCAAGGTACCCACAGCATGAACGAACCGAAAGGACTAGGGTCACGTCTGCGGTGTGCAAGTGGACGGAAAGTGGATTGCGAGGATTCCAATCAACCAGATGTCCCACGACCCTTTACGTGTCCGCTTAATTTTCGTCATGGCCCGGGTTCATCAGCGGGTTTCGCACTTTACGAGCGAGGAAGTTAACGATGATATTATTTCGAGCAGCTTTCAATTGAAATTGAAACGGTGGAAACAGCATTTTTATTCGACATCGTTTCATCGTTCAAATTGTTCCCCTTCATCGACGTGTTTTCTGTCGCACGGGACGATTATCATTATGCGTTGGAAGAGAATGTTCGAAAGGCACGCGTTATTAACGTCAGTCCGGGAACGCACGCGAGCCAGGAATTCATCGAAAATTAGTCGGACGTCAGTCAATTGAAACGAACCGGCAAGCTATCAGGTTTAATTAATTTAGCCTGCGGACAGTCTGCCAGTTTGTTCTTTCTGGAGGTTAAAATGCTCGTTCTCGAAATTTGCGATTTGGGTATGAAGATTCTGAGAAACGATGGCAGGTTATTTTACAGTGAAAGTGAATGTTAATTGTAAGTGATATTTTAAACGTTAACTACTATCATCATGGTACAATGTAGATTTCTGGGGAGCATGTTCCTTTTAACATTATGCGACGAGATATCGGATAATCTTACTACTCTCTACCAGGTAATATAACATTCACGAGACGCGTGACTAATGCAATAACACGTGATAGGGGGAGACGTTATGAAAGCTTCTGGAAACTACATGCTAATTATGGAGAAATTAGAATTTAGATTAGCCGAATGCTATTTCTGACGCGGTACCGTTGTTTCGCGGGCCAATTAACGTGAACGAATTGTAGGCAACGGGGAATTCCATATTAATGCTAACTTCTGCCTGAAATTTCATCGGTACTCGCTAGACACGGTTTTATTCGAAGCAATACGAGAACGATGAAGAATATGGCGAACGTTGAAATCACTTAGTGTGGAAACGACATTAAACGTTGAAAATGTTTTCATTTCAATGCGAGATCAGGTTTCTAAAAATTCTCATTCTCCTTTGACACAATATTTATTTAAATTACCTACCTAGTGTTACGTTATATTTAATTCGCCTGAAATTAGATTATGTTACTGTTGAGATAGCCTGACGTAAATTAAACTGATGTTAGCTTGACCTAAATTAAATATTAGGCACATCATAACCTCTTTAGATAGTAAATTGAATTCAGCCAAGATTAAATTATAAAGTCCATACCAAATGCCTCATATTCTGCATCCTTGTATGCCAAAATTCCTGAGTACATCTTTAAATGCCTATATATCTTAAGTTTATTATTTACCCAGATTTCTACGTTTGTGAGACCCTGGTCCACATATACCCAACTTTCTAGCTATAATCCCCATTTCAATATTCAAATAAAGATGTAACCCTGGACCTAACTTATTCAAAACAGTTCCTAAATATAATCGATACTCATTTCAATATTCAAGATTTATTGTAACCCTGGATCAAACTTATTATTCAACACAGTTCGCAAAAAATCGCCTTCGACACGGAAAAATCAGGACAGGTATCGCCGCTTCGACAAAGACCGCCACAAAAAAGACCACACGGCAAAAAAAGTCGGTGAAAACGATACAAGGAAAATTCGATATGAATATTCATCTCAGGCTTTCGTTTCGCGTATTTAACCCGGTACCTTTATCCGAGCTTGCAAAAAAGAATCCGTCCGTTGGCCGAAGGCAATAGTCACCGTAGGCGACATAAATTTCAAGCGGACAGACGAGACCCGGTCCGAAACACGCCGTAAATTCCGACGAAAGAGCGAACGCCACGAAATTGTTCCTCGTCGAAAAGGAGAGACAAAAACGATCGCAATCTATGTATCTCCAAGATTCTCAGATATTCCTGAAATATTCGCGATCCAACGGAGAATTACTCTCGCGGCATCAATTAACTGAGGGCGTTAATTGCCTTTGCTCTTAAAATAACATCGGAACAGCTAGCAATTTCCTTAAATCTGTGTTAGATATTGCTGCTAGTAAGAAACATTCATTTGTTATACTTGCGTGAATTATGGGGCTAGCTTATGTAGCAATCGTAGAAATGCTAGAGATGTTCTGATGCTCTAATGTCGGTAAAGTAGACCACCCAATTTACCGACGTGCCGCATCCTTAAAATTATTCACTTCGAAAATACCACAGCATCTCTATCTAGTCTTCTCACATTGCTTCAACTTACTAACGCTAGTTTATACCTTGTTAATGTCATCTAACACTACAATTTAGCATAGGCTCCCAGACATGTTACTAAACACACTCTATCTAAGCAGACGTAAATTGCTAAAATATGCGACCAGTGTAACTTTCAGCAGAATCAGAGACAAAGAACGCAGAAGGAAAAAGGAGGATACTCATAAAATGTTGGGCACATTTAATTCTTGCGTTGATGGCTCGCGACCAGACCGCTGCTCTTCGCCCTCTTTTCACCGGCCAGGCTCGAAATATTCTAAACAGCGAAACAAACTTTCGAGACTCTTTTGTCTGACGAACCGTCCCGGGCGCGGAAATTTCCTGAAGTCTCGCCTTTGTGAACCGCGGCTCGCGATTCAATCGCTCGTTTCGACGACGACGACGGATGGAACATTCAGCTCTGGCAAACGTTATTTTCCTGTGCTCTTCCTTTTTTCCGAGGGGGCGGAGAGATTTTTCAGCGGTCCGATGCTGGCGCAGCAGAAATTTCAACTGAGTGTTCGCGATGTTTGATGGCCTTGCACCACGTGAGATATTTCTGATGAGAGGGAGGTAATTCTACTGGAATCGCCGCTGTTCCGATAGAAGAGCTCAGAATTGCGGGAGCTCCGATGTGAATTCGGTCCTCCCGAGAATTCCCTGGAAATTTTCAATGATTTCGACTTTGTGGATTAAGATACTATCGCTTTATTCCTTTTCTGTGCTATGATCTTCCAGAAAAATTAGATAGACTAGGTTAGGTATAATATTAGACCAAGAATTACACTTTTACTCCAGTGTATACAAATTTCCCCAAAGGGTTAGCAACATCCTAGCAATAAACGATGCACAATGAAAGCTTTCCCAGAATCGATATCGCATCCAGACATAATCTCTAATACATGATCAAAGCTCCTCCAAAATTCCGCGAAACCGCCGTTTAGCTTCTTCAAACGGACCCTTAATGAATATGACAATTTGCTCGCAGCAACAACCGCTAATCCACGATCAAAGGACTCGAGCCACAGCCACTGTTTAACTTTTACGACAGTCAATAGCGTCTCCAAAGGAAGCTAATTAAAATCCCTTAGAATTATCGTTTCATGTAGGATTATTTTGACGTCTAATCCCAAGTTAGAACATATTCATTCGTTAGGTTGTAAAACCGCTCAGACATAAAGATGGGAAGGAGGGGGTGTTAAGAAGCTATTATACTAGGTCATATTTCGTAGACTCGTTTTTCATGTCCTCGCTTTATGGCGGTCAAAGTGCACGCCGGGATCGAACGTGTTAAAGCTTGAATTGTCTACTTAAACGTAACACAGTTCCCGAGACGAAATGACCATCCATTTGCCGTATGGGGATTACACGGAACACGGTATTACTGGAGGGCACGACGAAACGAGGTTCATGGTCTCCGCGAAACTGTAACCTGTTCCTCGAAAGCAAGACGTAAGAAGTTTGTCTAAAAACAGCCGCGTGTCTCTAACAGCGGGATAATAAAAAGCAGACGTTGCTCGGCCGAGGAGGGCAGAAACTTCTTACGAGTGCTCCGGCTCGACGAGCACGTTAACCAGCGTGCTCGAAAGCGGTGCTCAGCCGACCCGGCCGGCCCGCCATAACGACAGCCTATGGAGAATTAACAAGGCGCGCTCGAGAGCGCAAGTGGTTGCACTTTGCGCCTTCAGAGACTGCCTTTCACCTCGGTTTTCGAGCTTTTACCTTGCCAGCAACGCACAGTCGAACGGAGACGATTTTTAGATGGTTCTCGGATACGCCTACCTGGTCTACCGTTAATTACCTAATTACACGCTGCTGGTCACTGATGAGCTCCGCAAGCGTTACCCCGAAGGATGCCTTCTTAACGAGAATTTCTGCAACTGTCTTCTCCATTTTTTCCAAGTGGATTTCACTTGCTCCATGTTCCCATTCGTCACCTAGTTTTTACACGTCATATTCTCTCGTTGCTTCTTCAACGACACTATGCCAATTAAACTCCGGCAGCAATTCAATTAATAGATAGTAATTTTATTCGCAAATGGGTAGTTCAATCTCCAGCCAGCCGCAATCGAGTTCGATCGCTGTTCCAAGGACTTTCGACGTGGAACAAGGAACGGGCAATCGACGCTGTTTACGATCTGTGCAGAGTACAGCCTTCGATATGGCGCTTTCAATTTTCCTCATATAGGTCCTAATGAAGAGATGACCCACGATAAAGGGCAGCACGGAGCTGGTCCTCCACACAGACATACCTTTCTTCCCTCTCTACACTCTGCCAATCGGAACGCAATTTCCAACATTACCGAACTATTGAACTATTTCGAGACACCTCGTAATTATTTGCAAAAAGACTGATAGGAGGTGATAATCACGTCAAATCATACTACCTGGATCGGGTCTAAAAAGATTCTCTTCCTTTGCACTCTGGCAACACCCAACTTTGAAAATAAATCGAGTGCAAAGGGTTAAAAAAGGATGACATGTGACATCAATAGTGTCAAATCCCACTACCGGGTCCAGGTGTCTCTAAAAAGATTCTCTTTGCAAAAAAATGTGACACGTCAGTTGCAACTATATCAAATCCCTGGACTAAGTGTCTCTAAAAAGATTCTGAACAAAAAAGGAGATGTGACATCAAAATATGTAAGGTACCAGATAAGATTGAAAGTCATGAGTCAATAATAATCCTGTACAAGAAACAATTGTCACCGGGAGATCAGAAGAGCGCTTTAAAATGGACCCCTCCACGTAGTACCTATCTACAATCGTTATCGCAGTCCCCTTGCACAGTATCTTCAGCCACGAAACGAGTCACGTCACCGACGAAATCCACCCCTCCGCCGGGGTCGTGTTAAAAAATTAAGAGCATCGATCTACTTGGGATTCTCCCCGAATTCCCGTATAATATTCACTAGGGACAGACAGAGTTATTTTATATTCGAGTCGGCTCTCCTCTTTGTGGCCCCGGCTTCTTAGCGCGAACGAACTTTGCCAAAGTGCGGCTGCGTGGCATAAAGGGAGCAGGAATCCTTGAAGGAGGGGTCGGCGGTGACGTGAGGGAGGATCCCAGGTATATTAGATAAGTTCTGTCGCGTGAAGTAGTCCGTTGGAAACTGGCTGCTACCCCGTCAAGCCTAAGACCTAGGGGTTCAGAAACTGGTTACCCGTTGCCGACAGCTTTCTTCGTCACCCTTCGACCAAGTCAGCAGACCGGTTCTTCATTAGAGCCTAAATGGAGAAAATTGAAAGCCCCACACCACGGACTTGGTCCTCGAATCCTCGACCAGTCTATTGCTCTTTTATTAACGCGTCAGGATTGATCCCTGCTTAGAAGATACCTTGTCAAGCTGCTCCGACGGGAATTTTAATGAAATATTATTTCACTATGAAGCTGTCATGGACGCTAATTAGGGTCTTTTCATTATACAAAGGAGCTGGCGTCTACTTCTGATCGACACACAGTTCACCTCCAAATTTTCAATCTTCCTTCAAATTTTTAAGTATGATCCTTAAATAGGATCAGATCCACATGAACCTACAGACCTAATTATTTGTAATCCACATGTGTTCTAAGACACGATGCAAATTTTTAAACTTGACACTTGGTATGATCCTTGATCCACATGAACCCACAGCCCCAATCATGTGTAATCCACATATGTCTTTTAGCACACGGTTCAAATATTAAGTTTGACACTTACTATGACCATCCTTGTTCCACATGAACCTACAGTCCTAATAATTTGTGATCCACATATGTGTTCTAGAACACAATTCAAATATTAAGTTTGGCACTAGGTATGACCACCTTGATCCACATGAATCTACAGGCCTAATAATTTGTAATCCACATACCTATGAGTAGTATTCAAATATTGCCGCTCCCTTAAGTATTATCTCTATCCCAAATTTTATGAGTTTGACCAATGATCACTTTACAGAAACGTTTTATCAGTGTTAATATCGTTATCCGATCGAATGTGATGCATAGAACGCATAAAGCAGAGGTTTTAATCTTTTTCCGAAAGAAAAAGATTGTAAATTTGTTTCAGAAGAATTTGAAAGGATTGCACTGTCACAACTTTGCCAGTTTTATACGTACGCACGTAACTCAAGGCGAACCAGATGGCCGTACGCGGCGGCCATTATTTCACTAAATCTCAAAAAATTGTTTCTACCTTTGGAGGAAGCGTCGGGAATACGAACACGCTCGGGCATGTGTACAGAAAGCTTTTATATATCACGTGAAACTTCGTGTCTAAATTCGGATTTAAAACGCGATATATCAACGGGCTAAAGAGCCGGAATTAAAAGCTCGATAACGTATCACCGGTCATTGCAGTATTTCTCTTATCGCATAAATTCGTCCGGTCCCATCGTCACGAGCCTGTCGCGAAGAATTAATCGTATCTGACGATGATATTGAAGTCAGATCCGGCCAGTTTTCAACAAAAACGTCATTCAACGTTTACTGCTAAATTGCAGATGAATAATTGCAGGTTAGGTCCGTACGCTTTAAACAATATTAGAAGGAATATTACAATACTCGGAAGAACTTTACAAAATTTTAATAGAAGAGATTATTCGTGGTCGCGAATGAAACTTGAGGAAATTCACTTCGTTCATTGATATTTTAGCTTTCCCGATATCCAAATAAATTGGTAACTGCCAAAATTTCATTAATACGTTTGGAACTTTCAGATATTTTCCAATGTATATTTAAAAGGATCCTAATCAAATTTAACACCGATAGCATTTCAATCCGAAAGTTATTTCAACTTGCCAAGAATATTCACTTACATTGGTTCTTCTAATATTGGAAGAGTAAGAGGTACTGGAAATTATCTTTTAAATAGTCTTCATCGGGGTTAAATAAATCAGGGCAAGCTTCAACCTTTGCAAAATTGAAACTGAATAATTTAAAACACTGTCTGAAAGGAGAACTTTATTGATCTTGGCTGAACCTGTAAATATATTACGACCTTTCTTTCACAGTTTGAGACCCAAATAAAACCACAGATTCACCAATGAATCTGTTCATATTTTACATCTAAATAAGACTAATGGGATCACCTGGTGATCCCTTAATTTAGGAAACATCTAAATAATTCACGTAACAAGTATTAATGCTTTAACAAATAATGTTCAGCTGACTATTTTTGAACGGACCTATACACGAGAAGGTAGAACATTGTCCCAGAGAAGTAGAATCAATTTCACCGTAGAATCGTCCGAAATTACCCTAAGGAAGGAATCGAAACGGTCCCACGAGGTCCAGGCAAGAAGCAGCAAAGAAAACGCCAGAGCCGGGCAACAAGAGATCAAATTACAAGAGGGATATCGGTGTCCGAATTTGCCGGATCATCAAACAACTTGTCTAGCGTTCCCACTCCCTGACTAGCGTGACAATTTATATCTCATCCCTTCGGGAGGATCAGATTTCCTCGCGCAGTTCGATGCCAGCTGGGATGAAAGGACAACGCCGAAGACTCGGTTCATTTACTTCAAGGCTGCACCAACTCTCACTCTATTCGTCTCAACTTAACTTCCGCTTATGCCGCTGGAGTTCGACTTGTTTGACGCAATCGATCGCGCCCGGTGCTCGTTAGCAGCGAGTAATTACCTCCGCGAGCACCCTTCATATCTACCGCCGTTTATGCGAATCAATTAAGCATCGATTGCCTCTTTCTTTCGTGAAATGGTCCGACGAGGATACGGTGTCTTTGGACATTTAGTTTATGAGGGATGACTGGGGATACTTATGACTTGCTGTGTGGATCAAGATTGATATGTTATTTCAACATTTATGATGAACGTGTGTAGATATGTGAAGCTATGTATATTCATGTGTTTGTATATATGAAGCTATGTACACATGTGTTCATACATATAAAGCTATGTATACACATGTTCGTACATATGAAGCTATGTACATATGTGTCAAGGGATAAATGTGTAGTTAAACTTGAAATGTTAGAAGATGTGAAATTAAAATTGAAAGAAAACACCTATAACGAAGTATAATGTTAATTAAATCAGTAATAGGTAACGAAGTATGCAATATTCCTCGCAAGATCATCGTGTTACACAAATCCATAGGGAGGAACGCAGAGGTCATCTGATTTCCTGTAATCTCAAGGATCTGACGGTTCGAGCTATCGATTCCCTTAGTATCCTTGTCCTTTAGCGTTAAGCGATTAGCTCCGCAAGCGTTTCACGAACCAGTTGTAGAAACTCCGGTCTAATTAACCCTGTTAGGATTTCTCCAGGGTTCGATTTATGATACAATCCTGCTGGAATATCACCAGTGAAATGCATACGAATCGAGAACTCAGAAATCATTCGTTAAGCATATACATATTCATCATTTCACGTGTTTTAACACGTGTAGTTTCATTAGTTTAACCCCACCATCAGGTGCGTCAGTCAGACGTAGCTGATCACAGCTGAGATATTAAAGGACAAAGAAAGAAATGTTATGTCAATCTGGTATCGTGCTATCGTTGACCGTGAAAATGGACTTGAACACCAAATACTAAAAATTCGAATGAACAGCTAAAAATTGAACTCGGCTAAAGTGCGAGTGCGTCACGAGTCTGAAAACAGTGCAAGTTTAATTTGTTATCGAGATAAATACATCACTGAACTCCAGAACCTTTGTAAAAATCACGACAATTCAAGTTGATTCAAAGGCAGCAGAGATTACATCGCGCGAATATTTTCCCCCGGCTACGTAAGTAGCGAGTTACTTTAATTAAAGCCCGACACGCTGAGTTCCGTGCTGTTTAACACCCCGTTAAAGCGGACGGAAAATTAAGATCGACCGACCCCCATTGTCTGAGAAACTTCTTCGTCCTGAGAATCGACGGCTATTCAAAACACTTCAGGATTATTCGACGATTTATCCGAATCAACGGCGAACTTCTGATCAGGTTTTAAACGATCTCGATCACTTGTGCGCTGGATTAAATCGCTAGCGTGGGAATCGACGATAATCGACGTCACGAGTATCATTGGATACGGTCCACTTTCTTTATATCGCCATGGGTGGACGTTATTTGCGATTTTACGGATTTTTGGGTTTGAAGCTTTGAGGAGTTGGAGATTTTCGGAATTCGGGGATTTAGGGAATTCGGGGATTTAAGGGACGGGGATTTAGGGGACGGGGATTTAGGTGACGGGGACTTGGGGCTTTAGAAATTTGGAATGTTGAAAAATGTAGATCTTTGAAATTTTTATGAACTAGGGAATTGAGAGACTTGCACATGTGATAATTTAGGAATTTAGAAATCCATGAAAATGAGACCTTAAATTTTGAAAATGATAAAATTTGATAATCCATAACTCTACAAACACGAATTTTAAAAACGCGGTATTCAAAAGTTTTGTGACATGACACGCCAATGTGAATTTCGAACGATTCTGTAGATAACGCGGAAATCAAACAGACGTTTACCATCACTTGGTCGGAAACTAGTCTCCAAGTGATCGGAACTGTGTCTGATTGGGCTGCTAAGGGGAGAAGAATCACCGTCGGAAAGGGGTGTTCAGAAGCGAGATTTAATAAAAGATTGCCCTGTGGGTCACAAAGGTGACCTCGTAGAACCGTTCGTAGAAGGGCTTAATCGTGCGATAAGAAGAAAGTTTCAAGGCGACCTGCAGTATCGAGAGCCTGTTTTTTCGAGAGAAGCTTTTATCCCTAAGCCCTTCGAAATCGCGTTTACCCTCGTTACCCTCGGTGACACGGAAATGTTCGAGGGTCGTACACTTTTGTTTCCGACCCCGTGATAGACTGTTTTCCGCAGCCAGTCGAGAAAGTCTACAGACGTAGTAACCGATGAATACCGATCAATTCTGAACTTACAAATGCTCCAAATATTTTTATTTCCATCATTTTCGGAAATAATTGGTAGTATTTTGTTTTCTCATTTTCCGTTTGTTTTATCGTTCCTTTATTCGAATGCGGCTGCAGCCAACGAAGCGTGAGATCCTTCCGGTTTATTAAAGGGCATCCACTACCTCTTGCGGCTGTAATCTGAACTTGATTATTTAAAATTCAACCGGTGCAGCGATTGCATTCTCGGCCGAAACGACCGCATGAAAGATTCAAGCCGAGGTCGTAGCCAGAAAAATTGACCGACATAAATTATTTCAATATTTCTCCTCCGGTTCTCACGGAGCCACTGCGCTCGAATAATGCTCATTGGCGTAGCTACGATTTTTGTCTGGATACTATTTCTACGGATAGTGCTAACACTCTGCTATAGACGCGATTAAATTGGCTTTTGTACATTTGAAAGTTTTAAGATTAATATTTATATATCTTGAAAGGCCCCATCACCGATGGCAACGCTTCAAAATGATACCCTATATTAACTACTTACTCATGCCTACAAACGTACAGGCCAAACCGTGCCAGATACGACTTTTTATCAGGGAATCAAACTTTCTTAGAATGGGCCAAAACCCCTCGAAAAACTGTCAAAAGTGCCGAAAGGTGCCTAGTAGGGGCCTGGGAGCGAGGAGCCCCAGCCAGCGAGAGTCAAGATACTGTAAAACCCCTGCCCTACCACTCACAGGCCAAACCGTGAGAGATACGACTTTTTTTCAGGGAATCAAACTTTCTTAAAATGGGCCAAAACCCCCAGGAAAATTGTCAAAAGCGTCTAACTGAGGCCTGAGAGCTAGGAGCCTTCAACGACCAAAAGCGAATCAAAATAGTATGAAACCCCTGCCGTACCACTCACAGGTCAAACCGTGCTAGATATGACTTTTTGTCAAGGGATCAATGTTTCTCAAAATGAGCCAAAACACCCAGAAAAATGGTTAAAAGTGCCTAAAAATAGCTGACAAAGGGTAGAACCCCCCAGTGAGTGAAAGCAACTCTAATGTGCCGAATCTGAGAAATCTCACACATTTCTCACATTATTTATTCCATCGAAGGTATATGTTTAATTAACGCAACTTGTAAATGATTATAAAAGAAGGTCCTGAAACGTCTGGCAAGGGGGTAATCAATGTGCATACTTTCAACACGAGTGTTCCAACTCGTATTTCCGCTTAATTTCCAAGTACTCTCAGCAGCCTCCGATCGCCTGCTTCCGGAGTCTCGAAAACTGTCGCCGGGGAATGTCGTACATACACACTTAACCTCAAACTGGTATTCGTAGGCACCTCCCCCTTCGTCCTGACCCCTCCAGTATTCCCGGTTCACGAAACTTCCGTCGTAAAATCACTGCGAAGATTTCATTAAGCGAACGTTTACTCGTCATCTGTTACGGGATAATGAACCTTTCTGGTGACAAGCTGGCGAAGAGGCGGAGAAACAAAGGCGGACGACACAGTGAAAGAAAGAGAGGAGAAAGATGGCAAGAAACCCGACGAAATGGGAGAATTTATGGCCTGCGTTGAAGACCTTCAGCCCACAAGAACTTGTAATATATGTGTTGTGATGTATGTGCCATGTTTTTACAAAGGAGGATAAAAATGAACGGGAAAATTCTGGTTAAAATGGTTACTAATTTCTCAAGTTCGCACTGAATTAAATTTTCTAAAAAATCTTCATTCGTCCCTGTGATGTTTAGTTGCACTTTTTAATCTTTGCGGTATCTTTTTCCCTCCAGTTAATTGACACGATAGCAAAATGTTCGCATGAATTTCTGAATACCTCCGTAAATCAAAAGGTAGATTGTGTTTGCACCTCCTTCAGTCATCACATGTTAATCTGCATTCACAGTTTGCATGTTCTTTTATCTGACATTTTGCATTTGCTATTCATGCAGTGACTTAACAGAAGGAAGTCTTAATTGTAAGGCATAATCTGAAAGTAAAATGTAATAGTGACTGAACCTGCTCAGATATCATCGTCTAATTCCTACGAATCATTTCATGCTGGAAATATTATATTCTTATTAACAATATCGAATGCATCAAGGGACTTGTGTCGACATGTTAATTTACCATCATATGAAAAACACGTTCAATGACTATATAAATTATACAGACCTTACTTGTTCTAGTAAATACCGATCCAGTTAAATTCAAGTACATTATTAATTAATAATTTTTTAGAGCAACTCTATCTATATATTTTTTCTTAGTACCTCTTTTATACCTCACATGGCACCCTAAATGCCCTATTGAATTAGTTCAAAAGAGCAAAAGGAATGGTAGCATACCTGAAACATTTCAATCAATCAACAAAAGAATCCCCGAACCTATCAGACTAAGGAGCATCCTTGTCATTCATAACGAACTTAAAATCACAGCGTGGAACACGTGTTCTCTCTCCTTTATGGCCGCGTTCTCGTGGAAGCGTGAAAAACACGAATTCGAAGCTACATCCGAGCAATGCTCGGCTTAACGCGCCCTCCCTCTTCCGTCCTTTTTTCCTGCACGGTTTTTTCACGGGGGATTCCAGTGTGTCCGTGAACACGAACGACCCCCGTAACTGGAATGCACCGCGTGCAGGAAGATTAATCACTTCTAGCCACGAACTTCACGATACCCGGTTAAATGCTGTTCTACCCTCAGTTGATTCGTGACTTCCATGTTCTCGCATTACTATCATCGATTGAGCCTTTCCGGCTGAAGAGCTGTTTATCAATGTTTTCGCTTGTTTTTGATCGAGTAATGATGGTTTGCGATCGAATAAATTTTACTCTTGAAATTTTGAATTTGAGAAGATGAAGCAGTCAAAAGGGGTAGTTATGATGTTTTCAGAAATGTGGATTTAGGGGAGATATAAGGACATTGGAAGGAGCTTGGGACTCAGGAAAATCAAGGAGGACTAAGTCCTGAAGAGGATCTGCAGTTTGAAGAGGACCTGGAGGGTGCCTAAGCAGAGTGTAGGATAAATTCATAGACAAAACTTGAAAAGAATCTGGGGATCCTATAGAAATGGTAAGAAAGACCTAGGAGGATATAAAAAGGACTAGAAGGCTTCAAGACAAGCTGGGAGAACATAGGAGGACCTGGGAGGATCTAACAAGACCCAGGACGACTTAGGAGGACCTAGAAGGATCTGGGAGAATCTGAACAAATCTTGAAAGCTTCAGAACCTAGAAGGACCTAGGAGGATCTAATAGACCTAGGAGATTTCAGAAGGACCTAGGAAACTTCAGGAGGACCAAGGAGGACCTGGGAAGACCTAAGAAGATCATGGAGGTCCTAGAAGGACCTAGGAGGACCTATGAAGACCTAGAAGGACCCAGGAGGCTTATGGACCTAGGAGGACCTAGGAGGACCTAAGAGGATCTAGGAGGACCTAAGAGGTTCTAGTAGGACCAGAGGGTCCTAGGAAGACCTAAGAAGCTTCAGGAGGTCCTAGAAGGACCTAGGAGGACCCATGAAGACCTAGGAGGCTTATGGACCTAGGAGAACCTATAAGGCTTTAGTAGGACCTAGGAAGACTTATAAGAACCTAGTAGGACCTAGAAGGACCAAAATAGCTTCAGGAGAACGTAGGGGGACTTCGGATGGTCTCTGATGACCAAGAAGTACCTAGGAGGACCCTAACTAGAAAATTAGGTAATCGCTAACCTAGAACCCAGGACTTGAGAGTAACCGAAACTAAATCTGTAAAGAGCTCTAAAAATTGAAAACTCCAAGAAAAGAGTGACTTTATATCCCTAAAGGGGGTCTAGGCAGACCCCAAAAGTCCCAATGCTCAACCTTTGCTTCCATGTGGTACCCTTCGGACTTGACCATTTCTCAAAAGTTAGACCTATAAAATGTAACCTATAAAAACAATACTGCACCACAAGATGTATAACGACAAGGTATATAACAAGGTATAGACCTACGGCGATATAACGAAATGTACATCCCTTTAGTTGGTCATTCCAGATCAGAGAATCGACTAACTGGAAACTCATGACGGCGACCGAGGCACGTGTGTATCCACGGTGTAAACTAGTTAAAAGTAAGTATTTCCATGGACCAATGACATTAAAACTCGGGAGACTTTCCATGGCCGTTCGTGCGTCACGCGAGCTTCGTCGTGTAACGACTTTTTACACCATATGCAAATAGCCAGGCTGCCTCAACTTTTAATTGCACGCGGCCTGTTTTCCTGTACCATGCCCCGTTAAACGGGACATCATGCCGCCCCGTTAATGAAATGCAAATTCCCGTGAACACCGGCTACCCCATAATACGACTGGATCGAATAACTGGGTATTGGATGTTAGGGTACATTTTCACAGTAAATCGCCACGTTTAATGCCGTAAATTTCGTCGTGATACCGGGTCTCGTGACATTAATCCACACTGTGATGCTTTCTCCCGAAATTACAATACGTTTCTTCGTTTCACAATTTTCTACGTCTTGGTCTAATAATTTGTTCTTGGTCTAACAATTTGTTCTTGGTTGATTTACATCGCAAATCTTCGTCGAGGCAGACAGCAGAGTTTTGAAACGAAGTTGAATTGCTGTGTTTAAAATGTGCATACGACGTGCCTTCTCAACTTTTTTAATTTAACAAAGTTTAATTACTAGTGTTGGTAGTATGAGGTCGATGATAATGTCTATCTTGTTAACATTGGAAATTTACATTACAGGAGCCCTTTTTTTCCGCGAAATGAAAAAATTTCCCATTTTACCGTGCAATGTTTACGGGCGAAGCGTAAGATTATTAATTTTTAATCCCCCATATTTCAAAACGTGTTTGCGCGCCGTGTTTTTATCCGGTCAGCGTTCAAATAAAAATCACTGATGCGGACACCCGATTTGTTTGATTTTACAGAATACAATGGGTAAAATAAAAATTCGGTAATTGAATTAATCAAATATTTAGCGATCAAACATTCGCGTGAATGGTCAACACCGAGAATCTTTTCAATTATCGATTCAATCCAAATTCTGTGAAACTACGAGGTTTACACGAGTTCTAACCCTTTCGGGACAAAACCTTGGAGAGCCTTGCGCCAGCAAAATCTTCAACACTTATCCTCCCCTCCGATTCCACCCCCTGGCATCTCATTAATCAGCCAGCATTAAACGACGTCTCGACACGCAGGATTGCCGCGGATAGAACCGGTGGAAGGTGGCGATTTATTAAAAGCGCATCCTCATTGTCGCTGGAACCTGCTGACTGCGACGGATCGCACAAACGCAACACGCACACACAGCCCCGCCATTCGAGAGCGATATAGATATAGATTTACAGGGAGAGACAGCAAATACACGCTCGCGAAGCAGGACACGCCGCTTGAATCCTGATGGGGACAGCGTCGCAGTTTGGCGCCGGTTATTCGCGCGTCTACGTGTATCCACGTAAGCATGTATGCACGTGTGGACGCGGAAAGGGCCTCTGTCTGCTCGCAGACTAATCGCATCTAATGAGTCGCACCCAGTCAGCGTAGATTAAAGCCAGCCGTTACAAGCGGTTAAATGGCCGGCAGACGCCTCCTTTTGTGTGGCCGCGACAAAAAATGCTGCTCGGGAAATTGTTGTTTAGCCGCGAGATTCAGCCTGGCCGCGAGGTTATGATCGCTCTAATGATCGTACCGCATGATTTAAAGCGAGTGGACCTCTGCTATTTCTTTGGAGGTAGAAAATTTTAATGTCGGACGAAAGGCGGGAAATTTGAATCGTCTAAAGTGAACAATAGTGTTGGAACAAATAAATCTCCAATTTTCGGTCAAATTCTAAACTTTTAAATCGTTGATTCTTGTCTGAAAAAAAAAATGATTACTGTATGTCAAAGTATATCCGAGTGATCCGAAATTAAATTGAAACAGACGCGTTAACGTTACACGCATCGATGAATATTTCATGAGAACAAAGTAACGAGTTTTACATTTATAAAATTATATTCCATTTTGTTCATCCCTTAGGAAAAAAACAAAGCATACAATTATTCGAACGTTCCTGCAGTTCCCCTTTTGCGGCAATTTTCCTTATCTGCCGTCACGGGTCCGCTGACGGCTATTTAAATTTTCAGCGGCCATGAAAGGGTGGCCAGCGTTTCCCGTCGAACATTAAAAACACACGGCCGACCGGCATACTCTGATTAATCGCCGGGGAAACGTATTAAAAATACATTAGCACGCTGCCGGTGGATATTGCTGAAACGTAACCTCGCGGTTTGCAACGATATACAAACGATTCGAATCTCGTTACGAGCGATGAAACCACCCCATTCGACGTTAGAACACGTCGATTAAATGGGCCGCGTGCTGCTTCCAGAATCAATACACGAATATCGGCCGGAAATTAGTTAAACAATGATACCCGACGCTTTTATCTGCGCGACAATTGTACTTCGGAACAGTTATCGGTACGACTTTAATCTTTGTTTAACACGTTGACACGTTCATTACCGATGGTAGCGAACATTATCGTTAATGACTACCGATATCGAAGTACGATGGAACAAAAATCAAGTTCAAAGCCCGGGTTAGAAACACCCTTTCAAAATTAACGGGAATCTAATCTGAATTACCCTTTATTTACCCTTTTGAATGGCCATCTGTACACCTCGCTACACAATGCACCCTACACTTTGTCATTCAAATTCTGACTGTGCTTATAATTAGAAATGACTCACCAATAATAGGGACTTCGACAACCTACCTGAAATAAAAAATAAGAAAATTAGTAATATTTTAATAATTATACAAGGAACATTCTGTGTAAAAAATATGATTTTTGTATTGAAAACTAATTAAATTAAATTTAATTTTCGTTTTGACTTGTGCAAAATAGATTAGTGAGGTGTATAATGTAATTATACAGTTTGAAATTGAATTGTAATAGCTCTCCTTTAATGCGAAGTCAATTTATCTTTTATCTTTACTAACGTTCCATGGCTCGCTTTGATCCGCGTGACATATTTCTATTGGCTTTATGGTGCGCGCTCACAAATCCTGTAACAACCTTTTATAGTTATCTTGCACACGTATTCCTTTATATCTCGTTCCAACAAAGACGGGGATATTAAATAAAGGTCAAAGAAAGCGATTAAATTCCTCTTTCGGAGACGCGAGAGCGTTCAGAAACGGGAAATAAATTTCGTGCACGTTGTACGTTTGTAATCGTTCAATTTCTCGGCTGCTCGAGACAAAAAGCGAATGAAATTTAAAATGAAAAGGTTCGAGCAAAACGATGTGAAATTGGTGAAGGTCGAAATGAAAAAAAGGAACGCAATATTCGCTCCGGTTTCTGATAACTATTCTTTCGTATCGCGTGAAACTAGAACGTGTGGAATTACGGAACGTTGAATAACGAGGCGTGAAATTACAGCGTGTGAAGTTACAACGCGTTCAATTACGGAGCAATTACTACACGCAAAAAGTGACATTATAAAACATTCGATAAACATTTAAAATAAGTTTTAAAGATCGGCAATTCCAGGTGCATAAAATTTGAAATTAATAAAATCGTGAATAAATTAATTCGCGATTGTTCCGGAGGATGTTTGAAAGAGAGGAAATTAACGAAACTAGGGATAAAATCTAGGGGATTTCCGTCTAGCGAACGGTTGTGTACACTTAATTACCTTCTGTAAATATCCGCTGGCGTTTAACATTTAGGACGGGAAATTACGCTGCGATTTATGGACAGATCCGATCAGATTAATTGCAAGCTGTGTACATAGACTGTTCGGAAAAAGAAGATCAATTACGCACAACGATAGACAGTTATTCTTTCTTTCACCTCGCGTTTTTGACGTCCCTTTTATGCCCGTGTTTCATTCGAGAAGGGATGGCCTCGCAATTCTTAACAAAAATGTGGCTCGCAAGGGGTGGCGAACCCTTGGCCAGGATTGAAGACGTGTTTGCATAAAAGCCACTATTTACCCCGCGAGAATTCAGAAGACGCGTGTCGTACGCTTTGTAAACGCAAAATGTACCCTTTTCAAGGCGACGTACACGTAAGGCCAAGGTTAGACATATTTTTGCAATAACAGCTAAATAATATATTATTTTTAGTTACAGAGTTTATTATTAAGACTTTATTCGAATAATTCCTAAGGTAGAAAGATTAGTTAAGATATTATTAAGTATCTCTCGTTATATTGCCATCAGCTGTACACCTACTTTGAACCACCCTGTCAATTCCTAAGATAGAAAGATTAGTTAAGATATTATTAAGTATCTCTCGTTATATTGCCATCAGCTGTGCACCTATTTTGAACCACCCTGTATATTCGTAGAAATACCGAAACGTTAAAGCGACCGCCAGACTGCTAAAAGTCTCCAACATCAATTAACCACCCTCTAAAGTCCTGGGAAAATCGAAGAAGGACGAAGTTCGCCAGTTAGCGAAACGTTTCCGCGCCATTTAAACAAGGATCGGAATCGATCGTCGATTCCAGGAAGCTCGTCCCATCTTCCGATTACATATTCCATCGTTTCTATTTACCAAAATTGTGTCACGGTAAATATGCGAACTACTCTCATTGGTTCACTCTGTTCGCACACACAAACACACCGGCGTATCGGAGAATATTAGTTCTACAAGTTCGTGCGATATTGAAACGTTTCCGGGCGAGCTGTCGTTTATGCAAAACCTGCAACTTGCCAACCAAACGAACTTCCGAATGCACGCCAACGAAACGAAAGAATTCTCGACAAAGAACCGATGGGTGACACAGACGGATACCGAGAGGGATTGTATTTTTAGGAAATCTTTGAAAAATTGCTCTACAGTTCACTTTTTTGTGGACAGTATTGGACAATCTGTGCGGTTGGCGATATACTGGGAGATTCAAATTTGATGGATACTGTTTTCTAGTTGTGCTTATTTTCAAATACTCACGTTTTGAAATAGAGCTAGTGATTCAATATGTAGTGATTCGGTTCGTAGTTATCTAACGTGTAGTTATATAGCGCGCAGTTATCTAACGTGTAGTTATAGTGTGTAATGACTTAACGTGTAGTGATACAGCGCGTAGTTATTTAACATGTAGTGATTAGTGCATAATGATCTAACGTGTAGTGATATAGCGCGTAGTTATCTAACGTGTAGTGATACATTGCGCAGTGGTCTAACATGTAGTGATTTAGTACGTAGTGGTCCAACGTGTAGAGATATAGTACATAACGATCTAACGTGTAGTGATATAGCGCGTAGTGTAACCTGTGATATAGTGCGAAGTAATATAGCGCCATATAGCGCATAGAGAAATAACGATCATATCCTATAACCATAGTATCCTAAAACGGCAATATACTAAGAGTCCACTGCATTTCGATTTCTAATAAAAATAGTGGAATAATACAAATCCGTAATAAAGTTGGGTAAAGACTGAAAGTTGAAGCGGATCGCAGCAGGCAAAGGGTTAATGACAGGCCACTGCACGGCCAATTATTTAACCAATTATTTAGCCGAGTGGCCGACCAGTAAAGCAGTTTTATCAGCAAACAAGCCGACGATACAACTACCGTGTCTCGGTCATGCACTCTTCTGGACGGCATATCGATTCCCCACATCGTTACGCCGACGGGTGAACGTGGCTGCGCGTGTGTTATGTATGCCCGACCAGGCCACCAGGTTATCTATACGGGCCCTTTTAACGCAGCGGCATTGTCTTTAGTGAATTGCATTCCGTAGATACTGTCAGCTGTCGGTGTTGTTGTCGTTACTCGTGCTCGATGACTATCGTTATATCGACAGCATTATGCGGCACACGCTACCAGCATCGAGACCCACTTCCTCTGTCACAGGGTGTGAAGAAATTTGCTAGATTTCATTCTGAGATGTTCTAGAGTCCTAAACTGTACTTATACTCATCTATTAAAACTGTACACTATTGCTACTTAAACTATAGACTAGTTAACCCCTTGTCCTAACGTGTCACGCACTTGTCCCACCGTGACGCACACTTGTCCCGCCGTGACGCACATTACAGGTCCAACGTCATAAACTAGACTCGTATTTCCGCTGCAATTGAATTAATTTTACGTTTAATTCTGATTATGATCTCTGTAATCAAGTATCACTGAATGTATAACGTACCTAACATTTTAACTTTCTACAGATGTCTTGAAGTTGTAAGGATAATTAGCTGGGTATGACGCCCAGAAAGTGTGTCTTATTCAACAGATCGTGATCTATAGAAAATGGCTAAATGACCCAATAGAATTATAAGTTCTCGCGATTCATGGAATGCTCGATACCGAGTGTAAGGGATAAAGAGGAAGTTGTATCAGTGAATTCTAAAGGGGAAATTGTATTATTAATTAATTTCATTGGTAATTCAGTTGGCAACCATCGCTTTCCGTTCGACCTCAAATATCACTAATTTACGTCCTCAAACGACCGGCTCTGACCTAACAACCTGAGCTCCCTCTGTCTTTAAAAAGAGAAAAAAGAATCCCACCCAAAAGAATAAAAAGAACTCCCCCGCTGCTCTACAACCTCCCGGTAGCCCTGAGCAAAGGAACGACTGTGAACGCGTCTCGCTCAAACATGCATAGAATTTTCCCGACCGTCAGCCGGATGATTCAATGCATCCGTGAACATCCTCCAGCGGCTAAAAGATATGTGTCAGCGAGGAAACACGGCCAATGATATAGACGAACCACTCGTCGTACATTTATTATCGTAAATCGTTGCCCCAGCTGGATTATTACCTCTCTAATTAAAAACATTTTTATACATATTTTTTTCCTTCTGGCATGAGTAAATTACCATTTTCCGGTTTATGGATTTCAAAATGTTACACTTTTCAGAATTATGGATTGGATGCATTCATATTAAGGTTAGGTTATGTTGATATAGATTTGGAGGTTAGGCTGCATTGATGCAGTATTTTAAGGTTAGGCTATATTTATAAGACAGATTTGGAGGTTAGGTTATGGTGATAATATGGATTTGGAGGCTAGGTTACATTGATATAGTATTTTTTAAGGTTAGGCTATATTAAACGACAAAATATGGATTTGGAGGTTAGGCTGTATTGATAGACTAACATGAAATGTAGACAACATTAGAATACAATAGCATTACAATAACTATTACACATCAGCTATTAGACAAGCAGTTATGTTAAACCACCAAAGCCTACTTCCTGCAGTAATCGCTAACACCATGCAGTTCAAGTAAGGTTAGGTACAATTAAGATGCTTATACCACTCACTTACGCAATGATTTATGCTTCTGTTCAACGGACATTTGATACCAGCAATAAAGCCTAACACAGACATCAGAACTGGGTGTCCATATGTCCGCCTAAACAAATCCACTGTAATTCACTTCGAGTAGCAAAGTGATTACGAACCTTAAGTACGATTTAGTTGACCCAGTGCACCGTTCTGTATGTCTGAGGTTGGAGATATGAACCGAGAGTTGTATTCGTTGCGATATTCAGCGGAGAGGAGTTTGTAATGATATTAGAGAGTCGGGTAATCCGTTGGTTCGTTATCCTCGTCCACTGGTGGCTCCCTCTGGACCACATCTTTCTTCGTATTTTGTACGTTGTCCTATATCGGTTCAAATATTTGTTGCACAACGTGTATTCGGTTACAAAACATGGTATTTTGTTGATTTTTGCTGGTAGAGCTGTTATACGTAGGCACGAGTTGAATTGCCGTGCGTTATATCACCACATGTTACCATATGCTATATCCAAGGGTTGACTATTACCATCATATTATTATATATTTTATATAATATATTATACATGATATTTTGGGTGAATGTACCTCCTTTTGAAAGGAACGATACTTTTGTAATACAATTAACAAATTAAAATTATAAGTTTGTAATAAAGCGAGGTACTCAACTAAACCCCTTCAGTTTCACCGTAAGAAATACATTTCTCAGCGGATCCCATGGGTCGAGCGCAATCCACCGACCGATACGTAGCAGAAATGAAATTCCATGATTTGTTTAGATCGAATCCACGCGGGGATCGCGACACGTATAAATCCCATATCTCGTTCGGGACACGGGGATCCAGGGTTTCGAGAACGAGTTAAAGGTATTCCATCTAGCTCCCGTCTCCAATTTGACCCAACGAATGCGCCGGTATTTTTTGGTCCATCGATATTCCATGAATTTATCGCCCAGGGTTTTCAAACTGCGCTGACCACAGTTCCAGTATTAGATATTAGTTTTACGGCTAGGAATTGTTTAAAATCGATGACAATTTGCTAGTTGATCATCATATAGATGGTCCATTTATTTTGGACAGCTTAATTCGGGGGAGACCCGATGTACGGGAAGGAATATTTCCAACAAAGCTGGGACGTAGGATTCCATGCGAGTTCTGCCAATATTTCTTCACAGCTCACAAGTGTCAGCAGTATTGCGGAACACATTTTACAGTATTCCAGAGTTATGCCTGTATCTGCCACCGGCGGGCGCTACCGTAAATTTTTCACATCTCTAACCATTGTTTGATACACCTTGGAAAAACAACGCGATATTTATTTTTTCGCTACTCTTGGCTACATGTCATTCGATTCGAAAAACACTCAGATTTAATCTATTTGCAAAATGTTTAGAAACCTCACCAAGGTCTTTCAATTATTTCAGTGCTTAAAGCAAGGTCAACCATAATATAACTAGGTCCAATTTAACCAGCATCCAAGTTAATCTCGGTTTCGATCAAACCTGATAAAATTTACACCTAACCTAATCCCAATTCAAACTTTATACCCAAATCACCAGATTAAGATTTAATTCGTTTAATCCTGCTTCATTTGGTTAGCAGCTTATTTATGATGTACGTATTATGAACGTCTAATCAATACCGTTCCTAAGACATGCTTGATTAACGTGTCTTATCTGTAACGAGCTATTGCCAACAATATCTGTAGGGAGGCCACATGTAGTATTAGCCTAAACCAGTCATAATCCAACACTAACACTTGTCTACTCTCTGTTGATTATGTATCTAACCTATGCTTGTACAATGTCTGATTTCTACGTAACCTATGATTGATTTAAGCCTGATACAAATCTGTCTTACAAGCTCAAGCCGGATACGAGTTGAACTAACCTTATCACGGACGTGTATGCTCTAGAGTCGGATTTAAGCCTATGTTCGCCATTTTTTGTTTCAGATGAAATCTATAAATGTGGCGAACAAAATTTGCTTATGGGAAACTATATTCAAAAAGGAGTTCAAAATTGGGTCTCAGTTAGGCTGAACTTTATAAGCTACCTTATTCATCCTGGGACCTTATCCATCAGATGACTTAGCTTAACATTCATTAAAATACACAGACTTCTGAACCTAATTTGGAGAATGTACTCTTGTAGGGTTCAAAGTTAACCTCAACCTCAAAATCTGAACGATTCATCACATATGTGAACTTAGCCTAACATGATCAATTTAAAAACACAGACTCCTGAACCTAATTTAGAGAGTTTGCTCTTATAGGATTCAAAGTTAACCTACACCTCAAAATCTGAATGATTCATCACATAATTGGACTTAGCCTAACATGATCTATTTAAAGACAGACTTCTGAACCTAATTTAGAGAGTTTGCTCTTATAGGATTCAAAGTTAACCTCCACCTCACAATCTGAATGATCCATCAGATACTTGGACTTAGCCTAACATTTTAACAACAGACTCCTGAACCTAAATTAACCTAAAACTGTATCTGAGTAATTGAACAAATAATGGACCTAAGGTAAACTATTTGGAAGGTCGATATGGGAGCTAAATCTCGAACCTCAGTGTTCCATCAAATTTCCTTGAAACACAGTACCAAGATTTTGTACAAAAAGTCGTCTGTGTTTGAGATATGTTTTAACCTTTATACACCCTGTATATCTACTTGAGCAAGCGATATCGATTTCCTCTCGAAAATTCTCGTCGAGACGAACGCGATCGGCTCGCCCTAAGAAGGGAATACAAAAATATGTGCTTAAGCCCTCAATCGGCCCGTCTACGCGGCGATTTACATGAGAAGACAAAAACTTGCTTTCGAGGCATCCCTTCTACTCTTCTTTCTCTCTCTTCCTCTCTGTACACGGAGTGCGAACGCTGCGGAAGGAAAAAGCTGGCTCAGCGAGACTCGCCCTGTGCAGTACTTTGCATTTTACAATGGCAAAGATATTATGTAAAGCGTCTGTGCGCCTCACCAACACTAATGTATGCCTGCCTGTGTCGCCGCGGTACGCGTTTACGAAATTTCAGCGTTTTCCCCGTGAACGCGCCACAGAATTGTTTCCCGACTATGGCTTCATTGTTTTTTGTCGATGGTCCGCCTTTCTCTGTGCCATTTTGTTTTACTGCGTTACATGTCTGCAATTTCGACAATTTTGCAAGTTTGGAAACTTTTAGAGTTCAAATCAGGTCAAATTTGAAATTGAAAGACTGAAATTTGTAAATGTAGAAATAACCAATGACTCCGGATCTGATACTTCACAGAAAATACGTGCTATTTGGATGTTGCTATTTGAAAAGTTGGCGTCTGAGGAAGATTTTAAGCAGCAAACTTTCGGGTGTAGAAAACCCAGAGCGAAAAAATTAAATTTAAATGCTCGGAGAGTATCCGTGCATGCACACCTTGGCGTGGCACGTAAGAACAGCCATCCTCTGCACGATGTCCACATTTCCATATGCAACACGCTGTACAGACCAAGTTAGAGACTGTGTACACTTTGTACACAGACACCGAGCTAAAAGCGTTACGCCAGGTAAGTGACACCGAGGGAAAAAAAGGGCGAAAGGGAGCATTTTAAATGCTCAAGTGCGCGGACACGGAGCAGCATCATCCAGCCGGTTGCATACGTTCGCGAGAAATTGTTCGAGACAACTCTGTGAGGTCGTTTCTGGTCATGTAATTGGCGACCGTGGAATTGTTTGCCCTCGTTAGTTCTCTCCTCCATGCTTGTCGTTTGGGGCGAATAATTGAATGATTCGTAGACGAAACAATGTGATCTTGAGAGGGTTACGTTAACTTTCAGGGGTCCAAACAGGTTTGGAGTAATATTGAAAATTACGTTCAAGATTAATTTTAACCATTTTGAAAAAACACTTGACGTACAAATTTTGGAGATAGGAAGGACTGATTTATATAGAGAATAATTTGAATTGTTCACTAAATTCACATACTAGATCCTCATGTTATTAGCTCCACATTTAGGTCTCCACATACCTAGATCTCCACGTTCCCCATATTTCTGGTCCATGCATATTCCTGGGCCCCATATTTCTAGTTTCTGCCACAGATTCTTAGATCCTTGGAACTTGACATCTTAAGATCTTCATATCCCAAGATCGTCATCCTAGGTCTACACATCTGGAGATCTTCACAATCCTAGATCTTGACACCTAAATTTTCATAACCCCAGATTTCTACATCTCTATATCTTCACATCTCTACATGTCCACATCCCTAAACATTCATATTCCTAGATTTTCACTTCAGATTTCTACATCTGTAGACCTTCACATCTCTACATGTCCACATCCCTAAATTTCCATACCCCTAGATTTCCACATCTCCAAATACTCATTTCTAAATTTTCACTCATTCAGATTTGCATATCCCCAAATTCCCACATACCTAGATCCCGATATCCCAAAATCCTCACGTCCTTAGATCCCCATATCCCTAATTATCCACGCTTTTCGAACACCACAAATATCTGAGGGTATTCCAGCATTTCCAACCTCTTCAGTTCCGATCGTTCGAACTGTTTGCGAACGGTGACCAATTGCAGCGGCACCTCGATAACCAATTACGGGTCAAAAGGTCAACAAACCAACTCGCCACACGCACAAATCGGGAAACAAGCGGGTGATTCGGATAAGCAGCGTTCTAGAAAAGCACACACGGTCAGAGTATAACTCATTTCGAATTTACAGATTAGATGGCGAACCGTGGACGATTTATGGGGTTTGATGGCCGGCTGTTTGAGCCCGGGATGCCACTAATCAGGTTGATTCGTGGAATTACGTGGATCGTGAAATATGTGGCTAATACCGATGCTGTTACGCGAGTCTCTAAATGCTTTAATTGAAGGTTCCTAAAAAGTCATTAATTATCTATTACGGTACAAATGTAACCTAATTTCGCGTACAAATCAATACTGGCAAGGTTACAAA
The DNA here is from genome assembly GCA_036983795.1 of Megachile lagopoda. Lineage (NCBI taxonomy): Eukaryota > Metazoa > Arthropoda > Insecta > Hymenoptera > Megachilidae > Megachile > Megachile lagopoda. The sequence goes on from CM072793.1 coordinate 6,172,270, forward strand.
CCTAACGGTATTGTCTTTGAAAGTAGCTAAACAATTTAAAAATGTTATGTAACGTATATAAGACTCTATCGTCATTTTTGTGTATCTTTATACAATTGATCCAACGTACATGTGTATGGTGTTTTATTGTGAAAAATTGGTGATTCAACGTCAAAATTGATGGTCACTTAACCTCAAATTAGGACCTAAAGTTATGTAAAACATATGAGTCCATCGTCATTTTTGTGTACCTTTATACAATTGACCCAACGTACATGTGTATGGTGTTTTATTGTGAAAAATTGCTGATTCAAGGTCAAAATTGATGGTCATTTAACCTCAAATTATGTCCTAAATAAATTTCAGCTACTCCTGATCTAATCGTATTAATATCGCTCCGCACTTGAGTACAATTAAAAAAACGCGTCTGATCAGACATCTGATGGTCACTTAAGCGCAAAGAGCCTCGATAACGGCCGGGAATAATTGAGCGAACAAAATGCCCCGTGTCGTCCAATTAGGCGAGCCGGCGCAGTAGCTAGAAACGATCATTTTTTTAGTTCTCCCTCAAATCTCTGCACCCACTTTATAAGCGGTCTGATCCTAGATTAGAGTTAATTTTGAAACGACGAACCGATCGACCGTTCGTAAGTGGATTCTTCTCGGGCGTCGTCGTTGTCGATGAGCAGGATTACGTATCAGCCGGTTCGATGGAGTATAATCGAGTAACGAGCAGTCTAAAAGCGTCGACGAATAACATCGATCGATAACCTGACGATTTGCGCCAACTATTATACAAAATACACGATACACCGAGGTTAGGTTCGGTTTAAATCCAAAACGAAAGAACGTTAGGGCCTTTGAGGGGATTAGAATTCAGGGGATAGATTCCTTTTTATCTCTGATCCATTATTCGAGAAAATGGCGCGCTTTTTGAATCGAAACTCTATCCTTTAATTGAGTTCAGTCAATTTTAGTTGGTCACATAACCTAAAACTGCAAGGACTTTGATTTAACATCCTTGTCAAAATTTTTTAACAAAAACGAACATTAAAAACATCAACAATATAGGAATGGTCCTTTGAGAGGATTAGAATTGTTCGGGACTTTCAGAAAATCACTTTCTATCTACGCGATCAGCGCCATTATTCATACTCAAGAAAATGGCGCGCATTTTGAATCTAAATAGACGCTATTCATCTTTTAATTGAACTCAATCAATTTTAGTTAGCAATATAACCTAAAACTGTAACACTGATGTTAAATTCTAATAAAAATCTTGTAACAAAAAGCTTTGTTTCGCAAAAAATAAAATAATCGATTACGAATGAGATTACAGCTAATCGGCTATGACTTTCAAGATGGACCATACAATTGAAAGCACGTTCGTTTCTGGGGAATCATTTCAATCGTTTTTAACAAAATGGAGAGTTTTATTGAAGTTATTCAATAGATATCAACGCACTAGCAGAGCCGAGCGATTAGAAATAAAAGGATCCTGCAAACAAATCTCTTTTGATATACGGTTTGCTGCACCGCGACGCTCAACTTCAAACAGCTGCTGGATCGTCGAATTTAATATTTTTTGCCCCTTTTTTTTCCACCCAGCATGAACTCAAAGCCGTAGAATTTACGAGAGCTCATAGCTTCAGTGGTCAAAATAAATCCAACTGCAGCTTCGACGGTTAAAATAAATCTATATGCTGACAATACGGTCTCGAAATTCGGCCAGTGTAAAACAATTTTGATTGCATATGCTCTAAATTCTATCAAAGGGTTTCAATTTGTCATTTCCTCGTTTTTATATTTTGCCGATCTTTTAATAATTCCACTTGTTACGCATTTCAAATGAAAACGGATTGCTGTTATGGATGTACAAACATTTCGCTTTTGAAAATATTTTTTTATAGAGTACTTTTGTGTAATCGAATCAATAAATATTTGTATGACTCGCAAAAATTGAAGATGTTGAACAATCATGTTATATTGCCACTTTTAGATGAATTTCCTTGTAGCGTTTAGTCATTATCGCAAGACAAGATTATAAGATGCAATGTCAAAAATCAGTGTATGTTATATGGTCACGTGTTCAAATATCATGCACGTTACAGTCATGAGTTATAATATCACGTGCCGTGTAGTCACATGTTATAACGTTATATGTCGTATAATTGCATGTTACGTCTTATCGCGACACGTTGTAACGCCATGAGACGTATCACTTCGCGTTATTTTGTTGCACGTTGTATTTCCACGCGTTGTATTTTCATGCCTTGTATCTCCACGCGGCGTAACTCCACACGTCGTATCTCCACATGTCGTATTTCCACGCGTTCTATCGTCATGTATCATATTTCCACGCGTGGTACTGTCACGTATCATATTTTCACGCGTCGTACCGTCACACGCTGTATTTCCACGCGTGGTACTATCACGCGCCGTATCCTCACGCGTGGTATCGTCACGCGCCGTATTTCTATGCGTTGTACCGTTACGTATCGTATTTCCACGCGTCGTACCGTAACGTGCCGTATTTCCACGCGTCGCACCGTCACGCGTCACATCTCCACGCGTTGTACCGTCACGCGCCGTATTTCCACGGGTTGTATCGTCACGCACCGTATCTCCACGCGCCCTATCTCTGCATATTATATCTCCACACGTCGTACCGTTACACATTATATCTCCCCGCGTTAAATAATGCATTACAAACAAAATACTTATTTCTCGAAAGTGTCCAAAAGCTGCATTACTACCGTCCCGAAAATTCCTTGAAAAGCAAAGTCCTCTGAAATTCACTTTCCACGTTCTCCCCGAGGATCGATTAATCATCGAACGACGAAAGAAGGTGCAATTAATCGATGGTTACCGTTGGGCGAGCTCAAAGATTCGTTTTGCCCGCACACCGACCTCGGGCTAATTGGGTTTTCGCAGCGGCTCCTCGTTTTACCCACGGAACGTAACGCAACAGTTGAGATTTCAGCGCGCGAGAAGTGTCCTCTTTCTCTGTGAAAATGCTACGTTAGCAAAGGAACGAACGAAAAATGCCTCGCTCTCGAATTCCGGTTCACTGATTGACACAAGAATCTCACGGGCCCTCTCATCGTTGTAGTTATCTTCAGCGTTTCCCTGCGTTCCAGAACGCTGGTTGCTTTGTAGCTGCACGCCGACGAGAAGCTTGTCAAGAATTTTCCCTAGACGACGACGCCGACGAGGACTTATGACAGAGAGCCCGCGTTAACAATACTTTATTACCGTGCATGGCCGGGAAACTTCGAGGGCCAACAAGAAAAAGAACTCGATCGTCCTTGAATCTTCGATACTGTTAAAGTTGCGGTGCACCGGGAAAATGGGCTCGTTCTTCCCCGGAAAATTGACTGACAGACTCTTTTCATCCTGGATGTTACTCTATCAGTTTTTATAGCTTAACTCTCAAAATTCACATTTCAAGCGAAGGTTAGGTTAGGTTGTCCTTTAAAGACTGTCTATTTCATGTGATAGTTTTCTCTTTCTAGATGTGTTAAGTCTTTATATGTTTACTAATAATCTTATAGCATAGTTAGAGTAACATAGTTAGGTTATAGGTTAGAGTAACATGGACTTATGATCAATTTCATGTGATGTGGACTTTTCTGTATTGATATACTGACAACTCGTGATCATCTAACTGAAGATGTAAAATGACTAACAATTTATTACATTTGCTGTAAGTGAGGTTAGGTTAGGTTGAACAAGAACATGGCTGATGCATCCAACAATTCATCTAACACAGCTAACTCGTCATCATCTGACAGAGTAAAGTGATGAGCATTTTATCGCATTTCCAGTAAATAAAGTTAGGTTAAACAAGAACACGCCTGATGCACCTAACGATTCATCTATCGTCCTGAAAATCGGAAACGAAGACACCGATTGCAAGACCAGGGCGAGATATTATGCAGAAAATTGCCGACGAAAGAAATCTGTGGCGAGAGATGAGGACAGGGATTGAAGGGGATCGAAATCCGGATACCAAAATAATGTAGTCGAATCCTGTCCTTGGTGTACATGTGTGCGGATGTGCAAAGGGACGGGTGTGTAGACGGGATGGAATATGAAAGGGTAGGTGGAATAGGGAAAAGAGGGGTGCATTGAATTTGGATGGACGTAGAAGGCAATATTTGTCGCATTATTTCTTCCCGATTTATACATGTTTTCTGACTAAAAATTCCGTTTTATTAGTAATTTAATGGCATGGGAATTTTTATTGAAGGGTCGGCATTTCGACGCGCACAGCAATATTCGGAATTTGATGCAGTCGTGTCAAAAAATTCTGTTTTCTTGTTCATTTGTCAATAATTAAAATTTTTACTGAAAACACGTTGATAGTGTAGGTTAGGTTAGGTTAATTTTATAGTATAGGTTAAGTTATAGGTTAAATCACAAGCTATAGGTCAGCTCACCAATAAATTTTGACTGAAAATTTGAGTTTTCTGAAATCTGTGTTTTGTTAAAATTGCGAGTCCTCTTTAATGATTATACTCGGTTAACAAATGTTGGGTTTGAGAGATGTTAATCAACGATTAATTTCATAGTTTCACTCGAGGGTATTCGAAGTATAATTTTTTCCGCTGCTAAAACAAGAAGAAGGAAACGGTACAAAAGAGGTGAAACTAAAACGACCTTTCTCTCAAACTCGCCGCGCAGTAAAATACATAAAACATTCGCGTAGGCAGTTATGTTTCGCTCGGTCGCGCGCGCGCGCATTCGCTCGCGCAACAACAGCTTCGCGAATTCCATAAACGGAAGCTCCCCAAAAATCTCAAACTTCCGTACATCAAACGAGCTGCAGAACAACACGGCCGCGAACACAACGAAAGCAAACAGCCCGACAACGATCAACGGTACAACGCCTCCGTGAACTGTTCTCGCCACCCTCGCGCCCAAAGCCCGAAATTTAAGGGCGTGGAGCCATTAAATAAAGTTATCCGTTCAGTGGATGCTACGACCGAGCACCTAGCATATCCTGCAATTCAGTTGCAACGAAAGAACAAAAATTACACTGTTACCATTTATGTTCCATGGAAAATATTTTCTGGAGCTTTAAAACGCATTGAAATATTTACTGTTCTTGATGAAACGATATGAAACTTGAGGTCTTCAAATTTTCAAGCTTTTTACTAACCCACATTTCAAGTACTAAACTTCATTTCTTCAGGAATTTTAAATTCTTGAATTACCCTAAATTGAACCCTCATGTTTTAATATGTACACCTATCCTGAAATCCTTAAATTTATAATTTTGAAATGTTAATACTTTTAGGGACTTCATTTTAACAAGTTGTCACCCCTCATCGTAATTTAAATCCTCAAATTTCCAAATTGTAAATTTTAGATTTAGTGAGTTAATACCAACAAGTAGTTTTCACCCCTTGCTATAATTTTCCCTAGATAAGTGCAACATATTGGGGGTTAAATAAGAGCACCAGTGCATAACGTGCACTGGTTTATCAAAAATGTTTATGAAAATGAATAGTTACTTTCCAGGGTGGCAGACGAACGGCATCCGTCTCGAAAGGGTAAGAATGGAACCGAGAATTCCAATTGCGTCGGCATCAAGCGAGACAAGGTTGCCGTTCCAGCAGACATTGACCCCCGGAGACTAGAGAGGGTGGTGTTTTGGGGAAGATTGCCCAAGAGAAAGGTCGAGAACGGAATGAAACGAGAGAGAGGAAGCAACCAGAGAGCAACCCCTTCTCTTAGACTCGTGAAATTTCCCTCTGCCTCCTCTTTCTTCAACCCTTGATAAGCCTCTTTTCCACTGCTGCACTAGACCACTCCATGGGCTACCTCTTCTCTATAAGGCGATTCAAAACCGATAGTATCAAACTCTCAAAAATTCCTAGACAAATGTGTTCGCGTGGATCTGTATCTGGGTCTTCGTATGGTTGCTTTATTTCAGAAATATAAGTACGTTTCGAGATACGCTTATGGCGAGAGGACTTTGGACTTAATATTTATTTTGAAATTTTTTTACTTTCGGATTTTGGGACATTGGGGTTTTGAGACATTGGGGTTTTGGAAAGACGGTTATTTAAAATTTTGCAACTCTCAAATGCCACGCATACAGATAACGCATAGAATTATAATACATAGAACTGCAATGTGTGGAAGTACAACGCGTGAAAATATAGCACGTGGAATTATAACGCGTCGAAGCACAACATGTGGAAATACAGGTACAAGACGTGGACATACAACGTGTGGAATTATAACGCGTCGCAATACAACGCGTGAAAATATGGAGCGTGGAGATACAACACGTGAAAATATGCAGCGTGGAGATACAACGCATTGAAATACACAGCGTAGAGATACAACGCGTAGAAATACAACACAGAGAAGTATAACGCGTGAAATTACAAGGCATTGAAATCCAACGCGTGTAAATATAAAGCGTGAAATTACAACGCAAGGAATTGCAACGCGTAGAGACGCAACACGTGGAAGTACAACGCATGAAATTACAGCTCGTAGCGACATATCGCGTGGAAATATGAGACCTTGATATGCACCGTGTGAAAATATGAGATGTGGACTTACATGGCCATATAACGCGAGACAAATACATTACACTTGTGTAGAAAACTTTTGACCATTACTGTATCAGCAAGTATCACAAATTCTAATCTAGCAATGAAAGTTACACCAATTTTGAATATATTAATAACAAGTGACACTTCTGTACAAAACTTTGAACCATTACTGTATCATCACATTACTACTAAAAAGAAAAACTAACCTAACAATCAAAGTTACACCAATTTTGAATTATCGTGTACATATCTACCTACACATTTTGAATTATCGTGTACACATCTTTTTCTTCTCCTCAGGTGTGTTACACCTGTCTAGTTTCGCCTTAGCTACCCGTAACAAGCGTCCATATTTAGCGATTCACCCTGTTTCATTAAGGACGTTAATGATGGTTAGTGGCGTCGTTACTAGTTGCCTGAGGAATAGGGCTAGTCGGTTAATATCGTTGTTGCTCAATGTACACAACACTGTTCATATTATTAAAGTTACGACGTAAACGTGTATTCAATTAGCAGGTATATAGGAGTATTGTATCGACTCGTTTAATACACGGGAAACTTAATACTGACCGTTATTATAAACGTACTCGTTACCCAATAATGAACAACGCCATTCATGTTTGAAAACGAAAGAAAAATAAAATCGTACACTTGTTCACGAATTTCGGAATGTTTAATGGAAAATAATTATCGAGTTACCTTGAAGGTATTATTTTCCAGGGTTAATTATCTCCAAACTTTATAAATATGACTAAATTTGAGTTAACTATTAACTATTGTTTTCGATAATGATTCGTCGATTGTGAATATCCAGCATTCATTACAGATAAATTTGTAGCGGGACGCATTGTACGGATGCGAGAAAGCAAGAATTTTTATTGAAAATTAATACGGAAGATAGGGGGAATGCGGAATCAAAGGAAGCCGAGTAATTTAATGGCACGGAAACACGGTCGACTTTTCAGTTCCAATTAAAATAGCCGCGTGGTGAGTCGCGGGCGCAGAAACGGAAAATAAATTATTTTTCAATTAGCCAACAATATCGGCACTACCTTTCATCCGAGGTAAAGAAATCCTCTATTATATATCATTCGATCGTGCCGGGGAACAAAAAACATTAAACCTATTCGATAAATCTCCGACCGTAAATACACTTGTTTCCACGCCAGTCTTTTTTAAGACCCACGATGAATATTAATAAATGCTAATGTCCCTCGAGGACTAATTTTCCTCGGTCATGGCGTACGATCAACATTCACGCTATGTCCACCGGTCACAGAACGCTGTTTTTCGAGCCGCCCGATAAAAAGCCGCCAGATCTGTACCTTAATTCTCAACCAGTAAGATCTAATGAAGCAATTCAACCGTGACCACAGACCGTTTCAAAGTTTCGAGAAATGTCCCGGTTGTACGAGATGGCCGGTACATTACGGGCTGTAATATCAGCCGCACCGATGCCACAGCTTGCCTATATTTCGCCAACTATACTTCGACTGCACACGCGGCACCGGCCAAACCAGAAACACGGTCAAAACATTAGCTACTCCGGGACGATCATTATTCCCTCCCCTCCTCTTCAATAATGTTTCATGCTAACAGTCGTTAGAAGAGCTCTAATCGTTGCTAACTTCGTCCAATTGATTCTATGCCTTGGGAAGAGCACCCAAGCGTTATCGCACTGTGTTTACAGCAGCTCCAAGGTTAACCTTGATTCCCACCCTGAAGCCTTTCCACGACATCGATTGAGGATCAACAGTCTGGCAGTGAATGTGAAGGTATCGAGACATAGAGTCATAGATAACTGGGTATACCTTGATCGAACCTTGATAGAAGGTCCAACATTCTTTTGGTATTAAGGCAGGTGTGATCATCGGGTACAAATTCAGTAACAGAGAGGTAACTGGGAAACTTGCATTCAACTTATGCAGATTGGCAGAGTAAACAATGCTCGAGTTCAAGGGCCGACAAGGTTAAAGTCATTTCGGGCCACGGAATTAAGCGTCCTGATTAAGAACCGCTCTCAATTGCTCCTCCAGATAGGCTAAAGAGGGAGTTTATTCTGTGGCCTCACGTTCTGCGCGCAATTTGAAACGGGTAGTGCGCGGCACACCCGCCACACAGTTTGCCATAAGAACACGGGGTCGTCGCGACCCGGTTACGAGCCCATTCAAAAATCAACACGTACCTCGCTCAGGGCGCACACCGGCGTCCTCGCACGTTGTAAAGCGGTTCTGGAGCACCGGGGGATCGATGTCCTGGTCACCAAGGGAAAACAGGAGGGAAAAAAAGAAAAAAAAGAAGAAACGATCCGTTGCAACACACACCACACCTTCGCGATCACAAGGTCCGTGTACGGCGCGGCTCGGTTCTTTTTTTTTAATCCGACGATCGAACGTCACGATTATAGCTTGTATTCTGTACGTGGACTTTGATAGTCGCGTTACATGTCGCCGGTTCGCCGACGCGACTCCAAACGACGAGGATTGAATCGCGGTTCGCCGATAACTGCCGATGACGCCGGGATACGGAGTCGGCAGGCAACGCGACCAACCCCGCCGACCACGCATGCGCGCCACCCCAGACATACAACCCCCCCACTACCAATCGCGAATCGTACAATGGTTAGGGAAAGCTACTGTTCCTACTAAGGACAGAGTGCCTTTTCTGGCGCAGTTTTTTGAAAGACGCGTTTAGCGGTATGTCGCCGCCGAAGGACAGCTTTGACCCCACGACGGTTTATTGAGAACGGGACTGACACGGAGTTGCATCGAATCTTTTAACTTTTTACTATTACTACAATGTTACAGTAGGCTCACGATATATTGCCTTGTCTACAATTTTACCGGTGAAGGACAGAATACCTTTTGACACGAAGCATTACATCTTTTAACTTCGTATTATTACTATATTCAATATTATAGTAGGCTCTCGATATATTGCCTCGTCTAGAATTTTACACCAGTAGAGGACAGAGTGCCGTTTGACACAGAGTTGCATCCAATTTGTTAACTTCGTACTATTACCACGTTTAACAATATTACAGTAGGCTCCCCATATATTGCCCCGCCCGTAGTTTGAGACACACTGTCATAACACGCGACATGAAAACGATCCTCGAAAGATTAACGCTAGATTTACGAACGTTTGACCAGTCATTTTTAAAGTGAAACTAAAAAAATGAATAAATTAGGATAAAATTACCTAACATTCTTCTTGACAAAAATCAAGACAAAAGTTTCTTAACTTGTAATTTAAAATAAGAAATTTAAGATCCGTTTTGGGATTCCGTAAAAGTAGAATTTTTAGAAACCCTAAGGCGATATAAAGGTCATTTCTGATTTTGCACATGTCCCTAATTTCGAAAACGGTTATAGTATTTGTATATGGCGTGAATCGGAAGGTTCGATAATTTCGTCGTTTCCCAGAAACTTTTCCGGGAATGGTGTCTGGCTTCAGACGATATTTAAGAAAGCCTCGATTCATCGTGGCACGTAGCTACGCTAAGAGGTTTCAACGGCACGCCAATTTCGCCTTAAAGGTGTCTACTGTGTATTGAGAATTCTCGATTGAGTTTGCGAACACGTTTGCACAGCCGAGCACGCCGAAAGTAAGTTTAAAGAAACGCTCGGGAACTTCCTCTATAAAGTCGACCTAATAACGCTTTTTAGGTACACGCGTAACTTCCTGCTGCAGTTTTAAAACATCCTTCAACTTCGTGTCACCTGTATTGATTTTTGAGCTGTCGTACGACGTGACACTGATTTCTGCTCGGAAAAAATTATCAAATTTGTTTGGTAAAGTAAACTTGCGAGTTTATAAATGTTTTAAACCTTAATTTCTTTTATAATGCGAGCATAGTACGTCTTCATTATCAGTGCATTATAGTCGATTTAGTAATCAGATATAGGCTGACGAAGCACTCGTTTAACCATTCAAATTCGCGAATATTGCACACGTAACAGAGAACTTCAATCGGTTCACTGGTTCATGTAACACATCGCCGATTGTATTAGGAATTTATTGTACTATGGATGTTTAATGCGTTTCATCGGTATCAGCGAATTAGTATGGAAACTCTGCGGTATGATTAATATCTGACTCAAATTTCGTACTCGATGCTAATACAGCCTCTGTGTATTAATATCGGTTAGTCTGTGAAGTGTTGCAAGCTTCCTGTAATACCGTCAATGATGAAGCTATAAATATTAATCACATTTGTATCGCAGAAATCGGATCAATCGATCTAAATATCATTAGGATTCTGTGACTGGTTTTAAAATTCGCGAAGAAGCGGTTCTCATCTCGATGGGACGCATCGATGACCCAAATCAGAATTTATCGGCGCATGGGGTATAGAGGTTATCAGAGAAAAATGGGGAGCATCGTGAGATCGTGTCTAGCCATAAGTAGCGATCTCAGATAGTGGGCGGGTCACATAGGGGTTGCATAAGATACATCCACATCCCTTGTACACGTTCTCTATACTCGCGTGTACACACACGCGTACGTGTTTGTGTGTAGAACCGTGTATGATGGAGATAGTGAAACGTAGTGCAGCCGAGCGGCGCAGCCATGAAATTATTCGTGTACAGATAATTCGACTTAACGACATTTAGAAGCGATACCTCAACGCACCGAGCAGGGAAAATTGCGCTGATAATCCCTGCATACGTTCCTATTATTTCGGAGCCCCGTACCACGGCTCGATTTATCAGAGACAATTTTGGCTTCGACGACCCACCACTTTTACTCCCCGTCCGAGATGCTTGCAATAATTATGAGCGGATGTTTCGCGTGTTTATTTGAGGTTTCTGGGTCAATTCGAGTATTGTCTTCTCGTTTCGAGCATTCCGAAGCTTTTCGCCTATTGTTCCAATTTTTCGAACGGGTGACTCTAAATGAAACAAAAATTTATACCGGTTTAGAGTCATCTATGCACATAAATGGATAGGAAGTACTTCTAAAAATATGGAGATATTCTGGAACACTATGGCCCTGCAAGAATGGACTTATACATTAAAAGTTATCATTAACTATGTCAAAACCACGTCAATCTTTCACAGAACCATATCAAACTTACTTAAAATAAAATCAGACTATGTCAAATTTTTATAGAACCATGTCAAACTTGTTTAAAATAAAATCAAACCACATCAAACTTTTGCACAACCATGTCAAACTTGTTTAAAATAAAATCAAACCCCATCAAATTTTTGCACAACCATGTCAAACTTGTTTAAAATGAAATCAAACTACTTCAAACTTTTGCACAACCATGTCAAACTTGTTTAAAATAAAATCAAACTACTTCAAACTTTTACAGAACTATGTCAAACTTGTTTAAAATAGAATCAAACTACGTCAAATTACAGAACTATGTCAAACTTGTTTAACTATGTAAAATTTGTTTAAAATAAAATACAATAAAGATCAATTTAAAGAATTGAAGTTTGCAGGATCAATATAAAAATTTGGGACAAGGGGGTTGCAATGTTAGATGTGTATTAGATGTGTCCATATTGGATTTGAAATGTTTACAAAAAAATATGAAACAGAGAGTACGAAACTGTGTCGAACGAGAAAGCCCGGGTCAATTTGAAAGATCAGTTACCGAGTCAATTTTGGGAAAAACTGGGGCCTCCGATCGCGCTTTCGATGCTTTCCGCCAGAGCGCGGCCGAATCGCTGCGGATTAGACAAAGCAACAAACACGGAAACAAAAGCAAAAAAAAGTAGCAGAACAGCAGCACCGAGGCTAATAAAATTACACGGAAGCTACGAGGCGCGAGTCAAAGCGGCCGATTTCCATCAGGAATATATTTGTACGCAAACAAGCTATCGCGATATAAATCAAGTAGCTCCATTCGAGCCGGATTTTCCTGCCCGAAACGTGAAGTTCGAACGAGCACAGTAGGAACAGGCAAAACAAAACGAGAAGCGACGAACACAGAGCGAAAAAAAAAAAAAAGAAAGAAACGGAAAAAGGAGGGAAACGAGCAAGGATAAAAAACAAGCCGAGGAGAGGGGCGAGACGGGAGCAGATTGGATCGATGGAATGACGACCCGTTTCCGCTCAAGCGGATTTCCACGGCGTTATTTTCGCGATAGTCGCGAGGCTGGTTAACTTGCCCATGTTCGCGGTACGACAGAATGCATGCTCAAAGCGCAGAAACAAGCCTGCGGACAAGCGCAGCCTCCCGCCCCGGTCGCCATCTTTTTTCCACGCTCGTCCCGTCTCTTTCCGTTCGGACTGGCTGAGTGGATGCCGTTGGATCGCTCGATGGAGGAGCACGAGACGAGTAGGAAATGGGAAAACGAAATGAACCGTGAATAATTATGTATTAGTTTTAATGCTTCGTGGTTTACAAGCCCAGACCCCGAAGAACGGGGTCGGGGGTATTAGCGTCAAAGGTGCTTCCTTCATTTTCCCGCGCTATCGAACCGACGAGATCAAACGAGATTCGCGAAAAGCGGAGGGGAATCATTTCCTTCTGAGGGAGATGTGCATGTTGTGTAAAGGAACGCCGTTTGATTGGAGGTTTGCGCTAATATTCGTCCCTAATAAACGGACTAACTCTGACATACTGGTAGTCCCTCAACATTTTCACTGTCACGTCATACTCACGTCACGCTGAAAATTCCATGCGAATCTATCATCTGTATTATTAAGAACTAAACTAATTGGAAATATTTGTGTTAACTATTTGACACTACGAATAAATGTAACGTACAAATGTTTGGCAAGATGTTTTAGAATTGTCAACTGCTTCACTGTGGCAGTCAACGGGTCAAAGTGAAATTTCGCAATTTCGGGACTTTTGGAACAATTGGGACATCGAAATTTGGAAATTTCAGGTTTGGTAACTTTGGAAATGAATCTTGAAATTTTGGGACTAGATCTCCAAGATTTGGGAATTTTGAGGTTAGGAAACTTTGGGACCTACCAAATTTTGAAGTTTTGGGTTTTGTTAACTTTGGAGATGTTAACCTTCCAATTTTGGGACTATAGAACTTCCTTGAAATTTTGAGTTTAGGAAACTTTGGGACCTACCCAATTTTGAAGTATTGGGTTTTGTTAACTTTGGAGATGTCAACCTTGAAATTTTGGGACTACAGAGCTTCAAAATCTTCGAATTTTGATATCTAAAAACTTTGGGACCTTAGAAATTTGAAAGTTTCAAACTTGGACAACTTGAGGAACATAAAACCTTAAAATTTTGGGACTTGAAGATTCCGATATTTTGAGTCCTCCAGTTTTGCAATAAATCCTTAATCCTTAAAAGCCTCGAAACTTTTGAACAGTCATCAATTCATAAATCGTTTACCAATATCATTGGTCACAAACCGAAATAGACCTAAATTCGAGCGTAATAGGACTATGCAACACCTCATGACGTCACGGAATTAGGTTATGTCAGAACTACTGACCGCTGACATTAAATCAACCATTAACCCATTGTCCCGATACTTCACATCCTGGTGAATCTCCCAAGAATAACTTCGATATTTTTATAAAATTCACCGGAGATCCAATATTATCTAGCAGAATAACACGGAAATTTTTAATTAACCTTTCCGTCGATAGAATCCTGCATCTATAAACGAACACTCGCGCACCTGTACTTCTGGTTCAATAGACAGACGCATTCTTTCATTTACATAAATGTCAGATGAAATTAATTCCTGTCATTTCTTCCCATCTACCCTCTGCTTCTACATCGTAACCGATTCCAGGACGGAATAAACGATTAAAACCCTGCCCAGATCCTTCGCATCGTGTTTTTGTGTAGTTTCATTTTTACCTGATCGTTGTAGAACACATTCGTTCAACATATACCTTACATGTTCTACATTCGATATCTATATGTTTTACTATCATGTAAAATTAGTTAATCCCCTTAACCTACAAGTTCCTGGACAGTTGCGTCATTCAAAGCTAGTTATCGTGAAAAGCTAGCTACATCGTGAAAACAGCTGAAGGATGTTAAAAATGTTAGATACAGCGATCCTTGATTAAGCAGACTACAATCAGAATTGAACCAAAAATTTAATAGAATCTAGTTAATCACATTGGACCTATATGCGTCACGAGTGTGGGGCTTTATTGTAGGACAAGGGGATAAAATTTGTAAAGAGCTGGTATCTGAGACGTAAGAAAAAGGTTGAGAATAGAACATAGAGTTGAAAGTTTAGGGAAACAGCTCCTGCGCCGAAGAGTGCCCAATCCCACTCGGCGGGCACTCGATCTGCCCATCACTGCTCCATGCTTTATCTACATCTCCCAGTCTAGTATTCTACCTGTTCCAACTGAAATTTCAGTGGAATGCAATAATACACCGAATATTTCACATTTCTGCAATTGTACTTTCGCCATTTTACAACTAAAATTGCGTTTCTTTGTAACGCGCCGCGTTTTCACGTACAGTTTCATTTGTATCTGAACGATCGTTCGCTGGAAAACGAGCTACTCCGTCGGCCGCAAGGCTGGTTGCTATGTAAATGAAAATAATAATTGCAAAATATGTCGGGGAACGACGGAAGTTTCTGTATACACGTAGACGGATTTTACAATCGTTCATCGAAACGGATCGTTGACAAGTTTCCCGCTGTCAAGCGCCGCCATTGCTCTTTTGCGCCGTTGAATCTAATTACCGGAACGTCAGCTTTAACAACTTTTCCGCGCTTTGCGTCTTCCGGAATTATTTCCCTGTTCCCTGATAAAGATGATTCAAATCCACACAATGTTCTCTTATACAAATCTACGATCCCAGAATTTTTTTTTATTGTAAAGTCAATATTAGGACAAAAGCGTCGACGATAATATAAAAGTGGAGCATAATTCTAATTGCGTAAATGTGGCGAGCATAATTAAGCACTTGTCAATTCCGTCATCGTAAATTAAAAAGGGACGCAGGTAAATGCATGTACAAGTTAATAAGTACTTCCTAAGTAGTTGTTTGAAAAAGTGTCAGGAACACGTTCGAGCGCGCAAGCAATTAATTTATCCGTTTTTTTCCTAACTACCAAGACGGAAGTAACCGTCCCTGGATGGAAAGGGTGAAAGAAGCCTTGAGCATCCTTCACTTGTTCTCACGTTGTTCGACAAACTATCGCCCAAGAAGTTTTAAAGCTGACCAAAAGTACCGACACCGGCAGACGAATGACTAGCGACTTTTCTCGGCCAAACTTCGCTGCTATGCATGGCAGCGTCCTGCTAATAAAACGAAAAAAACCACTTTCGTGTTTTATCCGATCATCGAATTCACGACTTATGATATGTGAAATTTGTGCATCGATGTGCATGTTAAGTTTCGATTCAGTTATGTCTTGAAAGTCAATTTATTACTGTTGGTTACATACGATAATGGACAACGGGTAAAATTGGGAAACAGAAATGTTTACTCTTGTGTTTACTCTTGGTAGGTTGATTTATTCGGGGAATTGCAAAGTATCAACATGGAGTACTGCACTTTGTGGGATATGTTTATTAGATTCGAAGTTATGGTTCAGAGTTGTAGTCCAGTGCACGAGCACTAGCGAGAAACGTGTCTCGCGACGCCATCTAGCGGCAACGGAACGAACTTGTAGACACTGTCAATAGAGTTCACCAATAGTTAATCATAACTATAAAATTACTATACAATTAGGATACAAATACTATACAATTTAGTAGTATAAAATTAGGAGATGCTTTTGTAGGAATCATTCATGATTTTGTAGGATTTGTCACTCTTTCGAGGTTAGGTTATGTGCACACGAGATTAAAAAGACAGAGGGAATACGAAATAAAGATGGAATAAAATTACAGAATGTAAAGAGTACAAAAACTAAGAAAGTTTAAGATGTATTCGTTTCTTGTCCGATAAATCATGTACCATTAAGCTATGCTTACGGAATGCTTCTATACGGTAGAAGTAACAACGAGCGGGATGTTGGGGATCAGCGAGCGAATAAAATCTTGAAGGGAGGGAATGTCAGGCGAGATTTAAAAAGTCGTCCGACGCTGACCCCGCGCGTGAAAACCCTCCGCCATGGACAAATCGCCCGTGAAATGGAGAAATTCGCGAGGATGCTACGGAAAATCCGCGCTTCGTCCACGGAATACCTTATGGCCAAGATCTTGTTAACATTCAGACGTGGACAAATACGTTCAAACAATGCATACGTGTAATATGTTTTACGAAATGCAACCCATTTGGATTTATTCTGACATCGAACGATCGATGCCCCATGCAAACAAACACCATCGTGCCGATATTAAAACAATCGAACCGTGTGTAGTGTTTTCGAAGTACAACTACAATTTTCAAAAACAAAAAGATCGATACGGTTGCCATGGGTACAAATTGAGGTTATGTTTTCGTTTACGGAAAACATGCATCGACGATCAAATAAAAACATCAATGCTTTTGTACGGGAAACGGTAATTGTTTATGGCCTGGAAAATATTCTCTAAATTTCTGTACTTCAACACCAAATTATATTGTGAAATTGTCTGAATCCTTAACTCAATTTTCAGGGTGAATCATGTTAGAAGGGCTGAAACAAAAGCTGAAAGGTCATTCTTCTCGAGTTTCAAATCCATCGCCAGCAATAAAGAAGCAGCCCAGTATCGAGCTTTCGCAGAGGCTTCGAATACGCCGACAAAGCTCGGGACGTAAGGAAAGCCATCCGTTTGCGGCTGCTCCGACATTCACCGACGAAGGATGACCAGCCCTGTAGGTACAAATGAAGGATCTTCGGTTCTCTCGGGCAGCACAGATAAAGCTGAAGGATCGATCCGAGAGCCCCGTCCCTTCAGGGATGCTGAGCGTTGAACACACGCAAGCGCAACGACGGAACCGTGTTTATTATGCATGTTTTATGAACGGACTTCGTGCGCGCCTGTGTGCGTATCGCAGAAAGTAATTTATACTCGCGTGCGTACGTTTCGTATTTCAGCGCGGAAAAGAAACTCGTAAGATCACGATGGATGCTCGACGCTTACGAACTTTTAACACGTTCGATCTCCATCTCGTGTGATGGACAGTGTCGACGATGTGTCATCTCCTTTGCATCCTTCCAATGGACTTGCTACCTGAGCACTTGAAACTAAAATCCATCTTTGTAAATTACGTTTTGTACGTGTCAGCAAAAATACAATTATCAAATATTTATTGGAGATGGAAATCCTCTCACTTAAATCCCGTAAATTATTATCCGTGAGATCAACCGGAGTCTATCGTTTACAGAACACTTCACGAGAACGCTGGAACACTTCAGCTGTGCATACTACACATGTGCGGAGGAATATAAAATGTATGAGGTAGATGGTAGAATGGAGATGCTTGAAATACCGAGTAGAAAGTGTCTGTTCAGAGCCTCCATATTTGATAGCTGAAGATACGTTTGATGGTTTCTAGTTACACGGTTTAATTGGGTCCAAATGCTTTAGACATATACTTCGCAAATATATTTCAAGTCGAATCATTAAATTAGTAAAAGAAAGAAAATTTCTGGGATTTAGTTGTTTTTCGCGTACGTGCTTTCTGTAACAACCTGTATAAGCAAGAGGTAACTGCTATTATTACGCTTTTTATTAGTCACGTTCCGAAGACCGGGCTCACTAATTTACAGAGACGTTCAACGTTGAAGGGAAAGTTTCAAAGAAGTTCGCTTAACAAGCTTCGCCTAGTGCTTCCTGATTTCTTGTTTCCGTGCATTTACAAAGCTTCCTCGCGAGAGAACATTAGTATTTCTATTTCCGTGTTCCTCACCTACTTGATATATGTGTATCGGTAAGCCATTGGTAAGACGTAGAATTTAATGGTCTTTTACACACTCACATTTTTCGTTGTGTTTGTACCGTTTTATTAGGTGGTTTGAATAGCTTGGATTTCAGATATTTATATTGTTATATTTAAAAGAGATCAATATTTATGTTTGAACCGCCTGGATTGTAGTCTGGATATTTATATTGTTATATTTAAAATAGGTCAATATGTTTACTTAGTCACTTCAAAACTTAACTACATTCAATATTTTATTATAAGAAATAATTTCTTTTGTGTACTTCAGATATTTACATAGGATACTTTAATAAATGACACATCCTTAAAAGCTTGTATTGTAAGTATCAGTAAAGTTTGCATTTGCGTTACGAGATTAGTATTAAAAAAATATAATACACATACCCACAAAAAGCTCCGTTATTCTTCAAACCACGACCGCACCACATTATGGAAAAATTGTTCCTCTTTTTGCCGGAAGTTTTAAGTTCCGTGAAAACTTCCCCGTTTCGTGTATCTTGTTCGTGATTTAATAAGTATGGTTATTTAAATTATGAGAAGGTAAACCTGAAAGCGAGAAGCCCAAAGAGAACGAAGAAGCCATTGTTTGACCGAACCTGACCATTAAAAAATACAGTTTATTTCAATCTTAGTAGTAAATTTCATCATAGGTAATAAATCAACAGGACGGACCAATTAGTTACATAATAAATAGACTTTAGCAAACGTGCTTTAATTAATAACCCATTAAGCCCCCGATCGCGATTTATTTATTTATTTTTTCCTCTGTTTACGTTTTTCTTTGTCGGAGAGTTCCCCATAAATCCCTGCGCCTCGAACACCTCCCTCGCAAATGACTCTCTTCCCATGGCAATTCGAAAACCCATTAAATTTCAAGTTAATCCCGCAGTCTCCCGGTACGATATTAGACTGTCAGTGCAACGTGTATAATGGAGGACGGCCACGAATCTCCGTATCCCTGATCCTCAAGGCACAGGAAGTTGCATCTGCACCATTTTATCGATACACCGCAATATCGAAGCTTACAGAGAACTTTCACTATCAGTAACTGGTCATAGTTCCTTACAGATCTTTTAATTTTGAAAACGTGAAAAATGCTGAAAATGTCCTAAGTTTACTATTGAAACGTTATGGTCCGCCATTTTGCGTAACTGATCCGCGCCGATCAAGGACGTCTAAGAACTGTAAACACGAGGAAACGAATTGCGCGGACGCGTTTTCATGGACCTTTTTGCCCGCACGTTTTTCACGGTTTAGCATACGGCGGACCGCGAACAGCAACAACGAGAAAGTAATAACTGCACGGTGAAATGACAAATTCGCTACAAATATTGCAGGCAGGGACGTCGTGTGCGTCGTAAATCTGCGTTATGGCTATAATGCAAGCCGTGGAACGATTTCCAACTGGTAAGACGGAAAGAGTTTTGTCGTTTGCGACGACATGAAAATCCCTTAACGTTAAGTCCATCACGTATGAACAAAATGGGTAACCATGACGCATGGTGGGCTAACAAAATATTAATCTAAGTACGTATTATAAATTTTGGTCCTTATATATTCTAAATTTTGGTCCTTCTGTATTATGAATTTTGATCCTTATATATTATGAATGTTGGTCCTTATATATTATAAATTTTATACAATATAATTTTGGTCTTTATGTATTATAAATTTTGGTCCTTATATATTATGAATGTCGGTCCTTATATATTATGAATGTTGGTCCTTATATCTTATGAATGTTGGTACTTATATATTGTAAATTTTGGTCCTTATATCTTATGAATGTTGGTCCCTGATTCCTTTGGTAATATCGCATGACCCGAAGAATGTTATAAATTCAGTGGTTTCAGTGAAAATGAAAGCTTTTCATAAGGACAAAGGGGCAACTCGTTACCCAACGTTTTAACGATCGTCCGACCATTTTTTTCCCGCGTTCTCTCGAGAAGCTCTCTAGTTCCCATGTTCGTCGCTTTATTTTTTCATCGCCAGGTCGGACGTTTTGAGGAAGACCGCCATAAACTTCAACGGTAACCGCGAACGACGAGTTTCCAAGTTGTTACGTGCAACGGGCAGGAAAGTTGTTTCGCGATAACCGTGCATGTAAATTGGCATGGCTCTTCTCGAGTTACTCTGTCAAAGACGAAGATTGCAAATACCTTGGCGCGAAGTCTTTGGACGATTGGCGGAAACTTGATTCGTTAAAAGTTAACGACCGAACCTACTTTCCGTCCAAAAGTGAAATTATTCTTTGAATATGCAATTTTGCCGCCTTTCATCGCTTCGATTTATGCGGAAAGGTTAGGTCACATTCACGTGAACAGCCAAGTGATTAAAACAATGTTCTTTTGTTGAAATATTATTTGATCATCGAAACTAAACATCTTCGTTGTTGTTAATAAGTAAATGTTACAGTTAGGTTAAGTAATATAGGTTTAAGAAGCCTAACTTAACCTATTCACCTCTTGTTCCACAATATCATGTCACTCGTGACGCACGCTGCAGTTCATATGTGACGTATAATTCTAAATATTGTCTTTGCACAAGGGTCCAAAAGGATCGCTGAATTCAAAACGTGCCAAACTTCTAATTTTCTTCACTCGTCTTCACATTGCAGCAATAATTAGTTATTTGTGCATGGCTGCCTAGAAAATTGTAGGTTAAGGGTTAACTTAACCTATAAGTTAACCCAGATTACATTAATCTATAGTTAAATTGTGTATCTTTCCTGAAATCAGCAACTAAAGCAACAGTTATCAGGAATTTAATCCTTTCTTTTGAAACAGAGACGTTCAAAGCGCCTCGAATTCCAGAGGTTATATGGATGAAAGTCAAGACCCTTGAAGATCACCCACATAGATCGTACACACGCCAATTGTAGCGGCCGTCTATCAATTATGCGGGCCATACATGTACGCATTCACAACGATAGGGCACAAATCGCATATCGAATTGTACGCAGTGGCAGCATTCAATCGCATGCCGTTGTCGCACCGATATGCTTGTGTAATCCATGCATTCTGGTAGCAGCTCAAAGGGCTGGCTCTTTTCACCCATGGAGAATAATATCGACGTTCAGCTATAGATGGCTACTTACGTAAGCTGACTTACCTAACATCATAGTGAACTAACTAATAACCGGAGCATCAGTTTTTATCATAAGGCATCAGACTTCGTTCTTTGATAAAATCTATAAAATTTTAAAGTTTTACTGGTCTTTAGGTTAGGTAATGTACTGCAACGTCGTGACGCACTCGTGACGCACTTACAGTTCAAATGTGACCTTACTAAAATTTTTAGTACTCTTGGGGTTTAGATCAAATCATAATTGATGCATTCAGCCAAGCGGAATATAAAATACTCGCAACATGTTAATTTTCTTTGTTTTAATATTATAACCTTGTATAGTTGGATTTGACTGACGCACCTCACAAAATAATTCAAACAGAACCGTATTTTATTTGTACAAACAATTCGTTGTTTTTTTAATCAACACATAGGCAACTGAAACTGATAGAGTTTTCTCATAAAATGTAGCAGATTTAATAGAAGAGTTCTTTGTATACCCTGATTACAGGCACGTGATGCAGTGCCTATTCTTTTCGAATTTAATTAAAATAAAAGCAATCGCCCCTGACGAATATTGACGTGGCCATGACAACGTCCTGGTTCAAACATGATCGAGTGTGCTTCCGCGATTATTTCTCTCCAGGTTTAATCACGCATATCAGTCATACCTATCACGTCCAATTGTAACTTCCTAAATAAATCGATATACCAAATCGTTCAATTAACTCATTGGATCCTCCGCGAACGGAAAAGACATTCTGTAAATGAAAAAAAAATTGAGGGTAAAAAATGGAAGAAACGTCGGAAGAGATCAAATATAAGAAAAAAGTTGGACGCATAGTTTCGAACTTTCAAGATGGCAGGATATCGCAGTAGACTATCCTGCAAAGTGCACCTGCTTCGTCTCGCGAGCCGTAAGTTCACCGGTGCTCTTGTTAATTTGATGAAGTAGTCGGGGACTGTATTACTCTCGATACGCGACGATAGAGCGACTAGAAAGGGGCGATAACGATGGGAGTTGGACGTTAGCGAGTTGGAAAGTTCGTGAAAATCCGTGGTGCACCGATGATGCGGAAAAACGGCTCCGCAAGTTAAGAGAAACCGCTATCCGTATTTGCTTCGACCCCGAATCAATCGCACCCCGGACACTTCGCTCCATGAAAACCGACACGAAAATTTTCCTCCTTACACCAGGAATCGAAAATAAAAAACGAGTTATAGACCTAGTATGAGAGCTGAAGTACAAAAGTCCTGGAGGTTGTCCCCAAATGACTATCTCGTTAAAAAATAAATTTCTCAGTGGACGTCATAAAATTTCTCATTTAGACACATAAATTGTATTCTAAATTTTTCATCTCCAGTCCTAAAGACTAAAGGGGTAAGGATCCTTTTACACAACCTTGATTCAGAAAAAGACTAACGAAATTTAGAATGAGGTAGAATGCTAGAATTGCGGCAGAATCAACATGTGCCAATTAGACGGCGTGCCCGATAAGTTTAGGTTATGGCATGATTAAATCAGTCCAATGTACCATTAATACCGCGCGCAAACGACATATACGCGTCGTGAGTATCAATATTTAAAGGAGCCCGGAGGGGGGGCGAGCTAATGTTGCAAATTCGCGAAATGGTTCGCAGCAAACAGAGTAGAACAAACGGACGCATAAGCTGCCCCGGGTAATGTCCTGACGATAACCGCCGCCATCAGGCGCCGCGTCGACCGAGCGACGCTCGCGTCGCTGTTAAACGCGGTAATCGCGGACGATAGACGCCTGATCAATTAGACAGCCGAGTAATTTACCTCTATCCACTTGTTTGCAGCGCGAAACGATCAGGAGCGTCCATCCGTCCAGACGTTTCCGGGTGGGTTCCGCTCGCTTCCACGCGGATTACCAGGGATATCGATGCGTCCGCCTGAAAGCGGTCCAGTGATATTGACTTTCGTTTCAATATTCAGTTTCTTGCATAAAACAACGCTCCCAATGGACTCGCCATCTTGCGATTCGCGGCTGCGCATGCACAGACACGTTCGTACGCACTCGTCTTATAAGTTAACCTAATACCGTCTTGTGATATTGACTTTCGCTTCAATATTCAGTTTCTTAAAACAACGCTCCCAATGGATTCGCTATCTTGCGATTCGCGGCTGCGCATGCGCAGACAGGTTCCTGCGCACTCGACTTATAAATGGATACCGTCTTTAAGTTAACCTAATACCGTCTTATAAGTTGACCTAACTCGTCAAGTTTTCTCGTAGCGAGTTTTTCACGAAGATTCCCCGGGACGAAGAAAGGATGGCAAAAAGTTGGACGCGGTCAGAATGTTTGCCGTTCGATTTGGTCAGGATCTGACAATTTCCGCGGGTGAGATTTCACGCTGGTGAATTTTGACCATCCAGAAAGAGGATATATCCCTTGCATCGTTTATGACGGCCTTCTGATTCCGAGATGAGCGTACGTGGGACGCATAAGATAGGCTCTCTAGCCTGGGCAAATCTGCACGTGACCCTAATACGGGTCGCCCGGATTCGCGCGTTCCCATGTGCATCCTAAACTCTAAACACTTCTGTATGAGCCGAGGCTTTGCCTGGCCGCACGTGCACACGCGTTTATCCATCTGCATCACGTGTGTAACCCGCGTTTATACGGAAACAACTTGATCCACTTTTCGGGCAACGGTGACCGACAGAACCTGCTGTGCGATGGGATTTGTTTTCTACTTTTTAATCTCCAATAGTGTATGACCAATCAAATTATGCATCAAATATGTGGACATTTTTAACAAATCACTTCCATCAGGACACGTTTTCAGAAGATATGCAACAACTACACAATTTATATTAAACGTACATGAGTATATTTACAATTTCTACAATCTGTATATAGTTTGTAATTCATATTGATCTGCAGTGTATATTTATGGTTGCTATACGTAATAAAAAGAACATCCCTGTAAATATCTTCCAATTCTGTAGCTTCATTTTAGCTAGTACCTCAAAAATGAGAAGCTGAATCCACATGAATGCGGTAAATGATGAAGCTTCTTCGAAAATTATGAGAAAAATAAAAAAATGAAAATACGAGTGTAACGGTAGGGAGAGATTTATGGTACTGAACAGTGGGGTAGTAAAATATATCTTTATGGCAGTGGTATAACATATTTTTATAGCGAATAAATGTTCACGACAGTATAATAGAGAAACATATTTGGGTACACAGTCCTGGTAAACATAATAGTTATTTAATCAATATTCGTTAATTGCTGCTGTTCTTTCGATGTACACTGAATTTAATTGCGTTTACTTGGCGGTGTTTAAGTGAACGTTTAAATAACAGTTTCAACCTGTTTGCAGCCATTCATTTGCAAATTTGAGTATACAATTCATTGTGTATCTTTTGGGGGTCAAAATTGGTACGGACACATTTTAGGATTAATATTTTAAGATCATTTTGTTCGAGCGCTTTTAAACGATTTTGCTTGCACAGAATCGTCGAAAGAACCCTGTGGGCAATCGATTCGGTAGAGTTTGATTTTCTACACGATCGAAAGCGTCCAGAACGATATCCGGTGTTTCTAGCACGGTTCCTCGTATTCGAACGGAAAACGAAGTCGCCTGGGATGACCCTCAGGGTCGGGAATAGCTTTGGATCCACCTAGTCCCGTGGGCGTTCCACCTATCCAGGTGCTTTTATATCAGCCGATTTTAAAGTCACCGTCAAACGTGAAGTTTATAGCTCATCTTTTCATTCGCTTTTGCAACGCTGCTTATGTTCAGCTATCGGAATTGGACTTTGGGAAGCCATTAGTCCATCGAATTTGATTAGGTTTATTTAACCGTCAAGGGCCAATTCACAATCAAACAGAAGCGGTTAGTGTGTCCGGAAGGATCAATATTGAGAAGATACAATTAACTCGTATTTAGTGTGGACGTTTGGAAACGTAATTTTTATACTAAATTGTAAGGCTGTTTTATTTAAATAAGGGGAAGTTCTCGCGCAAAGAATGATAAAAAAGTTACCTTCAGAGAATCGAGAGTATAATCGAGAAAAAATGGATTATGTATTCTAATTTTTTGAATAAATTTTAGTCGTACATCCGCAGTTTGCGAAAAATGCAAATGATCCGGCAGAGAACTGATTTGTTTATAAAGAAGTGCTTAAAAATTTGTTATTGATGAAGCTCCACCGAAAAATTAGCTAAAGAAATTGTTTAGCTGAATGAAGTTAAGTTTGCTATTAACTCTTTTTCGTGGCTAAATTCACGGAACTTAAATGGTTTCGTATCTGACTCAAACCTGATCCAAATGCAGACGAGGTTTAATCTGGATGCAATTGAGTCTTAATTGAAATCTAATCAACATCTATTCAAGATCTAACCGAGATCCAATTCAAACGTATTGGATTCGCCATCGGATCGTGTCATCATCGATTCGGATTAGAATCTGGGAATACACGTCCCGACCTAACATGTTTGCTTTTATAGTACAAATTATTATTATTATAATCACTACACTTCTTTATTTTCAAGATGCATATAGAATATGAGTAGTCAGATAAATAGACAAATAGTTCTGACCAAGTGTGAAAGGATTTGGCAGACCATCTGGACACGGACTAAAGCTAACTAAAGCTAGCTTACTTATTTGAACATTTATTTGTAGTTATGTATAATATAAATATATCTTAAAGAACTGTTTAGGTCAAGCAAATAGTAAGGCTAGGTCAGGAGTGTAACATGTGAAGAAGACCCTACAGGCTGACTTCCACAATTTGATGCTATTTACCTGATTGCTTACCTATCCTCCCAGTTTCAACGGTCTTCTAAGTACGTTTACACTAGGTAAATACCAGAGGCAAGTCACTGCAACTAAGGATAGCCTACTAGACCACACAGGCTGTCTTGCTTAACTGGGCGGGACTACTTGCCCAACCTGAACACCATCACCCAACGAGTCATCCTATATGGATTTTAAAGATGTTATGTTTACTAGACAAGTAGTTAGGTCAAGTAATACAGGAGGTTAGGTTATATTCTTTACTTCACTGAGCGGGATCTGACTTGTCCAACCTGAAGACCATGACTCGGGATGATCCAACGATCCTATACGGATTTTAAGTATGTGTTACGTTTACTAGACAAGTAGTTAGGTCAAGTAATACAGGAGGTTGGGTTATATTCTTTACTTCACTGAGCGGGATCTGATTTGCTACTTGTCCAACCTGAACATCATGATCCAACGAGCTGGGATCCCGACATCCTATATGGATTTTAAAGATATTATGTATACTAAACAAGTAGTCGGGTCAAATAATACAGAAGTTAGGTTATATTCTTTCCTGCCTACGTCCACTCTGCCACACTAGTGCAAACACGCCTTCAGTTCCCGCCCAAAACACATCCCCCTGCAATACAAACGCTCTAATTTCATTACGCCACCTGTCACTCATCAGCTCCTTCCGCCATGGAAAGCAGTATCCCATTGTCCCGCAAAATATTTGCACGCTCGTTCGCACGTCCCGTTACAAAAACATCGGACCGAGCGAAAAACAAACCATACTCCTCGCATCCAACATTCATCGAAATTATTTCCAGGGTGGACGTCGGGTCGCGCAACGTAGCGAACAGGAATTAGGCAGAACCGCCGCTGCAGCTTCGCATAATTACACGGCCACTTCATTATTGTAGCCGCATGCGAGCGCGCGCGCATGGATGCGAGGACGGACGAAAATTCGGTTCGACGTGCAATCGGTGAATTTCAGACACGGCCAGGTTACTGAATTGCCGTCGATACGGAAATATCGGCTTGACGCATGAATTGCACGCGCTGTCCTATCCTACGTTGCCGTCTCGCTCGCTCGATTATATATTTATACGCAACGGCATTCGATTACACGGCCACTCGGATACGAACGTTATAATTTTAACGAATGTTAAATAGCCGATTTTCCCGCGCGGCCACCGTGCAGGTAAATATTCATGCGTATATTCATGCGCGCTCGCCCGCGCGCACGCTTGTCAGCCATATTCGGGGATTATCTCCGCGGACCGGACAGACGTTAGAGCCTCGTATGGTAAGCGGTACGTGACTACTGACCAAACGCTCGATTAATGAGCCTATAGCTCTCAATCTTAATTTTCAATTATGAAGATTTTCTTCGAAACATTTCGCAAAGTCCGCAAAATGTTATTACCGCTTTCCAGTCACCGTTAATCGATCATATCGGGACGATGGAGTGCGTTTCGTAAAAATGATTTCGAACAATTTGCATTTTTATTAAACGAACAGCCCCCATTTATCCGCGTTCTAACACCAGCTGCTGACGCGCCCGCGCGATCAAACTTCTCGAACTGTTTGATAAAGTGGTTACGTTACACGCCAGGCTGAAATAAGTAACCGCAAAGCTCGCGCTTACGGGAACGACCCTCGAACGGCAAACAAAACGATTCCGAGCCACTCGGGTCACCCCCGACCCCACCGTGGTCGTTTTCGAGCCTCGCATATGCTTAATGTCAGCGCGTTTGAAAATCGGGACAAGGGCGTAATTACGCGTTAAGAAGTCGTCGGAGAGGTTTCAAATTAAGCGAGCTGCTGCAATTTTCGGCGACCTATTCCACATCGAATCGCTCCGTCTGGTTTGTTTACTCTTGGGCACGTACGGGAGCCAAGTAGAGCGATGGTGATCGATATACATCAAAATTACATCCATCCATCTGTTCCCACGCTGTGAGTGAGAAGATGAGATGTCCAGGAACTGAAAAACGATTCAGATATGTTAGGGTTATGTTTCAACAAATAACCGACTTAAACTAGATTACAAGTGTCTGATCCCAATTTATGAGGAATTTATGATGAACGTGTTGAGGTACGTTACACTTTGGAGGATATAGCATGCTGTTGTTACATGGACTAGGATAGGGATATAGGGATGTGGAGTTAGATACATGGGATCTGGGTACCTCTGACTAAACTGACCATGGTGAATATAGCATATTGTATCTCTTGTTACATGAACTAAGAATAAAGATATAGGCATGTGGATTTGGATACATAGGGATGTGGGTACATCTGACTACACTGACCATGGTGAATATAGTCATATGTCTTGTTACATGAACCAATAATAGGGATATAAACATGTGACTTTAAGTACATGAGTCTGAGTCTATAAGATGTACGAATCTATAAAAAACTAGAAATATGAACACTAGGAATATACGTTTAATACACACTTTTATATAATAAATTCTTATAACAATTTTCATGTTCGTTACAATAGTGCATCTGTTGCGAACAGAAACTCTGATTAGTTTCGATTTTGTTGGATGTCGTTTCGCAAACGTACAGCGTTCCATTTTCGGCAAACCACAAACGCTAATAGTCAAGTATACCAGGACATTGAGAATGCACTTGCATTATAATTACATACTTAGCCGTCGGTGTACGGGTGCAGTCGAGTCGTTTAGCGGTTGCACATACTATGCCCGTAGTTGCATACGTGTTTCAAAGACTAACGTTGGTTGTAACGGTGCAACGTGACCATATAGTTTGCTCGGAAGAAATAACGTTGAAAGGTTAATTTGCTTGATTCTGACAATCTGTCAGAGTTGAATCTCGGATCACATGACAATGCACACTCATATTCACTTGGCTTTTTTTTGCAAATGGGACTGACCTTCAATCGTCACTTGGACTGTGTAGGTCTACATTTCTGTACCACTTATGTATAATAAACGCACAGGATTAACGATGATATCCCCGAGTCACGTTATCCCCGTATCCCTTTTCAATTTGGACCTGGACCAGGTAAGATCTCGCTATATGGCCCTGTAGCCATCGGTTTATTTCTAGAGATGTTGAGGGTTCTCTCCAGAGAGTCCAAAGCACCAAATTTCAATAAAATCGTATTAAATTTTAAAGGGCAGAGAAAAGGATTCCCCGTACCTTTTCTAGCGATCGATGTCAGTTCGCACCCTTTCGTCAAGCCGGTCGCAGTTTCACGTGTAAGCAACACTCGGTTTCCAGCTAGGCGCGAGGATAATGACAGTGGAACGGAGTCGTGCGAGGAAACCCAGAGAGTTAATTAGGAAGTACCAGCGAGGTATCAACCGACGTGGTCGACCTTCTCTCTCGCAGAGAGGCGAACTGATGCAAGATGCACGAGAAACTGGGCTCGAGGTCTTACGTACAAAGACCTTAATGTACACACTCGCAGACTTTAAAGACGAAAGTTAGTTACACGACCAACGAGAGAGAGAGACAGACGAGAGTCTGGAAATTTAGATACTCCTGGGTTGTGTGATCCAAGAAATTTCCGCGATAGCCCCTCCCCCGGAGAACTCCTGGATACTACCTTTAGCTTAATGAATCGAGTTTAATTGATGAGGTGACGTACGTAATTATTGATACCACCTGAATTCGCTACGACGCTGCACAGATTTTGAGGTTCCCGTAATTAGAAAATATGCTCTATCCATTTAGGTTAAAATAGGAAACGTGGTGATGATGATCTGTGATGATCGTACAAGTATTTTGAGACATCCTGTATAATTAAACGCTGCACGAAGCAGGAACAGACGCACGGGCACAAAGTGGTTAAAACCTGTCGTTCAGTGAACGTTGTTCGTTCCACGATAAAGCTCTCATTTAAATCACAGCGAGCAATTAACGAATCCATTTCGTGCTCCTTAATCTCCGTGAATTCATCAATGCTGGCCCGATACCGGGAACAACCGGGCGGAAGTTGCAGCAGTGGCCCGTTAATCAGACTGAACGTCCCCTCGGACCAAAGAAGACGGGGTTTACTCGATTTGCAACGAAAACGTTCGCTGTCGAAAGCGGCAAGTTGGAATTGAAAATCAGCAAGTCGCTTTCATTAGCCGGCTTCTCGATTCATCGCGAACTATCGCGGGACAAAGTGTCCGCTTTTAATTACGCTCGCTTTAGGTTCAGGCGGGTGGCGCTGGCGTCGCGAGGAAATCATTCGGTCATCTACGACGCAATGATCAAGTTTCTTAACTTAAGTTAGGTTAGATTACATCTTCTTAGGTTACAGTTACATTTTCGTTAGGTTTAAATTAGGTTAGGTTAGATTTACATACGTTGTATTTAAGGTTCAGATATAATTTTTATATTATTTGCAGAGACATAGGATGTTTAAATATTATAATTGTAAATATGTTTTTTATATAAGAGTTAAACTAAGACCAGGAAAGTTACATTTTATCGTGAAAACAAATGAAACCTATGAAAAGGTCGGACAAGTATTGACCCATCTGGTCAGACAAATATAATAAGATTTACGTGTGGTCAGACGAGTAGAATAAGAACCATATGTAGTCAGACAAGTAGAATAACAGCAATATGTGGTCAGACAAGTAGTATATGGATCCATGTGGTCAGACAAGTAGAATAAGAATTACGTGTGGTCAGACAAGTAGAATATGATTTATGGTCAGACAAGTAGTATATGGATCCATGTGGTCAGACAAGTAGAATAAGAATTGCGTGTGGTCAGACAAGTGGAATAAGAGCAATATGTGGTCAGACAAGTAGAATATGATTTGTGGTCAGACAAGTAGTATATGGACCTATGTTGTCAGACGCTGCAACCAATGATTAAGTTCCTTAACTTAAGTTATGTTAGATTAGGTTAGATCTGCATTATATCTGAGTTACATTAGGGTTAAGTTTAAATTATTTGTAAGTTAGATGTACATAGGTAGGGTCTAATTTTAGGTTCAGATTTTCATAATATTTGCAGAGACGTAGGATATATCAGTATTATGAGAATTGTAGATATGTTTAAGAGTTATGAAAGTGCCATTTTATATTGAAAAGAAATGAAATCTCTGAAAAGGTTTTCTGAAACAATTTTCGTGATCCACGACGTTGGCGAGCGGTTTAACTGAATTTTATCGACAAGCAAATTTATTCTTTGTTTTCTTTACGAGCGTTTCCTTACGTCTGAGCAGTACCCCGTTTTGTTTCACGGTAACCATGGCGGAGCTCGTTTATGACACTTAACACGGTGGGTAGAATTCAACGTGACCCAGATCTGTCTCGCTGAACAGCTGTTCGTGAAATACTAAAAGCTCGGTACACTGATTATTTACATATCATGTAGTGAAATGGAGGTCTATTGTGCTCGTGTATATCCGTTGAAATATTCAATACGATCGCGTGGTGGGTCGTTTAAATAAAACGAATTGGAAAAATGAACTGGGACAACCGGAAGGTATAGCTGAATAATATATTCAATGCAATTTTATGCATTGTTATTATCATTATACTGCATTTTATTGCGATTGTTATATTGAAATGTTTTATGGCGACGTTAAATGTCCATGAAACCGCTAAAAGAATAATATGAAATTTTACGTGACAAAACATTGAAAGTATTGAAAAGCGTTGTGAAGAGTAAGTTGAAACAGATTTTTAAGGAAATACCAAAAGTGCAGTTATATCTGCTTCAAACGAACCTTCTGCAAGAAATATTCTATCAAATTAAAATATCATAGCTGAAAGGACACGCGCGAAAATATAGGTTAGAGATAGTTATATAAAACTTGAACGCTTTTTTAAATCTCGGATTTTATTGGAATTTTTTCTCCGTTACATAATGTTACCTTTAAATATCGAATTAAGTATTTTCCTGAAAGAAATATTTCAGCAAATTTTACGCGAGATGATTAAAGTGTTCGAGCCACGTTGAAAAATTCGATAGTTTGTTAAAAATATTTTTATACCTCACAGTTTTTATTATAACGTCTACCGCGGTGTCCATTAAAAAAATAGCATAAAGAGTTTATTTTAAAAAGTAGCACACCGCTTATTTGCACCTATTTCCGGCAATAAATTTCTGGCGGTATTCGAAACAATCCTTGAAATATTCATCCGAACGACAGGGACTATCGGATCCGATATCAAGAAAATTTTCTCCATATTTCCGAGGAATAAAAATAGGGATACGTGCTAGAAGGTGGATTATTAATGTTGCATGAACCGGGTGGAAATAATAAAAAAAAACTGTCGTCCGACGAAGTCGGTATTCCAGTTTATGCAGCATACAAGGAATTTCGCAACTCTTACTGGCGTTGCCTTAAAAGGACAATTTCGTAAATCAACCAGACAGCCAACCGCTCGTGAGAAGTTTAAGCCCTTATCTCTTCGGTTGCTGGTCTGCTCTCAACCCCCTTAACGTGTCGCTTTGGGTCCCAGAAGAACCATACACGACCCGAAGACGCGAGGGTGAAGTTTCTTCTCTCGTCTTTTTTTTCCCCTTCGCTTCCACTTCTCCTTTTGCCTTCTTTTTGGTCCACGTGCGGTGAAAAGTGAAACGTCCGAACGATTCGTACGAGTAAAAATCGCCGAGGAACGATAAGCGACAGGTGAACTGTGGCTATCATTAAGGAAAAATGTGTTGGGGGTTGTTTTGGCCGGAAACATTTGGTCGCGGGAAAGTTTGGTAATGTTAACAGAAATGAATCAGGGTTATTAATTTCCAACTGTCAGCTATTCTATATGTGGGTTGCAATAACAGGTCAAGATATATCAATATGACAGAATGCAAGAAAAACAAATAAATGATTCAGACAATATCTAATTAAAGAATGATATTCCGGACTCGACAATGATATCGGTGACACACGCTGGATTTGAGCCGGTTAGAGAGGAAATAGACACTAACTATCCAGAATCTCCAGTTTCCCTTCTCTGATTATCAAATATCGGATATCGTCTTTATGCAATCGAACTAGTGCGAATGGACATTGATACGTATCATTGACAATCGAATTATCAGTTTGGGAGATGAAAGTGTCCGTAACGTCGATGACATAATTAGTTTCAAGGATTTTGGAAGACTCAATATCATCTACCATCTCTATTCTACTTGTTTGAACAGTTATAACCTGCATTCCCTTAATGTGTGAAGATATAACGCGTGGAAGTATACAGCGTGGAATTACAGGGCGTGGAAATATGGCGCGGGGAGATACGACGCGTGAAAATATAGCGCGTGGAGATACAGTGGGTGGTAGTACAACACGTGGAAATACGGCGCGTGGAGATACAGTGCGTGATAGTGCGTCGCTTTGAGATACAGCGCGTGGAAGTGTAATGTATGGAAGTACAATATGTGAAACTATGGCGCGTGGAAATATAGCGCGTGGAGATACAGTAGGTGATAGTACGACACGTGGAAATACGGCGCGTGAATGTATAGTGTATAAAAGTACGATACATGAAACTATGTCATATGAAGATACGGCGCGTGAAAATATACCGCGTGGCGATATAGTGCGTGATAATGCAACGCGAGTAAATACAGCGCATGAAGATATGACGCGTGTTGAAATAAAACGCGAACAAATTGTACTAAGCGTGGTGATATAGTACTTGGCAATAGACCGCAAGACCAAACTATACGACTCGAAAATGAAGTCCGTTTCCAAAAGCTCCGTTCCAAATACGTTAAAACTTCCGCAATTTTTTGCAAAGAATGTAATCGGTTCCCGAAACGAAAGAAGAGTATAAAGGGAACGGAAATTGAGCAAAAAGTGTACAATATCAATGGCAGGTTTGTACGAGACTCATCGATTCGGTCTCGTTGGGTCCGGACGCGACTGATAAAGTTTCACGTTCGCTCGTTTCGTCCGGAATTATACCGACGGTAATATCGCAGGGCGTTTTATTCTTGCGGCGTAATCAAGTCGCGAGCGTCGTCAAAGGACGCGCAATAAAAGAAGTCAAATATCAATACGGGACGGACACGATGTCTCGAAAGAAATGAACGGTGAGGAACGAGAAGATGCATCCGGCTGGAAATTGTTCAGTCTCTTACGCTGCCTGCCGCTCGTGTCCCGGAAATTTGCTCTTTGTTAGCTGCCTTCTCTCCCATTAATAAGCTCGATATTAATCGTTTCCCTTTTCCCTCTCCTTGAACCTTTTTATTAGCGCGCTTGGTAAATACTCGAAACGTATCCTGATAGGGCAGAGAAAAGGACGATTCCTTCCTGGTTATTAACTAGGTAGACGGTTGTGTTTATTTGCTGCGAAATCTCGTTACGATTCTACCGACCTTCTACTTTGGATAATACAAGAAATATTTTCAGGAAATTTGTTTCTTAATTTATGAAGGAGTTGGATTAAGTACAAGAAAAAGGTAATGAGAAAAGTTGTCTGGGTTATGTGGGTAGACCCTAGGTGGTCAGAGAATGTGACTGAGGTGCAGATACTATAAGTAGAATGAATGCGATTAGAACAAATAGTATAAGTACAGAGCACTGTGGGTAGTCGGACAAGTGCAATAAATTTTGGAGAACCATAGGTGGTCGAGGGAACAGTGTAGGTCACCTCAACGTAGATAGGTGGCCAATTAAGAGAGAATGCAGAGCTGTAAATAGTCGCCAACGTGAAAAGGAATACTTAAATTGTCAGACAAGTGAAACATAGATCAGTAATTAGACAAACAGAAAATACATTGCGACCTGCCAGACAAGTAGAATGTGCGCAATTTGTAGTCAGACAAGTGGAATATGAACCACGTGTGGTTAGACAAGTAGAATATGAATCACATATGGACAAGTAGAATAAGAGTTGAGTGTGGTCAGACAAGTAGTATATGGTCCTATGTGATCAGACAAGTAGTATTAGGTCCAATGTGATCAGACAAGTAGTATATGGTCCCATGTGTTCAGACAAGTAGAATAAGAATTACGTGTGGTCGGACAAGTAGAATAAGAATTGAGTGTTGTCAGTCAAGTAGAATAAGAATTGAGTGTTGTCAGTCAAGTAGAATAAGAATAATGAGTAGTCAGACAAGTGGAATAAGATCAGTAGGTGGTCAGACAAGTAGAATAAGAGTAATAGGTGGTCAGACAAGTGGAATAAGAGCAATAGGTGGTTCGACAAGTAGAATTGAAGCTGTACAATAAAAATAGTCAGACAAGTAGTATCTGAAGTGTAGATCAGACAAGTAGTATGCAGGCCAGTGGTGGTGAGACAAGTAGAATGTAAAGTACGTGTAGTACATGGTAAAATATGGCATATAAGTGGTGAGACAAATAGAAACTAACCCTACTATACAGTGAAAAGCACTATACAATTACAAATATATTTTTAAACAATTTTAACGTTAATGCCTCCACAATGAGCCTTCTAATGAAGATTACGAAACGTTTGCCGCACATAACGATGTCCGCACTGGGAAATCCTCCTTCTAAAGACTTTTACGTGCTCACGTGTTTTATGTCTTCTCCTATTATGACTGTTGCGTGCTCCGGCAACATATCGAGAGCTTCGTTGATGCACCACACGCGATACGACGATCTTTGAATCGATCAAGTCCTCTTAACGAGAAATCGATTTCGCGGGGATTAAGCGAAATACGGTACACACGGTTAAGATTGCATAGGACTCAACTTTTTTATGGTGTTGAATGTACAGGATCGTTCAATATTGAACGCTAGGTTTCTTCGCGGCGTAGAAATATATTCAAAGTGGTTTTATCGATTAAAAATTTAAATGTTACTTCGAAGTTTTTTATGCATCGATAGACGTACAGATTTATTAACAATTTTAAGAACTTATAAGGTCGTATATTCGCAGATAAAATGCAGATGTGCAGAACGTTGAAGGAATATTTTAAGCATTTAATAAAACCATTAAAGTCCGATATTTATTATCGTTATAAAATGTGCTTGCCTAAGTAAATTGCACTATCCTTAGCTTATCATGACATTCCTGACGGCATTTCCAATTTCTCTGTTAAAAGAACAATTTTCCGCTTGACGAAGAGTAACCGGCAACTAATAGCGTTTCTAAGCCTAGGAGAAAAAAAAATTGTTCATGCTGCCTCGTACTCAAAAGCTTTATCGGCAGAATTTAAATTTCCAGCTTTTAAAAGGTGCTCGCCGGATTTTAATTGGAGATATTTAAATTCCAGCTCGGAAGAATACGTTAAAACTGCATGTGCAAGTGAAAATACTCTACCGTTCGCGTTCTTCGTTTGCACAGTTAAATCCCGTAGATTTGTATCGTTTAGTAGAAAATTCACAACCACGACAGATTGAAAATTGTTCATTACATTATTAATTTCCAAGATTAACATCTTTGTCGGGAAATATACATTTTTAACAAATAATCTTTATGTTATCTTCACGGTGCGATTTGTTCGATTATCCAGGTCGGCAGTTCTACTGCTGAGCTCACCTAGTTCCCTTATTCTACCCCTATAATAACATACGTGGTATATCTTGACTTACCCTACCACATGTTAGATTTTATTTGTTTGAGGTCCTATACACCATATTTTACTGATTCGACAACCTAGTTCATATGCTACTTGTCTGACCATCTATGTTCCACATTTCTTTCTAATAATCCACTGGTTATGTTCTACTTGTCTGACAGTATGATCCGTGTTCTACTTGTTTCGTCATTTCTTAAGTTATGTTCTACTTGCCTGATCATCTGCTTGTCTTATTTTACTTGTCTGATCATATATGTGTCACATTCTACTTGTCTGATCATCTACTTGTCTCATTCTACTTGTCTGATCATCTATGTGTCACATTCTACTTGTCTGATCATCTACATGTCACATTCTACTTATCTACCCACGCACTCCCTATGCTTGACTGACCACCTTGTTACTTGTTTTCTACTTGTCTGGTGACATGCAGCCCATATTCTACTTGTCTGCTGACATACAGCCCTCTTATACTTGTCTGATGACATACGGTCCTATTCTACTTGTCTGCTGATATACAGTCATATTCTACTTGTCTGATGACATACAGTCCTACTCTACTTGTCTGCTGATATACAATCATATTCTACTTGTCTGATGACATACAGTCCTACTCTACTTGTCTGATGGCATACAGTCCTATTCTACTTGTCTGCTGATATACAGTCATATTCTACTTGCCTGGTGACATACAGTCCTATTCTACTTGTCTGCTGATACACAGTCATATTCTACTTGTCTGGTGACATACAGTCCTATTCTACTTGTCTGCTGATACACAGTCATATTCTACTTGTCTGGTGACATACAGTCCTATTCTACTAGTGTGATTACATACAGCCCCTTATGCTACTTGTCTGCCTACCTATTTCACATTCTACTTCTCTGACCATCTCTACCTCACATTCCACTTGTCTGACCACATGTACTGCACATGCCACTTGTCTGATCACCTTCAGCTATTCTGCTGATCTGATTGTAAAATTTCTTTGATTCTACTGGATCGTCTATGCGTCCATTTTCCCAATGTCCACATTCTCCCTAGGTTCTCCCAGATTCATAATCAAAGTGGTGGACTTCCCTGCATTTTTATTTATAAGTCGTGTAGATGGCAGCAAAAGCTGTTTGGATGAAAAAAACATAGCAGGGAAGCAAATTCCGGGGTCGATGATGAACCTCGGTTATCTAAGAAGAAGAAACCTTGTTCAGCTTCGATACTTTCGGAAGGCTTATCCAACGAATGCCTGCACGGTACATATGCATGAATACGTATGACCCGCATACAAAATGTCAGAGGCTGCTTCTTCCAGAAAACAGGCTGAGTGTGGCTGTATTCCGCGTGGCTCGCTGACAAAATACGTGCTCGCGAATAGGTCGCGTCATATTCAGAGAAAATAAAGCAAGCCGTGTCTGGCCGCGCGCGTATCGCTTATTGGTATGCCAGTGACACGCGGGTCCAATTTCGTTACCGACGTCTGCGAATCGCTGAATATCATCTGCTCCATTGAAATTCCGCCACGGCTATGAGACGCGATATCGCATTTGTCTCCCTGACTGCGTTACCTAAACGATCGCGTTCTGCCGGCCCTTGTTCCGAACCCGCGGACGTGACTGCGTATCGATGAGGATCATCTGTTTTTTAGGACCAATCCGCGCCATATTGTTCAATAATCTGTTACACCAGATTACCTTCACAGCAAGATATGTCGGGTCTCTTTGATTCAGATTAGGCTAGATGTGATGGTCAGCGTGTTGTTTCGAAACTATAAAAAATCAGTATTTCCCTGACGGTTATCTTCGAGTGCCTGGCATTTGCCGGCGCAAAGGATCCTTGCACAATTGCTCGTCACTGGTGCACGGGATAAATCTATAGCCATACAGACATCCGTAGTCTATTGATCACGGTAGCATCTCCATAGCTAACACTCAACCAGTAACAAAGACACGGCAATCATAAAACACACACGATACAAGTACAAAGAGCTAGCCCAACCGAAATAGAATCCCCGCCAGCATCCGGGCAGACAGGAAGTCTCAGCAAAAGCAATAGTTCTCCCTCCACCTAATAGTCGATCCATCGAAGGCGAACGGCTCGTAGGCCGATCAGTCGATGCTGCTGCGTGTTTTCGTGCGCCGACAGAGAGCGAATCATTGCGAATTCTCGTAATTCCCTTCCATCTAGTAGAAGGCTGGTTTCGTGCAGGGTCAGGAGCGGGGGACGGCGGGGAACGGAGGGGTGGTTCTCTTTCCTACGGCATGCTGGAAGCACCCAGGGGCAATTGAAACTCACGGCCATTTACTGCATTTCAATAATGGTTTCCCATCCTCCCTGACCGTCCTCTCTCGCCACTCCCCAAAACCCCATTCATCCCCATCCCCAACAGGCTGCGTTCCACGTACGTGCAACAACACGAGAGGTTGCTGCACGGCTCACAGTCGATTTACCATGAGCTTTATGGAACACACTGGCTGCGAGGGTGAACGCAGAAGTAACCAATGGCTAACTATCTCGTCTACGAACGACTGTATTATTCGATGCAGCCTACCGCCAGCCACGTGCCAACAACGTGCTGTTGAACGCACGATTTTATGCTTCCTGGAAAAGTTGCGAGGGGATACTGTAGCGAGGGGCCATTGGCGTAACCGACATTTTTATACACTTCTAAAAATATCAGTGTCCTATTAACAAACCCTTCTTCGCCATTTTCACTAAAATATGAGGGTGCGAAATGCATGGACAAGTTTGATCCCTAACTGGGTTGAAGGTGCATTATACTTATCAAGTGGACAATGTAACGTGTGGATGTACAGCGGCGATATAACATGTAATGGCACTACATCAATCCAATTTCTCCACCGTCCACATTTCCTCGCCCCGACTTAATTTAACTTAGCCCGGACCTAGACTTCCGAAAACCAAACAAGAGCATATCGTTTAACCGAAATAATTGAGATGGATGTATGATCGTAGTCGTGTTGGCTTCCACTCGACGCGTGTATCCGCGGCGAAATTTCGCGAGATTCGAAATCGGACAAAATCGCCCGACGGCAATAGCGAAACAAATTTCACCCATTAGCAGCCGACAGAGGATACGTGTCGCACGGTGGTTGTCATCAATACAAATATCTGCGAGAGATACCTGTCCATATTCCCGCCGACCGGCGAATTCACACGCGTGATGAAAAAAAAGCCCGGTTCCGTCTGCGTAGAATTGTACAGCACGTGTTCGAACTACAATATAAATACCATCGACTATTTGGTCCGGGTCGTGTTAACGCTGTAAATTGGTCACCCAAAAACTGGGCAATTTCGTGGAACACAGGATACAATTCCACCTCTGTCTAAAAGTCCGTACCCCCGTCACCGGCCATTTTGTGTTTAATATTTGATTGTGGACACGATGTCAATTTCAGTAACTGTGTCAAGACAAAAATATCGTATTAGCAAACGTCCAGACGGATTCGGTTAAAAATTAATGGACTGTTGGATACTAACTTCCGAATGTGGGTCACGTCCGAAAGGACGAGTATCCCGTCATTTCGTCAGCGTCTCAGTTAGCTTCATCAGGGATCAAACAATATCCAGGGACTTTGGTGTGCTTGCTAGTTACTGATCATTCAAGCAGACCGTGTTCACGTCACGGATCATTGATCGTCAATGATAGAGATGTCTTAATTGGTTAGTTGATCAATTAAACAACTATGCTACATCCCTGTTGACCAGCGTTTCACGTACGCTATGGACGTATATGCTTCATTTTCACATCTTATAAGAATAACTTTGTATTACGTATTAAAATACTTCGTATCCTTATTAAAGTTAACTTTCTTTAATAAATTTATAATTAATTTTTTACGATGTCTAAGCAAATAGTTCTTTCAACTATCACCCGACACCCTGGTACAAAGGAAATGAAGGTCTCACACGAACCCCTGACACTCTAGTAATTGGGAAAATTGTAGCGGGGCTAAAAATGTGGAAAGCTCGTCCAGGGTTCTCTCTGAAACAGCTGTTACCTGAAGGGCAGATTCCCAGGGCTCTCTCGTGTCTGTGCCGGACAGTGCGAGAGTGCTCGTGGATTTAAATACAATAACCCGAGGCTATTGTAAAAAAAAAATATGTATACACGGTCGTGTATGCGCGCGGGTGAACACGAATGGCCGGGGCTTTATGCATGCGGCTCGATTGGCGGTGTTTCCACTCACCAAATAACAAGTATACACTCGGAACCCAATCACGCGTGTTATCCCATATTCTGCTGACCATCACAGCTCTCTTCGAGGATCCATCGTATCGTTGATCACGCGTATACAGGTGTACCGATATGCTGAGCCAGTAAAATCGATCGTATCTGTTTCATGGCAATTTTGGGCCTCCTCTAGAATACGCTCTTAACAATAAACTTCTGTTATAACAGAAAATACGTTCTCTTCGCTTAAAGACATATACTGTTACAAGGTACATCTGAGACAATAAATTGTAACGTCTACTTGCATAAATTGACCTTGTCGTCACAGAAACTAGAAGTCACATTGCTAGGACATTTTAACAAAATGCCACATCATTTTCGATGTTCGAAATTTTCTTTGACACCGATCTTAGAAATATTTAAGTTTTGTTTGAATTTTGATATAATGACGTTCAAATGAAAATGTGTGCACAGGGGGAAATAACACGGTAGAAATTATATGTTTAATTCACAAAGTGAATTTCCAATGTTATCTGACAAACGCTAACACGATTATGCACTATTGAATTGTTAAAAATCGTAGGGTATAAAAATCAAACGATTATGGGCAATGGACATGCGGATCAGAATGATCTCCCTATCGGCATGGGCTACAGTAGGAATACTAAACGTGTGTCATCCATTAGACAATCCGCTATATCTACAGGGCTTGTTACATGCATGGAAATGCGATTACACCGCATATTACATGCACGTCCACGTTTGCTTCCGCGTGGAAATATATGTGTACAATGTACACGGCCCCTTTCCTTCAGCGATTGCTGCTTGATTCCCCAGGGTGTACGGTTAATGATGATTCCACCTCGTCTTCCTTTCTCGTGTACACACCTCAGACTTCTGAACGTGTCTTTGCAAGCAGATTGCAAATTTGTTTTGCTGCTTGCGTATTCATGCATTGGGTGGCCTGTCGCTCGGAAATTATAATCATTCCTTTGTATAAGCTTAACTTTTTGATGTTTGAGTTAGAAATCTATAACAACCTTATGTTGAAATAGTTCCTAAAAGCAATTCAAAAAAAGATAACGGGATTATGCTATCTGAGAAAAGAGATATCAAAAGGGTAAAACAAAAATGTGAATATCTAAAAGATAACGATCCACGTATGCGAAAAAATACTGCAACTATCAGACGCAGCAGAAAAGAATTTCTTTTTAAGAGTTCGCGAGAGGTGCGAATGATAAGAAGCACAATAGTCGACGTCGTTTCAGTTGGACCACCGTATATTTTTCCAAGCGTGTGGTAGAATTGTGCTGCATCGCCATATCGATGACGGAGCAATTCGCGTCTGATTGAACACGAAACAGTGTTAGCTAAGTTGAAAAAGGTCTCTGAAATGGAAAAATATTTCCTCGCTCTCTGGTACGCCTTTGCTTTTACGTAATCTTAGCTGCGAGTA
This sequence comes from Megachile lagopoda, assembly GCA_036983795.1. Lineage (NCBI taxonomy): Eukaryota > Metazoa > Arthropoda > Insecta > Hymenoptera > Megachilidae > Megachile > Megachile lagopoda. Next base: position 6,214,578 of record CM072793.1, read on the forward strand.
CACGTTTGAATGCGTTTGAACATAGTTACACATGCGACAAAATTCTTTTGTTGAGACCGTTCGCAATTGTTCGTCGGATCCAGGACATTGGCGACGGAAAAAAGGAAGTAAGAAATAGCAACGGATGAAAATAACGGTTCATTTATTCCTTCAAACGATTTATTTTACAAATGCAGTTGTTCCACCCGTTGAATCGTACAAAACGCGTTAATTAGGTCTATTAATAAAGTAAGCTATAAATTATGCACGCTGTCATTTCTTCTTTGCTTTCATCTGTACCCTACGGCTCTTCCCTAATCTCTGCTTGGTCTTTCCACCCTTTTTGTTCAAACCTTTCCCTGGCTTTACAGGCCTTCTGTATTCTGAAACATCTGCAGAGCTATTTTTTGTGTTTTTCTTGCTGTCTCGTTTCTTTCCACCGTAACCATACTTGGCATCCTTCATCTTTCGCTTTGCCGCTGTCTTCGGATTCAACCCCTTCTTTTGTGGTTTCTTCTTGTCATCCAGGAAATCGAGATCTTGTCTTATACCTTTGCGATACTTTTTGACTTCTTCCATTAATTTTCTCTTCTCCTCGTGTTTCTTTAGAGTTGCTTCTATCTGCATCTGTTTGCTCACTTTCCTTTGCTGCCTCATTTGTCGTATCTTCTCTGTTCTTTGCGTTACTATCTGTTTTCTCATTAGGTTTTGTCTAACCTTTTGCATGTGTTCGTCAGATTTGGCCATTTCTGCAAAATAGTCTTCTGGCCTAGTTGTTGGAAGTCCAAGCTTCTTCAGTCGCGTGATACCATCCATAACTGCACCCTGTGCTTGTCTATGAAACATCGTTTCTCGGCGGAAGTCATTTAGAACAGGATCCTCCGCTGGATCATACTGAGGTAACTTTTTATTTCCCTGCAACTGTTTTGCGCGCCTCACTTCCTGTTCTTGCATTTGCAATGCCAGTTCTGGTGCCAAAGGTGCCGGTGCATTTGTCAAATCTAATCTCTCAATCCATGGCAAGTTCAATTTGATACTATCTAACTTCTCTTTCATCAGATTCTGAAAATGATTTCAAACATGATACTCACAGAATAAATTGTGACATTATTGTACTTACAACGCAATTTCTGTGCTGCTTCTTCGTTTCCTCGACCACTACATTGAGGCCAGGTTTTAATAAACCTTTTGCATACGCTTCTCGTAGCTGCACACGTGAAAAAAGATAGGTTAGAAACAGGTTATGCTTTGAATATCTTCTAAATCTAGGTGATATTTACTTCTTCGTCTGAACTATTGTATTCCGAATCGGATTCAGAGGATTCCAATGGTTTGCCAACATTTTTAGTTGCTTTCTTCAGCTTCATTGTTAATAATTATTGTCACAACACTTAAACACTCGGCTCTTTTTTGTAGTAAACATCGGGCTCTTCAGAACCATCTACTGGAAGTTTTGAACATGTTTTAGTACAGTGCTTGAAAGATAAGCAAGAGATCTTCCAAAATGTTCTCTAAACATAATTTAAATGTAATAAAATCAAAGCATTTTGCATAATTGCAATGATTTATGAGCAATTATTTATTTGTTTGCATCTTATCGCTTTGTTAACAATAATTTGGTTATTTTAGATCATGGTTAAGTTAGGTTGAGTTAGATTAGGTTTGATTAGAATATACATCTAATCTTGGAGCAGTCAAAAATCCTCTTGAGCATGTAACAATCTTCAAAAAGGAGAAGGTTATTTTATTCCACTACAGTTTATCATAATGTTTGATATATGAAATTATCAATAGCTATACAATGCTTAAAAAATATGCAACTATCAAATCGTCTCGTAATAAGTTTGTATCACTTGTTAAAATAATCGCAATTGATAGAGCAAAACTATCGCGGTTTATCAGTTATACAAATAATAAATTCGTGTATCTTATCGCTGAATCTATAAAAAAATAGAAAGAAGTAAAACAAGTTTCAGACCAATCGTGTAGCAATTTCAGTCTATAACTGTAGCTCGGTGCGCAGAAATTTCGTGAAGCTCGTTTCTGACACAGCTCTATACTCTATGCTAACATTTTTTGTCACAGCTGGTTAACGACAGCGAAACATCATGACGGACAGTGATAAGAAACCGATGTCACGCTTATTGAAGCTCGCTAATAAATTTAATTGCTTCTACCTGTCAGGTAAGTAAAATCGCTCGATGAATTGCGTGCCGCACTCCCGTATGCGCCGACTGCTTGATTTTGCATCGAATAATGCACAGAAACGCGTGGCTTTCTGTCCTGTCTACTGAGATATTGATTTGGAGTCTGTTGTGTATTCTTTCTTGTATTTCTCATAAAATAACAAAAAGTTCTTTGTATTTTATGGATATATCAATGAATTTTGTGAAGCTTCTCGCGGATATCCTTTGATTCTGTATCTGATCTATTCCTTTTTTTTTATATTATGTATTTTGAGTAGATCAATGCTATATGTATGTTTGCTGAAGCAGATGTCAAGAATGTGTATCATATAACTGTATGTGACAGTTGCTTTTGTTTTCTTTTTAGAGACTGGAAATAAGTATGAGAAACACAATCTGTAATAATTATAAGGTCCTTGTGATATATTATTCTTAATTATTTGTATATTTAATATTATTAAAATATATTTTTGTGTTATATATTTGTTTTAGTATATATGTTTATGCCCTATATTTTGTAATACATTATAACATATAAATAAAGTATGTATATTATAATTTATTATTAGATTTATTCAATAGAGGTGACATCTATAAATGTATCAAATTCTTCAGGTTTCCATGCAGGTGAATGCAGGGCTTTTGTTGTCGATGGACAACAAGTTGGCCTTGTACGTCCAGATGTTATGAAAGAACTGTTAAATCATCCTCAGGTAGTTCCATGTTAATTTTTATAACTATAAATAATTAAGAAATGGCTCTATGTTGACTACCTTTTCATAGGTATTTCAAGTACACCCTGAATATGTGCAACTAAATCCAGCATTTCGAGACTATGCAGAAAGAAGTGCTCGTGTTGAAGAAGTTTTAAGAGAATGGCGTGCAGGTGAGAAATTTGTAACATTAAGAGGATGGCGGGAAGAATGTTACGAAGTACGTGCACAGTTCAACACTCCACCATTATTCAAAATGGACCGATCCGCCACATGTATGTATTTTGGTCACATTTTGCTTTATTGAAAAGATGTTGCCACTCATTAATCATTTTGTAGGCTTATTTGGAATTCGAAAATATGGGGTAGATATTAATGGATATGTTATGGATCCTGTGAAAGGGTTATCAATATGGTTACAAAAACGTAGTCCAAACAAGCAGACTTGGCCTGGATATTGGGATAATATGGTGAGCGGTGGATTAAGTGTTGGTTATGGAATTAATGAAACTGCAATAAAAGAGGCTGGAGAGGAAGCCAGTATTCCCAATAATTTAATTGCTAAACTGAAAAGTGTTGGTTGCGTGTCCCTGTTTTTTGAAAGTGAAAGGGGATTATTTCCCAATACAGAATTTGTATACGACCTTGAACTACCACCAGATTTTATACCAAGTAATAATGATGGAGAAGTAGAAACTTTTGAATTGCTTCCAGTTAATGAATGTGTAGAAAGGATATTGTCTTCACATTTCAAAACAACATCTGTACCAGTTGCTCTTGACTTTTTAATTAGACATGGATACATTACAGCAGAAAATGGTAAGTATATCCCCGTTTTTCGAGTACCATAATTGTCACATAATTTAGATCTATCATAAATCTTTTATTCTGTCCATTGCAGAGCCTAATTTTATAGAAATTGTGGAATTGCTTCATGTACCTCTGCAAACAATGTACAATCAATCGCAGAAAAAATGTAAAATAGCTTCAAATGGTGAAAGGATTGAATCTTTAGACAGAATTTAAGTTGAACTAGTCTTTAATCTTAAATCGTGTTGGAATTAATTGAATTGAACAAAGTTAAATTTTTTTCATAGTTTTCTTGTATTTAGTCAATTCTTCACAGATTTTATAGTAATATGGTACAGTTTTATACTTCGTAAGACTTGTAAGATAAATTACTAAATAATTACTAAATAATGGTTGAAATATTTCAAGAAATAGTTTCGAATTTTCGTACGAAAATTTAAATTAATTTTTAATTCTGCTATAGATGCAAGAATAAGTAACTTCAAGATCTATGTTAATCTTTCATTTTGTTCCAATTCAGGTAGTTTTCATGTAACGATGAAAGTATTCAGTAGATACGATTTTTGGATAAATATTATACCAAGAATGTTTCAAGAAACAGACATAGTTATCGTTTGCTTAACAATTTTATAAATGACGATGTGCACTTTAATTTATTAATCCCACGAATTCATTGATATTAAAGTTGTTAAATTGGTAAATCTTGTAAAAATAATGATGTATTCTTTAAATAACTTTAAGCGACTTCAATTTATATAACGTTTTAACGTTTTTTAAATTAAATTGTATCTTCCTTTTTAATTTTTATCAAACGTTGAACTGAATTTTGCACAATAATCGAAAGAAACGTATCCACGCGGAACGACTTTTGATATACATCGATGTTAAATTAGAAGTATTATTGATACAGCATTCCAGAGTATAGGTTTACTACTAAGATTTCAGTTTTAAGCGACGGTGAAAAAAATAACAATAGTTTTTTCTAACGTTTGTAATCGAACTTTTGTACTAAACTTGTACACTTAACAACGAAGTGTGTAGTACCACTGCAGTAATATCCTAATATTCTGCGTAGGATTAAGATGAAAAATCTCATTCACAGTATTATGGACGTGAATGCACAGTATACTGTTTGATATGTTTAAAAAAAAAAAGACAAAAACAAATTTATAGACGAATTTATGTCAACGTATGTGTTCTATAATCCAGCTATTGCTACCAATGAAGAATGCTTCGACCTGGCATTTTCACTTGACTTTTGCGAGGAAGGGAACAAGTGTTCGTATTGTTTATTATATGTGATGTAGGTAGATTTTTTAATTAAAAAATAATGATTGATACCGCAATTTTAATCAAGTGATATCATCAAATTGCAAAGGTGGTGATTGTATAAACAAAAGACACAAAATTTTTGTGTCTGTTAATTTTTCCAACAAATTGTTTTGAGATCTTTTAATTTCATATTTATTTTGCTTATTCTGTGTTTCTTTACATGTAATTAATTCCTCTGTTGTTTATCAGTTTCTCTGATGTTACATAAAAATATTTTACTTCTTTTTAAGAGTTCACAATTGTTAAATATTTATACAAATCTTTATATTTACACAATGCTTTGTATTGCTTACGTTGTACATGCCTTTCAGCGAAATAACATTTTTTTCTAGTATTAATCAAGTTTCTGTAAGGTGAAGAGCGTTGGATGTGTTGGATTCAAGGTATCAAAGCTGTTAACTTAGTCTGTTATAGATTCAACGTTATAATCATTATAATTGAAATGTGCATTGTGAATACGGCACTGTGAACGTTTTTACAGAACTTTTGATGTTTCTACCGGAACTAGAGTATTTATGATAGCATATCTCATTAACGTAAATGCTTTTTTCGTTGCTACTTCCTTTCATTTCATGTATGAATCATAAGTCGGATCAAAGCAGCCTAAATATATTCTAACATTATTTAGTTTTATTTGAACTAACACACCAAGCGTTAAATAGGTTTACTACTTTTATAATACAAGATTGTAATTTAATACTAGTCATACTCGTCGCCTTATTTTTTAATTTTAATCTGGTCAATCAAATTTAGTGTCTACGATATGATTATTTTAAGCAATAAACTAACAATTTCATGATGTAACTGTTTTGTGATAGTAAGGATAAGGCTGGTCATACTGTTTAATGCATGGATTAATATTGTCAACGAATAAATTTAATCAAATTTACAATGTCATCATTTGTGCTAATGATACCTTGGCAAGTATCATTCTGTTCAACTCATTACGAATTATTTATTATATGATCAGTATATAAATATTATAGTTTTTATGTTTCTATTTTCTTTTAACAAAACTAACAGAGAAAATTTTCCATGAATATTTTCCATATACTGTATAAATGTTGTACTTAATTTTTCATGGTTGTTTACAGAAATTTAATTATTGTGTATTCTTTACTGTACAATATTATTATATAATCATTGAACAAAACAAGAGACGTATCAGTTGCAAAGATGTATTAACCCAATAAATAAAGTTCAGATGCTGTGTACTTTATCATTTTTCCCTTCTTACAATTTTTTTATATATAAAGCTTAATTACAGTATAATTGCAATTTAGGAACGAGCAATATTAAACGATCTGGCTGGGTCAACGTGAAAGCTCAAAAAAAAAAAAAAAAATGAGTGTAGTAGCGGTGGGGGAGGCTCGAAGAATCAAAAGTCGAACGATGCATTCTTATTTTGAACCTCAGAGAGGAAACATGCTTGTGTGATTATTGTCGGTTTTCAAACACACGTCGAGTTAATCATAAATCTCTAAATCAATCATTAATTAAATGCGTTAATGAAATTTGTGAATAAATCGAGTGAATTGAAAGTGCAGCATATTGATCCGTTTAATAGGTATATCGAATAAATATTAAAACTTAGTGACTGTTTGTAAAACGAATACATTTTTGTAAATTAATTTTACTTGTTTGTCATAACTTTACGAATCTTTTTAAATATCGTGCTGCGAGGTTGCGTCATATTGCGAAATTTTACAGTTTCATTTATACTTGTCAATTATTTTTCAAAATTCATATACATTTTATTTAATTTTAATTCATTTTCGTTTTCCTCTATTTCATAGTAGATTTTTTACTATGGATTCTACAACGATTTCACTGAAAAAGTCTACATCTCCTTTAATAGCCACGGGAATTTTCTCGAGATCAGGATATTTCGCACACCGGGAAATTGGTAAGTGTTTATTCTTTGTTAAAATGTATTATATTTTGTACCTACTTTTATACATCTCTGCTAGTATATTTAAATTGTAGTACATAATTCTAGCCATAATAAAAAATATAATTGTTTAATAGACATTTTAACGATTAACGTTTTTACTTGATAAAATAAATAAGAAAGTCAACCATGTTTTCAGAACAAATCGCAAACCGTATTTAAATTATGGTGAATATATGAAAATAAAATTCATTTTTACTTATCTTTTATAATTGATGTCTGCAAGTAGTTTATAGCTTCATACACGTTATTTTTCAATTTGCAGGAGTACAATGAAACACTTTCATTATACTATTAATTACACTACGCTCTATTTTAAGCCGAACCGAAGCTACTAACTGCCAATAACGAATCTGCTCCTCGCAGTTTTGAAATATCGATATATTAACGTTTAACTTCGATCGAACGTTCATCGATATTTAAATTTTTGAAATTCGATATCGAACTAGTGGCGCGCATGCGGGGATGTGATTTGACACATGGATTCCGCATCAATTTACATGGTTTTATTATTTTTGTGTTTGGGGTAACAATTGTGGCACAAAAATAATGTCGGTCGTGGCAGGACGGAGAATTTTGACGCATTTTTGCGACAATCATTTGAAAAAAGTGTTAATGCGTACGACAATATTAAGGTTCAGTTCCGCCACTAATGAAAAGTCAGTTAACCTAGAAGATAATACAAAAGGAGTGCCGGCTTCTGAAGCAGGCAAAATATTTGCGGCCGTGTTAAAAAAATTCTCCGATTCGATTGCTATAGAAAAGTTAGAACTCCCTAAGGCATTACAAATAAATGAAGTAAGTGTGTCACTTAAAAATTAGTGATTTGACAAGTTATTTAAGTTCCAACACTGTGAACTTTTCCATTGACAGGTTCTTATAGATGTTAATTATTGTGCTGTAAACGCGTCAGATGCTTTATTATCTAAAAATTTATATACATATGAACCAACTTTACCAATGGTTCTCGGTTATGAACTTGTTGGGAAGTTAGTCCAAGTTGGTACAGAAGCAGAAAAGCAAGGGTATAAAGTTGGGGATAAGGTTATTGCTCTTAACAAAGATTGTTATGGAGGTTTAGCTCAACAATGCATAGCAGAAATTGATGTAAGCAGGTTTGGTATATTTGATCATCTTTATGGTTGCATCAAACTGTAAGTTAAATTTGTAGGATGTTTGGAAAATACCATCTGAAATGAAATCAGCAGATGCAGTAGGATTACTTGATGATTATGTTACTGCTTTAATTGCTTTAGAAAGAAAAGTTAGTATCCAAGAAGATGATATCATGTTTGTTAATGTTGGTGGAAGTAGTGTCGGTTTGGCAGCAGTTGATCTTGCAACAAATGTTTTCAAAGCTCAGGTTAGTTTAGTTTTCTCTGGCTCTCAAATATCGTACTCATGTTATGAATTAGGCAATTGTTTATTCAGGTAATAAGTGTTTGTGCTACTGAGGATGGGGCAGCACTTGCTAGGGAGAAAGGTGTGCTAGCATCTTTCAAATTCAAAGATCGTACATTGTTAAAACAAATTGAGGAAGCAGCTGCTGAGAAAGATATTAAAGCTATTTTTGAAGATGCTGATGGTGAATATTTAAAAAAAGTCCTAAGTTGGTGAGTCTCTCTGACTAAACTGAAAATGATAAATACAAACATAAAGTAGTAGCAGTTCTGTTGTACTTTTAGCTTCACAAATATCTACAAATCTGATGCTACAATAAAAGATTTATTACGCGATGATAGTTTTGCTGTAGTATTACATCATCTTTCTCGCGAAGGTACAGAATTATTATTGAGTTAGTTGCAATTTGATGTAGGACCGATTGTGTAATACTTTTATCATATAGGTAGGGCAATAATTGCTGGCACAGCTGCAATTTCAACAAACAATGAGTCCACAGATCAGGAGGGTGGTTTCAGTGTTACTGGATTTAATTTGAGAGAGTATAGAAAGAAAAAGCCTGAAACATATAGGTACAATATTTTTTATAAAACTATAGCTCAATGAATTTTGTTTTAAACAAAATTTATGGGATAGAGTTACCATTTAGATTATATTTAAGTCTTTTAATGTTTGTGTTCTAAATCAGACAAGCAGGGGATGATATTCTAGAATTTTTTGAGGAAGGTCTAATTAAACCAACAACCGTATTAACTGTCGAATTGTCGAAGGTAAACGACGCGGTGGAATTTATTCTTAATAATAAATCTCCAGGAAAAGTGAGTGTAAAGCATATGGCAGTTTAATGTTCACTCGCATAACGATATAAACGATGGTTTCAATTTTGCAGGTCATTGTTGATGTAAAAAATAGGTAGGCTAAAGATAAGTGTAAAAGATCTGGTACTATACAGCTTTCAACGCCAATAAGTTTTCAAATCTGTATTTATGATCGTTATCCGTAAATCTAGTACGTATATTACGTTTTTTATTGATCACACGAGATTTACAGAGATATTGCTTGCGCAAGCATATGAAAGTTATAAAATATTGTGTAATATTTTTAATAAACTTTTTTTATAATTATAGCAAAAATGGTAATTTTCTTTGTGCCCTTTAATATATTCCCCAATTATTGCCTAACTTATAAGTTACAATAACCGAAATGTAAAAAGAACTTAATGTAGCAGTAAAAATATTAAGAAATTAAAGAAAACCAAAATTGTGTTAGTTTTTATTCCCATCACCGTACATGACAGTCGATATTGCAACGTTCCAAGGGATTACGTGTCCATAGGACGTTGAGACAACAGAAAATTGCACGCATACGATTGTTCTCAGGTAGCCGTGCTATACTAACTTGGTCGCGGTCATTATCGGTTGCTCAACGTCCTTTTATCGAAACTGGAACGTTTTGTTGCTGAGCTACCGAGCAACACACGAAACTGCGAGTAAAAGTCCTGAGAACGGGTCCCTCCTGTGAAATCGTCGATTATAAATAAGTTCCTCTAATGGTAGCGAAGAATTTTCTATCGTGTTTTTATAGTTTCAGCGAGATAAAGGAAAATGAGCGTGCTGGCGGTAGCATAAGGCTGCAACCAGTTGTTTCGATCTTAATCTTCGACCGCTAATGATTTATAATTAAAAAGTAGTTTTTATACGTCAAGAAGCTAGTTCCGATCTCGTGCAGGTAAATGTGTAATGCACCCTTTACATTATAGTGTGTAAGCATACCTTCACAACGCCCCACTCAAAAGGAACCATTCTTCACCCGACCCACTTCATCATACGCTCCCAAAAGTACCTTTCATGACTGACCCACAAAATGGTATACAAGCATTTTATCTCTCCATCGGACGCATATTTTTCGCCATCCTCCCAACCAATTTCACAACGACTGTTCCTCGTCTCCCTCATTCACGTCTTCCATTGTTACCGTTAGGTTCATATTAGTTTCGGATCATAACTGGCCACCTTCAATCGTTTCGCGAGGAATGCCCCGCTTTTATTCCATGACGAAGGCCAATTAGAATGCCTCGTGTCGTTAATCATGCGGTACTGTCCGGGGTTCAAGGTGGCGCCTAGCGGGTGATCGTGTGGGTGTGGTGAGTGCGATTTCAAAATTCAATTGTCCAGCCGATATACAGGACTCCTTATGTAAATCTGCTGCCACTGCTTTTCTTGTAAACCTTGTAAGACGTGTCAACATGGATGGCGACTTTATATTATATCTGCACCAGATTAGCTTCAATCCCTAGCAATGACCATAGTCTTACACAGGGACATAGTCACTTAGTCCACACTAGGTCCTCATAGGTGACTATCGTTGGTACACAGTTCTTAGCGATAGACTGTGGATACAATGTTAATAGCGATACAAGATTTCAGTCAAATCGCATGTACACCACTATCCTCCCATCCTAGTGGTTCCCAACCCTAACCACAGTTATTATATGTAAGTGTTCCTAAACCTATAAGTGCATCTTCTGATCCCTGAAGAAGTTGCAATTTGAAATGTTGCAAACATTTTTGTGATAGCTGGACCAACTATGGCTGCTCTTAATATGGCTATGCACCCTATGGCCACATAAATCCTTAGCAGTGGATGATTCTTAATATGCAGTGAATTGTGACTGTAATCATCCTCAGGACCTGGCAGGTACCTAACAGGTTGACCATAGTCTCTATAAGCAGTGAGACCTTAAGAACGGCCGCTTATGATCGTCCACAGACTCCAAAGGATGACTGTTTATAATTCCAGCCCAAAGAAAGTGCTAAGTTTCTATCAATAAATAAAAATGTTATGGTCCATAGAACACGCTAATCTCCCGAAGCATCTCTCCTGTTACGATGCACGTAGATATACGATCTTTCAATTAACCGCCGTTAGAAGGAGAAGAGTTACGGACGATCTGCTTGCCAGATGTCGGTGGCGGAGGAGAAATAAAGGTTCCTGGTAGATCGAAAGGACAGGTTACATAATACGACATCGAGCGCAAAAAGTCACGGTTTCTCGGTACTTTCGCGTCGCGCACGCTCGAAACTGTCCGTTCTTCCTTTTTTTTTTCTTTTCAATGATTCAACGTGCGAGACGCCTTGTCTCAGCAATTTCGACTGCCCTCCTGCTGCGGTAGCTCCTTTTATCCTGCAAGGATCGAAAGGAGGGATGTCGAAATCGAGCGACCAAAATGGCACCGTGAGTGCGATTCCTGACGTAATTTCGCTGGTTGATTAGCACATTCGGACCACTTGTATCAATTCTCCGTAAAAATCATTCCGTTGAACCGCTTTTGATTAATTGCTCTGATAGGAAGGATTTATGGATTTCAACGGTTTCTGAATTGATGGATCGTTTGATAGCTATGATATTTTTACTTCCCTTTATATGTAGGCACTCCTGCCGATATTTTTGGTGTTAGGGACATTAACTGATATGTATCGAATTTGGAGGTAATTGTTAACATGGCGTATCTGGTATTACTATTTAATATCAGTGTACCTCACGCATTATCCTGTTAGTCCTATCAGCCATTATATCTTCTGTAACGACTTTTTATCTAACAATAACTGTATTATCGTACAGCAGAGAAACGAGTGGGAGAGCTTACGACAGTTCGCATATCCGCGTGGCAGTTACACGACATTTGTCGCTCTGTCTGCAAGAACGATAAAAGGAAATGGCCTCTGGTGCCGCGCGTGTAGATCTGTACAATCACTCTTGAGAGAGAGCATGGTTCACCTAGATATGCTAATATGATTAGAAAAGAGCAAGGGACACTTACAAGGCTTTTCCTTCGGTACAACCGGTAAATTGGCCGTTTGATATCGGGCCACACGTGCGGCCACGCAATAATTTTACATTTGTCGAAATTATCGATCGCTGCCGCTGATAGCAGGCGCCTTCTAGTTTTCCTTGAACCCGACTCATTTCCGGATCATTTTATGACGCTTTGTCACAAGTTTTTCCTGTTCTCGTTCGTCCGACAGGAGCAAACGTTTGAAAGGCGATATGTTTTATTAGCGTTCAATTCGATGCACGTATTAAAGCGTCAGTAAATTGCAAAACGGGATTTGCGTAATATGAAAGTCTGCGTTGATTGTGCTGGGACAGTTTTTAAGTGAATAGCTATTGTTGTTCTTAATTACAAGCATTCTTAGTCAAATTCTTGCATTTACATTTGTATTGATATCTGATGATGTTGACACTAGTGGTTGCTGACTGGTAACTTGAGGTTGAGTACCAGGTATTAGATGCGTTGGTATTAGGTACTGGGGATTGATATTATATTGATGTATGATATTGATGTATGACTATGTATTGCATTTTAGTACCAACTACTGTCAAAATGTGTACCATTCCAAACAGAGAAAGTATAAAATCACACTCCTCGAGTCTAAATTAATCCATCGTCCCTGAAAGATCTGTCTGCAAAATTACGAACGGTAACGATAATTATGATCGCTTTTCTACGAGTTAGAGTTGAGGTACGGTCAGCAATAAAGTTACGACAGAGAGCCAGTTAATTTTATGCACAGCCTATGGTTGGTCCGGGTATTGTTGTGTCAGTCGGTTCTGGTAGCACGTAGATAGTTACGATGACAATAGCCGGCTGTTACGTGGCATTGTGAAATGATAACACTTTCATCGAGCACGTTTGTGATCATTAATCAACCATGGATGACATTGGAGTTTCGTCTCCGTCCCCTGACGATTTAATCGAGGTGATTTCCTCCGGATAAAAGCTGATCAGTCAATAGTGTTGATCGGCGATCAATGATTTTTAGAATTAACTCGTTAGTCGATAATAGGTTACTTTCGTATAAAAAATGATGTTTCATTAATTATCGCGTTTAGCCAGCAGCGAAATAGCGTGTCTCGAGATGAATGACAAAACCACGGCCCGTAAAACAGTCACACACTAATAACTGGAGCAAAACGTTGTGTAAGCCAGTGGGTGGCCGCCTTTCTCTGCCAGCTTTAATGCGATCCCTCTATGCGAGAACACCGATTTCTGTAGCCGACGGATCAGATTTTTACGCGTGGACATTAGTCGGCTTTGTGTAGTAATTAGAACGATATTTTAATTACGTGCTGCTGATTGAGATCTGATCGGGATCCAGGACGTTAACACAATTCGAACGTAAGTACCAAGGGTGGAGGCATTACCTTCCCCCTTTCCATTTTAGAATTTAGGATAAGAAACCCAACGTAAAGTTTGGGGATTTAGAGATTTGAGGATTTGATGGATAGAAATTCTGAATTCGATCAGCAAGAAGTAAATGTGAATTGTCGCGAAGGCCATCCAGCTCACTTTTCCCTCGCACTTTTCTCAGCTGATTCTTGGCAGTCCCTCGGCACTCTCTTTCTCTTCACCTTCCTGTCTATTCTATTTTCGTGCCGATTTATATACCGTCCGATGGAAAAGTATGAATTCCATGCGAGATCTCAATGCCGTTCGATTTTCTTTTTCTCTTCTATTGTTCTGCGATTTGTCGCTGGAGGCGCTATCGTTTATGATCGGTTTGATAGAACTTTTCAAATCATAGCCCTAAAATTGCATAATCAATGTTGTAATTACGAAGGTACAAGGTCCGAAAACAACTTTCAGCCGATCACTTTGACACGAACCACACCCACTATCTTCTATCATAATTGACGATTTCGTTAGCGGTCGTCGATTAATCTACATCTCAATCGATCCCAAGGTAACTATCGCTAAACCTCTCGAACATCGAAATTAACGTTGAAAGTGTGTTTTTGCGTGTGAAAAATGATCGGCTGTTTCGTGCGTAACATGTCGATCTCTCTTCTCGCCTTTCGCGGCTCTCCCCTTATTATCTCCGGAATATGCAGTGATTAACTGCTGAAAAGCGAACACTCAATTTCGGTAATTCCTGTTATAACAGTTTTTTTCGAAACCGACTCGCGAATCTTCTCCTTATTTGCCTTGGCTCGTTATTTCAAGTTTCATCGTGCAATTTGAGAATGACAAATTGCGATTCTTTACGGAGTATGATGTTCAGATTGCAAAAATTATTTGTTCAATTCATCTTCCAGTTTATGTCACGCGAGAACATCTTTATGTACTCACTAGATGAATAAATTGTATTCATAAACAATGCATAAGAATTTTGCTTCAGAAGCTAAACTCTGAAGCTAAATAAAAAAAATAAGAGAATGCAGATGCTTTAACGAGTAGCCTAAATTCAAGGTCATTTCAAGGTCATACTACAGAAATTAATTCGTTTTGATATCAACTACATCAAGTCAGAAATATATTGTCGCATTTGAAGAACTTAAGATACTGAATTTTTACTTAAAAAGTAAATTTTGATAGCAACTGTTCATCTCTGGTTTAGAATATAAGTATACAATCATTGTAAATGACCTCTGATGTTAAAAAAAAAATAAAGTTTATGATTGGTTCAGAATTCTTCGGTGAACCTTCTGTACAAGATGACACGTTATGAAGTGACACTCCAGTGAACCCGCAAAAGGAAAAACGTATCTGAAAAGTTTCGAAAATTCCTGCCCATCCAGACGCCAAAAGAGAGCTTTTTTAATCGGTACCAGTATCCTTGGATTTGGTATCCCTTCCACAGTCGGTAACGGAGTGACACTCGAGCTGAAGCGAGAGGGAGCGAATTCACTCTCGACCGGGCGCGAGCGAGACAAAGATGGCGAGATTTCGAGCTAACAGGAGGGATAAGAAACCCATGCACGTACTCGGTTTCCAGTGGAACGACTTTAGTCTGACGACCGCTTCCACGGAGCGAGGTTGACAAATATCCCCCCGAGTTGTGTCCTGAGTCCGTGTGTTCGAATCGAATTTTCCCGCGAGTTCGACGACAATTTTCGACATGTGTCTGTAAAGTGGGGTCAATCCGAAATAGGTCCGGCTTTCCGAAACTCGCCAGGTACTCTAGCCCTTAGAGTGTTGGTCCAGAGTCTGTGGGTCTTTCAGGTGGCACGTGCCGGTTTTCTGCGGCCTAGGAATTCGTGACTGGAAGAAATCGGTAAAAGGACGTGTTCGTTTGTGGTTATTTTCGTGACGGCGCGGAGAGAAAGTGTTGTTTAGTCCGGTGACGCGATATCTCCAGGTGGATACCGATCTATCCCAAGGAGGTAGAAACCGGTGGCTCAGGTTCATCAAGGATCGATCGAGGATGAGTGCACTCACGTGCATCGGGACAGAATGAATTGTGTCCGTTGTGAACAGCAAGCTGCGTGCGTTAACATGCGCGAGATCCTGCGTGCTTCCAGGGACAGATAGCTCGTCCTCTCGTGCTCCATCCGCGGGCACAAGTGCCCAGAGGTCGTCGAACGAAGACTCGTCCTGCAGGGATCGAGGGATACCTCAGGTTTGTCACCTCTACTTGAACCGTTACATCGCGTCACTTAAAGGACCTTACTGTCCAGGTTATTTCATAAACTTTCTGCACCTTATTCATATCATATTCCATTTGTATCACATATATTTCATCTTTGTAAAGTCTATAGGTCTCCACAACTATGTCTTAAAACACATAGTCATATTTGGAAGATCATACAGTGTATATAAAAATGTTTGAACAAACATAGAAATGTTTGTTCAAAGATCATCCAGATAAGCCATTGTTAAAAGGACATGTAATGATCTCTGTATACAAAAGCAAACTACAGAAATTTGTAAAAAATTCTAAAGTCCTTCACAAACTTATTCAGGTGACTTACCCGAGGTAAAAATTGTATAAAAGTTTCTGGAAAATCAAATGACACAGGAAAAACAAGTTATGAAAAAACAAGTTTCTGTGTCATTACGCCTGATTTGTCATACAGGAACTTGTGGGTTGGTAATTATTACGTGCTATGTACGGTATGATGTGGACACTTATGATATTAGGATAGGATGTACTTAATTTTACCATAGATGACAATGTTACATTTGAATCACCGTGTAACCATCCATAAACTTTCCTCGTTATTTTTAGACAACTTTCTAATAAAGTGCAATTGTCTTCCCGATCATTAAGGCACAAAGTGGATGGGGATGAGTATTGGGTTCAAATATGGACGGTATATTAGCATTTTCCAGAGTCTTTCCTGTAATGCCAGTTTCCTTAGATCTACTGTGATTTTCTCGTATACTTCCCCATGATTGGAATATCCAATTACGTAATCTCCCATTTCATAGCAATTTGAAGCGGTTCAAAAATCTACATCGATTAAGACATAATAACTTAAACACCATCTACTTAACAGGGTTTAGATATTTATGAGTTGCAACATTAAACTTTCATTAGATCAATGTTGCGTAATAATTGGCTTATATTTCTTAATACTGTATATATTCAAATTAGCGACAGAATCTCAGATTAGTTAAGACATTGTAGAGAATATTAAACCATTATCTTAAATATTTTACCTGAGAATTATCATCGATTTCCTCTGCGAGTCCGTCAATTAGGATAACATTCTCAATAATGATACATACCTCCCAAGCTGGTACCTCACACACCGGCCACTTAATAATCCATAGACATCTCTAAATTACCGTGTTGGACTCTGCAAGAGACTCCATTAGCGAGCACCGATTTTCCACAGGGAAGTGTGCACTGAAATCAGGGCACAGCGAGCAATCAATTACACCGTGTTGCTCCAGAAGTGATCCCCGGCGAGACCGTGGTTTGCATAAATCGCATCCGAGCCAAAAAAAGAGCCCGGTAAATTAACGCGGAACTATGCGTTTCCCTGCTATTTTCCACAGTCTTAGGCAATACAATCGCCGCCACGCATCTACAAGCTAATTTATTGCCTATAATTTACCAGATCGTAGAGTCGATAGAGGGGGCTGCAATTGAATCACCAGGACAGGTATATTAGTTGAATATCTGCATTACTATAAATGAAGGTGTTTGTGGAGAATTTAAACTCGAAGGTTTAGGAAAATCAAGGAGTAATTACAAAAGGAATAGAAATTCGATTCTCACGTTTGCTTGGACACTTATAGAGATGTACAGAGACAACATCTTCTGTCGACTTTGCCACGGATCTTCACGGGGGATCCCAGCACTCAACTGCCACCTGTTGCGTAAGGGATACCCAGATTGGAAGCGAAGAATCCTCATTTTTGCTTAGCAATGGCGGCGTGGCATTAAGAAAGCGTGTCTCGACGCTGTCATTGATTGATGACTGCGCGAAGACAATTCAAACGGTTAGGGCTGGATCTTGTTTCCTATGCAAGATACGTGGAACACCATAAGTCTTTCAGCACTTCACCCTTTCGCTCTGTTGTGCAGGGTGCTGCAAAATGGATGGTACTTATGTCATTCTACAATTTTCATCTTCATTATTAGGATATTATTTACATGGTATTTCAGGTTTCATGCTAGTTCAGGTTGCTTTAGAATGGGAGGCACTTCTGAACACTCTATAATTTTTATATATTTTTGGAGGAATTGTTAGGGTATTTATAGCTCTTTGATGTCTGGTAAAACACAGGGTGTTTCAAAAGGGGTGATACTTCTGAATATGTCACTCTATAATTTTTATATATTTTTGTGGGAATTGTTAGGGTGTTTATAGCTTCTTGATGTCTGGTAAAACACAGGGTGCTTCAAAAGGGGTGAATACTTCTGAAAGATACTTCTGAATATGTCACAATTTCTTCATAGCTTCATAGGAATTATTAGAATATTTATGGCTTCTTGATGTTTGTACAGGGTGCATCAAAATGGGTGGTACTTGTGAATGTGTCAGTCCACAATTTTCACATATTTTCATATGAATTAATAGGATATTATATACATATAGCTGCTTGATGTTTGTATAGGGTGCTTCGAAATGGATGGTACTTCTGAACATGTCAGTCCACAATTTTCACATAATTTCATAGAGACTATTATATTATTTATGCTTTTTTGATATTTCTACAAAGTGTTTCAAAATGAGTGGTTCTTGTGAATATACCAGTCTATAATTTTCACATATCTTCACAGGAATTATTGAAGTACTATTTATGACTGATAGTAAACAGTTTTATCTTAAAATGAAGTTATGAAGGATTATAATTAACGTTGCCATTATTTCTGTGTCAAATCAATTGCCCGCATTTGGAATTCGTTAATTTACCACATTATGAATGTATGCTCCATTGATCTGTGAACCAGATGTGGCCATGATAGGGACGATAATACGAGTGGTGCCTTGATTTATGGTGACTCGCCATGAAGTGAAACGAAACTCTTAGATTTCTCGCAGTTAGATAACGTCTGGAGAGAATGCTTTCTTGTTTACGCCGCAAGAAACGCGATCCTGATTGCATATCGGCTGCAATAAATCCGGCGGATCAATAATGACTAATGTTCATCGTAACGATTTCTATTTAGCCGAGATGCCAGGATTTTTTTCGGTAAGACAATATAAAACATCGTTGTCTCAATAAACTCGGTGACCATTTCTAATAATCGGTAAGCATTTCTAATATTCGATAATCACTTCTAATAACCGGTAAGCATTTCTAAGAAATATGAAGGTAAAAAGTTGACCACATTTTTGACGTTCATGTTACATAAGTTAATTTTATGCTCAATTCATAACGGTTGAAAGTTGTAATAAATCTAACCGGAATAATCAAATTTGTTCGAGGTAAAATAAATTGGCTGTTGCGTTTACAATAATTCAGTACAATGAACCATGTAATCAGAACAGCGCAAATATCATTGTTTAGCGGTACACGATGCAATAATTTATTGTTCACCCCCGTTGAATGAACGCCGTTCTCTCCTTGGACCACACTCGTCGAACCGGTTTACACTGTGAATCGTCTATTGAATTATCGAACAGTGTTCATTAATGAAAATCGCTCGGTCAGACTTCATAAACTTGAAGAGGATCCTTTCAAAAATATCGGACCACCTAGTGATGTCTACGTCAGATAAAATCACATACTCCCGTTATATTGCCGCATATACACATCAACTGTTATACCACTGGTCACGTGTTTTTTTTTAAAACTATATATTGCCACGTGTCTTCCTCTATTCAATTTAATAGAAGATTTGAAATTTTTTAAATTTGATAAATATTGACAATTTTTAAATTTGATAAATAATGAAAGTTTTAAAATTCAATAAATATCGCAATTTTTTAATAGACATCAAAATTTGATCGAAGTACTGCAATTCAATGAACATTGAAATTCTCCTAATCAGTCAAATAAAAATGTAATGTTTGAAAAATGGAAAGAAATTGAAAATTAAGGGTTGAAAAGTTTCGAGAGACAAAATAAAATTATGGGGCAAGCTCGTAATTATAAGGTATCTTGGAAAACCGATCGGACTTATCAACTGGTTCCACGATTTTTCTGTACTTCTTTTTTCGGTTTCGTCGATCGCGGTCTTACGCACGATTACCGACCTTTCGAAAGAATGTAGACATTTGAACAAGTGGTTATCGAAAATGAAAGCTAACTGGTTACCCAGTTGTCCAGCAACTATCGCTGCTGGCGGTTCTGGGCTTCTTATTGGCACGCCATAACGACAAGTCGGTGTGTTGTATCCTAGCCGATAGTCGAAGTTTCTCTGTTTCGATTCGGAAATAAGCGTTTATGTAACCAGCTGTGAAATGTCAGCTGTTGTCGGAATTGATCGACTTTTTGCAAGTTCTTCTCTCATTCTTCTCATCCGCCATTTTACTCGCTTCTTGGGAAATTCCTCCATCTTCGCCATTTTTAATAAAACATCTAACCTTTCCTAATAACTGAATTATTTGTCCTCATGATAGAATATGTAGAATTATTTATAAAAACGATCACTTAACTAATTCAGAAATTCTTAAGAAGAATCTCTGAGTTAATATTTCTGAATTAGAAAATAAGCTTCCCTATTTGGGAAGGTAAATTTTTTAAAAATATGAATGAAAGTTTTAATAAAATATTTGATGCAATGTTTAATTAATTCAAATGAGTAGTAATTAAATGAACTACTTGAATGTTTCTTTCGTTGTATTTGTATGTTTGAAAAGAATTAAAAGAAGAGAACTAATCGATATTTTTTGCTGAAAGTATAATAGATATTTTTCACATAGTTATCTAAGACGCGAAAGTGTATTACGAGAGCGGAGATAAAGGAAACCGAACGGTCACCATTTTCGCTCCTATACATTTGCATATTAGGTGTACTTCGAATCCGCGCGGTCGCGAGTTTCTTTTTTAATTCGCGCTCGATCGCTTATGAAATCCAGTTCTTGCTTGCGTAATTTCTGCTGTAACCAAGTCGAAAATGATAAACTTAGAACGCTTACCGCGGAAATGCTATTTCAGTCAACTCTAGTTATCGATTAAATCAATTTTATTTAGACTACAAAAACCTCATAACATGACATGAAAGAGTAACTAAAATAAAGCAACCAAAATAACATCTTAGTAATTGATAATTGTGTACCAATACAGAAAGTTGCATTTAGACCCTTAGTAAGAACTACACCTTTTTCCCCTAGGTTTCTTGCCGATACTTCTCGAAGGATAATCGACACCGTTACGTAACCCTAACACCGAATGCATTGTACTTTCCCAAATGTGTCATATTACGGAAAGAGTAACTATGACAGGTTTAAATCGTTTTTTAACCCTGAAACCGCAGCTGTTAAACTTCTTCGTTTCATTAGCGACGCTTGCCGTTTAAGGTTATATAAATCAGCGTTCCAAACCTTTTTAGCTGCGTTTTCATATCTGCTAGCATGTACACATATCTCTAATGTCTGCGCAAAAATATCGACAAATTTGAGGTTAGCTTTTCACTTATGTCGGCAAATTTGAGGTTAGTTTTATCATTTACATCAACAAACTTCAGGTTAGTATTTCATTTACATCAACAAGTCTGATGTTAGTTATTAATTTCATTTACTTCAGATGAAAGTGTACATCCTAATATATTCTCGTTTTCGTAGTCTTTCCATGACACCCAAGATTTCCCTAAATTCCTCAAGGATCTCTAGAAGTTATGTATAAGTTCCATAGCAAGCATTTGATCTGCCCATCACCACAAACGCATTCGCGGTCTGCCAATTACGTGAGTCAGTGTTGCACAACGTATCCCAATCTAGTGGCTACGAGCACGTAGGTGTGGACACGGCTTAATGCACCGTGGACGGTGAACCGTGAGCATAAATCGGACATTACTCGTTTGTACCTTTACTTTTCAAATCGATTCACCTGAAAGCTTCTCGCCTTGGCTCGTATCCTTGCCCGGTTTGCACGGATTGAATTTCAACGGCTGAAGTTTAATGTCCAGTTTCACTGTGACCGTCCTGGGGTTATGAAGTCGTCACAGGACGATGGAGAGCACGAGGGTCGAGTATCGATTTGAAATCGGTCCATGAGCTGCATTGCTTTTGGTAAGCACCATCGCGTTAATTATATTTTTAATCTGAAAATAAATTTACTGTTATTAACGTGGAAATTATTGAAGGCCGATATGTTAGTACTGTTTCGATACAAATATCCAAATAGGCATGTCAGTATTTAAATATCATGACACTCGAAAAAAGTGGGGATCTAAGGTTTTAAGGGTGTATCCAAATATTTGAGTACCTCAGTACATTACTATGATACTGAAGCTGTTACTATCAGTATTGTTACCATAGTACTATTACTACAAGTACTATAATATTATCAGAGTACTTATCAAAAATAGTCAGACTTATGGATGCCTATACTTTTGAGTCCTAAAGCACCTAAAAGTACCTAGGTACCGAAGAACGTGAGAGCTAATAAATCTAACAAAACCTTGGTGTAACAAATGTGTTACTTAACTCCATATCACGATTATTCGCCTCAAACGTTGTTTTATACAAGTAATTACTGTATTCGAAAGTTATTTGAAATGGCATACTTTGTACACGTTTGAAAAGAAGTGACTAAACGTCCGAACAAAATACATCATTAGACGCCGTTAAATTACATTCTTTTTTTCTGAAACGTTTTGAATTGTTTTTCAAGGTAGTTGCGATCATTCGATTCATGCTATTAAATTCGCTTTAGAAGCACTTTCTCCTTTTCGAAAAACATTCTTCAACGACCTGGATCGTAAAACGACACCACGAAATACCGAACTTCAACGAATACCTGTAAATTTCACTTTACGACCACCATCGACACGTCCGACCATTTTGTTACATTTGTACGCTGTTACAGAACACTGTACGCCTACGTAATTCCATGTAAACGGGGCCGGTAATCACCCTTAAGACATTCTATACCGCGTAGACAATTTATGGTAAAAACTTAATGACTGCTTAGAAAACTGCGTTTAAACGTTTCGGTATGGAAACATTTAGGTGTTAATTACTTAATTAACTGGGTATCTTGGAACGTGGTTATTTGGGCACCTGTTTTGAAATATTCGAGATTGAATTAAATGGTTGATGTACTTTGATTCTCACGTACTTTATCAATTATTTAGTGTAGTTTATATATCATGATAATTGTGTATCAAGTACTTTCAAAATTAAAGTATTCAGGTACTTCCGAAATTAAAGTAGTCAGGTACATTCAAAATTAAGATGTTCAGATTGTCTTTTAGAGACATAGATATTCGGGTATGAGGTCATATATTTATTAGATATGCAGGTATATTAGAATGTAGTCAAATACCACATAAAGTACTCAGTATCTTATCAAGCTCAAGGTATTTACGTATTTTTTTCTCCTACTCAGGCACCTCAAGTACTCAGATTCAGCAGGTACTAAGGTCACCGACCATTTTGGTATTCAAGTATTTTTTTACTTAGTAACTTAATCTTTTGGTACTCACATTCCTCGAGGACGCTAAGATTATCTCAGGATCGAACTTGTTAGATGTATTCCGAGAAAAGGTGTCGTCTTAGGTACATCCGAAAGATACTCACGAACTCAATCGAGGTAAATCGAATGACTAAATCGACATGACCATTACTTGCAAAGAATTTCAGAATGTAACGCAAGAGTATATAAATCGAGCATCAGAAAATAATTAATATTACCTCAGCAATTCCGCGAATAACCAAAGAAACTTCTACGCGTATGTTAATAAAACACGGTTCGTGGAATTCCTATGGCTGAAAATATGTCACTCGAATTCCTACTTTCAGCGGGCATTTTGAAAGTGTAATAAGGCACACCGCGGGTCAGACGTCCGAGTGGGGGTATCGCATAGCGATCAACAAATCGACCATTTCGAGCGCGATCAGAGAATGGAGGATTTGTTGTCTATGTGTAACAATTTACATAATCTTGAACGCTATCGATGATCGTGCGTGGACTACGGAGAGTCGCGTTACAATCAATTCTTTTTGAACTACGTTGCATATATGGCGCGACCATAATTTCTAGAACGGTACGGGGAGAAAGCTATCGATCTCGTTATTATCCTATTTCTATCTCCCCCACCTCCCACGGCTTTGTAACGCCATTCTATGGTGTAGCAATGACATCATTCAAGGTATTTTAATTAGTCGTCTACATGTAAATTATTACTTACGTCTGACATGTGAAATTCACAGGTTTCATTTGGGGGTTTTGGTGGTTTGAAATTTGCAGAGAAATTTGAAAATTTTTACATTTGTCCAAATTTGGGAATTGTGGGAGCAGTTTGAAAATTTTTTTGATTGAGAAATTTACAAAGTTGCGATGATATGTTTATGTTATGAATTACGTTTATGTAAATATGTTAGGAACGTAATGTAATATTAGGAACATTACTTTTGTAACGTCCTGTATATAATGGCTCGTCAAAAGTGAAGCCGTTCTCCTTCCTACATGGACCTGTGTGTTCAGTAGTGAGATCCCATCTTCCCTGCGAGCATTATGCTTCAATTCGAGACGATTTTATGGAAAGTGAAAGCAAACGAAGCATCGCTTCGAGTGATCAATTAGTCTTTGTCTAAATCATCCGATTCCCACGATGCGAGAGTAAGCTACGATTCGAGATTCATCGAACCGATTCTGGATCTGGATATCGAATACGAGATGTTCTCTAATTATCCTAACCCATTTCTGCTCACTTTATTTCATCAGTTTACTAACAATTTTAGTTTGTCGAATAAAATATTTGTCTTATTCTAACAAAATTTCTTATTTTCTTATTTTAACAACATTTGTGTCAATTTTTTAAACGATACGAAAGATTTTTACGTGTATTTGTTTGAAATTTTTGAGCGATTTTGTAAAAGTTTCAAATCTAAAAGTTGAAACTTTCATCAGACGAGAAAGATTCTTACGTTTGTTTGAAATTTTTTAGAGGTTTTGTTAGACTTTGTCAAAATTGCAACGTTGCACAAAGTTATTGTAATATTCATGTTTTTACATAATCGAGGGAGAAGATCGTTCCTTACCCACCGTTTAAATCTCTGCACAGCGTAATACACGAACAGCTAGTTTATGGGCAACATTTGCATCATCCTAATTAACGAGTGCAATTTGCATTAGAGGTAACTAATAGCGTTGAAAAATGCTAGATTATACAGTACCTTGATTTATAGATAGCTGTCAAGACAGTGGTTGCTTTCGAAAATATCTTGAAATCCGAATAATTATTTCTATCCAATCCCATGATTTCCCTTGTTTCGACAACCTGTCGATCTCTAATTCTCTTGGAATTTCAATTTAGCAAATGAATTACTATCTTTTAGTGTATTCCAATGATCGAAAATACGTTAAGATACACAATAATGTACTTAGAATATATTAAGTTACATTCATATACTGTATAATTCACTAGAATTCCCCAGAATATACTAAATGACAGATGATCAAATTTACAGTTAAATTATGCCACCAAAGTTCAATAGAATTTACTTAAACGCATCAGAATTCACTATAATTCCCTAGAATATTGCAAGTTGTATATAAATTCCTTAGAATCTTACAAACTGTACAAAAATTCCCTAGAACATTAGAAATCACAGGAAATATCCCTAGAACATCACAGATTACATAAAAATTCCCTGGAACACTATAAATCGTATGAAATACCCCTAGAACATCACAGATCATGAAAAATTTCTCTGGAACATTAAAAATTATATAGAAACTCCGTGGAATATTAAAATTCCCTAGATCATCAGAAATGCTATAAAAGTTCTCTGGAATACATTAAAAAGTGCAGTAATGAACGATAAAATAAAATACAGTATGAAATAAATTTTTCCGTCAGCGAAAAGGGAAATAAAGAAGTAGAACTCCCGTTTTAGAATCTAATTTCCATCTGACACGGTTTAAAAAGGAAGAAAAGAGAACTGGATCGCGATCCATTCATCCGAGGATCTAGAATCGTCCGTTCTCCACGAACACGGGAGATCGAGAGCCGCGCTTCCACGTGATTTATGGATACCCGGCTAGATCACGATTCCCCGTTTACCTTCGCTCTATATACGAGCCGCCTCGAAGATTTTCTCGGTCGATAGCCGATCATTGGCTCCATCCTAGGCAATCGACTAGACCCTGGACAGGTGTTCGCTCGAAAATCGAGCGCAACAGGGGCCATCTTTTGGCCGGGTTATTTATCGCGATAGCGATCGATTAAGTAAGACTATGCGGCGAACAGTCGATCGTTCGAGCGATAATTACCGCCATTACATAAGAATCGCAAGAAAGTTGGATGTAACGTATGAGTGAAATTGTGCATACGGTTGAATCGTAATGTTCTGGTATTTTTTTTTTTTTGCTGTTTTGTGGAACGAGGGGAAACTTGGAGCCTTTGAATAATTAACACCTTGCAAAATTATTCTTCGTGAATAAAATTGGAATTTGTTAACAATTTAACCGAGAATTTGGTTTGTATATCGCATGCTGAAATTATAGCTGAGTATATAAACAAGCTAATTTTTCTTCATATTAAATTGTGACTATGGTTAGGTTACGACTTGAAATAAAATAAATACAGAAATTTCCTTTGAAGTAGAATATTAATTCAGCAATAAGAATAGAACAAAATTAGTCAAGATTAAATTATAACGTATTAAAAAAAAGTACAAAGAGTACTCCCAGTTAAAAAGTCAAATTTGAATTATTAAATTTTACTAAATTGTACTTACTGTCCCCTCTGATCCGTCTTGATAATTGTCCCACTATCTGTTTAAGTTAGGTTAGGTAGTTGACCCTCTCTCTTTCAATTATAAAAAATGACCATTAAACTAATATAATGACCAATTATATGACTTAGATCCTCATAATTGTAAATTATAGCCAACAATTATTTATCCATCCGAGAAAGTAAATGGTACTTGTAATTATAAGAATAGAAATGTGTTGGCAAAGAGAGAAGGAAGAGAATGAAGATCTAGATCATCGGAGAGGTTGGACACGCGAGACTGCAGGCAATATCCGGTCTATCGATCCAAAGCCGGAAACGAGAGTCGTTCTCGAACTGGATTGTGAGTCAACGTAACGTAACGCGTTGTCTCTGGAAAATCGTTTTCTTTGGAAACAGAAGAATCGAGCTCGTGACTGGGCACGAGGCTTGAATAAAACTCGCACGATCGATCGAGTCGATCGCTTTTAGAAAGTCGAGGATGCGCTCGAATGTGACCGCTTCAGGCGGATCTTAAATCAACCAGTTAAGAAATAAACTCTTTGTGACGTTACCTTGACACTCGATTCTTTTATTGCTTTGATGTATCGCGCATTTATAACATATACTACATTAACATGACATATCCTATATCATTAGATTTGAGTAGAGTTGATCATTAGGGTATAAATTTCAGTGGAGTTGGTCATTAGGGTATAAATTTGAGTAGAGTTGGTCATTAGGGTATACAGACCCTGGCCATCAAGTTAGGACCACATATGAAAA
The DNA here is from genome assembly GCA_036983795.1 of Megachile lagopoda. Classification (NCBI taxonomy): domain Eukaryota; kingdom Metazoa; phylum Arthropoda; class Insecta; order Hymenoptera; family Megachilidae; genus Megachile; species Megachile lagopoda. The sequence continues at coordinate 6,241,801 of CM072793.1, forward strand.
TTTGTATCACTATAAAATTGTCATATGTGGAAAATCGTGGGTCATGCAAAATTACTACCGAATACATTGATAACGTAGAAACTGATGTTACTATCGATATCACAGAAATTCTTCAGCGATTGTAACAAATTTATGCGTACACAGAAGCAATGTGGTTCGTCGGTTGCCACAGACGTCCTTGGGTTTTCTACTTTCCAAAATAGATAAAAAGGAGACGAACAGCAAAAGTGGAAGAAGAACAACAACGTCAAAAGGTATGCTAAACGAGTGGTAACCGTGCGTTCCGCTTGGAATTCACTTTCCTTCTCGACCACTGAATTAGAACTCCGTTGGGGAAAATCGATGGATACCAATATCAGTTATTTGGTTTTCACTATTATCTGAAACAAAACTGCAGAGGAATATTTAATAGTAACTACCGGTTACTATGTTAGTCTAGGAGGCACATATGTGACTCTAGGGACTATTAGGGTTTCAGGGACATTGAGGGTTCCAATATTTTCAAATACTTTATGGACCATAAAGATCTTACGTCTGTAAAACTTCTTCTAGGAATTTTAAGGACCTTAGGTGTCCTAGGGATTTCAGTTATTCTGAAGACACTGTAGGCACTGAGGGCACTAGGCATCATTCTAACGCTGGACTCCAAGGACCCTAGTGATTCTAAGCACCCTATGACCTCTAAGAATGTCACCTAAACCTAAAGATCCTTTAAGGATCCATAGGCTTTAAGTAGGTACTCTAAGTGTTACAAGGATTCCAAAGACCTTCGGCACTCCAGGAATCTCACAAACGCTATAAACTTCAAGGACTGATACTCCATGGATTCTGAGGACGTTTACAACTTTATGGACTTTAAAAGAAACTGTAAATGTCAAAAACCGAAGAAAAAGTTATTATAGGAGCCTCAGGGACTCTCTCCCTAAAGAAATTTGCAAGACGAGGACTTTGTGGACATGTGTGATTTTGGAGATGCGTGTATGTGAATTAAGTGTTAATCTTGCTACCTTCTGTTTATAAATTATCTTGTTATATTATTAACCGTTGTGATGTTTTATGTGTCAGTACGCATTGATTGCACATACGAATATACACGTATGCACGTGTACATATGAATATACACGTATTGATTGCACATATATGCGATGTTCAGTTAGCAACATGTTCAGCCACGGTTGAAACCGTCACGTAATTTTCTGCCAGATGGCCAAAGGCGTGGCATCGATCGTTTTTTAAAGCTTGTAACGTTCGCGATACAGAATCGGGGAAAGTCGTTCGCCATGGAAACGAGTCACGGCCGATGTGCCGGTTTTACGTAAGGTGAAAATCGTCTTTGAGACGAAAGAGACCCGCATATCGGATGTAAAGAGGAGAAAATAAAGGGATCGGTTCTACTTTCTTATGCACATTTTTCCTTCAATTTACTTACCCTCTTTCGTTAACATTAATTTACAACCTCGTTAAACAATTTTAATAACTACATGTAACATTCATAAAAACAAAAATGATGGTGATTGAAATTTGTAATTGTTGTCACATTCTATGAGCGAGAAATAATTCTTTGCACTTGAAAGTATTTTTTCTGTTGTAGATGGCAATCTAAATTGACTTAATGAATTCTTTTGAAGTCCCTGTTTTTCAATTTCCCTGTTATTAGTTTCCACTCGTGTTTCGTTGTGTTTGTACGTCTCATAGCACTCTAGGTTTAATTAAAAAATACCTACTTCATATTATGGACCTAACCAAATGCTTTCACCTTTTGAGTGCGAAGAAAATAAAAATAAAATCACATAAAATTTAAAATTATATTTTTTTAAATTAATATACTCTTCGTTCTATTTTAAACGTTCTTTGAAGTATTTTGTTTATAATTAATACCGAAAACAAAAGTGTCTACAAGTTGTCGAGATTCGTGTGTTGAAAAGCGAAGACAGGATTTTTCCATTTTTCTGAAACGTCAGCTCGAACACACGCGAATCCCCCGACGACAGCTCATAGTTTACGATACAAAAGACGAGAGAGCACGGTTCATTACCGATTGCACGCACGTGAACGTCGACCGTGTTCCTCGATTTTGTATTCACCTCGATGTTCCTGCAGGATCGACGAGGAGAGCCGTCTTCGTGATGGGCCACCGGGTGGTTCGCGGGCTATGTCACTATTATTACCAGCTCTGACGGAATTATTATATTTTCCTTCCTTCATCTTTGCTTTTATGCTCGTGTTTTGGAGGAGAATGCTTTTTTGTAGAGTTTCGGAATTTTCGGACATTTGGGGAATTAGAGGTTTTGGGGCATTTGGGGAATTAGAGGTTTTGGGTCATTTGGGAAATTAGTGTCTAGTATTTGGTGGTTTTGATACTCAAAACATGATATTTGATGCCTAGATACTTATTCTGATAATCTAACATCATTGAATATCCAGGTACTTAGGTACTAATGATCATGATATACTGGTATTTTGGTACATAGGTTTAGACCTCTAGGACAATGATCAATAATGATCATTTTAGAAAGTCCTAACCTATAAATCTTCAAGAAACCTCTAAAGGTTGATAAACATTTAAATCATTTGAAATATTTAATAAAATAACTCCCAACTTCTTATTACACCAATCAATGCAGTAGCCTAATAATTCCAGCCTGTTGTTGCGTTTGCCGTTTTGTGCCCCGCAAGAGAGCACCGTTACGTGCGTTATACGTGCTCGACCTGAATTGTTTCCGCTGCAACGCGGCCATTGTTCCTCGACGAGGACCTTCGAGTGCTGCGTGCACATGTTCGGATTTTATCGATCATCCCGCAGTTAGGACGATTTGAAACCGTCACAAAATTTAATAAATTTACTATATTAAAATAATACTTTGTTTCAGGCTGAAGGGACTGATCGTAGCCATGAACCTCGCGCTGCATGGACTTTTGTTACAGGGTAAGTTTCCCAAAAACATTTATAATAGAACTGTAGAAATTTATAATTAGTTTAATAATTCGCGTGAAATACCGTAGAAAGCTTTCACTACTGACGTATAAACACATGCGGGATTTATTCCACAAATGTTTCTCGGATTTTTTCCAACCCTTCCTCAAAGCTCGCTGCACGCATATGCCCTTGTCACGGCTGAAATAAAGGAATGCAATATGGTGCATCGCAAGAACAATGCACCGAGAAGGAATTTGCACTCTCGGCTCTGGGGTTGACCTAACTCAACTTCGGTCATTGCATACAAGGTCCTCGAAAGGCAGGGAACGAAACAATGCACGGAAGAAGTGCAGAGTGCATGCAACGGGCTGCACTGCATCCTTCTATGGCACTGATTTAATAGCTCACTCTCGAGGACTATCGATCCTCAAATTATGTAATACGTTTTTCCCCACATAACGCGGTTTCTCCATATAGTTAGACTAAATTAATTCTGGTTTGTGTTAAATTAAACTAAGCTATTATGTACATCACCTATGATGAACCAAGTTAGCCAAATCAAGTTTTCAAAAGGCAGTTTTAAACTCTCGTTGGTCAATGTTTTTTGGTAATAACCCATTCGCCCCATTTACCATTTCGGCTCTTACAGTAGTTGTGACACCCTGTATATTTTACCTCAAGAGTTGAAACCTAACCTATCCCTGCATATCCATTCCGCAAACTCGAATAAACTTGAAGGGTGCCATAAACCAAAAGGGTTAAGAAGCCGAAGATAAAATTGCAAACAAGTGGCTATACGTCCCACGTGGTTCGACCGCGATGCATACGTTTCACGGACGGATGTCCCACGAGACTGCATTCCATTCACCGATTCTCCGCGGTGCAACATCCATTTAGCTCCCACGTGAACGTAAATATACGCAAACGACACTTGCGTCAAGCTGGATTTCGCGGTATAATCCTGTGCGGTCCAACAATGATAATACATACAAATTCCATCGTTTGCGTCTGCATCGCGTTCGTAGATTATCTCATCCATTTTGTTCCATACGATCTCAGTTATTTTTCGAAGTTATTTTTCTTCGGAGTCGTGATTTTTTGAATTCAGACAAAATTTGAATTAGCATATTCAGCTTGTATATCGCAAGATTGCATGCAAGTTTGAATTATTAAGATTTGATGTCTGATCGCTGTAGCGATTGTGAAGATTCTGGAAGTGTTCATTGTGGGGATAGGTAGCTTCTTTTATTTTGTGTCAACCTCACACACCAACTCGTGTGAACTATAAATTTTTCACCAGATTAAATACTTGACATGGCATTTTTAAGTTAACCATCTGATAAATTTAAACAAACGCTAAAAAATTTATTCGGTAAGAGTCCCCCATGTTGATTATGAAGACCGTAAAATTCTAAAAGGATAGATGCAATGCTAGAAACGTGAGATTCTCTGAAAGCATCCTACGAACGCATCTAAAAACGCCCTCGCGAAGTCGTAATACAAATGCAACGATAGTGAGTCATTCCTCGTCTACGGAGGTCTTGTCTGTTCATTCGCCTTTTATCTACACGACCTCTTTTAAGGTCGTTCTGACGCTTTCTTGTTATTATTTGCAGCCTCGTTTCTCGTTAGGTTAGGTTGCACTGTAAATCGGGAAACGAAGGGTAATATTACCTAGTTGGGACTGAGTTAATTGGCAATTGATGACGACAGATTGACTTAGACGTAAACTTTCGTTCATGTTCACGTTATTAATACAAGACTTAAAACTTAAGGTTAACAGATACCGTGTGACAAACACGCTCAGTTACGGAGACCGGTATATTGTTTCACTTTGACATTTTGCTGCCGTTCTTTGCATTTGCACTTGCATCTCACATGTTCATATTATTAATACAAGACTTAAAACTTAAGGTTAACAGATACCGCGTGACAAACACGCTCAGTTACGGAGACCAGTATATTGTTTCACTTTGACCGTATAAGGCAAGTGCGTCACGATTATAATTCGTAGCAAGGGGTTACCCCTAAAAATCATGGACTCGACAAGCTAATAGCACCCCGTAAAAATATCCGAACAAATTGATCGACGCGAGTGTAATACATTTATGCAACAGCGTAACCCGTAAACGCATGTAAAACGGGAAACGGCGAAGCTCGTTACGAAACTGTCGGCTACTCGAGCGATTTTCGCGTATCCGCGCGTGCATGGATCGATAGATCGCGGTCCTGGGGCCGTTAGGTAGATCAGGTAAATCAGGACTGGCACGTTTCAACGGGGAAATAAATTGATCCGCTTGAATAGCCGCCCGCTGTACGCGGCTTTCGTTTATGAGCTCGAGCACTGTTTCCCTCGATTCAACGAGCATGATCCTCTCGCAAACGCGTGCCAGTATTTACGTTTGACCGAAAGAATTTTAATTTCGTTGCGCGAAACGTTGAATTAAATTGCTTTCTTTTTGTCTGGCACGTGGAAAGTATTTGATTAAATGCATTTTTTTATTTCATTTCATCCTACGTTTCTTGTATCATTTATGACTTTATTTGTTGCTATCTTACACTTAAATGTGCATTTTAATTAATTGCTTTTAAATTTATGTTACATTAATTACTTTTCAATTTACGTTACGTTAATTGCTTTTAAATTTACATTACATTGTAGGTTGCTGAGTAATTAACTTTCGACTGTCTTGCTTTGAAATATTAGGGAGCTATTTAATTTTTTTCAAGCTGGAGGTAAGGTGCAAAGTTTATTTATTCGAGAGAAATTTTTCTGCAGAGATATGAAAGTAGGGTGATTTTGTGTACGTAAGTGATGAAGAGATGTGTAGAAATTTTGAAAAGTAAAATCATAACTGTTTACAGTGCGTGCACGTAAACACCGCGCACGTTGGTAACCAGTGTAACTGGTGGCTCCACTTCCGGTTCGAGGCGTTCTCCAGCCATGTTTCCGTGCGTTTCTGGATTACGTGCCGTTGTATGCGAGTACGTGCCGGTTCATTATGCCCAAGAAAGTAAGAAACAGGCGAGAACGGAGTCATTGCTATTCGAGGGCTGCCGCAGGAAACGGAAGTTCTCGATTATCCACGAGACACGAGAAGTATTCTCGGATCGCGATGTATTTCGTGTATGGTACAGAACGAAATTGTGGCTGTAACGAAAATATTTCGAGAATATGATTAATTTTCGTTCATCTTTCAATTCCTCGAATATTACAACGAAATTACAATCTTTTAATATCTCGAGTATTACGGTCAGGTTAGGTTGAAAAGTTGACGTGCAAATATTTTTATAATATTCGAGAATGTTAGGAAAATTTTTGAAAAATTTGACAAGCAAATATTTTTATAATATTCAAGAATGTTGGGAAAATTTTTTAAAAATTTGACAGGCAAATATTTTTATAATATTGAAGAATGTTAGGAAAATTTTATGATGTCCTTTCACGCAGTCTACGTATTACAAAATGAAACAAAAAGAAACTGAAGAAGTACAGTGATATTTCTGGTACTATAACACAGAAGTCCAAATAGAGTGCCATTAAACGAAAGGATAAATTGATGGAGCATTGTTCATTCGAATAGAGATTTCCCTCGACTTTTACGTGACTATCGACAGTATCCAGTGACATTTATATTGTGAGTGACGTCCGCATCCTCGACTCATTCATCTTTCCGCTACTCAATGAAACTCACTCGTTTATAGTAAGCGCTTGCGTGAGCAGACACGTGTTCACGCTAAACCACAATGCAGATTTCTTTCAATTTTGATCATTCTGTTGGGTAACCATCTAACGGAGAAATAATTAATATTTAAACAAGAATCGATAAACTTTCACGTGGGTTTCCTTCAAATTTCGCAGACAATGTTCGAACTTCCTGCAAGAAACTTCCCACAGATCGAAGAAACTTCAACCATTGTCGCACCATAATTAGCTTTAATTAGCCCCTGTACACTCGGGTACAAGTTTTCTTTCTTGTAGAGGGTCAAAAGAAGAAATAAAATATGAATTATTACAAACTATTTTGCCTCTCACCATATGCATATACGTATCGTTAACTGACCGGTAGGTAAATGACCGGTAGGTAAATGACCGGTAGGTAAATGACCGATAGGTAAATGACCGGTACGTAAACGAACGAGTTCTACAAATAATTGATAGAAACGACTAGAAATAAAATTTCCAATTCATCCAATAAAATTCTAAGTGCTTGATTCAATAAAAGTCTCGCTAATAAATAATTGATAAGACAATGTACACATCAAATGAGTGCACATGACCTTCCACATTAATTTTGTAACCTCAGAAAATTCCACAATAATTTTCCACTAGCTCAAATCTGTAATTCTAATTTATATAAAATCCCGTGACTCTTGAACAGTAATGTACAACGCACACAAGGTGAAAACTGAGCGCAGAAACGGCGAAAGGTCGTTGCGTGAAGTTCAGAGCCTTCAGTGAAAGACGCCATTGTTTTCCCGGTAACTGTTCATTAGAATTAATTAGCGGGACGCGTGTTTCCGATCGTGCAAACTCTCGAACAGTTTCATTTCGCGTCGAGAAATAAAGTGCTCAATCCGCTCGATAAATAGAACGGATTCAATTTATGGTTTCGAAGCGAAATATCGCGAGCGATCTAAGCGAGCTAAATTTTCATTTTCAGCTTTCGTGTATTAACGTGAACCAGCTCCGTTGAATTATTTTCCTTTCAGCTGCGACTTTCCATTTTCTTTGCGCATTCCTCGACACGCTTCGTACACTTTATTAGCGCGGGCTGATAACGCCGTTACTTTCAACCGTATTTCGTGTTTCAACTGATGCACGAGCATGTTTAACAGGCTATATAATTGGGCGTGATTACAGGCACGCAGTCAGGAAACGGCAGAAAAAGCGGCTGGCAATTAATTTCTTGGCTGCAAAGAATTTTCCTTCGTTTTGCTCTTGTCCCTCGAGTTTCGATCTAAACATCTAATCATCTTCCATAAGAGGGTCCTCTCAGCGAATCCAAATCATGGTTTTACCGAACGTTTTTAGGTTAGGTTCGCTCCATCTCGATCGATTAATAGTTCGTTGCGCTTATGATCGGGCAGTCGCGGAAAGGAAAGTTAATTATTTCATTCGGGCAGCTGTTATGCAAAATTCTTCGTAAACAGCTGGTTATTTATAGCGCGACCGAACAATTCCAAGACTTTCTAGACTCCTAACCTGAGCTTCGTAATTTCGACGACCTTTCGATTAATATTGCTGTATAATGCACAATTACATAACGCTGGGGAGGTTGACTTCTTTTGCTTCCCGAGGATTACGTTTGTGGATTGCTAAATGATGGAGGTATATGTTATTTTATGCGGTAATTCAGGGATATAGGAACAGATGTGAAGATGGACGAAGGTAGGAATTTGGGGATATAGGAATTTGGAGATATAAGGATTTGAGGATATAGGGATTTGGAGATATAGAGATCAGGGGATATAGGGATCTGGGAATATAGGGATTTGGGCATATAGGAATCTAGGGATGCAGTGATTTGGACATATAGGAATTTGGGGATGTAGAGATCTGGACATGCAGTAATCTGGGGATACAGGGATCTAGACATATAGGAATCCGGGGATGCAAAGATTTGGACATATAGGTATCTGGGAATATGATGTGGTCATATAAGAAACTAGGAATGTAATGATTTGGGGATGTGGAGATCTAGGGCTATAGAGATGTGGAGGCACAGGGATCTTAGGATATAGGAATCTGAACATGTAGGAGTCTCAGGATATAGCAATTGACATGTACAAATCTAGGGATGTAATGATTTCAGAATACAGAAACCTGGGCCATAGGGACCTGGGCATATAGCAAACTAAGGACATATAGGACTCTAGGGATGTAGTAATTTGAAGCTGTAGAGATTCAAGGTTATAGTTCATAGAAATTTGGGAATGCATAAAGAGTCTACAGATTTGAGATATAGGGAATTAGAGAAGGAGAGATTTGAAAATAATATATAGAACGAGGTGCATAACCTAAGATAAGTATACATGTACACATTACAACATGGTATACATCAAATTTTCTAGTAATAATGTTAAGAATTTTCAAGAAACCTTGCATGTCCAACACGTTTTTCTCGCGTCCCTATATCTCTTTTGCTCTCACTGCCGTTCTATCTTACTTTCCTTCTTACGTAACCGCGTAACAGCAGCGCAAGGATGCGGTTAGACCTTTCGAAGCGTGTCTCTGGACGGTGCCGATGTCACGTAAGACGCACGTTACTCAGTCACGATCTTAATTTCACTTTGTCACCTTAACCAACACCGTATTACTTCTTTAATTGTCACAAATTCAATCCGACATTTCTTTCGACGTGATCCGTCACACCTATTCTGTCAACATCTACTTCTGGACACGATTTCAATATTCTTCATACTTCATTCTTTACATTCTTCATACTTCATCATTCTTTATACTCTTTATACTTCATCATTCTTTATATTCCTCATACTATGTGTACGTCTAAAAGTATCATGCTAAGAAATATTTAGTGACATCAATTATCATTACTTCGAGATATACCTTCATAACACGTACCTAATGGATTTCATCAGTTCTGACGTATTTTTCATACATAAATCTTATCAGTATTACTTTTATGAATGCATCTAAATGTTCCTCACATTAAGAAATAATGAACGAGTCTTTAGCGTATATTGATAGCTTTCTGACCAAGAATACCTTTGACCCCTCGGCTTATAACAGTCAGATTCGTGACGCACGTCGTGACTACCTAAATTATATTTGCATGAAGATAAAGTTACCAACTGTAATTGGTACAATTGAAGATCACTAAATCGAAAATATACCTAAGATTTTAATGTCCTTCATCTTAACGGTGCAGTAATTAGCTCTGCATGACGCAACAGCCGAAAAACTTGTAGGTTAAGGTTAACTACATGAAGCATTTTAAGAATGGTTGAAAGTAGAATGTAAAAGTATATTCCATTGCATAATGCAAATGTATTAGTAATTTCTAGAACAATGGTAATTTGTAAAAAATATTACAATCGCATGTATATTCATGTTCCCGTCGATGTTTCATCAATCATCAGAACAAAAGGAATTTCACGTTTCACTTTCGGCGATTTCCTCCTGATTTTAATTGAAACACGGAAACCGGCCGCGTATCTTTTCGATCATTCGAAAAATATCCTTCCGCGTGTTTCACGCTTCTGCTTCGGGGGCCACGCAACCTCGTTCGTCTCGAGCGGAACTTTCTTCTCGCTTAGCTCGCGACAAAGCCGCTAAAGCGAGCAACGGTGCTCTCCTCTTTTTCCATCGTCTGGCGATGCGACTTGCATCGTAAACGCAATTCGACGATGATTCATTTGCGACACCGTTCACGGATCTACTTACCCATTTGCGGTCGCCATATCGAAACTGTTCCGACGCAATTTTACCTACCAATTCAAACCGCAGACTTCTACGAAAATCGCTGTCCATTTTCAATTTCTACACATTCGAATGTTTTATCTCTGAACAAATTCATCGATATTTCGTAAGCTGAAAATAATCTTCGAGATAATCTTTTAGATTAAAGATAATCGTTGAGATAATTTTCAGGAGAAAAAGATAATCTTTCAGATAATTTTTGGAGAAAAAGATAATCTTTGAGATAATTTTTAAGATTAAAGATGATCTTCAAGATTAAAATCTTCAAGACAATCTTTAAGATTAAGTCGACTTAGCAGTCAACTTTTTTGGAACATCTCACAAAAGACTATGCAAATACAGCACCGTACTCTCAACAGAAGTTTCATTCCAGAATTTTAACCTGTCCATAATGAGAAAATAATATGGTCTGGTCCTGTGCAGGAGTAAATATTTACCCAGAAGGGTACCAGAAGACAGGTTGTCAAGGTAGAAAGTTAACACCAACAACGGTCCTCTAATACACCGATACATTCGAGGGAGAAAAAGCGAGAGCACAGATGGTTTGGGTGAAAGTTTACAAAGGACGAGAATTCGGACGGCGACAGAACATCCTCATAAATATTCAGATGGCCAGATGATCGCGGATGTCTCCTCTAATCGAGCAAGAATTCCTTTGTGAATTATGAAGTGTTTTCAAATGTTTTCGTGTTCTCGTTTCTTTGGAACGGTTTGCCAGGGTTTAGGTAACTGTTTTGCAGGGAACGTGTTCGGTTATCTATTTATAAATGAATCGATTAAGTAGGTGAAAGTGTAATAGGAAGAAGGAAATATCGGAGGGATAATATACTTGATTTGATGAAAATAAAACTGCTGCATAATGGAGGGTAGCGTGGTGCTGACGTAACCGGTTGGTCCATTGTTGAGTCGCGTTGCAACAAAAATTGAAATCGAAAAAGGAAACCGGTCGTGTTTATTATAATAATTATGTAAAATGATCTATTTCGATACGAGTCATTCGCACAGTTTTAAAATATGGTACTCGCTTTCGCTCGCTGGATTGCTCTGCCCCTCTCTCCAGATCCTATCCTAGTCACCTTTCGACACTTTTGATAATTTTTCTGGGGGTTTTGACCCATTTTAAGAAAGTTTGGTTCTTTGAGAAAAAGTCGTATCTATCACGGTTTGGCCTGTGAGTGGTAGGGCAGGGATTTTATTGTATGTTAACTTGCTTTTACTCACTGGGCGTCCCCATTACCCATTAGCCATCTTTTGACACTTCTAACAATTTTCCTAGGGGTTTTAGCCCATTTTGAGAAAGTTTAATCCTATGACAAAAAGTCGTATCTGGCACGGTTTGGCCTGTATAAGAATCTGTATCCATACTCCCGTTATATTGCCGTGAGCGCTAGTGACGCCCCACGTCGTTATAGACGCAAAGATCCACGAAGATTAACGATAATTCGCGATGATAGAGTTTTGACAGTGAAGATTTATAACAGTGGCACTCTTTATTACTGCCAATTACAATTTCGTTCTGCTACCTAACTCGCCTTAAGTAAATTGCCGTAATTGCTATCGATCCATACTAAAAGCAAAGTGGTATTCAAAAGTGACGATGATTGACATCTTTAAGTATCTTTTATCTGCACATATTGATTGCATCAAAGAAGTCCTGTCTTTATGAAAAATAAATGCGTTTCGTAATACATGTCATCCAATTAAATGGCAAAAATGAAGTGTTGCGACTACATCGATCGTCCATTAAAAACATTTAGTTCGATGCGTTATTAAAAGGCTTTCAGAGCACTTTAGCCGTAGTTAAATGTTTTTATTCGTACACATGCACCTAGTCGGCCCATTTACGTCAATGACGCGCCGCCGCGTCCCGTCGTGACATCATAATTGTTAGAAAGCGATGACGTACGAGCCGAATTACGAGGTTCTTGTCCTTTTACCGTCGATGCTAGATTTTGCAACGAAACGAACGGTTCTTTGCTCACCTTCACTTTCATCCTCCGTAGATCTTGTTTTTCTTATACCACGCGTGTCTTATCCTTTCTTGATCGTGTTGTCGAACATCTTTTTGCATGCCTCGAATCGTTGATCCGCGAGATCATCCGTAGAGGTCCTTGGCCGTTTTTGGGAATTTGTGGACCAAGAGATATTGAGATTTAGTTATTTATGAATTTGGGGATTTAGGGAGTTGGGGTTTAGGGTTTGGGGATTTAGGGTTTTGGGGTTTAGGATTTGGGGATTTTTGGATTCGGGGATTTGGGGATTTAGTGACTTGGTAATTTGGAGATTTGAAGATTTAGAGGTTTGGGGATTTGGGAATTTGAATATTTAGGGATTCTGGATGGGACGGAGATTTGGGAATTCAAGGATGGGGAATTAGGAAATTTGGGACTTAGGTTCGTTAAATTTGGAAATATTCAGAATTTAAGAATTTGAGGATTTGTCGATCTGTCTAATACTCTTGAAATTCCTACAATTCCATACAAAAAATTCGAATATCCCTAGAGTTTTCAAAGTTCCTAAAACCTCTTAAAGAATCACTAGCCAAATTCCATAAAGTCCTAAAGTGTAGCAGTGTCCCCAGGACCCCCATAGCTTTCAAGATCCTTATAGCGTCCATAGTAGTGCCAAGCTTCCTAGGGTCCCTAGATCCGTTCACTTAAACCCTGAAATAAAATTCGTGTCCATTTAATGTCAGATTAAATAAGAAATTTCTATCGTCATCCCGGAAGGAGATCGATCTGCTTGAAATTTAATTCGAACCGCGTCTTCCTGCAAGTTTTACGCCAAAGGGCACCCGGTTGTATTATACAGTCACGTAAGAAGAGCACCTTTCACCTTCTTCAGCACAGGTACAGACCGCTTTTACACCGAATATCCACGGTTACGAAGGAACGTCGATAATGCACCGCTGTCAGCCAGCGTGGGCGATATATCGACGCGGGAAATCGTATACGCGCTGGAAATGATGTAATAAGACAGTAATTTGAATGGCCGAGTAATGAATCAAACAAATCCGCAAACTCTGAAAAGCGAAGAAGGAATAAAGAATTTACGGTGTATAAATAAACATGACTGCTGTCACGAGCCAAATACGAAACAATTGTGCCACGTCATTGAGATACGGGTCCGAGACGCTATTTTTAACACACAGGATGTAGAAAGAAGCTTTTATAGAACCAGGAAGTGATTATATCTGAAAATCAGTGCGGAGGCGTGCTAGACTACGTCAATTACCTAATTAGAATGCTGACGAGGTATCTGCCTCTGCGTGTTACTGCTTCAAAAAATGAATTGACTCAGAAAAGTTGAGATAAGTTCAGCTTCTGGAATATTTGGAACCTAACGTCAAATTCGTACCTGGTCGAATTAGGACCATGTAGATTTCACTTTTATTCTTCATCAGGCACCTCAAGTACTCAGATTCCTCAGCAGGTACTAGGGTCATCAGCCATTTTGGTATTCAAGTATTTTCTTACTTAGTAACTTAATCTTTTGGTACTCAGATTCCTCAGCAGGTACCAAGGTTATCAGCCGTTTTGGCATGAATTACAGATATTTGGGAAAATAAGATATAGAGTATATGATCATACGGAGCATGCCACAAGCTGTGACCAAAGCAAAGACGAGATATTAACATGTGTTAATGTTATATGTGTATCATGTTAGTAAATTATATCATTACAATGCCTTTTAATTTTAAAAACGTAAATGCTGAAAATGTCATCAATGGGGACTTTCGAAATATTTCCCTTAAATTATCTTAAGTGCATTTACAATTATTACAAATTATCTTAATGAATTTAAAATTGGAAAAGGTGAATTTCGCTGTGAATTTTAAATTATCTTTTTAATGGTCATAATGGGTTGATCGAATGAATCGGTACAATACGCTGTTGCAATAGCAAAAAATGAATAATTTCAAGGTGTAGCAAGAAGTTCATTGATTATAATTATTAGATAATAAGTTGTTCGAGGAAAATCGCGGCTCGAGCGAAGCGAATCTGGCAAGAGCCTTTCGAGAGATGAGCAAGATTGAGCAATCTACTAGCTGGATGTAGTAATGCCTTAGTGACGCTACTGTAACGGTAATATCAGGTAATGGTTGTAACTATTGCGATAATCGAGCCCAGGTTTCTTCTCGTTTCTCGTACGCGTTTGATACTTGTCGCTTTTGCTCCTATTCCACCTTGTGCCATTTCCCGAGCACCATTTTGATTCCGCGGTTAGGTTAGGTTTCCATATACATCTTCATTTAATGTTCCGACAATTCTATATTCATTTGCATAATTTATACGAGGTCGGTACTTTAAATGTTAATTTACTTAATAATTCACAAAGCTTTTTTTAAATTTGTGGCCACCATTATTAACGCTATTATTAAAATATTGGATAGTATTGTCTTGAAGCAGTAATATTTCACGAAAGCTAAAAATATAAATTTTATAAAATATTTGGCGACTGAATTGGTAAATCCAAGTGATAAATTATTCAAGGATTAGCAAACAGGTGATAGAAACATTTGGTGACCCCAGCAACAATCGAACTTCCCACGTTGCAATTTAACGGGCGAATAAAACAATTAGCAGCAATGGATTCTTAACCGGGATTAACAATGGGACAATTAAATCTTGAGAAACGATTCTGTGAATCGAAGAGGACCGGGGAAGTTTCAAAGGTCTGCGATTGAAATCGCGGACGATTGGGAATCGATAATTGCTATCGTTTTATTTGATTACTGTTTTATCTCTCAGATTTGATGCACTGCTTAACTTTCGAGCAAGGCGTAGAGTATTGGTAACTACTTCGATGTTTGAAATTACGGTGTGTGAAATTATAACGCGTGGAATTACGGCGCGTGAAATTATAACGCATGGATATAGGACACGTTAGGTGTACGACTCGTGGAATTGAGCCACGTGAAATTAGGATGTGTAGAATTATGGCAAATTAGGTGTACGGTGCGTAGAATACGGCCCGTGAAATTACGGAGCGTGGAATTATAAGGCATGGAATTATGGAGGATTAGGTGTACGACACGTGGAACTGGCACGTGAAATTAGAACGTGTAGAATTATGGCGCATTAGGTGCACAGTGCGTGCAATTAAGGCATGAAAGAGTTCAGTCCATGAAATTATGGCGCGTGGAATTACAACGCGTGGATTTAGGGCGCGTTCGATGTACGACGCATAGAATTAAGGTGTGTAGAAATTTCGGCGCGTGAAATCAGCGTGGAGTTACGACGTGTAGAATTATGGCACACTAGGTGTACGGTGCGTGGAATTACTCTATGTAAGAATACAGCCCGTGAAATTATGGCGCGTGGAATTGCAACGTGTAGAATTATGGTGCGTTAGGTGTGCGGCGCATGGAATTAAGGCGTGTAGTTCGGCACGTAGAATCACGACAAATTAGGTATACGGCGCGTGGAATTACAGTGTGTAGGAATACGTCCTGTGAAATTATGGCCCTTGAAATAACAACGTGTTGAATTATGACACGTGGATTTACGACACGTTAGGTGTTCAACGCATGAAATTAAAGCATGCAGGAGTTGAGTGCGTGAAATTATGGCGCGTGGAATTACGGCGCGTGGACTTACAACGCGTGCCAATTAAAGAAACTCCAAATTACTATTTGCATTCTAAATGCGATTCTCGAACGATGAATATGCATATCACAGTTCAATGACGAACGTCGGAAGATCGATACAACAGTCATGATCTATTTGATACCTTGAAGATGCGCATCGACGTCGACCAGATCTAAATGTCACGAGATTCACACAGACGTTACGCGCTGAAAGGATTATATCATTGCCTGGTCGGACGATGCTACCGCATAAGTAGACGAATAAAAAACAGGCAAAAGTATGCGCACGGTTGGTAATCGCGTTCGATTTAACATTCTTAACGATTGGATCTCGAAGGGGGGCTAAATTGCCCATGGAAATTGACTTGTGAAACATAATGTCTTAACGAGGACCCATTCGTGGCCTTCTTATATAAAATTCTTAACGACTCGGACTACTTATTTGGATTATATGATTCGAGAGGAAATAAAGAAGTGATGTGCTATTTGAGGAATCAGTTAGCGATATTAAATCATAACCTAACCTTGACACAGTATAATTCAAACTAAATTTATAATCAGTATCACTGAATATGAAGGATTTTATTCATAAAAAGGACCTTGTTCAAGATAAAGAAATTTTCTGTTGTTGTTTCGTTAATTTTTGACCTATGTTTAACCTTGCCCAAGTTATGAAACATCCCGTACAAAGTGTCCACACCTATGAATGGGTGCACCTATGCAGAAGGCCTCGATCACGAATATTAAATTCGCAAGATCGACAGGATCTTGAGACGATTGTGATTGGATGGCCCGGTGTATATACCGGATGACCTCGGCCTACAACTGGCCACACTCGATCGATACTGTTCCCTCGGACATTCTATTTTATCGATAATCATTTTTCTGTCACCCGATTGAAATCAATGCTCTTGACGGAGATCCGGTGACATGTCGCTGTGGGTGCGTCGAACGATGTTTTCTTACTTTCTGTCTGGATCCGGCTTCCATTTTAATCTTATCGGACTTTTTACCAGTTTTATTATACCTATATGGTAGGTGTGGTAGAGTTGATTTAATTTATCGGTTATGAAAGCGGCATTTCTTATTTTTTGTAGTTTGAGGTTCTGGGATTTTAGAATTTGGGATTTTTGGATTTTGGGGTATTTTGGAATTTTGAGGACTTTGAAATATTGGAATATTGGAATTTTGGGATATTGAAATTTTGGGATAGTAGATTTTGCAATATTGAAATTTTGGAATATTGGAATTTTGGAATTTTGGAATTTTGGAATATTGGAATTGTGGAGTATTGGAATTTTGGAACTTTGGAATACTGGTATTTTAGAATTTTGTAATTTTGTAATTTTATAATTTTCAAATTTTTGAGTCTGTAACTTTGGAATAAAGTTCCCAAATGTTTGTTGACCTTGTCCCCATAGAAAAGGACATGAAACAGCAAAAAATCTGAAGGTTGAAAGATCCCTGAAATTGAGAAACCTAAGTTCAGATATTTCTTTACAATTTTATTTAACAACGATTAAGAAATCTATGGAATATTCTGGTACAGCAATCTGGTTGCGTGTCGATAGCAGTTGATAATTATATCTATAACCGGTGCTACAGGGTCCGCCGGTAAAAGTGTCCCGTAACCGCATAAATTAGACAAGTAAATTATTCTCGCAACGACCGTACTTCCCTTTCGTTCATTTTCTACCGACGGAAAAATTATTCTCTTAACACTTTTACTTCTGTAAAATCACTGTTAATTGAAAGTGAAAAAGGTTATTATTTTGTTGCAGTTTTCTTGTTGATCCTTAACCTCCAGCATGGCGTCGTGTTATGCAGCGCGGGGGAACCTGGCGTAAGTATTAAAATTACTATACTTAGAAATATTAAAATTACTGTACAAGAAATATTGAATATTTAAATAAATTTCATGTAATTATTTGCGAAATTGCATAATCATCTATATGTAATTTATCACTCTTCTGTTATTAATAAGATAATAATTAACCCCTTGCATTTATTCGTCAAATGCGTCAGCCATAACTGTCCTACAATATTAAAACAAAGAAAATTATTGTCAGTACAAATTATTTTAACTATATTGTAAAATTATAATTGCACCTAAACTTCAAGATGAGTATTAAAAATTTGAATATAGTCAACATTTGAGCTCTGAGTGCGTCACATTTGAGCTGTAAGTGCGTCACATTTGATTTCTGAGTGCGTCACGAGTGCGTCAAAGTACAGCAAGGGGTTAATAATCGAACTAATTATCAAAGTGGTAGTAATTAGTTTCGAGGTACTGTTAATTCTGTAACATGTTATTTCACAAGTATTTGGACTTCGACAACCTACCGGAAACGAACTTTTCGTGTCAGGGGAAGGTGATCGGTGGATATTACGCGGACGTTGAAGCTGGTTGCCAAATGTTCCATGTCTGCACCATTGGACAAAAAGGTAATTCAGCCATATCGTCACATTCTTACAATTTTTTAATACTATTCGTTCAAAATTTTACATTTCATCAAATAAAAAGAAACTTTGATTTCGTAACTAACAAATTTTAATTCGTAAATTAAATTAAAAACATATTTCTAACTATTTCTCTTTCTTGACTAATGTTGCAAATCTACTTAAAAATAACGAAAGTTTATTAAAAACATTTCGCCATTTTGTTGTAGTGGTTAGTCATTCGATAGATCTGTTCTCGATCGAACTCTCGTGGCATCGTAACAATTAGAGGTGATAATTAAACTGGTGTCGGATAGAACAAGCATCTTGACTCGACAAATCGATTGATCGAACGATCGAGAGGTCCGCTCGGGGGCCCGGCAAGCGGCTGATCGAAGTTTTGTAATCGATCGAGAGATCACTCGAGGAAGAGAATGTCACGGTCGTCGAGGAACGTTTACTGACCTAAGTCGAGAACGTCTGACTTCGGCTCCTCACGAGAGATCGATCGACATGCCTTTGTTCTTTGATTAACCTTTAACCCTTCAATTTTCGAATCCAATCGTGTATTCATAGAAATACAAATACATACTATTCGTCAAATTGCATACCTCATCAAATTGAAAAGATATCTCATTTTAATGTTGCATATATTTCCAAAATGGACCAAAATTTCTATATATTATAAATTATGAAGGTTAATTAAGAGAAGAAAAGTGGAAGCCATTCTAGTGTAGATTGTGAAAATTATTAAATGTGAACATTTAATGAGACATCATGATATGATGACGCAGAAGAGCATCCCCGAATAATGATCCTGTCCTTCACCATGAGACTTGGTTTCAGACGAGATTATGGACATAAAGTTCCTTTGTCTGAATGGAACCGTCTTCGATCAGGAAACCAGGGTCTGCGAGAGGGTGGACGAAGTTGACTGCAGCAAGAGCGAACGATTCTACAACTTGAACCTGGAACTGTATGGCAATAACGCAGTGACACTCAGGTAAACCACTGACTTTATACAGTATAGGGATGTAGGCGTATGGGAGTTAGGGATGTGGGGACGTAGGGGTATAGGGGGTTAGGGATGTGAGGACGAAGGCATATTGGGGGTTAGGGATGTGGAGACGAAGGCATATTGAGCGTTAGGGATGTGGAGATGTAGGGACGTAGGGATATAGGGGGTTAGGGATGTGGAAACGTACGGACGTAGGGATATAGGGGGTTAGAGATGTGGAGACGTAGGGACGTAGGGATATTGGGATATAGGGATGTGGGGACGTAGGTACATTGGAGGTTAGACATATGGGGACGTAGAGATATTGGGATATAGGTATGTGGAGATGAAGATATATTGAGGGTAGGTATGTGGCGACGTAGGGGCGTAGTAATGCAAGGATAGAGAGATGTGGAGAGGAAGCCATACTGGGACTTAGGGATATGGGGACATAGGGACGTAGTAGTGCAAGGATAGATGTGGAGACAAAGGCATAGTGGAACTTGGGGATATGGGGACGTAGAAGAAGAACATGTAATGTAAGAATACGTAAAATATAATAAAGAATATGTAATGAAATGTAAGATGACATGTAAATGTTCAGCTTTAGTTAAAAATTGCTGACATAAAGTCAAGTAAACTGTCCGTCCTTCAAAGGTTAAGCTCACGCTCGTAAAACTTGATTCGTAATATTGGCGTAAACTTTCACTTAATATTAAGGAAACACATGCAATCGACGTGATCGATCAAAAACCGGCGATACACGCAATCACGTCTTCCACGCCCCACTTGATTCTATATCAGTCACGAAAGTAGAAACTGGTATGCGGATCAATGTAACTTTGGTCCTTACGAAACGCCCGGTGAACGTTCAGACAGTAGAAAATAAAAATTTTAGCGACAGGTGAACTGGTTGCAATGCTTATTTTCTCCGGTGCATTGCAATTTCCTGCAGTACTTCCTATTTTGATCACTTAACCACTTTGGTCAATTGAAAGATACGGAAAAAGGGGTCTAAAAAGAAATCAGTGTTATAATTAACGAGATTCATTTAAGATGACATAAGGGTTACATAATATTAGGGTATCCATTTGGGAGTTAAATACGGGTAAGAAGTTGAAAGGACTTCTCTCAAACAGACAAGTGTTGAGAGGGTCTACCATATGATAGAGCAACTGAGATGTTCATATTTCCAAACTGCATCTAAACAATCTACAATCATGTTGCAGCTTGCATGAAAACAGCGAGGACGACATCGACCCCCTGGACCACACAAACGACCATCAACGCACCACCTCGGCACGACCCACCACAACCACCACGACCACCACCACAACTTCCAAACCGAACAAACCATCCACAACACCTTCCTCCAACTCGTACTCGCACTCCACTGGATATCCTCAACATTTCCAGCCGCAGCCTCCGTTCCCCCAAGTGCACACCAGCCAGTCCAAGTCCCTGTACGACGACAAAAATGGAGGATACCATCATCAGTACATCTTCCACAACGGCGAGAGGAACAACAATCAACAGGCAACCTCCTACCAGTTGTTCAGCAACCAAGGAGTCAGTTCCACCACGGTCCAAACTCCTCAGGTCCATCAAATCCGGTTCAGCTCGACGGCGAGTCCGCAGATCATCCACAACGAGCCTTCGACGGTGGCGCCGCTGTTTCACTCCTCTACGATCCAGACGCTTCTGAACAGCAATGGAAACAGTCCCTCGTTGATCAATCCTATTTTCCATAATCATGGGATTGTCAGCACGACGGAACAGTTTTCTATACATAGTAATAACCCTAGGGACACTTCGGAGTACCGGGAAAATGGGGAACAGATTAGGCCGCTGGAGGCTGTGCAGTCGACTAATAAAGGAAAGGTGAGAATGTGTATATCACGTGTCCCACATGTTAGATTGGGTTGTATCATGATCACTATCACATTTTCATCACTGCGTTGCATTGAATGTCCTCTCATAATCGTTGAATACCTAACCACGTTATATAACCCCAATTTCATATAATTTCATTCTTAGGTTTCGAAGCTGACAATATCCCCGGTGCCCACACCGGAACCACCTCGACAAAAGACCAGCAGCCAGAGTCCACAGCAACAGAGGATCTCAGGAAGCTTCATCTCCACTCCAGCCACCGACGAAACGACCGTCAGATCCTTCTACCCGACTCCGAGGACGTCGTCGAAGTCCGAGTCGCAGTCCAGCGACCAAGTTACTCAGCACATACACGTCTTACCCCCCGTGCAAATCCCCCAGCTGAAACCCCATCAGATCACTATCAACCTACCACCTCCAGATATTCAGAGGATCGTGCAGAACCCATCGTCCCTGCTTCCATCTCAGTCTCGAGTGATAGTGACGGCTAAGGCTAGCGTCAGCGACGAGTCGGGCAGACCCCTGAACACCACGCAGTTGGTCACCCTGCCGCTTCCAACGATCCCTGCTAGCTATGACGATTATAAAGAAGGAGACGAGTCCTTTGATCCTTTCTACAGGGACGTTCCTAAGATTAGGAACAGCAGGCGAGCTTATGGGGAAGTTAAGAGAGGCAGGACAAGATGGAGACCGAAGAGGTCGGTTGGTACCAAGAGCTCCATGATGTCCTTCGTTTACGGGGGTGAGACTAACAGGAGACAGGATATTCAGACGGTGGATGCGGGAGATAAGGGGAAGATCAACGACAGGTTGATCATTGAGGATAATAACCAGGATTTTAAGTCCATCAAGGAGAGTCTGATGAGGTTCAGAGATATTCTGTTCGGCGATGAGTTCACGGATGACACTGTTCGCAATATTTTTGAGGAGACGCAGAGTAAGAAGAGTGGAAAAGTGAAGGGTAAGAAGGAGTTTCTGGAGGACTTGGAACCTAGGGCTTCGAAGAACTTTAAAGCTAGGGAGTACGATGATGAAAATGACGAGGAGGAGAGGAAGAGAAATGAGCCTCAAAGTTCGAAGGAGGATAAAATGTCTGACGCTGAGGAATACATAGATTTTGAGGACCACACAGAGAGTAAGTCAGACAAGAATGATAATGTAGAATATACAGAAAATGAGAAAGAAGAAGCTTATGATGATGATAAGTACGAGGATGGCGAGATCGTGAATTTGAAGGATGATGAAAGTAAGACCATCAAGCAACCAGAACGAGACCTCGATATTATTATACTCGATCCAAACGAGTATCTCAGATTAAAATCTGCAGATGAGAAGAGTACTACTCCTATTGAAGAAGAATCAACGACTACGGAAGTCCCAGTACCATCCACAACTGAACCCACTGAATCAAAGAAAACTAGCATGAGTAGCAAAGACCCGAAGAAGCCCATAGATCAGGATGAAGTAACTGAAGACAAAGAGTCCAAGAAGGAAGATGAAGAGAAGGTAGAAGTGGAGGTTAAGAAAGAGAAGCCTAAAAGAAAGAGTTCGAGGATCAGGTCTGGAGGGAAGATCTCTGCAAGGAAGAAGGAACCGAAAAATGAGAACAAAGCTCCTCCTCAGGTTGCACCTCCGGTCAAAACCACCACTGAAAAGGTAGAAACTACTACACTAGTTGAGAATTCGGAAGCACAGCAGATTGACAAGCATATTTTTAACGAACCCGAGTCTCAGACTTCCAAGGAAATCGACATAAGGGCTGTGGGTAACCAAAACAGTCAGAAGAGTCTTCAGGGTGGCAAGGATCAGGATACAGGAAAGGAGAACCGGAAGGGTGATGCGAATGAATACGAGACTTTAGAGAGACAGGCTGATAAGGTTGATGAAGACGAAGAATCAACTACCTCAACGTTGGAGGAAGAGACACCTGAAGAAGAGATGGTTGAAGATCAGCCTGAGACAACGACCGAAGACATTTCTTTAGAAAAGACCGACTACAAAGAGGGATCCTCCATTGAACATGAAAATGTGGAGGAAGAGTCCACTACGATCTTCGACAGCGAAGATGTTGAAGAAGGCAGCCAGGAAATGATCAAAAGCTCTCATTACGAGAAGAACGAGAAGTTCGTGGACTCCTCGCGAGAAGTTTCTTTGCATAAAAAGGAGAAGAAGAAAATGAACGAGGACGAAGAGGAAGAGGAGATAGAATCTCAAGAATATTCAACGATGAAAATGGAAGAGATTAATTCTAAGGAAGCGTCCTTTGAGTACGAGGACTCGACGGAGTCCTACGATAGCGCCCACGAGGTCAACGACGAAGAGTATCCTGAAAACTCGGAGGATGCAACAACCTCCTCTGAACACAACTCTGAAGAAATTCCGAGTTCCAGAACGGAAGCTGAAGAACAAGATGAAGAGTGGATGGGCGACCAGGAGGGAAGTACCGAAGGAATTTTAAAGTTCACAGACGAGCTGCCTAAGGAGAAGAAGGAGGAAATACCAGAGGGTAAGAAGTCAACGGATTCTGTTGAGAATGTCGCTCACGACTATGTGGACGACAATTATGAACCTGAAAGCTATAAAGGAAGGGATTCTTCAGATACGAATAGTTTGAACGACGAGAAAGCGAAGGAAGTATCTGATGATATGGCAGACAGCAAAGGTGAAGAACTTGAAGAAAAAGATATGAAGGATGAGAAGGATGAAAAGGATGAGAAGGATGAGAAGGTTGAGGAGGATGAGAAGGATGAGAAGGATGAGAAGGATGAAAAGGATGAGGACACATCTCAGAACGATGAGGAAACAACCGAAGAACTTAAAGATTCCACCACTGAAGACATGGACCTGCAAACAACTACAGCAACGACAAGTACTTCTTCTACCACTACCACTACCACTACCACAACAACTACAACAGTTCGTCCAAAATTATTCAAACCAATCTCTGCGAGGAAGAGTTACAATTACATACCTCCCACAACAACCCCAAACCCGGTGGTCATCAAACCAAGGTTGAGTCTATTGAATCCGAAGCCAGCAAAGCCACCTAAGTCTTACAACGAGCTGGCGCCCAAACCGGTAATCAGAAAATTCCCCCTGCTGACGCGTAAATCGAGTACTATGGCGACTACGACGATCAAGGAGGAGGATATGACGACGATGCCGGAAGTAACGTCGACTGAAGCGATACCTACGAGCACGGAAGCCAGCAAAAGCGAGGAAAACGTGTTGGAGAGCAAACTGGACCCCATAAGTCAACCAGTGAGCGAAGCACCCCAGGCTCTGAAGAACAAGAATGACCAGGACTCCAGTCCTAGCGAACAGAAGTCCCCTACGAACCTGAAGAAAGAAGACGAGGAAAGCTTCACTCCTTATCCTTTAGCCAAATTGACCACATTGGCTTCTCTGAGTGAGGAGACCCTGATGGATACAGAGTCCAGCACAGAGGCTGACAAGACTACTCCGAAGAGCTTCATCGACGTTGAAATTGCTAGTACAACTCCTTCTTCGACATCCCCGTCAGTTTCTTCAACATCCGAGGCTGATCAGACCACTATCGCTAAACCGGTGACGGAGGAGACCACCGCACCCACCACGTCCACATCCACGTTAGCATATGACGAGGTGACCCTTCCCGAGACTGTCGATCCAGAGACCACGTCCAAGCTTGAAGAGATCGATTCGATAACCGTGAGGCCGTTGACTCGCAAAATGGTGGGCCTGAGGCGACAAGGTGGCTTCAATTGTCTGGAGAAGGAGATGTACCGTTTCTACGGGGACAACAGGGATTGTAGACTGTTTCATTATTGCTCGCCTGGTTTCACCTCGAGGCAGGTTCTCGACTTCCGGTTTGTGTGCGAGGAGGGCACTGCCTTCGACGAGGAGACGCAGAGTTGTAGTCACGACGTTCGTAGCAAACGGTGTCCAAATAGACAATGGTAACCGGGAAGCCTCCTAGGTCCTCGTGTCCCTGGCGACGTTGATTTTGGTAATTCGTGAATCCCAGGACAACGTAGTGTATATTTATGTATATTGTTACTAGGTAGGATCCGTGGGCGAGGGCCGTTCCTTTCCTCAGCATTGCCATAAACCTTGTACATGAACGATGGATTCACACTTATTAAAATTAACGCGGAGCGTGTAGGTCATTGGGGAAACAAGAATCTTCTGTAGGAACAGGAATCTTTGTATCAGCTGGAGATATTTGTGTCTTTCATTGGTGTGACTAGGAACTACACCTAGGGTGTATTTACATCTTTGGTAGGACTTAGCTAGACATCTAGTGGATTCTACATATTTTGATATTTATGAGTTTGGGAGAACTTCCATCAAGTCCACGAAGCCCTCCCTAGTCACACCAATGCAGTGCTGTTTGCAGATTGTCCCTAAAGACTCGTGATCGCATAGGTCAATTATAGTAAAAAATAATCGTTAAACGCGGAGGCAAATACCTAGCTGATTTCTGTAGAAGACTTCTGTCGAATCTCTTTTCGTAGGGTAAAAGAGCGATAATGTCGGTTCCTAGGTTCGATGGCGTTCACGATGGACTTCACGGAAGATATCACTTTTCATACAGTTTTCGACCATATCTTGCGCATTGCTCAATACGTTGCGTACAGAATGGTTTTAGTTGGCTCGTGTACAGTAGATGGAAACAAACTGCTCTTCAGCTTCTAAATAGCATCTGTAATTTGTTTCATCTTTGAATTACCAACAGACAATTGTTTCCACCAATTGTACATTTTGAGAATGACGTTGAAAAAGAGACGGAAATACTCAATCGTCGTTACGACGATCTTAACACCTTAGCAGCTGCATTTCATGTAACTTGTAATTTTACATTATTTAAAGAAAACGTACTGAAAAAATTATACTCCAGTGTCCCTTACTGTCCAATGCTCTGGCGGAGAAAATCCCCTAGGAAATTCCTATCGATAGCGGTAAATGTATAAATAGATTACCTACACGTACGCATACACGTTATATATTTTTACATGTGAATTTATCCCATAGATAATGTGATAAGGTAATCCGTAGGACGTTATCCTCTGAAACAGCAAACTGCGTGTACATTCGACGACGATTTCTGTACATACAAATGTGTCCCTACACGCATGTCAACTTTAAAGATCTTTACTGTGTTAATAATAATTGTATATTATGTGCAATTCGTCTCACGTCTGTAGTCGTTAACCCGCTCTAGTTTATTTATTTCACTCCCCGGCGTTTCATACAATTTTCTTTTTATCTAGTATTAAGATACAGCCAATACTTCATTTTTTCGTATAATACAGAAGAAAAGATTCATTTTGTTGATTGTAAATATCGAACGTAAGTTAATATAATTTGTAAATCAATAGTGTTACGTTCTTTTAAGATGCTATTTATAGCAGCTTAGAGTTTAGATATTAGCTATATTATTATTGCCTGATTTAATAAAACAGGTCAGAAGTTATTTATTCCGCATTTTCCACCATTCTTGGCTAGATCATAATTTAATTTTTGAGGGGTGAAATTGAAATGGGAAATCGTTGGAGATGATTGAGATTTCAGAGGCATAGTAGGACGGACTAACGACCCCAAACGGCGACATTCAGAAGCTTCAAACATTCTCCATCCTTGTCTATTTCTACTAGAAAGACAAAGACAGCACATTCATAATTTCCCAACTCCGTCACGTGAGGTCTCTGCACATGATCAATAATAAACAAAACTACTCGTGATCGATAAGTTCAATACTTTTACGAATTTTTACACTTTAGTCTCACACTGAAAATACTGTTTAATTACTAACATGTCCTGACATGGTAAGAGGATATTCCAAAACAATTTTTCATTATTTTTCAAAAACGATTGCTTGGTCGAATTACCTAACCTATACACAAGTGAAACCACGATACATTACAATGTCACAGAACCTGAAAATCGGTACACATGACGGTTCTTTTCATTGTGACGAAGCACTTGCTTGTTTCTTGTTAAAAACTCTACCACAATACAAAGATGCGGTTATTGTAAGGTAATTATTGTAATAAAATTGCTTATAACCTATAATTTCTGGAATAACCATGTGCATAACACTAATGTGATTATACTTTTGAGATATATCCTTGAATTTTTAAAACATCAATAAAAGAACGTCATATATATTTGTAGATCACGTGATAAAAGTATTCTGGATACCTGTGATATTGTTGTCGATGTTGGTGGTGAATACAATCCTTCTAAGCACCGTTATGATCATCATATGAGGTATAGTTAAAGGTTTTTTATTTTACCTGTACTTTCATTAAAAATACCTATTTAATTTATAAATTAGAGACTTCAATGAGTCGGTAAGTACAGTGATAAAGAAACCAGGATACAATTGCGACATAAAGTTAAGTAGTGCAGGCTTGATTTACTGCCATTTTGGTCATGAAATTATTAAGCATCTAATTCCTCAACTAAGCAATAATGATGTTGAAGCTGTTTTTAAAAAAATTTATAACACATTCATTAAGGAAATTGATGGTATAGACAATGGAATTCCTATGTTTAAGGAAGAACCACTGTAAGTAATCATTGTGTTTCTTTCTTGTAGTATTATTGAACTAAATGTTTATGGTTTGCTCATTCTTTTAGCTATGAGATTGTAACTGATTTGTCATCTCGTGTACAGTTCTTAAATGTACCATGGAATGATAAAACTACAAGTTCTGATGAACAGTTTCCAAAAGCAGTGGAACTGACTGGTCAAGAATTTTTGCAACATTTAAATTATGCAGTAGATGTGTGGTTACCAGCTAAAACAATTGTACAGGATGCTATTGCAAAACGCTTTGAGGTGACTATAGTATAAACTATGTTTATAATCACTAATTTGTAATTAACATGATATTATTATCAATACCAAAACATTTGCTTGATGTATGTCTTAACAACATTTACATTAATTTGAATAGAATGGTACTTTCTGAATAAAACATTGCAATACATGGTCATTAGTTACATACAAATGTATCATAGATATTTATGTAATTCAACATTGTACTTTACATAAGAGACATACATGTTTCATTAAATAGAAATGGAGAAGTTTCAGCATGAATATATGTTACAGGTTGATCCTAGTGGAGAAATCATAGAATTATCACAGCCTGTACCATGGTCCGAATATCTCTTTGAATTAGAAAAAGAGATGAACGTAGAACCTCCGTTAAAGTATATAATTTTTAAAGACAATAATTACAGGATACGATGCGTTCCAGTGAAACCTAAAAGTTTTGTTGCAAGGTATTTGTTGAAGTGGTAATAACCTTTCAATTTATCAGTACATCGTGTTTATAGGTTATTTTTATAGGTTATTTTTGCCTGAAACTTGGGCGGGTTTGAGGAACGAAGCACTGGAACGTGTTTGCGGAATTCCAGGTGCAGAATTTGTACATACAGTACGATTCATTGGTGGACATAGCACCAGAGAGGGTGCATTGATAATGGCCCGCAAGGCTCTTGAACAAGGAAAGACTATATGATAATAAACCTAGCTGCATTTTAGCTCTGATCAATGAATTTTATCTCTTAGACCAATTTTATTTATACACGTATGAAATTAATATGCAAACATTTTGACTACTTTTTATTATTTAAAACTGGTACTTAAATTTTGATGAAACGCTGTACATACTTTGTAATAAAGTACTACATTTTCACTTTGGTGTCTAATCATTAACCCGCATGTTCCAAATATTTAAAGACCTTCAAATATAATTGTTAAGGGTGGACAAGAAACATTCAGTTACTTATAAATAAAATATTTATTGTAAAAATCGTTTACAGTAAATGTATTATCCAATTAGATATCACAACTTTCGACCAATTTTGTGCATTTGCTTAATTTATTGACCTCAAATGACGTTAACTAGGTATAATCAGATTTTCTCCGCATTTTTTGCGGCTTGAGCATGTGCGGCGAAATGCGCTGCCTTCGCTTGTGCAACTTCTGGCGTGTCTATCACTCGACCATCAGGACCAATGGGAGCGCCGTATCCGAACCCGTAAGCATAGGGTGCCGAATTGTACGACAGAGCGCCATATGGATAGAGACCCGCGTTTTTGGCAGTCTCCTGCAAAATAATATTCATCTTACTGGAACTCCTTAAAAGGTTTTCACCCACCCGACAGACAATGCGCAACGGACTTATAATAAAAAGATTCTATAGTATAAGCTGTTGAAGAATTCCCCCTTTAGTGCTAAGTAGAGTCACATTCTCCGCAATTACCAGAGCGTGAGCTGTGAGATGAGCAGCCTTCGCTTCCGCAACCTCAGGTGTATCAACAACCCGGCCATCGGCACCTATGGGTGCGCCAGACGTAATTGCAGGTGGATAAACACGGACCAGGGCTGGCACGTGCACGTAACCTAATGTGTTTCTAGCTGCTTCGTAAGCCTGGGTCGCAAGGTGAGCTGCTTTCGCTTGTGCCACCTCTGGCGCGTCCAAAACTCGTCCATCGTAGGCCAGAGGATAACCCAGATGACTGTAAGCCACCACCGGCAGGTAGGCTGGCTCTGCGAGTGCCAGAGTGCTGAGTGCTGTGAGGACGATCTGCAATTTTGAAGTATATGAAAAAGTATTTGCAATCACAAAATTCCCAGAAAGTCTCATTCCACCAGCATGATAGAAAATGAGTTCATAACTTTAATCGAACCCTGAGTACTTACTAAAGTGTTCATGTTCAAAAGAGCGCTGCTGGATGATTAACCAGTACTCGCCCTAAGGTGTTGTGTACCAAGTCGAAGCAAGGCTTCTCCTTTTATATATGTGAATCTGGTAGGGAGTCGTCGACCCGTAGGAGGGGACCACACCCTGTAACAAGTGCTACACGTAAAGTGGTGACATTGACATTATGCTTGTCGTTTCTCATCACCGAGTCTCGTCTCTCAAAGGATCCGCCGTCCGACGAGGTCAGGTGCACCGGCGATGGGACCAATCAGGCACAGCGAGGCTCTCCCATCGCATCAGACGAAAGAAAAGCCTTGCAACAACTGTTTTCGTTTGATTCTCCTTGAAATCGTACTTTCTTGTCAAAATGAAAAGCAGTTTTCTCTGAAACTGCGTGTAGGAATGCGGCCTCTCGAAACGGGGGCTTTAAAGTCGCTTATTAACAGTTCGGTGACTGCATACATTTCTGATCTCAATGTCCACATGAATGTTACCTTGCTTTCATACATTGCAATATCAAAATTAATTTCGAACATAATTTTATGAATGTCTTAGATATGGACCTGAAAGAGTGTCAAATTGTTGGAACTGAAATTTATATGTACACTTTAACAAATGTACAAAATCATTCGAATTATCTGCGTGACTCGTGTCGTCACATTTATTATATCAACGCTGAATGAATCTCGAATTATGTGTAATCAGGTAATTTCTCAATTATCAGAGTAGGAGAGCGAATCGACCTCGAGCGTATTTAACGTGGATCGTGGAAAGAAATACACGGACGAAGTGCAATTAAAAACGGAGAACGTTGGTACATCGATCTGGACGAAGGCCGCGTCCTCGGAATAATCAATCGTTTGGTGATTGACTGAAACGAATCCACTTTTTGCTGGGCTTCGAGAAATAAGACAGCTTGTACCGTATCGAGGATATTTCTTCCGTTCTTTTTCTGAATGGCACGAGAAATAATGCTGAAGTACTTATGACATTTCGTATACTAACATTGTCCGGAGAGAGTCTAAAATGATATCTATCTTCTAGGAGCTTTATCAGAACCTTCTTTCTATGAATTCTAACTTATCTAACCTAACTTATGTAACGTAACTTATTTAACATACCTACCTAACCTAACTTACTTCAGGAAGAGCTGAACGTAAAATTTTGTACATACCTACCTAACCTAACATTGCCCAAGAAGAGTCTAACATGATGGATGTAAAAGAGCTGTATCTAGAACCTTCTGTCTATGTACTCTAATTCAACTTACCTAAACTACGTAACCTAACTTACTTGAGGAAGAGCCTAACTTAAAATTGCTTGCATAATTTAACGCAGTGAAGATCCAGACTATTAACTCAGTAATAGTTTGAAGTAATCCTTATTTAGAACCCCTCAAAAAGTTTGAGGTAATCCTCATCTACAACCCCCAACCCTAAAAAGTTTGAGGTGATCCTCACCTAGAACCCCCCTAAAAAGTTTGTGGTGATTGTCATTTGGAACTCCCCAAAAAAAGTTTGAGGTGATTCTCATCTAGAAGCCCCCAAAAAGTTTGAGCTAGCAAAGCCTAATGAAAATCTAAGTTACCTCCTGCCTCAAATAGGACCTAGACGACCTAACCTAACCTCCTCCCTTTTAAGAGTGTAGAATTATATTCTTTAAACACATGATGACGTGTTATTAAGTCCTGCTTCCTGCTTCCTGATCCAGGATCATTCTCGAACACTATGGGACGATTAGGTGTGTCAGCAAGCCGGTACACGAGGCCAGGGACGGTTATCGACTGCGAATGCCTATCGTTCATCGACATTCACTTGATTGTTTATGGTGTTGTAGAACAGTAGCGGATGTCACTTCTGGCGGGTTGTTTTGACATTTAGAACAGTTGATACGGTGATGCAGGATTTTCTTTCGATGATGAATCAATTTGTTCATGCAGATGTAATGTTTTGTGACATGTACCTTTAATGAAGGTAGAATGACGCAAATTTATATGTGAAGTTGATCACATCCTTGTTACTGTCCTTGGAATTCTTTACAAAGAAAGTACTGGTGTACTAGCAGGTTATGTAACGTGTGAATGATCATTGAATTACTACATTATAATTTTACTACAATATATCTGTAACATGTAATATCGTACAGAACATATCGATCCATTGTACATGAGCTATTACAGAGCATGCTATTGATGGAATATAGTAATACCGCGATTAGTATGGTTAATACCTTTATCGGAGGTACAAGACTAATCCACATTAAATGGAGAACACAATGCCATTAATGGAATAATCTCCTGAGAACAGGATTTTAACTTGATCTATGAATACAAATGAAACTTGAACTTGCAGTATGAAATCGTTTGGAATAATTGTAGCCCCAAAAAATGCTTGTCCTTGTTTGAAGATGTTGACATTGCTACTAAAGCACTCAATTTATTATTTAACACGTTGCGTCGCAATTTGATTACTTAATCGAGAATCATTTAAAAATTCCATCGTTATGATTTCTCAAAGTTTTTCATTTTCTGTTTGGCACTCATGCGTAAAAATGGGCGGTCAACAGAGGGTCTCGGTTTAAATTACTCAATATCGTTTCCTCATCTATTTAACAGACGATTGCCACCGTTTGCGACAGTTCAATTTTTATACTGGGGAGCATTTATGGATAAATTTTGTTCAATTCGAAATTCATGTCAGATATAATTGTTCTTTCAATTTTATGTAATTGGCCATATAGCGCAGGGGAAGTATAAAGCAAGGAGGGTATGATACGTTGCGAAAGTAACGTGGCGATATATCGAGTGGTAATAAATTGCGTGGTGGTAGAACGCTTGGCGAATATAAGGCGTTGCGAATTCGACAGAAAGCGAAAATAACGCGTGGAAATATCACTCATGGCGATATAACGCGTGGAAATACTACTCGTGGCGATACAAGGCGTGGAAATACTACTCGTGGCGATACAACGCGTGGAAATACTACGCGTGGCGATACAACGCGTGGTAATCTAATAGGTGGCGATGGAACCCGTAGTAATTCAACGTGTAGCGAATACAACGCGTTACAAATTCAACACAAAACGAAAGCAACGCATGGAAATACTACCCATGGCAATATAACGCGTGGTAATAAAATGCGTGGCGAAACAACCCATACTAATCCAGCGTATAGCGATATAACACTCATCACCAGTGATCCAACATATAATATAACACTGGTAGTAAGTCGCAAAATCCATGTAAAATCTGGCAATATAAATAGAGTCCATTATAACTATATAAACTTCTTCGTGTTACCTAACCTATGTAAATTACCTAGCATCACAGTACAAATTAAACACAAAATCATTTGTTTATCCATTTTTAGCCATGCATCTTTATCGGTTCATCAGACGGTCACTGCATCTCAAATTGCATGTCATCATTATATCATAATGAACTTGTCCCAATTAGGTGTTTGGTGCTCATTAGAACTGATTGTTCCTTCAAATGGGTGTCATTGTTCACCAGCCTGTTTCGCAAAGTGTAATTGTTCGAAGGATTATTAAGAACTCGGGCGTAGCGATACGTGATGGAATTCTCTGGAAATTTACATCGAAGACCATGATTGAAGGAATCTATGATCGTATGCAAAACCAACGAGGAATTTTTATCGAAAGAAAAGTCCTGAGTGTGGAGTTGCTAGAAAGTGTCATGTTGTATTATGTAAACGGACTGGTGTTTTATAGGAATGAAAAAACTAAGTGAAATAATTGTATAACGTTTCTCCGTTTAAATGCTTTTTCCATTTCTATTTTTAACTTTTTACCGAAATTGTATTTTGTTGATTCTAGTTTTGTTGCACTGTGCAGAGTGGTATTAGCGGGTGCACTCGTAAGGCAGAAACAAAGTTGCAAACTTTCCCTCATTTAGAAACTTTCCATGCTGGAGAACTAAAGTTCAGATTTGCAAACTTTCAAATTTCCTGTAATGAAAATCTTGAAATTACAAATTTACCAATTTTTTCATTTAATTTAAGAATATTGTCATGTACAGAAATTCAGGGACTTCAAGTTTAAATATTTAAAAATGACAAGATTGTGTTTTTAAAAATTTGTAATTTAACACGTCTAAAAATTAAGGCGAATGAGAAGGACTAAATATTGAATCGCAAGAGAGCTAATCCAGCATCCCTGACACCCATCTTCAAGATCAGCGTCCGCCAACCTTGAAGACACTTCCGGCGGTATCACCCTCGAACCGAATCGAATCGATCGGACAAGAAGGACGCTCTGGCGTAAGGAGATGACTTTTTCACAAGTTTCAGCAACGACCATTTATCGAAATTGACGCAACAGTAACATTTCACCCTGTGGTTTCTTTCACCGTGTTCGATCTCGTCTAAACAGATACGCCTCTCCCTACCTCTTCTTATTATGTGAAAATCAAGCGGAACGCGCGCTCGCGCGAGCAAATATTTCGCGTACACTCGCGTCAGCTTGTTTACAAGCGCAACAAGTGGGCGCTTGTATTGTTCCACGACTATATAAGGTGTACCTGGGTCTCTACGACCGGCAGAATAGCATCAGATCGTCGATCATGGCAAACATGAGGCTCCTAGTGAGTACCTGTCTCGTTTTCCTCAAAATCTGATAACCTAACCTTAACGATGCTAGTCTCAACTTCGTTACTAGCTTTTCTCGGGGTTCTGGTTTCATTTCGTAGATTTTCGTCTGTTCAACTTTTTGGGGAATTTTATCGACTGCGGAGATATGAGAGGATTTGGAAATTGAATTTATTTTTCTAAATTTGTAAATTTGAGAATTGGAGAATTTGGGGATTTGGGGGTTTGAAAGCTTGAGATGGATTTGGTAAGTGGGATTTGGTAATTGAGGAATGGGAGATGAATTTTGGAAATGTAGAAATACAGAATTTTTTAAATTGAAAGGTATTTTAAATTCTTATTTAGAAAATCTGGATTTGGTAAGTTAAAAATTTTAGCTATAGGGTTCTAAATGTGGGGCCGATGGTATTTGTCCAAAAATCTAGTACTAATTCCCATAATAAAATAACAAACTTACCCCATAATTTTCTTACTACAATTACTAACAATTTATCAAGTCAAGAAATAATTAAATAATAATTGAAAATCTCTTTTCAGCTTCCATTTTCTTGCTTACTCCTCTCAGTAGCCGCCATTCCAACGTACGGGCCTTATCCCGTGGGTGGCTTGTACCACGGACCTCCAGCACCCTTGGCCCAAGACGGAAGGGTGATCGACACGCCGGAAGTGGCTCACGCGAAGGCAGCACACCTCGCAGCGTACGCCGTCGAGGCTGCAAAAGCTTCCCCCGTGGGATACGCGGATTATCCCGATGGAAAATACGAGGAGTACATAAGTCCCGCGCAGAACTCGTACCACGGTCCTCCAGCGCCATTGGCCCACGATGGACGCGTGATCGACACGCCGGAAGTTGCGCACGCCAAGGCTGCGCACCTCGCTGCGCACGCTGACCAACTTTCGAAGATCGTTCAACAGTCTTACCCTCAGGTCCATTGGTGAATGAGGCGATTGAGGCACGATCGAGTTTAGAACCAGTAAATCGAGATAGATGGGGATGAAGTGGTTCTAGAGTCGAGCGTGCACTGGTTCTTCTTTTTGTACTTGAGCTATGATGTACGAGGTTTTATTGTATGATATGGTTTTGGTTTTGTATGAAATCTGATTCTGATGAGATTAAAGAGATTGCATTATTTACTGGAGCTTTGGTTGTTTACTTTGTCACCCTTTCGCGATATGAAAATGATGTGCTTGTGTTAACAAAATTATAGTAATAGTGGTACAAACGAGTCATTCTTAATTCCTCATGTTACTGTTGATGTGAACATGTGAGGTAATATTTTACTAATATTAAGATACAAAATCGTGAGGTTAGGTTTCAATTTCCTTCAAGTGAGAAAAATGAATTGACTTAGCACAAAAGCACCAATAAAGTGTCTGATATAAAAATACAGAATACTAAACAAATTTGAGTCAACTAAAAAAGAAATAAAATTTCAAAATTACGCTTCGATTCTTCATAAAAGAATTGCATCGAAAGTACATACTAACAAAATTGAAGATGAAATGTAAAAACAGGTGTTAACAAAATTAACAAGGTAACAAGACAAACGTGCAGACACTTCATGTAAATTTACATAGAAAGTATTGTATGGAAATAGCAAAAAAATTGGAGTAATGTTGCAATACGAAAATGTTATGTCACCCGTTGATTTGTTCGCGTAACGCATTCCCGTCTGATCTAACACGTTCTCAGCCATTCAAATCTCTGTCCTCTCGACCACATCTACCTCGTTATCAAAGCGTTGGCGACAAGCTCGCAGTTCCGTTCAGGTCAACACGCGAACAATGCATGAGGTGGTCTTTGAACCAGGACAACTGTTGCAACAACGTTCGTTATTTAAAAATAAAAAGGAAGCTGTATGCTCCACTTGTATCACCGCGACAACACGGACCAAGGTGAAAATGGACTTGGGGATACTTAAATTGACAAAGTGGCAGTTTAAGCACATTCTGGTCACAGAAGCGTGACTAGGTCTCTAACGAGATTTTATGGACAGAATTGTTGAGGATGCATGTCATTGATTAATAGTTTTGTACATGGAGATTGTAGCAAATGATCACCTGTTTCTTTGAATCATTGTACGAACGTATCGGTTAGATCTATAATTTCCTAGTGTTGATCAAGGTTTATGTTACGACTTCCTAGATTGCTGATATCATTTCAAGTTTATGGAATGCTTCTGTAGATGTGATAGTTTATTAGAGGTTCTCATAGTGCACATGATACCTAGAAGTCTTTAGGACTATGTGATCCAACAGAGGAAATGGTGATGTAGAAAAGGACCACTTGCCTAGGGTACGTAGGTACATAGATAGATACGTACACCTAGGGTACATAGGTACATACGTAGATACATACACCTAGGGTATATAGTAGGGTACTTCTCTAAGATACTTTACTCTAGGAAAAATACTAATATAGAGAAAGGAGTACCACGCACCATATTATCACGAATCATATACTTTGTGTTCAATATTACCACGCATTCTATATTTCCAAGCAATCCACATTACCACGCATCCCACACTATCACGGTCCACATCACGCAATCCACATCACCACGCATCCCACACTACCACGGTCCACATCATCACTCAATCCACATGTTCTCAGATCTCCCTAGAAGTCTATAAGCCTAAACATTTTATAGAATGCATAGTAATGTGGGATATAGTAACTTCTGAGTAACCTTCTCCAATCACCATTTTTCTTAGAGACACCTACTTGATACTTAAACACTTCTTTTTTAACTATTTCTCCATAGTCAATGTCCACATATGATCATGTATGCACATGGTGGATGTGGGGTCTAGGATGCAATTTTACTTAGGATACAATTTAGGGGAACCTAATTTATCATACTACTACTACTTTATGATGTACTAATACTACTTTTGACTCTTAGTTCAATTATCTCGATACAATAGTAGAACTTGATAAAGTAGTGTATCCAACCACATATGTCCACATGTATGGACATATGTGAATGTGGGGACTAGATACAATTACCTAGGGTGCAATTCTGTACGAACCTAATTTATTCCACCATTTCTAACCCTTCGTTCGAATATCTAAATAAAGTATTACAACTCGATAAACTAGTGTACCAATCACAAAAGTTTCAATATGTCAACATTCCTCAAAGGCTTGATACAATCTTCAAATCTCGTTTTCAATCTTGTTACTTTTCACACATCCTACTTTGTGCAGATAAACAATTTTTTAAACGCGACAATTTGAGTAAATATGAAAAATATGGGATTAGCAGTGGATTAATAGATATTGGAATAACGAGGACGGAATTGCATCCGCGATGACGGGCGTCCACGTGCTAGTGTCGCATAGCTGGCAATCGAGTTTTATTCCTGACGAGGTTACGGGACACGATGTCATTGTTAATGCCTGGTAAATGTTACGGGGCATGGCAGCCAGCCTTAAGCAGAGCATTTTCCTGGGTGTGGTTATACCCCGTTGTGCCTCACCGCCATACAAGGGGTGGGGCACCATATACTAACGCAGCCTGTACCCCTATAAATTGGACGATCGACGATAGTGGATCTAAAGCTCTTTTGATAGTCGCTGGATCGACGTGTTCTGAGCTTCGACAGGATGATCCGGTACCTCGTGAGTACTTCTTCGTTTTTTCCTGCTCCTTTATTTCGCTTTTTAGTGTTTTCAAATCTGTGGTGAATTTAGGTTCACGACAAAATTCTTTGAAATATTTTTGTGTTCACAATTATCACAATAATTATTTTTATTTGACTGAGATCAAGATTTTTAGACTAGGATCAAGAAAATAATTTTAGGTCCTTTAATTTCTCTATATTCTCTAGAACTCTATTTTTGTATTCTTGAATATTTTGATCATTCTATCGTTTAAACTCAACTTAATAATTATTTCACAAGTGTCTAAACTCATTTTAAAATTTGTGTCAACAGCCGAGGCACATGACCAACAATTTCAAAATTGGAATCAAGCAAATATTACAAAAGTCAGTGTCGATATAATTAAGAGAATTTTTATTCTCCAAAAATTAGCAGAAAATTTTCTACTTATTAAGCAACTAAATATTATTGAAATATCACGAGAAATATTATTGATTATTCATATGTACAAATAATATTTGATCATTTCTCACTCTTGTTATTAGACAATACAAGGCATTCGGATTATAATTTCTAACAAATTACCCAAATTAAATATAAATAATATTCACATAACATAAATATTATTAACCACATACATAATGTATTAACGAAATTTTTCTGTTCTCAGGTTCTTCTCTTTGTCACCCTACACGTGGTTTGCTGTGCACCACAATGGTATGGCGGTGGTCATCCTGGAGCGTATGGTGGTCACGCAGCCCCAGCGCCATTAGGACCTGACGGAAGAGTGGTGGACACACCGGAAGTGGCACAGTTGAAGGCAGCTCACTTAGCCGCTTTAGCCGACGCCAATGCTAGGGCGCCCAAAGTGGGCCCTGGAGGCCCTTATCCTGGCCCTGCCGGCCCCTACGCACCTGGGAACTATGGTGCACACTACAGGTTTTAGATATTTTCTTTTACTAACGTAATTTATACATCTTTCATCTTTTGTTTAACATTTTTGACTGTGACTTTTTCTACTTTTCAATTTAATCTGATCTTATTACTGATATTCTATTTTAAAAGATCTGTTATTTTATTTTTAGTATATAGATCATAGGTGCTATTTAACATTAGCAAAAATTAGCTTGTTACCACACCTCTGGCTACAATTTTAGCATGTGGTGTATAAACCACATCAGTAGTTAACGGGTTAAACACCTATATTTGTAATGAAGACTACACAAATTCACTTTAATATTTGAAGTAGTCTTTCTCTTTCATCATCCACTTGTTAAAGACATGTTACATAATTTCTGTCGCTATATAATCATATATAGTTGAATACCATACAAGTTCATTTTAATATTTGAAGTAGCCTTTGTCTTTTACCATCCACTTGTTAAATACATGTTATATAATTTCTATCGCTTTATAATCATATATAGTTGAATACCATACAAGTACATTTTAATATCTGAAGTAGCCTTTGTCTTCTATCATCCACTCGTTAAAGACATGTTATATAATTTCACTTGTTACATGTTACATAATGTCCTCATACTCAAGTAACTATATCCACATGTCTAAGTCTTCTTTAACCTAATTATCTCCAACATATGATTTAAATTTTCCAGTGGACCCCCAGCTCCATTGGGCCCAGATGGTCGCGTAGTGGACACACCGGAAGTCTCACAAGCCAAAGCGGTGCATTTCTCTCTGTTCAACGCCGAAGCGCAACGTGCCCCCGCTGGTCCAGCTGGCCCAGCCGCCCCCGGGGCCCACAACCCATCATGGAACCCCTCGGGCGCCTACAATCCGTCCTGGAACGGAAACAGTTGGAACCAGTATTAGATATAACGAACGATCCATTTTAATTTCTTTCATGTTCTACCTCGATCCACTCGATCTACCTCGATCATTGTGACAGAGTATATTACTGAAAATCAACGCTGTATTTTCATTCTTTCTTCTGTATCTTATTGTTTATTGCGGTTGCAGCTGGTCATTTGCAATCGTGTTTCATCTACCTCCTTTCCTTTCTTCAAAAAAATCTTATGTCTTTTCTTCTTCAGATTTTTAATCCTCGTTGAATATTCAGCGTCTTCCTTTGCGGGGAAATAATTTTGTAGAGAAGTGGAAAAACGTAGAAAAATTGTAATTATTGGCATACTGAAGATGTTGAAAGCGAGAACAAACGAGTTGGAAATATTTATCGTCAAATGGAAATGGAATAACGGTGAAGTGTACCGTTACAGATATCCTTCTGCAAAAATCTTGTCACATTCCTCTTCAAGGTGATCTCTTCATCGCTTTCGCGTTTGTTAGTCAGGGAAAGTATACGCGCGCACGAAAGCACTCGGACAATAGATCCATAGTCACACTTTTCAATCTCATGGACAATTTTCAATTATGCAATTTTAATTGTAATTTCTGAGTCTAATTGCAGTATAATTTTGCTACAGATGTTCGAATATTTTCGTGTATTTGTGTATTAACCTCTTAAATAGCGCAGGTGACTTTGTAAATTATGCTTGTACATAATGGAGATTATAATTAAAAGCTCCCTAGCAAATTCCAGTTTTTTGAATGAACCTTTTAACCTCCATCCCACATGCGGTGTAATTTTACTCGTTCGGGTCTGAACCTGCCTCGACCTCTGGAAACCTAGAAACATTTAAATGTTTCCTTTTTGATACAAAAATTGATTACATTAATGACCTATAATCCCTAATCATTACAGAATTATAACACGTGAAAAGAGTGCATAAGAGTGCATAATTCAGTTCCGTAACAGCACATAAATAACACAGTGATCTCCTGTTTGAAACGATGTAATATTACACAGTTGGGTTTGAAGACATAAAACAGCTTCTACCCCCAATTCTAATCATTCTAATTCTAATTATTTCTATTAGTCAGTGTACTTCACCCATTTTGCCCCAGTACCTTTGAACATACTGCATTGACTTTCACAAAACATGTACACATGTGTTCCCAGCGTACTCATATGAGTAGCAATATGAAGAGCAATATGAATATGAAGCAACATGAATTTATTATAACAAAAGGTCTTATTTGCTCAACAAAGTATTGAATATCTATACAAGCATTGCCCCTTGTTCCAAAAAAATGCTTGTGGGACCAAAATGTTTGAAAATGTGTCTCATTTTGTATGTAGATGTAAAAGAACACCAGTCAACTGAAATCAAAGTTTCAGGACCTTAAAGCGTGGCATTCCTCGTCAAGCATGATCAATCACGTCCTTGTTGGCAACACGAATTACCGTCTAGGATACACGGTGTCACGTTCTCCGTTTTTCAAGCGATGGAACCGGTTCCATGGTGTCTGCACGTTGGGGTTAGTTCAACTACCGGTAGCCGACACGATTCACGGATCATTTGCTCGATCAGAACTCGGATCACGAGCCATTTATCGTGATCCTTATCGCGACGACTGCGTTTAATTGGCCATATAAAACGTGATGAATAGTGAAATCCGAGATCTTACGTTCAAGGTCGAAATCGGGATCAAATTTCTTCTTATCGATGGATCAGTTGAAGTAAACAAGAAAAATAGATGTAAAGATAAGGATTTATGGTGGTCGCAAGTGGATGATGGAGTTCTGGTAATGTAGATGGAGATTAGAATGATGTGTTTGATAGCACTCGATATATTGGACAAAGGTTATGTCGGAACAAAAGATTTGTTTGAAGACTTTGAAGAAGTCAAACGACTTGGTTTAACTAATAGAATTAATTTTTTTAATTCTGCTGCTTGATTTAATTTTCTCTCACTTTTTTCTAACTTGGATTTCAATATTTTCAAGTTTCAGAATTTTTCAATTTCCTAATTTTGAAGGTACTAGGTCCTTAAATCCCCAGATCTTTAGATCCAGGAAAATTCTATATAAGTGAATCCCTAGATCTATAAATTCCCAAGTGCCCGAATTTCGAACTCCTCAAACCTTCGAATTCCTGAATCTTTAATTTTACAAATTCACAAATTCTCGAGTCCTCAAATCCCCAAACTCCACATTTCTAAATTAGTAAATCCCTAGATCTCCATATTGTCTAGTGCCAAAATTTCGATCTCCTCATAAGTCAAATTTGAATCCCTGAACCCCTAAATTTCCAAATTCCCAAGTCCTCAAATCCCCAAATCCCTAAATCCCCAAATTCCCAAATCCCCAAATTCTCAAGCCCCCAAATTACCAATTTCTCCAGCTACGCCACTGTACAACGATATCTTGATCAAGTTGTATCGAACAAAATGTCGAAGGAGATTAGAACAATTGGTATCACTTAACGTCGAATTCCGGTTAATGTCAGGAATTCTTATGTGTTATTCACGTTTCACAACGCATAGATCAAGCAGGGAGTGCTCTTCCTTTCCATTTCACATTGGCCGACGCCTACACTACCTGCTTACTTATTTACCTACATTCGAGCGTGAGTAATCTGGGACGATGTAGGATGACGGAATAAGTGCATGCCCACATGGGTTAAATCAGGATTATATCCATACTTTATACTTGAAATTTTCAGAGGCACGTGAAAGAGAAGATACAGCTGAACCAGATACATAAGTATGGATAATAATCGAATGGTCAAGGTTTTGCGAGGAAGTAGGTAAAGGATGTGATGATTGCGGTGCAGGTACATAAATTAATACATAATTGACTGCATAAATGAATGCAAAAGGAAGTGGCGAGAAAATACAAGTAATATATTATCCGAGAAATAGATAAAATCGAAAACAAGTGATTGAAATAGATAAGTATTGAAGTGAGTAAATTCTATCTGTCGACCTATCTGCAGTTAGCTCTATCAGTAATGTATCGGTAGTCAAGTAAGAAATAGGCGAGCTAATAGATTAATAGGTGAAGTGAATTAATTAGTGCTAGTAGGCTAGTCGATAAAGTAGAATATGTGTATAGCGAATATGAGTATATACCGAAAGTGGCGTCCATTTTTCTATTCTCACGCTGGCTGACAACTCGTGGGTTGACATCAGTGAGCAGTATTTAGACCTGTTGGATTAGTAAATAAACTATCGAGTGTATAGGCTGATAAGTAGATGAGTAAGTAGTCTAGCAATTGATTAAACAAGTAACTGAGTAGACTAGTAAGTGATAAAAGGGAACAAATGAAAATTCTTTTATTTCACCACGAAGCAGTAAAAAAATGGAATACATTTCGGTGGCAAAACTTCTTAATTTAATAACATTTTCATCAACACATGATACACCGTGTCACAGATCAGCGATATAAACACTTAACGATAACTTAACAATTTCACGATCACTTAACAATTGTATGGCAATGAAATTCATCTAGGTATACAAAACAACTGGAATAACGTTAAATCTAAAATAAACATTATTTACAAAGTACGAGTACAATAGTGTCTACTATATTCGTCATTCGACTTCTGTCAAGTTTCAAACGGGAATTCCATGTATTTCAAAATGGCGAACAAGACAGTGGTAAAAAAGTCAGGTACAACATAAATTCTTCTCTCGCAAGTCTACAGATAAGTGCAACGATCGAATGTTAATTGTTTGACAAAAGCTCGAATGATTTTGGTTTCTTGTAATCCTTAAGCCTATTTTTACATTAAATTCAATGAGATTCGGACAAGTTCTTAGTTGAAGATAATCAGGAAGGTATAAAAAGAACTAACAATAATCCGAGATATTCTACGTACCCGCTCATCCGAACTTCATTAAACATTATTAGTATTTTCTCAATAATAAAGGTCATTCTGCGTGGAAAGTGCCATAGCACGAGCGTGAGCCTTCATGTGTGCCTCGCGCGCCCTCATCACTTCCGGCGTGTCCACGACGCGTCCATCCGGACCGAGCGGTGCGAAGGGTCCTCGATAACCCACCGGTGCCGTGTGTTTATACGTAACGCGAAGTGGAGCAAGATAAATTAAGTTCTTCTGTCCGCCGAACGCGTCGAACTCGTAAAACTCGGACGCTTTCGATGCTGCTCGAGCACGCGTCGATAAGTAGGAGTTCTTCGGCTCCGCCATCTTGAACGAGAACGACGACAGAGATTAAAATGGCAGACTTTGCTCTGAGAGTATTCTCAATTTTGTAGTATTAACTAATTTAGGGATTTGGAGATTCGGGAATTTGAGGATTTTAGGGTCTGGGACTTTGGGGATTTGGGAGTTTAGGGATTTAAGGATTTGTGACTTTGGGGATTTAGGGATTTGGGGATTTGGGGATGTGAAGGTGTAGAGATTTAGAGATTTGGAGATTCAGGAATTTGAGGATTTTAGGGTCTGGGACTTTAGGGTTTGTGACTTTGGGGATTTGGGAGTTTAGGAATTAAGGATTTGGATATTTCAGGGTTCAGAAATTGGGGAATTTGGAGATTTGGAGTTTTAGACATTTGAAGGTATAGGGATTTAGGGATTTGTACATTCCGGAATTTGGATATATTAGGGTTTAAAAATTTGAGGATTGTGGGTTTATGGACTTAAGTATTTTGAGATTTAGGAATTGAAAAATTTGAAGTTTGAGGTTTAAGATTTGTAAGTTTACAAATTTGGGGATTTACAGATTTGGGGATT
The DNA here is from genome assembly GCA_036983795.1 of Megachile lagopoda. Taxonomy (NCBI): domain Eukaryota; kingdom Metazoa; phylum Arthropoda; class Insecta; order Hymenoptera; family Megachilidae; genus Megachile; species Megachile lagopoda. The sequence goes on from CM072793.1 coordinate 6,286,558, forward strand.
GATGGATCCGGGAATTAGGAGACATAGGACCATGAAAAAATTAATATTTGAAGATATACGACTCAGAAAATTTAAGGATCTGGAAACTTCCGTATCTAGGGATTTAGCAATAAGAAAGCTTGAGAATCTATCCACATCAAGGCATCTAAACCTATACTCAATCACTAATTTCACTAAATTTTTTCTTCCAATCAATTTCAAATACTTCCACCCGCACAAATCTAATTTCTACAATAATTTCAAAGTATTTACCTCAGGGGTGTTCATGATACGTCCATCCCGCGGCGAAGTAGCAAACATTCTTTGACGCTGACGTTTTGGCATCATCGATTCATCCATCATCGGAGGTGTCAAATACGACATCTCATTGTTTTCGTACATTTCATAATCGTTTCGAGCCTTCCTCAATCTGTCTACGGTTTCAGCGTGCATAGCCAGATGCGCAGCTCTCGCGTGGGCCACTTCCGGTGTGTCCATGACCATCCCATCGTTGCTGAGGGGCGCTGGAGGACCACGGTATTGGTAATATACTCTGTCTTCGTAAATTTCAGCGGTTGCCAATGTGGCTAACGTAGCCAGGACTATCTAAAAAACACGAATCCCATTTTGTTAATTCCCTATATTCTCATCTGGGGAATATTTTTAAAAATATAAGGTCGATAGTATTATTAACTTAACATGAAACATTGGAAAATTTAGGAAAATTAAGTAAAATGTTTTATTGCAAATTCCTATCACTTTTATTATACACATTAAAAATAACTCGTTCAAAAAAAATGTTGTAAAAATTACTGATATATTATTAGTGTGCAATTTTTTTTTTCTACAAAATTTACCTCTCTGAAGTATGTTCAATGTCACAAGGTGTTTTATGCTATAGTGCTGTTCAGAAGAAAAATTATTGTTTTGTTAGGTTAGGTTTGCAACTACACGTTTAAAAAAGAACCTCTCGAAAATCCGAACATTGTAACCTTTCATTTTTAATTTGAAGTGCAAGTTCACAACATGAAGTGACTTGTTCAGTAATTTTATAAAAATGTGTACTTAAATTTCTCGCGTTTAAAATTAAAATTCTTTAACAAAGATATATAATTGTTTCAATTTGAAATGAAATATTTAGTTAAACTCATTAATATTGAAAAATTTTATTTGTTTCTTAAAGATGACCAATTTAATCAATGACAATTTTGAAACAATTAAACTAAATAGAGGATGTGAAAAATTGTACTTTTTGATAATATTTAAAATTAACAAATCCACTGTTCTATTGTTCGTCCACGATATCTCCTTTCTTTTTCGTAAATTGATCAAAGAAGCAACCTTGTTCAAATTTTGTTCAAAATCGAACTTACGATTAGTCTCATGCTGCTGAAACACCAGCGGCCACGAAACAGACGTCTTGGTTGCGAATGTGCCAATATCGATCGATCGATCTAGCTTTTATAGGGTTGCGGTGCCGAGGCGGGAAACCACGTTACGATGGTCACATCTGGGATGAATATGATACTTTAATTGTTTCGCTACTGTTGATGAATATTAACCGTGACCCTGTCAAATGCATCCGCTTCAAATTAATCGAGCTTCCCATAATTTCCGCACCGAAATTCCATCAAAAATCTCGAAACACGAAAATGAATTTTTACATAAACTTAACGAATTATTAACCCAATTCTTTGACAGTGAAATAGAACAATATTTGAAAATAAATTGTTGCACTCAGCCAACAAATATAACAATCTTCCAGTATGAAACTAATAAAAGTGAACCAATCAAAATTTTAATTAAAATTCCAACTTTTGACCAGCAAACTAACTAATAATAAAATAAAATTTTAGAATAATTAAAAATAATTTAATTAAAAATTAAAAATAGTTTGAAAAAATTATTAATATGTTTGATCCGAGTGTATTGAGTTTTATAAAATGTAGAAATTGTAATAAAAAATTGTAGAGCGACGATGAAATAATGTTGCTGTCGTCTTCAAACGTCCCTGATATCCCGTCTCGACTTTTCGAGGCCGAGTTTTCACGCGCTGCAATCTCACCCCTCGCCGCAAAACTTAAGCAAAAGTTTTTCTGCGGTTTCAAAACAAGCCTTATTCACGGACGACTGGACAGGATCATAGCTCTTCTAGTGATCTACCGATCCCTTCAAGGTAGTCCTCTTTCTACGACGAGGACTAGTTCCCTTTATAAACGATGCCTCTGACTTATCACACAATTGTTACCATGCATATTCTAAATTCGGTTCATCTTTTTCAATTCTTTGCAAATTTCTTCTGAAAGTCTGACAATGAAAACTGCAAATTTCTTCATTTTTTTAATACAACGAAGTTTCATAATTTTATTCGATGTTATAGGTTAATAATTATCGTTTGAAGTATTGGAGAAAGTGATTAATCGAAAGAATTATGTATAATTTCATACTCTGATGTGATTGTAAAATATGAAAATTTACGAAGAATTATTTAGAATATTTTCAATAATTTCATACTGTGTCATTGTAAAATATGAAAAATAATTGTATTAATTATAACACGTGGAAATTAATGATATCAATTATAAAATATAAGAAGTAATTGTATTTGTTATAAAACGTGAAAGGTAATGGTATAAAATATGAAAAACAATGATATTAATTATAAAATGTGAGAAATAATTATATTAATATATCTGATAAGTTTGTTCTAAAATATCCTTGCAAAGTATTAATGTTTATTTGGTATTAAAATTGCCACTGCTTTGCAACAAGCACGTTGGCCTGGTTTGGTTAATTAACACTGATTCAAATTCCCTGTTTATGTAACACGATACAATTTGGTCGAGAACTTTAAGAAACGATTGCGTAAAGTTTCACGCAAACTTGTTCCAATATGCGTAGATAAGAGATATCGTGAACCTTCACTTTACAATTAATTTACAACAAGAATAAATAATTGTGTCAGCCATAATTGTATGTTCAATAACAGATGTTTAATAACATAATTTAGTAACACATGTTTTAATAACACATATCTCTACATTTTTCATTATTAATGTATCTACTAAATCTAGTAATAATCTAGTAATATTCAGGGTTATATATCTCTTCCATTACTAGAATTGTATAATATCTAGGAATATACCTAGTAATAAAAATTAATATTACATTGTTAATTATTATAAAATTATTATAAAGTTTGAATTATTGATATTATTATTGTAATTTATTATGTGTGAATTATAAAAATTTATGAAGTGGCACAACATTATTAATTCGTAATCAATGGCTCAATTACACGCAAGTTGAAGAATTGGACCCAATTGATAATATTCGACCTTTCCGTACAAAAAATCGACGAATCATGATGATCAAGTTCGTTCAACAGGAACGAATCCACGTTCCTCGCGTTTCTTCTCACGTCTTTCATAGGCACCACTGACCTATTTCGTAATAGTTACGATCTAGAGCTAACTTATGAAAGGTAATCCCATTTCCACGAAACTTCCATCGATTTAACCTTCACAATTTAGGGAGAACATGTCAATGTGGAACACGTTTACTTTCTGTTGGGTTCTTTCTTTTCTTAAAATTTTAACACTACTTTAAAATTGTTAATTTTTAGTGTAAAATTGAACTATATAGATTTCAGTATTTTAAAATTATGTAGTTCAATTATTATTATTTGTTTTCAGAATTAATCGAACGTGCAAGCTGTAATTTTTCAAAATTGACTAATTTAAAGTTGAACAATATAAATTTGAATTCTTCAAAATTAAACTTTTCTCTCAAATTTCTATCAAAATTAATTGAAAACTTGAACTGTAATTTTTCAAAATTAACTAACTACGTGAATTCTAGTTTATAAATACGGTTATGTAGGTTTTAATTTTAAGGATTTGCTTTTATTAACGAAGTTCAGTTAGCGAAATAAGAGTTTAATATTAACAGAATAAAATTTTCACGCCAAATGGCCATGAAGGGGTGTTCTCGTTGACTGGACGGAGGTTAGGACATCTTTCTAATTCTTGTATTACGTTGACCACAGTGCATAGTGAAATCACATATATAGGTTAACCGGTGGTTTCTCACGACTAAAACTCGTTGCTGATTTGTCAGCTACGTTGATTCCGTGGATTATTGATCGCGAATTTATTTCAGACTGACCTAAATAAATATATTCACTGTTACGAGAGACCTAATGAATGAAGAAAATAATTTGAAAACATTGTTCGTTTAAACACGTTTATTATTCACATTGATAATTTGTGGGAAAATATGTTCCTTCCTTTATTTCGACAATAAATGCATGGTATTCGAAATATTTTCTCAAAATTTGTTGAGAGAGAGAAAACTTATTTCTATTATTTTGTAATATTTTTCAAAATTAAATTAGTATTATTTATTCCGAAATTTCTTGTATAAAATGTTCATATTAAAATTACTGTTAATACTAAAAATTTTCTTTGTACAAAAAGTACTAAAATATATAACATTTGCAGAGTACTAAAAAACTAAAGCTACGTTTAAAATTTTCTTTTTATTTTCTGCAAATAATTTAAGCAAACTTTTTTCATCTTCCAGTAAAAATTGTAAAAAAATTACAAAATATACAAAAGAATTCAAAATATCAAAATAGTACAAATATCAAATCAAAATAGTACAAATATCAAATCAAAATAGTACAAAAATAGAAATAATCAAACTTGAATATTAATAAATTTGCAATGACAATAATTGAATTGTCGAATAAATAATGGCAATTTATTGTTCAGGATGAACAGGAGAAGGCAAGAAGACAGGCACCTATTTTATAAAAAAAAGGAGGGAACAATTTATTGGCCTAAATTATGTACAATTGTAAATTTTGTCCGAATTTCAGTAAGCACCGACTAATTGTTGTGATTGGTAGTTCTGAGGTTGAAAAGCAGGCTTGCTGAAGGAAGCTTGTGGCGAAGGATACGAAGGTCCTGGGCCTGGATATACTCGTCCTGCAGGAGCGCTGTATTGTCCAGTGTTGTATGGAACTGGAGATTGTCCGGGTGAAGGCCCTCCATAAGCTGCAACAAATATTTAACTTATATATAACTCAATAATTTAGTTAAACACTTCGATTTTATAGTACAAGTCTATTTGGTGCTATGGTTAATAGAATTTTTTAATTTTGTTACACTTTCTAAATTTTTTAAATTTTGTAGTAAATCTATATTCTATTCTTTAATTTTGAAATTTGATCAAACTTGAAATTAAACTTGTGGTACAATTTTTCTATATCCTATTTCATAACCTTTAAATTTAGTCAAACTTCCAAAATTTTTAAACTGTTGCAAATCTACATTCTATTTCCCAATTTTCAAATTCTGTCAATCTTCAAATTTTTAAACTTTTGTGAACCCACACCCTTATTTTTCTTTCCCTACATCTTTAATTATGTCATAATTGTGCAATATTAAGAGTAGTATACTTGAGAATAGTACATGAGAACAGTACATCAAAACACAATATTGAAACTAAAAATTGAGTACTGACATTTAATAATCAAAAATATAAATTCCCTCATACCAAACGTCATAACAATTAATCTATCAGATGCACAATCTCATAAATTAACAATGACTCACAATGCCCCCCAATGTTCCCAAAGAGAAATGTCCAGGTCACGATTATATTCGTAACGATTAACCCCTGCACGGACCATTCTCATAGGAACAATCGAACGATTAAGTTGTTGAGTAACAACCCGACTGTTCCGTTGCATCATTGTACCTCAATGTATTCATAGTCCATCAGAGTTCAATTGTTACTACCAGTCACAAATTTCGCATTCAATTATACATTCTTGATCCTTGCATTCAATTTTCTGATAATACAATTTATCTCGCCAAAAATTTCAGTGGCGACTATTTTCAATTTGTTAGATTTTCGTTTATTATACTGGGTCAGGATTCAATTTTTCTCTGAACTTTTCGTTGACAAAAATTTCATTGAATTATTTGTATAGGACAGATTTATTTCAGAGTAACTGAATGTTTTCAGTTTTGTTCAATTTTAAGCTAGACACTATTTGCTCTTGTACAGTTCATTCTTGGACGACAATCAATATTTTTAAATGAAAGAATATAAATTGTAATTTGTACTCAAATTTGTACAATATAAATATATACCTACTTTTATTTATTTTTATGTACGACTACAATTGTATATACCTTAACTACAACTTCACTTGAGAATTTATCAACTTAACTTGAGATGTAATCTCATGACCTCTTAACCTCAAAATATACCATAACATCTCAAATTCTCAAGTTAAATTATATCTCAAATTCTCAAGTTAAAATATATCTCAAATTCTGAAGTAAGATATCTTAAATTCTCAAGTCAAATCATAGTAATGATAAAAAATATTTCATACTGAAATGTCGAGCATCCTCAAGAACATACCTTGGCCTTGAGCTTCCTGTCTGAATTGTTGCGCCATCTTGAACGCTCTTGCCTCAGCCTCAGCCAACTCCGCTAACCTGGCGGCCTTAAGAGCAGCCACTTCCGGTGTATCGATTACTGTGCCATCCTCAGCGAGGGGTGCAGGGACGAAGGGGGTTGGTTTAACCGGAGGTGCATAGTTCTGTTGGCCTACGTAATTCGTATTTCCAGAGTATTGCGGTTGGCGATAGGACACTGGGCTTGGCTGGCTGTACATGGGCGCTGGTACTGAAATTATTTTATTATTAACTAGTAAAAATTAAAAATAGTAGCCAGTACTGAACAGGATTCATTTTTACTATACATATTTGTATACTTAACCTATAATTTTTGTAGGCAGTTGCGTCATATACAGCTGACTATTGTTACAACGTTAAAATAAATAAAGAAGGTTAAAATGACATGTTTTGCACTTAGGGAGTAATTGTGCAGATTGCAATTGGAATTGACTCGAAAATTTAATTACAATGAAAATACGAGTGTGGTTTGCCATATTCGTGTAGAGTGCGTCACGAGTGACACGATATTATATGGCAAGGAGTTAAAGAGTCTACAACATTTATTTACACTTTGATTAGTTTTTAAGTTTGTGTGCTTAATATTTGCATACCTAAAAAAGTATAAGTAACAAATATTTTAGAGCACGATTCTTAGCAAAGCAAATTCTAGAGCAAATAATTAAGATAAATACTTTACCTGGAGCAGATTGATAAACGGGTGCAGAGGATTGATAACTCGGTTGTCGAACATAAGTAGGAACCGTAGGTTGCACCGAGGGGTAGTTATAAGACTGTGGCTGTGCACGAGGGCTGTATTCATCAGGTTGGGGTTGATTTTTCAATTGCTCGGCCGCTCTGGCAGCGGCCCTGGCGAATTCTGCAAAATGGGCGGCCTTCGCTTCGGCCACTTCCGGTGTATCGATCACGTTCCCGTCTTGACCAACTGGCGCAGGGGGTGCGAATCTCTGAGGTACTTGTTGAGGGTGGATTGGGGCTTCATTGTAGGATCCTGGGTTTAGGAAACCGGCCCTGCAGCTGGCTACCACCGCAACTAAAATTATCTGCAATCAAATTTAATAATTAATCGATCAATTTCATCAAATTTATCTTATCGAATTTATCGCTTTGACAAAAGAAAGATTAACTTGTAAGGGTAACTCTAATACATTTGGGTCAAACAGATGTTGAAGATTCTAAAATTATTATAAGAAATGAACTTTATCTAAAAATTATAAAAAATTAACTTTATCTAAAAATTATGAAGAACGAACTTTTGGGACGGTCTTTATTTTTTCAAGAATGTAGAACATTCAATGAAGGTTTAAAAAATAGTAAGTTAAATTTTGTACATAACAGTATGCAATATATAAAATAGTTGAATATTTGAACAATACCGAGGAGAAATTTTGAATAAAATCTGCAGAACACGTAAACACCGGAAGTACAGAATTGGTAACAGCAAATAAAAATAAGAAGAAAAAGACTAAAAAAATATGGAAGACGTAGGATTAAAATCTTCGAGAGCAGAAACTCGCGCGTGGGCCCGCGACCTGACCTACCCTAACCTTTCACTTTCCTTTGTTCGCCGTACTGCGCTGTGCAACCGGGACTCACCAATCCTCTCATGATCCTTTATCGTTCTCCCGTTTTCACGGCTGGTAAAGAAAAAAAAAATGAGGTGGCGCTGCTGGTGGTGGCCAGTACTCGCTCGTTTCCGCTCCAGCCGTGGTCGGACGTTTTGTGTTCCTGGAGAACGGCTGGTTGGTACCATTTATAGCTGTGATCATCCGCCCCCTCCTACGTGGACCACTTGGCCACGACCTGGAGGGAGCCAGGAGGTGATCGGTGAACCCACGTAGCCTGGGAAGCGCGGCAGGAAAAAAGGATACTCCCTCCTTTCGGGCCGGGCTGCAGGACCTTGGCATTTCAACGGGTTCCATGCACTCCAACACCGGAAGGATGTCGGTCTCCCTGCTGTGGATGAGTTACTGGGATGTTATTGATTTTGTGACCTTTGATTGTGGAGATAGATGGAGTGGTGATAAGAAATGAAAGGTTTTTTTATTTAATTTTAAGGATGGCCTTTGTGGCGTGAGAGGAGTGGCATGGGCAGGTATAGTTATGGACACTGGTTGCTGGGATTTGGGAGTTTGGGAAATTAGGGATTTGCAAAATTTGAAATTGTATATTTGGAAATTTGAGATTGGTGGATTTGGGATTTAGGGATTTGGGGAATAGGGAAATGGGAACTATAGGGATTTGGGGAAGGGAGAATTTGGGATTTAGGGATTTGGGGAATGGAGAATTGGGAAATTTGGAATTTGGGGAATAGAGAATTTGGGAATTAGTAGATTTGGAAAATTGGGAATTTGTATATTTGAAAATTTGGGAATTGGTGGATTTGGGATTTAGGGATTTGGGGAAGGAAAAATTTGGGAACTATAGGGATTTGGGGAAGGGAGAATTTGGGATTTAGGGATTTGGGGAAAGGAGAATTGGGGAATATAGGGACTTGAGGAATAGAAAATTGGGAAATTTGGAATTTGGGGAATAGAAAATTTGGGATTTGGAAATTTGGGGAAGTGGGAATTTGAGAAATTAGGAATTTGGGGAATTAGAGATTTGGGTGATGGAGGATTTGGGAAATGAAGAATTGTGAAATTAGAAATTTCATTAATATAGAATTTGGGAATAACTGGATTTGAAAATTCGAATATTTGAAAATTTGAGAATTGGAAAATTTTGACATTTAAAAACACCAGATTTAATTTGCAAATTTTTCAATTTGAGCATTTGAAAATTTGGACCTTTGAGGATTTGAGTAGTGTTGCTCAACGTATCTAAGTAATCTTAATTATATTATGCGACCGTAAATCACTGGACATTAAGGAAGTTGAGAAGTAAATAAAACAAAGACGTTAATTACATTTTTTCGAGTATCTAGAGTAGCAAGACGATTTAGAAATGGCTACACAGTCTCAGTTACAATGAAAATGCAATGGGAAGACAAACTGCAATTACATTTCTGGCTGCCAGAAACATGAGAATTCACGTGAGAGTCGTATGGCACGTGAGAAGTGAGCACATTGCATCATACCAGAGGAAGTTACATCCGCGACATTTTTCTCTGTAATTACATATGGGAAATGGTTTTGCTCGCGGTGAGAAGTTGTTTATGTTGTAATTACGTTTCAAGATTTGTCATTGCATCGTATGCATTGGCGTAATTCGTTTGTCTGGCGTCGGCCATGAAATATAATTTCGTTAGGGTTATTCAACTATTTTTATAGAGCGAGATAGTGTATTTTGAAATTTAGAAGATTTTGGGGTTTGGTGATTTGGAAATTTGAGAATTTCGGAATTAGGGAGTTGGGAATTACTGAATTGGGATTTAGAGAGTTGGGAATTAGGGTGTTGGGAATTAGGGAGTTGGGAATTAGAGAGTTGGGAATTAGGGAGTTGGGAATTAGAGAGTTGGAAATTAGGGAATTTGGAATTAGGGAGTTGGGAATTAGGATGCTGGAAATTAAAGAGTTAGGAATTAGCAATTTGCGAGATAGTCAATTCATGATTTGGGAATTTAGATACTACGGATTCGGAGATATGCAAGCTGAACATTTGTAGATTACAGAATTTGACAATTGAAAATCTAGAAATTTGGAGATCAGGAGATTGTGCATTTCGGAATTTGCGTATTCAGAAATTAGAAAATTGTCGATCTCCGAATTTCTAATCCATGGTCTAAAATTTAGAAAGTCCAATACTTCATAGTTTGAAAATTCGAGAATTACAGAATGTGTAAATTTGAGACCTCTAAAATTTGAACAATTTGAAAATGCAAGTATTAAAAAATTCTGCACTGCCCGTAATAAATACAGAGCAATATATCAATCGAATCAGTCGATTTTGTTTCTCCTTTCGCCCGGCAATTCGTTGTCCTTTAGACAAAGACATATAAACGCAACTGTTAAACGACTTACCAACCCTGAACGGACGAAGGACTCGAGCCTCGAAGGACAGTCTTGCAAGGAGAATGCATTCCTTCAATATTTTTCCACTTCTGCCCGTGCATTTACGCTATACGAGGTATAGTGCGTCGGATCGTTGGAAAGAAAGCAGGTTCGTATGAAATTTTCGTATTCTAAATAAGATACAGTGATTGCTCTTAATGAGGAACTTAATGAATAATACTTTGTACATCACGTTGCAATAATGTTTCTGATGAACTGCGATGAATGGGTAAGAATGATCGTATCGTTTTCGTATTAACATTCTCTGCATATTCTGCAATACTTCTTTCATGTTTCTGCTATTGCTAGTTTTAGATTGCAGTAGGAGTAATTAACTGTGATGAGGATGTAATTGTTGTAAATTATAAATTTAAACATTGCAAAATGGTATTACTCCATATTTTGTGGGGTGATTTGATTACTTTTTTTCAAATTAGTAGTCAAATTTTAGCATTTTGGATGTGGTGCAATTTTGGTATTTTGATGTTTTAATGATTTGATACTTCCATATTTTAGTAACAGAATATTGTGGTATTTGATACCTTTATATTTTGACATTCAGATACTTACATGGATACATAGATACATAAATTACTTAAATACATGGGTACATAGATACTTATGTATCTAGGTACTTCAATGTCCAACTACTTGGATACTCGAAAGTTTAGGTACCGATGTCAACCCACTGTATTTAGAGCTACTATTCAGAATAGAAAAATGGACGCCACTTTCGGTATATTGGCTCGCACACCAATTAGGCCAAAGTCGGCAAACGTCTCGAGAGAGATAGCGAATTGCGTTCAGCAGTTATTGTCATTATTCTTATTTGCCGAAATGTAACTGGAAGTGTTCACGGTGGATAGGTGGAGCGAGTGGCTTCTTTTACTCCGGCTCGACCTACGCGCCAACTCCTGGCTCGTCTACAGTAGAGACTGTGATGATCCAAGGGAACGTAGGGATTCTGGGAAGCTAGGAAATATGGCGATTCCGAGGACTGTGAGAATCTAGGGAATTCAGGAACTGTAGAGAATGTGGGGATGTGGGACCTGGGGATCCAAGGGACTGTGGACTGTGGAGGTCCTAGCGAACTTGGCACTGGAGACTGAAACTATGGATATATAGGGAATCTAGGGGTCTGGAACTGTGGATACTCTGGGAACTAGGTATCCTAACCTATAGTTGCCAGGGAAGATATTGAATGTGGGGATGTGGGGACCTAGGGATCAAAAGGACTGTATTCTGATCATCTTCGTAAAGTATACTAAACACCTCTGATTATCCTCAAGATTATCTGAAAAATGATTATTAGCGTACATCGACGAATTTTCAGTGACACGTTGAAAAAGTAAGGTATCAGAAGTAAGGCAAGTGCCGTAAGAATGGTTTTGTCACCCTGTTGCATGTGTAATTACGAAATGGCGGGTATTCAGTTCGCAAAGTGTCACAATCGGTGACAACTATTTTCAATTGGCGAAACAATAATTGTAAAAAGGATTTTGCAATTGCGTGCGTGTAATATTAGAAAGCCGGCGCGTTTTTTTCCCGAATCGATAGAGAGAAACCCTTCGATTGCGCAAGTAATGATCACGACATTTTCCACTTGTTGCACTTTTGGAATTCCGCGAAGAAATTCTAATACGGTGATCAAACGGGGACAAAAATTTGGGGCGATTTAATAATTCCCACGTAAAGAATGGTAGTTTAAGGTGAAAGTATCGGGAGAACGTTCATCGAGAATTTTATTCGTCAATCAATACAAACAATGAATATAAATAACATTATTCAGAAGTCGGTAAAATAATTGATTAAAAATCTCATACAAAAGTCGAGGAAGTAAATCTCAGATGTTAAACCCGAAGTCTCTATTAAAATAAATTATAATCAATTTTAAACAGTTTTTGGATTGCAATAACAAATACTCTAACCTGGTACTTTTATTTCCAAGTCGATTATACAAAAACAGGGTTTATAGACAAAGAATGAACACTACCAAAGCGGCAAATTCAGTACTTTTTAAAGACTTCTATCCAAATTTTGTTACCATCAATTTATAATTTTTGTATCATCAAATTTGTAAACATTTTTTTATATATGCTACAAGTTGTACAAGACGCATTTCATTTTTAGGTTAGATCTCAAAGGACAATGACATAATCACGTTCTTGTTGCTATGAAACAATTTAACAAAACAGCACTATGATCAAATAAAAGAAGTGTGATTATTCAACTGTCGCAAGGAAAGTGACTCGTTCTTATTGAAAAGAAATACGTCTTCCTAGAATATAAAATAATTTATATACAATTCTCTCTTTATACAATTCTGCCCCACTAATTCCTTCATTCTGGGTATTTATTTTAAATTAAAAATTTAAGTTCGTATCCTACGTTTCTAACCTAACTTCCACAACTATCACTATCTCGTTATCTCTCACATCTTAGTATTGTAAATTTATACTTCGGATAATGATATGTAGGAAATATTATTACCGTCGACAGTGAATTCAAAAAATGTGGTGTCAAGTCATACGTGGGGTCAACAGAGATCCGGCTTCGAGAATTAAATGTCGATTGATTTACGAAAGGCCCAACCTTTCAGTGGCAATAAGATATCGAGATATCAGTATTCGTTTTTTAGGGACACGCCTTTTGATCGAATCACAAAGTTGTCGACCGTGAATGTTGTCATTTCGTGACATTGAACCGAGCGTTGCTCGAAGGACGAGTTCTTTGGGAGCGGAAACACTCGCATTTGGAGCAAGGTATTTTTAACCAATGACGTTTGCTCGAATTTCGAACAATGACGTAAACATACATAGGTTATTCAAACACAATAAATATCGAACCATACTTTTATTGGTGAAAGATAATCAAAATTTACACGAAGATTTTCAATTTTATTTCTCTTCAGTTTGCGAAAGGTAAAAATGGAAGTATCACTTTCAAAATATTAATAAAGATTATTTAGGTAGTAAAGGTTTATCATGTAGTCTTTATTCACGAATCATGGCAGCAAAATTCGAAAGACAATTTCCAAATGTACAGCTTCATGAACAAAGTACACGAAATTCTTACCCTAAGCTTAAAAAATAATTACACTCTGCAATCAACTGCTCAAAATTACTTCGCAAGTCAAACTTCCCATATAATTAAAAAGTTTCAAGAATGAAAAATTCTTCATTCCCGAAGAATTGTTCAAAAGTCACTCAGTGACTTCAAGCAGTCAACCCGAAATTGAAAAACCAACGGCTCTTAAATATATTTGAGGAGAGTATGTACAAGAAGAATGACCCAACGTCGTCAAGTTTCAGCGTTCCAGATCCATCGTTCCGTCCTTACAGGATGTATTTCTGAATGACCGGGGAGGAGTACGTCGATATGACGAAAGGAACGTGCACCGATTTTCCGGCCTCAGCGACGTGACCGAGCTTCTCGTTGATGTGAGCCGCCGCGTGTTCAGCCTTGGCCAGCGCCACTTCCGGCGTGTCCACCACTCGTCCATCGGGTCCTACGGGTGCGGATGACACCAGTTTCGCGATGGCGACCGGTTCCACGCCGGTGGTGACCACTGGGGACGCGTAAGCGATCACGTCGGCCGATTTGACGGCTTCGTTCGCTAGAGTGATCCTCTCGTTGATGTGGGCCGCTGCGTGTTCCGCTTTCGCATACGCCACTTCCGGGGTGTCCACCACTCGACCGTCCAGACCGATCGGCGCTCCTGGGACGAGTCGGGCGAACACCGGTGCTGACAGTGTCGCCACCTGCGGGGACAGCAGCACGCTTGGTCGAGCGAAGGCTGCTGCTAGGATACTGGAGAAAATGATCTGAAAATGAACGCAGTGTTTATCATTAGAATCTTGCTGTTATATTTATTATCTACATTAGTCTGGGTTTAACTCCTTAATCTATGATTTCCTCGGCGAGTGCGTCAGGCCGACTTAATTACTGTTGACAGGCAAAGAATGTTCAAATGTCAGGGACATTTTGTATATGGCGATCATTGGAAGGGTATGAATTAAAATCGTGGTAAAAATGTGAACCAAACTTGTCGCATTTGAGAGACGATATTGTAAGGCAAGGGGTTAAAACTGGGAATTTCAGTAATCTTGATCATTGAATTATACTATTTTTCAGCATTCTTCACGTTTTGATGTATACAACACAATGTTAATTAACATTATTTAACATAATGTTAAATATGACATAATGTTAGAGCCATAAAGGTGAAATTTTCGTACGTGGTAATTCGACGGCCAGGGACTTCATAATACAAAAATCAAGGTTAAATATTTGAATACCAAAATGGCTGATGACTTTGCTACCGAGGAATCTGAGTACCAACATAACGTGACGCACTCGTGACGCACTCGTGACGCACTCGTGACACACTCGTGACGCACTCGTGGCACACTCGTGACACACTCGTGACGCACTCGAGACGCACTCGTGACGCACCTGTGACGCACGTTTTGGGTTCAATTCTGATTTTAATCTCCATAATTAAGGATCCCAGAATGTATCTAACATTTTAACTCTCTTAGCTTATTAGAAATTAGCTAGCTGTCAATGACGCAACTGTTCAAAGAATTGTAGGTTAAAGAGTTAAGTCCATAATATTGTTTTGTTGTGCATAGTATTTAGTATTGTTGATGCTTTAATTTCTAGATAGTAGCCAGATAGTAGCTAATTTCTAGATTGTAGATAGTATTAAAGGATGGTACAGTACATAGAACGTAACACCCTTTGTTGTTATCTGGGATATCATTGTTAAATACAAAAAGTCTGTGTATATCTGCAATTGAATCTTAAGTACGGTTAGTTGGAGTCACTTTAACTTAAGCTTGGGTGATATTAATTGCCAGTGTACATTGATATTGCGTAGCATTGTCAAGTTTCAGAGTTTCTATGTAATACCTGTAATCGAAATGTGGACATGGTTGAGACACAGCTGTTTCGTATTAAGTGTATTTATTAGGACATTACAGTATTATAGTATAGTATTTAGAATTACAGTATTATAGTACAGTATTAAGAATTGCAGTATTATAGTATACTGATTGACATGCAAGATAGGTGACTCATGTGGGTAATGTGGAGGATTGAAATCACATGTGGTCATTATTGTCATTAACTGTACAGTGTGGGATGGTCACAAAAAATTCTGTATATTTGTAATAGAAATGGGTAGGGTAATGTTAATTGCATCCTACGGTAATAATTACCCTTATTTGTGCAACGTAGTACACTGTGGAACTGATTGAAATGTGGGTAGATCTATTAGCTGTCCACTCATTGTTCTTATTCCATTACCAGTAGAGTCAAAAAGAAAATAAAGAATGGAAAAGTTTTAAAATTTTAATGAAAATAGCTGACTACATAAGTGATCATTTGACCATCTTATCACTGCTAGAAAGAATGTTGGCAACGCAACAGAGAGTGTGGATGATGAAATGTCTGAGTTTCTCAGATTTCAGCAAGGTTCTACAAGATTAAATGAAACGTAGGAAATGTGTTGCAATCCACATTGTAACTATCGAAGTAAATGTATTTAACTTATAAAATAAAAGAAAGAAAAACCCACAAGGAAAAATATGATGGGTCGAAAGTAAGAAAAGAATCTGTACTCACCAGAGTATTCATGATGAACAAAAATGTGGCTCCTTAAACGCTATCTGAAGCACAGTACTCGCCAAGGTGCCTTGTTCTGTTCTCATGGTGTCCACCACGTCCTCTGGCCTTTATATAGCTACCTGGGCGAAAAGGTTTCGCTCCATGGGGCACGCGTTCATCGATGGGAGAACGAGCGAACGGGAAACGCCCTGTCCAATAAAATCCGATACACTTGACATTGACACTTGGTCCAATCGCGGATCGCCAAGAATTCGTCTTTCCTTTCGTTTGTCAACCATGTGGACCGATTTTAGAAGGTTCCTAGTTTTTTTCATTCGGAAGAATTTCTTCTGGTTGACTGCTTCCTTCTTTGCGACCTTGCTGAATCGATCAGTTTTTTATCAGCTGAGATGTTCGAACTTCTTTCTCTTTTTACATATCTACTATTTAAGTTTGGTAACGTTCTGGCTTATGTATAGCCAACCTTTGTTCTCACGTTACCAGACTAATCCAAACTATTCCCCACCTAATCTGCCAGGGATATCATTTTTCGATTGTGAAAGAGTCATTCCAGCCCTGCATTTTTAATAACGGACCAGGAACGTATCTGATGAACCAAAATGAACTTTTTCACGAATGTGGCCATGATGGGTAATTGGATTTGAACAAAAACAATATTGGTAACTTTGCAAATGTTATACAAAATTGCAAATAAGCAGGTATTTTAAAACTGAAAAATCTTTAAATTAGCTGTAATTGTTCAAATATGGGTACCAAGTAGCCCTCCTATCTTACTCTAAGGGTCGAAACAAGGTTATTTTACAATGCGGTCATCTATTCTAAAAATATTCCGTCCAGAAATACAGAAAAATGCAGTGTACCCAAAATGGATCTATTCGTTAAATACACAGGATGCTAATAATGAAAGATCATCAAAAATTTCCAGAATCCCTGCAAAACGTCCGATTATTGCGAGCACCGTCCTTGAATACCGCCCTTGGTGATCAGGGCCAGGCTAGTAGAGAAATGACAAGGGATCGAGTGTCATCCCGTCCTCACACGAGAAGATACGAAAATGGAGCCCGTATTTTTCCCCAGCCACCCGCAGATACCGTACTCGGCTTACAAACACGCTTGCCTTGCCTCGAGGCAACGGAAACGCCGGAGTTTTCTATCCTCCAGATTTTTCTCCCGACGCCGCGTTACGTGATCAATCCTAGGCCTGTATAAAAGCCAATCTAGGACGATCCGCTGCATTGTGGCACGCACATTGTCCAACGATCCTTCTTACCGGCCAACTTGTCCTCGGCTAACCGATTAGTCCCTCGAACCACCGTCCATAGCCATAACGGTCACTCGTCGATCATGGGACCGGTCGTTTTGTTGTTGGCAAGTGTGATTTCGGCGGTCGTGGCCAGACCCGGCCTCCTGTCTGGACCGTTGATCGCCCTATCACCTGGTGCACCGATCGGATCCGACGGCAGGGTGCTCGACACACCGGAAGTCGCTGTGGCCAAGGCGGAACACGCGGCGGCGCACCTCAACGAGAAGCTGAAGCTGGCCGATGAGGCTATTAGGTCCTCTGGGAATTTGCAGACTGTCGTCAAGCAATCGTCCTTAGTCCTGGTACCTGGGGCACCTATTGGTCTGGATGGGAAGGTCGTGGACACTCCGGAAGTTGCGGTTGCTAAGGCGGCTCATGCGGCCGCACAGGTCAACGAGAGGATCAATCTGGCTAATGAGGCTGCTAGGTCCGCGGCCGCGGATTTGAATGGGTAATTTCATCTTTTTGAAAGATTCTTCATTTCTTGTTTTCTTGTTTGATAGATTCTTTATATTGGGAACGTCGTACCCACAGTACGAGTATATCGTAGACACACTTCATTCATTGTCCACATGTGGAGCAATAATTTTTTTAAAATTATATGAGGGTAGCAATAACAATTCAAACTACTCAAACTTCTTTTAGCTTATTCAAACCGTAACCTAATCATAACTCCATCATAGTCCAAGTCTAACCACGTTCCAAAACATTTTGAAACTTCTTTGAACTTAAACCACAAGACTCTAAAAATCAACATTGCATCTCAGTCATCGAATGGCCAAATGGCTAAAGGATTGCTCATTTCTCTGAACCCCTTTACCTACAATTTTCGAGTCAGTTGCGTCATTCGTGTATCACTAAATATTACCACAACGTAAAGACAAATAAAGAACAATTAAATGTTAGGCACGTTTTGTATCTAACTATCCTTGATTATGAAGACTATAATCAGAACTGAATTCAAAATTTCATTGCAATGAAAATATGAGTCTGGTTTGTCACGTATGTTGGTGCGTCAATGGTGCGTCATTGGTGCGTCAATGGTACATCAATTTTGCGTCAATGGTGCGTCACGAGTGTGACACGATATTGCAGTGCAAAATTAAGAAATTTCAAACAACAAAAAGAGTACTATCCTCAATCTTTGCAAAGAGAAGTATAAATTAATCATAAATTATGCTTGCAGCCAACTGGTGCCAGTGGTGACCAACCGAGTGTTCACCTCGGTGATCTCCGGAGCCACCGTAGGCCCAGACGGAAGAGTGCAGGACACACCGGAAGTGGCAGCCGCCCGGGCAGCCCACGCAGCAGCTCAGATCAACGAGAGGATCAATCTAGCAAACGAGGCAGCCAGGTCATCGGGTGCGTTGCTGACCGGACCGTCATTGTCCGTCCCTCTCCTGGTGCGTGGAGCATCCATAGGTCCAGACGGCAGGGTGCAGGACACGCCGGAAGTGGCCGTAGCGAAGGCTGCACACGCGGCTGCACATTTGAACGAGAAACTGAACCTCGCCACGGAGTCTGCGAAATCCGCCGACGTCCTCGCCGTTGCTGGACCCGCGCTCGCTTACGGAAGACTCGTCTATTAAACGAATTCACGATAGGCTTCGGAATATGAATACTTCGTTAAGCGATTTTTCTTTACATAATGAACTGGTCGAAAGCTTGGATAGAGTAATTCTCGTGGGTTTTGAGCAGGTTCAAGGATGATTATTGCTTTTCTTCGAAATGATATTTGGGTATACGTAGTTCGAGAAGCTTGATTATACTGCCACATGGTGTTGAATAATGTAGACTGGTATAATAAAGTTAAGTTTGATGAAGTTGTGTTTGATTTATTTTTGCAGATTCTAAAGCATATTATGGTTTAATGAAAACTTTCATGTTTGTTATTGATAAAAGCATAATAATTCGTTCAACGTAATTCATTGACTTATAATATCGTGACACACTCGTGACGCACATTGCTGTTCAGATACAGTAAACCTAAATCGTATTTGCATAGGGTACCTAAATGCAAAATATGCTTAACATTTCAACTTTTTTTATTTGTCTTAACACTGAAGCAATAATTAGATAGCTCTGACTAATGCAACCACCGATAAAATCATAGGTTATGTTCAGTAACTTTTGGTAACTCGCCCCATGGCGATATAACGAGGCAAATGCATCCTAACCTTTGCATATAACCTTGGAATATTTAAAAAAATTAACTTTAAAATTGTATGAAATCTTTATGTGGTTTAAGATGAGTATTCGTCTCATGTGTCAATGAAATGTGCATCGATGCGTCAAAAAGGAAAAAAGGATAATCAATTGACGCTAAGTTTGCGATCTGTTGGACGAAAAGCCGTTCGAATTTCATTGCAACGCGACGGACTTAGAAATCGATAGGTATTAAATTCGCAGCGATTTTGTAGCTGAATCTATAGTCGTGTCAAGATCGATTGCATCGAATTTGGGTCGAGGATAGTATGCAAATGGAAGGAGATTGCAGGACGCGAGATGCGTGCAGGTATAATGAAGCACAGCTTCCGTCACGGCAGAGCAACCGTATAAAACATTTAAAAATCGCTTCTGTAACTTCGGCATCTTTTCCTTTATTGTCGTCATAAAATGACTTGCTATTTCATTGGAACAGAAATAAAAGTCAGCATCAAAGATTTGGAGATTTTGAGAATAATTCAAGTACTGTAATTTTGAACACAGTATTCAAAGCCTATAACATCCTTTACATAAGACACAGGCCAGATATGTCCGCCCACTCACTGCTATCAGAGACCAACGCTTACGTATGATCCCTCCACAGTGATATTCTCGAATATCTTCAGTTGGCTGCGTGCATTAGCCCGTTTATATAGGAGACATACCACCGGGACTAGTATCCAGTTCCTGGTTGCTGGAGCACGGGTCATCCGAGGGCCGAAGAGGAACTCGAAACTGGTCACGCTTGTCTTCAAGGCCTCCCTCTGGAATCCGGCTACAAAACGCTTTTTTCCGTCGGGGACTCGACGTCGCTCGACTATGCCCTAATATGTCCACGCTTCAGGGCCGTATGCTCGAGGTGTAACAATTTCTATGAGTACCACCTTATGGCAGACCCGTAACCGGCGATAATCCATGATGGCGGTTTTTATTTCCGGGTAGATGGGTCCAAGTGAAATTTACAGGCGATAGACGGTGCATTCCTGCTCGGAGTTGAACGTTCAGCAGGGTGTTTGTGGAAGGAACTGAATGGGACCTTTGGAATTTTGTTGGCGTTGGAGATTGTTTTATGATTATTGGTCAGGGATTTTTTCGACTGTAGATATTCGATTTCTAGGCTTTGGAATGCTGAGTGTTGGTCTTCAGGGTTGAAGTATCAATATGTGGGTGGTCAGATAAATCTCTAAATATGTAATCTCCAAATCTATAAATCTCTAAATCTCCAAGTCTCAAAATCTCTAAATCTTCAAATCTACAAATCTCCAAATCTCCGAAACTCCAAATCTCCAAATCTCCAAATCTCCAAATCAGTTTATCTCCAAATCCCAAAATCCCCAAACCCTAATTCCAAAAATTTCCAAACTTGCATTTCTCAAATTTCAAAATCCACAAATCTGTAAATTCTCAAATTTCTCAAACTCCAAATTTTCAAATTCCCTAAAAAATCCCGAAATTCCCAAGCGATCGCAAAAAGAAATAAACACTTTCTGTACATTTGTCAATTTACTTTTATTCTTTACAAAATAATGCCGGCTGCCATAGGACAATGAAACGCAGGAAATACACACGATATCAATCAATAATATCAATCAAATGAATTCTGAATCTTCATCGTCCTCTTCGTCGTCGCCATTGTCGTATCCCATAGAGGTCGCATTATAAAACAGAGGTCGAATCAATACAATGAAATCGTTCGTTAATCAATATCAAAAACTTAATTACTCGCTTAATTAATTAACCGTTAGAAAATAGCCATCTCGAATTAACAACACCCATCATCATTATCATGCGTACTCTGCAAGAAAAATAATACACTTTTTTTGCAAATACAATCGTTAAGTCTCGTTTTTCGTTCGATTAAACAAAATATTACATTCCGTCGGGTTTTAAGAATCATACAAAAAGGGTGAGCACAATAATGTAAACTGATATTTAAAAAATTAATATATTTTTTTGGAAAACATGGAACAACCCCTTCTTTAAATGGTCGACGTATCGACTTTTTAAAATTATTTTAAAAAATTGCAAATTAATGAATGCTAGTATAATTATTAAAGCAACTGGAAATTATAATTATACTAGTTGCAATAATCGTTTAATTACAATTGTAGTAATTTCCAACGATAGATTTGTTAATTTTTGATTTGTCGGAAGAAAGGGTTGAACTATGTTTTCAGCCCATTTTTGATTAATACTGAGAACTCCATTAGGATCGTTAAATGCTCGACACTATCAAGGCTCTCATCGTTAACGTTAATCAATAACAATAATAGACAACAATTAGAGCCATGAAACTAGTATCAGTGACAAGATTGTTTTTTGCAATTCCTGCAAAAATTATGTTACATTATGATACATTTCACGCGAGACAATTCGAAAACGTTAATCAATAATGACAATGGGAATGATATTAAGAAAACGAAAAAAGACGTAAGTGTCCCCTGTGTCACTCGTATTACATCTCACTTGTAGCCGTAATCGCAACACGTTAACATTCCCTTATACATATAATATAAATCTAAATATTAATATTCATATTTATATGTAACATATTCGTCCTAAACGCGCACGGATCCGTGCGATTAAATCTGATTAGTGATTCAAACATTTCGTGCAAATCCTCTCACACTTTGCTCTTCTTTTTTAATCATTTATTGTATACTTCGATCGAACGTTGATTCATAAACTTTATTTTACTATTTTTTCAACCTAACTTTGGATGATAAGCTTTCTCTGCCATTCTCAATATTTTTAAAATTACACTTCGGCAATATAACGAGAGTCACAAGGGTAACTTTTTATACAATCTTTTACAATACCACTTTTACACCGCTTCGTTTATGACTAACTTTCAAATTTGTTAAATAACTGAAGTTTTCCACATTTTTATTCATTTATAAATTTCAAGAGTAGCTATAGCAATGTTCAATTGAAAAAATTCTGCAATTTTGGTTATTTTAAAATTTCATAGCCCCAGCGGCAATATAACGAGAGTCACAACGATAACTTTTCTGTGTATTACAATGTCACAAATTTTACACCCCTTCATTTATAACTGACCTCCAAATTTGTTACATAGCTGAATCTTATAATCCACATTTTTTTATCCCTAACTTTTCAAAGTTACATCAACGTTCGATAAAATGAAAATACATATCCGTATTTTTCGACTTTCGTGAACAGGAAGTGAAAAGCGTGAGAGACGAGAGAATAAAAGAAACATTGTCGGATCGAGATGCATTTCCTCCAATGCCCTCATCCTTCTTTTCTTCTCCTAGATCTTCTTTTTTGTCAACTAATTTTACAATGGTACTCGACAATTTGATATATTAATGCTTCGACAACTTCTCCCTTCTTCGAGCTTTTCACTGTGAGCTTTTCTCCTATCTCCATCTTTGTTTCCTCTTTTTTTTTTTTAATCAACGTGGGCGGTATTCTCTTGTAACGTCAACGAAAAATTCGAAAAGAGCCACGTTTCGTCCGCTGGCAATCTTTTTGATTGGAAATCGAGATTGAAAATTTGTAGGAACAATTTCTAATTTCCCTCGAACGTTTTGCAACGTGTTCGTTGGCAACAAAAGTTGTTAGAAAGTTTAATTAAAAACTGATCAGAATACTTTTGAAATTCGCATTTGTACGCTGAACTTAATTTCATTTGTTGACAACGAATCATCGAGATTTTGTTAATTAGTTTGGACAAAAGGTGGCTCGACAAATATTTATACGGTTTCTCTTTAACTTTGAATTACTCGTTAATTCGCGAAACTACGTCGATTTATCTTAGCGACGATAAAACATTATACAACGTTTCTTATTTATTATTTTTTATCCTCATATATATATTTGTGTACTTGTGTTTGTTCATTTGTGTGTATATGTGTCTATTTAGTTTATCAGTGCTGGTCAAAGACTCCTTCCCATTTTAAACAATTATTTAAGCCTTGTCTAATAACATTATCTATTAATTTTGAAAGAAATAAACGAATATTGTAAAGGATTAAAAAATTAGACCTCAAATGATAACAAAAAGATTTTTGCAATAGAAAACTTAGGGAATGTATTGCAGTAGACTCCCGTTATATTGCCCTAAGTTTGCACATTTAGAAATTTAATTTACGTGGCAGTTCACATAACTGGAGTCTACTAAATTAAAAATTTTTAATTATCACTTAACAGTACACTTCAAAATTGAACTAAAATAATTAGCAACAAGGCTGAAATAATCATCAAAAACGTGTCAATGTTCAACGATTGCACACGTGCAATGTGTTAAAAAAAAGTCCAGCACCGAATAGCATTTATTGTATATCTACACAATACTGTTGCGACATTTGTTACGCGATAAATTACGAGCAATTGACTTTATATCCCTATATTAAAGTGTTCAGACGCACGTCCTGAAGAGAGGAATTCAAATAGAAATAGAAAGAATCATTCTCTCCTTCTGCACCTACATTCACACTTTCTTCTTGGAAAGAAGTCTTTTCTTTCTTCCTCTTTCATGGGAATGTTTAATTTCATTAAGCAAATGAAAAAATTGATCCGAATTGTTACGATGAACATTAAAGGAATACATCGTCAGTCATCACAGTACATTACGATTAACGTCGTCGTAAAGAGCGAAGCTTCCTCTTTAAAACCGTTTTTGTTTCATCTCGATAGGACTTACGGTTCCCGAGATATCGTCGTTTGAAGTCGAGCGTCATTTCGTGTACATTAGTGTGGCGATGACGTCACGTGACCAGCGACACTGTTACACTAGTGTCGCTTGCAAAATGGCGGTTGACCAACTTTGAAGCCTCATATCTCAGGAACCGCTTACGCTATTCGCGTAAAACAAACTGCGTTATTCAACTGATGTCTTACTCTATCTTTTACGGGTATCTGTGAATAAATTCCGTTACTTTTTCAAACATATCTCTTGACGTTTGTACTACATTAGTGTGCGACAAATGGAATTCACCGAATAAGAATGTATCACTACACGTATCATACAATTTTTTAATAAGAAAATTCGAAGGAATGTGTCAGGTTTCTATATCTCTAGAAGGTGGATTTTAGTATATCACATTTTTCTCAAATTCTGGGACTAAGCTAATTCTTTTGGAAATAGTTTGTGATTCTAAGCTCTAATTTTAGTTGACATTTTAATACTATGTGCTCGAAATGAACGATGGTCATTGATAATGAACTTTACTTTTTAAGCGATAAGCTCTTGAGATTGTATAGAAGGTAGGAAGAAATCGACAACGTAAGAGTTGCTCCAGTGAATGTTCACGTGCTAAGAAGGTCGAAGCTTCGAATGACAATAACAGTAGTAAAATAGGACGTGTGCAAATGGAAACCATTCTCCAAAACTAAAACTTATGACTTTATAATACAACCTGTGCTTTCGAACTTTATAAATTCTTTACTTCTCTTTTACACAAGTCATACAATTTTAATTAAAGCGAACGTTTAAGCTCTACAACCTTAGTTTTTGAGAGTGGTTCCACTTTCAGAAACATTTATAAAAAAGCGTCGATAGTAGAAATAGTAGGCCATTCGTATGTTGACGAAGAAGAGGAAGACGACGATAGGCAGTAGAATAGTGAAAATGGTCGATGATTGAGCTGGAAGAAAAATTAGTAGAAACAGAGAACACGAAGACAAAGGATGGATTTTAAAATAATAACAAACTACATTTTCAATGTAGAAAACATAATACTGAAAGATAAAGTTCGAGAAAACGATATTCCTCTCCCTTTCACTGAAACAGAACAAAAACAAGTTAATGTAAAATGTTCAAAAATTTTTTTTATAATCTTCTTTCCTTCACCAGTAGACTTCACGCTGAAGGTAAAACATTTTTAAAATGCAAACATTCACAAACTATTTTTTTTTGTAATATTCGATATTGAATTTCCCAAAGATTTTATCAAAATTTTTCATACCTCGTCTTCAAATTTCGCGTTTCAGGTTTTGTGGTAATCAAAACCACTCTTAATAAAACGTTAAAATATCAGCAACATTGGAAAGAAAATAAAAACATCTCACGCTCTTCAGTGAATGTATCTTTCGAAACGTCCTCGTTTGACAAAAATCGACCAAACAAATTTTAACAAATTTTTTTAAATAACCTTTCAAAATTCGAAGACAGGACACAGATTTTCAACTAAAGAATTACCGATTAATTTAAGGAATCAATTTTTCTGACAAATTCACTCTTGTGGCGCTTATTAAAATCCGATTAATGTTCTTCATCAGAACTTTTTACACTCAATTTGAAAATAAAATAAAAAGATTCAGAGTGAAGCGAAGAATGTAGAGGACGACGCAAGAATTCTCTCGTTATATCGCCATCTTCACAAACAATTGTTAATACTCAAAATAAATCTTATTTTCAATGAAATGAGTTTGAAAAAAATTCTTACGTCGATAGTATAAAAACAGTAGAAGAGAAGAGGGGGTGGAAAAGAGGGGTACAGCTGGATACACAGAAAGAACACAAAAAACGGACAGGTTTATTTATCTTTCCATTCATTGCTTTTTTTTTGCTTTCTCTTGACAAATCGGCTATATTTTATATACGTAAATTAGTTCTTTACCCGCTCGCTAGCAAATCGTATCTCATCGTGCATATTTTTTTTCCTCATCAATTTATATTCTTTCATCTCTAGTTTCTCTTTAATTCCTTCGACACTCAATTAACACTTTTCCTTATCTTCATTACAGACGAGAAAAGCGTGATACAATAAAAAAAATATAAAAGGAAAGAAGAACGAAATGGGGGTAGGCGGTATACATCGAAGGGGCTTGAAGAAATCAAACAGAGTCGCGTTACAATTTATCATGGACAAGAAAATGATAGAAAAAAAATAATGGAAAACACCGAACTGCATACGAGTCGCAAATCACGATGAAACTCACCACCTTTCAACGTTCCGTCGACGTTTCCACCCTTTGCATCCCTGTGGTTTACAGTCTCAAAATTATTTTTAAACGATACTTTTTGTAAGAAAAATAGTTCGAGGCCGCTGAACTAAGGAACTGAAGGGGGTTGCAAAGGGTGTCGAGAGCTCGAAACATTGGAATTCCACTACGAAGACGCGTTATTCTTTTTTTTTATACTTTTTAGGCTGTTTCTTAAGGGTGCCGTTTTCATTCATTAATTTTTTTAAATTACGGAAATTTATAACTAATTTTGTGCAACCCCTTAAATGGCTAGAGTCTACTGCAATTTTTGTAACTACATTCATTAGATTTTTTGACATTACTATAATATATGTTTGCCCATATTTGCAAAGGGGGTTATTTCCTATTTTTGACAGATATATATTGATGAAAGTTACTAAAAATTGTGTTTTAGCTCCGAGGTCAGTTATCAAAATTAAACTCACCTAGGTGTAAGACCTAGCTATACTCACCCCTATTACTCATCTGTAGAAATATTTCAAAAATTGCCCAAGAATCAACCCATCAAGTGAAAGTCGTAAATCGAGAAAAATGGCGTCTTCGAAGGGGTTCGACGAAAGGTTCCAGGGGTGAACAGGCGGTGATAGAGCGTTACTAGCAGTAATAGATAGATAATATAGTAGCAAAGACGATACAGTAAGAGTAGTAGTGATAAGAGTAAGAAGTACAAAGGTATACGATACACGTATTACAAGAGTGTATGTGAGTGACAGAGATAGAGAGAGAGTGAGAGAGAGAGAGAGAGAGAGAAGAGGACAGAAAGAGAAAAGAAAACTGAAAGGTAGATGAGAAACAATTGCTGAGAAAGGAAAAAAGAGAAATATTTAGCGAGCTTAGAAACTAACGAAACTAAAGAAACACTTTGTGTGTCTGTGTGTTTGGATGTGTATACACGTGTGCATTATATGCGTTTCTCTTTCTTTCTTAACCCCTCGAACGTTTATGTCGCAGGTTAACAGATAAAATATTACAAAAATTTGTTCCGGTTGACAATTTAACCGCAATTACCGTTTATTAAATTTATCAGTTCAGATGCATATTCGCAAATTTACATTTACATTGGCAAATGTTCAAAACACCGTGCCTGCTTTTTAAAATAATTTATTCGGAAGCGTACATAAAATTACAAAATTAAAAAAGAACGACGAACGTTCGAGGGGTTAAAGGGTGTTCTCGCTATCGATACGCTCTTAGAGTTAGAATTAAAGTAAAAAAAAAAGTAAGTAGGTAAATAGAGGATACGAACTAGGGAATAATGACAATGTTAAAGAGTAATAAATGAATAATTAGCGCTACAATTAATAATTAAGATAAGATAGAATAAAAAAAAGAAAACAGAACGGACGAACGCAGCGATTAAAGGGTGACAATTAACAATGATAATCGTCGTGGGTAATCGTAAAAAAAAAAAAAATAGTAGATATTAGCGATAATAATAATAATAAAAAAAGAGAACAAGTCGAAGTGTTAAGAATAAATTGTAGGACGACGCGAACGCAAAAAACGAGTTTCCTTTTTTAGCATTCTACCGGAAGTCAACGAACCTACAGAATATTCGATGAGAAAAGAGGGTGTCGTGTTTAAGGGTAGTTCGTATCGATAAAAATACCTGAAAGACGTCGAGACAACGAGTCCCGGAAGCAGTCTCCTTTAAAATCATGTAATATTGAAGATGTTAAAAAAACGGAACTTTCCACCCCTCCGCCTCCAAAATACAATTTTTCTGTCGTACAAAATATTTGAAACGGAGGATCG
Organism: Megachile lagopoda; assembly: GCA_036983795.1. Taxonomy (NCBI): domain Eukaryota; kingdom Metazoa; phylum Arthropoda; class Insecta; order Hymenoptera; family Megachilidae; genus Megachile; species Megachile lagopoda. The sequence continues at coordinate 6,314,874 of CM072793.1, forward strand.
AGGGACGGAAACGAGGGGAAAAAATACCACTTCCGGTACGCAGTTCCGATACACGGAAAATACTTTTCGCAGGGTTTGACAGAGGGGGTGGTTTAGTCAATAATCGAGGTATAAAAATCGTGTCGTGACGAAAGAACGATCGATACGTGCCCATACTGTTCGATTCATTATTTTTTCCATTTTCGTATGGGTATGTGCGTCTCTGTGTGTTTGTGTGTCGTGTGTGTATAAATGCAAAACGCTTGAAATACGTTTTCTTTATTTTTGTGTTAAATGCTTTCTGATCGTCGATCGTCGTCGAATTTCTATCTTCTATTTCACCCTGTTAGTTGTATAGTTAATTAGTTTAGTTCTTTTGTAAAAATGTTTAAGAATAGCACTGCTGGAGTATTTGCGATTCCAAGTAGAAAATCCTCGAAAGTTTCTAATAAGTATGAAGTAGGAAATGATTGTCGTTGAGCTTTGTAGACCCTCTGCCTCAGATTCCAAATGTTTTCTCAATTATTTTAATTAACGGTAAATGTATGACTAAGATACATTTAGCGTTAAATCATATAGAAACAAGAATCGAAATATTTTCTAAAATTAACTTTTATTAAAATTGAAACTGGAAATTGGAGAGAATTAAAATTTCTAGAATAAAAATATCTGATATTGTTAAAAGAAGTGCACGATTTTAATAACTTAAGTAAAAGCATTTCCAATTTCAAGGTTGGCACTTTGAATCCGAGCATATTTAGAAAATTCACCTCAACTTCTAGTCCTTATTCTTAGTTGCGAATATTCGTCTATCCAGGGGTCGAAAAACTATTCCGGGTCAAATCTGACCCGTTCAATATACAGTCTATAGTTAAACAATTGCAAGAACGAGAAACAAATATCATGTTAATTTTAGATCTTGTTTTATAAATTTGATCGCTTGCAAAGTTTATCGACCCCTCATCTAATCGTTTAAAAATACAGTGACTGGTATCTGATTTGATCGTTTCTATCTACACGTTCACGCGTGTCTATTGAGCACGCGATATCGCGTGAGCGATTAGACGGAGAATTCGGAAATTTTCAAATTTAAAGATATGCACTCACAAATCTTTCCCGCATTTCTAAATATTAAAGTCTCGAAATATCAAAAATTCCCGAAATTTCCCAAACCTGGTGTCGGCCACGCGATACCGCGTGAGAGAAGCTTAGAAGCTCGAGCACGCGACATCGAAGCGCAGCGAACGCATTAATAACGATTCGACGACGATCGATCGATCGATCGGAAACGAGTTCCTCTCCTTGTCTCTGTCTCGTCCCTAACCTCGAGGTACGACTTCTTGTATATGACACACACAACTAATCCCTAAACGAAACTAACTAGAAACAGCTTAAACCGTAAACACGCCCGCTCTGACAGATCTAAAGAGAGAGAGAGAATCCGTTCTCTTCAAACGTGTATATAGAAAATGAAAAATTGATTTGTCTTGCCGGAGACGAGCTGATTGTGACATGCAACGCAATTCCTGGCCCACGAATTGTGATTCCCTTGATCGCTTCTCCCCGCAGTCATTTTAACCAAACCAATTGTCTGAAATCAATTGAACACGGTTCCTCTTTGAACACATTCAACCTAGGATTCATTTCCATAGATCATTTCACATGATCATATTTTCTTGTTAGGATCAAAAGTGGTTGATGTAAATTTAGTTGAATTTCTGGATTGTCTATGGACATCATCTCTTCAAGTTTAAAAGTGGTGAGACACTTTGGAGACCCCAGAAATGATAGGGCCACGTATGGAACATAGAACGTAGGGTCTAGAACATTTGAAGAATTTAGAGTATTTGAGAAGCTTAGGTACTTTGAGGATTTTAGAGGATCTGGATGACGCAGGAGATGTGGAGGACCTAGTGATCCTGGGAAATTTAGAGGTTCTTGGAGATCTATAGATGGGACTTGGTGATTGTGAGGATGTTAGGAAAGCTAGAAATCTTGGGAGGTTAGAGACTCTGGATCACCCACAGATTTAGAGGATTTGGACCTAGTGACCCTGTCAAGATTAGAGGTCCTAGTGGACCTATAGATCTGAAGGGACCTGATGATTATGAGGAGCCTAGGAAATGTAGAAACCTTGGGAGCCTAGAGACTCTGGGAAACCTATAGACTCTGGAATACCCACAGATCTTATAAGATTTGGACCTAGTGACCCTATCAAGTTTAGAGGTCCTAGTGGAGCTATACTTGAGAGCCTAAAGACTCTAAGAAACCAGATCTTAGATGATTTGGACCTAGTGACCCTGAGAAGTTTAGAGGTCCTAGGGTACCTATAGGTCTGAAGGGACCTAATGATTCTGGGGATCCTAGGAAACCTTGAGACTCTGGGAAACCTTAAGACTTTGAGAAACCTAGAAACTCTGGGAAACCTAGAGACTCTGGGAAACCTAGAGACCCTGGGCAACTTAGGGACAGTGAAGAGTCTAGAGACCCATATGGACCTGGAGACCTTAGGGACTCTAGAGTGTTGGAATAAGGAACATATAGGTAACCTAAAGATCCAGGGACCTCCAAAGATTCTAAAAAAACTGCAAAAAATGTATAGAATCTAGTGAAGCTATTTGCCCAAATTTCAAATTAGAGCCACCAAACGTAGATCCCAGGTTGAACATGTTAACGAGGATCGCAAGAGTGTAAGAGTAGAGTAAACGAGGCTCAAAAACTGGAATATTGAACGTTGAAAAGGTACAGAAATAAAATGCTCGCTCGAAAGAAGAAAGTTTGAGAAAAGATGAACGTAAGTGTGGACAGCTGAAACAAAGATCGAGGGATTTGATGACTGATAAATCGTTCGTTCGACAGCTTTTCCAACGGCTCAGGGATCGAAGATTCTCGATACAGAGAGTCCAGTGATTGTCGTTTACCTATACATTAGTAATTGTTAAAGATCTGGAGGCTTAATTAGAAAGGGGGGCTCTACTACACGAGTCTAACACGCTAAGATTCTGTGTTCTGCGTTTCTGTGTACGTGTGTGTTTTCTCTCTCTGACTGTACTCTTTTGTGCACGTGGAAGCAACGGTTTTTCGCAAAAATTTCTATGATCTCAATTTTAGGATTTATAGTTGAAATACATATTTCATTTGTTACAAATTAAATACAAAGAATTTGACAACTTTGTCTTTTTAGAATTTGAATTTGTTCAGAACCAGCAAACATTTCTACAGTCAAATTCCTTGTCACTGGAGTTTTCTGTGAGAATTATAAAAAACTTCTATTTAATTTTGAACAAACACCATTACTTCGGACCACGTGCACGTGTGTGTGTCTCATTATATTCATTTCGCTAAATCTTGTTATTTTTTGTGTCCTCCACTTAACAGCTACTCCTTAGATAATCTCTTATATCTCGACCTAACACGCTCACTTAAAGTCCCATAAGATCGTTCCTCGACCTTTATCTCCAATAATCTTGATATTTGGGGTCATCGGCACTGATTAGGCTCGTTCTCGTTTTCCCCTCTTAAAACCATCATTTTGTTATGTTTTTGGCAATGTATCGACGCTATTGTACCAGCTCTACATGGCCTAAACGTGGTTCCCATGGAAAGCAGGCAAGATAAGTCGCGTGATCACTCGAACCCATTGAGGCACACCATTAAAATAAGAAAAAAAATGGAAAAGAAATACGGAAACGACGAAGGTACTTTCCAACCAGACAAGCAGTCTTAGACACGATGATCGCTGATATGTCCACTTAAACCAGAAAGCAACTGTTAAATATTCAACAAACCATGGCTTGTTCCATGGTGGTCGCGAGTTAAAGGTATACCTCTCTCTTTCCCTGTCTCGTTGCCAAATGTTCACAGGGTGACAGGAAATAGGTAGTCAAACCTTTAATTACGATGGAACGAAAACTGCAAAAAGTTCACTTTCAATAACACTTTCAAACCCAAGTGGGTATTATTACGTATTGTACATCGCAAGCTCCGGGATTGAACCGGGAAAAACTATCTGTGGAAATTTTCTACTTGTTATAATGTTCTTGTCTTTTTTGCAATTTTTACAAGGTCGTTTAATATTAAAAATTTTAATGGAAATGAGAAATTTGAAGCTAGAAAAGTTTGACAACCCATTTTGAAAGGTTGGGTCACCCTGTATATCATTCCTATAAATTCTCCATAATATCTAACACGGAGAAAAAAAGTGTGATCGAACAGCGTCGAAATCGTTTATTCCCTATTTGTATTATTTAATTTAATTAATTAGCTCCCGGGGGCGACGAGAATCGACGATTAAGCGCTGGTCCAGTTTAATCTTGGTTTTGAACGACGCCTAAGGCCCCGATTAGGCAAACACACCATACACGATGAAGATCCCATGATATACACATGTACTATACCGACATTCACTCGTGTCACTTTCGCGCGCTTTCACACCCTTCATTTTTCCGTAGCTCATCATCGTGCCCCTAGTACCGAATGTACAATAAACTCGTAATATAGATTAATCTTTTGTGGCTCATCGAGTGAACCGTAACGACGATAATCCTAGACTTATTAATTATTAATAAAATATAGATATTATTGGGATGCAGCCGCTGCTCACTTTTGGACACACCTGTGTTACAATGCGATATATCAAATATATAGGAGATATACATAGTGTGTACGTGTGTATGCGTGTGTGTCGGGTTGTTTCGAGTGAATGTTTCAAGTGTGTACATACATGACTCTTGTTTATTTATAATTTCTAATTAACCTCTGTAGGCTAAGCTTCGTCTACTGCGTGGCTCGAACCAGACCCCGAATTTCCTTGGTCCGAACTGGTTTTCTTTCTTTCATATCGTTTACTCGAATTTTGATCATGAACAATTTTCACGAAGTTTTACGATACTTTACAGATTCCGGTTGTTGCTCTTTGAGATTCGGTAAGGTTTCATGATGTTTGCTGAGCTCTAACATTTCTTAATGTTCGATGAGGTGCCTTTTATTTTAACTGATCAAAAATCATGGCACATTTAGGCTGTTACTGACAGACAGGAGCATAATATCAATAACTATTGATATGCATTAGTCGAAGTGCAATTTGGTTTGACTTTTTGCAATTAGGGCAGTACATCACTATGAACATTTTACATTTAAAAATAATTAAAACAATTAAACAATAACGATCTCATGAATCGCAACAACCAATCTCCAAGGTATCAATGAGTTAAAGAAAAGAGAAATGGAAGGACCACGGTGTATGAACCGGGACGATTTCAAACAGTTTCAAACTTCCTCCGATCGAAGTCGATCGAGCAATCTCATTGGTCACACGTTCTTTCCTTCTGTCTCTATTATATAAAAATACGTCTATATGAGGAGATCGCGTCGAATATCTGTATACAATATATTAGAAGTTTTCTAGAATTTCGCAAGGAGATTTTTCATTGGTCTGGAGAAATTTCGGAGCCTGAATATCTGCAACACCATGTAGCGAGTGCTGGCTATCCCAACTCTCACATCGGCCCCCCTCAACCCAGCTAGTGATATACTCGATCTAAACCCTCTACAGGGTGTCTGTACCTTCAAACAACCGGTTCAAACCTCTTCAAACCTTCAACGGATGCTTCAGATTGCTTTGAAGTAGATTAAACATGGCTCAGAACAAAATTATCTAACAAACTACTTCAAACTATTCGCTTTAAATGACGGGTTTCTAACAAATCCTTTTTGAAACTTTCCTGATGAATCAAAATTGAAAAGATCCATTTAAATCATCTTAAACCTCTGCAAACTTTAAGATCTTGAAATGATTAAATACAAATGAAATCACTATGACATGGATTGAATATTTAACGGTGTATTCTTGCGAATATGCTGTACGGATTTGTGCGACTTGTGGACACCCTGTAGACTATAACCCATACACAAATAACTTACCAAATTGATTGTTTGTCTCTTAAAGCTGTACTACTGCCCCTCAAATAGAAATTCCCGGTTTTCTAACGGTGGAAGTCTCTCCCTTTGAAATCAGGAGGGAAGGAAATAAAGAAATCATTGTCATCGCGAGTGTCCGGAGGAACCAATTGCTGTTGCAGGCAAGAACAAGTCTGCCCAGATTCCTTCGTGTATACGTGTATGTGATCGTGTGAGTGTGTGAACGGGAATGTGTCCGGAAATTCTTAAAAAAAAAAGAACAAAACGGTAAAACGAACGGTTACAGGCTTTTCAGGTACGCTTGCAATTGTGCCGGAAATACTATTGTGCGAGTGGTCCTCAGTCGCGTTATCGACAGGGACAATTTGTGCGCTCGCGGGCGCGAGACGATTGAAAGAGCCTGCTTTGGATAATACTTGAAGAACATAGGATCGAAAATCGAAGACGGAACGCAGGACAGCTGCAAGGTAACAAAATGGCGACGGCGGAGAGGCTGAAGCTCGTTCCGGCAGTTAGGTTAACTCGAATACTGTCAAAAGTGTTTTAAAAGGAACGAGAACCAGCCTCCTCCAGCGTCAGAGTTGAACACCGGAACAAGCCCGTTCCGAGGAAGCCAAGAAACAAAACGCGTGTGTTCGTGTGTACAGCCAGTGTGTGTTGACGCTTGACCAACACCAGCGTCTCTCGTAGAATCTATAAATGCAGTCGTCGGATTAAACAATGTAAATTACGTGGGAGATTCGAAAGACAGATCATAGATGCAAAGACTGGCCCCTTCGCTCATGCCGGCTACTCGCTACGTCTCTACTTTTGTTGATTTTGGTCGACCCTTGCGCCCCGACGAACACCTTACGAACCGCCATCTGACGGTGTCAGTTTGGTGCGGATAATCGACGTTCGTACGGTGGCAAGTAACATCTCTTCGCGACTCGACACATCCCATCCCTAGAGTTAACGGCTAGCCTACTTTGGCACAAACAACACTGCCCGGGCCGGCACTCGCTTTTTAATATACATATATATACGTTTTTTTGTAATTTTCTCGGTTTTTTCCATCACACTTCATCTTATACGCACGCACACGTCTGGCACACGCTTACAGGACAGGCTCTCCCCTTTCGCACGCTCAGCCAATCGACACATCATACGCGAAAAACATTGTTCTCCTTGCGTTCTACGTCTCTCTACGATCGATACGTATATTAATAAGATTTAATTGACTCCAACAGAATGTCGGTTTGACAAAAAGCGACGGGTCTCTCGCGGGAGGGTCGCGACGACACTGGGCACCTGAGTGGAGGGTCACGCAGGTCAGGTGGGTCGAAAGATTCTGGAGCAGCGTCGTCGGAACGATCCCTTCGATAGCCCCGATCAGTTTTTATCACGACTCTACGATACTACTGATAATCTACGCTTCTTGACACGAGGACACAATCACTGATCCTATCCACGCCAGAATACTCATCGTCGTTCTCCTCTTTTTGTTTCAACAAAATGGGCCCCTCCATTGTGAATATCTCTAGAGAATATATTTAACGCTCTTGCGGACTATTTAGGCTACTAGGTGTGTATCATTAGTGTTTTCTTTTTTTTTTTTTGTTAATCTTAGAACATTACACACGACACCAGCGCTGCACGAACGCTCTGTAACACAACAGACCCGCACACCGAAGATTCTCTCCTTCTGATCGGTTCGTTCTACGTCGCCTACGGGGCGCGTTTTATTATTTTTTTTTTTTCATTTTGCCTGTCGAAAGGAATGCTCGGAGATCAGGAACTAATCGTCAGCCGGACCTGAACGAGCCTGAAGAACTTGTCTCATGCCCAGGCGCTCTAGAATCGCCCCGAAATTTTTGTCACAGCATCCTGAACGCGCGCGTGTACGAACGCCTCGTATTCTTCAATCTAATTAGCGATATGTTCAACGGTCCTTCCACGCCAAATGATACTTTGGCGATACTTGCTCGTCCTTACTTATACGATTAAGACTCTACACAATCCTAAGCACCTATCAGCTAAGAAACCTGCGTCTGAATGTCTCTGCGTGTGTATATGTGTGTTTGCATGTGTGTGTGTGTGTGTGTGTGTGTTTACGTGTATGTCGGTTCGTCACGTAAGTGTCCTCTGTCAGTGTGATTAATACTTATCGTCGAACATACAAATTATAAAAATACCACCTGCAACGACGACTACGACAGTGCGCAGCTCCGCCACGTAGCCAGTCGAGCGATCGAACGCGATCCAGCCTGATCGGTCTCGATCCACGGCGTCGGGAATACTGAAGGTACGCATAGAAAAGAGAAAAAAAAATAGATCATGAAAGAGGATCGTCCGTGGCACGTGGCGGATGAGACTTCGATAAATCGTCCACAGCCCTTTCCCGTTTGACCCAGCTGCTATCCCGCGTCTCTCATTACGCCTGGATAGCCGATCGTCGGGGAAAGGGCGCGAGTAGCACCTCGCGAAAGCTGCAAAGGGTCCCGTGACATTAGCCTTAAACGACTAATCTTGGTACCAGCCAGCCTCGAAGACGACAGAACGCGCTGACCGGGTACCAGGTACGCGCGCTACTTTCATCCTCGCTCGTGTTCTCTCGACACAGTGTTGCGACGTCGACCGTCTTAAGCTAGCGGATCGCGCACGCGCGTGTGCGCGTCCGGGGAAAGATCGACCTGACAGGGGGACTGTAGGGTCCCGCGAATTCTTTAAAAATCATTTCACTTTAACGCCGTCACTCTCACGCGAGCGCGTGTGTGTCTGTATGTCTGTGTGTATATGGTCGCCGGGTGTATGATTACGCGCGGCTCGTCATTCCGCTGCGTCCGGCTAGCGTTACGCTCGTAAAATATATAATATATATTTTTTATGTATATATATATATATATGTATGTATATATATAATATACCTTAACTTTTAAAGATTAACTCTGTACAAGAGCGCCTCTTCGTACCCATTTTTTAACCTAGTCTCTCCCTTCGAAATACTCCTATCACCTCAACAAAGGGAGACACGTCACACACGCCTCTAAAATAGTCTCTCCTCTCTCTTTCTCTCTGGCTATCCGTTGTGTCTCTGATCGAAAGAAGCCAGCACCAGTGTCTCGAAAGCAGTGGGTGGTGCGGTGCCCTTACGCTTTCGTCGACCCTCGCTGATACCGCAGCCCTAAATATTTCGTTCGCTCGTGAACCTGAACATTCTGCGTGTACGTGTGTGTATGTGTGTGTGTAGTCTGTTGACGCGAAGAAATAGAAATTGGATACGGTGGACTGCACCCAACAGAGCGAGCAGCACGTTCGTGCCGTCGAGGTTTTAGCTCGAGGACAGGAACCTGGATTCGTGTATGCTTCTTGATCGAAGGAAACGGTCATTTTCCTTCGTTCTCGAGCCAAGTGGTCGATCCACAGGGTGGCCAATCATTGGTAGAAACCAACGAATGACGGCACCCATATCGAGGATCATCAGTCGTACACTGAGCCGGGCGACCAAAAGGGGACTAGGGCGTAGGGCGGGTACCACTGCCGGTCGTTTGATTGTGACTCTTGTTAGATGTTGCTCTTGGAGAATGACACTCTCAGGTGGTTGGACTCGCTCAGCTGGTAATTGTGCATTTTCTGAAACAGAGAGGTGCAAACTTATATTAGTACCCAATGACTGGTTCTAAATGAACTTGGTTCCATTTTTGAAGTCTGTAGGTTTGGTCTCTTTTGCTACTGTTAAGGCTCTAAAAGGTGGATAAAGGTACCTCACATATGGGACAGTAGGATCACGTCGAGATCCTATCATGTAACATATTCAATTGCATCGATTTATGTCGAATTTTGGGTTATGCTTTAGGTTTTATGTTTGCACGTCGAATTAAATCATTTCGAATTCGTCTGAGTTAAAGAGCTATTACAGCTCTCGAATAAGCCCGAGAGTAAGTTGCTCCCCACAGATATTTCCACAATAGTTAGAGCTTAAACGCAGCAGGATCTAGTGAACAACGGTACGTCATGTACGAAGATTAATTATATGAAGCTTGACAGGAACTATAATAGTATAGCAACATTATAGGTATTCCTAATATCAAATAACGTTACATTCCGCAGGAAACGAAGTTAGAAGCGATTGTCAATGACATAAAGGCAATTCCATTAGCCGGTGACAAAGGTAAAACAACAATGGCGTTACGCAGACGCAAGTTTAATCAGTTATTTATAATTTTGCTCAATTGCATCGCAGCCAAATAACATGGCACCGGCAACTAAGCTAATTACAATTCTGATGAAATTTCACATCGTAAATAATGAACACGTTATACATTTGCAAGCGACTCTCGTCAACGCGAAATAAAATGAGAATTTCTGGGTTATTTGGACATAATTAACAGCTTTTAAAAGTACTTTTTTTTAAATTTATTGTAATGATACTTGGGGAAAGTGAGGTGAACAAAATCAGAACAAAACAAAATAGTAAAGTAAAAAAAATACTTACGATCAGAGCAGCGACAGCATCGTCCATGCTAGGCATTTGTATGAGCGCCATTTTTCTATCCTTCGGAAAGAACTTAAATGCTTTTACAGTGAAACCGTTCTTGGTAAATGCATCTCTAATTTCCTCCTCGGTTACGGTAGTTCTGAAAATTGCAATAATCATAATCATAACCAGTTAATATCGAACCAAACTTTAAGCAATTTCCACTTACGGAATATTCGATAAGTGCAGAGTGGCACTCGGTGGATAAATATTCTGGTAGTTCTTCGAGCCTGGTTTCTTGAATCGATGAAGAGGACTATTGGTGTAATCCTTCGTCAAACCGGCATCGGGTTGACCTTCCTTCGGCAATTGAACCGTCTGATGTTTGCTCAGCATCACCTTGATCTGCTTTCCGAATACTCTCAATTTGTCCATGTGTGTCAATGCTGTTCAAACGCAGAACACGTATGTATTAACCGCGAATCAAATTCTAAAATCAATATTAACCTTCGGACGACGGAGTTGGGTCAAAATGGCGTTTCTATCGGAAAGTATGACTACTTTTTTTGCTGCGTGTACAATAAAATAATATACGAAGGAATTTTTATTTGGAAAATTAATTTGAAGAGTTTAACTAAGGGTCGTCGTCTTAGGGTTGAAATTAACCTCTTAGGCTGAACTTTACGCTGCTTCTCTGTACGGCAGGTTGTGCCTAAGAGGTTAATATTTTATCCTGTAAATCAAGGAAATTTGATAGAATAAGGAAAGCATAAGAAAATTAATACAAATATACAGTGGATTTGATCTTGAAATACTCGTTACATTGCGTGGCTATATAACGAGTAGTCATGTAGCTGACCACGAGTTATGACCACGGTGACATCAAAAACAATTATGAAAAAAAAAACAGCAATAATCCTATGAATCATATCCAGTTCATAATGAATCGTATTCAGTTCATATTTTTATGCAGTTCAAAATGAAACAATAAAAAATGACGAATCGCAGATAATTACCTAGGTGCGCTTGATGAGGTTCGGCCATCTGAATGAGTGCCGAGTCCTTCTTGTTGTAGAGTATCTTCACACGCTGTACATCCCCGTAAACGCCTACATGCACAACACGCAACACATTTTAGTTAAGTTCCAAAAAGATGTCGGGAATGAAAAAAAATTCGTAAAGGGATTACCGTCGAGAACAGGACAATAATAATAATAATCGATCGAGATCGGGGTACGATCGGACTAAGATTTGGGACATGCAACCAGGCAATCGGTTCAGCCACGTATTAAAAAATCGTTAATGGGAAGAATTAATCATGAGAGAAATATATTGTTTAACTGTGCATTTAGGGTATTCAGAATATATCGAAGAATATTCGTATAAATAAATAAGGGGGTGGTTGAACCGTATCACCCTCGAGAAATGGAGTATTACGTAAAATAAGCGAAAGCTTATGTAATATTAAGGTGTCTGGAACTGATATTAATAAAATATTAATGAAACAATTTAGAAGAGATGCTTGGAAATAGAGAACATGAGAATAAAACTGAACAAATAATAATAATAAAAGTAAACAAAAAAATGTGTGCCGGTCAAAGAATTTATATATATTCATATTATGATCATGATCGTGGGTGAATTTGTACGAATGATTCAAAAAAACACTGATCATCGCGAGACACAGAAAATAATAATAAAAAAGAAAAGGAGAGTGACAATGAAAGTAGCTTGGAAAATGGAAATCGTAACAAAGAAAATAGAATAAAATTTTCTTCACTCTCCAGAAAAATAATAGGGAAATAAAATATTCTCGCAAAATAATTGTTCCGTGTATATGTGTCTGTGTACATGTGTGTCGGAGAGAACGCGAGTGTAAATATAATAATTAATAATGTAATATAATTAATAATATAAATGTGGAGACGTACCAAACAGGGTAAAGAGAGCGTCAGGCGTGACCATCTACACAGAGAACAGACAGAGTCCAGTCAGTAGTCAGCGAGTATAATAGGAATCAATGTAAAAATAGTGTTGGCACGCGCACAAGTTTCATCATTCACGTTTTTAATGGGTTAGGGTCATTCACGACCCCTCCAGACCATTCGAAACGGATCTCGAATCGCTTCACCGTGTATTTTCATATCATACAATATTTAAAAACGGTCAAATTCAAGCGAGACGCTTTTGCTTTCGTACTATCATACTTTGATCTATACTAATTAATAAAAGTTAAGTGCGAACCGTGTCCGTTTAAATTTGCCGAAGATTTTAAGAATCGAAGTTTACGGCGAGCACGATTCGAGTGTCAAATCAACGCGGTATTCGGTATATTTGCATCGATTTGAAGCGACGAAAGGGCTGGAGCATTTTTCTTTCAGCCATACGCGATCCACAAAGAGAAAGAGAGACGACAAGGAGAGATACAGAGAGAGAAAGCAAAGAGAAAGGAAACGGGACCTTCTCGTCAATATGAATCCCTCGTTTTCGTTGTGATATCGAAGGGTTAAAAATATGAATAAAAAAAAAAATAATATGTATATTTATTCAGAGAGAGAGAGACAGTAAGGTAAGTAAAACACACGATTGCCAGAGGAAAAATACACTTGGTCGGAAGCTTGTGCGCGCGGCGCAACGATAGTAGTACACATAGTTATAGTATAGTAGTGACAATAGTTGCAGCTGCGAAGTGTGACGTCGACACACAGTTTTGTCGCGAGACAACTTTCGTTTTCGATTTTACAGTTTCGTCAATTCTCGAATTTTCAGAAACGAAAGATGCCTCGACGGAAGTAACGTCGTGATAAACGCTACGATTACTTAGGACAGAGGATGGTTCGGACGATTTCTATGCGTTTCGAAAATATGAGGGCCAGAGGGTGAGATATAAAGGGATGTTGACGTAAAACAGGGCGCATACGCATTGAAATCTCGATTTTCATCTTGTCGAATTAAAAAGTTTCTTTATAACAAGACTTCGAACTGTTGAGTAATAATATACAGTAATTCTCGTTATATTGCCATTTTCATACTAGTGGACATCATAAATGCAATAAATTAAATACTTTTAATTTATGAATACATGAATTATAATTTACAAATAATAAAGAAGAATAGCAAAAATTTGTGAAATTTTGAAAGAGCAAAATTTGTAATCTCTCGTTATATAACCATTCGACAAGGGAAATTCGAGTGGACGGAAACTGCTATAGGGTTGCCTACGTAGCACTACGTTATAATCATGTCGTTGTATTTGCGTGGTTTTTGTTGTTTGAGTACGTACCTAAGCCAGTTTCGTGTACATAGGCAAACACCGAGAGAAACGGCTGAATTTTCTACGTCGAAAAACAATATTTGCAAAACTCGGAAACCATTCACGAAATGTTCACCTGTTACGGGAACCGTGGCAAATATTTGGAATTTATGTTTCAATTTACCACCATACGTATAAATTCAATTACAACGCGTTTCAAATATTCGATACGAACTTGTCAATATACAAACGATCTAATTGAAATCATAATTAGTTACCCGGCACTTAAAAGATTGTTTATTCTCAATCGGGATGTAATCGAACGGAAATTGATACGAATATCGACGTAAAAATAACGTCGATATTATTACAAATTGTTAATTAAGAATGAGCCACTTCTCTCGGTGTTCATTGAAAGTTATTCTAACAGAAGCGTACAGCTAGTCGATTACGAATTAATATTGATTTCTCCAAATATCGACGCTGTGTACGCTTTGGTCGTTCATTTTTAGACACGAAGAAATTCTTGATGAAGATTCTGGTCATTAAACGGAAAAGCAATTAAACGAACTACTCGATTTTAACTCTGACGTTAATTAATCTGGCGATGTTACGACAATTTGAAATCACCTACGTTATAAAATTATTTGAGGCTCTAAAATTATGTGGGGCTCTAAAATTATTTATGCTATGAAATTATTTGATGCTCTAAAATTATTTGAGGCATTATGTAACAGAACATTTTCCAAAAATTCCTTCATAAAAAAAAAAGAATTTTTAAGCAAAAAAAATGACACGAATCTTCATAATACTTCTCCGTGTCTCGATTTTCGATCAGCGTATCATGGATGCCCTCGAATAACTTCGAAAGCTGTCGAATTTTAGTTGTAAACTCACCTCTTCGTTCAAATTACTGACGAGTAAGACCGCCGACGTTTGCGCGTTCGTAGGCACACGCACACCGAGACCAGCCGCACCCAGAGGGAACCCACCGAGTCCAGCCAACCCTCCAGCTGGTGGCACACCGTTGTAAGGGCCCGCCAAGGGCGAGGGCAGACCGTGCATGGCCGCGAAGGGCGTGGGTAGCACACCCGGTGCCCCTGCAATGGACTCTACTTCAGGAAATTTACAAACTGTTGTTAGCACCGTTCGTTCGGACCTTGGAATATATAGAGGCTGTTCAGAAATATAATTCAAATTCAAATTTCTTTGCATTTTACAAATCACGTCCATTCGTGTATGTCTCAGATAAAAAGTGCTTTCTTTTCTCGACTGTGAGAATTGAAGTCTAATTTGGATTCATTCAAATTTCTTTGTATTCTGCAAACATAAGTGCATTCCTCTCTATTAATTAGGTATGCATTAAAAAGTACATGCATTACATTTGCAGTCTAATTTCTGAACACCCTGTATATGTTGCGTTGAAGGGAGGAGTCGATTTGGTTCCGAGGTTTTTGAAAACAGGAATATTAATATGAAGATACTCTTTGATGACACTTTGACATTTTGATGCAAATGCAAAATGTAACAATAGTAGAAACGAAACTATGGATTCCGCGAAATGGAATGAAAAAAGCGTGTTCATCGGTGGGGATAACACCTCGTATCGGGTTCCTCGGTAGCGATGCAATTAATTAATTTATCCAATGGAAATAATACCGTCTGACCGCATGCAATTGGATGCCGTTCGAAAATCGAGCTGAAAACAAGCGGCAAATTGGAAGTCGGACGAGGTGCTCGCAAAATAACAATTCATCATGAACGGTAACCGAATGGACCGAAATTAATTCTAATGGACTGTACAACCGATTAATTAATTGATCGATGGTTAACGACAACGGGATCGATCGATAATTCGCAATGTCATGTTCGAAAGTTCAACGAGCAATTTCTAACGAACGAAAGTCGATATCCAACAAGCTATGACAGAATAGTAGCGCAAGGTACCGATGTCAACCCACGGTTGGCGCGTGAGGACCCAAAGTAAAAGAAGTCAGAATATTGAGAGGCGATACACAAAGACAGTTAGTGTGTACCAGTAGGAATTTCAGAATTCCTAGATTTCAATATTTCCTAGGAACTGTATATATACGTCGAAACTATAGGCTTCTAGGATATCCACAGTTCCCATAGTACCTCAATGCTGTCTCTTAGGGTCAAATATAGTCCAATTGTGTTCACAGCTTGGATATGAAGGTAGACAACTGTATAACTAGCAGTAGGAGGCGGACCCAGGTTTAGAACGTCTTCAGATACCTAGAGTTCCCATAGTCCCAGAGTCACCACGGTTCCAGACCCCCAGATTCCTTATACATCCCTAGTTTCGGTCTTCAGTGCCTCAAAGTTCACTAGGACCTCCACAGTCCATAGTCCCTTGGATCCCCAGGTCCCCACATCCCCACATTCAATATCTATATGCCCAGGCGTAGGTACTCGGTGCATGGTAATTCGACGCGTGGTAATTCGCGCGTAGGTACTCGGCGCGTGGTAATTCGATACGTGGTAATTCGACGCGCAGGTATTCGGCGCGTGGTAATTCGATACGTGGTAATTCGACGCGTAGGTACTCGGCGCGTGGTAATTCGATATGTCGTAATTCGACGCGTGGCAATTACACGCGTAGGTACTCGGGGTATGGTAATTCGATATGTGTGGTAATACGAATTGGTATGCGAGCCAATATACCGAAAGTGGCGTTCATTTTTCTATTCTGACCAATAGTGACTCTAAACAGCTGGGTCACGCGCCAACTAGTGGGTTGACATCGGTAGTTGGCGAAAGATAGACACGCAACGGGACACGGTGAACAAACAGTTCGCGAAGGAACGCTTTAGAGAAAGCCGCGCCCGCGGGCTGACGCGAGCGGAATAATGGAAACACGGAATAAACCGGCCGCGGAAATCCCGGGAATTCAATTTTCATAATGAAAAAACAGCCACGGGGCCGCGGAAATTTCAATTCGACCGGCCAACTTGCCGGCAAATTTCATTTCACGGTTATATTCTCGACCGACACGCTGAGTTTCTTCCACGTTCAACCGTGTCCGGTTAGTATTATTATTACTTAGCTACTGGGGGGGCTAATTGAATCTTCTATCGATTAGGTTATGGTCGCTGCCCCTAACCGTGTCGACGAACGTGGTGTGGCAGGTGTGAATAAATTATGATATCGTTCAACGGGGATGAAGGCTCCGCTAAATTTTCGAGGTGGAGGATGTATTTTGAAAGTGAGAATTATTGGAACCGGGTGAGTTGCAATTTATGGATCTGGGGATTTTGAGATTTGGGTATTTGAGGAATTGGGAATTTTAGGAATTGTGATTCGGGGGAAGGTAGAATTTGACGAGTCAGGATTTGGGAATTTGGGGAAGTAGGGATTTGGGGATTTACAGATTTGGGCAATGAGGAATTTGGGAATCTAGAGATTTGGGGATTTAGAAATTTGGGGAATTAGAGAATTTAGGAATAGGTGAATCTGAAAACACAAAAATCTTTGAAACTCACCGGGTATTCTAGCTCGTGGTTGTGATCCAGCACCCATCAACAGTTGTGGAAGAAGTTCACCCCCGAGAGCAAGGGATGCTGCGTCTAAGTTCGCGTCACCGGTTGGCAGAGAAGGGTTGGTGTAATCCCTCGACTTGTCGTTGTTGTATTTCACGTTCAAGTTTTGCATCTTGCTGTAATCGATGCGTAACGTGCAACACGAGTTGTAGATGTTTTGTCCTTCCAGCGACTAAAACATATAAAGAAGAAGCAATCAATACAATGAATTAATTACAATTTAATTATTGCACGCATAAATAAAGTAAAAACGCTGTTTCAACTTTTGTCGATCGCTCATAACAACTGGGTAATGAATTTTCATTAAATATCTGACATTATTTATCATTTGATTGCATTGCGTTTTCGTACGTACATATATTTACTGTTGCGTTGAAATTAATTTTAATGAATTATTCCGGTGGTTTGGGTTACTTCGCCGTGAAACGTGGCTAAATTAATTACGAAAGTTAATTATACTTGTACTATTGTAACGTTCTTAATTGTATTTCATTGAAACATTACGCTTTTCAGATTTCACGAGGCGAAACTACAGAAATATTTTAGTTTTCTATAAGACAGAAACAATTTTTAGTTTCAAATTTAGATAAACGAATATTGAGTAAACTGTTTATTAAATTGTTTATGATATTAACTGCTCCAAAATTTAGAACGAAGAACAACAATATTATGCACTGAAGAGATTCCTCGTACGTTATTTAAAATAATTTCACTAATACTATTTAATCAACTGTTTAATTCGTAAAAAGATTGATTAAGCAGCAGGATTACTGCTACGTCAACAGCCTTTCAATTATGTACATGAGATTTATTACTCAGAGTCATCTGCCGCTTTAATCGTATCTTGTTCTCCATTTAATTGTAGAACCCATTTCTACCCTTGTAAATTCCACCAGCATCCACTAATTACACTAATTAGGCTCACTCTATCTTTCTCAACCCCTTGTTCGAATCACCACAAAACACAAGATCCAACCCCAAATGGCAACCAATCTGTCCCCAACACGATTCAACACAGTCCACATCTTACTTCCTCCGCTCTCCCTAAATAACTCGTCGGATTGAATATAATTTAACGATTAAGTCAGAAAAGACTCTCCTTACACCATAAATTTATTGCGACTCAAATTATTAACTACTTGCTGTTTAATATCGTGACGCAATGGTGACGCACTCGTGACGCACTAATGACGCACTAATGACGCACTCATAACACATTCATGACACACTCGTGACGCACTCATGACGTACTGGTGATATACCCGTGACGTACTCATGACGCACTCATGTCGTACTCATGACGCACTCGCGACGCACTGGTGATTTACTCATGACGTACTTGTGACGCACTCGTGACGCACTCGTAACACACTCATGACGTACTGGCGACGCACTGGTCGTGCACTCGTGACGCACCCTACTAAATAAATTCGTATGTTCAGCACAATTGAATTTTTCATACAATTTGAATTATGATTTGCAGAATCGAACATCGCTGAATGTATGATGTGTCAGGTATGTTAATCATCTTCATTCGTTTTGATATTGTAGCAATAATTAGGTGTGATGACGCAAAATGTATAAAATTGTGGGTAAAGAGGTTAATAGAAAATATTCTATGCTTGAGTAAATTTACTTAGCATTAAGATGTCAAAAGATTAATATCTCTCGAAATAATTACATGAGTCGTGATGTGATCGTGATGTGATTGAGAGTTTGTCAGCGGAAGAAAATGAAGGAAGAACGAAACAATTCGAAAACGCCTGTTTCCGTGAAGCGTAGAATATCTGTAACGTGAAACCGGTGTAGTTCGGTTATCAAAGCGTTAAAATTGCATCCGAAACGAAATTCATCGTACGCAATTAGCGGAGAATAATTAAATTATAAGCAGGCCATTCCACAGCGATCCCCCGAAGGCGAGGAAACGCAGGCAGCCGGAAACCGCGCGTACATAGAGACGATAGCCGGAAGGCCGGCCTCTCACGATGCAACTGCATTTGATCTCCATTAATAACAACGAGTACACGCCTAATGCAGTCGTAGCCTGGAAAGACGCGGCCTAATTACGTATGCACGCTCGATTCTGCATAGGTGCAGACCAAACCACGGACGTGTTTGACCCCCGTACGCGCCGTTGGCCCTGTATTGTTACAACATGCACGCGTGCACACGCTTTGCCTATCTCTACCGTCTCCGACGGCCATATTTACACGGGCTAATGAATTTCATACATAATTACAGCTGGCCCGTGGCACGATCGACGGCTAAAGCTTGCCCTTTGCTGCGATCCTCCGTCCGAACGAGACAATTTCACCCCCGGACATCGGAAACCGCCTCCAGTCAGAATTTCTGATTTATTGCTCAGATATTATGTCGAAGGATTGTTTTATATATATTTACTGTAATCTTCGTTGGGAGTAACTATTTCGACATATGGTACTAATTAGCATGGTATGTACAATTTTAAACAAGACGTACATTAGGTATTTTATCTTACTTACATTGATAAAGTACTGCAGATAAACAATATGGCTGCAGTTGTAGCTAGATTTTAACACTAATCTAGTGAGAAGACTAATCAATCCCTTAGAATTGTAGCTTAAATTTCTACCGACCTTGCTTAACTTAATCTAATCTCAACCTAACCTAACTTAACTTGTTCTAATCTCAACCTAACTTAACTTAACTTGTTCTAATCTCAACCTAACTTAACTTAACTTGACCTAATCTCAACCTAACCTAACTTAACTTGTTTTGATCTCAACCTAACTTAACTCAACTTGTTCTAATCTCAACCTAACTTAACTTAACTTGACCTAATCTGAACCTAACTCACCTTAACTTAATCTAATCTCCACCTAATCTAACTTAACTTCATCAAATCTCGACCTAACCTGAGTTTGATCTAACTTCAATCTAACCTTGTTAGATCGACCCTCACGTAACTTATCCTAATTTTTAACTGAAGTAACTTAACTTAATGTGATCATAACTTAACTTAGCTTCACGTAGTACCAACCTAACCTCACTTAGCGTCACGCAGTACCAACCTAACCTCACTGCGTCTAATTTTAACTCAACCCAACCTAACCTAAACTTAACCCAAGTACCAAAAGTGTACAAAATGTTTGAAAAAGTGTCTTTCACCCCAAAATTTCAAGGCCAGTTATGAAATAACGTGAACTGATTCGAAGTACTCCTCAAAATTCGCTTCATCGTTCGCTTTGTAGTCGCGTTTCTGTGACTTCCGTTAAATTGCAAAATTGCGTTTGCCAATCCTACGGCTGGAACGATCGACAAAGCCTTTTCAACCCCGAAAACAATGGTTCGCTGGAAGAAACAAAAAAAAAAATGGGAATACACGTGGCACGGAATCGAAGCAACCAAAGGAGGGGCGGAAGCTTTGGTAATCGAGTTTCTTGGCTCGTTTCGAGAGCGAGCGAACTCGATCACAAGCGGAAAATTCGAAATTCGAGCGTTTTATTAACCGTGATCTTTGTCAACGAACGGAAATCACGTTTCCACGCGAACTCGGTCGAGTTTGCAGTTTTTCGTCAGACTGTTGTTCCGTGAAATATACGGGGTTGTTTCACAAAATTAATTTCTCCAAGATCGATACAGAAATATACCATAAATGACGAGAATTTGGAAAATTCTTGCAGTGATGGAAATTTGAAAATTCGTTAAAATTGAGCTAATGCAAATTAATACCGATTAAAATTTATAAAAGATTTAAAAATCTACATATGCAAAAATTGTAACATTGGCAATGCAAATTAGCAATGATGAAAGTTGCAGAAACTGAAGAGCACATCTGAAATCTGAAAAAAATTAAAATTTTAATATCAAAGTGGACGACTTTACAAAAACTAATTTTTAAAATTGAGATAAGGGAAATTATCTGCAATCTATGAAGTAAAAGTTGAAAATGTTGAGTGTAAAATTGAACGTGAAGCTTTATTAAAGAGCGGATAATGAACATTATAAATCCGATAAGACAAAGGAAGCTCATTTATAAAGGTTCACTTTAAAACGCCACGAAAAATCTGCAGCATCCGTTACAACGCAAGATAAATCTCATTCATTATAAATTTATTCCTTTATATCGCATTGTACACGCTGCAGATCGGCGTGTTTTTATTCGTCCCGATAAACGAACATCGTTAAAACTTTTCCGAGGAGCTTACGAACGAAAAACTGTCGTTAATTACCGGAAATTACGATCTAAAGCTCAGTTAGCTACGTTCATCGACGAGGATAAACAGGGAATCGGAAAGGGATTAAAAGGGAGGGAGTATTAGTGTTTCGAGCGACAAATTTTATCTTCGATGAAAATTACGTCGCGAAAATTTATAAATATTTTCTTCTTATTATTGCGAAACCACTTAGCAGGTGAAAAGTGGGTGAATTAAATGACTGGTTCAAAATTAATGCTCAGAGGTAGCTCTAAAGTGGTCAGAGTCCCAGGTGCTTTTAGGACTTTAATTATATCTGTCATTTTCTATAGGGTTATAGGTTTCACTAAATTTCAAGGTATTCTTCAACATTATACTCTCCTTAGGTATACTTTTCCTACTAGATACTCTACTGAACTACTGTTGGGTTCTAGGTATTCTCTACGTCCACATCCTCATAAGTCCACATCCTCATAGGTCCACACTCTCATAAATCCACACTCTCATAGGTCTACATTCTCATAGGTCCATACTCTCATAGATCTACACTCTGACAGGTCCACACTCTCATAAGTCCACACTCATATCCCACTCTCCACAAAATTAAGCCTCTCCACAGGTCCTAGAAGTCTATATACTATCACATGTACTATGATAGCACTTATAGAAGATTAGTACTTATGGGATAGTACTATCCTTCCAGATGCTCCACATACTGCTCATAAGTCCACCCCTCATATGCACCACTCCCCTCCAATTATAGTACACATGATAGTATACAGTACTGTTCCATAAGTACTATCCTTCACCCAGGTGCTACACTTCTAATAAGTCCACCTCATATGCACCAAACTCTGCCATATATCCTCCACATATCATAGGCACACCCTACGACCTACATTCTGCGTAGGACTAACACTCTCCACATATCCTAGGCTCTTAACTCACAAATTCCCTACAAACCCTACATTTTCCATACGTTGCTACTTCACTTGAGTTTCACTTAGGTCCTTAATTCTGCCTAGGACATATGGTAGTCCAAACATCTGACCTCATAAGTTCGCATCTCCCTGTATGCTGCTGGTGTTAAAAGAATGAACACCTGTTATATTAGTCTCATAATCCTAGCATTAACTCATAAACTTTCTATGAACCTTTCCATATGTTCTACATGTTCCATATGTTTCCCACATGACTAGTCCACATATGTTAGCCCACACTTATCTCCTAAGCTCCTCTACGCTGCTTCCATTAAAAGAATGAAGTTTCTATCCATTTTAAAAGCGCGACCTGACCCAATTTGATGGAACTGAATATAGAAATAACATCCGGTAATTTAACAGGATAAAAATAATAGAATGTAGTAAGTGGAGAGGTCCGGCAAGTATTTTTCCTCATTAATAAAAGGAAAGGAGAACGCGCAATTCCGGTCGGTGAAATATACCGGGCAGCAATTAAAATTTGCATTATTCGTGCCCCGGCAACTGGACACCGTTTAATGGATGGCACGGTGTGTATTTCTGAAAATATTCCACGAAAAATTTCTATCTGTCCCGCGGGACGTCGGATAAACGGTTGCTCGACGTGCAATCTAGAGAAGGAGAACTTCCATATGCGTCGTTGAAATACGAGAAACGAAGGATAAAAAAGGGGTGGGAGGGTTGGAAGAGCAAAAACGGAGGAAAAGCCAAAGCGGATACTCACGAGTTTAGCGGTTTGCGCTGACAGCATGTCCGCGTACTGTATTAGTGCCTGGAAAGTACCTGGAACAGAAAGGAAATAATGTTAGAATTAAATGAAAAAAGGGTTCTTTGAGAATTACGGTTTAGAAAATTTCGCAGTTTTACTTATTCGTACACGTATATGTGTTATTTACGGAATTTATTAGTATATTGACCCGATACAACCTCGGATTACGATCGATTGAAAATTGAAATTAATTTAGAAATTGTGTAACAATTAACTGTATTAGAGAGGTTCGGGATTAATATAACTGGTTGTGTTAGCGTTATTCGATGACTAATTACACTGGATCGAAATTAATGTAGAAACTATCTGGAAATGATACAAAGGCTTCGCAACTAATTATAAATCAGTGCGCAATTGTTTGACAATTTACCTACGTTTATTGTAAATAAATAATATTGCACAAATTTCCAATAGAACATTTCATAAAACGTTTAATTGAAATAAATTCTGGTTATCTTTCATACAAAAGTTTCAATATTATTTTGATTCGACAAAACGAAAATTTAACATGCATTTATTTGTTCAACTTCCACATTTTATTAAGCGAAATATTATCCGGAATCAAAGCAGGTTTGTTCGCAAAAGGTAAATATAAAATATAGTAGCCTGAAAAAAAAAAATCGTCGCGAACCGAGGTTTATCCCTCGATTTTCGAAATGGAATGTCGTTTCCAATGGCGCTCCTCGTCGGCGAAAATTAACTAAAGCTGAAATTAAATGGAAATAAAGGCAACCACCGTGCTCTCTTCTCCCTCTCGATCCGCGGTAATATGTTGTGACACCGGTCAGTTTTTCTCCGCGGATGAATTTTTATTATCGACCCTCGATTCCCCCGGTGGCGATTAACTCAACGATGGAAATTGAATAACGCTGCGCACGGCGAAAAACTCCGCCTTCCCTGTTGTCGCATTATTCGCTAATAAAACAGCCATCCGTGTTTTTTTATGCAGATCAAAGACACGTATTAATGTTACGAATATCCCTCTCGACGAGACATTTAACGGAGAAAAGTCAATAATCGTACACAGTAACAAAATTTGGTGTATTAACTATACTGTCTTCCACCATTTTCCAATCTGAGACGCCATTTTGCAGGCACAGGCGCTTTGAAATGGGACAATTGATTGATAATAGACCTAATCTAGGGCTGAGTTAACCTACCTGCCACAATTGTAGCGTTGCACTGCAAGACTAATATATGACGCACCAGGTGTGTCAGTATATTGTTCAGCAAATATGACATGACGCACCTGGTGTGTCAATACATTGTTCTGTAAATATGACATGACGCAACTGATATGTCACTATGTTCTGCAAATATGACATGACGCACCTGGTGTGTCACGATGTTCTGTAAATATGAGATGCACCTGGTGTGACACTGTGTTTCAGTCTATAATGTCGCAAGTCGACACATGTGTCTCTAATAGACTATCTGTACTGTTGCAGACGGAGCTGAAGGAGCAGGACATCTCTGGATTTGGTAATATAATGGATTGTATAAAGGAAATAGAATATTTGACTTACTGTTCTTCGTGAAGGTGACGATCTTGAGGACCTTGCCAAAACGCGTGAATATCTGCAACAAAAAGAAGAGTTGTTCATTAAAATATTGAATTACATCTCCAGGTTGTAATTAATGTAAAAATTTAAGTATTGGGACTCGGTGTTATGAAAGTAAGATACATGTCCCAAATCTGAAATGTCTATATTCCTATGCCCCAAATCTGGAATCCCTATATCCCACTATCCCTATATCCCACTGTCCCTATATCCCACTAGCCCTATATCCCACTAGCCCTATATCCCTATATCCTCAGATTTCCTAAAGTTTTAGATTCAGAAAATCCCCACTGAAACACTTCAATGCAGTTATCGTTCAACGCTTCCTCTTAATACAGATTTTACAATGTTCGATACGTTCCAGTCAAATAAAAATCAATATCCGACAGTATCATAATGGATTCAGCAAATGATACGCAGGTGTATAATCTTTTAATTAATATCATCCGCGACCAAACTAAAAACGACCGGGAGAATACAGTGACTTAATTTAATGAGTTACGCTTTTTCGAGCTTGCGTTCGCTGCATTTAACACGGGATTTTGCAGAGTAAAGCTTTTAATTACCTTAATGATGGCACAAATCTTCAACGAGTATCTCTAATTGCATAAGGGGTATTTCACTTTTCTACCCCACCCCCCAAGAAAACGTCATTTAATTAACAAATACTACACGACTCGCGTTTCATTTATTAATAACAGCCGTCCTCGATAATACGTTAATTCGATCAGAAACGAGTTCCGATTCAAACGAACAATCCGCGCGGCAATTAATTATAATCTTTTCTTCCTGTAACGATTTCAATCGAGTGTTGTTCAAACATACGAGCAATCGATCATTCCTTTTTCACGCGAAATGTCGCGGCAAATTCCGAAAAAATTAAGTTAATTAATTAAACGCGGCACACGTGGCTCATGTTGAGCTGTTAGTATTAATGACCATGCGAAGAGAGCCCGTTCATTTGGAAAGCTCGTTTATTTAGCATTTGTCGAGACACTTCGAGAGAGGCGCGAAATATTTCTAGAGAGTGCTTTGTTTAAAGTAATAATTGCCGAAACATTTTGAGGGTACAAACTGTATTAATATCATGACACGATTAAGACATTTTTATTTTCAATGTTGCAATGTATTTTTTTTAGATTCATGCATCTACCGATGGCAACCCATGAGTTGGCGCGTGAGTCAGCTGTGGAGACGCTAGGGTGGAGATTATAGGGACTCTAGGCCGAGCTCAGCTGACGCGCCAACTCTAGGGTTGACATCTGTATGTACATAGTTGACGCACTAACTCTTGGGTTGTCATCTGTATGTACATAGATGATACGCCAACTCTTAAGTTGACATGTGTATGTACACAGCTGACGCGCCAGCTATTGGGTTGTTAGCTGTATGTACATAGTGGATGCGCCAACTTTTGGTTTGACATCTATATGTACACAGCTGACGCGCCAACTCTTGGGTTGACATCCGTACATATCCTCCCCAAAAAATGTAACAAACATTTTCAAATGACTATGAGCCATGAATTCGTCAACAGTACAGTAAAATAAAGATAGCAAAAAAGCTCGTATATTCGCTGTTGCAGCAGCGGTAAAAAAAAAAAACGAGAAAAAAGTCAGCGACCGTTTTCGAACGATTAGCGAGCTCGAACGAGCAACGCGCGGACAGTCGTGTAATTCTGCTGGTAAATAAATAAAATCTCATAAAAATGCATGGCACCGGAGGAACGCGAGAAATATCTGAAAATGTGAATGGAATCGGAATCGCGTCCCGTCAAGTGAGTGGGCTGTTATGGGGGTTGGATTTAGAGAGGGGGTTGGTTGCTCGCTAATGCTGGCGGTGTTACGCGTTTTAGGTTTCATCGAATATTCAATATCGCCACGTCACTACCGGATCAAATGAAGAATTTATATTTTCGTTGACGTAGCGATAAATCTGCCCGATGAAAAATAGAGCGAACCGTGTGATAGGGATATGATAATCTTTCGTGTGAATCACTTGTTTCGTATTTTTATTTTGATTATATTGTGTACGTCCTTTATGTTATTCTTTATGTTATGTCTTGTCATGATTATGGGTAATAGTCATAGAGTCATAACTATAACTATAGGCCTCTTCTACAACTACATACCTACTTCTACGCATACTATATTAATAATCATAATTACAATAATAGTAAACGAAGATTTTAATCATAATAAAACTAGCGTAGCTCGAGCCCTCATTTAGAGGAATAAAATCATGGCGAAATTCGATATCGCAGTTCGCGTGCGTGCAATTAATATTTCCATCGGTTTAATTATTCCGCATTCAATTAGGGAGGTCAGTGTGTAAATCTTACCTACAGGAAATACGATCCAAACGGACATTGTTCATATTCATAATTACAAATCCTGATGAGCTTGAAAACGCGATGAATCACAGATATTAACGGTATTCATTTATTTTTATACTGTTCAATTTAAGTCATATGCATTTGAACATTTAAACATACACGGAATTAAAACTTAAGGAGTTGAAGCAGTATGTTCTGTAAATGTGACATGACGCACCAGGTGTGTCAGTATATTGTTCTGTGAATATGACATGACGCACCTGGTATGTCACTATGTTCTGCAAATATGACATGACGCACCTGGTATGTCACTATGTTGTTCTGGAAATATGACATGACGCACCTGGTGTGTCACTATGTTCTGCAAATATGTTTTTAGTCTAACTGCAAGCTGACTCGAAGGGTGGATTTTTTATCACTCGGTGCCGAAAATTCGATGTGAAATACTTTTGAAATATGTAACTTTGAATTTTGAAATATGTTACCTTTGTTGAACACGTTCAAAAATTTGTATATTAAGTTCCCAAATTTTCGAGGATATAAGTTCACAAAATTGTACATTCTCAAATCTCCGAATTCTAAAATTCTCACATTCTCCAAAATTCCTAATTCCCAAATTCTCAATTTATCAAATCCCTAATTGGTCATATTGCACCCCGTACGCGATATCGCGTATCACTACAGGCACATATCTAGAATAGAAGCACACAGAACGAATATTTGAATAAAACACGGAGTCGGTTCTATCAAGAGTCAAACCTCTCTCGAATCTTGCACTGTGTACGCAATCTCTCTGCATCTTCTCAATTCTGTATAATTCACGGACCGGCACAAACAAACGCAACAATCACGGTTCCGTCGGCGAGGATCGAAAATTCCTCGCGCAGTCGGCTCGCATATTTTATTTATGAAAATCCGACAGGCTTCTTCCGCGCATCGAGAATATTCCCGTGCACGATTATCGTTTCAAATTCATTGCGGATCGTCGGGTAAACAACGATGGAAACCCGTCAAATCTCGAAATCACTGTTATATTGCCGTGTAAAAATTCGAAATCGCGAGGAAGAAGTATCAACGCTTAAAACCTCGCTTTCTATGTATTCTCTTTATTTTTCATACTACCAGTTGACATTTAAACTGATTTACTTATATGAACATCCATAAACAATTTATACATTTTTATAGTAACTTCTAATCTTTAAGATTTGTGAATTATTTTAAATTTAAGTCTGAATCACAGAAAATCGATTTCATTCAATTTATGACCCTTTCTACCTTAATGACTTCAAACTAATGTGGTAATTTATATATCAATAAACCTTGAAATACCTATAGAATATAAAAACTGTGAATGTTGAAAGCTTTAAGTAGCTAAGTCTTCACATAGAGGACCCACCTGAGCAGCAGTGCCCGTGAATATGCCCTACAAACGCGTCCGGGCAGCGTTTGCCCGCCTACTTGCCCGCAGCCGGGTTTGAGACCGAAAATCCTTCAAAACTGCTTGAAATCGATTCCCCATGGTACTAAAGATGTTAAAGTCATAACAGAAATTAGAAGTATCAATTTATGTGTTCGTTATTTTCTTGGTTGCAAGTTGGATTCAATCAGCATGATATTCACGTCGATATTCGATCCAGCAGTCTGCAGACTTTTCAGGAACGTGGCCGCGAAAAATCCCGCGGGAAATCAAGTCGCTCAAAGGTACGCGTTCGGGAAAGTGTGCACGTAGTCGAGAAATGTTCGAGCGACAATGGTGTAATTTTTGCCCGTCTAACCATGCGACGAGGAAAAACCAGAAACTCTGTCGAACTGTCATTGGACGCAATTTTTGTCGGTGTTCTTGCTCGAGTTGGAATAATCGAAGGAAAGATTAAAATTCTCCGTTTCATCTAAACTTTGCTCTAATCCAAGCATTAATCCTTTGTTGTAATTTTGGGAAGATTGATTATTCAATTTAACGTCAGATAACTTTAGCTGTTCGTGGATAACACCATCAAACAGGATTATTGTTCCCAAAGGGACCCATCATTTAATCGATCAGCAATCGTCCTTCCTTCTCGAATTCGAGTTCAATGCTGTCCGATTTCGAAGCCCGAATTCCGCAGTGTCGAGCACTTAACAAACGTTATGTCAAACGTGCTCGGATTGCATCACGAACCCTAATGCTCCTTTCGCGATGCCACAATGCGAATCAATCCTCATCGATATTCGACAACGCCGGTGCCTCTGCTCTATATTTTGTGCCTGTTGTCACTCTCTATACGTCATTTCTACCGGTATCTATCCACCATCTTATGACTAATATTTTTCATTCGGTCACTATTTTTATTCGGTCACTCATCTACAATATTCCACCACTAACAGTAACAAGAATTACAGTTAAGGTACCATTGCTAGAATGCATATTACTCAGAGTAATTGAGTTTCAAATCAATTTGACCCACAGCAGACCCAAGGAGCCATTACATTCGACCGAGTATTTTTTCGAGGACACTCTCGAAACATCACATAGAAAAATAAATTCTATTTTTACTTAAATTCATTTCTTAGAATCCACTTGTTAATTCCAATGATTCCGTCGATTAATCGTCACTTGCTGTGACGCACATATATTTCCCTGCGCCCGGGGCTCCAGAGGCGGAACTTTTAAAATCGTTCTAAAAGAATTCGCGTGGATATTTTTTGAACAATTTCCAATATTTTAAATGAAAGAGGTGTGCTTCAATATTCAAAATGTTTATTTTGGAAACGTGAACCAATACAGGGCATGTAACGATTTTGTAATATTTTTGTAAAAGCATGGAAATTAAAGAAAATAAAGAACCGGGATACAGATTGAAGCTTTAATATTTAAAATTTTCATTTCGAAAATGTAAATTGACGTAAAAACAGAAAATGGGGAATTTTCGCGATATTTTCGCTAAAACTGAGCAACTGTTAAAACGTCAGATAAACAATGTTATTTATTAAATTGTGAATGAATGTTCGTAAACAACTGTTTAATAAATAACTGCAATATCGAGTAATCAATGTAAAGAACACTATCAAATTAAATTACAAAATTACAACAAATAACTCGTGGACTGCATATTAAAAAGTTAAACATCGCTTTATTTCGTTAGTACAGCGGGACATGAACCATATCTTTTTTCCACCATTTTATTAATGTTTCCCCGACGCTTGAATCCTATTTTCCGAATCCGCTTTAAACACGAGGTGAAATTCGATTTATTAATTTCGACGGAAATATTGAAAGGAAAACGGAAAATGTGAAAAACGTCGAAAAATGTCCACTCGCTTTTATACCGATCATTAGCCGAATTGAAGAGACAAGATACGAAATACCGTGTTGCAACGGAGATCAACCATAAAGTCTCGTTTCTCGCGTGCGTCTGCATCATGAATAATGGCGGATCGTCGACGTCGACACGGTCGAAATTACGTTACTATTATTGCACGCGTTATTGCATTAGCGGAACCACAGAGCGTAGATAACGTTCGACGATGATCGAGAACGCGAATTAATAACTGTTACATCAATCAATATGTACAATGCGTCGTTGGACTATGCGTAACGATGACCGTGAAAGGGGATGGTAATCGTAAAGATACCCTGGAGACCCATAAATCAACAATGTTGATAACTAAAACGAATGTAACACCCAAGGGCGTGTAACGGAAATAAACAACAATTATTGCAATGTCTGCCGATAGATATTTCAAAACTTGGAGACATATATTTGAAACTGGTCACTTTTTGTGACCCAACTGTTATTAATTACTTTTTAAAATCTTCAAGGATTCTATGTTTTCTAAAATCTTCAAGGTCCCAAAGTTATAAAGTACCAAAACGTCGCAAACTTACAAAATTTTTCAAAAATTTAAAACAACTCGAAGAATTGTAAAACTCTGAAGTATCGAAGTTTCAAAGATCCCAAACTTCCAAACTCTTAAAGTCCAAAATGCCAAATTTTTTTCACTTTAAAACACTGTTAAATCAGAATTCACAATATGAGAACCTCTGACCAAGAGTCTAATCACCGAGAACATTTACCAATTCACACAAGTTTACATATTTTTAAATAATTAAACGATACTAGTCACTAAATTATTGTTATATCTAGCCCATCTAAAGTCACCTAGCTCCTCTAGCGCATCTAACGGCACCACATGAATTTCCAAGGTACCAATATTAGCTAAAATAAAAGAACACCCAACGACCTTAATTTTGCATCCGACCGAGACTTCCCCAAAATTTTTGCCTCCGAAACTGTCTTCCTGTTTAATAACGCAAGATTTAAGGCGTCCCAGGTGGCGAGGAAAGACGTTCTCATGTATTCATCTCTATTTCTGCGTAAAACATTGAAATAAAGAAAAGTTACTGTTCCAGTTTATCGCGAGTAAACTGTTACCGGCAACAAGTTAGTCTTCTGTATAGTTCAATAAAATTAAAAGTACCTCAGTGAAACACAATTTTCCAAGGTGTAAAACAATTTAACTCATATTCAAACTTTGACATTAAATCAAATACTTTCTGATGGGATCGCTTTTGAATTAGTGTGATAAGTAGAGGAGCAAAGGTTGATTCCACAATTTCGTTCGAGAATCAATCCAAGAGATGGCGCGTACCAGAATAAAGGACAGAATATGTGTATTGGGGTGTTTCTCTAGGGAAACACTAGGGAGTAGGTCTCTCTGGGAAACATTACACAGTTGGGTCAAATATAACTAGGGATGGTGGTATACAAGAAGCCATTAGCATGTGAAGTATGAGTCGGTCGAATGGTAATTCGACGCATGGGTATTCGACGCGTGGTAATTCGACGCGTAGGTACTCGGCGCGTAGTAATTCGATACATGGTAATTCGACGCGTGGTAATTCGACGCGTAGAATATTCGGCGCGTGGTAATTCGATACGTGGTAATTCGACGCGTAGGTACTCGGCGCGTGGTAATTCGATACGTGGTAATTCGACGCGTAGGTACTCGGCGCGTGGTAATTCGATACGTAGTAATTCGACGCGTGGTAATTCGATACGTGGTAATTCGACGCGTGGTAATTCGACGCGTAGGTACTCGGCGCGTGGTAATTGATACGTGATAATTCGACGCGTGGTAATGACAATAACTGCTGAATTGGTGTGCGAGCCAATATACCGAAAATGTGAGGCGTCCATTTTTCTATTCTGACCACTAGTAGCTCTAACCTGCATTAGACTCTAATTCTAGGTTGGTCTCTAATTCTGCGTTGGTCTCCAATTCAGGGTTAGGCGCCAATTCCTGGGTTGTTACGTAATACTAAATATTCGTGCAGAGGGTAAGAGGGTAGAAGGCCATTAAAAGTTGGCGGCGATCAATGACCCCTAGCAGAGGGATACATTTCGTTAAGGTTCACGGATCATTAGAAATTTTAAAGCAGCCCCCGACACTGACTAACAGCGCCTCGCCTATATTACCAAGTTTTCATGGCGTCAATTCGCGAGGCACACCTGAACACCGTTACTTTATTGCACCCTTTCTTCTCACCCTTTCACGAAACGGAGGGGGCTGTGCAACTTACTGAACGCTCTTTTCACGGCGTTTAATCGGTCCACGAAACCGTAAAGTGAAACAACGACCGAGAATGCTTTGACGATTCGACGGAGAAAATTGTGTTTGGATGGGAGAAGATCTCAAAGGAATTTCAAAGATCCTTGAATGACTTCTTTTCAGTTTCCAAGTCTGCGTAAATATATTAATTGTAGGGAGGAACACAAAGGATTTTACGTTAATTCTTATGAGAATTATTTTCACTTCCCTTATTCCATTAACGATCGTCAGAATTTGTTCGAAATTATGTTTTCGATTGTATGGTAGCATTAGTCAAATTACTTTTTAAAAAGTTTACCGCTTTTAATTTAATTAGTGACTCAGTTTTATAAATGAAGTATTTTGTGAAAGTGTAAGTTTGTCCGACAGTGGTTATTCATAAAGATTTGCATTTTATTTTAAACCTTACATTTCAATTTTAAAACTTTTATTGCGTGAAAAGATACATATTTAACTTCTTCCTTAATTAACAGTTATGAAAATGCAGTTTAAATTGAAAACGATGGTAAATTTAATAACGTACAAGAGATACGCATTAAATGCGATTAAAATGTCCACAAAATACTCTCATAATTAACAATTACTTAACAATGTAAATTTGCCACGGAAACGTTGCAGTAATATAAGAGTTGCGTACATTTCATTCCAACAGAGATAGCTGCAAATTACAAACAATCGTCTTAATTAATAATTATTTAACGTTCTTTTTTTAATCAAGTTCCACGGTACATCGAAGAAAAAAGAAACGTTAATATTGGCAGGAACCTCTTGCGAGATATAATTAATTCTCTTAATTCGTAATTAATATCTCCATCTCTTAAATGTATTATCGCATAATGTAAATTCGCGAAAGAAAAATGGAAAAAGCGTACATGGAGTAAGAAAGGTACGAATGATATGCATTTAATTTCAATTGAAGTCTGCAGGAAGCAGCCGCAAGTAGTACGACCAAGCATTTCTCAGCCGTCCAAATAGAAGACTTCACGGTTCAGAGACCTCTTATTAAATTTTCCGCGTCTCCTCCTCGATCCTCCATATTTCAAAACAGATCGATGTCGAGAAATCAATATTTGCAGATTCTGTTCAATCGTTCATCCCTCTGTAGCCTTGTATTTATAAATGAAACATTTTAAAAGGGATTATGGAGACTGAAATATCTCCATATTTGCTAAAGCTAATCCGAAATTAACATCTTCGGATTGCAATTTTAATGCTGATATTATTTCGATCGTTTGAATGCATGAATTGGTAAAAGAAATGGGAATATTACATTTAGGATTATTAAAAATTACAGCAATTGTCTACACGAGAGGATTTGAAATTTTAAAACTTGAAAATTTGTCAAGGTTTGTGAATATTTGCACATTTCTGTCATTGGAACATTTGAGTTTATAAATCTGACATTTGAGGGTTGGAAATTTCTAAATTTGAGGGTTGGAAATTTCCAAATTTGCAAATTTGACGAATATGAAATTCCCAAATTTCCAAGACTCGAGAACGAACCGAAACGGAAGCAGCTAGCGTAGAAATTAGAGCTGCATTTCCGGTCTGTAGACCACAGCGGACTTACCGCGATGGCGTCAAAAGCCAGGCTAATCTTCCGAAGTAATCGCAGTGCGTGTGAATGCAAGCGTTCACATCACTTAGTTACAACGTCAAAATAACCGGCAATGGTTGACCCGTAATCCGGAAATGTTTTCTATCGGGTCCATTATCGGCTTAGGACTTCTGCGCACGCTTATCGAAAAAGCAGGCATACGTGAAAGCAACATCGTACAACGAGCAAGCTCGTCCCGTAATCTTCGGGAATTTCAATTCGATTTACTGGCAAAGTACTCGGCTCTGCTGTTTAATGCTAGTGGATTACGCTTGCTTTTGTAGGCTTCCAAAAGGGTTATTGGAAAATGGCTAGGATTTATGAGAATGAAATTTGTGTAAATAGTTTGGAACACGGAAATTAAGGAACAGAGGGTTTATGAAGGTCGATTGAATTTTATTTGATGATATTTTAAATCGGACGATTGTCTTCTATCGATATGTATTTATTATAGATATGGATTTGTAGTGTATCATTCCACGCGGTATGTTGCTACACTGCACGCGTTGTATGAAGACGTTCTGGGTGGACATATGATAGCATTACGGTGTGGTAGCATTGCTACCTGGTAGAATTACCACGCATCGAATTACTACGTGTTGCACAGTTGAGTATCATATTACGACGTATCGAATTACTACGCGTCGAATTATCAGGCGTTACACAGCTGAGTATCATATTACCACGCGTCGAATTACTACGTGTTGCATAGTCAAGTATCATATTACCACGTATCGAATTACCACGCGTCGAATTACCACATATCGAATTACCATGCGCCGAACTACCACGTATCGAATTACCACGCGTCGAGTTACCAGGCGTCGAGTT
Organism: Megachile lagopoda; assembly: GCA_036983795.1. Classification (NCBI taxonomy): domain Eukaryota; kingdom Metazoa; phylum Arthropoda; class Insecta; order Hymenoptera; family Megachilidae; genus Megachile; species Megachile lagopoda. The sequence continues at coordinate 6,349,879 of CM072793.1, forward strand.
ACCACGCGCCGAATTATCACGTATCAAATTACGACGTATCGAATTACCACGTATCAAATTACGACGCGTCGAATCACCACGTATCGAATTACCACGCGCCGAATTTCTGGAAGCCAAATTTACTATACATCGAATTACCACGCGTCAAGTTATCAAGAGCAGAATTACCACGCGCCGAATTTCCACACGTCGAGTCACCAAGCGCCGAATTACCATGAGTCGAATTACTATATGTCGAATTACCACGCGTCAAGTTACTGCGCGTTGAATTACCACACGTTGTACAGTGAAGTATCATATTACCACGTATCGAACTACAACGCATCGTTACATATTATATTACCGCATATCAAATCACCGAGAACCTCCAGGCATCAAATAACCACTCACTGTGTTCTTGAATATTACATTACCACTCACATTACCTCTTCCAAAACCAAAATTCTACAAAAATCACCGAAATTTCATTTGTCCTAAATAATTTGTAACGAAACAGTCAACTGTTTATCTTCTGCCGTCAGTATAAATATCCACTAAATAAATACATGTCGTATAAAGTTTGATTTGATCAGTGTCCAATTGTTATGCAACATTAGCAAAGCCAAGTGGTTAATGCGAAACCGTTGAAACGGGTGACCGCACGCGTTGTTACGATTCACTGCACCTTCATTAGGATTTTGCATTACAAATTCGCAATAAGGAAATGGTCCTTGATCGAATTACATATTTACGGGAGTACGAGTCGCAATTACAGGCGGAATTACGCGTTATTATTGAATTAATTCGGTGGTCGGCACGCTCGCAGCAGAAGCTGATTCCGCGGACGATTAATTACGCTGGATGAAACGGTCGATTAACGAGTCGATTAAAATTACCTGGATTATCGTGGTCGCTATTATTCTAACGCTCAACTCTGCCGTTACGCTTCAACGGATTTTATTAGTTGTGTAATAACTGAACTTTATATCTAGCTTTTAAATATTTCTATCGTGTCGTTAAACTACTATCTAAAAATTACTGTTGTCAAATGATTGTGCTCTAAACACCTGGGTCAGCCTCACGCTCCTGGGTTGTCTACGGTACAATCCCTATTATTTCCACAATTCTAATATCCCTAGATCCTCTGAAGTCACACGCCAACTTGTGGGGTGACATCGGTATATTTGACACGAGTCTCCGATGTACACGAAAGAAGACAGTCATGAAAGGAGACAAAAGAGTCGCGACAGTGACTTTCATTAAGTAGAACTATCTTTGGAACAGGATAACAGGATAACCCATGGAACTTCCGGTCCCAGTTGAGTGGTCCATGCATTTTTAACCGGAATAATGTGCGCCATCGTCAAGTGCCACGATCCCGGAAACACGGTCTTCTTTCTCTGCCTGAATGTACAGTGTTTTCATACGTGACGTATGCTAAATATTCCCTTTTTCGTCGTGAATGCACTTAAAAGTGGGTGGCTTTTAAGGGGACCTGTTTTCCGTGCGATTCGAATGAAAAGATGGCTCTCTTTTTATTTTCTTCGCGATGCACCGAAAAATGGAAAGTATGTCGTGAAGCGTGCACGATTTCCTTTTACCCTCTTTATTTCCCCCGAGTTTCTTCGGTTTCAGTGAGTGAAGATGATTTGCGCGGGGATTTCGGACGATTTTCTCCACGCGTATTTCGGGTAATGTCGATGGATCTTGGGAAATTTTTAGTAAACGTTCGGTTTTTATTCCTTTGTTAAATGCTTGACGCAGAGAGTGGGGTGGAAAGGTTGTAGCCAGTGACATGATGGAACGATATTGTTTTTGATCATTTTTATGGCAGCTATGACGCGTTGATGTACTATGCGGGGAGATACGTTGTTTTGAAACTCATTGTGTTAAGGTATAGTATGTCGGATTATAACATGTGGTAAAATTCGACGCATCGAATTACAACACGTGGAAAATTCAACGCATCGAATTACAACGCGTCGAATTACTACGTATTGAATTACCACGTATCGGGTTACCACGCGTAGAATTACCACGTGTCGAAATACCACGCGTAGAATTACCACGTGTTGAATTACTACGTATCGAGTTACCATGTATTGAGTTACCACGCGTAGAATTACCATGTGTCGAATTACTACGTGTAGAATTACAACGCGTGGAAATATCAACGCATGAAAATACAATGCACCGAAATTTAACGCGTGGTCTCCCGTCGATAAATTTTGATTGGGAACAATAATCGATTTACCACGAAAAATAAGGATTATTCTAAAATATGCAAACAGTAAAATATAAAAGAATTTATCGAGAATAAAAGATTACCACGGAAACAGGAATTTTGATAAATATTTGATCGGGTATTGTTTAATATTCCATTAACGAAAACGCGTTCATGACTACAGGGGTGAAAAATCTCGGGGAAATATGCCGCAACCCTTGCAGATCGTAATCCACGAAGGATATCGGAGGAAATATCCGATTAATCGAGAATCGAATTCGGGAACAACCCCGAAATCCGATTAATTTCTCATCTCCCACATCATTCCCGGCGATTTTCGACGATTTTTGCTTTTGAATACAACCCTCTGGCTACTCCACCCCCTCGTATCACGGTTCTCTTTAAATTGCAGCTAAATTTCCAGGATGAAAATGATTTTGTGAATAACAATAATTTATTTCGATAGAGTTTTAAATGAATGGAAGGTTTCGTTTAATTGTCAATTTCAATAATATTTATGAATATTAATATTCTGCATGGTTCGCGCACAGTTAAATATAATTTCGCGACACAAAGGTATCATTAAATAGCATTTATGACTTAGAGCTGATGATCCAATGAAAATTACTGCATAATTGTTCCGGTAATATTCTTAAAAATCACTTTAATCAAAGTACATATGTTTGTCACTTCTGACACATGTGAAGCATATGATATCACAATCTAATTAGTAACAATTGACTAAAAATTTCGATTTTCAATAATAACGAATTACCCAATTCTATTTTAAGTAATTACAGAACTAATTGAAATGGTACCTATAGTGCATGCATTTAAAGATAGGCTTAAACAAAATGACGGTCCATTGGTGTTCTCAATACAAAATGGCTGACTGTCACTTACAGTAAATTTTCACTTTGGAAACATTTAAAGTCAGATGTGATTTAAAAGTACCACGATATAAACTTCAAAATGGTGCCTATATAATGAATCTACTGCTTCATTTTACACTGCTACAAGTAAATTAAAAACTAGTTCAACGTCATTTGAGTGTCTTACGATAGAGTGAAATGTATCGACGTCATCGATAAATGTGGACAAGGTGATTAATTATCACGGTTAATACGAAATCGTAGTAGGACTAAGTTGACGATAAATCGTTCGACAGATAGGAACCAGAAGTCATAACTCACCTGATAGAGCACGTCCAAGGAAATTGGGTAAACCATCTGTTCGACGATGACTCTGAGAACCGTATTGGGACCACCCTGGGTCTCTGCTTGCGTCTGTGCCACCTGGTTTTGTCCCGGAAGTGCGACTTGGTTGTTCGAGTTCTGTAACAGCGAGAAAACAGGAAGAAAGTTAGTCGAGTCTGATAAGAAATCTTGTTCCGTCTTGGATCGAAATTGTCTAAAAATATTCGACGCGAATTGCGCGTAAACAACTACAATGTGTGACAATGCTGTTCTTACGAGTACATAGGAATGAAGTTTTTCATGATTCAATTTTTTCCCAAAGACCTCTATTACATTTAAGAGGTTAAATATAATAGAGAGAAAGTAGTAATAGCAGCAGTCTTGTAATAGCAAGAATGTTAAATATAATTTAAATAACACCGTATTTAAGGTTTTCCCTCCACAGGGAAAATCAGCCGTGTTTACGGAAGTCATCAACGGGGAGCAACCCTATCGTTGTCATCAGCTGTCGCTGCAGAGCAAAACTGTCAGAGTAAACTTCACAGCGATTACCATAAAATGCTAAAGAAATGCGGCACATTAGATTTTCGATGGAGATTAAAACGCAGGCTGGAAGCTCGACGCCACCGGAAGTCCCGTGAAAGAGGAACTTGTTACCGAGTTAGCTTGCCGGAACGACGCTCAAGAAATCGATCCAGCTCCGTGAGAAACGTTTTCACCACTTCTGAGCGATACTTTTACAAAAAAAGTCACTTCAGAACCTTGTGTGACACGTTAGGTTTGCAAAAACGAGAATACTCGATCGATTTCATAAACTTTGGAATGGTATAGCGCGTCCATTTGGCGAGGCTTAAACAAAATGGCGTCCATAAGTGTTTTCAGTACAAAATGGCCGACTGTCAGTTACAGTGAACAATTGTTCATTTGCAAACATATAAAGTCAGATACCATTTAAAAGTACCACAATATGAACTTCAAGATGGTATCTATAGGGCGTCCATTTAAAGCGAGGCTCAAACAAAATGGCGTCCATAGGTGTCTTTAATACAAAATGGCCGACTATCAGTTAGAATAAACTATTACTAACTTGGAAGCATATAAAGTCAGATATAATTGAAGAACATAAAAGTATCACAAAATGGCGCTTACGATGAATCAATTTGCAGCTTACATCTACAAAAAATGGCTGCGTACCGTATTCCACAGATATTGTACAATAACAGTTATGTTAATAATATAATTCTTATACCTCTGTTCTCATAATTGAAACTATTGAAATCAATTACGTTCCAACAGCGCTATTTGGCTCTCCACGATAAATTCAACGCACTTTTAATTTCTGAATTTCCGTGAATTTACGATAAAGTTTTTGCCATTCGGTTTATTTGTCTCTTTTTATTTCGCCAATCTCCGTCCCTGTTTCACGTTTCATTCACTCGTCACGATCTTCTTATCTGCCCCTTCTACCTCGTGCCCGGGAAATTAAGGTACAACTTTAATTGAGCCTTACCACGGGTTGCTCGCAGCTGGCGACTTTATTATCGACATTCAGCATAATTAAACCATCTGCATCTTGCCGAGTGACGAGAAGAGCGTCCTTTGAAGCGTCTCGAACAGAAGGAACGTTTCCGTTTTCTTTTCATTTTATTATTCCATCCGGAGCGCTCGCCTTCAATGCTACTTTGAAAAATTGTTATTTAGAAGCGAGTTTAACGCTTTCCGTGTCACGTGACTCGCTATAAATTATCATTTGAAAGAAAATTATGTACTACGAAAGAGCGTCTCTCGTTTCTGCAGCACATTCTTTCGATTTTCACGTCTTCAGGTCAAATGTACGACTTCTAGGTTTCCCTCGTGAACAGAAGAGAATGGGAGCTGGAATTTATGGTGTGCGAGAGATGTTTATGAGCTGCTAATTGGCAGGGGCATATCGAAAGAACGCCTGGGAATTTCTCTGAATCTCGAACTTTAGGAACAGCTTCACAAATTCCAGAAATAAATCGTGAGAACACAAGAGTAATACAAATTTTACAGTGCACTGATATATTTATAATACTACACTTATGTAAATACACAGATATAATACTATACTTTTTTTTCTTTAAATACAATTTTATATTACTTTACAATTCGACATAAATGACTATGAATTATTTTCTGTCTGAAAATACTGAAATTTTCATGAATTCTACATAAAGCTCAAAATTAATCTGAAGTGTCATTTTAAGCACAAAAAATTATTTTAGTCCTTAAATATTTGCAACTAATTTTTATTCCACTCGATCATATCTCATATGGCATATGACACATGATATATGATATGTGATATATGATGTATGATATACGATATATGATATATGATATATGGCATATGATCAGTGATTATCTATTGAATACATGAACGAAATGTTTGGGTAGCAATTTTCTTCTTTGAGGCAAAACTAAAGTGACACCCGCCATTTTGTGATACCTTAATCATACATTCATCAATTACTGTCAGACTTTTCATGTTTCGTTAGCAAGTGTCAGATAGGCAAGTTTCCGTTGAAAAAAGAGAGGGAAAACCATGACAACTCAATTTTGATGCGCAGAGCGTTTTAACAGCGTCAGGAAAAACGCGAATATTCGTTGGAAAGTTGCACGAGATCGGGTTAAAAGTTTCAGAGCTGCTCGGTCGTGACTATCGCTTTTCGTCGAATTATAAATTTCCCTAAACTCGGGAAATTTCACTAGACATCGCGCACATCTATTACACAACATTTCCTACGGCGATTCTCCCTAAATTGCTCGTGGAACAATCTTCTGTTGAACATGATACTTAAATTTTATTCTCGGACAGAAAAAAAGAGCTAAGATATTAGGTAAAAGATTAGAACACGATGGTAACGAAAATAACGCATCGGGGATTTAGTTTTTAACGAATTATAAAAATCTTGCAACTCGAAAACAGCACGATACTTATAACAAAGCAAACGACACAACGGCAGCTGTTCTCTGGAACTTGGCGGAAGTACTCTTAGCCACGTACGTCATATATTAGCCGGAAACTTGCATCCATTGCAAGGGGAACTAGATAGAAACAAACCTGAAGAGCAATCTGTATTTCTGTCCCGGTGAATGATTTTAAATAATTAACAAATTCTTGTATCACTTATCATAGGCAGTAAAAGTTCAAACTCGCGTTATTAATTTTAATAACACAGGTGAGTCAATTGCTGTGATATTTTGAGCAAACTTCAAACTCTTTATCAAAGTGTTTTCTGATAGCAAAAACCAGTTGCATTGCAATTTTATATTTTTTTTCATGAATTTCATCATTGTTCAGTGTACATGTCAAAGAAATTATAGAACAAAAATACCAAATGTATTTGAAAGTTTAAGAGTTGAAGATTTTGAAAGACACTTCAGGTAGATTTTCGCAGAGTGGCAAGAAAAGATAGAGAAATAAAAAGAGAGAGAGACGAACATCAGTCGAGGTTGCGACTCAAAGTAATCCAAGTAAGATTGCTTCAGCGAAGGACCGAGTCGAGATCGTTACTTTGACTATGCACTTGCCTGAAGCAGCTTTTAACAGGCGAAATAACTACTCCAAGGGGTAGTTTCTATCCCCTTCTGATGGCTTCAATCCTCCAACTAACCATAAGTGCTCGGACGGGAACATTACCATAAGCTTCCTCTACTTGTTGCCTCCTGTTTCTACACTGGGTCACAAAACACTCGAGCTTACATGTTGATTTCATGAAATTTCATTGTCACAATAATACACAGCTTACAGTTCTGCAAGCAACCTCTAATTTGTAAATGTACAAACATGTATCAAGTCTACATGTTGAATACCATAATTCAACTTAATCTAATTTGACGATTAAATTTATCGATTGAATATAACCTTTCATGAAGAATAAAATGATAGCCTTTATAAGGATTGAATAGATGAAAGAAATGGGAAGGTTAATGCGATACAAAATAAACGTATGAACTATAAACGCATCGAGTTACCACGCGTCGAATTATTACGTATCGAATTACCACGTATCGAGTTACCACGCGTAGAATTACTACGTATCGAATTACCACGCGTAGAATTACCACGTGTCGAATTACTACGTATCGAATTACCACGTATCGAGTTACCACGCGTAGAATTACCACCCGTAGAATTAGCACGTATCGAATTACCACGTATCGAGTTACCACGCGTAGAATTACCACGTGTCGAATTACTACGTATCGAATTACCACGTATCGAATTACCACGAGTAGAATTACCACGTGTCGAATTCCAAAGCGTGAAAAAATCAACGCATCAAAATACAGTGCGCCGAAACTCAACGCATGGTCTCCCGTCAATAAATTTTTATTGGGAACAATAATCGATTTACCATTTGGAAGGTTAACGCGCTACAAACTAAACGTATGAAATATAAATGCGATAAGAATCAATGAGAGCCGTAAAGCATGGAGACGTAAGGGATGTGGAGAAGGTAGCAATGAAGAGAAATCGAGGATTTAGGAAATATAGGAACACGTAAAAATAGGAAGAGGTATATGGAAAAGGCAAAAGCAAGATTCACGGTACGTCGAGCGCAAAGAAATATGAGACAGGAATGAAGATCAAATTTGAAAAAACGTTCAGATCCTTGACATCCGAACCCGATAAAAATTGCTGACGGCAAAAAGATAAAATAAACGCGAAAAAGATTACTGCGAAATACACTTTTGCATTTATAAAATTCAACAAATTCTAGAACTTCAAACTGACCTGAAAAGAGTCACTAAGCTCCTTATTTATCGAATTCACACGAGTTTCCATGGAATTAACTGAACGGGAAACATCGAGCAACGTCACGTTATTTTATTCGCCATGTTGCGCACAAGTAACGAAACAAAAAGCAGCTTCGTCGAGTGACCTCATGATCCACATTCGTGACAACGCGTTTTAACGTTCTGACGCTCGACCGCGTGGTAAACACCCCGAGAGCAACCCTCTCTGCTCTTTCCGGTTAAATATACATTTTGCCGGAAACCGACCACCCACCCTACCACCCTTCTTTCACAGGGATGCGGTTCTTTCGAAACAGAACGTGCTCGTAATAATAAAAGCAACGATAATAAATAACGACCCAGGTCGAGACGTGTCCTCGATTTTCAACCCCTTCGTTCAAATGTCTTACAGCTTGTCGTCAACCTTAAACAGTGCCTGTGACACTACAGAAATACTACATATTCGTTTATAATGACGCCATCTTTGACAGGAACCATTTTGAATCCCAAAAACCTGCACCAAATGGAGACGTTGCATAACTGTTTCTAACTTGTAGAACTTAAGAATTTTAATATAATTTTAATCTTATGAATAGAAATTATAAATAATAATTATTATTTATATTATTTATTTGTTATAAATAATAACAAATGTACAAGTATGATTTATATCACGTATTTGGTAATATTGCAATTTTATATGAATGTTACAAAATATGATCTCAAAGTAATTGAAGAAAGAAAATTGGGGTTCTTAATCCTGTTTGTAGAATTCTGGCCGGAACTCTCGGCCGAATCAAGTCACAGGCAGGAAAAAAATGGCGGAACTAAAGAGTGCTTCAATTCCCCGTTCAATTTACCCGGAGTTGGTAACCGGCCACTCGGCATTTATTCGTCGAATCCGAAATATTTCAACGATCGTTTGGGTGCACGAGGCAAGAAAGAAAATGAAGAAATTAAGAATTAACGCTGGCAGCCAAGGGGCCGTGGAAAATTGCGTCTGCTCGAGCTGCCACCAGCAACATAGTCCTGCGATTTGTTTGCGAAACGAGCGAGCATCCTGTATCCGCTCGAGATGTCTGCGGAGGAATCGAAGAATAATTGCTGCAGGAATCCTTGAAGCACAGGGTGCAACGAGACGTTCGTACATTACTGGAAAATTAACCGAATAATACGTACTGTAAAATTTGTAACAATACTGCAATTATTAATTGTTGCAAATAAACTGTATTAACACAATTTATTTTATTTTATTGTTAATATACTCTGAAGTAGTACTAGTGATGTTAGAAACAAAATGGCGAAGGCAATTTTTGAGTGCAAAGACGAGGACGTTTCTGATTCGCAACACCAGTTCGATTTTTCTTTTTCCCCCTTGCTCCATTTCCCTCTTTGCCATACAGCCAGATGAAATATGAGTAAAATGGATAACGTGCGAATCGTGGCTGGAAAATGGAACACCACGGGGGTGGAAAGAGCGCGACAAAATGGCGAAAGAGCCGGCTCGTGTTTGGATTTCAGCCGGGTGATGATGATGCATCGTGTTCGCCGATTTCAATCCGAGAAACAGGAAACTTAAATATCGTTTTTGTCAAATCGTGACATGACAGTGTATTCCGAATCCGTGGAATTCGATTCGTTGTGGAAGGGTTTATGTCAAAGGTCAACTTAAAAGCACACCATGGGACGCTGTAAAATGTCAGGAAAAATTTTCCGTTTATTTTTGTAAAATACCTGCTTCATGGAAAATATCTGCTTCTCCTAAGGGAGAAATTCATTCTCATAAACCAAACCATTCTCGCACCGAATTAATGTGTCCATTTAAAATAATGTACGTCAACTTCAATTACAGGAATTTACATCCTCCAAAATTTGAAATAAAATCCAATTAAGCCGTCGTACAACATAAAACACGAATTTTCATGCGATTTAAAACTACAAATACTGATACTGTCAGGGACGCGTGAAGATAAGAGACTCAAAGGGTTAATCAAAATGTCTGACGAAAGGTTCAAAGAACGACACCCGTTTGACGCATTTCCACACCCTGAAGAATTCTTCCCGTGACAGGCCACAAACTGCAGCTCAGACACCTGTTTCCCAATACCTTTTGAGAGGCTGCGAAGCAAGGCTGCCTTTGTGCGAGAATATACGAGAGGAGCTAATGGCTTTAGCCAGGAGAAGGAAAAGTTTCGGTAGCCTTTAGAGGCCCAACGAAACCCCATAAAAAGTATCCGCGTAAAGCCGTGACATAATTCTACTTTACACCACCGGCGACCACCGCTTCGAGTACGATCTTCCCTGACCCCTTTGAGTCCAGGAAAAAGGAAGCGACGGAGCTGCGACGACGTGCTGAAGGAAAACCAGATACGCGGTGGTAGATGCCTTTCAATTGATAATCAATTGATAGTCAGTTGATAGTCCAACGAACTCATTACAGTTCTGCTCTCATAATCAATCAAGTCTTGGTAGATAATGATGGGTAATCGTATTAGGTACTACAGTGGGTTTCAATTATTTTAAGTTATGGTTATATTATAACATTATTTATTATTCACTGGTACTACTTTATGAGGGTTGTTGGGATTAGTTGGGGATCATTAGTGGTGACGTGATGTGGCACGTGGTGGTTCGATACGTTATAGTATCTCTCTTGGTGAGTGCGACGTGTGAAGATTCCATGCGTGGTAATTCGACACGTAGTAATTCGACGAGTGGTAATTCAACGCGTGGTAATTCGATACGTGGGATTTGAGCGCGTGGTAATTCGATACGTGGTACACCGGCGCGTGGTAATTCGATACATGGTATTCGGGCGCGTGGTAATTCGATACGTGGTATTCGGGCGCGTGGTAATTCGATACGTGGTACACCGGCGCGTGGTAATTCGATACGCGGTATTCGGGCGCGTGGTAATTCGATACGTGGTACACCGGTGCGTGGTGATTCGATACGTGGTGCACCAGCGCGTAGTAATTCGATACGTGGTATTCTGGCGCGTGGTAGTACAACACACAACAACGCAACGTAAGTAATTCAATACGTGGTAATAGATAGCGTGGTAATTTGATACGTGTTATATCGACATACAATAATTTGGCACGTAGTAGTTTGATATATAATAACTCGACACGCGATGATATAAAGCGTGATAGGACCGCACTTGACCATACAACACGAGGCCATATAATGCGTGACCGATAAAAATTGCCTGGAACATTACTTACATGTCCCAAATATAATTTTCAAACTACTTCTGAATTGTTCGGTCCAATAAATTCTTTGCATAAAATTATCAATAATAAATTGATACCAAGTAACAATTTTTTAACCATCTCAAACAATGTACGTATAAAATCATATCAGTTGAATGGTGATCAACCCCTTTATACGCGATAAATTTACAAGGAAGCTCCGGCTTCGTTAAATTTTTACAGCTGCAGTTTACATATCGTGCACCTGGGACATTAAATTTAGTGCAGTTTTATACCATGTTAGTTGATTGAAAAATTAAGTGCTTTTCTTCAAGATGACTTATGGAGCACGGAATATAACGATTTATAACACCATAATTTCCTTCGTGCAACCCAGATGAAATTCCGAACAAAATGAAAAAAATCTAAATTGAAAGCTATGTTGCGCGAAGATACGAAAAGAATCAATGTACGCGTTCGTTGAAACGGAACAGTTGGAAGGAAGCGTTCAAAACTAATCGAATCAGGTTCAATTTCACCGGACAAATAAAGAAGGATAAGGAGGAGAAACAGCGGAGTAAAAGTGGTAGTTAGACTAGTATCTAAATTATTCGAAATGACCAGTTAACGGGAAACGAGGGTGGATTAGCCGCGTAAAAATGCCTTTTAATCTGAAGTAAGACCTCCAGATTGCGACACGAAACTCTTTACGGGTGCAGAAACGAACCCGGGCCAAGAAGTCAGTGAGAAAGAAATTACAACGGAGTGGATGTAAAATGGTACGTGAAGTCGGAAAATGACAAAAAAAATTCGAACAAAAGTTGTAGAAGCAAAGTTGCCTAAGGTGAAACCATTTAAGTCAAGCGACAGAAAAAAAATTATTTATTTATAAATTTACCATAATTTTCTATTTCATACAATCTTCTCTCCAAAGATAGAGTTTCACAAACACAAAAGCTATCGAGATGTTAAAATTACGTAAAATAAAAAGTTTGAAATTGCATGAAAAATTTGGTGCAGCTAAATCTCCATGAAACCCAAAATTCATTTCTTCGATTACCTTCGAAAGAAAGCAAAAATAAAATATCGCGAAGGCGAGAAGTCGTAGCAAACTAAAAATTGTCCACGTTTTCTGCAAACTCCTCGAAAACAGACGTAACCCCTGTCGCACGGTAAAACCATGAAATACTCCCTCTGTCAAGCTGCAGCAACATTATAAAAAACCTTCCCCTCAGAAAGGTCTCTTAAAAGCAGATAAGAGAGGAGCACGTGCATGCAAGCAACAGAGCAAGGCTTTCACGGCGATTGCTTTCCGGGCATCGTTTGTCAGCCGAGATGTTCAGCGAGAAATCATTCGACCCCTGATGCGGGGGTGGCTTCACGCCGGGAAATCAAACCATCTTTATCCGCGGCCGTTAAAACGCTCTTGAATCAAGATGGAAAGAGATTTGTAGTCGTCTTAGATTAAAAAAACACAAATCTTACGGGGTAAAGTGGAGCTTGGGAATTGATTTAGAAGAATGTGAGGGGTTAGGGAGGATTTAAGGGTTAGGACTTACTTTCATTTGCAACGCTCGGATGTTTGACGTGTGGTAATTTGACACGTACCTCGATACGAGGTGATTCGACGCGTGGTAGTTTGATACGAGGAAATTCGACGCGTAGTAATTCAGCGCGTGGTAATTCGACGCATAGGTACTCGGCGTATGGTAATTCGATATGTGGTGATTTGGCGCGTGGGTATTCGACGCGTGGGTATTCGGCGCGTGATAATTCGATATGTGATGATTCGACGCGTAGTAATTCGGTGCGTGGTAATTCGACGCGTGGGTATTCGATATGTGGTGATTCGACGCGTAGTAATTCGGCGCGTGGTAATTTGACACGTGGGTATTCGTCACGTGGTAATTCGACGCGTAGGTACTCGGCGCGTGATAATTCGACGCGTAGTGCTCCAACGCGTGGTAGTACAATGCGTAGTAATTCCGCGTGTGGTAGTGTAATGCGCAGTAATTCTGCGCGTGGCGGTGTGATGTGCAGTAATTCTGCGCGTGGAACTACAATGCATAGTAATTCGATATGTAATAATACAACATATGATTGTAAAATGCATGACTTTATAATAAAAAATACTGCAATCCTAAAATAAGTCAGACTTCGTTCAAAATAATAATACCTTTTTCTTTATTGATCATAAAATATGAAACTAAAATTTGTACGAGTATTACTGTATTGTTAGACGGATCAATAAAATGAAAGGATGAAACCGATATTCCTTATTGAAGAGTTATAGACTTCCAGGGATTCGAACGGTTTGAACGATCGCCCGGAATCCTGTAGGATGATGAAATCCTCGCGAACCCCTCGGACAACACTCTCCCTTATTCTTCCCTAGCACTTTATGTGGCGAAAATACTTGGCATTCGCCAGAATTTCCACGCGAATGAAACCCGTTCAAGGGAAAAGTGATTTCATGAAATTCTCGGCCATGGAATTCATCCACGCGTGATTACGTTTCATTTTGAACAGGGAATTTCGAGCGGAGTGAATTATTGAGCGATTAATTAAAAACGTAAGAAATTGTCCTAAGCAATTATCCTTGTCGAAGGTAACAAATGAACATAGTGTAACACATCTAATAACTACAAATATAAAACGAAGTGTCGGGCAGGAATCGTAAATAAAATTCGAAAGTGTCACAAAAAAGAAAACCGCGTTGTCTCCTACTTTCCTCTCGGTCCCTCGTGACCGAAACTCCGCACTCCTAGGGGAATCGGTGTCCGTTTTCGGAGAGTTGTCACATCACCGCAACCGGGTAGAGCAGTTTGACAACTCCCGAGACTCCTTCGGGATGCAACGTGCCATCCGGAAACTCGGCTCCCGTGAACGACGATCCTTATTAACGATAACGACGTTCGACGATCTGACTCGATATCGATCGCTGAACTTGGAAATTTTCATGCGAACAGGTATTTCAATTTTTGAGAGGCTGCCGCAACAGTTATGCCTTAATTTATGGACACGAGGAGGCGAGGGTAACTCGCAGACAATGTTGAATTATGAAGCGTGCAGGCATCTTATCGATGAACGATGAGTTTACGAACTTGGTAAATTTGTTAGTTCATCAGTTCGCTGTATAGGAAAAGTTACTTCTTTTGTTTCTATCTTCGAAATTCTTGAAAGAAATCAAACTGATTCATACTTGTTATAATGATGATTGAACTCGAGATGGAATAGTGTAACTGCCTTCGTAGATGACCGCATACTAGTTGACAGTATTTCAAGTATTATAAAAGATAAGCTTTCTCGGAAATGTTTGTAACAGTTCTTTTGCATTATATTATCTCGAAGTGCACATGTGACTTTCAGTTTGGGGCCGTACAGATGTTATTCGATATGTGGTAATTCGATACATGGGTATACGATATGTGGTAATTCGACGCGTGGTGATTCGATACGTGGTAATTCGACGCGTGGTAATTCGGCGTGTGGTAATTCGATACATGGTAATTCGACGCGTGGGTATTCGAAAATACGTGTGACGTATTTTCAATACAGCTACTGACCAATAGTAGCTCTAAGCAGCTTGGTCACCAACTGATTGGTTGACATCGGTAACTGACGCTGCATTTCTGTTTCCATATTGTTATATGAATGAAAAATTATACAAGTACTACTTTTAGCATTTCTCATTACAGAAAAAGAAATTGTTTCGGAGATTTACCATATCACCGCAACAAAAGATACCACTTTCCCCAGTTTGTTCGAACTCGCGAAACGAAACCATTGTTACCCCAAGTTTCCCTCTCCCCGAAGTGCACCGAAACTATTTTCAATTAAAAGCAGGGAAAAAGATACCGGAAGCTCGTATTTCTCCCTTTCTGCCGCGAGCCGCCGCGGACCAGCAAACTTTCGCAATTAATAAGTAATTCCTCCTCGCTTTATAGCGGCGAGGAAACTGTCATAAAAACTTCCCCGAGCCATTTCTTTCGGCCTGGCTCGCTGCCGCAAGAACAATACAAATAAATACCGAAGATATCGTCGCACAAGATCGATTCCATATTTCATCCGCCAACTAATTCTTCTCTTTTGTCCTTTGTACCGCAGGGAAAAGACTTTCTTTTAGATAAATGCAGCGGATGGAGAATACCTTCCGCTACTTTCCTGCGATTTTGGACGATTAAGGAAATGAATTTGGAAATTAATTAGCTCTCAAATTTCCAAATTCTCAAATTCTCAAATACTCAAATTCCCAAATTCTCAAATCCCCAAATTTTCAATTTCCCCAAATCCTCGAAACCCCAAATTCTCGAAGCCCCAAATTTTCCAAAAATTCCGACTCAAAACCTTCCAAATACTCAAATTTAAAAATTCTCAAAGTTTCAAATTTCCACGCTTGTAAATTCCAAAATTGTGTAACTGCACATTGCATTCGCGTCACGCTTTCAAGCCTTCCTGTAACTGTTATTGTAATCTGGCTAAGCTAATTCCGGCAGCTAATCTCGTTGCTAAACTGCAATTTCGTCGGTGCAAAGTTAGGAGTTCGAATGTATGATTGCACAAATGAATTTTACCACGAACAAGGATAAAACGTTTCATTGAAATTTTATCCCTTACAAAATTCAACTATACTGTCTTTTGAGTATTTCGCAATTACTATTACTTACATCACACATGATATACCATTTACCTGATTCGAACATTTTACAGACAACAACCCTTTTTTGTCGTCCGATTCGCGTTCTAAAATGTTGACGGAAAGAGTCTGAAATTGTTTTTCGATAAAGAATGCGTGTGCACGGAACAAGTAGCAGGGAACAGTGGCGGTGGGAAGCTTGTACCCGTTGTGTTTGTGGATTTGTTTGGCAGTAAATCGAGCAGCACACCGTAAGTACAATTGGTGCTGTTATTGAACCAATGCGTTTGAGCTGGCCGATTCAAGAGAATTTCAAGAGGAGGTATTTTGTTACTGTTAGCAAATCAGAGGAGAGCGTAAAAAAGAACTGCAAATGCGAGTTGGGTTCAAGTAATCCGTATGATCCTTTACAGAAATGGTTGCACGACGTGAAATGGAATATTTTATATTATGATATCGACAGTAGGAGTATAGGTACAAGGACTATTAGCACTAGGACTATGGGCACTGGACCTATTCATCATAATTCATCATAATTCATCATAATCATCATAATCATCATATTCATCATAAGTGCGTCATGCGTGCGTCACGAGTCAGAGTCGTCAAAATAGTGTAATTGGTTAAATAAAAATTCATAGCTGAAAAGACAATGTACTATTTTCACCAATTTCCAATAACGAACAATCCGAACAATGTACTAAAAACTTCCACCAATATAAACAATAGAGAAAATTTGTTTGAAATTGAAGGTGTACAAAAATGTGCCCCAGGGAAATGAAAAGGCCGTAAGAAAATAAGCACTCGAAAAATTGCGACGGCCATTAAGGAAATGAATACGAACAAAATGGGCGTTTTCATTATGGGGATTAACGCGAGTAAAACGAAAGTTAACATTGTGAAGCAACTAGAACGACACGTGGTCGGAACGTGTCAAGTGATAGGATGGATGACAAGCAGAGGGACACGTGCAAGAGACATCTAAACAGCTGCAAAGACAACTCGCATGACGGACAGTGTCTCCTGGATGGAGAATAGAACGGAGACAGGATCAACGGGAAGATGGACTCCCTCGCCCCTGGGGATTGTTCATAAATTATGGACGCGTTAATTATAATAGAGTTTCCGGACTGTTTATCGACTTGACGTCGCTGGTTAAAACATCCTGTCGACCATCAGTATCTTTCGTTGTCAGAAAACATTAACATTAATCAACTAGTTTAGCTATTAGGGAGTTCATTGGAGAAAGGCCATTATCGAATTATCAAGTAAATTGTTATCAAATTAATCATCAACTGAGGAACTAAATTAGTATCAACACATAATTGTTACTTAATTGATCTATTGATTATATTATTCACTTTAAATAATTATCAAATTAAATTAATTAAATAGCTATCAAATTATCACCAGACTGAGGACCTGAATTAGTATCAATACCTAATTACTTAATTCATCCACTGATTATGTTACACACTTTATTTACTAAATTAATTAAATTTATATCACAGAATTTTTTATCTTTACATACAGTAATTTTTGTATTTAATTTCTGAATTTTATTAAAAAAAAAAATTGCTTACATTTTTGCTTTCAATGTAATTAATAAGGTCGAGGTGTTTCTTCGGTAATACTATAAATCTTAACTGAATGGAGATACCAACTTCAAATTCAGTTTCGAATTGTCGACGAATCGGACACGTTAATTAATCACGTTCATCGAATAACAACGTTTTGGGATTCGAAGCGGAACCAGCACGTTTTCGTTGCTTTTCACCGAGAATACTGTCTGAACATCGTCGCATAAAGCTTCGATTATGCGCTTCGAGCTAGATACACTGTCGGAGATATCGATAATCGAAGCATGAACGCTCGCACAAACGGCTGAATACTATCGAAGCCGAAACAGATATTGTTTCAACAATTTTCTGAAATAAATGGTACGTGACATTGCGGTAATCTAATCTAGACCGTTAATTAATACAATTCGGTGTATGTCCGCATATGTTGCTCTAAAACAATTTCTCAAATGAAAATTATTCTTCTCAATATATATATACTTCATTATATATTGCATCATTATATATCGTACCATCATGTATATAATAAATCATTCGTTTTATTATATACAACTCATTATTTCTAGAAGATCTATTTTCCAAAATAGAAAGTATATCATTTTAAACGAACTTATACAATATAACACATACCTTATAAATTTCACAAATAAAAATTTTAGCGAAAGAGATAATGTCAATATTGTTTAAATCTACCTATAAATAAAAAATTTTCAAAATAAAATTTAAGAATGGATCAACGGCCCTTGGAATCCTCGAAAATTCATTTTGAAAACGTCGCGTAAAACGACGAGGGATTCATAGAACGCACAGAAGAAAAAATTCGCGAGCAGACTTTTGCGAGCCGTTTGAAAAAAAAAAGGAAGGAAAGAAAGATGGAGAATTATGAAAAACATTAAGGGTAGAGCGAGCCACTCGTTAAAAAGTAATTGCGCGAACTGCTTCGCAATAACTGAATATGGAGGAGCGAAAGTAAAGCGAAAAGGAAACCGGCCACTGCTTTCTTCAACGTTCGCTGAAAAATTATCGTGCTGCTGCTTTTTCATGCATTCAAAAGTCCGGGTTCTTCTTTAGTCGTTTGAAGGTACGACTCTATTTTTTAATACGAATTTCGGTTGGGAGATGCATGAATGGTATCACTGAAAAACAGCATACCAATTGCTGACACTGCTTTCATTTCGATTAATCACTATATACTTTCGGTGAATATCTGGGTAGTTTGCTCTTAAATTAGGGCAACGAAGATTTTCTCTTTGGAAAGATACGAATTATCGATAACTTAAGTTGGGGAGTTTCTCTAGGGAAACCCTAGGGAATGTTAGAAGGTCAGGTTTCCCTAGATGCGTGATTCGACGCGTGGTAATTCGACGCGTAGGTACTCGGCGAGTGGTAATTCGATACGTGGTAATTCGACGCGTAGGTACTCGGCGTGTGGTAATTCGATATGTGGTAATTCGATACGTGGTAATTCGACGCGTAGGTACTCGGCGAGTGGTAATTCGATACGTGGTAATTCGACGCGTAGGTACTCGGCGAGTGGTAATTTGATATGTGGTGATTCGACGCGTAGGTACTCGGCGTGTGGTAATTCGATACATGGTGATTCGACGCGTCGTAATTCGGCGCGTGGGTATTCGACGCGTAGTAATTCCATATCCACATATCGAGATGGTGGGTTGTTAGGTACCCATAGTCCCTAATCTCCACAGTTCTCGACCCCTAGATTCCCTATACATAGTTTCAGTATCTAGTACCAAGTTCGCCAGGACCTCTACGTCCCTTGGATCCTCAGGTACCTACATCCCCACATTCTGTACAGTTCCTGAATTCCCTAAACTCTCCCAGTTTCCCCTAGTCGCCATATTTTGTAAGTTTTGTAAAATCCCTAGGTTCTCTAAAGTAATTAGTCTCCACATTCCCTGTCATCCCCACAAATGACCCTTATTATATCCATGATCCCCAAGTAACCTAACATACCTTCATAGTTACCTCCATGCTGTTTATATACGGATCATTTATGTCTCATAACTATGAAAGATGCTACAACTTGTCGTAGGCAAATAACGTTCACGAAATTATAGTACTTACCGCATTATTGGCATGCGTTTGATCCGTTTTCAGTTCCCGATGATTACTGAACTGCACGTAAACCGCTCTGCCTCGAAGCTGAGCGATACACGACGCATAATAGCTCACCATCGTTGCCGCAGCATTTTCATCCGCCATTTCCAGAAATGCCTGCAACAGAAATCAATAATCCTAATAAACATCATGGTTACCGATAAATTTCAAGCTGTTTGAATGAATAACTTAGTTCTATTCGTAATTTTACAAAGGATCAATGACACTTTCCGAAATTTGATGCCAATATCCTTGGAATGCAAATATTAACAGAAAATTGTCTCGTTAAGCCCACAAAACTACAAAATTGTCCCAAATCCCGAAAGCTACTAAACCCCTAAAACTCTAAAATCCTAAAGCCCCACAAAGGTAAAAATATATCACTGCAAAGTGAATGAAGTATCATACTCCTAAAACTTCAGCATCGTTGTTTTAAATCAGAAAATCATTTCCGTCGATAATTTATGTACAACAATAAATTATGCACTCAACGTAGCAGGGTATGGAAAGAAATTGCTAATTCCTTGGACGGTAACTTAAGCAAGAAAATGTCCTTCTGGAAATAATAAATAATTAATAGCACTTTACTGTAACAAGTGCTTTAAACGATATCGATTTCTCGTCCAAGCATCTCAAAGGACATCTTTTTCTATCCTTTTCTTTACTCTCGTTAAATATTCTACATTATTTTTTCCTCCTTTTTTTTGTCGAAGCACAGACTTTCTCTTTGAGCTCACTGAAAATCACCTACAAAGGATACTCTTTAAAAGAAAAAAGCAGATCCCAAAATGAAAAATTACTCTTTTAAAGAATTTTTTCATTCTCTTCCGTCTTGCTCGAAGCAGAAAAAATTTAATAAACTCTTTAGAAACGATATTGAAGAAACGGCTAGAAGAAAGAATAAAGATTTGAGCGGGTTGTTTCCGCCTAGAAGTTCAAACACGATCTTCAGAACAACTTTCAGATTCCTTCTGGAATCACGCAGGGAAAAAGGGAGGAAAACAAGCAAGGAATGCATTTTTACATTTGCCTCGGAGCACACGACAGTAATGGAATATCTGAAGTTCGGGGTTGAGTAAACACACTCGAAATACAGAGAAATTCAGCGAAAAGAGAAACAGAGAGGGAAAAAGGGCCGTGAAGGAAAACTGGCAACTTTTGAGAAACTCGGACGGTGGAAAGTTTGGTTTTAATTAATTGCATCGTGTCTCGCAGATGTCCTGTTAATCAAACGTTTATTTATTCACCAATGTCGATTAATAACTTTGCACTTTGCACTTCTGAGTTTTATATTTACCAGCTGTACTGGTTAATAATACTTAATTTTATTTTTTTAAATTTGGGAAAAAATGCTGTATTCAAAGTATGTACTCCAGGTATACATTTGACCACCCACATTCCCTGAGACCTATAAGTTTCTTAAGATACATAGAGTTATTATAGTCCCTAGAGTCTTCACATAAGACCCCTAGATTCTCTATATACACATAGTTTCAGTCTTCAGTGCCTCTAAGTTCGATAGGACCTCTACAGTCTCTCGGATCCCCAGGTCCCCACATCTCCACATTCTATATCTATATTCCCAGGCGTAGGTACTCGGCGTGTGGTAAGTCGATACATGGTAATTCGATACGTAGGTACTCGGCGTGTGGTAATTCGACGCGTGGTAATTCGATACGTGGTTATTCGGCGCGTGGTAATTCGATACGCGGTAATTCGACCCGTGGTAATCCGATACGTGGTAATTCGACGCGTGATAATTCGATACGTGGTAATTCGACGCGTGATAATTCGATATATGGTAATTCGACGCGTGGGTATTCGATTACCAAATTCCGAAATTCCCATATCCCTAAATCCTCGAATTCCCAAATTGCCAAATCATCGAATCCCTAATTCCCAAATTGCTATATCCCCAAATCTCCAGATCACTGAATTCCAAATCCGTAAATTCCTGGTAAAGCTGGTAAACGCGTTCGAGAAAAATAAAATGATCAAACTGTACTTTATTTTCGATTTATGCAGATAATATACAGTCCGTGATATTTTATTTCTATTGCCGCAGTCTCTATACCAGAATAATAAAAGCAGAATTATAAAGGTAGTTAAAGCATCAAACTTTAAATTAATAATTAGGAGTTGTAGAACCAACTCTTTCCTCCCTCTGGCGATTCTCACTGGAACTTTGAAATTTTATTTCGACTCTTTCTGCTCGTTTCATTTAGCTTTTTCTCCTCGTTTTCAATGTCTCGTCCCTTTAATTTCTTTGTTTCTTTCTGTGTGTTCTTTTAATGAAGTCCCTCTTCACAATTACATTATGTTTAACTTTATAATTACAAACTTCCACTGCTCAATGAAAAAAGGGTAGAATAAAATAAAAAATATTTCATCTCCTGCTAGAGTGTGCATAGCCTTCAATTAGGATAAACCACATGTTCTGAACTTATAAACGGAATACCCCGTTCAAATATTCTCACACAAATGGTTTTTCAATTTTACTTCAATTTTCTGACAAATTTTTTCATTTTCGAATGGATACGTTTGTTCAGTCACCTGAAGATCTAACTATGTAGAGAATTAGGGAACTAGATATCTAACGATGTGGATATCTAGGTGTCTAGGTATCTTGTTACCTATGCATCTATTTAGGTATGTAGATGTCTAGGTACCTATAGGTGTAAGTATCCTGTTGCCTATGCATCTATGTAGGTACCTAACTAGGAATCTAAATACGTGGGTATCAAAGAAGCTAGGTATTTGAAGAGACAGTAACAAAGAAATAAAGGATGTAAGAACACAAGCTGATTTAGGACAGAATTCAAAATCCACACACCGCATATCTCTCCACATACTCAAAGTCTACACAATCTAGAATCCGTTAATCCTCAAAATTTTGAAACTTAGTGCCGTTCGCCTACGTGTGTATCCACAAAATAATAATCGCTCAGTGCCACCCTCTCATGGTGATTTACGAGCCCATAAACGCGCCCTCTACCCTTGTAATGGGCTCGGTTACCACGAACGTATCCACGCCTCTACGATTATCGTCATCCCATTCTTCCGGCGATTGTACATTTTTAAGATGCACGCCGCTGTCTTTCGTGTCTCTCCACCGTTTTTCTTGGCCACTCGTATCCTGCGAACGTTTCGAGAACCGGTCATTTTGTTTCGAGAGCCATCTTGATCAATTGGACTACGTTGACCAACCAGTTTATTATTAGCGAATGACTTTATTTTTCAAGATTACAATTATTTAACCCTTGTAATAGCAGAGACAACCCTCGTAATACCTCTTGAAAGGGGTACTTTAGACTCGATGTCTATTGAAAATATTTCCGCACGTACTTCCATGTATCACATATTCACACATCGTGTGACCGTAATCATATATCGACCACCGAACCGACTATGCGGAACCTTTCATTAAGTCCGAAAAATAATTTCACCATGTTACATATCAATCTACTGCGTCCTGTAATTTCCTGTCAATTCTAATTTGAACAACTCCAAAACAGACCTAAGAGGTTAAAATAAAAAAAATTAAGCACCTTGTCTAATCTATTCCTTGTAATCTTGTCTAAAAGTTTCGACGCGGATCTAAAGACAGAACCGGAAGAATCGAGTATATGAGCACGTGGTAGCTCGTTTCGAACGATTTCCTCATTTCCCGTTGAATAGATCATTTTCACGGAAATCACGGGCGCTAGTTTAATCGGCAAACAATAATAGCGCGGTCATTCGTCGATTTACCGTACGCTCGGTCGGCGCACGCGTGGTCTTGACATAAGGACATCGTATCCTAGCCAGAGATCCCCCGCTGAATTTGCCTCGATTCAAATGAAAACCCAATTGCGTGGCTCTATGCGTCATTAGCGCTTGGAAACGGAGTTAAGGGCGTTAAATTCAGGACGGTTCGTTCGGTCGCGACATTATTCGCGCTTCTGTACGCGGTCGTGCAAATTTTTCACTATACCGGGTGTTCCTTTACTCTATCTCATCAAACGTTCCTTAATTCTACCATTAAAATAAAAATCAATTTAACATATCCTAAGCATATCTTCATCAAAACATACTTCTTCTATAATTATTATTTTAGATATTTCATTTTTCAAGGATTTAAGCTGTTCCGCATAGTCGGTTCGGTGGTCAATGAGACTCAGATCAATACATGACTATAATACACGGTCATATAATGAATATATCAGTTAAGTATCTACTGTTTTATTGTCGAATGATGCAGTGAACAGCTAATAAATTACAAATAAAAATATTCTAACAAATCACAATTTTATGGATTTTATTTGATGATCAAATGTTGCATGTTAATGTTAAAATATCAAACTATTAACAAGAATTTAACAATATAATTAATAAGAAGGTATTGTGAAATTTTTCATAGTGGATGGTACAAAGTGAAGGTGTCTACGGACACCCTGTATGTGGACGGCGGTAGCCGCAGAGGGCGCGCAAGCTGGCCCCGCAGAATGACGACCACCTCCCATGGAAATGCGAATGAACGATCGCGAAACTTGATTTCCGCGTGCAAACTGCACGTTTTTCCGCGACGAAATTTCGTGGCCCAGCTAACGAAGCCCCTTCTCTGATCACTGCTTTTACGAGAGCGATTTTTTTACGCACAATTGTTTGCACGATGATTTCATTCCCCTTTTACTGCTCTCTGCAGTTACCGAACACGGCGAATACTAAATAAACAGTGTGCAATAAATATGCATTCGGGCACTAAAATCAAACAGTTTACTATTCAAAATATTCTTACAACTTAACTCTTCGCACTCTTTAATTTCTTTAACTTCCTTAATTTAGAAAATGAAGAAAGGGGTTCTCAATAAAATTACAACAGGGCGATGACAAATACATTTTTCTTATTACAAGTAATAAATAATATGAATATAAATGAATTATTACTAAAATCCGGTGATTAGGTGATTATTAAGAATAGTGGATTTAAAGTGAAAGTCACGAATTGTATTATAGTAACATAGGGATGATAGGGTCCTAGAAATATAGGTACACCCAGGGATCTATCAAAGGATCTTGGTATCTGGTTATCTAGGTATGAGGATCTAGAGATGGACATACTAAAATGACTACATTTGCAAATCATAAGTAAATAAAAAATGAGAAACTGACGCCCAATTCCAGAGTCCCCATAATAAATTCCAACCCTATCCCCTATTTGTTGTAATCGATATTTAAAAGAAGTATCGAATCGTATTATAGTATACCGAGAACATAGTGAATAGTCCTAGAAATAAACTAGAGATCGAAGGATCCCTATAAGTATCCGATAACCATACGAGGGACTTAAATCACCTCATTTGCAAACAATAAGTAAATAAAAATTGAGAAACCCCCAAAGTACTCGGAACAAACACCAACCCCATCCCCTATGATTTGTACCAATCGATGGCTAAGAGAAGCATCTGCATCGAGCCAGCGATTCACCCCCAACCCCCGATGCCACATTCTGAATTTTTTCCCCGAGGATGGAATCGATTTCGCTTAAAAGGGTGCCTTGTCAGGAAACGAACGGAGTGGCTCGTATTTAAGAATTCAGTGGTTTATCATCGAAGGAACAGAGGGAACAAAAGACTGACGATCGAGACACGTCGAGGGGGGGTGAGATCGTATCCACAAAGAGTCGAAGGGGTTGAATACTTAAGACGAGTCAGCACCCGGAATTTAATAAAGAAAATTCGCCGCTCTCTGTACTTCATCTCGGAAAAATCGCAGCGAGAATTCGGGAATTATTTTGTTATTGCATTCTGATGTTTACGAATTGCTGTGTTAAAAATACCGGGATGCTCTTTCGAATTCTGCAAAATTTTCAGAAGATTCCCAGTTGTCAAATTTAGAAATTTTGAAATTGGTCAAATCGAAGTACTTTCACCAACCCTCTCTCCGTGTTCCGTGATTTTTCTCCGGCACCGAGAGGTTGACAGAGAGGAGGTGCCACCCCTTCAACCCCTCTTCGAGTACATTCTTTACTTAGCTCGAGGAACTACGAAGGAACCTATAAGTCGTAAACAATGGTTACGCCCGCTACATAAGCCGCGTTAAATTATCAAGATATATATTCGTAAGGATCTCACCCCTTATTTTAAGCAGGTGGGGGTTGCTCGAGACGCTCGAGGGGTTGGACGAGAAACTCCACGCAGACACTCGGCTCCATTGCACCCTGGGGTCTATATTAATGATATAATATTTCTTTGATTCACCGGAGCTTCCACCTTAACAACCTCCTGCCAACCACCCCCATGATCCACTCTTTGCAACCGAGTCTCTCGTTTAAACGGGGGTGGAAAAAAGAGAGACAGACTTGGTTGGAGGGAAAATTGAAGGGGTAGAAAGAGGGCGGACGAGTTCAAACGTAGTCGCAGGAAACCCGTTTCGCATCCCTTATAGCTTGGATAAATTACATTCACGTTCACCCCTCTGCCACCCCCTCTGTCGTCGTCGTCGTCGACGACGAGCAAACAAGTCCTCGTTCGGATCGTCGACTGGAAGACGAGATTCTGAGAGTTTATTTAAATCAGAAATAACTCTTCTTACCCCCCCACACCATTAATTCGTCGGTAGGGGATGATGCTGTTGCTGGACGCTTACGTTTTCCATCAATCGTGAGAATGGAGACGGGGGTGGCTCGATATTGGTCTGGTATTTGGATATCCCCGGATTTATTGGAAATTGCATATTTTATTTATCCTCTCGCTCATTTATCCGTTTGCCTAGTGTTGCGATACAAGTAAAACTATGATGAATTTGCAATATAAATATTTCGCAGAAAATCACGTTGAAAAAGGTCGTTGAAGAAACGTCAGAACCGGAAGTCCACGGAGAGTTTCGCATGGCGTGAATAAATTTTGATCGAGCCACGTCCAGAAAGCCCGTGGACAAGAAGATAAACACAGATGAGAAAAGAAGGGGATCACACCTCTCTTTCTCCCTCTTCTGTAACTGGTCTCTTCTAGCTCGAGGACAGAAACGGCTTTTCTCCCTGATCCTTTGGGACGAGCTGTCCTGTGAAATTTCCATCCGTTCGTGTGTACACGTTTCCTTTATATTTACTATTTCTCCATTGTACTGGTCGAGCGCGCTGTGGATCCATACGTGTGCTCGCTGAAGTATTGCATATTTTTCCATTTTGCGATACGATATTTGTTACTAGAAATTATATACGGTTCTCAATTTGTGGGATAGTCATATACGACGGACAGGTACTGTTATTTTGGGTAGGGATGTTAGGGTGTGGGATATGAGGACTTAAGGTGATATGTGGGGATATGAGGGTTGGGGATGTGACAAATCTGGGGATGTGGTGTTATAGGGATCTGAGGATACAATTACATAAGGATCTGATTACATAGGAACCTAGGTTCGAGATCTGGGAACATAAGGATTTGGGGTTCTACAAATGTGGGGGCAAGGATGTGGGCATATAGGCACCTGAGCTTGTCCACATCTAGGAACAAGGATTTGGACATGTAGGAGTCAGGGACTACAGAGATCTAAGGATATAAGGATATAGGGTTTAGAAATATGGGGATATGTGGATCAGAGGTTATCTGGGAGGAGATAACCTCTTTATTTATATGAAGATGCAGACATCTAACAATAGAGGATCTAGCTAACCTAGAGATGTGGAGACCTAAGGACCAAGATACGAATCCCTAGACCCCTATAGTTCCACTATCCCCACAATCCCCTAACTTTGATCCCAAAATCCCTACATCCCCAAACTCCAAATCCTCCACCTCTATAACCAGTATTAAAAGACCATTATCATGCTATTCAAATGTTCGAGGGTTTAATTTTGAAATCCCGTCAGAAATCATTGAACAACACAAAGTATCGTGCGTTATCAACACCAGAAGAGGGTTGTTTACGGCGTAGCACGGGAATTCGATCCAATAACGTCTTTATGGGCGACATAGGGTGAATGCAGTAGCCTGCGCGAGAAGATTGCACCAGGTTGAACGAGGAAGTGGGACAAGGGGTGCGCACGTGGTAATCCCGGGTCACGATTCGGCTGGGAATAACGTCTGGACCGGACCTTAAGATCGTGAAAACAGCTTTTTGCACGCGATCATCCCTTGTGCATCCTTCTCGGGGGTTAATTCCTTCCGAGCCCTCATCACCTTTACATCCGAGTTACGGTTTTCATGTGACGTAAGTAAGTCACGTTTGTAACTACATATTCCGTGATGAAGGACCAAAGTTCAGATGTAGATGGAGGGTTAGGTGGACCCTTAGAATATATGCGCAAATAATTGATTTCATTCAGCTAACTCGACAGAAGTCTCTTCTTCCTAGATTTGTACCAAGGTTTCCACTGGTTCTCCATTTTATATATAAAATAGAAGGGTTTTATAAAAATAATATATGGACACACGTGAAGAAAGGAAATTAATCGATCGAAAGATTAATCCATAAATTTCAATTTGCCGCTTTCGCACGTCCGATCGCGGATTCCCGAAAAAATTAATAAACACCCAAAAGGCTAAGAGGATTACCTCGATTCTGGTTAAAGCTCGTGTTTCCATGAGTCTACAATAGCAAGAGCACACGGGCCGGTTCTCACGGGCAACAAAACTCGATACTACCAGCATTATGCTTTTCAACCGACGAACCTGCTTATAATAAATCATTCGAGGCTCATGAATGTTATTCTATCGGGATACTTTGGACGAACAAAAGACTCGGCATTCGCGTGATCCTCCATGAAAACGAACAATCTACCGTTCGCTCTGTTTTCAGAATAATTAGTCGAGCACCATTTAAAGCAACGATTCAATTCATTAAGACAAATACCGGGGTGATGAACATGAAAACCTGTTCTAAGGGTAAACGACCTGGTGCATAAGATAAATGACACGCCGTTTATGGACGTACTTATACTGTGATTATTTTAAAGTGATCAGAAATGTGGGGGGATGATACAGAAACATAGGAATCTAGGGACATTTCTATGCAATTTTGTG
Organism: Megachile lagopoda; assembly: GCA_036983795.1. NCBI lineage: Eukaryota > Metazoa > Arthropoda > Insecta > Hymenoptera > Megachilidae > Megachile > Megachile lagopoda. The sequence goes on from CM072793.1 coordinate 6,378,572, forward strand.
ATAGATTATTATTGAGGTGCATTTGTCACGTAGCACATTATGCACCTCATTTGTCACGACAAGATATATCACCTGGTGCATTTGCTGTGCGCTGCATTTGTAGCGAGCTGCATTTGTAACGAGTTGGATTTACAATGTGCTGGGTTTACTTAGTACTGAATTCAACATGCATCGTGTTTCTTGTGAGCTGCATTTGTCGCGTGCTGCATTTGTCGCAAGCTACATTTGACGTGTGCTGTATTTGTCGCGAGCTGCATTTGTCACGAGCTGTATTCGTCACGCGTTGAATTTACCACGTATCGCTTTTGGGACGAGTTGCACTTGTCACGCGCTGCATTTGTCGCGTGCTGCATTTGTCGTGAGCTACATTTGTCGCAAGCTGCATTTGTCGCACGCTGCATAAATAAAAATTAAATCACAACATTTCAAAGCTAGTCTTCTCCTCCCAATCCTTACCAAAAAAGAAAAAAACTACACAAAATTTCTAAATAACAGAATGAAGTAGAAAAAAAGAGTTGACAAATTAACTGCACGTTCCAAATATCTTGCAAACAGGTAGATTTAACGGGGCACAGTTACGACCGAGGCACGGTAGTACAACCGTGTCCTGTCGACCAGTCAATCTCTACACGGGCTAACTTTTCAATTTTCCCTGGTCCAAGTTCGATGCACGTGCACGTGTGCACACTTGCCTGTCGATCGTGTGTGAGATCAATTTCCTCGGTGACGAGTCGGCTGACTACCTGTAGACGGCTCGATTTATCACGGCCTATAATTGAACGGAAGCAATTTATTAATCGGCCTCTAGCTCTCGGATCGATCCCACGCCGTTGGACACGAACGATTCTTTTATTTCCACTTGCTTCGACAGCCTCGTTGGTCTACTTTCTACTCGACGGGGTTACACAGCGTTTTATGGAAAGTAACAAGGCATAAATTATGGCGCATAAATAACCGTATCTTGTTTATCCACCTGTCGCAGCTACTTCGCGACTCATTCCTTTTTTATTAATTGCCCTTTTATACTGTGCAAAATATAAACAATTTTTTTATGAAATCAGATATACAAGTTGGTACACTTTTTTAACTGTAAAATTTGATGGTTGTTTATGATTTTCCAAAGTTAGACAAAAACTCCTGAACCATTCTGACATGAAGTCACCTAAAAATTTCAGAGTCCATTTTTCAATATTGTTTGTAGGGTTTTTAAAAATTTGAAAGGCAATGTCGTGTTTGTTATAAAAGCAGGCGGGTGAAAAATTGATAAAAATCGACGTCAGTCAAATCCTTAACAATCCTCGTAAGTAACGTTCCCAAAGAGGGTGGTCCGAAAAGAGGGGCAAAAGTCAGGATGAAAAAGTTTCGCGGCAAAGTTGCCGGTCGGACGAGGAAGTGAAAAACGTAACGAGCACGGGACAGGGACAACGGGAACGAGTCTCTCCCTTGGGAAAAAGGGAAACTGCTGGTTCGCGGTTAGCCAATGGGACTGGAAGCCGCAGAAAAGCCCTCGGCGAAAAACTCCTGGCCGACCTTTCATCCCCGTACCACGTTACTCGTACCTCCTCCTTGCTCCGGGTCACCGACTTTACCAATTTCCCCTTTCTTTCTATTTTTATTGCCGCCCCGGCGTGCTGGAAAAGTCGAAAAGCCGATCGCGTGCCACTTCCTTCGCCCTTTTCTGCTTTCAAGGTGCCGCACACCATTTCTTGTCGACGGGGGTGGATTGTTGCACGAGTTGCTCTCGATGGGCTGTTTTTTCGAGGTTCGTGAAATCGACAGTAATTGATTGCAGTTGTATGTTTCAATTTAGAGATTTAGTTCCATTATAATCTGCATAGTCAAGGATTGTTGAACGGAGAATTGACATTTTGATATTTTTTGTTTTAATGTTGTAGCTGTGGTTAGTTTTGAATGACGCACCTGACGCACCTGCCTTATGACTATAAAGGGGTTAAGAACCAGAGAATTTACCATCCCCTAAAATCACCAAATCCACCTCCAAACTTCCCAACCCAAAATTCCCAAAATTTCCAACATATTTTTACATTTCGATTTTACTCCCAACCGGACCATCCGTACAGTTGCAGTTTCGTTCGAACACGGAAAGGCAAACAAGGCCGCTGTTCGCGTGAAGAACAACGAGACGCATAATAAAAGCAGAAACAGAGGTGGTTCGATCCTAAACGTACGATGTATTGAAAAACTGGGTCCATTTTCACCGGATGCACCAGTCTTTTTTTCTCTTTTTCTCCCATGACACAATGAACCCACTGCTATTATTTCATGACAAAAATACAGGAAATAGAATTGTATTTTCATTAGTGACAAATTTTATTCCAGTTTCATTTTGTATAAACTCTAAGACGTTCGCAAATAGAAAAATGATCCTCGTTTTTGATATTTCACTTTGCATGCACGAATACGAAATTAATAGCGCCAGTCTGCCGACAGGTCGGAAATTAAGAAACGAAAAATGTTCCGTGCTTCAATCGGCTTTATTCGATGACAAACAGCTGTTCTAACAATAGCAATTTTATGACGTGTTTTTTTTACATAGAAAATGATAAGCGATATAGCAAAAGCACATTCGAAATAATATGTTCGGGAAAACATCCAGATTTTTCATTCAACTTTTAATTAAATTTATACCGCGACAACGGAAAAATGAAGCATACCATGAAAGAAGGGAAAATGAAGTCCACGTGGAACTGAAAGTTTCGCGAACAAAGAAACCTAATGAACTTACTACCAATTTCATCAGAAAAATTTTCCTTTTCCTCGATATTAGAAAGGTACATTCGTAATTAAAAAATTCTTTCCGTCAAAATTTACCGACTGGGTTTATGGCGGAGAAATATTTCCTGTTCGAAAGAAGTAGTCATAATTGTACTTTTTAAAATTTAACTTCCAAAGTTTCTCATTTTCATTTATAAATTTCTCAATTTTTATATTTTTGTAGTTGAAATTTTTGGTTTTCCATAATTCTAAATTTCAAAAATACTAGATTGTTATTTAAGCAATCTTTTATGATCTATGCTATTTCAGAATCGTTCGATAAAATTCGAAATAAAACACAATGTAACGCCTCGTAAATTGACCGTCATGGAACATAAACTGTACTTCCGTTGGTTCTGAACCAGTTAATCCATTCACAGTGGCAACCATAAAACGCGGTTCTAAATCACGCCCCATAAAATTAAAAACAAAGGAAGGATCATAAAGGCAATCTAAGTTGCAATTTTCTTAAATAAATATAAAAATGGAAAAAGATATTCCAATGCATCACCTTCGAAGATATTGAATTCTGTTTTCCGGTTAAGGGATGCTGCACACGTGCGCCAATGGAAACTCGCCCGAACGCGACGGAAAAAACGAGATTAGAGTAACTGTGTAAACTTACTGGATCGAATCGAAATTCAAGGCGAATCGGAAGGATCGCGAGGACACCTGTTACGTCTTGCTAGAACGTAACCCTTTTTCGGATAATGAAAAGAAGTTTCGGAGACAGCTTTTCAATTTTTATTTATATTTAGATATTATACATACTTCTTTTAATATAGTTCTTTAAAAAAAATTGGGCGGTTACACAAGTAAAGCGTTGATTTTAAAGGCCCCGCCTCCGGAGCCCCGGGCGCAGGGAAATATATGTATGCACGTCGCAGCAAATGGTGCGGTGATCATTAGGATTAACAAGTGACATAAGTGGACTCTAAAAACCGTCTCTAAAAACAGTTAATCGTTAGAAACTTGTATCTAGGTCCTGCAATATGCGTCAAATCTAAATAACTTAGAAACTTAAATATGCATTCTAAATAATTCGAGCTATTCTTCTAATATACTTCTTTAAAAAAAAATTGTACGATTATACAAGTAAAGCGTTGATTTTAAAGGTCCCGCCTCCGGAGCCCCGGGCGCAGGGAAATATATGTATGCACGTCGCAGCAAATGGTGCGGTGATCATTAGGATTAACAAGTGACATAAGTGGACTCTAAAAACCGTCTCTGAAAACAGTTAATCGTTAGAAACTTGTACCTAGGTCCTGTAGCATGCGTTCTAGAACCTAAATAACAAAAACCTAAGTATGCATTCTAAATAATGCAAGCTATTGATCAGAAACCCGTTGATTCATGCAGGTGAATATTTTTCAAGCCGGTAAACGCCGTGAAATTAGTTATTTTGAGAAAAAATCGGCCATTTACATGCAACTCGAACAATTTGCCTAAATACGTCGAAGAACAAAAGATATCAGGGAATTATTTACGAACGGGTAGCATATTCGTTGGATCCCTGCAGGCAGCATTAAATTAAGATTAAATTTCCATTATGCAAACGCGGAGGGTAGCGGGTTGGGTGCAGTAAAAACTGCGTGAAGGGGTGCGTGCACGAGTCTCCCTCTACCCTATCGATTTTTACGGTGTATCGCACGTAACGAGCTCGTTTACTTAAATATGGACTACCATGGCGTTTACGACCTACTTCTTCATCGCATTCCTACGTTATCCTACCTTTTGTAACCAGCTTACCCCTAATATTTGTCAAACTTCTACCCGTTTACTCTGCATCTAATTAAGGGAATACTTTCACCCCGCTTCCCATTTTTTTAATTGCCTTCTCGCGTTTTGCTTTCCGCGGTGTATACGTAAGACGAGTTCGACGACGAGTTTGCTTAACGCTTCACGTTATTTGCGCGCTTTGCTGAAGCGGGACGAAACGGCTGCATTTTGCACTTATGCTTTTAATTTTGATAATTGTGCGCCGCTATTGTCTCCCTCGAGTATTGACAATCGTTTTTCATATCACTGATTTTTTGAATTAATTAAATGAAGATTGATTGAAACTGGACGGAAAATTAATTAGACAAAGTGCGTTTGTATGGAAATTGAAATATGCTCGACGTTATTTAAAATTGCGAATATATTCTTTATTTAGAAAATGTAATAAATTGTATGTTTCAGTTATAACTTTTCTTTGATACTGTTACCAATTTTTTTAAAAACTTCCAAAAGGCTTTGGAAATTTGCGGTGTACATCTGTACTGATACGTAGAGCAGAAATTTTTTAAGGGGTTAGATGAACATCCGGTCGGAGCCAAGAGGCCGGAAGCAGGGAACGATGGTTGAGCTTAACGAGCATCGAAATCTACGGCCAAAAAACGGGATTTGTTCCTTCATATCTCGTTTTGCCCCATTTTTTTTTTATTTTCTTCATCTATTTCTTTCCCCTCTGTTTAAACACTCCAGTTGAATAAGGCGGATTTTTCCGAGGTTTCGCTGAAACATATCCATATTTTGTCGGAAAAATGTTTTTGTGAAGAGTCTCTTGTTTTTATACCGATTTTGATATATTTATTTAAGATATTTAGAAAATAAATTGTTAGAATGGTTCTCTTGTTAGAATTGTTAGAGAGGTTCACTTAATTATGATTCCCGTTTAATGGTCTCGGGCATACGTATATTTCCCTGCGCTCGGGGCTCTAGAGGCGCCTTTAATCTCGTTAAAAAATCAGTATATTTTTATAGGGATTAATTTTATAACGCTACTAGATTACGACAAGTTTTCTCGTTAATTATGATTCCCGTTTAGCAGTCACTCGACGCGCATACATATATTTCCCTGCGCTCGGGGCTCCGGAGGCGGGGCCTATAAAAACCTCGTGCAAAAATCAGTACTTTTAACTGCAGCTGATGATGGAAAAATATCGAGGTACTAATAGTAGAAAAATGAGTACTTGCAGTCTAACAAGAAAATGTTCCCATTTTACATAAAACATTAATTGCACCGATACTAAAAAATCAATATCCCCAATTACATGTATTAGTAAGAAGGAATTAGTACGATTAATATCCAGCAGGTTCGGAACACTTAAAATCCAACAATTCCTCAGCGGAACAATCGATAGAGACAGAAAGAGAACCGGTTAATTAGCCGATAGAGAAATGAAACACGAGGTAGGGGTAGCGAACGAGGGGTGCAATAATTAGAAACGAATCCACCCACCGTTTGCGCAAAGTCTACCGAGTAACCCCCGCGAACTCACCCTCCTACTTCGCTTCTCCATTCAACCCCGAAGATGTCCATCCCCCAAGCATTTGACCAATCGTTTAAGCGGCCCGGGCAACTTTAATTGAATTTAAATTGAATTTAAAATGTTAATACCGAGAAGCACGGTTACCGCGTTCGCGTTTTATCATGTTCATCGCGTTGTTCCTTTTTCGCTCGAAAAATCCCACCGACTGCGAAACCGTTTCCATATTTACCGTTCTCCCGTCTTTTTCTTTCTTTTATCCATCGGTTTCTCCCCACTTTTCTTTTTTCTACCCTTTTGCTTTCTTTTCTGCCGGTATATCCTACGAACGAGTCAAAGCGGATGCGAGTTAATTAGCTGGAAATTAAAATCGCGCTAAACACCCGCTAACCGTGACCGTGCGCGGTTCATCGAATTATTCGATGAAATTTCATTGTGGGTTGAAAATTAATTTGTACTTCGACCTTTTCTTCGTTTCGTGGAGTTTTGAAGTTTTATGTTTGGTATGAAAATTTTTGTGGGCGGATTTTATTTGACGGGGATATACAGGGTGATTCACAAGTAGTGTGAAAGGGGTTAAGATTCTCAGCAGTTTTTTCTTTTGTGAAATGGGAAAACAGGGATTTGGGAGTTTGGGGATTTGATAATTTGGGGATTTGAGAATTTGGGGACTTGAGAAGGTGGGAATTTGAGAATTTGGGGATTTGACAATTTGGGGAGTTGATAAATTAGGAATTTGAGAATTTTGGGATTTGAGAATTTGAGGATTTGAGAATTTGGGGACTGCAGAAGTTGAGAATTTGAGAATGTTGTGAAAAAGTCAACCAATCAGTGTCAAAACTGACTGGAATCAGCTACAACTCTTTTCTGGGAGTTACACCAGTTGTGAGACACCCTGTACACGATCCATGCTTTATACATTTGACAATTGGAAAATAATTCAATAAATTGCACTAGTATTAAACTATTATTATACTACACTTTATTTCTAATGTCCTATTATACTATACTACTATTCTACATATCACTTATATGAAGACTAGTCACTTATATCAAAACTCTTTCTAGTCTACATATTTTATAGTACATCATATTATCCCAGGTACGATTATTATACTAGTATTATATTATTTTACCATTTCATTGTATTATTATATGTTACCTGTATTATTATTTGAATACAGATAACCCACAATCTGAACAGAAGGTTAAAAATACTGTTCATCTAGCTATTTTTATTGCGACAAAACGAATGTGGTGTACAGAGATAAGGATATGATAGGTATAAAGATAGTAATATGAATAGTTGAGAGCTTCAGCTTTAAATTAGAGTAGAACAAATTTTATGTACAGCACGCAATCGATGATCGAAGCCATAGTAACCGTGATAGTGTCAGACAAAACATGCAACACATAGAGCAAACTGGGAGGCTATTTTCTCTCTAGAATCTTTTACATGAATATTACTGATTTATTAATCCAGGCGTTAAAATAATAATTCTAGCAGTCATTTGACCTGTCCGAAGTTTTCTTATTTTAAATTATAAAAACTATTAAGATGCTTCTCTTGAAAACTGCATTCATTTGAAATAATTCTGAATAAGAATAGTTTAACTTTATTCTTCAAAATATTGTTTAAATGTTCATGAATGGAAATTGAAAAAATTGAAACGATGGAAAAGAATGGATTTAACGGAACCAAAGAACTTTTGACCAACCAAATGTAAATTCTAAAAAATTCTCACATTTCAACAGTAAGTTCTGTATCAAGCGATGAAACGTAGAAACCAACGGAACGCTATGGTTACTCGGTATCAGTTAACCAACGTGAAACTTAGTAACGCGAGTTAATATTGAACCATGTAAATAGAGGATCTTCGAGGATACAGCGCATGAAACAAGAGGAACGTTCAACTTCGTGCCGCAACACGTCGCACGGTGATTACAAAAGTTCACTGTGTAATTAAATATTCTTGAACTTCGAACGAACTTTCGATCGGAGTGAATCTGAACTTACAGGCCGAATTTGTTTTATCGCCGAAGCCTCAGATATAACGTACTTAATCAAACAATAGATGTAACTAAAGTCTTTTGTGAAATACGACACGTGGATGGAGTATGAGAAGTTATACGGCGTGGAGTTATAAAGCGTGTCGAAACATAATACGCGTAAAGGCTACCTTACAAGGCTAACGTACCATCAGAATACAAGGACAGAAATATAATATTGGGTGATAAAACATATTATGACACAGTATGTGGTGCGATTGGTCATATATCAAGTGGTAATATACCGTTTGGTCATACAGACCGCCAGTATAAGCTTTATTATATAACGTATGGTGCTGGATGGCCAACACATGATTTTGTCTAAGCTAAATTTTTGCAATACAAAATAAATGTAGCAAAAGCCATGAAATTCATAATCATATTACACGGTCACATGGTCATAAGGGTTAAGGTCATCACTACTATAATAAGGGCGCGACAACATTATACAAGTGTGTGGAGTCAGTAGACTTGCCAGTATATCCTCAAATATCTACATCCCCAAATCTTTAGACACCCAAATTGCTAAATTCTCTACGTCCCCAAATTCCTACGTCTCCAAATCGCTACGTCCCCAGATCCCTACGTCCCCAGATCCCTACGTCCCCAGTATCCCTACGTCCCCAAATTCCTATGTCCCCAAATCGCTACGTCCCTATATCCCTACACCTCCAGATTCCTACGTCTCCACATCACTACATCCCCAAATCCCTACGTCTCCAAATCTCTACGTCCCCAAATCCCTATGTACCGAAATAAGAACGTCCCTCCATCCCTTCGTCCCTAAATCCCTATATCCTCAAATCTCTAAACCCCCAAATACCGCTAAATTCCCAACTCCCAGTTCTGCAAATTCCTACAGTCCCAAATGCCTAGATCCCCAAATTCCTAAATCCTGAAACCCCAAGAATAGTACCTACACCATGCGTTCAGCGCGTTAGATAATGAACGTTACAATAAATCTTACCAGGGAGACCACACTCGGATATCAGAAAGCGCATTAATTATATTCGTGGCCTATCGACGAATCCACGGACGAACGGAAACGGCGAAACGATTGGACTAGGAACGATATCGAAAATCCAGCAGGCCTGGCGGCTTTACAGGATCAGACAAAGAGCCTTGTCCGCCCGTTCCGGTAACCAACTTAACCGGAAACTTCGAATCAAAGCAAACACAGCGAAAGTGCCCGCAGGGGTCAATTCGCCGGTTCATCGTGAAACTCGATTTACCACCACCACTAGCCGATCACCACCACTGCCGACGAACAGCGACGGTGGTGGTATCAGTGAAGGGTATGTGCTTTGATGCACATACCAGGCCTGGGTCTATTGTCGTGTTGCAACAATGCTCACCGTCTGTTTGCGTGTAATTGGGAAGCTTGGCCCCGCGAGCAAGACAACGTGATAATAATACGAGTTGCCTCGATCATTGTAGAATTATCATACAGAACTCGATGCCGTGATTTTACATCGACTATTAAGTTTCACTTTGACCTCTGGTATGTACATCGCTCAGAATTTTGTTAACCTTCTTCTACAATATCGTGACGCACCCATGACGCACACCACAGTTCAAATACAACAAAAATAAATTGTATTTCTCTTACAATTGAGTGTTCAGTTCATGTGTCAAGAGTGCGTCACGAGTGTCCAATGTGCCACGAGTGCGTCACGAATGCGTCACGACTGTGTAATGTGTCACGAGTGCGTCACAAGTGTGTAATATGTTACGAGTGCGTCATGAGTGCGTCACGAGTATGTAATGTGTCGCGAGAGCGTCATGAGTGCGTCACGAGTCAAACTAGTGAAAAGAGTGCAAGAAGTTAAGTAAAGTTCATAGCTTAAAAGATAAAGAACAGTTTTCACCCATTTTCACTAATATCCAACACCAAAGTCCCAATGCATCACATCTCAAAAGAACGGCTATCAATTTCACAGGAAATGAAGAATTTAGCAACCGAGAAAAGCAAAGGCCTATCAATGAAGAGTCAGAGAATTTTCAACCATAACCGCTGCACGTAGATCCATAGGTCCTTCGTTACGAAAGGATTAACCGGAAATCGAATCTCGTTAGCCGCTTCTTCGCACAAAGACCTCGCGTTTATCGTGGCTTACGCCTCGTACACCATATTTCCACCACTAATGCGTATGTAATTTGCACACAGAAGGGGGAAGCAAGGGGTTCGGATGGATGGTAAATCTCTTCATCAAGCTGAATGCGGCGGACCAACGTGCATCGATGCATTACTTTAATCCTCCCTGGTATAAACAAACCGAGCTGGCATTATCGTATACCTGTTGTACCGGATCGTTCACTAACACGTGTCTCGTTGTTGAAAGCTGACGCGTTTACATGCATTAAATATACTCGTTGCATTTAATTTACTGGCTTTTATTAAAAATACTCGAGGAACGTCCGTCGAGAGAAATGTACTTGATGCATATGAAATATCGCGTTCCGAAAATAGAAAATCAAACGTCTGATCACGCTTGATATTGGATGCTGGTACAGGGGAAATATAGGGAATTTGAGATTTGCAGATTTGCAGAATTTTAGAATTTTAGGACTTGAAAATTTGGGGGTTTGAGAATTTTAGGATTTGACAATTTTGGGACTTGAAAATTTGGGGGTTTGAGAATGTAGAAATTTGAGATTTAAGGAGATGCAGATGATGAGGTACGAGACATAGTAAAGAGGGAGTGTTCACAAAGAGGGGTGGTTGTATCGAACGAATATCAGTTCCGTACAGAGGGAGGATATTAATGGATAACGATGCCTAAACAGGCGTTTCGATGATTCGATTGTTTCTGTTATTGCGTACTCGCCCAACCGCGTCCTAGTCGCAAAGTGGACGCAAACTCGAATTCCTAGCGTGGATCAAAGCATTTTTGCGATTCAGATAGCTGAAAGCAACATGGGGAATCTCCTTTGACCAAATCGGACGGAACAATTGCTCCTGATTTGATACAGTTCATTAGCTCACTCATTTCGCTATAGTGAATTATCAATAAGTAACAGTTTAGATCGATTAAAGTATGCAATTACTAAATATCAATTTACTTTCGGCAGAAAATTAATCATTCGCACCATGTATCAGCGTTGTGCAATATACCACGTCATTAATATGATTTCAATCGAAATATTTCGTTATCAATTAACGATTTAATTCAACCGATGTATAATCATAAGTATTCAAGCGTCCATGATTAAATGGACAGATAATTAATAAAATTCGAATACGGTCTTCAATTAATTGAATAAGTGAATTGTTGAGGACTAAATAATGACTTACCTGATTCTTGCCTTTGAGAACGAGGACATTGGTGACGCGGCCGAAGGGTACACCAAGGTGGATGATTTCACCCTCTGACACCTCATTTGGGATATTTCTGATGTGAATAACCCTTGAAGGTTTGCCGTTGTGGCTTTTGTCCAGTTTAACCTGAAACAAAAACAATTTCTCGATTAATTATTTCCACAAATTGGTATTAAGCATGTGTAGCAATTTTGAATTTATTACAATATGTTAACTATCTCTCACTGATACTGCGCGTTGCTAGTGTTTAACATTTTATTGTACCGGTTCTTTACACGCCGTTGCAACGACTAGTTGCACAATATGTGGTGATGTAATGCGTCATAATATACGTGGTAATTCGGTGGGTGGCCATTCTGCGCGTTGTAATTCCATGCATGCTAATGTAATAGCTGAGGATACATCGTGTGGTTATTTGATACGTGATAATTTGACACGGTGGAATTCGATACGTGGTTACTCGTCGCGTGGTAATTCGATATGTGGTTATTCGTCTCGCGGTAATTCGATACGTGGTATTCGGACGCGTGGTAATTCAATACGTGGTATAGTGGCGCGTGGTAATTCGATACGCGGTACTCTAGCGCGTGGTAATTCGAAACGTGGTACTCTGGCGCGTGGTAATTCGATACGTGGTATTCGGACGCGTGGTAATTCGATACGTGGTATAGTGGCGCGTGGTAATTCGATACGTGGTGCTTCGTCACGTTGTAATCCAATACAAGGTAATTTGATACGTGGTATTCTTACGCTTGGTAATTCGATGTGTATCTCTTAGTAACGTAATAATTCAATACGCGCTACTTCGATACGTCCTAACTCGATGCCTGGTAATTCACCGCGTGGTAATTCAACCCATGCCAATATAAATACCTAACCATACAAAGCGTGGTAATACAATACTTGATCGTATAAAACGTGATCATACAAGAGCAGCAAAGAAATCAAAAGCTCGTACACATCACAGCAACGCCCTCCACACTTGCAGCGTCTTGCACAGAAGACTACAAAACAATTCTAAACAACTGTTCACCCCTAAAACAACCAAAACAACCAGCTCCTACAAAGTTACCCAATTCAACTCTCGTTTAACTTCCTTCGTATCCCCACCACCCCGGCAAAAAAGCTCTATGAACAATCGCCGGAAGGAAGCAATACCGAGTGAAATAATGTAAAGCAACATTCTAAAGCATCTTATAACCACGAGTAATCAAACTACCCCTTCAGGTAGTTTTCTTCGATAGAATTGTTATTTGTTTCTTGGGGCTATCTTTAAAATTCCATTAGCTCAAGTTAAAATGGGTACATGGGTTAGGTTAGATACGCAATCTTAACCCATGGGATATAAGCAAACAATCATAAATACCTAGAAACGGTAATTTACTTTTTGAAATAAAATTTCTGTTCGCTAATATAAGTTTGATTAACTTATATGTTATAAAAATAAAATTTTAAATTGAATGAGAAATGTCACCCCCATTAAATAGTCGTGATTCACTCCTGCACATGTAAAAGTAACGAAACTTGTCAGTGGCGTATACATTTAAATCGAAAGCGACCCTGTAGCCGGGGGCAGAATTTTCAATCATGCCTCAATCTAGTCGACCTCCCTTTTCCGCCTGTTTCTTTCATTCTTCCTCCAGTTCTTCGGTTCACAGTTCCTGTTTCAACCCCTGGGAAGAGTCGAGTCGAGGTTTGGTCGGGTTTAACCGATCGGAAAATGCGCTTCTTATGGGGTTAAGGGAGACAGATGCTTCTGCCACTTCTTTTCGTTGCAGCGAATTACAGAAGTTAATATTTTTCTTATAGGGTGGTTTACGAGTACTTTGCATGAGAAAGGGGTGAATTTGAGTTTTAACATGAAATTAAGTTACATACAAAGTTAGTTGATAACTGGTTAGAATCATTCAGATTTCATTGGGGGTTTTCAGTGTCACATACAGGGTCTTTCAAGAAATGTTGCTCCAAGGGGCAGACGTGATTCTACACATCTTCCTTTGCAGAAATGGGGGTTGAAGCTTTGGTTTTGAATTTCTGAGAAAAAATACTAACCAATCAGAACCAAAAAATCAGCTACAACCCCTTTTCAGGAATAACACCACTTGTGAGACGTCCTGTACACTACTCAACGCTTGCAAATTGCTATCAATTTTTATAGAGAAAACAGTAAATTTAATTTGAGCATTGCACCCCAGGTTATGAGATGTCGTAAGGGTGAACATTATGGAATAAAACGATGCATCATTTCACGTAAATGTCCCGACCAATCCTCGAACGAGTATCGAATATAAATACAATGGCAATGTTGTGCACGAATTATTGTGCTTCCACGGAATATAGTGGAGGGTTGCTCGGATTAAATCTTCCTGTACTTTCCGGAGATTTCACGACGAGATTGCACGACTTGAATGCGAAGTAATCGGTTCCTCCCCCCACGAGCTGGCATAATGGCGTATTATATTCACGTATTATTCGATAATCGAGCTCGCAATGCACAATGCATAACGAAGGCATCATTGAACATAATTTAATAGCACGATATAAGATCCATCGTACAGGGAAACTTTTCAACGTGCATGTATGATCTGTTCGATTCTCCTTTAATTGCATTTTAATAATCGAGTGGAAACACGCTACGGGGTAAGAACCAAGAATCAGTTTCGATCAGAGCGAAGTGGATGCAACAAAGAGGCGGGCAGATCAAGTGCCCGTTGCCCCCGTGGGCATCGGCGACGAGGTTTATGATTTATGTGTACAACCGAGAAACATTTTTCATTCCCTGAAGGAATAAACACGAACAGGTCAAGCGAAATAACATGTTGTAATATTTATTAAAAATTGGTCTCGTCAAAGTGACAGTTAATAAATCACGACGAATACGTTCGTCGATAAAAATATGGAACGGTCACGTAGATTTTCTATAGCCATAAGTGGGTCAACGAGACAAACTTTATATTTGTAAAATTAAAAATAACTGGGTGTCACGAAAATTCACGTAGACATCCACAGTCTAATGACATAATTTGGTACACAAAATATTTAAAAATTCTACAGGACGTTTCATAACTAGTGTGACTCCTGTAAAGGGGTTGTAGCTGAGGTGACTCAACGAATAGCGTTTGTAGCTTCATTTTTGATTTATTAACAGACACCAATCAGGACCAAGTTCAGACAACCTCTTACACTAGTTGTGAAACTCCCTGTACAATCCAAGTGTCATTTTATATGCAACAAATGAATAAAGACACCCACAATATATTAAACACTGAAATAAATGACTACAATAAGCAGGAAAAAGCGGGGAATACAGCAGGGCAGAGGTTTCGTTCAGGGTGAGCAATTTCCAAGAAGAGGCTATCAAATGAGACACTCGAGACGTCGAGGGCGAAACGACGGGCCACGCGAGCGTCTGTCGATCGCAGAAGGGTCTTAATTGCCCGGTGAATCCCTTCCCTGCGAATCTGGAACAGGGCTGATTCACAATGGCGATATCGAACCTGGTACAACGTTCACCTGATGGTCTACCTATGAAGTTTAGGACAACTTCAAGGTTCCTTTAGAACTCCCCTAAGTTTCATACTTTCTGCACTTTTTTTATGATGTAGGCTTTTTGAAAATAATGGGACTGTCATAGGTAGGCTATCTTCATAGGTAGACCGTGTGGGCCATGTAAGGATCGATGACCATATGAAGATCTACAGATTTGATCATCATTTGGAATTTTTGCAATCAACAGTAGATGTTCTTCCCGCAGCTTCTTAACTAAGACATGACTACTTCGCACCACGCCATGAAATGTGGCCAACGTGAAAGCACTCTTAGGCAGGAACGCGGTCGTGGTGCAAACAAGGTTGACTTCGAGTGCCGTTCAACCACTCCGGAAAACGACCTCGAGGACCTCTTCGTGTCTGGACAACGTGCTCTAGCATCTTCACTTTCCTTGCCGCGCTGCGTCTCTCTTTTTGGTACATGACTTCGATGCGGTCGGCAATTTTCGTTGATAAGTGGCGTTTAATCACGATTCATCGAAACAAAGGGGAGGATTTTCTTTCGGGAAATGAACATCTGAGATAGGTTTTAGATAGAATTGAATCGTTATGAATTTTTGAGAACATGTGCCTCTTTTCTGTTCAATGTTGCAAACACTACATGTAGTCTAACTCACACGGCTCCTCAACTCTGTAATGTGAATTCCAGATTCCTATAGCAGAGATGCTGATATGCCAAATTTCTATAGTCTAAATCCCTATAGCCCAAATCCCTATAGTCTAAATCCATATGTCCCAAATCCCTAAGGTCCAAATACCTATGTCCCAAATACCTATGTCCCAAATCCCTATGTCTCAAATACCTATGTCCCAAATCCTCCTATGTTCCAAATCCCTGTGTCCCAAATCCCTATAGTCCAAATCCCTAAGTGCCACATTTCAAGTACATTTCAGAAATGTGTAAATTATTTCGAAATTGTAAATAAATGAAGAGTAGTCAGCCCAAGTGTACTGTGTATAAAGATGTATTTAAAAAATAATTACCCATCGCGATTTCCAGTTTCACCCCCAAAGTCCGATGAAAAATTCAACTCTTCTCCCCCTTGTTGGCCCATCTTCGAGTCTCACCCTCGCCGAGAATACGTCTTCCTTCATCCGAGCCGATAATTGGACATAATGGAGGCAATTCGCGGAAAATCGCTCGTAGGAAATGGGTACCGTGACCTCCTCCCATCGGCTGATAACGAGGGAGGATGCGCACTCCGCCAACCGGAAGTCAACATTCCAATTCCGTTAGAAAATGCTCGGGCATAGACGACTCGCCGTTCAAGCAAACAACTTTGTCCACACCGTTCACCTCATCTTTCTTTATAATAGACACTGTCATTTTTGGATTATGTTCATAAATTAGACATTTACTTCAAGTTTGCAGACTCCCAAATTCTTTACATTTCACAAGATTCTATTCCTCACGTTCCTAAATACCATTCTTAAATTCCACATAGATTCATATTTGAATCTCATATCATACGTTCTTAATTTCATACATTCTCGAGGTCTTCAAATACATATGGAACCTTGATTGTCACTCTTCTAATTCTAAATTTCCAAATGCATTGTCTGAGTTCCAAGTGGTCTAATCCTTATGGTTCAAATCCCTAGTGTCCAAATCACTATGACTCAAATCCCTGCAGCCCAACTCTATATGTTCCAAAATTCTTATGGCCCAAATTTCTATCGTTCAGATGCTGATATCCCAAATTCCTATCGTCCAACTGATTATTGTCCAAATCTTTATTGTCCAAATCCCTATAGTCCAAACCCATATGTCCCAAATCCCTAAGGTCCAAATACCTATGTCCCAAATCCTTATGGTCCAAATACCTATGTTCCAAATCCCTAAGTGCCAAATACCTATATCCCAAATACCTATGTCCCAAATCCCTATGGTCCAAATACCTATGGTCCAAATCACTATTTCCCGAATACCCATGTCCCAAATCCTTCTATGTCCCAAATCCCTATGGTTCAAATACCTATGTCCCAAATTCCTATGGTCCAAATCACTATTTCCCAAATACCTATGTCCCAAATCCCTATGGTCCAAATACCTATGGTCCAAATTCCTATATCCCAAATTCCTATCGTCCAAATCTCTACTATCCAAATAACCCAAACCTCATGCTTCAAATCTCTGCAACCCAAATCTCCAAAACCCCAAACTCACAATTTCCCAAATTCCAATTCTTCAAATCCCAAAATCCCATTAAACTTTCATAAAATCGTCCAACAAAATATTAACGCGACATAAACCGAGGATATACAACCACACATTAAGTCAGCGTTTATTTATCGCACAGCAAGTACGTTTTCAGGGTAAGCCAAGCTTTTTGCACAGCCCTGAAACGTTTTATCGCGTCGATAATCATCACACCCCCGCTGTTGAACGAGACCGACCTCTTAGAGGCAGCTGTAAATGAGGAAACCCATGAGCAATGGTCGGGAGATCCATTATGCGGTCATATCTGCTCGTTAAAGGAGACATCAGCCTAGGTGGTTCGCCATTATGAGTCCCAAAAGCACTTTGAAATATTCCTCGGGATAAATGTGTGGCAATTATTTAAATGGCCTACTTGTATCGCTCGTAGACGGTGAAAAGTTGCGATTTACTTGCTGGTCGAGGATAATTCAATGCACGATTCTGGGTCATTTGTGATCCCAGGTTTCATTCATTTCGTATTTTAATTACAGTCCCTAGACTTCGAATTACATTATAAATTTTCAGCATTTACGTTTTTAAAATTAAAAGACTTGAAATTGTAATGATATAATTTACTAACATGATACACATATAACATTAACACATGTTAATATCTCGTTTTTGCTTTGGTCACAGCTTGTGACATGCTCCGTATGCTCATATGCTTTATATCTTATTTTCCCAAATATCTGTAATTCTTTTCGACTCAGATAATGTGGGAGAGTCGTAAACTAGTCTTTTGAGTAGGCAGACATTTTCTATGGCATTCAAATTTCACCTAACGCTATCGATACTCTAACGTAAACGCTCCTTAATCGCTCATCACCCACACAATTTATTATCGACAGTAACAAATTGCTATGTATATATCGCTATCAACGTATTCAGTAATAATTTTCCATGACCCAAGATTTTCCATATATGACATGTTATAGCCACAAAAGTGAAATTTTCATACGTGATAATTTGGTGGGCAGGGACTGTACTTCATAATACAAAAATCAAGATTAAGTAAGTAAGAAAATATCTGAATACCAAAATGGCTGATGACCTTGGTACCTGCTGAGGAATCAGAGTACTTGAGGTGCCTGAGTACGAGGAAAAATAAAAGTGAAATTTTCGTGGTCCCAATTCGATGGCCCACTGCAGACGCACATAATGAATCCTGTCGAAGTTACAACATTATTTATTCAAAAAGCTTGAAAATGTCCCCCGACGTTTGAAAGGCAAAATCGATATTAATTAATCGATTTTATAAAAATAGACCACTTTGAACAGGATAAATTGGACCAATGGAATGGTTCTACGCGTTTGCAGTAATATTTTTTTTAATACCTATCGATCGCGGCGCTAATGGAGGCACGCTGAAATAAAAATTTTATTACTCGCTCGTGTAACCGGGAGATCGAGAAATTGCGAAAAATCAGGTTCAAAAATAATCTCTACGGAGATACACTTTTGAACGTTGAAAATTAAGTTCGACGAAGAATATCGTCAAAAATTTATGTTCTTCGAAGTTAAATAATTCCGTAAGAAGTATACGTTGCAATATCTTCTGTCAGAATTTTTATTCGTCCCTTTTACAACTTTTACAGGGGAGAACTTTTTATTGTGGAAATAAGAAGTTTGTAATCGTAATACTGTAACGAGGGTTTGCTCGAAATCCAACGAAACCGGCGCTAGTGAAAATTCTATTAAGCCACGGCAATAAAGAACAAGGGTCACGTAAACAGAGCATTCGACTAAGTATGTGTGCAACACATGAAACAGGATAAACAGGACGATATCGATGGGAATCCCTGTCTTGTAGACTGCGTCTCCCCTCGAATAATGCGACAGCTGATTTTTATTATTTGGGGCTTGCATTCAATGTCGCCCTTCGATGCTGCGTCGCAATAAATCCTTTACGACTGCATATTGCATCATGTTGCAACGACGAAATCATATTACATTCGCGTATTTTTGGCGTAGTTTAATGTGCACTTTCAAGGTTATATGCATCAGTTCCTCCAGTAGTATTAAAAATTAACTTCATTTATTTTTTAATTTTTTAAACGAATAGTACCATATTTCTAAATTTCTGTGTTCTTACATACCCACATTCCAACATTACAAATCCCAAGGTCCAAAATTTCCACTATCCCAAGTCTCCACCATCTCAAACTTCTACCACCCCCAAATTTCCACTATCCCAAATTCTCACCACCCCAAATTTCCATCATCCCAAATCTCCACATCTCCAAATTTCCATCACCCCAAATCACCATCATCCCAAATCTCCACATTCCCAAATTTCTACCCTTCCCAAATTTCCACCAGCCCAAATTTCCACCATCCCAAACCCCCACATTCCCAAATGTCTACCCTCCCAAATCCCATCGCCCCACATTCGCAAATGTCAACAGCAACAAATAAATAATAATGTTCAAGCCTTACGTTCGTCAGGAAGTTTGGCCACAGTCCAAACCACTTCCTACCATGCGATCTGCTTTTCATACCACTGCGCATGCATCTGAATTTTTCAAACGTGACATCGGTAGCAATAACAATGCGTGTCATATAAAAAATTTCACAAGCACGACACTTTTCGTGACATTACCAACGTGTTCACGGTTTATTCGAGAACTAAACCTGAATGAAATGAGAGGCATAGAGGTAGGGACAGATTTTGTGCTTCGGGTGAAGACGGCACGAATCGGGTGAGATCGGTTCGATGCTTGAAATGCGTCAAAACGTACACAAATTATTCAAATTATATCTCTTACGGATGAAAAGGCTATGATCTATGACGTTACTATGTAATTACATGAGTTTACAATGTATACTGTGTATTAACAACATTTCAGTTCGAATATAATTCATACAAATTTGTAAGGATACGCGAATAAACTGACAACGATGCGATCAGTCGATGTCGCGCCATGTTTTGCTACTTCGGCAACGTTCGATCACGTTCGGCAGTATTCGATCGCGTTCGGCAACGATCGTTCATTGATTCGACAGCGGGAAAAGCTGTACCATTATTATGATATTTGGCGCGAAATTCAAATGAGTTTCATTGAAAAACCTTAACTGGTTAACGCGTTAAGACTCATACAGCAAAAATAATTCATTAATTACTAAAAAAAAGGTGATAGAACAGTTTAGTATCATTCGAGGCACCAAATTTAAATGTTTAGCTTTGGAAATTATTGTGTAAGTATGTAATGCATAACAAATATAATATAAAAAGAACGAAGAAATGCCTAGCCACAATTTCAAACATTAAAAATTGTTATTAACTAATATATATAGTAAATGATTTAGTGTTTTAAATGTACAAAATTAAAATGTAAGAATGAAACAGTTAAAGAGAAGCACGTGCCACGACGCAACAGGCTGTGCGATCGTCGTATCTCCATCAGAATTCCAAGTAGCAACCCTCACACTTTAAATTTCCTTCCACCCCAGTTTTCCCGTCGCTCTTTTTTCTCGTCTTACTTCGGCTGCTGTAACTTTTGCCCTCCGGGCACGTTTCCAGGCCCCCGAGCACCGACAGGAAACCCAGATTCCTTTCCCAGAAGAAGCAACCTTGCGGCTGGGGCGCAGATAAGCACGGGCCACGTCTCTTTCGCGACAAATGCACTAGAGTGCATCCGAGAAAAGTGCTGAGAGGAGTTCTGGAGTGTCTCTTTCGACGAGATACCGAGTATTCTTTCGTCACCAGCGAGAAATATCGACTGGGATCATCCTTCTTGAGGAATTCAATTGAATTTCATTTCAGTTTTCCAAACGTTCTAGTTTTCGAAACTCTGTGTTCCTCAAATTCTCAGTTTTTCACGTTTCTTAATTTGTAAGGTTCATAGTTAACAAACTTCTCATATTTCTACATTATCAAACTCTCAAATTTTCACGTTTCAAATTCTCACATTCCTTTTCACATTTCCTAGGTAATAGGGTTACTGGCACTACGAGTATTGGTACTAGGATTATTGGCACTAGAATTATTGGTACTAAGACCATTGGCACTAGGACTATTGGGACAAGGAATATTGGTACTAGGCCCATTGACACTAGGACTATTGGCACTAGGATCATTGGCACTAGGACTATTGGCTGTAGGATTATTATCACTGGGATTATTGGCACTAGCATTATTGGTACTAGGACTATTGGCACCATGATATAGGCACTAGGATGATTAACGCCAGCTTTATTGACTTCAGGACACTTATCACTACACCTACCAATGTCAACCCACTAGTTGGCGCATGATCCAGCTGTTTAGAGCTACTATTGTTCAGAATAGAACAATGGACGCCAATTTCGGTATATTGGCACACCAATTAGGCCAAAGTCGGCAAACGTCTCGAGAGAGATAGCGAATTGCGTTCAGCAGTTATTGTCATTATTCTTATTTGCCGAAATGTAACTGGAAGTGTTCACGGTGGATAGGTGGGGCGAGTGGCTTCTTTTACTCTGGCTCGACCTACGCGCCAACTCCTGGCTCGTCTACAGTAGAGACTGTGATGATCCGAGGGAACGTAGGGATTCTGGGAAGCTAGGAAATATGACGATTCCGAGGACTGTGAGAATCTAGGGAATTCAGGAACTGTAGAGAATGTGGGGATGTGGGACCTGGGGATCCACGGGACTGTGGATTGTGGAGGTCCTAGCGAACTAGGCACTGGAGACTGAAACTGTAGATATATAGGGAATCTAGGGGTCCGGAACTGTGGAGACTCTGGGACTATGGGAACTATCCTAACCTATAGTTGCTAGGAAAGATATTGAATGTGGGGATGTGGGGATCTACAGCTTCTTTTACTTTGGATTGACCTCACGCGCCAACTCGTGGGTTGACATCAGTATCCGACAGCAAACAGAAATAAAATGCAAAGTTGCCCCAATTTTCCGTCGACTCGAATTAATCACGTCTCGAGTAAAGCCGTCGAACAGGAATTCGCGTGTTGTTAGAAGAAAAATAAATCGCGACTCGTCTTTCGTTTTTCAATTATCCAAGGTAAGGGATATCGACGAGCCACGTCGACAATTCTATAAATGAACAGCGATCGAGAAGACTGATGGAACGTCGGTGGGAAAAAGTGAAGGAGCCTGGGTGTTCGTTTAATTGGTGGCTGGAAGAACAGTCTGTGGAAACCGATGAGAAATGGCGCGCAAAAAACATCGGCTAGCAAAGTAAATCAAAAAAGCTGGAAATGTCGGAATGAACATACAAATTCAGCAACTTCAATTTCATTAAAAATCGGACAGAAAGTCCACCGCAATATTTCATCAAATCCATTACAATATTTTCATCAAGTCCCCTAGAATATTTGATCAAGTCCACTACAATTGATCAAGTCTTTTATTCAACAATGATTAAATTTTTAACTGACGTAATATCAGAAGACTATTTTTTTCCGTCGATAGGAAACAATAATTAGTATTTTATAATTTCAGGGAACTAAGGTGGATGAAGATTATAAGGGTGATATAATGTTGCAATAAATGATATCATCGCGAAAAGTGTTTTTACGACGACAAAATGATAGATCTTAAATATGATATTAAGTTCAGCTATAACACACAATGGTACACAATAATCCTTTGTATTAAAGGAAAAAGTATCGCATCAGAGGAACACGGTCCCAACGGAGACATTCAACCCTTAACCAACCCTTTTTCTACATCCACCCCCGTCGTAGTTATTATTATAAAACGAGCCATTAAACTACACGATATTTTACTCTTATCTCAATTCCCCTAATAAAATAACGAACAGAAACAAAGCAACCGTTTCAACCCACGTCCGTATGCGCTGGTCATGTAAAAGAAAACGAGCTGCCATCATTTTTCATCCCTTACAGCGAAACGCGTTCCCTTCAGCCACTCTCACCCCCTCAGTCTCGCGTTTCGATTTCGATGAATACACGCCACGGTATCGATTTCGATAGGTCACTTGTCCGTTCTACACATTTTTCCCTCTACACCCCCTTCTCAACCCCTCGCCGTATACCCACTGTACAGAATTTCACAATATTTCTGGTATAATCCATAATGCAATATATTATTTACGATTTTACGTTCAGATATTGTTGCAAACGGTTCGTTTTCGAGAATTTAGTAATTTCAGATGGGGATATTTGACAATTTTTGTATTTGCTGAACTTTTTAGGGATTAAGGAATTTGGATGTATAGGGAGGTGGGGATTTGGGGAATTTAGGAGGGCGAGAAGTTGAAAATGTGGAAATCTAATGAAATGTGAGGTAAGGGATATTGGAATATAGGGATGTGAACATGGGGGGATAAGGGAATGTGAGGATATAGGAATTTGGAGTAAATGGGAATTGGGGAATGTGGAATTGGGGAATGTGCAATTGGGGAATATGGAATTGGGGAATGTGGGAATTGGGGAATGTGGAATTGGGGAGTGTGGAATTGGGGAATGTGGATGTGAGAAATGTGGGAATTGGTGAATGTGGGAATTGGGGAGTGTGGGAATTGGGAAATGTAGGAATTGGGGAATGTGGGAATTGGGGAGTGTAGGAATTGAGAAATGTGGTAATTGAGGAATCTGAAAACTGCCATATAACGTTCCAAAACTTGTCTACTGATAAAAGTGAATGATGCAACACCAAATCCATCTCACATTTCATCAATTGATTAATTTCCATGACGGTATAAAATTATCGAGCTTATTGTTGTCAGATGTCGATCGATTGATTTGTCGGTGTACGGTGGAAACAATTGATGCTTTCACGTCACTTTTTTTTAATGCTCTCTCGAATATGGTCAGAGAAGTGAAACAGATTTTTCTTTTCTTTTTCATACGTTGTTAGAGCCTTTGTCTCGTTGAATGGAGACCTCAACGAGACCTTCGTTCGTGCGCCATTCTTTTTATTTTCCACGTGAATCGTAATTGTTAACTGAACAACGAAACATGTCTGGAAACTTGTAATGAATGGTATTTGCTTTGAGTTTTGAATATTGCGTTCGATTGGCCTTTGTTATCGAAACGTTTTATTCGAGCATTTCACCATTTTTTTCTTCGCCGATTTATCAAACGAAAACACTGTCCGTCAATTTGTTCTCTTTATTTCGCGCGTTCGAAAGATGGCGGATTACAAAAACGAGCGATAAAACGAAAACACTGCACGTTAATTTGCGCTCTTTATTTCGTACACTGAAAAGATGGCGGATCACAAAAAAGAGAGGGATAAAATGTTATTAATAACAGTACGCATACACGTCGCTTGAACAATTAACAGTCATATAAAAGCAATCTAAAAAATAATCGAAGCTCCTGAAAGCATGAAAATTATTGAAAAGTTACACGGTTATTGTTACGGGCACGATATTGGAATTTATTCGACTGAAAAAACGCTTTTAAAATTCAATGAAAACCCGAATGAAAATGTTCGAAGCGTGTTACAAAAGCGTAATTTGAATTTTTAAAGGAATCGATACCTTTTCTTGGTCATGCACACAAATTGTTTAATGAAAGCCAACAAAAAGGTAATTTCGCAAGAAGGTACATTTTGCGAAAAGCAGAAATCGATGTTTCAGCGAAGTTCACCGAAGTCTCTTGATTAATCCTGAAAACGAGGCTTCTGTTTTTCTTTTATTATCGAATAAACGGTGCATTTAACCGATCCGATAGAACGGCACCATTTTACGGCGGAAAGAGGTGGAAAAAAAAAGTGAAACGATAACGGTGACCGACGTCGACAAATATTTTCCTGGATGCAGTTGGAAAAAGTGCTTTCACCCTCGATATCGCGACAAAAACACGAATATTTGATGAAAACATGGCAATGGGAAAATGTAAAGCGATGGTTTATCCTCAGAAATATAATAAACAGGTTAACATGGATATTCTATTGGGGAGCGCTCACGGTTGACAATATTTCAGTGAAATTATTGTACCGCTTGTTATGAACTTTCTTCATTTTTACGATTGTTTTTGTACGTGAACTTTGAGGATATTTTTCCATTCGGCTTCAGATTTTTTAAAGTGCAGCTTTCAATTTTTTACTATTCAATTTTTCTATTATTCAGTTTAGGAATTTTAACATTAGCGCATCTAAGATTCTCACATTCTGAAATTCCTACATTTGCAATTCCTACATTCCCCAATTCCACAATGCCCCATTCCTACATTCCCCAATTCCACATTCCCCCCATTCCTAGATTCCCCAATTCCACATTTGCCAATTCCCACATTCCCCAATTCCACATTCCCCAATTCCACATTCCCCAATTCCACATTCCCCCCATTCCACATTTGCCAATTCCCACATTCCCCAATTCCATCTTCCCCAATTCCACATTCCCCAATTCCACATTCCCCAATTCTTACATTCCCCAATTCCCACTTTCCCCAATTCTCACATTCCCCAATTCCCACATTCCCCAATTCCATCTTCCCCAATTCCACCTTCCCCAATTCCTAGATTTCCCAATTCTGCAATCCCCAAATCCCTAAATCCTCAGATTCTCAAACCCCAAATTTCTAAACTACAAATCCCCAACTTCCCAAACTCTAAATTCCCAAATTCCTAAATCCCAAATCCCCAAATCCTCACGTCCCCAATTTTCCATATTTCTACTATCTTAACCGCCCTCAAAATCATGAAAAGCACCCTTGGAAAAGCACCCACGCATCCAGAATTTCGTGAACCGTCGAAATACCATCAGAATTATCGTGAAAATGTCAATATACATTATCT
Source organism: Megachile lagopoda (assembly GCA_036983795.1). Lineage (NCBI taxonomy): Eukaryota > Metazoa > Arthropoda > Insecta > Hymenoptera > Megachilidae > Megachile > Megachile lagopoda. The sequence continues at coordinate 6,404,426 of CM072793.1, forward strand.
GTATGTCACTCCATGATCGTTTAGGCAACCCCTTGCACCCTCCCCGATTGCAAATGGCCACCAAACTCGTACGATAGTAAGAGACGAATGGTCCGCATTCGATGAAAGGCAATCTCTTCGGGTTTCTAGCCGGGGTTTGATGGATTGCTGTGTTTCGTTCTCACCCAACAGGGTGTTCACCCTTACCGTTCGTTTGTAAACGTTCGATTTACCATTCCTTACAGCTCCTTCTTTGTTTCCGTTCGAATTGCATTCATGACAAGATTATCCCTCTTGGGGCACCCCCTTTTGTACCCGCGCTGTTTTATCGCCTCATTCGTAAAGCTAAAATATTTTTCGTACTTTTATGAAATCGCCGAAAACTACCCTGTATTCAATCAATTTTATATAAATTAAGGATCCTAGAATTCTGCTACTATTTTTATTAAACAGGTACTTATGATATTTATATAATAAAAGTATTTTGTTAATATTCTCATAATTTTATTTAAGAAGTAGATAAATAATGAAGATAAAATTGCAAGATGAAATTCATTACGGTATTAAAAATTGAACTTGAGTATGGAGATGAAGTTTCTCGTGAACGTCATAAGACATGAGCTTAATTGATCGTGCAACTGTCATGAAGACCAATATTTTGAAACTTTTCAAACGACCTTCCATGGAAATAGATGATTCCCGGCATTGAATCGACACATGAAAATCGATTCGTAACTTTGACATGAAAATCCGCGGGTGATAAGCTCGCATCAAAGTGTTTGACAGTGACAGAACTTGGTAGCTGTCGAATTTTACAACCGATCTTCACTTTTCCATCGATCGAAAAAGGAGTAATTTCAAGATGAGGTGACAATCAGTACTTGTCATATTAAGCTTATTCCAAAATAAAAATATCAAGAATAAATCAAATAATAGTTTCTTCGATTTTAAACTAGGAAATATCTCACTAACTTATGTGATTGAATATTCACAAAATTATATTTTTCTGCAAAATTAAACAAAAGTTAAAAATCATAAAAAACAAAACCTTTGCTGCATCTTTTTAAAAAAATTGAAACAAGGACAATTAGGTACCAGAAACATTTCGAACCTAAAAATTTAAGCTTTAATATTAAAAAATTTTTGATTCCGTTATAAGTTAGTAGGGTTGCTTAAAAAATTCCTAGAAGTTCAAAAGATCAGAACAGTGGCAAAGAGATCAGAATCTCCACTGAATTAATTCACCCCCTGCCAAATTTCACGACAGCCAACCTTGACCACGTTACCCACCCCATCGAAACAAGCCTGCAGTTAAAAAACAGAAACAGGAAATACAAGTTTGCATAAAAAAGGTAGCCCAGAGCGCGGCCCTCACCCTCGGTCAGAAATTCCTCTTTTTTCCCCTTTTTTCCGGGCCACTGTCGTTCGTAGAAGATAACAGGGGTTGCAATTAATCATGTTGCAGGGCTGCATGGTTTCAAATACGGTTATGAACGTGGCGTTACGGCATTGTATCGTGGTGTGCACACGCTAGCAGACGTTACTGGACACACGGGTGTCGTGAAGGGGGTGGTTACGGGGTGCACGGTTCATCAATAACTGGTATTTCCAAGCCTGCTGTCGGTCCTACGATTCTACACCCTTTCCGTGGAACCAGCAAGACTGCATTGCGACCCCTCTATATCGCCACGTCGACCGATTTATTTACCCCCTCCTCCACCGACCCTTCGAACGTTCCTATTGGCACCCTTTCGTTAGTCCATGCGGGATTTATTAGGGGCGGTTCCTCGATAAACCTGCTACTGTTTTCGTACCACACTTTTTAATGTTACATTTCGTCAAAATGGATGTTAAGCATTTAAGCAAATTTTTTAAATTAATTTTTGAGATTTTTTCCTTCGTTGCATCATGTGGGGTCTGCGTGACGCACTCGTACTTTGGCTATTAATATCAGTTTTAATGTATATTCTTCAAATCATAAGCACAAATAAGGTTGCCGTTTGGATGGACAATTTAGTAATTTTTCTAATAAACGTGGTTTTAAAGAGAATTCCTTGACTTTCAAGCAAGTCAATTTAGTGATTATCCGTCGATGCAGTTTTACGAGCGTCGTCGTCGTCGACCATCAACGAACAGATGAGCCATCGTAAAAAAGAGGAATTCTCCTCTTCTCCGAGGAAGCCAGTCACAATAAGGAGACAATTTCGAAAATCTACCATGTGCCACCTCGTACAATTACTGTTTAGCGAGAGTGCAAAGTATCTCGTAAAACGTCTAACGAAAATGCTTTAGAGGCAACACTAATTAACGCAGAATAACCTGCAATTTCCGTTGTACAGTTACGTTTGTTTACAGGGGTCGGCCATTTTTAATAGTTCGCGCGCTGACCACTAGCGTCGTATTTGTAATTTCAATATTTCACTCGTATCATACTAACATTTTTAATTAATTATTGGTAATTATGGACTAGTATTTGAGAATGTGAGGATATACGAATTTGGGGCATGTGGAATTGGGGAGTGTGGGAATTGGGGAATGTGGAGTTGAGGAATGTAGGAATTGGGGAATGTGAGAAATGGGGAAGTGGAATTGGGGAATGTGAGAATTGGGGAATGTGGAATTGGGAAATAGAGGAATTGGGGAATGTGGGAATTGGGGAATGTGGGAATTGGGGAATGTGGAATTGTGAAATGTGGAATTGTGAAATGTGGAATTGTGAAATGTGGAATTATGAAATGTAGAATTGAGAAGTGTTGAATTAAGAAACATTTCGACACTCTGCCCAACTAATTACAAGTGTCCTAAATGTCCTCCTAAGTGTCCTATAATCTGAAACCGACTACACAGTTAAAAGCGTTTTCGACAACGTCCAAAATTTGCGGTAGAAATATACCCCACAAAAACACAATAACTACATTCACCCAATAAAATCTCCTATTATTTATAACAGAATTATTTTCAGTTCAGTTAGCATCGCGAAACGTTCTCATGTTTCCATTTATTCTTTTTTATTACACATTTTTGTCTCTGTTTAATGCACAGTAAATAAAGTTTAACGAGGCTGCATTGTTCCGACCGTTTCTACTGGTAGTCGAATTGTTTCCATGTTTGGACGTTTGCCCTCTGTTTTCGAATACAATGGGGCGAAACGAAAAACGGGATCGAATGAATCTGAATTCTGCGTGTCTCTTATGAATCCGTTTATCGTTGTAATTGAAAGGAATAACGGTTGATTATCTATATTCTTGCGTAATAAAATAAAACACAAGTTCAAACGCTTGTTCAAATTCAATAAATTCTGCAATATAATTAGATATTTGTCACATTAAAATAGAAGCTTCATTATAAATATTTCTGTGTATAATTTATAACGTCGATAAAATTACTATAAATTCCCCAATTCCCACATTGCCAATTTATTTATAAATTATACAAAAGTCCTGCACTTGTATGCAACAGTGTAATCTGGATTAAAATCAAGTACTTAACTGTTCGAGCAGACATCCCTTAATGAACGGCCGGTTAACAAGAACGGAAAACGGCGAGTGAATAATCGACGGCAGCTCATTCGATCCTTTCCATCCGACGTGTCTCGATGACACGAGAATGGCCAAGTAACATCCATAAATCAACGCCATCGACGTAGGTTCGCGGATACGCAGAAGCTGCGAATGGATAGAAAGGGTTGTAACGTTTCACCCTGAATTGAATAAAAAAAAGAAGCAACGGGTAGAAACGAGACAATTCGAAAACGATACGCTGCCGATAACGATCAATCAAACTGATATTTATTCACGGTGTTTAATACGTTTAATATGACTTCCATCGACCGCGGCGATACAGCAAGTGCCACGGCAATACGCGCCGCGTCCCGATTATTTTCAACCCCCTGTCAAATACGATCACAGAAATATTGTAAATTTTGCATCGTTTCTTTTATTAATAAGGTGGTTAACATTTGTCATACTATTTTATAATATTATTCTAGTATATATACAATTTTCTTTTTATTGTTTTTCTAGAGTCGTTCTGATTTAGCACTACGGAAATTTTATTAATTGTAATTAACTTTGAGACAAAGTATACAACTTTATGAATTTGCATACTAAGAATACTTACTCATTGTTAGGTTATGTATCACAACTTCGTGCACCACTTTTGAAACATACTGTACTTGTTTTAACCCCTTATCCCGCACGTGACGTACGTGTTGAAATGCGACGAATCTGGCTCACATTTTCACCACGATTCAATTTCGTGTTTAATTTCAATTCCTACCCCAATGATCGCCATATACAAAATGTCCCTAACATTTGAACATTCTTTGTTTGTCTTAACTCACTCGTGACGCACTCGTGACGCACTTGTGACGCATCTACGACGCATTCTGTTACAATAATTAAGTCGCCCTGTCTGACTCGCTGAGAAAATCTTATGTTAAGGGGTCAATGTGAAACTGCTGCAATTTGGATATTTAGAATGTAACATAATGTCTGTGCAATGTAACGTGATACCCTGTATAACCTTGCAGCCTCCATTTTGCGTAAATAGTTCACCATTTTGAACCTAAAATTTAGTGCAACCCATTTTCATAATATCTAACGCTTAGTAATTGCTATCCGAGACTGCGTTCAACTTGTATTTACCTATTACGTGATACCAACACCGAAGGTAACTCGAAACTTACTACCTACGTCTATGACATAACCTACTCTTTGCTACTATTAAAATCTACTATACGGGACTTCCCAATTAATCGTGGTAAGGTTACTCGTGTTGCGGATTACTTGGAACTACCTTCCTGAATTTTGAATACGGACTGCGGCTTTCGCAAGAAGACATAGACTATCCACGAAATTGTTAAACCAGTGTCTCTCAACCTGTGGATCTTATTCAAATTTCTTTCAACTCTTGTTACATTCACCTTTTCTCAAATAAAGCACTACCGGGTGTACTAGTTAATTCTAAATTTCTGTGCTGGAGACTGTGACACCTTTTTAAATGTCGATGTTTCCAGTTAGCATCATATTTTTGTTAGTTTCAAATAGCAGTTGCGTTCTTTCGTGTTCAGAAGGAATACGAGTGGAGGCCATCTTGTGGATGTGAACAATTTTCTGAGGAGGGCATTTGAAGGTACACCTAGTAAACACACATTTGCCTCATCTCTCGTTATATTGTCACACGAGCCTATAATAGCAGTTTATCGAATCTCGAATAACGAGATTCGTGTCGATGTTTTGAACAGTGATAAAACGGGAACAAGAGTAAAAGTTACGGTTTCAAAGAACGCATGTCTTCAATTACTATCACAAACAGGTAACTTGGCACATAAACACTTGGACAAATCGATTCGCAAACAAATTATGGATCCTAACTCCAGCACGTCGATCAGCTAGCTAACGTTCACGGGAGGGTGAGAGCGTCAAAAGCACCCTCGGGGGGTGCAGTCCCACGTCACACGGTTAATATAGGGTTATATTTGCCAGCGAGTCCAAACGTATATGCAACAGAAAGTTTCGTAGATCGAAATATCGCGTGTGTGAGAGGTTCGCGAAACTCTGACTGAAATTCGAGTAAACCCTCTTGCGCCTGCAGGAAGGATCAGCCCCCTAATAAGCGCCTAATATCAGAAGTGCTTCAAAAATAGTAGTCCAATATCACTTACTCGATAATTACCCAACATTCAAACTTCATAGAAACACGAATACAAAATTTACATCTACTATTTTACCCTCGGATTTTCAAAAAATTGTACAATGTTCAGGGTTAAAATTGTACAACATTCAAAATTAAAATTGTACAATAGATTATTAAAATGTTCGAAATTTTTCTTGTAGCAAAAAATTTAATATCCACCGTTTTTATATTTCAAGCTTAACATCTCCAAATTCCCTAGATTTTTGCAAAAAGTTTGGAATCACTTCCTCCATCCGTTGCAAACGGAAATATTAAAGTAAAAGGTGGTGAAGTTTATACGGTTGCAGGGGCTTATTTATTCCCCGCCAGAGGGGGCTTTTTTAACGCGGCAACCTGTTTCCCTTATTTTTACGCCCAGGGCCGAGAGATCCGCCATTAAGTAAGTTCCGCCGCTTTTACGCGCGGCGTCCAATTTTTTTACAAGCACGATTCCCCGCGTCTTTACGACCGCCAATATCTTTTTATCGTCGCGGTTCTACCGGAAGAAGCTTTTTCGCCATGCTTTCGGCCTGCACTTTTATTCTACATCGAGCATTTAAATCTTAATCGCCACGGTTTCAATTCCACCCCTAAATTTATTGTTCTGATATTTCATTTTCTTCGGTGCGTTATTCGTCTCCCTTGACAAGTTCTACTGATGCACCCTTAACTTACGGTCAAAACTTTCTTTCTGAAATAAGGGTTGTTCACGAAAACCTTCGCTGCAATTTTATTTAAAGCACAATACATACGACATATATATGTGCACATAAGACTAGTATAGATACATTTATGGGTGCTTATTAACAGTTATAGCAATCATATTTGCCATTTCAACAAATTGCGAAAGAGTCATGCTATAGTCTATTGCATCTTCCAGTAGGTAGCCTTTGGACCTAAGGTGTCAGTGGTCCTGTTAGCCCTGGATGTGGACATAAGACTACAGTACAGATACATACTAACAGTTATGGCAATCATATTGGTCATTTCGACAAAAGAGTCATGTTATAATCTATTGCTTCCAGTAGGTAGCCTTTGGATCTAAGGTGTCATGTCCCTGGATGTGGACATGGGACTTTTCATATGAAGTACATAACCAATTTTAATAAAGATTTACTGGACCCTCAATATTAACGGTATAAAAGATACCTCACAAAGAGACATAAACAATTGGTAGTCTATGAAGTCCATGATCCCTAACGCTTCATGGTATCGACATCTTGTACGCAGCTTTCAAAGCAAAGAGTCCCATATCCATCGATCGTGTGACCCAAGCGGAAAATCGTCTCTTGCCTGACCACGGATCGCTAAGTACGTCCACTTTTTCCGGTCCGTCTTTTTATTTGCCTGGCTGCAATATGGCGGGTACGCCCACATAATCGCGTGCGGTAGCAACGGGTTGAAATCTAGTCGTACTGGCCACGTACAAAAGAATCAAAGCGTAGGAAAGGTAATGGCACGGCTCTGCCGGCGGCCAGTAATATTCCGGATGGACTCTGCTTTCGATTCGAGTGCCCTCACAAAGCTGCCGTTTAGATAAATTGCTTCCACCTGCGTCTGCCTTTTTGGTACGGACGGTGGTCCTCTCGTTATGTCCCCATGAAAAAAGAGGGTGAAGCGACCTTTCTGTCTCTTCTTTTTCATGGTGTTTCTCATTCTTTGATCCGGAGAATCGGGCTGATAACGATGCGGAAATCATAGGTTTAATTTACTAGCCATCGAATTAGGACCACCTTACGATTTTTATGGCTATATGCAGTATGTCATAGCGTGTCTATGTATGTCACGGATTGTCATAAATCTCTTCTTTTGAAATGTACGGTTACAAATCAATATCAATTTTTCGCGAGCTTTATTAAGGGACACCGGGTCGTCTATTTTCTGACAAGTCTGTCGCTTAATTTGGTAACAACCTGATTCGCTGGCCTTTTAGCCACGTCTATTTCGACCAGGGTTAGGTTTAGTTTTCACCAATATCTCGTGACACCTGGTATTTTCATCAATAGCCGCATGGAGAGAGAATGTCGAGGTATCGACATCACGGTAATGAAATCGGCCAGCTCTATCGCGACGTTTGACAAATTAAATGAATTCGATTGCAAAGGCTATAAACAAAATATTCTTTGGCAATAACTTAATCCTTGCTGAAATTACGTACAGATGTACGCAGGGTAAAAACGGGGTGAGGTCTAAAATTAGCAGCAAATAAAATTATTTTAATATTTTGGTATAGAAAAACTCAACACAACTGTAAAATAAGCAAAAAGTAAAAATATGCAATGTAGTTAACTGACTACAATTTTAATTTCAACCCAAAATTAATGAACAAAAGTTAAGAATAGTTTGATCTCAAACTCCACCGGTTCGAAATAAAGTCTCGAACTCTATCCAATAAAATACGAGTCGATCGATCGAATCGCGAAGAAACCCTCAAACTTTCGAATCATGGAGGAACAATAATTCTTACCCCTCGGCTTCGGCAAGTATCGTTCATGGAAGCATCAATCCGTGCACTATTTTTCTTCTCTAATTCTCGATTACCCGCGGGAGCAGCCCTCGAACGTTAAGGCACGCGCCAGGGGGTGCTATGATGATAAATCAAGCGGATGTGAGATTAGGATAGCGAGAGGGGGTGAGGCAGGTACAAAGTAGCAACGAGACAGGTAACATGATTCCCATTGAGATTCGTAGTAGCTGGCAGCCAGCCAGACTACTCTGTTTCTCTTTCTAACCTCTCTCTTGTAATCTGACCATAACTCACCCCCTATTTTCCTCTCCTTTTTTCTTTGTCTTCCTTTATTTCATTACGTGGCTGTTTATTTATGGTTTCAAGGGATGAAAGAGTTTGTTCATGGATATCGTTGCAAACTTTTAGAGTACACTGAATAATCTCTTCTGTATACAGGGTGATCGGGAAATAAAAGACTGGTTGTTGAACTTCGAGAAAATATTACAAGTTTGTAGATGAGATCTGTAAACGCCGATTTGGAAAAATTTCATCCCTTAGGTAAAAATTGAAGATACTAGTTTTATATATTTTCAAGTATACAAAACAAAAAGCCTTAAGCATACTTCAAATTGTAATGTTGTATGTTCTTGTACAATACTTAATAAATAAATGTACGGAGAAAGGTACATCGAAAACAGGCACTCGTGTCCTGATACTCCAAGATCCGAAAGAATTTCCATTTATCCGAGTTCCTTCGAAAAACTCAGCCACGTTTGTCTAATTCCACTTCCTTGCTAATTTCGTTGGCATACGAGAACGGTGGAGCATCTCATTCCACCATCGAATGCGAACCTTGCGAATTAAACGCGTTCTTCGCCTCTCGATTGTAACTCAGATTTTTTTCTTCTTCCGGGGCATCGAACTGTTTTCAGAGATTGGACGCAAAGTGCAATCGATGTAATTAGATGCGTTTGATTTTCAAAAAGCTTTCTGTCTGTTTCGTTCATGAGAGTGTGTATGGTTTGTACATGAAGAGAATGGTAACTTTCACCATAGTAACTCTAGGGTGATGTAGTTTAGTAATAATTTGACAAGTAGAAATGATATATAGGGCATTAAAAAATTGCTGAACTGCTGCGTTATTTAAATAATCAGAATAGTGTAATGTTTGAATAAATAAAATGACCTCTATTTGAACAAAGCCTCTATCTGTATTTCGAACATAAAATGTCATTGTTTAATTAACTTCATCAAGCTGAGGGTAAATGGGAAGAGCTCTGAAACGTAAAATCGCGAAATAGGAATTATCCACACGGCAGACTGCTGGCATCCGAAAATCGTAGCAAACGTTCCGGTGCATTCGCAGAGAAACATTCCAGAATGAAATATGTCAGACACGCCGAGCAGAAGTTTCGGTCAGCTTTCAGAAATCTCCATAGGTGATTGGTCTCTCTCGCGCATTTTCTAATATGAAATTCCGACGTCCGGAAAAACAATCGGATGGGGAGAGCTCTCGGCGTAGATGAAGGCTTTTGTTTTCAAAAACAAAATCCGACGGCGCGTCGAAACAGTAATAACATAAGTCAACATCCTGTTTTTAATAAAATACAGATATTTACCTTCCCTGTAAATCACCGGTTTCGGGATGTAGAGATATTGGATCTTTGCTCTCGAAAATAATTTTACTGTTTGCAACAATTTATTAGTTAAAAAGTTGAATGAATTCTTCTGAGGTTATTACTCTACTAATAATTTCCACTATCTGTTTCACTGTTATACGTCAAACGTGTAATATAGAATTAGTTAAAAATGCTTATAATTATGGTGAGGGTTAAAAAGTTTGTAATACTGAACGGTAGTATAGAAAAATGGGTAATTACGTCGTGACACAAAATATCTGAAAGCAGAAAATAAAGGTGAAACTAACATACGCTTCCGTCAGACGTGAACGAAAGATAGAATCGAGCTTCGAGATAAGGCGTTCTTAGCAATCTCGAAATTAGGTTGGCCGATCGGGAGCGGAAACGAGAGGGAAAGAAACAGAGTGTCCCGCGACGGGTTTCCGTCGTCTTTAATCGAGAAAATGGCTGAACGACGGCAGCCATGAAAAGAAGGATAGCCGATAGCGCGATCTTTCGGAAATCGGAAGCCATTCGTGGCTTTTGATCAACCTGAATCGAACCCGTTGAATTATCGGCTACGTGTAATCTGCTTACGTCCTGCCATCTCCAACATAATTATTGTGGGATCACGACGTCCTTTGTGATCCTTTATCCGCGAGGAAATTGCATTCGAACGCTGATCTTCGTCTATTATCTATTCAGGATTAAATACTACTTTATTTTTCATTTATATGATTTCACTGTTATTTATTATATAAAGATCTATTAACGTAGTTAGTCATGTTTTATCTTGATTTATTAAATACAGATGATGTACGGGTTTCGGTAAGTGAGCGACTCTTCGTAAGTGAGCGGTCTAAACTAACCTAACCTATAAATATTGCAATTGTGGACATCAACTGACTGGGAAGATGTCATTAACTATCCAATACACTTAGGTTAAAGATGAACAGGATTAAAGATACAGAGAAGAAATATAATTCACCCCTTGGTTGATGATGGAGTCAGACTCGTGACGCACTTTGTGGTTCAAATATGAGAAGCCCAAATAAATATTTTGCATAAAGATCGAGTTTTGAGGATACTAATAGTAATTAGTATAATTGAAGATACATCCAAATACACCTAACATTTCAACATCCTTTATTTTAAAATTGCAATAATAATTAGGTAGCTCTGCATGACGCACCTGCCTTAAGGGATTCCCACAAATATAATAATACAATAAATCCCATAAATGATATACAAGTCAAATTGTTAAAGAATATCGTAATAGAGTCTCCATAACATTTGACACTGACTTTCAAATCCGAATTACAATCGTTAAAAATCTGAGTAACCCTGACAAATATTAAAATAAAGTATAAGTAAGGTCCATCACAGTTTAATATAATTTTGAGTAAGTGTCCAACAAGCAAAATTGCTCGTAAAAGAGAAGGGTTTGAGTTAGTGAAGGGACGTAAAAACCTGGCCTAATATCGTGAGTGTCGTTCGGCACTTGGCTGTATTAGTTGGACAAAGTCTCTTTTGTCCCAGTTTCTTTCTGACGTGCCATTTACTGCTTCGTTCCGTCCCATTATCCACGAATGGTGACGGTGTTGCGCCACTTATTCCTGCGGGGGTGCGTTCCTTTCACCCCCTCGACGCGTCTACGGAAAGAAGAACGTTAAGGTCTCGTTAAAGGTGTTAGAGCAGACTCAATTACTGGACATTATTATTTTTTCTTTTCATCTTCTACGTCTTTCTTCTCGCTCTTCGTTTGATCTTTCTCCAGGGACACTCCAGGGGGATGTTTTAATCATTTATCAGAATCTTTGTTTCCATCGTTATTTGCTTAATAAGTTCGAAATAACTTTTATCATATTTTATACAAATTAATGATATTGTCATTGTTATAGATCGACTGTTCAGAAATTTGTGAAGGTTTATTTTATTTATAAATTTGTCAGGGTTTATAAATTGTTTATAAGTGTTGTTAGCTGTTTATAAATTGACTGCTGTTTAGTAACTTGTTAATCAAGATTTATAAATTGTTTCTAAATTGACTACTGTTTAGTAATTTGTTATCAAGAAAATTGTATATAAGTGGACAACGGTTGACCACAAAAAATTGTTAAAGTTCACACAATTTTGCTACAAAACAAAATTAACCGAACACAGACAGTTTCGAGATAAAAGAGTTAAGGAAAATATCGTTATTCCGTTATCGATTTTTCGCGAAATTTACACAGAGACGCCTCCAGTTTCAAGCTCCATAGGCCGCTAACAATTTCGCCCTTTTTTTGAGACCGTCGAAAAGTAGAGCGTGTTCGTTTTCAAAGTAAAAGCCGAGAACGCGAAGCTGGCTTTGTCACCGAATCCCTCGTTGTTCGTCTCTGTTTCTTTCCGCGGCCGCATTAACGATCCGTCACTGTACTGTTTTTTTTTTTGTAACGCAATGTTGCACCGCGGAACACATGTGAACTACTTTACGCTCCTGAGCTTCTAATTTTAATTCAATCGTACAAATTCTAATGTTGCACTAAACTAATTATAAATAATAACAGTTATAATTATAAGTATTAGTATAAGTAATAATTATAATATTAGTGTGTACACAAATTCAACAGAGGAGTTGCGAAAAGAAAAGTGTAAATTGGAATAAGAGATCTTAAGATATGTAGTGAATAGTGTTACTGCGTGTGATAATGCACTATATAGTGAATAAAAAATATTAGAGAACGTAGTGTTGAAATAATTAGTGTGCGCAGTGAAAGATTAAAAAATAATAATAAAATAAATAGTAATATAAAAATAGATAATTTTATTAAAAGCCCAAAGTGAAACTTGTATCTTTCGCCATATGATATATTGCAGGCGAGGAAGACGACACAAAAGAAAAAGGAAGACAAGAATCGAACGTTGTATGTCGCAGGACTTTACTGTTTTTCTCCTCCCCATCACGTAGAGAAAATGATTAACGAGACCGTGGATGCAAGTTTCGATGCAACCTGGTGCACGTGCAGCCGCTGTTAGAGACGTGCATCATTCGTGGCTTACGAACACACGGCTGCATCTATCGTTCGCCTAAACTTCCGACATTTTTTCCATCATCGTTCCAGCATACGAGGCCAGCAGCAACGTCACGCGTCACTGACAATAATAAATATTTCCTGCCGGTCCACGTTGCAAAATTCTGCCCCGATAGTTTTTGCCTGGCTGAGTGAAAAGCATTTGTTCTCGCGTCCGCTGGCTACAGCGAATCGAAATTGTTAACTGTTTTTGAGCCAAATATTTGTTGAACGCCGGAATTTAACGTCGAATATTGTTCGCAAACATGTGGTCAGATTTATCACATTTATGTTGACAGAATTTTAATCGAATGTCGACTTGTATTTTCAAAAATTTGAATTTTTTAGGGTCTGATTAAAAAGCTGAACTTCTGTTACGAAGCGAAGGATAATTAATTATTCGGACATTGTCGTTTTATCAGCTTTCCACGCAGGCACAACAGGTGTGCTCAATTAATCGACCATATCGTTGCAGGTCAAACAAGAAAAATCCACTTGTAACAAATTTTTAAACGCTCGAATTTGATGGCTTATAGAATGGTACTCACCTTCTTGGCGTCATTATTGTTGTCGGCCGCGTGATGTGGTTGTGGACTCATTGCAGCACCATTGCTAACTGCTCCGCTTTGCGACAAAAGTTCGTCGCTACCCCTCTGCAACAGAAAGCAAAAGAACAGGTTATATTAGAACGTGATTTGGCAGACATGGACATGACTACGTGTACATGTGCATACTGTACACTTTGGAATCAAAGTAGAACCAAGTAAGTTTCCACAAGACGGCTTACACTTTTTCTTTTGAACTCGAAAGAACTGCTATTTGAAACTAGAAAATATCCTAATAGATCATACAGGAAAAAAGAACAGAAGATATTTAGCTGGGAAATGATAGGCTCCACAGCAGATAACGGAGATCCACGTTAAACGGATCCCCATAGCCCCAGAACAGCGTTGCACATCCCAGGGTGGATTATTAAAATCCTTCCAACTCCGTAAACACATTTAACTCGCGATTCCACGAGAACTACGATAACAGGATCACGCGAATCCCAACTCTAATTCTCCGTTCCCGGGTCTTATCCCTCAAAGGAAACGGCGATAAACAGAGAGAAAGAGAGAGAGAGTCTTCTCGTGCCGATTTCAACCCCTTAGCGAATCCTCCGGTAAAAAAGAACTCTTGTTCGCAAAGCATCCACTCAATTTATAGACACAATTTAACAGCAAGGTATTTTGCTCGGTACTGAAACGGATTCTCGACCTTTCAACGAAGAAAATACGGCTTGAAGGTAATTCATAACCTCGACGGGGGTGGATAGAGGGTGGCCTGGTGGTCCATGTCATCCGCTGAAGAGACAGAATGGCAGATCAAAGAGTCCCGCAGGATCATGCTTCAGGATCCTGTCGGGTTTACGTAAGAAAGACTTGACAGAGAGGAAGAAGCATGCAGCTTGCTTTGAGGAATATTTATGGAAGGATTTTCAATGGTATTTGGATGGTTGCTCTTCTGTGTTTAAATTATGCTACTGAATTGATTTTACCTTTATATTTTAATATTTTCATTTAGATACATTGTTTTCTGATGCTTTCGGGAGGACGCTTCGATTATGGAACTCGCTTTCGAGGAGGCTCTCCGCTCCCGCACCCCTGTCAGCCTACTTATAGCACTTTTGACAATCTTTCTAGGGGTTTTGGCACATTTTAAGAAAGTTTGATCCTCTGACAAAAAGTCGTATCTAGCACGGTTTGGCCTGTGAGTGGTAGGGCAGGGGTTTTATAGTACGTTAACCTGCTTCCATTCACTAGGGGTCCTCATCGGCAGTTATCCATTTTTCGGCACTTTTGACAATTTTTCTATGGGTTTTGGCACATTTTAAGAAAGTTTGATTCTCTGACAAAAAGTCGTATCTTGCACGGTTTAGCCTGTGAGTGGTAGGGCAGGTGTTTTGTAGCACCTTAACTGGTTTTCGCTCGCTAGAGACTCCCCGCCTCCATGGCCCTACGAGCCACCTTTTGGCACTTTTGACAATTTTTCTAGGGGTTTTGGCTCATTCTAAAAAAGTTTACGTCTCTGACAAAAAGTCATATCTGGCACGGTTAACCCATGAAAATACTGAACTTCCCCAATCGTCCCTATCAACTACTATCTGCAATCTTATATACAAATCAGATGAACGAAAACCTTCAGAAAACATACTAAAACTTATCAACCACATAAATCAGAAATTCCTCTCAAGAATTCAATAGTTCCACCCTATCGATCTTCCAAACATTCCACACAGTCCCATGCACCCACAGGGTACATCTAAGACTCTAGATTTAAAGACAAGGTGGAACACGAAAAAGGAATGTGGTAGTTTTCATTGAAGAGAGTAAGGGCGACCAAGAAGTCCATAATCCATAGGTTCGTAGAAAGTAAATAATACAGAAGGTCCGGTAGTCTGTTGGTTCGGTGGACCGGATGTTAGTCGGGGGATGAAACCAGCCCTGTATATCCGCGGAATATATGAAATTCAGCTGGCCCTTTCTTTAGATTTTGCGGAATTTCCTCCTCCTCTTTGTGCCTTCTTTTGTCGAAGGTACATTGTTGAATCCAGGGAAATCGATTGCCTCGAGAGCTTCGAGACCAGGGAATTGTTTTTGTTATCGAAACCTAGCTGGTTCACTGTCAGTTCCTTCCATTTCCGGGGGAAATTTCTTCGTCGCTGTTCGTCCATTTGCTTTCATCAGCGGAAGAATTGCTTTCTGTTCGTATATTAATTGATGTTTCTTTTGTCTGTGATTCGTGTCAGGAAAAATTGCGGTTGTACTTCGCTTGATATTACCACTACTTATATCACCATGGGACGTGTATTAGTAGCTTTTATCGCTGCCTGTCACGAATTGAATGAATTAGACGTCAAGTATTGCATGCGTCAAATGTTGCACGCGTCAAATGTCGCGCGTCAAATATCTGATGCATCAAATGTCTCAGACAGCGTCTCACGCGTAGTATTTAGTCGCTGATCAATTTTAGCAACGTTTGCCACTGTTCAAATAAACGTTAGCCGTCTTATTATTTGTTCAAGACGAATGTGTCGAAGGGCGATTGTAAATCCAGTATTGGAGATGGCAAGCGAAGGGTCCGTCCGGTTGACAAACCAATTTCACGTCCGAGCTGCAAGGCGATCCCACGAGTTTCCCCACGGTCGAAGGGCTTTGCTTTTCCTCCTATTTGCTCGAGGATTCGTGCGACTCGCATTAATTGCAGGGCAAACAGTTGGCACACGCTCGGTTCTCTTGACAATTTGCTCGACGACCGGCTAACTGGGACACTTTGTGGACCAACCTTGGTTCACAGATTCTAAAGGGAGAACTTGGCTAATCTCGTGGCCAACTATGGCCTCCTTAACCTCCTATTACGTTTTCTTTCCAGTTAACTCGGAGAACGTGTATAAGGTTTCTGTAACTACAAATACGAAGCGGTGTTCCGGGAGAATGCTTTTTACGGAACAGAGAAGAATAACAGCGTCCGTTAAAATGGATCTCATGAAAATTTCAACTGGTCGCAAAATCCTTGACACGATGATGGATTGAAACTCTATACGTCTAGCACGAAACTACTTTTCGCAAAATATTTCGGCTTCGAGGAGTATCGAAGCTTCTGTGATAATATTGACACGAGATAACCCTCTTGATAAGACACCGGGTGAGACGGTTACGGTCTCTCAAGATGGATGACTCAAGTAGGGGATATGGGATTTGTGTATCGTTTTGTTGGACAGATTTCTATAAAGAGATTTTTTAAGAAATTCAATGCTGCATTGTAAATTATTGAAACGGTTCAATGATCGGAAGGTCAGCACTATTTCCCACATATTTATTTTCCATTCGGTACTAAAGATAAAGGTCAGCATACGTTTAGAAAAGGGAGATTTTATAGCATCCATCACTATATCTTTAAGAAACAAGTTCATGATCGCGCAGATAAAGGAATACCAAATCGATGGACCATGAACCTGATCTTACATAGTAATTCTCCGTTGATCCTAGGAACCTGCTGACTCTTGCAAGATCAGGATCAATCCATCTAGGACACCCTTATTATCCGTCCAGTGATGATCACACTTAGAGTAATGTCTTTTGAACCGGACGATCTTGATATGAATTTAACGTACATAGAATGGTTCGAGACGTTGGACCGATGTCTACCTATGGCTTCAAATTATTATGGGCTAGTCATGTTTGAGAACTGCAATTTTTGTGATATATGGAGTGTTTTATTGTTCGACGTGGACCTAAGAAATTTGTAGGAAGTTATCATCAAAGTCCCTGTCCAGATCAAATCCCTAAATTTTTCAATTCAAAAAACTTTTCACATCTGAGAAGTCTTCACATTTGCAGATGTCCAGATTGTGGAATTATCAAATTTCCAGGTGTACAGATCTAGAAATCACCACATCTCTAAATCTTAAGTTTGCAAATCTACAAAATGTCCACATCTACAAATCCCCAAATTTCAAAATATACAGATCTCCAAATCAACCTACAAATCCCCAAATCCTCAACTAGCAAATCCCCAAATTCCCAAACCTCCAAAACGTCCAAGTGCCAGAGGAGTCCATTCCTCTTTCAAAGGTATGTGACGTATATTGCATAATATTACCCAGAATTCGATGACTTAACAACGGGTCGACTTTTCTTATCCCTTTCCCGACATCCAATTAATTATCTCGAAATTGAAGGGGTGACGAGAGAAGAAGTTCAGCCAGCTGTTCCTTGGACGTTTCCAAGTTGATCCAATTTAATATGGCCAGTCAGGAATCAGAGGGAAGAAAAAGGGAGCAAGAATCACGCGATATCCACTTTTCCTCGGTTCTCTTTGTATCTGGAATATCGGACTCGTTGCTTGGCTGGCTCGCGGGTGAACGGGTCCGATCGGTCGAGCAACGTTTCACCCTAACGAGCGGCTTTAATTTCTCCCCTCTTTCCACGTCATTTACCGTGGAGAAGAAGGGTCTCGATGAAAATCACGACAGTCTGACACAAATCTTCCCAGCCTCATTCGGTTATCTGGTTGGCTGGCTCCTCCGGGAAAATCCTTTGTTGCGTACTCCTGATCTTTGCTCCCTTGCCTCTCACAAATTTTAAATATGCAATATACCTCAACAAATTTCGGTCACATAAAAATGTACGTATATTTTATTTATTTTAAATTATTTTTATACTCGTTACCGAACTTTCAAACACTAGGTGTACCGGTTAGGTTAAAATTAAAATTAAGAGATCTCTATGTCTCTGTCTTTATGTCTCTGTCTCTATGGCTCTGTCTGTGTGCCTCTGTGTCTGTGCTTCTGCATCACTGTCTCTGTGTCTCTAACTGTGTCTGCCTCTGTGTCTCTATGTCTCCAACTGTGTGTCTCTGTGTCTCTATGTCTCTAACTGTGTCTCAGTGTCCCTATGTCTCTAACTGTGTCTCTGTGTCTCTATATCTCCAACTGTGTCTCTAACTGTGTCTCTGTGTATTGAAATTTGACAAAAAGGAAAGAATGCTTTATTCATTTATTATACCCGCGTGTAAAAAATTAAGAATGAAGAATTATTAACCGATGCACCTAGTAGTTAAAAAATAAAACCATAAATAATTCAGTTAACTAACACAGTCTAGTTAATTCTATAAGTTCCTAAGTCGATGATTTAAAGCAAGCGAGATGTGGGACATTTATAAAAAATTCGTTCAAAAACGGAATGATGAAATTTACTTGAAGCGCCACATTTTCGTAGAAAGAAGAGAAAATTCACTTTGTGCCGGGCGATGCATAGTTGCTTTGTTGCTGAAACTGAATCACAGGTAAATCGGGAGGTAAATGAAGCGAGCAACGTCCTTTCCCAAGCTTTAATATCGCTGAGTAGCGCGAATCGCGAGAAACAAAGGGCGAGTTAACGACGCTGAAGCGTGGATAACCGACAGAGAATACGCGTTTATGACTAGGAAAATTTTGTTTCCACCGTTTTCTGCTTTCTGAAAGATTATCCGACAATTGGATAATCAATGATTGCCTGATGGCATAACTTTGTACATTTGTGGGCAGGTCGAGTGCCCGCTGGAGGACTGGAGACATTCTTCGGTGATCAAATAGTGAAAATTTAATTAAAATTTTAATTGTAAGATTACCAGGGTTAGACATTTGCAAGTTTGGTCATTTTGAAATTTGGAAGATTGGGATTCTGAAAATAAATTATTAAATTTTCATACTTGCAAGTTTGATAATTTTGGGATTTTGAAGATGGGAATTCTACAAATAAAATATTAAATTTTCACACTTCCAAAAATACAATATTTTTCAGAGCTAAAAATTAAAAAATTTAATAACTTGAAAATGTAAATTAGAAGACCAAATTTTCAGTTTAATATATTGGTATCAAGGAATTTAGAAATGCGAACATTTCAAAACTCAGGACCGAATTAATTACTTAAAATTTCACGGATGATCGATTCGATTCAGGGTTTATCGAATCTCCTTGCAGCGTAATTTCATAGCGGATTGCGATAGAAATTCGTAATTGAATATCGTTACCACGATTTGGGACAGCGATATTTTCTTCGAGGACGAGTCGATTGTTCTGCGATGCTATTCAACGTTTCGCGGTTTTATCGAGATCCCTCGGCGATGGGACGTCGTAATTGAGTATCGTTATTGTCATTCAGGTTGACGATAGTTCTTTGCAGAAAAGATCGATTGCCTATTGGTCGCATTCAAACCACCCTTATTACAATTATCTTGCTGTCGTTCGAAAAACAGTTTCATAAACCGATGATATTCTTGTACAGTCTCTTCTTATATCGCCTACTACCTTAGGTGCTTTAACTATCTTAGGTTTTTTTCACTACCCCAATTCAATTTTACCTACCCTGATTTAACTACCAAAATTTCAAAATTCAATAACTTGCCAAACACATTTGCACACCCCTAACCATAAGCTCAAATATTTCCCAAAACAATACACAAACCCCAGCAAAACTTAAAACAGAGGCAATCGCATTTTTCATTTAAAGCAGCTTCCGTCAAAACCATCCAACTTTTCCTTGAACCCCGAAGAAAAACAAAACTCGAACGCGAGAGACAGATTTCCAGCGCAGTTTGTTAACACCCCTATATTTATTTCGTTTTCACAGTCTCACAAGTTATTCGCGAAGGTCTTCGTATTTCCGTGGAAGCGTTACTTTGAAATTCATGAAGTCGAATGGCTTAACCGCGTAAGGAAGTTTCGAGGGGGTGCATTCCGGGCACAGAGGTGGGGAGGAAAAAGTCGCGTACGTTAGAGCAAACACATTTTCTATTTGCGACTTCGTTGAGTGGTTCCTTCGATATTTGAATATCCGCTTTTCGCGAAATTAAATGTGATTGCTGCAGACGGGGAAGCAGACTGGAAGGGCGTCCCTTCGATTCGCTGAAGAAATTTTCATATGAGTCACAACTGTACCATTTTTACTTCTATCAAATCAGATGTGGATCTATGCTGATCAATTGGAGCTCTAAACACTTGGATCAGCCTCACGCCCCGACTTGTAGGTCTAATGGTAGTCCTAAGGACATAGTGTAAACCCTGCCTAACAGGGCATGCTCCCTTGCCTAAAGAGGCATACGCTGTCAAACTTCCTGTCTTACACTTCTAGTTCCTTGAAGTTTACTGCCACTACGAGTCCTCCATATAGGCGTCGGGTGAACCCAGTGCTACCGTGCCACCCATAGCACCTATGTTATCCAGACTACTCTTGAAACGTTTAATGCGTCGAAACCACTTTCGCATCTACAACATTATTACTGTTGATTACTCAGAATCCTGAGATTAGCTCCGACTGTTCTAAGGACAGATTTACTATGGAGAGCCCATCTCCATAGATAGGCACCGAGGTCAGGTATGGCACCGAGCCGCCCGTCGGTGGGACTTCATTCTCAGTACCTGTGATAGCGAGAATGAACCTCAAGCAACGTTTAACAGGTCATCGTCGAGGACGTGGCACCGAAGTGCGGGTATCTTCTACAACATATGTCCTAAGTACAATAAACCTGGCATTAATAATCCTAGCGCTTATGTTGTAGTGTCAATGATCCTAGTCCTTGTAATAGTAGTGCCAATAGGCCTAATGCCTATGGTCCAAGTAATAATAATCCTAGTACCAATAGTCCTAGTGCCAATGGTTCAACTGTTAAAGAATCTTAGTGTCAATAGTCCAAGTGTCAATGGTCCTAGTGCCAATAGTCCCAATGCCAATAATCCTAACGCCAATCGTCCAAGTGTCAATAGCCCTAGGTGTCCATTCCTCTGACCCTCCCAAATCCACATCAGCCTCACGCGCCAACTCGTGGGTCGGCATCGGTAGACTTATCTTCCTCGATGCAGGCTACAAGTCTACCTATGATCTCAAAGTATACCTATTACCAATTGAAATAAAAGTGAAATATTGATATGGCCTCCCTGAAGTATTTGGGTTTCAAGGGTGGAAATTTTTCCATACAAGCGGATGATTCGGTAACGAATCCAAGAATCTTCGACAGAACGAAGAGTAACAGTCGAACAGCCAACTGTAAATTTCCATGCAACCAAGCTTCGAATATTCCCAAAGGATCGAACATTACCCAGACCGGAAGTTATGTGCATACTATTCACCGTTGCATCGACTCGAGAACGATGGGGGATAGCGAAGAATTACGAACGAACGTAAAGCTGATCGGTATTCGTTGGGAAACGTTGCTTCCCCTTACGGTTCGACTTTGCTTCTCACTGGACCCGGGGGAATACCAAAAGGATGAATATCAAATGGTAACAAGCTGTCCTTGAAATATATTAACAGTTTCTCTCGAAAACTTGCAACAGAAAAAATAGTCCTTCACATTCTGCATGATGAATTTTTCAAGAAAGCTTCAAACACAAAGACCAAGCTTTAACAATTTCAGAATTGTTCCTCTGTAAATTTCGCAATTACAAAAAACAGAATCCGACTTTTAAAATTCCAAAGCAAACGAGTTAACAACTTCATACTTCGAAGAGTTTCGCACAAACGTGGAACTAGAATTTCCAAGAAAGAAAGGTAGCACAGTCGGGTAAATCGAAACAATTACAACGTCCGATCATCTCTGAACGAAGAGAAACAAGAAAAAAGACAACGCACACAAAAGGATACAACAGACCGCATCGAGAGATCGGTTCGATGAATTCTGGAATAAAAATAAAAAAGGGAAGAAGCCAGGAGGGGAAAGAGCGAAGAAAGTCTGAACGATCGAAAGAGAGAAAAGGGAGCATAGAGAACGAAGATTGCTTCTGATGACCAGAAATGGCCAAGCTGTGGGTTCTATTATGCCGGCTTACCAGTCGATACAATTTCGATCTTACCACCCGACCACTCGTACACCCCCATAAGACCGATTCAGACTTTATTATCCCGGCACGAGGAGAGATCGGTTGGAAACGGTCCCGTAGGAAGGCTCGAATGGGAAATTTAGTCGGTCGAATGCGATTAAGGTCGATTCCTGGTGCTGCAGATGAAATTTAAAGCATCCTGTTTCGCCTGCAACCCCTTTGAGATCGACGATACGAATGCAAGAGAAGGTTTGCCTCTTCGGGAAGCTCCGGGGAGATGAAACGGCCGAGAAGTCGACACCCCTGTCTTATCGAATTCGAACGTACGATCGTTTCCCTTGATAAATTGCAAAAATTGCGATCCTTCGTTTCAATTTTTCGCTAGCACCGATCTAATGCAGAGAGGTGATCTAACACGTTACAGTGGAGAGACGTGTGATTAGACGCGTGAAATATTTGGGGCGTAAGATACTCGCGGCAGACATTTGACGCGTGAACCACTCGACGCCATGCAACCATGTTAGGTATTCGATACGTGAGACATTTGACGCGTGAGGTATTTAAGGCGTGAGGTGAGACGTGACACGCGTGAAATATTCGACGCATCTGACATACGAGGCATTGGATGCATGAAATATTGATCGTGAGTCATGCGACGTGAGATATTGTACGCTTGCATTCTACGCCTGCGACATTGTACGCCTGCGACATTCTACGCCTGCGACATGTTAGGTTTGAGATATTTAATACCAGTGACATTTTACGCACGTAGCATTTTTAGCCTGTGATGTTCTACGCTTGCGACATTTTACGCTTGTGATATTCTACGCCCGCGACATTTTACGCTTGCGACATTCTACGCTCACAATATTTTATGCCTATGATATCCAGTACCAGTGACATTTTGCATAGGTAATATTTTAAGCCTTTGACACTCTACGCTTGCGATATTTTACGCCTGCGAAATTCTACGCTCGCAACATTTTATACTTGCGATAGTAAAGACAATCAACACCAGTGATTAAGCTTGTGATTCTCTACGCTTCGGACATTCAACACACGCGACATTCTACGTTTGCAACATTTTACATTTCCGATACTTTACGATTGCAACGTTCAACGTTCTGAAATACGACACAACATGCACTTCGACAATTCGCACGACGTATATCTTCCCTAAAATACATCGCTTCAACACAGTGTCCTAGAAATACAACAAACCTAAAATACGATCCATAACCTCTCGAATACGCGTCCAACTTACAATTGCCATTATTTACAAAATGACAGGTACTAAAATAATGAACTGTTTTAATACTCGTTATATAGCATGATAGAAAAATGAGAAAAAGATACGATTGCAAAAGCATCCATGTTCGATCTTTTACGACTGTACTTTCTCTAGCTCTGAAATATCGCGGTGTAAAATATTATACTTCAGGGAATTAGTGTTTTAAAAGTAGATTATTGGTGTTTTACGACATCGTAAATCGGGTTTCCCATAAAGATGGAGCACGGTTGACCAGCACGTGTAGTTTCGAACACCTATGAGTATGTTCCTGAAAGACCATAAATGGCAGTATTTTGATACGATGTAGATGAAACAATTCTTTCATAGGCACATTACTGTGTTTCACTTCGCATCAAATATAGAATTTTAAACAATTCGAGCATCAATTTAATAATTTATGTGAACAAACTTTTTGGACAGTATGAGCTTGAATCTTAATATTCTGAGCGTGTATTTTATATTATGAGCTTGTATCTTGTAATAATATAAGGTGTAAGAATAATTCTTTTTACCAATAACTGAGCATACAACTCGAAACAATATTTGTTAATAACATGAACAAACGACGTTAATCGGATAAGTAAAAGATAAGAAACAATGAACCACGAATGATTATTATTACCATATTAATGGCTACACTCAGGGATGAAACTTTTTTAATATTCGCCACTTAACAAGTTGTTTAACTTTTAATAACCGGAGAAGTGGTTCCAGCAATTTGTCGGAACAAGTTCCAGCCCCGTAAAAACACAATGCTTTTCCTTTTAACCACTCTTTTCATCTGACTTTCTTCTGTCCCAGTGGCTCTTTCAAAATATTGAAACTTTTAATAACAATGATCAAGTTTTAAGAGCATACAGAGTTCAACACTTCCTTAAAACACTCCTTGTACAAACCATTTGTTCTATCTGATAACGACTCGAATTTATAACTTTTAGTCGATCAGTCTCATGATTTTACTATTTTTTATGGGGCATTTTATAATTTTACTATTTTTAATCGATCGTTGTTTCGGTATTTTATTATTTTTTGTGGGTCGCAATTTTATAATTTTGCAAATTTTATCATTTTCATCCACAATTACCAAAGACACTAAAATTGTCGAAGGGACAATACCGTAAATTATTTCTGGTTATAAAATTATTAATAACCGATCAAATCAATTTACAAGTGCTTCGTGTAACACAGGAATTCGTATCGTTTCCATAATTTCACAGTACAAAGGGTTAAGAACAAGAAAAAAGTTGGCGACCCAAGTGAACAAAAGCTGCAGAAGAGCAACGAAAGGAAACACGATGAAAGCACGCGGTTCGAAAGGGGCGATAAAGCTGTTGAAAGAAGCCGATTGCTGTCTTGTTGCGACATCAATGCAGTAAAATAATGCCTTTACCATATGACGTTGCTCCATAAAGAAATCTTTCCTATTACATTTCTCCTCGTTATTAACACAGCCCTTATTTATCTCGGTTATGACGCAAATGAAAAAATTTATGAAATCACAGTAATATTTTCAAAAATGTGTAAGTGCTGTTATGCAATTTTTCAGAATACAGCAATTTCCGAGATAGTCGCAGATTTCGTGGCGCAATATTTTATCGATGAAAAGCAATATCGAGGGTGGACACGTATGAAGGGCGGTTAGTTTTCTGGGGGATCGAGGTTCACGAAAATCGACCAGAGACGCGCAATCTTCAACGGCTTCCGGACAATCGTGGCGCGTCCCTTCCGCTTCCGGAATAGCCTCGATCGTTCCTGCCAATATAATTGCTATTATGTGGCGGGGAAAAATGGCTGTCGACCGGCGTTCGATGGCTCGATTTTACCGTCGATCGACTCCGGGAATATCGGTGGCCGCGAAACACGGCCATTTGCGGCCGGCCACGTTCTCCCTGCGCAATATTGTTCCCGGGGAAAAGGAAAATTTGTGGCGAAACCAGGCCTCTGACGTGTATTTTCGGCGATGTTAAGGGGTCGATGGAAATCGTTCCACGAAAATGGGGATGAAATTTTGTTCGTGCCCGGCAGAAATGTCATTCTGGATGATTATCTTGACATCATTCGAAGAACTACATTTATAATTTACTTCTGTCGAAAACATATTACGAGGACCAGAACAAATTGCTGTACAATAAATCACAGTTCTGACAATGATAATATCACCGGCAGAAAAAATGAAATTCTCAAGAGGAAGAAGCACTGTAAAATATTTTCACTCACGTCCCACAAGAGATACTTCACACAAGAGAAGAAACAACATACACTTGACAAGAATAAAAATTTTATTTTCGACGCGCACCCATCGCACAATATATTTCTAAAAAATCCCAACAACAAAATATAACAATGTAAGCCATGATTTTACACGCTATTCCCGGATAAACTTGTCTGTTCAAGTACAACGAAAAGATTGAACTCGCGACACGTGCAATAGTCGTAGCACGCCCACTTTCGCGTCCCTCTTTTTCCACCCCCGTCACCCCTTGGCGCCGTTCGCCGACCCCTTTCGACACATCCCGGCAGCCTCACCGAACCACCGCGACTGCCTCGAAATTGGATTGTTATTCTATTTTCGAAAGCAATTTGCAAGTGTTATCAAAAAGTTTCCTCGAGCCACGCCTTGCACCCTCAACCCTTCGTACTCCGCAGCCACCCTTCCTCGGAGACTCACGAGCACCGAGATCTTCCGGCTTGGCCGTTCGACAACGGGGGTGTCTTTGATGTTTCTTTCACGCGTCTCGCTTCTTTAATCGAGTCTGCGATTAGGCAAATTTCTACGGGGAGATATTTTTAAGACTGCTGGCAGAGGTAAGTGCAGCTTGAAATATCAGTTGTAGAAGTTGAAGAAAAGTGTGATACACTGTGGGACATGTATCGTGGGAATTCTAATATGATTCAAAGTGGACTTTGTTGGGATTTGTTTTGAGCCTTATGACACACCGTGACGCACGTTACAGTTCAGATACAACAAACCAGCATTAGGTTGTGTTTGGTGTTTGACCAATTATGATCTGCATAATCAAGGATTACTAAATTCAAGATATAAATAACATTTCAATTTTTCAATTGTACTAGCACAACTTAATTGTGCAATTGTAACTAGCTCAACTTAACATAATTTCAACCTCATCTAGCTTAACTTAACTTAATCTCAACCTAATGTACCTTAACTTGATCTAATTTGAACCTAACCTAACTTAAATTGATCTAATCTTCACCTAACCTAACTTAACTTGATCTAATCTTGACCTAACCTAACTTAACTTGATCTAATTTCAACCTAACCTAACTTAAATTATTCTAATGCTATCCCAACCTGATGCTATCCCACATTACACTAACGCAACAAAGAAAAATTATATTCGCAGCGCAATTGAGTCTCGAGTTTAAGCACAACGCATCAAAGTTGTAACATTAGATAAACGAATAAGTACCAACAAAAAAAACTGAAAAATGTATAGACATTTTTATGGAAAGAACACATATCATATCGCAATTAAAATGGATATTTTCGCATGGTGTATCGACCGCGTCACTCAAACGTCAGATCGTCTAGCACTCGATCCAATTTCTGTTCCGGCAGAACGATTAAACGGCACGCGGCCGCCATGTCATTAAGTCATCTCATTACGCGACTCGCATCGGGATTAATGGACGGCTGACGTTTCGCCTCCGTTCCTTACACAAATTTCACTTGAGTGTCACTTATCGCTCGAGCGACGCTTCAAACTCAGCCTTTAATTCGTGTACACGAATATCGCTTCACGCCCGACCTAATGTCACGAATTAATTAAACTTTCAACCGGCTGCTAGCGCGATCTGCTACCGGTTTCGAGTATAGGCAACAAGAAGATGGCTGCCCTTTAAGAATATTGTGATTCGAGTTGGACCAGATTATATGCTGTTATGGAGAAAATTTGTACAGTGTTGACATGTGAAAATAAACGTGTTGTCCTTGGAAAAAAAATCATGAAAAACTTAATTTCAATGTACGCGCGTAGACAGCAATGTCACACATTGTGCTGTTTACGCGTGATTCACCGTACAGAGAAGCAATGTGCCTAAGAGGATAAGGTTGACAGGAAATATTTATGCGTATTCAGCTCGAATATCTCACGAGTCAACACTCGGCGCATGAAAAATAAATTTGATACGTGTAAAATTAAGTAGAAAGTCAGAATCCCAGAAAGGGCCATTAAATATCCTCCAAACACCATAAACGTCTCCTAACGCAGGGGTGAAATCGAAAGAGGGTGAGTTCGAGGAGGGTAAACGTCCTCGACGTGGCTTCGATCCACAGTAATTTCTTAACGAGCTGATAGAAATACCTTTCCGTCGTAATATCGAAAGTGTCCCTGGTTGCACGTGCCGGGACAATGTTTTTCTTCCTCGAAGGAAAAACAACAGGGACGGCAATATTCAAAATTAAATTTCAACGACCTGGTTTCGATTGCATTCAACCGTGTCTTTTCGTTGCAATCTGTTTCTAGACCCTGCAAATACTAAAAACATTTGTTATTCTTTTCCGATATTAAAAATATTCTTTGGTATATTTTATGAACTTCTTCTGTGACCGAATTTAAATTCTATTCAGTGATTTTCAGAATTGATTTGGAATTGTGTGTGTTTAAATAAAATTGTTTAGAGTTGATTAGTTGAATCTGTAACTGATAAAGTGTCTGTCTTTAGCTAGAAGCTTGTTAGCCCACAAAAGCTGAAGGTTCCGAATTACTTTATTTCCTTTACAGGGTGCGCTGAAGACGATTAGAAGGATCCCTCGGGCGACGGGTGAGCTAAGTAATTCCATTCGAAGAGTCGGAAGGAAAACTCTTCTATTTCTTTCCCTCCCTTTTTCGCCGGCACTCGATATCTTTCGTTTTCATTTTAGATGAACGCTTTTCCTTCTGTACTACCTGATTGATTTCGCTACTTATCTTCGCTACTGACTCTACATTTGTACATGTTATCCCAATTTCTTAATTTTGTAACGTTAAATCTACTCTATCTTATAAATTCTATAATTAAAAACATAATAATACAGTCTCCTCTCGATACAAACAAAAATACACACGTACATGTTATTTTCCGTCATACAATTTTAACAATTTTCTTAAAATCTTAGCCATTTCAAACACTATATTCATAAAACCTGTCTCAAACGAGTCCTAATACCCTCTTCTGCAATAAAACAAAAGCAATTTGGAATCCGTCGAGCCTATCGATAGCACTGGTCTCGAGAAGTCGCGGTCGCGAGGACGTACGAGCGTCGCGTGGCGCGTAAATCAAATCCCTTTGTCCCAGGGTGCGCGGCAAACGCAAAAATACGCGACCCAGATATACGCAATGGACGCTGGAGATAAAATACCGTCGAAGAATGGTGTTGCCGAGTTTTCGTTCGGCATCCCACGGGTGCCGTTTCCGATGGTACGCCCCTGTATGTCGCTCTTTGTCGTCCAAATTGAATCAACCGACCCGGCTGTACTACTATTGGATTTTAATTCAATTCGATAAATTAGTTTCTGTACCCTATCGATCACTGTTTTTGGAGAAAGTGCATGTGTGGTTGCGAGTATTTAAAAGTGGCGTGAAGTCTTTGTGTGTGATGTGGACTGATGGTGAACGTGCAACGTGCTGACGTATGATGTGTATGAATGTATTAGGGATATAGTGTGATGAGATATAAAGGGGCACGAGGATACAATATTTTGTGGGTAGAATAAGTTGGGAGGTACAAAAAGTCGAGATCACAACGCGTAGAAATTACAACGCTTAGAGATCACAACGCGTAGGGATCACAGCGCGTAGAGATAACAACGCGCAGAGATCACAACGCGTAGAGATCACAGCGCGTAGAGATCACAACGCGTCGTAACAACGTTTTAAGATCACAAGGCGTTGCAATTACAACGTTTCCCAACTACAACGCGCTGTGATCACAATGCATCGACATACAACACGAATCCACAACACATGGCTGCACATGAAACGTGTGGTAATACAACATACCAAGAAACAGCGCATAAACTACATACAGCGCAACCAACGCATCCAACACATCAAAAATGCAAGAACCTTGTATATAACGGGTGGCGATATAACAGCAATACGTGTATCTAATTAAAACGATATGAATGGATTAATGCCAAGTAATGTCATGAAATCAACGAAAAATATCAATGGGATTTCCAAGCAAATTCATGAGAAGTGGTACTCGACAAATAAGTCTGTAACATCGTAATTTTTTAATTAGTCCCCATCGAAAGGGTTCGATTCTTTTTTCCCCGGTCGGGGCTTGTTTTTTAGTCCATCGAAAGGGAAACAAGAGGAAAACCAGCCACACACGCGTGGTGTATACTCAACGGGATGGAGTGGTCCCGTATAAATATGGAAATTTGGTAAATCGAGTTAGCCCGTCGAGTTCTTTTTCCAAGGCGAGCTTGCTCGTTCCTCGAGCCACGTTTTTCACGATTAAACCGCCCCGGTACATGGTTCCTTCGATTCCGTCGGCGAGAATTTTCATCGGGAAATTGTTTAACGGACCTCTAGAGAAATCGAGGCAGAGTCAGAGAATTGCACTTTTTCTTTTGTCTCGTTCATTTTAGCTAGCCCTTTTTTTCTGGACTCGCACATCACTTTCACGGATATGTCGCGGTACAAAATATTGATATTATTCACTCGTTAATTCTAATGAATTTTGCGTCGTTCAATAGTCACTACATTGCGACGTGCATGTAATAAAGATGCTATGAATTAAACAGTTACAGGAGTAATATGATATGAAATATTCAGTTATAGTTTTCTTTCAAAACTTTAGTTTTGGATGTAAAATTTTAAAAACGGACCGTTATTTTTTAGTCACCCTGTAGATTGAAAGGAGAGCCTCTGGTGCAGCTTCATCGAATATTTACTTGACCAGTGCATTGAATATTCTCTGCTGGCAATAGATTCCGAGGCTGCTGTAACGCAAGTCCTAGAGCCAGCGAGTGTTCTGTATATAGGGTGTTGCATAAATCACCATATCTTGGATAATGGCCAAAGAAAAATATTAGCGAATCGACAGACATTCATGACTCCGAAACTGCACAAATTCCTCTTCTATTCTGACACATTGAATGCTATATAAAGTTATAAATAATTTAGCATTAGTTTCCGTTGCTCGTCAAATACTTTTTTTAATTTAAAATGAAACTGCAAGTATATTTATATTTCATATTTGTAATTCATGTAACTATTAATTTATTATTCATTTATTAATACTACTAACACTAAACCTGCCTAACTCATACATACTCTAAAATGAAGTTGAAAAATAAACAAATGGTAAAACATAAATTAATATACACTTCTTTATCCTCGTGAGGATCAACACAGATTTTAAAGTCACCTCTAAAAATTTTGTAATTTAAAATAAAAATTTGTTGCCTTTTATTAAAATTGAAACTTTGAAAACTACCCCATTAATTATAGAATAAGGGTTACATAGAATTAAGTCAGACATATGTAAATTTAGGAACAGTCCTTTTTAAATTGAATATAATACACCCGATATACGTACAGCAGGAGATAAAACGAAACGAACACCGTGAGAAATGTCGAAGGGGTGTGTGGGCGGAACGACAGTTCGAAGTAGAGTAGGGAGTATCGAATTTTCACCCTATCCGAGAGCATTCGTATTAATATTTTACAGGATGCCGGTGGTAGACCGGAGCTAAGCCAACCGGAAACGAGGCTCGATGGTGCAGATGCGCCATCAATGGAGGAGAAAGTCGATCTCGCGAGATATTCAAGCCGAGTGTGTTACGTCTAACGTTGATATTGCGTTAGCCGTGGTGAAAATGAAGCTCGAATGAATTGAAAAGAAACTGAATAGCGAATGGATGCGCCATCGAGGAAATAACAATATCGTCGGGGAATTCGTGCAAAATTGTAATATTGTAAGGTAACGTTACGGTTTCGATAGATGGGTAACATATTAGACATCCACCCTCGAATTTTTACTGTTTCAAGATGAAAATATTCAGTTAGCTGCGTATAATATTTCCCTAGAGTATTCAGTGTATACTGCCTGGTTCGCATTTGGACATGAAGGTAGCTGTATAACTGGCAGTAGGCTGACTCAGGTGTAGAACGTCCTTAGGTAGGGTTCCTATGGTCTCTAGAATCTCCACAGTTCTTAAGACCCCTTTCCCTATGTATCCATAGTTTCAAAAGTTTGGGGGACCTACAGATGTCATTCGATATATGATGATTTGACGCGTAGTAATTCGGCGCGTGGTAATTCGACGCATGGGTATTCGACACGTGGTAATTCGACGCGTAGGTACTCGGCGCGTGATAATTCGACGCGTGGTAATTCGACGCTTAGATATTCGGCGAGTGGTAATTCGATATGTGGTGACTCGACGCGTGGTAATTCGACGCGTAGGTACTCGGCGAGTGGTAATTCGATATGTGCTGGTTCGACGCGTGGTAATTTGACGCGTGGTAATTCGACGCGTAGGTACTCGGCAAGTGGTAATTCGATATGTGGTGACTCGACACGTGGTAATTCGACGCGTAGGTACTCGGCGAGTGGTAATTCGATATGTGGTGATTCGACGCGTGGTAATTCGACGCGTAGGTACTCGGCGAGTGGTAATTCGATATGTGGTGGTTCGACGCGTAGTAATTCGGCGCGTGGTAATTAGACGCGTAGGTATTCGACGCGTAGTAATTCGATATCCACATATCGAGATGGTTCGTTGTTAGATACCCATAGTCCCAGAGTCTTCACAGATCCCTAGACTCCTAGATAGGTAGACTTTGGAGTTTTATTTGAGAGGTCGAACAAAATGAAGGAAAAGTGTGTAAAGTAGCAAGCTCCAGTGTTTAATTTATGGCGAGACAAGGTAATGGTACTTCGAGATAGTCTCATCCTATTATTAGCGATTCGTTGATCCCGGAGAATCGATTCCGTGACTAACGCAATTTTCTTGGAAGAACCAGATTAAAAACGGAAGACGGTTTTTCCGCTGCACACCCGCACGGACACCTGCTCCGGGTTTAATCTCGATCCTTGGCCTAATCAAAAACGCCTATCGAAGATGGATCGTCTGGGGAAACGCGAAAACGATTCCATACGAGGACAATCGAACGATAACTTTGTAAACTTTTCACAAGAGCACTTTTAATCGGGACAATTTTTCTAGGATACTAGGGATAGAATACTACCCCTTCACAATTCAGTCATCCAGAAACGCCAAAAATTTAACAACCCTCCCAATATATATCGCAAACGAATCTGCAATTTAATATCGAACCCTCAACCTAAAAGTCTTTTCATTTCGAAAGAAAACTAGAACACCTAAGTCGTCGATCTAGCTCGAGAAACAATTAAACGACGTAATCCAGGCGTTGTCGTAAGAAAGACGGAGCGACTTCCGGTCGGGTATAAAATACAACGGCGAAAAAAAGGGGAACGAAGAAACTCGGACGAACAGGCACGAAAAAAGGGAGACAGTGATTGCAGGGAAAAAGAAAGGAAAATTCCGTAATAATCCTGCAACGTTTCTTCCAGATTATTTCTGCCACTCTTTTTCCCGCCCTTTTTCCGGCAGGTTAGGTTAGGGGATGATGGGAACGAGGCTGTCTCTCTTACAGGTGAAACTGTGCTGGCCACGAGATTTATTTCGTGAGTTTTTTCCTCGTCGCACCTGCGCAACCGTGAAAACTTGCAACATCCCTTGTCCAACACCCTTCTGACATCATCCACCCTCCTTTTATTTATTCACTTGAACGCTGCACGTTCGACGCACTGCGGGATTTATCGTTTGATTAGGTAAATCTGTGATTAATTTCTTCTGCAATCCTTGCTTGTAATTACGGGGATGGGAACATTTTTATGCGGTATAATGTTTTTACTTCGATGCAGGGTGAAAAGGGGGAGAGACGAGCATCATGCCATATGTATTTAAAATATTATTTCATTCAGTTTCGTGTTGCAGTTTATTACTTTATTTCAGGTACACATTTAATACCACTTGATTTGTTTAAATTATTTAAAGTTCTATTATTTATTTTAGATTTTATTTCGAAAACTTTTATTTTATATGTAAGAAGATTTACACAATAGAATGATATGTTATGGTAACATTACTAAGTATTAACAAAACCATCCCCTATTCAATAACCCTAAAGCAGGTCCAAAAATATTGAAAAGTCGAAACAAAAGAAATCTTCAGTCATGTTCGCGTCATGAGGAGTGACAAGGGGTTGTTTCATCCCCCTCTCCCAGGAAGATGGTATCGAAGCGAAGCAATTATGGCAGCCAGCAATTACCCGCGAGTTGCTGGAATCGCGTCTCTTTTCGCGCTTCCTTTTCGTCCCCCCCCCCCCCCCCCCCCCCCCCGACCGGGGTGGAGTAATTGCAGGTGGTCGGGGTAGTGCGAAAAATTTAAATTGTCCGTCTTGGTCGGTTTTAAATTGCTCTACCTGCCTTCTACCCTGTCCTTCATCCATCTTACTGTCATCCGAAAATTTATCCGCGACCGTGGTCAAGATAAGGGTTGCTAGCCAACCGAATAAAATTATAACCTCATAAAGACTGCTACCCATACCGAGGCCACAATCAAATTGTTTCTGTGTTTGTTTGGAAAACATTTTAGGGGTGAATTTCAACCCCTTTAGGAAAATACAGCTAACAAATAGATAAGTGTTAGTCAAACTTGAAAACCAATTATTTCCATGTTTGTTTGAATGCAAAAATTAAAATATTTTAGTGGTGGATGATTACAACCCCATCAAAAAAATAATACAATTAACAAACAGACAAATGTTAGTCAAACTTGAAAACCAAATGTGTCTGTGAATTGTTTGAATGCAAAAATTGAAATATTTTAGTGGTGGATGATTTCAACCCCCTCAGAAAAATAATACATTTTACAAAAAGATAAAAGTTAATCAAACTTGAAAACCAGTTGTCTGTGACTAGAAAACGAATTGTGACCAAATCTTTCTGAAAACCAGAAATATTTTAGCAGAGGATAATTTCAACCCCCATAAAAAAAAACACAGTTAAAAAAAAGGCAAATTATATTTGAAAACTGAGAGTAATATTTGTAAAGGTAGATCATTGTATGAAACTCAGACCAGCACTTAAAATGTTGTCTCTTTTATCCGTAGGCAGAATAAAAAAGCATGGCAAAGAGGTGGTAGCAGACTTTATCGATGTTTATCGCGGCCACGGTGTTCGTTTCCAAGAAACCCATTAAAGCGGCGTTTGCAACACGGTACGCCGCGAGAACAAAACGAGAGGAAGGAAAAGACCACCCCTTCCACCCCGTCCCGAACCAGTGATTAATGTGAATGGATGGAAGAAACTAAAGAAACAGCGAATCCGTTGCCGCACCCTTGGTGTTAACTTTTTCCCTGGTTCTTCGCCAACCTCGGGATATCTTCTGGGTATCATTGAAAATTAGGCTGGTCGATTAAGGGCAACTCGATTAAGGGTGGAGCGAGTTCCGTGAAAAATCCAGTGAAGGGGTAGTTTTCTGTGGAATCAATTACTCGTAGCACTTGTACATAACCATTCGAATTTAAGGGTTGATATGAAAGAGCAAAATTCTGAAGAGGAGGATGAAAGACTATGACAATTTTTTATTATAACGATTTAAGGGTTGTTATGAAAACGCAATTGTAAAATTCTATGAATATTAACTTCTAGAATGCAAATTTAAGGGTTGTTATGAAAATAAAATTGTAGAAGTTTCATTAATATGCAGAGGTAATTAAGGCTTGTAAATTGTGGTAGTGGTTTTTGATATAAAGGTGAATTTTGTCAACAATTAGGGGTAATAATTAATTCTTACGTGTTAAATTGGAAATCGAAGTGTTACTCTCAACCGCGGAAACGTATGCAGTTCACAATTCGTATAATTAATTATTACAAATTACAAAATTTATAATGCATCGAATCAGAAATTTGTAATGGCACGTTTAAAATTTAATCGATTCATTCACGTGTTAATGCAATATATTACTTTATCCAGGTATTACATGAACCATATAAATTCTGACCGTACGTGATGCATGAAATATTGCTTCAACAATGGCGGAATAAATTTTCTTTCTTATTTATTACTCGTCAATTTAGTACACTGTAGATTTTAAATTAACCCTCCCAAACGAAGTTGCAGAAATTAAAACTACCCCATAAATTGTGTACCAATGTCCAAGTTTCTGTAATAAATATTTTACAAAGATGTTATAGGAGATTTTTCGCCCCAATTACTACGTATAAATTTATTGGACCATCTGCACAATATGAAGAATCAAAAACTACCCCAATATTTGTATACTATAATCAATTCCTCAAAAGTTTTACAAAGATGTAATAGGAGATTTAACATCATAATTGTTAAATCTAAATTGAAATTATAATCTCCATTTACTGAAACATCTGCACAAAATGAAGAATTAAGAAAACTACCCCCATTTGTATGCTATAGCCCATTCCTCAACTTTACAAAAATGTAATAGAAGATTTATCACCCTAATTACCAAATCTAAATTTAAAATATAATCCAAGTTTACTGAGACCTCTGCACAAAATGAAGAGTTAAGAAAACTACCCCTATTTGCACACTACATTCAACTCCTCAAAAATTTTACGAAAATGTGATAATAAATTTATCACCCTAATTCTAAGTTTAAACAATAATGTACATTTAGTGGAATTTATGTCCAAAATGAACAGTTAAAAAAACTACCCCTTTGCTAAACTACTCAAAATACCCCCTTGATCCTCCAACAAATTGCTAAGAAAAGTAATTACAGTAAATAATAAAGTGGTTTCCGAGAAATTCATAATCCCAAAGGGGATGAAGCATCAGAGGTCAAGAAATGAAGCTGAGAAACGCACACGCGCGATGGGGTTTCGAAGCAAAGCGGAATTAACGCACGGCTCGTCGACGCGAGGGTGCAAAACGCATCGTCCAGCAAATATTAATGCGCTCATTAGCCCCGCTTCATATTCATGCTATGAAAATTCATCGTTTATTATGTAACGATCGCCAACGGCGTGGTCCTCGCCTCGATAAAATCGCGATTAACGATTAATGACGAACGATGAGCGATTTTCGATCACCTCGAAACTCTGCTCGCTTCACTTTAATCGTCGATTTTAATTTAATGGATCGATGAGTTCTATAAACGTTATCGTTTATTTCCGATATTTCTTTCCGGTTTTTTCCCCTAAAATATCTACTGTTACGACGGAAAAATTATTTACAATTTTTTATCAAATTCGAAAGAAAAATTTATTTGAAAAGGAAACGTTTCACGATTGCAAAATCATGTATTAAATTTTTAAAATTTATTGAAATACCACGTATTTAACAATTCATGGAAAAATATTACAAATGTAATTTCTGCAAATTGAATATGAATTCATAATTCCTCCGTGAATATTCAGTTCAATTTTATTCTTCATGCAAATTGAATTATTATTAGTTTATACATATTTTAAACCGACAGGCAAATTTAACTAATTGTAAAAATTCTAAATAATTAAGTTTATTAACTAAAAATATTTATAGCTAACAGTCTGATAAAATTACAGAATTAAAAATTGCCAAAGAGGAACGCAATAGACGTCTGGGGACATTCGATACGCTGTACATTGACCAAGAAATCCATAATTCCCCGGAAATTTGGTGAATAGAAGCAGGTCGACGTGTTTTTCAGAGGAATTCCAAACGGGTACAATCCTATCGGCGCGTTTGAGTGCGTTACAAGCGTCTCGTTTCACCCCCCGTTCATCCCCCTGCGTCCCCATGTTGTTCACAAGAGAGAAGCGTTCCAAAAAGATAACCGCGGACACCTCGTTTCCGGTTTCTCGGTCTCTATAGACGCGTCAACACGCAAACGAGGCCAGCCAGCATTATTACAGTCGCTTCCCTCCTTCTGCACAGAGGGTGAAACCGAGAGAGAGGGTGGTTGGCCTGCCTCGTTGAAACTGGCACGGGGAATCTTTTTCTGGCACTTCGAGACGCTTTCGTGCTTTCTGCCCGGCGATTTCGAAAGCTTCTATTGCTCGATCGCTCGCCTGTTTAACAAAATGGCGGTCAGAGATGTCGGAACCTTTCTTTCTCCGTGCATCACATTCTTAAATTCATTATTAACTGATTACTAAATTGATGAAAATGTTCTATGTTGACACTATACCTAACAGTCTATGTGTTAGTTTAAAATTAAAAGGGAAGTTGAAAAATAAATGAACAAACGACAAAACATGAATTAGTACACACGTTAATTTTTCACCTTACGGAAAATCAATGAAGACTTCAAGAAACTTTAACAAATTGTGCAATTTATAATAACAAACTTGTGGAGCATTTGACCAGTGTGGTAGTTTTAGGGTTAATGCCGGGTAAATTAAATGGGGTTAGATGTCTTGCTATTCCATTTGTGGACGAAATAATTTTGAGGGTGAACTTAGGGTAAAATTATATTATCCCTGATTAATAACATAGCATTGATTACAATTGACAAGCTCCTCATGATATTCAAAAATGAATTTTTTAGGGTAACAGGGGAAACAAAGAGCCCTTCAGATTTTTCATGTGGTTCAATATCCGAACCGGTGTCGATCAGGACGAAAGGGTCCAAAGGGAGTAAAAGGAGCTCCGAGTCCTATTTCATCGGGTTTCCCGATGAGAGTTTGGCTTCTCTAGCTTCTGATGACTCGTGAAACTCCTCGAGACGACCATAAGCCGATATATTTATTGCGAGATACTTCCGAGACCCGCTCCCCCGACAGGGGAGTCGATTTACTAAATAAGACCGGAAGTGGATTGCCTGTGACATCACCGTCAAACTTCTCTTACCTTTGAAGTAGGATTTCAAAGGATTTTTTCCTCTTTCTCCTATCTTTTTTTCTCCCTTCCTGATCATTGATCGACGCGGTGATAAGAAGCTCGAAAGCACGAAAGGTTCAATTAGAGAAATTTGAGAAATTGCATCAATTTGAACATTTTGAGTACATTAATTTACAAGACATTGTCTGTTTTGAATTTACAAAATTTTGTCTATTTTATGGCAGTTTTGAATATTCAAGGTGAAAAAGAAATTGGAAAGTGTGGTATCTACATGTCCACATCAAATCCTGATATTTCCAAATTCCTACAAGTCTACATTAGCATGTCACCAGATTACCCTCTTAGATCTCTATATCTACCAAACCTAGACACCTAGGTTTCAAGACTTCTATTGCTTCAGATACCCACATCCCCAAATTTCTATACTCCAGAGCCCTATAAGCCCAGATCTCTACAAATCCACATCTCCGTGTCTCTAGATTCCCCTATTCTTACTACTAAATCTACAGACCTATATAGCCTTAGACCTAGGTCCCAAAATTCCAACTGCAGCTGATCTCCAGATTTCTATACTGCAGATCCCTATAATCCCAGATGCCTATATGTCAAAATCCCTACAAATCCACATCTCTATGTTCCCAAATTCCCCTATTCTCAGACCTATATCTACAAATTTATGTATCGACACCCAGGTCTCAAGACTCCTATTGAGACATCCCCAAATTTCTATACGCCAGATCCAAATATCTATACTTTCCAATCCCTCTGAACCCAGCTCTCTATATCCAACTCTACAACTCCCGTATTCTCAAGAATCTCCTTGTATCTCCAGATCTCAACATTCGTAATACTCTATATCTTAAAATTCCTACATCCCTAGAGCCCCATATATCAGAGGTACAATAGCGCCAATAAGATTATCGAAGTTAGCAAGATTCACAGATTGTTCGAGGCATTACGTCGAGGATCGCGGTAAAGTAAGGGTCACGTCGGTCTCAAAGAGTAACGCACTTCCGGCAGACCGAGCATCCCCGGAAGTTCGACGTCGAGACAGAATTGCCAGCCTGGAGGCCGCAGCTGCCGGTCGATCGAGACCGATAAAGTGGATTCTGGGAGAGGTTTGGCACCGATCGAACCTCGAACACGTAACCACCGTGTTATCTATTAGCTCGTCAGGTGATAAACGATTCTCTTCCTTCCACGTGAACTTCGCACGTAAATCGCCTGGAAAAGGGGATAAGCCGAACCACCCTGGATTTCAACTCTGCCTGCTGTTTCCTTTCTTTATACACTTCCTACCATTCTTCCGACAACTTTCTATCTCGCTAGAGTACTATTACTTTCTTGTTTACCGAATATGTGGTCCATAAGATGTTCAATCTTGACTACATGTGCAATCTAGCTGAGAGTGTGGACTTGACGTATACCCTGATGACGTATAGCTTGAAGTATAGCTTGTGAACAACTTTAGGTAGATATAGTCTACTTCTTAAGTGGACATTGACTATAAATAGTCTGATATTATTCATACGAAGGACCAGTTGCAACAAGAGGTTTATCAGGTGGTTTAGGTCTGGATTTGACAATATGGTGCTATAAATTGATCATAACCTTACACATCGCTGTTAGAAGTAAAGCATGCCTCCATGATCCAACACAAAATGTCTACCCCTCTTAAATATTCCACACCTCACAGAAATCAATACACGAATGATGGTACAAATTGGAGTATCATCGTAACAATAGGAAAATCAGAGAAAACGAAATTCGCTGGCAGGCTGTATCGGAAGGAAACAAATAACGCTAAGAAAATCAATATCGAAGGGATCTGGGTTGGTCGGTAAGCCCACTCGCAGCGATATCTTTTCATTTTCCGACGCTTTAGGCAGCCTGCCAATAATTGACCCTCGCGAAGTGGAGGATCGAGTCCCGCGTTTCGAGCAGAGGATTCCTAGCTTCGAAATCCCTGGAGCACATTTCCCTCTCTCGTTCTCCCCTACCCTTGTATCGCCGAGGTTCACGACGAATGGAATTTCCGTGCCGCGAATCGCGCGAGAAATCTATTTTCGCGACGGAGTGACGTATTCGCGGCTCAACATTACCGATAGTAATCTATCATGTGACGTATAACGCGATATCCTGGATCTCGAGGATCTCCGGGAAATAACTCTTTACGGAGATGGGACCATTTAACGAAATTTTAAATTCCAAGATTTTTTAGTAGATTTCTTTCAATTCTTGAAGTCTCATTTTCTCACATGACTAGATCTACATATTGGAAACTTTTTCATTTCAGAAATTCTGTAAAAGTATTAAGATTTCAATATCCATTTTAAAAAAGAGTGATTTATTGTAAATAATGCTTCTTAACACTAAAACTACCAAAAAGGTCACATGACCCTTAAGTTTTTCATTTTTAACAAAATTTGTTAAAACATTTTCTTTAGAATCTTTGCTAATCTTCATGAAGATAAAGAGTTAATATATTAATTTATGTTTTATCATTTATTTATCTTCCATTTCGTGCATTGCACACCTTTTAGTGTTTAATTTATATGCTTTAGAATGTCAAATAAAAAGTTTGTCAGATTTAATAATTCTAAGGAATAATTAAGAAAAAGGCATATGAAAGGCAGCTATTTTCTAATAATTCAAAGGGTAAAATTTATCCGTAAAACCCGTTCGAAAATTCTGAGGCCGTAAAAAAAGGGAAACACGTCGAACAAATTCTCCCTTTTAAGCGACTCCGTCACACCTTTCATCCCCCAAAGAAGCTTTTCGTTTGCCCTTCGATGAAAAATACGACTGGTACTATGTCGGACGAGATCGAGGGTATTCAATGTACACGGAAATGAGCGTGCACTTTCGCGGGTTTCAGCTTCAAAGGAGCCTCTCGTCTTTTCTTCCGGCCAGAACTTTCGGTTCCAAAGACACCAGCATTTTTCACCTTCGTACTAAAAAAAGGAGCTTCCGGGCAAGCTTCTGTCGTTTCGACCGTCGAGAGATTAATCATCGAGGCAGCGTAATTAATAGTTCGGAAAATTTTGGGGTTCTGCGAAAATTGGATCTTCAAGTTTACAGATAAGTATATGAAAACTTACGAGAACCTAACGCGATACTTTGGTACCCTTTCAGAATCTCGCGCTTCTAAAGTCTGCCGGAGCTATATTAGGGGTGTATGGAAAAATTGTGCACCCTTAGCTGTACAAAAGTATTTTTGAAACAATGATTCAACGTCAACGAGAATGTCACGTTTTACCCCAGTGGCCCGGAGCGATTTTTCGCGAGTTGCACCCCTTAGTGGCCACCCTGATGATATACAAACACATTCGTCTCCACCCCTCGTGGGACACGTCTTATTTTAGACGAACAAGGGTAGAACATAAGAGGGTACGAACTGTAAAACGAGACTTGATTTGTTCTTCCAAAAAACCAACCCCCATTTCAAACTGTTCTTATAGAACATAAACTGTTCATATAATAAAATATAAACTGTTCATGTAATGAAACATAAAATAAATTGTTAATCTGTAATTATAAACTTCGACTGTATCTTAAAATGGAGAATAAAATTAAGAATTCCTATATACTACACATAACCCTTTATACTCGAGGTTTTTATCCTTGAGTAGCAATTACGAAAAATTTATGAACTCTTTCAATAATGTGTTTTGAAATTATTGGTTTTCTACTATTAATTATTCTGTTACCTCTGTTTCACTATACATCAGTATAGAGCTAAATCAGTATTAGCTAAAAAATATTTCTGTTAAATTCTGTTGAATGTCACCCTTTATCGCTCCAAAAAATTACGCAAAGGAATTCTCCCTCGTAATACAAGAAACATTCCAACCCATAGAAATTTCAAAAAAAATTACACAAAGCTCTTTCCTCGCAATGCAACATTCCAACCCAAAATCTCCAAAAAGAAAGATCACAATGAAGAGAATTTGCACAGCTGAAAACCCCCAAACCTCAGCGCTTTCGTTTCGGTTACACAGCAACATCCACTAAATACAACGGTAGCGAAAGGTATTCCTTGAACAGCGCCAATTACAAGGACTCGGTCAAGCCGCGAATCTCCGGTTCTCAAAGGACGTTTAAAGGCGTTTCGTCGAGGAGGGAGGTCGTCGGAGTCGCTTAATCGCGCAAACGAACGGAATATATATCGCGAGACGTTAATTAAGAAGGATGTCTGGGGGTATTAGCCGAGGCCAGGTTGGATGGGGGTGGTAAAGCAGAAACGGGGCCACGCGGCGCTGAAACTGGTCGACGGGGGATGAAACGCGAGCTACATTGCTTTATGGCTTACCATCGTCAGGGACGCGCCTGTCCCTCGAGCGTACTGGAATTCCGGGACACTCACCTGTAAACAAAAATTTCTGTTATTCTCCTCAAATATACTGTTTATTGTTTACTTGATTAATTGTATTGCATTGGGTCATTTTTAAAGTCCGTTCATTTTTTGATGTACCTCAATAAATTAGTTCAGTGCAGTTTACATTGGAAAGGGGTTTATTAAATGAAACCTTCACTGAATTTTAAAGATAAATTATTAATATATTGACTAGGAACAAAGACTGTTATGTGAAATACATACATGAACTGAATTTTAAAGATATTTTATTAATAATAAATTCACTAGGAACAAAGACTGTTACTATGCGAAATACACAAAGTGAATTTAAAAAATATTTTATTATTAATAAATTGACTAGGAACAAAGTTACTATGCGAAATACACAAACGAAGATCAAACATATTGTTTTAAAACATATTGTTTACAATTACTCTATTTAAATAAATTTTCAGTGTTTCACTTTTGCATCAAGTTAATATATTAGTTTGAAATAAACAGTCTACATTTTATAAATTCTCACAAATTCAATAAACGAGTTAACTTTCTTCATAAGTTCAAGTTTCAGTGTTTTATAAATTCAATAAATTCCAGAACTTTTGTTTCATAAATTAAATAATTTCGATAACCATTGTTGCATAAATTAAATAAATTTGAAAACTGTTCCATGAATAAATTTGAAAATTCTTCCAGAAATAAATTTGCAACCAGTTCCATAAATAAAACAAATTATAAAACTATTGTTTCATAAACAAAATAAATTTGAAAAGCATTGCACCACGAATTTAATCAAACCTAAATTGAATAAATTTGAAAACGTAAATTAAATTCAAAAACTGTCCATAAATTCGAATATTACTTGAGAATGAAGTGCCTATTGTACCCTTCGTTCAATACCCCGTTTTTACAAAATTGATCAACCAATGTTTTGCATTCGCTAGCAGAACGCAACACGAACCTGCACGGATTAATTTCCGGTGTTTGACAATGCGTCGACCGTTACTACTTACAAACAAATGTACAACGAAAAGAAACCAGCCAAACGAACGTGTACCGAATAAACATTCATTCAAGGTAGCTCGATGAGAAAATACAGAAAAGTATTCGCGAGTATAAACCTAGAACAAACTGTGGCTTAACGGTCCGATAATGGAATGGAAGGGGGCGAAAGAATGAGAAAAAAAATGAAACCAATGAAGAATCCCAGCGAACACGAACGCGTACGTAAATGGTTGAAAACGGGTCGATGAGGCTTCATCAGGCTGGTCACGCAAGTTGGATCGCTACCACTTTTCTACCCCTTCCCGGCTAGTTATCGAGCTAACCCTACTTGATAAGATCGTGTCCTTCGACGCCTGTTTACGAAGAATGTGCATGTAAATGGATATCGAAATGGGGGCTCGTTATAGGTGACACCCTGTGAGTTTGGGGTGGAATTGGAAATTGCAAGGGTGGTATTGGAAATTTTCAAATCTCAAACTCAGAAATTTCGTGGTTTGATAATTTTGTGATATGGAAGTCGAGGAACAGCGAATTTTCACGAGAGGGGAAACTGGAAAACTCAAGCTTCTCTAGAGGGTTGAAAATTTGGAAAGTTGTGAGTCTGGGAAATTGGAAACGAAATCTGAGACTTGAGAAATGTGGAAGTTGAGATTTGAGAAATTTGGAACTTGAGAAATTTGGAATTTGAGAAATATGAGACTTCAGAAATTTGATACCTGAGAAATCTGATACTTGAGAGATCTGGAAATTGAAAAATCTGAAACTTGAGAGATCTGGAAATTGAGAAATCTGAAACTTGCGAAATCTACGAATTGAGAAATCTGAAACTTGAGAAATCTAGGAATTGAGAAATTTGAATTTTGAGAAATCTGAAACTTGAGGGATCTGGAAATGGAAAAATCTGAATCTTGAAAAATCCAGAAATTGAGAAACCTGAAACTCAAGAAATCTAAAAATCTAAAACTTGATAAAAAAAATAAAAAAATTTGATACAGCCTATAAAATGTAAAAAGGGAAGCCATAAATAAATTTCGAGTGAATAAGAAAATTCAATAAAACCTCGTCCCCTATTAATCAAATT
This sequence comes from Megachile lagopoda, assembly GCA_036983795.1. Classification (NCBI taxonomy): domain Eukaryota; kingdom Metazoa; phylum Arthropoda; class Insecta; order Hymenoptera; family Megachilidae; genus Megachile; species Megachile lagopoda. The sequence goes on from CM072793.1 coordinate 6,449,123, forward strand.
CCCCCCTGGCAATCAATAGGCCATCAAAGTGAAAGATACAAATACAAATTTCTTTTCAAACTGGCAACCCACACCGCACGCAATTCCAACAAAGAAAGGAAAAGGGGAAGAAATCCGGCGGAAGTGGCGCTTCCACCCTCGACGTAGCGAACCAACCCCCAACTCTACCTTTTAGAAAGGGGTGAGAAGGTAGCAGACTGAAGGAGAAAACTTGCCAGGTAGGGTGTTACGTTGCAACGTAGGAAGGGCAATTTATCTTGTTGTATTAGCAAATGGATGATAATGACGGTCGTGGCGGGGGTTGCCAGGGGTGAGAAGAAACTGTCGGAAGCTTCTGCAAGCAGATGTAGTTACCGGGGCTTCTATGTGGCCAACTTAAGTGTACATGCATTAGTATACGGCCACTTTAAGTGTACAGGGTGTTATGGAAATAATGGTCATAGTTTAACGAGGTTATTTTTCATATCATACACCTAACTTTAATATTCCAAACTTTGCTGTTTAATTCTATTTCTATTGTTCTGGTCACTTCTGGTGAATTATTGTTAATTTTGTAGGATTTTAATGTTACACTATACATTAGGCTAACAGTATGAACTCTAGTATCACACCCCTACTCTAAATACAATTATAACTTCTATTTAATATAACTTCTAGATACAATTTATTCTAACCTTGGTACTGTTAGTTCTAACACACCGTGATTCACACACCCTAGTATTATTTATATCGCTACAAATCCCAATATTATTTATTCTCATACTACAGCACCCCTATACTGTGCACCCTAATTTCTTGATGATCCCTAATATTGTTTATTCACTACCCTAATATTTACTGCAATACTAAATCTCTGAGATCCAGAAAAAACATGAACCCTAACACCAGGATTCGCTCCCCAAACAAGCATCCCCTATTTCTACTTTCGTATTGATTCCAACAATCTCCAAACCACATGTCTAGTTTAGTTCTACGTTAACTGTTCACTATAAAAATGGGACGAATACAAAATAAACTGGTATGCTGATTGTAAAATACTCAGGAAACGCTGAATCAATACTTGCGAAATTAAATTAAAGAACTGCCCTACTTCAAGAGTAAACATCGTTGCTATTATACCTAACAGGCAGTTCTAAATAACTGAGGTAGCTCTAGTTCTAAATATTTCTAAGATATCTCTAGTTCTAAATATTCCTAACTAAGGTATCTCTAGTTCTAAATATTTCTGACTAAGATATCTCTAGTTCTAAATATCCCTAACTAAAATATCTCTAGTTCTAAATATTCCTAACTAAGATACCCCTAGTTCCAAATATTCCTAACTAAGATTCCCCTAGTTCCAGATATTCCTAACTAAGATTCCCCTAGTTCTGAATATTTCAAACTAAAATACCCCTAGTTCTGAATATTCCTAACTAAGATTCCCCTAGTTTTGAATATTCCTAACTAAGATACCCCTAGTTCTGAATATTCCTGACTAAGATCCCCCTAGTTCTGAATATCCCCAACTAAAATACCCCCAGTTCCAAATATCCCTAACTAAGATACCCCTAGTTCTGAATATTCCTAACTAAGATCCCCCTAGTTCTGAATATCCCCAACTAAAATACCCCCAGTTCCAAATACCCCTAAGATACCCCTAGTTCCAAATATCCTATAAATACCTAAATCCATAATAACAAAGTAATTAAAAATGTGTCCAAATACACGTATCCCAAACGTGAACGCAAGATCCCTAATGTGCAACATTAATAATCAAGGGTTAATATTAAACCGTGAACAGTTCTGGCAAAAACGACAGGACGATCTCTGCCAATTTACTTTGGCCCCGTTGGCTGTTGCCGGAACACGGAGGGTGTTCATCCCCATTGTTACCCGGGCGAAGTAGACGTTGCCAGTGAGAGGCAGCAGGGGTTGGCAGAAAAGTCGGCTGCCTTTGTGAAGGGAAAAGGGGGCCAAGCTATGGCTGCTTCCGCGGTTGTTTACGGACCTGTCCATCACCCGGCACCAATTAGTATTGTAACTGGTAGACGTTTCTATGACGCGGCTTATTTCGTCGTGCGTGGGGAAAACAATGAGAATGCTGCTGCATAACGGCGACGGGGGTGCTTCTGAATTGTCTTGGTGCACACAGGTGACTCGGCTGGGGAGTTCGGTGATGATATGCTCTCTCATTCGATTACCTCAGATTTTTTTAATTAACATTCACACTTTCTCGAGTTACTCGAAATTAATACTACATTGCAAGGTTGAGACTTTTTAGACTTTGAAAGTCTTGGTTGTCTTAGTCTTAGTAGGATTTAGATTTTGAAGGTCAAGTCTATTTAGATTTTAAACAGGTCTTTCTAGAATGTAAAGAGGAGTCTTGGAATTTCAGTAGTTTGTCTTTCAAAAATTAGAAGATAAATTACAATAAAACTTGCTGTAAATAAACGGTCTGAAAAATGAATGAAATAAAGCCATCCAGCTTTTTAAAGAATCACAATTAAAAATTCTACATAAGTTAAAAAAAATGTTGATCGATCTATTTTTGAACAGTATCAATTTCCAAAGAAAGAATAAAGGTAATTGAAAAATAGAAACTTGGTAGGTGGAAAAAAATAAATCTTCATTAAGCGAGGGAGGTTCGCTTAGTTAGCAGCTTAATGAATCCTAACGCATCCTTCCATTAATCTTCCTCCGATTCTGGCCCACGTCAACGTGCATACATCGGAACTATAATGCAGTCATCGTAACTCGGCCAGCAAGTTTCGAATACACAGTGATTCTAATTTAGTTGCGAAACGGATCGCGAACAATGCCGTTCGCGGAGCAATTTGCATTTTCTGCTTGAAACTGAAACTGATGATTACGAGAGTACAATCGTAATTAACGGCCGTGAACGAACGGCGTCTGTAACATGTACATTTGCACTTTTAATTTTCTTCGCTTTATGGTCGTTTAAGGTTCACAATTCTTTATGTAATCATTGACGTACAAGATTTTATGATACCTAATAGGGATATTGTCTTGGTTCATTTGTGAATTAATAGGGAAACTTCAGTAGGTTTCTTTAAGTCGATAAGATTGCCTCCAGCTGCCAACTTATCAGACGCACACTTAATTGTACATACACCATACGCATACACCAACGTATCCACGAGTTGATGCAGAAGGTCCACCTAAAGTAAAAGAAGAAAGAATATTCGTACTGGGGAGTAGTTTCTCTAGGAAAACCCTAGAAACGATAAAGAGTTGGGTCATTTGGGACAATTCTTGCTATCTCCCACACTCTATACGTTTGCCTACTGTTATTGCATTCGGTTTAATTAGCGACCACGAGAGCTACACCGCCGAAAATATGTGTGAGGCGTCCATTTTTCTATTCTGACCAACAGTAGCTCTAAACACCTGAGTCAGCCTCTTCATGTGCCAACTCGTGGATTGATATCCGTAGGTCTAATGGTAACGCTCCTAAGGTCAGATTAGTGTGAATCTAGCTGTCAGAAGACTAGCGTGGATATGTGACCTCCATGATGGGTATATGTGAACCTAAGGTCAGTAAGGCATCCTAGCAGGCCCTTGCCTTAGGTACAGGGATTGTCCTAAGGTCAGTAATACCAGCGTTAATAATCCTAGTGCATACTATCAATGATTCTAGTGCTACTAATCATAGTGCCAATAGTCCTAGTGCCAATGGTCCTAGTGCCAATGGTCCAAGTGCCAATGGCCCGAGTGCCAATAATCTTAGTGCCACTGATCCTAGTGCCAATAGTCCAAGTGCCAATAATACTAGTGCCCATGGTACAAGTGCCAATAGTCCAAGTGTCAATGGTCCAAGTGCCAATAATACTAGTGCCAATAGTCCTAGTACCCATGGCCCAAGTGCCAATAATCCTAGACCCCTTGGTCCGAGTGCCAATAGTCCTAATGCCAACAGTCCTAGTGCCAATACTCATAGTGCCAATAGTCCTACATGACCATTCCTCTGACCAATTGAGCCCACAACCCTTCCAAACCCACATCAGCCTCCTCACGCGCCAACTTCCTTAACCACAGCACAAAGAGTACACTGCTTCCTACGTCAACCGATTTATAGGATATTACCTACGCGCAAAAGGAGGAAATAAGAAGATCGTGTTCACGGCTGAAAGCACGATCTCCGACTTCCAAAATCGTGTCTTACCACTCGGGTAATGAGAAAATCACAAAAGCCGCGTCGTCTGAATAGCTTGTACGCTGGCTGCGGCTGTCGATCCTTTCAACGGCTGTTCGAATGACCTTCGAGTAATCCGTTTTTCAATCTTATCCGCGGGATTTGTTCCCGGGATAGGAACGGGAACATATCGCGTTTCCTTCATGAAGAGCGGATTATGGTCCATTGTGCCTTGGTAATGACTCGGGCACATCTTTTGGTACGGTGACATCGGGTTGCTCGTTTTTAGGGGCTCTTCGACAGGAATTATATCAAATTAATTATTTGGTATCATCATTATTTATTATAAAACGATCCGGTCTACCTTTGACTTCATACTTAAATTTTTATGAAATATAACTTTGTAGTCATATTACTAAATACCAATTATTAATTTTGTCTCTTGTATAGGTTCAATTTATCGTATTAGAGCAGAAATGAAAATACATTTCTAGAAGAGAACAACCGTTGCACCTTTATTTTTATAATAACGTTGCAACGATGACAAATGAAATATTCACGAGAATCCATTAGTTTTTCCCGATTCGCCGAAATTTCCCGAATAAATTTCCACTGGATCCCGGTAATGGGCGGAAAATTGATTTCGCCGAGGCGGATCGTCATTGTTTGCGCCACGTAAATTAAATAAACATGAGTTTCCGGCCTCTGTGTTTCGACGCCCGAAGCAAATTGAAAAGCAAAATCCCAACGATTATTCCTGGCCTCCATTAAAAGTTCCGCGTAACTTAATCTCCAAGGACAGAAGGCTAAATTTTCATCGGGTTTCCTCTTGAATCGTTAATCTTGCAAATGACACGATCGATTTTAAATACTTAAACAAATCGATCGCATAATTCGTAGTAGAAGTTATTTATTTTTAACATTTATGAATGTGAGTGTATTGCCTAGTAGTATTAACTAGAATTCGTATTAAAATTAGTATTACAATTTCAATTAGCACCATAATTTAGCTCCATACCGAATTACAAGATGTCTGAACATGATAAAAGTTATGCGCATATAGCGAGTATGCCTTGTTTCGCAATATGCAACATGCAAAGTTCAGTACAATGTGATACGTCACAAATGCATAAACATCCGCAGTCTGGTAATCAGCATTAACAGCGAATATTGGTTTCATTAATTAACAAAGTGAATAACCCATTAGGCGAACACGATGAATTATCAGAGACCGGTACAAACACGAATCCGAATGTTATATTACTTTGCTGAAAATTAACAGCCACGATAATCGCATTCAATACGGTCCACATAATTCACCACTTATACTTAAGTTTCCACTAATGTATCGATTCCTCGGAAATGAAACAAAAATTGCACGCGATTAAAATCCGTGACATGCCGGAATATATTCAAGAACACGTAGAGAATGTTAAGCATGATGGTGAACGGAGATACGAAATTAAAGCAGTGGCTGACTTTGCTGTTTTCAGTTTTTCCAACGGGTAGAATCGTTAATTGGAAAAATGAGAATCTGCATAAACATCGGGGTAGCAAACGGAAGCATATTCAGAAAAATTTTCATAGAAATCGATATTGACATCAATATCGCAAATTAAATGAAGTATTGCTTCGTTTGTGAAAATTAAATGAAGAGGAAATGCAGTTTCGACGGAAATCTAAAGGATGGCGCAAAAAAATGTCGAAACACAAAAATGGGGATGGTTCCTTCGCGGGATGGACACACATCGTAAAAGGTGAACGTAGAAAATAGCCGACAAAACGAGCACTCTGCTACCCAGAAAAAAAACGGGGGTGGGTTTGGTACAAAGGGGTGGCGCGTGCGAGGGTATTAAGCGGGAAACGCGATGGACGCTCGTGAACCATGAAAGGGGATGCAAAAATGCGGTCGACACACGGCTTTCCGTTCTTTTGTTTCCACCTTCGCTTCCGTCACGCACGATGAAGGTTTAGTTTCACGAAAACGCCTCAGAAATGAATTTCCTAACAAATTTATTCATAAATGTATCACATAAGTTAAAGCACTTCGCGGAAACTTGAAATCGGGGACTTTCACCCGGTGGGCGGAGCCTAGGATTCGTGCGGTGTCGGATTGACTCGGCACCGGTCGAGTCACGTGACGCCGCGAAGCATAAGTGGCGGAATAACGGCTTTTCTTTCAGCGATGAATTTAACGCTTAATCGTCACTTTCTCGATTCTAAGATGCACAAATTTATGATATGGTGGTTAGAATATTTTATTACAAATTATATTAGTATTAAGTATCTCGAAGGCTTGAATGCATATAGTATAAGTTAAAGCACTTCGTAGAAGCTTACATCAGGGACGTTCAGCCAGTGGGCGGAGCCTCGAAGTCGTGCAACGTCGGATGTAATCGGTAATGTTCGGGTCATGTGACACCACAAACCGTTATAAATGGCGGGAAAAGTTTTCTTTCTTCTCTTTAGCACTAAAATTATTGTTTTATTGTCACTTTTTCAATTCTAACAAATTAGTAAATATAGTATTTCGTGAATAGTGAACATTTTATTATAAATTATATTAATTTGAAATGTTTGTAAAGCTCGAATAAAATATCGTTTTGTACTTGTCCTGTAAGTTCACTGAAAGATTTACGTCCCCTGATTAAATTACAGCTACCAATACTAACGGCTTCTATTAGTTGACGAAAGTATTTTCTTGAAACTTTTTCTGGCTGGTTTTGATTACGCACACCTTCCGGGGACTGTCGTTCCCAGTCGCTGAAAAGTTTCTGCTTCACCGATCGTTTCATTAACAGCCGCCCAGCCGGCGTTTTTTTTTTTTTATTCTCTTTCCACGAAAGAGAGACGTTTGTGAAAAAGTTTCAGGCACAACCGCGAAGTTTCGAACGTGTGATTGAACGATCGATTTGATTTTTTTCATGCTAAGAACTTCCGAGTGTGTTTTGGACACTGCAAAGTTGCCAATTAATTAATACTGTACTACTTGGTCTGAAATTAAGGGTCGGTTCAATATAAACAGTGTTTCAAAAGGAATTTCAAGGTTTGGTAATATAGACATACGAATTAAAAATATAGGAATATAAAAAAGAAATTTTCAAGATGAACAAGACGTTGGGAACGCTCCTTAATGGCGGCTGAAATTCCAGGAACGATGACCCACTTTTTCTCCTAGTAACGCTTACGTCACTAGTAATACTAGTAAAAAAAGCACTGACTCAGCATGTATCACTAACCAGCAAGCACGTGACCCGTTTGTGATAGGTCAGCGCTAGCGTGCGAGCGAGACGCAGATAGCAAAACGTCACAAATGAGCCTCCTCTTTAAACCACCATATCTCGGCAACCGGAAGTCGTATCAGCGTGGAACAAGGTTCATTTTAAAGGGCAATCTTTTTCCTTTCCAACGACCTGACCGTCCTTTCCACGTGAAGAAACATTGCTAAATTGCACTGCGTTTTCAAACCACTTCAAATTTCAAGTCAGTCAAGCAATTCCACACTGTTATTTGTATAAATTAAATATCATTTACGTCGATTATATTGTTATTAACTATAAGTACAGTGTTGTATTATGCTTTTTAGATTTATTCGGTAGATAGTTTGAAGAGGTTGTTTGTTAAAATTTTAACCTATGGCACTATTTTGAGTCTGACTCGTGACGCACTCGTGACGCGCATGCACATTGGCGATCAATTTTACTCGTATTTTTAATACACGTCAATTTTGACTTCAAATCCAATTGTAATTTGTATGGTCAGTGATTGCATAATACCGGACTGACATAATATTTCAACTTTCTTTGTCTGCTCTTAATATTATAACCGTGATTAGTTCTGACATGTCAGTGTTTGGTCCAAATTGTAAATTTGTAACCAAATTTAAAATAGTTAATGACCAGAGTTTGTGTATTATATTCGGTTCTTACAAATATTCGATATCAAATATTCGTTAATTAAAATTTTCACGAAATTGTTCATTTTAGAAATGTTCCTATCGGAACTTTTTTAACAACGTCCTATTATGCGTTAATTAAATATCGTATTAAAAGACTGGCCTTATTGAAGTACATTCTGACTGTAACATGTGGAAGAATAATTAACGAATTTCGCTCGGGACCATTGTCTGTAACTGACAGTTATTTCGTACGAAAAATATTAAATAATCCAGCTGGAAATTTCAGTAAAATTTTAGACCATCGACGTAATAACCTCATAATTCCGGTCTTTGTTCAAATAAATAGAGAAAGTTTTTCCGGTGCACATACTTTGAAACCGGAGTGACTCGTAACATGAATCTAGGCAGACAAAAATCAATTTAAATCACATTATAGACCCATTATAAGTACATCAAACTGTAATTTGCTATAATTTCGCGACATAAATCAACCAAGACCTATTACTGTCATCAATAATACACCCCGAGTAATTTATTACTCTTGTTGTTGTTTAATTACCAATTACTTCAGACTCGATACCAGATTTGCCACGAACTAGACCGCGAAATTAATGTACAGCGGCCATCGAATTACCACTATAAATTTGCAGAATTTTTTAAATTAAAAGGACTGAAATTGCAATGCTATAATTTACTAACATGATACACATATAACACATGTTAATATCTCGTATTTGCTTTGTTAATTGCCATCAACAAAGATGAATTGTTTATAAAACAATTTTTCGAATGTCCAACGTTTCACGAAGAAAGGGAGAAGAGTCGATAGGAAGCCACGGAAAGACAGTTTAATTAACTGAACTGGCAACACTATTGATTACAACGATATTAAAATGATATATTGCCGCCGACTAACAGGTTCAATATTTCATGCACGCTTACAAAATGCGGCCAGCTCGTTTCACATGGACGCCAGATAATCCGCGCGGAGAAACGGTCCTCGCTTCAAAACGATCCTCTATTTACGCGTTGAACATTCGAAACAGAATGATTAATGACGTTATCGTGAAACGTGTAATTTGAACCCTCACCACCCCCGACTAACCCAGAACCGACGTCGGTACCGTTGCACGCGAATCGTATAAATTATCGAACGGTGGGTGTCTTATTTGTTTTCATATTTCAGACGATTCGTTGCCGATCATTCTTATACCAAATGCACTTCATTTTATCAAACTTAGTTTATGAAGTGGATCATTTTATTGATGTCAAAATTACTGGAGGTAGATAAACTAGTATTTATTTCCGGAGCCAACATTTGTGGGATATCATGGAAGTAACTGGTGATGCTAGCCTAATTCCATAGTAGGCATAATGCTTGTAGTAGGTAGTCGAATTTTTGCGTTTCTTGCTTTGGTAAGTCTGTCATTAGACAAATAAGATGGTTTCTTTCGAAGATTTCTAAATTTTGATATACCTCAATCCCTACATCCCCAAATCCTTACATATTTAAATACATCCTCAAATACCTGGATCCTCCAATAGCTAAATTTTCAAATTCCTAGGTTTCCAGATTTCTGGATCCTCCCAATTCCCTACGTCCCCAAATCACTACATCCCCAAGTCCCTACATTCCCAAATTTCTAGACCTCCAAATTGCTAACTTTCCAAATTCCCACACTATCCAATCTCCACATCCCTAAATACCTAAACTCCCAAAGAACTACATTCCCAAATTCCAAGTGTCCCAAATTCCTAAATCCTGAAATCCCTACACCCCCATATCCCTATGTCCCTAAATCTCTATACCCTATTCTCAGGTATCCGAATTCCTAAATCCTGAAATCTTTACATCCCCAAATCCCGACACCCCCAAATCCTTACATTCCCAAATCTCTAAACCCTCAGATACCTAAATTCCCAAGTTCTCAAATCCCTAAATTCTAAAATCCCTAACTTTCTGGATTCCCAAAATACTAAATCCCGAAACCCCCAAATCTCCAAATCCTCAAGTCCCCAGACCCAACTCTCCAAATCCCCAATATGTGGAGTGGACTCAAAGTGTCAAATTTTAACCCAGATTTCCATCTCAGGGTTAAAGTATAGTCAACAAGTATATATTTTGCACGATCGACCACAAATAGTCACATCCAATATGCAACGCTTTAATCACAACTTCTTATTAGAAGGCCGGACAAGATAATGGAAGCGGGAGAGACAGAGAGACTGCGCCTCAGCATTAGCCAGTTCTAATCGAAACTGGGTAAAAGCTCGTTATCGGAATTGTCTCGGGCTAAGCAGAATGGGGGTGAGAGGAGGGTAATAGTGGAGCACAATGGGCATGGTTGGTGGTCGTGTGAAACACGGCACGTTGCACGGGATCAGGGGGTGCCTGTGCAAGGGTAAGTCAGGCGTTCACACCCCTACCGTGTTTCGCTGCCAACGTTCCGGAGACGATTGCTTCTGACGAACGCCAAAGTTTTCGTTATTTCGCTAGCCAATGCTCTATATATTACACGTGACCTTAAGTACATGGTCAAATTTAATCTTATTAGTGCTGTGTAGCATCCAAACTGGTGCATACATGCGTAATGTTGTGTGAACCGTTTGTGATCTACTTATGGACCACCTATGTAACTATGTAAAAACAATAATTAGATCAATACTAGTATATTAACTAGTACATTAGACCTCATTAAATTGCCATACTTGACTAGTCTATGACTATGACTAGTCTGACGCATTCAACTGTGATTAATTCTACTCGAATTGTCAATACGAGGGCAAGGGGTTAATATCTTGAAGATTACACCCTATGCAGTAATGTATTAGGCATCGATATGTATTAATATACTATGAAACAAGCGATCTCCAAAATGAAGCCTCGTGAAGTCTGAGCATTCATTCAGGAATTTTCACGTTCACGTCAATTAACCCCCGGCAAACAAATCGGAGTATACAGCGCAAAGAGAAAACAAGGGTCAGGAACGTAGGATTAACCGGGACAAGGCACATCCTTTGTCCTTCAACCGAAATAATCTCGCATGGTTTCAGTTAATTCGAGGCGAGTAAACGCGAATTCTGGCCACCGATTCGGCTTCCCCTAGGTTGCCTGGATATTAAGCGTTAATCGTACAACGAAATTTACTTAGAAATACGGCGAGAGGGTGAACACGGTCTGAGCCGAGGTGTCGGGTAGGACAAGGAAAGAACGAATGCTGGAAACTAGCCCGGAAACTAGCTCGGCAGCTTAAGGAGAAACGGGGTTGCCCGCTCTGCGAAACTTTCCTACCCTTGATTGGACATTTATGACGGCGTGCTCGTAAACGCCGGTTACAGACGTTAATTAGCATTTATCGCCGCTTAAGCTGGCCGACTGACGCACTTCTCTCTGTAATTCTTGTTTTTCTACTCCCTGGGGCTTGATTTTGCTGAATTTACTGGAAGCATACGAACGTTTTGCGAGCTTAGGATAGGTTTTCTGCATTTTTATGGGGTGTTCGTTTACGATCTAGAGCTAGATGAGTTGAAGATATGTGCAATAAATTTTGGGAAGTATTTGAAACTGAAGGGATTTGCTATTTATTGCTGGACTTTTTTAGAGTCGGTATATTGATATGTGTATTAGGTGTCTAAGGGAAATCCTAGGGAGGTCTCTTTAGGGAACGTTACAAAGCTGAGTCAATTTTCCCTAGGGACGGTGCTATACAAGGAGTTACTAGCATGTGAAGTACGAGTAAGTATTAAATTGTTTAACTTTCTACAGTGCTAAATTGTTAAACTACTAACTGTTTGTTGTGTCGCTTTCACAAAATGACGATTTGAATAATATAGGAGAATATACGATAATTGTTCAAAAGTCACCAGAATTTGCAAATAAAATTGTTGAATTCAGAAAATAATTGGAAGAAGAACATAAATGTGTACGAAACTGTGAAAGATAATGAAGATATATTAGTTGGTATCAAGATATATTTGTTAGCTGCGTAACATCGTACACTTTTATTTTCGTACCTATTCACTTTAGTTGTCGAGCACATTTGTTAAGATATAAACGCGAGGGAAGTTTCCGAGAACTTTAGTAAGACGTCTTGTCTGCCGGTTATACGTCGGCAAGTTTCGGGATCCCAAGGGTGTCGGTCAGAGAGCCGGCTAAATGGAAAGGGGGAAAAAATGAGGCAGGGGTTGGTGATCCATGTCAAGGGTGGCGAACGGACAGCGCCAAATGTCGTCGCTGCGTATAACCGAGATATATTTTCCATTTTCGTGGCGATACGAGAACCGCATTCGGGAAATACTTGTCAATTTTTCCGTTTCTCTTATTGCTCCGAGTTCTTTGGGGAATTCACGAATTTTAGAAATAATCGAATTTAAGAAATTCGGAATTGGGATTTAGGGGTTTGCAGATTTAGGAATTGGCAGATTTGGGTATTTGGGAATCTGGAGATTTAGTGATTTAGGAATCCGGAGATTTGAGAATTTAGGGATTTCAAAATTTGATACCTGTATAGGGAATTTAGGAATCTGTGAATTTGCAAGTTTTGTAACTTGAAAATTTAGAAGTTTAAAATCTGGGGAATTTGTACATTTAGTGATCTAGAAATGTGAGAATTTAAAGATCTAAAAATTTGACGATTTGAGGATCTAAAAATTTGGTGATGTGAAAGGCTATAACATGAAGCAAAAATTTTTCATAAATCCGAAAAATGTCAGTTCCGAAAAGTAATTAGCAAACCGAGCGGAATGAATTTCATAGAACACGTCCACCGCACCGCAGGCAGTTCACGTATATAAAACGTGAAAAAGTGTCCGAATGATCGCTCCCATTATGATAAATTCGAGGGTGAGAACGTGTGTTGGGTATGCCACACGACTCGGTTTATTACGTCTGGCCGTGAAAAATGATAGAATCCTACGAAAGAAACAAGGAAGGGAGGAAAAACAGACGTTTAGATCAATGTGGAAACAGAAGTATCGCGAAAGTGAACTGTGTGTTCTCGAAGGGAGAGGGCGGCTACTCGTCGAGAAGCTCTCGTGGAAATTTCCTACTTTTTCCTTTTCCTGACTGGACCGAGTTCGCCCGATTTCGGCGATGATTGATCGCGGATTTTCCTTCCTTTTTCCACGGAATCTCGTATCCGTGAAAAATTAATGTATCGCGCGTGAAAGACACTTTCGGACGTGATGTTTCGCTGCCTTTTTTCCTCGGTGTCGAAAACGGACGAAAATTCCATTAAAATGTGTCAAATATTACACCCTGTGTCATTCTTCACGATAGGTCTCGAATAATTTTTAGTCAGTGGGGAGAAGTTACTTTTACGTAAGGGTAAATAGCTGATGGAATTAAATATGACAAATATGAAGTTAAATATAAGGAATAAGACAGACGCTTATTTTTGATATGGAGGACCAAGGTTCTTCGAAATCCTCATTAGCAAATTTAATGTGGATAGTCAAACTTGCAGAGCATTATGTGGCGGTGCGTTACGTAGCGGCGCGCTATGTGGCGTTGCGTTAAGTACAAGACTGACTTCCCTCAAGAGGAATGCTGATGAAAGTGACACGCCCTATTTATCAATTTTTTTAACTGCATCTTAGAACCTGTGCATTAAATGCATCTAAAACTATAAGTGTAAAATTCTTTTGATGAATATATGTGAACCGCATCTTCGTATTTCGCTAGAAAATAGGTTATTCCCGTCGAAAGTGGCGTAACCCTCCGAAGTATGAACGCCAATCATGGTGCACGATCTACCGGAACCCGCGTCACTCACGTTCACCGGTGCATACAGTCACACGTGTACCCATCGATCAACACACGCATCGGCACTTAGGCTGGCGTGCAACACGCCACACCATGGACAATGAGGCGTCGTATCTGGGCCGTAACACGAAGAGGCCTTCGACAGAGTCAATAGCGTTCGCCAGACAAACGGCAAGAATAAACACACCACCGTAAAAGACGGGGAGAATGAGACGATAGGGGCCAGGAAATCGACTTACGGGGAGATACGGGAGAAATGTAGGTGGCTTTAATTAAACTCCCAAGAAAGTCGGTCGCACGTCTCTGCCACGATACTTCATTCCTGCAGATGTGTTTTGCTTTTAGGACCCACATTTTTTGATAAAAGGTTGTTGGAGGAAAATCGTAGATGACGCGTAAGGTATGATGCAGGCAGAACGTATGATGAATAGAATGTGAATGTACTGTATGAGAGTATTGTCAAATACCCACAAAAATAATTAAAAGATTGCTCTGGCTAAAATGGAACTCTAAACCCCGAAAAGTTCGGTAAACAACGAAGAACTTTAGAATTTTAAAGACACGCCGATCGATCGCCTTTCAGGGATCGATAGTAGCCCAGAGACGGTTCAATAGCTGAAAGCATCGTGTAGCAAGCCACCATAATACACTTTCCATCGTCATAGGTGGGCAGTGAATGCGTCAAGCTACAGATTACGTGCATCCATGGCCAGCACACGCGTAAAATCCCTTCGTCTCTCCCCCGTTCATGCCTCTGGGCTGTCTCTCTTTGTACCCTTTCCATCCCTCGCCCTTTTCCCACGTATCGCTGTGGGGCCCCGCCAGTCGTGTGTGATGTGGTATTTCCACGAGAACGTTAATTAATAATTTAATCGAAGAGCCTGTTTCGGTCCTGTAGCCTGGGATCTGCAGCCTCTCTAATTAAAACCGACCCCTGCCCCTCGGGGCTTGAGGCAACGCACGCACACAACAACCGTCACTTCCGCTGGTCAGGAAATAAGAGAGGAGACACCGTGTCCACTCGTGGCGTGGACAACGGCTTTACATCGTCTACGACACCATTGTTCGATGGAGTTTCGAGCGCGCTGTGTACGGTCACTTCGGGTATGAGATAAGGATTTTCAAATTATTTTGAAATTCTACTCGCATGGTGGACGTTTACTGTACATTTGAGATCCGAGGTTTATGCGGATTGAGAATTCATCTCGACAGGGATAGGCTCTTTAATTGCAACTTTTTGTATTTGTTTATGGGATGTTAGGAAAACGGTGGTGTGTGAAGCATCACGGTGGTAGATTAGATGCCGTCAGTAACGGCGTGTTATGGGGCGGTGTGTTAGATAGCAGTACATTATGTGGCGGCGCGTTATATAGTGGGGCGTTACATAGTAGCGCGTTATGTGGTGGCACGTTGTATCGCGACGCGTAATGTGGCGGTGCATTACATACCAGCGTGTTATATGGCGGTGCGTTACATAGCAGCGCGTTATGTGGCAGTGCGTTACATAGCAGCGCATTAGATAGCGGCACGTCACACGTTTGCAACACTTGCTGTCTGTTTGAGATCCGAGTTTTACACAGATTGGAGAGAATTCATCTCGGAAGTGATAGGCTTCCTAATTGCAACTTTTCATATATGTTTGTGAGATGAAAACAGTAGGATGTCGCATTCTGTAGCCTACACATCAGATACTTTCAATGATGGCGCGTTATGTGGCGGTGCGTTATGTGGCGGTGCGTTAGATAGCGGAACGTTATATGTTTGCGACATTTGCTGTTCATCTGAGATCTATGTTTTATGCAGATGTAAAATTCATCTCGTCAGGCTTAGGCTTCTTAATTGTAACTCGTCATACAAGTTTATATGTTATGAAAACGGTGGTATATGATGCTGAATTTTATAGCGACACATTAGATGCCTTCAATGGCGGCGTGTTACATGGCAGTACATTATGTAGCGGCACGTTACATGACGTTGCATTAGATGGCGGTACACTAAATGGCGGCTCATTACATGTGCAGCGAACTTTACAACGACGCTATATGACGACATATGACGACGTATCTCAATATATTGTATCCCATATTATATCGCCATGCATTACACATAACTTATAGATTCAATGTCTAACGTAGATCCTTCGTATAACTTGTGGAGTAACTATAACTTGTAAAGTAACTATAACTTGTAGATTCAGTGTCTAACGTAGATCCTTCATATATTCAACCGCAATCCTCTTAAGATTTGCAAATATTGTTATTACTTAGTATGAATGAGGATGACGAAGTAAAGATCAATAACACATCAATTTCATTGAAACTACAAACTGCTTGAAATGTTTGCTTTCTTGTTGTACATGACACGAATACGTCTGTCTATTCACGGTTATTGCATCGCGTTATCGCGATAGGTCCGCGGATACTGATAAGTCAAACAGATAAGTATAATAGGTAGCAGGCAAACGATGAGATTGCTGTACACACAAATTAAATATGAATAACGATGTCAGCGAATTGAAATATCTATTTTTAGGTAATTTCATGCGTACGTTCGGTATTGATTTTCTCGAAAACCGTCTATGAAAACATTTTCAACATTTTTCCTGAGTACCGTATTTTATTACGATTTTGCAGCTTTTGTGACACAAATTGCCTGGTTCGACATTCAATGCAGCTTTTAATAAAGGAACTTTCCTTAACAATTTATTTGAATACACAATATCATAACTTGGAAAATATCATTTAATTCGAATGTTCTATAAACGAAAGATTCTTAAATTTTTGAAATTATCTCATAACAAAATTTTGTAATTAAAATTATTTTAACTTCCGTTAAAATATGGTCACTGTATTAATTCTCCTTCGGGTTTAATGTTGTTAATATTGCAAATATAATGAAAATATTAAACAATGAAAAGTACAAGCACGAACCGTGAATGTTTATGCAAAATGTTTTTACAAAATGTATTCTCCGCAGGTGATTCTGCATATTTACAAATTCTGAATAATTTATACCCGCATGATTTATATATTGCTGTTATACTTGCGTACATTATAAATGAATAAGGCAGCTAAATAGCCTGAATAATTATTCCGTATGAATTTTTGAGGATGTGTTTAAAACGAGCCCGGTTTTAATCGCGTTCTGAAACTAGCATTATAGAATTACCGTGCCATAATTAACGGTGTTCTAGAATATTATTTATGAATTTCATTTCGGTTTTCCCTCAATCCGAATTTTCAGCGCGAACAAACAACCCACTCGTTCCATTTCGGATAATAATTATTTCGACTTTGAGATACCCGAACGAAAATGAAGGAAATTTTCACGACACGGTGCAAAGCTAGGATTTACGTAATATTACATCCACCGTTAACACGGGGTAACCCGAGACCTCGTAAGAAATGCATATCCGCTCGTAAACAGAATATTTTATTACACGAAAGCAATGACGAAAATTCTGAAGAGACTCTGATAAAACTTACCGTTCCAAATCTCGACTTAATGCGTCAGTTCAAAATACTTCGTTTTTAATTCTTCAATTTCACTCACCAAAAGGTCCATTAATGCTTACCTGCAACAGAAAAACAATTCGTCAGAACAAGCTTCTTGTAGAAACTTTTGATTAATGAAAAGTTTGAACTCTGAAAAGATCGCTCCGGACCATTATGATAATGGAATTTATATCGTTGCTCCGTTACAATTTATGTTGCAACGATAATGTAAAGTACAATTCTGAACAATGGATTCCGGCTGAGAAACGCGTAGATTCGTACAATTACAAATATATTTCGGACGTTTCGAATACAACGGATACAACGAATACTTGCGGAGACGTCACGCAGGATCGAAAGAATGCTCTCCGAACTTCCGAAGGTTTTTGGTTCCACGCTAGATTTCTTAGGTAGGGTCATCTGTGACCCCTGCTGCTGATCACTACTCTAGATGAGACATCTCCGCTTTCTCTTGGAAGTACTCGGAAAATGCGGAGACTTATTTCAAATGAGTTCCCATATTTTTATCCGAGGTCAACAACAAATCGCAGATTTTCAGAATGAGTCATCCAAGTTTAGAGAATTGAACTAAGATAAAGAAAAACGGACACATGGTTTACGAGGTTGAAACGATGGCAAGGATAGGAGTGGATAGAGGGTCGATAATGACTCTCTGTTGTTCCAACTGGAAGTTCCAGCGAGAGGGTTAATGACTGAGCCTCGAAACAATGCGGCGTTTCTGCATGCCGGTTTATATCACTCGGTATTCGCTCCTCTATGAACCGTCGGAGAAGATTTCGCCGATGGATCGCATAGTTTCATGTACTCCCTGATCGTTTGCGTGACCGTGCGTTTTCATTGTCACTGAGATGCACCGTAACTGTTGTGAATTTCAATGCGCTGGATGAAACGGGATATTCGACCATGATTTCGGGAGCTTTCGATCAATAAATAGTTGCAAATACTGGGATTTAGGGATATAGGGACTTGTATAGAGATTGGGACACGTTGAGCTATGTAGAGATGTGGACGTAGGGAATTGGGTATGTGGATATAGGGAGTTGGGTTGTGAAATTTGGGGATATAGGGATACTATTATGTACAGATCGGCATATAGGTATTCTGGTATATATAGACATCGTGATATAGTATTTGGACTCATAGGGATTTGGTTATGTAGGGATTGAGACAGGTAGATTTGGTTATGTATGAATTTGGAGATGAGGGATCTGGTTATGTAGAGATTCCAACATATGTGAATCGGACTATGTAGGATTTGGAAACAAACAAACTAGGTATGTAGGTATTTACTAACGTAGTAATCTAGATAGTCATAAATTTGGGGATATAGGGATCTGACTATGTAGAAGTCTGGGGACGTAGATCTTTCGGTAGAGACAGATATGTAGTATTTGGGATCACAGAGATTTGGTCAAGTTAGGATCAGTATCTGACATGTAGAGAATATTTGAACATGGATCCTATAGGGACAATATAGGACAATATAGATCTGAGAGATTTAGGAACATGAAGATTTGAATACATGTAGATCTAAGGATCCTTGAATCCATATAGACATTCTGAACATCCTCAAACCTACAGAGACGTGCAACATAAAAAGACTTAATCCACCAAAAGTAGATAGCAAAAGTACTTCATAAGATTTGAAGAGTTAGATAAATGCTACAAGATTCGACAAGTTATCAGCTTGTAACAGGGTCGAGGATTTGATGGTCAAAATTAAGGAAGAGCTCCACGAGCAAAAGTTTTATCCAAGGGATCCCCTGAAACCGTCATGCATCCCTCCGGGACCGGTCTCACGTGGGGGATGAAAACTCCCGAGACGATATTAATACGAGCTTTCTACGTGACGCATGGTCTAATTTCCTGAAAGTCCATTAGAGGAATCATGAGTGGTCCTGGGGAGTCTGAGAAACTGCCCTTTCGGGAAGATGTAAATGGACGAAAGGACGGGGACGTTTCACGAGGGCTCCTGGAGAAGGTACTTTACGTGTGTTTGCACCTGCTAACCCTAAGTTTATTAGGAAATACTGTACTCGCGAAGAGACTGAAAGGTTTTATAGAGAGACTATACGAAGACAGGGAAGATTTATCGTTTTATGACATAGGATTCATCTAGAATAAAAATTCCTTTATAAAGAGCTTAATCGAGCTTGCCAATTTTGAAATGATTCAACAAAGCAGTATTATAATTATTAGACACCCAAAAAGAGTTTACAGATGCTAAATTTGTCAATTCATTCGCTGAAGGAATAAAAATCTGACTCCTATGGATATGGGCCTCCCTCTAAAATCCCCTGTCGTAATTCCCTATAGTGACGAGGTGTCGGGTGAAAGGGTTTGACCTATAGTTTTAAACTATGTGCTGTTTATTATAATAGATTGAACCATTCAGGAGTTATGGGCAAAAAAGTGATTGTCCGTAGAGAAGGTAGCAGAGAGGGTACCTATGGACTTAATCACAAAAGAATCCTTGAATTATAAAAATCTTCCAAACCTTCATAGAACCTTGATAAAACCTTCAGAATCGTCTACAAATATGCTGGTTCTCCAGAATGATCAAAGATTTCTTGGACGTCTAAAAACTGACCATGCGCCGACAACTTTAATCATCCGTAACTTTTTCGATTTGCCAAGAAAAGAAATCATATCGAATCCCTATTCAAAGTTCTCTAACGAAAGAAGAGAAAAAATGATCCGAGTGTATGCGGAGGATCATCGTGAATCTCCCTCGCTCACGCACGAAATTGAACACGATCGAGGGGTTTCATCCCCAAGGGTGTACGCGGGTTTCCTCGACGGCTGGGAACCACTGGAGGCGACCTAATCGCGTTTCCACGGTGAATCCTGGCTAAAGGATCGGCAAGGAAGCCCCGGCGAAAAATGCAATTGCGGCGGGATTAATGTTTAAAAAGGCTGTGGCACGGACCATTCACGAAATTGCTGCTAGCTCTGCGTGACCCCACGAAACGAGCAGAATTTTTCTTCTCGGGCTTGCTTCCGGGAGATTAGACCAACTTCCGTGGCGCCGTGTATCGCCTCGAATTATCCCTTCGAGGGCCGGAACGAATGTCCAGATATACCTGGCATGCTTTACCGTTTCATGATGTTAATCTTCAACGTCTATTTCATTATTAAAGCTTACTACCGTGGGATGTGCCGTGCAATCATCGTAAACATCCGATACGGCCAACTTATGGCTGCATCCAAGTGAAATGACAGAGTACAGTTTATTCGACTCTGAACGAGATATTACCACTTACAAGATTGGGACGTATGAAAATATATTCAGGGTGATTAGTGCTCTAACTGGACTTGGTCCAAATAGGTCTGACTCAATTGTGATGTGGTCCAAACAGACTAATGGCCCAATTACACGTATCCAACTGAAATATAGCTCAACTGTATGGTCCATATGTGGGTAACTGGATTATGCTCTAACTGAGGTGAGTCCCAATGGGTGTCAACTGAGGCAGGACTCAATATGAAGCAGGTCCCAACTGAAGTATGGCACAACTAGAGTGTAAAGTAACTGGACATCACCTAGTCATGCCACGACAACAGTGTACACCAACTAGGATGTCCCAGCTGAGGTGCATCCCAATTGTCCTACCTTGGCTATTACAAGTGGATCATGATCTAACTGAATATAATGTAGCTAAGCGTGTTCTGACTAAATTATAGCATACTTAGATGTGTTCTAATTACACGTATCATACCTACGCATAATTTAATTAGGTATAGCTCAAATGGGCGAGCAGTGGTCCAACTGGGCGTGGTTAATTTCTACAGACGAATAGGAGCTAAGCAGGAAATGCACTCTTATTCCACTCTAAAAATATTTCAAGCATACTGAACAGAATCGAGAACGGTTATTTCCTCGGTCGCTCGAATTTCCCTGATCCTTCCAAGACGACAGATGTTTTCCTCCAGCAGTTATTCTTTTCTTCAAGAGAAATCCAAGAGATTCAGCGTCCCAGGAATATCCGTTTATCCGTGGAAAAGCGTCCTGACGCTTTTGAAATTTACGCACCACGGATTTCTTTGCTCGTTTGCACGTCCCGCTGCTGTCCCGGAAGTCGAAGGTCCGTGGACCGTGCGAATCGTGATATCTCGATTAGATGGCCGATTTCGTGGCTCCGATCAACCGGAAACGTAGCTCTCCCGATAATCCTGACGTTGTCGAGCTCGTTCAGAAAACGACGTCGATAAACCGTTTTTTGTTCGCTACACTTTCGAAGGTATCTGCGCATTCTTTCTTATTCTCATCGCGCTTTTATTAAATGAACAAAACTATCGCATTTTTCCCCCGCCGAATCGAAAACCAATTGCAACTCGTAATTAAATTCCGGCGGTTTAAGCTTAAAACGGAATACGAGATAATTTCGAATCGATATCAGCGTTCGCGAGTTATACGACAAAATTTCCAGAAATTTCACCCGGCGAAAACTAACTTTCGAACGGCTTACAAACGAGACGAGAACTGGAAAAAACAACTTTCCGTTTAAACGAATCAATCCGGCGCAACAAGCTTAATTACACGGGTGTTTATCGTGAAAGGCGAAACGAAAACGACAATTAATAAACATTCGCGACTCGCCAGCCATGACGAAATTAGCGAAAATCGATCTGTTCCATTGCAGTTCTATCCACGTTTTAATTTCCATCAAAGGCAATCAATAAATTCGTTTTATGCGTGCAGTGTGTTCGGTCTGAGCTGCGAGAGTATGCATGGAAAAATATTCAATTTCATTTCAAATTTGTAAAATAGCTTCCAGGGGTTATTGTTATATTGCTGTTATCTTATCAGATATTGCAATTCTGTAGACTTTGGTTGTTCTGGGTGTCTTAAAGACTGTGACGACTTTGGAGACCCTGAGGATACTAAGGGTTCTGGGGTCCTAGAGACTTTCTGAACACGTTGGATCCAAGGTATCCTGGGGATGCTAAGTGTCATGGAAGTTCTACAGATCCCAGATGTCCCCCAGATCCTAGACGTCCTCCAGATCCTAGATGTCCAACGATCTGAGGAATTCTTGGATCTGAGAACTGTCAGATCCACATAGTCAGCAAACGTTTCAAGTGATCACATGAAACGTCAGAACGTCACATTGAGACTATTCCAGATGTAGGTGGTGCGACCAACCCTATCTGAGGACGTACACACCTGGGTCAGTCACGTACTACACCCAGGACAGCCTCCTACTGTTAGTTATACACCTGTCTATCTCTAAGTGTCAGGATGTGGACACAATTGGACTTCACTATATTTTACTCTAATAGTAGACACCATCAATGTACTGCCATCAAGGTACTACTATAAGGATACTACTATCAAGTTACTACCATCAAGGTGCTACTATCAAGTTACTACCATCAGAGTACTACTATCAAGTTACTACCATCAAAGTACTACTATCAAGTTATAACCATCAGGGTACTACTATCAAGTTACTACCATCAGAGTACTACTATCAAGTTACTACTATCAGGTTACTACCATCAGGTTACTACCATCAGGGTACTACTATCAAGTTACTACCATCAAGGTACTACTATCAAGTTACTGCCACCAGCATACTACCTTTATAGCCCTACAATCTTAGCCCCAATTGAATCCACTCTCCTAAACCAATAAACCCCTTGAGTACTATCAAAAACCTTCAGACTCCAGAATTTTCCCGCTGTCACTAAAAAACTGCTGACAAGTTAGTGCCGACAGAATTGGAATTTGAGGAAGGTACTCGTGCAGGAACCATCTGGAAAAAGAACGAGAGGGAGCAGCGATGCGAAAGAAAACCGAGGGGGTCGAACGAGTAATTGCCGTTGGCCAAGGCTGATCTCGAGATCGAAGGTCGTGGTTGCAATTTAGACGGATTTATGGTACCCCTGGTATCCTTAACTCAGCCTCGTTCCCCGAGGCCTCGAATTTTCCGAGCTGTTTCCCGGAAAACTTCGCTGTCATGCTCGATCGTGCCGCTTCACGGTTTACTGGACAGCCCGGTGTCGGCTCCTCGGAGGATTGCTGAAATTTCGCCTCGTAAATCACGTAACGGTGTTACGCTTTTTGATGTTCGGATCGATCAAATGGAGAGCTTCTTTTTTCAAGTTTCAGAATGTGGTTCAAGGACTTGTGAAACCGGGTCAGGTCCGAGGATATTTTTACTTGGCATTTGGAGAATTTTCGAATTGTCTGATAGAATGTTACTGCGATTGTACTGATGCCGTTAAATTGCATCGAACACAGTGAGCCGGTTAAATGAGGACCGACAAGATTGACGGATAACCGTGGCATGGAACTGACACGGGAAATCGATAGGCGAAGCTTAAAGACGAACGTCGATGGTCCAAGTTTAGTAATCGATTCAGAAGCTAACTATACAATCAGTACTGGTATATTTGTGATTGAGGGGATCAATGCTATAACTGACAACGTGACAAATATTCGCAACTGTGCTATCAAAAATGTCATCAACACTTACGAAACCCAAGAACGGATCATAGATCTATTTTGAATGACAAAAATTATTAATCAATTTTTGTAAAAATGTATGTCAAGCTAAAGAATGTCTTAGGCAGTGCATCCCCAATTTTTATTTTTCTATTCTAGTTCAAATTTAAATGTGACCATCAAACCTAGTGTTAAATTCGAACTTTAATTCAAAACTGCATAAGGAAAGTTTTATCCCAAAACTTCAGTTCGTTCAGTCGCTTTCATCCCCTCGAAACCGTCCGCATCCTTTTTCTTCAAGTTCCCCGAAAGGAAGTCGCACGGCAAAACGTAACGCCGTCGTTGACTCTAGACACAAACAGTTTCCACTTTTCCGCGGAGAAATTCGCGGCATTATCATGAGCAAATTTGACTTTCCTCCTCCGTATCTTCGCATCCGTGGCAGAAGGTTCGCAGCGTGCGGCAGCGGTTGCTCCCAGGGGCACTGGGAGCGCCCTCTCTTCAACTTCCGTTCACGAACCGCTTCGGGATTGACTATGCATCAGCCGAATTCCGGCGGCACGTTCCGTTCCACGCTCGAATTCCGTTGCATCCGGCTGGAAAAGTGGAATCGAAGATGCAACCAGATGCTTCCCCCTCGCCGTTGTTTTACTTTATTCCTTTCACCGACTACCGTTCTGATATCCAACGATATATTCTGTTCAACTTTCCAAGTATACTTCATGTTTAAGTTAGCGAGACTTTAGGTTACTAGTGAGGATTTAGGGTACTAGTGGGGTCTTAGGCTACTAGTGAGGGTTTAGAAGTTTGGAATTTGGATATAGGGACACTTGGAAATTGGGGACCTCGGATGTTTGGATCTGTAGAACTATGAGGTCTCTGGGGTCTTCTGAATTTCTAGAATTCATCAGATACCCAGAATTTCTAGAGACGTTAGCAACCCTAGTGTAGGGTACATGAGGTCCTACAAATTCTTCAGATATCCATACGTTAGCGATTACTGTGATGTGCCATCACTAGCATATTTCCAGATCCAGAGTCATCAGACTCTGCCATGGCACACTTCGGATCAACACGATCCTCAAATAACCTAAAATACCTACAATTCCCAGGGTGAGAGGTCACAGAGTTCCAGAACCCTAGTAGTTTCTAGCTAGAGTCCTAGGTAGAGAACCTAGTTTCTACAATCCCTAAAGACCAAAATCCCCACTACTCCCCCTAGATCGTCCTAGACCCGTCTAGATCCCCAGAGTCATTCCAGAAATCCCCAGATCTCCATAGTTCCCTTGATCTCCAAAGTATAAAGTATCTCCATAATCTCCAGTATCTCCAGAATCCCCAAATTTTCGAAGGTCCACATCTTCAACCTCCCGAATCCCATATCTTCAAACTCTCCACCCCATAATCCCGTTATTCATCAAACGCGAACAAACAGTCCACACTTCGATGAACCATAATGAATACGACCTTATTCAGAAAACGAAACCAGGGGACGAAATATGATAGCTAATCAAAGTCCCAAACTTGTGTTATACCCGCACGGCGACCATAAGCCGGTTTCAACGAGGGTAATACGCCTGGACGTGCACGTAGCCGGCGTTATCGACGATGGCCACTGGTCTCTTTATAATGATTTGCACCCCGTGACACGGTGACGCGTGTTTTGCCCTAACTGGGTTTTCGTGTTCCAGGAAACGAGGGGTGCCAGCGGCTTAACAGAGGGGAGATTCGACGCAATTCGTTTCGAGGTACTGTAGGGTGGTCGCTGAGGGTTGTAAGCTGGATTGGGTACCGAGGGGATATGATTGTTTCTGCGGCCTTTTTTGGGTTGACCGATGATTGTTACACTGAGATATTGTTAGTTTAGGAAAGTGATGATGTTAGGTTGATGTTAGTTCAAAAATTTGTCATCTTGGCAAATTTAATAATTTCGGTCCATAAATCTATTGTAAATAACTAATTATTATTATTTGTAATGACTATTGTTATTTACCAAATATTTTGAGAATTGCATCAGTTGAGAAAGTAGAACAGACAGCGAAACACATTGTCGAGGCGTTTAATTGAAACCAGAAACTGGAGAATAAAAAGGCTGACGATGAGAGGAAGGAAGGAAGGAAGACAGGAAGGAAGGAAGGACGAACGACCTCTTTTCGTCTCGCAACTAGACGGCTGCAACCTGTTGAATCCAAGCCACAAAGAGATGGGGAATCACGAGACGCCAGCTCGACGAAATTCTTGCGATTTTCCCCTATGAAATCGTGTGCTCAAATTTACGAAATCTGGCTAAAAAAATTGTGGCGATGCAAATTAATCGATGAGGGTTTCAAGATTTTATAAGTCGAATGAATACGAGAATGGGAGATATAATCGGAGTGCAATGCAGACATCGAGGACAAGGGCGACCAGTTTCTTTGTGTCTGAGGAAGAATAGCTGGCTGGTTTCGAGGACGAATTCTCTCGAAATTAACGAATTGAAATACTTAGTCAATTGGTCACTTTCATAAGATTCTTTAAATCGATGCACCATGAGTTCCTAGAATGAGTAGTTCTATTGCAGATTGTATCAAACTGATTATGTGACATAGTACAGCAAGTTCTGGGACTCGTTTGACACATGTGATGAGCAGTCATTTTGTATTAATAATAAAGGAGGTGCATTTACATAGTCATTTTTCTTGTACTTTCAAATTGTAACCTTCAAATTGATGTATGATACATGCTATTTGGAGATACTTTTCTGTCATGAAATTCTAAAAGACTTTCCGTACTTTGAAATTAATTGTGTGACCTATAGCCATGATCCTAGAACTTCATTGTTGCTGCACGTGACTATCAACCATTTTGTACTAAAAATAATGAAGGTGCACTTATACAGTCATTTTCCTTGTACTTTAACCTTGAAATTGACGTATCATACATGCTATTTGAAGATACTTTTATGTCATGAAATTTTATCGAACATTTAGTACTTCGAAATTAATTATGTGACATATCCCAGAACAATTTGCTGCATATGACAACCAACCATTTTGTATTGCAAATATTGAAAATGCACTTACGTAGTCATTTTCCTTTAACATTAATCTAGAAATCAGTATACAATGCATGTCATTCGAAAATACATTTATGTCATAAAACTGTCTACCAGTTAAAATTGGTATTCCATGAAAGAACGTAAACACGTGTGCCTCTATATTTCCTGTAGAAGCAGCTCGGCGAGCTTAGTCGAATTCCTAGATCGGCAATGAATAGTTAGGTGTGCCTTGACCTCAACCTTGAAGCCGAGTGGAATGCACGGGGATTCACCCCACCGTGACGTTTCTGCACAGCCGTCTGCATTTGGTCGTTGCACTCTCGGTTTGCTACCTTTTACAGTCCCCCATGCCTTTCCTTTCT
The DNA here is from genome assembly GCA_036983795.1 of Megachile lagopoda. Taxonomy (NCBI): domain Eukaryota; kingdom Metazoa; phylum Arthropoda; class Insecta; order Hymenoptera; family Megachilidae; genus Megachile; species Megachile lagopoda. Next base: position 6,476,285 of record CM072793.1, read on the forward strand.
ATTTTAGAACCTTCTCCATTCCTTTCGTTTCCATTCGCGGTATCGTGTGTTCATCAACGTCCGCGCATTTCCAATCCATTTTCCCAGATTTCAAAAGCTGCCAAATCAATTTAGGTAAACTTTACTTTTTGAACATGACGTCGAAGTTAAACACGCCATGTTTAATCGAATCAACGATGGGAAAACGGTATAACATTTGTTTTTTATTTATCTTGGTGATATGCCTGGTAATAAACATTACCGACGTGGAAAATGGTTCTATGTATTTTCGAAGATCGATACAGTTAATATTCAAAACGAGTGTGCGAATCTGCGAAGCGTGAAACCACGTTCGCAACAAAGTATCGCGATGGAAACTCGCGTTGAAGTTTCGTTTATTTACGTGGAAACCTAGAATCAAACTGTAACAGACGTTGCTTGCATCCAATCACTGTGATTCACCAACTGTTGATCTTTCTGCGACGCATTATAGGATATTGAACCGCTAAATTGCAGGTTTGCTCGAACTCCGTCGCGATATACCGAGTGATTCACGTTTCTGTTCTCTTAAAGCATCACATTTACAGATTCTTGAAGTCACCCGAATTAGCAAATTATTGTAATTATAGCAAATTATTATATTCCTAAATCTTTCAGACTTCCAAATTGCTAAATTCCCTGGGTCCCAGGTTTACAAATTACTAAATTTTCTAGGCCCCAGATTTCAAAATTTCAAAATTCCCTAGGCTCCAGATTACAAAATTGCCAAATTTCCTAGACCCCAGATATTTAACTTACCAAATTTCCAATCTCTCGAATTCTCACATCCCAAAATTCTCACATCTCCAAATCCCTATATCTCCAAATCTTCAAATCCCCATATTCCCAAAGTGCCAAATTCCGCAATTCCCCAATTTCCAAATTTCCCAAATCCCCAAACCTTAAATTTTTATACCCCCTAATCTCCAAATTGTCGAATCCCAAGATTCCCATATCCTCAAATCCCCAAATCCCCACATCCCCCAACCTCCAAATCTCCAAATTCCCCAAACCCTAAATCTCCAAATACAAATAAGAAATAAAATAGTCCTACTAACAAGTCCAAGTATTAATCAATTCTGTTCTTTCATATCGTTTACAGAATAATAGAAATACGTGAACCGAAATTTTTAATAGAATCATGTTCGTGTTCAAGATAGCAACGAGGACACCTAAAATGGTCGGCGGCGGTGGGAATCGATCGATGCCCAGCAAAACCTTTTCAAGAATTCTTTCTCGAGGAAAAGGGCTTTTCGTTCAACCGAAATAACTTGATTTCTCACTAGGACATTCTCTGTTCCCGAAACGAGCCTCGAATCTATTCAGGGGAAGAAGGACCCTCTTATTTCCGGCCAGTAAACACGGTTTGCATCGACGAGAACAGAGCTTGCAGAATATTTCTTTTCTCAGATTTTTTCGACCGTTCCTTCGACTTAAGATCCCTTTATAATCGAGTTTTCGACTCCGGAAAAACTGGCGAAACCAGTTCTTGCGAGAACACAAAAACCTGCGAGTGATTTATTGTTGTTGACCTCAGATAAAAATATGGGAACTCATTTGAAATAAGTCTTCGCATTTCCCGAGTACTTCCAAGAGAAAGCGGAGATGTCTCATCTAGAGTAGTGATCAGCAGCAGGTGTCGTAGATGACCCTACCTAAGAAATCTAGCGTGTAACCAAAAACCATCGGAAGTTCGGAGAGCATTCTTTCGATCCTGCGTGACGTCTCCGCAAGTATTCGTTGTATCCGTTGTATTCGAAACGTCCGAAATATATTTGTAACAGTACGAATCTACGCGTTTACCCGGAATCCATTGTTCAGAATTGTACTTTACATTATCGTTGCAACATAAATTGTAACGGAGCAACGATATAAATTCCATTATCATAATGGTCCGAAGCGATCTTCTCAGAGTTCAAACTTTTCATTAATCAAAAGTTTCGTTCTGCAGGTATCAACGGCGTCCAACTTTTCCAGCTGGATTTCATTAACAGAAATTAATTACACTGATTACAACTAATGTTACAGCCTGCGGAGCTGCTTGATCTCGAACTTATTTACTACGGCAAATAAAAAGCTTCGGGAAGATTCCGAGGATAGATTAAGTACAAATAAACCGTACTGTAATCAAGATTTATGGAGAGTTACTCGAATGCGATGCATTACTTGTAAGACTGCGTACGTGTAAGACTATGAATCTGGTTTGTCACAAGTGTACTGTGCGTCACGAGTGTGCGTCATGACTATGTACCATGAGTGTGCGTCACGAGAGTGCGTCGCGAGGATGCGTCATGAGTGTGCGTCACGAATGTGCGTCATGACTATGTGCCATGAGTGTGCGTCGTGAGTGTGCGTCGCGAGGGTGCGTTATGAGGGTGCGTCATGACTGTGACACGATACTGTAGGGTAAATATATGCTACATAAAATGTTACTTTCGTCAAAATTATGAGATCAACATCATAAGTTAAAAGAAAAATGCAGAAATTGGTTAAATGAAACAAATGGTCAGATGGTAAAGATCGAAGGTGAATGAAAATGATGATACTCGTGAAAGATTGCTCGGGAAATGAACGGTTGAAATTTTCGTGAATTGTTGTCCCAGGAGATTAAACGTCGCACAAAGGTTCATCGAGAGTGAAGGATCCCGATTTGAATGTTTAAACGAACACGTTGCCAACAGGAAATGAAATATCTTGCGCTTGATGAAAGAACAGCGTGTGTAAGAAATAATGGGAAACGAAACGTTTCGTAGCAACGATTCAGGAAATGAAATTCCACCGTGGAGTGTCGTCGACGAGTACAGCTTGAAGATTTATTATTTTTTTGTACCGCGCATATCCTTATTTCGGTGTAAAATAAAAACTAGCCGCGTATGGAGATTTCAACGAGAAACCCGCTCTCCAGAAATATGATTGCGTCCCTCGGATTTAAATATTTATGAAAATTCTTCGCGTCGTTTTACAAACCGTGCAATTATTACTCTTATCGAAATCAAAACCTTGTAAAACATGTGACACTGGTATTTGTCACGGTGCCAAGTCACCTCGTTTCAATTCGAAATGTCTCTCTCGCTCGCCGCTTTCGAATCCCCTAATATTAATTGCCATAATCTTTAGATCGTGGAGTAGCGTGAGTCCCTGCTAAGTGTTCCAGTTTCAATTCCCCGAAGCGTGACAGCTTGCCTAATTCCTCCACTTCCGGATGAATTTGTCCGGAAATACAAGGTCGCAACCTGTTAGTTGCATTTCTATTCCTTCGGTGGTGGCGTCTATTCAAATCCAAAACCTAACTCGAACCGTTTATATTTCAAGGTTTCCCTAAATATCTTAGAGCTGGTAGTTTGGGACATTTGATAGAATAATTTGGAATTTAGGGATCTGGAGAACTGAGGATGTGGGGACCTAGGGACCTAGAATTGTGGATCTGACGAACTACTTCAGAATGTGAAAATTTGAGATGTGGAGATCTGGATGATCTGCATTCCACACGTGGAGATTCTTATATCTGAAAAATCTGAGTTAAGGAGCCCAAAGTGCTCCTTAAATTGCCCCGTTAATTCTTATATCTCCACAAGCAAGAATCTCATCCTAATTCCCGTGTAACCATAACCAACGCTGCGCTTTATAAAAGCCCGGTTGTTCCTTTGAGAATGAAAATCCAGCTCTGTTCGAAGTTTCTTTGATGGGATGTCTTCGGGTACTCTCAGATTCCCTATATCAAACTGCACATACCCTCCGCTTTCAACATATCCAGTTTCATCTTGCTATTTCCCGAGCAAATCCTGGAAAGATTATTAAGACTGGTAAGAGAAGAGCAAAGTAACCTCCAAAGTCTACTTAATGCTCGAGTTCTCTGGCTGGCTGACATTTAATTATTTCACGACATCGTGCGTTTGCTTGGTTAAACGTCTTTGCCGCTTTATTACAAAAATGAGAGGAAGCTACGGCACAGATTTTCGGACGTGTTTTGCTCGGCTCCATATTGCTGTTTAGGCGACTAACAATTTTTGCCCGTGTTTGCCTCTTCGTATTACTGTGGCAATCTTTCGAGAGAGATTTCTAGATTATGTTTGATCTCCCGGACTTTCAGTTTGTGTGATTTGCATTATTTCATCGGATGTTATTAATCCTTAACCTAGGACTTTTTTGGTAGTTGCGTCAGACAGAGCTAACTAATTATTGCTTCAGTCTTGAAACGAATAAGAAAAGTTGGAATGTTATGTATAGTTTGGGTTTAGGGATCCTTGAGTATGCAAACTATAATTGGTTTTAGACTCCAAACTCAATTGTGCTGCGAATATAATTTTTCTTTGTTGTGTCTGAAGTGTGATGTGCGTCACGAGTGTGCACAATATAAGTCACAGGGTTATATCGGGTTAAGATTAATTTAAGTTAGGTTAGGTTGAAATTAGAAGAAGTTAAGTTAGATGGAGATTAGGTCAAGTTAAGCTTGGTACAACTGTTCATTTGCAGAGTTAAGTTAAGCTAGACAGAATTGAAAAATTGGAATGTTATATTGATCCATGTTCAGGAATTTCGAACAACCATTTTTCATCGCAGAACCCGATCCGAAGGCCGACGTTGCCTCTCGATCTTCAAGTTTTCCCAATATCCTTCCGGTTTCGCGAGCTTCCTTGAAACCGTTCGACCAAAGCAACGAAAAGGGCACGCTCTAAAGCCTTTCGCCTGTTTCTCCGCTGTCACATTAGCTCGACAGTGCACGCTGCTCTGCCATCGTAGACAACCTGGATCACCGAAAATCCCTCTGTTTTTTTCCTATCGTGCGTTCTCACGCTTCCCTCGTCTTCTTTCATCCATTTTACTCGGCTCCTGCAACTTTTACTTATTTCTTGCGTTTCACGATTTTCTTAATCTTTCATTCGCTTTTGAGAAATAATATCATCACAGTTTGATATCTACACGTCTCAAAATTCCCTGATACACAAATTTCAGAACTTATAAATTTCTCAAGCTCCACATCCCTAATTTTTAGAGGTATGCCCAAGTTCCATAACTTCAAAGTGTCAAACTTCTCAGATTTTTATAAATTCTCGATTACACCCTTTAACAATTCTTTAGACAGGTGCGTCATTCACGTCTGACTAGATATTACTACAACATGAAGACAAATGAAGAAAGTTGAAAAGTTAGGCACGTTATGTATTCAACGACCTCTGATTATGAAGATCATAATTGCAATTGAACCCAAAATTCAATTGGAATGAAGATACGAGTCTGGTTTATCACATATGAAATTTAGCGTGCGCCACGAGTGTGTCATATTGTAAGTGTTAACAAATTCAAAAATTTATCATCTCCACATTGAAAAGAAGACCGATAACAACAACCCGGGCCATATAATTCTAATAAACTAATAAAATGCTGTGAAATAAGAAGATAAGAATTTAAAACTAATTCGTTGTTCCATAAGTAGACATTTTCTACAATATCAGAAGTCCCTATCCAATGATCAATATCCCGCTCCCGTAAGGAGTACGAAGGTCAGACCATTGTGGACACATAGGTAAAGCTTTCCGAGCGGTTTACAATGGTGGTTGGCCACCATGAGGTCGCCAAGTCCATAATCACATCCTGGCCGCAACCGGACAACCTTCCAAACGGGTTCTCTACACGTGCAAATATAGACCTGCAAGTTCTTCTCCGGGGAATAATGGACGGTTTCGAGGACGAGAGATTCAATTTTCTGATTACCTGTCATTTTATCGGATGCTACCACGCTTTTTTCCCATTTTAATGACATTATTTGGGACGGCTGGCATTTTATGATCGTTTTGAGGACTACCCGTGATAAACTTGGGGACTTGTGGATTTTGTGATGTAGGAATTGTACTACTGGTAATTTGGGGATTTAGGGATTCGGGAATTTATCGAGTCGGGGATTTAGGTCGTCGGGAATTTAGAGAGTTGGGAATTTAGGTAGTCGGAATTTTACGAAATCAGAATTTACGAATTTGGAAATTTGAGAATTTGGGAATTTAGAGATTCTGGAATTCAGGGAATCGGGAATTTAGAGAGTCGGCAATTAAGGGATTTGGGAAATTAGGACTTGGGACTTTAGGGCATCGGTAATTTAAGAATTTAGAATTTAGAGATTCGAGAATTTAGAGAGTCAAGACCTATAGAATATAAAATACTTCCGAAGAAACATCCATTGAATGTTCCACGTTTCAAAGTGCAATCAACGTTAGAAATCTCGCGAATTTCCAAAATTCCACGAAAGTGCTCGACAATTTCGTGAGTTTTCGAGGATACTTCTTTAAAAGCATTTCGCAGAACAATCAACATGAGAAAAGGACACAAGTAAGGATTTCGAGCGGGTGGAAGCATCAAGGATAACGTGACGAGCGTGAAACAGGCGAAAGCCCTTAGCAACGTGTCGTTCCTCGCCGCTTCGAGCTTTCGTGTTTCCCTCGTCATCGCGAAAATGCGACCGTTTACTTTCTATAAAACGGTCTGAAACACCGTCGTTCCATTACGAGCGAACACTCTCGGTTCGTTCGTTGTTCGATTCGAGTCCCCGATAATACGAAGGGAATGGAAATGGACTTGGAACTTCATCGACTTAAAACTCTAGCCCTGATTATACACGCTTTCGTGATCCAATTCGATCATCGAATTAAACATTCGGAACTTCATCGATAAGAATCTTTAGCAAAATTTCTGGGGATTTTCTTCAGATACTTTTACGGACATATTCTTCCCTTTAATATATCAGAAACTTAACGGCGTGAAGTCGTACTTACGGCCATCTTGTTTACATCTGTCTCAAACACCTTCGTGGTATATTTTCAATTCTTCAATTACACAATTTTCAAACTTCCGAATTTTCGAATTCACAAGTTTTCGAGATTCTAAATTCTCAAATTTCCAAGTTCCCAAATTTGTAAATTCCCGAATCCTTAAATTCTAAATTCCTAAATTGTCGATACCCTAAAGTCCCAAGTTCCTAATTCCCCGACTTCCCAAATTCCCGAATCTCTAAATTTTTAACTTCTAAATTACCGATTCCGTAAAGTCCCAAATCCTAATTTCACAAATCCATAAATTTTCGACTCTCTAAATCCCCGACTCCCTAAATTCCCGACTCTCTAAATCCCCGACTCCCTAAATCCCCGACTCCCAAAACTCCAAATAACAATACCGAAATCTTTCCATTTCAGAGTTCCATCAACTGATACCCTCACCCCATAAAATTCAGTGTACAAATAGAAAATGGTGAAGAATACCAAAACGAAGAATACCAAAAATGTTCAGCCGTGCGTGAGTGCACAGAACACGAGAAATTCGATATTTCGTAGCAGCTTGTGGGTCACATCGCGCACACCGTGTGCAGAGAACGGTCCGTGCAGGGACCGTGAGGCACGTTAATGACAGGAAACCAGCAATATGAACTTGACGGCTCGACACCGCATCGTACGCCGCAGTAACGTACCGACAAACCGCAGGTGCCCTTTCGTTCCTATCCGTTACCCTCTTTCTCGCCACCCTCTCATTATCCACGAGGCTATGCGCTTCGAGCAACCTGCGATCCTCGTTAAGGGATGATTTTCTACATGCGAAACTTTCTGGATAAACCCGGCGAATTTCATGTCTCCTCACATATTTTCTGCGCCACGGGATGAATCTCGATATGTAAATTGTTGAGCAATTTTAATTATTTTGTTTGGCAATTTTCGTGTTAATTTTTCAGTGTCAACGCATGTCGAGAATTTCTAAATTCTCCGATTATTTGGTACAGTTTTTAATAATTATAACTTACCAACTGAAGAATTGGGTGCTTGAGAATTAGTTGAAAGACATTTGTCAACTTACCTGCAACAAAAAGAAAAATTGTTTGTTAGAATAGTTTGTGGTATGTTCACTTTTGTATTTTTTTAAATAATTTTCACTGCAATAGAACTATTTAGAAAAATTAAATTGTCAACTCTCAAGTGAGATAATTAAATTATCTCATGATAATGAGGTTTATGATTGAGGACCATGAGAGTAAAAACAGTGAGATCGCAATGTTATTAACAAATGTTAGTAGAATATATAAAATGTTAGTAAAATAGAAGAAGGTTGTCATTAGTCATTTTTCTAAACTACAGCATATTTGATCCTTCAGAATATTCAATTTGGTTCTTGAACGAGAATTTTCTTTCTCCAACCCCCAGAGCCATTTGTCGCGACAGCCCTCAGAATCGGAATAAATCTTGTCGGGTATTTTACACTTAAACCGCCGAAATCCATTTTTTCCTATCACGAGTCTGACGACGATAAATCAAGGGTGAGGACTTCCGGTGGAGGGATGTCAAAAGAAGCTAGGAGAGGGTAGTTTCCTGAAAGGGGTAGACGAGTGTCTCCGTAATACGGATCTCGAAAGCTGAATGTCTCGTCAAGATGTCACCCTATTGAGATGAGAATTCTCAGCCGTGAAAGCTTTTAAATTCCAGCGAAACCCTTGGACGGATACGCTCGCGACGAAAATTCAATCTTTGCACCCTCTGGACAGAGAACAGAGGAACCGTCACGATGAAAAATGTCGAGCAAAGTTACTTGACCATCGAATAGATACCATTCCCGATTGCGTTTCCTTTTACGATGGAATTTCACCCTTTACTTACAAATAAATTCTACACCCCTCACGGACAGCGTATAACCCCTATAGTAAAAAATATAATCGAGTACGTACAACGGACATAACCCTTGTTGAGTTCATTAATAACGATTTGCTTCGAAAGAAATTATTAAATAAACTCTACACCCCTCTTTTCACGGACAGTATGATATAACAACCCCTATAGTAGAAAATATATTCGAGTGTATACAACGGACATAGCCCTTGTTCAGTTCAATAATGACAATTTGCTGTTAAAAGATATTATTAAAGAACTTCAACAACCCCCTTTTTACGAAGAGTATGATATAATAACCCCTACAGTATAGTTGCACCCCTGTTGAGTTCATTAATGACTGCCGTTAAAAGAAATATTTAGCATATTAAACTCTTGCAAGATTTAAAAATATTTTATAAAACCAACATTCAGAATGAAAAGAGATTCAAGGAATATCCAAAGTGTTGTCCAACCCTTGAGCTATCTAAAAATGTTTCAATAGTGTCCATAAAGAAGATAAGGGTAGCAAATTGTAGAAGGGATCTTGGGACTAAAATAATTCTTAAAAACGATGCACAAGAAATTTGAAGGGAGACAATTGAAAGAATTCTGTTGATAACCGAAAAGCAAAGGAAGAACATACGTAAGGGGTTGCACCACCCTTACGGTGGCTAACGATCATTCCTATCCAGCGTCACGTGCCAGCAATATAAATCACCCGTTCCTCCAAGGTTCACCCCCACAATTACCTAATACGTCCGCTACGTTATCCCCAGACACCATCGGTGCAAACCACCCCCTTTACTTCCACGGCCCCTTTTCGCAACCCCTGCGGCTACTAACTTACGTTCCAACGCCAATAATAGATCTAGACAGGCTCGCGGGCTCTGACGAATTCCCCTAAATCACCGTATTTCTCATCGTCGGGACATCGATGAGAGGGATGCCGCCGTGGGGGTGGATATTCGTCACGAAATCATTCCCCTGATGAGATATTAAACCGCGGGGTTATAACGGATACATTGGCGACGTCGGATTAACGATACAACGAGGATTAATTCGTTGGATTGTTTGGGGTACTTGTGATCATCGTGGCGTTTTTATGGGGTAAATAGCTCGATTCTGGAAATTAGTGCTTTAATTATTTCGCTGCCATAAATAGCTGTAGCTTCTATACCATAAATTCTCTATATTCGCAAATAATCTGTTTCGTAATTTATTATGTACTATTTCATAAATTCCAAAATTTCACACGTCTACTATTTGTCTTGATATGTCCCTATATTTATCAAGTTTCTACGACCTAAAATTTTCTATGGTTCCTTCCTGTATCCCTAGATATATTCTGAAATTCCCTACCTCTCTAAGCATCCAAGTCCCTATATGGCTATGATTAAAATCCACGTTTCATAATTTTTTATGTACTAATTTCCTGTGTCCTAATTTCCTAGATTCCTAAATTCCCCATATCCAAAATTTCCCTACACTCCCCAATCCCAATGTTCCTAGTAAATCTCTCCGAAAGTCCCTGTAATATATCCCTATATTTCAAAATTCTGTACCTCCCAAAATTCTCCAGAGCTCCTCCCTGTACCCCAATATCCCTATATTCAAAAATTCCCTACGTCCCTAACCCTCCAAGTCCTTATATCCCTAATGACCATTAATATTTAAATTCTCATCAATTTTAAATGCATAAATGTGTCGTAATAGTGCTCTATTTTTTCTAAATGCATCTTGAAAAATGATCTCGTCATTAAACGCATACTAAAATATTTTATAGGTAATAATTTCAGGAGCGTATCAGAAAGCCATCGTGGAAGGAACAATAAATTTTCCTGTAACGTCGAGAATCCATTTCCATGCTATCCCACAGAAACTCGCTTAATCGTTATTAGTTTAAATCCTCGTGTCTTACGGGAACATAAATTATGGGAACATACGTGAACAACATCGTTATCCTTGCATCACCTGCTGATCAATGTTTTAGTGGCCTAAGATCGAACGTAAATTTTGATCTATGTTCTAACATTTTTTATCACTTTTATAGTAACTGTTATTAACGGTACTTTTAACGTATTTAGCAATTTTATTAAATATATATATTCTTTTATTATTATTATTATTATTAACGAAACATTGCGATTATTGTAACAATTGTTATTATCAAATATTGTTTTATATAATAAATAATAAATTTTGCAAATAAAAAAGATATAAGTGTAAATATACGTTTGTGATATATTTTGTACTCCGTCAAAAATATGGACATATATAAGTAATTATGGTTTTTCCATTAAAATGAAACTTCTCTGAACAGAATAAAAATACGAACTGCAAACTCGGTTATTCCGAAAAACAAAGATTCCCAAGTTTTACTCGGCATGTAACGGAACAAATTGCGGTGATATAATCTTAGAAATTGGCATAGGTAGGGGAGGATCACCTTTCTCACAAAACCTTTTATGGTCGACGTAATCCCGTGGGACACAGTGACACTCAACTACCACTCACATTTCTAGAAACTAAATTTACTCGAAATTTCTCAAATTTTAACATCAATTAACCTCGTCGAAATTGCTCCCGTAATTCGATTGAACTTTGATGGGTTTCAAATTTAGTTTCCTTTCGTACTGAAATAATTAAATTGTGGCAGTTTCGAGTGAAGCTTATTTTTAACACTGGGTGTTCAAGCTAAAATGTCAGGCAATTCTGATTATTGATATATTAACTCGAGACATACCTATTAATATCAAGGATGTTTATACAAAATTCTAGTTTATTTCATTTTTGTTAAATATTAATATTTGTGAGTGGTACTTAATATATAATATTGTCTTTAGGTTATAATTTAATCTTCAAATTATAAATTATTAAAGTATCAAGTTCTTAAAAGAAGTTCCAAAATTTTAAAATTGCAAGATATTTGAATGTTCGAATGTTTAAATGTCTAGTTTGTATATTTTCAAACTGAAGGGTGAAATCTTCATAGCGCCCAAATAGCTCACACCCTAACATGTGTCCTAGGATTCAGTGAACTATTGTGACCATAATTTTTCAAATGTGGAAAGTAACCGGCTAATGAGAACCACTGAACAGTACAGTCTCTTTCTCACGACTTCTGCCACGGCCACTTACCCCTGCAGCAAACATCCAAGCCCCGAGCAGCCCCAGGTAAGCATAGGCGGTGCACGTACATTCTCTGGGTCTCTTTCAGCATTTACTATGCCCGCAATAGATACCTGGGGCATTACTTTGCCTGCACGATACATAAGGGGATGGTTGAGTACGCTTTCCGGCCGGGAACAACGTTGCTGATGGCCTCGAGTAGCTCGTGCACCCCCTGAAAATTCTCCGCCACGACTTTCCAACGCTTTTTCCACGTTTTTCTCTCGAGAGCCCGCCATTACTCGCCGAGTTTACATTTTACGTATCGCAAAAGGTTCTTTTCCTACCTGTCCACGTCGTGTTTGAAGGGGGGGTTGGATTTCCCGGAAGGATAGCGGTCAACCTTCGTGTTTTTCTTGCGAAATTTCGTGCAACTGGATGGACACTTATCAAATACTCGAGAGTAATGGTACATTCGAGGGGTTAATCAATATTTGTTAAGTGGTCGTCTGTTTTCTAAACATTTTCTATGGTTGTTTCTACTTTGCAAGGATGCACAATGTCGTTGGAATTCTTTTTAGGAAAATAGGGGATGTAGTAGAGTATTTTGTAAACATTTTCTATGGATGATTTTATTCTGCAATATTGCACAATGTCATTGGAATTTCTTTTAGTAAAATAGGGGTTGTAGTAGAGTATTATTTTCTAAACATATTCTATGGACAATTTTATCCTACAAGTGATGCACAATATTTAGTTCATGACATTTTTTTTTAATGAATTTAATAGGGGGAAGATGTACTAAAATATTATGCTATGACATTGTCTATGTAGAATATTACTAATAACAGTAAAATTGTCATGATCAAACTAATTATAAAGTTATGATAAATCAGCAAAATAAAGAGAACGAAGTGCAACAATAACACAGTATAACAGTAAAATAATACAATAACAAAATAATAAAATGTGAGAAAAGTGGAAATACCTTATTACATCTGTAAAATGGAATCGGGTACTGGTTCATCTGAGGCAGAGCTCGATCGTAGAAAATCATGGCGGATGTTCGCACACACACACACGCACACAGCAGAACGCGTAAAAACGAGAGGAAAATTCAAGCACCGTACACGACCCAAACTCTACGACGGTCGAACGAAGACTACGAATGTACAGTGAGGTCGACCACCGAGGTGCGGTGTATTTGGCCTGGTGTTTTCAACCGTTCCGCACCGCTCGGACGCGATTGTTTACGCCTTAATACTTTCGTACTAGGCAATTCAAACGAATTTCCCTCGCTCCAATACAATTAACGATATACTACTGTTATTTGTTTCCGAATCAAGGGTTCTCTCACCTTTCAAGTGTTTTTCAAATTATTTTTGTTGTTTCGATGAAAAGCAAATTGTACGAGTAATTTGTTGATATGAGAGCTAAATAAATAATAAGTGTTTACGAATAATTTACGTTTGCTGTGTAATCGATAATATTAATTAACGTGTCTGGCTAATCCGTATTTTTATTTTTTTAACAATCTCGTATTCGGATATCTTTCAGTTTAGTTATATTTTTATCTACACTCATCATTTATTATACTTCTTTGCAAAATACTTGAACGTACAAATGCAGGTCATTAATCACGTAAAGGAGAAATAAAAACTACTTATAAAGATTCAATAAGTTAACCATAATTTGAAACAAATCAGAACAAAAGTCACGAAATATTTATCTTCAATGGAACGAAAAGGAAGTTTCTAAATATTGTTCTATAAATCAAAGCGCACGAGAGAATAAATTGACTGATAATTCGTGATAACAGAAAGCGTTATCCTTTGTTCGTAAAAATCAATGCAGCCACCGCTGAATATAATGGAAGAATTGGAAATGCAGGTATATATCGCGAAAAATATTCAAAGCTCGTTTGTCGCCATCGCTGTCGAGCCACCCTTTTCCTTTTCGCGAGCATAACTGCATATCGTAGCTACATCTCAGCCGGTGGAAAAGAGCCTGCAGGCACGTCTTCACAATACTGCATTACGATACCACCCCATTTACACCCCTTCCTTTTCTTTCGACCACCCCTCTGTCTCGGCAGCCAACCTCTTGCCGAGGGAATTGCCGTTGAAGGTTCCAGGCGATGCAAGATGGAAGGCGATCCTCGGAAATGAGATCGAAAGTAGGCCCGCGACGCGGATAAAAGGAAAAGAAACGAGATTCATGCGTGCCCTCGTCTTCGCTTGCTCACTTTTTTTTTTTGAAACAAAAGGTACAGGAAAAATGAGGAAAGTAACGGTGTACGAGGAGTTCGTCTCTCGTTGGAATGCTGTTAGTCGAGAATTTAGGTCGCGTGATTCTTTTCCACCCCCCTCTTTTAACCCTCCGCTACTCGCGAGGATTGAAATTGCTATCGTCGCGATACACTCGCTCCTTTCACTCTTTTAACCAACTCAAATTGATATCTTGTGTTTTACCTCCTCTCTTGCTGATACGATTCGTTTTTTTTTTCAACTTTGCTGACTTTTTGAAGCTTCAGCCGTTAATTAGGAATAAGTTAATTAGTAACATGGGACGAGAAATGGTAGAGTTTCAAGCGGTGGTGGGACCTCGGCTGTATAACTTCTCTCCACCCCAGCAACCTCGTTAACCACCTTACGACACTTTTGACAATTTTTCTGGGGGTTTTGGCCCATTTTAAGAAAGTTTGATTCTCTGACAAAAAGTCGTATCTTGCACGGTTTAACCTGCGAGTGCCAGAGAGGGGATTTTATGGTATGTTGACTGGCCTTCGCTCACTGGGGGTCCCCACCGGTCGTTAACCGTCTTTCGGCAGTTTGAACAATTTTCCAAGGGGTTTTGGCCCATTTTAAGAAAGTTTGATTCTATGACAAAAAGTCGTATCTTGCACGGTTTGGCCTGTGAGTGGTAGGGCAGGGGTTTTATGGTAGATTGACACGCTTTCGCTCACTGAGGGTACTTACTGCTCGTTAGCCATTTTTCGGCACTTTTGACAATTTTCCTAGGGGTTTTGGCTCATTTTGAGAAACTTTGATTCTATAACAAAAAGTCGTATCTAGCACGGTTTGGCCTGTGAGTGGTAGGGCAGGGGTTTTATGGTATGTTGACTCGCTTTCGCTCACTGGAGGTCCCCAACACCCGTTAGGCATCTTTCGACACTTTTGACAATTATTTTAGGGGTTCTGGCCTATTCTAAGAAAGTTTAGTTCTATGACAAAAAGTCGTAACTGACACGGTTTAGTCTGTGAGTGGTAGGGCAAGGGTTTTATAGTATCTTGACCCATAGTGGCGCACCGCTTCCATGCGCAGTATAACCATTATATGACGCATTGTATTACCATAGTCAGGTGTACTACGACGCGTTATATCCTTTACCGATTGATCCACTCCACACCTTTCAAATATTAAAGCCAAGGGGATGAGAACAGAGATTTAACTTTATTAAATTCCTCTTTAAATATATAACACCGACCTTCCAGGGATCGAGCAACTTCGAGAAACTTTACCAGATCCTCCGCCGAATTCTTTCATTTTTTTCTTCTTATCCTTACATTCGTACCGACTGACGTTTCGCTGTAAATTGAACAAATTTTTCAAGATACACTTTCGCGCCGAGCGGAATATTTCCCCGGCCACCGTATTAAACAACAAACTTTCCTCGACGATCTCGAGTCGAGGCAGAACTTTCAACGAATCTTCAATTTACTCTTTCAACCTCCCCACCTTCTCCCCCCACTATTTCCCCCTACCGATGCTCCCGCTCGAGAATCGTTTCGATTCTTACGATTTACCATCGTGCCGCGATTAAAGCGCACTCCGATGCACTCGACTGATTCCCAATCGAACTTGGACGAGCAATCAGGACGCTTGAGCAACGATGTTATCAATTACTTCGTTCGAGGTGTTACCTGTCGCGAAAAGAAACGGCTGAAAAAGATGCTACTATGATAATTGATCAATCGATGGACACTCGGCCGGCTAGGGTACTTGGAATTCTTTCGTGATTAATTGGATAATTTCGGGATTCGTCAGATTGCAGGTAATGCTGCCTTCTTTTCGGTGAGAAGTGAAATTTTTCAATTTTCTGTAGTTCCCAAGTTTCTGAATTTCCAAAGTCTCTAATTAGGGAATTGGGGGTTTATGGAGTCGGGGATTTAGGGACACGGGGATTTAGGGATTCGGGAATTTAGGAATACGGGGATTTAGGGATTCGGGGATTTAAGAATTTGGGGTGTAGGGACTCGGGGATGTTCCAAATTCCCTAGTTTAAAAATTGGAACATCACCGAATCCCTAATACCCCGAATCTTCAACTCCCCAAATTTCTAAGATCTCGAATCCCTAAATTCCCAAATTTCTACATCCCCCAATACCTAAATCCTCGTACTCCTAAATCCCCGTACCCCTAACTCCCCGTACCCCTAAATCCCCGTATCCCAAAATCCCCGTACCCCTAAATCCCGTGCCTATAAATCCCTGAATCCCCAGAATTTCAAATTTCTAAGCTTCCGAAGTCCCCAAATCTTCCACTGTCCAGAAAAATCCAAGTATTTCCTTTTATGGATGCTGCCTACCGTTCAATGTTTGCAGGTTTTAGCACGGATGCGGCTCATTTGATATTAAACTACGACAGACTGTTCGAATTGCTTTCTAATCAAACTCTTTCGATAAAACGGAAAATTCCCGGACGAGCGTCGGAGTTGTTTCGCGAACTCGTAAAAAATCGAATCGACGAATAGAGAGTGAGATCGAACAGACATTCAACTCTACGACGAGGCCTCGTAAACTGGAAACTAGACGATGAACAGAAACCGGAACGGAAATGTTCGTTGCTGAATTAGTGACGATTCTGCCGAGAAACGGCTGCGGCTAGTTTGCACCTAACACGCGAGTCTAAAAAGAGGACCAGATAAAATCCTGTGTATCGTCTCCTTGATGGTAAGAGTGGGGGGAGAGGATCATTTCTCAATTGATCACGTGACGATCGGTAATATAACGAATATACAGCTTGCTCACCGCGGTCATGTAACGCGAGACAATACAACGGTCAAAAAAATTGAGTAGTAAAATTCTTTTACGTAAAAGATAAATGAGACTACGTTTAAAGTACGAAATAAAGAGACACTTAAAATATTTACAAGTAGCAATTACTCGACTAGTCTTCTAGTTCTCTGAAAGGAACTCGAGCCGGTGGAGTATGCATCTTGAAGCGGATTCAAGGTAATCAAGAAGGTACGCGGGTGTTTGAGGACGTCGGTTCAAAGGCAGCCCCGTGAATCCCGAAGGAATATAACAGAACCGTGTGTAAAAGGGTTATATAATTGTCGGTCAATGCGGTCGGGAGGCAAACTGGCGTCGTTTGCTGCAATTTAACCCGGCATGACAAACTGTTACGCGCGAGCTGCTTCGCTAAACGTGGCTGATTCTCCGCCATTGTCAGACAAATCCTGCGAGTAGCTCTCTGATAACGAGTTTATCTTCTCTTTGGCGAGAGCTTCTAGTTTTCCGCTATTTTCTTCTGCTTTGGAAATCATTTTCCTCTTTCTGTTTATATGCTTCAAATAATTAGAAAATCGTAATAAATGTTACTTGCAACCGAGGAGTTGTGGACGCAGAGTAGAAGAATATATATATTTTGGAGTTTATCTTGGGAAATCCTTGGTCTCTCTAGAGAACAATGTTGCGTCTATTTTCCCTAGGGACGGTGGTATACAATACTAATTTATTATATTTAGTATAAATTTTAAAATCGAATATCAGTCATTTTAAAATTGAAATATAGACCTAATAAACCAAACGTTTGACTTTACTGGTATTTTCAATAAGAATAAAAAAGAAAGATGTCGTGGACATTTTGTTTATCAATAGCGTGTACAACAATCCACGTTCCCTCCGAATACAAAGAGTGAAACGAATGCTCGAATAATTAACTAGCTCGAGGATTCTTCTTTTTTCACGCAGCCCGTGGACCGGAAGTTGATGCAGACGGCATGGTTCTTGAACACGAGGAGGAAGAGGAACAGACATGGAGGAAGAACTGCGAACGGACGAACAGCTATGGAACTCGTATTCGTTTTTTATTGTTCACATATCGAATACTCCAGTTTTTCTATTACAAAGTAACACGTCTCGGAATTAATATTTATATTTACAGAATTTGTGAAACAACATAAAACTAAAATTTGTTATATCACAAAAACAATCGTGAGAATGAAATAACATCTAACGGAAAACAAATCTCGCAAACTACAATAAATGTACTCAATACCGGGAAATCCTGTCTGAGACACAAGAAATACCTCGTTCAAATTATATCAAAACAATTACCACAGTTCCGTCGCTGTTTCCTCCCCAGCGTAAGATGTTACTTTTCATAACATTCTTTCTTACGACTCCACACAAATACAAAGCTTTACCAAGATTTGCAATATCTCCTTCCAATTGTGTTACAACGTCCTGGAATACGATTTTTAACCTGACGCAATCTCTCGACCAGGTGATTCCATTAATTCAAGTAGCTAATGCCACGGAATAAAGTTGCAACGATATGCAAGTTTTCTATTCAGCTGAATTTCAAAAGGCCTGAAGTAAACGTCAACAAGCCACTGGCAAAACGAGTGAAACTCGAAGGAACGCTTCTTCCTTCTTTATACCTCGTTCCTTATGTACACCGGGTAATTAACGCGGAGTTTGCAGCGAAAGATGAAAAAGCAACAGCATATCAAACGCTTTGACCCGGCCGGGATTTAGTTTAATCTCCACTCGTTGCGATGCAATCCTTCCTAATATACTGTTTACCGTTACAAGCGTTCATATTTCCGTCATTTATAATTTGTTTTGCTGATTTTGTTCGGAGAAGTATATCCAAGTTTCACCGGATACATTTCAAGCTTAATTGTGGGAGAGGGGTTATCACGCGATATCGCGTGGGACAGTTAGGCTGATCAAGTGACTCAAATTACCAAATTTGAATTAGCGAATTTCACAATTGTCTTCGGAATCTTCAGTTCAGATCTACAATTACTGTATATCAAATCCTCTATATTTTTATTCTTAAATTAATATATATGACAGTTTTGGGAGATAAATTCTTTAGGTCCCAAATCCATGAGTACCCAAATTCTGAATTCCTACAATTCACTAATTTGCATATTGTCAAATAGATTTCATCATTTTCTGATATTCACAGACCTCGAGTCTCCACATCCCAGATTTCCTAATTTCCTAACACTCCCAGATCACCGAGTCCACATATCCCAAATTTCCTAAGTTTCCAATATTCCTAAACCCCCAAATCCCAATATCCCCAGATTTCCTACTTTCCCAACCTTCTCAAACCCCCAAATCCCCATATCCCACATTTCCTAATTCTCCAACACTCCAAAACCCCTAATCCCCACATCTCCGGACTTCAAAACCCCCAAATCCTCAAATCTCCAAAGTCCCAATTTCCAAACGCTCACAACTGCACTCCCCAGCTCTTTCAAGCTCCTCAATCCCCAAATTTCAAAATCCTAACATTCCCAAACAGGAAAGTGTCACCGATGAAATACCTACATGAACTATCCTATAAAAGAAAAATTGTAAACGAAAGATTCGACGTGAAAGAGTCACCGTTCGTTAGGATCAGCGATGTGAATGATCGAGATCGCGAAATAAGCCCGGGGTCTTTTTTGTCCCGAACAAAGAACGGGACGGGTATAAATTCCCGGCAGGGTTCAACGAGGTTCGTGGGCGCGTGTATCTTCGGCGTCGCGGTGTAAATGTCGCGTCGAATCGCGCGTGAACTCGAGGCGCGCGTAAATCTTCCCGGAAACGGTGCATTGAAACGGCCTGTCAAGAGGCAACGACCGTTCTCCCTCGTTTCTCGAGCGTGACGTAAGCTCCGTTCGTCGTCGAAAGTGCGCGGCGAATCCTCCGGACGCAAGGATCCAACAATTCCAATTCCTCGGAATACGATTTTACTACTTCGCCGGGCAAGTTTGTTACGGGAACCTTCGCCCTTACGATTTCTACAAAATTCTCCTCCGCTTCCATCAACTTTTCGCATAAACTTCCATACGCGAGTTACGGGATACATGGAAATAGTTAAACCATGACAAATCGCGATAACATTTTATTATTAAATAATTTATTGCTCGAACTCATATTATTCACAGAAATTTATTTCCTTTAAGAGATATCCATGGACAAAATGACCTACGTAATGACTTTCTTAATCTTCAACCTGTATAAAATTACCTTACTGTAAATATTAACCGACTTAAAATAGATATGACAATTTTGCAAGTGTATGAATTGAATTAATATTCCTAGAAAAATGTACACATAACAATTCCAATTAAGTTTTGAAAGATTTGTACACCTACGTGCATAGAGGAGCTCTCCCTCCTCCTACACTGGAGTTGGAGGCGTGGCCAAGTAGCCGGAGGTAACCGAACTCTCCCGAATCAAGGCCCGAGGCTCCTCCCACTCCTCTCCGCCCACATCCGCCTCCCAAAATCATCTATGCCCGAGGGTGTACAATCTACCTTCTACCGACCCAATTTTTTCGACGATCCAACGAAAATTATAATTAATATCACACGTAGAAGAGGCCAAATCATTCGAGATATGCAGTTTCGATAATTAAGATGCATCGAGTGTCGATTTTGTAACTCTTTTTAATTCAAGATGGATTTGTAGCAGCACTAAGAGCACGTTACACTGAATACGTACGAAATGGAGATTGAGAACCGGCCGAAAAGCAGTCGGCGACAGCTCGAAATCCTGACAGCTAGTCCTTAAGGAACTGTTTAGGTGGCGAAATTAGCAAACTGCTCAAGCGGAACTTTCCCTCCCATTTGACGGCTAGATTAAGCGAACCAGAAGTTTAAGTTTCTTGATAGGATATATCATAAGTACGTTTGCTCAGGCGCTTGAAAACTTTCGGCAACAACAACAACTGGAGTCTTCCGACGAAATTATGAATTATTAACGGACATTCGTTTCCTGCGTTTCGGTCCTATGCTCATTTCTATAATGAATAATATGAATTTACGTAGGTGGCACTTATGCTCTATTGAGTTAAGGTAACATACGCATATGGCTCTACTGGATCTTAGGACCATCTAAGTTGTCGACTTCCTGTATGTCAAACTGAATACTAGGGCGATACTTTCCCCGGGTCCTAGGTATTCCCAGAACGCTCTAGAGACGTACACTCATTCTAGGTCTAAAAATTCCACATCGACACTCTCGAGTTTTCAAGCCCTCCCAAATCTTGGCATTCTCCAGATATTGGCATTTCCCAAATCTAGACACTCCTCAAATTTCGGGATACCCCAAATCTAGGCATTCCCCAAATCTAGGCACTCCCCAAATTTCGGGATTCCTCAGATCTAGGCATTCTCCAAATCTAGGCACTCCCCAGTTCTAGGCACTCCCCAAATTTAGGGATTTCCCAAATCTAGGCATACCCCAAACCGAGGTCCTCCTAAGTCCCACGCCCCCAAAATCTTTCACCTTCTCTCACCCCAGAGCGACCAAACAATAGTCTACGCTTGCATCAATCGATCTACCGGGTCAAAATGACCCAAGTCCCCGTAAACGAGATGTTGACATTGAAATATAGAACAGAAGAGATAGGCACGAACACAAGGTTTGTCGAGCAAACAGTTCCTCCGGAAGCGACTCCCGGCCTTGGCGCAAACTGTACCTTCCTTTTTCACAGCCTCTCATTTCTCGTGGATATAACCTGTTTGCCGAGGTTTGCGGCCCGGCAAGAAGAAGCTTTAAGCCCCGCTGTGTCTCTAGCGTGGCGTCCTCTTTAATCCCTCGATCGACAGGTGTCGAGAGGGGATCCTACGTGAACGGAGACGCGTCTGATCGGCAATCCTGAGCAAACTCGGGCTTTCCGCTCGATCGCGCGATCCGAGCTTCCTCTGTTACTCGTACGGACGTCGAATTGCGTTAGGCGCATCTGTCGTCGTGCGATGGATCCCCTCTCGTTTCCGGTACGATTAAACGGTGACATCCTTCGGCAGGTGTTCAACAGGCAAATTGTTCTGACGAATCTTCTTTAAATAATAGATTTTGTGTAAATTTGATCCTCAAACGATGAAGACCTAAGTCACTGTTCTTTACCCTAAACTCAGACCATCTGTTCGAACATTAATCTTGCTGGATGACGTAACTTACGCTCCGAATACTTTCCTTAATTAGATTAACTTCTGTGGATCAATCTGTTATTTCATTTACGACTGCCAGACTCGAGTCCCTTAGCATCACGATCTACATTAATCATTCACGTGAACAGCTACCTATGTACTCTGGATATCATCGCCTAATATACAGTCATATTTTAAGGACAGAACTGTTATTGGGGCAATATCAAAGTTTTAAATAGCAGTCACACTTCCAATTTTTTGACTTGTATCCTAGAATTAGTCAGAGGTCCAAAATACAGAATATAATGGAACTAGCTGTGTCATGAGCTCACGAGACGTCAAACAGTGCAAAGAATGAAGCAACGAGACGCCAGAAGCAATAAGACGAGTCCAAAGCTGTGAAACGCGACGACGACGCTATTTCTGGACACGAATCGATCCAGCGGCAAGTTCACCAGGGTAGTTAACCCACGATCGTGGAAAATTATGCGCTTCATAGCATCG
Organism: Megachile lagopoda; assembly: GCA_036983795.1. Lineage (NCBI taxonomy): Eukaryota > Metazoa > Arthropoda > Insecta > Hymenoptera > Megachilidae > Megachile > Megachile lagopoda. The sequence goes on from CM072793.1 coordinate 6,498,695, forward strand.
TTACGATGGCAATACAAATTTCAACCTGACGTTACAAAAATCAGGTTCTCATTTCTGGACTAAAACTTGGGAGGTCTGATGGAATTATGGGTGAAAGCTTATGAGTTGTAGGACACCTCTAGGACTCTCTTTAGGAGTTAGGTTCGATCTAGATCACTTTCCCTAGATTCAACACTTTCCCATAGACGCTCTTTCATCTATGCTCTTCTAACCCAGGCTGTCCAGATCCAAGATAGGCTCTAGGCTCCAAAATCCTAGGTCCCTTTCCCCTAGTTCTCACATTCTCCATAGAGAAACCCTTCAAGTTTTACATTCCCAAGTTTTAGTTCCCCTTGACCCTGCATCCTTCATAGGTACCCAAGGTACAACTAAAAATTTCGGTACTAAGAAGTCAAATAAGAACACTAGGATTCTATATGAATGATGGTTTTCAGGATACCTGAGAGATATCACCATGTAAGTACCACATAGATGACTCACCATGGTGTCTTTGATGTGCTCGACTGGTTGCAGGAGGACAGTGGTAGCAGCGAGCGGCCGATGATGATGCTGCTGTTGCTGCTGCTGGTGGTGGTGATGCTGTTGCTGTTGATGATGGTGGTGTTGATGGTGGTGCGGGTTGCAATTTGCGATGTTGGTGCAAGTGCAGCTGCAGCCGAGGTTACAGGCTTGCTGACCGGCGAAAAGGTGTCCTACCAGGCCGGGGGTGATCGCTGCTGCCGCCGCGTTGTTGATACTGTTCAGCAGGGGCGGAGGCAGGGACACCGCACCACCCGGGACAAACGGGTACGAATGAAAATACGTGGTGATGGAGGAACGTGCCTCTTCGGCGCCGATCGTTTCAGCTAGCCAAGACTTGCTTGGTTGCAGGAAGAAACGGCTGTTGCCTGTCGCCGCCAACGACTGCAGGCTCCAGAAGAACCTGGCGCGTTCCTGTGCGGCCCAGGCACGTTCCAGGGACGCCTGATGGCGAGCTTCCGTCTTGCTCGGTCTGCTCAACTCGCACGATGGCCACCACAGTTTGACTGATTGTCGTTCAGCCGATTCTCGGCTCGTGAGGCGATTGGACCGCGAGGCCGATGTTTCTTTTCCCGATCGAGTTTCGTTAATCTAATTGTCGTCCGAACGGGAGAGTTCCTCTGGGGCTAAGTGTTCTTACGAGCTAGGTCGGATACAACACGCGCTTATCGACGCTTAGGCCGTCACCTAAAAAGATCCCTTATGCACGCACGCACGGAGGCCGAAGACGGTAAGTCTAAAGTGACAGAGCGACCAGAGGGTTACTTCAGACGCGGTATGGTACAAAGTGATGATTGTCAAAGTGGTGAGCGAGGGCGTACAGGGTTCCGTGCAAAGGTAAAGACAGAGGAGGTCAAAGATACACGCTACTGCACACACGCGTACAAATGTGTGTCAAGTGCAGGGTTAAGGTGAGAAGAGGGACGAAGACGCGCGGAAGTCTTCGTGGGCTTCGCACGGCTCGCTCGTGTACGTTAATTGAAACGTCGTAGGTACGTGATTTGCTTTTCGTCTTTCTCCTACTAATCTTCCGCTTTTCGATTGGTAAAACGCGACTTTAAAAAGAGACACTTAAGTCCGAATACACTAAGAGAGCTAGCTGAAAATGATTGTCACAAAGATTGACAGAGAACGCCCCTAAACGGGGGCACACAGGGAAGAGACGTTCGTTCGGGCCTGATTCAGATCATCTAGCTGGGCCCAACGACCGGATATGTGCGAAGGGTGTATACATATAAACGTATGTATATAAGTGTAAATATATATAATATATATATATCGTATGTATATGTACATATACATATATATATCTATACAGAATAATAGAGCGTGTACACACGTAGACTCGGTACAGAGGCTGGAGATCACATGAAGACACGAAACTCGTTATTTCTCGACATAGGCTCTCCCCGGAAGAGAGGAAACACTTATTTCCTCCCTTTCTCTCTCTCTCTCTCTCACTCTCTCCCTTTTATCCTTCTTCTCGTTTCTCGTTTATGCCCAACCCACTACTGTGCTTGATTGTCTTGACGCGATTCTCTTTATTTCGATCGGTCGCTCATGATTCGCGACCTTCTCTTCTTATATACTTATAGCGTACTTGTTAATATCCTAATACTTACGAACAAGTTTACGCCTAATACGGGAATTAAAACACGAGAAGGATGTGTAGAACGAGAGGTGTTCCTCTCTCACCTAGGGATCTCCCTGATTCCGGGGACAACTCGGATCATCTAACGTTCGAACGACTTGCGAGACCGTGTTTGGGTCTCCGAATCGCGGCCCGCCGCGGCAAAACAAAATATATCTCGATCTCGGCCTCGCGTCCTTGCTCTCTCCCTCTTTGCAGCGGTTCCTCCTGCTCCAGATTCGTCCGGCGATCAGCTAAGTTTCAGCGCGTGCGATCACCACGATACCGGCCACGGCGACGATGACGATGGTGGCGACCTTGAACCCGTTTCGCAGTTCAGGGTGGTTGGCAAACTTTCTCGGCGTTAGCGAAACAACTGGTCTCACTGGTCGCGTTCGACACACACAGACACACACACACGGTCGTCGGCAGACAGAGCGGGACAGGACAGTGAGACCGTGATTCAACGAGCGGGTGCATGCGTGTGCCCCGTCGACCGGGGGGCTGGCTAAAGTCGTCGGGACACTCCCGGACCAGGTGACTCGAGGCTGCTGATCGCCCCTGGTCGCGGCGCGGCGCGTATCATGTGCTGTCCTCGAGACGAGACGCGGAGACCTCCTGCGAGGGTGATCCGGCACGCGCGCGTGGCCGCTGGCGGACAAAGCGGATGAAAACGGGTAAACAGAGTACGGGCGATCGACGGTGGTGGTGGTGGGATCGGAGGGAAACAAAGAATCTAGGAGAGAACGAAGCTGAGCAAACAGGGGAGACAGAGAGAAAAACAGAGAGCGCGGGCTCGTGTGTGTCTGTCTGTGTGCACGTGTGTGACTGGTCTGCGGAGCGGCTCTGAGGAGCAACGCGGGAGACGAGACAGAGAGGAGGAGAGTGTACGTGTGGGGCTGTGTGTGTGCGTGTGTGTGAGGCGGTGTGTGTGTACGTGAAAGAGTAACTCGGAGGCGGGAACGATTAAAGAGCGTCCTACTCGATCGCCTAGCTTGACACAACTGAGGAGCGTCTCTCTCGCGACGCCCGCGTAGGCCTCCACCGCCACCGTCGCCGCAGCCGGGTCGTGTCGCGGCGTATACGCGGCTTTCAAACGCCACCCCGCCGCTCCTCGCACCCCGGCACCGCGTCACAGGCCAATCGCCGACCAGACGCTGCCGACCGCTCGCGAAACTGCACGAGTCTGCGCGCTCGCGACCACCAAACCGAGCCGCGGCTACATTCGCGACCTCTCCTCTCCCCCTTACGCATCCTCCCCTCCCTCCGGAGGACCCGTGTGTCTTTACTAACCCTGTTTCGTTCGCTTTCCTCTTCTCTTTTTCCACCCGTCTGCCTCTTACTCTACCGCGCTCTCGCTTAATCGTTGCTACGCTTCGAACGATCGCTTGATCTGCCCCGGTTCACGTGCCGCGATTGTTCTACGCGAACACGAGTGTTTGCCATCGAGATTGCTCCTTTGGTACCTTCGACCACTTCACGGACTGTTTGCCGCCCTTACAGGGGCAGGCACTTTGGGAGGTTTGGTGGCCAAATTTGTGACTGTGGCAAAGACAGTGATCACCGATGGTGACTTCTACTTTAATCGATGATCCAATCGCTGATGGTTGGAATGTTGCAACGTTTTGGAACTTTTCGGAAGTTGTTCCGTCATAAACTCTATATTTTACTGCCGCATAAACTTGTGGTGCACAGTGCAAGGGGTGAAAAATCTTCCACTAGCGATGCCATCCCTTATACATGTGCGGTTAAAGGCTTAAAGGCACTACTCCAAGATACCTCCAAGTCCAACTTATACAATTTATGTCAAAATTAATGAATTTGATAGAATCCATTTTATTGAATCCATCTTGAAGTTCGAAGGTCAAATTTCAAGCTAATATGAAAAATCCTCTTATTCAACGCAGTTCCAAATATGAAGACCCATGAAGATTCCTCGAGTGTATGAAGATTACAGGTGCCAGGGGAAACAACGGAGGAAATCACGGCTTCGTAATCATCCGAATCGTCGAAGTTCGAAGGAAAACGAGAGAAAGCTCGCAAAAAGCGAGACCACACAAGGACCTTCGACGACTTCTTTTCGGGGCTGATTGTTCAGAAACGACCACCGTTGATCAGGATCGATTGCACAATGAACCGATTCACCCTCGACGGGTTCGAGACGTTCCAGCAATCGACTACCTCTGAAAGTGGTAACCTGATTATCCGGGGATTCGATGAATGTCTGAAGGGAGATTTTTGGACAGAAAGTTTTCATAACTATCCGTAATGTCAGAAGTTGAAAAAAGAACAAGATGAGATACAGGATTTGAGAAAAATTTGAATGCAGATACACCCATATCAATTTGTGTTAATTTGAAAAACCCGAACAGGGTTTAAGCCGAGCACATAAAAGAACATCGAGATAGAGAATTTGTAGCAGCGGGTGAAATGCGTGTTTCAAGCTTTCACAAAATTTCTCTGTCAGTTTTTGCTGTGACGAGCAAAGGACTGTAATCCGTGCCTTTTTCTGAATACTTCGTCCTCATTAGTTTCGTGTACACCGCATCCATGTGCGTCAAACAGACCGCTGTAATTTGTGCTCCAACTCTGTTGGACAATTAACACATTCCACCTACTGAATGTAATTCGATCGTTGACGTTCTTAAACGACACTTCGCACTGAATTTCATGTGCGCTCGTTAATATTTATTTTGGGAATCGGCTTCTGAACTGAAGATATATATTTTAATATCTGACGATTAAATATTATTGTATTTATAATATGACTGACAAATAAATATTATAATACAATATAACTGATAAATAAATATTATAATACTTGTAATGTAACTGACAAATAAATATTATAATATTTACAATATAACATGCAATGATGTTTATAGTATAACCTACAATAATATTTATAACATAACCTATAATGTAACCTACAATAAACAGTACTCGAAATGAACATCATCGAATGCTAATAATTCCGCAGGGGGGGTTGAAAAAAATTACGACTCATTTTCTCAAAAATGAGCCACTATTTCAACCCCGATATAATTTCCCACTGATTAACCCCCAAAAAAATCAAACTAATTTGCAAGAAATCTTCAAATCTTACCCAACCCCAAAGAAAGTTGTAAGACCGTCTACCACACGAGAGTTCCTATTTCAAGGGTGGAATAGACACGAAGAGGGGGGTAGAGCATGGGGGTAAATATCGTTAATTAAACAGAACCGTGGTATCAGGCACAATGAAGGTTAAACAAGGGGAAGAATGCGACTCGGAGTAACTCGATGGGGCTGACTTGACGTTTGACGTGGTAATTCCTGGTCGACGAATGGGGCTCGTTAATTACTGTCAAATCAAGAAGTAGCAAATGAAATAATTACTAGGCGTCGCGGTTCGAGATTACGGCCACCTCTAATTACGATGAATCAACCGAATGTTGGGATAACCACCCTCTCTTGGACCTCACTTTTCATTTTATTTTTCTTCTAGCACCTCGACGGTGAATTTTTCAGAGCCAAGAAAATTCCGAATGACGATGAAAAATTCTTCGTGTGGCTTTTTATCCCACTGAATTAGGGAAATATGTGACGATCTATTATTCAACATTTTTGTATTTTTTGAAATGATGTACCTTGTGTCATTTCTAAAGTACATTATTATATCATACCAAGTGTACCGGTTAATAATTCTTAATTTCTGGATTGCACTAGACACAAGTAGACTCTTATGTTACTTTCCTGCTATGACAATTTCAAAACGTTTTATTATTAAAAATTAAAAACTACAAATTTTTGTTAAAAATTGTTATTTCTGGTAGACATGTTAAATAAATTATAAGTAATTATCCAAGATTCAAATACTAAATAGTAAAAGAATAAACTCTAACGTAAACTCAATTTCAATCTGAAATTTAAAAGGTTCGACTACTTTAAGATAAATCATGCTTTTGTAGTAATATGGTACGTCATAAAGGACGTCGAAGGAACAGATTTCATCTTTCATTACGCATAAGAACTATCTCACCGTCTCGCTCGACGTTTTAAATTATTAATTGAGCCGGACCTGTAATGAAGTTTTTACAACACACTCGCGACTCAGCGGAGAGCGCAGAAATCCTTTTGCCTCCATTTTTCTTTCATTATTCGCACTACGATGAAAACAACAACGCCGACAGAAATTTAATTAACTTACCGAGCCGTTTGTGTGCCAAAGGAAACGGAGTCAAAGAGGCCAGAAATCTTACCTGGAACATAAATTAAATTATGTCTTAATTAATTAATTCTTAATTCTGTAAGCCACTTTGTCCATTTTGTAATCGAACGCGATCTCGCGTGAATTCGTTTCGAAAAGAATAATAGCTTTCGGAACTTTGACACTTTCGAGCAGTTCGAAACTTGTAAAACATTCGAAACTTGGTATTCAATTGAGTATTGAAAAAATTTCTTCCAAGGTTTTCGAAAACTTTTATCGAAGATCGAAAATTTTGAAGCATCGCGAAGCGTTAACGCGAATAAGGCATCGCCTCGGTTAAGCAGAAACGAAATTACTAGGCGTCGCAGCGATCGTTAATCCCCTAGACCGGCGACGACTTAATACATAGGGCAAACGAACGTTTTCGTGCGTCGTCGTCGAGCGACCCTAAGTCCCGAGGAAATTACTCTCGGTAAGCAGTATGCAGATCGCGAAATCGCAACATACGTTGAGGATTAACTGGCGCACGCTTGGCTAAAGAGGATCCACGGGATCGGAAGATCGAAATGTCCCTAGGAATCCTATTTAACTTACTCCGCAGCGGTGTTCGTGTATTCCGCTGTACTATAATTTCTGCAATCGCACGTACATCCGCCGGGATTTTCACCCCGATATGTGCACCCCTCATTGGTCATGTTTCAAACAGGATTTTGAACGCGATTGCGAATTTTTCTGCGCTGGAATTTCGGGATTTTGGTAGCGTGGAATTTTGGAATTGGGGAATTTGGGAAGATGGGAATTGAGGAATGTGGGAATTGGGGAACGTGGAATTAGGGAATGTGGAATTGGGGTATGTAGAATTGGGGAATGTGGAATTGGGGAATGTGGAATTGGGAAATGTGGAATTGGGAAATGTGGAATTGGGGAATGTGGAATTGGGGAATGTAGAATTGGGGAATGTGAAATTGGGAAATATGGGAATTGGGGAATGTGGGAATGTGGGAATTGGGGAATGTGGGAATTGGGAAATGTGGAATTGGGAAATATGGGAATTGGGAAATGTGGGAATTGGGGAATGTGGGAAATGCGAAATGTAGAATTGGGAAATGTGGAATTGGGAAATGTGGGAATTGGGGAATGTGAGAATTGGGGAATGTGGGAATTGCGAAATGTAGAATTGGGAAGTGTAGAATTGGGAAATATGGAATTGGGGAATGTGGATATGGGGAATGTGGGAATTGGGGAATTTAGAATTGAGAAATGTGGATACGGAGAATGTGGAATTGTGTATATGGAAATTTGAGAATTTGGTAATTTGTAAACTTGGAAACTAAGGATGTTGTGATGTGGTGACATCTGTCGCTGGAGGACTTTGGAACTTGACCATGTCCAAACTGAGGAAATCTTAGAACATGACACCCTCAGAAGTTTGAAACTTTGTGTCAAACATGTGTGAAACATGTGTCCAATTTTCAGGCGTCCATGAACATTACATAACAACGTAGCACATTATAAAGCGAATTTGCAATGGGCAGCAGTGAAAGGGTTAAGAACACAAGAGTCGATCTCCAGACTAATCGATTCTGTCTATCGAGCTAGCGAACGTCGGTAGCCGACAGAGAATTGTGTAACAACGATTTGTCCATGTTTAGCGGCGCTGTTATCGCGGCATCGGCCGTGCATAATTCTGTTTGAACGAATCATTATTGCGGTCATCCGTGCATACGTGCCGGTAAATCCATTTACGGTCCAGCTGTCGATTGTTCCACGTGCTAAATTACGAAGGATGATTGATGTTGCACCACGGGCCGAGCGGGAATAAAATGCAAAGGATGCATCAAGGTGGGTCGGCGAATCGATATTTTTCAAGGTGAATGTACCTACACTTTAAATCGTGTCATGTACTTTTGTGGGATTTATCTTCTAAAACGTGGTGAATAAAGTGCAAATCAAAAGATATGGAGATCATTCAATTGAAATAAGCGAGTGCGCCGGTAGAGCCACTATGGCGCTATGTGACCTACGACATTCGCCAAGGGCACTATAGGACCGTCGTACAGAGAGATATCCGCGAAAGCCATCATAGTAGCGATTCTAATACCATTGTAGACAAGTGCCTCCGAGTTTATAAGCAAAATTAGCTTGCCGATGTCACCAGAAAACCAATTACCATCAGCAGCCTCAAATTATCAATCACTACCGATCACTAAACACCCGAAGCCTATATCCAATCCACTTCGACGAACAATCAAACGCGTCCACGGTGGACACATCGAAAAGTTCGGTCCCTTCGAAGGAGCAGATTTCCCTGGATTTCAGTTACGTCTAGCAGTTAGGCTGGCGAGAGTAATAGGACTTGATGCATGGCTCCCAGGATGCGCATCCCCCATGCCACCTCGCCGGGATTCGCCATTCGTCCTGTGGCAGCCCCTTCGACTTTCTTGATTCCCTTCGCGGGCTCACTCTTTATTTATTTAAAGCCCGTCACCGACTCGTTTCCGCTGGGAATCGTACGTCGACCGATTTCCCGTTTCCATCGTCGATTCGACTCCCAGCAGACCGATCGCCCTACAGCCATTTCCTTTTTGTCCACACGCTGGACGAGGATTTGGAAAGTGGCCGCGAAAGCGAAAGTGCTCGCCTTTCTTACAGAAACTGTGGAACGTCGGGAGAGTTATTGGAGAAGAGTTGCAGTGATAAATAGCTGCCTGATGATAATTTGAAGATTTAGGGGATCAGTGGATGATGGATGGTGCACAGAATGCTAACGCTGACTTGATTAACCTTTTAATCCGATTATTTTGCACCCTAAATATGAAGCTACTTGGGGAGATGAATAAGTGCCTCACGAACTCAGAATATGAAGATTTGAGGGACAGTGGAGAACTATGGCGTATTAAACGAAAAAACTATATAGATAACCTATAGGTCATATGAGCACATCAAACGCCCACATAAGAGCAGGGTACATACAGAGCACAGTATAAGTATGGATCAGGAAATACCGACTCCCCCAGTTTTAGATCAGATCTCCCCACAAATAGCCTGCTAGCCTAGTGATAGACAGGTCAAATGTCCACCTAGGAGCTCATGGGTACGTGTATGTACAGTACAGTATGAAGTATGAACCTCCTCCCAGTTTTAGATCAGATCTCACAAATAGACAAATGCAGTGCAAGTCCCCATAAATGCCCATAAGTAAATGTCCAAGTCCGTGAATGCCCACAAGTACCCACAGCCTGCACTCAATACACCTTGAACATTGTTGCACCGTATTGACCTAACCTTTGCAGCCCATTCGACAATGTCTCAACATTTTCTTATCCGAAAAGAAAATCAAGAGTTCAAGATGCAATCTACGAGGAAGACAAAGGTCGGTGAAGAGGATCGAAGGAAGATGTGAACCCAGACCAGAAAGGGAGAACCTCGACCCTCCCGGATTAGCAGGGATCGGAAACTGGTGATTTGTGGCGAGCTAGCAAATATATTTCACGTGTCTAACATCAACTGTTGTGTTAGACAATTCCTTTATTTCTAATTCGATGTTCGAAGAGAAAATCTTGAAATATACGCGAGAAACACATGCAAATGATGGATAAAAATCATCGTAAGAGCGAAACAGAGAAAACGTTTCATGAATGTATACATCTGCATAAACGTTCGCAGGCTCCACTTCCGCTGAATCTCCGTTTCCTTTGAGGACTAACGAATGACCGACATAATTATAAAATTTCGCTGGCAAAATGCAAATCGTGCTTGGTACAAGAGGAATCGTTAGCCGGCGATTTGTCGTTCCGGGACTGGTGAAATGTTTACAAATTATCCTTCGAATGTAATAAATGTGATGTTTATTCATTAAAATCGTATCGGATTTAAAGCTTTCAGAAGAGGTAACTGTAACACGATTATTGGGGAAATATTATTGGAAACGTCACTTCGACACGGTGAGACGTATGTCAATTATATTGACAATTTTATGAACATTTTGTGGAAATAAATTTAAAAGTGATATGACGAGAAATTGTTGAGGAATTAAAGAAAATGCAACACTGGGCGGGGTTAGAGAAAGGGGCGGAGCTATGGGTGGCAACTATCTTGTCAGAAGGTGTGACTAACATAAAGGGTGGGGCTAAGAATGAATGAGAGGAGCAACAATTTAGAAATAAGTTTCCAAAAGACAAGGAGAACATAAAAGGCAGGACAACAGTTGGAAATTAACATTTTGGAAGGCGTGGCCATCTAAGGGGCGGAGTTACCGTTTAAAAATAATGTTCTAGAAGGCGTGGCAATTATGTAAGAAGGAGCTATAGTGGAAATAGGACTTATTAATTAAAATGGTGAATGTAGAAGGCGGCAGGAGGCAGAGCTATAGTAGAAAAGTACATTTCTATGGGGCGTAACCGTTGTAAGTGGGTGGAGCAACGGTTTTCCATCTCCAGTAACCACATCCAAATTGTTATATGGTTATACAAGAATAAATATCCCTATTTTCTTAAAATATTAATGAATATCATAGTCGTTCAAGAATGACTCCACCAAATTAAACTTGTATCTTAAAAAATAAGTGTTTGGAGGCGTGGTGAGCCTAGGGGGCGTGTCAGACCCCTACCACTGTTCACTTGAAGTATTACATTTCTGTTCCACACTATCAAGAAGCTTTCAAGCGACAACGAGAAACATCGAGCGTCTCTGGACAATTTCTAGGGCCGAAATCGAGGTGTTTAAGGAACTCCTAGTGACCAAATAGATGCGCTGATAGCAAACGCGGTAGTTTACTTAATTTTCGCGAGATTAACGATGGGATTGGAATCGATTCGTAGTTGCAGAGCCGTTCGAACTGCACCCTGAAGAGAAATTCAATTGCGAGATATACTTCTAGGAATGTTAAATCACTGGTTGAACACATACTCGGTCATTTCAGATGAAATAACTGAAATTGTATACGAAGATCTTAATTTTCATGAGAAGTGACGTCACGTTAACCTCTTAATTGACAGACAGTTCGAAGCAAATTCAATAGGACATATAAAAGCTCTCCTTGTCTTTTAACCAATTCCGTGTTCCATCTCGAGTAAGTAGCGGAGCATTAAATAGGCCAAATTCCTCGTCGTCGTCGTGATTTACTCCGCCCTGTTCCAGCAGAAAATATCACTTAACAAAGGACGGTGCAGAATTCGCAACTAGAAATAAGGTCTCATTGAACTGTCTGGATCTGAGAGGCGAGTGACAATAACGTCACGCGAGGAGACGAATTTCTAATCAATTCCCCAATGAATGGGTTAGCTACGGAAAATCGAAGAAAATTTAATACTAGACGGAACGTTTATAGAAACCATAAGACTCCGACGATATTGATTTTACCGTAACGTCCTTTGTTATTAGAACCGTGACAGTTCTCCTTTGAAATTACTCAAGAAAATATTTGACATTCAACGTTGCAGTGAAATATTAATTAGTCCTTCTTTCCAAATTTCCGGAAGCGAGAAACAATTCGACTAGCAGCCGTATAATTGTCGATAATTCGATCCTCTAACGCAGTTTAAACGCAAAAAGTCCGCGCGCTGTGTCGTATAGCCTCGCTGCGCCTGCTTAATTGAGTGCGCTAATTAAGGGTGCGATTGAACGATACTGACCCCCATACCCTTTCACCTGTGCACGCCATGTCCAACCCTGTGTGCGTTTGCCTCCTCTCGCTGTCCAAGGGGCAGTCAAATAAACAGTTTAATAACTGTTTAACCCCTTATTGTCCAATCGGTTACGTTTCCAATGGGTCGCGTTCAGCTAATGGCTGAGTGCTTGTATCCGGTAAAAAAGTTCCTTTATACTGCTCTTTCCATTTGTATATTTATTCTGTGTTCATTTATTACAATTTCAATTACTGCAATTTATAATTACTGTACTTTTATAACTGGACATGTAACAGTGTGTTGTATGAAACTTTGTGGCTATGGTGATTTCTTGGGTATTGGAGCTTCTGAATAGGGTCATCATATGGTGAAGTAGGTTGGTCTGAGTTAGGCCTAGGGTCGAAGTTTGGTATACTGCTGGGAATGTAGGTACTATGAGAAGTACAGTACATAGGGCCCACACCCTCAAATCTCCACATCCTCAAGTAGCAACATCTCCAAGTCCCCACATCCACTTCTCCATTATCCTTAAATCTTAGACTCCTAGGACCCATATAGCCTATGGATCCAGTCCTACATTTCCATATCCCCACATCCTCATATCTCTACATCCACCTATCCACACATCCCATGTCCCCACATCCACCTATGCAAAACATCTCATATCCCTGCATCTACCTATCCACACATACCATATACCTACATCCACCTATGCACACATCCCATATCCCTACATACACCTATCTACACACCCCATATCCCTGCATCCACCTATCCATGCATCCTATATCCCTACATTCCCAAATCCCTACATCTCCAAATCTCTACATCCCCAAATCTCTACATCTCCAAATCTCTACATACCCAAATTCCTACATTCCCCAATTCCTACATCCCCAAATTTCTACACCCCCAAATCTCAACATACCCAAATCCCTAGATTCCCCAATTCCTATATCCCCAAATCCCTACATCCCCAAATTCCTACATTTCCCAATTCCTACATCCCCAAATTCCTACATCCCCAAATCTCTACATCTCCAAATCTCTACATCCCCAAATCCCTACATCCCCAAATCTCAACATACCCAAATCCCTAGATTCCCCCATTCCTATACCCCAAATCCATACACCCCCAAATCCCTACACTCCCAAATTCCCAAATCCTGAAATCCCCAATTCTCCAAATCCTCACAAGTCCACTCGGTCCCCCACAAAGCACTCCCCTTGTTAACAAATCCTATAACACCTGCAAATTAGTATACAAGTGCGATAATAAACATTTCCCGTATAGCAATATGAAAGTGCATAGTTGTCCCATTGCCAAAGCCTTGAGGGACAAGATTGCAGACAGTAGAGGTTGAAGGCACTAAAGGCTCGCCAACTAAACAAATCTCCATGTAGAGATCGCAACGATTCGCGGCTAGAGCCTGTGAAATTTACCAGGACTCACCATTATCAGGAATGCGAATTCGAGAGGGCTTTTATACGATATGGTAGCTGGAAGATAGTAACGCAGCAATGCAACGAGGCAATACAACGGGCTCGCGGATCCAGCGCACGTGGTGTACTAAAATCGTACGAGGGATCCATTTTCCATTTGCCGGCGTCGGGACACCGCGATTTTACCATTTCCCAAGATCGTACCGGTAATGTCTATCGAACGAGCCGCACTCCTATCGACCACACTCTGCTTCTCTTATTATCGTTTAACAGATATACGATCTGCCATCAGATACTTTCTATCGATATCATCTTATTTCTTTTTTTCATTCCTTCTACACTTCTCTTTTACGTCCACGTTTTCGAATGATCTTCCTGATCTCTACGGAGTAATTATCGACCTTCGAGCTTGTGAATTGATAAGTTAAATAGATTAGTATGCTCTTTAAATTGGTATACATGAAAGTATAAAAGATATTTATAAGGGAAGTTTTTAGTGAAAATGCGTGGGATGGGATCACTATGTCTCATCGGATAAGTTGCAATATATAAAGTTTATACAAAGTGAAATAGTGATCATGTAAATTAACATAGCAAGTCTAAATGTTTGTCTGAGGAATGAACTAAATTTCTTATATGTATTTGTATTTAAATAATAACGAATTCTAAGAGCTATAGCGATTAATATAAAATGAGCAATTCATTCGAAGCACAAAAGAGTGCAAAAATGTTGAGAATAAGTGAATTTTATTTCCTGGAGGATGTACAAGAGGCAGTTTAAATATGAACAGTAGAACATTCTGCCGTATTTGATTAAGTTTATCAAAGGAAAATCTGTGCGAAATGCGTACGCTTGTAATTTAATTAAGTCTGACGTTCGTTAAAAGTAGCTGATATATCTTCGATTTTTCAAACGAACCGTTTATACGCAGCGAGACAATTATTTGTTTTAAACGCCGCCATTGGATTCGATGAAACTTGAAAACTGTTTAAAGTCGAGTAATTTACTTAACCCGCTAATTAATTATATCTTAAACGCTCTGCCGAGGCCATTAATCACTTTCCAGCAACCGAATTCATTATTTCTCGCTTCCGTTGTTTTCCTAGGGAACATTTTTTAATTGAGTCAATTAGCAGACACCACTATCTAAAGCAAAATCATTGATCCTCAAATTAAGCGACATAGACATCAAATTTGCATATCTCTCTCCCTACATTGCCAATTTCAAAAGCTTCGTGTCACTATTAAGCCGTGGTAATATAACAAGAATTTACCATGTACTTCTAGTAACACATAAAATATGTTATAGAAAAAATAGGGCGTTCCAATATTAAGCATAAGACACAGCATATGCGTCACCGGTTGCATCAGGGAATACCGTAAAATGTACACAGATCATCGATCGCATAGTAAATACCACAAAACATATAAAGGGACTAGAACGATCAATATATACTACCAATACAATTAGTATGTATTTACGGACTGTTATTTGTCGTCTACGTTCAATATTAAATGACGATACATTCAGCTCTCGGTTGACATTCATCGATTTCTAATCAAAACAAAGCTTGTGCAGCTATTACTACAATTGCCGTCAATATCTGATGCAAACAAGAAATATTTGTATTTTCACCGAACACACGTTCTATTCTGTTGACAATATACGTTTATGTACATGGTCAAATCGTAGAAGTCTTCAATTTTGTTAATAACAGTACAAGACGCACTGGGTGCGTCATGAGTATCAACAGTAAATAGCATATGACACATGTGGTGCGTCATCTATTGCATCAATAACAAACAGCATGAGACACACCATTCGTCATGAGTATCAACAGTTAGTAGCAGAAGACATACCAGGTGCGTCATGAGTATCAACAGTTTATAGTATATGACACATCTGGTGTGTCATCTATCATATCAATAACAAACAGCATGAGACGCACCAGGTGCGTCGTGAGTATCAACAGTAAATAACATATGACACACGTGGTGCGTCATCTATTGCATCAATAACAAACCGTATAAGACACATCAGGTGCGTCATGAGTATCTCATCAGGCAACAATTATTGAATATTTACAAATGTATTACATTACTATACATCTGAATGTTCTGTAGATGAGCTGACAAATATTAAATTTGTTATTAGTTATGCATATTGATATATATTAACTATAGTTTGATTTTGCAGCTAAAAGAATCTCCAGCAACCTAGCATATAGTCAAATCGTCATCGAAGGTCTGAAGTATCAGGTCTTTCCGTCGTTTGACGATTTTTCAGCCATCGTCGGTGGAGTTTCGCAGCTTTCAACAACGTGAATTCGTCGCGCCGTGAAATTTCAATGGATCGCGTCCCAATGTTTGCCCTTCCCGCGCTTGTGTACACTCTGTACAACGTGCACCCTCGAATCGCATAAAAGCACCGGCTGGGTTTCCATTAGTTTAATTACAGACAAGGTCGTCGTCGCCATCGTCGTCGACGACGACGCTGTTACTGAAACATCGTTCGCAACATGTCGGTATAGGTGGCTTTCGGCGACCAGTTAATTCCACGTGAAAGGTAAATCGTCCCTCGAGGGACCGACGCGAGACCCTACAGAAATCGGATCGGTGGACAACAACCATGGACCCGGTTGAAAAATCACGAAGCACCAACTCCGTGAGGAAAGTTGCCATCGAAATAATAAGCTGAGTGAAACGCGTACCCGTACGTTTTCCACCTCGGAATTTCTCAAATCCCGTCAAATATTTCGCGTTCCAGGAACTCCGAACAACCGACCTATTTACAAAGCGAAACGAAATTGCCTCGACGTAACGGGCAGTATGTTCGCCCATCTGAACGCGCCTAAAGCTCTAATTAACCGTATCGGCTTCCTAAAATCATCGAACGTTTCCCCATGAAAAAAACAACAGCCGTTCACGAGGGAAACGGTCCGGCAATTAAATATCTCGCAGCTTCTCTAAAACACCGGCTCAGCCATTAGGCCGATTCCCCATCGTCGTTAAAAAGCAAACAGGCAGAACCGTAGGCG
The DNA here is from genome assembly GCA_036983795.1 of Megachile lagopoda. Classification (NCBI taxonomy): domain Eukaryota; kingdom Metazoa; phylum Arthropoda; class Insecta; order Hymenoptera; family Megachilidae; genus Megachile; species Megachile lagopoda. Next base: position 6,515,142 of record CM072793.1, read on the forward strand.
GCGAGGAACATCAGAAAGCACGCTGGAAACGATAATGACCCATAGGCCAGGTACTTGCGCCTCCAGCATCCCCGTTACCGTTCTACCCCGTACCGATTTTTCCTATGGCCGCCTTTTTTTTCCACGGTTAGCCTTTGTTATTTTATTAGGTCGGTTACAGGTAGAGGCCGAAACAATAACCATTGTCGAAGTTTTGCAAGGGTAGAAGCCGGATGTTTGAACGACCGAGCCTGCTGCCCGCTTTGTTTCGGCCCGGGTGGTGGATTTTAGGCGCGCCGCCCCTGGAACGCTGCAACCACAGCCGCTTCGGCGGCCATTACGAGCAACGCCTGAGGGACTTTTCTCTTCGGCCTGGTTGCCGTTTGCCTACAGCACGGCACTGTTTTAGTTATCTTGTTTAATCGTTTGCATTGTCCAATTGACATTTTGTTGTTGATTACGTTTTCCATATGTTACGACTACGTGGAAACTTTGACCCGTTTGGATTTTGACGATCGTCGTTCAACGTTTTACGTCACTTCAACCGTTACATTATATTACACATCAAAAATTAATACATTGTCTGAAATCCATTACCGTTTGTAACATTTCGCAAGCTAACGTGCATGCTATTTTAACCAATCACGTGCAAGAGGACTTATATGTCTACACGACTCATATGACATATTTTCGTCACGCATAAATTATTCCAAAAAAATTGTATTTAAAATGTTTGGCCTATTGACCTTCAGTTTAATTATAATTCCCAGCGCCTCACGTGTACCAAACATTAACAAGATTATCTCATTCTTCTCCGAACAAAACGTAACTTTCGACGAATCATTCCGGTGAAAAGGGAGGCACTGAAAAGTTTTCGCCCCCTTAAAAAAAAAGCGTTCGCCGCTTTCTGGAGCGAAGGATCTCAGCAATTCGGTCATTTATCACGTAAGAATCCCAAAACACGGTATGAATAAGCATTGCAAGGGAAAATGTATCCGCGGGTCCTTCATTTCAGAAGCAACCCCGGTGCCAACAGAGGGTATAAAAAGATAAACGAGCCCTGTATACATCGTCGATTGGCTGAATGTTAGATATTATTGGGGGGCGGAAAGGTGGTTGATCGAGTGTGATGGATTTCTGCTTCGTCAGGGTGCCTCTATTCACGTAAATAATTATCTGGTTTTTGATAAAGCGCCGGCGAAAGGTAAACCATCACGCTTCCATTCAGAACAGCCTTTTTCCGTATTAAAAAATGACTTTTGGAGTCACGGATGCTGGACACATTATAAAATATCGTCAAAATTATTATGTAATTCCAATAGCACATTTCTATACGATACCATTAATTTTGATATTCAAGATTCTTATCTTGATTTTTAACCCAGATATTGCTTTTGTCGTGAAACTTCATTTCGTTAACAGTACCTGAATTTCTCATATAAAATCATGTTTCGTGTAAGTAACCATTAAAATGTTTCTAAGGATAGCAGTGATATTGCAAACATTTTGCACATAATTATTACAAACAATTCCCATCAAAATAATGAACGTGTTACTAATTGCAATTTGAAATATTATTGTTATACAGCGTATAAATAATCATTAATTGCTATTATTATAATGAATCAATTTACCGTACCATTCTTACAGAACGCAAACGCGCATCGCGTGTTCCCCGATGCATTTATATTTGTTTTCAATTACCATTAACACATGTTTCATCAACGATTACAGTCGCCGTTGGTAACGAAATTAAAAAAAAATGAGCCTGACAACTGTAAACGAACGGAAAGTACATCAAATAACTCACAAAAACGTGTAATCCCATTGATGGGAAGCAAACAGATCGAACAAAAAGCTATCATGTTTCGTTTCTGTCAACTCATTCAAGTGCTCGGTTCCGTGTTTCAGAACGTGGATCGATGAAAATAAATATTGGCATTTATTCTGACAAACTTAACGTTTTCTACTTTTCGTACACTGTAATTCTCTGACACTTAACGAACGACGCCATTCCTAAACGGTAACCTTCATTTCACGTGCAGTTTACATTAAAAATATTTATGTTTGCAATACTTTGCTATGTAAACTTACTGAGTGTGTGTATACTGTAGTCTTAAGAGTCCATCAAGATCTGTACATTATGTTATTAATGTAGTACTTCATTACTATGAGCAGTGGGCGTGGTCTAAAGGGGGGCAGTGTACGGGGGCGTGGTGTGATGTGTGCATGGTGTAACGGGGCGTGGTGTAGAGGGGGACAGCGAAACGGGGCGTGGTGTAAAGGGGCGTAGTGTAACGCAGCGTGGTGTAACGGGGCGTGGTGTGACGGTGCATGGTGTAACGGGGCGTGGTGCAAAGGGGCGTAGTGTAAAGGGGCGTGGCGTTAAGGTGAACTGTGTAAGGAACGTGATGAAACGGGACAGCATGTAATGAAGCCATAGTGTAACACACTGCTAAGGAACGTCCTGTAAGAGGGCGTGGAGTGATAGAACGTGATGTAATAGAGGTGTGACATATAAGAGGGCGTGATAGTGTAATAAGGAGTGGTTTACTTACATGTAACATTATTGCATATAACCTACTGGACCCAAACTAATTTGATAGTCTATCCAGAAGTGGTTTAACTGAGTCTGACATAACTGTGCGTTACCAAGGTGTCTAATTGGGCTAATTATCCAAAGCAATGGAGACATCTTGACCCAACTATAAAGAAGACTATATCGAATGCATTCTAATTAGTAAAACGATATCCAGTATGACCCAAGGTTCATAATATTACACATTTTCGAGCGTTCACATTTGGCCAACAATTTAGGTGTTAAATGAAGATCGTTAAACGGCGAAGAAAGAATGAACAGAGGCAAGGAGGCGTTCAGCCACGTGATAAGGGAGCCATTGAAACTTTATAAACTGAATATTATTGAGATACCAGGCGGTTTCGCTGGAGCACCGCGTGACAGTGAGCGATGAGGTGGGCCGCCGGTTCCCTCCGATTTTCTATTAAACGCCGATTTATTTATGGAATATTCAATGCGACGTGTCCCGGGAACAGGCCGCAGGCGTCGAGCCATCGAGAAAAATTCAAATCAGCCTCGTCGCGCCGTTCCTATCCCAGGAACCGGGGAATTTTCCTCGTGAAGGAACGCGCGTAATCCGCGGCCGAGACAATCCTTGACTTACAGCCGTTCGGGAATCTCGCTTCGACACGGTTCCCCTCCCTTGCCTACGGGATTTTCTGCTTACCAGACGTGTACAGGATGTTCCAAAAGGCTTACAGATTTTCAGATGACGGCTATTTGAACGGTAAGCAAATCAGTCATTCTGGATAACTGGCTTAGGATTATAGCTAGTCTAGGACGTGTAGGACCCACCAAATTGTTATTAATTTTATCTTAGTAGCATTATTTACTACTCGAGGGATAGTTGAGTACTGTTTTAGACAGTAATGAAATTTTCAGTCCTGGAGCAATGGAACAATGGACCTCACCTAAGCAGACTTTCCCAAAAGGTCCAAATGGACTTCGCTAAAAGGTCCAAATTTTCCAAAAAGCCTAACCCTATGTAATAAAAATAATTTAGCATCTCGCAATAGTGTCAAAAAGCGTGTGGGTTAGTCACGTTTCAAAGGAATCGAACTATCTAACAGTTTACAATCCTCCAAAGAAACAAGGAACGTCCGTGGCACAGACGGTGGACATGACGGTCTGTGTGAGTGTTTGCAAGTGACACACCGACACACGGTCCACACAGAAGCACGGTATGGCACCCCGTGGCGAGAGCTGGTGGTCTTCGTTTGCATACGCAAACAGAGGAATTAGGAGCGGACACGTCCTTCTCCACGCTCGATCGGGGTTCCTTTGCCCCAGGGAGCGCGTTATTGTCGGCGAAACACGTTAGGGGAATCGACGGCGTTACACTAAAATGATCAACCGGCTCTTCAAACTCCCAACATGTTCATTTACGAAAAATTGTTCATATGATTAAATGTGGTGCTTTATCCATAGTCATGTTTTATAAAAATTCAGACTACTGAGTGAGGTTTCAAGGTCACATAAAAATTGTCTCTGTTCATTGTTTTTCTTTATTATTTAATTCTAACCAATCAATGTATATAGCATTATTATTTTATCAATGATGTTAGACCTTGTTCCGCAAAAATTTTTCATAAAAATAATAAAAGAGAATGAAAGTTGAGAAAGTAATATAAATTTGAAGTAAAGTATCGATCAGTCTCCCAACGAAGAGTATAGTCTCGATTTCCGTACAAGGGGGGTCGCTTTCTTCGCAAGTTCTGTATCTACTTAATTGAATCGCTTAATTAATCTCGTAGTCTTTAATTAAACGTAAATGGGATCGTGACAACAGCAAGGTGGAGGGGGTCGATAGTTTTGATGAGATCCAGCCTAAGGGGATGATAACGCGTTCAACGTTTGATTGCGACCAGAATTATTGACGACCCGTCAAAAACTTGTACCCCTTGGAGAAATCTAAAACGTCACGGTTGCCCATGAATTGTTGCCTCGGCAATTAAACTTTGTTTTGTAACTCGGAGTGCAGGTTCGTTCATATGAAACTGACGTTTCATCCCCTAAACAGATCACCCTTTAATACCAATATAAATTTCTATAATTTATTATTACGAATATTTATCTTGGAAATTAGATTGAGTTCTGTTTTATTTTAAGTACTGCCCAACTGGAATATTCAATGAAGTACAAAGTTGAATGTTGTAAGGACCATGTGTGGTCGTCTAACCCTTAACACACATCGTCAGAATAACATATCTGGACACAGGGACGTTTAAGACCCTACTAAAAATGTTTCATACAAAAATTATAAATTTGAAAGAACAATTAGTGAAGGTATCAAAAAATCACAGATTTTCAAGATATAAAATAGCTAAAATTGAAGTCAAGGGTCATTAATACCCCAGTTTGACCATTAAGGGTTGCAACTTCAGCAAATGACAGAATGAAATCAGCGATCAGTGCTTGATTAATAAATAAAAATAAAGATCGCAAGAGTTCTATATTTCGATAAAACAATTCAGGTCATCCCTTTGAAATTTCGCGAGTTGCAACGACTGCGATTTAAGTAACTTAATGTTATTCATCTTTTTCGTTCTAGTTTGCCCGAAAGGAACCTCCCGCATTCAGGCCTGTTTTGCATTCCTCTTTTATAAGCTCAGGTAACGAGAACGGTTATCGCGTCGAGAAAGAACACGATCGGACTACAATGGCACATTCTTCGAGATGAGGCCGCGATAAAATCACGTCTGGTATTTCCCTTAATTGCCGAATGCGCTTTGCAATTTCTCTCCGTAGGAGAGATATTGCGATTCTGAGAAATTTTTATGAAACTTCGAACCGTTTCGAGATTATCTCTAGAACTAAGTCTAAATAATCACCCAGTGGATTTATTGAATATCTATAAGATATGTTTGGGATTGATATTAACACTTTAATAGCCGCTCACACATGTGTGCTACCAAATGTTATTACCCTTTGTATGATGATTACGGCGCGTACCATAATTTCACGTACCCTAACTCCACGCGCTGCAATTCTACACTCCGTAACTCCACGCGCCGTAATTTTACGCGCCGTAACTCCACGCGCCGTAACTCTACGCGCCGTAGTTCCTCGCGTCGTTATTCCACGAGCCGTAAATCCACGCACCATAACTCCGCGCGCCGTAACTCCACGCGCCGTAATTCTACGCGCCGTAACTCTACGCACCGTAGTTCCACGCGTCGTAATTCCACGCGCCGTAATTCCACGCGCCGTAAATCCACGCACCGTAACTCCGCGCGCCGTAACTCCACGCACCGTAATTCCACGCGCCGTAATTCCACGCATCCTAAATCCACGCGCTGTTACTCCACGCGCCGTAACTAACACACAAAACATATTAAATGTGTCATTGCTGTTTTCGTTCGTTTTATGTGTACATGTAGAATTATTTCGTGAACATAAAATTTTGTAAATTAATTCTTCAAAAATATTGCCCTGACGTTTGACTGCTTCGGCAACCATTAAAGTGTTAAGGCGATCGTAAATCGAAGGAGGCAGTCGAAACAGCGAAATTATGATGGCAACAGCGACAGGAACGGCAGCAACGAACGCGGCAACCGCGAGCAATCGATGCACGTTTCCATTTTCCAAGGGCAGCACGTGGAAAATCGCGTAGTAAATTAGACGCGTCGTCGACGAACACATCGGCACACGCTCACCTACCAAGTATTTCCAGAGGAATTTTAATTAATATCCGGTGGTTTACAGCGACCCAGTCGAACGTGGCTCACAAGGGTACAAAAGACCGCTGGATGAAAGGCGATCACGGAATGACTTTCCTCTTTCTTCTTTTTATTGCCAACCGAATATTCTACTCTTTGGGAGAACACGCCGGAATTTTTACAACTTTTGAGTAATCATATTTGTCCCATATTTATTCTCTTTTTAACAAATTTTTTGATCCTCTTCAAATTGAGAACTATTATTTTTTCTGCAATAAAATTCACCGAATTTTAAAAGGTTTAATATGAATTCTATGAATTGTCCTGAAAATAGTAAGAGAAATGTGACAGTGGAATATGCAAGTAGTATGGAACCGCAATAGTCGGACAGAAGCCTAACAGTGCTCGCATGAATTTCGTAGAAGTAATATTCATGAATGTTCAACAGTGTTCGCAAGAAAGGAATATTGAAAACATGCCTGGGAACCAACATTCGCAACATTGAAGCAAGCAATCTACAGCCTGTGGACATCAAGGTCCACATGTTATAAATAAATCTTGCAATAAAACAATAGAAGGTGTTACTTTATAATAAAATATAAGGCATTACCTTAATAATAAAATGTAAAATGTTACTTTAAAGATAAAGTATAAGACATTACCTTAATAATAGGACATAAGGTAGTACCTTAATAAAAGAAAAGAAGGTAGTACGCCAATAATAGAAAATAAGGTAGTACCTTAATAATAAAAAATAAGGTAGTATCGCAATAATAGAACATAAGGTACCCTAGCAATAAAACACAAAATTAAAAAATTGAAGAGAGACATAAGATCACTTACCCCAAACACCGAACGACTTCCATTTTTTTTTTTAAAGGTAATAACGTTAAAGAAGATGCGTAAGATAGTGAGAAAAATATGGACGAGACTGCCAATCCAAAGTGGATCATCCCGACTCACCTTTATTCCGAGGGTAGGAGTCAGCATCCCATAGTCGGTAAGGGGTGGCAGCATAACGGGGGGTAGGTTTGCCATCATCATACTGTCTAGAATCTTCGCACGTACTTTCCCTTCGTGCACAGAACACAAATCAATTTATTGCTTACTAGACCTACCTGAAACACAGAAAATGGCGGTACGTCAGATGAGCACGTTCAAACAAAATGGTGTTGGTAATCAATACATTTAACAAAAGAAAACTTAACCTATCCCTGAATTTCTCAAAACAATTTTAATAATAAAGCGTCCTATAGATTCATTGTCTAATATTACATTTTTGCATAACAATAATATTGTATAATAATAAATTTTTCTACCACGTAGTTGAAAGACATCTTTTCTCAAAATTTTTCATAAATAGTCGATTAATAATAAATTGCAGTACGATTTCGTTTCAGACGCAAAATTCCCGTGAGAAGCCAAGAAAATATTTATGCAAAGTGGAAATATTTAAATCATAAACAAGTTCAAAGAAAATCATGATACTATAAATTCAGATACATGCAAGTGAGAGATATTTGTCGATGACACACGAGCATACGTAGTAAACACCGATATTACACGTTTATTACACATGCTTCAAAGAACAGAAACACTTTACGGCCGCAATAAACCACGAAGATGCATCGGAAACTTTCCTTTCATCAAGTCTAAACTTTGCGCATCGTATTTCGGTCATTCTGACCCCGTTAACACGTACAATATTGCACCTCGCGCTTTACCTCGCCTTCGGTTATTTATAAACTTCGATATTTTAAAGAATTGTCACAGAAATGTTCGTACATCTTCGATTTTATTAACCGAAAATCTAAAACAGACATCGTAGGAAATTGTACTTTATTGTTTAACGGTTTCGACGTGTTTGCGTGCAAATCTGCTTCGTTTGAACAGACTAGGTTTCAATGAATTTATGTTGCTCCGAACTGGTTGCAAATTCGTGGTATAACTAAAATATTGTTGGGTTTCATAATTGATATTTGGTAATTGATTTCGAGATTGGGGTCAATGCGCAAAAGTGGTGGAACGTTGCGATATTACGTGCTTTATGGCTACGAATTATTTTATTATATGCTTTTTTGATCTACTTTGTATGGTATGTTATACTTCAACGCGTTGTAATTGCACGTGGTGTAATTCCACGCACCCTAACTCCACGCGCTGTAATTCCACGCGTCGTAGTTCCACGTGCCGTAACTCCACGCGCCGTAGTTCCACGCGTCGTAACTCCACGCGCTGTACTTCCACGCGCCGGAGTTCCACCCCCCATAACTCCACGCGCCGTAATTCCACGCGCCGTAGTTCCACGCATCGTAACTCCACGCTCAGTTATTCTATACGCTGTAGTACCCCGTGTCGTAATTCTGCGCGTCATATCGTCACATACAACTGTTCTACGTGCAGTAACTCCACGCATCCTAACTTCCCGCACATTTCCCCGCGTTATAGTACTTCATATTTCATCCCCAATCGCTTTAGATAAACATATTGCATCCTACCATTAAATAACTATCGTAAGTCTCACTATGACTCCATCATAACGCAAATCTCTGGAAAACAAATCCAACATCGAAAGCTCCTGTACCTCAGTTCCAAGAAATTATAAACCTATATTAAAAATTTCTATCCATGCAACAGAACACGACATGTATGTACCTCGAAACGATACAACTTCGGAGAAAGAAGTATACATGTCGGTACAAGCATCGTTTGAAAGAAAAGAAACTCACAATCCCGCAACACGTTCCTGCGTCTCCGTGAAAGCGAGCAACGCGTGCAATCAGCAAACTCGAGCGACGACGAGCGTTCGGGAACAAAGCGCGACCGCCCTTATCTTAAATCCTCGCTGAACAACAAAGGTAGTAACAAAGGCAGCGACGACCTATCTGCACCGAACTTTTCTCGGCTCGAACGACACGCCTCGCGAACGAACATTGTTCCGAACTCGTCGCTTTCCTGGGTTACTCCCGTCTAGTCGGTTCGGGGGAGTCCCGGCAGTTCTATCGGTCTCGCGACCGCGTTTCTATTAAGGCGATCAACTATAGTCGCGACATATTGAGAGAGACATTGCAAAATCCCCACGCTTCCAAACTTTTACTGAGTTTCAAAAATTTTATGTTCTTATAACTTCTGGAATTTATATAATAAGTTCGTTAATTTCCTATTTTGCAAATTTGTAGATTACTTAATTACCAAATTCATATGTATCTAAATAGTCCAACTTCATCACAGACTTCCTAATTTCAAATCCACATATGTACACATAGCGTAGTTTCTAAACCCCAGACTCCCTAATTCCAAATCTACATATGTCCAAATATCCCAATATCCAAATTTTCAAACCCCCCCATTCTAAATCCCCATATGTCCCAATAACCCGATTTCCAAATGTTCACGCACCGTAATTCTACGCATCCTAACTCCACGCGCCATAGTTCCACGCGCCGTAATTTTACGCATCCTAATTCCACGCGCCATAATTCTAGGCATCCTAACTCCACGCGCCGTAATTCTACGCGCCGTACTATCACGCGCCGTGACTCCACGCGCCATAGTTCCACGCGTCGTGACTCCATGCGCCACAGTTCCACGCGCCGTAATTCTGCGCATCCTAATTGTACGTGCCGTAGTTCCACGCGCTGTAGTTTCACGCGCCGTAGTTTCACGCGCCATAATTCAAAATCCCTATATGTCCAAACAGCCCAACTCCCAAATTTCTAGACTCCCCAATTCCAAATCCCTCTATATTCAAATAACCCTAAATTTCAAGTCCCGGTAAGCGCAAATCACGAAAAACCCTCGTACGCGATTACCTACAAAATCCCACGTTCTTCGAGAACCAACACTCGTATTTGGGTCACGATTTACAACAGCGACGATCCCCATCGCGAATCAGACCTAAGCACACTTTAATAAGCCCACGACCGAACGATCAAGCCTATAATCCAGCAATTTACATGAAAACACCCGAGTGCGTGCTGATCCAGCTGTACGGTATTACCAGCCCACTTTCCCAAAATTTCCAGAAATCAGTTGCCAAGAAACGAAATCATCGATTTTCCCCAGTTCGAGTATTCATCGAACGCGACCAATTTAATCCTCGAAGATCACGATGCAACGAGAAAACGACCGAGTTTCACGAGCGGTATATACAGCAGCAGCATCGGGGTCATGTTTGAAATTCGGTTAGGCGAGTTTTGTTCCGTTGTAGTTGGGCCGGGTTAGGTTGGAGGGTGGTTTTAAAGGGAAGTTGCCGGGACATAAAATTGCGGTGGAACGATGGTTTACAGGTTTAGTTACACGGTTTAGCGTGATGTTGCGGCGTACGTGCTCGAGGGGGTGGGTTGCGCACAGAAATTTTCAGCGCTGTAAAATCCTGAGAGCTCTGAGATACTATCAAACTTCACTTGTGCTGTTGTGCAGTTATTGAGGGAGAGATTGATGTGTGACGGTATATCACACAATGAGTACTGTAGACTCTTGTTATTTTGTCGTCTGTTGTGTAGAGAAGCAATGTACGAGATGGTAATGACTGCAGGTTGTAGAGTTACGCATTGTACTTCCACCCGCTATAAATCCACGCGTTGTAACACCACGCGCTGCAGTTTCATGCGCCGTGACTCCACGCGCCATAGTTCCATGTGCCGTAGTTCCACGCATTCTAACTCCACGCGCCGTGACTCCACGCGCCATAGTTCCACGCGCCGTAGTTTCACGCGCCATAGTTCCAGGCGCCATAATTCCACGCGCCGTAGTTCCACGCGCCGTAGTTCCACGTGCCATAGTTTCACAGGCCATAGTTCCACGCGCCGTAGTTCCACGCGCCGTAGTTCCACGCGCCGTAGTTCCACGCGCCGTAGTTCCACGCGCCGTAATTCCACGCGCCATAGCTCCACGCGCCATAGCTCCACGCGCTATAGTTCCACGCGTCGTCATTCTACGCATCCTAACTCCACGCGCCGTAATTCGACGCATCCTAACTCCACGCGCTGTAATTCCACGCGCCGTAATTTCACGCATCGTAACTTCTCACCCCATATTTCCACGCGATCCTATCCTACTTTCTTGCTCCCACAACCCCAATTCACGGAAGTATAACAGTAGTTTAATACCTGTACACATTCTACGTGCAAAAAAAGTTGAACGCAGCGTCGATCGAAGATCTCTGATTCTGAATTGAAGGTTAAAACGTATCTCTCAGGTAAAACGCGCACGTCGACGATGCTCGCGTTGAAAAGAAGCTACGTGAACGCGAGAATGAGCCAGAGGCTAACTAGACAAAATAACAAAAAGCTCGATTACGATAATCACGTAGTCGAGGCTAGGAGCGCTTCCTTAATACTGACTCCGTTAACTGCTCTGCTTCATCCTCAAAGCTGAAAGACCTTCGGGCTAGGAAACGTGAATGGCCTACGATTTTCTACTTCACCTCTGATGAAAACGATTTTCACTCGTGCACCACTCTATTTAAACATCTTGCCTATGTGCTGTTATGGTTCTTTCAAATTACTAGTGCTAATTATTTTTCATTTGGCACCTAGTTTTGGTAGGCTGAAGTGTCTTCACAAATATTTCAAAGTTACAGAGCCAGATAGGTCCGATGTCCTACGAAGAATATATCTTTCGCAAATTTTTCATATGCGACATGTAGATATGCTAACTCTTCCTAACATGTTCAGTTAAGTATTCATTTCTCCTCTACTTTCAGGATTATTTTCACATGTTAACATTGTGGAGATCAAAAATAATCACCTGGAAGTGTACTCCTTCAAACAATCTTTGTTCAAGAAGCCGTTCAGTGTGTTACGAACGTCTAACTCGTGCCGGGAAGTTGGTAGCCCTTGTTAGGGATAGTAACCGTGTGTTACGGTATAAGGAGGATCCTTCCTTATGGGACAGTCCGCAGATCCTCTGGGCAGCTCTTACCAACAAGCTTCCCCCGGTTAGGAAGCAAAGTTAGCCACGGGTCGTTAATTCCGGTATGAATATGCCCGGCAGAAGCACGTCTAGGTGCTAGACCCCTCTGTTAAGTATGTTTGGAGCGTTGGTTTATTAAGCAGAAGCCTGGATCGCTGATGGTTTCCGTCCGTAGCGAGAGATTTTGTTTTGATGTGGCCCCGAATCCTTTAGGAACGGGACTTGTGCACACGGTGTAACCGGAGATCATACTTGCTGACCACTACGAGTTTGCTGAATCATTTATGAACCTGCATTTGTATACCGTACGTCTTCTTGATCTTAGGATTCTGAATGTGGAACTTGTGAAGGCGTCGGGGAGTATACAATGGTGTGAAGGCGGTGCATGTAGTGCCAATGGGCACGTTTACACCTTTAGGTTAATACGTTGTGGTATGATCAGTTGGTACAGAACGATTTGGGATGTAATTTGTGGTGATATAAGGGACTAGGGCGTGTCAGAATACAGCACGTGAGAATATGGGGCGCGTGGTGTTACGGCGCATGGAAATATAACGCGTGGAATTACAGTATGTAGAGTTACGGCGCGTGGAATTACGCCGCGTGGAGTTACGGCGCGTAGAATTACGGCGTGTGGGATTACGACGCGTGGAACTATGATGCGTAGAGTTAGGACGTGTGGAATTATGGCAGGTGGAGTTACGGCGCGTAGAATTACGGCGCGTGGAACTACGATGCGTGGAACTACGGTGCGTAGAGTTACGACGCGTGGAATTACGGCGCGTAGAATTACGACGCGTGGGATTAGGATGCGTAGTGTTACGGCGCGTGGAACTACGGCGCGTGGAGTCAGGACGTGTAGATTTACGGGGCGTAGACCTACAATGCGTGGAATTACGGTGCGTGGAATTACAACGCGTGGAATTACGGCACATGCAAGTAAATTTAGCAAACTTAAGGACTAAGGAAGCTCTGAAGCGCCGTCAGAAGCAACATGTTGAACAGTTCTAAATCTCGGCCGATCTTGATCCACCGTTCAATCTAATTCCCAGGTTCCGGAAAAGACAGTATCCCCGGGGATACGAGGCAGCATCGCACGAGCCGATAATCCGGCAACAGGTACACGGCGTAACGATGCGAAATCGGTGAATCACACGCGATGGCGACGGACCAGATGAACAGAGAAAATTGGAGAGCAACGGCCGTGGAGAAACGGAAACGAGTTACGGTCCGTCGAGCAGATGACTGGCTCGAATATTGGCTAAAAATGTAAATTGTCCTGGTGGCCTGCACTACGTCTGACCAATGACTGTTCCAACTCCGGTCCAATTTATCGACGCGACAGAAATGTACTTTATCTACGATCGCCACTTTAATCATCTACATAAATTGTACAAGATCTAACGATGTCACAAGGTCGTGTATATGTTTGTATTCTTGTACGATCTTGAAGAGACTTCATGTGAGGCATAGTACCTCTTAGATAGCAATGATCAATCATCAAAAGACCCTGTATACGATATACCTTTCTGACCCTTCTATGACCTTGAGAGACTTCATGTGAGGCACAGTACCTCATCAATAGCAACGATCCACCATCAAAAGGCCCTACAGGTGATTACCCTTCTGACCTTTGTATGACCTTGAGAGACTTCATGTGGTATAATACCTCACAAATAATGATGATCCACCATCAAACTACCCTATAAGCGATATACGCTTTTGACCCTTGTGTGACCTTGGGGGACCAGTACCTATAGCGGATCAACCGTGAACAGCAAAATCCCTATCAAGCTGTGAAATAAAGGTGTCCTCGACAAAGTATAAATAATTGTTATTAAGCACGATTTGTAACAAAGTGAAACACGGGCATAAAGAACATAATGAACCACGCGATCGCCTTAAATTCCCTTTGCGAGAGCACGTTACAAACAGACTGGAATACAAAAATCCGAGAAGCGTGAGGCTACCATCTGCTTCCATCCCTTAAACAGCGTTACTTTTTCACCCCCTGGTCCCGTCCACCTCCTCTCCTTTCTCTCGCACGGTTTTTTATAGAGGTGGATATTTTATTCAGCGGCATCTCGGCCCGTTCGTCTCTCGCGGCGTTTGATATTGCAGTCTCATTGCATAAAACCCGAGGCTTGCATAAAACACGGGCCAGCGTTTCTCGAGCGCGAGCTGACGGCTCGGAAAGACGGTCAGAAACGAGGCGGTGCGTTGTGCGCGATGGGGGCAAAAAGGAATCCGTGAAAAAATATTCATCAGCTCGAGGATTAAGCACGACGTCCGGCTGAAGCCTTCGCTGTGTGTAGCTACCGCGTCTAATTTCTGCCGGCTCTTTAAGCGCCCTGAACAGTGCGATGCTAAGGAGTTGTTAGTTAACGGAAATTCAACAATGTTCAAAATGCACTTTCGTTGATTCGATTTGGGAGATAATTGTGGGCAATTAGGATGAAACGGTGAAGCTGGAATGGAACACGATGGTCGTTGCTTTGGGAACTTCAGGATACGCCGGAATGTGGGAGTTTAGGAACGTGGGAAGTTGGAAACGTGGGAACTTGGCAATGTGAGAACTTAGGAATGTGGGAACTTGAGAATATATGGACGTGAGAATGTGGACTTTTAGGAATATGAAACTTTAAGATAAGACATAGGCATTTGATCATGGAGGAACATGACAATACGAAGATTTGGGAAATGAAAATTGAGAATGTGGAAACTTAGGAATGTGGGAACTTGGGAATGTGGGAGTTTGAGAATATGGGAACTTGGGAATGTATGGACTTGGGAAGGTAGGAACTGGGAAGGTGAGAACTTGGGAAGGTAAGAACTTGGGAAGGTGGGAACTTTGGGATCTAGGAACTTGGGAATGTATAAACTTGGGAAGGTGGGAACTTGGGAAGTTAGGAACTTGGGAAGGTGGGAACGTGACAATGTAGGAACGTGGGAAGGTGGGAACTTGGGGATCTAGGAACTTGGGAATGTGGGAACTTGGGAAGGTGGGAACTTGAGAAGGTGGGAAGTTGGAAATATGGGAACTTGGAGATCTGGGAACTTGGGAATGTATGGACTTGGGAAGGTGAGAACTAGGGAAGGTGAGAACTAGGGAAGATGGAAATGTGAGAAGGTGAGAACTTGACAATGTAGAAACTTGAGAAAGTGATAACTTGCGAAAATGTAAATTTGGGAATGTGGTAACTTGGGAATATCTAAACTTGAGAACATGAAAACTTGCAAATCAGAAACTTAGGAATGTGGCACCTAATATACAAAGTTAAGAGTGCACAAACTTAGGAATGTGAAAGCTCGCGATTATAGACACAAGTGTAACTTCAGAATGTGCGAACTAGTCAAATTAATAATCCGCCTCGAAACGCAGGATGCACACTATAAATCACCCTCCGAGTCAATTATAAATCTAGCTCCAGAATGAATGGACCTCGTAGAGCGTAGCTAAACAAGATTACACGAACAAAGGAAGAAAATTGAAATTAACACAAAAGAAGTGCATCCAGTAGCATTTGAAAATATCCTTGAAGAACAATAAGCAGCCACCCAGAAGAGAATCAACCTTACAATCCTTCGGATCAGAGGGAGCGTCTGTTGTCCAATCATGCTCCGATTCGTTTCAGACAACCAACTGAACCAAGATTCTTCGATTCCCTGAAAAGATTCCTTTGAGGCTCACCGATGCATCCGTAGACAATGGCAGCCAGGAATTCGTTAATTCAGTAAACACGGAGGGTTGCATCCGATATTAAACGACAACGATACGAACAAGATGGAGGCGGATAGATAACGGATGGAAGCGGCATGGGGTCGAAGAAAATGAGGCAAGGTGCATCGCGAAAGCAGCGCGTTCCT
This sequence comes from Megachile lagopoda, assembly GCA_036983795.1. Lineage (NCBI taxonomy): Eukaryota > Metazoa > Arthropoda > Insecta > Hymenoptera > Megachilidae > Megachile > Megachile lagopoda. The sequence continues at coordinate 6,531,141 of CM072793.1, forward strand.
TATCGAAATTCTTAATTAGAAAATTTTAATTATGGTTTGAGGCTTCGTGCATCGTCGGGGATGAAGGGTGGCGGTAAGGGTGCGAAAGGAGAGGGCTAGAAGGCGCAAACTCCCCTGCATCGCGTTGATAGTGAATTTCTGCGAGATGTAGAACGCCTCCGAGAGAAAACGAGGGGCGAAGGGTTGAAATGCCGAAGGTAATTAAGCTTGCGCCTCATAAAGATCCAAAGGCTGTCCTTTTGGAGCCGTTAATAAATTTCACCTGTGCCTCGAGCCATTGGCTCTGCTTTTGAAATCTGGCTGCGATTCTATCCACATACTGTGCATTCATCTATTTTTTTTTTTTTTTTAGCGAATCTTTTCTTGGGAAAGGTTGATGTATGATAGTTTTAACCCATTTTGTACTCGTTTGAGTACGTTGACTTTTAAAAAACATGAACACATTTGTTCCCAGTGTACTCATGTGAGTACTGTACTAATATGAAGAGGTGCAATATTTTTATTATAACAAAAGATTTTATTTGCTCAGTAATTGATTTTGACAATGTGAAAATTTGAGAATATGAAAACTTGAGAATGTGGGAACTTAGGAATGTACGAACGTGAGATTGTGGACATTCGGAAATATGAACATTTCAGGTAAGACATTGGGAGCTTGGATATGTAGGAACTTGGGAATATGGGGACTTGGGAATGTGAGAACTTGGGAATGTAGAAACTTGGAAACGTAGGAACTTGAGAATGTGAGAACTTGGGAATGTAGGAACTTAGGAATGTAGGAACTTGGGGATGTGTGACAAGTTCGGAAAATGATTTTTAAATTCTACGTTGATTTTCAAGTTGCAGAATTAATCTGCGTACGATTTTATGTTTACTCGTCTGTATTTATTTTTCAAATAAATTCATTTTTAATTTCAAATTAAGTGTACATACGCTGGAAGGTTCAGTATCGAACAATTTAATTTTCCCAAAATTTGTATGTACAATAATGTTCATTAATGCAAAAATGCTTTTGTATAGCAACGTGGTACGTATATTTAATTAGTGCGATAAAATCGATGTTAAACGGTATAAAAACGAGTCAAGTGATTCGTAAGGGAATGTCTGTACGACCCTATAACTTTGATAACGTGCTTTGAGTGCGGACTATCCGGGCAAGCTACATGGAGCTCGTAAAATAATTACCGATCAATCGAATCGGTGTTAATCGGGTAATTAGCCATTAACTGAACCGTATGCCGGATCGTTTGTAACATGCCCGAAATAAACCGGGCGAGATCGCGATATCGTTAATTTTAATCTTTCGAACATTTTGCGTCGTCGACAACAATTTTGTGAACTCGTGATTACACGAAAGTTTATCATGTACGTAATTAATGGTGGCTTCATTTCGTTTATAGATTTCATTCAAATTTTATCGACTTCGAAATTTTCATTGGTGACACTACTTTTCGAATTTTTATTTTGAATTATTGGATAGAAAAAATGAAAGAGCAGAAATATCCGCTGAAGCCATCTATGAATTTAGTTGATACACGATTAAAAAAAGGTGCAGAAGAACGAGGCGATTTTCCGCGTGGATGAAAAGTGTCTGTAAACGATATCGGTGCCGTTAATGGTTACGTTTAAAAACATCCAATCAACGCCGCTATATCCCCGTTTCAATTAGTTTTGATTGACTGTTCAGTCTTAATTGAAGCGTTAGCGTTCGCTCGCCGGTGCCTAAATTAATTTCTGCAATTAATAAAATCGAAAACCATCGGCAGCCCCGGGGGCCCCGTGTTTATCGGCCCCCGCAGCGATTTCTATGTAAACGACCGCGGCGACGGTTATTTGGCCAGTTTTCACACGGTTTCGCGTTCCAACGCGTCCGCGAAAATCGAATTGTTCTGCCGTGAATAACGAACGTTGTTGTTTCATTAAATTATCTTTACCCTATTGATCGTTTTATTAAAACGCGCGCCGACCGACACACGGTGCCGTTCCTTTTCTCCGCGCGTTCATGATCGCACGGATAATTTGGAAAATTGAAAGGAATACGTTCGCGGTTCCAGTTGTTAATTAACACCGTTTGAATGGACGAAATAAATCGTCGGAATTTATGCCACGTGCTCCTGAATCAATGTTCAATAGGTATAATGAGGCTGATATTAAACGGGGCTTCCTACTTTTATCACCAAATTTCCAAATGGAAATTGGTCAGGGTTGTGATTAGTCGAGTCATTCACTGCTTACCAGCTTTAAGCGCAAATTGCAAAAAAAAATGCAAGAGACCTTTGATTGAACACTTAGTACCGTGGAGTTATGGCGCGTGGAGTTAGGACGCGTAGAATTATGGCGCGTGGAACTACCACCAGTAGAACTACGGCGCGTGGAGTTAGGACGCGTAGAATTACGGCGCGTGGAGTTATGACGCGTAGAATTACGGCGCGTGGAACTACGATACATAGAGTTACAGCACGTGGAGTTACGGCGCGTGGAACCACGACGCGTAGGATTACGACGCGTGGATCTACGACGCGTAGAGTTACGGCGCGTGAAGTTACGACGCGTGGAATTATGGAGCGTGGAACTACGGCGCGTGGAACTAGGATGCGTAGAACTACGGTGCGTAGAATTTTGGTGTACAGAATTGCGGCGCGTAGATTAACAGCGCGTAGAGTTACCACGCGTGGAATTACAATGCATGGAGTAATTCTGACATGTCAGGTAGTTTGTGATTAGTCGAGTCATTCACAAAAAAAAAATGCAAAAGATCATTAATTGAACACAGTGGCGGGTATCAAGGTTGATCCGAGTCTATATCTTCTACGAAAGCAAACTGCATTTCGGATTCAGTATTTTCCCAAACTAGCAGACTAAGCACCACACACGAAATATTAAACAATTCGTTCACATATTTCAGCAGTGATCCCCAAAATCGTCGGAACCGCAATAAATAAATTTTATCGGCGGCTTCCGTGACCGCCGGACACATACCGAGTCCAAAAAAAACTACTCCCATTTTCTCGCTCTTCATGGGTTGCCAGGTGGCCAGAGAATGATGTTCTCGTTTGCGAAACGGTGCAGCTAAGCAATTCGTTAGCTTCGAGAGGGTCGTTCGTCGACGATCGTTCTCTGACACGCGAGATCCTGATACGCCGCGCGATTAAGTTTCGAAACGAGAGAATCCACGACAGGATTGCGCCACTTAGTTACCAGGACGAACGAGGTTAGGTCTGGAATTGGGTACTCCAGAGAGGCTGGCGTGGCTGCTGGGAACCAGAGGAATCTCGGTTATTCCGATTAAGTCCGTGCCGACCAGCTAGCGGAAACACGCTCGAGTGCCTTCGAGAAAAGGGCTATCAGAGCCCTTGGCTTCCGATCGATTTTTCCTGATTAGTGCCTCTTAATGGCTAAAATCAATACATCTGCAAACTTCTATATTCTATTTCTATACATTCCTAAGTTCCCATGTTCTCAAGTTCCTACATTCCCAAACTCCCACACGCCCAAGTTCCCACATTTCCAAGTTTTTATTGTAGCGAGAGAAAATTCATAATAAAATATGTCTTTTAAAACCTAACATTGCACATGCAACTTCCTACATGTTCTTCATGAAATAACGAATTTAAAATGTTACACGAATAGATTAAAATAAGAAACATCGCTCAAGATTAGCCGAGAAACAATGGGTGGGTGAAATTTGGAAGGAGTCGCAATCGACGTCTGGGGCGATTAAAAGAGTGCCACGTCACGCGCAGGAACCGGAAGAGCTGCAAGGGAGAAAGGAAATAACGAGCCGAGAACTTTCTCGTTCCAGCGAGGGTCATTAGCGTGTCTATAAATAAAATAATCGTCGGTCGTGTCCTTTGTCGTGTTGCTAGATGAGAGGAGACCCTCTTCAACCTCCGGCCGCCCCTTTTAGCGGTTGTTCGTACTTACGAACAATTGTTCGCTTCGATCGATCCTGCCGAAAGGAATCGTTATATTCGACTTCTGTTCCTGTTGTTGGCGATGTTTAATAAGGCTAGGTTAAAGATGCTGGCTTAAATCGTTGGCGGATCTTTAAAGTTTTCTAGCAAACATCGGTGACAAAAATTGTGACAATTAACCCCTTAACCTATAAGTTTCTAGGCAGTCAGTCACTGCTACCTAATTATTGCTACAACGTTAAGAAGAATGTTAAAATGTTAGGCACGTTCTGCCTTCAGTTCCCTGATGATACTGATTATAATTAGAATTGAACCCAAAATTGCAGTGAAAATACAAGCCTGGACTATCACATTCGAACTGTAATGTGCGTCACGTGTGCGTCACGTGTGCGTCACGTGTGCGTCACGTATGCGTCACGTGTGCGCCACGTGTGCGTCACGTAGTTGCAGGATAATTACCATTAAAGTTCTCAGTTTTGTTACTACCAAAGTGTTAAATGTATGAGATAAATTAATGAACATAATGTAAAAATAATCGTTGAAAAATTTAAATAATTTGTCATTTGACAACTGTGACAGAATTTCAGAGACTGAAGCAGCCGCCTATTTGTTCACCCCCATTGACCCTTCCAACGTGATATCCCCGTGAGAAGCATGAACGCGTCCCACACCCTTGGACCAATGCGAGGCGACGAATCGAAACTGCCAAACTACTCCGGGCAATTAGTAATAACTAATTAGCCATCAAGGCCAGAGTTAGTTACGAAGGTGGATGGTGAAACTTGCCAGATGGGGGCCTGCGACTCGCACTGAACTAGTATTGGCTCTATCACAAATCTGGCCTTAGCAAAATGGACGTAAACAAAATCCAATTATTTATTGACTACAACTTAATTGTACCGATAATAATTCGTTTCAGCGCTGGATTGCGCAAGAGCTCATAGTCTAAACTCAAATTTCCCAAATGTAAATTTTCTTAAAAAAAATTAACAATTATTAACCGGTACACCTGGTAGATTTATGTAGCTTTTACTTAAAAGTTCTGGTTTCCGACATATCGGTTAATTGCACATTAATTAATAAAGATCATTCTGTGACTGCAACGTTCCTAACTTTAAAGTCGAACAATCAAGAGACGCAGAGAAATGGTGGGAAAAAGAGGTCAAAAAGAGGATGTAACTAGCTTATAAGCTTATCTATAAAGGACGCACTTTCACGTTAATGGAATTCGTTATCGAGCGAAAATAATTCTCTTTGTCGACAGCTGGGAATCAAGAGGTAGATGCAGGTGAAACACGGCATAATGCAAAAAGCAGGGGAATCGAAAACACTCGGGAGAGAACGTTCAGCCGTCCTCCGGGAATTAAATCCAACCAAGGTTTCCCGACATTTTCCGGTTTCCATCGTGGTCCCCGGAGTTTCGGTAGATGTAGAACGATCAACGAGAACGTTGAAAACCTTTCAAACCGCTGAATCCATCTGATCATCCAGTATTTTTATTGAATTGTATTTTCAAGTAGTATGATTCGATTGCTGTTCAAATTCTTTTAGAAATCAATCCAATTTTCTTGAAATGTACTGTATTGTTTCGTGGAATGAATTGTACAATCTTTGTTTTCGTTCTCTCACCACATGCAGGCCCAAGGGGCGAGGCTACGTGGGCGAAACTAGGTGGGCGTGATATTGTAGGCGTGGTAAAGAGGGCGGGGTGCATTCTACACGACGTCAAGTAGACGGGAGTGATGTATGCTGCACGTGGCAAAACATACGCGTAGGTAACGTGCAGGATTCTACACGTGACTAGGCGTGGTGTGAAAGCGTAGACAACGCACAGTCAAGTGGGTGTGGCGTTGTCTACGCGTGTCCTGTGCGTAGACCAGTGGGAGTGTCGTATTCTGCAGGTGGGCGTTTTGTAATCTACGCACGGAAAACTTTACGTGGGATCTACTGAGCGTGAGACAACCCATGTCTAGTTAACTGGGCGTGGTATATCAAAAATAGGCGTGGTATGTCCAAAGTAGGCGTGGTATATCCAAAATAGGCGTGGTATATCCAAAGTCGGCGTGGCTAAAAACTGTTCAGACCAAGAAAATCGCTGTAAATGAAATATGAAACAAAGCAAGCTTGTATAAATCCACTTTCTTTCAAATAACGAAGTTCCCAATCTGACAAACTCTTAGCGATTCAACAAATAATTACCTTTCAAACTTCTAACGATTCAATACATAATTACGCTTGAAACTTTTAGCGATTCAATACATAATTAATAACGCAAAAAGTTTATTTGAAGGTACTTTGAAAGGGATGAAGGTACATAACTGTATCTTGTGTAAACTTCCTCATTCCGCATTTTTCTGCTAGCACGCTTTGTCCTTTCGAAGGCTAATTTCAAAACGATGTCCCGCAATTTTCCTAGCACGACACCGTGAGGTTTTCCCCTGACAGCTCGTATTTCTTCGTGTCGAAATCCGCGGAATAATCGGACAGAGATCGTGGCCGCACCAGGACTCGATTGCACACTGATGGCTTTTCCGATGCGCGCCGCGTGCACGAAACAGCTTCGTCTTCAGAGCGGATCCGCTCCGGTTACCGAAATTCTCCGAAGACTGATGTGCTTGTCATTTTGCGACATTTGTTTTTCCGTATCTGTCGGCTTAGAATTTCGTAGCGCTTTCGCGTTTCATCGGCCGCGATTGATCCTGATTCTATTACACGTTAAAAAATAACACAAATTTGTGCACGCTGCAACTTTTGAAAAAAGAGCTCGTTCGTCGAATATCTGAGGGAAATGCTCGCATGTCGATATCAACGTTTTAATTATAACGAGGAACTGTATGAAATGAGCTCTTTGAAAATACGTTAGCTTGGAAGCAGGTAAAACGCTCGTTGAAGGGGAATTCTTTTTACTTGAATGTCATGTGTTTCAAGAAAATTTAATGATTTTGAAAGTAAAAGTAAGATAACATTTTTAAAAGATGTAAAAAACGATACAGATATTCGATGAACAAAATGACGTTCACAATTCAGTGTACAATTTAACACAGTCTAGTATTGTTAATAACGGGTTATTTGAGACCCACCGATGTCATAATTATGTTACGACTAAGGACACTTATCCGAGAGATGAACAGAATAACATCAATGAAGGGCGCTCTAACCCAGCTGTAAGTGTACTTGTGGAGGACAGGATGGGATGGGGGCGAAAAATAGCGGATACTTAAGTGGCAGCTAAGAAATTGCGGCGACCAAGGCTCGATATCCGGAAACGAAATTGCACTCGAGCCGGCAATCGTCTGGTAATGGTCGACGTGCAGGCTTGGTAACCTGGCTAAATCCAGGGAGATGCAATCTCCAGAAACTAACGAACCACGTCTAAGTGCCACCGACACTCGACTCGAACTTCGAACTACCTTTTTCCTTTCCATTTGGAATCAGTCTCTCTCTGCTTATGGGGAATGATCGGTCTCTTAACGCGTTCGCGTTCGGAAATACTATTGGGGGCCTTTAATCTGGATGGCTTGGTGATTCAGTATGTCTGACATTCTCGGACGGTTTGATAGCTTGACAGGTGATAAGTGAATAGTTTGATAGGTGATGATAGGTATGGAAAGGTACATGTAATTACATGTTAATCTAATTGGGTTCCCATGTCCACAAAGCTTCACATCTCAAATTCCCTGGTTCTGAAACCCTTCAGTCTCAACATACGTCTCCAAATGTTCAACTTGCTAGATTGACAAATTTCCTTCACCTCAAATTCCCAAGACTTCAAGTCTTCAGGTCCTTAAATACACAACCACAAAGCCTGAAATCCTCAGATCTTCAAATCCCAAGTACCAGCTTCCACGTCCCAGGTCCTAGGTCAAAGATACACAAATACAAAAATCCTAAGATCTCAAAGTTTGAAGTCCCAAGTCCCTAAGTCCTCAGATCTCCAAATCCACAAATCCCAAATCCACAAACCCCAAATCCACAAACCCCAAGTCCACAAATCCCAAATCCACAAATCCCAACTCCATAAACCCCATATCCACAATCCCCAAATTCACAAATCTCAACTCCACATACCCCATATTCACAAACCCCAAATCTACAAGTCCCAAATCCACAAACCCCAGCTCCACAAATCCCAAATTGTCAGATCCCCAAATCCCCAAATCCCAGATTCCAAGTGCAAGATCCCAAATTCTCAAGTCCCTAAATCTCGAAACCCCACAAAAATTGCCAAATTCTCAGCTCCCATCCAACAAACGTCTACACGTCATAAATCGCGAGCATCGCTTTCCAAATAGACTGTACACACGATGTTACCAGAGCGGGCAAATTCAGCCCCGAGAAACGTCCGTACGAGGCTGATAATAATTGAACTACCAAGTACGTCGTTTTATACGGGGAAACGGAGGTCCCGTTCTCTCTCGGCTAGGCTGTAATAAAATAGCCAGGGGCGTCGTCATTTTTACGGTGAAAACTGTCAGCCCCCAGCTGCAACCGTTCGCTCGGTGTCCCTTTTATTCGGACAACCGGGCCGAAAGCTCATGTGACGAATGTCCGATCGACTATGTTCTGATTTACGAGCAGCCGTTTCGTAGGGGGCGCTTTAACGATCGGCTGGGAACCGCGAGGTGTCGCATTCGCCCGGATGGACCTCTCAGCCGTATCGCGAGCGATTCGGTTTTATTGGGCGATTTGATGCTTCGTTTAACGCGTGCGACGCGTAAAAGGGATGTCAGATATCTTGTACCAGCTTCGTATTAACTGATGAAGAATTCACCGATGTAACACCAATGATTACAACTACATACTAACTTCAGATACCCCATACTCTGACGTGTTTTCATGATGCACATTTTAGATTACAGACCATTCTGGTTGAAGAATGTTTCAAATCAGTTAAATATAAGAGCTGGAAGTTAGGTTATCTACCTGAGGACTAAGTACTTGTTTAACGTCCAGCCTTTAGTTCCACTCCGGTCCGACCACAATTGTAACCACCCCACCTTCATGTTAATTAAGAATAATTACTACCCTGTCCCTAAAACGAGACAAAGAACGGTTTGCAATCACTTAGTCGCGACAGCGGTAGGACAAGTGACATCCACTCTGTTTCTCGTCGAATTACGGTGATTGCAAACATTAAAGAGGGAAAAAGCAAGAGGTCTGGGTAGCCCTTGGGGTCCACACGGTGAACTGGTGTTTAGAGTCTGATGTGTTGGTGTGACACACATTCAAGACCTAGGTCCTGAAGGTGTCCACATTAGGTCTCCAGGTGTCAAATTCTGGAGGTAGCGAATTTTTGTGTGTCCACATATCTCCAGACCCATATCATCTAACACATGGCAGAAATAAGCTGAACGAGATTGTCCAGAGTGATCAATATGCCTAACAATCGATAGACGGTTGAAATAACTTCTGGTTAATATACGTAGGTGGACGAAGTCGAGGTACGCCTTGGCTAGTGCGTGCACGCGAAAAGCAGGAGGACAGAAGGTAAATTAATGATCGCCGCGTAAGTACCGGAGATAATTTAACGGGTATTAACTAACCCGGGCCCGGGCCAGCCGTTAAAGCAACTCCACGGCCGGGAGTGGTTTATGAACGTTATTAATTAATTTGTATTTGTCGCGCGTCCCATGATCGTTACGGTCGGCCGTTGTTAATAGTCGACCAATCGGGATCACGAACGGCCTCTGGGCTAACTTTGAGTCTCTCATTAGCTGACATATAATACGATGTCCGTGTAAAGGACGCTAACAGGCCGCTTTTCAACGCTATTTATTAAATATCCGCCAGTAGCGTCGAACGAAACGGCGTTAATTAAGTATATTATCGATTAATTGGCCGTGGATGTGTCCGGCTATCGAATTGTAGACGGGGATTTGACAATGACACTTGCTCTGTGGAGTTACGTGTGAACGGCGTCAGACACTGTTGTACACTGTTATACAGACAATTGTTATTGACACTCGAAAACTTGGCTACTTTTTCCTGTTTTAAGTATATCATTAAGGGAAAATGACCCAGCAAGCAAAATATTTCAGGTCAATCGATTAACCTCCGTAAATGGTAGGGCGTATGAACGCAGGTGCGTGAACAAGTTTTAAAATTTATAACCGCCTACAAATTTCCGGCTGCTGCGCGCCGTAACCGGATTAATGCACAGGGGTGCCAATAACGACTGGCAACGCTTGCCTTAATATTAAGGGGCCACTTAAGACCGCCTCCTAAGTCGGGGCATCGTCACTCAACGACGAAACAGCCCTATCTGTCCATGTGTGATAGCCTCTTGCAGCGAAAGAGAGGTCACTCGTACATATCAAGCTTCCCTGGAGAAATAGTAACATACAAATTTGGTCATTTGAGAAGTGGTAAATTTGTGACACTGACAAATGTGTATATCCGAGATGGAAATTTGCGAACGCTTAAAAATTCAAGAACTAATTTACCAATAAGAATTTGCCAACCATATCTGAACGCATGACTGACCTATGTGAGTATCGATATACTCTCGGACCATTACCCAGGCTTATCAGAAAGCTGATGAAATTCGAAAGAATCGAAGTGAAAGGAGCAGGAGAATGAACAGTCGAGAAGGAATTTTGAAAGGAACAAAAATGATGTCCATAGGCTGCAAGGAGGCAACCTTCGCGAGGAATCCCATATCGGTCCATCCTAGAGCCGAAGAGAACGACATAAAACACGAACGGCGAGTAAACGAGTGGAAGCGTAGCGGGGATGCTTTATGGGCCAATAACAGAGGCGTGTATCTTGTCGTTGTAAATTATTAAGCCACTCCCCCCCTCTCTCTGGCGGCCGATAAAGCGCGCAGGAGCTGATATCTGTAGCCATGGAAGGCTTCAGGAGCCGGCTCGCGTGCGAGCTGGACAGGAAATAACGATTAACTCGACGTGTCCCGACGACACCGTGTACGCTCGATAAATCATCGCCGCGACGGCGAAAGAACGCTGAAACTATTAAGAGGCGAGCCGAGAACGATATTTTTCAGGTTGAAGCGAGGACAAAGCGGTGGAGGTCCAGCTTTGTCTTTGAATGAACGATTCTAGGTAGCGGAACAAGGTGCTATTAAAAATCAACATTCTGGAAGGTGACGTATGCTCGATTGTTATAGTATCATGAATTGTATTTCTGTATGCTGTACTTCCATTAGTACTATTATCACGCCTTGTATTAGCCCGTCCTATATTTCCACACCCCATATTATCACGCTACGAATCACCACCTTCAGTATTTTCATGCTCCGTATGACCACACTACGTATCATCACATTCCTTAATACCACGCCCCCTATTATCACATCCCGAATCATCACCGCCCATATTTTCACGCCCGATGTTATCACGTCCCATATCACGCCCACTACTATCACACCCCGACTTACCACGCCCTGAGTTACTACGCCCGGTATTACCACGCCCCGAATTATTACCGCACCGTGAATCACCAGCTTCCATATCTTCACGCCCCGTATTACCACTCTCCATTATGATCACGCCCCATATCACCACGCCCCCTACTATCACACCCCAACTTAACACGCCCTGAAATACTACGCTCCGAATTACCACGCCCCGAATTACCACGCCTTCAATTACTACTACGCCCTACATTACTACGCCCCAAATTACCACGCCTTCAATTACTACTACGCCTTGCATTGCTACGCCCCGAATTACTACGTCCCGAAATACCACGCCTTGAATTACTACGCCCCGAATAACCACGCCCCAAATGACCACTCCCCGAATGACCACGCCCAAATCACCACGCTGTGTATTTACTGACTGCACCACAATAAAATTCTGCATTAATCAATAATAACAAGACCAAGTTTCCAATTACACCGTAACAATACACATATATAAAATATAAATGAAGTTTAACAATCAGTAATGGAATACGAAATCGGACCATTAACGATTTCATGTATCATGTATGTTTTTATACAGTATTACGCAGCCCCTGTCGATGCTATTGTTTCCTAAATATATTCATAATCTACCTCCTGAAAATGATCGGCATGTATTAATTATTACATCAGCGCGCATTACAATTAACAACACTACGAAATATTTTCAGCGAAAACGTACACGTATCCTTGTTCCGGGTCTGCACCCGTGTATTTTAATCACCGTCAAATCTGTTGTAGGAATCAATAATGATTTCGGCGCAATTACAATTTGCGAATGATTATAAATGAAACATAATACGATGCGGGGAGAGTATCGATATACGATGCTTTCGGGTACACGGAAAATAATGAAACGTTTGGAATAATGAGTCAAGATTAATCAAGCCTTCTTCCCGTTTATATACAATACAGCTTCGTAAATCCCTGTTTCCGTTAATAATCGAGGATATATAAATCCCTGTTTTTACTAATAATCGAGGTTTCGTTAACCGATAATTTATGTTTATATAACGGTTAACGTTCTGACCGCTTTTATTCTCAATAAAATATTCAAAGGTTTCTTGGTGAAAAATATTTATTTCAGAAAAGGAAATTTATTTTGGAACAATGAAAATTTCAGAGAATCTCGTAATAGAGGTATTTAATGTAGAAGACTTTTGAACAACAAATCTACGTATATAGTCTGATTTATCTAACTAATTGTTTCCGTCGAAATGAAGTGCGTTTTTCGACTGAAACACCCTGTATAGGGTGTCACACCACGCACGTACACCTACACACACGCACTTATACGAAATGCATGCATATAAAACGATGGGAAGTTTCACGGATGGCAAGCTACGGAGAGGAGCAGAGTCAGGGGGTGCTCCCTGTATATTGCACCCCCGCGGAGCGTCTGTGACGTCGACGTCGACCCTTGTGCTGATGACTCTGATCTTCGGTACGATGACGAGAGAGGCTTCTAATTAAAATCTCCGGATTTTTTTTCTGATCCTCCGACACATTTCCACCCCGGCGAACAAGGGCGAGAGGGCGATCATACCAGACGACCAGGAGGCGGGGGAAGTGGAGGAAGGAAGAGTGGTGGAGGGAAGGAATAATTGAAATCGTTCAGCCGCCCTTCGCGAAAGCAATTAACACCCGACCACCGGATGAAACATGTGGAGGATGACGGCTAAAACGCGTTTTATTTCGTTTCAGACGATACTGGAAGGCTAGATGTGTTCCCTAACACCTTTATCCTTTAATTGTTCAACAATTGAAATGGAGTTATGTTGCATGTTGTGAAATACTCGGTATTAATGTACTTACGGGTGCGTGTCATATGACTACATTGGGAATTTGAATCACCAGGGCTGTTTGAAATGTGTAATACACTGTGAATGTACACATACACTACCTTCCTAAATACTACAGATCCATTCAAAAGACTTGGTCGAAGTATCCAAAGGTAGGTGTAAATGAAACACCCTGTATATCTGCTAAATGTTAGATAATTAAGCACGAAGCCTTACACTTTTCTGGAGACACAAACACCACTTGTTTTAACAAATCTACAGGGTGTTTCATATTGTGTTAGAAAATCCACATTTTTCTAGAGACAAACCACTTTTCTTATACAGGGTGTTTCAGGTTGTGTTACAAATTAAAGTCAAATCCGTTTTTTTAGACTCATGTAAACCACTTTTCTTAATAAATATACAGGGTGTTTCATATTGTGGTAGAGGCTGAAGTGTCCTCTACTTTTCTAGAGACAAAGAAGGCATCTATTTTAACAAATCTACAGGGTGTTTCACATTGTGTTCGACATTAAAGTATCATCCACTTTTACAGAGCCATAAAAAGCACCTATTTTAATAAATCCACAGGGTGTTTCATATTGTGTTCGAGAATTAGTGTCCTCTACTTTTCTAGAGGCACAAAAACCATACATCTTAATAAATGTACAGAGTGTTTCATGTTACACGAGAAATATTTTTGATGAAATTTTTGAGAATACACGAACAAATCTTGAATCAGAGATTTAGGAGAAACCTCGTCAACGGAAACTTATTTCACGTAGCACGCTCGTTACCGGAAACGCGTGCGCGTGTACGCGGTATTTATCTGGCGGAAACCGTAGCCATAACTTCGTTTCCATGGGAATTGTTTGGCAACAGGTGGGGAAAATTTCCACGCACACAAACCCAGCCAGCCTGCCACCCTTCGTTTGTCGTTTCCCACCCCTTTCTAGTCGACCCACCCCCGGTGTCTTTCTACTCGCAACGAACAATGGAACAATTTAACTCTACCCCTTTCCTTTTCGGAATTCCACAACTATCTCGAATAAATTCCATGAAAAAATGATGTCGAGAGTAATTTCGCGAATGTCCATTTCTTTTTTGCCCGAGGTCCGAAGGGCTCGGTGAAATAAGATCCTCAAGGGTGCCATCGGTTATTTAGAATTTCGAAAGCGCCCAGACCTCATCGATTTCCCAATCGCGTACGTCGGTATTCGAAGGACACACAATTTTCGTTCTAAATCGAGAAACACGTAATTCTAATGCGAACACGGCTCGAACGTTTCTTTCGATCGGAATACAAGTAGCTGTCAACGCTTGTCAGCTAAAAATATCGGACGGGAGAGGAAAAAGGAAAATGTCCGAAAGTTTCGAGATTATTTCGTCAGGAAGCGAACCGTTCGACTAATTAAATGTTTCCAAACGCTACGGGGTAAAAGCGTAATAAAAGAGCGACGTAATAGAGCGTAATTAAAAACGGCATTACCATGACATTATTAACACGCCGAGGATAAAGAGGAATAGGAGGCGAGGGAACGCGCTAATTAACGACAATTAATTAACCGTGCATGGGTGAATTAAAAATTATCTTGGGAATATGTACATTTTCGAAAACATTTACGACCAACCCTTTTTTCGTTTATTACCCCATTTTATCCATCTTTTGCTAGTTTTATTTTGTGTTTAATTTGAGAGATTCCAAGAAATGAACTACAAGGACTATAATGATGATTGTTCTTTGAAAAATAATTGAATGGCAAGGAAAAACAGATCCTTGACAGGAAATTGAAAGATCATCTTCATTGTGGCTGGCGCGTAGTTAGGGTAGAAGTCTACCGGGCGGACCTTTGTCGATCCCTCAACGGGAGGGATTCTTAGGAAACTTTTAGCCTTAACTCACCCCGACTCGCCGCGAAAAGTCTTTGGTCCCTCAGGAAACGGGGAGGAAACTCACCTGAAACAGAGAAAAGAGGAAAAGTCAGGATCTGTTGGGAGGGAAAAACGTGAAAGAACGAACGTTCCACTAGCCTTCTGCCGTATAAAATTGCAGCGGTTGCCCTCTTCTGCTTTGTAATATCGCGAAACTTTCTTCTTAATTCGTTGTTTTTAATCAACCGTTGAATGATAAGAATGAATGCCGCTTTCAAAGCTTTAAAACTTCCACTTTTACCTAACGCAACTTTTAATTTATTCAAACAGTGAAAGTTCCAATGACTTTCCGTCGGAATATACAAATTTTTGTTTTCCTGCTAATTAATCCGGTAACTCTCTTTCTTCTAATTTTACTTCGAAAGTGACATTTGCGAAAAGAAATAAAATTTTTTAAAATAGATTCTATAGAATGTGAGGACTACGTAAGAATATCGAGGATTTTGTAAGAATATTTATTAAAAATAAAATGGGAAAGTGTTAAACTGAAACCACGAGAGGCGTCGTGTAACAGGTGTCGTTACCGGAATTTCCGGCGCGTGTTTTATCAACGAGCTCGTCGACGGGTGTCACAAACGTGCCGCAAGAATCGGGGGCCACACGTGTGCCGCCACGGAGCACGAAACGCGCGGGAAACACGTCCAACCGTTAGATAATTTTTAATTAAATCACGCCTTGCAGTTTAACGAAACTAGTATTTAAAATCTGTTGAAAAAGAATCTTGTTATACAAATACGAATAGTTATATTAAACTTGTTATATTAAATACGAATTTTCAATTAGAAATTTAAAGGAATTTGAAATTTTTGAATCATTCTTCCAAATTTTGAGGTAAATTCCAAAATTGCCAGGATGTCTACTCTTGTCGAACATCATACGATTCCTAAAATGCCCCAAAATCCCTAGGATTCGTAAAGGACTGATCCCCAGGGTCCATACAATATTCCCAGGAACCTCAGAGCTCTCAAAGCAAGGTTTCTAAGTTCTCGTGCTTCTAAGACGCCCAAAGTTTCTAGTCCCTAAATATCACAAAGTGAATCGATCACAAGAATCTTATTATTACAGGAGATCTCGGTGAAAATTGATTCTAAAGGCCATTTAACGTTCGGAATTTCTTCCCGTCTAGAACGTTGTCTTTCGTCGTTTACCATCCTTAAACGTCCGTCCTCTTCCCCTTCGTCTACAGCAGCTACATCTCCCCTATTATCCTAACGAGCGTGTCAAAACAGCCCCGCGAAAGAGCCTGGCTCGGATCGCCGTGGAAGCGGAAACGTTAGCGAACGAAAGAGGAGGGAAGACTTTCAACCGCCCACTTTGCCCGCCCGTCGCCCGGAGGCGTTTCCTTTGTCCTGTCTTCTACGCACGATTCCAACGACAATTCCCTCGTTTCCCAACGTCGGGCTACGGCTACGGGGGACAGATTCAAAACGTGCCCGCCACCGTTAGCGAACAGACGAAAGTCGACGATAGCTTCGAAGAGAGGACGTGTACCGGCAGCAGGGGGCGGGGAGGAGGGGCGGCAGGGTAACTTCGCCGATCCAACTTGTCGTTGGCAAAGCTGCAACTTCAACGATCCAAGTTTCTACGTGACACGGCACGGAAAGACAGGCACACGAGAGTTTGCGGAGGGGCTTCGAAACGAGTTTTCGGCTGGTTGCTTCGGAGTTTTGCGCTGCCGAACGAATTTCAACCCCCTTCTGTGCTCGACTGTTCAAGGGTGCGAACACACCGGGGGATAACGATGCCAAGAAAAATGACAGAGATCTTTGAGAATATTGTGAGCAACATCGTGGAAACTCAAATTTTCTGACGTTGTGATAGGTCCTATTGCAGTCTCGGTCTTCTGCAGGAACATACACAGTCTAACCGAACGATAATTGATAAATAACTAAAGCAATTTGCTTCAATCTCCAATTGCTTGTTAGGTGTAGAACTGTTCTGCTCTATTAAATCTCTCGTAGCAATTATATCAGTCGGAACATTAGTCACGCCCAATTGGTTACGCCCAGCTGGTCACACCCACTTAGCCACGCCTCATGGGCCCAGGACTAGCAATCACTAACCACGACGTTACCTATAGTCACCTACTGGTACCACGATCACATCAGTAACTAGTCACAGTCCTTGCAACCTTGACTATGTAGCCGTTACGAAGCATCTCTGTCCTTGAAACCGTGAACAAGTTGGATAGTCACGCCCCTTGGTCACTCCCCATCAGATGACCATCGGGCCACTCCCATCAGACCACGCCCACACAAAAAGTCACTAGACATCAGGCTCTGATTCTCCTATCACATCAAAGCTAACAATTCCTAAACCGATTCATAAAAAAAAGCAATTAAGCAATTATCGCAGCGTTAAGTGTACAATTTATTCGTCGGAACAGTTTCAAAAGTGGAAGGAGAAAAATAGTCGATTCCTGAAGCGTTGAAACAAGATTTCATTCGTAGCCCGTGCATTATACCGCGGTAAATGGAGACAATCTTGTTCGTAGCCGTTACAGAGAGGCGAGCCGTTCTATTTTCCTTGGTGGCGGTGCGCCGGCCGCGTACGGCATAGAAATTTGAATTATTACTCATTACGGTCTCGTGCTTGGCGAATAAAGGCCGACTTCCAGGTCGCTAGGAGGTGACGACCAGGGTGGATGGATAGGCGCGATTATAAGTCTGCGCCAGATAATGGCGGCGCAGGTACTTTTAATTAAAAAGCTCGTTCGCTGCCGCGAATTACGTTAATATGGGCGTGCAAGGCAGAAACGTGGTGCGGCACTCGTTTGGAAAATTTGTCTCGCCGTATTTCGTCGATTCTGTTTCCACGTTACTTTCTCGCATATCTAGGAACAAAATTTCCCTACACCTCATACATTTACTATTGATCTTAAACTCTTCAGTAATATTACTGAAGTTCAGTGTTACTAGTATCCCTACTGCTAGTAGTTCCTAGAGGTGTATATCTCTAATGATACCTCTAGAAGTAATATTTTTAGTATTACCCCTAATAATGATTTTCAAAGTAAAGTATCCCTAGTGACAATATCTGAATAATACTAGCAAGAGCAATTAAGAAACAAAAAGTGCAAAGACTGGACTGGACAGTCTTGTTACATTTCCCTGCTCTTTTTTCTTTAATCAGTTCAACGAACCAGTTAAGCCGGCACCAGAAACGCTTTGTACTTACGGGCAGAAACAGAATGGACAAGGGTCTGAAGTACGAGAAACAGGTGTCGCATGCAAATTCACGGTGACCCCGACGGAGAATGTAACCGGCCATTTTTGTGGAACAAAAGCGGATTACGAGGATTACACAAAGCTCGCTAATTTTCTCCTCGATGTAACTCGTCTCTTTCCCGTTTCCTTCCGAATGAACTCGCGATAGAACGCGGCGCTAAGCCCGTTTCTTTCTGAATTTTCCGATGATCGAATTATATTGTAAGAGGCTTACCCGCCGTTACAAATATGAATAATTTATCTACGTATAGCATGACTCGAAAATGTAGTTTTCTAAAATGTACTTTATAGAAAAATATGTAAATAGAAATCGAATCCAAATGACGCAGTGATAAAATTAGAGAGACGCAAATATCAACGACCGACTCGTGCATCTTCCTCGAATCCTACCCGCGAATCAAGTCGTCCAGTAACTCGAGCGACCTGCTATCAACGAACCGTAATTCCAGGCTCAGATAACAATCAAGGAAGTCTCCATATCAGAGCTGCTGACAAGGAGAAACGTGCGGAAATTAATACGTTGCACGAAAAACTATTTGCAATTGAAATAACCTGAACAGAATTGCTTCACGGACACTCAACCCTCTTTGCAACCAAATATCCCAACAACGGAAGTAAAGAATAATCTTAATTCTCGCCGTTACAGCTCGAGTATCTTCGGCAGCTGTCGGGCGCCGTCGTGCGGCTTCGGGCGCCGTCGGCTGCGCTCGGCCCTAGTGGGCGGAGCTAAGCAATAAAACGCGTATAAATACAAAGGCGTGCATATAAATAGAAACTGCACTATACATTTATCGCTATAAATTTATTTTTAAGAAGGAAAAAACCATGATACACGCAGATTAAATATCGAACGTTTATAGCGTTAAAGTCTTAATCGGATAGAGGGTTGGAGCCGGTGAAAAATGAAGAGAGCAAGCGATGAAGAAGACGAAGAAGTAGTCGAAGAAGAGGGAGTTTACTCGAAGGGGACAGGTCGGCTTTAGAAAATTTGCATGCTAATGAGCAGGCCAGCCTGTTTGCAGCTCCTGCTCGCCCAATGAAGTTTCAATTTATTCATGACCGTCACCGTTCCCGTTCTCGGATCCATTATTAATTGTACGCGACGTATAATCCCTGTCGAGGCTGTTGGAACCGGGGAAAAATGAACCTTGGAGGAAGGGAGAAAGTGCACTGATAAATTGTCGCCCGTCGATAAAGGTGCAATTTAACGATTCATGAGCCGGTTTACGGATAAACACTCTCTCATGCGAATCGCAGTTCTTTCCGATTCATTCCGCGGTGTTTAACGCAGAAATTATTTATTTACATATTTATTTACTGTCGCTGTTAATTCTTCTGCTCACAGAGTGATATAGATACTTTGGTGATCCAGGACGTGCTTTGGTATGTCTACCTATGACCAAAGCATGTCTACCTATGACAAAAGCTTGTCTACCTGTGAGAAAAGTTTGTCTACCTACGACAAAAGCATGTCTACCTATAACATGTCATGACATGCTTTCATCATAGGTAGACAAAGGACAGAATTCAATAGTAACAGTAAAAATTTATTTATTAAATTGTTTGATTAATTTTGCAAGGTAGGTGAAATGTGAGATAACTAGCTTTGGAACTATTTCTTTTTCATTAAAACGTGAATCGGTAAACGTCATCATTGAACGGAGCAACGAACCTTCGTTTCGTCGCGATTTTCCGCTCTCTGATTCCCTTTTCCTTCCTTTCCATATCTGATTTCACGCGAGGCTTCGAGTGAAGGTACAAAGAACCTTCTGTGCTAAAAGGGCTTCGACGACCAGCCATATCCAGATTTTTACCAAGCGTTATCGATTTCAAACATGTTCCTGTGAAATTTTATACAGTTACCACACCTCTGACAACGCAATGTCACATGGCCATGATGTTTAAACGACGGTCATTTGACGTCCTTTGGCACATAGATACTATTACTGATGTTACTGTGAAAATGTAGTTACAATCTTCATTCACAGTTTTTTTTAACAAAAATCACTGGATTCGTAATCTGTCGTTATGTGGATGTTCAAATACCTGGACCTCCACGTATGTGGATCCTCAAAATATATCTCTGTACATATGCTTACAATATTTCTATACAATACATACAATTCCTATACCCCCATATTCTTAAACACAAAAGTCACTAGATCCAAAACACCTACTCTCCGATTAGCTAGACGTTCACTTAGACATCTAAATATCTGATTTATATCCTCAAATTTCTACTTTGCCAAATTAACCAAATCCTAGACCACATATCCCTATTATTATTACTAATATTTCCATTAATGTAAATACTGTGATTAATATTATTATTACCGTTATTACCATTACTGTTATTATTTAGTATTAGTATTAAAATAGCATTGGTAAAATTAGTATTAGCACTACTAGTAAAATTGCACGCTGTTAACTAAATTTCCTCTCCTGAAACTTTCAAAGTCCCGAAAGATGTACGATCGATCGTACTTGGAGGAAACTTTCTTAGAGGAGACACATTTGGCCGCAAGAGGATAAGGTAGAATGCTTGTTCATCTGCTGGCGGTAAGGAAGTGTTCGAAGAAGGAAGGAAGAATCTTGTACCGACTTCAAGTATTTTTCCTGAAGAAAAAGTACAATAGAAGGAATCTTCCACTCCTCTTTCCAAGGGCAAGCTTTTCAGTTTCCCTCAACTGTAATTGATACCAGCGACATTTTCTCTACGACTGAATTATTACTTTCAGATTTTATATTTGTATAATGGAAGTTTAATTAAAAAAAATTCTCGGAAATTGTGATCAAAGAGATATCGATACTGCGAATATGAACTCCCATAGATATGAATTGATTTTTTGCGCCAACTTTTTCGACGGACTCTGTAATATGAATTAGTACTAATGAAATGTTCTGTTGGTTTCGAACAATAATAAAATCCGTATCGGAAACATTTTCGGCGAACATACGTGGAAATTTTGACGAATGTTAATAAATTTGTCCCGTAAATATTTCAGTGTCAAAATGAAATTAACTTTCGCGAAATAACTTCGCATCCGTTCAATTTCGTCCACAAAAACTACAAAGGTATTTTTTATTTCACAAAATTCTAAAATTTTAAGAAAAACAGCAAATCCCTAGAAGGTTTAGGAAGACAACCTGAAAGATTGATGCATCAAGGAAGCTTCAGTGCGAAAGAAAAAACAAAGAGGATCTTAGACATGAAAAATCAAGCAAGTAGAACGTCGTGCAGTTTCATAGGAAAAGGGTTGACGGACGGAGGGTTTTAGGTGCACGATGGTGGAAGTTTAGCATAAAATTACATAAGAATGGCGGGTGGTTAACGAGACGCGAACCGGCTGGACGGGATGGCGGGATGCGCCGATTGTAATTCAAATCGCGGCTTGGTATGTGGCCGTGTACACTCTCCGACAAAAGTTTTAATCTGCACTCACTTTTATAGATGTTCAATCCAACATCTAACCCAAATGAATCTTATCTAAAATTACATTCGAAGTTTATACAAGACAATATTTCAGCAATAAAATTATGCTCCGTACATTCTATCTAAACCACCGTACTCAATCATTAAGTATCAGATAGGATTTATTGATAACCGATACCAATGTTATTCCAAGATACCGTCCAACGAATTTTCGATATAAGAAACGACCTCCGTTAATCGATTCGACGAGAGAACTTTCCCTTTCCTCGGCGACCAGCTCCCGGAATAACTTTTCGGAGAGTATCACGAATACAAAGCGTGTCCCTCCAGCCGTACGAAAACGACCCCATTCCCTGGCCCTGCCCACGCTCCCATAACGCGATGGGGCTCCGATAGTCCCGGAAGATAATCAACGGATTCGCTAGCTTGCCGGGAACAATGGACATCCAAGAGGAGAGCCGGCGAATTTCTTGGCAAGCGGCGAGAAGCCTTGACCTTCGAGCGTTTCGCTCGACGGCCTTAGGGTTCGTTCACACTGCACCACTTGCGTGACTATCAACTTTTAACTCGATTACAGCAATTTACAAATTTGTAAGTCGTTTTATCAATATCTTGGTCATTGGACGTATTTCAACCTCGTTTTTCAAATCGAATTTGATGAGGATTGATGTTTTGCTGGGTCTCGAACAAATTCTGTGATCAATTTATAACATACCCTTATGGTAATCGTAAACCAACATGGTGGAAGAGATGAAGTCCTTTAAATGTTCACATAACAGCCATGTCATAAGTAATTCTTAAACAAAATGGTGAACTAGATGAAGTCCTTTAAATGTTCACATAACAGCCATGTCAGAGTAATCGTCAAACAAAATGGTGGAATACACAAAGTTCTTTAAATGACCACACAACAGCCATGTTATAGTAATCATAAATCAAAATGGTGGCACAGAGTCCTTTAAATGGCCACATAGCCATGATGCATGAAACAGTTCAACATACATTAAGTCCTCATTCTTAAGTCCTTGTTCCAAAGACTTTCCATTATTATTTTATTATCTCAATTTGATGCTTTGAAGTTTGTCTTCGTTATATTTCTTCTTTGAGTGACCAGTAATTATGCAGTTATTTATTTTTATGTTTAGTTATCTCTCTGTAGCTGTATTTGGCTTATGAACCACTATGGAACAGACTACGAAGCAACCATTATGGAACAGACTATGGAGCAACCATTATGGAACAGATTATAGAGCAACTATTATGGAACAAATTATAGAGCAACCATTATGGAACAGATAATGTCCGGTATTATGGAACAAATTATGGAATAACTATAAACTCAGAGATTTTCGGGCAATACTTTTTCCAACACCGTATAGAACGTCACGCGTCAGGCCAGACAATGGACGACGTGCACGCGGCCACAACGTCTGCATATGACGTTCTTGCTACCACTTGTTGGAGCACTGCCATATGTCGTTTCGTGTTCGCGTACAGCTTGGAGCAAAAAGACGATTAACCCTTTGAGCGTAGCTGGCACGTATATTCGTCCTACGAGAATCGGGGAACTGCGTATACAGGGTGTCATATTACTCTTCGACAAGATTGGTTAATAAATCTTTAATAATGACTCGTAGATAATCGTTGACAATCACGGTTTGATTAAATCGGTTGCGATAAATATACTGTTGAAGAGCAAAACAGTACTGCACATTGTAAAATGAGGAACACTCTGGACACCCTGTAGTAACCATATTGATTCTAGTAATTTCGCGAATCAAAGGAACGGTAAACGTTTGATTGGCTCTGTATCAAAGCGTTAAACGTGTAAATGATTCTGAGCGGATGAGAATCACGGAGATGGAGCTTGAACGAAGGTCGAACACATGTAATAGCGAAGGAGGATGTACAACCCCCTCCATAAGTCGTAGGACACTACTTTCAACTCTGAGTACAAATTATGTGACGATATACTGATGTATACTAATGCTACTACTTGCAAATAAAATTTTTGCTAGCAACTATTGAAAGCATATCAAGTTTGAAACTGAGATGCTGAGTGAAAAGGGACATGTCACATTTGGACCTGACCTCATCAGTTCTAATAACTTGCAGAGGAAAACTACTATAGTTATACATTTGTACTGACAACCCTACTTGCATCGTTACTTTAATTTCCTATCATTCTTTCTCTCAGAATAAAACAAAATATAGAAGCTACAACAGGGTTGAGATGGTAGTGTTGAGGTAGCCATGTCATTAAATTTGGTTACCCATTTTGTTTCAAGTATTGCGCATTGATTTTGTATATTCTAACAAGTATGATTATTCTCCATAACAAGTCAATGCAATATAAGTAATGAAATTCATGCGTTTCGTTCTAAGGTGTTCGACAACTTATGAGTGCGAGTGTACGAGTTGAGTCGAGTAATTCAAGTTGCCAGTTCAGGAGAGCAGCGACGATGCGTATACCAACGAGTAATTTCGTGGCAAGACGTGACCAGACTCGTAAATCGGACCGTTGTAAGCGTGGGTCCAATTGACCCACCGGCTCGAACCGGCTAATTGCCAATTGTCGCAGCGACGTTGCCGGTCATGCTGCCGTCACGTCGAGAATTTGCCTGACACCTACCATCCGTCTCGACGTTCAACGTCACCGTCGATCAGAATTAATCTGCTCCTATTTCGCATTCTTTCGCGATTAACTTTCCTTTATTTACAAGTCAATTGGACCCTTGTTCTTCTCGAAGCGCAGAAATCAAAGCAGAAATCCGACAAAGCAGAAATCAAGAAATCAAAGTGCAGAGGAAATTTTGAAAACCGTTGCTGTGTATTTGTCGCGTGAAAACAAATCGAAAAGTCCTTTACCGTTTTTCGATCTGCAGCTTCGTTTCCGAGATACGAGCGATTGAAAATTGCCTCTTTCAACTTCCGGTGGACAGCTGACGCTCCCGGAAGTGGAGGAACCAATCTTCAAACGGTTATATCTCGAAAACAAAGCGGCGGATCGAAAAACTGTAAAGGACTTTTCGATTTGTTTTGACATGACAAATCTGAATCCTCGATAAAGAATAACTTTTGATACTTTTTGTCGTTTCGCGTATTGTTAATGTCATTACACGTACAGTAATGTGAATTAATAACAGCGGGACTAAATTGTCCGGAAACTTTGCAACATGAACGAGCCATTTGGAAGATGGTCCCTGGAGAACTGCTGGTACAATCGCCATCTAAATTCGTCGGGAACTAACGACGCGCTCAGAGAAGTGCACAAGCAAATTCCGAGACGAGCAGTCGAACAATCGACATTTCGTAGGAAATTATATTTTCGTCGGGTGGTGCGAGCAGGGACAGTGGATAAATAAATATCCGCCTGCTCTATTCCTGGCCAGAAGTAAATAATTCGTTCTAGGGATACAGACGAGTCTTGCCAGCCGTAAAAACCTATTCTTGGGAGATCCAATCATACTGCATCTGACCCATGTTTGACCATGTCAGTTTGACTTCATGTGTTCAAAACTTTTTAGAGAAAATGTTCATAATTTTTAAGAGAATTAACACAGTGATGAATATACAAGAATATCAAGAGTACAAAAAAAAATAGTTAAGTTAAAATTTGTAATCAGTGGTTTAAACAAAAATATTTAAATCTATGTCTACAAATATTTTAATCGGCACTATTCGAATAACTGTCACGTACCGAGGTACCGTTAGATTTTCTAACAGTTCTACATCACGTCAAATCGCCTCGCGTAACAAACGAATGACGAAGCTTGACCCAAGACTAATCACTTCCTTGCAGACTGAAATATTTTATTGGAGACTCATGTGCTGAACATACTTAATAGAACTTGTGTACAAGGTGACGAAATATAAACGGACGATACATAGCGTGGAAATACGAAGTGTGACAACATAGAGAGTGCTGTTATCTAATAAAACATGCAAATGCACAAGTGACAATGTGTCAAAATTTTCGTGATGATATAACAAAAGGCAATTGTACTTATGTAACATGGTCATATACCCTGTCCATGAACCCGTAACATTAACACCACAAGATTATCAAAATTCAGAACCGAACATGGTGGACCGTCACTTAGCCCGAAACTGTGCCGCAGCGTTAGCCAGCAGGCCTCAGGATCCCGCAGGAAGCGGTTCGGAGGACACACTCGTCCAAACGCAAGCTTAATGGACCGTCTGGTGGCCGTTTGTGCGTTCCACAAAAGACGTTTGCACACTGCTCGTTGTATCATGCCGCTTTGTGTCGTGGGTTTTGCGGGCGGATTCCTTGCCATAGGCGCGGCCCAACCGCGTTTCAAGCGAATTAATCGTGCCCGCTATGGTCCCGCCGGCATTAACTTGATTAAATCCTAAAACGGTCCACAGCGATCAAATTAAATGGACGGATTAACCCTTCGACTGCGGACGACACCTATAGGCCTGCGTCTCGCGGGTATAGCGCGGTCGTAAAATCGCTCGAGCGGACGTGAACTTGGGAACATACAAGAACAAGATTATACGGAAGAGAGGTATCAGGGTAGAAAGGTTTCGATATGTTCTTGAGATAGTGAAACTTTCGATGTTGGGAAGTTTGATACTTTTAGGATTTTTACATTTTTGAAGAGATTTTGGGATGAGACGCTTTGAATTCTGAGACTGTGGAATTTTTGTAGGTCCCTTTTAGACAAAATAAGTTATGAGTGATGCAATTTACGACCACACTATATCTGCAGTATTTGAAATTCTGGTCCTTTCACCTAGAAGTCCCTAAGAAAAGCAATTTTATCCTTCTTTCAAGCAGGGAACAAAGAGCAGCGACTTTCTCCGTGTTCCGCCATGTCGGTTTCGTTCGTAGCCGTAACCGCAGACACGTTGTCGGAGCGTCGGTCAGTCGGCCCTCTGAATTATTAAAGCCGAGTCAACGCAGCTGCATGTAAATTCGTGTACCTGCCTGTGTGCACCCTTCGACCACCTATCTATCTCGTCCTCCCCCCGTTTTCACCCTGTTCCGTTGCTAGTCCACTTTTCTCTGCAGCTTTCGTGCTCACCCTCCGGCCCTTTCAGCTCGCGTTGCACGAATGCTTTGCTACTTGGCCCACTCGACGCTTCTGTTTGTTACTACGCCAGACCCGTTCCCTTTTTCCTACACGGATTATTGTTTGCCTCGCTCGTACGCGCAATTATGTCGAAAACCGTAGTCCCGGGTTGAAAAGGGCGTTCTGGTATCGGGTTGTACGTGTGCTTTTTCTGCTTTTTTTTTCAGGGATGCTCTTGTCTTCTTCGTAATTAGATGAGTCCTATTTTTCTAGCGGATACCTTTTCGCGGACATAATTAGACGACTATTTTTAATATATAATTGTATATGTTACGTTTGATACTTATGAGCTCATAGAACGTCTCTGGAATACACGGTTGGGTTTCAACGCGTTTGTTTGATAACTCAGGATTTTCGGGACCACTAGACTTGACCCTCAATGTGGATAAAATAAAAGTGAGACGAGTGGTATAAAATAGCGTGCGATCTGAAGCAGAAATTCATTTCCTTCGTGTACGAAAATGGCTGACAAATGAACCGGAGGAACGAGACATGACAACGACGATCGATTCCTCGATTTCCGTAGGGAAGGTCGAACATTTCATCAACAACGTGGAATATTTCTCAGTCGGCCCTTTCTACGCGCCCAACGCAATCACACACTGAAGAATCGATCTATTTACCGAAGCGCCGTGGACCGGATATGACTGCTTGATGACCGGACACGCGAAAATGGTCTCACCTGCGTCCCCAAATAGTGTGTCACTCGGTTAGCGTGCGTACCAACTAGCCAACCACCGCAAACACACGACTACACACTCGCTGCTTCGATTTACAAACGTGACAACACGTTTATTTTCGGCCGGAACGCGATTGCTTGCGAATCGAATGGGACTTTCGTGTGGAAAGGTGCTACGTTGATGAAATTCCCATCGTGTTCACACGGTTCTACATTATTGTTCTTGTCTATGTACGGTAGGCAATCCATGCGTTGGCGCGTGGGGTCAAAATATGTATATTGGGGTGTTTTTCTAGGGAAGGCCTACGAAGTAGGTCTCTCTAGGGAACGTTATAAAGTTGGTTCAATTTTCCTCAGGGACGGTGGTATACAACGAGAACAAGGATCCTTGTTGTTTAGTAACAAGGTTACTAGCATGTGAAGTATGAGTAGGTCGCATTTCAGGAGTCCCAGATTTTCAATATACACATTCCCTAGGTTTCTTAGGATACCTAGAGTTCCCATAGTACCTTGATGGTGTCTACTCTTAGGGTCATGGTGAAGTCCAATTGTGTCCACATCCTGGCATTTGGACATGAAGCAGCTGTATAATTGGCAGTAGGACCCAGGTTTAGAACGTCCTCAGATACCTAGAGTTCCTATGGTCTCTAGAGTCTCCATAGTTCCCCTAGATTCCCTATGTATCCATAGTTTCAGTCTCCAGTGCCAAGTTCGCTAGGACCTCCACAGTCCACAGTCCCTCGGATCCCTAGGTCCCACATCCCCACATTCTCTACAGTTCCTGAATTCCCTAGATTCTCACAGTCCTCGGAATCGCCGTATTTCCTAGCTTCCCAGAATCCCTACGTTCCCTTGGATCATCACAGTCTCTACTGTAGACGAGCCAGGAGTTGGCGCGTAGGTCGAGCCAGAGTAAAAGAAGCTACTCTCGCTCCACCTATCCACCGTGAACACTTCCAGTTACATTTCGGCAAATAAGAATAATGACAATAACTGCTGAACGCAATTCGCTATCTCTCTCGAGACGTTTGCCGACTTTGGCCTAATTGGTGTGCCAATATACCGAAATTGGCGTCCATTTTTCTATTCTGACCAGTAGCTCTAAACACTTAGGTCACGCGCCAACTGTTGTGTTGGCATCTTCACCGTGTATTTTATTTTTGTAGCTACTTATTATTCATTATATGCTTTATTACTATTTTATCGTTTCCTTTAATTTTCTTACGATCGTATATTCAATGTACACGTATGATGAAATTCATAAATTAGATACAGAGGATGTAAAATGTGATATGAAAGGATTGCTCAATCGCACAATTTCTATAGCACAGATTAATGTACGCGTTTACGGTATTTTTACGATTAATAAAAAATGTATCATTAAGTGATACAGTAAGAGAAATTATTTGAATCTGGCTAATTTACTTTGACACGAAAGAACGAGGAGAAACGGAAGCGATGAATGAAACAAAACCGATATAAAATACAAGTATCATTCACACTGGGATCAACGGGGGAAGGGATTCAATACGAAGTTTAATATCGCTGAAAGTTAACGTCCAGTCATCCACGTAATTCGCTTTCAACGATACCGAGAGGTTGAACGAACTATTCTTGCGAGCGTAATTCAGAGCCGATACTTCGAAATTCGTTCGATCTCAACAACCAATTTAACTCGCTAAATGAAGTATTCGATGAACGCTTATATTTGTCAGCGTGATAGAAACGGTCATGATTAATGCAGCTAGTCAAAACTGGTAATGAATCTTTCAACGTTCGATCGACGTCTGTTAAATAAATTACGGATACGTATACAGTTGAACGAACTTTATCCGGCTGAAATTCAATAATAATTACCTTCTTCCATTTGAAAATTTACCACACGCTACTGAACATTTAGAAATAATTCATGAATTTTATTTATAACAACACTATTTATACTTAATTGACTCATTTTAGGGACTTTTTGTTACTACTTTTTTAGGGACGCTAGAAAGTTTGATCAAGGAATCTAGGGAACCTAGAGACATTTTGGCAACTCTAGGAAATCGAGTAACTTCAATAATCTGGAGAACTTAAAGACCCTATAGAACCTAGGGAATCTAGGGTTTCTACAGAAGGCTCTGAGGGATTTGGGGTCTCTACAGAAAACTCTGGGGGATTTAGGATCTCTATAGAAGACTCTGGGGCATCTAGGGTCCCTACGGAAGACTCTGGGGGACTTAGAGTCTCTACAGAAGGCTCTGGGGGATTTAGGACCTCTACAGAAGACTCTGGGTGATCTAGGGCCCCTACAGAAGGCTTTGGGAGATTTAGGATCTCTACAGAAGACTCCGGGGGATTTAGAGTTCCTACAGAAGACTCTGGGGGGATTTAGAGTCTCTACAGAAGACACTAGGAGATCAAGAGTGCCTATACAAGGTTCCACGGAATCTAGGGTCCCTATGGAAGATTCCACAAATTCTAGAATCCCTATAGAAGATTCTAGGAAAGCTAAGGTCCCTATAGAAGATTCTAGGGTCTTCACAGACTCGATGGACTATTCTGAGGACCATAATCTGGGGATTTGAGGATCCAGAAAGATTTTGGGGAGTTGTACAAGATCTGTGGACTCTAAGAAGTTAAGAAATTTTGGGGCCAAAAAGTTTAAGGACCTTAGAGAATGTGGGAAGTTCAATGAATCTAGGGACCCTAAGATAGAATGTATGAGTTAAAGATTTCAACGCTCGGCAGACGGGACTCCGAGCGGAAACGCCTCGCAATCCGCTCACGGAATGTCGGACAAGGTCGTCGAAGAAAGCCACGTGGAGACAACAAAATGAAAAAGAATGCGATACAAGATGGATGGGAACATGATTCGACTCGATGCAGAAGAGTCGAAATTTTGCATTTGGAATTAAGTAGAACCGTAAAAACGATAGTTTGGAACTATATCTTCGAAATAATAAATATATTTTAATAATTGTAAAAAATGTTATTTTCGTTGGTTAGATCTAAATATTTCCAGAGAGCATGTTTTTCCGTGCTCGCCGGCTATTTTTTAACGCCACGTAATTCTATTTCAACAACGTCATCGGTGTATCATTTATTTTTACATCTCCGAGGAATTACGTGAAAATGATCGGCATTAAACCTCGTCATTTTATCGTGCCACGGGTATTTCTCGTAATTCACTTTAATCTTTTATTTCACAATATTTCACGGATGCGTATAAAAATAGCTTGTCCTTGTTACAGTATTTTTACGTTCTCGAAACGCGATTTGAACAAAAAATTCATTCTGCGTCGAGGATTCTTGCAGACAGTCGTAAAATTATTTGTTCGCACTTCTATCTTGCATTTTTAATTTAATAATATATATTCGGACTATTTCAAAAATCATTTAACTCACTATATTTCAGAAGCAAATTTGATGTATTTATCAATTTTAATATATTTTGTAAATTATCTGTTACGTAATTTTTGACGTCGTAATTCAAATTTTAAAAATGTACACAGAATAAGCGGTACAATTTAAAAATTTACAATTGCAATACTTTATAAACCCATCTACCGATTCCAGCTAATCTGCAGCGCCATTTTATATAACATCATGATCACTGTAGAATATTCGACTATAAATTACTCTTGATTTATAATCCAGCTTTTAAAATATTTATTCGCAACTGCAATATTTCCAGCGCGTTACTTCCACATTACCGTTTAAATGAGTCACCCTTGTTTTTTCAAGCTCGTAATAAAAATCGAATACACGGAAAGTTAAATTTGTTTTGTGCACGACATATGATAATGATGTTATTTCCGTCTGAATTCAAATGTAACTATTAATTTCAGAATTAAAATATTTTGTAAACAAATGTCTGTACTTAAATACTAATTCTCAAAAACGAAGATGTATAAATAAATAAATACGAAGTATTTATGAAGTTTTGTTAATGTCACAAGTTGGAATAACGTTATTTCCGTCTGAATTCAAATGTAGCGACAAATTTAGGAATTAAAATACTTGTATAAACAAATGATTTCATCCCTGTAAACTTAAATACTAATGCACAAAAAATAAATAAATAAATACGCGAAGTTTCATTAATGTCCACAAGTGATGTAAGCTAAGTTCAGGTAAATTAAATTAATAGTCAGTTTGCGCAAAAAATATCGATGAACATTTTGTTCAACAAGTTTCGAGCTTCAGAATGACGCATCATAAACGCCATTTCACGATACTTTTCTGTCATGAAATTCTGCTAGAGTGACAGTCAACTGCAGGCACTCGATACGGCGACAGACGCGCCAGATACAACGGAACAACGGACTTCGTCGAAGTTGAAGCAACAATTTCGATCGTTCTAGCGATTTCACTGGAAACGCGAAGCAACGACCATTCTCTGGTTTCGGTCGAACAAAAACGTTTTGTCCACGTTATGTAAACCGACGCTTATCACGAGCTGATAGCGGTGTAATTAACGGACGGTATTGTGTTTCTCTGGCGACAGCACGACGTGCGCTAGTTTTTGCTAAATGCATCTCAGTTCGCTGTCGTAAAAATGTTTCGACACTCGTAATGCAGACACATTATTTTCATTATCCAACACTGAGATTTTGACACTTCATATTTTGGATTTCATGATTTTGGGGTTGTTTGGAATTTTAGGCTTATGAGACGCTGGAATAATAGAACTTGGGGACTTCAGAATTTTCTTTCGTGTAGACATTGGTCCTTCTTCGACCTTGGGTCCCCTAGGGTCCCTAGCATGGAAGGGTCCATCAACTTTCTGGGGTTCATACATCTCCATAAACCCTATGGAACCCTAGGATCCTTAGAACCCTCTCTAGGCCCTAGGTTCCTTAGGACGACCCACCCTATTCCCTAGGTTCCTTAGAAACCCCCCCTATTCTCTAGGTTCCTTAGGAACCCCCTCTACTCCCTATGATCCCTAGAACACCCTCTAGTATTTAAGTTCCTTAGGATCCCCAGTCCCTAGGTGCCTTAGGACTCCCAGAGTCCTCAGCCTCCCCACGATCCTTAGATCCCCAAGTTCCTGCAAACCCCTACAATCCTTAATCCTCATCGTATGATCCTCACATCCAAATATCACTTAAAATCTCCACAGTCTTTAGAGTCCTTACAGTCCAAGTCTCCACGTTTCCTATGACCCCCATGATCTTATGATCCACAAAGGTCTACCGCCAACGCAAAATTTCTAAACCACAAGGTTAAACAAATTTCTCCTCTCGTACAATTAACAGTTAACACTTTTACACGTTTCACTTCCCACATTGTTACCGTGAACCCTCCCGCAGTTGACGGCGCGGTATACGCCCCCCATTTCGTTCCAGTCGGTTCTTTCAGCCTGGAGTCGCCTTTCATCCGCGACAAGTTCTGCTTTCACGAGGCAGAACAGAAAGGGAAAGGGCGAAGAGAGGCTCATCCTTTGTTCAGGACCCGGTTCAGGCCCAGGGGCTACGAGCAATGACCCGATTGGCCGCCAGCCTGTAATTGTTCATTGTTCCCGCCAGCCTGGCTTGCTCGTTTCGTTGAACAGTCTCTGGAAACTGTGGGTTAACCTTGAACGTGACGAACAGAATGTCCTTGGAAAAATTGTTTACCGATTTCATTTCCTTTGCCTGAGGTCGTTCAATGCAGTCCTCTATTTCATTTTTAATGGGGTCCGAGACTGAAAGGATACATTCATATTTATTTTTTGAGTTCCTCAAGATCCATTTGATTTGTAATAATTCATGGTTAAATACAGAATGGTCCATGATATAAATTCTTGCTCTTCCTGATCACAAGCAATCATTAGAAATCACCGATCACGGATTATACGTGGATCATTGGGGAACGAGGTCGCGTTACGCAAGGAGCCCTCGGCACACTTGACCCACCAACATACTTTCACTTTTTCCATTCGCAGACTCGTCATCTGTTTCCTTTCCACGACCGAGTGATCGACAAAACTGGTGTACCACGTCGCGAAACATGGCCAGACCATAGAATAGAGATGAAGCCCGGCCAGTGAAAGTTCCTCAAGGAAATTTACGATTCCATGCGTTGTACACCAGGTACTCCTATTGAAACTTCTTGGGGACTATGATCCTCAACCTAACGGCGTTTCAGAACCTCA
Source organism: Megachile lagopoda (assembly GCA_036983795.1). Lineage (NCBI taxonomy): Eukaryota > Metazoa > Arthropoda > Insecta > Hymenoptera > Megachilidae > Megachile > Megachile lagopoda. The sequence goes on from CM072793.1 coordinate 6,564,753, forward strand.
ATAGATCTGAGAACCTAACTAGGGTCCATAAAATCTACGGCATCTAACCAGTGGGTATCAGGTCAGAGGATCTAACAGGGTGTCTAAGAATCCTAAGGCATCTCGACCCACTTGGCAATATAAAAATCTGGAAATCTACAAATTCCATAAATCCAGAGAACTTAACTCTAGGTCCTCTAATCTAGAAATCCTAGAATTGTGACCTAGGGAACCTAGGATTCTAGAAGACCCGAAATCCTAAATTTGAAGTCTTCACTTTCTAGTTATCTACAAGAAGCCTGAGACCCCAGGAGATCCGTGTTTCTCTCAGCGCAGAATCATAAATGTGCAACGATTCATTAATTTCCGTTTTTCTTTCTTACAAAGTACTCTCTTCTTTTTTTCTTGTACCAGACTAACTTTACTTTCCGCTTCAGGATCATCTTGCTCTTTGTTACACGGCCCGCCTACGCCTCGAAGCGGTGACGCACGAAACGGAGTTCAAAAGACAGAAGCGGAGAGAAGTAGAAAGGACCAGACAGCCAGCCGGTGGACTTAATAATTCAAATGTTTACCGTTGCTTTCAAAGATAAGCTGATAAAAGCATGCGCTCGCCCCGAACTAATATAAGAGGACTTAAGATACGTGCATGTGCCGCCTTGGCGTGTGCGTCGTCGACGCGCGTCACCGTCCACGTACACTTCCGTTCGTGGTACACTGTACCGCACGTCGTGTAACGTTCAATTAATGTACACCTGCGTCATGACGTTGATAAGTGTACATGGTGTACGCGAAACGTCAATGTTCGATAGCGGACACTGCTGTGCCTCGACACTGACACACTAGGTGCGTCAAATGTTACTTATATGGAACGATGCATGACACACCGGGTGAGTCAAATGTTACTTATATGGAACGATGCATGACACACCGGGTGCGTCAAATGTTATATGGCACGATGCATGACACACTAGGTGCGTCAAATATTATTTATATGTAACGATGCCCGACACACCGAGTGCGTCCTACACTGTATGATGCGTTTGATATGAAGAAATGACTGACACACCCGGTGCGTCCAATACTAATATGTGATAAAATGAAGCACCCAGTGCATGTTACATAAGTGATTCAGTTGTTGACGCACTGGATGCGTCCAATGTCTATGTAATCCTGACGCATATGGTGCGTCACGTTCTATGTTCAAACTTTCTCCTCTTTCGGGCAAATTAGTTTACTTTCGCAGTTCTTAAATACATAATGATCGACATAAAAATTAGATTATGGTACAGGATATATTAAAAACGCCCTGCAATGAATAGCACACGAACGGTAGCATTTAGAGACTAAAATAAGAAAAAAAGAGGGTCCATATAGAAAGTCTGAAAGCTCTTGTTTCTTCGATACCAACGTTTCTTTTTATATACCGTATTTTCCGAGTCCATTGTGCCTGGCTGCACCGTGGAAACGTTACACGAAGTCCATTTTCAGCGAACGTTCGCGTTCTCGGAACAGCACAGCACTCAAAACGCGTGATCATTCAATGGAAAAGCACAACCCATTGGGTTTCATCAACCAGCTGAATTATTCAATCCGTCGATAATCCGGATGCGCTCGTTCGCATGTAACGCTGATATTGTTTCAAAGATCACGATCTACTCGCTTTTTCGAAACAATTTCAACTCTCTACCGAATAATCCCGTTTTAAGGACAAAAGCCCTGCCAACGGTGGGTCATTGTTCAGACATAACATTCAGGTGCTTTAGCGGCGGAGGTTGCAGTCGAGATGCAATAATTACTATACAATTTCATAGATGGTCGATGTAGAACCATAATGGTTACACCGTTGATGTTTCTGTGGTCGTATTAAAGCAACCATGTTACATTCTGTTAAGTTCTTAGAACCTACATTCCTGGGAGTGTGTACGTCTTACATCCCTAGATCTAGATACCTATATTCGAAGTTCTATACTGATATCTATATCTTTAATATCTGTGTTTAATCGCATATATTTCAAGATAAAAAGTGCAAGTTAAAAATCTTTTCCTCGAGACGGGTACTCAGCGATCAGCTTCTCACAGAATGCAAATTGATAGATCAATAAATTGCTGATACTGGATCAAGGTGTGAACTTTTGAACGTGGTACAAAATCCAAGATTCCTTTAACTATTCAAAAATGTGTTCCACTTAAAAACTGTCTGGGTACGCTAAAATATTATAATTGCAAAATAACACCAAATGTGTTGAGAATGTAATCAAGATGTGATCGAGAAGCAGATGTTCTTTTTCTCTTTCGAGAAACGTCGATAGCCCTATCAAGAGTAGGAAAAGGAACAGCTGCATGATCTTTGAGACACCTTTCTTCCTCAGCTGCTCGAGATCAGTGTGAAATGAATAGATAGCTTGGGCACCTTCTAGTCTTTTCGAACGTTCGCCAAAAAATACTGCCAAGTGTTTGAAAAAAGGTAGCTTGAAAACTTCGAAATATAGGTATTTTTGACATTTGAAAGTCGTGGAGTTTTATAAACTTCTTGGACGTGGAAATTCCGTGACGCACCCGGTGCGTCTAAGGTTATATAAGCGACACAGAAGCCGACGCACCAGATGCGTCTACAGTCATTGCGCCATTTCGGTTCTGAATTCTTGTCGTGAAATACTGAAATTGTTTATGTAACGAATCGTAACGAAAGTTGTTCCAATATTTGTAATTTTATTTCACCAAACCGCAAACATTGAATATCCCAGTGAAAGTAACCTCTCGCCAGAATTTCATGGCGTCATCGGGTCAATTTCGTCCTAAATGCAGCATGGAATGTGCATACATAGGTGCAATAACGAAAATGAGTCGCGATAATGATCGTTCTCTCTGGAGGAAGTTGGCAGGAGGCAGAGAGCGGAAGCCGGTCATATCGAGCCACATAATTTTCAGTATCGATCAGCCGGCACAACGAGGCCGATTTAATTAATTAACTCTCAGCGACGTGAATTACGAGCCACCTCCATTGGACGTTCGATCGACGGGAAAAATGGAGCCTCCGAACGTGAACAGCCCTTCCGCGCCTCGAACGTTGAAGGAAAACGCCACTTCCGCGGACGACTTCTTTCCAGCAACGCGCGAGAAGTGCCTCGCCGTTTTCATGTTTCGTTACAAATGGCAGAAAGCTCGTTAATCTTCCGGTCTAATAAATTCCCACTTCGCTTCTTTTTTTCGCGGAATTTCTCGGACAAAGAGAGACCGGCGCTAGACGCTACTTGCGAGTAACTTATTCACGGAAGAAAATTGTGAGGCAAGGGGTTAAAAGTCGCTTTCCAAGGTGAAATGCCGGGTAACCTTTCCTTCCCTGCAAAAAAGTCTTCGCGACCGACGAAACGATCCACGGAGAACAATTCTCGTGGAATACGAACGCCATGATCGATGATAAGTGGTGCAACTGGGAGCATAATAATGGGCCGCATTCCTTGTTTAGCGGTTCGCTCCGCTCGCGGAACGACGAGAGGCCACGCAAGTTAAATCATCACGACCGGTTGAATTACGAAATATTATGTGGACGATATTTCGAATGGAGATATTTAGAAATTCGGGAAAAAACGCTAACTTAAATATGGAAGACTGTTTATTTCACAACCGGTTTTAGTCCTAGGAATTTTGGGGTCTTAGGATGTTAGGATACTACTACGTTAAGATACTACTACATTAGGATATTACTACATTAGGATACTATTACGCTAGGATACTACTACGTGAGAGTACTACTACCCCTTGCACTATCTTGACGAGTCCAACTCATGACGCACTCGTACTTCAGCTGTGGTCAATTTTCCTCAAATTTTGAATACCATTCAATTTGGAATTCAGCTCCAGCTATAACTTGCACGGTCAACGACTGCATAATACCAGATTCACATAACATTTCAACTTCTCTTATCTGTTTTAAATTTTCCTCAAATTTTGAATACCCTTCAATTTGGAATTCAGGTCCAGATATATCTTGCATGGTTAACGACTGCATAATACCAGGTTCACATAACATTTCAACTTGCCTTGTCTGTTTTAATATTATAGCTATGAGCTAGTTCTGTCTGACGCACCTGACAAGTCATAGAGCAAGGTTTCATAGAGTTACCAAAAACTTTGTTACTAACAACAGCTACAATAACAAGTACAAAGAGAACAAGTGTTTAAGAAGATCAAAATACAGAAAAATCCAAAAATCCAGATATCTAGAGATAGGGACCGCGTCCGTGTACAAGAATGCTAACTTTCGACGTACTAAATATAGAAATGATAATGTAACGAATGCGCCAAGATTCGTCGAATGCTGTTCCGTTCGACGAAAAATATGCCCCATTGTTCGTATGGCTGTCGCACGATGCTCGTCGTTTGTCATGCAAATTTAGTGGCGGAAAAAACTTTCCGTCGAACATCATAGCTCCTCGGCGTGGCCAAAGAAACCACGTGCGACACTAGTTGCTTCTTCGTTCGAGGTCCCACAACGCATTCGTCGAATCTTTTATTTACTCTCCTCCAAGACTTCTCTTTGTAAATACTTCTCTCCTCTTTCGCGAACAAACAACTTTCGCGTGAGATCTCCGATATTTTTTCTTTCTAGTCGTTCAAGTTTATTTTGCGTTATGGCTAGAGTCTACCGACAAATTTTCATTTTAATTTAATTTTTATTCGTTTGCCATTTTTGCTGTATGAAAGGGTTGTTCTTAGAGGCGTTACAGAAATTTGGGAATTCGGTTATTTAAAGGTACGGGGATTTAATGGGCGGAGACTTAACGTGAGAGAGGTGGAGGGATTTGAAGATCTGGGGATTTAGTGGCATAGGGATGCAATAGTAGAGATATGAGTGATATGGAGATGGGATATAGGGATTTAGTAACAAAGGGACGTGACGATAGAGGTATCCACTGATATCGAGATATGGGGATCTAGGGATTTAATAACACAGGGATATAAAGATAGAGGTATCCACTGATACCAAGATGTGGGGATCTAGGGATTTAGTTACGTAGGGATATACAACTTTACGAATATAGATATTTAGTGATGTAGAAAGTTAGAACATGCAACTCTAGTACTATAAGAATCTAGTCATATGGTGATACAGTGATATGAGTGATATAGTGATATGAGTGATATAGTGATATGAGTGATATAGTGATATGAGTGATATAGTGATATAGTGATATAGTAACCCAACAAACTTGTATATAATAAAGATATAATTTTCATCAGAATATAATGACTATACAGGTACATATTAGAATCAAGAATTCACATAACACACATATGCACACGTTTACCCTTTACGTAGACTTCAAATTACAAACCGCAAACAAAAAACAGTAAACATTCTCTTGAAATTTGTTTTTTCTTCTTCATTTGTTAAAATTCATTGTGTGCAGTTACTTTTATCTTGTTCATAAAAAATACAACGTACATTTTTGATATCCGAAAAATCAAATATTTTTCCTGTTCACTGTTCTGGCAACCGCGCTTTATTTCAGGGTTTAATGATCGTATGTTCATAGTTATAACGGTATTGTTTCAGCTCTTTGTTAAATGCAATATTGTATTCTGTTAGCTTTCTCCCCAAAACAAAAACATTCTACCATTCGGTTTTTATAATACTCAATTAATCCTTTTGTCGGAGAAAATCAATTCGACGCGGACGTAACATGACCATGAATTTGGAAGCAGTTTCTCGCAAATGAGAGAAGGCAATTAGTGCGCAACTGTAATGCAGTTGGGATAAAAATTAGAAGGAATAAAATTTATTTTATTTAGATATCTTCATATTGACACTTCGTGATCAACAGAAAAAACTAGTCACTTTCTGAATAAACATCAAGATTATTTAAAAAATTTTTACCAAATTTTGTGAATTTAATTTCTTGAATTCTATAGAACATGTAGACCACCATGAAACCTAACCTAACCCAACCAGCAAGGTCTACACATTTCATTCCCAATCGAATCCCATGCAAAACCACAAAACTGACTACTAATTAATGTTCAAATTGAACATGATACATGAACAGAGAATATATAATTTCACGGAAATCCAGTCCATTAAAACCTTACATTACTTAACAATTTACGGTATCACATCAAGTTTACGTCACTTTATTACGTGCAAATAAAACGAGAGACGTTCAATGGAGCGAAACTAGCTACATCATCGCGGTAATTGAACAAAATCCACGTCGTTAGAAATACGCGGGAACTGGTTGTTATCGGGTGTTCTTATCGTCCAAAGAACAAACGACGACATTTATTACCGTGTACTATTATTTATTTTGCGTATCTGGAGGGGAGAAGTTATTGGACTGGTTGTAATAACCGGCCTTATGTGTTTCGTTTAACTGGATAATTAGGAAGCGCGGTAACACAGAAATCTCGGAACGCCATCGGGACTGCTCATTCGCCGTCTATCATTAAACCGCATCGTTATGATGTAATGAAGTTGTTGGGTAGAAAGAAAATTGCGTGTTCTACTGTAGTCGAACCAGCAGATGGCGCGTGAAGACGATCCAAAACCCAAAATATGTGTATTGGAGAGATTTCTAGGTTTTAATATATTCCCTGAAAAATATATGTTAGGATACCTAGAGTTCCTAGAGTCTGCTCAGTTCCTAAGATCCCTAGATTCCCAATGTATCCATAGTTTCAGTCTCCAGTGCCAAGTTCGCTTGGACCTCCACAGTCCACAGTCCCTTGGATCCCCAGGTCCCACATCCCCACATTCTCTACAGTTCCTGAATTCCCTAGATTCTCACAGTCCTCGGAATCGCCATATTTTCTAGCTTCCCAGAATCCCTACGTTCCCTTGGATCATCACAGTCTCTACTGTAGACGAGCCAGGAGTTGGCGCGTAGGTCGAGCCAGAGTAAAAGAAGCCACTCGCTCCACCTATCCACCGTGAACACTTCCAGCTACATTTCGGCAAATAAGAATAATGACAATAACTGCTGAACGCAATTCGCTATCTCTCTCGAGACGTTTGCCGACTTTGGCCTAATTGGTGTGCCAATATACCGAAAATGTTAGGCGTCCATTGTTCTATTCTGACCAGTAGCTCTAAACACGGGTCACGCGCCAACTCGTGGGTTGACATCAGTAGGTCCAATACTAACTGTCCTAAGGTCAATAATACTAGCCTTAATAATCCTAGTGCCTATGTCATGATGTCCATCCTAGTGCTAATAATCCTAGTACCAATAACTCTCATGTTAACTATCCTAGCGCTAATAATTCTAGTGTCAATAGTCCTGTACGTCCATTTTTCTAATCTGACCAATTGGGGCCGTAAACACCTGGGTTAATCCCTTCGTGCGCCAACTTGTGGGTTGGCTACAGTACGTGGACATTAAATTGAAGCTACAAAATGGCCTAACAGAAATAACATAATACTTTACCACATATCTGGACAGTAAAATGTCAAATTCTCCAATTTCAAAGATGTCCCAGATTCAAAATTGTCCCCGAAGCATTATAATGATAAACAACGCAATAAATTTCTAGTACCAGCTACGTTCATTAACGCGTCTAACACTTTCACCGAGGCTAACCGGCTAGTTTTCGAATTCTATTTCTATTTTGTTATATTTGACGAAGTCATAACATCGATAGAACCAATGGCAACGAAAATAGCAAGTCTGAAGGCCGACTCGTACGAGGACAGCCATTCATTTCGATGTTTTTTTCTCCGTTTTTCCCTGTACAATTAATGCGATATCGACGAGTGTAAACTGGACGGAATCCAGATTCAATAACATGGAACTACGCATGTGAAAAAAGTTGTTTTTTCCTTTGTGTGGCTGGCGAATTGCATGGTCATCTAAAAATATCTACATACTGGTAACATGTTACAACATTGCATTCTTTTTACTAAATTAATTATGGATATGAGTGTACATATAGAAACCCATAAATCTAGAAATGGATGACATTAAAGAGGATGAACGATGAATCAAAAGGGAAACTACCTGTTCCAAAGAACTTAGGGACTTCAAGAAAATAGAAATCTAAGAAATGTAATGACTGCAAGGAATGTAGGGACTTCGAAAGGGACTCTGGGTGTTCTTAGAACCTAGAAACTCGGAAACGCAAGAGTTCATACATCTGGCAATCCTAGATGAGAATCCTAAGGAACTTAGGATCCTTAAGAAATGTTGGAGTCGAAAGAATCTAGGGACTCCACAAACCTAGAGAACCCTGACCCATAAACCTAGAGAACCCTGACCCATAAGCCTAGAGAACCCTGACCCACAAACCTAGAACTGGAGAACACATAGGCTCTAGAATCTTGATGAAAGCTATGACACCAAAAGAGTGAGCATCCCACAAACTTAGGGTAGCAAGAATCCCAAACAGCCTAGAGACCCTAACAACTGTGGTGAGGACGTTCAGGCTTTGGGAAATGTAGAGGTAATGCAACGAATGGGTACCCCATGTCTCCCCATAAAGTGAAGACGTTTAAGCTTCAGAAAATGTAGAAAAGATAATACAGCAACTGGAGATCCCATACTCAGCAATTATATCCTTGATTTCCCAAAGGAAGTCCAGCGTCGTCACTTATCCAGTGACCACACCATGATAAGTGACCACAGTCATATTCAAAGAGGCAGAATTAGCGCAAGTAAAAGAAAATGTTAGTCAAACAATAAACAACCCTTTGAGACCTAATATCGTCACCGGTTTTGTAACAACCGATCGTTTCCGTTGGATTATGTCGTTGGTTCGATGGAAATTGATAGTTACCGGGCAGAACGATTCGATAGGTTGCAATCGATACGAGAGCAACCTAAATAACGACGGGGGCGCGAGACAAAATAGTAAACGCGACCGGTGTACACGTAATAAATATTTGATCCCGGTGCTCCGATCATCGGTTAAATTCAATTTATCAACGGGCCAGCACGAAAATGCTGTTTTTACTGCGACCACGCATTTCAATGGCGCAATGTGATTAAACGGAACAAAGAGGAACGGGGGAAATAAATTAATCCGGGGGGGGAGGGAGGCCGTTCGAAGGGGGGCCGAGAGGCTCGGGACGAGAGAGTGTTATTATCGAAAGCCGCCACCACAGTATAAACCGACGGTTTATTTAATTATTCCTCTCTGTGTGTTTTTCTTTTGTCGTTTTAAATTATTTTTTTGCGAAATAAAATCGTACGCTGGAAACTTCAAGCAACGCATACACGCGTTTCATATATATGTTAATTTGCACAGTGGCCCGCGGTGAAAATTGTCCACGTATATTTTAGGATTTGAAACATTTGTTCCTGGTAAAGAACTGTTATAGAGAACTTTTTTAAATGTTCATCAAATTTTATAGGGATGACGTTAAACAAGATGACAATATTTGGGACCTCCACTTCAAACATCACTCGTTCATAAATGAGACCTAAATTTAATCATAATGGAACAACCACATAACGTAACTTAAGTAAATGGTGGAACCACTTCTGATACATGATAGGACGTCTTTATGTCTTACAACATGGACCTCTATGTTCATTTCAAACATCAGTCATTCATAAATGAAATCCAATTTCAATGATAATGGAACAACCGCATAACCTAAGTTAAGTAAATGATAGAACCACTTCTGATAAATGATAGAAGAACATCATGTTTTACAACATGGATCTTCACATCCACTTCAAACATCACTTGTTCATAAATGAGACCTAACTTAGAATGAGACCTAACTTAAATAATAGAGCCACATAAGTTAAGTAAATAAAAGAACCATATAAAGCATTAGTGACCTCGTACAATGATAAAATAGCAGTTAGCATTAGCAAGAGAGGAATGTAACATTTGATGACTGTAGCACAGTCGCAATCGTTGCTCGTGAATCTGGTGTCTTATCAAAACGACCCATATCTCAACGATTCGTGTCGCGTTACGTATAAACGATGACTTCAGTCAAATGCCCCAATGAAACTGAAAGTTATTTTCCCGGATGACGCAGGGGCCACCTGTTTCGATGCCCATGGACGCTTTTTGTTACTGGACGTCCCTTGCTGCAACGGTGTGGACCCCATCGCGGTAGCAGCCACGTGGAACCGGTTTCTCCGGTGTTCTGGGGAATTTCAGTCGAGGAACGCAGACGAGGCTTCGAAACTGGTTGAATATTCTCGGCGGTTGGGGACTTCGGACGAATTCTTACGATTAGATTGCTCATTTTTAATTCTGGACCGTAGACGTTTCTAACATTTGGTATACAAATTTTTGTATACTCTTCATTTCTTTCCCTTGAAAGTTATTTTTTATTTTATAAAATTCTCTCGGTAGATCTACTGATCTATTTAAGTATGTACTATATCCCTTCGAAAGTGAATAATTTCTTTCATATTTCACGGTTTTTGGTGTTTCAAAATTAAATCTTGAGCGACGAGGAAGAGAAATAGTGACTGATCGTGCACAAAATGGCTGACAATCTACGAAAATGACCGAAAACGTACGAAAATGACGGAAAACGTACGAAAATGGCCGAAAACGTACGAAAATGGCCGACAACATACGAAAACAACTTACGACCCTTGAAATCAGCCAACAATATATGAAAACTACCGACAACAGACGAAAACAGTCGACAAGACTAACAAACCGAAAGTTACGAACTTCTGAAACATGAATACTGACTTGAACTAATATAAAATATCTAAGGTATATTTTGAGGTTCCCTTGCTTACAAAAGACTCGAAATTGCTTCACGTTTCCGTTCGATAAATTCCTCGTGAACGAAGAAGCCTGGTGAAAAGCAACGCAAAAGACACAGTTTCTAATCGTTGAAGAGGCTGTTACGTACAAAGAGTTTCTTTGGCCGCTCTAACGCAATACGCGATGCGAACGTGTTTAACTTGCAGGAAGGTACGCTCTGATTGCCGGTTTAAAGCCAGTTTCTATTGACAATGGCGTCGTTATTGCGAGCCAGATCGACATCGACCGTCTTCGTGCGAGGTAAATTGCGGTTGCAACAAACGCCCCCTCGATTTTCGATCAAAACAGAGCCCACCTTGGTCAAATTTGTGTTGGAACACTGTCTATTATTCTGGACTGACCCAGATGGTTCGGAACAAAGGGTTTTCATCGACTTTTCTTGGAAAGATGATGGAAATTTTAGAACAAAAATTTAGAAACGTGAAATTTATTCAGGGTATATACATTCAGCCTTGATCCACAGCTAACAAATGTAATGTAACACATGAGACAACCTATATGCTCAAAATTGAACTTGTAACTTTTATTATAAACTGTATGGTTTCAGCAAGTAAAAATAAAGTGTTTCTTGAATAAAGAAACAATAAATTAACTTCTTCCGACCAATTCAGACGTGCTGTCTGCGCTTTATGGCTCCTCCAGCGAGCTTCATAAAAAAATGATGCCAAAGTTGCTTTACGAGCATCTCGTAAGGAAATACTGACTAAAATTAGGAGCTGCCAGATACTCCGTTCTCCAGTGAAATTTTGGACGATATTAATAATCGAAACTATTTCTAGGCGAACTGAAAGCAAACTTCTCAGCGAATCGTGTGTCGAAACTTGTTAGGTTTTGTTCCGCAGAAAACGTTAATTATCCACAAATCTGAAAGTTTCCCGTATCCGCGAATAATTTATCTTTCGCGAAATGGAAAGAACATTTTTTTCGAGCGTAATTTCAGATTTTGAAGAGCAATTAATATTTTTGTTTAACGAGGTTAATTTAGTCGGATACAGGGATTCAATTAAGTCACTAATTATGTACATCGCGTTGAATGTATTAAATTAATTTGCAGTATCACCGTTCGACGTGCTCGTGTAATATTTCGAATATTCTATTTATTTCAATAGCATCCGAAATGAATTTCTAGCGTTCCAAAATTGCTGGGGATCGCAAAACATCCACCCGCTATGAATATCGTTCATTAATTACAAGGTGTTAAACGTATTTTAAAATGATCCGTTATCGGGGATATTTCATTAATTCCATTTTAATTATTTCAATTACGATCGTTTAGGATAACGAGACGGCCATTTTTAAATTAACAAACCACGAGCATTCGAAACCTAACCAACAATTAAACCTGTACATTTAACAATTGAATCCATACCTTTAACAATGAAACCTATGGAAAATTTTTGTTACCAAATCTGTTATCGAAGCGAGTTCATGGAAATTCTAATCACTGCCAATGAACTGTCCATTCATAAATTTCTCCCATTTGGTTGTTCGTTAATGCTGCACGATATCGGCGATGTCAATTAGACAGAATTATCTCGGGGCGTTCGTCCGCTTTTGACCCATTAAATTGTTATTAGCGACCCCACGATATCTGTGATTACTCGGTGTGTAGTGGGCGTAAAAATGCTGCCCTCGCAGCGTACAGTTACACGAGGCTTTATCGTGGAAACGACGACTTCTGTGTCTGTTGGTTCCTCGAACTCATCGCGTGTACGCGACCACGCTAACCAATGGGTCCAATACCCTCGTACAAGCGCCCACGTGGGTGGAAAAGTATCGATCAGTCCTGGCCTTCTGTTCGGTCTGTTTTGCGGTAGGAACTGACCTGAAAGAAGGACTGGAAGAGGATTACGTCTAAATGGTTAAGTATACTACCCTAATGCTACGATAAGTTCGGTGATCTTAGACCCGTTTGTGGTTCTACCAACGTGGAAATTTGGGAAATCGAGTCTGGGGATTTGGATATTTCGTATTTAGGAATTTTGGGATTGGGGGTCTGACATGTTAGAAATTTAATTTGGGGTGTATGATATTCAATATAGGAGATTTGGGGATTTATTTAGGATTTGCAAATTTTTGAAATTTGGGATTGGGGTTTGAGAAGTTGGAAATTTAATTTGGGGATGTAGGGAATTCGGCGATATAAGGGATTTTGGGATATAGGAAATTCGGCGATATAGATTTGAGGATTTATATATTTAGCATTATAAATTTTGGGAATTTGGGTCTTGGAGATCTAAGAATTTAGTGGTTTCAAAATTTGGAGATGTAGGAAATTCGGCGATATAGGAGATTTGGAGATGTAGGAAATTCGGCAATATAGATTTGATGATTTAAATATTTAGCATTATAAATTTTGGGAATTTGGGTCTTGGAGATCCGAGAATTTGATGGTTCCAAAATTTGGAGATGTAAATTCAGGAATGGAGATTTAGAGATGTAGAAAATTCGGCAATATAGGAGATTTGTTATTCACAAACATACTATTAACATTACAAACATAATGTTAATATGAACAATTAAAAATTTTGAGAATTTCAGCACTAGAAGTGTAAAAGCTTTTTAAATTTCTGACATGAGTCACAAGATACACAAAAGTGAAGTAGAGAGAATACTCGTGGACTGATCTAATGATTGCACAAAAAAACTATAATGGTAGTATACCAAGGCTAGTATCATCAAAGACCGAGGCTGTTTCGTAAGGGAAATCGAGAAAGTAAGAAGGTAGTTTGGTCACGGGCGAGGATTACGAGAGAGTTTTAGGAGGAAGTGGTCGGTATATTTGTAAAGTCGAATACTTTTGCATGCTTGAAGGAATTGTTAACGTCAACATGATTTATTTGACACTTGGCAGACTTCGAAAATGATGGTACGGTACAATCGTAAATCTGCTTGGAATGATATACGTTATGGTTGAGCAAATGCTAAATTTGTATTCGTAAACTAAGTTGTGCAGTGCTGCAAGAAATTAAGCATTTTGTAGAGCAATATGATATAAAGATCTAGATACAAATGATACACACTCCGTGATCTCGTACACCACAGTTTCAAAGCATAAACAGATATCGAGCCAACCCTAATATTTATTATAGTAATTGGAATGCTTGTGTATTATTTCAGCTGAATAATAAGCTTATAATACAATATAATCATACTCTCTATAACTGCTTAACAAATACTTTGTTTCTGTCCAATTAAACGTCTGTGAAATTAAACGTTCAACAAACGTTTGAATCCGAACGTTATCCTCGCGAAGCGCGCGAAATTCAAATATTGACGCACGGCTGTCGAGTATCGGTGCAGCCCGATATTCATAAACATAGTACTGATAAAATTGACGAAAGTATGCGATATTTCACCAATTACATTTATTAATTGAGCTTTAAAGTTCACCTGATTGTCAAATCCGTCAGTAAAGAGTTTTTCAAATCACCTAATATTGACAATCTAATTCCAAATGTCATTAAATTCAAGTGATAAAATGACATTGCAGGTCATATCTTAACGACACGGCAATTATCGATAACGTTTCTTTATCGATAAAATTAATAACCGTTTCGAATCAAACTCGCCATCAAGGTTTCATGAAACGTTCGGAGTATAAGAAAGGAAACCGGCGCAAAAATCGCGCCTGCGAAATCGGCAAAGTTTTGGCGCGTAACGAAGCGCGCGTGTGTAGCACGAATCACGAGCGCGCGAACGTAAACACCCGAAGCGAAGCAAATATTATGATTTCCAGGATCGACGCCAGTAATCGTGACCTAGACGCGAACAAAAGTTGCCGGACAATCGTGCGCGAGAAAACGAAGCGGGTTAACGACGCCGCGCCACGAACAAAAACACGCCGATGCGAATACGGCGTAGTTACCTGGGAGTAAAAAAAAAAAAGAAAGAAAAGAGACGTTACGTTTGAACGAAGCGTCGGCGAATGGTCGTTGGACATGCGCCCTTGAAACTCACAGACGGTGGGGTACGCGCGTACACTCACGGATTTCGGAGCACGCGCGCGCCGCGAGCATCGTCGCGAGATTCCGCTTGGCTTTGCTTGTCATAAAACAATTTCCGTTACTCACCGTGCGAACGGTAGGACCGGGCGGGCAGAGAAGATCGTATCCAAAACGTAATTCCGTAAAGATGAAGCGTTCTCGTGCGGCGTATCCTTGGCACAATACAACACAACAAAAAGCACAGGCCTCAAAACGAGTTATCGGTTCACAAACGGCGAAAAACCGGAGATCGATGATTTCCTCGCCACGCACAACCCGAAGCGAAGTGAACGAACGCGCGAACGCCTGCTGAATATTGAATCGAAGACAACGTCACGCGGATGAGCAGGACGCAGCCGCTGCCCGGTTTGGCTTGTCACGAAACAGCGGTTTGCCTCGCGAAAACGTTTTTGGAGGTTAGGAGATGGCGCGGATCGGCCACTTGGAGCACACTGGTAGGGGGGGGGGTTACTTCCGGCGAGATCTTTCTTCCGGTACACCCGCGTGGCTCGTGGTGAAAAAAAATCGACGTCGTAAACCGTTTCACTATTTCGCTCGCGCGCCGGAGGCTCGTATTACACACTGAGCTTGGCTAGGCACGTCGAGCGAATGAAAAAAAAAATATATGAGAACAGATGACGAACGGCTGGATAAAAAGGAAGGTTACGGGCAGAGAAAACGAATTGGCGAGGACGAAACGTCGCGCGAACACGAAAACTGCGCGTAATAGATCCGGCTAAGAATTGTAGGCACGCCACGAGTAGAGGTAGGCGACGCTAAAACTTCGCCACGAGTCGTGGCACGCCACGAGAGGAGCCGAGGGTAGAGGACGGAGAGGGGTAGAGCGAGACGACGAATCAGAGGGGGAAAGGAGACGATGGGCGAGGGGAACGAGGAGAGGACGTGGACGACCACTCGACTCTCGGCTGCTATAGGCTACGTTCACAATTGTTTCTCACTCCAGTATCGAACGCGATTACTCACCTTCCTACATCAGTTCTCAAATACAAATTTTTTTATTCCATACACTTTCCATCTCTCTGTACTCCCACATTGTCACATATGCAGTTTGACACATTGTGATGCACTTTCCACAGTCCTACATATCAAACTCGACAGTCCTAAGTCTGTATTTTCTCCCGGTTGAAAAGTTCTCAAATAGCAAAATCACCACATTCGTCAATCCTCATTCTCAAGCACATCCTCAAACCCACCATTGTTCCCAAATTTTTACATTTTTTGTTGTATTGAATTCTTTGAAAGTAATCCACAAAATAAATTTGGTTATCTGTAAAGAGAGAATAATCTGAAATGTAATACAACGTAATATGCAACCCCGACCGTAGAGGTACAATTAGAGTAGTGTGAAAGCAGCCTTAGGGTGCGGAGGGGTCAGACGGGGAAACATGTCGACTCGCCGGAGGGACGTGGGGTGATTGAAGCGACCATGCTGGGTAGGGCGACGAAGCCGGGGAGGGATGGCAAGAGAACGAAGGGAGGGAGAAGCTCGCACAGCCGGCAACAGCCGACTCGACTCGACTACTCCTGTTCTTCTTCTTCTTGCTTCGTTCTTTCCCTTTCTCTGTCTGGCACCCTTTCTCCGTTTCTCTGCGACCATCTGTGTGATGTGTATTAGTGTATCGACACACGATACACCCGGCCCCTCTGTGTTCCCGCCGCCACTACATCCTATACGGGGTGGTGTCTCACGAAACTCGAAAGCCGGTAATGCTGTTTCGCACACGCGAAAACTTTGCCGGTACGCAAGGTGTTGCTGTTGTTCGGCTATTGTTGTCTGATTCGTGGGAGCTGTCGTCGGTTGCCAAGAGGCGGTGCGAGCCTCCCGTTAAAACCCGCGATTGTTTCGCGCGGATTTTTACCCAGATCGTTCGATTAACCCGACTTCACCGATAAATTCATGCGAAAAATCATTAAAACGAACCATCTCTGCCTTATAAGGCTGTAAAATCTCCAGGCCTGAAATGTGGACGCCGAAACTGCAATTTGGACGAGATATGGACCTATAAAGCTACAGCTGTAGAAGGTAGCCATGCTTTAACAAGGGTTGAATTTATGATCTCGCTATATCGTGCTCGGTAAAAGAGTATATTTTCGCTCACTGGCAACGTAGGCTTCCGTTGATTAAGAGTAAGGGGAGAGCCATCTGTCCCTGAACTTGTGCTAGGGACAACCTAGGGCAAGGTTTCCCTTTATGGGCTTAGGCCAGACATTTTTCGTCCCACTTGTGATCTCAAGGTTTCAAAACTGTAAATTCAAAGGTTTCTGGTGTCCCAAAAATCTCAAAGCAACACCTAAGTTAACCTTGAACTTCGCATGCACTGAAGGAACAATGACGAATAATACAAATGGTGAGTCATGCCTTCCCCTTGTCTCCGATGAAAGTCTACATTGTAGATAACCATACAGTAATCACGCCAACTCCTATAACCCCGCCCAGTTTAAACAAAAACTGCATTTCAATCCCTTTTACAAATTCAATACTTAATTACACTAATCCAATCGATGCAAATAAATCTATTCCCATTCGTGGACACCCGGTGTATGCACATGCACACGGTCGCATATGCCAGCGGTTTTCAACCATTTTGTAAATACAAGCAACGTTGAATTGCTACCACAATGTAGTTGTACATAGGAATTTAAGACATCTCTTATTTTGTAACGGAATAATTAGAAAGAGTATGAACAGTATTCAATAAACAATCATTTAGTTTGCAATCTGAAATCAACTTCTATTTGGTTTCACATACGGTAATTGCCTGCTTTTGGGGCTCTAGGCAGTTGTAGAGAATGGACGTTACAACGCATGGTAATACATGTGAAACGGAGATATCTACAAGAAATTATCCAGCGAGGACTTACCGAGAGTTACGTGTAAAACTGTAGCTAGTTTGTAGACAATAAAATTGTCGCATAAGTCAACGTACCTTGTGCCAGTTGAGCGCCACTGGCATAGGCGAAAAAAATACACGACTGAGCAAGGTGAGGAACCGAGAGGGCACGATGAGGGCCTGAGAAAGAATGGGCGAACGAGAAAGAGGAACGACGACTGTGAAACAGCGTGGAGGGATGCGCGATGCGAAGGGAGAGGGGTTAGGGGCAGGAGGGAGGGGAACGAACGCGAGAGACCTTGCACAGCGTGGCTCCGTGCCGCGTAGAAAACGCCGCTTTGTGTTGGGGTAGCCTGCATAAGAGAGGAAGTACAGGTCTAAAGGAAAAGAAGGCCCTCGTGCGTCTCCGCTGGCGGCGATTCGCACACGTAAAGCCCTTTTCACACGGCTGCACTCCCGGCTTGCTTGCTAGAAGACACTCGATGAAGATACGCCTCCGGCTACGGAATGCCCGATATTTTCTTTTTTTCACAGTTTATTCTCCTTTCTTCTTCATCGGGCATCTTAGACACGGGTTCAAGCTTCTGTACGTTTCAGAAAAATCTTGACGGTTCACTCATCGGGGCACTTTAGGAAAATTGATACGTGATTGCTTTTTCTTTTAGTTTGTATCGATTTATGTTAATGAATGGAACAATGTTTTACGGTTCGGGCTCATACGTGCAAGGCGACCATTTTGTTTATCGGACATTTTGATTTCAGGTTCGGGGTACGAATGTGAGGTTATTCCAACGTAACATAATACATTGAATTAGTTGGTCTTTTTCTTTAAGACAAGGTTCTTTGTAGAATACGACCAAATTTTTCTGTGACTTGATGTTAATCCGACATGTGCTGGACAAAAGCTGAACGACGCAAAAGTTTCTGATTGGTCAATTCCGTAGAGTGGTCACCATGTCTGAAGGCACGGAATACGCGCGAAATTTGAATTACATTTTCACATATTCGTGAAAAGTTTATTATGAGAATATTTAGAACCGATTCACATTCAATGCATGCACACACATTTTATACAAAGTTGCTCAACAAAATTTGTCTATACAAATTATTTCTGATACAGAAAATTGTCATTATTGTTCAACCTGTTTTTGTAGGAATTGAATAAATGAAATTACTTCCGGAAGTCCAAAATTAATGAAATAATTAATAAGACACGACCATTACAAGAATAATCTTTTCACAGTTTTAATAATTAGCTTACCACAATGCGAACGATATCGCAGTTGGTTTGATTGGATCTGGGTTACTGCTCGCTAATTAGTCGCGAATTTTCGGCAGAAAATTGATGAATGAGGCAAACGAACCGGGTATGGCGTACGATACCAGGCGGTTCATTGCAAAAGCGTTAAAATGTAACCGTTAATTAACAGACCGCTACGTCTTTCTTAACTTTTCCTTTCCATTTCCTGCCGGCTGTGTAATACAATGTAGACTTGTTTACTTTAACAGTGAAAGGGGTTACTTCACTTACATTTATTGTTCGTTACATGTTAAAATAAAGGGAATCACGAAGTAACGAGTAGGAAATTGGATAATATTGGACTTGTAGGATTCTATAGGAATTCTAATGATATAACAATTTATGAGGAAGCTCATGAAGCTCTGAGGGACTATAGACATAAGGTCTGTAGGAACTCTAGGCGTAATAGGGACTTCGGAGACTACCAGGACTCTGGAGTACATGGACTCTAGATGTTACAGGAGTTCTAGGGACAATGGGGGCTCTAGGGACTACTAGGTCTCTGGAGGGAATGGGGACTCTGAGGACTACCAGGACTCTGGAATATATGAACTCTAGATGTTATAGGCACTTTGGGTACTACCAGGACTCTGGGGATTACTAGAACTCTGGGGACTACTAGGACTCTACGGACTACCAGGACTCTGCAGTATATAGACTCTAGATGTCATAAGAACTCTGGGAACTACCAGAAGTCTAGTATATGGACTCTGGTCTCATGAAACTCTGGGGGACTGTAGACATTCTGGGAACCATAAAAATTCTGGGGACAGTTGGGACTTTGGGGATCACCGAGAACTCCGAAGTATGACTACTAGGACTCTGGTGTGCATGGACTCTAAATATTACAGAAACTCGTCGGTACATAATATGACAGTCTTCAACATTTTGGACACTCTAGGAATGTCAGGAAATCTTGAAAATTGAGATTAATACCTTGAGAACCTTAGTTATTCTAAAAATTCTGGGGACTCTGGAACTTTCTATAGATGTCCTTTCAAATTTTCCAAATTTCCATATTTCTAAATGATCTAGTAGTAGCCATTTTGCCTCTAACCAAGAAAAGTCCGACCCAACATAAATAGCTCAGAAATGATCAGAATTCAAATACAACGGATGTTCTATCGTGAGGCTCGAGACGAAGAGGTTAGGTTAAGTAGTCGGACGAGTCGAGGCAAGAAAAGAAGCGACCAGTGGCGAAATAAGGAAACTCCATCGACGATTTCGAAGAAAAAACGAAGCCACTGTCCCTGGCGTTTCTTGGAATTCACCAAGGATGCAGCAGCGATCGAAACATTTGTCCTGAACGCGGCCTGTTGTCAACCAATTATTACGTTCAAAACTAATTTGCTAAAATCGCGCAATAGTTACATAAAAGCATGCAATATACTTGTATTACGCAACGTTAAATATCGAGGCGATACTGACTCAACGGATACGAATATTCGAATTACGTAAAAGCTTTTGTTAATAGTAAATTTATGTAACGTTGTGCATTCTGCCACGAGGCTTCCCTAGAGAAATGGGGATGTGGAAAACATCCTGATATTTATTTACGATTTAGGAATTCGGAGATGTGGATATTTGACAGTTAGGTTAGGTTAGGTTCAGCTAGGTTAGAGACTTCTGAGGCTTCCCTAGGGAAATTGGGGATGTCACTGAAAAGATCTTAACATTCACTTTCCTTAGAATTTAGGTATTGAGGAGATTTTGAAAATTTGGAGATGTGGATATTTGAAAATTAGGTTAGGTTAGAGGCTTCCGAGGGATTCAGGGATTTGAAAATTTGGGATGTGGACATTTGAAAGTTAGGACAATTTATAGATAATATTTCTATTGCCATTTTTTCTTGAAAATCAGTTGAGCTGATTTATAGTTCAGTTTCCCCTAGAGGAAGAGTAGAATTCCGATATGCAAAATCCAAAGGTGGGGTCTGAGGAGAAGGGCCGCTCTGAAAGTAGAAAGTTACAGCCCTGGGTCGCTCCTGCATGGGAACATACCCACAGAATCCTTGTTCGTTGTATACACAAAGGATGGGCCACCTTCACGTGTAAACTCGTGCAGAATCGTATTTGCGCACACGAACAGGTTTCTGAGTGTCTGACGGTGGCGCCACCGATACCAGTTCTAAATTTGAACTGTGGCTGTCAAAATGGCTTACCAGGAAAAACTTAACACTGGAAAAATGTGATCTTATGCGTAGTGATTTGTCAATAACTGTATAATAAATTATTGAAAAAAATTGCATCTGTGTCTAATTTTATTAATAAAATAATTTACCATACTAATAATTTTGTACATCGCAAAATCTCTTCCAAATTTCAGTGATCCATAAACTAATTTGACGAATGTAATATTACCTTTGACCAGTACAGCTTCTGATTTTGCAGAAACGGCAAATTAATTACGGGTAAATGACGACAAAATCGAATGGGAAAATTCGTGACGAAACGTCGAAAATATTTTGTCCGTTGTTACAAAAACTAGGAATTCCGTCCGTTTTATAAAGGCCGGAATATTTACCGGGGGATGGAAAATGGGGCGCAGAAATTCGCGATGTTTCGGTCCCGTTACATCGGTTTTAACGATCGGCAGCAACAATAAAGAAAAAGTTTAATTAAACCGGCATACCGGCGTGCTTCGCGTGGCAGCCTTTAATTACCGATAAATTGGTAACATTATTACGGGGGAAACAACGCGAGTCGATTGGACGGACTTCATTTTTTACCGCGAGATTGCGCGCTACGTATCGAAACGGTAACTCGATAATATAATACATTCATCGCGTCGCGGAGATCGATAAACCTGAAAGAAGAAAATAAAACTGTTCCGTGTTTGTCGACCGACGGAGAGGTTGGGCTAGGTTAGGTAATGAATTATTATTTCACGCTGCAAGAGTACCAAAATACACGTTCTCTATTCGCTCTGCGGAACGATGTGCTGGCGTGTAATGACCGCCAACAATGTTCATTCACAATGGTTCATTGAAAACTTCCGATTCTGCAAATCTGATCTTCTACCTTCATATTCTTCACCTTCACACATTTTTCCTTTCTAATTCGATCGATTGATGTGAAAAAATATATTAACATTTTGCTGAATATTTAAACTCTCGCTATATTGCCGTTTTGAGCATTCGAGTCCTCTCTAAAACCAATTCACTTCATGGTCCATTGCAGAAACCTTGTAAAAACCTTAATATATTATACTACCTTTTCTTGGCAATATAACAAGAGTTTTCCCAAATTCGTATACCCCTTATGTAATCGTAATTTATGCAGTCTGAGAATGATTAATGTTGGAACCTGTCTAACGAGAATCATTCACCGTATTTTTCCTTTCTAATTAATTTGATGTGTTTATCAACCGCTGGATCTCGCTGCGTACCGCAATCGCAACGATCTGACCCTGAAGAAACTAGCAATTCAATAGACCAGAAATAAGTATGCAAACGAGGTTGTTCCAGCAGGACACTTAATTTCCCTGTTTTCCTTTTTCGCACGGTACGCACACAAAGAAGGAAGCCCATATCTCAGCCGGCGAAACGTTAAGCGCCGCTTTCATCGCGCGAATTAAGATTTATCGTGGGCGCCGTTTGACCGAGAAGCCTTTTCACGTGGCGTCGCGAAGTCACGACGAAGACTTATGAGTTTTAACTAGCAACGCTCTTGCATTGCCGTGTTTCTTTCACGGTCTGACAGAGGAACTTGTCTCAAACGATGCCATAAAAATTGGCTAAGCTTCTCAGGAACTTCTTTTACTCGAAATCTCACTTTTTATAGTTTGCGGTAGTCAGTACTCCAAAAGATTGTAGTCATTTTACTGTCGGCCATTTTGGTACGCGAGGCACGAGTCTGCCCGAACGGACCCGAAGTTCGTCCACATGAACGCAAGTACTTCATCTTCTACGTTCCTAAGAGTTTTGAATATACAAATATATGTACATGTATATGTACATGCTTAATACGTATGTGTAATAAATATGTTTAATAATATATATGTATATACATGGAGTATATGTATATACTCCAAAAGGGTTGATTGTAGTCATTTCACTGTCGGCCATGTTGGAACGCGGCAAGGCACGAGTCTGCCCGAACGGACCCGAAGTTCGTCCACATCATAAACGCAAGTACTTCGTCTTCTTCTACGTTCAACCTAAGAGTTTTGAATATATATACAAATATTTTATAAATTATGTATATGTATATGTATATGTATATATACATGCATAATATATGTGTAATAAATATGTATAATAATATATATGTATATACGTAAATTTTGTTGAATAATTTCCATTACCTAACCTCAAAATCAAAGAACATGAAAATAGGTAAAAAATGACATCAATATAGTTTTGTCCGGAGACTTAGAATTTTGATAATAAGAGAACTATTAAGTAATAGTAACTATTTACAGAGAACTATTGCTAGAAACGGCAATTCGACAGGATCGCACGGTGATGCTCCTTTGCGTTTCAACGCGACGACCAACGAGGCGGAAACAATTACTTAAGCGACCGATTAAACGACACGCCTCGATTCCTCGCCTCTCGATCGAACAACCGTGAACCTGAATTTCAAGTCTGATTAAGAACCTATTACATGCTCGTTCGATCATTCGTGAACCGATCGACAGACGAGAATTTAAAATAAGCGTCATTGTTGAGGACGTATCGACGTGCCGGCTTTGAGCATTTAATTGGGACATCTACGATTGTAGATGGCCATCATGATAATCTGCACGGACGTTTTCACGTATTGATTATTTTGACAGGGTAATTGTCGAGGGAAACTTCTTTGTTATAGCGTTGACAGTACCTGGCCATACCACTGTAAATTTTCAGAATTTTACTATAATTTTTCATGGCCTGAGACAATTTTCCATATATGACATATAGCCATAAAAGTGAAATTGCGTCTGGTAATTACGTGGTCCCAATTCGATGGCCAGGGACTGTATATCCTCATACACGTTCTCTTGAAGTCACCCTGTTAGCTAAAAAGATGTCTGATCATTGAGAAAGTCTCATCCACGAATCTATTACTATCGTACGAATAAGAGGGAAACGCGAGCGGAGGAAAGGACAGGCTGGTCAATTAATTAACCAGCAGACGGATGGCAGATGGCGCATACCGTAACGGCGAAACAGAAAGTAAAAGACGACGAGAAACGAAGAAAGATGGAGGAGGACCGATTATGACGATGCGACGTCCCTCTCCTTCTGTTATACTCATAGAACTCCTTGGAGAGCGGAGGAAGAGCGATTACTTAATTTAGATTAATTTTACTTCCCTCGTTTCTTACGCGTCTGGCCACTCGGAAGATTTCTCTGGAATTCTGCTGGAACTCTGTTCTTTTACTGCTTGAGAAAGTTGGACTGGAATGTGGACGATGGACAATTTTGTCAGTTTTCAAACTGCACTTTGAAGTTTTGGGATTTTGGGATTTCGGGTCTTTGGGGATTTGGGGTTTTTGGGATTTGGGATCTTTAGGATTTGGGGATTTGGGGTCTTTGGGATTTTGGGATTGCAGGATTTTAGGATTTAAAAATTTTGAGATTTCAGAATTTCTCAGATCTTCAAATTTCAGAGCTTTGGTATGTCAGACCTTTGAAGGTTTGGAACCTTCAGGTTCTTGAATGTTATTATTTTTGGACTTTCAAACTTCAGAACTTAATAGAACTGTATTTTAGAACTTATGAGTCTTGGTATTTTACAAATTCTGGGCTTCAAAGCTTTGGGACATACGAATGTTGGAAGTCTAAAATTTTCAGATTGGACACTTCTTGACACTCTAACCTTAATTCTGCAGTTTTGGAATTCCTGATCATTAAACATACTATGTACAGATGAACAAGTCACAAAAATGACAATTTCCCCAAATAAATCTGCATCCATGAACCCATATAAATCTCTCCAAATAAATTTCATCATCAAGTCCCAACGCACAAGATGGGAACCACTGTCATCGCATAAATCACATGCAAATTAAAATCGCGCCCATCTCGAGCGCACTAGAAGTCAGTGTCCGCGCTATCGCAATTAGGGCTATAAATTGGCCATCTTAAACATATTCCGCGCACGAATTTGCGTTAATTGCCGCGGACAAGTCGATCATACGCTATATAGCCAGTTAATTAACCACGGTGTCAAAGCGTGTCGCGCTAGAAGCGACTTGTTGCGATCCAGCTCTTTATTCTTCTCTCGCGTCTTCCTGCGTCTCTGTCGCTCCCGTGTGGCACACGAGCCGGTTGTCCCTGTACTCTGGTGCCAGAACAGCACGAGCTGGGCTCGTGGCCAACTTTTGACCCGGCTCCGTGCCGCTCGATGTTTGACTTTCCAATAACAGTTCCGACTAAACTTCGCGACGGTTAAGCAGCTATCACATGGATATGGCTGTCTAACTTTTCCATGGGGATTGTGCCTGCGGCCATATTAGAACTGCCTGGTGTTGTGATCATTTTTCCTCGGCGCAGGTGAACAAGGCTGGGGAACTTCGTGTCCAGATTTAGAGACGGACTACGTAGAGACTACATTCTGATGATGACAGGATTTTGGGATTTAGGGAGCTGAAGAGGGTGTTTAGCACAAATTGTTTCGCAATCTTCAGGTGAGCCAGAAATGTGGCCGGTGGACTAAGTGTTTTCAAAAAGTGTTCGTCAAGATGATTTGTCATGACGTTTAATATGTAACACGGTTATTTCATAATTATACCACTTATGTCACCTCATCGAAAGTGGGCCGGAGTAAATCCTTGCGATGAATCACAGCCAAGACTATTCGTCAAAATAAACTTAGAGAATCCACCAAAGGAGCATGTCTATCAGGATTTCGCGACGTATGCCAAGATATAAACAATATCCGTGAAGATAAAGTGCTACAATGATACTGCAATAAAGATTGTTCGTAATTAACCTAGATGTCAATTTTCCGTTCCAATATTTCCCTGCGTTGGTTTCATCCCTTCTGGTTAAAAGTAAAGTCGCGTTCTCTGACAAGTTTCGTCAAACAAGACGGACCCTTACGTAACCAAAATCCATCGGATATCGGTGGAGCTCAGCGAGCCACGGATGCTTACGCTCATCTCGTTGTCAAATCGCCTGACAGCGGACGTCAGACCGGTAGGCTGCTCGTTTCCATTCCAGGACGTCCAAGTGGAAGCTTCCATAGGGATCTCCTCCCCCTCTCTCTTTGTGGGCTTGTCAAATCTTTGCCAGAGGACCGACGTGCCGGCTAATATTCGCAACCTAGTAGACGGGCCGATGTCGCGTTCAATGAGAAGCCCTTTGCTTGCGCGTGATATTGCGTTGCTTTTTCGTCTGATAGGGTTTGCCCTTGCTTTTGATTCAATATACTTGGGATAGTTGTTTCCACTGCGATATGAGGATGTACAAATGGGGAATGAAGTTGGCAATATATTTGGGTGGCCATATAGTCTTTGATATTAAGGTTATACGACTTCTATGGTGGCAGTCTATCCTTATAACTGAAGGCAGTATATCGTGAGGTATCCTCATTAATGTACAGTTGGCAATATGATGCATGGCCATATAAAGGTGTAGCAGCACAAGGGTCCACTGCTACACTTAACCTAATATTTACCTAGCCTAACATTATTAATACTAATCCACTGTTACACCTAGCTTAAAATTGACCTAACGTGACGTTATTAATACTAATGCACTGTAACATCTAACCTAACATTCACCTAACCTAACATTAATAATACTAGTTCACTGCTACACCTAAACTAAAATTGACCTAACCTAATATTCTTAATACTAGTCAAGTTTTCACAATATTTAATAGCTTTGTTAAAAATAAGAAAGTCTATCATTAGAGATAGTTAAGAGTTTCTATTTGCGAAAGACACAACTGGGATGCACGTGGACAGAGAACAGGGAGATGCATTATGTAAGGGCGTATCTGGGTACATATTTACCCGAGATAACTAGTGAATGAGTCCGTTTTATCGAGTTTCACGCTCGTATCTCTTCCTTTCCGATTTTACCCGCAGTTACTACAAAGTTCGTTGCGTAACCTCGATTTCATTCATGAGTTCGCTTACAATATCATATCGAAAAGTAAACGAATCGATTTCAATTAACCTGATACCGGTATAACGTTAACTACTCAAACTTTCTTATACCTTCAACTCGAACTTCACACGTACAATTAACCTAACCACGTGTACACAACTAACCAATTAACCTTCATATGTACACAGAGAAATATTTTTTAAAGTATTGGGAATTTAGGGAGTCGGGAATTTAGGAATTCGGGATTTAAGGGGTCGGGAATTTAGGAATTCGGGATTTAAGGAGTCGGGAATTTAGGGAGTCGGGGATTTAGGGAGTCGGAAATTTTGGAAGTCGGGAATTTAGGAATTCGGAATTTAGGCATTCGGGAATTTGGGAAGTCGGGAATTTAGAGCGACGGGAATTTAGGGATTCGGAATTTAGGCATTCGGGAATTTAGAAATTCGGGATTTAGGGAGCCGGGAATTTAGGGAGTTGGGAATTTAGGGAGTTGGGAATTTAGGAAGTCGGGAATTTAGGGAATCGGCAGTTTAGAAATTCGGAATTTAAGGATTCAGGAATTTCAGAATTTGGGAATTCGAAAATTGGAAGTTCCAAAATTGTGTAATTTAAGAATTGAAAATATACTGCAATACCGCATAAAGTGTTTAAGACAGATGGTAATGTTAACAAGATGGCCGTAAACAAGTGCGACACTACGTTAAACCCAGCCTAACAAAAGCTAACCTCTTCAATTACCATGTGAATACGCATCGAATATTTGAAGGCGTCTCTCAAAGGCAGCAAATGTCACGGGACAATCGTTTTATTTTCTCGTTGAAATACAGAGCGGTATTTCGGGTGACATCCGGCCCACATATACACCTATATAACAAATTATTCGTCGACTGTTCAAACGGACACTGGCTCCCGATAATAAATCGTTTTCCTTAGAGTCCAATAAAACAAGGGGTTTTGAAATGGCGGGACGATATTGTTTGAGGCATCATAAATGTCGTGCGTATCATTAAGTGACGTCGTGTCACTGAATGAGCTTGAGATGTCCTCGTTGTTCCATTTGGCGTTTTATCAATTGGCCTCGATGCAATATATCGTGTGGTTCACGTTCACTTTTTAATGCTGTCTAAAAGCGTTTAAGTGGACACTCGGGACATTTTTCTGACGTTCGAAGAATTTATTTTGTCAGATAAATTATTTGCTGGGACTGCGATTTTGGCAATGTGCTTTGGAATTGTGAAATTTTCGAACTTTATGATATTGGAGGTAAATTTGGTACTTTGAAAATTTTGTACTTTGCAAGTTTGGTACTTTCGAAATTTCAAACCCTGATATGGAACTGTGATTATTTAGTTCTTTGGTAATGTGGACCTCAGGAGTTTTAGGGTTGGATAATAAATTGGGGGTTTGGGATTTTGTGCCATTGGGACATTATGACTTTACTTTGTAATTTTGAAATTTTGAAACTTTAGACATTGGAGGTTTGCAAGTTCGGTACTTTGCAAGTTTGGAACTTTGAAATTTGATACCCTGACGTGGAACTATGATTACAGCTCTGTAGAACCTCGGTTTCAGACATTGCTAATAATTTGTATTCACCTGACCTAACAGAGTCATATCTCCTTGACGCCACCTAAAAAAACTGCTACCAGCCAAATAATTTTGTTTTGCTGCATTTTTTCCTATCAGGTTATTCAGGTTTTAAGTGCCTTACCCTGTATATCGCCACATCGGAGTCCCTGACAATGGCTGACAATTACGGTAAAAAACTTGATACGAGCGACGTCAAACAGATCGGTCGGACGAGTGACTCACAGAGCGAGTAAGAGAAGGGCCCGCATATCAAATGGTGCGTACCACGGGATACAAGCAATTCCCATCAACCAATATTGTCATGTGGGTAATGAACGGCCGTGCACTGAATAAACACGCAGGGCTCTCTTCGACTCGTACAGAACGTTGCCTATTGCAAACGTGGTACAAGTGCTTTCTCTGTTCGGTGTTCAAAAGTACACGGTCTAACTTATATCATTTATATCAATTATAAATTAATATAAATTAAAATTTGTATAATTTGTCGAAGTTTTTAGTAGATGTCTTTGTTCTATGCACATTTTAACTTATATTATTTAGCCTCTTATAGTGGTACCATCTTTCCACATAGCGCCATAGTGGTTCCACTGGCTCACTCGCTCCCATTTCAATGATCTCATTTGATTCGCATTCAATCCCACAAAAGTGCATAATATGTAAATAAAAGTTGGGGAGTTGGGGAATTTAGGGAGTTGGGGATTTAAGGAGTCGGGAATTTAGGGGGTCGGGGATTTAGGAAGTCGGGGATTTAGGGATTCGGAATTTTGGAAGTCGGGAATTTAGGAATTCGGAATTTAGGGAGTCGGGAATTTAGGAATTCGGGATTTAAGGAGTCGGGAATTTAGAGGGACGGGAATTTTGGGAGTCGGGGAGTTAAGAATTCAGAATTTAGGGAGTCGGGAATTTAGGAAGTCGGGAATTTAGGGAGTCGGGGAGTTAGGAATTCAGAATTTAGGGATTCGAGAATTTAGGAAGTCACACATTCTAACTTAAAATGATAATTTTGAAGAAGTTTTATCACTGTCCAGTTATGGCAATTTTGATCCAAGTAGACGCATCGGATAC
Source organism: Megachile lagopoda (assembly GCA_036983795.1). Classification (NCBI taxonomy): domain Eukaryota; kingdom Metazoa; phylum Arthropoda; class Insecta; order Hymenoptera; family Megachilidae; genus Megachile; species Megachile lagopoda. Next base: position 6,594,312 of record CM072793.1, read on the forward strand.
GATCTTACTCACTATTCGTCTCTGCTCGCGTAATCGAGATTGATAACACTTCGATGATGACAGAGCGCTTGATTAGTTTCCAATATCGTGCCAAATGCTATCCATGCGTGTCCAAGGATCGGGTTTATCGTCTTGAACCGAATATTCTGACGAGAGCTGCCTGGACGAATATCGATCAGTAAATCCGTCATTAAAAATAACTAGTCGAGTGTGAATACGTGAAAAAGCAGCAGATATTATCCCACGAGGTAGATTACTGTGCGACCGACTGCACTGGCCGGGTTACATACTTTTAGGGGCAGTTCACTTTAACTGACTATACAGCGGTGATATAATACACGTTATAATAGTAAGGTTAGGTAGTAAGGTGTATTACTATTGTCAGGTGTATTATACATTAATTATTGTAGAAGTCCGGACAAGTTTAAAAATTAACCCAGACTTCTATAAATGTGAACTGACTTATAGAAATCATCGGCATTACATAAAGTGTATTAACAAATTGTTAACTGACCATTCAAAATCTTATCAGACGATGAAAGTGTATTACAAATTAATTATTGTAGAAGTTCATACAAGTTTCAAAATGAACCCAGACTTCTGTAAATGTGAACTGATTTATGGACATCATCATCATTACATAAAGTTATAACTAGCCATTCAAGGTCTTATCAAATGAACAAAGCTTCAGCAATTTCTCAGAAAGTTTCCGTTCTAAATAGTTAACGTTTAGCGGGATTTACCTGTCGCGTCGTGCAAAGTTGACACGTTTCATCAAAGGATAAGGAGCGTAGTTATAGAAGCTTGTCTCGTGTGAGCAGAGAGAAAACAATGTATGAGGAACGATAGGGCACGGTGAATTCGTGGTACGTGGTAATGGAATAATAAATACTTCATTAGTGCGATACTACACCCTGGTGGCCAGCTGGTCAGAGAGAAGCCGTGGCTGGGGTTAAATGAACTGTGCGACAAGCGCCATCTTTCTTCGTGCCATTACAACTACGAGTACACGTGTCATATTCAATGGAACTTTAAACTCGTTTTGGAGAAGATGGATGGTAGTTACTTATTTCAGATTTAATCAAATGTTCCATATTATTCGAATGCGTTAGTTTTATTTGGAGTGACGAGAGTTGTGAAGATTTAATGGTTTTAAGTTACCAAGTCTTGTTCTACTTTTTCAAAGTACTACAGTTGAAAAGTCCTGAAATCCCAAAAGTTTCAGAAATTTCAGAAGTTCAATAGTTCTAAAATCCCAAACCAAAAGTCCAATAATTCTAAAGTTATGAAGTTCGAAAGTCTTCGAGTACCAAAGTCTAAACGTCCTAAAGTCACAAGGTCTCAATTCCCTAAACTGTCAAAGTCCCAAAGTCCTAAAAGTCCCAAAGTCCAAATGTCCCATATTCCAAACGTGCCAAAGTCCAAATGTCCCAAACTTCAAACGTCCCAAAGTCCACATGTCCCATAATCCAAACGTCCCAAAGTCCAATCGTGCCAAAGTCCAAATGTCCCATAATCCAAACGTCCCAAAGTCTAAATGTCCCAAAGCCCAAATGTCCCATATTCCAAACGTCCCATAACCCTAACATCCCAAAGTCCAAAAGCCCCAAAATTCCCCAAGTTCCAAATTCCCAAAGTCCCAAATACGAAAAGCCCCAAAATTCCCAAAGTCCAATCGACCCAAAGTCCAAAAGCCCAAAAATTCTCAAAGTTCTCACATCCTAACATCACAAATTCTCATCATTCTAAACTTCCAAAGTCCCAAAAAGATCCAAAAACCTTTTCCCAATACCACAGCAGAATTCCCATGTCCCTCCCAGTAATTATCCTGTCGGCGTTCCGTTAACAAATTAGGGTAACATTTACAAGGATCGAAACAATCGATCCGTTTGTCCGAGTCGATCGGACTGTAAAGGCCAGATCGTTCGCTGTGTATGGCCGCGAAAGCGAAACTTTTGCGGACAGCTTAACGGCGATATCATTATTGCAGCCGGTCGTTATTCACTCTAACAAACTGTGCGCCACGATACATTAATCTCCCGGGGCAATGCATCACCGGGTAGAGCTGCTTTCCCGAGCAACGAGCTGTTCTACGCGCACGCTAAATGATGCATTCCCTGTGATCCGGCTTCGAGCTGACAGTAAGATGATGTTCGAACAGCATCAAACAGCATTAAATGATCCTGGATCGTGATATGGTCGCGATACTTTATCGCCTTCTGTTAGGTTAGGTTTGAATATTCATTGGACATACGAGGAGATACGAGATTGAGAATCATGTGTATTTGGTTATCGAACACTCGGTATACTCTGATCAAGATGTTCTAATTTGAACATCCAGGTGTCTAGGTGTACATCCAGGTTACCAGGTGCACCGATCAATAATTCATTTTTGAGTAAACAATTCAAATTTGAGAAAAAATGATTCATTCAAAGTACCTCAGCTATACATTTTACCATCCCTTCAAATACCCTCCCCAAATTGTTCACATTTTGAGAGAAATCTACATGTGCTAGACATGTGACGCTAACTCAGAAACGATGGGGTTTTGAAAGATATTTGAAAATTCAGAACATAGACCAGCATGTAGATTGTACCTCAGTCTGTTCACATATCGCATAACTTCATATTTTGTGGGAGTTAATTATCGCACTCGGTTACGATAAGAAAGCAAAACCGATTGTAGACACATCCTGTCCCACAAACAGTTAAGTTGCCGAAGCGTGTTTGAGAGGATAGGAAAGCTTGCTCTCACTTTCCCGCGGGTTTTTTGCTCGCCGCAACTTAAGACCGGGCTTACGCGAAATTAAAGGGATATCCGGCGCGCTTTGCAGGTTTCGTAACCGCCGAAGCTACTTTAAGCACCGCCAAAGGGTCGTTTTGCCCCCCTCCTTCTTCCCTTTTTTCCTTTCTTCGTCCGTCCGTTTCTCTTTCTCCCGGTTAATTTCGCCCTTTAGGAGAAGCGAGCAGAAAAAACTCGATCCTATCTCGAGATGAAGATAATTGTTAATTCCTTTGATGGTACGCTCGAGGGGTGGGTTGCGAAAATGGCGCATAATTAATGGCGGACATGGAAATAGACTGTTTGATAAACGTTTTGTTTCTAACTTGTATTTTTATACTAAAATTAACTTAATTCAGGTGAATGAAAGCACCAATATACTTTTTGCGAAAATATTTATTAATTTATTTATAATTTGTAAATGTACATTTTAATGGACATATGGTCCTCACGCAAAATTACAAAAAATTACAGCACGAAAAGTATGTACATTACAATGTACACAGGAAGGGGTTAAATAAAAGATAACATTGTATTTTATTACTGTCATTTTATAGTATCGTTTCATTCATTTTAAATAATCGTTCAACACTTGTCGATGTGAATTCATAGTCGATCCAAGATATCTTCCCGGAGAATTACAAAGATCAAAAAGTTATCCTGAAGAATCGAGTCTTCAACGTATAACCCGAACGCGTTAGAGCATTCAGGGGTGAAATATCAGAGGCGCAAGGGGTGAATAATACATGGGAAGTTTGTCGAGGAAAAATAGCTTCCGTGTCCCCGATTCGCTTCACGGTTATCGTAGTCGAAACTTTCCTACACATACACACGGAACTGAAATACCGTTGATGCATAGTGGAAAAGGCTTTCAGATAATTTTATTTACACGAACACTAATATTTCGCTGCTCGTGCGAAATGATCGTTCGCGATGCAAATAATTTCTTGTTTCTAGAAATGTTTTGTGGCCATGTGGTTACTGATGTTATAAATTCAGTTATTTTAAATATTCTTTTACTAGAAATTAAATTTTCATGGAAGCATGGCACAAATTGATGGTGTTGCAATAAGTAGGTTATGTTACTGGGATGTCAGCCATTTTAAGTCGGGAGTCTTATGGCAGCCATTTTGTCGTAGGAGCCTTACGTTTCGCTAGGTACATTCTGCACGTACGAAAACACGAATTTACACCTGTTTTAGTAACTAATGTACTTTTATGAAGTTTAGGAAGTTTATGAACTTTAGGAAGCTTGTAAAATAAATAATAAGAATGCGTAATAACTTAGAAATTTTGAGGTTAGTATTAATTGCAATAAGAAAGTGAATTCAAGTAGGCGCACAAGGTAATAATTCGGTTTACGTTGAATTCGCAAGGATATTCACAACGAATTAGGTCAAACGTTTTATGCAGAAGCCCTTCTTAAGGGAGATTACAAAATATCACAGATTTTTGCATGTAAACTCACCGTGTTCTCCAGAATGCTTACCTGCAACAAAAAGAAGACGAGTCGTTAGACGATATAGCGTTCGTTTCTTGCATTCATTAAAAACGTGAAATTACTTCGTGTTTCATTTTAATAAAATTTTTATTCTCCGAGGTAAACTAAAGTTAGAATATGACGTCGGTCGTGAAATGTAACAAAATTCTTACGCACGTGTTTGTTTATGTAAATCTTCTCTACATTTTAATATTTTATCACTTCTTTCTATTTAACTACAAGTACCTGCATATACTAACAATACATAATATAATTATGTAAAAATAATTTTTAATAACAATTATTGTGTTCGTACATCTGAACTGCATTAATTATTTAACAACACAATTTTTACAGTTTCATTTAAGTACAAACATACTTACACTTACATAAAGTAATAATACATAAAATAATTCCATAATTTCTAATAACAATTACTGTGTCCATAAATCTGTCACTTAACAATTTTTGTAAATTGTATAAAAGAAATAATAAATTAAATTAATAACAAAAATAACAAATTGCATAACAAAATAACAAATTTTGTAAGCTTGATGAACCAGTGACGTCTAAATCTGAGAAAATAGAGCACATATGACAGCAGAGAGCATACGTTAGTCCTTCCATATAACGAGCCCTTCAAGGTTACCCAGTGAACTCGAAAACACTGGAGGGTGAGCAGTATACTGGAAACGAGTCAACGAGGGCGTCGTTAAAAGTGATAAAGCAATCCTCTGGCCAGTAATTCACTCGAAACCGAGCCGTGCTTTTCCAAGAGACCGTTGTCGTCGTGATGCATGGCCGCAGTCCTGCTGCAATTAGTTTCTCGCGACAAATAGACGGGTAATCCAGTCCAGTTACCTTTTATCGGTCACCGGCGTACGTTCTACACACGTGGACACGTTGATTAACATGTGCAGCCCGTACAATTGCCACTGGAAATTCGATACTGATCGCCTTTTTTAAATACGTCTATTCTTCGAATTTCACTTTACAAACGTTTGTTATCGTGTATTCGTAACGGTAAAAATATGTTGATATAAAAATATGTAGTCGGTTGAAAATAACACGTGAGCTGTACTTTAGGATACTATTTTATTAATACAAATATTTACAGAACGTTTACATGCAGAAACGTGGAAACTTAGAAAGAAATTTCCCGCGCAATATTTCTATCTTGTAAACAAGATGGCCGTCAACGATCGAAAGTGTTAACATGGCTGTCGACTAACATGGCCGTGTTACATTAACACAGCTATCCAGCAGAATTGAAAAATAAAGTAGGAATCTGAGGATTTAACGAAAACAAATGTTCGAACTTCGACTTATTCATCACAGATTTCCCAGTGGTTTTCCCTAGGGCGAATTTCCGGTCCGTTTGCACGCAGCACCTTCGCTCGTTACGCGTGTCGTTTGCCGAGCCGTTTATCTCCTCGTCGTTAGTTTTGCCTGCTTCCAGGCGTTCCTCCTTCGTTCCACGCTAGAATACCTTGTGGTTCTAATTGCCAGTCGCAGTGTTTCGTGCTCGCGAGATCCTGGAGCGTGTCGGACACCGGAATTTCCGTTCGAATTCTTGCGAAGAGGTTGAAGATAGGGTTCTTTCGCTCTTCTTGGATTGCCTTTATGGACGAATCCCAGAAACTTGGATCACTGTTCTGGACGGTTTGCTCGAAAAGCGCTGCGATTGGGGTTTTAGGGTTTGGGGTTTCGTTGGAAATTTTGAAGGATTCTAGAGAAATGGTTCTAAAGAGTTCTTCAGAAATATTTCGTTTTGAAGAGGGATATTCGCAATCAGGAGTCACAGTTTGCTGTTCTATTTGTTTCAGCACTCTGATCAATTAACCTACGAGTTTTTCTTAACCTACACTAAAAATTAAATACGTAAAGAGCACGAGTACACGTGTGCAGATTCATAGTTAGGCAGCTTAAGTAGTTTTCCTGTTTATCGGCGAGGTTCATTGGACACGGACGAGCTCGTAAGCACCCTTCACCCTTACCCTGTGGATACGAGTTTGATAACGGGGAATTAAGTTCGTGGATTAGCAGTTTGACTTAACAAATTCGGCTTCGCATGTACACGCAGCTCCCTTAATTCGATTACCAGACACCCCATGAGACCCGTCTTGTCAAATGACATATTTTTGACACCATGACAGGAATAAATTTTCGTGTCATGTTTTGATGGATAAAGCACTGTTACAATGATACTGTAACAGAAATGTAGACAAGATTACTTAGATGCTTAAACCCTTGTCAGGTGCGTCAGGTGCGTCAGGTGCGTCAGATGCGTCAGGTTCGTCAGATGCGTTAGGTGCGTCAGGTGCGTCAGGCAGAACTACCTGATCACAGCTACTACATTAAAACTGACAAAGAAAGTCGAAATGTTATATCAATCTAGTATTATACAATAGTTGACAATGCAAATTATAATTGGATCTGAAATTGAAGAGTATTAAAAATCATGGCCATTAAACAAAGATTTTCTTCCTACACGATTACTATACCATATGAATTAATTTTCCCAAGCAATATTCAGAGACTAGTTCCATTGTCGAATTTCTAAATTTCATTAATTGAAACGTTTCTCCCGATCGTCAAATTTGTTCCGCAAAGTGGTCGTAAAAGAAAAGCGAAGGAACGCGACGTTTGTCTTCATTATAATCGCGACCAAGATTCCTGCGCGTCGAGTTCTTTTTCGCGCAGCCGGAAACGAATGGGAAACGGTAGGAAGACAAACACGCCGGGGCCTCCGCCAAGTCCTGGTATGATTAATTTCCCTGAGCGGCGAAGAAACCCCATGGAAACCTGGCCTCTTGCATATTTTATGCACGCGTTAACTCTCCGCACCGCGTGCAACTTAATTTCCAACGGATTCCATTATGCTTTTCGTATATTAGCCCTGTCTTAATAGAACCGAGAGCCGTGTCCATCCTCCGGGGAGGTCTAGCCGTTGATAATCCGCCAGCTTTCTGGCCGCCCACGTTTATACACGCTGGAGTGGCTGTTTTTTCTTCGACTCGCTTCGAGCGACAATTAAAACGGACACTAATCTAGGGATTCCTGAGGCACACTTTCTAGGCATTTCCTTGATTTTATGGCTGGGATAGGGTCTCGGGTATAATTTTACAGGAAATCGGTGAAAAATAACAACACTCAGGGTCCTCGGGGTTCGTAGACTGTCAGTAGATACCGTGGTTTCACTTTTACGCTCTTTGCCGCTAGATGGCGCATACGACCGAGACTTTCTCGCTAGTACTCAACCTCCTATTCCTACAAATAGTTCCTGTACATCCCTTCCATACCCGTGTCTAAGGTAAGGGCCTGCTAGGATGCCATACAGTCCACTAGCAGGTCCTAGGCGAAATGCTCTATACTCTCCTTCATTTTTCCTTAATCCTTCTATCTTTCTAGCCGAACCGGCAAACCCCAATTAACCAAACCTCAAATTCCTCAATTCCCAATTGCTCAAACTCAAAATTTGCAAATCCCCAACTAACCAAATCCCAAATTTCTCAATCCCCAATTACCCAAATCCCAAATTTGCAAATCCTCAACCACCCAAACTTCAAATTTCTCAATCCCCAATTGCCCAAACCCCAATTAACCCTAGGGGGCCCTAAGGACGACGAGGGAAAGAGTACAGCACAGGAGTAAAGATTTGGAAGGGGTACCCTAATGATTCTACCAACCCTTAATACAGACTTTCATTTTTTTCCTTAATTTTAGAATATTACCCTTCCACCTTGGTGAGAATATGTGAACGAGTGTTTCCCATAAGATGGCCCGGTGTTTGAGTGGCCATTGAAGGTTACGTCTTCGATGACGTCCGGCGGTTTCCTGGACTAACCTCGCCTCTACCGAAGATTCCTGCGGGAACGGTGAGAAATGACCCACTGGGGGCTACTTTAGTTCTTGTTTTCAGGGCGAGGTTATGTGGATTTTGTGGGCGGTCTGGCGAAGAACGGATAGTAAAAGAGGATAATTGTGGTGCTTGTTAAATGAAGATGTATCGGGTAGCCCTCGCAATAACACTTTTACACTCTACGAAAGAATATATTTTTATTTTGAAACTCCTTTCTTGAAATTAATGGACCACGAGACAAGAACTAAAATATTGTCTCCGTTGTGTAACGTTCGATATCCCTGTTTTCTACATTCTTACATATCAAGTCCTGAAATGACGATCTAACACATTCCCAATATTGCATCAATTACATTTACAAGCTCATTTATTAAATTCTGAAGAATTCTTCACCACCTTTGATTTCCATTCTAATCTCAAATTGGCTCTCATGGAAAAAATACATTTGTAGCAGTATTATTTTCTTTGGAAAATGTTTCAAAGGCGTCGAAGAGCAACGGAAATGGACACAGTCGATCGCGAACGAATTCGAAAGGTACTCGGCCATTGTTTGCCCTTGCACATTTCAACACGGTTCTCGAAATCGCTTCGAAAACGATTATTCGACTGCTAGGTAAACAGGCTAGGCGACGCGACTCATCAGAGAGCTCCGGAACTTATTTGTCTATGCAAATCGTCAATCAACGGCCAGGCCGGTCGCCTGCTCTGCGGTCCTCGTGGTTGTTTCGCTTCAAGTATCTCCAACTGGTTGTTTTTCCTCTCGCGGACGTTAGCGTTCGTGTTCGCTCTCTTTGTCCTTTTCTACGGCTAAAAAAATACACCGGGTTTTCCTTTGTCCACGCTCACCACCGTCACGACTCTTTGAAGATCCTGTCGGGTCGAGTTTATTTGGATCAAGTTTCGTTCGGGTATTTTACGGGACAATATTCGAACGGTGATATTTCGTTTGGACATGATCTGAATTTCATCAGGTTAAGTTTTGTTGATGCGAGTGAATTGAAATAAGCATTACATATTAAACAGCAGACCTAACCTAACTGTTGTCAACTTTGTTACTGTAACAGGGAGTGTAGTAGTGTAATAATTCAAGACCATAAAACGCAATGCGCTCGCTAATCTTCGAAGCCAACTGGATTCTTCTCCAGCAGCCCAGCAGAACAGAGTCAATTCGAAGTCAGAATATGTCCACTATAATTTTCAGAACGTTTGATGGTGGCGTAGGACAGTGACTCGTCTATTGTCGGTGGTGTAACGAGCGGCAATTTTTGCGGAGCTGAACAATATGTCGCATTAGCGTATTGTGATGGCCGGGTGGCTCGCTCTGTCATGCGACACGACGATATCGTAATCGATGCTGGCCCGATTTCCATGTCGCGGAAAGGGGAACGCGCGGACGACCAGGATCCCTGCTGCACTTTTGCCCTGGCCCGGCCGGTCATTATCGTGGCAAGTCGACCGTCAATATGAACGAGACGCGTGAACGTGTCCGGAATTCGCTGGATGAACATCCATAGTCTACTGGGTGTCCACGTATGATCATAGGAGCCTGAAGGATTCAGGGTTTATCCGTCAAGATACATCTTAATTATTAATCACATAACCAGTTGTGAATGTGTTGTTATTTGGAACTTTGCTGAGGGTCCACGATGCAGAGCGTGTCCACAGAGGTCCATAGGAGGATGCTGCAGGATTCAGGGCACACTCCTCAAGATATATCTCAATTATTAACTATATAACCAATTGAAAATGTGTTATTATTAGGAACCTTGTTACCTGAAGGCCCATGCAAAGCACCTCCATGAGGACACTGGATGTGACACTGGATTTGGACTTAGATGTAGAAGTTTTGAGTCTTGATACTCAGGCTAGATTTGATAGTTAAAAGATAGGTAACTCTTTGACAAAAATTAAGTTGTAACTAATTGTACCTATCTTAAGGAATGTATAACACTCCTTACTAAATGTATAACAATCTTCATAGACCAAGTGTCTATGTACATGTCATCCACAAAAGCTAAGGATGTTATACCAATAATTCTTTTAACGAGTTTTCCTGATGTGTTTATGAGTATACTTGAAGAAGTATCTGAGACGATATTTCTCCCTTAGAAAGGTAGATAATTTTTGTAACAACGTGAAATTTCGAAGAAATCCCAAGTACCAGAATTATTCCATCAATGTTGAACGACTAAGATCGATACGAAGTTCGATTAATCGGATCAGGGTCGTCATCTTAAGTCTTAAAGTTCCCGGTGTGCTCCACAGAGGGGGGTTATGCCATTGCCGAGTAATCCGTTGCATCCCCCGACGAACGGGGGAGTAGCCTATGCAAGAGCCGCTATGAGAAAATGAATATTTGAAAATCTGGAGGGATGAAGCCAACGTTATGTCCCCGTTAGTTGCCTTAATACGGCTGTATCTAATTCGACACCGGATTCCCCGTGGGACCGCGTCGAAATTTGATTCCGAACCCCTTCGAGAAGAATTTCGAGGATTACGGAGGGTGATTCATCGACAACAATGGCTCGAGTGAAACTTCCGCTCGTTGTTATTAATCTTTGCCCGGAAAACTCGGATACGTTCTCGATTGAGAATCTCTGACGCGAGTAATACGGAACTGTCTCGAATATACTTCGGGGCACGTCAAGATAGTGACACGAGCTATGCTTACGACTCTCAAGCGAAGAAAAAGGGGCAACGAGATAGGGGATGTAAACGCCAGATGACGAGAGAAAATTGTTGTATACATTTTCTTCCGCGTTGCTGGGATTACGATTCTACTGGGTGTCCTATAAATGTGCTTCAATTCATCTCAACTATATTCAAAAATTGATCGTTCTGCAAGCAAAACTTTTGCAAGACTTTCTAATTTAGCAAGGACAAGATTAAAAAACGAATTAAGACGTTCAAAGGACGAAATGGCATATCTTAATTACGAAAAAGGACAAACAGGTGAAATTATGTTTCCCAGATACGAGCAGTTTCAATTATAAAATTCTTTGAACAGCAAGAAGAAACGTAATCTCTTTAAAATCTTGAAAATTTCAATCTGGCCCTTATTCAACCCGTAGAAAGCAACTGCAGAGCTGCATTTTCTCGATAATAGTCCTGGATGAATTTGTACCGTGAAACTCTAATGAGTTTTTTACAAGGTACATTTTCAAGGAATTTTTAGTTGCTTAGATTTGTATGGATCACTTTATGGATCATTTAATAAGGTTAAGGTAGGATGATGAAGTTTCAACCCCAATGATATTTGACTTTAATGTATGTGAATGATGTCCACATATGTGTCATATTACACAGTTAGGTCTGAAGGTGTTAACAAGTTAAGGATGATGAAGCATCAGTTTCAACCTAAACCCCATGACATTTGATTTCAGTGTAAAGTGTATGTGGATGATGTCCACATATGTGTCATGTTACACTGTCGGGTCTGAAGTTGTTAGCAAGTTACTTCCCTTTCATTTTACATAACCTTGTTCAGGTCCTCCTCAGGATCAACTTCAGGACATTTGAGTTCAGTGTAGTGTATATGTGGATGATGTCCACATATGTGTCATATTACACAGTTGGGCCTGAAGTTGTTAACAGCTTACCCTTCCCTTTCATTTTACATAACCTTGTTCAGGTCCTCAGATATCTTCTACAAAATACCTCACTTTTGCATCCCTCCCAATTTTTGTACGATTTTAATAGAGAAATCGAGTCAGTGCAGCGTATGCAGCCATAGAGTAGTGTTTGCTCTATCGTCTCCTATAAACTCGAAGCACAGCAAAGCAAGATAAGAGCCTTTCCATAAACAACAGGACGGTGATTTTTGAGATGAACAGCGAGCGCCGATTGTCTCCAAAACAATGACCAGCTCGAACAATCTTCGAAACTTTTGGTAAATTAATTAGCAGCCGTCTCGAGCGACACAATCGCGGTGGCTGAAGAAGGGAGTAGGACAAGAAGGCAAGACTCGATCAAACGGGGTCCTGGAGGCCCTTCTTTCCAAGCAGTTCGACGTGATTAGCATCTCAGCTGGCGGGCTTGTTAACGCAACTCCGTGCGTCTACAAAGAGCCGAAGGTAGCTGCTGGGGGTGCGCAAAACACACGGCAACCAGATTTATCGCGGCGGACAGGAATTCTTGACGTGCTGGAAAACGGAGCACAGAGGGATCACGAAGGCACGATAACGACGGGAGAAACGGTGCCGATGGAATAACGAGAACAGGTGCGCAGAGGCGCACACACCGCCGAATAACTGAACAACTCCTTCCTCCCCTGGAACTGTGTTCATTATTCCGACAATTAACGGAACCCGTATTTCTTGTCAAACCTTCTCTGGAGATGGCACAAAGATTTGGAAAAAGACTTGGAGGGTTGATGGCCGGGGTTAGGCTGTGAAGGTGGCTGAGGCGCAATGGAGGGCAGTAGTACTCGAGCCCCCAAAATTTATAATTCCAAATTCTTGAATCTCTAAAGGTCTAAATCTCCAAATCCACAAATCTCCAAATCCCTAACACCTCAAATCCTTACGACATCGAATCCTTAACACCCACAATCCTCACGACTCCAAATCCATCACAACCTCAGTCCTTATGACTCCCAATCCACAAATCTCCAAATCCCTAACGCCCCAAATTCTCATGACTCCAAATCTTTGACAGCCCAATTCCTCAAGTCCCCAAATCGTCAAATCCTTAAATTCTCGAATCTCTAAAGGTCTAAACCTCCAAATTCTCAAATCTCCAAATCCTCAAGTCCCCAAATGGCCAAATCCTCAAATTCCCAAATCTTGAAAAGCCTAAACCCCCTAGTCCCCAGGTCCCAAAACACATGGTCTGCGATCAGCCTCCTTATATAGCCGTTATTGATCGCAGTCACATGATACTTCCGTATCGTAATTAAGCGTTGTCCAGGGCAGTACAAAGGGTCAGAAGGAAAACTCGTGTCCAGGTTGTGTACAATGGCAACGAACAAGAGATTACGGGAGGACACGGTCGACTAATTAGCTGATTAGAAACGTGAAGGGTCCTAAGACTATCGTTGTTTTGGGTAACCACGCACTTGAACGTTGGCAACAGATCGAATATGGTTTTGGAATATCGAGACCCGGAAAACATGTTTGTACTCTTAAACAATGGAGGGCTATCGTTAGAAATAATCGAACCACTCTCGTGTGATCGGGTTAATGGAAATTTTGAAAGCCTCGGTTTGATGGCTGAAATGGCCGGCAATTGAGTGGTCGGTTAAATCGTTAAATTATTGCTACTTCAATACGTAGCCGCTGTTGAATTTTCGAAAATGTTGTTATTGTTGCGCGTGTGGATCCCTCTGAACCAAATCGGGCAAATACACGTCAGAAATATTTAATGGGCTCGAACATATTTTCTTCTTTATTCTAGGGAAAGTTTGCCCAGCAACAAATTTTGTAGTCATACTTTTGCAGAAGACCGTGAAAAATGTCCGCATAAACATTCGTAGTGGACAAATAATTATTCTTCGCAAGTATTTGATGCATCAGGAGCTTGTCAAGTTCTCCCCGAAGAGGGTAAATTACTCGGGGCCGCATAAAAGCGATGTATTGCTCGCGTCCTCCCCCGCTCGCCCCCGAAATTTTTCATTTCCCAGAAGCGTAATCGCGGATAGAGAAGTGAACTTCTTCTCTTTTTTCACCCCCCCCCCCCCCCCCCCTGCCCGCAGCCCCTAACGGAACCATGAAAGACATACAGTGGAACTGTGCGGGGGTTGATTATGGGGAACTCGGAAAAACTCGGCCACTCCGCGTGATTGCGGCTCCAACGCGTTCTTTTTCCGCGGATTATTTACGTCCACGCCACTTCCGGCCTCTTCCTTCTTCGCCAGACCTGCTTTTTGTTTTTGTTTTTTTTTTTACTTTTTTGTTTTGTAAGAGCTCCAGGTGGAAACTCGTTCGAACTTCTCGCTTTTCAATTCTGAGTATCTTGGACTAAATCCTTACGGGAACTTTGACATATTGTTTGCTTAGCGTTACGAAGTGTTCGTTCGGGTACTGTAAAGCATTTCTGGGATTAGGTATCCTAATCGCATCGTGAATAGTTGCTGCGGCCGAACGGTGTACTTCCGTGTGCTATATGCACATGTGTTTTATTCTGACCAGTGGAAAGTGGATTTGAGGATTTGGGGATTTCGGGGTTTAGAATTTGGAGATTTGGAAATTTGACGATTTGGGGATTTGAGGATTTGGATTAGGGGTTTGATTTGAAGGTTCAAGGATTTGGAGTTCTGGGAATGTCAAGATTTTTGGATTTAGGTAAGTCAGATTTTAAAAACTTCAGGATTTGACAATTTGGAGACTTGAAAATTATTATTGGTATCATTCAGCTTAGTACTGTGCGTATGAGTTGTCACGTGAACCAATCGCATCATCCCGCTTCCGAACGTCACCTAACCAGCCATGAATAGCACAGACATTGCTATTAGACTAATGCATCGGTACCCCTAATAATAGCACACTAATTCTATTAGTAATTGGAGATCTCATTTTGGGATTCAATAAAGCAGCCTTCCACATATTCCATCAATTTTGATTCCCGCGATTCGTGGTACACACTCCATAGACGTACTTGGAACACCATGGTCCACGAAATATCGTGTTCCTTAAAGTCGAGCGACCAATGTATGTACAACGTACGTATTCAGTTTGCTCATCGATCGACGAAAGCCGATCTCCATTGCTCTTAGGAGGCTGGAAGTGAAACGTACCGACATAGTATAACCAGCAGGTAACCGGAGAAGCTTAACGGACATACGTCCACCTTCGCACATCCGTGTTAGACCCGTCCCATGGCCAGATAATTTAGGTCAGCTCGCTTGCTCGGGGATGATCCTCCCTTGATACACAACAATAGTCATTAGAGGATCGATTCGACGCCAATACCCTCCAAGAAGATGATAACGATGATGACGCTGGTGATGGTCTGTTGCTGGCAAATAATGCTCAAATTCTGCCTGGCTTATGATTAACACTCATAATCTCTTCGGGTCTCAAATGATTTTCAAACGAAACTTGCTAACGTTGTTACAGGATTTTGTTAACACTTTGACTACCACATATGTGGATCACGACACATATGTGGTACGACAATTTAAGTCGTCGTATGTGAATGACGACACATATGTGCTACAACAATCTAAGTCGTCGTATGTGGATGACGACACATATGTGGTACAACAATTTAAGTCGTCATGTGTGAGTGATGACACATATGTGGTACAACAATTTAAGTCATCATATGTGGATGACTCATATGTGGTACGACAATGGAAGTCATCATATGTGGATGACTCATATTGGAAGTACTCATATTAACTACTTAGAACTGTGAATAACAAATAGAAAACATCCTGATATTTAGTAAGATTTGTTAAAAATAATAGTACCATCTGACCAAATTTTCAACTGCTTCGATGTGACAGTCATGGTGCTAATAACGATAGCAGATATAACATATAATATTTGAAATATAAATGTTATAGTTTTGCAAGGTTCCAGCAGGTATTTCATTCGGTATAGGTGCACAAACATACCCAACAAACATACCTCGACCAAAATATAATTACTGGATTAATTAGCAGCAGGATGCAGCGGTGCATGCGCAATAGCCACGATAAGATTTGCGTATGTGCATTTCGAGGCTTAGTCTGAATCTTTCATGAAGGTGTCCGGCTACGAACCTTATGCATAATGTACGTTGCATGAATGTCGGATCCAGTATAGAGCTTTATCGAACTGCTGTTCTTAAATCTGCTATCTTTGTATCTTTCGAGGAAATAAAATTTTGGGTACACAAATGTTCTTCAATTACCACTTTTTCAAATCCTCAAATTTTTGAATGTCTATTTATGTTAATACACATTGATCAAATTCAAAAAGTGGACAGAAAGAAAAAGATGTGTGGATGTACATGTTATCTCTAATGAAAGAGATTGTTTGAATGAACTGTACGTAGGATACGTGGTCACAAGATAATACACACGTTATTTTTATTGAAAGTAACAAATGACTTTTGAAAGAATTTGAAATTCCCGCCAACTGAGCTAAAGATCGAAGATAGTTTCAATGAAACATTTCTCTTAAATACATGATAAAATATGTGATTTCTAGCATAAAGTACAAAATGAACAAGTAATATATATTAATTTTAACACGATCTCCCCTCGAAGTAGTTAAGTCATCAACGATGTAGCAAGAATAATTATTTCAAAAGTTCGGAACTTTGCGCGTAATCTTCCTGAAACATTTAACGACCTTCCGCCTTACAAGAGAATGCATTCGAGATCAACTTTCATGTCGAACATGTCTTATTAACGATCGTACGCTACTTCAACCTCAAACCCTTATCTTACGCAACTGTAATATCTTGTATTACTAAGTCCCTTCGTCTTCCCCGAGTCTTTTGTCGCATATTTGCCCGCCTAACGAGCCTGTATGCCCTCGAGACAAACAACGTCCGACGATATTTCAACTTTTCATGCGACGATGCTCCAGCAACCGTTCCCTTTCCCCTAACTTCCTCATCGTTCTTCAATCCGAGGACCCGAAGACCTGCACTGCACTTGCTGAACGATAATACGACACGGTTTGGTTAATGTTTAAGCACCGTGATAAGGTCACATTTGACCCTCCTCGAGTACCCATGGTATCTTAGCTTTGGCAGTTGAGTAAGGAAGTCGTTTTAGGGAGTTGAACTTCATCTATAAATTACTGCTATTATATTTCATGTGAAATAATTTTTAGTTCTTTTGTAAAAAAAAATTCGTGAACCTAGCCTAAACATTTAAAAATTTACGGAAACATTGAATATTTCTAGAAAATTTATTATGTCGGAATTGCTAAAGATGTTGTGAAGTTTGCTATTAATTAAATTGTTAATTTCGCCGAGCAATTGGAACGTTGTGTTCCTGCAGGCTCCACCAAAATCCATATCGATCTTGACTGGCATTTTCGATAAAGCAGAGGCACGATTTTCGTCGAACGAACAGCTGGCTCGAATCTTGAATGTTTATATAGATTTTACAAGCTCAAAGGGGTCGCACCCTCTTCGTTAACGTATTAATTAACGTTCCTGTTGCCGTTGCGACGTAGAAGCTATAAAAACTTCGTTAGAACCTGTCTCCACTCTGACGTGGAATTTTCTTACACACTTATCGAAAAATTATTCTGCCCTTTCTCGACATTCGATATTTATTCTAACGTAATTTACGGTTAAATTAAAATAAGATAATTGATGCAACTTTAAAAGTTTCTTTGAATCTCAGTAGCAGAAAAATTGAGAATTTGATCAACTATGGTTAGCTAAAATTTTGTATTTCAAGTATTTAAAGAGTAAGAATAGTTTAACCAACTTGTGGCGATTCACTAAGTGACCACTTGCGAGAAAGTAGTGTCCGAAGTGTCCCTCTAGCGGCGACTGCGAGAACTACCTCAAAAAATTCACGCAAAAATCCTCAATTACAATTGATATTCCTCCACCAATGTTAAACCCTGCAATAAAATAAGATTCATAGATGTGACGTCCTCAAATCTTACTCTTTCGTCGAAAATGCTCGTTCAGTGGATCGATTTCAGCGCGCAATAAACTAGAGGAACACAGTTGGGAGCTTTCGAATGGTTCCCGTCGCGAAGCCATCGAAATCGCAATAAAATTATTCGAGCTGGCATGCATGAGCGGGAAGAAGCCATCTCTCGGTTATGAAGTTACGAGCAGAACAGTGGTAACAGTAAAATCAGAAGCCTGTCGACGGTCTACGCTGTATGCCCGATCCTCTCGTAAATTTAATGCGATCGTAGTAAAATTGTCGTGAACACAAGCGAGGTTAGGTTCCCTCTATTAACTCGCCGGCATTTTCTATCCTCCTGACAGGGGATGGTACGGGTCACGAGATCGAGCTGTCGTGCGAGATTTCGCTGAAAATTAACGCGCGATATCTCGTGGGACGATGATGCGTGTTCCTGATGGAATTGGAACGTCGATTGATACCGGTGGATCCTCTCGCGTGCCTGGCACGCGTTTCGTTCGCCGTCTTACGAGTTTTGCTCATATACCGGGTGTTCACCTCTTTTTCAACCCTGCTAGCTCCAGCTTGAAAATATAACAGAAATTTCAGAAAATCCATCAAACCCACTAAAATTTTACAAATAGCTTAATTTTGTATAAAAACCTCTACCAGAAGGATTTTTGTCGACCCAACTAAATTATTTTGTCATTTTGATATAGATCCCTACTTTACCGACGGTGTCATTTGCCTCTCGGTCGAGTCGGACTTGGGCTTTTTTTCGAAAATCCGGTCAAGACTTGCCTCCATAGGTGTTCTACTTGTGTAGCTTTTTACGGAGGCTATAATTAAAAGCTGCAAACGGTCCAGCAGGGAATAGGTATCGGAAGGAAATCAGCATCTGTCAGAGACAGAGGACGTCGAAGCTCGTAACAGGGAAAACTACATACGGTAGATATAGAGTGAGCTCGGGCGCACAGTTATTCATAGAGAATACATTACGAGGAACTTGGCTTTGATCTGAGCCGGAGTTCGGATTATGCAGACCTCTCTCCGTGTTTCCCCGTGTGACGTGTGGCGAACGCCATAGAACAGCCGGCAAATCCAAACTGCATTAGTAGCACCGACTGATGCAACGGAATACTAGCTATCAGAAATTCGAGCTTGAAAATCTCTCGCGGAGAATCTTCGATGTTTGTGCATCAGAATAACTTTTCTTCTACTTTTCACCTCGTTATGTTTGGTACCAACGTTTAGAAATATGGAAATAGCGATTATTAAGTTCGTGAACAATGTTTTGCCCCGGTTTCGAATTTCAGCTGCATTATGTCAGGTCTGACCGGTCAACGTCTACCTCTGGCGCAAACGTCAGTAATCATGGGGTTAATCATCGACGCGATTATGGACTTCTGTAAGCTGGCTCGAAAGGGTGCAATATTCATCATATTAATTGCTTCTTTGCAATTTATGATTTTGTCCTTAGACAACGTCCTTACACAGGTCACTTTAATCACTTGTCAGGATCATGTGACAGTGGTCATTTTCTGTCAACTGAAGTTTTCAAATCACTTCAAAGTGAAAACCAAGTGCCAAGTATCTTGATATTTATGGTTCGTATATTTTCTAGATATTATTACAGGTCGCAGTGATTTTACCAGCATAATGGGAGTAATTTGAACATTTGTGCATCAATGACCGTTGTTTACGGTAAAACAACGCTGCTGCGGGACCCGAAAGATTTGATACGGTTTCTAGTTTCTATTGGCAACGCGATATGGAGTTCTCCGTCGAATCCGCAGTATCCATAACAGCAGCATGATCCTTTCGAGACTGGTAAATTGAAGCCGAGATACACGAGCCGGGATCGCTTTTCCAAATTGAATTTTCCGCGGTGCTTAAACGCCCTTATCCCTGACTCATTTCCGTGTAGGATAAAACTATTGCAAAAAATTTACGTCCCTTCGACACTTGAAATGTCAAATTTTTATCTCGCTCTCTAACCGATGCACCCTACAAACGAAGTTGATGAAATTGACTGTAATATCAAAAGAAACATGGAAAGAGGACACGTTTCGCTTGATTAAATCGCGAAATCCATTCGTCACGTTTTGATCAATAATTTGACGAATAACGAAATGTTGGAAAAAAATGGAGGAGCGCGGCCTTGCGATACGTTGGGAAAGATAAAAATTTCAGACTGTGCAAAATACGGACGAATTTATCATGGCTGGTCAAATGTTTCTCCCTTTTTGCTCGATTATTATCAAATTTTTGTTTTACGAAAGGGGCAGAGGTTGTTGAAATTCCATTTACGATATGAAAAAGGCAAGAAACGAACGGGACGAGAAATTCAGCCATTTGCCCTCGCTCGTGCTCCGGGGTAAACAACATTAACAGCCTCGCCCTGTAAATATTTTATTGTTCATCGTGGTTCGCAACGAATTCCCAAACTTTTTCCACGTTTGTAATTATTGACCTACGACTTCAATTTTTAACTTACAGAAATACATTTGTTTCAGAAAATTCCTTTGAACACTCGTATAACTTCAAACCCTCCACATTTGTTTGATACTCGAAAGACCGGCCGAGATAAATGATCAACTATCTATGAAATAAGTTTGTGCAGGGAGTAACATGATTCGCCGAGGAAGTGAGCGTCGGGAATTTAAGGAAGATTCGTTCTGAGGATTCTATCGAGTTGGGAAGAGGAAACGCGTATTGAAAATAGAGTATCAGTTTTCAGCAAACCAAACCGGGTAATCGATACCACGAACAAACGTTAACAACGCTTCGGCGAACTTGTGCTTAACCAGGGGGGTAGGAAAAAAAGAAACTAGCCGGCTCAAGAGTTACGTAAACCCGCAGCTATTTACTTATCCAGCTTTTGTATTCCCTGTTCGGTCTATTCATCCTTTGTCGGGAATTTCCGTCTTCGATTAACGATATCGCCGGCCTTACATCTACGTCCTTCTATTTCTGTCTCGCTCCCCCTTGACAGAGGCTGAATAATACGATATTGTTCGAACAGCACTGCCCCTTTACATAATTCTCGTTAAATGAAAGTTATCGGGCCGGTGAATTCAACGATCCGTCAAATCGATTCATTTTTTCCTTTAGACGGATTGTAACTTTGAAATTGGCAATATAACGAGAGGTGCTGCATCTCGCCTGCATAAGATTATTTAGACACATATTTAGGCATATTTCTGCAATAATGTAGTCTTCAAACATGGAAGTTTTAAAGAAATTACATGATGTCAATAATTATATCAAAAAATAACTTGCAAATGAACAATGTTAGAAAACAAACATAAACTACCTGATACCATAACTCCAACCTTAGACATACTGCCAATACAATTTGGATTTGTTGTATCTGTACGTCATGTATCTGTATCTGTACGAGTGCGTCACGAGTGCGTCACAATACACCCGGTAGTATACCAACAGTATATTGCGACAACCGAACCTAACCTAACCATTTCAAGAAAGAAACCATACATAATGTTTAACTATTTTTGAACGTGAATGGAAGCAGCCCTCGTAGCCGAACGTATCAGTGTCGTTTCACCCAACGAAGTAACTAACCTGGGGTTGAAATTACCCCCAGTGAAATGATCAGAATTCCAGTAAACCGTTGAAGCCCAGAGACAATCGAGACGAGGGCAATCTAAGCCACGGATCGAACGTTACATCGACCAATCATACTGCGATCTGTGGCCGCGCAGGCCAATTTGGCCGCAATACTAACGCACTTTGCGATTCCCTTTGTGACTTAGCGCTGGCCGACATCACCCCGTTGATTATCCATACTTGCAGATGCACCGTGTGTACAATATCGGATTTGCTTTTGAGACGATGCCGCTGACAGTTTGATTGCTAACATCTGGGTCTGAATTCGAGCCGACTTATCTGGCCGTGTTTCAACCGAATTCTGCCAGGTGGCCGGAAATTGCGACCTTTGCCGATGACGAAGAAAAATACACCCTTTGACCCTGTGATCTTCGCGTTCACGTTATTCCGTTTGTTTGCTTGTTTGTTGTTGATGTTTGACGCGATAACTCGCGACGTTTCAGCCGGCTCGAATTTCATCGGAAATACTGCCACGTATATTTGCGCTGATCACCGTTCCTTAGGGAAAATGGCGGGAGAGGACATACATTCATAAAGTTAGAAATTTAGTACTGGGATTTTTGTACTTTTTGGAGTTGGACAATTTGGGAGTCAAGAGGTGGACAATTTGGGAGTGTTGGACAATTTGGGAGTCAAGAGTTGGACAATTTGGGAGTCAAGAGATGGACAATTTAGGATTCGAAAGTTGGACAATTTAATGATTTGAGTCGTTAAAAATCCTTCCACCTTGAAATTTGACGAACTTGCAATTTAGAGACTTAGAGAACTATTTGAGAATTTATAAATTTGAAAGCTTGAGGACCCACAAAAATGATGATAAAATAATTTACATCAATATGTAAATTTAAACAATTGAAAATATAATTTAAAGAAAAACAAGGATGTGTTATCCAAAAATGGATAACTGAGCGCGAGTACATTTAATTACGTTCGCGCGACTAAAACGCCATAGGGCTGCTACGAATATTTCGACGAACCTTGTAACGACGCTCATTGTTGTACGCTAATAATAATCAAGCAACGGTGCGAGCAGCTCCGTTTGAAGTGGCTTCATTGTTAATGAGTCGCGTAATTAGCTCCGTGCAACTGGATTCGTCCAAATTCGACCGTTCACACGCGTTCGTGATCACACAAAATTTCGTGCGCGTGTGCGAATCAGCTGTTGCAGTAGTTCTCATCTTCGAACATTACAATTTTCAAACGGCTCTGAAATTTTTTGTACATTGTTTTCTTATTCGCATTAAGTCGACATTTGGAACGGTAACTCGGTAGTTTTATCAGAGTCTACAGCATCAACCTTACAGCGGATACCGAAACAATTCAAGTTCAACTTCCCCAATTTGCTAAAATACTGCAATTAATTAATAGCAATGAATGAGAGCATTTCAGCATCGTAGACCATTAATAAACAGTAATTTCACCCATCACTCACGTCCCTAACATATTTATTCCTCGCTTAATTTTCATCATCGTATTAATAAACACAAAGGCACACCGCAAACTACGATATTATTAATCGACTTCCTTCCTTCGCCGTAAAATACCTGAGCCACTCTCCTTCAAATTATACATCATTTAAGAAGCCTGTAAAATCCACCCCTTCTGAAAACAAATTTCCAAGCACGGCGCCCTAAATTCTGGCCAACCGTCCACAATGACCAAGTTTCCTAAAACGGGCTCTCAAGACGATTCCAAGACTGGAAGAACCCCCTTTCTGCCCGATCAACCCTTTTCACCCTGTGTGCGTATTCAGCGGAAATTTTAGCATACCTGTCGTTTGGGTACGGTAGACCTCCAGTTCTAAGTACAGTAGAGATAGAGTAGATTACAGTAGACATTCGTTATATCGCCAGAAATGTACGTCAAGAACTGTTTAATTTGGGAATTTGAAGATATGAAAGCTCCAGATCTGAAAATTTCTCAAATCTGTCAACGAGAAGAATTCTTCTGACGGCAATATAACGAGAGCCTAATGTACGCGTCACCCGTAATACACACATACCTTCCAAACGCAGTCATTGACGCATAATTAAATCCCAGCATTTCATAATAGCAAACCCAAAGCAAATCCTCGTAGCAGCCTCGCCCAAAGCAATAAGCAAATGTCTGTAAGATTATCCGTGAAGCTTTAATCACGAATCCTTCGCGCGCATAAACTCAAGATCGATGCATTACGAATTACGCAGAAGGATTTCCGGGTAATTCCGGAACCGTGAGCGGGTAAGCCGTCCGCGGAAACGGGGCCACGACTAGGCCTTTAAGTATTTAGCTGAAACATTATTTCGGCTTAGTACGCCTGCGGGAGAGCATTAATAGCAGTGGACAAAGCGTGGCGGAAAATAAGGACCTTAAGGTTCATCCACACTGTGGCTACCGTTTTAAACGCAGTTTTCATCATTTCTGTTTGTGAAATATAGTAGGTGTGGAACAGGAATTACAACGCGTGGAATTACGGCGCGTAGAGTTACGGTGCGTAGAACTACAGAGTGTGGAGTTACGACACGTTTGAATTACAGCGCGTGGAACTACAGAGCGTGGAGTTACGGCGCGTGGAATTACGGCGCGTGGAGTTACGGCATGTGGAACTACGATGGGTGGAATTACGGCGCGTAGAGTTACGGTACGTAGAACTACCACGCGTGGAACTACAGAGCGTGAAGTTATGGCGCGTGGAACTACGACGCGTAGCGCCTTGATTAACTGATTGTGAGTATACCTTTTACCAAATGATTGAAATACCCGTAAGCTCTGCACGTTTCAAGATCTCAAAGTAGACATTTCCTAACAAATTGTCTTGCGTTTCTAATTCGTCAAGGAACAAAATGGAAGTGAAATATTTGCGAACGAAATGTGGATCCAGGTGGTCCAGCGAACGATAAACATTGGACAGGAGGACATCCAGTGGACCGAGTCCAGCATCAAACGGTTAATTAACGATTCGAGGAGACTAATACTCCTATAGGATTCGACACGCCACTCGAGATCGAGAGCAGCGACGCGGGACAAAAGGGAACAGGCAGGGCTGGGATGTAGATTATGCGAGCAAAGGGATGAAAACACGAATGCGGTGATGAGTAATTAGAATGGACGTTTCGAGGATCCTGCAGGCTGATTATCGAATATAACGAGTATCGAATGAGGACGATACTGGTCCATTCTAGTGTGAATCCATTTTCACGTTTGCTTTGGAAATGGGTGATGTCTTTATGTCACTAACAATTTTCTTAATTTGATTGTTGAAGGAACATACTCGCATTATATCGTCCATATTTATTTATGTATATTTGCTTATGTTCTTTGAACATATTCGCCCATGTCCTTTGAAAAATGGAGTACAGTCATATAGTCAATTCTATGAACATTTTCGGCCCACGTCAAGTCAACTTTATGTTCAAAATATTTAAAAAAAACTGAAAGGAAAGCATTGCACAGACGTCGCAACAGCGTCGGGTGAATAAATGACCGTCGGCTAGGAACTGCAAAACGCGATATCGATTATTGACGAGTATTATGGCAGCGAATTTGGTGAGGACATGTGGCAATATGCGCACGTCAAGTGCACACGTAACACAAAGAGAGTTTATGCTGGTTGATACGTTCGAAAAAAAAGAACTGAAATGCTGACTGCTGAGCCGGGTAGGAAATAGAATTTAAAACAAAGAAGGTCATAGGGGATGATTTTTTTATCATACAGGGTGGATGGGGAATATTTGTATTGAGGACACGTATTCAAAAATAAATAAAGTGGAATAAAAATTTAGAGATGGAAGGATGTGGAGGTATGGGGTTATGGGGATGTAAGGATATGGAGATGTAGGGATGTGGGGATGTGGGGATGTAGGGATGTGGGGATGTAGGGATATGGAATGTAGGGATACGGAGATGTAGGGATATGAAATGTGTGGATAGGTGGACAAAGGCATATGGGATGTGTGGATAGGTGGACATAGGGATATAGGGATGTAGGGATATGGGGATATAGAGATATCGGGATGTAGAGATATGGGGATGTAGCGATATGACATGTGTGGATAGGTGGACATAGGGATATGAGGATGTAGTCACATAGGGATGTGGGAATATGGGAACGTAGGAGCTATAGAGGTCATATGGATCCTAGAAGTCCACGGATTTAACGATAATGCAGAGGTGGATGTAGGGATATGAGGATGTGGGAATATAAGGATGTGAAGATATGAGGATGTGGGAATATGAGAATATAGGAACTGTAGAAGCTGTAAGAATCCTAGAGGCTTAGGGATTTAACGGAACAGGCACATAAAGAATAGAGGGTATGAACATCTGAAGATATAGTGATCCATACAAATGTTGATATAGAAGTGTTGAGCAGTAAGAAGTAACTTTGAGATATGATCACAAAAGTACATAAACCTAGGAATTTAGAAATGTAAGTTGCAAATGATACACGTGTCAAACATTGCTTTTACAGTACAAACCTTGCTGCAGCAAATATACAAACATTTCCCAATTTCACCAAATTTCCGAAACATACAAAATATGATACGACAAACGAAGGAATAAAAATATGGCGGTCGACGCACAAGACAGGAACATTTCACGACTAAACCCGCGTTCAAAAAGAACACAGTTTATTTCTAGTTGCTTTCCAGCTGGTTACTCAGGTAAATCGGTATCCCCGTAACAGCGAGCGTAATACCTAGCTTTCCACGGAACGTCCGGATATCCGATTATATCCGGCCGCACTGGTTTCTCAAGGGGCATTTGAAATTTAAATACGATTCAACGTCTTCTACCGTTCGATCCACCTTCTGGATCCTCTCTTTGCGGATACCTTGGCTCTCCTCGACTATTGTCGAACCGGTCCCCTTTCCAACGGATTCTCTGAGATATCTGCGCCATGGAGTCTTTTCTACAAAACCCACGGCAAATTTTTCCATCCCTTCTAAGTATGACACGTTACAATCATAATCATTTAATATACAGTTCTCTGATTTTTCAATTTGAACTTTTTGGTCCAAGATTTGGGGAGGTAATATTATTCACTTGGGTTTGAAGGTGCTCTTGCTTTCAGTGCTTTTTGGTAAAAAATTATATATTTGGTCAAAAACGCCATAAGTTAAAAACGCGAATTGGCTTTAATACGCGGATTTGTAGGTTCATGAAACGGTTAATTTCTCGGAATCACATTTCCCGGAAACATCAGAAGTAGCTCGGCTAATTCCGTTTGCTTTGCGGAAACTTGATATCGTGCGATTCGAGCGGGTTGCTAATCGGAGGGGCTCGACGAAGGGAAAAGCGCTTAAACCGCGGCAAGGGTGGCGATATTCAAAGAACCCGGCACGGGTAACGGGAGCCATAAGTCACGGGATATTCGCGTAAGTCTTGGGCTTTCCGAAACGTGCGAACGAACACAATCCATTGAAACCATTCTCTTCGATCATTTTAACGTTAAGGCTTTCTTATGGTTTGTCAGCTTTAACATAGTCTTTTCTGTAACACAATTACTTACCAACCACTCGTTACAATCACACCACTTAATCGTAACACCGTCAGACATTAATTTAAATTCAGTGACACGCGATATCGCGTGGTCGGAGTTCTTGATACGAGGTGTGATTTTACCAATTTTTTTTCGAGTAAAGAAATAAAAATAAAAATGTGTATCTACTTACGTGAAGAGAAGACTGAAGACCGAGGGATATTTTTCAGGTGCAGGTTCTTTTATGGGGTTGCTCGACATCGGCCGGGACATTTTTATTCGCAAACTCAATGAAATTCGAATCTACTAACTTTTCACTCTGATTCTAATTTATTGTAATACCTAGTCAAGCATCATGGACACAGGGGTTCTCTGACGATGAGCATTATTGCATTACCAAATATCAATATGTGAAATTAACCTGACGTGTTAAATAAACATTTCTAATTATTTTTTAAGACAACTATGAATTTGTACCAAACTAATTTGTACCAAAACAATTTGTATCAAAAACACTCACCGAAATAAAAGAAAAGTAAAACGAACAAAAGGGTGAACTCCATAAATAGTTCGAATATTTTCCCCCTCTTTCTCACGCTTTACCGTCGAACATCCCTAAAATTACAGATTGATTGTGTTTCGAATTTCAAGATGGCGAAAGATGAAACGCGACAGGCACAAGGGGGTTGGAGAAGAGACGAAGACAGACAGAGAGAGTGAGCAACAGAGAAAGAGACAGACAAACGAGGAGGAAAAAGAGAGAGAAAAAAATAAATAAACAAAAAAGAAAACTGTAAAATGTAGGGGAGGCTCGTACCTTTTGCCCGCTGTGCAGAGTATCTCTGTAAAGTAAAACAGAAAAGAGAAGAGTTAGAAAAAACGTACACATAAATACGATAGATATGGGGTTAAGAAGCGGGTGAACAGGATTAATTACTACGTCTACGAACATAATATTGGAGATAGAGAAAGAGAGAGACAGAGGGTGAGAAAGCGAGCGACAGAGGGTGAGAAGAGAAAGATTGGTTCGATATGCCATTATTTTATGGGGACTGAAATAAAGAGTGAACAAGTTTTTCAACAATTTTATTTTACATTCTGCTATTTATTTTATAATTCGTGTGCTGTTATCGAATTTTAATGGGGTTGTTGGGGGCTGGAGTTTTACACAATCAGTTGAATTTTCAAGGGTAGTTGTAAAATTATTTGTAAAATCATTTGAAATATTTATATAATTATTTGTAAAATGAGTATTTGTAAAATTTGTATAATTATTTGTAAAATCATTTGTGAAATTTGTAAAATTATTTTTAAAATCATTTGTGAAATATGTAAAATTATTTATAAAATCATTAGTAAAATAATTAATAATTAATATGTTATTGATTCTATGTTACAATGTGTTGTAAAATTTCATCAGAAAAATGTTATGCCTGAAAAAACATTTCGTATTTATAATACTGTGTAAATATTTAAATTTGTAATATTTATTAAATAACATTGAAATTGTATCGAAGGGTTGTTTGTTAAAGAAAAACGAATCAGCTGTAATTCATCATTTTTATTAATCATATTCCTAAAAAATTATTCTAGAACAAAATGAACATTCTGCATGACAATGCAAATTAACAATATACGTAAATTATTTTTATTGTACAAAAAGCCAAATGTTAATGTCTGCAAAAGAAAATACGGTCCATTATCTTCAGCACAGGCTCCAAAAAAGGCAAAAATGCGTTCCGAAATTAAACGAACAAAAAAATATGGAATTTCAATTCTTCTCATACTCTTAGATTACCTGCAACAGTATAAGATTCCATTACTTCATATTTCTTTGGAAAATCTTTAAGCAAAGTCTCGATAGTTTGAAACTGTTAGTAGCAAATTGAAAGTTGAAAAAATATAGGAAGCAGAAAAACATGCATAGTTCTAATTACAAGAAAAAAAAATACATTTAAAATAATTCAATATTCATCTAGTCACACAAATAAAATAAGTTTGTTTTCCATTAATTTCCTCTTTAATAATTCCCTACAGCACGTTATCAAAAGTTTACAGGTTCTCATTTAAACAAAATCAAAATTCATATCCGTAACTCTTAATTCTGATTTAACTTTTGAACTGCGCTGTACAAAATATGCAAGAGGGTAAAAACATTCGCGAATTGCCAGCATCGAACAACCTTAATCTGCTTAATCTCGAGTTCCACAGGCGCTTTTTGCGATGGCTCGAAAAATTTTGCACTGTCGGCACCACCTATGCGAGTATCCGAGCGGGTTTAAACGTCGTTGTAAGGCACCCTTCGAGGCACCCTAAGCGCCTTGTGGTCGCCTCGCGAGGGGGTGGCGTTATCGTAGGGCAACAGGCAACCGTTCGCAAAGGGTTGATAATGCGTCGGTGTGCTGACTAATTAGAATTCCTTCTCGACGATACGTAATCTTGACGAGGCTTGCTCTTTATTTCATTTTATTAACAATTTATTCAAACGTCTGCGCAATATGCTAGCACACCTACCATTTTTATACAGTCATTGTACGATATTTGCATTCGTTTTGCGCTTACACTGCTGCAAATTCTTTGTTCACTTCTATTAATTTGATTCTAAAAGCAGATCACCGTTTAATTGTGAGGTTACTCTTATTATAA
The DNA here is from genome assembly GCA_036983795.1 of Megachile lagopoda. Lineage (NCBI taxonomy): Eukaryota > Metazoa > Arthropoda > Insecta > Hymenoptera > Megachilidae > Megachile > Megachile lagopoda. The sequence goes on from CM072793.1 coordinate 6,623,703, forward strand.
GATGTTCTCATTTTAATCTTCTAATTCTAAGAAAAAAGGATCTTCAATCATAGCAATCTATATATTTGATACATTTAACTTGAGTTGAATACACCTTATTATATACATTTAACAGAGTTCGATTACTATAATAATTAGGTAGCAAACAATTAAAGAAAAGTTTTATATTATGTAATTCTGTAAAATATGAATTGTTTATAAAAAACAGAACGAAAAGTCCTTTACCATTTCTCGATCCAACATAGCGTTCACGAGATATAAGCGAATAAAGTTTTAACGATCGTAGTACGCATGCGCGATCATTACGTAAAAAGCGTCACCTCAAAACTTTAATCGCTCGTATGTCGAAAATGAAGCGTCGTACAGCAATACTGTAAAGGACTTTTCCATTCGTTTTTTGTGAACAAATAATGTACTACGTTTATTTTGAAACGATCTATACATTTTTGAACGATATGTAGAAGGACGCGTTTGAAAAGAATGCACGCAATGTTCTGGATAGTTCCATTCATAAACGTCGACGACATTCGAACCATAAACAGCCCTAAAGCTGTCATAAACTTCTATTTGTTGAAACATTGTTGGACGGATGCAAAGCGCCCACTGCGTGCTCTCAAACGACACTGTACGTTTGTTTGTGCCGGCAATTAGTAACGCTCGATCGGCCGCTATATAACGTTACAAATAATCCCCGTGTAATTCTGCGTGCAATCAATAACGTTTGGCGAGAAACGAGCCTTTTCGAACGCTGCCCCAGATAACGAGCAACACTTTCAACGATTCAACCGGACTTTTGAATAAATACCGTGAATTTTTTGTTTGGAGCAGCAGTACTGTACAAATGTTTGAAATAAGGCTTAAAAGCATGAAATATTTCCGAAGTTTCTAATTGTAAAAAGGACTTCTAAATTTCCATACTTCCGCACTTTTTAAACCTCTCGCCGACTCTTATTATATCGCCACAGTATTGTTTGAAATTTATATAAATTTGTAATTGAACAACGCTATCTTTCTGTAGGAAACCATTTGAACTATGAATCGAGGTTGCAAGGGAATTTCGCGCAGATTAATCAGAAAAAGGAAAATGCTTTTATTGAAAAAAGTTTCGTCCAATATCGTTTCATCCGAGTCGCAGGAATCCCTCAGTATCTGGCAGGCGCCTTATGAAGCGCGCGAAACAAGCTGAAAACTATGTAAAGCTACAAATTAATTTTTAAATTGTTCGTTTGGCTTGTAATATCGGCCGTATTCTCGCGTGAAAGTTCCCGCAAATGGCAAACCGCTGAAACAATAATAATCCACATTCAATTTTATACCCTTTTATTAGACTTAACAACGGTATATAACAAAACAGACTCATAGCGACTACGCGGCATCGCGATGAATTATCTTAAGCTAGGATGCAGCCAAAGCATCCGGCTGTCGGAAGAGAGCTATCTGCTCGGGCAATTAGACAGCCTCGTGCTTACCATTCGATTAGTCCCTAATTACATTTACCTGTAGCTGCTGCATCATCCCCCTTCAACTTGGAACTCTAACCAGACGTACTCGGACATGCGTGATCGTTCCTGCCCACCATTGCGAACGTCATACACCTATACGTATTTAGTGCCAATTCCAGCGTTACACGTTTAAGTACCCTTTGTGAAACGCACTTTCTTACAGTTACACTCCTGTTCACATCTCAAGAATAATTTATAATTACTTTTTTTCAAGTCCATAGGTACCCCATCAGGGTTCATAGATTTCACAAGATTCCTAAGTCCATAGGTACACCACCAGGGTCACTAGAATCTGGAAAATACCTAAGTCCATAGGTATACCTCTAGGGTCTGTAGAATCTGGAAGATGCCTAAGTCCATAGGTACCCCTCCTGGATCTATGGAATCCGGAATATTCATAAGTCCATAGACACCCCTAGGGTCTTACTGGACTTAGGAATGTTGCAGGTGCTACAGACCCTAGATCCACAAGATTCCTATGTCCATAGATACCCCGCCAGGGTCCATAGAATCAGGAGGACTCCTAAGTCCATAGGCATCTCTAGAGTCTTACTGAACTTAGGAATGCTCCAAGTGCTACAGACCCTGGATGTTCTAGAATCCTTGCTATTTCTATGGACCTAGATAAATTTCCTTGAAGTTAAGGTCTAACCCCAGTCCAACCCATGGCTATCCCACAGCTACCCCACGTTCTAAGTCAGAATTTGGCCTAAAACCAAATGTCATAATTCCAGATACCTAACCACCTAATGAAAAATATGAACAATCCTTATATTCCTCAAACAGTATACTGCATAATTCCGCCATTCTACAAAATAATTCGTTTGAACATTAAACAAAAAGGAGTGGCCCATCATCGGATCCGAAACAGACGTGTGTATCATTATTAAGTTTCGCCGTTGAAACAGGGTCGCTTTGAAAAACGTTTAAACATTTCGCCCGGAGGTCGAAAGAGAAGATCAACCGTGGCTGGCTGCTCTTTAACCGCGGAAAAACATCATCGCCGGGTATCAAAAGCAACCAGAAACAAATGGCAGGCCAATAACGAGAAGAATCCTTCTCAGACCCCGTTGAAAACAAACGTCCGTCAAACAACAAACGTTGCGCCGGTCCCGGGGATTTTCTTTTTTCCCCTACGGTTTCCTGCGGAATATTTCCGCTTTCCGGTCTGATGAAACGGCGAGTAAGCCAAGAACGAAACCCTGTTTTTGCACCTCGCTTTCGTTTAATTGAATCGGGAGCCGTTGCAACGATTGCCGTTCCGTTCGACCACACGACCGATACGCGTTGATTGGAACGAACTTATTTTCCCTGATTTTTTTCCGTTCTTTCCTCCCGGTTTTTGGGGGCCGCGTATTGTTTCGCGTGTTACCTTTTGCGTTTCGCTGCGCGCGACCTGACCGCACGATGAACGCCGGAGTTCAAACGATTTTGGGGCTGATGACGAGCCCGAATTGTTTGCAGTGCCGCAGAAATTTTGACAAGGATTTGTGCCATTTTTTTTTTGCTTCGGCATGATTTTAATTGTAGGTTCTCAATTTTTTGCGAATTGGGAACGGTCGATGACGAGAGCCGTGGCGGGCAAAATGGAAAATTTTCGTGTTTTAGTTTTTTGTTTTCGTTTCATGTTAATTGTGCGTGGTCAATAGGGATATGCATGCAATTTGTGCAGACGGGGGATTGTGTTTAAAAATTTGTTAACTTGCAGTAATTCTACGCGCTGCAATTCCACGCTCTGTAATTCCACACTCTATAGTTCCACGCGCCATAGTTCCACGCGCCGTAACTCCACGCTCTGTAGTTCCACGCGCTGTAGTTCTACGCACCGTAACTCTACGCGCCATAATTCCACGCGCCGTAATTCTACGCGCCGTAACTGAACGCGCCGTAATTCCACGCGCTGTAATTCCACCTACTGTAATTCCACGCGTCGTAGTTCCACATGCAATAACTCCACGCGCCGTAACTCTACGCGTCGTAGTTCCACATGCAATAACTCCACGCGCCGTAACTCTACGCGTTGCAATTCCACACTCTATAGTTCCACGCGCTGTAGTTCTACACACCGTAACTCTACGTGGCATAATTCGACGCGTCGCAGTTCCAGATGCTGTGGAATTACGTCACGTAGAAAATTCCGAAATATTTGAAAAACGAGTAAAAACGTATTTCAAAAGAATCGCAAAAAATTGTGAAGTTACCGAAATAGTTATAAAATTTTTAACAAGAGGAATCGAAAAAAGAAGAAAAATTTCGACGAAGCAATTCAAAGAACAAGCAGAAGGGTACAGGATATCGACTTTCAGATTGATACAAAAGAACAGAAGGACGTGGAAGGAGACAAGAGAGACGGCATCGCGATAGAAAGACATCTTGTGACGAAAGTGGAGGACGCATACGGCTATGAATCAGTATAGATGTGTCAAACGCAGCTACGAACGAAGGCAACTTACTTTGAATTTCCGATTTTGCATCGTGCTCGCTACACACGTGGCCCCTGTTCGTTTGCGAAACATTGACGTCAGAAGAATTCCTCTGAAGATACGGCGCCAGCTAACAAGGTCGGGATTCTGATTAACATTGTAACCGTTTCAAAGTGAAACAAAATGGAAAACGCTGACACGGAAACGGACCAAAATGGCGCCCACGCAGTTATCGTCAAAATTCGATGTCAAATTTTAATAGATATATATTTAACCGAGTATTTAGGATTCGAAAAATCACTGTTTAACCTCTTAGGCTGATTAGGTTGTAGGTGAAAGGAATGAAGAAGTGCAGAATATCAACATTTTTAAAAACGTGTATTTTAATAAAAATATTTTAAAATTGATGATTTTGTTATAGTAACATCGTTTGGAAGAAATTTTCGAAATAATTTAATTTAGGTATATTTTCCTGGCAGTCGCAACGTAAAGCAATATTGATCAGACATTTTATCGAGGAACTCAATAATTATTATTTGGTAAAATGGTTCGTCAAATATTATTTAAACGAGGAGTCAAATATTGGCGGAAAGCAAACGTTTTTTTACACTTTGTATTGCGGAAGCACGTCGCTTGAATAACGTTTCGCGTTTCCCTGGTTATTTTATCCCCCTCCCTGAGGCCTCCATGAAACGTCAATTCCAGTGAAAAAAACTGTGTGCAACAAAATATGATGGTTAAATGTCGCACATCTTTACCAGAAGCTATTTCCCCATGAAATAATAAACAGAACCACTGGCTGGTTTCATATTTTCGGTCGGACCGTATAGTTGCTTTTGGTTACCGCTTCGTTTCGACTCGTTAAATGCTAGTAAAACATTAGCGTAGAAAACAATAACTTCCTCCTGTCTAAACAAACAATATAGAAACTGAAATACAATATAAATTTTATCAAATATTCGTAGGTATAATGTTTAGTTCTGAGGGAACAACGAAATGCCCTGGGGCAAAATATAGGAATATTTTTATTTTATAAAAATTATGAAACTTCGATTTTTTAATTTTGACATTTTTCAGAGCTGGACAGATTCTGGGATTCCCAAGGTCTTTTAGGTACTTTTATTTAGAATCTAAATTCCCTAGGTTCCTCGGGTCTGCAGGATGCTCAAAGTCCCTAGGATCCAAGTTTCCTAATTGGGCTCCTAGGGTTTGTGAAATTCTAGGGACTTACAGAACATAAATTCAAGCTTCCGAACTTCTAAATTTTCAAATCTCTAAGTCACTAAATTCTAAATTTTCTCACCCCATAAATCCCTAAATCTCTAGTATCCTCAAGTCCCCTAGTTTCTCACCCCATAAATCCTCAAATCCAAGTATTCTCAAGTCCCCTATTTTCTCACCCCATAAATCCCCAAGTCCCAGTATCGTTAGATCCCGTAATTTCTTACTCCATAAATCCCCAAATCCTCAAATCCTACAAACCTCAAACTTCCAAATCTTCTACCTCGCAATTTTTCACACCTTGACACGTAAAATATTTAATTTCTGAAATTTGATATGTCTCCCGTCACCTACCGTCACATCACCGCAGCTATAATATAACCAAATCCGATGTAAGAATTGAAAGTACAGGATTATTATATCGCGGGCCGAAGTTGGATATTAATTTTCTTTCCTCAAGGAAACTCGGATGATTTTCTTTGGCCGCTAAATTTTCGCTCATTAAAAACTTTCTCCTGCTGTGTCCCGCAGACTGCCGGTACAAACACGATTTTCATTATTAAAAAGAATTACGCCGAAGTCCAAGCGGGGATGAAAGGAACCGAACGACCGAGTAAATGGAGGATTATCCGGTGTCTAGGTGGCAGAGTTAATGTCGGAAACTTGCCAGGATTAATCGCGAAATTGCGTGAAATTCTTTGAATGTTCCTGCAAATGCACATCGTTCATTTTATTGCAGAACTTTCTTTCGCCTTCTCAACTCGCTAGTCAATCATTTTTTCAGACGCTCTCCACCGTTCGATCGTAAAATGCGTCGAAAATGAATTTCCCAGGAACGTATAAAACGCGATGCTTTGAAAATCAAAGCTGTTTCGAAATGCAGCTGGAAGGGAGGCTCGAAAAAAGGTGATCTAACTGGACTTTGTGCATGAAAGCATTGTTGCCGAAACGTTTTTCACATTTTATAGCGACGACAGAGTGCAACTGCAGTCCAACAATATATTTGCCCTCGCGACAGCGGGGATATAATTGAAATATTGTTCAGCTACGAATTCTATTGCTTTTGGAAAAAAAGCAATTTTTTCCTGTTCGAAATGAACAATTTTCTTTCTCGACAATTCTTCCTTCAGCAAAGAACACCGAAAACGTACAACCACCATTTTGTCGTTTTATAGGTTATGTAACGTAGGCGCCATTTTGACTTGTCAGCCATTTTGTGTCACCGATGACCACGAGTTGGTGAAGAGGTTATGTCACAAACAATGACAAAATAGCGAAAAGACAGGAAAATTCGAAAGTGTCGAAAGCATGTCTGCACGTGTAAGAGGACGCGTCGAGTTGTTCAGGTCATTAGCGTACAAATTCGATGACAGTGCGGTATACCACAGAGACATCAGGCTGACATGCCGTTTGATCTTCGCACGCAAATGTTTACGGACCCATTAGGACCACGGATTGTCTCCGAATTTAGGCGACAGCCCTGTATGGGTATCCGTTACGCAAACAAAACCGCCTGCGGTCGATACGCAGCTCATAATTTGATCAGTCCAAAATCGTCGGATAACAATTATCGATCGAGCCGAGTGATTTGCGGATGAGTCCAGGCAGGATAGGGTCTGACTTGGTCGCGGTTTCAAAATTAGGTTAATTAACGATCGTGGATAATGATCGGGGTTGTGGTCCGAATTTAACATCCTCGATTTTAATAATTTTGGATGTGACCTCAATTTTTGCTAATTTCGAATAAATTAGAAAAGTGTTAATACAACCTTATTTCTAACCAAATCTAGCCAGAGTCTAGACCTAACATCTGTAGAGTTACCCAGCTTATAAAAATATATCGTGTTTTATTAAATTCGATCCCATAATAGAAGTTTGAAATTACACTTGTAACATTAATTAAGATGCAGTATTTACCTGTTAATTTCCGGAACGAGAAAATGATTCGAAAGGAAATGTGAGGGAAGAGTAGGAAATAGTGAAGATAAAGAGTTAGTAATTCGAAGGGTGAACAGACGTGTACGAACGTCCAGGTGGTAATACCGTAATCCTGTAATCCTTTGCGCGATTCCTGTGGGCAACTCGGACCCAGAAATTCTCCTCTTTCGCGGGACAAACAGAATTAAAACCAACCTGGTCGCTCGACGCTTGCGTTAAACGCGATTAAATATCAAAGCCTGTCGTCTCTGCAGTCGGCCAACCCCTAACCTACATGCACCCCCTCACGCTCCATTATGCGGGGGTTAATTAGGACCAGCTGGGAGGGGCCAACAGTAGCCGCGGACAATCTACTGTCCGTGGAAAAACTTTGCCGTTACGTTGCTTTTATGTTGGTAACGTTGGACAATACTACATCCATGATTCATAGGTGGCGAATTAAACGCAATTTTTCTGGCGTCTCTCGCGAAAATTGTACCTTCAGCTCGGTGATAATTAACCCTTTGAACATGCAGACTTATCTATCGGTCGCAAAGTGTGTTTACTGGTGAATGTGGACCATTTTTTAGGGAAGATATAAGTGAATAATTATGGGGATTGTATTTGCAACGAGGTGGATGTTTCGAGGTACTACAGGTCGCCGTGTGTGATCGTCAATTTTCCATTTTGATCATTTTCGGTTCGTTGCATCTCATCGTGGCGTAATCCCGTATGCTCTAACTCCACGCACTGTAGTTCTACGCATCGTAGTTCCACATGCCGTAACTCTACGCATTGCAACTCCACGCGCCGTAATTCTACGCGCCATAGTTCTACGCGCCGTAGTTCCACGCGCCGTAGTTCCACGCGCTGTAATTCTACGCGCCGTAGTTCCACGCGTCGTAGTCCCACGCGCCGTAATTCTACGCGCCGTAGTCCCACGCGTCGTAATTCTACGCGCCGTAACTCCACACTCTGTAGTTCCACGCGCTGTAGTTCTATGCACTGTAACTCTACGCGCCGTAATTCTACGCGCCATAGTTCCACGCGCCGTAACTCCACGCGCCGTAATTCCACGCGCTGTAATTTTACGCGTCAGAATTCCACGTTCAGCATTTCAACGCATAACAATCACGCGCATTACATTTCAACGCACTGTATTCCTACACGTTCCACTGCTACGCAATACATGTCCATCGGCAATATAACGAAAGTCTCTACTAATATCTTTGTAATAAATAAATCTTTCAACCATGCAGGATGATGTACGAAAAATAATAAATTCTTTCCTTGAAAATTCATCAGACTGCAGTCACTGACCATCAACGAAACGAACATTATATTTCTCCCTCGAATTATATTACGTGGAAGCAACGAAACGAAATATTAAAAGTTAGAAAACATCTTTACCGACATTAAGGAGCGATTAAGCGGTACCTAATGAGGGAAAAGCTTGTTTTTGCGGTACAAGTGGGAAATGTAAAGGAAAATCGTAAGATTTCTTTGTAATTCGGTTTACCCTCGCTCGAGGCTCCGCTTTGTCCCGGCATTTTTCATTTCGCCGAATCGTAATGAAACGTCTCGTTGCACGTAGATTTTCGTAAAATATAAAAACGAATATGATGGTGAAAGAGAAGGGAACTTTTTAAATGATACATCAATCAGACGAATAATAAAAGTTCATATTACGTCACGTTTGCGGTTGTACGTTTTAAACGGCATATTAAAATGCAGACTGCAATATATACGAAGACTTCGTGGCCATCGAATGAAAATTTTTTCCGTATGCCAGTAAATCGTACTGTTATATCTCGCATATTGGATTAATTCGCTTCCTTTTTTAATTTTGATTGACAGTATTCTTTCGTTGCATAAAAGATTGCCGCACTTTGTGCGTTCAGAAATTTCATACGCGGCGAAATGAAATTTCCGGCAAAGCGTATTTTTAATTATCTCGTCCGGGGAGAATTGTTTAATATGAAAAGTAAAGCGAATCCGTTGGTAAACGAAGGCTGTTAAATCACGTCTGAATCTGTTTAATTGCAGAAGGTAAAAGAGACTCGCAAAAATATACTATTCTGGTATCAGTCGAAGCGGATCGATCGCAAATGTAAACGAGACGGTACCCGAAACATACATTTTGATCTCGAGCACCGGTTTTTCGGAAATCCGTTGATATTTCGAGAATTATACGAACAGCTTAGTGCTAGTAGACTCTAGGAAAGTTTATGGTGAACAGAAGTCCCAAACGGGATTCCCGCTGGGCGAAACAAAAATTTCGCCGCGATTTATCGAGGCTTACCGGTGTCCCTGTTTTGGAAAAAATGGCTCAACAACTTCCAATCGTTCGAACGATTATTACTTGTTATTTCGTTCTTAATCCGAAGTACGCTGGATTACAACAACCCGATTTGTGATAGGATCGGCTATTTGTAAGAGTTTGCTAAAGCTTGGTATTCTTTTCTATGGAGATGGAAATGCGTTGTCGAGTTTGGAATTCGGTCAGCTTCGAATTTGGGGTTTGGTTAATTTGGGATTTGCAAATTTGGAGTTTGGATAATTGGGAATTGAGAAATTTGGAGTTTGGTCAATTAGGAATTCATAAATTTAAATATTTAGGAATTTGAGGAAATTTGGATATCTAAAAATTTGAGGATTTAGGAATTTAGGTATATGGAAATTATCTATTCAGTAACTTGATAATTCTCAGATTCATAGATTTGGAAATATAGAAATTGTTGAATTCAAAAATTTAGAGATTTTGTCACATGAGGAGTTTCAGAGTGTGAGGACTTAATAGTCTCATATAGTAATAACATAGAAATCAGGGGATGTTTTTTTAAACTCAGGTATTTTAACTTGAAGATTTAGGTCAGAACTTGAAGTTATAGGAATGTCGATGTATAAAGAGAAACAGTCATTTGGCATTCGCATAATGCAGGGATTAGAATTTGACTTGGTCTCCAAAGTTTAACATTCGTACCACTGGAAAGTTCCATCAAAATCTTTTCCAACATTATTTATACAGTGACAAATGAAATAAAAAGCTTGAAAGGTGGAAAAAAGGAGAAACCAGCACGTGTCGTGTTCTTTTCGACGTCTAAAGGATTTATCCTTGAGACGCTCGCCTTTTGGCATGTCACTGAAATTCGGTATACCTGCGTGAACATAAATGTCAGCCGTGATTCTGCTTTCTTTCTGTCGTCCTCTTTTCCTTTGTACTTTTGCCAAATCGGTGAAAATAAGCTGACAGATCGACCGGAAAGGCTTTTCCACGGTGATGGGATTCGTTTCACGTTAGGATCTCACGTTCTATGGAACGCACTTCGTAACATACACGATATTCATAAAAAACACAACTCTCAATATTTGTGGAACTTATATTTTTATCTCAAATGAAATAAAGCAAATTGTTCGTCCAATTTAATTTGTAATGCGTTTCGAAACTTGAACATGAAGAGTTACTAGTGTACAAGGTAGTAGGTGTAGTAGGTCAAATTTCAGGATACCTAGGTCCGCACATCCCCACATTCAATTCTCCCCTGGCAACTATAGGTTAGGATAGTTCCCATAGTCCCTAGAGTCTCCACAGTTTCTGAGATCCCTAGATTCCCTATATATCCTTAGTTTCAGTCTCCAGTGCCAAGTTCGCTAGGACCTCCACAGTCCACAGTCCCTTGGATCTCCAGGTCCCACATCCCCGCATTCTCTACAGTTCCTGAATTCCCTAGATTCTCACAGTCCTCGGAATCGCCATATTTCCTAGCTTCCCAGAATCCCTACGTTCCCTTGGATCATCACAGTCTCTACTGTAGACGAGCCAGGAGTTGGCGCGTAGGTCGAGCCAGAGTAAAAGAAGCCACTCGCTCCACCTATCCACCGTGAACACTTGCAGTTACATTTCGGCAAATAAGAATAATGACAACAACTGCTGAACTCAATTCGCTATCTCTCTCGAGACGTTTGTCGACTTTGGCCTAATTGGTGCGAACCGATATACCGAAAATGGCGTCCATTTTTCTATTCTGAACAATAGTAGCTCTAAAGACCTCACACGCGCCAACTCGTGGGTTGGCATCGGTAACAATGAAATATAATATTTCGCATTCAATATCTAACTTTTGCAGAGATATTTTTTTCCCTACAGAGATTTAATAAAACATGGAGTTGAATAAAATATTCAACGTGCGAAAAAGCAACATGAAAATGACACGAGCGATCGGACAGAGCAAAGCTTTTGAATTTCAACGATTGACAAGTTTTTATGCGTGCAACAATCGAACCGTTGCTCTTTATTTTCGTACGCGTACTAAATACGGAATACATTAAAATACATTATCACTGATATAATGAAATAAAGCACGCGCGCCTGTTGATGGAGGAAAAAAGAGGAAACTGGAATCGGAGCTGAAAGTTACCAACGCATATAATCGTGTTTATTCGGACATTTTGTGAGATGAAATTGGGAAAAACCAAAATTTTCACATTTACTGGGAAACGATCTCTTTACGAATATTTTCACGTATTTACAGATATATTGCCAGCTATTAGATGCTCGTTTCAATATTTCGATGATGCATTTACTTCGAAATTCGTTTGACTTATCCAAACAAAAATGTGTGAAATCAATTACCCAATAAATTCTCACTATACTTTATTTAAATTGGGGTCACAAATCGACATAGAACAACTTCATCTGATGTGCAAAGTGTTGCCCATTTCATATATGTCTTAATTATAAAATGTTCAATAAATTTTTAACAAAATACCAGAATTTGTTTCATCATGTGATATACTTGCAAAAAGATAGTAAGGGTAAAGAAATTCTGAAAAGATACCCAGTATATCAGTTGAAATAAGTTTCTGTAATTAGCCGTGGCAATATAATTGACCAAACTTTCGGGTTCTCCTTCCGGTGAGTCAACTCGGTCACTTTCCGCTCAAATATGGAAGCGTTGCCAACTCATCCGACGTAACGCGTCGTAAAACAAGGTAATTACACGCTGCACGCCTCCTACAGTGAACAGAATTAAAAGCGAAGCTCCGTTAGCGAGTTATATGCAAAGTAGTCTACGGGATCGTTCGAGACAGGCTAATATCGACTTTGTCATCGCGGAAGGAAGGCATTCAACAGGCTCGCACGTGTTTAGACGATGGCCAATGAGCGAGGCGACCACTGGACCGACGAACGAGCTCGTCACTCGTTGGATAAACGATTAAAATGCTAATCGAGACGCCCCTGGCATCATGAACAACCCCACGATTTTATTTAAAATCTTTCCTTTTACTTAATTTTGTCCTTCATACCCTTTCTGGTGCTTTGGAGAGCTAACGGTGTTTAATGCAATATAATTAGATTTTTGTTACGAGTGCTACATAGTTATTTAGGTTTCTAGAGTTCTCATTTGTAAAGTATTCAAGATTCTTAAATCCTAGAATGCCTTTATGTCATCGCATCTCTAGAGGCACAAGTTCACATATCCTGAGATCCACATATGCTCAGGTCCACATATCCTAAGATCCACATATCCTCAGATCTACATATCCTCAGATCCACATATTCTCAGATCCACATATCCTGAGATCCACATATCCTCAGGTCCACATGTCGTCAAGTCCATATACCCTTAGGTCCACATATCCCAGGATTTTCAAATCCTCGATCCCTAAGTCCCCAAATCCCCAAATCCTCGTATACCCTTACATCACTAACTCCCTAGACCCACAAATGCACACATTCTCAAGTCCCCAGATCCCAGAATTCCCAAATCCCCAAATCCCCCAATCCCTAAATCCCCAAATCCCAAATGCCTGAGTCACCTAATCCCGAACCTCCAAAGATTTCCACCATTTCAAACTTCCAAATTAAGTGAATTTGAACTAGAGCTAAGGTATCAGCTACGCGAAAAGATGTACCCTAAAAAAGTACCGATTCGATCTGTTACATCAGAATACTCCCTAGATCGCCAATAACGTATTGTAGCGAAGGCATCCTACTACCTGGACAACTTTGCGTCTCGGCAAATGGCCGACACGGTGGTTACGGAATTTTATTAACGACCGCAACGTGCCGGTGGTCCGTGTTTGATGGCTAGCTGGCATCGATGCCGGTGCACGCTAATTAAAACTGACACACGGTGTCCCATGACGCGACGCATCGTGTTCTGTCTGGATGGTTCCGTTGTCAGCCAAACTTCCTCTTCATTCGTCCATCAAGATTTCACGCGTCCCCATCATTGCTTCCTTCGGAAATTACTCCTCTATTGCTTTCAATGTTCTTGTCCAATCTTTCCACTCTACTCGATGCATAAATCAATTTATTTGATGCATAAATTCATTTAATCTACAAATGTATATGGTGACCTCTGTTTGTGAAAAATGTACTCTTACGTATTTAAGTTCTTATATCTATTGGTCCCTGTGGGCCTACCTCTGGGGTCTGGGTTAAAGGTTGACTACTTTTGTGAGTGAAAGATTTGTTAAATGCAATCTTAGATCACTTAGAAACTCAAGTAACTGCAAGTTTGGACAAGAACATGCAACGACGTGAGACAGTTAGGGACTTCAGACCTTGAACTGAGGGACTCACCATAAGGGAGCCATCGTCATAATTTTATTCTAGTTGGGGGATGATAGTCCTTATGACTAAGTGCTAATAATAGTAATATGTCTTCAGAGTTTGTGATGGGCAAGCTTACATGCTCCACCTCCCTAGATGTTCCTAGATGTCACTACCCCCCAATCCTATTCCAAAGCCTCCTATTATTAAGATACCATGAGGCACTCCAAAATACCAAATCAAAAAATCCGTAAACTAAGAATCGGACCAAAACAGCGTGATATTTTTTAGTCGACGCTAATAAAACACCGGTGCTATTTTCCCGAATAAAGCCGGCGAAATCACAGCCGGGGTCGATATATTCCCGAGGTATAAAACAGCTTTATATCCAGTGTAGGTCGCATCCCCAAAATCATCGGTTCTCTCGCGAGAACGTTTTCACCCTCGGGTGGGGGGTGGGTCGAGTGAAAGGAATACCCCGATCCGACGGCGTCGATATCTCGATCCTAAAGGCACACAAAGGGCCACTCGAAGGCGACGCGCAAATGACAAATCGTCCGCAAATAATAAATCTGTCGATCGGTCGGCCCGCACACGGTGTAACCTGATTCTTCGAGCCCCAGCATGGCTGAAATTCAGCGAGGGGGTTGGACCGAGGGGTGGGTCGAGAGTCGTGTTTGCACGAAATACGGGCTGGCAGGTATTGAATTTTTCTGACATTCTCCTCGCTTTTTTTGGGAGACGGTGAATTTCTTACCGATCTTGATCTTGCTATTTATTTCCGTATGCTTTCTTCCCCTTTCCTTTACGCGTTAATGTCCCTTCTTGCAATTTTTATCCTGATACATTGCGTGTGAATCCTTTTTTATGGACCTCCATTTTGCGCGGAATCGATACGTATAGAAAATGGACGTCACGTGGTTCAATCACCGTAAACACAAAATGGCTACGTGTCTTTATCTGGCTTTTACGGGTGTTGAAAATAATTGTACATGGAGAAAATGGCCGACACTAGTGTAACAATTATACTTTCTTTTCAAGGAGGTGCAGAAATGTTTTATATTCGACATTATATTCTTCTTCATAATCCTCCTCGATTTTCAGAGTCTACCAATGACAAAAGTTAGGTTAGGTTTGTACTTCAATCTGAAGAGACTCGATTCATCCCGAAAATCAAGTATCTTACAAGATTATTAAGAATTTAAAATTATACGATTATATTATGGATCTGGTGCGTGATAATCAATTACCAAGCTTCCGGCCGTGTGAAATTCGCCGTTAACTCGGAAAATCACAAACAATCAAGTCTCGAGGACAGAGTTTGTTGAAGCGTTTCGAAATTCGATCAGATGCACATTGATTCTAACGGCGGGTTGAAGCCGGTTGCGCGGAATCGATCTCATTAATTTCCATCAACGACGACGTCGACGAGGACGAAATCGAGGGTCCTCGTGTCGAAGAAAAGAAGGCGAGCAACACACAGCTACCACACTGATATAGACGCCAGACGGTGAAGTAGAACTCTACGGGTGCATTCCTATTAGTCGGTCTGATGAGAAATCACGGTGAAGGAAATCAAAATCGAACCAAGAAGACGGTCGAACCGATTTGCGATCCTTTTCCGTCCTGACGAATTTCGTTTCCTGATTATCATTCGATCGTGTCCTATTTACTGTTATTATCCACATCGAACTGGTCGTCACTGGTCCAAATATTTTCACTTACGTGAACTTAGTTTAAGTAAACTATGAACTTAACTATGAGTTAGTTATAGGCCCACTTGAAGAAAAGAGAAGCTGTGCCTGCACCATGTTTGTTATATGGCCTTCAGCAACAAACAGGCCCTTAGACCTCATGGTGCCACTTGGCTGCTAACATGGTGCCAGTTAGGTTTTCTGATGCAGAACATAGACAGTGTTCCTCATTGTGACATTCCACATCACATACGACCAAATATTCCCTTTCCAATTCTTGATTCCACATGTTCCAAAACTCCCAAGTCTTCAAATTCAAGAAGGTCTGAAATTGCAAATGAGACCAAACAGTAACCAAATATCATACTAGTTATATTCTCCATAATTTTCAATGAAACACCTCGTAAAGATATACGAAACACTCTGCATAAATATACGTGTGAAACGTTTCGTAAGTCCTCACAACGTGTTAAGTTCAAAAGTGTATAAAAGAGAACGTGTCGTGACGAGTATGCACCTTGACTGTTTTAGTCACAGGCCACGTAAAAAACTGATAAGGGTAAAATTACGCATACGTTAGGGTGCAATCATTGATAACGAAACGGTATGGGCTGCATGCGGGTTGTACACATTCCACGTGAAATTCTATACAATCACCCTAACGATGCGTGAAGTTTGATCTGGCGTTTGCGTGCACCCCATAAAAGATTCAAATCGTCGCGTTCATATAACTGTGGAAAAACGTTCTCGCGTAACGAAACCGTTTGACAACCGACGGTCTTTCACCACTGTGAAACGCTTTTTCTTTGTTGGAAAAACAACGATCGTTTCAACTTTAATTCCCGTGTACGAGATAAATTATTCGGGCAGATTTGGCGAATTTTAGCTTTGACCTTAACAATTTTTAAGGGGGACAATTTGAGGAATTTTTCAAAGGGGACAATTTGAAGAATTTTTAAGGGGGACAATTTGAAGAATTTTTCAAGAGGGACAATTTGAAGAATTTTTCAAGAGGGACAATTTGAAGAATTTTGAAGAGTTCTGAGAATTAAAAGTAAATTTCAGTAACTTGATTTTTTTTTAAGTTTTGGACAATCTTTAGCAATACAAGTAAAAAGGAATTACCAGTATGAGACCGGCTCCCATACAAATTACGGTTATAATAACGGTCAAAACAGTATCTCGCTGCAATTGGTACGGGCTGCTTGAATTATTACTCGATGTCGATGCTCAGAAATTTATAGCGCCTTTTCATGGCCCACCATGGCACTGTGCCACAAACTGTTAGCATCAGAACGTGATCGTTAAACCGCGCAGGGAACTTTGTTACTACAGCTCCAAGAATGTATAGGCTGTTTCAAAATATTTGTCCTGAAACACTCCACATATAATTTCATTCTTCGTTCAATAATTTCATTCTTCCTATAAGTGAAATCAGTATGAGTTTTTACTTCAAATGGACATCATTCCATGATTGAAACTCAGTCATTTTATATAGGGTGAGTTAAAACTGGCTGAATATGGCTGCTGTTAGGAGAAAATGTATCAGACCATAATTATTTTGTATCGAGAGATCATCTGATTACTAGTTTAATCAAGGAGAGATCTCTGTTTGTCAGCTAAGTTATTTTGATGCCGATTTGAAGTGCCCTGTACAAATAATATTCTGTTCATATCATAACTGCATCATAAACGCCATCTTAATCGCAGTCGGTTTGGAAAACTGCACATAAATGAATATCGAGTTCGAAAAAAAAGCAATTCCGGTTCTAAAATCTATTCATACAGCGGACATCAACGAAACATCGATCGCGATAATCGAGCCGACATTCGTATGCAGCCGCAAGCCCGCGCGATTATAATTTCGCCCGTCATTCTTGATGTTTGGCTGAACGTTCAGTCGGGCAAGCTGGAATCTAGTCGAAATCCCTCTGTATGCGAGCGACCACGTGCAAGCGACATTTATACGAACACATCCACGGCACATAAATGAAGCACGCGCCTGAACTGCGCTGGATTTGACTAGGAAACGCTCGTGATGGGAAACGCTATGGGAGGTCGCTGCGTTGGGAGTCCATTTCGGGGTCCTTCATGGAAATGAACGTGCGATTCGATATTTTCTCGTTCTCGTATTCGCTTATCGAATTAATTCAGATCTTCTCAATTGATATCGATTTTTCAGCTCAAGGAGAGGTTTTGAGCTTCACTACTATTTTATGGTAGTAACTATAGCAAGTATAAAAACTATAGTAGTAACTACAGTAGTAACTATAGTACTAACATTAGCAACTACAGCAAGTTTCTACCACATTTTAGTACTAAAACTCATACATGATTTTAAGACCTGTAACCCCCTGCGATTTCTTCAGCAGTGCGTCAGACATACCTAACTATTTACTGCCACAATCTTAAAATAAACGAACAAAGTTAAAATGTCACGTGCATTATATATTCAATAACCTTTAAATACACGAATTGTAATTGGATTTAGGTGAAAAATTCAATCGTATGAAAAATAAGAGAGAAGTTCGTCGGATTGGAACTGCGAGTGCGTCACGACTCCTCGAAGTACCGCAAGGGACATTAAGCGAAATACGGTACACTCTTGTTATATCGCCACGGGGACGTAGGAGAGGAGTTTGGGTGAATGATGTTGAGAGATGATGCAAAATTTAATGTTTACAAACTTTTATTTGCTATAATAATGAGAGAAATGGTGATGTCCTTAACTCTATCTACTCCAACTGCATGTCTTCACAACTTTATAATGTATTCACAATTTCTTTTTGCCTCATGCACCTAAAAATTGTTAGATTTCTAAAAACCTCAGATCCAAACTATAGTTTGAGACAAACTACAAATATCTAGACTCATGTACACCAAAACCTAAGTTTTATGTGACCAACAGTCCAACACACTGAACCTAAGAAATCCAATAAAACGCTATTCAACAACTACAAATAGTTTTATTTAAACATCAGGTTGCAACAAGCACGCGAGCGAATGGTTCAATGAGGGGCATTCATTTTTCCAGCGTGAAAGCATTCTGTTCTTTGTAATCGAATCATCTCGATGATTCCATCCGTGTTCGATGTTACGAACGGCATCTGGAACGCGTTTCCAACGAGGCTGGAAATGCGAGATTGGAAAATTGTCGGGTAACTGTTCGATGGCGTTTTATAAAACGGCTCGATCGTCGGAATCGCGATGGAGCAACGCTTTGTTTGGCCACCGACGGCAATGAAATCGAAGCGCGATCATTTTTGCGGCCTCTGAACGTTTTTCAATTTTGCCCGGCTACCGTCCGCCAAGATCAGAAGTGCTCGACAGTTAACAACGATTTGCACGGATTTTTTTTCCTGCCTCTGTTGATTGAACGAATGTTTTTTCTTCCTTTTTGGATTTGTTTAGAAAACTGATCCTATGTTTCGTGATTCTTTTTTTTCCACGAAAATTCCTTTGTTATTTTATTGTTATATTCCGTGGATGCGGTGATGGGTGAAATTTTCGTATCGCTACGGGTGAAAGGTGTTCAACCCTCATTTGGAAGAAGTATGGGTCATTCTGTAAGCCCAACACCCTGGTGAAGGGTCATTAACTGAATAAACGTTTAGTCCTGCCATTGTTCATAACCAAAGATAATCCCTACCGGTGAGAAATGATGTCCCAAAAACAACTCTTACCCTTGTCCCGTGATCCCTTAGCAAAATAAGAAAAATCCTCTCTGGTGTCATGGTTCCCATTGAGAACTACATTTCGTTATCCATCCTCCCAATTTTCAGGTAAAATTTGATGAAATGATTTGCTTAGTGCTCTAAAGTTTCGGAGTTGATGCCATCGATTGCCATTGATAAAATATCGACAATCGATAGCTGTGAACATAGCTGTACTTGAACATACGGGGTCAACGGGAACACTTGATTTTTGATTACACGCAGGGTTTCTGAGCGGACAGAAATGGCCAGGCCGGTGACAATGGCGGTGAAAAGGAGACAGACGACGTTTCCACGCGATGAATGCCCGGTAATTGCTACTGGAGGGACATCGGTGCTTCCCTGCGCCTCTTCGTCATCTGTCTCTCGCTCTCACCCTTTCTCGTCGAGCAAAATTGGCCCCGAAGCCCCGGATGGGTGCATTACCGATGCATCGTTGCGCATCCGTCGATTGAACTTTTCGATGCAGCCTCGAATGTCCCCATCGTCCGTTCGGCATTTATATCGATGAATACGACGCCGCACAGTGTCCCGACGTGCACTGACTCGTGTCAATCGTGTTGCGTCAATCCTTTTTCTGTTCGCTGTTTTTTTGCCTCTTTTTTCGAAGGTTGTTGTCACGGTTGATTTTTCTGTACGATCGATCGTGACGATGGTCCGGCGATTCTTCCATTCGTAGGTCTGAAGCGCTCGGATGAAAAGGATCGATCGTTTTAAGTGCTCGTTTCCTAGCGAAATGGACGACCGAGGATTGAAATGGCTCGATATGGAAATTGTTCTGCGGGAAATGACGAGCGAAACGCTTTCAGTCTTGAACAATTCTGGACCACATCCTTAGTTCTCATTTTGTTAAAACTATGACGGCAGGTGCGGCACGGTCGAAGAGTCAGAAACAATGTCATAACGTACGAACGTGACAAAACGCACGAACTCTACCTCACATGTTAATTGCATACATCTGCACTGAAAGGATCGGCGCTGAATGAAAATCAGTTTATTGGCCGTCGCGTTTTTCGCGTTCGCAGGATCGCATTCATCGTTGGCAGTTATTGAAGCCTGCTAGCGTCTGACTTGGTTGAATACGTGTTAGGTAATGATGCCGGTTCGTTGATAAATGCGAGGCGGCTGAATGCGAACGGAGCGACGAGACCGGGGCCTATCTTCGTGCTCGATATTGCGTTTCAATAGCTGTGACATCGATCGTGCCGCTACCAACCGATCAAAGGGACGATCCTCGGAAATGACTAGATTCGCGCGATCCGATTCTCCTCACGCGATTCCGTGTCTTCGAGCATCGATAACGGAACCATTGTCGCGGATAGTTGGGACATCGTTCCACTTGGAAATTGCAGCTTGTCGATAAATCGAGCCTGTTGCCGTCTTCTTTGTTCCATCTCTTACAATTCACCTTTCTTGCTAGCTAATTGTTCGGTGTTTGAAAATATTTCAAGATTTATTTTTCTATCAAGAAATCTTCAACTCCTGTGGACTCGTTAGCATTTGGGCTTGCACCCGAAGAGACTTAGATATTCATTTGAGTACATTCATTGACTTTCATAAAGCATGAAATCACATGTGTTCTCAGAGTACTCATATCAGTACAGTACTGAACGTTGTATTGAATATCTGTACATTGCTCCTTCCACAAAAATGCTCGTGGGAATGCGTTAAAAATATAATATAATATAGCTTTTTCCTTGCGATAGTCGACTATTGAATTAGTGTCGATCACTGTAGAAATAATACGTGATACTAGTGCGAGTAAAGATCAAAAAGTAGGCCCAAAGGAGAGTTACACGCAGTGACAAAATGGCTGCGCGCGGCCATCTTGTGGACGCAGTGGCACATACGGTGCACACACTAGGAAGTGCGCTGACGAAAGACACGTCCTTCCATTTCTATTCTTCTAACATTATCACTCTAGCTACTGCAAATTCATTATAATCCTCTCTATTTCACTAAACCCAAAAATTGTTAACTCACATTGAACCTAGCGATTCCCAAATTAACCTGATTCTGAACCTGGCCAAACTACATAACCTCGAACTGAAGTAAACCTGGTCAAAAGCCATAAACTTCAACAGTTAAAACCCGCAGATCTAAACAAAATGAATCCGCAGGAATCTGAGATAAACAATTCCGAAAAGTGATAAGTCTGATGAATTGCCAGCAGGGTTTCAGGAAACACGGTGATCTCCGTGTTACAAGCGATGTTGGAACGATGTCACCTAATTGTCCCATTATCCACGAGCTAGGATTCGAACAGGCGTGTCATAGGGAGATCTATTGGAAGCACGGTTTACCGGTAGGTAACTATCAGAAGCTCGAAGCGTCTTATTAAGTAGTAGCACACGGTCCGCCGATAAATCTTTCGCTGGCGCGAATCCACGAGCTGGACACGTTCGTCTTATTGCATATCTACGCGGACCCGATGAAGTGGCGAAATCTAATTTCGTCTTGAGATCCTCCCCACCACGGCGTATATAGACGTCTTCGGTTTGAGAGTTATGAACAACTTCGTGTAATTAGGAAACGAAAATTGGAACGTGGCACAGTGACTCTCATTAGGCGCTTCAAATATGCGATATGATTGTGTTGGAATTTCAGGCGTTTCATTTTTGTACAACTCTTGTACTTGTTCTGAACTGATCCTAGTTGTATGGTCATTATACGACAATGAATCTTTCAGAGTTTCTATTTCTGCTATAATAAAATTTTGTCGAAATTTGAGTCACATTCGTAAATTCGAACCTTGGAGTATATTTGGACATATTGGCGCCAATATGTAGTCAATTTGGCATTTGATTATTGCAAAGTCACGGTATTATCCACCGATGAGAAGTTATCACGTGACCGAGGGTTGATAAAACACACCTGTTTAGGGTGGAACCGGGATACTTACCCCGTGCGTCGAATACCGACCGGAAAGTTAACCCTCGAAATCCGACTGCTGAATATTTGAACTTGTCGACCTAACCCTTTATGCAGTAATTCTGAAACCGTATGCCCTGTCACAACTTTCGCTTTGACTTAAGAATGAATTTGCAAGTCTATGATTTAATTAGGTTTGTACAAGACCATTAAACTCGTACCAGAGGCAGAAGCCGATGACAAAATAATGATCATTGTCGTATCAGAATGAGAGTGAGAGTAGGATGGAGCATAGGCCACGCGACGCAGTTTGAGGCGTCACGTGGCCACCGGCACGCAGAAGCAGAAAAGCCATAAGTAACGTCTAGTTGGGCACGTGTACGAATACACACGTGAACAAGCACGTACATACGTGTGAGAAAGCGTACAGTAAAGAATAGATGAAGATAAAGAAAAGCGGTATTTTGAAAGAGCGCCTGCTCAGGCTGTACTCTCACTCTTCCTCGTAGAACGTGCACTCTCTCTTTCTCCCACTCTCGTCATCCGTAATGTCTACCTCTCTCTTTATGACGCACAGATCGATTCTTTCTCTCTCTCTCTCTCTCTCTCTCATCCACTCAGTTACACCCTGTGTCCTTTCCCTTTCTTCCACGAATGTACACGCGTCCAATGACGGATTTACCTCGCAACGGGCCCGGGGCACAAATTTCTAAATGTATATAGGTTACATTATACAGTTCACCGGTATGGTTGAACACAGGGTGAAATTTTCAAAATCCCTGATTCCTAAATGAAAATTCCAAGGACCATTATAATACTCATTATGCCTTAAGATAAACCAGTAAAATGTTCGAATCATATGGGGGCTCCGGTAAATCCGGCACTGCGCCGCGACACATCGATAATATACCGAAGATAAACTTACCCGTTCATCCTGATGGCGGATACCCACGTTGACGGTGTCTCCCAGGGCCTCGGTTTTAGTTTAAGCGAACTCCCGCGTTTGACGTTTCACGCACACGTCGCCGGATCGTATCCGGCAGCGATCTCAGCGACGACACGAGGACGCACCGAAAACAACAGGTTGCATGTGACGGCGGCACAAATATGGCGGCGAAAAAATCACCGTTCCGCCCGGCTCGACGACCAACCACTCGTTTTTTTTCGCCTGCACTGCACCGATATGCGTAAGCGTCGCGTGTCTCTTTGCCCGGCTGTGTGCGTGCAACGTCGCGTGTCTGTGTCGCGTTAACCTTTTCCCCTGACCGTCTGGTCCGCAGTGTCTGTCTCTATCTACTTGTCCGGCTAGGCTTACTACGATTCACCTGTCCCTCGACACTGTTTTCCTGTCCACGTCGAACAACACTGAATCACCGCACCCGAACGCTGCCGCAATGCAAATCACAGTCGTCACCGCCTTGATCGACGTAAACGTTCGAAATGCTGGGGATTATGGGTTTTCATGCGGACTCGCACGCGGTCTCCTCCGTACGAGAACGAACACTCGTCATGCGTACGAAGAACGGACGAGGAGAAACTAAAGGGCTATCTTGATGATAACAATTGTACACAACAGTAACACACGCCGAATCGTTCCGAGCGACAGGAGACACGCGCTGCCACTTTTGGGCCGTGGCATTTCACGAGACAGACGTAGGCTTTCGACCATAATCGGCCACACTGTCGACATCTTATTGCTGGTCTGCGCAGTAATTGCCCGATGTTGATTTCGCGGTATTCTTCTATTGATACTGCGCAACTTCCAAAAGCCCATAATGCAGCATTTAGCGAACATTTTTAAGATTTTATTCTGTATTCGAACGTTCAGTTCGGTTCTTTGTGATTTCAATGTTGAGGCTCAAAGTTTCGTGGGACTAGCGGTAAAGAAGCATTTACCGACTGCGGTAAAGCAAGATTACGTCAATCGATAATGTCGCAAGTTGCTAATGTAGGAATCGAACAATACCGACGAAACCTTCGGAATACCATCATGTTCTGGCTAAATGCAAGTAAGCTCCCTTTTAAGAAAGGAAACATCTGTGTTTGCAAAATTCAGCCAGAACCAAAATATGGTGGTATTCCGATGTTTCGTCAAAAATTGATAATGGTTTGGTGAAGTCAAAATATTCTGAAGTTAATTGCTCTTGCTCTCCGATGTAATTTGATGCATATTGAAGCTAATTAAGCCAATAATATCGGTATTGATTGCATTTTTACGAAAATGGAACAAGTGGCGCCATCTCTCCGGCGAACGGGGTGAACTACACACTTTTGAAACTGTAGTTTAATTAGTTCTCATCTTCTACCGCTAGATGGCGCCACATAAGACAGAAGCCCAAAAGATAATTAGGATTACCATAAATCTGAATAAAAATCAATAATAATAAAGTCAAAACATTCCGAAATTAATTAGCCTTGCACTCCGAAGTAATTTGATGCATATTATAGTAAATTAAGCCAATAAAATCGTTGTTAATTGAATTTTTACAAAAATGGAACAAGTGGCGCCATCTCTCCGGCGAACAGGGTGAACTAATCGAAAAAAGTGTATGTCCGAACACACATATAAGGAAATTATAAAAAGTCATATTTCGTAACTTTCACCGCACATCATGCTTCCTGAAACAATTTAAAGCAACTCTCTATTAACATTTGATGCATTTTATTGTCCACTAAGCCCAAAAAATCGATATTTATTAAATTAGGTTCAAAACGGTACAGGTGGCGACATCTAGTGGTGGAATACAAGAACTAATTAAACTACAGTTTCAAAGTGTGTAGTTCACCCTATTCGCCGAAGAGATGGCGCCACTGGTTCCATTTTTGTAACAAATTTAATTAATGCTCATTTTATTGGCTTAATTTACTATAATATGTATCAAATTACATCGGAATGTAAGACTAATTAACTTTGGAATGTTTTGACTTTACCAATTTCGAGGTGCATTACTTTTTCAGAGTAGAATAAGACAGCAGCGCTGCTGATACGATCACATCCTACTACGCCAGCTCGGATTGATATGTCGCAAACTGTTGGTAACATAGAAAACATTAGTATCCCTTAACCATTATACAGTAATGAAGTTTCAAACTTCATTAACTATGATTACATTTTTTATTTATATCTGACACGTTTAACTACTCGGATCAGATGAACTAACATGCAACGTAGCTATAAAAATATTCAAATATCCTGAATTCCTAAAGTATAATGAAACACCCAAATTAAAAGTTGATTTAAATGAAAAATATTCAAGATCAAATTAGAAATCTTATATTTAAGACAAGAACTACATAAAATTAACATAAATAATTTTAAATAATTTTTTATACAGGATAGGTTTCTAAATTATGTAAGTTTAAATTTTGTTTGTATACTGCAGTTGAAGGAAACTATTGAAGAGAGATCGATTTTTAGAATCCATTGTAGGAGGAGCATGGAACGTAGTAGAGAAGGAAAAATTTGTTCACTATGACCATGTCCCTACCGAAGGGATCGTATCTCGTTTTGGAGGGTCAGGTTTTGTTGTCCATTTTCTGCACGCCATACGGCAGGTACAGACCTGAAGGAAAAATGATAGGTAGTCCAAACCTTTATTGCCTTCAGGTCAAAAACCAAGGATTCTTAACAATTTTGAATGCCGTATATTCTATTGAGTATACAAGGTATTTCCAAAGTGTACATACCTGGCAAGATTCAAATACCAAATTTTATTCAACGAATTTTCATGTTCTTGAATTTTCTTTTATAGTAATTAGTTGATTTAAAAGTGCAGGTATTTTCTGTTCTCCCGCATGAGATGCAAGGCATGCAAAAATGCTCGATAATCAATTTCCAAGCGACCACCCCTCTCCACGGAGAAACATTTGTGCACTGCGTCCAGCTCTCTGCTACCGATTAACTGTAACATGTGTCTGGTGGAGAGGACCTTCATCAAACAGTTCTTTGAAACCGTGCCGATATTTTCCTTGTCACAGTCCTGCAAACGACAGGATGTTAAAATTAAATATATATTTCTAAATTATTATTTGTAATACGTATAACTCATTTAATTGTATATGTAATATTTCATGTATTTAGTCTAATGCTTGATAAATTTTGTAAGTATTCCGCATTGTGTTGTACAAGTGTTCAGCTGACCTTGAACAGTTCCGAAAGATTCAGCTGCTTTACCCTACTCAGTTTGTCCATTGCAGTCGTAGCCATATGTCTCTCATCGAAAGTTAAGAATGTTTTAGGAGAAGCCTCCGAGGGCACGTGTTGCATCGGTACTAAAAGTGGAGCTCTTTCTAAACTACCAAAGGAAACAGCCTCCTCGATCACTTCTCCGAACTTCACGTAATCCACGTAATCCGATCTTCAAAATACCAGATCAAATTTAAAACCTCTAGTCCCATGAAAATAACTATACCATAAATGTTTCACGTGTTTTCATACCTCATGGGCGGTTGGAAGACCTTCATAATGGTTCCTATTTCCGTGCAAGTTAAATTACAACGCAGTTGATCCAAACTTCGCATAAAGTCTGCTTTTTTAATCACGAGCTCATTATGAGCATCGTATTGACGCATGAATTCAACAACCTTTACGTAAAACGAAAGAATTACAATTGCCTAAAGGAAATTTGTACTATCGCATTTACCTTCACGCGTTCGCGCACGACTTTTGCTTTGATCTTTGCTAAAATTAGAACAATATTTGTCTCGTCAGCGCTGGCTTCCGGTGGCGGTTTCTCGGCGTTGATCATTTTCTTCTCTTTCAATAGAGAAGCGTACAAAGGCTCTTCGATTCGTTGCGACTCCAATTCCCTTAGGAACCAGATATAGTTAAACCCTAATTCGTCGTTGTATCTCTGCTCTAACGCGTATTCCTCCTGTTCTGAAATCAACACCGCCGCAGTTGTTAAAACTTGACGCATTTGTGCACGTGACACGTGACCTTTGTTATTTCTGGAAAGTAAACACGAATAAATTACAGATAATTGTTATTTTACTTTTCATTTCACGTTCATTTACCGATCATAGTCTTTGAAAAACTGCTTGATCATAATTCTCCTTTCATTTACTCGATGCCGAACTTTCTGCAACGTTTCCTCGCAAAGGTCTCTTATGTCTTTCGATACGCATTGCCAATCGGCTGTCCCCCTCCGGTTTAGCTCCGCTATTTCCTTTGGCGGTGTTTCAACTTTCAGATTCGGCAATTTCTCCAACTCCTTCACCGTGAATACTGAGGATGAAAAAGAAAATTGAAGTAGGAATATTTAATATTTGGTTTGGATGAGAACCTTGGTCGATGTCGTCTTGGAATGTGCGCCAACATACTCGATCCGGATCGTTTGGATCTTTGTAGAGTTGAACGAGGGCGTCGATTTCCGTTTCTGCTAAATAAAGCCTTCCCAAGCTCGAAACCTGAAGACCGTCTAATCCTCTTTTGAATTGCGAGATCGTTACTCTGCCCGCATTCAAATGGTCAAATCTCTGTAACCAATTAAGTTTTGTATGAACCTTCAAGCTTAATAAAAGTTGCAATTTTTATCACAACAATGTTAAATATGAGTTATTGAACCTGAAAAAATTCAGAAATGCGTATACGATGTTCGTAAATGTGTCTCTGTATACGTCGAACAGTTTCCATCAACGACATCTCAACTCTCGGCTCCTCCGTCACCGGATGGAAAACCGTCTGCTTCCCAAATACTTTACCAGGCGAGCATTTTCCAATTTCCGGCCTTGGAAGTTTTGGTAACTCAGCTGTGATGATTCGTCCAGGGAATTGATCGAGCAACTCCTTTTAAGGGAAATACCAAAAAATAACAAAGATCATTTTAACAAGATAGGATGATCATTACTCCACCAAGAGACAGCATTCCGTGTTTATCGAAGTAAGACTGAATTTCGTCGACCGCTTTCAGGAAAGCCACGTAATTAATCGTATAAGCGTCCTTCGCGAATCTTTTGACGAGCAAAGTGAATTCTTCGGAAGCGAGGAGGATGTCCAAGAATTTCAAGATTCGACCGAAGTGCGTAAAAGTCACTGTTCCTGCATTCTTTGCGATCTGTGAATCAAAGAAACGAGGTACATGGCACAACTTTATTTTTCGAATTTTTAAGATTTGTCTGTAACTGTATGTACCAATTCATAGTCTTGAAAATAAGGTCTGAGGACAAGTCTCCGTTTGGTCACGAGAACAGCGATTTGAGTGAGTATCAGACATAATTTGCGATACTCTGTTGCACTCAATCGATTCACGTGTTCTGGATCTTCCCATTCTAGTCCGGTTACGAGCGGTTTATTTTTATCGAATTCAGGAACTGCAGAAAAAACAATATTTAGTGTTTCATACGATTTTGTCAAATTTTTGTTTTTAACTTTGAAAAGTTGTAACATTTTTTTAAATTTCAAAGTACGCCGTGAAGATTTAAAGATTGTAAAATCCTAGGTAAGTGAACGAATAGTGAATAGTTTGAAAATGTGGGTCGGCCCATAAAAGTTTGGGAAGCCCTGACTTAACGGTACCTCAGGTATGACGACTACGGATTTTAGGCAGGCAACAGATTTCGATGCTTAATTCCTTTCTCTATGCATTAAAAGTAAAGATTAATATTTGTACATGCACACAAAAGTTTTTGTGCATGCAATGATAAAGATGATTAAACTGGGTCAAAGTTTGAGTTAAAGATTTATTTATAACAATTATTCATACCGCTATCGTGGATAATTGTGCAAAACTGCGTGTACAGTACTCTGCCATCTTGAACGCGAAAATAATCAGCCAAATCGCAAATTTCGCTATCGGATAGACCAACTACATCCTTCAGGGGCCCAGCCAAAACCGAAATAAACTTCGACTCTGCATATTAACAACATTATATAATCGGCGATATTCGTTAAAGAATATGCAATCACTTACGAGATTATACATTTTTATTTGAAAAAAAGATAACAATAAGTTTCGGTTATTAATCGTTTTAATTGTACCTGAAATCAAACAATTTTTTTCTGGGTCCAGAGGCTTATAGTAATCCCATAAACTAAAACCAACGCGAAATATCGCCGCCCTTATTTTGTTACAAGTACGCCAAACATCTTGCAGCCTCAAAATCTAAGGATAGAGCATATGCTATGAACGTGTGCGTCCTTCCGTTTGTTTTATTTTAGGAAATACGGGGGAACTTTACCTTTTCCTCAGGCATTTTCAACGAACTAGAAAGCAACAATAGATCACGGAAATTTTATTGTGATACGTCAAAATTTCATCAATCAATACTTCGGTAAACAAATGAAAAATAGACGCAAGATCCAAATTCAATTATAGAATGTGTACAATTAACGCCACTGTCGGAATTTGTAATACCTGGAATAAAAATTAGTAACATTATAGAGCTATATGTCAAGTTTTCATCACTTATACATATGGAAAGTCTAGTAGCCACACTATATTACTTCATTTAATTATTTTTATAAGTTTTGAAAGTTCCAAGCGTAGGGCCTAGTAACCCCATCTTCCCATCTCTAGCGACAGCACTGCCTACAATTATAAAGTACTATTAAAATAATGGAATGACAAAATGATAAGTAAGTAGAATATTAGTAACCAACAATGAAATTTAATTGGTTAAATAGTCTTAGGGAAAGAAATATATTTCAAAGGCAACGTGTTTTTAATAATTTTTCTTTGTGCGTAGCAGTATTGCAGCGACACCTGCATCGACAGCAGCGCCACCTACTAGCGTCTGTTGACTCATCCTATACCGAGAATGCTGAATCAACTGTAAATGTTTCCCGCTTTTATTGCGCGTCAACGTGGAAATCAGTTTGATTTTTCTGAATGAATAATTGAACCGTTTATCACGATGAAATGATACAAGTAAAAATGCGAAAACGTAGGAAAGGAAAATAAATGTTTCAGGATAGATTTTATAAGCAATATTTTATTGATTTCTTGGAGGTTACGCGTATAGAATTCTGGGAAATGATGCTTACAAATGGAGCCGGATCTTCGACGAGTAGCTATTGGCTGACATACAGTGTTCAGCGGTTACCATGAATCGTATTGGTCCTTCGTTTCGCTCCGATCCCCACGCTGGACGAAAATTTACATATGCTGGCCATTACATGCTCTGCTCCCCTTTGCTGGAATACCCGGCAACATCGATTGGTATGCTAGGGACGTAACGATATTTCCAAATTTTAATAATTTATTTTTTCTTTGGTATCAACAATTTTTCACCGCTTCGATAAAATTTGCTTAATCGTTAATAAAAGTATTCGATTACAAACAAAACTTGGTAGAATAGAACTAAAAGTAGTTGTTTAAACCAAGCAAGCTAAACCAGGTAGCAAAATTGATAAATCTAAAGATTAGAAGTTTCAATTTTAGTTAAGCTGTAAACTGTACATGTACTATACCTTAAAAATGAGATACATTGAAATAGTACTTTTAAAAAATATGATTTTTTTCAGTACTGTAGAAAATTTGTACCGAATAATGCGTATATTTGAGAAAGTAGAAAATCAGAGGGCGCAAATGTTAAAGCTACGTTGTTGGATGGTAAAATTTGATTGGTCGAAAGAGTGGTTAAGGGGTGGGGGCGGTGAAAGAGATTCCATGATGCTTTGCGCGGAATCCCCTGAGTCAAACTGGCGCAGGTCGTACCTCTCCCTTCTCCATTCGGCGGCCGATCAGTACGGACGTGAGAGTGTATTAGCTGCTATAGTGTATTTAATTATTCGTTAAAACGCGATCTTGTATTGTGTTTTAAGTGTTTAATTAAAGAAAAACAAAGTAATAGTATATAATGGCCGATCAGGAGAACAAGGACTTCAGCGAAGATATTGCCGATCAAAACTTCGAGCAGAACGGCGAAGCGGAGAACGGCGGCGGGGACGCCGCAGAAAATGGCCAAGAATCGCAGGAGGACAGGTAACCTTTTTTTCATCCTACGTATCTCTCGATCTTGCGTTCGAAATCAAACGTCGTTTTATAAAAGAAACTATCGATCTCGGTTAAATTGATATGCTTTGAACGCGCGGAATTCACGATGATGGCTTACAAACGAGACTTGCTTTGTGCGATACGATTGTCGCGAATAACAAAATGGCGGATGTGCGCGAGGCCCCGAAAAAAATCGTAATCCATTTCCATCGATTACAAAGCGAGTATTCTTAACATTGCAGTTAATTCTTTTTGCATTGTTGCAGTATTAAAAAATCCTGGGTATCAATCGTTTTTTTCTAAATAAACTGTAAGCGATAATAAATGCAAATGAGTCGATCACAGGAAAGAATGCCGGCCGCAGGTTTAGAAAGGGCGCGCCCATGCATTGTTGTAAAGTTAGTAAGAGAGAATTATTTTCGATGTTTGATTTAGCCAATCTTTTTTGTTACGGATTCAATTTGCTTTGCTTGGGCTCGTCTTTTGGTATTTTGTTACGGTTACATCGTATCACGTCCTTGTGTTCTTTTACGCACGCGACATGCATTTGTGCATCAAGTCGAAACACTTACTGGATAATATCTTGCGTGAACATAATGAGTATGTAGATGATTCAGGGAGGGTAATGCTCAATAATTTTCCGTTATTCAGTATTGCCGTGATATTTATTAGAAATATTTCATAGATTGTAAGAATTTTTGGTGGCTGGTGGCGCGCAGCACCTTGCCTTTCCCCCCTTTTCAGCGTAACGAGATCTCGAGCTGGACGAATTGCCTACCAACGAGTTTAGATGTAGAATGTTAATGTACGAACACAGTTTATGTAAATAATTCTGTAATATCGCAATATACATTCGTTCTCTTGTTTTATCATCACAGCAATTTGGGTTCGATACCGAAGGGATTCGACTTTTTTTTCTTAGTACTCCTACAGCTTTGGATTGTCACAAACTCTAACATAGTTTGGGGTGTTTTTGCAAAAAGGGTAAGCTATCTTAAATTGTAACTTGTAGAAGTATTTGGAACAATATTGGGAAAGAAGATGTAACCTTCAAATTTAAGAAAAATATTCAACATGATATTTATATTCTTATATATTGAAAGGTGATATAACATCAAATATGATGTTATTTTTTTGTACAATTAATGATACAAGAGATCTCATTGGAATTTGGAGGTATGCTTCCTCTTACCTATTATGAAAATACATACATAGGTGCGTATTAGAAGGACGTGATATCTATGCACGAAGTAACAAAAGTAAACAACTGAAAGCCTGGTATTCGGATATCTATTAGGCTAGTCTATACAGCTGAGAGAATAAAGATAATTATTGCATGTTGTTTATTGCAAAATTAAGATAAGCTAACTATACGTATAAGAATAATAAGTATTAGTTATAACTTTATATGTGCTGTTGTTGCGAGGTATACGTTTATCCGTTTAAAAATTTTGTAATTTTTGTGTAAACTCCTTATTTTCTGCTCTCCTTCCTAGTTAATTCTATTCTAGTTTTGTACTTGGTAAAAAGAGAATTGTGATTTTCATCAATGATAAAGATTTCTACACGTTGCACAAATAATAATTGTAATATTTTTATAGAGCATAAACTTTGAAATGCATTTTTGGCCAGCCGAGTCTTCCTCGTTGATTCATTGCAGCAGAATTCTGGTTAGTCAATTGTTTACGATTGACAATATGTACGCTTACCTGGGATCTGTGAACTGAACCGTGAAGCCTTATGATTGACTTCTGAGTCTGAATTATTGTGAGAAGTCTACGTCAAGTTCAAGTCCGTCATGTTTCGTCACGACACAAGCACTGGAAATCGAGTCAATTACGTCAGATCAATAAGTCTCGCACAGACACACACTTGCCTGCTGGGTCACGCGTAGAGTAATTTCTGATCAGATGTCAATGCTGTTTGGGCGTGATCAAAGCACAGAGTCACTAGGGCCAATGCGAAAAACTCTGATAGGTCGGAATGCCATTAACCCAGTTTATGTGGCTTGATCTGCAGGTGGCAAACGACCCAGTGCGATTATGGCGGGCGGCTCGCAACCGGCTAACCGTGACCCGACCAACAACTGATTACCGGCGAGTGACTGGTGCCTACGGTATTTATCACCAGCCCTAGATGATATATGAAATGATCGAATCTAAGTACAGATAACTATCGTCACACTGCCAGAAAAATGAAAAATATTGCAGCTCGTTGTATTTGTACATGAAAAGGCTGAAAAGTATTATCAGGACTTGAAACAATAATAATATTTTGCTGATGAATAAACAAAGAGAGAGAAATAATATATATAAACATACGTAGAAATAAATATAAAATATTGTGTGCGTAATAGATATTTTTTAAACAAAATATCAAGAAGTGACCATCATTAACTTGTAATGTGGAAACAATTTTTTTAGCTTTTTTAATAGAGTTGCAGTCAGTCTACAATATGTCAATTCTTTGGGCCAATCAGCAGTCAGAGTTCAACTTGGAAAAGTTAAATCTTGTTTCCTTTAGGAGCAGCTGTATGTCAACTGGAGTTGTAACTATTGTTCGAGTTCACATGTGAACATCGTGAAAAGTACACTTTGCTCTTTTCAATGCGTTAATTTTTATATATATATATATCTACTTTTTTCCAAGTTTTTCCTTTAATTTTTTGTTGACAAGCACATTTATTTGAAGTTGAAATCAAGGTCTATGTGGTGTGCAAAGCAGTCTTCTCATGGTTATATTGTAATCCTGTTTTTTATTAAGGACATACAACCTTTCATACAATAAGATATTATATCAGTGAGTTCATTTATTCTAGGAATGGTATTTTAATGGTCTTATTAATAACTATAACTATCAAATTAAGATAATATTATTATTACAAAAATATTCTTCCAAATTTTCAAGTAAACATTAATGTAGGTCACTTAATCGATCATAGAATACATTTATATATGAGTATAATATATGTTTATATAAATATGAAGTATATAATAAATTACGTACATTAACCTGCTAAATAAAGTTCCTTACCAAAATGTCTAAAAATTTTATCCAGTGCCCCTTTTCCAAATAATATATTACTGGTCTCTTGCATTTCTTGTACATTGTCAATATTAGATTTTAATATTTTAACTCTGATTCTAATTTTTCCAGGGGTCAAGTCAAACTCCTTTTTTTAAACATAAATGGAAATTATTTATAACAGAACTTAATTTTTTACTTCAACCTTAGTCCTTAAAATCAATATTAATTTCAAAGACCCTTATAATAAATTTCATTACATTGCTTTGCAGGTCAACTGGTGGTAATCAGGATTCTTTGAATGATAGGTATGTTGAATTTATCTTATTTTTTAATTAATGCATGACATCGAATAACAAAAAAAAAATCATCATTGATGATATAGAGTTGCTACTAAGAATGCTTTCAAAAATGTTTCCGAGACAGCGATTCAATATTTTATTTTTATTTTTTGCAGGAAATTGTTTGTTGGTGGCTTAAGCTGGGAAACCACAGACAGTGAGTATTTCTTGGCTTCATAACAAATTAATCTTATATACACAAACAGCGTGATGATTTTTACTTAGGACACCTTCAGATGACACGCGTCAGATGAGACTAAATTTGTTTACAACTGATTGTTCTTTTGAATTGAAATTAAATGAATTAAGAAATATTATAGTTTCCTAAATTAGTGTTCAATTTTCAGAGGAACTCAGAGATCACTTTGGCACATATGGAGATATCGAAAGCATCAATGTTAAAACGGATCCCAATACCGGAAGGTCACGAGGATTCGCTTTCATTGTTTTCGCAAAAGCCGAATCTCTGGACAAGGTAAAATAATTTATAAATATATTGTATCTTATGTATAAAAAAAAAATCAACGACGTGATGAAACCTTATTTCAGTTCTGCTACCGAGTTTATGTGACGATATTCCACTCCTGAGATATAAATTTCAAACTAAATTTTTACAGGTTTAAAATTTCTGTAACTTACAAGTTATTTAATTTTAGATCATGTCAGCTAATGATCACATAATTAACGGTAAAAAAGTCGACCCGAAGAAGGCGAAAGCTAGACATGGAAAAATATTTGTTGGTGGTCTTTCAACAGAGTTATCGGACGAAGATATCAAAAATTTCTTCTCTCAATTTGGAACAGTAAGTACATTAACTGTTATTTCATTTCTCGAGTGTTTACTTGAACGATACAATAAAATCAAACGCTTGTTTCAGATTGTGGACGTAGAAATGCCATTTGACAAGACAAAGAACCAGAGGAAAGGGTTCTGCTTTATCACTTTTGAATCTGAACAAGTAGTAAACGAATTATTAAAAACTCCAAAGCAAACAATCAACGGCAAAGAGGTACGTTGAGGAGCACAGTAGATAATGAAGATCAATATCATGGATAGTTTATGTAACGAGGCAATTGAAATGTCTGTATAGGTCGACGTGAAGAAGGCGACACCTAAGCCAGACGGAATGGGAGGAATGCGGGGTGGAGCTGGCGGACGCGGCAGCCGTGGCGGAAGGGGAGGTAGAGGACGCGGTTTTGGCGGTCAAGGTGGTTGGGGCCAAGGTGGATACGGAGGTGGCTACGGCGGAGGTTACGGCCAAGGCGGTTATGGCGGTGGCTATGACGGATACGGAGGAGGCTACGATTATTACGGCGGTGGGTACGGCGGCTATGGTGGTTACGACTACAGTGGATACGGTAATTTTACTGATTATGACTAAAAGGACTTACACAAGCTTGTCGCTGTGTACGATTATTTTGAACAATTCAGTTCTTTACAATAATCAACAGCGGATAATAGTCAGCTGTGAACCGTCCCAGTGTATTCGGTAGACGAACGTAATTTTTAAATTATTACTCTTATATTCACTATAATCGTTCTTTCTATATACGTTTTTTTTATTATTATTATTATTATTATTATTATATTATCGTAGTGATTATGGAGTTGTGCAAAATTTTAGAATCACAGATTTGTTATTACAGGATGTTTCTATTAAAATTAACAGTTTTAACTTACTTTAGAACGTTAGAGTTGTAGCTGATGTTAAGATAAATTCAATGATTTGTTATATGACTTTGTATTTTAAAATTTAAAGAATACATCCTGTATAAATTTGTTGAATCTTAATTTTATTACATGATTTCAAATCGTCTGCCTACATGAAGTACTAAATCGGTATTACGTGTCCCGTTTATGATAACCATCTTCAATATCTCCATCACTGTTAAAGATATGAAAAGGTGTCAGTGATAAATTATGTATTTTAAAATAGTGCACATATTGCCAAAAGTGCAAGACGTCATTTTTGTTAAGAGAAGTTTTTTTTGACGTCATATATATCCCTTCAAACAGTATAATCTTATTTTTAACACTTTCATATCTTCAATAGTGCTAGTGATAGTGATATTATAAACTATTATATTATACTTGATATTATTATAAAATGAGCGCTGGTTTGCTGGCAAATCGGCAGTAATTTTATTTATGAAAGTACGTTTACATTATTCATTAGACTAGTTACATAAAAATGAAAACTTTTTTTAGAACCGAATAAGATAACATGGTAAATATTTTAAAATTGTTCTTATCGAAGTAAACCAGCTGCTCAGATATGTAGGAACTACGTTCGGATTATGTTCTGTTTGACAATACATTGTTACACGATTTTGTCCTACTGGACAAATGGTTAAGTATATTAGCAATTAAACATAATCCGAAAAGTGAATCCCTACTTCCAGAGGGTTGGCTGTTTTTGAGTTGCGAACAACTAACTTACTGATCCCAACAGTGTTCTAAGTTGTATTTTTTGATGTCCTGTTATTTTTTAGCTGGTAAATACACATACATATATATACATAACAATTATTTATATATATGTATACACATATGAACGAATAGTATGTTCAGAAAAGCAGGATATCATATAATATGTTACAGTGATTGTGTGAAGATAAATGTTGAAAAGAACTTTCTTTTTTGTCGCTTAAATTTTATTTTACAAGTTTGTGCGTAGAAAATGTTAATCTGCCGTTATTTTAATACAATGAATAATTCATTGTATGAAATAAATATTTCATGTGTTCGCTGATTCTGATCAGTGAATCTGTGGAATAAATTGATTCTTGTATAGCTTCTGATTTTCCTGTGGATTCTGAAAGTTAGCTTTCAAACACATACAATCACTGTACAGTTATACGAATCTAAAATCTATGGAGAATATCAAACCGTATCTACGCAGGATGATGTCGTATGAAATAGTATATTGAGCCTTGAATCCTTGCTTTCAAATCCTGCCACGTCTCCTGATTTGCATGTGTCACATATTTCCACATTTCACGTAATCATTTCATTCATGAACAATTAACACATTCAGTCAACAATCGATTGCTGATATCTGCAATATTCGTGTTTCATTAATTTTCTTTTTGTTAAATCTTTTATTGGCCGTCAACGCGATTATTATTTCGCTCGCGAGAACGAAGGAACAAAACGTTCAATATAAGCTTCTGTTCTCATCATTAATCATACTACAAGATCCATTTTATGAAACTACTTCATTTGCTACATATTAGACACTATAGCAAATTTCAATTGTACGTTTATCCATTTTAAGTGTCGGTATTGCACACTATCTCTTTCCTGGGACATTTATACTGAACTTTTCCGTCGTAATTGAATGATTTAAGCGCATGATATTTTGTATTACAGTGAAATCTCGCTATATGGTCGTGAACGGGACTGTAGAAGTGATACGATTTTGGAATAGGGACCTATCCATGTTACCCCAGCAAAATTTTCAGTTTCAAAATTTTGAACACTTCCCAGTTCACAAATTTCCAAATTTGTCCATTAAAAAATTTCTGAATTAAAAAATTAGGGGGGGTGGGAGTGTCATTGATAGAAGACCTAGCTGGAGTCATATAGGGAGATATTACACTGTATATTAATGTTTTACTAAAGCCAATTTAAGTAGTATCTTAAAACATAATGAGTCAATTTTCTGAACAGCCTCTGCACTTGTATTGCATATTAAATATGAAAACAATGAACCCTTTGGAAGATCAGATTTTCTATTGTTGTTAAATGATACATGTAAAAATATATATGACAAAGATTTAATGTATTGTAACTGCACTTGATATAAAGATTTGAGAATCAAATTAAGATTTTGATACATAGTCATATAAATGATGTGCTTATGTGCCGGCGATAATTTGTATTATTATCGTATATATATTATACTATAGAAATTAAAAGTATAGTCGCCGGTTCATGTTAATACTTACCCCATTTGTCTCTTATACCGTGTGTTCCATGAAACGCAGACGGCTATGGCTATGGCGGTGGTAGTTACGATGGTGGCTACAGTGGTGGGCGCGGTGGTGCACGCGGTAAAGGTACGCATTAGCGTTCCTTCTCTATTGTTTTATATTTTCCCGAACATATTCTACCTTGTTAGCATATTGACTTCAAAATTCACATTCACTTCATCGATTATTTCTGTTCATCGCTCATTACTAGGGGTGTGCGGATCGTTCCGAATTTCTAAAACTTTGGGTGAAATTTGCGAAAATATGGATTAGAATCAATTTATTAATCATGAGACGTGATGTATGTGTATAATGTATTAATGTAATTAATATAAATATATGTACATGCATAACTTATGAATTTTAGATTGGTTCTTTAATCTCATTTTTTAAGATTCGCACTTTTATCTGAAGGCTAGCAGGATAAAACTGTTTAATTGATCTTTTCGTTAGCGTTAATTCTCTAACACAGGATCAAGTAAACAGTTTCATCTCTCCGACTTTTTCAATTCAATTTCAGGATCCTGAGTCATACAGCGATCTTACCCGAAGTTTTCTGACCTGCCCATGATCTGGATCCCGCACACCTCTGTTCATTACTTTTAATCCTACCAATCTCGTTTGTTTTAATCCTTTATCCTCATCATCTTCCCTTTTTTTCTCTAACTCTTGTGTGTACGTGCACGTTTGAACAGACAGAATTTATTATTTACCGTTAATTGATATTACCATGCTAATAAGAACGAATTTTCAGCTTATTGGTATGCATTATTAAGTAAATAAAAAAGTGATATCATTTCCAATAATATTAATATAATATTCGAATAAAATTTATCTTGGTTGTACGTTTTCTTTAACCAGATAAAAAAGGTTTGTGTTGATGATAGTTAAAGTTTTAACAACTACATACATTTCTAAACATTTTAATTTTAAATATGTTACTGTCTATATTATTTAAAACTTCTCAATACGTATGTTTCGTTAAAAATTTAAAATTTCTCTTCAGATATTTTAATAATAGAATTTGGTTAAAGAAAACAGTGTTACTTTTTACCTAGTACACATGTTATAGAACATCGACTTTTATTTTGTTAAAATTATTTATATATATAAAATATGATACATGTTATAAATAACGTATTAAAAGTCGAGAATGATATTCCGTACCACTCGATCCATTTTCATCTTTATTTCATTTATGTATATGTCCTTAGCCTTAAACATTTCTGGTTATTTGGTAGAAATAATTGAATTTACTGATAATTGTATTAGTATTACTATTTCAAGCCATACTGTAATGATAGTATTTAAGAAATATTAATTTAAGATTACATTACAAATTTTAATAAGACTTAAGCAGTTTGGAAGGTTTCTGCAACAATGTATTCAATACATCAGTAAATTGAGATCCTATTTCAGAAACATATTCCAGATTCCAGAAATGTATAAGGAGAAAAAGGAGGAGAGTATGACTCAGAACGCAGCCTGCAGCTTACTACCTTAGCCTGTAGCCTCTATGTAGATTCTTCATAGTTTTATAGCCATTACGTTAGTCTTTATATTATTTCATACTTTAATTTGTTTACTGATAGAAGTGTGCGTGCGATTTTTATAAGTAGAATACTTTACGATGAATCTGTTGTAATTTCTTTGAAAAGAAAAAAGAAAGAATGGCGGGAAGGCGAGGGGGAATATCCTAAGTTATTGGACTAACGTATGTCATGGGTATTGTTTCAGGAGGCTCAGGCTACGGCGGAAAGCAGAGGGGAGGTGGTCGTCAGAACCAAAGGCACCAACCCTATTAATGGAAATCATTCATTGCGACCGCAATGCAATACGCATTGTAACCGCTGGTGAGTCATCATAGCTTTCCTGACATCTATACAGTGGAGTCTCGCTATATGGCCATTCAGCGTTGCTGAAATGATACAGAAATTGTCGAAGCATCCAAATAAATGGAACTTCGACTATGTAGTATTTAACTAGTCAAAAATATCTCCAGAAAATTAAATATTTCGAATTTTTTAAATTCGAAATCTTTAATTTCCTAATTCAGGCTAGTTTTCATGAATCTTTCTGAAGGGAAATTTTCTATGATCGAAGCCATACATCGAGACTTCGGTGTAATTACAATCTGAACCTTTCTTTCCCTTTTCCAAAACGTGTCATATATGCAATAACAACTAATTCTTTCTCGTGGTTATGTATTTAAAACGTTATGAAACAAAATATGTAGTCGGCCTGTTTTATATAAATATTGTAACGGAAAGTAATTGAATGTATATTTTTCTTTTTTTTTTTCAGGTTTCCTGTCTTACAACAAATCTCATAACTCGTTAAATCATCATTCCATTAAACAACGCCACCTTCAGCCAGATTTTCAACAACGCAGACTACTGCCGCAAAATAAAATGAATCATCAGGAGTCACGACAAAAATCGTAATAGCTTCACATTTTGCGTCTAGCAATACATCTGTATTATCAAGGACAAGAAAAAAGAAAAAAATGAACATGTGTGTGTGTGTGTATATATGTCTGTACCGCGTATACATACATATATAGATATACATATGATTGTTGGTACACACATACATACAAGATAGGTACACAATGCTTTCTTCCATCTCTCGTTTACCCTTTTGTACAAAGCGAAAAATACTTCATATTTTTCATTGGTCTTACTTTTCACTTCATCTTATTTATCATTAATTTTTTTACTAATGGTACGTTCAGTCGTTCAGCGTGAGGCAGGATCGTATCGTAGTACGTTTGCAAAGAAAAATAATAAACGTGTGCTGACACAATATGAATGTAGCGCAATGTCAATTTTCCAAACGTATGGATGAATAAACCGATGTTACGCCTTGCGATGAAACATTGTAACGCAATATTTTTGTGCAAATGGGAAAGCAAAAGATGATAGGAAATAATTTAAATACAGATATATTAGGAAGAATCAAGTTTCTTATTCACCATTTTGGGACTGTTGGGGAACAACTTCGTCCCTATTTTTAACAATAAGATTATTTTAATTTGTCTATAAAACTAAACTTAATAAGATGAGAAACCCACTGTAGAGAAGTAAGCAGGCAATGTACTTTTTACACGGCTACGTTATAAGACAAAAAAGAGAAAAATGAGAAGTACCAAGTTGTTTATAATGATTGTGTGAGGTATGAAAATGAGGTAAAAAGATTATTGCTTCCTTATTGGTAAGAGAAATAGGATAAAATAAATTCATTTTGTGTACATAATAATATCCCATGTATGTTTATATTTGTGTTAACCGATCCTTAATAATTTAATTCTTTTTCTTTTTGGAAAATGATATGTACACGATATTTCTTTAAAATATAGCGATAAATATCTATACATTAGATTTAAATAAGACTGACACGAAGATTTAGTGAATTTGTATTACGAAAAACAATATTTTGCCGATTCTATCACGATAACGAGCACCGAGCTAAGTATTCCTTCAGTTTTTACTCTACACTCAACAAATAACACTTGTACATTATATTTATATACCAACAATTTCATTCTAGGCGGAGAACATCATAATAAGGTTTTTAAAAGTAAAAGAAAATATTGTATTTTTCTCAAATTCAACACTGTTCTATGTCACAAAAGTATTATATTAAAAAAAAATTAGACAAAACTATTTGTCTTTCTTAATTTCACAAATTTGAATTGTATAAAATTAATTCTTAGGGTGTAATTGAAATTGTTTCAAACTTATATTGGAAGGGAATGCATATTCTTGAAATTCAATTTTTTAGATCATTTTTTATGTATTATATCATTTATTGATCACAATTTTATTATTTACTAATTTATATACAGAAATAATATGAAACAAAATTTTGTATATCTATGTTTATAAAATTAAAGATTTACCGTCTACACTGTGAGTTACATTATGTACATTTTATACCCAATGTATGTAAGAACATGTTTGAACTTAATTTTTTAATAGAAATAATTTATTCAAAGATTGAGTACAAAAATTC
The DNA here is from genome assembly GCA_036983795.1 of Megachile lagopoda. Lineage (NCBI taxonomy): Eukaryota > Metazoa > Arthropoda > Insecta > Hymenoptera > Megachilidae > Megachile > Megachile lagopoda. Next base: position 6,665,893 of record CM072793.1, read on the forward strand.
AATGTAAAACTTGATAAGATCTACTACAAATATATATATAAAATATATCTTTTTTATTGCATGTTATTTGAATGGTATTTATTACGTTTCAAGAATATTGGAAGTATTAAAACAATTGACGCAGCTAAAAATTGAATACTGAAAGTACTGTTATACTATTACGAACAGATATTGAATATAATTGCTACATAGTATAAAGTATCTATAAATTTCTACCGTCTTATGAAATTTTCTGCTTATCATCTTTAAGGTTATATAATATGGAAGATATGATGTTTGATTATATTTCATTCCAAGAAAGAACCGTACTAATCCTGCGCATCTCGGCTGATCAAAAGACTCTGCAATATCTGTGTGTGACGTCACTCTAATGTCTACTTTTTATTTAATGGTCATATACATAGTGAACAAAAAATGTATGAATGCCAGAAAAAAGTAACGTAAGAAAGTATACTAACTAAAAGGTCACTAGATATACACGGTCAGAAACAGAAATGTTGTAACAAACATGCGCGTTATTTTTAATTAAGAAAGCGTGTTAAAACCAATCACAGTAGATCTGCGCAAAAGACAGCTAAATGTGGCCTTTTCTTCAAGGATTTTCCTCAACTTATAGAACTCCATCTTGCAAGGAACAAAGTACAGGAAGAAATATCCCTTGCAAATATCCTAGGGACAAAACAAATACCAATTTCGTAGTTTCCGTAAGATCCGCAAAAGGTTGATGCAAAAATCCCGTTAGAGTCGCTCGTCTACACGCGACCGGTGCTTTTGTGCAGGTTCCGCTGCATGTGCTGACATCAAGGTGCTTGGAGCATACATTGAACTGTTTTTATAATTAACATTATTGTGAACTGTTGTTGCTCGTACAAACTTTTTGTTTTCATCACAGCATCTCGTTTGATCAGGAAAAAGCATTGAGTTGTGTCGCGTATTAGTGATTCCATCGGGTGAGTGTACAACACCATAAGATCGGCTTTACCGATGTTCTTTCATTCGACTTCTCATAGAGGAGACCTCATAGCGAATCAGCAAAGCAAGCACGATGCAATATTACGAATAAGTTCGGTTAAATCGTGAACAATTTAACGATATCAATAATTTGTAGATTATCGTTCAATTCATTGAACAATTTTAAATAATATTTATCCGAGGTATCCCGCTAAAATTTCGTGCTTTCGAGGCTTAGCGTTACCGTTTCTGAGATGAAGAAATATCGCCATGCTTGCTCGTACAACCGGACGGCCCTCTTGCCCTCGACCTCGCTCTTGATCATATAGCGCACGAGCTTAAAGATGATGGACAAGTTTTTTGTTTTCGTGTGATCGTTTCGCGACGATTCTTGCGAATTTTAGACCAGCGCGAGCACATGTTCCTTCAAAACGCGCGTGTCCGCGCAGCTTATTATAGTTTCGTGCAGAATTATCGAGATTATATGTTCCAACACACATTTCGATATTATCGTGTTTACCGTTCGCATGTATGCAATTAGAAATTCATTTTGGAAAAATAGTCGTTGCTAGAAAGTTTTAATTTCGAGCGCATCATTCTCATGTGATAGCCACAGATAGCCACTTTGATTGATGTGCATATCTATAGTTTTTATCTCATTTATATTGCGCATTTATTTCTTGTATACATTTTATGTATGTAATAAAGCACATAATGACGTAGCCTTTAGTCACGTTATGTATTTTTTTTCTATCCTTTAAAGCGTATGCGACAAGTATAAATTACTCTGAATATGTATAATTGTCTTTTGTAGAATTGTATTTTTACGCTGTAATGTTTGGATAAGAAAAAGAGAATAGTACATGACGATTATATAAATTGTAAGTATTTTGTTTGTTACAGACGTTTAACATTCTAATTTTAACAGTTACCTAGCGAACCTTCCATTGCTGTTTAAGCAAAGTATTATTTTAGACGTTAGGAGTAAGAAAATGGTCATGGAGGCATCCCCTTCTCCACAAAATGTCGGTCGTGAATTTGTCCGACAATATTACACTTTACTTAATCAAGCACCTGCGCATCTTCATAGGTAATTGAAATTATTCATTAATCAAACACATAAGTTGTTACCACACATTTAATTTGTGCCAAACAATGTTATAGGTTCTACAATCAACATTCTTCCTTTGTTCATGGAGGATTAGATTCTAATAGAGAATCGACTCCGGCTATTGGGCAAAAACAAATACACCAAAAAATTCAACAACTGAACTTTCGTGATTGCCATGCAAAGATAAGTCAGGTTGATTCGCAACTTACTCTTGAGAATGGTGTTGTAGTACAAGTAAGTAAAGATATGACCACAATAATATACATGCTAATACTCCAAAAGTACTATTAACAATTTAATTATCCACAGGTGTCAGGCGAATTGTCTAATGCGGGGCAGCCGATGCGTCGTTTTACGCAAACGTTCGTGTTGGCTATACAAGCGCCAAAAACGTATTATGTACATAACGATATATTCCGTTACCAAGATTTGATCTTTCCTGACGAGGAGGAAACGGATGTTAGTGGTGTGGAAGGAGGTGTAGGTGAATCAGTCGAGAGAGAAGGAGAAGAGGGAGTACGTTCCGAAGCAGAGGAAGAGGAACATCAAAATCGGGGCCAGCAGCTTACAGCACCAGCTGCAACGACGGAACCACAAACTCAACCACCGCTTATTCCTGCACAGCCATCTGTACTTCAACAGCAACAACAAATGTATTATGCTCCACCGCCACAGCAGTCCCATGTTAGTTTAGTATTATAAATGAGACAATTTCATTAATAATGTATGCTAAGCAAGATTATCATTTCAGGTACATCCTGTAATGCAGCAAGTTTTGAATGGATCAGTTCACGAAGAAACGCCACTGATTAATCAGCAACCCCAACAGCAGCAGCAGCAGCAACAACAGCAACAACCACCGCCACCACCACCTGCGCAACAGCATCAGTACATAACTGAGTCCACATCGCAAACGGAATTTGTGCAAGAAGCAGAATTAGACACTTCAACTGAACCGCAACAACCAGCGGAAAGCGAACCACAACCTCAAACGAATGAAACTCGCGAACAACCCGAGGCTGAAACGTTCACTGCTTCTGCACAAGAATCCGAACCAGAACATCAAGTGTCAAACACAAGTGTGACCAGTAGCGGACCGAAAACGTACGCCAATCTTGTGAAATCCTTCCCCAGTACCACCGGCGCAACTAGTCCTCAAGCCCCCAAGTTGTCTATGTCACCGGTATATATTTTATAATTGCAATGTTGGTTTTCAGCAGGCAAAATCCTGATTAATTTCAACATATGATCCATACGCGATTAACACGGTAAATATATTCATTTCATTTTCAGCCTCCGATGACGAACTTGCGATTAGATGACAGGTCACCGTTACATCCAACCAGCAGCGGACCCGCGCTTTCTACGTCAACGAATGTTTCCACGCCTCAGCAACAGACTCACAGAGTCGGAAATCAGCAACCACAGCAGCAACAGCATCAACAACAACGAGCTCCGAGAGGGGGAGCAGTACAACGAGGTAAAGAAGTTAGCTGTAAGGTATTAGTGACAGCAGTAGAAGTTCATTTTTCAGAGTTTTATTTTATATCAATTACATCGCTAATCGAGTAAAACGATAAATTTTGTAGACGGTGATCGCCGTGGTACGAGGCAAAGTCAGTATAGTGATGCTCATCAACTATTCCTTGGAAACTTGCCGCACAATGCGTCTGAAGATGATTTACGTCAAGTGTTTGAATCTTACGGTAGGGTAGTAGAGCTACGTATACACAGTAAATCGAATGACAGGTGCAAAGGGGCACAAGGAAATAACACTGGAAAAGTGCCTAACTATGGATTCATCACTTTCGAAGATCAGCAAGTTGTCAACAAAGTGTTGCAGAATCTGGTTAGCATCGTTTGTATAATTGTTTCCTTGAACTCATGAAAAACGATTCACCTTCGTATTCGTTTTTAGCCGATTTTTTACCCTGCTGAAAATGGGCAAAAATTGAACGTAGAAGAGAAGAAGGTTAGGCCTAGAATGTCGATGGACGGCAGCGGTGGACGGTTGAATTCTAACGACGGAAACATGAGATCCATGGGTGGTCAACAACAACAGCAACAGCAACGAGGTCCAGGTGAGTAATTTCTTCATTTTATTCTGTTGTTTTGGTATACTATTATTCCAAGTTTTGCGATTGAACTGTGACACGTTTTAGGTGGTCCAGGAGGTGTGATGAGAGGTGGTCAACACGGAACAAGAGGCGGACGCGGTGGATTTTCACGTGGCGGTGACGGCGCAAGGGGTGGCGGTGGAATGCGACAACCCGGTAATCCAAGCAACCCAAGCTACCAAAATCGCCGCTAATACTTCAACCAACGTTTAAGGCATCTCCAGTTTCTTTCTTCTTGAACAAGTCATCGGTATATAACTACCATCCTCATTTCCAGACTCAAAAACCCAGGACTATCTCACATTACGCTTAAACATCGCTTGCATTGTTCTCGTTAAGAAACAACTGTAGATGATGCAGCTCAAATTGTATGAAACACGAACTCGACGAACGGATAATCGGGTTATCGCATTTAAGCTAGGTTTATCGAGCTCGCGAATAAGAGTAATAAATATAGTAAAATAATTTCATTGAACGTTCGACCGGATTCGTTGGATATTCGATGAACGAAACACCGCGAGTTCGCCCTTCATACATCAACCTCAGGCAACCTTGCGATGAGAATACAAAAATGGAAAAAAAAATACTACGTTCACTTACACACATATACACACACAGAACAGAGCGGCGCGTGATAATCTCGTTAAAAATGCAGTTGTGTTTCGTCTCCCGAACGCGTAGCCCACGTTTCTTCAAGAAGCAAAAATGATCGTCAAGTTGTGATGAAGTGCAAACGATATAAACTGGAACTGAATAAAAAGGGACGGAGGAAAGGACAGAAGCGCTTGCGCACACCACGTCGAACCAGAAACAGTTTTGTTCTTTGTCGGATGAACGACACCGAAAGAAAAAAAAAAAGAAAATCATACGTCGCTCTTTTAGTTCTTTTTTTGTTTTCCGTTTACCGATCGCAGTAAGGAGACACCGGCGGTACGAATTCCCGCTGTCGTATAAATAAGTCACGAGCCAAACTAAAAAACGAAATTAAAACGAGAGGATACGAACCGTTGTGTTTCACAAACAAATGAAGTATCGCCGTGCACATTTCATATGCTCTCGAGTTAATGTTCATTGACTGCCGATTAAACGTTCCACCTTACACGTAGAAAAAGTCGGCAATAATGTTTATAGGTGGTAGTTGGTCGATGTTGGGTTAAAGGAGTAAAAAAGCTGTGGCTGTTCTCTGGTCGCATACAAAAAGACAGCCGATTTTTCTCTCGAAGCATGGCCGATTATCAATCGACCGGTATCGATTGATAATGGGACAGGTCATTTCTTAGACTGCAGCTGGTCTCGCCGTTTCCTAATTCATTTGCGCAAGTGTCGCTTAATGCTCTATTTTCGTTTCCATCTGCTGACTTTTTCTTTCGTTTGATTTTATCCTCTTCCGCATTCGCGTATTTTCGTGCAATTTGGCTGTCGCTTTCTTTCCCTCTTACGTTCTTATTTATCCCTCACCGATTTACTTTAAGCATCAGTCGTCATTCTTTAACCTTAGAGCAAATTACGCAGTTACTACTGTCTTTAAAATTCCAATAAAAACTCGATAAGTATTCGACGGTCGCAGAACTCGTAGTGCACTCTTCGGGTGAAATGAAAGACTATTAATTCAAAATAGTCGAATTGTCTTTCTGCAAAGTGTATTGAAACTGGTGTTATTCTTGTAACTATTGTGCATACATAAATAGGTACGATAAGTGTTTGTATGAAGATATTAAACTTAATTCATGTCAATAATATCATGTATTAATTAAGGTGGTAGTGTTTTCAGAGAAAGAACACCAGGAGACTTTTCTGCAGAAAGTTTACGACACGAGTTCTGCGATGCTTCTACTTTCGAAATTCTCGTATCAAATGTAATTGACTGATTGGAAGTTGTCAAACTCAACGGATGTACAGCGAGGTCTTGATATGTGGCCGTCGAGCGTTCTAAATTTTTAACCAGAAACTTTGTAAATTTGAAATCTCACACATTGCGAATTCGAAGTTTCTCCGTGCACGTTGGGGTAGCATCCTGCGAACTCTAAAGTGTGCCATATATCGAGACTACGCTGTACACCGGCAGAAAAAGGAATACCATCGTCGCGAAACGGTCGTTGCGCATAATATCATTCACGTGCCATCTCGTCAAATACACGCATGGAAATCGAAATTGACCGTGTTCATGGCACCGACTACAGAAAGAAAAGACAGGGGATGAATGAAAGCAACTCTGTCATTCGTCAGGAACTTAAGCAAGCAAAAGTGCACAGCGACTAAACCGCAAAACGCTACGACATTAAGGCTGAGAACATGTGAAAAGTAATTATTTACGTTTCTTATTGATCCATTAAATTGTTACGTAGTTTTCATTAAACATCCTCAATAGTTTGTAATCGAATGCGTTACACAGATCGTGTCCCGGATGCAGCAGGGTCGTCATCGAACACTTGGCCCTTGTTCTGATTACCTCGAACACAGAAGATCCCTTTTTTTCAAGGCACACATTTGTTCAAAGCTTCGCGCATGGACACTGATTCGCTGTGTATTAACGCGACGACGCTGCTTCATCTTGGCCATAAATAAAGAGGCAATTTCGCGTAGTTAGGTGGCTGAATTATTTCTAATACCGAGCGATTAGAGTGCTGTCAAACTTCTTGACTTTATACTATTCATTCTCATTACACATTTTGCCGTTCAATGCGTGGGTCAGTCTTTATATAATACTTTGAATTGTACAAATTTTATATTGTATTGTAAATCCATGCACCGGGTCGCTTACTTACAGTGGGTCAACAAAGTATTGGCATCCTAGCATCACTTTGTTTTAGCGAAACAATCAACGTGTTTACTTTTTACAGTAGATTAGAACATTTTTTGTAAGATCGCATGTTTGCAATATTTTGTAACTGATGAATTTACCAAAGAGTTTTTATCGAGGTTAAGCTTTGAAATTGATATGGCGTTATTAGTACAATGTTGATGTTTAAAGTTTGTCTACTAAATTATTTTGTACTAAAATTAGAAAGGTTAATCAGAATTATGACAATAATCAGTATGTCAGTACCTTCTTGATCTGCTGTGACATCATATTGTGGTTTATGTCATGCGAGCATACTGCAGCACTTTAATTTTAACATTGTAAGAAAATCTTCGAGATGTATATACAGTTTTTAAGTAGATTCGTTTCGATAGTCACAGCATTTTAATGCAAAAAATAAATGAATAAATAAAGAAAAAGAAAGTGTTCAGAAGCCACGTACACACGCGGGATCATCTCTTTATATTTGAACGAAAGCTCTGCAAATTTTTAGTGTGAATGTTTTTGTTTTTAAGCGACTATTATTAATAATGATAATATTAATAATAATATTAATAATAATAATAATAATAATACAAAGATAAATATAAATGAACGAAGGAAGATAAAATAATTATAAAGGAATATAATTAGAGGATGGCGAATAAGTTGTGAATTTTTGTAGTATACATTTTTATTTCGGTCTATTCGGGCCAATTCGTGTGTACAACCAATGGTCAAACAACGTTACTACGACAAAAATGAAAAAGAACAATGTTAAAGGAAAATGAGAGGAAAAAAGAAACAAAAACAAACATCAAATGTATTGTAACATTTTTGCATTTAGTATAATATACCTACCTTACTACCAAATCCTATTAATATTTCTTTATTTATTATTCAAATGTTTACCATTTCTTTCAAGGTTTTGAGCCGATTCATTGCAGTCAATTGTGAGTACATAGACTTTAGTAGTTTTAATGGCCAAAATTGTATTATTGGTACTATGGTTTTATGTTTATTCAATGTTACATTCTTTATTTTTCATCAAATTATACAGGGGAGAATGTAGATTATGTTGGACAACAATAAAGACTATCAGGGATCATTTGATAATTGTGATATGTTTTAAGAAGTATGTTTTCCCATATTCTTGGATAAGCAAATTTAGGCAGTTTTGAATTTTAAACTTTTTATGTTAGATCACTTAATTTGCAAAAATCTGTGTTCCTAAATTTTTTAGTCAAATTTGTACATTTCCAAATCCTGAAATTTTTCAATTCTCAAATCTTAAAACTTCTACACCTCCACCAAGTCGCAAATTTTTCAATTCTCAAATTACCAATTTCTACATTTCTAAATTCTCAAATCTCCAAATTTAAAAACTTTCAAACCCTCAAATTTCTACAACTGCAAATTCCCAAACTTCCACAATCCAATTTTTCAAAATCCCCACTGTACCATACTTTAAACCAAATTTAATGCATTTTACCACCGTCAAAGTCCATTACTCACTAAATTATAATAATTGAACTTATCTACCATAAAATATTTTGAACGAGACCCCATTTTTGGATTTCAAAAATGAAATACATCAAATTTTGAACCAAATCCCATACATTTTACTGCCATGAGTCCTCTAACAATTGAAATAAAATGAGCTTATAATCTCGTCTACTAAAACAAATGTTAGCCCCTCGGATTTCAGAAACGTTTTATACGTTATTGTAGAGCGATAATAATCAGTTTGAAGGAATAAAAAAAAGCGTTGTAGGCGCGTGTTCGTGCTGACACGAGTCGAGGCAAGCTGGTTGCGTAATTGATCGCAGGGTCTGGCTCGTAAAGAGTAAAGAGAAGCGGTGCATATGGCAGAAAGATCAAACGGGGGTGTTGGAAGAAAGAAAAACGATGAGATCATCTCCGCGAGTCGCTGGACGGTGTTTCTGGTCGCGCAACGCGCAGTCAGTACCGGTCCACCGACCGATTTGGAGGGCACATTTGAACGTTCCTCGAAAAAAAAGACGACTGGAGAAAGGACAACAACTCTGCGCAAAGAAACCATTCGGCTAAGGTGAATAAGCTCCAGGTAGGTGATTGCATCAGGGACAGGTGTGCATCTTATTTTAAGTATGACTTTATGATCTTATGTGGGTATACGTAAAAATTTAATTTTTAAATAATTCAAGTTTAATGTTTAACAAATTTTCAATTTTTTACATTCTTTATTATTCATTTTATAATACTGAATATTTCATCAAGTTGCAAATTTTCGAATTACAAATTTTCAGTTTCTTCAGTTCTTTATTTATACAATTTCTAAATTCTCAAGTTCCCTATTTATCCAAATTCTATATCCCCAAATTCCCTATTTATGAAATTTCCAAATTTTCAATTTTGCCAATTTCCTATTTCCCCAATTCCAAAATGCCCTACTTCCCAATTCAAAAATCCACAAATTCCCTAATTCCCCAATTCCAAAATGCCCAAGTTCTCTATTTTCCCAATTTCCAAGTTCCCAAATTCTATATTTAGCAAATTTCCAAATTCCCAAAATCTCAATTCCAAAATTCCCTATTTGCCCAATTCCGCAATCCCCAAATTCTCTACATCCCAATTTCCAAATTTCCTAATTCCCCAATTCCAAACCCCCCCCATTCCTTATTTCCCCAATTCCAGACCCCCCAAATTCCCTATTTTCCCAATTCCAAACCCCCCAATTCCCTATTTCCCCAATTCCAAACCCCAAATTTCCTATTTCCCCAATTCCAAACCCTCCAATTCCAAAATTCCCTATTTCCCAATCTATATTCTACAACTATATAAATAAATATTAAAAATGAAATGAACAGTAAATTTCTTAAAGTCATTAGTTACTACATTTCCAGTAAATTCCTGAAAATCTTCGAATGGTTATATTCTACGATAAATATATAGCATTGTAGAAGTCGGAAAGCGTCATCCGCGAAGTTGTACGCGGAAGGATTCGCCTAATGAATTAATTAAGTTCACAGACAAGGAAGCACACGAATGTCCACTATTGTTTAACTTAATATAAATGCCTGTCTATTGTTTCCATGGCATAATTTTGCCGGCAAATAAGCCCAACGAACACATCGATAGTAGGCGTCCGTCGTAATCAGCTTATCTTGTCCCGCGTACCTCGGAAATGATCCTTTCGGAACGGAAATTCAACATCCTCCTCGCGAAACGAGAAAAAGAGAAACAAGTATTTCATTATCAAAGCATTCGATGTTGTTCAAAGTCGAGCTTTATCGTTCGGTTAAAAAAAAAAGAGGCAATTACATTGAAATCTCGATCGACCTAGAAACTGCTTGAAACGAGTATAAAATGGAACTTCGAGTTCTCGAATTTCTGCGGGAACGCGATACGTGATATAGTAATCAATTTTGAAGTTCGTCAGCGAAATGAAATCTTGGTCGATATTCTGCCGGGAATTGGAGACATTTTTAGACTTTTCATTTATAAATTTTAAATCTTTCATTTCAGTAATTTAGATGTATTTGACTAATTGTGGTATTCCTAAGTTCTATATATTTGTTTCGGAATCAAATTTTTTAGTTTAGAGATTCTTAGATCATGAAATACAATATTTCCCCAGATTTGACATTCCCAAATTCCCTATTTTCCCAATTCTCTAAATCCCAATTCTCTATTTCCCCAATTCCCAAATCCCCAAATTCTCTATTTCCCCGATTCCCTAATTCCCCAATTCCAAATATCCCAAATTCTCTATTTCCCCAATTCCCAAATCCCCAAATTCTCTATTTCCCCAATTCCCAAATCCCCAAATTCTCTATTTCCCATATTCCCTAATTCCAATTCCAAATATCCCAAATTTTCTATTTCCCCAATTCCAAAATCCCCAAATTCTCTATTTTCCCAATTCTCTATATCCCAATTCCCTATTTTCCCAATTCTCTATATCTCAATTCCCAAATCCCCAAATTCTCAATTTTCCCAATTCCCAAATCCCCAAATTCTCAATTTTCCCAATTCCCCATTTCCCCAATTCCAAAATCCCCAATTTCCTATTTCCCCAACTCCCAAATTCCCAAACCCCAAATCTCCAAATACCCTAATTCCCCAATTCCCAAATCTAGAACTTCCCTATTTCTCCCCCTCCCAACTCCTCAAATCCCAATTCCCAAAAACTCCATTCTACCTCCTCCATGCATCCACCTTAAAAATTGACCAAATGACTTCTCTTCGTAAAACTGCAACCCGAAGTGTAATTCCCCGTTGAACGCAAAGTAATACCGTGTTTCTATAATATCTATTAAAAGTTCGGATGACGACGATTACGTGAGTTCGTGGGCGACGATCATAGGAGCGATAAAAACAGGGTCGTTCGCGATTCCTACATGCATTCGCCTCCACGCTTCATAAATCGCTGCGTATCGCTGCTACGCGTTCTCTTCTTGCTTCAAACTCTCGTTTCACCGCGCCGCCATCTTGGAAAGTTTCTGGAACACCAATTCGGCGAGATCGAACGGTTTAAAAAAAGACCAACCCGTTCGAGGCTCATTGCAGATGCTTTAAGTAAACATCGAACTTGAGTCCCCGTCCGTAATTACAACGTTCGCCCCTCGTTTTAATCGTCACTGCTCTCACGTGACACACAGAGGATACTCGTGTTTCAGGGTTTTATTCATGGAATGAACTGATAGGCTTGTTCGAGGAAGTACAGTTTACTTGCTCTTCCGAGTAGAGTGCTCTGAAAAAACGGCAACACAACTATCTCTATGTTATCTTCTGTAAACGTAGCTTCTATTATCGAAATATTCAAATATGTTGTCTACAAAAATGTGAAACTGCGTTGTCTAAAAAAATGCAGTCTCGAGGAAGTGCAAGAAGTCTCTCAAATAAAGAATTCTCCATTTATGCATTTTCCGAATCCTCTAGTTCCTTATTTATCAAATTTATAAATTCTCAATTTTCTATTACCCCAATTCCTAAATTCCCTATTTCCCCAATTTCCAAGTCCCCAAATTCCCTATATCCCAGTTTCCAAATCCCAAATTCCCTATATCCCAATTTCCAAATCTCCAAATTCTCATTTTTCCCAATTCTCTAATTCCCCAATTTCTAAATCCCCGAATTCCCTATTTCCCCAATTCCAAAATCCCCGAATTCCCTATTTTCCCAATTCTCTATATCCCATCAAAAATATCCATAAAAATTAGAAACTGCGTTGTTTAAAATAATGCAACCTCGAGGAAGTGCAAAAGTCTCTCAAATAATCTTTCTTACTTTTTAATGAAACTTTATAAGAATTCGAAAACTCGAAGTGGACAAAATTTCTCGATTTGGATTAAAGATAAGACGTAAATTATGCAATGATAGTGTTCAACAAGTTCGCGGAAACTTGCTGGTGCAAATGTAATCAAGCGGAGGAAACGTTACGCATAAACCAAACAAGATATATTTAGCGTATTAAACGGTTAAAAGGTTAGAGACCCAGTTTGTAGATATAATGGCGGCCATAAAAAAACTGTTTATGTGTTCAGGCTGCTTTATTATTGCAGCGATCTATTTTTCAGTAGCTACAAATCCACTTACGCGGTTAATAATCTGAAGACTTCTTTGTTGAAATATTTTCAATATTTTATTCGAAGCTTCTTATATTGTAGGTTAGGTTTATTCTTGTGGTTTATATTCTGGTAGTCTCTATACAGCTCCTTTCGTCAAAATCATTTTTGCAATTTTATTTCGAACGGGATTAAAAGTGCTGTACAAATGACACTTTCTTCTATTAAGATTAATTGGTTTAGTGACGATGAGATAACCGAAGGTGGTGAGGTTATGCAGTTCACCTTGTACGCAGGAAATATATGCTAATCATCGGAACGAAGAAGTAAAACGCTAACAATCACAAACTCCATAACATTAATGCAAACTTAGAAACGCTCCAACATTGTTCACGCTCCAAGTAGGCGGTCGTTGTTCAACGTAACCTTCGTTACTCGTCATCAATTTAAAGCGATGACACTATGTACAAATAGATCGTATTGATCATATCTCTCATAAAAAGTGCGAGGTTGAGCAATAAGTTCATTCGGATATTTAAGTCAAGATGACGGAACGATGTGACATACACTGTTATTTACATTTTGATACTTCGAGATTTTTATATATACTTTGCAAGATTGTTATTATGTATAATACTTTACAACATTGTTATGTAAGACTTAAAGTTATCTGCACGTACCTTTTGAAACAGCATTATTTATATTACTTTACAAGATATACTGACAAGATTATTATTATAAACAATACTTAAAATTATCTAACCGTAACTGTTAAACATAATCATTGATCATAAACGTATTTTGAAAATGAACGATACAGGTTGAGAGTTAACGTTAGAGGAGAGTCTAATGCACTCCATTTTGTTTTCCACCTACAAAGCAAAATGGCTGCCACGCAGGGACTTAAACGATTGATTCTAACAAACTGTAGCGTAAATATAAATGAATATGAACCCAGAGAATAATTTTGAGTTTGGTAAAATTGAGCAGCTATGTGAGATGAGTAATGTGACACTTTCGAGAGTTACAAGCTACTGCAATCAAGCATTTTAATGACGTATAAGTGTCCATAAGAGCAACGTGATAATTTAGTTTTATAACAATCACATTTGAATACACCTAAAATGAATTTAGGTCGTTGACAAAAGTCTAGACTGCGGCATTAAAATTTCTCGATTACCGCCAAATTACATTTGCCATATTTCGTCAGGTGATTTTCATTACTTCCGTTGATTCTTTGTGGAAATATGAAAACGTCGAAAATTCGGGTGATTATGGATTCTGTCGTGCAAGTGTCGAGGTCCGTAATGTATGAATGACAATTGGTCGAAAAAGAAAAAAGTCGATCTTGTCGAGAGACAACGCTCGACAGCATACACAAATAACCATGGTGAAGCTAGTTGGAAACTCTCCATCACAGGACCCCATCCTTCATCCCGAAATTTGGACATGGCAGGAAAATTCTTCGATTCGGGCTGTAAAGTGCCTCTCGAAACTTCATCGACTGCCGTGCTCCAGACTTCCATAACAATGACGCACGACCATTAAAATAGCACACGTGTACTTGATAACATCCTTCCATTGACAAACAATTTTTCCAAATGTTGAAAGAAAGATTTATCGAGTTTCATTCTTAAATTGAAAGGAAATCGCGTGTAAACGCTGGTCGATTCGTAAAGGATCGTGATTTCTAGGTACATACATATCTGGGTTATCGCTTCGTTGCTCCTATTAAGGTCTCCGAGATTTATTATCGGTCATCGGTTTGACCCGAGCGGAATCGGTTAGTCGTGCGATGTCAGATTACTGGGAATTTTGAAAAGTGAGCCACGCACGGCTCAATTTATTCTCGTTTTCTAATAAGCGTCTCTCAATTGTTTCATCTGTTACAGAGATCGCGATGAGGACGAAGCTGAAGCTTCTCTTGTTCGCCTTGCTGGTGCTCTCCATGCTGGCGGACGTTTCTGCAAAACGGGTGATTATAAACTTATACTTTATCTATTTTGTATAACAAAAATATATTGTTATTACACTATTCTTAGTGCTTGTTATATTACACCACTACAATACACCACGTTATCCTACATACTATTTCTCTATACATGCTCTGATACCTACTACTTCACTATACTACTCTATCATCTCATTATAGTGGTATTCAGTTACTATACCATGGTATACTACTAAATACACTAGTATAAATTGTATTTCATTATGAGCAACGTATGAGCAACATGGCGGACGCGAATGTTTGACTTCGCTATTTCACTGCACTACTCTATCATCTCAGTTATCCTTACTATACCATGGTATACTACTAAGCTAGTATAAATTGTCTTTCATTATAAGGGTCTTATTAGATTTGCCACATGGCGGACGAGAATGTTTGAATAGGTAGCCTAACATCAAGGTGATTATCGATTTTTTAGCGAGTAGGAAGACCCCGTCGTCGCACGACCACGACGGAAGCCAGCGTTCAAGATGAGGTCATGAACATGCTTGAGGCTGACGAAATAGTCGAACAGGCGGCGGAGGACGCTGAGGCCGCCGCCGAAGATGGCAGAAACGAGGTTGGATCGAAGCGTCAGAGTTTGCTCCGTATGGATCCGTGCATGAATAAACACTGCAGCGCAGGACGAGTTTGCAAGGTTCGCAGATGTCCAAATTCATTCTTTCAGATATTAAATAGACGCAACTATAAATCACATTGACGTGACTAGAATGTGTTATGCCTGATGTGGAACAGCCGTCGTGGCCTGATCTCCACTTTCGGAATTTGATGATTTTAGTTTAGTTGGAATTTAGAACTTCATGTGGAAAACGCAGCTGCAAAACATATTTTATTTTGGAGCCTCATAACCAGATCACCTCTTCTGTCCTCTTCAGTACGCGATAGAAGTTGAATAAGATTCAGTTCTTACGTCTTTTACTATTAATTTGAACATATGATACAAAAGTAAAGATTTCATAAGTACAAAATATCAGTTTGAGTGGAGGTTCATATCCCTTTGATCAAAAACTTGAGAATGTCAGTATAAGACTACTAATCCTTGTTATAAAGCTTCGGCAGTCCCATAAAATTTAAATCGTTTGTTTAGTGATATCATTTGATTAATCACTGCCGAATTATTTCAGGCCATTGACGACGAGACCGCCGAGTGTGTCTGCGTGGAGGTATGCGGAGAAGAGGTCGACCCCAGAAGAAAGGTCTGCACCAATTACAACGAGACGTTCAACAGCGACTGTGAAGTTTACCAGCAACGTTGTTTCTGCGACACCAACGACGACAGGTGCAAGGGACCCGATTACCAGCATGTCCACATCGAGTACTACGGCCAATGTCGACAGATGCCTGTAATTATTCCAGTAGTCAATTCGATTAGTCAAAATTACTAAATTGTGCTTAATTGCAGATGTGCAAAGAGGAAGAAATGGCAGATTTCCCAAGGCGTATGCGCGATTGGCTGTTCAACATCATGAGGGACCTGGCCGACCGTCAAGAGTTGCCATCGCATTATCTGAAGATGCAGCGGGAAGCGGAAACTAATCACACATTACGTTGGAGCAACGCGGCAATTTGGAAGTGGTGCGACTTGGATGGCCACCCCCATGACAAAGCCGTTTCCAGACACGAACTTTTCCCCATCAGAGCGCCGTTAATGGCCCTGGAACACTGCATCGGGCCGTTCCTCGACTCTTGCGATATTAATAACGATCACGAAATTACCCTCACCGAATGGGGCAAATGCTTGCAACTCGAGGAGGTAATGTTCGACATCGTCATATCTTCGATATTTGAATACTTTCCTGCAATTGTAACTTATTCTTAATATTTATTGTAATAATTGTAGGAGGATTTGGACGAGAAGTGCGACGAACTGGCCGAAGCGGCAAACCCCGACCAATAATACCAGACAGAATACGCGGCGTGGAGACGAAAAAAAAGAGTGGGGGAAAAATGGCGGGAAAAGTTGCACCGTCTGCGCACGACTAGTGCGCATGTCTGCGCAGAGACTCGTCGATATTGCAACCCGAACGTGATGGCCGTGCCAACTGCAGTTTTAGACAGTGCTCTCTAGTAAAATATAGATATGGACGGCCTGGTGCAACTCAGGCTTCCGTTAGTTAAAAGAAAATATGTGGAAAGTGTTCCACTATCTGCCTCTTTCTTTATGCAGCAAGATAAAAGCTTCCGGCTGGTTGCACTTTTCCAGGCTTCCAAACTTCTTTGAATTCTCGCAGATTTATATCTAGGCTCCTTGAATCCTCTTAGAGCTCTAGATTCTCCTGAATCCTCTCAAGATTTTTCTAGATTCTCTCTGAAGTTCTCCAGAATTTTAGATTAAAAAATCTATCAAAATTCTTTTAGGATTCCAAGCTCTCTTAAGACTACCCGGGTTCTCCCTCTATCTGGGCCCTCCCTGGATTTCACCAAAATTCTTAGGTTCCAGAGTTTGAAGTTTTCAAAATCTCTGTTGGCCCACAAGTTCTTGAGTTATCCTCAGGATCTTTCCCTTCCAGCTCTTTACTTATCCTTGGGATCTCCCTGAGTTGGAACATCCTCCCTTTGAATATTCACCCTTAACTGAAGCCTAAGTTGCACCTAGTGTACATTAGAGACTACAGTTTCATACTTTTTTATTAGTTATACCGTTTATCACATGATTTCAAATAGAAACGCGATACAGCTGCCCCTTTCCCGTCCCTATAGTCTAATCTTGACATTCTCTTAGCAACAACGTACGTATTATATATAAATACAATACACACATGCAGAGGCGCACGCGTGCACGTATGTGCACACGTATATATACGTCTTTTGTATAAATTTATTATGTGACTGCCTTTCTATCAATAAAGAGTGATACAGTTTCTTTCATCCGTGCAATGTTAGTAAATTATTACACTGTAAAATGGTACAAATACTTTTGTGCAGTTCCTTTACTGTATGAGGAAAAAGTCCGGTCTATAATATTTATAACTTCTCTCTAAAGGTCAGTGGTATTTTATTAAGAGACCGATTTCATATTTTGATTATCGAAGCGATCTCTATTTATTTTAGAACACGGCACTATCGCGTTTTATCCGAATTTATATTAAAACTGTACGCAAAGTGCTTTTAAACGTATATAAAAGCGTATCCTGTGCACATAAATTCAATTAACTATTTTTATGAAGTATAAACTCCAACGTTGAAAAACGTAAAATGTATTTCTGATTTTTATTACTTCATATTTATTATTAGCAGATATACCAGATTCTCCTGCTTTACGATAACGCATAAACGCAGTAATTGAAGTCATCAAATTCAAACGTAAACGTTGAACAAACGTATACTGACACACGACAGAATTCGTGTCTAAAAATATGAAGGAAAAAACGAGATAGTTTAAAAACTATCCATCAACTTGAAAATCAAAATAAGCAGTTCGCTGATACGAATAAAAAGGTGTGCCTTAAACAGCGTGGAAAATTACCCAGACCGTACGATAGAACGGTTCAAGCATTACAAGATATGGGCCTGGGAATATAGGGATGTAAGCTTAGTTTATCGACGAGGGGAACACAAGCAAGACGGCAGGGGATCTCAATGTCCGATGCTTAAATTTCATTGGTTGTTTACTGCGCATGCGCCGTACCGCCAATTATGAAAACCTAAAGACCACACTATACTATAATAAAATTAACACAAAGCTGTAAACCGATACTAAACAAACTATTATTCTACATACAGACATTACTTTATAAAACGTCTATCAAATATTTAAAGTTCTAAAATTTAAAACTTCTACGTTTAAAAACGAAGACACTCAAATTTCCACATTTTCAGTTCTATAAATCTAAGATTTTAAAATTTATAATTCGTACCTAGATAAATAAAAGTAGGCATATCGGTATATCTCGTTCAAAAGGTTTACTCCCCTCAAGAATGTTCTGTCACTGCATTCCTTGATAGAAACGGTTCTGTCAAAGTTGTGATTCGAGTGACGACCAATAGATGGCGAGGGGGAATTTCGATGATTGTCCGTGATTGGTGGGTTGGAGTCACGTGGTAGAATTGCGGGAGGCGCCGACAGCGCCAAGCGTATTTGGCGGGACCGCGCTTAGACGGCGTCGTCTGTGCTTCTCGCAAGTCTGTCGTGTAGCGAACCGCAAAGACTCTTGTCAGATAATGGTGAGTATCCGCAAGTTTCCAGTGGCTCCTCGAGCCATCCGTGCCTCGTAACCACACCATCGTGTTCTGCGATGTTCAATCTGTCGTCTGGCGAAGTTTTGTGCTTGTATCTTGCAAATTAACAGTAATTTTCGTGTCTGAACAGGCTGGCGGAAAGGCGGGCAAGGACTCTGGTAAAGCGAAGGCAAAGGCGGTCTCTCGTTCAGCTAGGGCCGGCTTGCAGGTGAGTTTATTGCCCGTTGTTCAACCAACTCGAACGCGTACAATGCGTTTCGAGCGACGTTACATTTTGACAACCCGTATTTACACGATTATCTCCGTAAATTTTAAAAGTAAACAGGTTAAAGTATCATGGTTGGCGCGAAAAGCCAGCGTTTTTCGCCGACTAACTAACAGTTGATTTTTTTCCGAGTTTCGTTGATCATTGAGAAAATGTAATGCGTGAAATCGGTTGATTTAACTTCCGTTTACATTTATCGCGACAGATGACCGCGAAATACTTTCGGGAAATGTATTATTTTTCGAATTAAAGTTATGGTGGTCACGTCTAAGTTCGGAAGTTTTCAAACCAAACGGTTGAGCCTGTGTACGTCCTCCCCCCTCTCTCTTATCTTTCAATTCAGATACTAATGTGCCTTTAATTGAAATATTTTTTTCAATAACAATCGAAAGAAAGATCGTGCAACTTGAAATTGTTTTATCAGTGTTTATTTATGTTTTTATTAAGTTACATAAATTGTTTGGAAAACGTCAAACGCGACTTAAGCTTTCCAAGCATAAAACACGACTTAAATATTTTTATATTCATTCGTTATTTACCTGTCGCTTAAACAACTGTTGTTTATATATATGTCTTCGAACCGATACTTCGAAACTAATTTAAATATTTACACATCGACATAGATTTAACGATTTAATTATTAGTCACATGTTTACATTTTTATCATCGCGTGCGAAAACATGTAGATGTCAATAGCAACACTCTGTAAAGTAACTTAACGTGTATAGATTACTAGCGATACCAATCTACAAAACCATCTGAGAGATTCGGTTACTATTTTAAACGTAAATAAATGAAAATACGGGGCGTGCACTATTCAATGACGAAACGTACCGAGCTGCAGAGCTCGGGAGAGCCAAATAATCGTATACCGCTCGATATTCTGTTGCGTTAAAAGAGGACCGTGTTACGTGCATTGTCGCAAACGCGTTTCGATCGGTTTTTGTCACTGAAAAATTGACTGGCATAAAATCGTATGGAGACGCAACGCGAACGAGTTGTTGCAGAAATTCGTGTCATGTTTTTTCGTTCGATATTTCTCGCGTGAAAAGCTGCTGACGCTAATGACCTGATGTTACTCGAATAGACATTACGTACGATGCGTCCTAACCTGAAAATATTTACCTTGCCACGAAAGCAATATATCTTGTCAATGTAACAAGTTTCGTATATGCACATTGTGTACGCGTATGTACAAATTTGGAATGTTACGTTTATTTTTTTGTCTGTTATTTTTTTTTGCAGTTTCCAGTCGGTAGGATTCATAGGCATTTGAAAAACAGAACCACAAGTCACGGTCGAGTCGGTGCCACCGCGGCGGTGTACAGCGCGGCTATCTTGGAATACCTCACTGCTGAGGTGAGTGAAAGAGAAGAAAGTGTTCGCAAAACAGAGATAGTCGTTTGGGGGCGGGGTTCAGGGGGGGACACAGGCAAATACGCACAATAGGAAGATCAGCCGTTATAACCCTGGATTATATGCGTTGGGCATAACTAGCTACTGATGGCGTCACTAACGCCAAGTATTATGGCTGATTTTTCCCGCCTTTTCATCAACCGTAAGCAAAATAAGGAACAGCATATTTTTTTGCTTGTGTTACACGGTTCTCTCAAACTTTTCCGTCGTCTTTTTTGTGTTTTTCCGTTATTATCATGTGTGCGCGTTGCTCAAAAATATTTTGATATGTGAAAGACCAAAGTATGAAATGTCTGTGTCAATACTTTTGTCCAGCATTGCAGTCTTTTTTGTTATCAGTAGTTTAGTTTATGTTCATTGTTTTTATGATTTTAATAATTTTCAGATTGTTAGGTTTTAATGTTTTAATTTTGTTTTCTACCTGACTTCTTTTATCCATGATTTATTTGAAGATTTGATAATAGTTGCAGCAGATAATGATAACAATCTGTTTAATTTAATATACTAATTATCCAATCTTGAATAAATGTCAGTCTTCATACATTAATAACAAACAGAATATCTGAAAATCAGAAGCAGAGAATGATATGTCACGAAGCATTAACCACACACATGATGAACATATTTCACATTTGAGCAGAAATTATATATACTTTATATTTTGTATATTTACCATTTGTACATGTACACACGATCAGCACATGATTTTATAATACAACATTCATTTTTTACATTTTTAACACCACATTGTACATACCAGTACAGCGCGTGTTTACCTTTTCATATCATAAATATATTTTAATTTTATCAGTGAACTTGTGTTTTATACATGTAAATATATAAACCCACAATTCAATAGTATGTAAGTATAATCTCTACACCATCATCATGTATTATTTCATAAAACACTAACTATTCAGCAATTAATGTATTAACTGCCTTACAGATTTGTATAGCGTATTATAATCCTGAAGAGGGCCTAACATAATTAAAAAAGCAAACATGTTGTTAGCCAGGTTCAAGCACACGACTTGTTAATCAAGATTGGATAATTGGAATATTAAATTAAATATATTGTTGTTTTTACTTTATTATGCAATTGTATTTTACGGTTTTATGCGCTAATATTTTTGTTCATGAAATGAAATGTTAGTTTTGTAGAGTTTGGGTGGTAAAGGGAATTTTGTTTCAGGTACTGGAATTAGCAGGAAATGCATCTAAAGATCTAAAGGTGAAACGTATAACGCCAAGACATCTGCAACTTGCTATTCGTGGTGACGAAGAATTAGATAGTCTCATTAAAGCAACCATTGCAGGAGGAGGTATGTGTTTACTGTATCTTGTTACAGAATGTTGCAGAACAGAAAGTGCTTCAAGAATTTTATGTTCATACATATTGAGATTGCACTGCAATATAAAGCAGAAGCAATAATCAATTGTATTCGTTTTCTTTTACAGGTGTTATTCCACATATCCACAAATCACTGATCGGAAAGAAGGGTTCTCAAAAGCCAGCATAATTTAGTGATTTGTTCAAGAACGTTTGAAATCTATAGAGAAAGCAGATGCAAAGCGGCAGAGTGATTGTTGACAAAGTGTACCTATGTTACTAAATTGATGGCGAGACTGGCGTGATATATATATATATATAAATATATATAGATATAGATATATATAAATAAAGCAAATATTGATATAATTTAATATAGGCAATGAGAGTTAAAAAGAAAAGACATTTTCATCACTTAATTGGCATTCAAAACAAAAAAAGTTAACAATATAGGTTTAAACTAAATAAATTTTAGTGTATGCTGCACTGCAATTATTTGACGAGCGATGTGTTGTAGCATGGCTTGCTCAAAACTGCAGATATCTTTGATACTGTACACGGATACTAAATGTTTTGAAAGTTAGAGTATTTAAGGACTTGGATGTGTCAATTGTTATGTATAGTTTTAGATAAAAAAGAAAAAAAAAAATAAGGAAAAATTGCTTTAGTTCTATTCTGTTCATGGAGTTAAATTCTATCTTTTAAAAGTATCATACGCAACTTTGTTTTCATAGTATTTTCTACTCGAAGATCGCGTCAGTGTTACGCTGAAAATGAATGTATAATACGATCAAGTATTAATAGTCTTTATGTTACTTTCAGTGTATTTAAAAATCTAAAGTTTCACTTTCATTTAAACATTTAAATATATACCGTGCATGTAGCCGCAAGTAAAGATGCATACTCATTCTTGTTATTAAATACTCTCAACTGTCTTATAACAGTATGAAATGTGCATAAATATGTTTAGGCGGAAATTTTTATTTTGGACAAATATATTCCAAAAGATTGTGTTGTGAAGTTTCATTTTTAAAGTTTTCAGTCTCCTTAGCATTACATGTAGGTATATAAGATTAGTTGGCAGGTTATAATTCTACGACGAACATTGTTTCCATTTTGTTAACTTCTTAAAAGTTAATGCTATCTATAAATAGTAATTAATGGATCTCAAACGTTAAACTGACCCAAAATTACACGTGAATGCGTTGCAGCTTATGGTACACAGTGTATTAAAATCGTGAGACTGGAATCTTTGAAGTTCATAGGCTTAGTCAAGTAAAATTACAGTAAGAAACATTTCGACGTTGCACTTTTCAAACGTAATTCATGATCTTTATTCCGGTAGTGTTCAATCGATGTAAATTCTATAGTAGAAAGATTGACCCGATCCGAAGCATACAAACGGTACACGTTTTCCAAGAAAAGTAATTATCATTTTCGTATCATTCTTTCTTTTTCACTTTATTAATCGTAAAGCTATTGTTACTTGTGTCATTTAGCGTAATTTTCGCTGTACCTTCGGTATATTATACCACATATTGAATAATCAGCCATATGTAAAATGTTCATTTTCATAATAAAGAGCAATTTTACTATTAAGCATCATTTAATCACTAAAAATTGTCGAGAGAGGAGCTATTATTTGTGCCTTTTTTAAAGATCGTTCATAAAGTGAAATCGCAGGATTTTACATTAGCTAAACTAGGCTGTCGTCACAACGAATGATTTTTGTAAGTGTATTGTTGTACATGAATTATGTAATATCATTTTCGTATCATCTGTAAACAAACCATGTAGAAATATACTTTCTTCAGAAGAAAGTAGCGTTTGTATATTTCAAATCAACCACAGGTTCATTTCAACGAAACGTTTAATATAGCGTAGTCTCGCTATATGGCCCACGGAGTAATTTCCGTTTTACGTGAACCTTCGCGACTACCAGCGGCTATTCAAATTATCCAACGTAATTAAAATTTCATGCAATTTTCTTCTTTTTATATGTTATTGGACGATTAAAATTTTGTATATCGACGTTCTCAGTTCCAGTGCTGCCATCACAGTGGGAGCGGTCTCCTATCACTATTCCCGTTTCCCCACCAGCAGCCAATCCCCTGGCTCGTTCAAAACCTTGCGGTTTTTCGTCGAGTTCTCTCGTGTGGGGAACGATGTGGCTCCTCGCGTTCCTGCTAGAGTGAGACAACAGCAAAGAAGAGGTCCCACTAGATCGGTCAGAACCTCAGTCGCCTTTCACGGGTTCGGTCGGTTGGGCGGGTGTGTGTTGTGACTACAATTATAATGTGAACAGACCGCCACTGAAATTCCATCGTACGACACGGCTCTGTGTTATTGACTTCACGCCGGGTACAGGATCTCTCCACGGATTTCTTAAGCTTCCCCTTTATAGTCGGGAGGGTCGAAGCTGTACACACCGGCAACAGTACGCGTGGTGGTTTACGTCAAAGATAACAATCGATCAAAAGATCTCTCGTTTACCAGAATTCGACAGAACAGTGACAGAACAGTGCGACAGGACGACGCGGATTCGTGACACATTCGGTTAATATTCTGATAATATTTACGTTGTTAGTTGTGCTTGGTTCCACGTTCACTGTGGATGTTATTGTTATTCTTAATAAAAATCACGCATGGAAGCTTGTATTTAGCAAACATTATGGAAGCTTTTGTAGTATTCAGTGTGGACAGATTTAAAATATAAATAGTGTAATATTGGAACTGTAACTTTATATTTGGAGAGTTAAGGAAACTTGTGTTTTATGAAAATTTAGTGGGAAATTTTGGAACTTTGTTCTGAGAAAACAGGGAATATTTGAGGTTTGGGAATTAGGCGAATGGGGGATTTGGAGAACTAGAAATTTGGGAATTGGGGAGTAGAGAATTTGCAAATGTAGAAGTTTGGGAAATGGGGATTTTGGAAATTTCAGGAACGGGGAATTAGCTAATGGGGTATTAGGGAAATGGGGAATTAGCTAATGGGAAATTAGAGTCACGGGGAATCAACTAATGGGGAATTAACTAGTGGGAAATTAGGGAATGGGGAATTAGCTAATGGGAAATTAGGGAAATTGAAAATTCTGAAATCAGAAAGTAAGGAATTTGGAAATTAGGAAAATAGAGAATTTCCAAATTAGGAAACTTGAGAATTCAAAACTCTTAATATCCAAATCCACAATGTGAATATGTAAAAAAAAGTGTAACTAAAAATTGCAAGTTTTGGAACTTTAAGGTTAATCGAACTTGGCGCGAATTTTAGGTAACATATCCGGAAATCGCCCGTCGCGCTGTTGTCGGTGTTTACGCCTTTGAGGAATTTTGAAGCGCGCGGGGCAGAGGGTGCATTTACAAAATCGTACACTGTTCGAATCCTGATTTTCACGGTGAGATCGAGATGAGTCCTTGAATTCCTCGACGCTGACACGACTGTTTGAGGATGACCGATCGACACGCGGAACGAGGCTCTCTTCGTGGCCGGTAAGTAATTTCCATTTTCGTAATCTTTTACTCGGAAAAGTTGGCGCGTTACGTCAGGTGAAAGGAAGATGTGTTCGTGTAATATTGTTTCGCCTCGTCAGATTTTATCCGACATCATTTGCTGCAAAAAAAAAAGGAAACACTAGTGAAACGATTGATCGATTCAGTGAAAAGCACTCGCGTTTTTACTGCCTTTTCGCCGATTCAATTTTGAATTATTGATCTTGGCACATTAATCGTGTGGGAGAGGGGAAGGGGAACATATACTTGAACACTAGTTGCTTCAGTGAAGGTCAATGAACAGCATTGATGCTTCCTTTCGACTTCCACGCTTATGATGCCGTTTCTTTTTCTAATAAACGGATGTCTTCAAGGATACTTGACCACCGTTTTTCACGGTTGATCTGTACAAATTTTGGTTCACAATTTTTCACATAGTTTATACAACTGTATACCTGTTTAGATTATATCGATTAATTGCTAGGTAATTTTATATTGGTTCAGTTAAACGCTCGAGATAACATTACCTAGAACATAATTAAATTACATTAATATCGGACTTCATTTGAATTGTATGATCGTGAACATGACCGAGAAGGAAGAAGTAAATTCATTTGGTTTATTAATTTCGTAATTTAAGATGATGTCCTTTGAAAAAGAAGATAAAACTTTCCCATGTATTTGTTAATTAAATTATCTATATTTTATTATTATAGACTATGAATAATAATCAGATTGTTTTATTTATGAAGATTATGAATATATTCATATAGTCAAAAGAAACTGGTTTTTAAACAGTCTAAAAAAAGTGGCGCGTAAATTTGAATTCAAAATGTAATAAAGTATTGTAACAGAAATGAAAATAAAATGGCTATTTTTGTACGTGATACAACTGTTGTATTATGACATTAATCAACAATCATTGACGTCAATCGTTGCTGAATTATGAACAGAACTATTTAAATGTTCCATAACTAGCTAATTGGACACCGACAAATTAATATTGTACGATCTAATTAGGGGTTCACGAAATATAATTATAATACTAATTAGTGTCGAACAGTGGAAAGACCACCGCACTGTTTGTTGACGGCTAAATGATAAATTTACAGAGATACTTGTATGATTTCAAAAGGCAATGGAAATTATCCGAATAGAAACATATTACGCATAATGTTCCGGAAAATTTGCTACGAATTTCTAAATAAAATTTTAGAAATTAAAATTGTAAAATTATGTCATTTAATTTATTAACAAATTTATCGTGCATTTCGTAGTTAGCTATATATTGTTTCTTCGGTGCATGAATCGAATATTTAATGAGAATCGAATACAATTTCAGACTTGCAGTTTGTATTAATAATTTCGTGCTTTAATTATCGGAATATCAAGCTTTTGATAAATAATTTATGAGGTTTATATTTTGCGGAGAGCAATGTCGAAATAAAAGTATATCTCGGTTTTGTATCCACACCGCAAGGTGTAATTCGTCTGGAATCTAAAAACTGTCGAATCAGTACTTTCACCGCGACCAACGTTGTGTAACATTTGCAAATCGATTACTAAAAACTTGACAAATATCTTTTCTGCCCCAATGTTTTCAGTAAGAATCTTTCCATCTTTTTTATCGCACGCTTGATTTATTCCTAAGGATTTTTTGTTCGACCGCATGTCAATTAACCCTGCATGACTTCAGATTTACTGCGCACATTCTACGCGCACGTCTTTGCCCTAATTTCTAAGCGCTGCTTTTTCTTTTTTAATATTTCCTTCGTTGTAACATTCCTTAATGTACATATTTTGAAATAAAATGTACCTTTCGCATTTGTATTTTTATTACCACTTAAGGAAACGTTAAATCCCACAAGTGCGATTTGAATTTGGCGCCACGATTTGCCTTGATTGCCTGGACGCTTTTTTGCTCGCTAAAACGTGTCTCCATGTAACGCTTCATAATTTCGTTCTAACCTTAACGACGACTATGAACTTTATTAAAAACTTTTTCCTTTTAATTTATTTAATGTCACATCAGCTGTTTAGCAACCACGTTTCATTGTATTCTTGCATTCTTTGTAAAATTCTTTTTCTCAATGTTTAATATTGTATTTTACATATATCTTTACATCTGCGTGTCTTACTTTCTAAACTAACTATTATTTTGATTTTCATTAAGAATGTACTGATCGCACAGGAATTATGGCGTACATCACAAAAGCGAAGCAGAAAATAGAAATGTGTATCAGTTTTATTGGGATCTGATTTATTAATGAAGTTAACAGATTGTACCGGCGAAAAATGTTTTCTGTAATCTAAATACCGGTACTCGGAACGCAAGGTCGGTTGTGATCGCCAACGTCATCGAGTCGACGGTAAATGCTGCGGTGAAAGTTAATCCCACATAGCAGGGATCTCTGCATGCCAGGTCCGTGCAAGGAAAGAACACAGAATCGTTGTTAGAACGAAAGTCACAGCCTGGGAATTTCGTACATAAATACGGGAAGTATTTCTTCATTACCTTATGTGGTCTCGTAAAACGTAATAGCAATTGCGACCTCCTATCAATTAAACTTCGGAAGAATTTTGTGTGGACCGATCGTGAGTTAACGGATTTCTTTTGGATGATTGTGCGGAAAGACTGGAGGAAATTTGGCCCAGACGAGTGGAACGGACTATAACCATGATCATAGCCTGGCCATCGAATTAAGACCACGCAATTCCACTTTTACGGATGTATGTCATACGATGATACAGCAACTGATCAAATTGGGTGATGGGAGAGTGAGGTGTGAGCGTTTATGTTAGAGTATCCATAGCGTCAGAGAAATTTGAATGCCATAGAAAATGTTATGCCAAAATCTCTACGTCCCCAAGTTTGTACGACCCCAAAATCTCTACGTTTACAAATCCCTACGTCCCCAAATTCCTACGTCCACAAGATCCCAACGTCCTCAAATTCCTACGTCCCGAAATCCCTACGTCCCCAAATTCCTACGTCCCGGTATCGTTACGTCCCCAAATTCCTACGTCCCCAAGATCCCTACGACCCCAAAATCCCTACGTCCCCAAATTCCTACGTCCGGACACCCCTACGTCCCGAAATCCCTACGTCCCCAAATTCCTACGTCCCGAAAACCCTACGTCCCCAAATTCTTACGTCCTGAAATCCCTACGTCCCCAAATTCCTACGTCCCCAAATCCCTACGTCCCGAAATCCCTACGTCCCCAAATCCCTACGTCTCCAAATCCCTACGTCCCAAAATCCCTACGTTCCAAAATCCCTGCGTCCCAAAATCCCTACGTCCCCAAATCCTACTGATGTGCGATTATTAACATGTGTTAATGTTGTATGTGCATCATGTTACTAGCTAAATTATATCATAACAATTTGCAGGTCTTGTAATTTTAAAAACGTGAAAAATGCTGAAAATTTATAGTAGTCTACTGCAACAGGAAGCGATAGATGTGTTCAGACATCTTCATGATAGCGCTTTATGATAAAAATTGTCGTAGTTTTCATTAGAATACATCGCAATTTATCTGCCTGATGATTGGCCTACAGAACCTAGTAAATATACATGCGAGGACCGTTAAGTCTCATATAGTCAAGAACGTAACAGTTATACTGACCCGGAATAACCTAAAATTGAGAAATATACTGTGGAATTCATTATGCGAAGATTGAGCGTACAGACTGCGGCATGATTGATTAATTAACCGCTAATTGTGTGTACTGGGTGTCCCATAAACACTTTACACGATGTAAATCAAAAAGTCCTTTCACTATACCTCAATTTATAACTTCATTTTTTGGGGTACAAGCTATTACACTTTTGGTGTTGAGTTTCTGGGCTGCCATTTTTGAAACTGGTATCAAATATCAGTGTGCTTTAATTTGTGATGAAGCTTGCAGTGCTGGTAAAATGTTGGGAATCTTTTCCTGTTTATACCTTGCAGTGTTGAACATAATAGTGTGAAGTGCAACAATGTGAACTGTGATCCTTGCAGTGTTGAACTTAATAGTAAAGTGTAACCTGAAGTGCAACAATGTGAACTGTGATCAAGACGTGAAAGCAGGACTATCACTTTTATATTCCCTATTTTTGTAATTGAACACCGATCCACGGGTAGATCTAATTATGCAAAATTAATTCTGATCGTTAAATCACATCTGATCATTAATTAACGCGCGTACCGTTATATCAAGGTTCATTAAACTTATGGGATAAATCTCATCATAAATATCATTTGCTTTGAATCTCCATGCATCAGGATGCAATCTTGCACATCTAGTTCCTTGTATCTACGCGGAAGATCTACAGTTTTGTAATTACGTAGGAAGTAAATGATTCGATAAATTAAATTGGTTGACTCGATACCTATTTATCTCATTCAGACATATTTGACAAAACTGCAACAATTTCTCAATTACCGTCAAATTATTGGGTTAGACCTTTGCTCTGTTTGCTATATTTGTCCATCACGTTATTCTTTGTCGAAAATTCACGCGATTTACGATTCTGTGTCCGAGGTAATGTCGAATTTGGTGAATGAGCCACGGTGAGCAATTGGTTAAAAAATATCGGTTCGACCCTGTTGCGAGACAACGCTAGACCATACCGCAAATGACCATGAAGTTACGGGAGTCCATCAGCCACCATATTCACTGGACCTGCCATCGACTACCATCGCTCTCGAAATTTGGACAACTTCATGGCGGGAAAATCCTTCGGTTCCCAACGAGCTGTCGAAAGTGCCTCCCGGGACTTCATCGACTGCCACAGCAGCAGCATTTAACGACCGTTAGAACAGTGTACCGTATATGGTCACATCCATTAATAATAAACTTTTCAAAATCTGTTTTATATATTTCGCTTAATATTTAGAGGGTAGCATAGATTGAAAGAGACCATAACCAAAGAACGATCGTTCAAACGGTAAAGCAGAGTATGGTTAGAGAAGGAAGGTTAGAGGAAAAGAGGGGAAAATGTAGATTCTCCGGCGAGTTATGTCTATGGATGTACGTGCAAGCAGACTGAAGTAACGGTTTGACCCGACGTTGCCCATACGATACGGTATGGTGTATCTCGCTACTGAGCTTGGACAGACGAGATATGCTTTCTACACTGCCGTGCACTACCACACGTTAAGTATTACTTTGTTGCATATCAAACGGTTTCGAAACCTATCGGATCTGACGTCATCTGACGACATAAAATCTCAAGGTGCCACTTATATTTCAAGTTTACTTTATAACTGCATATTTCGCTTATATTTTTATCACAAAATGTAGAGTGGTGTCAGATTTGATGAAGGTTCATATGAAAGGATATGAACTTGAATTTGAAGTTTCATGCTGCAATTAATGTTTCCTTTATAAAATGCCATTTGTGAAAATAATGAACGATTCTAGGATAAAAGTAGAGCCTAAAGTTCTGAAAATCCAAGGAGAACATAAGGTCTTACAGATAACTTATGGAAACCTATGGAGAATCCAGAACGAGTTCAGAGAGCACTCGAGGAGATCCCCGGGAGAGCCCGGGTCAAACCGAGGAAATCCAAGGGATTCGTAAAACGTCAGAAATAAATTTCAATAATAAATATGAAATGTAATAAATCGTACATTTTTTGAAAAACATACGTACAGCTTGACAAGTCGATGTTTGCACATTAAACATCCGACATCGTTCGATCAAACTTAATTAAGTTGCGTAGAATTGTTATTAATCATAACTGGAATGATCATTTTTCCAATATCCAGGTAAATTCACGTGAAATATCGGGAGTCAAATTTCACTTTGTTAAAATGAAATCTGTATTTTATTCTCTGGATAACGAATGATAGACATTATTCGGAAAATTGATTATTGATATGCAAAAATCGAAATGATGAAACGGTTTCGCTGTAAATGGAAAGCGCATTGTGTAGTTTACGCTGAATCTGGATGTTAAGGGCTGGTAATTTCCAGCAACGCGTTGTAACCAACGCACGAATTTCTCCGTACCGCAGTTGTTTTCGTTCCGTTATCAATCGGCAGGATATTGTTCGTAAATGGGATTGGAATAGGGAACGAAACAAGCAATCTGCAGTTACACGTTACAGACAACGTAACAGGGAATCCAAGTGTTTAGCAGAAAGCAACGTCGTTACAGTTAACGGTTCCGTCAATCGATTAACGGTCTACTTGTTTTACGGTTGGTCGGACCCGTACCACGGAAAAACTGATTTTACCTATTTTTGCTGAAATTACCCGCATTTTCTAACCATTTTCCGCCCGAACAAAGATTGAAACGCGTCCAGAAATAAGTGGTACAAACTGCTGTACAGGTTGTCTTAAAAGAAATGTACAGCACGAGATGGTCATATTAACAGACACATACTTCCTTTCATCCTTTCACATTTTAAGTGTGACTCATCTGCGTACCGAAGGAAAATCGGTCCGTTACCGACAGAAACCAAAAGTTTTCTCGTCTTATCAAGATCTCCCACGCCTCCATTGCTAAACAGACACAAAAGTCCCACCATTATGTAATCTGGGTGCGGACACCAGTTATGATAGATCACAAAGTGACTTTGAAACCACCGAACCGACTATGCAGAATTTTGCATCGTTCCCCGTAGACGACGGAGACAGAAAAGTTGTATAGTGATTAGATACCTAACCACATAGTACCAGCACATAGTCTGGTACATCCCACATTGAATCGTCAGAAGCATAAGACACCCGCCTCTTTTTCTCATCGCATTCAGCCGTAATCTTAAACGTAAAAGGGACGAAAGCGTTCTGTGCCGCGGATGTAGACCTGAATTGCGCAACATCCAAGATTTCGCTTCTATTCATACTCATGTGAGAGAGTTCAGATGCTCGAGGTATTCCGCGATAGAATCGTGGAAACGGTTTTCATTGTGTCCGGGGGAGTTCATTGTTCTCTCTGTCTTGCTACCATTGACACGACGTTCTTTTTATCGTGCGTGATTTACACTGCCGATACGATATCATTGTCAGAGAAACATTGCATCTCCGAAAATCTTTCATTTTGTTATCTTGTCCTGGGACAATGGCGACGGATGGCTGATTCAGATCTGGTTTTTGACAGACGTATTCGGACACAGTCGGTGGAAATGATCTAGTTTTCGATTTTTCAGTACATTTGAATCCTGAAGAAATAGGAAAATGATGAGAGAAACTTCAGAAAGAAACTGGACAATTTCAGAAAGAGCCGAGGTATCCTGAAGCCCTGGTAGAACCCTGAGAGACCTCTAGGAATTGGGGTAAAACCATGATAAAAGGGAGCTTAAGTGGAGTCTAAGGACCCTAATAGAACCCAAGATAGCCCAGTAGAACCTCGACTTGTCCAGAAGTACCTAGAACGGGAGGACGCAGAGAGACAGAACAAATTCTGCTCGTCACATCGTTATATCCGTTAAAAAAAGGATAGAGTATACAGTTTTTTTTTTCATCCGTATAATCGAACTACACGGATGGCTGTTCCTGCGGCGCGGTGCTATTCGTTTCCTTCCGATGAAGTTACGCTTCCGTAACATTGGCACGTGTCAGCCAGCAGTTCGCAACTGCTCTATTATATGGGATAAATGAAAAGCTACGAGCCATGAATGCGCAGCACGTGACTTCGATATGTCACGTTTCTGATCCTGGGCTTCCTATACAACCGTAGTCCACGGCTTTCTGACTTGCGTTTTCGCACCTTCACATCGTCCGCCTGTTCGTTTTGTCGGCCCGTCGAAAATCCGCGGTAGAAAGTCCAGAATCCAATGTCGCGATGCCAGTAACATGGCATGGCTGAATGTTGAGTTCGTTGGACGTGTCACGCTCCTAAAAATATGTCCATCAGTTGCCGGGATGGCTGTTGCGCATATAAATTTCGCGAATAGCACGGACAGAGGCGTTGTCGGAATTACGAGCATGCCCGTTCCTGTTTTTCGGCTGAAAGCAGATCGAATCGATGGAAACGTTTTACCTGCCATTTTGTATGCAACATTACCACCTAGGTGCTATTTAGATACTTTTAATTTTATCAGAATATGTTTTTACATCCTCCACATTTCTTTAGAAGTTTATGATCCCTTTTCTCTGGGTTCATCAAAAGGATTCTAGGTTTTATTGGATCTATCTATGTCTACCTAGGTCCTGGGTCTTCCACAAGTTTAATCCCTTTGTATTGCTTCAAGATTCTATCTAGGATTTCCCTAGGTTCCCTCTGGGATAATTAGGAGATTCTACCTAGGTCCTGGGTCTTCCACAAGTTCAATCCCTTTGGATTGGTTCAAGTTTCTACCTAGGACCTCTCCAGATTCTCCCACAGTCCATCAAGAGTCCTAGCCTTGTTCCTTCCAGAGTTCTTAAGTCATCTTGTAGCGCTTCAGGGTTGTGCTTAGGATTTCTCGCTTCTGAATTTATCAAAGTGAATTCTAGACTTACCTAGTGTTCCTAAAATTTTTCAAGACTCCACCCAAATCAAAGGAGAAATATTTTTAACCCCGGAAAAAGCATATTTTGCAAAAATGGATGAGAAATATTGTAGAATCATATTAGCACGGAATGAAACAAATGCGATGAAAGATTGAAACCGTGTTAGTGCAGATACGGTGGCTGAAGAGTTAAAAGCTGTACGTTGCGAATAGTGTACGTGTGTCACAAAATATGATATTGAATAATGGCCTTCCTGTGCATTCGACTGTTACCGTACGTTTATTGGACCATTCGTTATAGTCTTCGGTGATAGCACGGGGACTAAACTAACCGGCCATTGCCCCAAGTCGCTTTGGATGAATGAAAGACACTGAATAGAACGTGACTTCGATGTGTCACGTTTCCGATCCGCTACTTCCGTAACACCCTCTCGCGTTCTAGGACAATTGGGTGGGGGAGCTGAGGGTCGGTCACTATACAAGGTTACTACGTTCGTGTGAGTGGCTATATATCACAGCCGTATGAAGTTTCATCATTTTTATTTTCATTTCTCTTTGGTGTTTGCTTTGTGGATTCTACAGGATTTATCAGTTAACACCTGGTCCTGTTACAATATTAACGTATTCGATCTTCAAATGTGTACTGTACTGGTATTCAAATATTCGAATTATCCTTTTAGTGGAAATTTTAGTAGATGTTTGAATAGATATACACAAGCTTTGTGGAGATACAGGTTATTTGAATTGTCAGAATTTATTGGGGTGTACAAATACTCGAATTTTTGAATAGTTATTCGAATTCCAAGTTCATTCTATATTCAAATGTAACAGAATTCGAATTAGGATTCAAATGACGTTTCTATCGGTATTTGAGTTTTTATTTTGAATTCATGGTTTTCGAACATTCGAATTCATCGGATTATCCGAACTGTACTAGGTATTCGAAGTATTTTTTTAGTACGGCAACATTCGAATTCTACTACTGGTATTTAAATACTTGAATTATTTGAAATTCGACTTCTTTGAATATTCAAAATTTCAAGTCAGAATTCAACTGGAATTCGAATATTCCAATATCTATTACAATAAAAACCAGAAAACATTGAAAAATATGAAAAAGCCGAGAAGCGGATTTGAACTCGCGACCTGCGGATTTGCAGGCATTCATCTTAGCCAGTGGACCACTCGAGTTCCTGACTCGAGGTACATTAAAATTTCTTTCGCTAAGAAGGTAAGCTGCAAACTGACACAGTTGCATATTTACCGTCCACGTTATTTGCATATGCAAGTTCCGTTTATGTATTCATGTATGCTCGCGCATGTATGTTTACGTTCATCTTGTTCGGTGGCTGGCGAAAGCGAATTTCGTAGTTGGCGATATGTCACTTGCTAGAACATCTCCATCAATTTCTGTTGCTGCAGTTGCGCGAAGTTCGCTGAAACTGCAAGTAGCGTGGTTAACGTATGGTACGTGTTCATCACCGGGGATAACTGGAAAATTATAATGCAATTTTCGGCTAATGGAGTTAAAATAACGTGGCAAGTTACCGTCTCGAGTTCGAATCGATTTATTAAGTCATTAGCACCGCAGCCACTCAACGCCACTGTTTTCCATTTTTTCCTCTTCCTTTTTTTTTTTCGCTCCTTTTATGGCCGTCTTGGTTCACTGAACTTTCGCCGATGATTAATTTTAACACCTTTCCGATGCAACTTTTAATGAACGGCCGTAATTAACACTTTGACGGACACGTATTTTCTAAAATTAACGGAGCTTCTGTAATTTTTATATCGAAAAACGGATTACCCGAGGTATTATGTTTGGTAGCTTCCATAATGTACAACGGGAAATTATCGGACTTTTTAATCGGAATTGGTAGATATTACAGCGGCGGTGTGAAAGGTTAGAACTTTTTTCTGCGTGAAAAATTTGCACCGGGAATTCATGCGAAATGCAAAATAATTGGCAGCAGAAATGTTAAAAATGACGGAGGAGCGTTAAAATGTAAATTTTATTTGCACACAGTTGGAATTGCAGATTACTTATTTTTTAATTTGACTCGAAATCAGTTCTAGTTTTCAATTTAATACTCCTTTTCCAATTCGTTTATTTTCGTACAAGACCGTCGCACGCATTGCAAGGCGCATCCGGTGTGTCATGAGCTATCATGTGACGCACCTGCTGTGTCATGAATTTCAAATAGTTTACAAACTTCATATATCATAACTTTCCTAAAACGTTCAACTATGTTTTAATAATTTAATTACTCAAATGTTGGTACGAAATACAGATTAAATGTTATAAAGTTATAACTCGTAAGTTTTGTGTTACGTATTAATTTAATATCTCCAGCGATACATTATTCAAATTTTATGAATTCATCGGCACGACGGAAAGGCAGATACGGTTCATGTATCCGTTCTACAAGAAATTGCTCGTTATTTATGCAAGCCTCTTATTTTTTTATTTTCTCCCTTTTTTTTGTGTTTGAGCTCGAAGCTGGTGCACAGCTCGCTTAAAGCGAAACGGAGCTTGTTATAAATTTACGACTGAACACATATGTTCAGGAGTTAAATAAATTTAATCTGTCCACTTGATGCACATTTTACCACTTCGGATACACGTTGCCAGGGCAACACCGAGAGTTGCATTTTTGTTACAGAGAAAGATCGCGATGTTTCATTTTTTATTCATCTACGACTGAATATTTTATCGTCGATGTAAAAGCTACATTTCGTGTACATATTTCTTGGTGTACAGGGTGATTCATGTGACATGGTTGTAATTGGGGTTGTGGAACTCCTTGTACTTTACATTATTTTACTATTTTACTTTGCTACTATTCTGCTGTTTTATATCAAGCAAAAGAAATTAAAAGACCGATCACTCTACCATCTTGGCTACTACTCCGCGATAAAAAATATTAAAGCAAGTATTGCGTAAAACGACTAAATGTGGAT
This sequence comes from Megachile lagopoda, assembly GCA_036983795.1. NCBI lineage: Eukaryota > Metazoa > Arthropoda > Insecta > Hymenoptera > Megachilidae > Megachile > Megachile lagopoda. The sequence continues at coordinate 6,702,476 of CM072793.1, forward strand.
GGTCTATCTGTACTGGATTAATCAGAGAAAGTTTTGTGAAGATCGATGACCACAGTTGTGCGTCCTTGCATACTCGAGCGTCATAGGCCCATTCACATCGCAGCTTTCGACTGTCGAGAGCATTTCTGGCTAACGTGTACCATATTCAGAGTTATTTTTCCTTGCAAAAGATGCTCTCGGGAGTTCCCCAAGTTTCTCTGAACCTTTGGATATAAACCATTTGGCCAGAATTGAACGGGTATTTGGAAAGTTATCAGAAGGGTCGACGCATCGATCGGCTCCGTAAATACGCCGTCTGTAATTCTCGTGGCACCTGCAACGCATTGCATTCGGTCCTCCGGAATGTGCCGGGCCCTTGCGGTCGTACGGCTCTAAATAATCCTAGAGTTGGTAATATCACTTGGACCACTAAATTCCCGAGGGCGGAATAGCGGAGAGGCTGCTCTCCGGTTACTCCGACTCGGCTGTTAGGCATGCCGTGAAATACGCCACCCACTCCGAGGATTATAGCTTACCGTGCATACTCGTCATAATAAAATCTAAACTGGCTGCTTGGCGTCAAGTATTAAGCGCAGGTGCTCAGACAGGGATACCGTGCTTCGTTACAAATGGCCACGAATTGAAAGCATCGCATTCAACCGACCGATTCAAAAGGATCTATCTACCCTCGCAATTTGTGTCAATGGCTGGCCTATTGAAACGTGACCGTTGGTCAGCGCAGTATGAAAGAGGCGGTTCCATTTTTTGACCCACTACTCATGTGCGAGAAAAAGTTACAGCGTTATTTTTATGATTTTTCTCGTTTAATTTGCTGTGTCGTCGAAATTTCTGCATTTATTTGGGGGGAATTGGATGTGGAAATTTGAAAATGAGTCGACTGAAGCGCCGGGAGTTTCGAAGCTCTTAATCCGTTTCTAAACGATCTTCCGTTAATTGAACTTCGACAAGTTGTTCTTTATCGAAGAGTGTGGCCATAGCCGGCGGTTTCGCATTGAATTGTAATCCGGCTTCGTTTAAAATTACCCGGAACGCTTGTCGTTTAGCCGCGAACTCGTAAGTTCTTGGTTCCATCATAAAGGGGATCCCCGTCAGGGTTTCCGGTTAATCCCCGGTTGAAAAGTTTCGAAAATACCGGAGACGCAACGTGCAAAGCCGCGAAACTTTTAATCTCTTTTGATGGGACCAGTGGCAACTCCCGACAGTTTACGACGATATCGAGAATTTTATAACTACTTCCTTTTAACATGTACCACACGTACCGTATAATCTACACGGTATTCCCGCGAACAGTCGGCCGAGCTTAATGAAATTTGGAGCTCGCTGGATTTGCAGCGGGTACAGGCCGTTGCGTGTACCGTCACCCAGGGTGTATAACCTCGAAATCTCGACTCTTAAGTCCCCTACTTCAAAAGACAAATTTTCTCGGTTCTGAGGAACCTTGTAACCCTTGTCCTCGTGTCGCTGCTAATCCCGGTTATAAGCGTCTGTATGCAGCCCTGAAGGCATCTTGCTGAACTGTTTGTTCACGTTTGTTTCTGAAGTCAATCGTTCTTTAAACTAATGTTCCTGATAAGGATGCGTCCGCAGAGTCGGCGACACGTGGTACTCGGGCTTAAAACGCGAAGTAAAATGGCAGTAATGAAACTGTTGTTATAATTGCAATAGTGAGGGTATGAGACATTTATTCATATTTGCAACTGGGAGTACGAATCATGCGGCACTAGCGGCCAGCGTGCGAACTAATCAAAATGGCCGACCTTTGGGATTAGAGAAACTTAATCCAACATGCAATTTGCGTGTAGAGATTATTGTAAAATTGCAAGTGAAAATAAGTGTTATTTTATTTTTTATAAGAAAGAAACTTTTATTTTGCTGCTGTGTTAACGCAGGAGGATTTTCCTTTGTAGATATGTCCTTTATGCGAGTGAATCGATTTCTCTTATATTTGAATTTGCTTGTAGAAGCGTAGAAATCGGACATAGCTGCTATTCCCTGTTTAGGTAATCCCGCACGTAAACGGGCATTAAAGAAAATCCCGCCGGAATCCAGGATCCTTGTAAGATCAGCTCGGCACAATGTGTATACGAGACTGTTGATTCATGCTTCTTAATGCTTTGACCATCGCACATTTCATGATATCTATATATCATTCCCTTTTATAATTCTCAAACTGTCAAATTCTCTATTTTCCCTATTTGAAAATCCCCAAAGTCGTTATGTAACTAATTCTAAAATTGCTAAATTCCCCACTTACCCAATTCTCTAACTTCCAAATTCCCTATTTCCCCAATTCCAAAATACCCAATTTCAAAATCTCCAAATTCCCTATTTCCCCAATTTCAAAATTCCCAAATTCCTTATTTCCCCAATTTCAAAATCCCCGAAATCTCTATGTCCCAATTCCGAAGTCCCTATTTTCCCTATTCCGAAATTCCCCAAAAAACCCTATTTCCTAAATTCTCAATTTCCCCCACTCTCCAATTTCCCAAACCCACAATTTCTATTAAAATTTGATAGCCCTCGTGAACCGTCGAAATGTAGGCAATATAACAAGAGTCGTACACAAGATTGCACGTAAATTAATTGACTGAGAACTTGGGAAATATGGCGGAGTTAAACTAGAGCGCAGTGGCCGTTTTTCGGCGGCAATGAAAGGCAGCGACGGTATTCGCCCGGTAGTTTTCAATCGCACGGTCAGAAAGGCAAAGTCCTCTCAGTGGCTGGCAATCACGAGTATATACAGTAGATACACTTTAAGCGGAAGCGAGAAAACTGGTTTTCCCCGCGACAGAAACAATTTCCATCGGCATGGCGGCACCACGGCCAGAACCGAAGAAAGACGACGGAGTTTCTCGAGTTTCATTCCCTTTTTACGCGGTCCTCCTCTTTGGCCGCAACTTCGTCTCTCCCTATTATTTCTCCGCCCTTCGCCCCGTTATTTCCCTCTGCCTCCGACAGCCTCACCCCTCCCAATCCGTTCTCTACCCTCTCGTTTCTTTCCGTCCTCGTCCTGGCGACTTAATTCTTCGGACGTCTTAATCAAAAGTTACGATTCGCTGTTTTGCCCGAAGTTAAACGGAGTTACGAGACGACGGTCTCTTATAAGAATGGATTTTAATTCGGCGAAAGTGAAAAGGGAATTTAATCTCTCCCGGTCGCCGTTGGCAGAATGTCGTTCTTCTGGTGATAAAAGGTGCAGTGGAAATCGTGTTTCATTGCTTTCCCGACGTCTTATGTTCTTTGCGGACGGATAATTGTACAGATCTCTAAATCCGTGGATTTGCTCACCTTACGTTTCTGTATTTTCGGATCTAAGTGTTTCTAAATTTTAATGTACCTAGGTTCGAGTATTAGACCCCGTTCTCAACTCTAGAGACTGATATTCCTATATCCCAATGTTTCTAGGTCCAAATCTTTATATGATTTAGGGATACGGGGATTTAGGTATACGGGAATTTAGAGATACGGAAAATGCGAGATACGGGAATTTAGGAATATGAGGATATTGGGATGCGAGCATTTGGGGATTTGGGAATTTGGGAATGAGTGGTTATGGGTATTTGGGGATCATTTAGGGATTTGAAGACATAGTACAGGGATTCAGGGGTTTCAGAACTTCTGGGTTAAGTATATGGAAATTTAAGAATTTGTAGCTTTAATGATTGGATAATTTAGGGATTACAATTGTTGAGGTCCAATTTCATAATTTTAGAATTCAAAAGTACAAATATTTGAAAATTGTAAAACTGCCAATTGAACAACTTGTATAAAGAGATATTCTGAAAATTAAAAATATTAAAAATGTTCTAAACGAACATCTACATTTACTGACTTAATGAAGAAAATTACCAACTCTTACTATTCGAAACACACGTTTTCACCTAACTCTCGTTGCGACATAATCTTCATCCACGAAGCAGTTCTATACTTTAACGGGTTAATCGACTTTCATTAATGATCAGTTTCCATTAATGGAATACTCGCAGTAAGAGGGGAATTAGAAAGATACGATCAAACGGTGCACGAGAAAGGAAATGGCCGAGATAAGGGTAGGGGTAGAGTGAGCTTGGCCCGTAATTGTAGACCATCCATTTTTGGCCACGAATCTCTTGACCTTTCGATACTATCTACCTAACACGATTTTTTTTGCTACCGACTTGGAAAAGAAATAAGATGCAATAAATCTTTCCGCGCGGCTGATAAAGATCCGTTCGTTTTACTTTAGATTTTAAAGCAGTGATAAACTTTTACGGTTCCTAAGCAGCATTTTTGGACTTTTTGTAGAGGTAAAAAATGGTGGAGGAAAATAAAATGGAGGGCAATGACGTAGAGGGTAATAGTAGAGAACAGTAGTAGAGGACGTAGGGATCTAGGGATATCACTTAGCGATATTGCATAAGAGGAATATTGGAATCTAATAGGATTTGGATGTGGCTATCTCTAAATGTCCACATGTAAAAATAGTGGAGGACAATAAGTAGTAGAGGACAATAAGTAGTAGAGGACAATAAGTAGTAGAGGACAATAAGTAGTAGAGGACAATAAGTAATAGAGGACAATAAGTAGTAGAGGACAATAAAGACTGAAGACATAGAACATAGGGATGTAGGCATACTTGCACTTAGGGATAGTGGACTATAGGAATATTGGGATATGGGGTATCCCTAAACCCCTACAAGTAAAAATAGCGGAAGACAATAAAGAATATTGGTTATAGCAGTATTTGGACATGGGGTATCCCTAAATCCTCACAAGTAAAAATAGAGGCTCATAAAGACTAGCGTTAAAGGGATCTATGTATGTTTGTACTTAATACTGCATTATAATATTATTCTACTAGTATTAGGACATAGGGTACCCCAAAGTCCCACATGTCCACATTCAGATTTTAGCAAAACTCTAAAATTTCTTTCAACCTAAATCCCTTAATGGACAGCGACATATCTTCCTGTGAATTCATCCTGAAATACATAAAGAGACTATCCATAAGAGTCTTAAATAACTGATGAGGTTCTACGAGCGTCATCTGCAACAACCTAATACCAACGGGCGAAGACAGATCGTGGACCGAATAAAATCATGCATCTCGCAAAGCATTAAAGATGATAACGAGGTTCGTCGGTTCGCTATGGAATATCTATTCTATTCCCGTTAACTGCGGTCTATTGTGCTTCACGGAGAGCTGCAGCGTACAAATGCGCCAGTTAATTAATTAGTCGACTAACATTTTCAAGTTCCATAAACGTGCCTTAACGTTGTGCCACCTTCCAGAGCCAGACGTCTTAATTAATTAAGAAATAACACCCGGCATTCTATAGTATAGAACCTTATCGCTAGAATCTATTTATTCTTGTTTCAACTCCGGATGTAATATCATATAATTTCAAACCGGTTAAATACCCATGAATAAATTAACGGGAAATTATTTATCAGGTTTGAATTTGTTGGATTTTCTTTATGTTAATATTTTAGGTTAGGTTAAGTAAAGATAGGGTGGATTGAATTTTATTATTTAAGTATATTAGGTTGGATTTTATCAGGAAAAGGCTAGGTTGGAATTCATCAGTCAATGGATTCAGTTCAGGTGAAGTTAGGTCGAATTTTATCTGTCCATACTAGGTCACTTCAAGTCAGGTTAGAGTAGATTCAGTTTTATCCATCAAATTTAGGGTAGTTCAGATTAAGTAAGGTTACATTGGACTTTCAGGTCTGTTAGGCTAGTTCAAGTCAAATTAGGTTGGGTTTTATCATTCAAATTTGTTAGGTTAGTTCAAGTCAGGTTGGGTTGGGTTTCATTATTCAAATTAGTTAGGTTAGTCAACTAAAGTTAGGTTAATATATTATCATTCAAATCTAGATATGACACAGTATACATTCTCTCCAAAGTCCATAATTTTTACCACGGAAGTATTTCTCCCCGCGATTTATGCTTTCCCACGTGTTTGTACCTTTCAAAATAAATCTAGATAAACGCGGAGCCCATTTTGTTCTAACGTTGAACGCACATGATCGATTTGAACCCGCTAACGAGAGTAAGGGAATGAACCCTTTAGTTACGCTCGAGCTGAGCACACAGTATATATCATTATACGGTCATTTGTGCCTGCCTGTTTCACGCCGTGTAATTCATTTTACACGCACTAATATCAAGTTTATTTCATGCTTAAATCCACTTATCCTATTAATCGATCAATAGTGGGGAGCTATTATGTGGACATGATAGTCAAGCGGATCGCTTTATCCTACGTCAGCGGACCTGTTATATGGCCATATTTCGATGATCATCGATGGCTCTCTGCTACAAGCATTTTCGGATATTTTTCAATTGGGGAATTTAGCAAGTTATGGCTGTGCAAATACAGAAATTTGAAAATATTTTAAAGGAACATTTAGGAATAGAATTTGGTATTTGGAGGATTTTTGACATTGATTGTTTTGAAAGTTGAAAGAGGATTTGTGGAATTTTGAGATTTACACTTTTGGATTTGATAATGATAATATAAAAATGTAGGTATAGAGATGTGAAAATTTGTAAATCCACCCCTTGTAAATCTACTCCTTATAAATTTCCACGCCACCATTCTTACAATGATGACAAAAGACTGCTACCCCAAACAAAAGTAACATTCGCCTCAAAGAAAAATTGTAAAAGAATATCTACGGTAAAAACTCGCGTACCATTTGTTGTTCCCATCGGGCAGCCACGTCACGTAAATTTTACAAGACGAGTATGTTATCGATTCCGCAACGAGAATTTCTGATCGTTATTTACCTAGCCCGGAGTTGGGAGACTGCGGCAAGATCCAGGCTCGTATGCAAATAGATATTTCATTCGTGTCTACAGGAACAAGGATCGAGGTTTGAGGGTAAGATGATTTTCTCGAGGGAAATCCGGCAAAGGGTAGGTCTCTGACTCGTGGCGCAAGCCACCAGCCGTGTCGTGGGTACCAACGATTCTCTTTGTTTCTATAATCCAACGGATTTCCGAAGAGACACACCGACTTCCTTTTTCCCCGATTACACTTCATTTCCCTCGATGATTCCTCCTGTCATCCGATCGAGTTACTTTTATCGACTTGCTCCAATTACCTTCTACAATCTCTTGGACCACTAGAAATTTTCAGAATTTTTCCATAAAATAGGTCATAACATTAAATTGGGGCGTAGTCATTTTGGGGATGCAGGATTTTAAGGACGTAGGGATTTTGAGATGTAGGGATTTTGGGTTGTAGGGATTTTGGGACGTAGGTATGGGGACGTAGGGGTATCGGGATGTAGGGGCACTGGGACGTGGAGTATAGGGACGTAGGGATATCGGGACGTACGGACTTTGGAACGTAGGTATAGGGACGTAGGGGCATTGGGACGTGGAGTATAGGGACGTAGGGGTATCGGGACGTAGGTATGGGGACGTAGGTATATCGGGACGTAGGGGTATCGGGATATAGGGGCATTGGGACGTGGAGTATAGGGACGTAGGGGTATCAGGACATAGGGATTTGGGGATGTAGGGGCATTGGGACGTGGAGTATAGGGGCGTAGGGGTATCGGGACTTAGGGATTTTGGGACGTAGGTATGGGGATGTAGGTACATCGAGATGTAGGGGCATTGGGACGTTGGGATATTGAGACGTAGGAATCTGGGAACGTTATGATTTTGGGGATGCAGGAATTTGAGGACGTAGGAATTCTGGAATGACATTTTCTATGGCATTCAAATTTCACCTGACGCCATCGATACTCGAGCCTAACGCTCCCACGGCCCTTAATCATCACCCACTCAATTTATTATCAGCAGTAATCAATTGCTATGTACATATCGTTATCAACGTATTCAGTAATAATTTTGCATGCAGATTTTCCATATATGACATATATGAATTTGGCGCGAAATACAAAATGTGAAAGTTTTATGCACACTTGACGTAATATGATAAAATAATTCTCTTTGCGAATTTAAGGCTTGATCGCAATGGTACACACTTGTTCTACGAGTATAACGTATGGCTGCTCCTTCCTCATTTTGTTCTTTCGCTTCAGTGCATCTTTTCCCCGTTTCCGGCTGAACGTCGTCGATGTGGAAGGTGATTTATTATGCAACGTAGCTGGTACCATTTCCCGTTTACCATCTTGTTGGAGCACGCCACCCGAAGTGGACCTATAGATGTATGTTCTGTTTGGGTCAGATTGCTGTGTTCAGTGCATGTTAACGTTATTACGTTATCCGGGATCTTGGTGATCCTTTAGGATGTACAGGGAGTTTCAAATGTTGCGTCTTGAATGGGGAATAGGAGATAGCGATATTTGGATATTTCGAGGCTAAGAATTTTTTAGGTCTTAGTGGACGGTGGGAGTTTTTGGGACTTTAGAAATTTTGGGATTTTGAAATTTGGGGATTTGGATTTTTAGAATTTTGGGATTTGAGAGGTTAGACATTTGAGCGGTGGATTTTTGGGATTTTGGGATTTGGGAGGTTGGGCATTTGGGTTTTAGGAATTTTGGGATTTGGTAATGTGGATGTTGGGGTAATTGCAAATTGGGGATGTGGAAGATAATTTAAAAATTTTCAAATCTTAAGAATTTGAAAACCCAGAACTTGTTTTAATGATACAAAAAAATTGAATATAACAATTTAAAATATCAGAAATTTGGATTTCTTCAACTTTGGTACTGCAGAACGTAACTCCGTAACTTTGAAGCTTTTAAGCCTTCGTACATCGCAGTATAGTGCATTATAAACGAGAGAGGTTTGACAAATAGCCGCCTTTGAAAGTGGATGGCATAGAAATTTAATATATTTAATATCCGAAAAATGGTGCTGGATCCAGCCCGTGCAGCTATGCACGTTTTACAAGGGACAAGTTTCACTCGAGAGAACGACTGTTCATCGATCACGTCCAACTGCCGCCATGACGTGAAAAATACACCCCTGACGCTTCTATCGTTTCGCCAGCATCGCAGTCGTCGCACCAAATATATTTTCGTTATCAATTTTCTGGACACTGTGTCGTCGTGACCGGGACATTCATGCTACACAAATTCGATTAACCATCTTCGGGCTCCTTACGAAGTTAAGAGCAATTACTCGAAAATTGCTTCTCGTTCGTGTACTTCGATTTCAAGGTATCTAGGGTGTTTTGTTACTAAATTTGTAGATTTATGGATTTTGGACTTGAGTTCGCAAATTTTCTAAATTCTCTGATTTCCAAATTTCTGAGCTTTGCAGATTTTCAAGTTAACTAATTTTATAGGGTTTCCAAATTCTTAAATTTTGGAGTAGCCCCGAATCCCTATTAGTCCCAAAGTTCTATATTACCAAATTTCTACATCCCCAAATTTCCATGTTTGCAACTTTCCATGTCCTCAAATATCTACATGCCCAAATCTTCATATTCCCAACTTTCTATGTCCCCAAATTTCCATATTTGCAACTTTCCATGTCCCTAAATCCCCACATCCCCAAATCTTCATATTCCCAACTTCTCATGTCCCCAAATGCCCACATCTCGAAATCCTCACATTCCCAACCTTCCCTACCCCAAAATCCCCATATCCCAAATCCCAAAAGTAGCAAATCCATCCTTAAATCTCCACATCCCCTTCCCTCCCCAAAGTCCCATACCCCAACTGGTCCTCATCTCTGCATCCCCGAACCTTAAAAATCCCCACATCCTTCCACTCCCCAAATTCTAAACACAATTAGCGAAGGCTGCACATGGAAATTCCGCACCAGTCCCACACCTAAATTTCGCAGACCCATTCGAACAAACTTGAAAATTGAATTTGATGCAGAGAAGGTTAAATTTCGTGGTACTCGACAATTTCGGGGTAGGAGGCTTCTTGCGAATGGCATAGCTAGCAACGCATGAATATTAAAAGGATGCCCGAGAGGGGTCCATCCCGGCGCCATTTTGCCTTTTGCACAGAGTCATTTGTTTAGGGTCGGAGTTAGAGAAATCGAGGTAACCGAAATGGCGGACGGCATCGGGTGGCGACTGCTAGTTAAGCACATTTCCCTGGTCGACGAGAAGTTTTGCAGCACGAATGTCGTAGAGAACATCTGCTGCCCGGTTAAAGAGAGAACTGTGGACGGAGTTTCTGTGTCCGGAAGTGACAGGAATGCCAGTAGAAATTCGCTCTTTGCGATACCCCGAAGCCCTGCCTGGCTTCATCACTCACCCTCTTCCTCTTCTTTATCTGTATCCTTTCCTCGTTACCCTTCCTTGCTTCCGGTACCCTCGCTTACTTTCTTTCGCTTCATTTCTTCCTGCTCCTTCCCTCCCGTTCTCTCTTTACACTCGTAGGATGTACTTTTTGCTTCTGTTGCCAACACGCATTTCTTTTTAGTACCGTCGTATAGTTTGGTATGATGAAGTCATCTGGATAAAGTACACTTCGTGGAAGGAGGTACCTGCGTATCATGCGATGGTGCTTCGTAATGTTTACTAGGAAGGGTCGCAAGGTTTCTTAGGATACCTAGAGTATCCGTAGTCCCTAGAGTCTTCAAAGTTCCTAAGACCCCTTTCCCTATATCCATAGTTTCAGTCTCCAGTGCGAAGTTCGCTAGGACCTCCACAGTCCACAGTCCCTTGGATCCCCAGGTCCCACATCCCCATATTCTCTACAGTTCCTGAATTCCCTAGATTCTCACAGTCCTCGGAATCGCCGTATTTCCTAGGCGTCCAGGAAATTGGCGTCCATTTTTCTATTCTGACCAGTAGCTCTAAACAGCTGGGTGACGCGCCAACTCCTGGGTTGACGTCAGTAGGTCTAACGGTAAGTGTCCTAAGATCAATAATCCTAGTGCCTATGTCCTGATGTGAATAATCCTAGTGTCAATGGTCCTAGTGCTAATAGTCCTAGGCGTCCATTTCTCTATTCTGACCAATTGGTGCCGTAGCTCTAAACATCTGGGTCAACCTCTTCACGCGCCAACTCATGGGTTGACATCGGTACATGATCGGTACATCAGGTTGGCCATTTCTATTAGTTCATTCGCTGACCGTCAGTGTCGCACGTTAAATTTCCCAATAAAAACTGAACTCGTCATAAATCAGCGAATAGAATTCTGGGAAGTTAAATTTTTTATTTGCAATTAATGTTGCCATTTGCACAAGTGCTCAAAAAATATCGCGCAGCATGAAATAAATTTGATGTTCCAATTTTATTTTTAAATTACTCGTCCATCCTATAGAGAGTAATATATAGATATCGATTAACTTCAGTTTTAAAACGAGTTGGTTATTCTTTTCATATAATCAGCTTTATTTCGAAATGTGCTATTTCATTGAATCGCTGTCCTTTTCATAAGAAACGATTACATTTATTTTTCCTTTATAATTAATCCAGTCATTTAACCTCGATGTCCACTATTACCTAAATTTTCATTCGTTCCTCAGTTGTCTTTGTTTGAGAATTTCATCATTCCCCGCTCGTCCCGTCCATTTTCCTAGAACCAATCCTTTGAAAACCGATCCTTTTTTGTCCGACAGTGCTGAGAAAATCTCGAGCGTTAATAGCCTGTCCACTCTTGCTGTTTCCACGAAATGCACGTTTGATGAGAGTCAACGAAACAATGGAGATCTGCTACAATGGAACGGTGCTGTTGTTTGACTCGGACGACTAATTTTTTTTCCTTTCTTTCTTTTTTTTGACAGCGTACTAAAGTTTGCAGTGTAAAGGGATAAAGGACTTCTTATACTTAGGTTCCATTCAACGTTTTCACACCGTCTTTTTCAGGATGGATCATTGTACTTAGTTACACCGGTGACTAAGAACCGGGGCTACGAAATTTTGAGATTTGGGGAATTGAGGACTTGATAATTTTGGAACCTGAGAATTTTGGAAATTTAGAGGCTAAGAAATTGTATGAATTTGCGGACTTGAATTTGAAAACTAGGCACTTTAGAAATTTAGAAATTAAGGATTTGCCAATTTGATGAATTTGGGAACATAATTTGAGAATTTAGAGAAAGTTTAGAAAATTGTCAATTTGAGTAGTAAAAAATGTTTAAATTGTAATTATTCTAACTAGATAATTTCAATCTAGTAATTTAATAGCATGGCACCTCTATACAAATTTTTCAGTCGTAGACATCTCATCGAGACGAATTGACTCTCGAAATAGTAAATAGGTCGTTTGACTTTATTTTATCGTTACCGTTCGCACGATCGATAATTTAAGCGCTATTAACAAGTCACCTATAAAAACCGGTAAGTCGGAACAACTTTTCAATGAACGTCTACCGCACTTTTACCTTGTTAATTGAAATCGAATTTATTCCCGTAGTTCTATCCCATCGAGTCCCCCCCCCCCCCCCCATCTCTGCATAAAACTCATAAAAAGTCGTTAAACGTTCTTAATTAATTGAATACTTTTGAGCTACAGCGAATCAAGTACGGTTAACTTAAATTTCACGAATTACCCTTTTCACTGAAAACTGAAATTACTCGGGCATAAAATGAAATGTACCTTTTTTCAAACGTGTACATAGGAAGCGGCAAAATACGTAACTAAATAACGACTCATTCTCATATGCGTGTATATTTACAATGAAATTTCATCGCGAAAAGGGGAACGCAATTAAACTCGAGCAATTTATGATAATTAATCAAATATAACAATTCACTTCGCTCGACAAATATTTTGTTCAGTCGGAATCGTATGACACTTTTATGCAACTTTTCGCGCAGCGTCAGCACTGTCGGCGCTCAGTTACGGTAGGGGACGTAGCGAACAATGACGCGCAGTAGGCGAGGGAGTAGAAGACTATAGCGATGGGGTATCGCTAATGGATACAATTAAAACACGTAATAGGTTTATGACACGGTCCGTTCGTCGAGGTTCTAGGCGAGACCTCAAACGAACCTCCCCTTTGAGATTTTCGGTGCAGGCAGTAGTGCGCTTTAGAGCCAGTTATAACGGACAGGTAGTAGGTTACACGATATCGTATGGAAGGGAGACGACGTAGAGGACCAGTTCCCCGCTTCTCTTCTCTCCTCTCGTCTGCACCACTTTACCAGACTGGCCAGAATCGATTTTCGCGACCAGTCGGATGAACGAAGCGAAAGAGAGAAAGTAGAGACAACTCGGTTCGTACGTTTCGTTGAAAACGCACCCTCCCGGACACCTGTGCATTCCTGGAAACCGGAGGTGTGACCATCGATTGTCGATGCCTTATCGATAGCTTATCGGTGCTTAACGATCATGGGGAGTTTTCAAACAGAAGTTACTGAACTTGACCGATACCGAATGCAACGTGCAGTCAACATCAAACTTGCATTCTACAAGAAATATGATAATTTGGAAGTGGAAGATTTCTTGCTTGTTGAGCTTTAAGGATTTTTTGGGAAATTGCTTGTTGAGCTTAAGGATTTTTTGGGATGTGTTAGAAGCGTGGGGGTGTAGGTACTTTTGATGGCTTAGGAATTTGGGGATTTACGCATTTAGGGAAAATTTGGGAACATTGGTATTTGGGGAGGTAGGGATTTTGGGACATAGGGATTTGGGGACGTAGGGATTTAAGGACGTAGGGATTTTGGGTCGTGGGAAATTTGGAGACGTAGGGATTTGGGGACGTAGGGAATTTGGGGATGTAGGAATTTGGAAACGTAGGGATTTTGGGGACGTAGGGATTTGGGGACGTGGGAAATTTGGGGACGTAGAGATTTAGGGGCGTAGGGATTTTGGGGACGTGGAAAATTTGGGGATGTAGGGATTTGGAAACGTGGGGATTTGGGGGATGTAGGGATTTGAGGACGTAGGGATTTTAGGAACGTAGAAATTTGGGGACCTAGGAACTTGAGGATATGGGGATTTGGGAACGTAGAAGCTTGCAAATCTGGGGTCATATGGACCTAGTAGTTTTGAAACCTACAAATTTGTGAATCTAGGGACTTTGGTAACCAGTAATTTTGAAACTCACAAATTTGTAGATATTAGAATTATTCTATCTAAGGACTTAGTAGCTTATGAATTTTAGGACGCATTTGTGGATGTAGTGACTGGATGAATTTAAAGACGTAAAATCCAGTGATATACGAGATATAAAAGTTTGCGTTTCAACACGTGCTCAACATAACACTCCGTAACCTAATACCGTGAAGATTTCCCCAAACATGACGTAACAAAATGATTCCCCCGCCGTGAACTCGCATGTCAACGACCTTTCTCACATATTTCGGTATTTACACGGGTGTACATGGAATATAACCGTCTCGAGACGCAGACTTTGCAGGTTACACCAATGTACATAGGACATGGGTAAACAGAAACGCAGACGGATATATGCACACACACACACACATACTGCTGCACGCTAGATTCGATGGTTATCGTTTGAAACAGTTGGAAACTTTCTGCGAGGTCTTTTTGAGAAAACGAGGACGGCCATTTTGCCGGGTAATACAATGCACTCCGAGTAACGCCGTGAAATGGCGGACTAGCGAGAATGGAAGACCTCCGAGGTACAATGTGCAAGACAACCAGAAAGATGATACAATAAACGGTGAGGAAAGTGTCACCGACGTCTGTAAATGTTTCGTGGGAGAAGTTGTTACAAGTTGGGACATCTTGGGCTTTCATGGTTATGCTGTAAAATTGGTGGGGAAATAAGTTGTAATGTAGGGTTCTTATAATGTTTGTAGGTTACAAATATTGTAGGTTGCGATATTTCAGGGATTTATGGGGTTTATGGGGTTGGAAAGTTAGCTGCTTTGAAATTTGGGGATTTTGGGAATTCATAGGTTTGGAAATTTAGGAATTTGGGGATTTAGGGATTATGGGAATGTAGAAATTTGGGAATTTGGAGATTTAGGAATTTGGAGACTTACAAACTTTGAAATGTAGAAATTTGAGAATCTTAAAATTTGGCTACTTCTTGAAATTTTCGAAATTCAGAAAGTTCAAAAATGTTGAGTTCTGTCAATCTTAAAATAAAAAATCTGAAAGGTTAAAAATTGTCAGATTCGAAAATAGTGAAAGTAATTTCAAAACCTTCAGATTTGTGAAGTACAAATGTAATTAATGTAGTACCATAGAAGAAGACAATGTTACCATCGTCCATTTTCCATGAAAAGTCACGAAAATACTATGACCGCGCCATAGATGGCACTCACCATATTGGAACTGGGAATCAAGCGCAAAGCGTGCAGGTTTATCGCATCTGCCCATAACCGACAGTCCCTCCATTACCATAAAGCGGACTAAAAGAAGTTCGAACATCGGTACGAAAGTTTCTTTAACTATAAATTTATCTTATGCACACGAGTCGACTCCGATAACATTGTGCCAACAAAAGAATAGTTTCGCGTCATCTTTCTTCTCGGCGCTGTCATGTTGGAACTAAAAAGCATACGTGTTCCTAGCTAACATGCCTTCATGTCGCTCATACACGGGCGCGGGATATTGTGCTGCACCCATCTGCAATTCGTAATATTGTTTTTCCTTGCACAGCCTGAGTTGACGCTGTCATTGCCTTCGCTCTTTTCTGTTCTGCTGTGACGTACCGCAGATTGATATTTTATGTACGCGGAAAAACGGCTGCGATGAGGTGAATCTGAATATATTTACGGCCTCGGTACACTTTTGCATCGTGTCGACGCTTGTTAGAAAAGAATTTTTTCTTATAATTTCTCCTAAGAAACTAATACTGTTTCAATTAAAAAGAAAACATAAAATAATAATGTAGTAATAAATACTATTTGGTATAAGAAATACTGTCTTTTGCATAAGATGGCTGAAAGGTAGCACAAAATGGCGCTTATGGCACTGCGCATCTAGCAAGTAGCCGGATGAGCATCCTATTGGCAGACGTGTGATCTTATCGGACATCCGACATGTTCCTAAGACCCCTAGATTCCCTATATCCCTAGGTCCCCACATTCAATATCTTCCCTGGCAACTATAGGTTAGGATACCTAGTTCCCAGAGTGTCCACAGTTCCAGACCCCTAGATTCCCTATATATCCATAGTTTCAGTCTCCAGTGCCAAGTTCGCTAGGACCTCCACAGTCCACAGTCCCTTGGATCCCCAGGTCCCACATCCCCACACTCTCTACAGTTCCTGAATTCCCTAGATTCTCACAGTCTTCGGAATCGCCATATTTCCTAGCTTCCCAGAATCCTTACGTTCCCTTGGATCATCACAGTCTCTACTGTAGACGAGCCAGGAGTTGGCGCGTAGGTCGAGCCAGAGTAAAAGAAGCCACTCGCTCCACCTATCCACCGTGAACACTTCCAGTTACATTTCGGCAAATAAGGATAATGACAACAACTGCTGAACGCAATTCGCTATCTCTCTCGAGACGTTTGCCGACTTTGGCCTAATTGGTGTGCGATCCAATATACCGAAAATGTGAGGCGTCCATTTGACCAGTAGCTCTAAACACCTGGGTCACGCGCCAACTAATGGGTTGGCATCTGTACCACGAAACTTAAAGTTCGACGAACTTTTTTCGATTCTCAAAGTTTGATTATTCTTTTAATAAATACGTGTCAGCGTACCCCGCTGGTACGTTCCAGCCCAGAATTCATTTACGAGAATCAAAGTGTCCCGGTACTTTGAACGCTTTTAGGAGCCGCCAACCAAACGGAGCGTTAAACCGCCGGAAATTGTTCAAACACTTGAAAGTTTGAAAGCGGTGGAATTTAGACGGAATTCAAAGTGTGGCCCGCGTTATGAACAAATTATAGGTATGCGCGTGCGGTGTTTGGAATAACCGAGCTCCCTTACGGCCTTACATGATGAACAAGTTTCTCGTGGTACCCTTTTCGAACTTTCCCACCGGAGAATACGTGACTGTTGGCTCTAGTGGAAACTTTTGCACGCGACGAATACGAAGAATCTGATACGGTATGAAAATGTATTTTTAGTATCCATAAAGAGGATTTAGTGTACGAGTTGTATTTGGAGATATATACATCAATTTTTATAGATCCCCTGTTCTTTATTTCTTTTATTTCATTTTTCTGGCTTTCTACTTTTTATGATCTCTAGATTCTTTAGTACTCTTAGATACCTATATCCGTACATTCCTATATACCTAGATTATTCTGGCCCTAAACTTCATGTCCTGAGATCTTTATGTTCCTAGATTTCCTAGAACTGTATACACTTGGATCTCTATTTTCCTAAATCCGTACGGCCTGATATCCCCACGTCCCAGTACTCCAACGTCCCTACATCTCACTGTGCCCACGTACCGACATCCTTAAGTCCTAATATATCTACGTCCTCATATTCCTACGTCCCAATATACCTACGTCCCGATATCTCTACGTCCCCATATCCCTACGTCCCAACATACCTACGTCCCGATATCTCTACGACCCTATATCCCTACGTCCTAATATATCGCTACGTTCCGATATCGCCACGTGCTAATATCTCTACGTCCCTGTACCGCTACGTCCCAACATCTCCACGTCCTGATATCCCTATACCCCAATATTCCTATGTCCCGAAATCTCTACATTCCTAGACCTCCATATCGCTAGACCTCTATACCCTTAGGTCCTCCTCTTCCTAGATCCCTACATCTCTAGTTATCTACCTTCTGCGTCACTATCCCATAATACCCCTCATGTTCCCATATCCCTATATCCTCCCAGGCCCCTACATCTTATATCTGCACATCCCTAAATATATTCCTATACTTTTGTAACCTAATATCTCTAAATGACATCCATTTTTACTTCATATAAACTACTTCCGTAAATGGAGTATTCATTAAATGACGCCCGCCACGTTCTCTGTTAGCACCGTACAAATGTACCTCTTTATTAATTAAGTTCTTTCAAAGGAATGCAAAGCGGCGACACGAATGAGAGCATACCGGTGCCACGGAAATATTATTTACAAATATTTATTACAAAGTTTATCAGAAGAGAAAGGTCCTGTCGTAGTCCGTAAAAGGTGAAATTACGTAGAATTTCTCTTGTTTTCAACGTCACTCGAACGCGAGGCATTTCACCGTGAAACTTAATAATGAAGTCTGGTCGGGGGTCGCAAAACCTTTTCGCTGCACTGAAAAATTGCTCTCCTCGACTTACGGAAAAGTTTCACGAGCCTCGCAAGCTGGCACCGTGCGGTCGACGCGCACGAAACAACGATTTCAGTTTTGCCGCCATGTGCTTTGCCCTCCACCATTTTCTAATGTTATCGCGAATATTTTATTTCGGGATGTTACTGACTCAAACGGTACTCTCGACGTTTCCAAATTTCTGACATCCCCAATTTTCCAAATTTTTTATTTCTTAATAATCAATTGCAAAATTTGAGAATTCTAGGAATTTGAAAATTTCCAAATTCTAGGAGTTAACAAATTTCCGAATTCTAGAAATTAACAAATTTCCAAATTCTGAAATTTACAAGTTCTCGAATGTTCAAAACCCCAGCGAGATTAAAAAGTCACAAGTTTAAAAATTTCAAATTTCATCGGTTTTATTACATTATTATTCATCGATCAGTTTAACAAGTTAGTATTCGACAAATTACGGGTTCGTAGCACGGTATAAATTGCACGTAGGAAAAATCAATATTTAACCATCACGTATCGAATTACACCGCATATTTTCCGATAGTAATTATGGAAAATATAAATTTGCCTTGCGTTCATTTAATCACGTTCCATTTATCGATTGCCTCTCACGCGTTACCGATCAGTCCCTGGAGAGGAAATTTCATATGGAGCCTCAACTTATTTGCACACACAGAATGTATTGGCAGTATTTGCACAAATTTCACGCCGATTTATTGCCGTACATATTTTCCGTACAAGATTCCACGGTTATTTTCCTTCCGTTTGAAATCGTACTACGTGAGTGCGTTCCGATTTGCAAATCGGCTCTTCCGAACGTACGTCAACCATTACAGCTACTTTTACGCTCTGTTGCATTAAGGTACTTACGTCAGAATCTTGGTATATTCAATATTTAAAGGAATATCGAGACAGACATGAGTTACAGTGAAGAACTATTCTGTTTTGTGCTGTTATTTGTTTCATATAACAATCTGGTTTACCTCCATTTTGTGGAGAAACGTTTTCCCGCCATTTTGTTGGAAAAACGCGCGGGAAATTCAAACGCTTAATACATGCATCGATGCGTAAACGTAAATTTTATCGCTATAAGCTTATTGTAATTATGTATAATATATTTACACGCATGTATTGTATATTTATATACGTTTTATATGTTTTTATACGGTTTTATTTTATATGAATCTTTATTCGAAGGATGTCTACAATGTGAGTGTGTCATGTACATTTTCATCTACACTTACATTACTATACATATATGCACCTCCATTAGGTACTTGCCTAAGTATGGCGATTTAGCTAAGGGGAGAGCCTATGTCCTAGGGATGAAATCGATGGATGCGAAGATCAGAATAGACCTGACTAAACGTCCGTCCAACAATCGTGGGAAGAGATGAATCGACGATGATTTGTGTGTCCTAGTAGCTCGTGTCGACGCAGCCAAGCGTCCATTTAAGCAGGAACTCACACGGTTAAGCCGTTTTCGAAGGGGAACTCGCATCGACGCGAGTTCTCGTAATTTGGTGGTTGACCCTCTCCCTCCGGTCACCGATCTCGTAAGAGTGACGACCTTTTCACTTCCGCTTTACTTCCCTTCTCTGTGCGGGTTATGGGCTGGAAGAATCTCGGACGCGAATGCCTCGTGGTGTAATCAAGAATAATCGCTTTATGAGACCGTAATTAATTTCTGCCTTTTAGCAGAAATCTTATTTCCATCTATTCAATCTCGTTAGTCTATCGCAATTAAGTAAAACCGAGTTTGGCTGCTGGCTTCTGGGTGCAGGGAATAGGGAGTTTAGGAACATTTGATGGAGGATGTTAGGACTTAGAGATATCTGGAGTTAGGGATCTGAGGAGAATTTGGGGATATAGGGATTTTGAGGTATAGAGACTTGGGGATGTACGGGTTCAGGGATATAGGGACCCGGGGATATGCAGAATTTGGGGGATAGGAATTAGATGATATTGCAATCTTAATATTTGGAGACATGGAGGTGTAGGAATATCGGGGCGTAGGAGAATTAGTATCGAGGGATATTGGGACATGGGGACACAGAGAAGCAGGGGTATCGGGACATAGAGCCATCGGGACGTACGGGTATAGGGTCGTAGGGGTATAGGCACGTAGGGATATAGGGACGTAGGGGTATCGGGACGTAGGGGTATAGGGACGTATGGATATCGGGACGCAGGGTTATCGAAATGTAGGGGTATTGGGACGTAGTAGGGGTATTGGGACGTAGGGATGTCGGGACGTAGGCATATCGGTATGTAGGGATGTCGGGATGTAGGTATATGAGGACGTAGGGGCACTAGGACGTAGGGATATCGGGACATAGGGGTATCAGTATCAGGGGACATCAGAACGTGAGAGTATCAGTATCTAGAGACGTCGGGACCAAGGTCTATCAGGTTGTAGGTATATGTGGATGTAAGGATATCAGGACATCGTAATATTGCTACCAAGGAATGTCGTATCATAGGTAGATGTATAGGTGTCTAGTGCAAGCAGGACATGTCATATCAGTATCTAGGTATGTGGATTAGAGGGACGCAGAAATGCAGCTATACAGCCAGGTCATAGTTAATATTGCTACCAAGGGATAGCCTACCATAGTTAGGTATATAGGTGATCTGAATAATCGGGGCATTGGAATATCAGTATCTAGGTACACGTATAAATCATAGGGATATAGGAATATAGATACCAGTCCATAAAAACGATACACGTCCCAGAAAAACAGCTGCATACATTAGTTCCGTTCTTGCAGTATACACACTATATCCTTGTTTGAAATTAAAGTGGCTGCAGAATAAATCCGGCATTTTTCAACACTCGATGAATCTCCATTTTCCACGGCGGAAAGACGAGACAATTTCCAGGGGAAAATCTCGGCTTGACGAAAAAACAGCGGAAAAAGGAACAGCGAGGCTAATCGATAAGGCTAAGCCAATAAGAAGCATCTACGTCTCTGTTTTCCAGCAGCCATCTGCACGAATTCCTAGGATCCTATTTGGCCAAAATCCTAGGAGAACGCTGGACTAAGAGAAAGACAGAGAGAAACGAGCCTGATTTCGCTCTGTTGCTCCGATAATGGGGTCCATCCGACGGCCACCTATAATCCGTATTCCAACCAGTCGGTTTCGTGCTCGTTATCCTCCGGATCGCGTGGATACACTGCTTAACCAGCGATTGCCATCTTTTCTGCAATGCCGGGATTTATACATCTGTTATATTTTATACTGTTGCGGCTGGCTGGGAGTCTGGGGACTTGGGAAATTTGTAAACTGGAAAAGTTGGGAAAATTGGGAAATTTATAAACTGGAAAAGTTGGGAAAATTATAAACTGGTAAATTTGAGAAATTGGGAAATTTATAAATTGGTAACTTAAGAATTTGTACATTTTGAGAGCTGAAAGGTTGTGAAACAAGAGAAGTTTGAAAATGGGAAATTTGGAAGTTGGAAAATATGGAAATTGGGAAATGTGTGAATTGGGAAAGCTGGAATTTGGGAAATGAAAGAATTGGAAAATTTAAGAATTGAGAAATATGGGAATTGGGAAAATTGGTAGTGGGAAAATTTGATAATTGGGAAATGGGGAAAATTGGGAAATGTGGAAATTGGGAAAATTGATAGTGGGAAAATGTGGAAATTGGGAAAGTTAGAAATGGGGAAAATTGAATGTTGGAAAATGTGGAAATTGGGAAAATTGGTAGTGGGAAAATTTGATTATTGGGAAATGTGGAAATTGGGAAAAATTGATAATTGGGAAATGTGGGAATTGGGAAAATTGGTAGTAGGAAAATTTGAGAATTGGAAAATGTGGAAACTCGAATATCTGTAAACTGTAAAATTTGCAAATTTGTTAATTATCAGTTCACTCTCCATATACTGGTCGATCTAAAAAATGATTAGAATATGAAATTCCTAAACTGCAATAAATAAACCATAAACAACGTGCACACAATAAGAAAAGACCGATCCAATCAGAATTATTAATTACATACCCCAGCTACTTCGTTACTCATAATAAAAGTTTTCAGGCTATTAATAAAGGAAAGAGGATGAAAATTACGGAACTCCGAGTAAACTCCACGGTTCGACTTCATTTCGATGAAACATGCATTTCGTGAGTACAACTTTCTGTTAATCCAACAAACGATACAGGGTTGGAACTTCTTTCTGTTAGCCGGTAGTTCAAACAATACCGCAGGACAGAAAGAAACTTGGTACCGGTAGTGCGGTAAAATCGAGGTGATTTATTTCAAAATTTTCTCTGTTGTTCGTCAAGTAACTTACGACTCCATTCTCGCGTTTTATGTCAAAAGAAATTTCCAACTTCATCCTCTTTACACGGCTTTGACGGAAACTATTTTCAAAGCGTCAATCATTCGGATCTTATTTCAAAATTCAGATTTTATTATTTTACGTCGACGCTCCTTGTTCCATTTGAATATTATATTACTATTATTAACACTATTATTATATTAATATTAATATTGTTAGTATATTACTACTACTATTTTATAAATATACCATTTATACTGATCTGTCAGCTCACTCTTTCATTATTCAATTATTTCATCACAATTTATAGACAAGCAGATGTAGAGACGCTTTCGTTCGGCGCCATTTTGTGAGTCCACCGCGAGCGTCACAAAATGGTGGACAGCCGCACTCTGCATACTTTCAGACACGATACATTTATCTTCCACTGTCAGTTTACGATATTTGTCCATAGAAATGTATAATTCTTGAATTCACTTGTTTAAAAAGTTACCTCTGTAAAAGAGCTGTGGTTTCTGGCAGTATAATACTGAGATACCGTCTTTATTGTGGAGCAGACTGTAAAAGGGAGGCGGAGGCCATTACCCTAGAAACTCGTACGAAGGGCGTTTTCATCAACATCTCGGCGTTAAAAAGGAACAATATAATAAGAATCATAAATCACCCAGGCAGTTTTCAGTCAGTGCATATAATACATCAATTAACTTAAATGAAAGCCGCGGCCGAGGGGGGCTGTTACAGAACAGGGAAATATGGCCCGACTCGAAATTATTTACGGATGGCCGGATGCGAGAAAAAAGGAAGTAATTTCGCTGAACAATAACGAGCGTGTACAGAAACGAGTGAAAGTCGCGGCGAAGTATTACGAGAATTTTAATTTCGACTCGTCGAAATTTCGAAACACGGAATTAAATAATCGTATGAAATTTATCCGTGGCCAGACTTGTTTGCGACTCGCGTAAAAAAGAAAGAAACGCGCGAACGCTTTGAATCGGACAAAGAGGCGATTTAAATTAAATCCTCCCCCCCTTCGCCCGAGATCTTACGCTTTCAGTCGCGCCTGGAAAACCGCTTCAGCGCGTTTTTCCCTTTTGTTTTCCTTATTTCTCGCCGGGTGCGAGCCCTGAAGTGTGCGCGACACCCACTCGAGCCGTTCTAGGTTGCGAAACTTAACGGACGAGAAACAGCGTTCTACGTTCTCCATTTTGTCATCGCGGTCAACGGGAAATCTGACCTTCTTAGGGCATTTATGGTCGTCTACTTGGAACGTGCCTGCCAATCATTCTTTACTGATTTTTAGAAGGTTTATACGGGTTTTTGGAGATCTGAGATGGAGTTGAGGTGGAGAGATGGCAATTGGAGGATTTAGGGATTTTGGGATATGGAAGCAGATTAGGAATTTGCGAAGGTAGACATTCAGAAACATGGGTATTTGGAGCTTTAACATTTGGAAACCGAGACATTTGGGGACCTAGGAATTTGAGGGATCTTGAAATTTTGGAACATAGGTATTTGGGGATCTGCAAGTTTTGGGACATAGAGATGTGAAGGCCTAGGAATTTGGGGGATGTCCAAGTTGTGGGATATAGGTATTTGGGAACCTGCAAGATTTGGGACCTAGACATTTGATAACATAGAGATTTGGGGCCTAGGTATTTCAATTACGAAACCGTATCATTTTAAATTGATATTCATGGAGGGAGCACGGTAGTCGAATGTCTTTAAACCCACGCCACGATTAACAGGGCAGTTTCTTATCAACAGGGATAATGACATTCCATAATTAAAGCGGCCGGCAGATAGAAAGATGGCGGACGAGCGAACGAGTGGAAAGTAAAGAAAGATCTTTCAAATCGTTTCCGTCGGAACGAGTGTCGAACGAACGTAATCATAGCACCGACGTTCTCCTATTGAACGTATCTCGAAAGAAGCTCGGTTTCTACGTTTTCAGACAGAGGAGTGGACAAACCGTCGACCGAGTCAATTTACGACGTTTACGGAAACGAGATCCGGTGAATCGAAGCTGTATGTGGTCCAATAGCTCGGAAGATCCTCCAGGACAACTCTATCGATTCGGTTTAACGCAAAGAAAACGAACGGGAATGTAAATCGGCCTTTATATACAGTAGACCCACGGTATATTGCCACGGGGCTTGCGAGAATAGAGTTCTTGCAAGTGGCAATCTTGAGGACGCCTTTCAGAGTGCTTTAGGTGAATCCTCACCTTGGAACGCTCATTTGGACGTTTCAGTGTTTAACTGTTTGTGAATTTCATTACCTTTTTATCGCATTTCTTGAGAGGGACACGTGGGATTTGATAATTAACTTGGTATAATGGTAACAGTGAATTTTTGGGGGTTTTTGCCTTGTATATTTACTGGAAAACTTGTAAATTATATATATATGCCTTGTCAAGTATATACGGTATAGTGTAGAGTATTCCTGCGCTCTGATTGGTCAGTGTTTTTCCTTAATAATTCAAGAACGAAGCTTCAGATCCAATTTTTGCAAAGGGAAAAGTTGTTCAGAATCACGTGCCCAACCACCTACAACCGGCAATTACCGAAAAAATTACTGAAAATTTGAAGATTAAAGAATGTGGAGATTTATGAAGTTGATAACGTAGGAATCTGAGGATTTAAGAATTTAAAGATGTGAGCATCTGAAAACAAACATCATTTCACTGTGCAATATATGAAATTTCATTAATGACGTATACGTCCATTTCCGGCCGCCATTTGCAAAGTATTTGGCGCACGCTCGATCTAAAAAAGCCAGCCGTCGTTTAAAATTTAAACATATTTTTCAGAAGCGCTTAAAAGCAGCTAAACTTTTACCGTAAACGTTTCAGATCCATCAAGCTCTCGAGCGTGTAGTTTCATAGCTTCTAAAGAGTAATTTATTCGTCGTTGTTATTAACGGTAGCTGCGCGGCGACTGTCCAACAAGACATAAACGAAGATGTTTCACGCCATGGCTGTTCATGTTATATTCAAGCCGGCGATCATCATTTCAAAGAAACTGTAACCAACCGGAAAGGCGAGCGTGAAAAGTGATCGTATCCTTTGTTCTCCTCTTCTTTTTTTCACAAAGAAACACGCGCACACGTACGTACACGGAAAGAGAAATGGCAGGTTCCCTCGAAATAATAACAAAGATATGAAGCGTTGGGAAGAACGGAAGGAAATAATCATGGCGGAACCGTAATCGATTCCTTTTGATTACCACTGTTGGATCACCTCCGTACAAAGAAAAGGACAGGAGAATGTCTGCCGTCGCAACAGTTTTACATTCGAAACGCGGAGGAAACAGGAAGCACAAACTTCCAACGATACTCGATCGCTTTTGTCCACGGACGAGGAAAAGGACGTGCCTTCTGAAAGGGTGCAAAAGGGGGTCATTAACGATACTTGTCGCTGAAATGGAGAGGACCAAGTGAACGGTCAAAGCGACTCGCAAAATGGCGTATTTCGGATGGCGCGCATAATTTCCTCACGTTCTTAATATTACTTCACGCTTACTTTTAAATTTATATCGGAGAAACTTATAACTTTTACATGAAAACAATTTGTATAATTATATGTATAAAATAAATTAACTTATACACTTTGTTCATTTATACAAGAAAACTTAATAATTTTAAATGAATAACGCGCCAGTTTTTTAATGAATAACGTGAATTCAAATAACGCGCTACTTTGTCGTGACGCGCAGTGCTACAAAATGGCGCCAACAGTTCTTATACACAAACGAGTTTCAGTATGAAAGTTTAACGAAAACTTGTAATAAATTATTAGCAAAAAAATTGTAATAAACTAATTACTAAAAACTTGTAATAAATTAATTGCAAGCATATCCAGAAGGTTAGGTAGTTTTTCGAAGCTATCTGGACATGTACGAACGTGGAGGAATATCGGAAACCGTTTGCCAAGAACTTCTGCCCATAAATATCCGTTGGTCGAAGTCGTCCGATTTCATGCTTCAAGAAACCGATTTTTAATTCTTTTCTTTGAACAGTTGGATTCGTTGGCTCCTGCCCATGTAAAAATCTCAAAAGTATCACTTGCTACTACCATGTACACGATACTTATTTCTTATTATCGAGGTTATAAATGTAATCATGAATTTTAAGCCTGATCGTTGGTGCCGATATATTGAGATCTACTGTATTCGGCAGTGGAGCCCAATTTATTCAAATATCTCGTGATTCGTTCGTTTTTTCGCCATGGTACCCTCATACTTTTTTATCGAGAATCCTTCAAAGAATCGCCCTACGTAATCATCGTTCCGTTAAAAAGAACATAACCTTAAAATTTTCGATTAACCTTAAAACCCTACGAAAACCATCTGCTTCCCGCAGTAAATTTTTGCACAGTTCCTAAAAGAGCGTAAATAATTAACGCGGCTATGCAATACATCACCGTGCATATCTAAGAATTTTAGCGACTCAGTTCACGAAATATCGTCGGGATCGCGTACAAAGTTTCCCGAGGACACGAGAAACGTCTCCACTTGATTTCACGGTTCTCCACCCTGGCTTCGTGGAAACTTCCCATTTCCATTTCAGTTTCGGAGGTTCGCTGGCCCTCAGAGAGGGGGTGGCCACCCCATTTGGCATGCATTAGCCCGTACCCACTTCATTTAGCTACGTGAGCACGTTTTTCCTTGAACTTTTCAATTCTCGATAACGAATTTTCTCGAGGACTTGGAAATGCTTTCCCCGACACTTCGTGCTCTTCTTTCAACCCCCCCTTCACGGTACGTTCCGTGCCAGCAACGTCACCTCTCAGCTTTCTTATGGTTTGCTTCGACTTCGGCCAACGATTCCATACAGCTGTTTCTTCCAGGACTTTTCACGGATACTTGAAAGCCCTCGCCCGTTCACGTATCGTACCGTTTTCCTAGCAGACGCGACGATGAAGCCGTTCCGAGGGAAACTTTACCATCGACGAAAGTTTCCGGCAACGACCGACTCCCGCCCCGAAATTCTCTTAGCGACAATCAGCTTGATTATCTGCCACGATGCAGTCCGGGAAATAGTGGATTGCTGGGATTTTCGGGAATTTCAAACTGATTTATTGCACCCCTTGGATCCACGGTTTCTTC
Organism: Megachile lagopoda; assembly: GCA_036983795.1. Classification (NCBI taxonomy): domain Eukaryota; kingdom Metazoa; phylum Arthropoda; class Insecta; order Hymenoptera; family Megachilidae; genus Megachile; species Megachile lagopoda. The sequence goes on from CM072793.1 coordinate 6,729,908, forward strand.
CGACCTTTTATTGCTGTTTCGAGGAATTATGGAACTCGCGAAGACGAAAATTTTAGGGGTTGGCTATTTAAGCGGAGAATTTCGGGACTTAGGAAGTTGGGAACTTAGAGTGTTGAGGTTTTGGAATTAGAGAAACACTTTGGATATATGGTAATAGGGAAATTTGGGAATTTCGGAATGTGAAAATGCAGGAATTGGAAAATTTTGAGACTTGGGAATGTGATAATAGGGAAATTTGAGAATTTGGGTATATGGGAGCTAGGGAATTTCAGAATTTGGATATATAGGAACTAGGGAAATTGAGAACTTGAGAACATACCTAGATATTAGAAAATGTAGAAATTTATCATTCTAAAGATTTGGTAATGTAGAAACTTAGAAATGTAAAAATTTGGAAGTTGGAGAACTTGTAAAGTGTTTCCAACAAAGTATCGCCAGAACTAATTGAAACGTTTACATACGCAGTTTGTAGAATTTTATTAATTTAAAGCTTGACATGTGGATGTAAAATTAAATGAAACCGCGCAAACTGAATATTCAAATTAACTCGCTAACTGGTTTAATCTGCATACTAGACACTTTGGGCTGCTTATGTTCGTTTTACATTTCCGCTACTGTAGAATCGTCTATAAAACGTGCTAGAGTTAATCCTTATAATGACGCAGCGCATACGATATGAAATTGGATGCTGTACCTGTTGAAGTATTGTAGAATTATTATACCGTTATAATGGGTTATTGTTCAGTGCCTCCAGGGGATTCCGCAGTAAAGAAGTCTCATGTGGATTCATGACATAAAAGTATCGCGAAGTATTACTTGTCATATATAAATGAAAATTTTGAAGCTTGATATGAAAACGATTCGTCAACGTACAAAATGGCTGACTCTGAATTATATATAATGTTACCTTTAATCCGCCATTGTATTGTGAATATTTATGAACCACGTACCGCTGTCAACCCACGAGTTGGCGCGTCACCCAGGTGTTTAGAGCTACTATTGGTCAGAATAGAAAAATGGACGCCAATTTCGGTATATTGGCACACCAATTAGGCCAAAGTCGGCAAACGTCTCGAGAGAGATAGCGAATTGCGTTCAGCAGTTATTGTCATTATTCTTATTTGCCGAAATGTAACTGGAAGTGTTCACGGTGGATAGGTGGAGCGAGTGGCTTCTTTTACTCTGGCTCGACCTACGCGCCAACTCCTGGCTCGTCTACAGTAGAGACTGTGATGATCCAAGGGAACGTAGGGATTCTGGAAAGCTAGGAAATACGGCGATTCCGAGGACTGTGAGAATCTAGGGAATTCAGGAACTGTAGAGAATGTGGGGATGTGGGACCTAGGGATCCAAGGGACTGTGGACTGTGGAGGTCCTAGCGAACTTGGCACTGGAGACTGAAACTATGGATATATAGGGAATCTAGGGGTCTGGAACTGTGGACACTCTGGGAACTAGGTATCCCAACCTATAGTTGCCAGGGAAGATATTGAATGTGGGGACCTAGGGATATAGGGAATCTAGGGGTCTTAGGAACATGTCGGATGTCCGATAAGATCACACGTCTGCCAATAGGCATAAATACAAGAGGACAATTTATCTTCACCCTCGATTTCAAGAAATATAGTATATTTGTTAATAATTATATTTTCATTTTTTTCAGGCGGACACAATATCAAACTACGGGACTACAAAACAAAATGGAGGTGCATCCTCTTCACATAACCTCAATGAGGTAAGTGTTCACTACACCTATTCAATTAATAGTAATTAAAGTTAAACTGATTTCAAATATAAAATAAAGTTAAAAATCACTTAGCTCTTCAAATAATTGTATCATTTAAATACAGATTACAGTTATAAAGCATTTAATCCGTCAAATGTAAAATACGATCATAAGGAACTTAATAGTTCATATTTATTATAAAATCATAAAACGTTTCATTCGTTTCCTGCAAATCCTCACAAAGGATTCACCTCATAAAAAGTCCATTATTATAACAAATAACATCTGGACGTTCCATTCGCAGGTGCTTTATTCATAATTTAAGGATGCTTTGATACCGATGCATGTCGTGCAATCCACATATTTATATATAAATTATTAATCACCAATCAACTGCTTTTTAATTGATCAGCGTACCAATTAAACTTAACCCAGATCGATTGGTTGCCTCAGCTTTGAATAAAAGATGTCCCAGATATCGGACTCTCTGTTTTCTCTCCCATTTAAACGTTAAGGGATGGATTTAAAAGTAATGTCCTCCTTTTAGGAAATAACTTTAAACAGAATTTAGATATTTGAGAATTTTGGAATTTGGGAATTTGGAGGTGGGAAAATATAGGAATTTGGGGATTTAGGTAGTTGGGAATTTGGAGATGAGAAAGTATAGGAATTTGGGGATTTAGGAATTTAGAGATTTGAGAATTTGGAGTTTTAGGAATTCGATTGTGTAGAGATTTGGAAATTTAAGTATCTGAAGAGTTTACAGTGTAAAAGTTTATGAATTTGAGAATTTGAAGACTTTCAGAATTTCGAGGTTTAAAAATTAAAAATTTTGAAAACTAGAAAATTAAAAGTCTTACGACAGTAAAAATGCGAACACGTAAAAATCCGTCCGATCTCGATAAAACAACACTTTGTTTTTCCGCTAAACGCGAAAATATTTACGAAGGAATATATTTTTCTTCCATAATGCGCAAACACCAGGTTGAAAATATTTATTCGCGTATTTTCCACGTTTTTCTGTCCGTTTGCCCGCTATATTTCCGTCCACTGTCACTTTTTTTCGCGTTGCCGAGCAAATTATTTTACCTCGCCTTACCCGTTGTTTACGATTTTATTGAACTTTTAAATTGTTCCCCGCATCTTCCGTCCTCCTTCCGAGTTTCATTTCGCTTTAATTCTCCTGGCCCGTTTCGCTGTTATGAATGATAATCGAGTGCAGCAAGATTGGACTTCGAAAATAAATTGTTGGAACAATTCGAGATATGGAAATCGGATTTCCCTCTACTTCGGTCATTCGTTCTTTAACGAATTAGAATCTTGCGGAAATTAACTTTACCGGATATTCCCTACGGCGTAATACACTATCCACCAATCTTAATTTTACAAATTTCCCCAATTGTAATAATTTTTAATTTCTACATTTTTTTATATTGCATGTTTGCAAATTTTCATATTTCTATTTACTCAAATCTCCAAATTTCTAAATTCCCTAGTTTTATATATAATAATTCCCAAATTCCCTAGATCTCATATAGGTAAATTTCAAATTCCCTAGGCCGCATGTGCCCAAATTGCAAAATTCCCTAGCTCCCGTATACACAAATTCTCAAATTCCCTAGTTCCCACTCCCCCGAATTCTCAAATCTCCAAATTTCTAAATTTCCTAATTCCCATATCCCCAAATTCTAAAATCTCCAAATTTCTAAATCCCCAAATTCCATATCTCCGAATTCTCAAATTTCCCTACTTTCATTCCCCAAATTTTCAAATCTCCAAATTCCTAAATCCCAAATTCCCATATCTCGGAATTCTCAAATCTCCCCATCCCCATATCTCCAAATTCTGAAACCCCCAAATGTCTAAATCTCCAATTCCCCTATCCCCAAACTATCAAAAACTCCCTTATCTCATATTACCAAATATTCTACGTAACTCATATTTTTGCTTTCCCCAAAATCGCATGAAACAGCCAAAAAATCCCATCCGTTATATCCGATCAGAGGCAACTGCCATCTTGTCAGCCCCCAACCCGAATGCATTCGTAGCGTGCGAACGATTGATCGTCCCGACAGATTATTTTCGGTGGCACGAGAAAATCATGGTCGGTGTTATCTCCGAAGAACAGCAACAACAAGAGGGTTGAAAAGGGCAAAAGACGAGACGGGGTAGAACCGTGACGACGATGATAACAGGGATCGCATCCGGTGTCGCGTGGAGAACTGCTATATCGATCGGGCATTGCGCATGGAACTCGCGAGCGTTTCAAATCATCATGGTCGAACAAGCCCGAACAAATCTATCTTCCTTGCTCCCTTCGTTTCTCTTCTTCGTGCCTCCTTTTTTTTTCACCGCGTTCTCCATCGTTTTTTTTCCCATACCGACAACCCTTTCTTCTCTCAAGCCTTTCGTTAGCGGCAGGATGGAAAGTTGCGACAGGGTTAGCCGAATAACAATGCGCCCAACACCCATTCAACGTTGTTGCGAAACTTTTCCGGGCAACAACCCCGACTGCTTTTCCTGCACTCCACTCTTTTCAGCAAAAAAGACTGACGATGTTATTCCCCTGAAACGAGTGTTATTAAAAAACAGAAAAATATAATAAAATACGCTGGGTACGCGGATCACGCGTGGCTTGCCGCGGAAAATTTGTAAATTGGTCTTTCGGTGCGCGCTGGGTAATTGCGGGACAATGTGCCTGGTGAATTGGCGCCTGGGAGCAATGTGGACACACAAGCTCGCGGGCCAACTTGCCGGACGCGAGTCACTTCTTGCATAGCTGTCGATGCATTTTTTAAATAATGCAACTGTTTAATAATTATTGAATTTCTATTATAAATTATTATTAAGTTTATTAATTATTACATTCGATTATTAAATAATTGAAAAATTAATAAATGGAAGAATGATGTATCTATTATAAATAAATGAATAATACAAATCGGCCACATACGATTTATTGCAGAATACTGTGAATAAAATGTGAAACGGTAAACAAAAATGGTTACACGGTGGCAGAAATTGCGAGCAATATGATTTCTGATACACGAAGCGAGAAATTAACAAATTTCAATGTACAGAGTGAAACACGACCATTTTGTACGGTACTGGTCGTTGTGTTGGCTGTCTGTGAAGTTGTGGGGGGATAGAAAATGGCGGGATTCATGGATTTCGGTTTGCCAATAAATTTTGACACATAATTCCACGGGTATTCAGAGATGCGCCTAAGCTAGAACGAACTTGGCCAATTTCGATAATCATGCTTGACTGCGTGTACAACCCAGGCCGACTGAAATTCGATTTTAATTATCTCGTAATGTCGAACGAGGACTATGCACACTGGCAAACCTAACGACCGTTCGCGGGCGCTCTAATCCCGAAATACGATCGACGAAAATTACCGATGAAACTGCCGCTGCGCGCGTGTAATTATATATTTAAGGATACAGGGCAACTGATTTGGGAATTTGGGGATTTTCGCAGATTTTGGATTGGGCAAATCTGGGATTTCGAGAGCCATTGGGGATGAGAGGATTTGTAGGTTTAGGGATTTAGAGATTTGGAGATTTGGAGATTTAGAGATTTGGAGATTTGGGGCATTGGAGATTTGAAGATTTGGGGACTTGGATATTTAGAGATTTGGAGATTTAGAGACGTGGAGATTTGGAGTTTTGGAGATTAGGAGATTTGTAGATTTGGAGACATGACGACTTGGAGACTTGGAGATTTTGAGACTGGGAGACTTGGAGACTTAGATACTTTAAGACTTAGATACTTGGAGCTTTGGAGTTTTAAAAATTTGGGTATTTGGAGATATGCAAACTTGAGAATCTGCAAATATAAAAACTTGAAAATGTAGAAATTTGAAACCCTAAAAATTGAAGTATGTGTAGAAGTTACACACCCCTCCCCCACTTTGTCATTCGCTAAAAATTATTCCTCAGTCAACAGCTTCTATAAATTGTTTATACAACTGCACTGGTATGTATATATGTACTTCCAGTTTGCAATTAATGCACGCTTTTGTTGTTGTTTAAGCGTGAAATGCATAAATAGGGCGACAGCATTTCATTTTGCTGAACCAGTTGTTATGGCAAATATTAATTTCGCGTGCATGAAACAATACCGGAATTTTGTTGAGGAAATATGTATATTTCCGTCACGAACAATCAACGAACAACAATATTCGGTTCATCCGAGTCACAAGTAATTAATTAATAAAAGGCAATATGTGAAATGAATATGTACCTAAAAAAGAACTGCTGCATCATATTTGGAGAAGAAAACTTTGATATGAAAAAAATGTGTACAACCACCGTTATATTAATTACAGCGTAACAAGTACTGTGTACACACTAAACAAATGAGTATATTAATTATATTAATTATGATTTTTTTAATGTAATTGATAACGAACAATTTATCGATCAGTTTACGCGTTTCAAATCGCGCGCCATAATCTCTAGTGTCACGCGATTAACGATGGCCGCCGGTGATACCGAAACTTGCCACTATAAATTTCTCCTTTATTTTAGAGAATTGCACTCTCCGATTCTACAAGATTGTTCCTCTTGTTGTACTTTATAGTCGTAGAAAATTTGAACGAAATCGGTGATTCAAATGTGAAACGGCAACAGTAATCGATTCGATTTACGAGCACGGTATATCGTTACCGTTCTATAGCTACATTTACGTGAGTTTTTACGTACAGCTGCCGTATCGTTCTCCATTCTAAGTTTAAAAATACCGTCACCGATATTTCCGCGAACGGCGACGCGAAATGGACCGTTCGATCGAGTAAGAAGCTTAAAAATCCCGATGGCAGGAAAATATTCAGCGTCGCAGCCGCGTCTACCGTATAAATTGCCATGCATTTTAATCAGATCGAAAACCTCGAACAGCGATGGCGACGCAGGGTCGCGGCGTTTCATTATCGGGGGCTGCTATGAGCCAAGCGTATCGTTGATAATGAGAGACGGTATAATCGTATTTTGATCGAACAGTTTCAAAGGGTCCGCCAGGATCGAACGTGGTAATCGGTCCACTATGTATGCCGGCTCAAAGGTACGTCCATGATATCTGATAGAGCCGTTCGGCCGTGGAATGCAGTCGCGCTCCCGCCGCCCCGGAAATTCCCTATGGATTAAACTTTGTGCGTGCGAAACCGGCGGGTGGTAGAACGCCGTGAATACTTGCAGCCAACACGATGCAAAGAACAAACGTCGCGACACCGATGGGGCGGAGGACGAAACTGTGGAATGACTCTAGTTCCGTAAATTCCGTGGGGAATTGCTACACATTTGTACTTACGTATGTTTCCGATATAATGTAGTGGATTGGCGTTGTCCTACGTGGATTGCGATTGCACGGAAGGCACATTCCGGGAAACGGCAATATAGAGAGAGTTTAACAATTTGAAAGTTTGGTACTTGATAACTGGGAGGGGATTTCACCTACCTGCCTAACATAAACTTGTCTTTCTTCGATAACTTAATCAGACAAATATGACCTAACCTATCATTCAATAACCTAATCAGACAATCCAATATGACCTAACCTATCCTTACTTCACTAACTTCACTTGACAATCCAATATGACCTAACCTATCTTGGTCCAGTAACTCCAGCTGACAATCAAAAATGAAAACCTAACAATCTACCAACTTAATTCGACAGCCCAACTTATCCTAATTAACTACGGAAAATATAAAGCGGGAATTTAACTAGCAATAATAAATGTGAAAGGTGACGTTTGCCCGTCCATGAAGCTCTACAGTCACCGAGCCATTTCGTAAACGGTCCAGTTAAGAAGGTTAGCCTATTTCAGTATGCAGGACGACTCGTAATATTCGAAGGAAATGGAAGTAAGATTGCGCGAAGATGTTACAAGTGTTATTATCTTATTTCAGTATCATCCGTTACAACCGTAGGACCGTTCACGATCATTCTAAACAAGTTTGCCGCTTAAACGTCCCGAGCCGTTCCGCTTGCCTGATGAATAATTTAAATACAGACAGTAGTTTCATCTCACGCTACCTTGCTACAACATCGGTGCACTCTAACGTTGCCCGGGTAACAGCTACCTTAATAATGGATGCAACTAGTTCGAGCTTTATTAAACATGTCTATTTACGCGGGTGAAGGTAGTCCGAGCGTGTCGCAACGCGCGACTACTGCCTTACGAAATAATTTTCCAGTTACCCACCAGAGACCGGATATGATTGTATAACCTTGTCTTCGCGAAGCGCTATCCACTTGCAACCGAGAAACATCATCCCTGGAATCGACTGTACACGGTTACCCGATACTCCACCACTCTCAGGAATGCGTCCTTTGTTGATCTTTGATCAGCAAGGATTTCGGGACTCCTGCTGCTCCTGTCGGCGAAAGGATTAGAGCGATTGCGGATTATAGATTCGATTACCTAGGGCTTGGCTTATGAGCTCGTGTGGATCGGGGCATTTTAATTTGGTGATTTGGGAATTTAGGGAGTCGCGGAATTGGGGATTTGAGATGTGGGAATTTGGGGATTTGGGGACATTAAAGTTGGGGCTTAAGGGGCTTAAGGAATTGAAGAGTTGGGATTTAGGCATTTGCTGTGTAGAAATTGGGGAATTGGAGAATTGTGGGATGTGGGAATTGGGGATTTAGGAATTTGCAATATAGGAATAGGGGAATTTGAGAATTTGGGGATGTAGGAATTGGGGATTTAGGAATTTGTGGTATAGGTATAGGGGAATTTGAGAATTTGGAAATTAGAAAATTTGGAAATGTAAGAATTTACGAATGTGACATTAAAAAATATGAAAATTTCATCTTATGAAAATATGAAAATGAATAAATCTTCCTTTCAAACTCTGTACGTTCAAATCTCTCACTATATCGCCAATTGAGACAGCCCATATATCAAGACTACCATACAAATTCCGAATAAAAAGATTGAACTCCCCCTCGTAACTTCCAATTAATCCTAAAAGAACTCTGCTAAAATCGATAGGTAAAAATTACACGGTTAAACTATGCAATTAATCTAGAGGTAGTAAAGGAGGCAGAGGCAATAAATATCGAAGGAACGATGCAAATACAGGTGGAGGGTTCAATTAATAATCGGATTAGTATTTTTCGAATGGATAAGCCAATTACTCTCTTTGTTCCGGCGATAATTCACTTGGTCCCTGTCGAAACATAGTTGGCCGGCATTAATCAACGTCCAAGGGAAGTACGCTCGTGACCCCACAGTTTCGGTTCAAGGAAGGATCGACTTTATCAACGACTTTATCAGGATAATCGAACGGAGTCGGTCAACCAAACTCGGCTCCCCCAGGAAAATACAGCATCCTTAACGAAATGGCCGTTTATCGAGCGACCAAGCTGACGAAGTGACTGGTTCCGTGTCCTATTCGTCGCCACCGTAAATCACCGGCGATATAATAGACCATTCGCATTGGTAACCGTGAAAATTGCTTCTCTCGATGCCTTTCTACGTTGTTTGCCATTTACACAGGTTTACGTTGGGTTAGGATTAGGTTAGGGCTGATGGATGATCAACCGAGGATTAGGTGTGGTTAGGATTAGGTTACGCTGATGGATGATCAATCAAAGATGAGGTTAGGTTAGGATTAGGTTATGGTACGCTGATGGATGATTAACTGAGGACTAGGTTAGGTTAGGATTAGGTTAGTGTACGCTGATGGATGATCAATCAAAGATGAGGTTAATTATTAGGAATGATTAAACAAAGAATTTTAAAAACACAAAAATTTGACAATGTATAAACGTCAAAATTCGTATAGTACATCAATACAGACGATAGCAATATGAAACATTACAATGGATCAGCTTTCTATCGAACACACTATTCCATATACAATCGCCATTTTTAAGCTGGTCATTACATTAAAAGCTCCATCGTTGTTCCCCGTTCGTACAAGTATTCTGCTACAAATGATACATACAAAATTTACCAATGTATCGGCAGCGTGTATCGATAAAATCGAACATTCATATTCGATGAGTCGTTTAACAGAATTTTGAAATACGATTTCGCTCTGTTGAAACTCAATAAAATCGTGAGTCGTTGAACATAAATGTGATGGAGGTTTTGTTATATTTAGACAGAGTAATTTACGAGCTAATACGCGCGAGTGATTTAATTGCCATCGCACTCATCGATGCATCGACGATTCTTTCGGAAAATATTGAGAATTTCCGAGAATTTGTGGAATTCGTTCGCAACGTTCTGCGTAGTCCCGATCAAAACTGGATCGATGAAATATTTCAGGGTACCTCGTTTTATTATTCTCCTGTCGAGACAGGAGAACTTTTATAATCCTTCGTAGAAGTCAATTCTTATGTTTTGTACCTGTGAAAGGCTTTCAAATCTGAAATAATGGATAATGAACTCACATCCCCAAATTCTCACATCTCCAAATACTCATCCCCTTCAGAAAGGGTATACAGGGTGCCTCACAACTAGTGTAACTACCGAATGTATGTGATTGGGCACGTGATTCTGAACAACTTTTCCCTTTGCAAAAATTGAATCTGAAACTTCGTTCTTGAATTATTAAGGAAAAACACTGACCAATCAGAGCGCAGGAATACTCTACGCTATACCGTATATGTACTTGACAAGGCATACATATATAATTTACAAGTTTTCTAGTAAATATACAAGGCAAATCGTTCGCAGGACTCGTAGGTGAAATATTAAAAAAGCCCACGGGCCATGTCGACGTATCGATTCGACGCCGTCGTAGATTTCATAAAAACAATAGCTGTAGATGACGGTTCCAGTACGCTCGCATCAGGTCAGAGCGTAGAAAGTCGTAGTTCAATCTAGAAACCCGCAGAGATATTCCACTTGGCGACATTTAATATTCATAAAAAGCTCTCGGCTATGAATGAAAGTGTCTACCCGTAGAGATGGTAGACAGTGGTGCGGGTCAATTCAACAGCGACGAACCGACGCTTGTATGCTACACTTATACCACTGACGACCACCGGCATGAAAGAACGACCCGGACAAGACAATATACATCTCATCGCTCCGGTTTTCAGCAAAAATTGCATGAATCTTATCGCGAACGTTTCTACGACGAGTCCGACAGTTTTTGATCACGGAATTTCAGACGAGTATTCTTTCAGAAGCCAGACTTTTGCCCAGTTGGCTAACTTGGGAACATTTTGATATATCAACGTCTCGTATTTTGTACCCTTTTGTATTTACTTTTGTCTTAGTTTTCGTACCGGGACTGCCAAAAACAGAAATTCGAAAATTTCAAAACTTGAGGATCTAAAAATTTGATTATGAGAATTACAAAATTGCCAAACTTAAATATTTAAATATACAAAAATTTTTAAGAACGATCTGAAAATCTCCTGAAAGGACCCTGAAAGTGACCAAGATTGCCAAAGACCCTAGGTCAGCGTATGTTTCGCGTGATCATTTCGATGTCCATGAAGGCCCCATTTCGAGGCGGTTATGCATCATTCGAGTCGCAGGAAACGCTCGCGGCGGAAACTGGTTATCTGTAGGATGAATGTCAGCCACGGACATGACAATCCTTTCCGTGTATCTATATTATCATCGTGGTCTGCTCATTGTTTCGACTTCTGACTAGACACGAACGTAGATTTCAATAATTAGCAGATCGTTTTCGATGATTGTGAGTCCGTATCAGTTAGCTCGTACATTATCAATTTTAATTAAAATAAATACATATAAGTACAAATAAATACATAATCTGTAAAAGAGACAAGTTGTCTAAACTTGTGGATACCAAAGTTAATTCGGTATTAGGCGAGTTTTAAGAGTAGGATCGATGGAAATAGGTACGGTTCTATATAAATTAGCAAATCCCAATATCGCGGATAACAAGCAGCCACAAATTGAAGTTCATTACGGTAGCCAAATCCAAAATGGTCGCGGTCCTTGATTGTGTCCGTAGCCATTAATTAATTCGAGTTAATGACTTCTAGAGCAGCCCCTCCCACCTTGCAGGATTATTATTCTATTCTCAAATGACGCTTCTATGTGCGAATATCATCTGCGTCCGTGCTGAAACAATCATTCGACGTTCATATATTGATACTCGGATTTCATCAATTTTTACATCAATTGAACCTTAATTGGTGAGTGAATTTGTTCAAGAAAGATGTTACGGTATTTGATATTGGGTGCAAAGGAATTGACCCGTTTGAAGTTACGATTTTAATATTACCGAGTATCAATTAAACACCGCAGCATACCGCGGTTGCTGGAATTTATCGATCCGAATTCCCTTGTGAGACACTGGTCTGCGAATTCTACTAACTCAGACAAAATGCATGGTACGCGTTAAGTTTGCACCAGCTCTAGGTAATTTGAAACTTTTTAATGGTCTCTACGATTAATTGGATTCGTTATAAAAATGCACTGACAAATTAAGACACAAAGACAATGATTGCAGTAAACTCTCGTTATATTGCCAGTTCAGTTCTCCTTCGGGCGCAATCGCATCAGAAGAGGATCTTAGGTTAACTATTTGGTTAAGATTTAAGTTATTCGGTAACTATTAGGTTAGGTTTTGGGGAACTTGTAAAGTAACTATGCGGTTACGTTTGGATAACTTATTAGGTAGCTATTAGGTTAGATTTGCGTAACTACCAGATGTAGGTGATTGGGTTCGTGATTCTGAACAAAGTTTTCCTTTGCAAAAATTGAATCTGAAGCTTCGTTCTTGAATTATTGAGGAAAAACACTGACCAATCAGAGCGCAGGAATACACTACACTATACCGTATATATACTTGACAAGGCATATACATATAATCATCATTTTAGGTTAGGTTAACTATAACATTATTTCAAAAATAAAAGTACAAAAATAAAAAGATGATAACAAAGTGTATCGAGGTTCACGACATAATGTCATATCGCAAATTAGGGGTAGACTAAGCGCCTCGAATATATGTACATCCCGGATACAGTTGCTCTCGCCGAAGAGAGTGTATAAATTCGGACGTGTTAATTACGTTATCTTCGCAATTGCATTAACGTTGCCGTACATGGCAGACAAGGGCTTACACGTTTGCATGCCGGCAATATGAGGTAAGTAGTGGTAATAGCGCATTCTCGTCGTACAGTAGCACGTCCCTGTAACTCGAGAGCCTCAATATACGACGTCGATGTATCGTTCCTAATTACATAAATTATTATCTGGCTCGCGGAAATATCTTACATTCGTCGAATGAATATGGGGATATGGGGTATGGCGATATGGGAACATGTGTGCTGGTATGTAGGTATATTCGTTGTGGATATATAGAGATGTGGGGAATGGGGATAATATAGGGATGTGGAAATATGGAGATGTAGGAATATGGGGATATAGGGAGTGGGGATATAGGGAGTGGGGATAGAGGGAGTGGGAATATAGGAATATGGGGATGTAGGAGTGTGGGGATATAGTATAGGGCGACATCCACATCCCCAAACTTCTAATTCCCCTATTCCACAGTTCCAAATTTCTAATTTCCCTAGTCCTACATCCCCAAATTCCCAAAGTCCCCAATTTTACACCCCCAAATTTCAAATCTCCCAATTCGCAAATTCCCGACCTCCACATCCCCCAAATTTCCCCTTCCTAACCACCCACAATTCCAAAATCCCAAATGAGGGAACATAAAAATACGTAAATTAGTATCTAGACGGTTTTGAACATTCATGGTTCCGCGACAGGGGAAGAGCAGTCAGAGCGAAACGAATTGCCCCGTCCGCCACTCTGAATTCTGTATGTTTATGATTCTTTTCAGCGGTTCGGGCGTAGCTGGAAGATAGCCGGGCATAATTTAGTTGCAATTACACGGTTTTTCCTTGTTTACAGACGCTGGTTAGAAAACGTGTCACTACTTCCGCGCGGTACACGGCAAGTGCTCGTCCTCGCCGGAGCTTCTGCCCCAAGGGTGACCGAACAAAGAGAAAGTAGCTCAGACTCGGGCTTTTCACCGTGCCTCTTCTTTACTCCACTTTATTTAAAAAGAAAAGTGTTATGGTATTAGTTTAAAGTGTCGAAAGCACGTCGGCGTAACTTGCCAACTCCGAAAGATTCTTACCAAGATTCAAGCTGTACAGTCAAGCTGTATTGGGGAATTTAGAAATTTAGAAATTTGAGATTTGGGGGTGTAAAATTGGGGAATTGAGAATTTGGGAATTCAGACACCTGCAAAATTAAGTATCGGGGCTGTAAAAATGAGGAATCTTGGAAATTTGAAAATTTCAGTAGATTTAATAATATGAGAAAGGAAAAGAAATTCACAAAATTGGAAATTTAGTGTCACATGAATTAAAATATTAAAAAATTGCAAAGTTCAGAAATTCAGAAAATTAAAACCAAAAAATTGATAAATTTTTATTAAGACATGAATATTTTAATTTGCAAATTTTAAAATTACATAAGCTATGTCTATAAACGATATATTAAACCTACGACATTTACCTAATTACGCAACTACGTAACCGTTCCTAACGTAAAAGTGAGTTAATTAATCTTGCATTCCAATTACCCTTCGAAAGCTGCCTGAATCGTGTGTTAAACTATTAAACAACTAGTTACTTTAAGTTTTGAAGTTGGCTAGGGTAGTGGCGATCAATTGAATTATCAGAGGGTCGTACCGAATGCTTCTAATCGATGTTCTCGAAGCATCGATCTCTCAAATGTCTAATTGCCAGCCACTCTATCTTAATTCCGGTTGCGGCTCATTCTCAACAGCTGGTTAACACGAATAGTTAGTTCGATGTTGTCTTAAACTTCAAAAACAACCGATGCCACAGATTAGCCTCGGTGCTGGAACATCCGAAGAACGGGGACAAAATAAGCTTGTTAGGTCCAAAACTAAACTTCCCAGAAAAACAATCTTTTAGTTAAAAGATTGCTTAAAATATTTATATTGAAACTTGTTTCTTATACAAATTATGAATAATTGTATTGTGGATCATAATTTGGGTATTATAAATCAATTCCGAATTACAGAAACAATTTGTTGTGCTTTCTTTTTCAGAATATTCTTTGTACAGTTATGGAGGATGCTCCAGGCCGCCATTTTGTTATTTATCTCTCAGAGTTTTACGAGAGACGAAAGAATACTGAAATTTTAATATTTTTGTACAATTTTGAAATGTCAAGTTGCAAAGCATGCTGTATAATTGTACAGAGAATATTTTGAGAAAAGAAAACACGAGAAAGTATTTTTTAGTCTAAATTTTTAAAACTACGTAATTGCTTGTGGATCGTCGATGTTTCTCGGTTTCGCCGCAAGAGGCCGCCAAAATCAAATCGTACTAAATACTTTAAATTTGATCGATAGAACAAACTTTATTCACTCTTTTGAACGGAGAATAAATTGAACGATCAAAAAATGAATAATTTCTTCTATTTTCAGGTTTTCTATGAAGTTCTCGACGATGCTGGTGATATTTCTTGTGGCCACAAGCGCTGGTAAGTATTTTTTTTTCTTATTTAAAAGTTTCGTTTTGTAAAATATATTTCATATATATGGCAATATAACGAAAGTCTACTGTAGTAGCACGAAGAAATGATTTTCTTGGGAATTTAGAGATTTGGGGATTTAGGAATTTGGGGAATTAGGTATTTGGGAATGTGGGAGTTGGGGAATTAGGTATTTTGGAATGTGGGATTTGAGATTTAGGAATGTGGGGGTTTAGAGACTTGAAGATTTGAAAATTTGGACCTTAAGGAATTTGGGGGCTTAGAAATTTGAAAATTTGGAAATTTGATCCTTTAACATTCGAAGGCTTAACATTTGTAAATCCCTAAATCTCCCATCCCAAAATTCCAAAGTCCCCAAATCTCCACACCCCAATCATCAAAAGTTTTCAATTACCGCCACCCCACGGCAATATAACGAAAGTCTACTGTAGCATCCCCAAGAAACAATTTTCTTCGTGGAAACATTCTTCCAATACTTGTTAGGAAACATCGAGGGTGCGAAAAGTTTTGTCTCCGCTAATATTAGTTCGGAAAAATAAGGGAGAACTTGTATTGGTTTAAAGAATTGTCGTTCGCGGTGGTGGTAATTGATCGATAGGTTTCTTACGCCGGGACAAAACTTCCCTTAAGCCATTTGTGTCTCCTCGCGGATCTGCTGTCCTCGAATTCATAAATCTACGTCCGAATCTGGCGAGACCTAACAAAATGGCTGACAATAACTCTTACACGAAGTGTATCGCCTACATGTACCGCTAAAAGAGTAACCAGAGAAATTGTTCAAATAATTTTTATGGAAAACAAATCTATTTTAAAGAATTTTTTTTCAAGTCCCTTAAGGTGAAATTATTTGTACAATTTTATAATATATTTATATACACAGTTTTCATTTTTAAATTATTTTTGCATACATATTTAAATTTCTAAAAATTATTTATACTTACAGTTTCCTTCTAAATCATTTTAGCATACATGTTTTAATTTTTTAAATATATACGTCCACATATTTTTATTTCTAAAAAATATTTTTCCCAAAGCATGTAGGACCGTTTCAGAAAACTACCCTCTGACAAGAAACAAGAACGTATATTTGCAGGGCCATGTTATGAAGATGTTACCTATTTGTTTCAAGCGGAAATAAAGATCAGAAAGGGTGAAACAGAATGCAAGAGCGAAAAGAACAGGGTGTTCTCCTTTCCGGTACAGGAAACAGGAAGCTTGTACTATCGAAGCGACTTGTCACATTCCCTGTTGGCTGTTCCTTCTTAAAACAGCTTCGTTTCTCGGCGAACGATTTTCCAACGAAAAGAAATGTTGTTCACCCTTCGTTTTCCTCCTTTTGCCTTCGTTCCTCCGCGCTTTTGCCTGCATTTTTCCTCTATATCCGATTCCGTTTCTCCCGTCTTAACTTTCCTACCTTTATTTGCAAGTGTTACAACTCACCTTTTGTGTATCGAACGTTTACCAATCGTGAATACTCTGTGACATTTAGGTGCTTCAACATTTTCATCTTCTTACGCTTGCCAGCCATTTTTCTGCGTTTCGACAATTCTTTTTCCTTTATTTTTCCGATATTGGGTGGCTTTTGGGAATTTTTTACGAATTACTTTACTTTTATTTTCGTTACGCGTTTTCCATTTTTATTTTATTTTATTTGTTAATTAATTTTCATTTTTTAGAAAGTTGGGGATTTAGGGAGTGGGGATTTAGGAAGTTGGGAATTTAGGGAGTTGAAATTTAGGGTATCGGGAATTTATGGAGTCGGGGATTTAGGGAGTCAGGAATTTAGGGTATCGGGAATTTATGGAGTCGGGGATTTAGGGAGTCAGGAATTTAGGGATTCGGGAATTTGATAATTTGGGAACTTGGAAATTTGCTAACTTGAGAACTTGGAACCTTGGAAATTTGAGAATTTAGGAATTTGAAAATTCGGAAATTTCAAAATTGTGTAATTTAAGAACTGGAAATATGGAAAGTTCCTAAATCTCTGCGTACGCCATTTTGTGCCATATACCCCCGAATGTAAAATTGCGTAAAATGTAATGGCCGTACACGAACAAGATGGCCGTCAACATTCAAGATGGCCGTAAGTGCTACATAACCTACAAAATGAGCTGAGATATTGCAACCATCGAAACAGAGAAATAATGTATTTTACATTTATTTTGAAATCTAATTTCACAGAAAATGCACTCGGTAACAGTTAATACCATCAGCATTCATCCGGTATCGTAATGGAGAACGCAGGAGGTAGATCTTCCATCAATCACTCCTTACATATTATTATTTCATTTCTGAATGCGGCTTCTGTCCGGGAGATTTGTTCAGGATCCTATTAAATAGAGCTTCGTCGAGGCAGGAGCAACGAGTTTCCAATAATACCTCGGATGCAGTCGGCCGTATTACCGGATAATGCGTCGCTCGCTCAATAATACGCGTCTGTTCGATCACAGTTGATCGGTTGAAAAGTTTCTCTGGCCCATTGATGCGCCAACTCTTCTCGCCGCCGCCTCCTCAACCCGCTAAAACCCTTTTCGACCCGGTCGGCCGACGCCCGTCTGCGTCTCCGCTCGCCCTGCCCTATCCATTTCCGTTTCCCTTCCTTCCTTCTCCTTCCCCATTATTCCTTCTCTCCCGCGTTTTCTCTCATTAGGACCTGTCTGCTCCTCTTTTGTTCGACATTCGCGCCGCGAACGCGCTCATAATCGCTGTTCCTGCCTTATACCGCTCGCCGAATAATTTGCCTTGCCGAACGCGATCATAATTATTTTCACTATCTCCGGATATTTTTCAGGTTTTATGAGTCTCATCGGTGTGCAGCTATAGGGTGATACAAGGGGTACAATGGATTTTATTTTATAGGGAGGGCAAATCGAGAATATGTAATCAAGATTTTGGCTTCATTTTTTGTTATGTCCCCAAATTTCTAGACTTCCAGATTGCTAAATTCCCAAATACATCCTAAAGTCTCAAATCTCTAAATCTTCAGATCTATACGTCTCCACATCGCTACGTCCCCATATCCTAGGTCTCAAAATGATTATGTCCCCAGATACCTACGTCCCCACATACCTACGTCCCCACATACCCACGTCCCCACATCCCTATATGCCCACATACCCACGTCCCCAAATCCCTATATGCCCACATACCTACGTCCCCACATACCCACGTCCCCACATACCTCATTCTGAAAATATCCACAATTAACAGAGAAATTTAATTTCTTCCACCACGTCGACCACGATGAGAATTTTCCTTTTTTCCACGGCATCCATCGCGCTTTTGTTTGCTCTCTAATTGATGGTCCTTTGAGGTGGGCATCGAAAAACCGTTCTGTTCCGAAATAAACGCTTCTTTGGTGGCCGGCATTCATGGCAGCGTCGAATCAGATGGGGAAAGAGGTAATGAAACGCAGCCGGCGTGTATTGAAACTCGACTTGTTTGCAATCGACTGCGTACGATTGATCACCCAAAGGGCAACGTTTAGTTTCTCGCGAACGCGGCCCTCGATTACGTTCTAACCGTACATAGAAACGCGAACGTATATACGTGTGGACGCAATTTGGCTGGAAACCTAGGTCGGCTGGAATCATTTTTAAACCGTATCGATTTCATCGTTATTTACCTTCCGGCGAGATTCGTCGTTTGTAAATATTTCAAACGAAGCCTACGAATAATTCAGCCAGAAGGATCTACGATTTAACCTTTTGCACTATTTTGAACTGAACTTCTGTAAAATGAATTAAAAAATTTTTTAATAAAATCCGAAGAAGATCTTCCGACTCACCCTCCCACTTTTTACCAACAGGAAGCTTCACGAGCTCCCCGGAAATTGGATATCCAATTTTAATCGTTTATATCCTGAAACGAAGGTTCTAACACGGAGAATTTGCAATTTTCACACAGCACATCTTTTTTGAAACAGACTGCATATTAGCTGCGTCAAGATCAAAGAACTCTGTATGTTCTTTCCCAAGTTTCATCCAGCTTCATTTTCCAGTCTGACATGATGGCGGCCATCAGACTTGGAGGAGAAACTTCTTCAATTTCCTACAAATTTTTCTTCGTTATTTCTTATTTCCAACTTTTTATCTCTGTGACATCAATCTTTTTAATCGAAATATATATTTTATAATATATTATATACCTTTTTAGATATATACTCATTGTATTTCATGTTTGAAGAATTATGCCACTGAAAAATTTAACTTCTTTTTGCCAGGCAACCATTTTGTAATAAAAACATTGATGAATTTTTTACGTAGCCTTTATTAATCTTTAACCTTAAAATTCGTGTAAAAGAACTACCATTTTGTGATAGCTTTATGTCACAGAATTATATTAGACTCTGTATGGTTTTACAAATAATCTGAAAGCTTGTGGTCAGTCATTTTGTTAACCATTGGTCAGCCATTTTGTGTTACAAATACTTATAAAATGTTTACATAGCAGTTTCGAATCTTAAACTTCATTTCACATAATATAAATGCCATATTGCAATAGTTTTAAGTTGTTAAATCGTTTTAAACTTGATGTATACTGAAATTGGTCATTGGTTAACTGTGGCGGTCCACCATTTTGTTAAGAATACTAATAAAACGTTCACGCGCCAATTTCAGCCTTCAGAAGTATTTTACGTAACTTTTATGTCATCAAATCATTCCGCGTTATTTTTGAAACCTGAAATTTCATATGCACACGGTGTACTCTTACCAAATAAATTATAATTACGCGTACAAAATGGAGGTTGCATAAACAGAGGTAGTAAAAGGTACAGGGTTATATTACACAGATTTTTGTAGACAGTAGCAGATTTAATAAGCCGGAGTATATACCAAAATGTGGAGAAAAAGTGAACCGTATCGTTTGATAAGTTGGAATTTTAGCAGAAATGTGCAAATAAATAGAAACGGGATGAAAAATTCTGTTTGACGCATGCTCAGCCAATTACAACGAAATGGTAATGTGATCACATTTGAAAAACGTCATAAAAAATGGAGACGCAAATGTTTGACAACCAGAGGCAATTTTAAACGAGTAGGACAGACAAATTTATAAATCGTTTACTTAACAAGGAGAACGGTATAAGCGGCGATGAATGTTGCCTTCTCAAATATAATTTATCGAAGATTGCAAGGTTTGAACACTGATTAAAAGTTCAAGGAGCAGTCTAGAAACTTTCATCGAGTCTGAAACACTAATGAGGATCATCATCAAACTTCTCGGGCTTGTAGAACAACCGAAAATAACAGGCAGAGGTTTAACACTTAAATTGCTAGAGATCTGGGAATAGGCAAGTTTAAAAATGTGGAGATTTACTGCGATGCAAAATTTCAGTCACCGAACCGACTATGCCGGGACGAGTATATGAATCTTGGATTGGATGAGCAAGTTTAGTAAACAGAAACTTTGTAGATGTATTTAGGGGTTGATATCTATCAAATACAACCCAAATCTAACACTAACCTAACCAAAATTTCAAATTGTTACGTATAGGCCACCGAACCGACTATGCAGAATCTTCAAGTATACAAATCTTGGATTGGATGAGCAAGTTTAGTAAACAGAAACTTTGTAGATGTATTTAGGGGTTGATATCTATCAAATACAACCTAAATCTAACACTCGCCTAACCAAAATTTCAAATTGTTACGTACAGGCCACCGAACCGACTATGCCCAGGTTTTGCGCGTGCATATTTCAGAACTAATGACCACCCTGATCAGATTAGGACTTCCAATCTGTTCTTCATCCAAAACCTAACCAAAATTGCATATTACATTTCGACACAACCCGAATTCTAGAACTCGTGTGCATTTCAAAGCAAGATCTCAAGAGTCCTAAACTCGGTCAAAGGTTCAGCTAATTAGCAGCTCAATAATACACCAATTACGAAATCCAAGATTGTTAATTACGTCCCGCATCTGAATCTCAGTTTAAAGGAGACAATCAAGGGTTGTTAATCAGCAGTTCGTCCGAACAGAAGACAAACAGTGTCGGAGAGCAAGTCCAGGCGATAAACAAGTTCACGTGGCATCAGCGAGTGACAAACTTTCCACGAGAAACAGAAAAAACGAGCGACACGGAGCTTTGTGCCGTGGACAGGATGTCCGTCTGAGTTTGACGCCAGACGAAACTGGCCCAACAGAAATTAACATGTCCAACGCACCGTAATCAAAGAACATGCCACCGGTTGCTGACGCGTTCCTCGACCAGCAGTTTCGCCTAAAACAAATTACTTGCGTCCGCCATTCGACATCAAAGCGACCCTTGCCCACCGGGCAACGGGGAGTTTCGGGCCGCGAGGTCCTCGTGCCAAGAAGAAACCCGAGACTTTATCGGGAGATCGCCCGGGGGGGGGTGGGGGTGGAAGACGAAATAACCGGCCAATGGACGAAAGACCAACACTGTTCTCAAACTCCAACAAAGATTACGCCCGGTACCGGCTAAAAGGGAGGTAATTATACGCTGGCAGCCCTTTATCTGCCATTCCGCAGGCGCAACCGTGTCACGCGTTTGCGAGATCCTCCTCTCTGTTTGCTCCACCGATTGCTGCTTGCGAGCTCACGTAATCTGCCGAGCTACTCAAACTATGCGCGCTGTGCAGTTGACGCAAACATTTTTTTTAGAATGGCGATTGTGTCGGGAGAGGCTAGGAGGACTTTTTACGCGCGAAAAGTTTTGAACAATGTTCTGACATGTTGGGAATGTGCCGGATAGTTTCCGAACTAATAGAAGATTAATTGTTGTGAAATTGTGTTGGAATGAGCTTAAAAATTGATACAGAATGCACAGTTAGATAGATATAACAGATTTGGTACATTGTAACCTAAGTTTGATGAGGGGCCATTTGCCTCGATTTGGCGGGAAATTTGAATGAGAATTGCTGTTATTTCGCTTGGATGCAGCATATGCTTGTCCTGCTTAAGTGCGAGGAGAAAAAATGGTATCCTATGCATTTGCAACTAGGAAAATGTGTAAAACTGGAGGTGAATACAGGGAGGGTGTAAACAAGGACACCCCGCGTATACTTCTTAACTGACGCCATATTGCACGGTTCTACCGTCTCTAATATTCTCAACACAGAGATATGACATATTTTATTTGACATAAGACATAGTTGACGTAAGACATGTCTTATCTCGCCCGACATATTCGATATACTTACTTTTCCGCTACAGTAACCTAAACCCACAGTATCCCGGAATCGTGATAAAATATAAGAGTGTCTGGAAGCACGTATCTTGTTGGAAAAAGTCAGGCAAATTTGTCAGGGCTCGAACGTGGACACAAATGGAATATCAGGGCGGACGGTACGCACGGATATCCGGAGCTGGTAACACACGATCAGAGGGCTGAAGAAGGATCAAACACGGACAGATATAAACGGAGCGAGAATCGGTTGGAAATTGGGAACAGACGTGGAATCGTAACAACAAGAGAGAAAGGAGAACCGACGAGTGGAAGAAGAGGAAAATATAGAAAGACAGAGAGGGAGGAAGGGCGAGAAGAGGGACGGAGGCTGAGCGCAAATTGCTTGAGGTTTCCGGCAACTGGCGCTAATTGAATTCCCCGATGAATCGAACTCTGCATAGCGCAACCGAACGGAATATTGGCTCTTTTCAACGACGCTTCAAATGGACGATCGTCGACGTAGCTAGCCGACCATCGGATCCCACTTTACCCGGAGGCCAAGCCCCTCTCTCTGTGTTCTAACCTTCCGATCGAACGGACACGGTCACGGTTTAACGCGTTACACCGGACCCAATCACCGTAATATCTCTGTGCACGCGTGACGCTTTCAAATGCACCATATAATCATTAAAAGAGTGATAGAAAACACGAAAGAAACCTAACCTGACCATCTAATTCAATCTGACCTATCTCAACTCATAATGTCCAAACGTAATGCAAATCTAACATCAAACAATTTGCACTGATCTAACCTAACCTAACTCATCTACACTAATCTAACCAAACATCAAACAATTTGCACTGATCTAACCTAACCTGACTGATCTACACTAATCTAACCTAACGTCAAACAATTTGCACTGATCTGACCTAACGTAGTAATCTGACCTAACCTTTCGTATAACTTACATTAACCTAGCCTAATGTAATCTAACGTAATATAAAATCCCTTAAATTAACCTAACTTCACCTAACATGAAACGACAACCTAACCTATTATCCAGTTGATTGAAATCTAATTATTCTTGTTCAAAATCAGATGAAATACAGTTTGGACGATTGTGAATGTATTTGAATAATTACCTAACCTAACCTTACACGTAGCAATTACCTAACCTTACTACAGGTTAGGTTAAGTCTGAAATTTGAAAAAACATGAACAGATTCGAGTAGTAAAATTACGCATAGCGTACTTGATTGCCACTAGTCAAATATCAACAATACCATCGATGTATCGTTAAGTATCAATAGGATACCGATCACAATCGATACACTTACCGATAGTCGATAGCAGCGGTTGTATTACGTAGGAGGATCTCGAAAATGGGGAAAAACCGTTGAAGGAGGTTTACGAGATCACACGAGCGGGCTCTGAAGAGAGCGAAGTCAATATATAACACATCGAATCCAAGGGTCCTCTTCGTCATCTCAGCAGTTATTACCCGATGAGCTTCGATAAGTTTCAGGATCGATTCTCGAACGTCAGCTCGGTCGACAAGACTAATTTTTCTCCTCTCTCTCTTTTTTCGCCGATTCGTTGCCAGTTTGTAATATTTTCCATGTCGACTCGAACACACTCGACAAATTTATTCGCAACCGACGGTCTCTTTTTCAGTCGATTTCAATCGTTGGTAAATCGTTCATACAACCTTATACAGAATCTATTGATTAAATACAGCCGGACCTGTTCCTCTTTTAAATTGCTACTCTACCGACGAACTTCTGTGTCCCAGAAGAAATGGACAAGGTTTTGTCTTCGTCGATGCACAGCTTTTCTTATCGGGGAAACGAATCGATGAAAGTTTTCCAACTAGGACACTGTACCGCTTTGAATGTACAATTCCAATAAAAAAGCTGAACTCATTCGTTTGGAGGAGAAAGAATAATTTGTTTGAACTAAAGTTTGGAAGAATAAAAATCATTGCCGGTGAAGATTGGTGAATGAGGGACTTCCAATTTATTTGCCCATGGTTCTCGTATGTACTCTACACTTAGAGATTTTTGGAGATGTGCAATTAAATTATCGAATTTCAAAAATTTATATATATTTTCTTACATTCCAGGATTTTCAAATACACAGATTTCCAAATCCCTTGACGCGCTTTCACGCCTACGCTCATCGCCGCTAGATGGCGCAGAAGATCGAGAGGCTTTCTCGCTTGTCTTCGAGCCTTTCGGTTCCTACAAATAGCTCTTGACCGGCGTTTAGGACAGGGACCTGCTAGTATGCCTTATTGACGAGTTCACTAGCAGGTCCCGAAGGGAACCTACGTTCCTACGTCACCGGATCCATACGTCCCGAAATCCCTACGTTCCCAAATCCGTATGTCCCGAAACCCCTACGTCCCGAAATCCCTATGTCCCCGAATGTCTACGTCCCCAAATCCCTATGTTCCGAAATCCCTACGTCCCCGAATCCTTATGTCCCGAAATCCCTACATCCCAAATCTCTAGATTTGAAAACATACCAACAAAAAATGAATAAGTGTCCGTATCATCCTGCATCGCTATCTCCCCTAAAGGATCCTAACATGCACGCGAGTGTAGCTCTTTCCAGTGCATGTACCACATCCACTTCGCCCTTCGTATATGGCACATTCTCCATGCTTCATGTTCACACATCAAGGGCGAATAATGCGAAAGATTGTAAATTCCCTCCATAGGGATTATTAAATTCCATTCTGTGTTATTTCTGGTTCAGTGGAAACGAATGCGATCCAGCTAGCGTACCCTATAACACTCTTCCTTCTCCGTTACGAAAGAGCCGTACGTGGCAGGTAATAAATACTTCCGGACAAATTGCTTCGACTATTTGACATCTCCAGTCGCCTCGGTGCGACGACCTAATAACAGTCAGCTACGGGAATTTGCGGCATGCAGATCGCTCGTCTGCCTATTTACGTTGCTGTCTCCTGGTTAAAAAATTTCTCCCAAATATAATAGTAACAAAGACAAAATACAATTGGTTTTAAACATTACAGGTATAGCTTTTTATTTTTGCATAAAGATCACGTTTGTCAGGATCATGCAACAAATTCTGAAACAACCTGTAGAGCGTTAACGCGCGCGGTGATATATCGTGAGAGCTTTTAAGGAAATTGCATTAACAAGTCTAAGATGATACTTCCGTTGAATGTACCGATGCGGGGAAGAAGTTTTGTCGTATACCTCTCCGCAAGCTTTTCTTTTATCCTCAGTTTCATTACTGTCTTTTTTCTCGACGCTTCTTCTCCACACCCGGGTCCCATTACGCTGCTTGTTCGATGGTTCAAATTACGCTAACGTGTCACTAGAGAAATTCGATTTCACGATGAAGAAATCACTGTTTTAAAGATGTGGACGCTTGAGAGTGCGGGGATTTGATTTTTATGGCGTTTGGGAAATAGGATGATGCAAATATGGGGAGTTAGGGATTTAGGGACTTAGGAATGTGGACACTTAGAAATATAAGGACTTACGAATATTAGTATTTGATGATTCATATCTTCGGAGACTTGTCCAAATTTGGGGGGTGAAGGACCTTGAAATATTGAGGTTTGGAAATATGTGGACAATATGTGGACCTGGGAATATGTAGACCTAGAAGTATATGGACCTGGGAATATGTGGATCTGGGAATATATGGACCTGGGAATATGTGGACGTGGGAATATGTGGACCTGGGAATATGTGGACCTGGGAACTTGTGAATCTGGGAATATGTAGACTTGCGAATATGTGGACCTGGAAATATGTGAACCTATGAAATGTGAACCTAGGCATATAGTGACATGCAAACAAGTAGACCCGTAACTTGTGGATGCCTGAAAGTATTTGATAGAGACTTAGTTTAAAAATGCTTAAAAGAAAAATCAGTTTACATTTATCACGTCCCAGATTTTTCCCAAGAAAATTTCTCATAAAATCTCCGAGTAAACGTTTCTCCATTGTTTCAGGCGCTAACAACGTAAACGAGCCGCCTATTCTGGAGGGCGGAGGGTATCCCGCAGGTCTGACATTGTCGGAATCGACCAAAGTTGGCACGGAAGTTTTTGTCCTTAAGGGCCACGATCCCGAGGGTTCGCCCGTGAAATATGGTATACAACTAACGGACTACTTTGTCGTAAATCCACGCACTGGCGTTATCACATTGGCCAAACCCTTAAATCGTGAGGTGAGTTCCGCTATTTTTTTCACTTTTAACGTTAGAGAAAACTCGAGTGACCCGTTCAAACACCACGGGTACTGTATTAATACAATGGTTAAAGCATCATTTAGACAGAGGGTTCGCTTAGATTGATGGCCTGGAGGCTTCACCCGAGTTGAACGCGTTAAGCCTTGAACAAATAGCTGATTGTACGACCACAGATGCCGCCACTCACCTAGAAGAACATTACATCA
Organism: Megachile lagopoda; assembly: GCA_036983795.1. Classification (NCBI taxonomy): domain Eukaryota; kingdom Metazoa; phylum Arthropoda; class Insecta; order Hymenoptera; family Megachilidae; genus Megachile; species Megachile lagopoda. The sequence goes on from CM072793.1 coordinate 6,756,697, forward strand.
CCACAGATTCTATTAGATGCTGGTCCAAGCGCCTTCTGGCGAAACCTACCTGGAGTAGAACCTTATTCCCTTCAGCATTGTCGTCTCCAGGTGCGCCCTGAAACGTTGATTACCCTCCGTCCTGAGATATCTCCTGGATTTAACCGTATCGATCACCTCCTTGTTCTCCTTCCTCTTCAATCATCCCCCGAGTCGTACACGCTGGCGCACTTTCTGTTTTATAGCTCCCATCAGCAGGCTAACTCGCTATACTTGATTGACGGGTACTTGAGGATTCCTTCTCGTGAGCAGCCAATGCAGTTTGTTTACGAAACTTTGCTGTTCGCAGGAATACGACACGATACGCTTTCGCATCACGCTGGAAGATGAAGTACCGGCTGGCCAGCAACCGAACATCGTCGGCGTTGACGCGTACGTTATCGTCCTCGATGAGAACGATAACCCCCCGCGTTTCCTGGGTGTGCCATACGAGGCCGTGGCCGTGGAGGACCTTCCAGTCGGGTCGACCATTCTTCCGGGTATTAGAGTGATGGACCCGGACATGTTGGGCGACACCATAGATCTTACCTGCGTCCCACAGCCACAGGTGAGCCATTAATAGGGCTACCACCTGTAGATATGCAAGAATTAATTGCGTGGGTTCCATTTAAGTCTCAGATAACTTGGAAAAGTTTTCGAAGAAACGATACAGTTATTTGGAACGTAAACTAACACAACCTGATGATCAGGTTCATAACCTTTTCCCATAAATGAAGTTATTATCCTTATTTTCTATTCTCCTCTCACACCGTATTCGCTATCTTCTGCTCTACTCCTCCATATTTCCATACTTCATTGCTTATCCTGCCCCAGAGCGGTGCCTTGTTACCCTTTAGCGTGCTTATCACCTTCATTACTTTCCACAATCCGATTTCGTTCCCCGGATGTTCTCCTCCCTCCGTTACCACTGTATTTTCACCTCCTATTTTCAATGGCCTCTGTTCATCTGTATGCCTTCATTTATCCTCATCTTTCTTGTCCTAGTCCTTTTCCATGGAATTATCGGATAATGAGCCTCTGTTCGTTTCTTTTCTTTCGCGTCTATTATCTTACCTGTTCTGGACACATTAGCACCACCCGTTTTGTATATACCTTTCAAGACAGTAGACGTTTAAACAAATATAAATGTCCGATCACGCGGTATCGCGGGCAGCCAACTGTAACCCTCCTCCAAAATGTTGGAATCAAGTTTACGGTTCTGTTACAGTTTCTCGACGCTTGCGAGAAGTTCGGTATAGTGAATGTGGAGAGAAGTCAGAATGCGTATGTGGGTGCCTTGGTGCTGCAACAACCACTTGACTACAGGGAGAGACCTTTCTACCAACTGTTACTCAGAGCAAGTGTAAGTAAAGCTTGCAAGTTAATTAATCTCCTGTGCACTCATCACTTTAATGTAATATACCAAACCTCATAATGTTTGTGGTGAAATATCACATTGCGTTAAGTAATTATAAGCTATGAACTTCTTACAACTATAAGCTTCTAACAACTTTCTGTTTTTAATAATTTTATAATGCTTTGATTACAGGATGGGTTGAACAATGAAACCACAGGGGTGGAAATCAAGGTGGGAGATATTCAGAACAGTCCTCCAGAATTTCTAGACTCTTTGACCGGTGTGGTACATGAAGATGCTCCAATTGGTACATTGGTTATGACCGTTAAAGCTAGAGATGGAGATAGAGGACTGCCAAGGAAGATCATCTATGAATTAGTCAATAGTAAGTATTGTTGAAGAATCATCAAACTTAACCTTCAGAGTTAACCATGTTATAACATGTAAATAACATACCAAAATCTTGTATATTTTCTGCTACCCCTTTTAGATCCATTTGACTATTTTCTTCTGGACGATGAAACAGGAGAATTAAGAACAGCAAAGCCTCTGAACAGAGAAGCACTAAAGGATTCAACAGGAGTACTAAAATTGAAAGTAAAAGCACGTGAATTAATTGATGGTATTCCGGGTAATGATAATTTGACAGTATCAACAGCTGAAGCAACGGTGACAATAAAAGATGTCAATGATGAACCGCCTACTTTTAATCATCGCGAGTACAATATAGAAATTCCAGAAAATGTGATGAACGGTACACCTTTGCCTAATCTAGACATGAGTGTCAGAGACCCTGATATTGTAAGTACCATTTTACTGTCATAAGTTTTTAGCATAAAATTATAATAAAATTATAATCTACTTCTGTTACAGGGTTTGAACTCAGTATTCTCTTTACGTTTAGAAGATATTACAGATGGTGCATTTACCATTGAACCAACTGTGGCTACTGGAAGTACATCTGTAAACATTCGCGTTGCAAATGGTTCTCTTGATTATGAGAATCCTAACCAACGTAAATTCATCATTCTTGTAAGTTTTTGTTGAACTGCACATTTATAATTTAGGTAGCATAATTTAAAAATAATGCAATGTCTTTTTAGGTTGTCGCAGAAGAGATTCACACAAATCCTAAACTTACTTCCACTGCAACTGTAACCATTGCCATTACTGATGTAAATGATAATTCACCAACATTCAGTAGTCCCACGTATACAGCTGTAATTTCAGAACTTGCATCTCCAGGGATGCCAGTTATAACAATCACTGCCAAAGACAGGGACAGTGGACGGTGAGAAATGCTCTTAATTAACTATTCAATCTAGGTTAATATGGACAACTTAATGAAAAATTGTATTTTAGATTTGGTACAGCTGGTATAGCATATCAGCTACTTGGACAAGGTGCCCAACACTTTTCTGTAGACCGTAAGACTGGAACTATCACTGTGGCTCCTTGTCCAACTCCTGGAACATCACCTTGCTTAGATTATGAGGAGCAGACAGAATATTTCCTCACCTATAAGGTATTTTATATATTAACTTATGTGAAATAATTTGAATAACTTGTAAATGGTATATTTAATTGATGTGATAGAAAAACAAATGGAGGGTAAAAAATCAATTCATTTACTAATTTTTAATGATTTCCATTCTCTTGCATGTGTAATGGTAGGTCTTGCATGTACAGTTTTAGCCCTCAAAATCTGTACAATACCCACATTTTTAAATCATTACTAATTTTACTTATCTTAGTCGTTAATTTTTCTTACTAATTTTGAATTATTTTCCTTTTCTTGCATGTACAGCGATAAGTCTACAAGATGTGATTGTATTTGTTCTTCGACGTGCACTACACAGTTTTTTGCATAAATGTACATAAATTAGTAAACTACTGTGGAGTTACTTAGGTATCTTATACATTAATACATAACTCATTAAAAACTATATATTTCTTCATTACTAATTTCTTCATTATATCATTTTTCCTTTGTATACAGCAATACATCTTTAAGATGTGATTGTATTAATTATCTAAATAAATAAAATAAGGCAAGTAAAATATAATGCTTTAAATGCTTATTCTCTTCTTTGTTAGGCAACTGATGACGATGGACAGGGACAAACAGCAAGCGTTTCGCTGCGCATTAACTTATCAGATGCCAATGACAGTCCGCCACGCTTTTTGCAAGACAAATATCGCGCAGTTATAGATGAAGGAGCCGATAAATTTGAGCCTGAGTTAATAGTGCAAGCCCGAGACAAAGACAAAACATCTAAAATTACATATGCAATAGTAGGTGGCAATGATTTGGATTTTTTTGCAATAGATCAAGATTCTGGTGAAATTACAGTAAAGAGAAAAGGTCTACTCAATTTAACAAACTCAACTCATGACTGGATTGCACTGGTTGTACAAGCAAATGATGGGATATTTGTGGATCCCACTACTGTCAACATTACAATCCGTGATGTCAATAATAATGCGCCAGTTTTTCCACATGACCTGTACACTGCTAGTATACCAGAAATATCACCAATTGGTATGCCTAGATTCGATTAATAATTACACTTAAAATATAAATGATCATATCTTGCAATTTTCTATGTTTTATGCAGGGACAATAGTAGAGGAGGTGACAGCCACAGATGCAGATACAGGGATTAATGCAGAACTAATCTACAGAATACAAAAGGGAGCTTTTGATGATTTTACAATTAATGAAACTACAGGCGTTGTAACAGTATTTGGAAAATTAGACTTTGACAATAAAAATACGTATCATATAGAGGTTATAGCATTGGATAAAGGTATGTGAGCACATGAAGAAAGAAGCTACCACGTAATTATTGTATAGTCATCACAATCTTTCTTCTGTAGGAACTCCCAGTTTAACTGGAACAACGACATTAATGATAAATGTGGAAAACAGCAATGACAAAGCACCATATTTTACTCCTGAAACACAAAGAGCTGAAGTCACAGAAGACACTCCTATTGGTACAGTGTTCACGACGCTGAAAGCCACTGATCCAGACAGTGCTAGTTTAGAGGCATTAAATTTTGCCATTTCTGAACCAATTACAGCAATTGATAGAAACGGCCAACGAGTTAATGACAGTAAATCTTTTAAGGTGTGTTTGACATTTCTTGAAGTCCATTTTTCATGCTTGTATAACTTAATTACATTTTGCAGGACTTCTTTGCCGTTGATCGTGCAACAGGTCAAGTTTCAGTAGTTAGGCCTTTGGATCGTGACACTGCAGCCACAATAAGTATCACCATCGTTGTAAGCGATACAACAGCACCCACTTTACAGCAAGGAAGAGGTACCACATATAGCATACACATAGTATTCAAATGTAATTGAAATTTGATGTGACTTTTTTTATTTGAAATCAGGTATACTAGTTGTCACGATTATTGATGTAAACCACTTGGCACCAGAGTTCTTGAAACCCTGGACAAGAGAAAATCCAAGGTATCTAATAGAAATGCAAGAAGAACAACCAATTGGAGCTGTTGTAGGAGCATTCACAGCAGTCGATGCGGACAACAACATAGCAGGATACGCAATTGTACCGCCAAGTCCATACTTCAGTATAGACAATGTCACAGGTTAACTACAAGTTTTGTTATGGTGTTTTGTAAACATACAAACAGGAAGTCATGAGGATTATATCTTTCACAGGTATTGTGCGGACTAGTCAGGTCATTGATTATGAAGAAACAAAACAGTTAGAGTTTACTGTCGTTGCCTACGATTCTGGTGTTCCTCAGTTATCCGCATCTGCGAAAGTGACAATCACTGTAATAAATGTTAATGACCAGAACCCCAAATTTGAGAAGGAATTATACAATGCATCTGTGGAAGAAAATTCCCCACCAGGGACACATGTCATCACAGTTAAAGCAACAGATGGGGATGAAGGTCCATTTGGAGAAGTTAATTACAGCCTCATCGGTGATCATGCGGCTGACTTCAACATTGGTAAATTAAACTCTTCAAAACAAAGTACAGTAAAAATATTGTTTAAAATTTATTTTGCAAAAACTAGTTTACATGATTTGCAGGGCATGAAACTGGCGAGATCACTGTTGGCACCGCAACTGTTCTGGATAGAGAAGTAACTTCAAAGATCACTATCACTGTGCTGGCAAGTGATGGTGCTCCCATAAATTCTTGTCGAAGCAGCACAGTTCCAGTGGTCGTGAAGCTTGTAGACGTTAATGACAATCGACCAATATTTACACAGCACAGTTACAGAGCATCCGTTGCTGAAAATTTATCTGTGAATCCACCAGCCCCTATTTTACAGGTAACCTACCTCTTAAGTTAAATGTAATTTTAAATCAGCAAACATTAACAATGTGTTTCTCATAAGGTTAGAGCTGTAGATCATGACGAAGGAATCAATGGAGAAGTGTGGTACACCATAACGTATGGAAACGAAAACGAATCGTTCTCTTTGAACCGTGAAACGGGTATTCTGTACCCTGGCGCAGCTCTCCTTGGCAGAGCTGGCTCTTACAGAATAAAGATAGAGGCGAGAGACGGCGCTGGTCATGGACCACATTCCGACAGGTGTTATGTCTACATACGGGTAACACCTGTCAATCAACACAAACCTCAATTTGTTCTACCCGAATTAAGTAATGCCACCGTTGAAGTGCCTGAAGTATGTACAAAAACACATTATGTCACTAAATCAATTACTAAATCAAACATTATAACGAACGACGTTTTCTAGAATACTGGTGTGCCAAATTATTTAATATTAACGGTAAAAGCGATAGATAGAGATCCTGGTGAAAACGGCCACGTAAATTATCACTTAAAAGTGGGAAACCGAAATGTTCAAGAAACAGAAGAATTTTCCATAGACCAAGATACGGGCGAGTTAAGATCAAAGATTATTCTTGATCGTGAAGCGAAGAGTAAATTCGAGGTACATATAATATGAAAATGTACAGGATTATCCATTTTCAAAGATAATAATATTAACGGTAATTTCAGCTTGTGCTAGTAGCCGCTGACCATGGTACACCCACAGCATACGAAACCTTGCGGCTACTCACTATACAATTAGTTGATACTAACGACAATGCGCCACAGTTTTACGACGAATATCATTTCCACGTGTCAGAAAATCGTCCTAAAGATTACTTTATAGGAAAAGTAACCGCGGAAGATAAAGACGAAGGCAGACATGCCAAAGTGTATTATTACATAGAAGCTGGTAAATAATGATTTCTAAATTTAGTTCAAATCGCACGTGATCGTACATAGACACATATTTTTCAGGAAACGAAGATTACGCTTTCTATCTGGACAAATCCGATGGCAGTATTTACGCGAACAAGTCGTTCGATCGCGAAGTCCGGGACAAATACATTTTGTTGATACTAGCCTCTAATGATCCTAATATCTACATCAACGCCATGGATGCAAAACGTTCAGTAACTCAGAGTACCGATCAGGGACATGCAAACGTAACTATAACAATTCTAGATGAAAACGATAACCCACCGATATTCGAACGCAATGACTATTACGCTGGCGTTAATTCAATGGCGAACATAAATGACTTTGTAACAAAAGTGACAGCGTCAGACTTAGACGTTGGCGACAACGGCACACTACATTATTACATTGCCAGTGCAAATCTTTACAAATATGGATCAGAGAAGCCCAGTGGCTCCATAGTTCCAAGTCCATTTAATGTCACGCAAGATGGCAAAATCCTTACCAGCGGATATATGGCCGAGTACAATCAAGACAGGTTTATCATTGAAGTTGTAGCAAAAGAAATTGTCATTCCAGAACGATATGCTATGACCAAAGTTCATGTAAGTTTTATTGTAAATACTTTTATATCTACAATTCTTGATTACTTATTTATTTCAATTACCAAGGTTTGGGTTTTCGAGCCAACACAACTGATAAGGGTAATTTTGTCACGACCTCCTGAAGAAGTGAATCGCGAACGTGATGAAATCGTATCAGAATTATCAAATGCGACGGAAAGCAGAGTTGTTGTTGATGATATACGGTACCATGTGGACGCATCGGGTCACATTCGAAGGGAATGGTAAATACAGTTCTAAATAGGTTCTTCAAGTGTTATTTTGTTTTTTAGAAACCTTTTTTTAATGTGCTCTACAGGTGCGACATGTATTTACACGTTGTGGAACCAAAAACCAATACTATAGCTCCTATTCCCCAAATACTGAAGGTTATTGATGCTAAATATGATTTCTTGAAAGACTACTATGCAGGCTTCGCGATTGAAAATGTGGTGGTAAATACTTTTCTGTTTGAAAATATGTAACTAGTAATATTATACTTTTGATAATTTGAAATTATTACAGCCTGCGTATGCTGGAGTTCAAGAAGAGTCATTTGATCCTGCATTGGCAGCTTTGATAGCCTTACTGGTGGTGCTGTTAGTTGGTGCTGTCACAGTAATAGTAGTCTGCTGTTGTTTACGTCACTGGTACATAGTAATGATCTAAAGGACCTAACGCATATTGCAAGATATCAATATTATTTTATCATTTTAGGGTGATCACTGTACCAAATGATATACGAAAGAAGGATGGTCTGATAAAGAAACAAATCATCGATGAATTGAACACTACAGAAAATCCTTTGTGGATTGAACAGTGAGTAGACACAAATGTTTGATGTCTGAGAAATGAATATTGCATAGCATATATTGTTCATGATCATTTTAGGAAACTTAAACTGTACGAAGAACAAGAGTTAACGATGCAGGTATTCAGTGAACCTGAAGGTGGACTAGGTACAGAAAGACGTGGAAGTGGGGTTAGCGTCGGTATAGGTGATACGTCGCAAGATAACACTTATGCTACCATCCAACGTCCATTGCCTACAAGCAGGCATCGTCCAACAACGCCAGATTACACAACACTTCCAGGAAACCACAATGTACGTTAGCAGACGCAAACTTACAACTTATAAGCATGTGATATTCAGGGTAAACATGTATAATTCTATTGCAGCTGTACGAATCAGCGATGGGTTTCCAAGGATCAACATTCCAGCCATCGTCAAGTGTAATACCTCAACTTACGCTTGACCGTGATGGCCAACCCCAGTTCGTTTCAGGATTAATATAAGTTAGGTACTATGCCAATTTCTTTTCTCAATTAGTAATATATTTTTGTTATCATACGTTGTGCCTCTTTATCCGCGGCTCTAACTACTGCACGCGTCTTCCCGAAAGAACACTTGTTACGTACACACCCTTTCTACCAATAATTAGGTAATATCGTTAGGTTTACCTACGAGTAGATCGGTGTGCAAAGAACAGTAAGGATTATCTTGAATTATGCGAATTAACTGTGTAACTTCCGCTATTTCAGTTTGAACCCCACAGTAATCAAAAACCATCAGACAACGTTACGACGAACGACGGTCAATATTATTGAAATAAATATTTCCCTGTAGGCGGTACGTGCATCTATACACGTGTACCCTCGGGTGTAACGAAGGCTTCTCTTGATTAATTGTATGGCAAGAATTTGCCATTTGCCTTCAGTTTTTGGAGAACCCGGTGAAACTTTATGGATATAGGAGAAGTAATCCAGGAAAATCCAGAGAGAACCTTGGACTTCCTCTTGACCATGAGAGCCTAAGTTGCACCCGACCGTACGTTCCCAACCTGTGGTCTCATCCAATCGACTTTTATGCTCACTGTTAAGAATATCAAAATTGGTAGATAGATGACACTGTGAAATAGTTTAACGAGCGAAGCTTGGCACGACAGATATATGTATATAAATGATGAATGTGTAGATTCCGTCCAGCGCAGTTTTTTTATTACCTCCTCGCTAGTTTAGTATTTATATAACTTATGTACGTTTTACACGTGGAAAGGAGAAAAAAAAAAAACGAACGTACTCAAAAGTGTCATTACCCTTTGCGTCAACACGAACGAATCACTGGCATATCATGGCATTAACATAACAAAATATCGTAGCTGAAGAACAAGTTCATAATATTAAAGGTATTTGTAATAAGAAAATGAGAAAAATTCAATCGAAATATCGTCATATACATTATATATGAATTTGAGTAGATTGATTAATTTAAAAATGCAAATTATATTTATCTAAGTTAGGATTAAATTTTGTCCAATTGATCTGTGATTTCCTTATGTCCGCGTATGTGAATACGTAGCGATTAACTTCGATTTGAGATTTAGTAAAAGAATCATTGGCGATGGGCGGATATAGTCATATTATAGCTAGTTAAACAGAGACATTCGCATCGAATTTCGATATCGTCCGGATAATGTAATACGGATTGTTTGCGAAAACCACATCACTTGTCATTGTTTCAACCGCCCTTAGCAAAATATGCGTGCATTGGAATCTGTGAAATTAGTTGCGAATGGATCTCATAATATGTCATGTACTCGGAAAAAAAATAATATAACTACGATCATGTTATGTCTATGAGCATTTAATTAAAAAAAAATTATATTAATCTCACGATATTACTAGATGGTTATGAATAATCTAGTTAGTAAATAGTATCGGTTTAATTGATTATAAATTTATTGTAACATATTTTATGTAAACCATTGATAAAAAATATTCATACATCAACATTCGTTACATCTCACACCATATGGAAATAAATATTAAAACGTGTGTACGTTTAATTTTCTTCTCGATATTTATACATTTACCTTTCATTTGTACATTTGGCTCTTTGTTTTAAAAGATGTCATCGCGTTCTATAAAAGCATCATCACTCATCGATTAGATAAGTACGTTATAAGATTATCAAAGACACTTACATTTAAATTTTCAATTTATTTTGCAAATTTGACACTTTCGTTAAAAAACCAAATGTTGAAATTATTAGGTGTATAAAACATAAGTATTTGTAACAAAGTTTTGTTAATATAAATATAAGTTAACTCAGCTCAAACATTCCTTACTTTTAAGTACACAAGAAACTAATTGTATATTTCCTTAATTCTTTACCATTAGCTGATGTTAATGTTAATGTTGTTTCAAACAATCGACCAGTGAAAGGAACAATATGAACATTGATTGGAATATTTTCTCTAGAATTCATTATATCTAAATTCGTATATAAAGAAAATATTGAAAGATTGATAAACTGTCATTGTACTTTTTACATTTTATCAAAAAGGGTATGAAATGTACTAACCATTTATAGTAAGTGTTTTAGGAATATCAAGTATACCAGATGTTTTGGGTGTTGTTACATTGTAAGTAACTTTTCTATCAAATATATGAGAAAATTCCAATACAACAGAATCCCCAGCGTATCGTCCCATTAACCAACGAATCAAATGTAGACCAATATAAGTATCTTCAACGTACAATAAATAAAAAGTTTTAACACTTTATACATAATGTCAATTTCAACTTATAAAAAGTAATCTATTATCTTATCTTTTATCTAGAAATTATCTATTATTTGTTATCTCACAATTACATACCTAAATATCGGGACCAAAATATGCGTTCCTGCTGATCAAGAGTTTTTTGAAACATGTGAGCTACACAGCCCCAAAGCTGCTTGTTTTTGAAAGGTATAGGCAGCACCACATGCAAAGGACACGGTTCGCTATATTCGCTATCCATATCCGTGCAAATACATTGGTCTTCTTGTAGCTTCAATGTTACTACAATATTGTCGATTATTGCTGGCTGCCAGCGTGAATTGATCTATATCACAGAAGAATAAATGATTATAAATATTGATGAGGACAATATTGATATGTTACAGCTCTACCTGAATAATAAAATCACCCTGTTTTGATTGAAACACAATCCAGAAATTTCTATCAACTGGCATGATACATGCCACTGTGATCGATAAGACAGCTTGCATACTATTTTCTTTGACTGTAATTGATGTTTGATTTAAAAATAATCTTCGAGGTATCTTTCTCAAACGTTGGTCAGACCATCGTGTTAACTTCAATGTGCCTATAAAATATAGGGTAGGCTTCTTTTGGTTAAGAAGAAAAGTAGGGAGAGGAGATTTTGGAATAACCGAAAGAGAGGTATGAATTACTTGGTTTACTCGGTCGTTCTTCTGACATCCATATCTCATAGTCAGTTGGATTTTCATAAGGTACATCAATATTTAAACTTTCGTTAACAACCTCATATAATTTGCTGTTTATTGTGTACTCATTTGCTATTTCCAAAGTGTCAGCTTGACCCTCAAGAATGAATGTCTGATTTCTACCAAAGTGAGGGCCAATTGTCGCTCCACAGAACAGCAAGAAAGCTACAGTATAAAATAGATAAATTAAACTCTTCTTACTTCACAAATTTCTATTCCATATTACTACCTTTGGTCTTTTTTATTTTCTTAGCATGAAACTGCAGCTTTATCACAGTGGTCTCATGAGCATTTAAGCGTATAACCGGTGTTGAGGTTGCAGTCGTAAAGAATTTATTATTATTTCCAAATAAAACTACCAAGAAACCAACATTGTGAGGAGTTGAATTTGTAAAATTTATTTGCCTTGTTGCAATCTCAGACAAAGGACAACTAAACTTGATCTAGAAATTGATGTAAGTACTAAATTGAGCAAGAAGAAATTATTGGATTATGTTAAATACTAACTTTAGTTTTTGGAATATAAGTTGGTAATGTTTTGTACAAATATGTAACCAACATTAACAATTTTACACAATTTGGATATACAATTTCTAATGGTGAAATTATAAAACCAAGTCGTATCTTCCTCCAAGTGTTTACAATGCATATTGCATTGTGTAGTACCTTTAACAATAATACAAATGATAAAATATTCTTCTATCTACTTACAATACAATATTATATACAATTATCCTACATAATAAAATAAACATATGAAATAAATACTATACTTCTTCCAAATTTCGTGGACAAATGTATATGTTGTTAAAACATTCTTCAACAAGAAAGGGACAGTAAGCAGCAGTGATCGTAATTAATACTAAGGAATCAGCTAAATCTTTATCAAAATTTTCAATGAAACGTGCATTTGCTACATCTTTACTCTGATTAGGATTCAATATAAATCGACGATCAATCATCCATTCTTTTGTACGTTCTTGTTCATAATGATATTCCAACCATGTCATTAAAAGTACCTCTTGCTGAGAATAATTATTATAACGTAATTTACGAGCGCTACATGATTCGATTATGTCCCGAATATTTCTCTCGTGAATTTCACATTGCTTTGGTAGACTGTAAATCCGAAGAGAAGTTTGAATATTCAACTTCTGATAAAGTATGTAAAGTATACCTTAATATTGAAGGTGAAAGAACAGATGCTCGATGAACAGTAGTAGTAGTAGATCGTCTAGAAGTGGGAACCGAAGTTGAACCGTAAAATGACGATTCTTTTTTAACTTTTATCTCAGAAATAGGTATAAGAACAAAACATTTATATGTCTGTAATATTACATCTAGCCAGCACTGTTTGCTTCGTGATTCGAATAACCATGGCGATAACTTCTCTGCCTGTGTCCATTTCGTTACTGATGCTTTTTGCATTTTATTCTGAAATACAAAAATTGATTCGTTACATAAACAATCTTAGATATAGGAACAATATAGAACAATTCAGCACAAGTAACAATATCCTCTGAAACCCAAGGAATACAGCGGAAATCCCAGAAGAATCCAAGGAAAGCCCAAGGACAACATAACCTAGACTCAACTGAAGAAGATATTTTGTACTTACCATATTCTGTACATCCTCTGTAATAATTACATAGCTATCATAATTCAATAAGAATTGTGCTGATACGTGACACACGTGTGCTCCACATGTTAATAAATAATTTAGGATAGCATCAAAAAGATTCAAGTAATAGTATGCTCTTTCAACCTTATCACCCGGTGGAGTTTTACTGTAACAAATACAAATATAAAATTTAAACTTAATTATTCATTTTTGAGAATAATATTATAACACAAAACAATTCATTGCATAAGTTCCAATTGTAAATAATAATACTTACGGCATTTCAATATAATCATACAGTGTTGGACCTACGAATAATTCAAGTACATCCAAGAAAAACCATTCAAAATTAGGACCCTTCTGACTTCGGCCTTTTACCTGCGTTTGTTTTTTTTTAGAAGATTTTGACATTGATATTGTCATGCCCTTTGGAATGTCAGGATAAAAACTGAATCTGAAGGGAGTGGTGTACAACCATACTTCTACAGCGTTTAACGCGTCGTCCATATGTCTCTCGTAATCGCTACAATTGCAATAAATTAGTGTTCAAAGAAGAACTGATGAATCCAGAACAACTTACTCTTTCTCGTCACCAGATGGAAAAAATGGATACTCCAATTGCTCAAAGTACTTTTTACCATGAGACGATGAAACTTTTGAGGAATGAACTGACAAACGTTTGTCTGAATGAGATTGTTCTATGTCCTCTTCAGATTTATGGTGAGCGTCATCATTGCTCATTTCATTCATAAACGTTGATTTTTCCAAGACCGGCAACTTGAATCTAGATTCCAACAGTTTCTTAAGCGATCCTTCACTGTGTTGTTCAATATAAGATAGAATACTTATTCTTGGTCCTGACAATTGTCTCTGACAATGATTCAAATTATTTATTCTCTGTGTCAATATAATACTTATACTTAACAAATGTAAATTCTATTTTATATCTTACATGTCTACCAGTATATGAGCTCTGTTGATCATCCTCATCATCTTCTTCATCAGTAATGCTATCAGATAATTTGGAAATATGGGATATTCGTTTATCCTGACCCACGTACCATTCAAACTCACTCCAAGGTTTTCTTATATGTGCATGCGTTGTTAATAAACAATTATCAGCAATAGCATACATCCTTACAGGACAGACAGCTAATCTACTGTCATCAAAGAACTCAGCAGTCAAACGGAAAGATACAGGTAAGACACTTTTGAACATTACTTTCAGTTCCAGTTCTGAGTACCTTGTAATATTTTATTCGCACATTACGACAGTTAATATCATAATACAAACATTTTATATGAACTTACTCAGAAGCTGGCACAATGTTATCATTTAGAAAACAAACGGTCAAAGTATCTTCTTTATATATACCGCTGGTATAATCGGGCAGTAATACCCTTGCAAAAATACTTGACTCTTTCTCAAAATTCCTTGTAATCAATCGAAACGTTTTTTCAGTCATTGTATCAAGTGGTACAGGAGTGAAATAAATGTCTGCAGGCTCAGCGCTGATAGATCTCATAGGACATTCACCGCTCAGAGATAATTTGTTAAACATTTTCCCATCCAATTCCCCACTAACAAAGATTGGTGCTTCCATATTAAAGTTCCCTTGTGATGTTGGATGAAATGTTAGTAGAAAAACGCATTTCTCTCCTTGCTTTAACGTGCATTCAATAGAGTTCAACGTTACAGTTGCTTCTTTGCCATGAGACCATCTGATAGAAAATGGACAGTCGGGTACCAAGAAGTTGGTGGTTTCTATTCGAACCGATCTTTCTTCTGCCGGCTTACGATTCTCTATACAGAATTCTTCGACCTTTGAAAATTTCAATTAGTCCTTTATTATGATAGATGCTACAAGCTTCAGAACCTTACCTTCTGAACCTTGGTTGAGACACTGAAGTTAAACTGTAACTTGCTAAAGTGGACAACGTGTCCTGCAACCGTGCAATCAATAGATATCGTTACAAGTTTGGAAGGTATATTGTGTAAATTTTCTTTGGATATATTCTCGTAGTGCTTTAAAAATGGTTTCAAATACTCCACAACTCTAAGTGACTTTGGATCCATTTCCAGCGCTGGGCCAAGTATGTCGTTGACGACTATCGGAAGATAGAAAGCATAACTAGCCAAATCAATCGGATCGAAATGAAGGTGGAGAGTCCTGCTGGTTCCCGGCTGGATGAAGACATGATCATATCCTATTTATGAAATGTAACTCTTAATTAGTGAGATGTATCATAATGTCTGTATCATCACACAATTATTGAACAGATAAAGTGAAGTATACCTAAACCAGGGTCTCTTCTGTCTGATGAAAGAGAAATTCGAAATTCAGGATACTCTTGTAACAAAAAGTTCAATTTTAACAAAGTAGTTCCGGCATTTATGGCAGTTATCAAATAATGCTGATAAGCGGCTGCACTTATTCGTCTCAAACTGATTGAATGTGGATGTAACTTTAACTGTGGATAGCATACACTTCCTACGATTTTTAATTGAAGTTGTAAACATCCTTGTACCATGACATAGATTGTCGTAGAGAAATCAAAGCACAGGCTAAACGTGAGATTCAGCTAGATATAAAAAAAAATAAAACTACTTGTATTGCATAATAAACGTAAGTACTTAATGTACTTAATTCTAATTAGAGGTTAGTATATCTACTTCAAGAGCAGCCATTCCACGTGGTAATATTACGCCATAATGAGAAAGAACATTGCAACCGTACATCAAAGACGAAGTATCGACCTCGTACACAGCTTCGATAAAGTCAAAGTTCCTCAAGAAAGCGACTACTTCCACTGGGAGGTTAAGTGGTATTTCGCCAACATCTATAGTATCTTCAATGAAGCTCACTTTTGGTGTCCGAGTTGGAACACTAAGTCGTACCCCAAGATAGGTACCACCTTCGCATTTTAGTGTCAACTCTGTGTTACGAGATCTTACAGCATGAGGCTTGTAATACGCGTAGCAGAGTAATGAAGTGTTTCCACGAATGGCACCCAAAAGTGGTTCTATGTAGAAGTTACACGTTGCTGGCACTTCCCACCTGAATGTACAAATAATAAATATAGTCAATAAATTTAACTGAGCTTTCTAGCCTCATTAGTAAAATTATTACTTGAAATGAGTTTTTGCATCCAACTTATTTCTAATCCGAAGCGCAATGTCTAACGGTTGATAAACTTCTTCTTTAAACCATTCTGTACCTAGCACTGCTTCACGTGTGTTAAGTGACAAATGTTTGTGAACAACGTCAGCAGTAACTCCTAGCTCGAACGAGTGATTATCATTAATAATGTAATCAATGTAACCGTTAAATTTGCCAAGATGATGTGCACGAAATTCGACTAGCCGAGTAACGAGTTCACCGGCTGATAACGTGATTACATTTCCCTCTGGGAATTGGATACATCTGACCGATAAGCTCGTTAGACGAATCATGACTGGAAAATCGTTCTTATTCTCAGCAATTAGCTGTCGGTAATTGTGACTTTTTAGTACCACCTGCAATAAATAGAGTTTTTGAAAAATACTGATGGAGAAAATTGATAAGAATTATAAAAATAACTTACCATTCCAAAAGTGAACATTGAAGGATATATATGGACATTGTATATTTGCAAAGGAGATAAAGGTATTAATACTTCAGTATTGATTCTTGATGATAATACTTCTCTTTGTAAAGCAGGATTACATTGTACTATTTTTGACATATCTTTATACTTCCACTTAGGGGAACTAACAACTCTGTCTATTATTCCACTGTCTGGGTCCTCTGTGACTTGTTCTACTCTTTTATCCTGAAAATGTTTTTACATTATTTATTATGAAAGTTATTATTTATTAAGAAAATTATTTCCTGTGATTACTTTGATATTACATACCAGAAACTGTGACAGTAATGGTTTTCTAACACCCCTTGAATGATCATGTCGTTCTATAATAAATGATAATGTAACATGAATATACTTGATATACAACATTGTTGATGAGTACAATATTTTTTCATTTAGCGCACATTATATACCTGTTAAATTTTTTGATAAAAGTATGATGTTCACTTTACACTGTACAGAGTAACTTCCTACTTTCAACTTTATCTTATTCCTGATTGTTGTTGATTCATACGAATCTGCTATGGCATCAAAGTAAATTTTGAAGGATGAGCAAACTAGAAAAAAGTGTCGTTTTACATGAAATATGTACATGTGTCTAAATTCCTAGAAAGAAGTACTACAGATCGTCATATACCATTCTCTTTTCCTTTGATTTTCAGAAGTACTTCTATGCATCCTTCCGGTTTCAGTTCCATCGATTCCGGATAGCAATGCACTGCTGTATTACGTACAAAACGATATATGACCGGCGCAAATTTCAACGGATTCAATATCCGTACAACACGCTGAGAAATTTCACCGACTCTAAGATCCCCAAAATAAACTATATCTGGTTCGAACTTCAGACATGCTTCTTCGACTTCGCCATGAAGACAGAGTCTTATCGTGTCGTGTACAATGCATTCCATGCTCGATGATGAAGACGACGAAGAAGAGGTGTCCATAATCGTCACCGTATCTGTTAACCCAAACAGTTTTATTACAATTAACCTAACGTACATAAAATAACCTTAAACGCCTTAAAATAGTGAATGTTCACCGTTAATGTCGTAAGAAGATTGTGTTGTGGTTTCACTTGCAAGTAGTGCTCGTATTGCATCGCTTCCTAAATTTGTTGTTCATACAATTCATTTAATGCATACAAAGTACATTTAATCTATATAAAATGCGAAATACTCGGGATATTCTTTGTCTCGGTAACGTGTACCCTCACAATTCTGAGGAAAGCCATGAAATCGTTTTCTGGTCTGTCGGTTGATTCTTTAATTCTCTGCCGCCATCGTAATAACTTGCTCGTCGGCGTAAATCTAAAATTAACGACGTAGAAATTAAGGCATATTGAAACAGCAGATCCTAACCCTTTCGCTATGAATGCGATTACATAGAATTAGTTAACTTACCCTACTTCAAAAATAATGCCTTCCATAGAACCCATACGGCCTTCAATTGGTCGAATTTCGAAAGCGTTATAAACAGGATATTTTTGACGATCAATATCCTATAAAAAATAGAGAACACCTGTATAAAACATTGTTATATAGTTTGAAAAATAATGAGGTTGTTTCAGAACAATAAATGATAAAATCAAATAGGTTACTCGAATGCATTTCACTTCATTTTCGATTTCGCCAAGTACGACATAGCTGGCCACTTGTGAAGAAACATTTCGTAAAACCAACGAATCGTATTTTCGTGTGTTTGCTATGGTTGAAGAAAAATCAATTAGGGTAAAATCTCCAGTCGTATTGGGATGATAAACTACCAGCCTTGGTGTAATTACATTAACTTTAAGAGGTATACGTATATTTGGAACCGCTTTTATCCTGAAAAAAAGAATATAATGATAATGTGAATACTCAAGGAATTGCATAAGAAAAAATCAATGTTGTCTGAGACAATTTTTTTTTCGGAAGTCATGAAGTAACTAAAAAATCTGTTAGAAGTTCTTTGTTACACATATCTGAGGATAAATGAAAATATTTTTCGATTCTCTGTCCGCAAGAAAATGGCGGCGCTGGAGCTGCCTCACGGTGGCTGTTTATGAAAGCATAAGTCACTGTGAGGCAGTTCCAGCACCGCCATTTTGTTCAAAAAAGGTAATTAAAAAATATATTTGTATACCTTAAGATGTGTACAACAAAAGACTTCTAATAGAATTTTTAATTACTTTATGATTTTTCCAGAAAAAATTGTCAAAGATAGCTGTAATTTTTCAAGTTTACCAATAAGGAAGAATTACCAAAATTCACTGTAAAAAATGCCTTCCTTCATACCAATTAATTCAACTGTAAGTTGAATTGGCCTATTAGGTCTAACGACGCCACGTAAAGGCTTCACTGCGACCTCTAAATCATTTTTGCCAAGATCAATGGAGAACCTATTAATTTCACATTGCAAAGTAGTAAACGAAAATTCGAATATTTTAAACTTAAGCAAAAAACATGATTTATATATCATCAATACCTAGTACTTTTACCACCTTCGTTTTTCAAAGTTAATAGTTTAATTCCAGAGGAATAACCGATATCGATAATTCCAAAATCAATTGCTTTTGGTTCAACACTAATGCCTTCTTCTAGCAACCTGCACACTACTCGATAATCAAGGGTCTTCCCATTAATCTCAATAGGAATCATTGCACGCAAGAAAGATGGTCGCCTGAACGAGTATATCACGCTTGTGGACACACTTAAGCCTGGATTAAGCATCACTCCATTTTTCAATATTTTTACTTGGAACACCTGCAATATAAAAACCCAGAGAATCCAAGGAAGACTTAACCTAGAACATCCTATCACACTTTTCCTAAAGAAATGGACTTGGAGCCTCATATTGGACAGGGACATTAACTTACAATTGATTGTGGCTGCCGGAGTCTGACAAAGGCTGGTTTAATGCCTGTATTCTTAATAATGATGCGTTGACGACATGTAATTCCTTCGCTAGCTTCTTGAAACTCAATAAAACTAGGAGTGATATGGACATGGTCGTGTACAGCAGTTTGTATTGAATCAGATGAGTCTCGAATACTTTTGATTTCAACCCCTTCCTGTATAAGGATAATGGAGGTGCTTGTCTAAAAACATTTACAACAAAACAAAATAAAGATTTAATCTTCTTGAAAACATCAAACATAACTGTACTTAATAATACGAGTATTGCTACAACACTGATCAGGCACTTTTTCAAGAAGAGCCACTGTGAGGCAAGTCCAGTGCCATTACTTTGTTTATAAGAACAAATAAAAAATATTTTCATGTATCTTAAGCTGCATACAAAAAGAGACTCATACCAGATTTTGAATTAGCTTCATAACTTTTACACCCAAAATGGTGTAACTCAATACATTGATATAATTTCTCACCTGACTCTCTATTCCTCTGACAGACATTTTTATATTTAATATAAAAATAAAGTAATCAGAAGTTTATATTAATTTTCTCTTTCTTTAATCATAACCAACTTTGGTCCTTTCCAGCGTTACCAACAACGCTCTCATAACAATTGTTTATCTATAATGCTGAATTTCACTCGCTTGTTGATTCAATACATGCTTCACGCTCGTTCTTCTTATGCCTCATTCATAACTTAACAATTCAGATGTCAATGGGCAAAAATTAAAACAGCATGTATGTAAGTATCTGACCTGATTTATTCGACATATACAACTATTAATACAGATGTGTCATGATGATATTTGATTTACGTTTAAGCAACGACGTAATGTCTTGCTTATACGATGCAATGTTTTAAATAGAAGAGGCAGAAGGGGAAAGTAAGAAAATTATAGTAAATATCATCGAAAGAGAAAACAGTTCGTCCGTGGCAGATTATCATGCGGCTAGTATGCTTAAAGTTTGCGAGGCAACTTACGACAATACACATTTTTATTATTTCTCTACTTATCAATAAGCGTGCAAATTTTAGAGCATACGTAGATCACATGAAGTAACCGAATCCAAATGTACGTTTTATAGCATCCCAGTAATACCTCTCCCAGTTCTCTTTCGTCGATTCTTCTTCGCTGTAAAGCAATATATTTTATTAGTTTTATGTTCATATAGGAAGAACTCCTTCTATGCAGCGCTTAATTATCAAAGTCCACTTTCGATTAGACTATAATAGCAATGTACATAATTTACCTAACAGGTACACCTATTTGTGTTAAATTAACTTCCGTATGATCATTTTTCTCAGAAATGTCAATTGTCACGTCGCTAAAATGGCCGTCAGGCCACTGTTTGCAGCGCCATTTTTGTACAATCTTCGTAGGTGTGATTTCTACAAAGTCGCCGTGTATATTACCGCCAAACAACTCAAATTTGCCTGCCTTTTTCAATTCTAACTTTACCGGTCCTTTAGTAAATGCTTGAACCATCTGTACAGACAAATATCATCGAATGAAGACATTATTCAATTACTAGAATAAGCACGACAAACAAACTGGAATTATAAACACAAAATGCTTTCAAATAAATGCATACCTTAAGACTAGCGATGCAATAATTGAAAAATAGTAACAAATTTCATTTCGGAAATAGTTAGAATTTAATTCGTAATACTAGTATGTTGAAACATGTTAATATAAAAATTATTTTACCTCAGTTGTCGTGAAAACGTTGTAAAACTCTTCAGCTCGACACTGAAACTTTTGTTGTTGTTTAATTGTTGTTGTTGAAATTTTACATCCTAATTCCTTTTTATTTGACGATACCACGTTGGAATTCATTTGTATCTGTAATGATTAATTAAAAATTAACCATGCATGTACAAAAGTGTAACATTTAATAATTTATCTAATTTTGGCGCTATCAAATTACAGACGCGTTTGGATACCTACTTTTGCATTCAATCCAGAAGTGATAGTCGAGATATTATCTTTGACATTATCTTTTTTGGGCAAGATCATTCCAACTGTGAATTCTAATCCAACAGAAGTTGAATTAATATAATTAATATCTTTCATTTTTCTCCTTCTACCATAATTTTAAACTCTAAGACCTACCTTCTTTTAAAGAAGAAACATATTTTTTCAATTTTTCTCTAATTACTTCTTTTCCTTTCGTATGCAGGAAATGTTTTACTAACTCTCCTTCATCTGTACTATCTTTTAAAGTAATTTCAATCTGTAAATAATTAGAAATGTTTATTCATACTATTTAATTACACATGTAAATGGATAAAGTTAAGTACTATATTATGGTGAAACACTCATTACTTACATCTACTTCGGAAATATCGTTTTCTTCTGACAAGTTTGGAATGTTTATTTTACCCTCAATCTTTTTGTTAGATTTTCCTTCAGATACCCATTTCAAAACAATATTCCATTCATAGAAGAAGATTAATTTACCTTTTCTATTATTTGCTGTTGCCTCACCTTCACATTTTTCTACTTCTGTTACTGTACAAGAAACTGGAAACAATAATTTTATATATGTATAGTCAATTTAGTGTTAAATATATGAGACAAATGATTATTAAATAAATTAAAAATACAAACCTCCATCTCCTTCTATCTTCATGTTGGTAAACAAATCCTTAAGCTTTTCCATGGACCAAGCACAGGCATTTTTCTCCGTCCTTAAAAAACATAGATATTGAAAAGCTTGAGACTAAGTTATATGCATATCTAATATAGTGTTATATAATTTCTTCAGTGGGATATATATAATTAATGAAGATTCTAAAAATAAATTCAATGAAGTTCAATTAATATCCTTCTATTTAATAAGTAGTTGAAATCTACTAAGTAAAAACTAATTTGTTAATATCACTATCATTCAAAAAATAGTATGCATATAAAGAAACCTTAAATTTCTTATTAATTTCTGTCAGTGGATACTATATTAGTTATAAATAAATACACAGGTTTCTCTGAAAGTACTATTTTTAATATTCTTTACAAATTATAATAACAAAAGTATGTATAATTTGCATTGACAGATGAATATTCTAAATAAACCATTTTAGAATCTTAATTCTAGCATAAATGTTGCAAGAAATGTACTTCATACAAAATGATAAATAACAGTAATACAGAATTCTTCATAGGGTTTTATTATTTATTTATTTATATATTTACATGAACAAAAAACCATTAATCATGACCTAAATTCAATGTAACTATAATTTAATTCCATTTTTTCTATAATAAAAATGAAAACAATAGAAACAAGTACACTATAATAACATTATTTAAAGATGTTTATGTTAAGATAGACCTATTTTCTGAATACATTAAATTAGACTACTTGTTTATTTTATTAGTATTATGAACTTATGTAACTTATGTTGAAAATTTGTTTAACACTGCTAATTTAAAACTAAATGAACTAATACTATTACATGCACATTTTCTCATACCAGTGCCAGTTATTAACATTAGTAGCATCAGGTCTTTCTTCCACAATCCAGCGTGGATCTCCTTCTCCCCACTTAGCCATGCCTCAGAAATTATGAACTTGTATAATACTGTTCAAATATATTAACTAAAATAAATAATTATTCCTAAAACATACAATATGATATTGAATTATTTATAACAGAATAATTATTATGAATGTTTGGTAAATTTGTTATAACATATATGAAGATAAATCATATAGAACATTAACATTTGCAGCATGGCATATGATGCTCTGAATCTAAAAATTTGTCTATTTTGTTCAAATGAATGTTATGAATTTTAATATGGAATTATAACTCTGACTAAAACACCATAAAATATATGTGAAAAGAAAATTTTAATGAATTCTTAGTGGCCTCAAGGTTAATATATCTATTAAGTTTGATTACAAAATTTACAAAATATTAAAAAGGAATATATGTCATGAATTACATTGATATAAAATTGTTGATACAGAAGGAATTAAATAATTTTAAATGCAAATTTCAGTCATGGTAGGAGCAGAGAATGCAAAAATTCAAGTAATTTAAAATATAATAATAACAAAAACTTGGCCCAACTTTTTGTTTAAAAGAAACTTCATTACAATGGAAACCAACAAATGTATGCATACAACGTAAAATATAACAAAATTAATTGAAATTTAACAAACGTAGTTAATCGAATTTCAACTTTGAGAAATGGAACGATTCAGTTTCTGCACTGTCACGAAGTTATCAATAAAAATTGAATGAATAGATCTAGCAAAAGATTTAAATCGACCGCAAATAGGAATTAATTACGAAACAATGAAATCGGAAAAACAGTCGTACAATTTTACACAAATGACTTTGAATCAAAAGAAAATGTATGGACCATAACCTGCAAATTGTGTACACAATATATGCGGTTTCAATGAGTGAAAAATATTTTACTTTACATAACGCACTTTTTTACGTAACGTCAATTATATTTTACTCACCGAAATTCTAAAAAATTTCTCCGACTAGAAAATAAGTATACCAGTCACTTAAATATTTACTTATGTACAATTTAAATTCGATTTTAAAACAGATCTTATTTAAATGCTCAACATATTGCTTTACGAGAAAATAACTATTTTTAGGAAATTCCAAATATGCACGTGAACGTCAAAATTCCTCTGACGAAGTAAATAATGTGACGAGGTAACCTTCCTTACTAAACCCGAAATTACTAAAGAAACAAATTTAAACGTGAAGGGGGATGTGAAATCCTTCTAGAAATTTCGAGAACTTATGGAAAAGAAATTACACTAGATAGGAAACTAGGCTAGGAAATTAAGATACTTTATTGCTCGTTCCACAATAGACCATACCCAACTTGCGCAACTCGGTTAACTTCATTGGGATTCCCTCCACATTGTGTGATTCTTCTACCATGCACCATTGCTTATATACCCTGTGGACACAATGTATGGCACTCAAGTGTACATCAGTTTTTCCTAGAAAAAATAGCTGAAAAGAGGAACTGTAATCAAAATTTACATTCATAACAGAAGTATAATGCCGATTTATTATTGGAGAAAAGACATAAAACACAATAATTTAGTGTAAAGTACATAATTTGGAAAATTGAAAGTATTTTGGAATTCTCATTCTTACACGTATTTTAAAATTCATATTTTTCGCGCTTTTTGCTAAAGCGGTAAATTTAACGTCATCTGACGGCGAATGGCGGAACTGGCAAAATAAAAATGTTTTTTTCTTCAAAAATAACGATTTTTATGCTTTTCTGCAACGTATATTCTACGACCTCAATAGAACTGAAGAAATGCCATCATAATGTGTTAAAAACGTTAATAAAAAAATGAAAAATATTGCATTTTATGAATCGCAAAATCCTTTGCCATCTAGCGATAGAGAGTGGGAACTAATGGAACCAAATTACGAATACAAAATTAGCATTTATATTAACTCACCCGACCTGTTAACACTCCTAGAACATTCTAAAGATAATTAATATTGATTTATGAGGCAAATTGGTGCATATTATCGTCTATTAACCCAAAAAAGTCAATATTAATTGAATTCGGTCGATAAATGGTACAAATGGCGGCTTCAAATAAATGATCGCCGGATATGTCGCTCAATGTCACAAATTTCGTAAGGGCGCATGTGCATTATTCCTAGTTACATAATGTATTTGAGCCAATCAAAGTCGACATGCGCAGAATAAACAAAAATTCGTCACTGTTCGAGTATGGTTCTCCCTATAACAATGGATATATTCCTAGCAGTTCCTAGGTTCACGATATGGAGTACTTCATGGTCCATGTATGAAACGAGTAATCTGTTATGTTATTTAATTTGAATTTGATACGTTAAAATAGGTTCAACGTTATATTAATATTAATAAGAATTTTCTTATAATTCTATTCTGAGTTAAACTACTGTTTTCTTTATACATACAAGATGAATATTGTTTGTGTAATATGTAGTGATTTATTAATACCTTCTGATGATGTTTTCCACACACCTTGTGGGCACATTTTTCATTTTGTTTGTTTAACCCAATGGTTAGAAAGGTAACTGATGTTTGTTTGTATGAAATAAATGATTACGCAGAGAAATGTATGAGCATCTATTTAAACTTATACATTTTATTCACAGATCCAGATCATGCCCACAATGTAGAGAAAAAACTACCTCGCATAAGATTCATAGAATATATTTTAATTTCTCTAACAATGATACCATCATTGAAGATACATGCTCTTTGCAGGATAAACTTGATAAAATGAATTTTCAGCTCATACTAAAACAGAATGAGCTTAAACAATATATGGAAAAAAGTGAAACATTTGAGAAACAAAATACAGAGCTAAAAAAAGAAGTATATAAACTGGAGTCTGATCTTAGGGCAAAAAAATGTGCAATTGATGCTCTTAAAGATCAAATTAAATATTTCAAACAACAGAATTTAGAAGTAGAAGGCAAAAGACAAGAAATTGAGCAGCTACGAAAAGAAATTGAAACTTACAAAAAGTATATGAAAATGTATAATACATTAAGTATACAAATGTTGTATTCAATTAATCTACATATACCTTTTCTTTTTTTCAAGTGTACAAACCTTACTTGAAGCATCTACAGAACATGTAGACGAGATAATTTCAAGAACATCTGAACCCACTGCACTTATTACATATATTTGTGTGATGAAAAGGTAACTGAATACCATTGTTTATACAATATATAATTGTACTTAATTTTTCTAAGTTACAAGTTATGTCTAGGGAAATGACAGTGAGTTTAAACAAAAGGAAAGAGTTAAGAAGTAAATTAAGAAGTGTACAGCAAGAACTTACCAAAGTAACAACAGAAAGGAACTTGTTGTCCGAAGAACATGTTAAAAGAAAGTATGTTTATTTTGAAATGACAAATGAGCATTGTCTAGTTAATAGAACATGATTGTTATTATGCTGTTTTCAGAAAATTAGAAGAAGACTTAATGATTTGCGAAAGTGAAAAAATGTTTTTACAAAATAAAGTAAAAGAGCTAGAAAGAAATATATCATTATCAAAAAGAGCAAGTGATTATGATTCACAAAAAGTAGATACATTAAGTAGTGATTTAAATTTACTTAGTGGTAGCGAACAAAATAAAGTTAAAACTGTTATAAATGATATAAAAATTGAGAGAAAGAGCACTCCAGAGAGAAGGAGTACAGAAGACAAAAGTCAATCGACTGTGATGGTAATGAAAATTAGTCTGCCAGTTTGCATTATTTTTAATGTTGGTTGTTTATGTTAAATACTTCGTTTTTAGAAAGATGATACAGACTCGCCGTATCTTCCGCTTAAATCAGGAGGCTTATTTGTTCTAAAACATTCAGTACCAAAACGTAATACAAGTAATCTAAATCCGTCCATCTTTACAAAAAGACCAAGAACTGAGAAGCCAAATGTAATGATCTACACAACAATTTGATACATGATAATTTATATTTTATATATGTATATTTATAAAAAGTATGTTTTAGGAACAAATAAGAGGTAATCTTATGTATGATGGTTTTGGAGGGCATTCGAAGCTTGAAAGATTCCCTAATCCATTAAGTATGAAAATGAAAAAAGCGAAAGATGATGCAAAATTTAAACTAGATACAAGACAAAGAAGTTTGATATAGATTAATTATAATAATGACAATTCGTACAAGCCAAATGTATTATAGGAAATTGATGTACTATGATTCTATGCATTGTCATGCTTGGAAACTGAGTCAATTACTGTATAAATATTTAGCCACACTCTGTTTCACTTTAAATTTATTGATATTTAAGAAATGCAAAATAAGTGAAATTTCGTGTAATACAGAGAATGATTTGCTGGGGAAAATTTATTTATACTACATGCAATCGGTAACGCGAGTCTGTGAGAGATATATAATCGTGTTTACAAGGTGAAAAATTTCAAAGTAAATTATTCTTGTTGAATGTAATCTGCTCGAATATAAAAATACAAACCACGTGGAATTGCATTATGTTCCACTAGTTTATTATGTCAAAGTTCATATTTTCATAAACATTGTTTGGGAAAACATGTAGTGCAGTGTATTTTTTTGAATGTAAATATGTCCGCAAAATGTGAGAGCAGTGAAACATTATTTATTATGTGACATTCACACAGAATTGTATTCTATTTTATATTTTTATACAAAATCTAAATAAATGTTTAACATAACGACATAGTACTGTATTATTCCCAGATTTACATTCATTTAATTTTCCCATAGTCACAAAAATAATTTGTAACTGAATCATCCGTGTAAAACACATTCTTCCAGTTCTCTACCGATCAATTTTCGCAGGTCTTTGTCCAATGTTAGATGCAATATAGTTAAAGTTCAGAAGCGTTATTTCAATGTTTGCGCTTTGTACAAACGATTCAACATAGATGAGAAAGTTATTAGGTGTTCTGGAAAGTTTATGCGGTTTTCATGCGCTATAAACACACATGCATTCACGTATTTCGTATCCTGTCTCTCACGAATAATTATCCTCGCTCAATAATCTTGTTTCAGCGTATCCCTAACTTATGAATGCCGTTTTTACTTGTGATTCGACTTGTTCCAAGCCGAAAACGATAATTACTTTTTGCCACGCGAACATCGTGTTCATTCATGTTTAGTACTCATTTCATTACTAATTAATGAAACAAGATTTTTATCTTAAAAGATAAAGGTGAAAATGTTAGGTACATCGGAAAAGCTGTTTACGAAGAGCGCAGTATAATTAGATCGCAGGTTTCTCTGTCAGCAATGGATTATCAAAAAAAGAAGCAAAAAGCTTGTATCGCTTCATTAATTACGGCAACAATAAAAGTGACCGAGTAACCCCATTTGTAGTCTATATTATATACAGTAGGCTCTCGATATATTGCAAGAGCAAGTAGCAGCGGGAAATTCTTGGAAGCGCAATGTATGACAAAATAATGCGTGGAATTATAATATATGAGGACATAACGCCCGATGATACAACGCATGGCCATAAAACACTCGACGGTGAGATATCATAATTGTGCACGAATATCCGCGCGAATGTGGCAATATAACGATAGTCTACTGTAAGTCGCGCGTAAGTAGTATACGACCCTCATAAGTCAGACTTATGCTTTCAAACTATGATCTCTTAATTATTGTTCTGCGAAGTCTTAATGTTTTATCGCTACTCGTCAATGTTAATAGAGACATATTTAATGAACTTTACAGAATTGTTTAAATAAAAAATCACGAATACTTTTTAACACTTGTAAATAACTTGGGGATAATACGCGATAAACTTGGACTACCTTGTTCTTTAATAACAAAAGCACGTTATTATAATGCATAAAAAAAGTTATTTAAAAAAAGTTTAGCGGCAGGTTATAACAAGATGAAAAAAATCAATCCTTGAGCTATAATTAACATATCGAAGATATAACTGCAAGAGCTCTCGTTAACTTTTATACAAACACTTTCAAACATTTAGCAGAAAAAAGACAGTGTAGATTGTAATTTGCATAAAGTGTGGCAGAAATCAACAACCGCTTTCATCGAAGCAAGGAATCAAATGTTGAAGTAATTGAAAGCTTAAATGAAGAAATTAAATCGTTACACGTAAGCGACATGGTAATGTGCCGTACTACATACGTCCATTTTCACTGCAGCGGTTAACGCGATAGCACGTCGAGGGCCACAGTGGACGTACGTGGCGAGGCACTTAATGATAACGGTTATTAAGGGTGCGATGATTCAATTCTTCAATTTACACTTTTCATTTTTTACTTCATTCAAGATTACACGCTTGTTATACAGGTGATGTATAACGCGGTTTCGTTCTAACACTGAAAGTAGGAGGAAATGTTTGCTCGAAGGATTAAGGGAACATCCACGATTTTATAATTAAGGAAATATACAGTATAATTAAAAAATTGAAGGTATAATAGAACGGTAGGCACTTATGACAAGGTTCAAGAACCGGGGGTGCCTCTGTATTATACATTTTGAGGATTGGGAACTCTCGTGTGGCACGGTTTGAGAATTAAGGAATCTACATAGCTTGAAAATTAGGGGAATTTCACACGGTTGAAGGAAGCACCCCCGTACGGCAACGTAAGAATCAGGGGAACCCCCGTACATGGTTCAAGAATGGGGACACCCCCGTATATGGTTCAAGAGTCGGGGGAACCCCCGTACATGGTTCAAGAATGGGGGCACCCCCGTGTAATACAGTTTGAGAATTAGGGAACCCCAGTATGGTGGAGTGTAGGAATTGGGGACATCCTTCATACGATGATTTAAGAACCGGGGAACCCCCGTACTTGGTGCAAGTATAGAGTAATGGGGCAGTTTGAGAATTAGGGAACGCCAGTATGAAGTTTAGGAATTGGGGAACCCCATATCGTAGACATCCCTCACACGATAATTTAAGAATCGGGGAACCCCCGTACTTGGTGCAAGCATAGAGTAATGGGGTAATTTGAGAATTAGGGAACCCCAGTCGAGTTTAGGAATTGGGGAACCCAATGGAGGCACTCCTCACACAATTAAAGAACTCCTATAATACATGGTTGAAGAACAAGGGAAACAAAGCTGTAGAATCAAGGAACTCTCACTGTTCCTACGAAATTCGATTTATCCGAATAATTTCAGGTCAAAGATGGTTCAGTCCAGACATTGGGAGGGCCCATCTGGTCCCCGCCTATTTCCTCGATACCATCGAAAATTCCTCTTGCACATTCCACGCAGGGTATCCCATAACAATCCGTATTGTACAAAGTGAAAATCCAGGAAGAAAATTTGATGTTGAGCGTGGAACGATCGAGGGAGTAGTATTGTACTGGTCTAAGGTCCAACGTCCCATACGTATGAATGGGCAGAGCTGAACACGGACACTCATGCGCGCGCTTCGAAAATCAAAATCAATGTGGTCCACCCCTCAGAACTCCACACAGGCCTTGCTCCGATTGCCCACGCCCTTAGTGTGCCTCGTACTTCCGTCGCGAACGCATCCCTCGTGCAATCATCGTCGTCTTTGCGTCCTCCTCTCTCTCCCTCACTTTGCTCCTCTCTCTCTCTCTCACTCTCTCGCTTTCTGTCTCTCGATTTTCTTCTCTCTTTCTCCGTCAGTCTCTCTCTTTCTCTTGCACTAGCTTTCTCTCTCTTCCTCACTTATTCGTTCACTTACTCTTTCTCACGCATCTACACGTACGCGGGTACATTATATAACATACACGCGGTCTGTCCTCCCTTAATCTGTGTGCCTGCTTGTTTTGTTGTCTATCTCCCTCCGGGTTTAGGTTCGGGTTCCAGTGAATCAAAAATGTGTTGTTGATGATAAAAGAAGGAAGGGTGGTACTCGACATCGGTGCTACGTAATCCGAATTGTATTTTGTGTACCAAATGCACGCGAGATTTTTCATCAAGACCGTACCGTTACTCGACACACCAATGCTGGATACCAGTGATTTAAATTACACGTGAAAAATAGTAATCGGTGCGTGTACAATTTTTTACCCTGTGTTTTTCATCCTTGAACGGATCACTTTTCCATAAACAACTTTTTTTTTACCCCTTATATATTACTTTGTTTCTGTGTCTCGTGTTACAATTTCGACGAAATTGTGATGGACAATTAATTTTCTTTCGGGGTTGTTTTTTTTCTGTCAACTTCTATTATTGGGTCGCTACCACGCCTAACAGTTCTCCATTCAAGGATCCGGTGAAACGTTTTATGCCTTTTGTTTTCGTTTGGTGATTAGAATGCTGTAATCGAACGTAGAACGTGAACATGAAACGAGAACCGAATAAAGGGTGTGTTTTGAGATTAAGGGACAGGTGAATTTCTGTCCGAGTGGCTAACCTCTGCGAACGTTTGAAAGAAGGTAAAGTGTTTCGGAAGAAACCTAATCGTTTAACGTTGTTGGTGTAATTAATTGTTCTTTGTTCGATGTCTTGTGTAGTGTCTGAAATTTCCATTTTGTCACCCGCCGTATTAGCTAAATGTACATCGTGTATTAATTAATTAATATCGCTTACTATTTTTGTTGTTATTTTCATTGGAATTAAGGTCGATGGCGCCACTGATGCTCTTGTTATCATTGTGAATAACAAACAATAGTAACATGATATTGTATATTATGTATTTTGTATTAAAAAACTGCAATACAATCTTTCGTTGTTTTATTTTTATGTTCACCTATTCTTCAATCGTTGGCGAAACAGGTTTTCTCTACTTAATTAATTTTTCAATGCAAAAATAATTTTTATTATTTGCTTCGTAATTAGCTTTAACGAGTGTAATTTGCTTTTAATCGAAATATCCAACAAAATTTTGTCAGCAATTTATTAAGTCGATCTCAAACTGTGAATTCGTTCGTTTTTGCTAATGTTTTTAATAATGTTCTCGTTGCCACTTTCGGAAAGTAATTTGAAAATGTGTAAATTGGAAGAGTGAACAGCGAAAATTATTTGAAAGTCACGGGATAAAAAGTTACGGTGATGTAACTAAATTTGCATGTTGCTGTCGTATGTGTTTACGTTAGTACACTTTTGTAGGGCTTGAACAACTGATTTCGAACTCCATAAACGAGTTTGCTCTATTTATTTCATCTGCATGCGAAGTGATATATGTGTGTTCCGAAACTACGTGTTTGTAAAATAGAGCAAAAATTTGTTTACGACATATAATTCGCTGAAAATGCAGTCAACATGTTTGAACAATGAGTTTATACAAACATTTTTATCAAACTTTAAATCGATATGCCATAAATGCCATTTTGGTGTACCTTCGAGTCTTGTTCGATGTTTTGTGTTTTGAACTCGATCATTGTTAGCTGTAATTGCCAATTAGTTACTTTATACAAAAATGATTAATACCGGGTTTATCTAGTCAATTTTCTGAAGCTTCAACTCATAAATTGGTGTATCACATTTGGTGACATTTTTCTGTCATTGAATCATATCACTTTTTATGTCCCAAAATTGACCATTGTTGACTATAATTAGCGAACAGCTATTTTATACTAAAAATAGCGATGAAACTTCTATGCAGTTATTTTCACGAGACTTTAAGCTTTAAATTGATGTATCACAAGTGCCATTTTTCTGTACTTTTATGTCATCAAATCATGTCAGACATTTTATGCTTCGAAATCGGCCATTTTATCTAAACCTAACCTCAAATACAGTACCAAACAATCACAAGTTTTTTTTATAAAATAATCTATAATTATTAATAGAATAGTGAAGTGATATTATTAAAAAATTAATCTGCAATACACGTAGATTGTATATTTATTGTATTGTGTTTTAGTAAAAATTTCAATTATTAGTTGTATCAAGATTATTCATTCCTAAATCCCAATATTCCTAGATCTCAATTTTCTTGATTATGGTGTCCATAGGTTTTAATATTTCTGGATTTGAATATCTCTCAATCCTAGTATACTTAAATACTAATATCCCTAAGTTCCTGTGTCTCTAGATACCGCTATCCATAAGTCCCAGTACTTCTAAATCCCAATATCTCTAAATCCTAGTACTTCTAAATACTAGTATTCCTAAATCCTTATATCCCTGAGTCCCTGTATCCTTAAATACCACTATCCCTAAGTCCCAGTATTTCTAAATCCCAATATCTCTAAATCCTAGTATCCTTAAATCCCAATATTTCTAAGTTCCAGTATCCCTAAGCCCACTAACTCTAAAGTATCCCTAAATTCCTAAACCCCAGTATCTCAAAGCCCACTATCCCTATACTAAAATCCATTATTATAACAATTAAAATACATATTCAGTTTTCATAATTCATCAAACTTAATTATAATTTCCCTAATATTCGTATTACATTTCTCCATAAAAGTAAACGTTAATAAAATACGGATAACAATTTAACACGTATTTTACTCGACGATCCAAGCACAATATTATCCTCATTTAACGGCGCAAATGTGTACAAAAGATAAAGTAAAAGTATTTTATAATCAGTAAAATTGTTTCCGAATGAACGTTGTAAAGTTAAGAACGAGACTAAGAGCGCAGGTTTTGAATTAAACAAGTTTGAATACTTAAGCGTTCTAGTTATCCGAAGATTAATTTTATTTTGTTGGATCGCGGCAGCTCGCAGCCTCGCGCAGTTCCTGCCTGAAAGACAAACTTTGGACGCTCCTCCGAGGCCCGCGAAGAAATTCGTAGAATTCAAATATACGCAAATGTAACTAACTTCCCGTTAACTTTCGGTATTAATTTTTCTCACAGGCAACGATCGCTCGCCTTCTCTAGTTTCAGAGAAAGTAAACGTTTTTATTCGGCCACGTATTTTAGGGCGCTTCGCACGCGGACCGTTAGGACGAATACCGACGGTTTCCTCAAAATGGACACTATAGAACACTCCTTTGCGTCACCATACGCGAAATAGAATTAAAACGCAAAAAATTTCGTGGGTTAGCTAAAGTTGACTTTTATCTAAAGCTACGATTCGAACGAGGATTATCGATTCGGATTGAATTTCGGTGATACGAGAGAGTTTTTATCGAAAGAGTTACATCATCGGCTGCGCCCATATCTTACCCGGATGTGTATATTTCTGTGCAGAGCAATCTCTAGTGACGTTACACGAAATAACCGGCAACAAATATCGTCGACTGTGATATATCATGACTGTGAAATACCGTCGAAGAATGCAACTACGAAAACCTGCTGGTGAAAGATAGAATTCAGACCGCCATCATGTTCACGACTGGCGAGGCTGTTTTCATTAACCATCCACGCTGCACGATCTTGAAACAAAATTCGTCGATGTAAGAGCAAGCGTGACATGTTATCGTCAAACGACTATGAGCTGCAAGTACGCTTTTGCAACAAGTAAGTAACGTACAAATTGAATCCTCACCTATTATGTCCCTCCTAATTAAGAGTCGAGTAGCACCGATCTCTCACTGCACACTCTCGTTATATTACCGGATACCTCTACCTTAGTTACTTTTTTACGTACGTCTTTCTGAAATCAAAGAGAGCGTTAGTGTCAAATTTTTGGGCTTTAGGAAATTTTTATATTGGCGAAATTAGACATTAGGAAATAATTTGAGAAATTAAGCAATAGGGAGCTGGTTTGGAATTTAGGACTCTTTGGGGAATTCTGGAAACTAGAAAATTATAAAATTGAGCGCAATTGAGACATCTAGGAATTGAAAAATTTTGAATTAGGAAAATTTGAAAATTGCGAAATTTTGAAATCTATAAACATAAAAATTTGAAAATTAGAAAACATAGTAATTAGGGTACCTACAAATTTCCCAATCTATTCATCCACCGTATAAACCTGTCCATATAACGAGAGTCTCCTGTAACTAGACATCAAATATTTCTATTATCACTCGGAGTTAATTCCTTCGGAGAATTATTATATATCGTATCACCTATAGTTGTGCAAAGTTTCAACCTAATCAATGTTACCGACGTCGCGCTCTCCTTTTGTGATCCGACCTGTATAATAATGTTATGTCGCGCTTTAAGATTTATGCATTTTGAAAGGGTGTATTAACGAGGCCACGAACGATATTATTACACGACAGTTTTCCGTTAACCATGGCTGATCCTTTCTCAAGATGATATTTTTAATGTGTACGAATAGAACTATCGCTTGGCGTGCATTATAGGCGCTTACGCGTGCGAGGATGGAACAATATCGGAAAATTATTTATAGCATGAATAAGGAGAGCTAATGCAAAGCTTTATCGACGTGCAACGATGCCACTTTAATAATAAACCATGTTTTACCGGCTAGAACTACTGTGTAAATCTACCTTTGTATGACAACTGTCGAGTCTTTCGCTCGTTCAGATAACAATGTTATATTCAATATGGAGAACAATGCGCGAATCGTCGATAATTTATCGAAAAAGAGTTTCGAACAAAAAATTCTTTTATGAAAAATCTATATTGAAAAGATGCGTTTACTTTTTTCTCTCGAACAATGGAATTTTTCTGAACGAAATTATACTGTATGATATAGAAATTATGAATACGAGTTATCGTTCTTACAGGACTACCGTAAATATCCAAAATGATCTCTTCAGCAGGACATTGTGGTGTGTTTGACTATGTTCGCTTACACATCCCAGGGCATATTTGCATCGATGATGGCAACGGCTGCCTGGATATTGGTATGGATTATATGCTTGGTAATAAACAATTTATTACTTAATTTAACTACGAATTTATACTTAATCAGCCTACATTGTCTACGTTCTGTTTGGGGCTGTACTTGGAAACTGTTTCTTTTCCTAATTTCCTGCTTCAATTTCCCTGTTCTTTGATCTTCTCCTTTCCAAATAGTTCTCAAGTACTTTTCAAATTTTCAGTCTTCTAAATTTCCCAATTCCTTAATTTCCTCAATTTTACATTTTTCAATCTGTAAATTGCTCTCAAGGTTCTACTAAAATTCTCTCCGAAGCCTTGGATTTTCTCTGACTTCTTCCAGAGCTCAAGTCCCTCCCTAAATTTCCAAGATAAAAAATCTGCCTCCACTAAACCAACAGAATACGTAGAAAATAAAAGTAAATGGCAAACATTCCTTTTTGCAGATCGCACACCATCAACACACACGTTGAGGAGAGTATGTAGTTGACGTATCCCCCGGTTCCATAACGCTCGGACACAATCATAGAGAAAAAAGAGAACAAGGTTCAAAAACAAAGATACGTACGTGCGTACGTGTGTGCGTACGCGCGTAATCATTTTTGCTGTTTGCATGCGAAGGAAAAGAGGAAGAGCTTGCACAGAGATAGGCTTTTTAGGAAAAATGTTCTGGCTGGACACGTGACATGTGAAAAACGCGTCGAATACCTCCGAATACAGTTACCAACGATCGGTACGATAGAACGGGATTGAGAGAGAGGGGCAGAAGAGGGGGAGAGACGAGAAGGAAGAACAAATACGTAAACAAAAGTAGCTAAGTTGGGGAAAATAAACTTCGGAAGAATCGATTCTACGAAGAGGACAAAATGAAAGACAGCGGGCGTGTTCAAAGTAGAACAGGAATACACTAAAAAAAAAAAGCAGAATTCTAAACGATAGAATAAGACAATTTTGTATCTAAAACGCGCAGAAACGGACAATTACGAGCAAAAACTTTTGCGGACAAGGAGGAGTAACTTGTAAAAATAACGAGTACACTTTCGAATATAATCGAGAAGGTATATTCTAAACTAGGAAACAAAAAAAAAGGCAAATTTGTACTTAAACGTAGAAAAAGTAGCGGAGAAGCAAAAGAATAAAATTTATTTATTACTACGAGCTAAAAGAAGAAAAAGACTCGCATTCAGAACGCACAAAGTATTTTTTGGCAATAGCGAATCTTTCAGACATGAATTACACTTCGGAACCGGATATCTTCGGGAACGAGAGTTACAATGCGAGCAACGGTCTCGACTGCGGCGGCGACACCTACTCCTACGGGATATGGGAACGTGTGATGATAGTGATCATTGCCGTTGTCCTCAGTCTGACGACCGTCGTTGGTAACATTATGGTGATGATCTCGTTCAAGATCGACAAACAATTGCAAACGATCTCAAATTATTTCTTGTTCAGCCTGGCGGTCGCCGATTTCGCGATCGGTCTAATCTCCATGCCTCTTTTCACATTGTACACCGTGCTCGGTTATTGGCCGTTGGGACCGCATGTGTGCGACACGTGGCTGGCGCTCGATTATTTGGCCAGCAACGCGTCGGTTTTAAACCTTCTTCTTATCAGCTTCGACAGATACTTCTCTGTGACGAGGCCTCTCACCTACCGCGCCATGAGGACTACTTGCAAAGCAGGCATTATGATCGGTAAGATAGCTTTCTGGCAGGGGTAGAATCTCGTTGTATGGCCACAATTTATAAACCCTCGAATTCTCGAAGCTGATGATATAGAACTTGAGAATTTGGAAACTGGGAAATTCAAAACTTGAGAAATTTGGGAAACTGAAAATTTATAAATTGCAAACATAATAGCAAACATCCTACAGTTGCAGCCATATAGTGAGAATCTAGCAGAACCTATCTCCATCTGTTTCGCACTCTCTACATATACTATGGCAAACTTAGTTTCGCATTAGTTTCAATTAACGTTCATAAAGCCCTACCATAGCGGTGGTAATAGTAATTTCGTGTAATGGTAAGAACGGCGAAATAATCTACTTGCAGCATTAGCGTGGGGCGTTTCATTGGTCTTATGGCCACCATGGATTTATGCTTGGCCATACATCGAGGGGCAAAGAACGGTACCCGTGAACGCCTGCTACATTCAATTCATCGAGACAAATCATTACATCACATTTATTACCGCAATCGCCGCATTTTATATGCCTGTTACTGTGATGATTATTCTTTACTGGCGAATATGGAAGGAGACCAAGAAGAGGCAGAAGGATCTTCCGTACTTGCAGGCAGGGAAACAGGATGCTAGCAAACGGAGTAACTCTAGGTTAGTTATTGTACTTTTACTATTATGTGTGTAGTATAAATTATATTACCTGTGTCTTTTATTAGTGTAATATTACTAGTTACTTTCTTCGATCACCCTCATGATTCATTCATTTACAGAGACCCTTTAAATAATTATTTTGCTTGTTTTCAATTAGCGATGAGACGTTGGACATGGAGGACTGCAAGAGGCCTAGGAGCGAGTCAAGCACAGGAGCCGAGGACATGAATTCCACGCATATCGCTGTCTCTTATCTTGAGAAACATTGTCCTCAATATAAAACAGTAAGTTACTAACTTATCATTATCACAATCTCCGCTCTGATTAAAGTTACTCTCTCGTTAATCTTCTTGTTCACATGTTGATCCTGAAATATGTACAGCCAAGACTTCATGCAATAGATACCTGTAAAAGTTTCATATATTTACACCATTTTGATTCTCTCATTGAGTACTATACAGCAATAAAACGATTTGACCTTGAAGGTCAAGATCAAGGTCAATTGCGTGGTCTATGTATTTAAGAACCTTCAACGATACAGAGTTGAGCCACGCTCTGCAATGTTTTAAAAATGGTTTACCCTGTTACAGAAATACAGACCTTTATCGTGGATGTGGTTGAAGATGTGGTGCATCGCGTGGTGGCACAGCGGTCGTGAAGACGACGACGACGACGACGATATCGAAGGAGCCGAGAGCAGTCGAACAGGCCACGGTTACGATGAAGCCACAACGCCATTATCAGCCGAAACACCTCTAACTGGCACGGTCTCTAGATCAGCCTCTCTGAGTGGGATTCATCCCACGGCTCTAACAGTTGAGAAGACTGTCTGCATAGCGGATATCCACGATTACAAGAAGTCTGGGAAAGGCGGCGAACTGTCGACGAAAAGCATCTCCAGTGATTCAGTAAGTCCTTGCTTCAGATCCAAAGCTCTTGCTTGTTGCATGTTCTGTTAGAAAGAATAAGTTCAAAGGTGTAATGAAAATAGTTAGCTAAGATTGGATGATTGAACCTCGTTGGTTCAGTTGAGGTTCAGATAAAGTACCCTTAAGGTTACAATGATTCCAATGATGTTGTCAAAAATGTTACCTGGATAAAATGACACTCCTACTTTCCTCCTGAATTGATGTATTTCTTTCGGCGACAGCAAAACATTATAATCAGACTTGCAAATGTGATTCAATGTTATCTTTCACTTTCATAATAAATCATACCGTTTTGTTTATAGGTAAACGCAGATTTACTGCCAATAGGAGGACGAAAACAACCAAAAATTCATTTTGACGATAAAACATGTTCTATAGATGTTTTGAAGCATTTCATGCTAGGGCACGCTTAACACTGTTGCAGATAACTAATTACTGAAAAAATATCAACTTAAGATTTATTTGAAGTATTGTGTACACTCGAGTGCAATGTAGGTTTCCAGTTAACAATAAATAGAGGAGCTTCCCACAAAGAGAAACTGTAAGGAAGATCTAGGAAGAAAGAGGAACAAACGAAGCCCACGTGAACCATAGGAAGGAGCCTTGGGAACCCACAAGGACATGGAAGGAACCAAGGAGTCTAGCTAGTATACCCTAGGAAGAACCTAGAAGAATTCAGAGTGACCTAGAGAAAACTAGGAAAAGCCTAAGTGGAAGTTCTCAGATCTAAAAACAGTGTTTCCATTTCCTCTGTGGAGACCTGCAGTGCTCACGAGTGTACATCAGTTTCAATTTTTTCAGAACTTTAAACTACGCTTATAAAACTTTGTTAAAAAGTTCCTTTTGAACTGAACTCATGACGAAAAGCCTCAGTGTTAAGTGTGAAGCTTCGTAAAAGTCATACCATCCACCCTCATCAGGATGTATTTTCTAAATCAGTGAAAATTTCCACATAGGTGTACACGATTTTAATCCGGCTGCCCACAAGGGATACCAGCGGCATGGGGAAGTACACGGAGGGCCCTAGCATAAAGATGTATCACGACGAAGCAGTGACCTTTCAACTTCATAGTATGATCGAGGACGTGGAGGAGGAGAACGGGAAGATATTTCGTCTGGGTAGCACGATATCAAGCCCGTCGCCTGTGATCAGAAGACCGTCG
Source organism: Megachile lagopoda (assembly GCA_036983795.1). Classification (NCBI taxonomy): domain Eukaryota; kingdom Metazoa; phylum Arthropoda; class Insecta; order Hymenoptera; family Megachilidae; genus Megachile; species Megachile lagopoda. The sequence continues at coordinate 6,796,939 of CM072793.1, forward strand.
CGAATGCCCGACATAAGAATCCCGTTAAACACGAAAAACATCCCGAAAGCATTGGCCACCAAGGTGCCTGCGAATAAGAGCGGGAACAAGAAGAAGAAGAAGCTACAGGAGAAGAAAGCGGACCGTAAAGCGGCAAAGACATTGTCGGCCATCTTGTTGGCGTTCATCATCACTTGGACGCCGTACAATATTCTCGTTTTAATAAAATCCATCACAGCCTGCTCGTGGTACATACCGCAGCAGTTATGGGACTTTTTCTATTACCTTTGTTATATTAATAGTACTGTGAACCCAATGTGTTACGCTCTATGCAACGCGGCGTTCCGAAGAACCTACGTGAGGATTCTCAAGTGCAAGTGGCATAACAAAAACAGGGCCGCAGTTGACAGAGGATGATATCAGTAGAAACGCTTCGCGTGCAACGCGTTTGCGCGCCGAAGCGTGTCACCTTTTGTTTCGTTATTGTTTTCTCTTTTATCGTTTTATAAACATTCCACCGAACTTGCTTGCCAACAATAAGGAAACTGAGTTGCTTCGATCTACAGTGATAACATTCGAATTGTTTCCTACGATTTGCTGCTGAAACGCCTTTTGTTTGGTTGGCTGCGCATCTACAGTACGCAACGGCGACACTACGCATGCGTGCGCGCATACGCACTGGAATCGGACGGTAGCGATGAGTACATCGAGAAATCTGACAATGTAAGATTATATAACTTTGGGGACTTAGAGACTCTTGAAACACTTGATAGTTCGGTACAGAGACTGAAGATTTTACATTAAAGTTTATCTAATAATCGTTTTAATAACGTTTTAATAATTAAACCCAACGTCGAAGGTTCATAAGTTGTAATAAAGGTTTTTTCACTGAATCGTTTTTTTTTAAATCTACTTTGTCGCAATCTATTCAAAAATATTCTAGAAAGTCTCTAGTTTGACGAGACATATTACTCTTAATAATTGTCGAAGTTGGAGCACAATCAAATTGTCTAAAAACTTGTAACAGAGATTACCCTTCGCTAACCGCGGTTCATGTGCTCATGCGCATACTGTGTGCGCATGGACGCCATGTTTGCTTCCTGTATGTGAAGCCGACCTCACGAGTGGTCCTCCCAAAGTGACACTGCTTTTTTTAATCGTATTTTCTTCTACAATTCTTTCAAAAATAACTGTTAAAAACAGTTTTACAATCTTTCTTCTTTCAACTCGTTTTTCCTGAAAAAGAAAACAAAATGCAATTGCATTAAATAGATAGATTGTTTTAAGGAATTTTTTGATGGAATTACTGTTAAGGATATATCGCATGAAACATATTCCTTTCGTGTACGTATATGAATGTTCAAACGGATACGAAATAAAATGGCTCGCAACGCAACGTTTATATACAAATCAAAATATGTATGTACAATTTAAGTGGATGAACCGTGTATGTCGCTCGAAAAGTTTCGTTTCATATTTTAGAACTAGATCTGGGGAAAAACAGGGTGTACAATTCGATTTGATAAATTTAGTGGAGAAAAATGCATTTTCTACGCGTACTTTGCCATCGATGATCACGATGTTCTTTTCCATTGCATATTTTGATTAACGTTAGAATTCAAATACCGTGTGGTCCGTACAACTGAAACATACCCTTTTTTAAATGCAATTACTTTCAAATTTTCAGTTCTTAAATTTAAAGTTAATCTGAAGAGTTTCGTTTGACCTAACCCAACCTAACTACTCCTAACATTATCTATTCAAAATGGTGGTCCTTTGTACTCTTCTTTCAACCACTCGTTTTTTAAATGAAATTTAATTTCTTTCCCATTGTAATCGGGTATGAACCATTTATTTGAACCACACTGTATATGTACATTAGAATTCACCTTTCTGCCATTTCATTTTCCTATTGAATTTCGATTACATTGAAATAACCATTTACGTCATTAAAATGACAAATATTATTTGTGGGGAAATAAAACGAGAGAAAAAAAAAACGTTTGCCATTACGACAGCTCGGATTTCCATATTTGAGGCAATGCAACACGAATACTGCCATGAAAAATAATCTTTATAAATATATTTCTGAACCGTACAAAAAGAAAGGAGAAGAGACATGAAAAAGAGAGAAATGAACGGGCACGTTCTTCGACAGTACCAAATTCGTGGCTCGATCTTAGCGGCCATCTTGCGACGAATACTTGGTGTCGACATCTTTTTTTTTTTATAGTTCGCGGAAAAGAGTCAGTTTTCCTGCCGTTCTGATGAAACACGCATTTGTAAATAAATTTTTTTATCGACCAAAGGGAAAAAATTTGAAACCTTAAAGTTCTTTCGTTTAAAATTGTCACTTCCATTTTGTAAATGTCTTCCTATGGTTTCTCTTCCACTACATTCTCTGTAGATTCTCTCAAGCCTGAATCTGGGTACAATTGACCCACATTCTAAGAATTTAAACATATTGTTTAAAAATTTCCTTTTGTAAAATATGTTTTACAATTTCTAATGACTCGTTCATATAAGATCGTGCAACAAACTGACTCGATTTCGCAGACTTCCTACAAAGCTACACCGCACAAAGAAACGAAATCTATTCGAATTCTAAGGGAAGTAAATAATGAAAAAAATGTTAATAGAAAGACAGGCATTTCTCGTGCGTTTTATTCGAGGAACAACGCACTCGATGTACATTTTAAATAGTAGTCCAAGTTGTAACTGAGTGTTTTAAGTGTAATTTAGTTATGAAGAACCAAAGATTTAAAAGAAAAAAATTAACAAAATGAACAAGCGCTGTTATATAATAGAGTGTGTCAAGACAAAATGGCGAACAACAGTGGGTGAAACGCGCTACATCGATTCTTTTGTATTCATTAATATTCTAACACTTTCGTATTAAGTGACATTCTAATCACACGTGCCAAACGAAGCTTTAATGATGGTTTAGGGAGGTAAATTAATAAATGTGTCCTTTCAAACGTTTACACTAATCAAATCGATCGATTAGCATGGATTGATGATTAAGTTTGAAGCTCAAATACCTTTTCTTTTGTGATACATACACTCTTTACTATTTTATATTTTCCTATATTGTCTGGTTTGTATTCTGGAATTGGCGTTTATGTAAATTTCCAAGTTCCCAAAGTTCCTAATTTATTACATATATACCCTATAATTATAATTTTATACATTTTTATGTATCTATTTAATTTCTATATTCTAATTTATTTGAATTTCCTAGATGTAATCAAATTTATTATATAAAAAGAGTACAATTAATGGAAGTGTAATACTTTGAAACATATACCTGAAATCATTATTATCTTTGTATGTATATAAATAAAAGTAAGTACAAATATCTAACTCTTGAAAAGAGTATCATGAATTTTATATATATCATATTTTTTCTTTTGGAAATAGTTTTTAACAGTGACTTCTGGATTGTGTCGCATTTCTACGTGTTATATGTAAGAAAACGAGTAAATTCCCTCATATTGTTTTGACATTTATATTGTAAAAATGTACCTACTATGTATTTTTAAAAAATATCTTTATGAGAAGTTTCATTTATAAGTTAGAAAATCTTCTTTGAAATTAAAGATTTCTCTTCGCAGTTTAAAAATAAGTTACCAATCAAAAATAATTTTATAACTAACAAATTTGTAAGTCACAAACCGTCACGAACGTAGCATAGAATTATGCTGATTCGATTGATAAAAATTTTGAAAGTACACATTTATTCGATAAATATATTGTCAACTTCGCAGCAGTCGCGCTGATCCAAACGACGTATCAATTCTAGTTTCCTTTTTTATCGAAAGAATCTATTTTCTATCGCAGCGATATTGGGTATACCTTTAACATTCCACTTATTTAACTTTTATTATTATTACTTAGGGTGTGTACATTTGTAAATATATATAGAAGATATTTGAAGTTTATATTTAAAGACCGTTTGGATAGAAATAAATGAATCGAGCGAAACAAAGGGTAAAGTTACATGTACAGTATCAATCACGCGACCGCTGAAAAGTTCTCTTTGTGTAAATCGGGAACACGCACCAGAACTGTCTTTCGACCACTCATGCATTGGAAATCATAAATCAAGATTATGATACTATATGCCTCAACAGCTAACAAGTCATTAAAAATAATTAACATACTACTTTAAACAACGTTTTTTTTATTATCTTCAATATCTGAGTCTTATTATAAATTTTTGCATAAATACATTTACATTCGACAAAGAACCAAAGAGGTGCCTGCAGATGTTATCTCATAAAACATAATATGGACGCCTAGTAACATTCTTCCAAGGTTATACATACATCAGCATACAAGTATGTCAGATCTTACAATCTCTCTACAGAGAGGGTTAAATCTTCACAACTGATGTACAACTTTGATCTAACAAATTTACAAATTACTGTTATTATTTATTCTTAAACCTATGCAAATATTATGGACACCGTTACAGAAGTAATAACATGAGACACTTTCAGACCCGACCGTGTAATATTACACATTTCAGAAAGGCGACCTCTGTACTTGTTACCTACAGAACTTGTTAAGGCATATCGCATCACGGTCACGATTTCAAGATATCCAATACATCACGTCGAAAGATTATCCTGGTGCCTATTCTTGATACAAATAAAGGCAATTGTTGCCCGTTCAAACGCATGATTCACGCCGAAGGGAATTATTGCGCAAAATGGCGCGCACAATTTTGTGTACAGAAAAGTCTGATCAAGCAATGTCGTTTAGAATTTTTCTCTGTAAATAGAATCGTATATTATAACTTCGTATGAAGATAATGCGCTGATAAATATCGAGGAGTATATTTCTTTTGCTCGTTGTTTCGAACAGTTTACAAGATCTGAGATATTTCAACCATTAACTTTTTCGTTCATTCATTTTTGAACGACATTCAAAAAATATAATCAAAATTAATAAATAAAAGAATGTTTAAGATGTTCATTACTTATTGTTACTTTTATTTATATCAACACATTATGTACAGTCCGTTACTAACTGAATATATCATCTTTAAATTTCAACTATATTAAAATTAATTATAATTTGAGATAATTCATAATGTATACGTTTTCCCGCTATTTTCAAGAAAAAAACACATACATATACATAATAAAATATATAATTTACGAAAATTATTGTTGCAATTATATATTTTAACTGTAAATGTAATTACAATTGATGATTAATGTAAATAATGTATACTTCTCGAGATTTCTCAGCAATTCTTTGAATATCGAACTCTGCGAATCAAATTTACTCGTTTCATATAAGATTCGTTAAGCTGAATCATATTCGTATTGTTATCGCTAAAAGATATGTAAACTTACTGCGAACGTGTTCAATTTTGACTGTTAGTGATCCAAATAATAGGTATAAAACATCGTGCGTCAAATTTTTACTTCCGGTGCAGACGTTCAGTTCAATTTCACCGATATACGATACATACTTATGTACCGTTACAACATTTGGATATTCTTTCGAGTAGCACTGGTAGCCAATCGAGATGAAATTTGGTGAACATTTTGAAAAGGAAGAACATATTCAAAGTACAAAATCTCAATTTTGGAAATTCGATAGTTCAAAAATGAACATATGTTCATATTTAACCCAAAAGTAACAACGTTTGTCCAAACCAGCTGGACTGGATTCTTCTTCCCCTGAATTCTCCCTAGGCTCTCTTTAGGTTCTCTCTAGATTTCTTTTGAATTTTCTCTAGACTCTTCTTGGATTAGAAACACTTGTGTGCATTCCAAGAATGTACCAAATGCCAAAATTCAGATCAATCCTAATAATTTCACCAAATTCCTCATCAACTGGCTGTATGTGCCATTTGAAAGTACATCTCAACATTTATATCCAACACTCTCTGCAAAAAAGAAGCAAAAACTACACTTAAGAATTCTATTCCATTTATTAGGATAAATTTTTTTGCAATAAAAAAAAGTATTTTCTTACCCATTTAGCTAACTTGAAATTTGAAAATTTAATTTACAAATAGATTCATAGTTTCAATCGTATTTTTTTTATGCACAGTACAATTTTTCTATGTTATTTGAAACTATTTTCAATTAACAATAAGGTATAATTTATATACGTTTAGATACAAAAGTATGTAACAGTGGAAACCTTGCACGTAGTAGAGCACAAAATAAAAAAAAGAAAGAATTGTGTCATTCATTTTAAAGGAAACGATGTCTTCGTATAAACGTATACTGAAAATAATGACAATGGTGTGCGACTTTTTTTTAACCATACATTATTGTAAACACCAATATACTCAATCTATGTTTATATACGTGTTTTATATTAACGAAGAGTATAATAAGGCGAAAACGAACAAAAAAATAAAGAGTCACGTAACTGGAAGAAACGTATAGGAAAATTGTATGTAATGGTACCAGTAGAATCTGGAAAAATATACCGTATTATCTGTAATTAACAAGCGTTTTATTCAACATTTTATATATAATATTAGATTAATAACTAAATACGACCAAGAATTACTTATTTAAATCATCGATTGAACATTGTTATTCGTTCAAGTTTTACCCTTTATTGCGTGATTTGGATTATTTCTATTAGATAATATTATGCTTTGGCGTTCTTAATTACATCAGTGATGGCGTTAATCCAAGTAGCAACTCCGTGTGCGCCTGCATCAGCATTTTGTAAATATTGCTCTTGTTTTACGTAACTAGCTCTCCCAACCCTGCAACACAATATTATATTTTATTAAAAGATACTAACGAAACAATTAAATAACTTAACTTTAAAAATCGGATCCTGAAAGGGAACCTTTTGAATATTGGAAGAAACCGCCATAGCGGAGGAACAGTATGACCACCTAGCGGTAAGTGATAAAACTGATGAAGTTAAATTTTGGCGGGAAATCGCCGTTAGTTGTTAGTTCTGCTAGTCGTAGATGAATGATATTAATAGTCCCTTTTCAAAGCATGCACTGATAAAAATCGAAAATGTAAAATCAGATCTTGCACAGTATTTACAGATAACAATTTTGTCTTATGCTTACTTTGGTTTCATGTTCTTTGTAGATTCGCACGCTTGCCAAGCTACCGTCTTCAATATTTCACAAATCTCAGTTATTGATTTATTCAGCATGTTTTCATACTTTTCACAAACAGCACTGATTACATCAATCTATAAAATAAACATTAGTTATGGATATTAAACATGTGTCAACTAACAAGTGTCATTCGTACATTGTCCTCTTGATCTTCGCTAACCACGCACGCGTACTCGCTCAGTAAGTATTGTGCGCATTATTTTGAAAAGTCTTACAGAGGAATATATAAAAGCCTCATAATTACCGACAGTTTACTTTCGTAATATAAATATAAACTGTATAATTAATGAATTTAATTAATTAATATTAAATTGTATATAAATATGTAATGATATGCACTTATCGCGCGCTACACTTATTGCGTTAGTGCGCATGCGTACTAATCACGCGTGCGTTTACTATGTTTATGCACATGCGTGATTGGACAAGGACATAACTGGCCCATGTGCAACGTTCTGTTTTTATTCCTCTACTGCAATTTCAGCTGACTCTATGCTCTATGTCTTATATCTTTATGGTGAGGAGTGGTGACTAGCCGGCCCCACTCTTAAATGGCTGCCTGGAGCTTCTGCCCTCCCCTGCTGCCCCTCGCGCTGCCCACGGGCAGCGGAAGGGCGCCCTCGCTCGTCCTATTAGTTGCTGTGCAGGCCCGCTCTACACTTTCTCTTGATCGAGGGAAGCGTACGTTTCTCGCGAGCGTACCAGTGTTATATAAAACGTAGCGTCGTGACGATGGCTGAATATCATCGAAAAAGAAGTTCCGTTTCCACGTACTTCAAGCCATCGTGGGAATCGGACTACTTCTTCATAGAGCACGAAGGCGTGCCGACCTGTTTGATATGCGGGAAAAAATTGCACCAAGTGAAAAAGTACAATCTGCAACGACATTTTCAGTCTATGCACGGACATCATGCGCAATTAGCTGGTGAAGAACGCGAAGCAGAAGTCGCGCAGTTGAAGCAGAAATTCGTGGAAGCGGAAGTGGAGGAAGTGAGTTACCTTGATTCTTTTATTATCGTAGAAAAAGAACGCGACGAGTGAACGTTTTGTTGTTCTCGTAGGAAACGGTGTCGTCGTGTAGCGAGGCAGCCGTGCGAGCGAGCTTCGGAATTGCTCTTGAAATCGCGAGATCGTCGCGCAGCTACACGGACGGTGATGTTGTGAAGAAATATTTGGTGAATGCCGCGGGTCAATTGTGCCCGACAGAAGTACAGACATTCGAAGCTATCAGTTTATCAAGAATGACCATTGCTCGTCGTATACAGTCAATGGCCAGCAATGTTATGGACCAGTTAAGACAGTTGTGTGCTACTTTCACTGTGTATTCTTTAGCCATTGATGAGGGCACTGATATATCAGGCACACCGCAAATAGCCATTTTTATTCGTGGTGTGAACAATAATTTACAAGTGACAGAGGAATTGTTGGATCTGGTACCATTGAGGGATGGCGTATCCGGGGAGGACATCTTCTCCTGTGTCGAGGAAATAATAGAGACCAACCAATTGGACTGGCATAAACTCATCTCTGTGGCGACCGATGGATCTCCAGCCATGGCTGATAACAATAATGGTTTTGTTGGTCGCCTCAGGAAGAAGTTAAATGAATTAGGCAGCGCGAAGAAGTTGATTGGAGTGCACTGCCTCATTCACAGACAGAATTTATGCTCGAAGAATGTGGAAATGTCAAATGTAATGTCTGTGATTGTCCGTGTTACTAATTACATTAGAAATCATGGTGTAAAAAGACGACAGTTTCGTGCGTTCCTGGAAGAATTAGATTCAGAGTATGCAGACTTGCCATATTACACAGAGGTCAGATGGCTAAGCCGGGGGAAGTTATTGGAACAATTCTATAATCTTCGAAGCGAGATAGCCACGTTTATGGAGGCAATGCAAAATCCTGTACCAGAATTGAAGGATAATGAATGGCTAATTGATTTGGCATTTTTGACCGATTTAGTTCATCACTTGAATATGCTGAATCAATCATTACAACGGAAAGGTATGCTCATAGTAGAATTATACGACACTATTCAAGCATTTCAAATGAAAATACAACTGTGGATAGGACAATTACAGATAGGTAACGCGTGTCATTTTCCAAAATTGAAAGCTGCTGCAACAAATCAAAGTTGTTTTACAAAATATTGCTCAGTTCTAGATTTACTTGAACAAGAATTTAACAGTAGGTTTAAGGACCTTCAAAGTTTAAATACAGAATTTAATATATTTGCTACCCCATTTTCAGTTAACTTGGACACAGTTCCACCAGAAATGCAGCTCGAGTTGATTGACTTGAAATGTGATAGAATGTTAAAAACTAAGTTCAATCAAGCAGAATCTTTGATGCATTTTTATACAAGTTTTTCACATATTCGTTTTCCACTGTTGTATATTCTGGCAGGTAAAATATTATGTATGTTTGGGTCCACTTATGTCTGTGAACAGTTATTTTCAAATATGAAAAAAACAAAATCTATTCACAGGACAGGATTAACTAATTATAATTTAAAGTGTTCACTGATATTGAGCTCGTGCCAATCAATTGTTCCAGATATTAGTCTATTAATGGAGCAAAAAAGACTACAGACATCATCTAGACGACTGTTCAGTACAGAATAGCTGACTTATTTTTAACAATACATTGTCATAAGTTTAATGTTAATAGTATTTTCTGTTATGTTTACCATCATTTGTAAACCTTTGTTAAATTAACAAATTTAACTTTTGTTAATCTTGAACATTTTACAGTTCTGAAAATTTTTGAAAATTTTATTTTTAAGCACAGTGTTGTGAATCTTACAAAGAATTATTGAGATTGAGATTGAGATTAATTTTACTTTATTAGTAAACTGGTTTGAAAAGTTTATTCAAAGTGTTTGTATATGCTCATAATTTCTATGTTTGTTATAATATGTACAGTATCCTTCAATTTTGGTACATACCATTTTACAGAATGTGATTGCTTGTTTAGAATAAAATTTATCAAATATTTTCAATACCATTAGATATAATCTGAATCCAATCTTTTTTTATATAAATCCATGATTCCTAGTATTATTTCTAACTCATACAATTAACTGTTTCAATATTTTTTATTGCATCCTTCTAGTTGGTACTACATTTACTAATTCATTTATCACATTCGATTATTGTTTACATCACAAATAAAAATCATTATTTGCAGTGTACTCTTATTAGGGATACTACAAGAGATACAATAATTGTTCAGAAGCAAGTGTTTCTGCTCAAACAGTATCATATTTCAAAGTTTGTAAGTAAAAGCAACAACAAAATTCCTTTTACTTTCAAACTATATATATATATATATACATATATAGTACTTATATTTTAAGACAGACCTTTGTATCTTTTGTAGTATCTGTTATTCGTAAGATTGTATATAGTATTTATATTTGAGTGCTTATTTTTCATATCTGTTTTGCATTTACTTTTTATATGTAAAGATACATATTATTTTTAATTATGTTCATTAGTTCCTAATCATATAAAACTCATGTAAATATCGTCGCATTCCAAACGTAATAAATATACAAAATGTACAAAATGCAACATATCAAGAAATTGTAAATATTGTACTGTATGTAAGCATTTATCAGTTATAAAGGCGTAATTGTCCTGTATATTATATTATTAATAAGTAAGCGCTAATATTACGTAAAATTTGTATAATTTTCATCCTATTAGAATAAATAATGATACAAATTATTCATCTTAACACTGCTGTTTACTTCATTTCAATTCTTCTGATTTCAATTTAAAATTAAAAAATATAAAGACAATTCTGTTCCGCTATCAACTATTTATCAGAAACCTTATCATCCCAAAAGACTGAACACTTTCTTAGTCGATGTTATGAATCTCTCTGTATTTGATTTTAGGCGTAAACTGGGGATGACCATCAGGATAATCTCTGAGTAATATGACCCACTGTAACTTGAACCAAGACAGTGACACGACATGCCGGTTTATTAAGCTGCCTACACAACTGTTCGATTACTTTCTTTAATTCTATAATTACTATATGACTTTAACTTAAATAATTAAGTTATATTAAATAATATTTTCCTCCAATCTTATATATGTAACTGTGATAAAATTGTGTTCCGTTTATTATATTTGAATATAATCGAAAGGCATCAGTGATCGAACAAGACGTTGTGACTGCTGCTTAAAGCAACACGTTTCGTTACTTAGGTTTGTTTGGGTTTCAATGTATCATGTTACTCGAGGAGATTGCCCTCGTATCTCCGACCCAAACGATCAATAGTTCCAAAGGTATTTAACGTAAAAGTTTATCAATTGTTTTTTAAATAAAATTCATGGAGGAAAAGAAAACAACTATGTGATACTGACAAGGTGAAGAGGAAACTACTTCCTATTCCATGTTAGTTTCTGACGTCATCAAGCTCTGCCCGCGGGCAAGGTAGGGCGTCTGTCGATCGAAGAGCATGAACTCTTTCAAGCCTGCTCTACAACATCTGATGCTTTTAATAGAATATAAAATCGATATTATTTCAACGCTGGAATGAAAATGAACTGGAATAAAAATTTTTGCGTTGTTCCTTGATTGCTATTTAGTCAATAGGCATAGTACTGTAGGTACTGTATCTGTAAAATCAATGAAATCAAGTTGTATTGTGATGGGTACAGTCAGCAGCAAAGAGAAAATAAAAGTATCTAGAATTGCATGGCAAATGTTCATTAGGCAGAACGAGAGGGAAACATCCCGAACATCACCTTCACAAGACGGGAAAGAGAGCAAATACACAAAATGGTGGGAATGTTCCTGTGCCCTAATTTGGCGGGAAATTTGAACGAAAATTTCCTTCATTTGAGTATTCAAAGTATAACCATATTAAAAGAATCTTATTTAGGGTTCCATAAAATAAAAGTTTGGAGATGCTGTAAACGATAAGATAAGCTGAGCCGTAGCATTGAAACGAGTAACGGATCAGATAATATGTTGCAAGTTCCAGTGATGCAGTGATGGGCATCGGGGCAGTAACGCGATACGTTTCGATCCAAATAAACCAGTTCAAGACCAGAGATACCGCCTTAAGTCGACTACATACGTTCCAGTCTGATCCAGATCACGTTACTGCCCCGATGCCCATCGCTGACACTGGTGAATCATAATACTTGGAATTGATAGCGCTATGCGTGTATACTGGCCGCTCCATGTAACTGAACCTTGGGCATTTTGGGTCCTACTTGACCTGAGCCAAGGATATTGGTGTCAGGCCATGAAATCTTACAGACTTTAAGGACTCCGCTTCACAACATGCAATTCACGAAAGCACTTTCTCCAGACGGCTCTGATACTTGCTTGAATGCAAATCATCCAAGAAAATGTATAATTAAAAATAATGATAAAATACATACCATAGATCTATCACCTGGCTTCGCTTTTCCATACTTTATTAAGCAATTTAAACCAACGCGTAGTGCCTGAGCCCAGATACGTATCCAATCGTCATGTTGTTGATTCGATGTTAATTCCGTAGCTATACTAGTAAACAGCAGGCAATATAATGCTCCAGAAGTGCCACCCATTTGTTCTTCGGCTATGTGGGCCAATTCGGTAAAAACGGACGACGGATGTGACACATGGAAACGGTCCAAATTTTGCAATATATCTGAAAATAATGCATGTAAGAAATGTGATTCTTTTCCAAGAAAAATAAAATATTTTGACAATATTTATGGATATGTACCAACAGCGAGTCTTTTAAGGGTAGAACCGCAATCCCCATCTCCACAGCCTCTATCCAAATCATTGATATGAGTCTCTTTCTCAATTAAACTTTTGCAACTACTTTGTAAACATTGTTTCAATAACATCTGTTGTCTTGAATTTAACTCAATTCCAATCTTCTCTACTTTTCTTAATACTTTGTCTTGAACAACTGGTGGAGAATCTGTTGAAGGAACACTGTAAACGCAACCTGGCCATTTTGGTGCATTGGTAGGCTCGTCCAGGTAATTGAGAAAGACCTTGTTGTTCTCGGATATTTTTAAGAGAGTAATATGCACTCCAGCGCTATTCAACGACGTCATTAAGACTCCCGAATACACACGTAAGGGTTCTATGTTCATGTTTCCTACAGAGAAAAAGCTATGATATTTTTAAAGTAATTCATTAGGGTGGTTTGGCCCAGCTACATGAAGCATCCTGTACATATACTTACGAAGCTGCTTCACTACGTCATGGACAACGATTCCCTGTTCCAATTGGCTTAACGCACCGAAATTATTTACGATAACTGCAACTGAATCACCACCTTGCAAAGACATCGAGGTGCAAATACGTTTCAACATAAATGCAACGATTTCGCTACAGGATTTTAATTTAAGTTTCTCGTATCCAGCTTCACCGTGAACCCCCATACCACATTCTATCTCATCTTCCGGTAGGTCAAACATCGGTGGTTGTCCTGATAAGTTTAATTAGATAATTATAGAAGCGACTTGTTTGTATTATATCAACGCATACCAGGAATTGCACAAGCAGTTAATCCAACCGCATAGGTGGACATATTTTGGAGAACAACTTGTGCAGTTTTATAGACTTCTTCCAGTGGTGACCCTTTTTCAGCCAGCGCACCAGCTATTTTAATAACGAACAACATTCCAGTTAAACCACGTTTACCAGCAACACCTTGTTCCTCGCTTGGTATACTGCAGTCATCGTTTACAACTAATTCTGCCACCTGAAGTGTGAAGCATTAGAAACATTTCATTCTCCAAAATTGATTTGTATTTGAAGCTGACCTTTACGCCTGTTTGCCTCGCTTTTTCAATTGCTATTCCAAAATTTAGTCGGTCGCCAGTATAATTCGGGATTACCATTAAAATTCCACCTGAAAGTATTCATAATCAGTTTACTATTCAGAACGATGTTGCCTAAGATTCAAACGTGGCGCGCCGGAAGTCACCTAAGGTTTAAAACAGGTTCCCCGGAAGTTGGACGTTGAGCGTCTAATCCGAAACGTGATAAGCGTCAGAAATAAAAAAGTTTAAAACGTTATATTCTGTTAGTAATGTATGACACTATTTCTAGTGCGAATGTCGAACTATTCTAATAATAATACAGACAAAAGTTAGGTAAGTTTACCATTACTATATTCGGAAACACGTTCGATAGCGTAACTAATATGTTGAGATGGCGGGGCAGCGAATATGGAGCCTGCTACTGATGCTGTCAACATACCATTTCCAACGAAACCTGAAAGAAAATGTTGCGAATTATTTCATTCATTGCATCCATCACTGGTTTTGGATTTTGGGAAAATCTAGGGAAAACCGAGGAAGGCCTAGGAAGCGTCTAGGTGGATTTACCAATCACCTGCGGCAAAAGGTTCGTGTCCACTTCCGCCTCCACATATGATTGATACTTTGTCTTTCCGATCCTGGAGCTAAAACATTATATTTCTGAATAAATTTGTTTATATAGAAAAAAGTATAATATCGTAATTTGAGCGCTGATAATGTAATGCATTGATAGATGTGTAAGGTTATGTACAAACCCTTGGCATTAAAACCACTTTATGTGACGCTTGATACTCTAATTGCGGATAAGCATAATTTAGACCGTATAGTGTTTCCGTTACACTATCGATAATCGAATTCACTAAACTTTTCATTGTTTTCGTTAAGAGTATGTTACAAATTAAACGAAAGTATAGTTAGACGTACTGTGAATGAAAATCATTTAAGATTAATCTTGACTCGGAGGAAGTCATAGGTTATCGCTAACTTAGAGAACCTAATAAAAATCGTAGTTATACGTATTCATTACTAATACAAGTCAAATACATAAATAGAGAGCTGTTAAGTAATGTACCAGTACTATATGCATAATAGTATTGTAAGTGCCATGTCTCTATTACAATGCAAATTGCTTGTGGCAAGCTATAACCAAATAAAAAGTTGTCTTATCGCTCGAAATAAACATGTATATGTTGTAATAACAAAAACAAACAATATTATATGTTGATATTTGAAGATACGTGCCGTAGAAATGACGTGACAAAAAAGGCGGGATCATTCCGATCCATAACCAAACGGTTAGCATATGTAGATTCGTGAACTCGTGCAATCATGGTATTATAATTAAATATTTATCTTAACTACCTCTTTTCATATATATCTCTTCATAATGGAAAGTTTTGTCCTCAAAATAATACATTCTCGATTTTTGAGAACTAATCGGTTAAGATAAAAGTAATTCAAACTGACTAACTTATGTTCGAATACTAGTTAACGTTGATTATCGATCGATTGTCGGTACATCGAAGCTTCGATATTCTAGAGCGCCTTATTTAAACGTAGGGTGACCTATCTAAGCTTTGAATCTACAGACTTAAATTTTTAAGTCCTAATGTTCTCAAATTTCAGAATCATCAAGTCCCAAAATTACAAAACTATGAAATCCCAAAGTACCGAAATTTCAAAATGTACAAATTTTAAAACTCTAATGTCCCACTCTCTCACGAAGCACTTCTTCCGAAGCAGAAAAGAAGCTAATTAAAAATATTGCTTTACTATCTTTAAATATTTAATATTTTAATATTCAGCGCAAGCCACCGGCGGATTTTGATCCAAAGTTCGGTAATTTTTGAAATAACAAAAATGGACATTGTCCATCTCAGATCTCTTTTGACTATGTTTGTACATTCAAAATGGCGACGTGTTTAGCGAGTATTTCGTTTCTGAAATAGGTTAACCGATAAAAGTTGAGGTATATCAAGAAAAGTATTAAGATAATTTGATTTGTCAATGTTATAGAAAAATATTATGACTGCGTTGAAATAATTCAAGTTTATGAAACGCGGTTTAATGTTCGATTAATCGCAGGAAACTTAGATAATGGCTGAAAATGTTGTTCAGTGTGATGAGTTGATACGTTCTATCAAAACACTGCTTTGGGGTAGTTCTGTCAAAGAAGATGTGTTCAAACGATGGGCGCAAGGTAGGTCGTTTATTTTTCCATTGATTTATCGATAACTTTGTAATTAAGTTCGTATTCTCAATTCTCTATTTGCTACCATTTCATTAATACTTTAATCAGTTATTGATCACATCTGTTTTGACTGAATATTGGTCTTAGTATTAAATAAACAGATTCTTATTTCAGAGATAAACAATATATAAGTTTTTAAATTGAATGTAATTAATGATGTTAGATGTTAATATTGTAACTTTGTTGATGGAAGTATACATTCCATGAGAGCAAGATCAACACAATAATGCTTTAAGTGATATGGATGTATACATGCATCTAAACAGAATATTGATAGAAATTTGTAGTTTGGTATATAAGTTTGACAAATATTATGCTATGTTGTTGAATATTTTGAGTCCACACAGTATCAAATTTTGGAACACCTAATCTAAAGGATATAATCCTACTTGTATCAGTGGTAATGTACAATTAAAGTTTGAAGTAAAAGTGTAGCAAGTATTTGGGAATGTTACATTTTCTTTAACATATTAACAATTCAATATATTTGTGTTGCAACTATATGTGAATATTTTAAACACACCTATACGTTAACTTGGAGAGAATTAACTTCTTTCCCATATTGAAAGAAAAGATATTGTTGGCTTAGATGATAGTGCTAAACAGATATTGTCAAAGAACCATGTTCACAGGAAAGATTGTTTTAGGCAGATGAATTAGAAAGAACTGACACTATTTCAATCTGTTCACATTATTCATTTTTATTGTTTCAGGGTTTTATTTCAGCCCGGATGAACCTTCAGCATTGATACAAGAAAAAGGTGGTCCATGTGCTATTATAGCTCCTGTCCAGGCATTCATTTTGAAAGTGTTACTTTCTGAATGTGATATTTCAATCTGGAGAAATATTAACCAGGACAAATGCTACCAACTTCTTGTACAAGCTTCTGTTGAAATTTTAAAACAAGCTGCAGGAGAAAAGGTCCCAAAGTTCTTAATTGTGTACATGGATTGTAAATTATCAAACAAGGACAATGAGGAAAAGAGTAGACTGTCTGAGAATACATCACAAACTGAACATGAGGAGAAAAAAACTGTTGAAAATAAGGAGAACCAGGAGGAAAATGAAGAGTTGTTAATGAAGGAAATGAACGAGGAATGTACCAGCGTGGAGTCTGATTCTTTCCACTCCCAATTGAGGTAAAAGAAAGTTATTAAATTATTCAAATAGTTATTTATAAATTTTATAAATAATCATGGTCATGTTTAGCATGCAAAACAAACATAGGTAATGGCAGAAGTAACTGTAAGCATTTCTTGGATAAGGGGTAACAAAAAATTTATGTAGGGATAATGTCCAAGATGGGTCTGGCTCAAAATAATGCATAAAGATATAAATTATGAAATATGGAAATGAATTTTTAAATGTATCATAAGAATAAATAACATTTTAGGTTATTTACAACAAACACCTCGGAACAAGTAGAAGAATTTTTTTCCGAAAAATTGGAAATGTTGAAAGCCAAATATGGTGTCTTATTACTTCTTTATAGTGTAATTGGTACAAAGGGTATCACTGAAATTCGTTCTGAAATGTCAGATCCTTCAGAGTCAATGATTGATTCCACATATGGTTATGGAAATCAGAGTCTCATAAATTTGATGCTCACAGGCAGAGCAGTCAGCCATGTATGGGACCATGATCAAGATATTGGAGGCCTCAGTAAGACATTTATTGTAATATATATTCAGTATGAAACAAATTCAGAAAGGTGTCAAAGTTTCATAAAAAAAGCTTTTTATCAGGTTTATTTCATCAGAATTTTTAAGGTCATCAATGTTTGTTAAATGATGCTGTATAAGTTTTTGATAAAGTCAATGAGTATTTGAAGACAAATTCAGTAATAATGTTTATGCGTTACTCAGTTACATGTGTAGGGAGATATTTAATATAAATATCAGTAGTCTTCCTTAATTAAT
This sequence comes from Megachile lagopoda, assembly GCA_036983795.1. Classification (NCBI taxonomy): domain Eukaryota; kingdom Metazoa; phylum Arthropoda; class Insecta; order Hymenoptera; family Megachilidae; genus Megachile; species Megachile lagopoda. The sequence goes on from CM072793.1 coordinate 6,815,009, forward strand.
AATATGTGACTGACCTCTCACATTATGTAATGGATTTGAGAAATAGTTATTATTGGTCAAGCAAAAATCCTGAATGATTAAAAATAATGTACAAACCAAAGTTGTAGGGTAGTAATGTTTGGTGTGGGATACTTTGCAATCAGATTGTTGGTCCTCATGTTATTAGTCAAACTCTTAAATTAATAGAATATAGTTTTCTGTTAAAAATTTTATCAGTATTATCTAATCAAGATGAATGTATAAGTTACGCGACGTGGTTCCAACAAAATGGTTGCACAATACATAGTGTTTGAATTATAAGAATAACCATAAACAAAAGATTTAGTTAGTAATGGATCAGTATTCATGGATTTGTAATTTAACTGTGTTATCACATGTTGCGCTGCTGCTATTCAGCGACTGAAAGGTCGCATTGACGTTGCTGGCCAAATGAACGTTTGTAAATAAACATTACAAAGTATTATGAACATCAGGATAACCCTGCTCCAGACATCAACTTCCCTGAACGTCATGTTAAATATCTTCCTACACACGTAAGTAATTAGTATGTATGTAAATTACATCACTGAATTTGTCTCGAGGTGCTCTTTCATCTAGGTATTCCAAATTGAGTCATAAGAAAACATTGATGACCTTGAAAATTCGAAACTATAACCTTGAGAAAAATGTTCTTGCTGGTGTTGTATTACTTTTTCAAAACAAAGCAACTTTCATCTTTATTCTCCTATCAGTAATACTTTCACGCTGTTATACGTTTTTCCTTAAGTATCAGCCTATGAGCTGTATAAGTCAAACAAGATTCATCACATTGTTAGTTAGCGGTCAAATAAATATTGATTTCAGAATTGCGAGGAATAGATAAGCAAAATACAATAGGATTTCTTGCACTTCTGGAACATTTATGTTACTGTGAAGTAGGCACATTCTTGAAGTCACCATCATATCCTATTTGGGTATTGGGTTCAGAGACTCATTTAACCGTACTATTTTCCGACGAGAAAAGGCTAGTAAGCCCCGAAACACCCGCAGATCAGGCAAAAAGAATTTTCAGAAAATTCGATCCTGAAGGAAATAATTTTATTCCTGCTAACTTACTTCAGGATGTTCTTGCTGAACTTGGATTAGTCACAGATCCTGAGTAGTAAGTATTGCTTTCAAACAATAATATTTGTATTGAGACTTTTTACATTATGTTTGAAAACCTTTATTATAGCGTTAATGTAATGAGGAAAAAGTTAGATAATGAAAATTTGGGAATTATTTTACGTAATAATTTCATGGATGAATTCTTTCCCGAAGAACCTCGGACTTGTCCTGACACGTTCCCCTTGTATCATTATAATGGACTTCGGCACAGTAACCCAAACAACAAAGTGATGTATCATAAGGGACAAGCGGTTTTATTAGAATGTACCATCAAGGCGATCATGGAAAGTAATCCAATGTTAACGGTACTTCAAACAAAATGGCCCAGAATTGAAATTCAGTGGGATATTGGACAAAATCCGAGCCTCAATTAAATTAGTTTGCTTGGATTTGATTTGTGAGAACATTGTTAGAGTTCCTATGTAAGGAAACAAAGGAAAACGTAATAAAACAATTTAAAGAACGAGAGATAAGTAATTTAAACATACTCAGAGAAAGGTTGTTTGCGTTTTTAAGAAAACGTGGAACTAATTTTCCATAGAAAAAAGGATTTGTCGAAGCTTTTGAATAACAGATAGAATTTTATTTATTGTTTGATAAAAATATTGAAACACCATTAATCTAATACTATAAAAGATTAAGTAACTGATCCAAATGATCACCGAATTTGTTCTTTTAGCTTTTAAAAAGTTTGCAACTAGTTTTGCAAACTATTGTATGTGCAACATATTTTAGGGTTTTGTAACGAACTTCGTTGCATAATATTGTGAGCTAATTTCCATTTCACGAAATTTACATTCGATTCTGTACTTCAGGTCGAACTTACTAATTCTACTAAAAGAAGAAAACGATGTTAAACAAACGATAATAATGAAACAAAAACAATTCGTTATTCGATCATGAAATGTAAGAAACATAGTCACAAAAAAAGAGGTGAATGGAAATAAAATGTTTAATAAAATATGTACAAATCTACGAAGATTGTATTCGTAGTTAAATGTATACGTTACTTTAAAATTGTAGTCTAGTCACCTTATCGGCATTTCAATAATTTTGTGCTTTTGTTTTTTATATCAAAAATGAAGTGTTCAGATTAAGTTTTGTATTTTTTTTATGATCAGCAACACTAGCAAATGTTTCAGTTATTTCTTTACTGTCAGTGTCTTACAATGTATAAAAGAACTTTTTAACCATCGGCAAATTTATCATTATAAAGATAAACGCATAAAATAACTACCACTCATTTTGTTATTGTTAATAACACACGCCTATGGAAAAGCGAATAATAAAGTAATTTCACGAAAATACTGTTTAGTTTTGAAACAGCATACGTAAGGAAACACATTTCATTTTAATTTATTTTAATTTGGTTGAAAATTAATTTACACGTGTTGTGCAATTTGTTTTCTACCGTTTCTTGCATATGGCGCGCTTTGAAATCAATATGGCTGGCGCTCGGATACAAGAGTTCAACACGTTCAAACCTAGCGATATTTCAATACAGGTCTTTCCAAGTATGGGAAATCCAAACTTGAAACATATGGTGTATTCTTTCTTTCAACAGTGCTTCTTCAACTACGATAATAAGAATTTTACTACGTTGTCTTTCATTCTCATAGAAAAGAATCATTATGTGTTTTCAGATTGGACTTCCCCAATTTAAAAAGGTTTATTGTTTACTGAGCTTTTACAGCTTGTTTCTCTGGAAGCTGAATGTGTTAAATCCTATTCCATACCAAAAGTTACGAAGGACCTCGTTCTACAACATTTACATAGTAGGCTCTTGATACTTTCCATCTAGATAAATTCCCGATTGGAAATATCCTTTGTTGATATATGTGCGTACATCTAATATAAAAATGGATTCGTAATATTATATTATAAATGGATTAATAGTAGTAATATATATGGATTACTAATGTAAAAAGGCAAGCAAGGTATACACCACCTCCTTCCACAAAGTACTCCCTATAACCCCCACTTATAGGTTGTTGATGGTATCCAAGCAACAGTCCAGCTTCATAGAATCTACCTCTATAAAATAGTTAGTTTCAAAATCCCCGGTCGGAACACCATATCCATACATTTTCAAAGAGATAGTAAAACTGTTTGAGAGCAACAGAACGCTAAACTGAACGTCTGGAAATGGGAGGACTAGAACGTGGAACCGAAAGTGTCCAAGTTTGTCTACTATCGCAATATCGAGATATAGACCGACTTTGCCCGAATTTCTTCCATCCCAATGTGAAGTTTGGGTTCTCGAGACATCCACACACCTCGACAATGTCGGTAGATCTTAGCAGGCAGTCCATTGCATGAATACGGTCGAGAACCCAAATGTGAAGGCTCCATAAGCGTCAATGGTGGGGTCAGGTGGAATGAGGGGAGTAATATACATTTTTCACCTTTGTGTCGTATCACACAACAACTCTCCAGTTCTGTCATGCGGCAATTCTGCTAACCGGCTTTCAAGTAAACAACACAATCTGTTGATGGTTCATCATAAAAGTACGAATTCGATCACTTTCGACGAGACTAAGTGATTGACGCGGAACCAGAACGCAGTGGTGTACAACGGCAACTTTACATGAGCTTTTGTTAGAAAATTGTGATATACATATTCAGTATCATCATAGTTCTTGTAGGAAATCATTTCTTATTGTTTGTACGACCTGAAGTTGTTTACGGACGTATGGATCTTAATGGTGAGCTATTTTTCTTATTTTACCGAAAGATACAAAATAGAAAGCACTGAAAATTTTGTCTTTGACAAATCATAAGGAATGCACTTTCAAAATAAGGAACAAATTTATGTACAATGTTTATGTGACATCTATTTTGAATGGTAGACAATGTGTAATTTATTATAAATTTGATTATTTAATTATGTTTGAAGAGATAAGAAAGGAAAGATATATATTATAAACAAATACTTGTAAAAAACAATTTAGTATGGTAACACTAACTGCTTTTCTCTAGACTATAGTGATTTTTTTATGTTGTATAGTACTTTGTCTTTCCTTTTTAATGACCTAATAAACATATCTTCTAAATATTTTACTCACTGTTGCCAAAACATTATCATTATATATGCTTTTCAAATTTACAGGTACATCAATTCCTGGGACCAGTAGAGGTTCATCATTCGAACCATCCAGAAAACTGCAAAAAATGAAAAGGACTTTAAATCAACATGATCAGAATTCAACAAAAATGTTGGATGAAAATTCGGATTTAGATTCAGATTTAGAAGGTGAACATCATGATAACCATGGTGATGATGATGGCAACGATTATAGCTTTGAATCTGTTGATGAAAAGCCTATATTAAAATGTCCTACCCTTTTTACATTTTTATGCGTGCCTGAAATGACCAATCCAAATTGCTTGAATCCTGAGTCTGCTGGCAGTGAACCTGATACAGATCCATTAACAGCAACCTCTTCTGACTATAATGATAATCCTTCATTAAGTAGTTCTAATATACACTTTGATGAAGCATTAAAAGTAAGACCTAATGCTAATACTCCCATTGATTATTTTTCTTTGTTATTTACGCGAGATTTGTTGCAAGAAATAGTATACGAAACAAACAGGTTTGCGCGTCTTCCATCTTCTCAAATTTCAAATTGGAAAAAGCTTACTATGGATGAATTAAGAGTTTTTTTTGGTTTATTTTTTCACACTGGTGTTGTAAAGATATTACAGATACGATATTATTGGGACAAAAGTGAACTGTTTAATTTTCCATTCTTTTCAAATAGAATGTCCAGAAACAGGTATATGGCCATACTTCAATGTCTCCACTTTGCTCAAGATCCTACAGAACGGGAAACAGCACCTAGGGATCCTTTTTATAAAGTTCGTTCTATAGTGGACCACTTCCAGAATAGGATGATGGAAGTGTATAAATCAGAAAGAAGGGTTAATCCATATGAGCCACTGGCGGCATGGAATGGTCGTATTTTTTATAGGTCTTATGTTATAAACAAAACTCAGAAGCGAAATGTAAAAATGTATATATTGGCCGAAAACGATGGACTAGTCCAACGTTTGTTGCTTCATCCTGGTACAGAAGGCAAAAGCCAAAGAGATTCCAATAGAGGTATTCATATGTTGTTGGAAGGCTTGGAACATTCAAATTCTTCATTTCTTGCGGACGATCTTTATAATGGCACAACTTCCAAAACTACCCCAAGTAAAGGGCAAGAAAAATCAGAGGGCATGCCTCAATTAAATAAGCATGTAGGAGGCATTGATCAACTCTTATCATATTATCTTACTACAAGGAGATCAGTAAAGTGGTATACAAGATTGTGGTTTGATATTTTAGAATTAATGCTGCTGAACTCCTACTTGCTGTACAGGAGGTATTCAGGGGAAAAAGAATATTATTTATTTAGATATCGCTTGGAAGTAGTAAAGAGTTTATCAGGTCCACCATCAGGAAGACTCTCTGCCAGTCGTATTCCCTCCACTTCCTCATTCATAAACTCAGTTCATTTTCCAGCAATATATCCTGAATGTCCTCTGAAGAAGAAAAGGCGTGCACAAAAATTATGTAGGTTATGCTACCAAAACAAAATTAGAAAATATGTATCATCCTACTGTCCAGGCTGTGAAGGACATCCAGGCCTGTGCATTTCTTGTTTCATTCAGTATCACAAAGAAAATGAGTTTAAAGTTATTTGATATGAAATTACACTTTTGTTATTAGAAATAAATTATTTTGTTATTATAACTGAAGTATTTTACCTTAAAAACCTCATTGTATTAACCTGCATTTCGTACTTTTGAAGTATGATATAATGAAATCTGCAATAACAATCTTGCAGGAGTCTTCAAACATCATATCTAAAAAATTGGTAAAAATATTTCCGCATTTGATCAAATGATTAGTTTTATGTTAATAAATATGGATGGAAGAATATATAGAACAGGATAGAAAAGGAGTGTCTTTTTCTGTTAAGAGGCTTCCGATTTTGGCTTCTAAAGCAATGCCAAAATGTTCAGCTAATCAATATTATAGTATTCTATCGCTTTTGTAACTGTAGGTATCGAACGTCCAAGCAAATGCGACGTTTCGGTCAAGCATGCAAGGTCACATTTATGATTACACCGTTCAGAACCCTTTCTGAATAAATGTACATCAGGGATGTACAAAGTTGCTATGGGATTCCCCTTCTCTTAGAAGTTCATAACCTACATACATGAGGAAAATAGTCATGATGGAAATGAAGTTTGGAACGATTATGGACATCTTTGATGTAAAATAAGTGTTTTTATTTTCAATACCGACCACCAGAAGCGCTGTGATGTAGTGCTAATTCCAGTCGATATAGTAGAGTGTAATACGAAAATATTATAAAGTCTCTAAGATCATTGGTGCGTAACTAAAAAAAACATCTACTTTGCATTTTTATAACTTTCATCGCATGAAATGTGCTGAGATATTGTATTAAACAAATATTTACTTAAAATAGGTTGAAATCAGAGATCTATACTTTACCTATAGATTTCTACACTTCTGGATTCTTAGATCTCTAATTATGTATAGCATCCAAAAATCGACATGCTATTCTAGCACTGTGCTTATGTATTTTATATTAAGTATTCTAGAATGTATAATATTTGTGAAATATCAAAAAGTATGAGCATAATGTTAGTTACATTTGAATTACCCGGCTTACATATATTTTTTACTTCTCATGTACAAGATGTCGTCCTTGTCCGAAAGAGAATACCCTATTGAAGATTTCAATCTGTTTTGTATGACGTGGCTCGTGAAACAGCACAGTTTTAAACTCCGTGCCTAGTGGTGGAGATGTATTTTCGGTAAATAATATTGTGCTCACAACGAAATGTGTTTTTGAAAGCCTGTAGTGTTATAATCTGCCTGATCTTGAGAACTTTCCATGGTCATATACTCTGGTAAGCTTGATTTTCATTATTTCTATTGTCGAATATACATGTGTATATATATACATATATATATGTATATATATGTATAACCTTACAAAGTAACTTGATTAATATTCAAGTGCTACTACTTTTTTGATTTGAATCAAACATTTGGTATTCAGTTTGCCCAATCTATATCAATTGTTCTGTATTAAATCTGTTATACCATTGTTTTTAGAATATAAGCTTTATGAAATGATCAATAATCATCTTTTTACTGTAAAAAATTCTTGTGTCAATATATGTTTGCTATGGAAAGAGTTGACTGTTATATATTTGCATGTATGTATATATCAGTAATGCATTTACATTTATTACCTTACAGCATATATTTGAATCGTTGATATTGAAATCTTTCCGTAGCTTCAGTTGACATAAGATTATAATATACATTTAAAATCATATCCAAATAAATTTAAATATTTTCTGAATGATTTTAAGTAATAATTATACTATTGACTATTTGATTATATCATCACACAATTATTTTTCAATGTTTTTATACTATTTCAGTAACATTGCAATTATTTGTAAACATTAATAACTTCAACTTATATGCAGTTTATATGTACAGTACAGCGTGATCTTTTGACAATAATTGAATGTTGCTATTAACTTGTTTTAAGTATTTAATATATCTGCAACAGAATTATATTAATTTAGCCTGATCCTTAACAGAGTTTATATTGTCCTGTATTGCGTTCAGTGAAATTGTAATTGTACAAAATTGTTTTAATGTTGTATTGTATGACAGGTACAGAGAATGAGAAAATAATCCTTGATATAGATAACATTTTTGTGTAAATGGTCATACACCGCTATATTATGATTATTCAAGTTCATAGTAAACTGTTACATGTATTTCTTTTTTAATTTCAATTATTATTTCATAATTTTGTAATGTCCAGGGTGAGTATTTTACTTATAGTCTATTTAGAAGTTATTTAAAATGAACCTAATATTTCTTAAAGAAATATGATGTGCATATTGTTAATGCTTACAAAAATTGTTACTGATAACCAGAGTTGTCCCTAAAATTTACAGGGCCCAGGCCAAAGGTCAGTATCATGAAAAACGTTGGACATAGATAACCTTAAAACCTATTTTAATAGAACTATAAAATTACAAGCTGAAATGGTTTAAGAATTAAATAATTAAATAACACGTGTATTTTATATTTATCGTGCATTATAAAATATTGAAATTTTATTTACTGGTGTAAATACATAGGATTTTTGTATACTGTTGCGGATACCCCAATTACATTCGGGTAAAGTCGGAGAAAATCGAGCCCGCTCGAATTGAATCGAATCGAATCGAATCGAGATATCGGGTATCGTAAGAATTTGTTCGAGTCCGCCCGATTTGCCCCGATTTGATACGAAATAATTGGGCTAGTCGAAGTTCCATATGTCTTGTATATTTCTTAGTTTTGCAGCAAATATAATAGAATTTTTCTATATAGTTCTGCATAGGATTGCAGGAACGAAAATAATTGTAGAAGTGAACATATAAACGGAATTCCTTCCATGTAACAATTAGTTGCCAAAACTTCGATACTACTGATTTCCCGCGAAAAATTTGAAATTTCTAAATTCCCAACTTTGGTATTCCTAAATTTCTATTCCCTGTGCTATCTGATCCTCGGTAAAAGCTACGATGACTTGAACGTATGACGGTAACAATGAATACGAAGTACACTTTTACGACTAACATCCAGTTTACATGAAATTTGACACAGATTCCTTTTTGAAGAGTTAAACTTCTAATTTTGCTTTAGCTATTCTTTTAATTCATCCAGCGTAAAGGTTGAGAGCGGTATAAATGTTAATTTAGCACAGTGACGAATCCAGAAGAGGTGCAATGGAGGCAAGAATGACGAAAATAAAAAAATGATTTATAAAATAATTTTGTTAGAGTTTTGCAAGCATGGCTTCCAAATTCACCCCTGGTTTAGTACGTAAATATTTAGTTGTTCAATTTTCTTCTAAATGAAAAGCATGCCAACTTATTCTATAAATGAGTACATCCTACACAATCATTTTATTTATTCACGCTAATATTATCGTATTTGTCATATGATTTTTCTGTGGTATATTCCTATTATTATTACTGGTAAATATAACTGCGTTTCGGTCATTTATTCTTCAATTATTTTTAAGTTATCGCTAAGAGACATTTTTATTATTATGTTTGACCACACACATCATACACCATTGTATTCGTCTCAGCAACCTCTATTAGAAAGTCAATCTAAAAGCAGGGCTGGATTAAACCATTATGCAAAATAAGCACGTGTTTAGGGCATCAAGAGAAGGGTACAGAAATTTTCCATTGCTGAATTTATCGCGGACTATATTTTTCTGTGTCCCAAATTTCTGAATTTCCAAATTTCAAAATTCAGGATTTCTACATTCTCAGATAGAAGAATTCAAGAATTTTAAGATTCATAGTTTCGAAATTCCTAAACCCCAAAATTTCGGATATCGAAAATTCCAAAGTTCCATATTGAAAAATAAAATTTTATTTTACAGTTTAAGTTTGGAGTTTGGAGTCTCTGAAGGCTTTAATGCGGCCCTGTCTGAAAGCATAGTGTGTATTCTATTTCGAAAAACAAAGGTGACCTTTAATTTCGAGAACAACTCCATCTGGAAAGAAAATGATACCAACACGTATGATCCCTTCTATACCATAAAATTCTTATTAGACAAACTTGTCTCGATGATATTTAAAAGCAATAACAGTTAACTTCCTCGCTCTGTGTATAAAGTATTTACATGAATTTCCATTGGCAATTTATAGTGCAAGCGGACTTGTCGCAGCAAAGGGCAGACGTGCGCCACAGAGAATAGCACGCACTTGTACACGCGTAGATATTAGAGGTTCTCTATAGGTAAAGATCGCATACATATATCTACCTAGCTAGTACCACCTTTAACGGTTCGATAACTTCCATATCTTAACAGCGGGAAATATGACGGCATAATGTAACTTGTTTTATCTCACATGAAACAATGACGAAGATTACTTAAATTTTTTATCCAATTTAATCTAGATGATGTTCCGCTTATAGTAGATATGAAACTTTCCGTTTTTGTTCGATAGTACTTAACTTACTTCCCTGTAACTGTACTTACTTCGTTGTAATTGTACAACTTTATGTAACGGTATATTTGAACTGTAAACATTAAATGCGTATTTAATCATTGATGGCACAGCATTTATAACCGATTAAAATCAAAATACGGTCATCCGATCTTTTTTTGTTTTACGTATGCTATACCTATCTTTAAAAAATTTCAATTTTTATTTTTATTATTCTATCTAAAAGAAAATTCTTTGAATCATAATATTTAGTTGAGAATGATATAAACAAATGTCAAGTAAAATATTAACTACATCTTCAAGTAAATAAAAGTATATGAGAGGTACTTTATACTTTACATCAGCACTTATAAATTATTATCAGGCAAGAATGAAGAGAATGAAACTTCATTAAGCATAATAAAATTTTCTATAATATTTATATATGATTTCTTTGAATTATATATTTATCTCATCAAGTTGAGAAAGTATAATGAAACAAATGAATACGTGATCACAATATTGTACTATGATTACTATAAACTGAATCAATATTCACACTCTGATTGCTGTCTATCATAATTGATACATTGGCTGCCAATGATATAGTTCTACGTTATTTTAAAGTCTCTACGTAGTTAGTGACAACATAGTTCTATGTCATTTCAAAATCTACAACTGATTCATGTTAGCTTTACAACATTCTTTTTCATATTTACAGTGACTTATATGTATCCCACGATGAATACAACTGTACTACTTATTATTACGTTTTCTTTTTAAATTATTAATGGTATAACTGCTACTATAAAAGTAGATTTATGGTTCCCCATACATTCTTCAGATATATCCAGATATATTTAGATGTATTAAGTATGTACATAGTCAAAGAATGCCTGTTCAAAAGTACTATATGCTTCACCACAGTTATTGAATTTAAATCTGATCAAGCAACGAGCATAGGAATTGAAAATAAATTTAAGGAATTTTCAAGTAACGAACAAAATGAGAGCAGAAGTAAAAGTTATGGAAATATGTGAAAATATCCAAAGTTTTGTTAAAAATACAGATCTATATGAATATTTAGAAGCTACTATAAATGCAAATTGATATGCAACCAAGTATTGAAGTTAGAATTGCTGTTATATGTAAACTTAGTTCTGTGTCAATAAAATGTATTTCATTAGACAAAGTAAATTATTCGTTAAAACTGTATTTATATAACGTGTACACAAAACTTTACTTGTTAAAAAAACCATTTGTTTCCTGTTTATTAAATAGAAGGGACTTCTATAACTAGTGCATGATCAGTTTTATAACTGTCTTTCTATTTTTTGTAAGTATGCAGTTTCTTTTACGTTCGTAGCGTGTTATGTACTAGTTTATAGATTTGTAGGTACATTTTAGAAAAAGATAAAATAAACCATAATGTTTTGTTCCAAATTCACACGCAATTCCATATTGCAATGTTATCTTTGTCAATACTTTCGTCCAGTACAATATATACTCCAGATATGTAATATTTTGTATTAGAAATAGCTATGTAATATTTGTCAGAATACATAGCGGTTGTTTATCATTATGTATTCCGCCATGTGAAAGGGACTTTTCGCAATTGTACAAGTATGAATCGGGTCTCGGTGCGCGCATCGTATCGGCCGCACCGAGTCCTCGAAATCCGGGGGAGTAGCGCCGCTCGCGGGAATAGCCCACCAGCGGAGCGGTACTCGCTCTGCCCGTTTCGTGCACCAACGAAATATCTTCGACTAGACTGAACTCTTCTTCGGGCACCGAATCTAAACAGTAAGTCTACGAACTTCTCTTTCTCTTCACCGAGACACGTATTCTATATATTTCCAACGTGCACAAATACTTTGGTCGAAAAAAGAGGAGTGCTCCTCTTTTCAGGCCTTGATTCACATTTTACGTTCTACGTTCTTTGATTATGTACATATTACATAAATCCATATGTATTTACGCCAGTGTGCGTAGGGTGGGCGCACATGTATGTACACACATATGTATCTGCGCACATAAACTTGCATATGTATATGCAGAGGACATATATGTGTGTATATAAATATAAGTTACACATGCGCACACAAGCTACACACCTAATATACGTGCATATATATGTACACTTATACCAGATAAATTTATATATTCTTTGGAATACACTGTGCATACTTTCATAAATATGCTTGGATGTATCGTGGTACGTGTATAAATGTGTACGAGTTTTGGGTGGATTGAAAAGATTTTATTTTAGCGTTAAATATTCTTACATTTTTTAATTAACGTGTATATATGCACGTGTATGTATATAATGTATGCGTGCGCATGTATACGTGCGATATTATCTATGGAGAGTAAAAATTTCGTTCTCGTCTTGTTTATTCTGTAAGTTATCTAACCTTGTATTGCGCGTAAATTTGGTAAATGGCGTATTTTGGTGTCACGGGGATCGCTTGAATTTGATTTCCCATTTGCTATGCTGTTTTTAAGAATCAGAAAAGTGAATACGAGCTTGTTGCCGGAACGAATAAGATCGATCGAAACGACGATTTCCGTTTCGGTATTCAGTATGTATTTACGACATTTGAATAGGATGAGGTGTTCTATAATGTTGGTGTATGCGTGTGATCATTCATGGTTGGATTTAAGAATTGAACGTGCGAAGTAATATTTAACTCCATTGGTGAAGAGTCTTAATAATTGATATTAATAGCAATATTTACACTGTTGGTCTAAAGTATTGACACAGACAATATTTTAGTATGTATTTGCATGTAAATTTGGAACATAATATCATGTTTTACTTAATCTTCTTCTAAAATGTAGTTTCTAATTTACAAATGAAATATATAACAAGCTATGTATGTATGTATGTAAAACAATTGCACAGTTACAAAAAATAGGAATATATGAATTGTGAGCAATATCGGGGGTAGAAGTATTGGCACACTCACAGCTTTTACAGCATAAAATACTAAATTATATTGCTTAATGTGCGTTATCTTCTGTTCTTTATTATAGCTTTGAATGATTAGACATTGAATGGACTAAAGTTGTTGCAAACCTGTGAACTTATTTTTATTATTCATGCAAAGGTCCTTAAGAAATTGCTATCTTATGAAGTAACGTAATCTCATTTACTTAGTCAGATTTCAGTTCGTAATTTTGGAAATAGTACTTTTTTTGCAATAAAATTTTACTCAATGTAAATTTGATGTAATAATCTTCCCAGAAAGTACTAGTTTATGTTCATAGCCTAATATAAAGGATTAAATAAAACATATTACATTCTAATACAATACTAAAATGTGGCCTATGACAGTACTTTTGTCCAGCACTGTACATTGAGCTTATAACCCCATATTTATGATTCATTTATATATTATTGATTGTTTATTTCTATATACAAGTTAACGTGTATTTTATATTACCTTTTCTATTCATCTTTTAAAACTATTTATATAAAATCTAATTATTTATAGAAATGGATCAATAAAATTATAATTAGTCTTTTCATTAAGTATTTGCAACATATCTTTATTAATAAATATACAGAGCTTACAATTCTTTATTCATATATCTTTTTTTCATGATTTTTTCGGTAATAAAAAATATAATTTTTTGTTACAGATCTCCACTGGCATGGAGCTAGGAGCACATTGATAGTGATAGTCTACAAGGTTAGTATTTACATCTTGCATCAGTAATTTAAAAATTTGATCAATTTGTTGTCAGGAAGCTTGAAAAAAATGTTTTAAAAACAATGATACAACAAAATAGTATTAAATACAGTGATTAAAAATTATATTTAATACATTATAGAGTAACTCTATAAATTGAAATTAAGAGTAGATAAACTAAGTTGCAAACTGTGACTTAATTTATTATAAAAGCTTTAAAGTAGAAATCCTTGAACTACAAATGAAGAAGAGAGCACAATGTTTAGTGCATTATAATTTTGGATAAGAGTAAAATTAGACTTGATTTACACATTTTTAATTGTGATAATATTACAAAATGAATATCGGTACTAAATGTATCTTACTATAAGGTACATTGTTTTCAAATGTTAGATCTTGGTTTCTATGCATTGCCTGCCAAAGAAGAACTGAGCCCTATGTTTCCACACAATTCTAGTTCACATGAGATTTCTACAGAAACAAATGCCTTCGTACAAAATTCCATGGTAAGTTTTAATTGTAATTTATATAATTCTAAGTATATTAAAATTACTTATTAGTTATTTTGTAATTGTTGTGGCTAATGTTACTGTATTTATGAAAGGAGCACAGAATACTTTGTTGTTCAGAAACAAATGAAGGAATGTGACATTTTATGTTGCATTAGTAGAAAACACCAAAAGTACTTTATGTCATAGGCAGCACAGGAAACGGTGACTGCGAATGTCTGGATAATACATCGCATATACATATTTTGTTGTTACCTACATACTTTAATATATTTATAGCATTACATGATATCTTATGCTTCATTTCCTGCTATTGTATTTTTCTATACCATAATATATGTATCAGTAAAACCTTGAGCAAACTTTTGGATAAACACTGTTTAGCAAACTTCTTTTCATACTGAAGAAATAGGAAGAAATACTTTTTTTACTCTTTTAACAAGCTGAACTAAAGTTTTCTTAAATTATATGTCAAAGAATCGCAGGAATGAAGTATTTTGAAGTTCTACTATAATGATGTTTTCTTGTTTCAGGGGGATGTAGTAGTATTAGGGAAAAACAGTCCGATAGGGATGGGGGAGGGAAGAGAATCAGAGAATGCTAGGTACTGTGATATTGAATTCATAAACAACAGCATGATGGCAAAACCTACTAGCCATCTCGAAAATATCGTCGCCACTGACTTTTTAACCGTCCTGTCGAGCCAAACTGGTAATTATAAATTGTTATGTTTGCAATTTGAATCTTATATTGTACAATATCACAACAGGAACTCAAGTTTTAAACGAATGTTAGTGAATGTTAGTGAACATTATTGAATTGACTATAGTCGTATCGAATGTTGAATTATCTGGAAATATTTATTACTTGGAAATATAAAAATTTGAATGTTTTTGAAAAAGAAAATAGTCCTACGTAGAATTTTTCTTTATAAGTTCAAGCCTTGTACAAAATTATTGTAACATAATTATATTTTTGCAGGCAAGTTTATCTTGACTAGTCGAAGCTTGATCTGCCAGTCAGTGGCGTCGTCAACCACAAAACACCCAACAAAAAATCATCTTCTAACTTACGATAATAATAATAATAATAATAATAATAATAATAATAATAATATTATTATTAATATTAATAATAACAATGGTAGTAGTGGTAATAATAATAATGATAATGATAATGATAATCCTAAACTAAATGATCGCTCAAATCGAGCGGAACATAATCATCAAGACGATCGAAAACCAACAGTTCATACAACAACAGCAACAACAACAAAAAGAAAACATCCGGGCTTGTCCGGTAACAACAAACCGGTCAGCTCCGCCAATAACTCTAAGTCTATGTCTAAGACATTAAGTGATAATAAGACTAGCTTTAGCATACTAAATATTAGGGTACTAAGTATAAGCGTAAATCTACGATTAACAGGAGATAAGTGTGCAGTCGGTGAAGGGGTACCTAGCCTAGTTAGGATACCCAAGTCTGATCGCCCCTCATCAGGCCACTTCTCTCTCGACTCTCTTGACAATTACTCCTTACTAGGGTCCTGCCTCCATTCGGGCAAATACAATAACGTTAAGTCTAATTTTAGCCTCCTAAGTAATAATAACGATAACTACAAGTCTGTGATATTGCTCAGCTCAACCAGTAACCATTATTTCCTCCGCGTCGAAATGGACGGTGGTGCGATTGCAATGAAATTAAGAACCCATTTGGATTTATTCAGATTTTTCGTCAATTCTTTTTTCGACGGTTTATCGTTACAAAATGAACAACAATATCATTTCGAATCGCAGGATGAACGTTTCACAATCACAAACACGATGTTCTTAATAAACGACCAAACGATCGAAACCAAGCTTAAGATTAATTTCGGATCAAGAAGTCCATCGAGCAAATTTTCTTTGACGCTTTTAGAATCAAGTAAGATTCTCATGGAGATTAATTGTGCATTTCCACGTCAAAATCAAGACTCAAACGAACTCTGTTTGTCACGCTTATGTACCTTTAAGTACCTTCGTTCAAAGATTCGAATATTTTTATCGACATATCCGTATTCGAAAGCCGAATCTCGTTTACTTTATTTGGAAATCGTTGAGAACCCGTCAGAGATTAATTCTTCTGTCTTAGCGACGATTGAATCTTGTTCGATGGAAATCGACGTTAGGGACAGAGTAACATTGCAAAACGTCGTTTCGATGATAATCGAAGAGAACTGTAGAATATCAAAAGCGCCTTTAAATTTCATAACGCTGAAGAAAGTTGAAGCAAGCGATACGTCGTCGAACGAAGAATCACGTCTGATGAAAGAAGGTGAAAACGTGGCCACCAGTTCTTCCATTACGCTTATCGTTCCCGGAAACGAGCTAACCGACCAGCAGCCTCCGCGACCTTTCCCATTGAGAAACGCGCCGATACGCGCACAATCCTCTCCTTCGTGGCTCGACCTGGTCGCGAGCGAGCTGACGCAACGCGCATGTGTTCCACTCTCGTTAGGATGTAAGCTTTA
Organism: Megachile lagopoda; assembly: GCA_036983795.1. Lineage (NCBI taxonomy): Eukaryota > Metazoa > Arthropoda > Insecta > Hymenoptera > Megachilidae > Megachile > Megachile lagopoda. Next base: position 6,831,913 of record CM072793.1, read on the forward strand.
TGTGGTTAAACTTAGCTGTAAGGTAATTCGCGATTTTAGTATTACGTGGAAGGGGATACCGAGCCACGAGACTAGTTACAAAAAAAGGACGCATCTCGATGTTCAGTTCTTGAGTATTTCTGTCAGTGTAATAAACGGGACGACATTTAACATACCAAATTTTATAACGGCGATGACGATAACGTGTCCCCACGAAGGGATTAGTCACGAGATCTTTCTTTGTAACGAGGGAGTTTCAATTTCTTCGATGAATTCATTGACAACGATCAATTGTGACCACATGAATTCAATGAGAGAACATTTGAATGCCCTGTCGTCGTTCAGTGTGATAGATGGTAGGATGTCGGATTGGTCGCTTGTAACTTTAAGAAAATTGAACGATGAAATTTTTACCTCCGCAACAGTTCTCGCACGAAACTGCGTGTTCCTATTAAAAAAGATCTTTAGAAGAATGTATTCGAGACTGGCCTCGAAGAACGAACATCCGGACGCTCGTTTCTCTACGAGAACCACGGGCACGTTGATCTTGAACTTAAACGAAAAGACAATGGAGATGTTGTCCTCGGAATATAATGGTATTAGTGACGTGGCAACAATTACTGTTGGTGCTCTTTCATTTCAGGATAATGTTAAGTCTAACGAGCCTTCGGGCACTTATCTAGCGAGCTATAAGTACTCGGGGTCACATGCGTCTTATTCAATTAGTTCGTTGCGCTCTAATTTATTTAATAAACGAATGAAGCTAAGATATCAAGCTGTCGTCGGCTTGATCAATGATAAAATTACCCGAGAGGATCTCTGTGATTTGTATCGATTTAAAAGAAGGTTATACAAAGTACACGAAGTTATCGGATTTAATGTTGAGAACGTTTTTACAAAAAGTCTGATCAATTGTAAACGACTTGCTCTCGTCGGTTCGACGCCTCAGACTGCCCGATCGGTCGACGGCCATCATTGTAACGCGAATACCCCGGATTTGAAGAGGACGGATAACGTTGTAGACCTTTACGATTGCAGCCAATTCGAAAGGTCTCGAACAGCTCTCCGTTCAGAGAATAAAACGAGTCCCGAAGATAATCCGACTACTTCGACCCAGTCAGATAAGATCAATGCGAAGTATTCGATTCCTGTTCACTTGGAAAGTAATGAAACTATTGTAAACGGCTCAAACCGAACTCAACTTATCGCATACGCAAGGAATCTCATAGCAGCATCCCTGGGAGTTTCCGCAGGCACTTTACTACAAGCTCACAAAAATGATCTTAAGCAGGCGTTAAAGCTTCTTTTCGGATCGGTCTACAATTTAGATCAGCCCAATTTAGAGTATAAGAAACGATGGGGCATTCCTGGCATTCTCAAATTAGCCGGTGGAGGTGAAACCTCTTTGAACAGCGCTGGAGCTACTAATTGGGGCTCTACGCAGACCAGTGCTACAAACAATAACAACAACAATCAATCAGGATGGGGTGGTACCTCGGGAAACCCTTCTGGTAACAGCGGGGCACCTGGAAACTGGACTGGAAATAGCGTTAACAGATCTGTTACTGCCAATCAGAATCCAAATCAGAACCAAGGACCCGGTGGACAAAATGTTCCAGGTGCGCATCATTTTGCTCCTAAAATATATTGCAGCTTGATTTCAGGTTTTCACTTAGGATTTTAATATAAACTTATAATACTCCCCCCACTAACTAAACTTTAAATATTTTGTAATAACTAGAACATTTGACATAATACATTTATTTGGGTACGTCACGCAGGAAATGTAAATAAGGTGAACAATCCAAATCAGCAGTCGAATCAACAATCAGGGCCACCGACTTCTCAGTCGAGTGGTACGACTCAAGGTGGACAAAACAGTAACCAGTGGTCGCAAGGAAAATCTAACAATCCTGGAGGGCCTGGCCAAAACCTTTCCGGTCAAAATAACAATAATAGTTCAGTCCAGCAGCAACAGTCAAATTCCAGTAGCAATAATAATCAGCCGAATAATCAGGCTCAGGGATCCGTTAACAATAATAACACATCTGCTAGCAATACCCCTTCGACGAAACAACAACTAGAACAATTGAATACAATGAGGGAAGCACTGTTCAGCCAGGATGGTTGGGGCTGTGTAAGTTAAACGAGTTGCTGTTACGAACACGATGAGTCGAACCTAAATCACGGTATTTCTTGGATTTTTAATTAATCATTCTTTCCATCCTTAGCAACATGTTAATCAAGACACAAACTGGGACGTCCCAACTTCTCCAGAGCCTAGTATGACTAAAGATGGAGTTCCAATGTGGAAGCCACCAGTAAATAACGGTACAGACTTATGGGAAGCCAATCTTCGAAACGGTGGTCAACCACCACCGCAACAACAAGCAAAAACACCTTGGGGTCATACACCAGCAACAAACATTGGTGGAACTTGGGGCGAGGATGACGACGCAGCTGACTCGTCAAATATGTGGACTGGTGCTCCTACGTCTTCTCAACCAAATTCTGCGGGTGGACAGTGGACAACCAGCACAGGCAATCAGTCCGGCATGTGGGCAGGTAAGCTATCATTTTAAGTATAAAAGGTTTCACGTTGTTTGAACTAGTTGTTTAAACATATATATATATATATACAACTGTTGTTTATCGCAGGATCTAATTGGGGTGATCCAAGAATTGATCATCGGGATCCTCGAGATCTTCGTTCTGTTGATCCTAGAGAGATGCGTGATCCTCGTGATCATAGGATGTCCTTGGATCCTCGGGAACACATGCGTGTAATGGATCCAATGGCTCGAGATCCTAGAATAGCCGACATGCGCGGTGATCCTCGTGGAATTTCTGGAAGATTGAATGGTGCCAATGCGGATGCCATGTGGGGTCAACCTCCGGGTCCTCCACATCATCAAATGGGACATCAACATCCTTCGGGACCTCCTACGAAAATGTTGAATCCATCTAACATAAATCAGTGGGCTGCCCCACCACCGAAAGATATTATGCCTGGAAAACCTTCAGGTTGGGAAGAACCTTCCCCACCGACACAAAGAAGAAATGTTCCGAATTATGATGACGGTACAAGTTTGTGGGGTAATCCTGCAGCCAATCAAAGGACAATACCTGGAACTAAAGTTTCTCATTGGAAGGATATTCCAACGCCAAATTTGGGCAGAACAGGTTTGTTTATTTAATCGGTGTTATAAGTTACATTAGGTGTGACCGAGTGGTAGATCCTATTGAAGTACATTCTGCGGGTTGGCACTTGGTCATGTTTGAAGTAGATTACAAGATGGGTTGGAATGTTATTGATAAATGATAAAATTTTCTTAGTAGGAATGCAATGCCCTCCAGGCATGCCACAGAACAGAATGCCAGGTCAACCTGGAATGAAACCGGATGTAAGTGGACCAATGTGGGGTCATCCTGGTGCACCTGGCGGACGTAATGGTAGTTGGGCAGAAGGACCACATGATACAGGTTCATGGGATGAGCCTAAAACTCCAAGTACCTGGAATGAAGCTCCGTTGAACCCTGGCACTTGGGGTGCACCTAGTACACATAAACCTAAACCAATGGGACCTACTGGAAGCTGGGTCGATGCTGATATGGATTCTGCTCCCAGTTGGGGTCATCCTGCAAAACCTACTCTTACAAAAGAAGTTATATGGAACAGCAGGGAGTTCCGATATTTGTGTGATTTGGGATTTAAGGTACATGACATTTTCGGAGTCTTTACAAATAAACTTTCGTTATAAATCGTTCTTCTCGTAATAATTTTTACCGTTTAATTTACAGAAGGAAGATGTTGAATTGGCCCTCAGGAATCGAGAAATGAACAGAGAAGAAGCTTTGGAACTTCTAAGTCAGTTGCGGCCTTTGGATCAATGGAGAAGACACGACGCACACTCCAGTTATGATCCGACAAATCAAGCTACAACTGCACCAGCATATCCTAGATTTAATCACGTCACACAACAGATGTCTTTCCCACCGGTAAAAGAATTATTGTAACCTTTGGACATTCATGCAACAACTACAGTGTCCGATAGAAGTTTAAAAAATTGAAGTGGACAGTACTCATGAATTAGTTTATAATTACAGGGTGCTGGAGTACCAAGTGGAAACACAACTGGCAGCGTGGGAGGATCGGTTGCTAGTGCAAGTTTGCTGAAGTTACAACAACAGCAACAACAAGCCGCTGTTCCGTTACAACAACAACAACCTAGTACTAATGCACCTCAACCACCTTTTAATCAGGTAAAACAATCGTCGTCAACAATCGTGCAACAATCGATAATTTTGGTCAATGTATTTTTTTCTTGTTACTTACAAATTTTATGTGCTTCGGTTGTTAATGCTTATTTTGATACTTTAGGCTTCCAGAGCTCCTCAAAATCAGCCTAGTACTCAGCAGCTACGTATGTTAGTACAACAAATTCAATTAGCCGTCCAAGAAGGTTACTTAAACCACCAAATTCTAAATCAACCACTTGCACCTCAAACTCTAATACTTTTGAACCAATTATTGCAACAAATCAAAGTACTGCAGCAACTTCATCAGCAACATTCTGTGCAAAGTACAATGAAGGGTAATAATCAATCAGTCCTTCAGATAAGTGTACAAATAACCAAGACGAAACAGCAGATAGCAAATCTCCAAAATCAAATCGCTGTGCAACAAGCAACTTACATGAAGCAACAGCAACAACAACAGCAACAGCAGCAGCAGCAGCAACAGCAGCATCCGGCGCCACCATCTCAGAGTTCGGAATATTACAAGAGTTCTGTACATGATCCCATGTCGGCGCTGCAAAACAGTTTCACGGACTTGACAATGAACAAGGAGCCTCCTGTCGTAAGTTCTCGTTTCTTATTTAAAAGTATGTCCGTACTTATCTTCTATGGATATAGATAACAATGAATATTGTTTACAATTACAGAGTCAGCAACAATCAAGACTTAATCAGTGGAAGTTGCCTTCTTTGGACAAGGACGTTGATTTAGTTTCGAACGAGTTTTCGAGAGCGCCAGGAACAACCAGTAAGCCAGCAGCTACACCGGCTGGTTTGACACGATCACACAGTAGTCCTAACATGAATCCTTTGTTGGGTCAAGGAGATGGTACATGGTCCACCAGACTTGGGGAGAGTGGTTGGCCAGATCCAGGTAACACGGACTCCACTGACGGAAAGGATTGGCAGCCAACGGGTGCAGCTGCTGGTGCCGCTGCCTTCACCGACCTAGTACCTGAATTTGAGCCTGGCAAACCATGGAAGGTAATCCATTTCCAATATCGTACTTCCTTTTGGAAGGCAACTTTTACGTTTACTAGCCGTTATGGATGTACAGGATCCCGAACTTCCGAGATCGGGACGGCACGGAAGACTTCGGGTGAGATCGGTAGAGATTTCAATATTTTGATATGACTCAGAAACTATTTTAAATGACATTATTCAAATAATCATTTTTTAAATGTATTGTTTAAATAATGTTCAAGCCGCCAAAAATTCTGTTATTATCATAAGTGACTTATTCTAATACTTTGTATATATTTCTAGCACATGTTAATAAAGGTCAACGAGAAGCACCGTTTAGAGTTCGTTAGCGAAAAGCCTTGTTCAGAGGAGGGAAAAATGAATACCTGTCCAGGTTTGGTATTTATTCGGGTCCACCTATATTTGATTTCATTTTAGGGTACCCAGATGAAGAGCATCGAGGATGATCCTAGCATTACTCCGGGCTCTGTGGTCCGTTCACCACTGTCTCTGGCAACGATCAAAGATCCCGACGCCATCTTCTCTTCAAGCAGCAAGACATCACCGCCACCACAACAACCTACTAATCCTGATACATCGATACCAAGTTTAAGTAATTCTACATGGACGTTTAATCCACCTGCCACTACTCCAAGTGCTTTTACAAGGTACATTAGACTTTATCATTTGTTTTAACTTCGTTTAAAGCTGTAGATGTGAATTGAATAAATACATTTGTTTTCAGTGCGAAAAATACTTGGGGTGAATCTGCGCCACCACCGACCGCAGTCACTTCAGAACTTTGGGGAGCACCGATGAGTAAGGTTCGTTGTCCACCGCCAGGACTGGGCAGCAAGGCCACAGGGAATACAAGCAATGGCTGGGCAGGTCTTGGCACCGTTGGTAGATCATCTAGTTCATGGGGTCTTCAATCAAGCACAAATGCTGGCTGGGTTTCCACCTGGCTACTACTAAAAAATTTGACGCCTCAAATTGATGGTTCTACATTGAAAACACTTTGTATGCAGCACGGTCCTGTTCAAGACTTTCGACTATACCTCAATCATGGAATTGCGTTAACAAAGTACTCATCGAGAGACGAGGCTATCAAGGTATAGTACCGCTCATCTGTTATTCAAATATCCGCGTTTCCAAATTTAGAAATATACGTCGATATTGATCCAATCACTAATTCCAATTTTGAAATATTTTTTACTTTGCAGATACACTTAGATTTCTATACTGTATTCCTATATATACTTATATCTCTATATTGTAGAGTCCTTTAGTCTTAGATCCCTATGTCTCTATATCTGATATCCCTCTATATTCATGTGTCCTTACACTCCTATATTACTAAATTCTTTGATTCCTTCTGTACTACTTAATGAAGTAAATAATAAGAGAAATCGTTATTTTGTGATAGGCACAAGGTGCTCTGAACAATTGCGTCCTGGGCAACACGACGATATTCGCAGAATCACCGGCCGATAGCGAGGTACACGCTCTGTTACAACAGCTAAGTCATGGGGGTCAACAGCAAACCGGAGCGACAACCGGAGCAGGTTGGAGTTTACGGCCATCGAACAAAACTGGTCCACCGCCAGACACGTGGGGCGGCAGTTCCAGCCAATTGTGGGGCGCTCCGCAAAGCAGCAATTCACTGTGGAGCAGCACCGGTATCGACAGCAACGATCAGCAACGTGCTACGCCCAGTTCACTGAACTCGTACTTACCCGGAGACCTTCTGGGAGGTGAGTCGATGTAGAGTGCCGCACGGACGGAGCCGGTGTCACTCGTGCGACGACCAAGCCTTCTTCTACTTCACGATACGTCAATTATATATTCCGCATTGTCCGATGGGCCGGTTCTCGCGAAGAAGTTACTTAAATCAGTGCCGCGTATACGCGCATCCTAAACACGACGCGTAACAAAACTCAATTGAAACCAGTAACACAGGGATCTGACTTTTGATCATCCTTTTCATTTCGTTTTCCGTTTCCCGGAAGGGGATCCTGTTCGATTCAAGGATACACAGGAAGGGAGGGGAAAAGAATATTTTACGAATTTCCAAGGTTCTCTTGGTGTGCGCCGTATTTTTCTCAAAAAAGGAAAACTGTTCGTTGGGAGTAGTAACCCGATTACATTTAACATTACGCATGGATGCTGGTTGTTATCACGTGTACTATGTGATAAACGTGTACTACACACTGTTTTACATATATTTTAAAGAAAGAAACAGACAAAAAAAAAATGATTAGTATTATCACACTGAATGGATATTGCTTGTGTTGCTACTTTTAGTACTTGGTATTTTTAAAGTTAATACTAATTTCATCTGACGAATAATGCGCGTATGTGTGTACATTTAAGTGCGCACCATATTCGATACATATATATATACATATATATAAAAGAAGAACACATATTTTAATGACACTACTGAACTATAAGTATTCTTCCTTGTGCAAGTCATCTTTTGATTATCGTGTATTCTTTAACGATATTCCGTTTATTCGAACGAAAACGTGTATTACTAGCATATTTCGATGTTCAATTCGATACGTGTATTTGGTATACTGCAAATCTTCTCGATGTTTTAATATCTTTTGAACTTTTTATTCGTTGCTGCGCTCATACGTTTTACTGCAGTACATTAAATGAATAGAAATCACACGTGCCACGGATTATGTTGCAAAAAAGAAAAAGAAGAAATTCGACTTTGGAAATCACGTCCCGAGCGCATTTTTAACTTTCGGTATCTGGTATTTGTGCGTATCTCTTTTACGCTATATACATGTATATACATATATATGTATATATGTATGTATATATATATATGTGTATTTATATGTATATTTAATAAACGCACATTATTCCACATCGTAGCAGTAAGAAACTACAGTATATTTGTATCTGTATTTTTTCTTTTAAGTATTATTGTTCGTGTGTGTTAGTTCTTTCTTTTTTTTCCGTTCGATTAACAAGATTCGTAATAACGTGCTAAACGCGAATGCGCTCGTGTGATTAATATTAAAACATCGACATGCAAACGATTTCTTTAAAACAAATACAAATTTTTGACTATTTTTTACGTATTGAAAATTAGAACACAAACGATACGAGAAGGTACGCGCCATAACACCGTAACCATATATATTTAGCTTCGAAAAAAGAAGAAAAGTCTAAAGATTATAAGATGGCTGCTTCTAGATAATGGCGCCGCCAATGATTCCTTAAGAATGCGCGTGTAAGAAAGTAAATTATGATCGTTGGTCTCATGAGTGTTCCACTTTTTTGCTCTTAAAGGTTTCCTTTAATCGAGACTGCGATGCGTATCAAACGTAGACTGTACCAATCTAATCAAAACAAAAGAAAAAATAATAAGCGGAGAAAAGAAATAAGTTGAACGAAACAAAAATAAAATAAAAAAAAAAAGGGGAAGGGATAATTACCTCTTTTAAAGAAAACCAAGCAAGGATCCACGTCGATGCTTTGGGCTACGTAAATTACCTCTTCCATTAGCGATGGTGATACAGAATCGAATTTTTAATTGAATTTCAATTGATTTTAATGAATCGGCGAGAAAGAAAATAATTGAGAAGACTTACGTATTCTTCGTTTCATGGAAGATCGTGCTCGATCCGTCACGTGGCTAAGTTCAGTAGATTTTACACTACTTAGTGTTATACTACTATACGCTTTTTCATAGATTTATAGAGAAATAATGATTAATTATCCTTAATAATATGATTACTATTTCTCATAATATGTATACAATAATATTATTAGGAATAGTACTAATATTATTTTTCTCTATAGTAAGTACTTATCACACTTATTATAGAAAAATACTTATTTCTCTATCAGATGTGTATGATCTTCCACGAAATGCAGAATCATTTCGAAATTAGAACATTGGTATTCACAATTATTTTTGATATGTTGTTATGCCTGATGAAATTGTTTGAAATATCATGACATTAACAATTGAATTATTGAGATATATGAAAACATTTTTGAATCTTAATAAAGAATTGAGAAATGTTTCATGTGAAAATCGATTCTCTATCTCTGAAAGTGCCCAGAAACCTTTAAAAGAAAAGGGTATATTACATCGGGGTCTGAATTCTTGCGACAACAACAAAAACGATACCAAATGTTATCGCAATAACATAAATTTTATTCTATATTAAATCTAAATGCCACCTGTCGTGCCAATGTCCAGCGTGTCTCTTTACCATTTACTAATTATAGAGTTATAACGAACATGGCAATTCGATGTTTTTCTCTAGTTATCTTGTTCTGTGTATACCTGTGCGTCTCTCTCTTTCTCTCTCTCTCTCTCTCTCTTTCTCTCCTCCCTGTGTGCGTACGTGAGTGCATACATGCGTTATTATGTCTGTGAGTGGGTGTTTAAATTGAACAATAACGAAGTAAACAACGTACCACTTCCCATTGGTCAAGTTTCGTTCACAAAAGTAGCATTTAACAAGATGCAAAATCTTGAGCTGAAATTCTAAATCAAAGTTTTAAGATTATTTCAAATTTTCTGATTGTTCGATGAGGTGATATTTATTTTTAGACGTATCTGTATGTTCTTTCACCTGATACTATTTTAGGATAACAGATACTCTTTGGTACAAATAAAATATGCGTTACAGGCTTAGATTCAGGCAACAGACTGGCAAAATTAATATGTTAATAAGTATTTAGTGATACATTAATATTGTTCTATATATTTTGTCGGTTATTACATGATACTCTATAATGACACAGAAAATATTCATATGTTATTGTCGCAAAAAATACATATTAATTTTTTTTATGTTTTAAGAAGCGTCAGGAAGTTTACTTTTATACGATAATTCTCAGCGACAGTGCGTGAAACATATAGATAAATCACAATAGTAAACTCTATGGTATGCTAGAGATTTGTTAATTGCACTTTGACTGGACCGGTTAGTTACGTAGAAATTTACATTCATTAATTCCTGGTACTGATTTCAGCGGATGACTTTCTAGGGAAGTGTTGCTAGAGTTCTCTGACTTCAGAAACTTCTTCCAGTTTGTTTCCAATGTGTTGTTGGAGTTATGGTTGACATATCAGTATCCTCCATGACTAGTGATAATAAAGACATTTCCTTAGAATAGGCGGTGTATGCTTCTAAGAACTGATTGATCTCCGTTTTCTCTTCATCGGAAACATTTTTCTTCAAAACCTTTTATGAACTGTTCCTATGTTAGTTGATACTTTGATCAATACTTTCATTAATTCAGTTATTTTGTTGTAACTAATGTCATTCCAAATGTTATTAATTGTCTGCAAACATATCCTTCTTTGTTTATTTTGTTTTCTTGTCGAACAAGTCATAGGATGCTTCTTCGCTTTCTTCACATTCTATTTATTTACGGTGTTTCGTTTTAGTTGCTACGGATAGTTCTTACAGAACTTGTTTAGCAGCTTGAGATTTAAACTAGGTTCCATCTTTGCGTAACTAGTAAATTTCAGTTGTATAAAGCTAGTAAAGTCAACTTTATTTTATATCCGCTGCCGCAGGCAGAAGCTGTTATACCCACAGGTGGCCTTACAATATAGTTCTTATACGTATGTAAGACTTAAGACTAAAATCGAATTAGGATTGTCGCGTATAACCCAAAGTTCAGATTCCTTATTACGTTAACTCGTTCGAGTATGCTAAATTTCAAACTGATTCGGTATTTGTACATTAGAACTATGTACTATATACTACGTAATTATATTATCTATGTTGAAAATTTTATTTTATTTTAGTTTATTTATTTTGTGTAACGAGAAGTTAATCTAATTAAGAAAATTTCATGCTTAGTGTTCTTAATTAAGAACAGTGAACTGAAACGAGTCAAATTTTTTTTTCAATTTGCATAATCATTGACAGAATCAAAAAATTTTATCTGATTATCTATCTGTCCAAAATTTATGTAGATATATTCATACCACCAAATTTACAAAAATATTAACTTTTGGACTAATTCCTTTTATTGGAAGATCACAAAAATACGTATACTAAATTGCCTAATAACTTGTTCAAAACATTGCCTCTGTTACTAGTTCTAATTGTTAGCGTTACAGTAGTGTGCAGCTTAGGAAAACAGGAGATTCTACATTAGGCTCTCCCTTTTTATCTGGTTATCTTTGGGTTCTCTCTAGGCTCTCTCTATGTTCTTCCTGGGTTTTCTCTGGATTCTCCCTTGAGTACTCACTAGGTTTCCTTTCAAATAAATATTCTTGCCATCTACTTAAAAGTGACACTTGTGTATCAGACAATAATTGACCAATATTTGTTTCACAAATATAGATATTTTGTTGTTGTTGTACACTGAATATTATGATCAGAAACGGGTACCTCATATCGACAGATGTCGTTTTAGATTTTGTGAATGATGAATTTGACTGGATTATTAAATGTACCTTAAAACCTCACCATTCTTTTGTAATATAGATCGGCATATACGTACATACACTCAAATATGTGATGGTTTATCGATTCATTGATAATTGCTCATGTGTCTCCCTGTAGTTCAGGGGCGGATCCAAAGGGGCGTCCTTCAACAATTATAAGCTCTTACAAAAAAAAACTAATCAATATTGTAAAATAAAATTGTTTTTACTAGTATTCTAATTTTATTAGATTTTAACAATTATTGTTTTCGTTTTTATAAAATAAATTATTTAATCACACGTATTGTAAATAATTTATGTGAAGTATTGCTTAAAAATGTTAATAAATAAACTGTAAACATATTCGTGCAGAAAGAGATTCGAAAATATATTTTTACATATTTCACCCTATCAAGCGACGTTTTTGGATCCGCCCCTGTACCAATCCATCAATCTGTCGACTTCAATAGTAATAGATATTTTATTTTTTACGACGATTCCGTTCTAGTAATAATTCTTCGAAAATCTGTAATAGTTATCGCCGGTTCACGCGACGTACAATTAACGAATCTCTGCGTAAAAGAAGTTTACTATTTTCTTGCAATGTATTAGTCAACCCTGATCGTATGTGATAGAAACGTTACACTTAAATTCGAATATTACTCTTTCGATAATTTTCACCATTCGGTTGTGGAAAATGTACAATATATTTTAACCCTTAGAAGTTATACGAAAAGAAATTTTTCATTAACCCGTGGATGACAAAGACGGGTCAACGACCCGACGCACGTATAGTTCAAATTCAATTTTAAATTCCATTTCGTTGAGAAATTTCAGTGCCTAATTTTCTCGTACCTCTCTGGGTCACGACCCAGAAGGAACGTTCGAGGGTTAAACCATTGGGAAGAAGCGTTTACGACAAAGCGTAAGAATGACTTTGAATGAAGGCCTTAATTCTCATTCCTTCGATTTTCTGACCCGTACGGTGTGCATGTACATAAAGAAAATGATTATTAATCCTAGTATACGTACGTGTGCGTGTACGCGTGACACATCTACGTATGTGTGTATGTGTGTGCGCGTGCGTGTGTGTATGTGTGTAAGCTTGCTTTGTACGCTCGCGTGCGCCTGTATGTATGTGTATGTTTTCAACGTCAAAGGTACCTGAATGGACTGATAACCATACTGATGGAAAAAAAAGAGTGTTTATTCATTGCACAATATTTTTTTTCTGATATTCTAAAATATATCATAACGCCCTCAGACCTTTGATTTCTCTTAGGTACAAGATTAAACAAAAAGATAAAAAGTAAAAAAAAAAAAAAAAAAAAACTGTTCTCCTCTGCAGACTGCCATTGAAGCAGATGACAGATCTTGCCGTAACATATACATATATATGTATATATATATATTGATGTGAGATTTTGACCTTCTGCTGTTTTTCATTTTCTTTCACGGGCGTTAGAGATTTATTTTACTGGTACGGTGCTTCCTTAGGGAAAACGGCGATATAGCGAGGGCTCCGAAATTTCCTGTACAGTTAGCTGTATAGCTTTTATGGGTAAGGGATTTCCTCTAGATTTATTTCCCCTAGATCTTTAGTATTCCCCAGATCTAGATTTCCTTCGGAGTGTACGTTCGTTGTAAACACTGTGGATCATTCGGTTGTGATCTTAATGACATGCGTGTGACGCGGATATTATTATTAATATTAAGGGCCCCTTATATTATTATTAACGATAATAATATAAGGTTAATATTTATTTGTAATAATAATATAATCGTTTATATTTATTTCGTTTACCAGAGGAATGTTTACGATACTCACACAACGAACGTGTTGGAATTTCCCTACGTCGCCATTGTTCCTAGGGAAGCAGGTGGAACGAGACTTTTATATTATTCATTTTTGCTCAAATTCTTTTCTCCAACAAATTTTGGTTGCAATAAAACTATAATTAACAAATGAAAAATTTATAGTTCTATTTCTTAAACAATTATTCAAATTTATCAAATTTGTATTGGACTAAAGACAAGTTCTTTATTATTAACACGTTTGATCGTAAAAATATGTGGATGTACACGTGTGTACACACAGTAAATAAAAATTGTTTTCGTTCCATCTTAACGTACAAGTATCCGCAATCAATTTTGAGTCATTAAAAGTACATGTATGTATATGTATATATAAATATAAATATATATATATATATGTATGTATGTGTATGTGTGTGTGTAATCAAACTATTATAAATTAGTCTCTTTTCCTTTCTTCTTCTGAGTCAGAAATTACATATGTATATTTGGGTTATCGCATAAAAATGAAGGGATCAAAATGGTTCTGTACATTTAGTTTAGAAAAGGAAAGGGTTAATTGTTTAAAAAAATCAAAAGATCCGGGAGAGTGGATACATGTTAGAATTCCATAATATTAATACAAAAAATTATAATATTTAACAAATTTATTTATACACCGTGTATTTGGACGAAGAACGAATAAGCGTGTAGATAATATGGGATACTTATAAAAAAAAAAAAAAAAAAAAAAAAAACCAAAAAAAAAAGTGAAAAAGTTAAAAAAAAATTTGTCAGTAGTAAGTTTGGTAAAGCCAAAGATACACGATGCTACAAAACTATAATTAACGTAATTACGTGGTCGGCAATGAAAGTGAAGAATGCTGAACGAAAAGAGAGAAAAAAAAAGACGAAATTATGCGTTTTATCTTAGACTGAAGTTAGACGAATTTCGGTCGTAAATGTTTAGTCTTTTTAAGAAGAAAAAGAACGCTTCCATATTTGTAACACGTTAGTAAAACGTGTTTCGTTTCATGACACAATTTTTAATTTAGTATTTTTCTTTTCGAATTTATATTCAACGTACCTAAGACATGAAAGTTCGTTCCCTTTTTATCGTGTCCGTGCTTTATTAATATCGATCACTCGAATTAACAAGACAGCTACTAACAATAATTTCTTGAAATTAGACAAATATAATCGAGAAACAAGGGAAGAGAAAAGTAGATAAGTGCTTCGTGTGTTGAAAGAGGTCCCTATATGTCATGTTCGTACGGTATTATTCCGATGAGAATAGTTCGAGATTGAAAAAGAAAATGCATTTCTTTTAGAATCTTAACATTTAAGGGTGGACACCATTTTAAAATCTAATTTTTCTCGAGGGATTTCAGCTTCATAAGTTTCCATTACGTTTTTTAAACGTAAAAAAGTCAAATGTGTTGGCGCGAATTTTAAAAACACTGGTCGCCATATTAGTTCTATTGGCGCGAACTTGAACGTTTGAAATGAAAAACATTCAAATGTTTTTAATAGATTAAATAATTGAGAGTCGACGAACTAATGCTGTAGAATATTTAATATAGTTTCTTTCCGAATTTGAAGACTTGTAATTCTTGAGATTTAATTCTCGCGAAGAGTGGTGTCCTCCTTTAAAACTCGAAGACTAATTACGTTCAAAGAAAGGAAAAAAGAAACGAACGTTCAATTTTACGATATAAATTTCACGATTAATAATTTATAAAATTCGTATCCTAATGCTTGGAAAAAGCTGCCTCTGCAATTCATCGAAATTAGTTTACGCTAAGCTTTTACCCAGATATCTCAGGTTCCATAGAACCACTGAATCATAATAATGATAAGTTTAAGAATAATAACGATAATGCAATGATAATGATAGTAATAGTAATAATAACACTAATATTAATAACAGCAACAACAACAATAATAATAAATAAGAGCAGTAATAATACAATATAAACAATAGTAATAGCAACATAAATAGCCATGATAATATTTTGATCAATGACGTGTATAATGATGATAAAAGAAAAGATCAGAATAATATGTAATTTTTAATAAGAATAATAATTAAAGTGTAGCATTAGTAACGGCAGCAACAATAATATTAACGATGGTCATTTAAGAAAGTAGTTGTACCGATAAATAAATAAATGGGAAAATAAAAGTACATGATAATCGTAGTAATAGCAGTTGCAACGGTAGTAGTGGCTTTGACAATGATAGTAATAGCGGCAATATTGTGTAATTGTGATAATAGGATTAATGATGGTGTTACCACTATTATTATTACTGCTTTTGCTACTACTACAATCATCATCGGTGTTGTAATTATTATGATTATTACTACTGTCGATACTGTTTTGGTATTATCGTTGCTGTTGTTTCAAAATTATTTCATATTTTTGGGGTGAGGGGGCTCAGGGGCGGATCTAGAAGCCTTGCTTTGGGAACTTTATAATCATTTTCACGATTATGTATAATTTTCGATCAATGGGTACAGTTGCACGGGGAGGTGTGGTAAATTGTAGCGTGAAGAGACACTTATATAGGGTTCATAGTCCGCGCATCTCCCATCTATTGCGCATGCGCGCGCCATTACTCGTCAATGCCCGCGACTTTCGAATCGCCAAACGTCTGAATTTCAAACTTCTCAAGCCTTTAAATCTCCGAATTGTAGAATAATGATTTCAAGTAGCTTAATTCGTTACACATTCTTGAAATCTGTGGAAAAGTAATTTTAATTACTGGGACTCGCCACTGATGGGGCTATAATCGATACGCTACTATTACTGCTACTATCATTACCATTACCTACTACCACTGTTACTATTACTAAAACGTACTAATTACACGTATTGTTGTTTATTGCTGTTCCTGCTATTCCAATTGCTACTACTACCACTATATCTATATTATTCTTACTGCAACCCTAATTTTTTAATTTCCATTGTTATTATTACCATTAGTTATATTACTCGTAATAATATATATCATTACTACTATATTTATGGGTGCAATTATTGTTACTGCTACAACTACTATTACGAATATAATTAATGTTAAACAGAAAAAATGATAATGATAGAATATAACGCTATTGGTGCTGTTACTTACTGCTATTGTTATTTTATCAGTATTGGCATCACTGCTTCTATTATTTCGTAAAATATCCCTGTCATTACTGATGCTGCACAGATAATGATAGCAGTAATAGTAATAATAAATAGTAGTGGTGGAACAAGAACAAAAAAAAAAATAATGATAGTAGTAGACGGTCAGCTGCAGTAATCACACAATAGTTATATAAATATATATATATATATATATTAAGTGATATAGAATTAACCAATGGTAATAGTAATAAGGCTGCTAATTATAACATTAAAAAACATATGGTATAAGAGAGTATAACTTACTGTTTATATAAATATATATATATATATATATATATATATATATATAAATAAATGTGTGTATATATATATGTATATATTTAGTAATCAATAATCCGTAAACCACAATAAAAATAAGAGTGATTGTGACGAGGACGATAATAACGATTAATAATCGCAATTGTAATATTTTAAACGGTAGTATTAATAGTGGCAGTAATAATATTTGTCGTTGATGAACAAGGATCATTGTGGCAGCAGTGGTAGTATAATATATATATATATATATATATACACATATATATATAGTTTAAATAAATAAAAAAAAGCACCAGTCATATAAGGAACATATGTAGCGATGATATTATAATTAGTAATGATTAAATAATGTTATTAATAATATATATATATATGCATACATATATATATATATATATGCATACATATAATAAATAGAGGTCTGAGGGCGTATTGAATATAGTAAATGTACCTTTTTTGCGTTCCACGAGATGGAACATAAATTTATATTGCAAGGAGAACAAAAAAAAATTAAATTTATGCAAGCGCTGGTACTTCCAACGACAATGGATTTTTTTCGGGAGAAAAAACTAAGTGAAATGGAAGAATCCATTGTCATTTTATCACGGGGATAAAACGGCAGCACACTCCAAGCATGATCGACATATTTGCTCGTAAAAGTTTGAGAAAGGCTAAGCTAAAGAAAATATACCAAGTATTTATATGTGGAACTTTTGCGACACTGGGGGCTATTTTTTAAAACACCCGATAAACAATATTTTCGAGCAATGTTCAAACGTATTCTTTTAATTACAATCTTTTTTTTATTTGAACAGAATCATTGAAGACAATTTTTCGAAGTGACAGAATTTTTTTTTTTTATATACTTTTGATCGTGATTTTATTTATGAACTTGTTTACAGGTCTCTACATTATTTGAAAGAAAAATTGCGTTCGAAGGTCGTTAATTTTTTATTGATTTTTACCGGAGGGAGATAAGGGGTTGACCTGAAAATATTAGGGAAATTAATTTTCGGACACATATCGTCAAGGGAAAGTCAAGTAATTTTTAACAACTCGTTTCTCCTCAGTGTCGTTAATTATTTTATAAACAGAACATACTTCGAGATATTAGAGTTAGCATGCTGTATATATTTAAGATTAATTCGCAACACCACGATTTCTTGTACGCATGCGCAGAAGAGAAAAAGCAAACGGAATATCAAAGCACTTCTCTCTCCTCCTTCGTTCCTCTGTTCGCCATTTGACGATATGTCTGACCCGTACGCTCGTTTATCCATTCGCAAAGAAACACGCATTGTACCTAATATTACTTTTATTGTCTGTCTTCTTTTGAAACTGCAAAGGGAAGTTCTGTTCAAACTAATTCAAGTCAATTATTTTTATTGCCAGACCGCAGTCTGTTATTGTGATCGTTAACCGTTCCGATTTCTACTATACGACAGTTGCAATAATTTTAGGCTTGTGCGAGAATCCAAATGTGTGGAGGGGAAATTATACATTTAATTCTTAATTGTACACTCATTTTTTCCTCTAAATCTAATTTTTTTCCTTTAGGAGGCACCCCTCCCTAGTCCCTGTGACTATAGGTATAGTTGGAGAACATAGATTTAGTTAAGACCATGAAAATGATAGATCATATGAATTTGCAGATAATTATATTAGTATACAGTATGTTTAAAAATTGGCCCTAAAGCCAACTATACCCTATTTAGGTTCTCGCACAGTCCTAACTTGAATCAATCATAAACGTCCTAAAAAGAGTTTCCACAGAGCTAGTTATAAGAATGATTTCTTTATCGAACCAGCTACTTAACTTAAAAACTTAATTTTAAATGGCAAAGTTTCTGTTTTTAAACCAGTACAAATATCCGTTATCCAAGTTGAACATGCTATTAATCGTTGTCCAGTGAAACACATCGAATTTCGAAGGCTTTAGAAAACGGCGAACGTTCTCCATTTTGTAATTTACGTTTGATAAATTAATTAAGAAGCGAAGTTTTAAAGGAACACAGTCAATAGGTGTTATATTCGTGAACGAACTGTATTATGCATACGCGCAATTCGTGATACGATACGAATTCAGTACGCTTACGCGCATGCGTGTTGATTCACACCTTTTTTTCTTTTTGTTTTCTTTTTTTTTATGCGTATGATTTCGTACGCATGTGTGTGTGCTTACTCTATTTTTATCGTGAATAATTATTGATTCAGTACGCTTATACAGGCATACGCATTAGATTCTATGCGCATGCGTTCCACTTGGAGCCAATCGGATTGCTTATGCCGTGCGCATGCGTACACACGCGCCAGTAAGAAAACGTACACATACGAACCTCTCTTTCGGGATGCGTTGTCGTTATTTCTGTTCTCGACACAAAATACGTGTGCATCAGGGGCGTGTGCCATTGTTGATTTGATACGATAATTGAAAATGAAAAAAAAAAAAGATTGTAACGATTAACTAGTGTAATTCTAATCACAAGAATATGAATTTATAGTCAAGGCTCGATCATTCGAAGCGTAAGGGAATCTTTGTAGAGACCAAAAGTATCGAGTATATACTTTTTAATTTATACACGTTAGAGATATCTCTATATTTTTTCTTCTGTAGCTTTTAAATGATAATAATTGTAAATTCGATTTTTCTTCGTGTAAGTCGCCAAATTTAACGATACAAATATTTAAGTACTTTTTACAATGGCTAACGAAGAGACAATGCCGGTGACGATTAAAAAACGAAGGCATACGTAATTAGTTTTTACGTCTTAACATTTTGTTAACGAATATGTACGATAATATAACGATAGGTTTAGCGGACAAAAATTTAACAAAGTTAAATGATATTATCGTTAAAGTTGCTATTTAATTAATTTCTCTTTTCTTTTCTTTCTCTGATCGCATATAGTTAAACGAAAAAGAAAAAAAAATAATGATTATCCATGTAGTTTGATTTTTAATTGTTATACAGTATTATTTAAACAAGCCGCGAACGTGTGTGTTCAAATTTTAACGAATCACTTTTTTTTTTCTTTTTTCCTTCCTACAGTTCCTCGTATTTCAGTAAGAGATATATATACACGAAATGTGCTTAAATAATAGTAATTGTACGCTCGATAATTAAGTTCTTATCGCTATTATTTCAAATGTTAAAATACAAAGAATAAAACTGCTTGTTGAATATTCTTTTACGTTTCTAGTATTTTGTTTTTCTTTTTTTGTAAGTCGCTGACGAAAGAAAACAAATGTTTCGTGAAATTACGTGAACGAGCAAAATATTTCATGCATTTTTGAGTACTTAAAATACTCAGTTCGGTGAAAATTCGGATATTTCGTTCAGGAGCGAAAGAAAGGGGTAAAACTGATCAAAAGTTCGGTATTCGATGTTTAAAGTGCTTTACGAAAATGCAAAAATCTGTAAATATTTTTTTAATACACGTTTTACCGACGTTTCGATAAAAATGTAACGAAGGCTGACGAATCTTTCAAAATACTTCGAAAGTAGCAAATTAAATTCGTAAATCAGTATAACATTTTTTGCCTTAAATATAACAAAAAAAAAATTGATAGGTATAAATAGATTTTAAAAGAAGATTTATGAGGTACATGTCCTTGAAAGTGCGAACGATTACAAATTCAGTTCGAAATTAAGATTAAATTTTGTTATTGATTTCAG
The DNA here is from genome assembly GCA_036983795.1 of Megachile lagopoda. Classification (NCBI taxonomy): domain Eukaryota; kingdom Metazoa; phylum Arthropoda; class Insecta; order Hymenoptera; family Megachilidae; genus Megachile; species Megachile lagopoda. The sequence goes on from CM072793.1 coordinate 6,852,496, forward strand.
AAGATAATTAATATTGGAAACAAAAATATCCTCGATGAATTTGAAATGATTTTCGTTAAAGTCTATTTTCGTTTAGATTTTTATCGTGCGATGACTTAAGTGTATATCATAATTGCAATAAACGTACAATCTATATAGTGGATATAAAAAGATGAGAAATTTCAATGAAGCTTTCACGCACACTTATCATTTAATCTAGATATCCAAGTAATATAATGAACGATTTTAAAGTAAATGTTAATTTCACAATAAGCATTGAATTCCCGTTGGAACAAATATTCTGTTTAATTTATTACGGGAAAAATGTAAAAATTTAGTAAATGTATACAGTTACTAGTTATTGTATTAAGAGTGGGGAGACTCCACCCATCTCTGTTCAGTAGTGGGGAGACTCTACCTATTTGTGCTCGGTAGTGGGGAGACTCCACGCATCTCTGCTCAGTAGTGGAGAGACTCCACATACCACATGTAGAGACGGTTGTCTTTTAACAGTAAACACATCAAAGTTACCACACGGTATATTCGGATGCAACACAGGCTCCCTTGCCACTTGCCTTCTCAAAATTGAAAAACTTTCACATTTCTAAACACATTTGTTACAACCTCGGTAGATAATACTTCCACTATAACTAAATTGAAGTTCTGTTTATGAATATATTATCATATGTATACATTGATCAATAAGTGTATACGTTTACTAAATCTATACAATACGGGTGCTTCAAAAAGGGTGGCCAAAAATGTTTAATATAAGGAAAGTTCATATAAACATATATATATATATGTTCATAAACATAATAATGACAAGGGAATTAATTCAGAGTACTATCGAGAATAATCCCCATATTGTTATTATTTATTAATTTCTCTTAAAAATGTAAGTACAGCTCATAATTGGGTCAGAATAACCCTGATTTTAATACACAGAAGTTTTGCTCATCTCTTTTGAATCACCCTGTAGAGATTAACACTTTGACGGCCGGTACTGACCCAGGCCAGCGTTCTTTACCTCATTTCTAATCACCGAATTACGTACTAATTGTAATTTAAATACCGATAAATCATAGAAACTTTCGAAGGTTGCGAAAACAATCCAATCGCATAAGATAAGCGACTGTCAAAGTGTTAAGACAGAGTGTGTGCCATGCACCGATTTTCAACGATAAGTAAATGAAGAAAATTCTAAATACAACTATGAGATATTAGTTCGTGTGTGTCATGTTGTTCATTAGATATAGAAAACGAAAAAGTGTCCCTCGTGCACACGTCTCGAATGAAACAAACATCCCGAAAGATCAAAGAAAGGTGAATCAAGAAGAATCAAGGAGTAAAGTCCAATTTCGTCATTTAAGCGTATTATTAACAACAATATACATACTTAGCTAGCAAGTACAGGGACACATTAAGGCACGCATGTACGAGCGCGCGTACACACACATACATACACACATACACATACATAAGTAACAATTCACAGAATTGCAGGTTTTCCGGTATACAGTCAAACCTTGATAAATTTCTGTTAGATTGAAATTTCTGTTGCTCACATGCGCGCGTCCAACGCGAGTTCAGTTAGTGCAGGCCTGTACAATGCAGTGACATCGCCCTTAAATTGTTTTTCTGTGCAACGCGTCTCGCAATGTCAAGGAAACGGCGTCACGCCTTTGTTGCTAAGGGAGTTACGTGGCACGCCCTCGTTGCTAAGGAAACTACGCGACACGCCCTCGTTGCCAAGGAGATCGCATGGTAACGCCTCCGTTGCCAAGGAAACCGTGCGATTTGAATCGTTCCGGGTCGAGTCGCGCCAAATTGAATCGCCTCAACTTTCAATCCCGTCGAGTTCGAGTCGGATCGAATTGAATCGTGTGAAGTCATATCGTATCGAGTCGGGTCGCGTCGAATTTCAATCACGTACAATTTGAATCGCGTCGAATTTGAATCGAGTTGAATTTACCGCGTGCTCGTAGCCATAGAAACTTTACACACTAGTGAGAACGACTCTGGTCAGCGTAGGGACAAGACCTGCATTAACATCGAGGAACGGTTTTAGGTAAAATGTTCGTGGAGTGGGTATAGCGTGAGATTGGTTCGTAATTTATCGCTCCGTCTCTATAGCCCCTGGCGCAGGAAAATATCGAGGTTGTACTGCACGCACACACAGAGTCAGAGACAGACACACGCATTGTTTATACGTATATATTGCACTCGCGCGCGCACGCATGCACACACATACAAGTACACACTACACAGCTATGCGCGCGTACACGCGCGCGCGCGCGCGCCTACGCATATATACATTCCTATAATATTATTAATAGTATGGAAATACATGCAGTTTGATAAAGAGTAACTAGTTGGTAAGATCGATTAATTATTGTAAAAGTAAAAAAAAGTGACTATTGATTAATGCAACAAAGTGGACTAATTCGCGAGTAACCTCTATTCCTAACAAGAATGAAAGATTAATTAATTTTAAACAGATTAATAGTAACTAATAACGATGATGACGACGAGGATGCTGATGATGATGATGATGAATGGAATAAATAGGTATTAACAAGTAATAATAAATAATAATTGATCGTAATGTTCATTAATAAGCAACAAAAAAATAAACGCGATATATATATATATATAATATAATATATATATATATATATATATTATATATATATAGTGCTAATAACCATATATTAAAGAAATAGAGATTGCGGTACGAAATAATGGAAAAATATATAATAGTATAGTTATTACGATTTTTGCGATTTTCATTGTCTAACGGTATTTGAGAGATATATTCACGACGTAGCTTAGTGATAATTCTAACGGACTCTTAGGCTAAGATTTCGAATTGCAGAAAAAGAACTAAATCGCGCGTAAATGGGATGAAATCGAAAAGTAACTAGGATTCTGTGAATAACATTGTTTTTGTTTATCTTTTTTGTTTTTTCTTTTTTTTTTTTTTACTTAAACGTTTGGGGATTTTTCACCGATGAATTTTCTCTGGTACCTTTTTCTTTGTACAGTGGTAAACCGACGAACTGGTCTTTTCATACTTTACATTTTACTCGTTAACGAAATTACTGTAGCAACGAGAATTTGAAATAATTTTTCTACACGGGATGTTACACATATCAGAGTTTAACGAACATCGAAAATTATTTTAATTCTATTTTGTTAATTATTTTATTCGTTAACGCGTTTGCTGCAGCTGCTACGTCACACTCGGTTAACATTCCTGACTGTAATGATGTTTACTACGTTGTAAAAACTAACACTATTGTTATTATTACAGTAGACATTCATTATGCACGTATCACACTGTAGTGTCCTCTTCCTGCAAGCATGACAATGGTCCTTCCAACCCCGCCTCTAGGGCCCCGAACGCAGGAAGATATCGAGATACTGTGTTGCCTCTTCTACATCCACATTGGCTAATATAACGGGAATCCATTGTCATTCTTCTTTACGATCTTATAATGTTATTCTAATATCGATGTTGTTATCATTTCTATTCGTCCAACGCGATACAGTAGACTCTCGTTATATTGCCGTATTTACTGAGTGCGCCGTAGACCACGACGACTTCAGCCATAAAGAAAAAAGTCCAGAAAAAATTCACAGTGGAAAACTGGTGTATACCAGTGTTGGGCAAATCAAATGCCCGACGAGCTCAGGGGCATTGTGCGAGAGAGAAAGAACTGAAAATTCCTTTCCCAATTTTGTCTCAGACGATTATTTATCGACATTGAAGTTGACCATTCGGATCGGGATACGCAGGGGCGTAGTGTGGTGCCCCTTCCCCTTACCGTACATTCCCGCGGTTAAAATCTTATTTTAACTTTTCATATTAATTAATAAGCGAACAGCCTGTATACTCGCGAGCGCACCTGATTTGCCTATCACTGTTGTACAGGATTTGATGTCGCGTATATTAAGCATTCGGATTACATGCATATACGCCGCATACACACACTCTCACACACACATGCATTACATACACACGTACATATATATGATATATATATCAAATTGAATCAAAGGGCGAAAAGCTTTCTTAAACTAGCAGAAAGATATTTGTTGTGATAATAAATATTGAATATATAGCTCTTCTAGGATATAAAATCATTACTTTAAACACAAAAGATTAGGATTTAAATAACGCGGCGGATTTAAGCCTGGGGAGGGAGAAGAAGAAAAAACGAGAAAAGAAGTAGATTTTCAAGGAGGAAAGAAAAAGCCTCGACTTTTTTCTAATTGAGAAAGAAAAGGTTCGCGCATGGTATTCGCACGTAAACGTCGAACCTGGTCCCATTTTCTACCTGCGTCTCTGTATGTGTGCCGATATTGTGATGAATGAGATAAGATTTAAAAAAAAAAGAGGAAACAATCTTTTCTTGGTCGAGAAAAGATCTAACACGCTCGTGTGGTGTTTACGTATTAAAAAAAAAAAAATATATATATATATATATATATTATATATATATTATATATATATGCTTAACGATTCAATATGTACAGGGTGTCTCATGAATTATAGTACAAGAACGCAGTTACGATTCCTGTGCTGAGAATAAGATGATTTTCAGAAATTCAATACCCTTTTTCATTTTTCATCGAAGATCCCGGTTTCAACATTTTTTTCCCTCGGACTTGACTGAAACTCGAACGAGGAGAGAGGGTGGGGGGAAGTATTGCCGAAAATTATTTCGTTTTATTGGTAGGGAATTGTACTGTACACTATAGCGCCTCCTATATTAAGCACCCTATATGTAACATGGTTATATAAATATATAAGGATAAACTCCAGTCGTCGAGAAAAAGAAAAACTATATTACGAATTTACATTTTTCGTTTCTACGCTTGAAAAGATCGTTCTAAATTCAGTCCGATTCCTTCACTGCACGCATTTTTTATATACAGGATATTTGTAAAAATAACCGCTCCGCGATGACGTTGTACGCTTAAGCTTTGTTTCTATGACAGATGCGTTTCTCCGAACGAATGCTTTTTTTCCCCGAGTGCGTGTGTAAAACGATTCGAATCATTTTTGGGAAGGCTAATTCTGAATAATTGAACCCGGGAGTCTTACATATCGCCCTTCCATTTCAATTGTACATTCTATGTCCGTATATATATGTATATACTATGCATATATACGAATATACGTGCACCTATGTGAACCAAGTGCTCATGTATGCGTGTGTATGGTATCGGTATACATTTAACGCTCGTACGGTCGCGTTTTCGATCTTGCTTTCCATAAAAATATACGTGGACGGATTTGAAAACGGTGGAATTCGAGCCTCGTGAGGCGGCCATATTGCTCAAGTCAAATTCTGGCGTCCTGATTGGTCGAGTCGGTGACTGGTTCAGAAAATGGACGACGCGAAGATATTGGCGGGAAATTTGAAATGCATTTTTGAATATTCTTCGTAATAAACGAATTGCAAGTTTAGATAGAATTGATTCGTGTGTAATGAATGTATATGTAACTGCTGTTTGTGTGTCCGCGTGGAATTTTCGAATCAGAAAGGTACAAATTCACCTGAGCAACATGACCACCCTACCTAGTTGAATTTCCGACCTTGTCCATAAATTCTTGCGTCCATAGTTCTCTCGATTAAGCGGAAGTGTAGGTTTTAAGTTGTTTCGAAATCAAAATTATTTCTTTCTACACTACGAAAATCTTTTCTACACTACATTACACTGTGTGTACTGTACTATACCATTCTCTGATGAATATTGAAACAGTATTCATTCATAAAGTATACTGTACATCTAAAAGAGAATAACTCAGTAACTCAAGTTTTGAAATCAGTGAACTTTGTGATCTTTCGACAGATTAGTTCTCATTGGTCCCTCCCGTTGACTCCCCCCACTGGCTCCGCCCATAGACTCGCCTATTGGCACACCTACTGACTCCACCCACTGAATCTGTCCATTACTCCTCCCATTATCTCCGGTCCGTTGAAAACATAGACTCAATCCGTTTACTCCTTCCCTTTGCTCCGCCCACTAGTCACGCCCGTTAACTCCTCTCACTTATGGAAATACATACACTTCCTCTTAATCGTTTATGGACGCGACTGTACCCAATACGTATATACGTGAACGATGTATGAACACCATAAAAATAAATATGTATCCGAATTTTGTAGTCATACATATAAGTACGTAGGATGAGAAACGTGTATCATTCACGTGTGCACGTATACACGTACACATGTATACATATTAATTACTTAAACATACTTTCTACTACTACACACACAAACACACACACACAGGGTGTTTTAAAGATTGTAGTACAAGAGAAAACTGCGGCCTTTCTTAGATTATAAATGGAATATATTCTTAAACCGTGGTTTTTTCTTCAGCGAGAAATATTTGCATCGTTAAAAAGAAAGAAAAAAGAAATGTCGATAGATAGCGGATCACGGCTTAAAATTCTGGCTGCAATAACGAACAATTTTTTAGTTGAAAATAACATGGTTTTTCGATTTTCCTGTTGTCTTAGTTTATTCGTTGTTTTTGTTCGCTTGTAGAGAGGAAAGAGTCGAACGAAAGTGTTCATTGTAAACGGTATGGTGTATTTTATTGTAATTGTATCGATGGCAACAAAAATAAACAATCGTCGAGAAATTCGTGGATTTTAACTTCATAACTGTTCTACTTTTTTTTTTTAAACTTTTTTTATTGTACTTTATGAGTGGCGAATAATCGAATCGTGGTAGACAGTGAGAAAACTGGTTTGAATCGAGTATTTTTTATATTTTGAAATGTTTGTTGGGAAAATTTCGAAAATCGTCTTATTTTCCGCTTGAAAACTTACCAAATGTCTCTTGCACCATTATTTTTTGATCACCCTGCATTTTCTGAACGTTTTTCTTTCTCTGTAATGTTGAGACGAGACTTTCTTTTTTTAACGAACCGAATCGAGTACGCTTTTTCTCAGAATTTTTAAAATAATGAATTACGAAGGTATTAATTAACGATTGTAGAACCGTACCAATAAGCGAATTAGTTAATTCTTTATAGAAGGTATTAAAAGGCAAAAAAAAAAAAAAAGATAATGTCGTCATACACCTATGAGAAGTCTGGTGAATAAGTTAACGTGGTTTTTTCTCTTCATTTTATTATTTATTTTTAATCTGAATCCGTAGGAATTATTATTGTATTAATTAATATATATGTTACATATATATACAAATGAATATATGTATGTATGTATATATGTATCGTGTCCGTGCATATACACATATATACGTATAGAATATAGAAATGCATATGTATATTAATTAATTGTATGAATTTAATATATGTTTATAATAAGATGTTTCATTTTTCCTTCTTTATTTCGGATATGTCGCTGGGTTGCTTTCTTAAAATTACTTAATTATGTAATCGTTGAGTGAGAATTAGAATAACGAGTGATTGAACGATCATGGGTGTTCTCTCATTTTCTAATAATTATGATGATAATAGAAATAAAGTTATTTAAAATCAAATTAAACCTTTTCTTTTTGTTTTCAAATTTCCCTCATACAAATTTCGTTTTATTTCATAGACTTGTACGGACTATATCGATTTTCATTACATTACCATTGCTTTGTATGTTACTTAGAAATTTTCTGTTCACAAATATGTAAATTTTTAAATTTTCAAAATTCGACATCCATTGTAAACTGAGTGCTTTGTGGGAGGAGTCAAGTCGAGGGGAGGAGTGAATAGGTGGGGATGGTAGGCGTAGCCTAACCTTCTGATTGGTGAGGTGGGAGGGGCCTGACGACACCCCTTTCAATTGTCCTCGAATCACTCGCCAGTCTCTGGCGAGGGAGGATCACCACGTGACTGTTCACATGACACGCCCCTCCAATCAGAGCACGCAGTATCCGTACAAGTTTATAGTTCAATTGCAAACATCTTTCGCTTCTCTTTTCCTTTTTGCAATTCTTTTCAGTTACAAAATAATTTGTGTTACTCTAATTCAAACGTTATTACACGCGTGATACGTAAGTAAATTTTTGAAATATTTATTTTTTTCATTATTTGAACGATCAGGTTATAGAAAAATGTTTTCATGGGGATCGACAGTCAGTGACGCGTCTGAATAGGTAGGTCTCAATCAGCGATTATTTAATTTCTTAAGTAAAATTTAAATCGATTTGCTTTTAATCTGTAATTGCAAATTTGGTCTATTATTTTTAATCCTCGTGTACCTTTTGTTAACTGTGCGTGCTATGTTACTTGTGTGCGAGTTTCCAGTGAAAACCACGTTATTTTATTAACTATATCCTAATTTTATTCTATTACCATTGGTAAATAATTGCTTAAATGTTTAAAGAAAGTGCGTGCAGACAATCTTTTCGCGTTGTACTCGCTATATCAAATTGATATTGAAAACATTGTCGAGTGCATGATATTTTATTTAAAAATTTGTTTCAATTCATCTCCCTTGAAAATTACTAATACCAAAATTGTATGCGTATGTTCCTAAATTAGAATTAAAAGGGGGCGCTATGGAGTCAATTTTAATATTCGTTTGCATACTTAGAATTGTATTTCTGTTTCGAATTAGTATGACCGAACATTTCAAATGCACTTCAAACCAACTTTGTTATTAACAAATTTTTAATGAGGTTTTTAAATTTCTTCACAGAATCTGACGAAAAGTTCTCTTACTTTATGGTAATGCAATATAAAAAAACGGCCTAGATGGAATGCGATGATGTACAACGAAGAGGAAATTTATTAACAGTTACCTTATTAAATCAGCTTCAGATTCAAATTCTGTTTTCAAAAATGACTTTTTAATTTTCTGAAAAATATATTATAAAATTAAAAGTTAAACAATTCGAAAAATTATTTCTGAACTTTTTGTCAGATTTCAAAGAATCTAAACGATATAATCAATGATTTATTGCATCTTTCAATAGTGTCGATGATTTTAACAAAAAACCTCGTAAAAATTATTTGTGCAGGACATAAAATCACCAAAATACCATGTTAAAACTCGACCGTTTGTTTTAACTGTCAAGTGCCAATATACCAGGGAACAATAATTAAGAGAACAAAGTAATAACATGTTTTTCCATTTATGACTGATTAGCGTTGTACTCGTCGTACTCTAAAACCAACAAATTTCAAGATCGTTTGAGTCATTGAAAACTTCGATTATTTATAAACAAAGCGAAAATTGCGTTTCTTAGGTCATGCATATTTTTTTCTTTTCAATTTTAAACAAAACCAAAAGAAAAATACAATCGTACGCGCGCGCGTGCACACGCACACGCACACACAGATGCACTATCAAAAAACGAGTAACAATCTCAAAGTGGAAAGCTACGTCACGAAGCTTTGCAATAACATCTTTTCGATAACCCCGTCGATAAAACAAGTTCAGCCTATTTACATGAAATTTGCATGATATAAGTGTACTGTTCAGTAAATTCATTTGAGCTTCCCCGATATTGCGTTTCAAATTCGAAATAAGAACATTGACGTAGCTAGGAAGGATCTTCCTACTCTCCTCCGCTAGCTACGCCAATGGCTAGGGACACGTTAGAAATGAAATAGTTCATCGAATCTTCTGTGCCTTTCGAAGAAACATTCATTTTTACCGTCACTGTGAAGTTTCTACGCGATTTACTCATTTGCAATTTCGCAAACAGGGTTATGTAATTTGAATATCGTTGATTTCGAGGAAATTTGTATTTCTTTCAAAATTATGTTGGATGTAGGAATAAGAGGAGACTTGTGCTTTTAAATTTTAGTTAAATTAATGTTTAATTCAAATTTTTGGATTTACGTTGACACTGTAAGTTCGTTTTCGAGTAATCACGTTTGAATTTCCCGCCAAACCGAGGCACAGCATGGCGTCCTCCAGTCTCCTCTTAGTCCCACCATTTCAACGATCGAACACTTTCTTTATAAATAGCTGAAACGAAAACGTCTTCTACTGTCCACTTTTTTACATTAGAACTTAATGGAATTCAAAATAAGGGCATTGAATAAGCAATTCGAATTCATGATTCGTCCCTGTATCGCATTATTTAACAAAATAGTTATACGTAAACTACTTTAGACACAAGCCGAACGTTTATTTATCTGGGTCAGTATGGGCAGAAAATGAAAGAGCTAAATGGGGAGCTCTGCGGTGAAGAGTTTTATAAAGAAAAATGGCGGAGACTCCGTAGAAGAACATATAATGGGCAAAGCTGCCCTCAGCTGCCCACAGAGCTCCACTGCCCACGATCCAGATTCTCCTAAAAATTGTGCAAATCTACAAAAACACCGATCGACGATAATTAAACTAAAATTTAGTAATTCTCGTAGATTCAGGTATTCGCTTTAATAACTAGGCGCGCATAACCTAGTAGAAAGAACATATTTACATAATATATTTTTGTATTATTAAGTCATGTTTCTATCATTCCAAAAGGACGTGACATTACGATCAGAACTGATTCTGTCGTTCAGCTACTTAATTTCTGTTAAACGTTCATTTAACGACTTAACCTCGACTTTACCGGGAACGATGTGTTGCACGCTGACTCGTACAACGTTGTTGATCTGAGAATCAAAAGGAAACGATTAATCAAGAATCTGACTGTCGTATACTTTTCCTAATTGTGACTTACTTTCTTGATGAATGGTCGCCATGTTACAAAGTAAAGATAAGGGCGCGATCAAGAGGTCAAGACTACGGAGTCTGGTTTACATTGATAAAGCATTGATACAAAATCCATTTAACGTTGAGTGATTTAACGCTGGTATCGAACCTAATAGCACTATGACTCTTTTGCATATAGTGTATCCTGAGCTATAGTAGAGTGACTCTAGCCTTTCCGCCCTTTTACTATTATAGCAGGTTATAAGCACTTCTGAGGTACTAACATTCGTTTCTATTAGTGTAATCTAGGTTATGTAGCTACCACTTTTCTTATCGCACTGTTTATGCTGTAACCTCTACCTTTCTGTTACCACTGTATTATTATACTCCACGAATGTGATCTATGATCGTAGAGGGAGGTGTCTCACTTGGACGTCCCGATTGGACACGTTCCAATTCGAAGCGGTGCCGATTGGACCTAACCTAACCTAACGCGTTCAATCTGCACCGCTTCGAATTGGAACGCGACCAATCGGGACCGTCCGATCGGTCGACATCCAAGTGGCCATCACTCGTAGAGTCACTGTACTATACTCCATCAGTATTCGCTTATACTCTATAGGCTATGATAACAGTTCTTCACCAATCTATTCAGCTATAATCACTTACGAGGGTAAATAGATTTTCTCTAAAATTGCTCCATCAGTGTAAGCTGGGTTTTAGACTTATGTGTATAGTCTCCGATACAACGAGTTTCGTAAATTACGACCTCGCTGTACCCAGGCAGACTATATCTGACTACGGGTGAATAGAGTCGAGACAGATTTTGGATACTCAAAGACACCGATACATCATTCCTTCCGCCATATCATTTACTTATTTCACCGTGATAGTACTCGACTCTCCATTATGCCTCATAGTAACTTAACGAGGAAAGAAATGATATTTTAACGAAACAAAATAAAAGCGCAGTTCGAAGAATTTGCGTGCGAGACGAAGCAAAAAATTGAGATGAATAGCGATTAAAATGAAAATAATAATAATGAAAAAAAAAAGAAGAAAAGAACAAAAAAGATGAAATTTCATAAATATCTGTGATGCGTACGTGAAAGGGCCAGTGCATGTGATAATTGCTAAAGTGACGTTCGTTTTCGTAACTTGTAATTCGTAATCGTAGAAAAATGGCCCTACATTGCCAAAATCTTTAGCCCCATGGTTCGACGGGACGATCGTGGGCATAACAAAATAAAATACTTAAATAAGTGTTTCTTAGATTTTAGTTCTTAATAACATATCTCAAGGAGAACAAAATCGGTACTGGATCCTTTGATAATGTCTCTAATAAGTCTACACAGATCAAACACATAATTTCTTAACCTCAAACAATTCTCATCGAATGTTTTTTCATATTTTTTCAACAAAGTATTGGACACAGCTTAATTCAATCGTATAATTTCGAAATAGTGATATATTAGGTGTATAAATTAATTCGATGCTTGTTTTATGGCTATCAAAGCGCCCATGTGGATGTAATATGTATCTTGACGGCAGCCATCTTGTGTCCGCCATGTTACGTGGCGGGAAAGTGTTTAAATTTGAAATCTAAGAGCAAGTCTATACGTGTAGAAGCATCGAACTAGTTTATAAATCTAATACATCGTCAACTTCTATATAATTACTTAACTATCGCATGATTTTATCCTGAAACGAGTAAAATGGAAAGCTAATTTCAATTATAGTTGAACTGTGTGTATAGAGTCTTATAACGAGAAAGATCGAAACATGAATCAAGTATAATAATTAGTAATCATTCGGTATCGATATCAGACTAATCCTTGTTGCTTTATCGATTGATTTACAATTTCCTTGTATCCAGAGGCATTAGCACAATCTATAACGATATTTGTGATACTAAATAACATTTATTCTTGTTATGAGCTTTTCATTTTCTCTTCGATTCCTCGCGAATAAAAGTTAAAGATAAAATAAAATAAAGATAAACGACAAGCTATCGTACAATCGTACAAATTTTGTTTTTTAGTTGAATCACGTGAAACAGTGACTTAACGTGCGCTAATACACATACATATAGTCGTGTGATCATGTGATGAACATACGAAGACAATTCAAACACGATGTACACTCGAGGAGAATACACGTTTCTATCGGTTAAGGGAGTGTGGGGGGAAGGAGTGTCGAATTTGGACATTTAGGAATTTGGAAATATGGAAATTTAGGGATATTTGAATATAGGGATTTGGGAATGTAGAAGTTGGGATATAAGAAGTTTGGGACATAGGAATTTGGGGATATTGACACTTGGGGTTGTAGAAATTTGGGGCTATAGGGATTTGGGGATGTAGGGATATGGGGTTATAGGGATTTGGGGATGTTGAAATTTGGGGCTATAAGGATTTGGGGATATAGGAAGTTTGGGACATAGGGATTTGGGAGATATAGGAAGTTTGGAACATAAGAATTTGGGAAATACAGGGATTTGGAGATATAGGGATTTGGGGATAAAGACGTTTGGGGCTATAGGGATTTGGAAGATACATGGATTTGAAGATAGGGATTTGGGAATATACAAATTTAGAATTATAAGACTAAAAATAAAGAAGTTTGAGGATACAGAAATAAAAGAATATAAAATTTGGAAAATTTAAGAATGTGAAAATTGTCAAGTTTACATAATTCTCCAAAATGAAGTCTACGTTCATAACTCCTACCCCTCTATTCCCTAGCGAATGAAGCACCCGAGTGTACATTGCACTGTAAATGTAAATTCTTAGAACGAAAAAGAGCAGAGATATTCTCGAATAAGTAGGAAAATCTAAAACGAACGATAGAGATGTGACCGGGGTGAGAAACGACGAAAAGCGAAGAAACGATAGGAAACCAAAACAGAAAAATAGAGGAACAAAGAATTCTTAGTTTATAACGTAGAGGATCGCAGAGAGTATTTTTTCTAGGAACGTTAGTGGACCAGCCAAACTATAAAAGAAAAAATAGAAAAAAAAAATGAATGGGATTGCGAGAGTTAAACGGATGCACAAACCGTGCGAGTACGATGAATGCTGAATTAAACGTGTTTAATGCCTATCCAATGGATATAAAATGAGAACTTATCTTCTATGAACTATGGATACACCATTTTACTTACTATATCGACCCTAATATAAATACAACAAGAAGACATCCATCTATACGTGAATTTTTGTTTTTATCGAAATTTGGACTTACACCGTTTAAAAAAAGAACAATGGCTCAATTGTGTCAGTTATGATAGTCTTCCAAAAATAAAACAAGTACCACACTTGCATAGCGCTGGACGCGTGTACACATGTACAGTGTGCGTACGTGTGAACGAAAAAAAATTAAACGCCTTCAGGCCCGACCGGGTCATATTACGCGTCGCCGCCTCTCTAGTACACGCGATATCGCGCAGTCGGGTCTGAAAGTGTGAACGGCTACAAATAGCTAAGCACAAAAGGAATTTTTTCATCGAAAACGGGGGGAGGGGGGATTGAAGGATATTTGATCGATCTGAGAAATTTACAAAACGTTAAAAAGCGATCAAAAGGAAAAAAAAACAACGCAGAACGATGTCTAATATTAAAAACTATCCGTATCTGTAGTTCGTAATGTGTCTTAAGTTATCCTTCCGAAGTTCGTAAGGAAGCCGAAAGAATGTACACTTCTTGAAAATGTAATATTTATGGAAGTTATATATATATATATATGATATATAATATATATATACATAGTAGAGTAATATTAAGAGCAAATGAAAAAAAAGCGTTAGGAAAATTGTAGGTAAGAAAAGATGCGATAATTGAGGAGGAAGAAGAGGGAAAAAAAATGAACGATTATATTATAAGCAACAGAAAGTGCTTTTAAGAAATACAATGTTATTTATATCATAAAAATAACGTGCACACACGGGTGTGTGTTGAAAGGGTGGAAATGTACACCGCGTAAAACTGCAGATTCTCCATGCCAAAAGAAATCGAAAAGTCCTTTACCATTTTGTAATCAGTGGCTTTGTTTACGACGTATAAGCGATTTCAAATTGACTGCCCGACTTCCGGGCTGCATTTCCGGGGCAATTGGGCGAACAAATGACGCACACGACTCTGCCAATACCAAATAATTCCCATCACTGACATTTATTACGCGTTTGTGCAATAAACGTTAACATTTGTTCAATTAAATTTATTTCATCAATGTTTATTCCGAGTGCTAAATGTGGACGTGAAAACACGTGGTCTGAGTTCGGGCGGCCATGTTGTGAGGACGCGAAATTTGAATTGTGTTTCTCGTAATAAAAGAATGAGAAGTTTATTACATAAATTATTTGTACATGTGAGATTAATCAATTGAAGATTTTTATCTTAGGAATGTGATCTTTTTAATTCTTTGTTAATTTGTAATTTTAAGTAAGGATGTTGAATTCCGCCTATTTTCTGCGTCCATCTAAAGCAAAAAGGAATTATCACCGTTATAAGCAGTAATAAATTTAATTGAATTTACAATGTTAAAGGAATTAGGAAAGAAAAAATCTCGGTGATGTTAAAATACATAAGTATGTACTTGGTATTGTGGTGCCGTGTGAATGTATGTGTGTCTACAGCTTAGAGTGTGTAAGTACAAACACACACACACGATATATAAACGTGCGTGCCTGTGTGTCTATATACAATACGTATATATATTAATTAAGTTTATAAGATAAATCCATGTACCGCGTAATATAAAAGTACTGTATAAGCACACATATGCACGCATATACATTGTATGCATTACGTGTAGGATATTAAGGATGAATAAATAAGTGTATATGTATATGTATTTATTTGTTTATTTATATGAAATTAAATGATATGTACGTATGTATACACGAGTGCGCACGCGTATGTACACGTATCACATATGCACGCAAGCAACACAATTAAAAAACTCAGATTGCAACCGATATAATAATAATATTAATATTGTAATAATAATTCGTAGTATTATGTTATATATTGGTGATGTATTAAATAATAAAGGTTGTCCTATATGTGAATGAAACAATTATTTACTCAAATCCAGACCTACATGAGATTGATAATTTATAGGGATTTATTTATGATTCAGATCCCAATAGTGTTCACCATAGCTTCCGTCGACGTTTCCCCATTTCACCTGTAATTTTAACATATTACTCATTACATAAATTATTGTAAATTTAATTTTCTAATCCTCACCTTCCCTCGATGACGATTTTCCGACAGATCTTTTTCTTCGAATCTTTGCTCCCATTGCATCGGGTTCTCGCACACGTAACCAAATTGCAATTTATCATTCTTCTGATGCTCCATAAAGATATCCCTAAACATTTGACACGTCATGAAGCTTTTAATTATAACTTTTAATTATGTTATACAAAAGTAATTAGCGACAAATTGCCGCGCAAAAAGGCAGCGCCATTTTGCGGTGACCGGCGGAACTAGCAAAACAGAAACATGCGTTTTTTTTACAAAATTAATGATTTCAAACAGTATAGAATCAATATTAACAAATATATAATAAATATATAGCATATTAATCAATAAAATCAATATTAATTAAATTAAAAAAAAAAATGGACAAGTGGCGCCATCTCTCCGGCGAACAGGATGAACTACACACTTTTGAAACTGTCCTTTAATTAGTTCCCACCTTCTACCGCTAGGTGGCTAAGGATTTTACTGTCCATCATTTGCAAAAATTTTTATTTGCTTCTTTAATGCTTTTGGAGCGTTATGATGGAATTGTTTCAGCTCTATCATGATCGTAGATCATTTTGTACGTCCCAAAAGTGTACAGAAATCATTAATTTTGGAAAAAAACGCATTTTTCTGTTTTGCTATTTTCGTCGGTCACCGCTAGATGGAGCTACTGGTATTTTCCTGCGGAAGCGCGCGAAAATATGAATTTTCAAAAAACTGTAAAAATACGACTTCCACAATGCTTTTAACTTCTCAAGTTATTTTGCAATAAACTTAATCAAGTAGCTATGAAATATAAGATTCTCAGCAATATCGGTATTTCAGATTATCTGACATGAACGACAATGATCTGCCCTACCTTCTGCAAGACTTATAGAATATTGTGTAATACTTACTGAAAAAGTTGTTTCTTCAATGAAATCACGTCAATGTCATCATCTGTTGTCTTATCTTTCAATTTCCGAACTGTATCTATAAGTTTTCACCTAAGTTATATTATTCATACCCGATACGTATTTTGAATAGCAATATGATAATAAACTACCTGGATTCTGTCCTTGTTTTACAGCGTTGGCAAGGATAATAGTTACCATAAAAAGTTGTAAATAAAAAGATTTAAACATATTATATTGAATTCAATACTCTGCTAATAAATAATACTAAATAATAAGATGAATCACTGGTTAAGTTTCAATTCGAACTGTCGCAACATTCGGTGAATGTACATCTTTTGATGCTCTAATTGTTTCGACATTTTTTACACGACGTGAAAGTTAGTGGCTTTTATATCTTGCATATCTCGTAGACTGTAAGTTGGAGTCTGTCAGATCTCAAGAATCTTTATTTATTTATAAGATTTACATATTTAACTTGAATTCATTATATTGCCATGCATTATATTGCCTATTTATTTATTTACAAAAACAGGGAATTATACTTTGCGCTTGCGCGGCACTGTTACTTAACCAATCAGAGCTGATGTGCGCAAAATGAATAAAATCTCGTTGTCTGACGAGCATGGTTTTCCATAGAGCCAGCAATAGTCTTTTGTGTTTTGTTATTTCGGAATATTTAAAGATGAACTCTAATAATAGAAAATAAAGCACTACTGTTAATGTATAAGTATGTATTAAATTACAATTTATGATTAGAGAATATTTCTCTAAGAGATAAAGCAAGCAAGTAGTGTATAAACTTTGTATTACATTGTTCTCCATTCATAATAAATATTAACAATGTTTATTGATAAAGTTTTGTATGTCATGAGACAAAATGTTGCTATTAAAGTTGTTAGAGAATCAAATAAACTGTTATTACATGGCAACACTAACAATTTGCAATACTCAGTTCAAAGAAATTTTAGAAACTTCTCTTACGAGCAGAAATTGAAGAGAAATCGTATTTTATTACTGCTTCTCACCCCTTGTTTTGTCACAAGTTTGATTGGCTGGAAGAGGTACTCAACTGACTTTAAATAAATTTTATAGCTAATGAGAAATTTAAAGTTGACTTGAATTGAAATAAAATGTAATAAAATCAATTTCAGTATAAAGGGAACCTATTTCCCTTTAGTTGGCGCAGCTGAAAGGATCACTGAGAATGAATCTGATGAGGAAAATAATAAAGCTATGGAAGAAGAACAAAACAAAGAAAAGAAAAAGAAGAAGGAAAAGATTGGTTTCCGAGATAGAAAGGTAAACACTATAACTGTTTAGATATTTTAAACAGAAAAGAAATCAGAGTCTTAGGTAATTTTGAAGGTGGAGTAAAACTTTGCTTGAACATGGGATATTACTCAAATTAGAAGAATCTTTGAGTTATTCTAATAGTCTGTAAGCATCCAAAATATAAGGCAAAAAAAAAATATAGGCTTCTCTAAATAGTTGTCATCAGTGAATAACAAATTAAAAATTCTAATCAGAACAATTATAGATGAGTCAATTCTTCTGCAGTGATTGAGAGAGTTAATTTTCATATGATTGGAATCATTTATTTTTAAATTGGTTGCAGATTATAGAATATGAAAATCGTTTGAGGGCATATTCAACCCCAGATAAGATTTTTCGTTATTTTGCAACTGTACAAGTAACACATCTAGACAATACTGAAGTTTACATGACGCCTGATGACTTCTTGAGATCAATTACACCTGGCATGAGACAACCAGATGGTATTATTGTTTAATTCTTTCTCCCTACATTTTTTTGGAGATTTAACACAAATTTAAGTTTTACATCTTTATTAACCTGCTCTAAGTATCCAAAACAGAATTATATTAACACAGAATATTTAGCATATTGTTAAAATTGTATATAACTTCCAAAGTGCTTGTTCTACTTTATGAGTTTTACTTTTTTATAATTTCTAATAGTACTTTCGTTTCCTTCTTATTTCCTTGTTTGTAATTGTGGGTAAACTAAAGTAGCCAGAGGGTTCTGTATTTTGGAAAGGTATTCAAAACTTCTTTTAAGGAATTCAATAACTACAGGAGCAAGGTAAGGCTCTATTTTACTGGAGTCAGAATTCTAGAATCCTTGACTAGTATAAGTCCTTAAAAACAGCTGAGTCATATATCTTTTACTTCAGAGATGAATTGATCACCATAAAAGAATAATTACATATTAGCCCAAACAGCACTTGTATTTAAAAGTTTCAAATATCTCATAAGTTGCTCACCTTTCTTAACTTTGTACCCTAATAGTAATCTTGTAGAAAAAGTGCGTCTAATTAAATTTCGTAATTTCACAATGTGCTACTGGGCTTTAATTAAATGAACGAATAATTGTTTGCAATACAGATAATAGAGTATGAAAATCGTATGAGGCACTATTCTACTCCGGACAAGGTATTTCGGTATTTTGCGACACTACAAGTGGTCAACAACGACATCCATGAGATCTTCATGACACCCGATGACTTCTTAAGATCTATAACGCCTGGTCTTAAACAACCAGACGGTAATTAATGAAACGTTATTCGATAATGAAATGTTGTCTGCTATTAAATTCACTTATAGTTCAATAACTCATAGCGGTAAACGAATATGCTCATAACATATACTTTCATTACTTTTTAAATCATATAGTGCCCCATTTATTTTATTATACATACATGTTTCAATATTTAGTATACATTCATCTAGCATTAATAATGATTTGCAATTTTCGTAGGATAGATTCTTTTGTCCATTCCTTTAAAAGTGCTTGATGCAGATCATTTTTAGATGCCAATGACTTTCTATTGGGTTAATGTCTGAAGACCATGGAAATGTATTGAGTTATTCGAAAACATATATTATTTTAATTTCTTTGTAGTGTGCTTAGAATCATTGCCTCATTGAAATCATTTTCACTTGTCTTGCCACTTGCCCTTAATTTATTTAGCAAATATTAGCAATCAAAGAGTAATAGTTTTGTCTTTCGGATGATTTTAGAGAAGCCTACTGTACATGCAAGTGTGCTATGTGATGCTTTATACATATATTAATGTGTGTTTATGGACTTTTGCGTACATCAAATGCATGTGATATTACATCTTTTAACTTAGAATGTAGTAATGAATTAACAATAAGATTCCAAAATGATATAATTATTTTTAGGACTCGGCCTAGACAAGTATAAACGCTATGATCCAAAGGTGAGAATAATCATAATTTCATACACTATGAGAATTTTGTTTTAAATATGCATTTACATATTTTTGTAGTATATTCATACGAAATTAGAGTTGGCTCTGGACGAGGATAGTATCTTTTATAAACTTGGAAGTGCAGGATTAATCACTTTTTCTGATTACATATTTCTGCTTACAGTATTGTCTAGTAAGTTAAAAGAAGTACACAGTCAAATTTTAAGTTGTCTGTTCAATTGTAAATCAATATATCTTTTCTACAGCTTCTAGAAGACACTTTGAAATTGCCTTCAGAATGTTTGACTTCAATGGTGATGGTGATGTAGATTCTGAAGAATTTGGTAAAGTTGCTACTTTAATTCGACAACAGACTAGTATTGGTAGTCGTCATCGTGATCACGTCACGACTGGTAACATGTTTAAGGTATTGAACATTGTTGCTATTTTGATTCGCATACTATCAGTCAGTTATTTTTATACATAGTTTATAGTCAAAAGATTTACATATGGTGTACATTTATTAAGGGCGTTAATTCAGCATTGACTACATACTTCTTTGGATCGAACATGAAAGGAAAGTTGACGATCGAGAAGTTTCTCGAGTTTCAACAACAATTACAGACGGAAATACTTAGCTTAGAGGTAAATTTCATAAACATTTATACTTTATATTAACTGATTATATACAAGGCCCCAAAAAATTGTCACTGCTGTCAATACTTTAGTCAATGATTAATAGAAACTAATTATTGCAGTTTGAACGAAGAAATCCTGATGAAAATGGTAGAATAAGTGAAGTAGATTTCACAGAATTATTACTTGCTTATGCTGGCTATCCTGACAAGAAAAGAGCAAAGATTATAAAAACTGTAAAAAAACGGTGACTACATTGCAGATAAATAATAACACAACATTTTTTTAAATAATGTATACAATAAAAATTTTTAATATTGCAGCTTCAAAGACGAATCGAAAGGAATCGATAAAGACGAGTACCTGAAATTCTTTCACTTCTTAAATAATATTAATGACGTGGATACAGCACTGACATTTTATCATATTGCAGGAGCATCTATAGATCAAGGTTCTTAAAAAATGGTTTTATTTATTAAGAACTCAATTCTGAACATATCATTTTTATAAAGTCATGTTAAAATAATTATTTACAATTTATAGCTACCTTAAAACACGTGGCAAAAACAGTGGCACACGTTGATTTGAGTGATCATGTTATACAAGTGGTTTACACGATCTTTGATGAGAACAGTAAGTCTGTGATAAATAAAAATGCAACTAAAAACATTTTCCTATCTGGATAACTATAATGTCATTTCTTCTTGCAACTTTCTAGTGGATGGTCAATTAAGCAACAAAGAATTTGTTGCAGTAATGAAGAACAGAGTTTTAAGAGGATTGGAAAAACCAAAAGATACTGGATTTGTAAAATTGATTGAATCAATAGCAAAGTGCTTAAAAATTACCTACAGCATGCATTTTGAGACTTAAAATAAAACTGTAATTAATTATAGCTTAATTTTTTTCTTTACAATAAAAACGAATTTATCTTATTGAAATTATATGAATACTATGTAATCTAAAAAAGAAATAAACGTATGCGATAAAAATAAAATGTCAATGTATTTTTATGAAAACCATAGTAATTGCAACAACTACAACATTGTTTTGTTAATGGTGAGGTTAGTTCTAAGAATTCATGAAGATAATAATAGCTAACATGATAATATTGCATGTTGATCTTTAACTTTTATACTTATATCACATTTTCGACTGTACAAATATAAATAACATCTATATACAAATTAAACCGTAAGTTCCGGAAATAGATTTATCAAAATATGGTCTAGAAGTACGTACGCAAGATGCTTATTGAGAGCTGCATTTTGCAACGAATCTAAAATAGAATCCATTAACTCAGTCCAAGGTTTATAAAACCCAATCAACCAACAGGGTAACAAACCGTATAAACCCTTCTTTGCACTTTCGTAGTAATTTCGACGATTTGCTCGAGAACTTGTGTCTTTTATGCTATCTTTGTCTTCCATTACTTTTGCATGTAGAAGCTTTACAACGGTAGCTGCGCGTCCTCCACTTAGGAGTTTTGCCAAAGTATTATATAGTAAAACGTTAATGTATGGATCCATCTTTGCACGCGATGATGAAGCAAACATCCAGAAGGTTCGTGAAATAATTGGTGGTACATTCAATAATCGATCGACTGAAATGATAATCGATAGTATCGAGATTCCGCATACCCCTAATTGTTGTACATGAAATAGGTGCAAAAAGTAATACACCTACCTGCATCTGCAGTACAAAATGATGCACCTTTAACATGTGAACGTTCCAAGGATGGAGAGGGGAGATTCCGATCATTCAAATACAAATTAAGATTGTCTCCAAATACTCCTAACAGAAGATCACGTCCCTTTATCTTTCTGCTTTCGTTCATACCAGATTCACCTAAAGGTTCAACTCCGATATCCATATACTCATTCTTAGTATTAGTGGATGCCAAAAAGACTGTCATAAATTTGTCCAGATTTTGACCTTTTTCTTTTCGCAATTTGCTCGCCATACTGTGATATAATATTCCAATATCTGGTGTGCTATAGTTTGTGAAGTAAGGCTTCAAATTTGGCACTGTCAAAAAGTTATACAGAAGTTCACTGCTTCTCAATACTGGCTTTGAAAGTAACTTCTCCAGGAAATCTTCGTATCTTTGTCTGTTCACGGTGTAAGAGGAAAGGGGGTTTTTCCGTGAAGGCAATGGCGAATCGCTTAATTCTTTATCGCCATGGAACTCCGCTAATCGTGTTCGCAAAATATAGAAGTCTTGGTCTCGACGCAAGACTGTCCATGATTTTCCTTCGGCTACATTGTGTACGGTAATCACGTATAAAGCTTGATTATCTCCGGTTTCGATGTGAGGAATATTCACTCGCCATGTTGTCAGGTCTCTGTGCTGAGTATCATCGGCACCTTTGATTTCATTATACGAACGAGAGGAATAATCGATTTCTTCGCCTTGATAAATATCCTGGAATGGCATTCCGTCTATCGCCGATGTGCGCAAAACTCCATCCATCTTAGGAAAATGATTCCCGAGTTTTGAGGAACTACTATGAGCTCCACTACTAACGCTACGAAAAGAAACACAGAAATTACGTATTTTGTGGCATAAAATGCTTATGACTGATTGATTTAGCAATATGTTAATAAGTTGGCTTACCTCACACGAGATTGTTTAACACGATTAGGAGCCGGTTGTCCACATAACAAATCATAAAGCTGTAAGATAAAAAATAAATATAAAATACAAGATAAAGATCATTTAAACTTGCTTACCTGATAACTGTGATGAAAAGATGGCAGACAAGTGGATTCCAATAATGCATGAGCTTCTTGATGTGCTTGATAGAATGGTCGTGACGTTCTTAATTCTTGAATTCTCTTTGAACTTCTTTCAAGAACTAGAAACATGATTAACGTGATGCGTTATGTAAACAACTTAAGCGATAGACACTCAAATATTTCAGTTTCCAATACTTTAAAGAGGAATAACAGTTTCAACTTACTTCGTCGTATACCCATAGATATATCTTCAGGTAAATGTAAGTACTCTGGACCATCTGGGTCTAGGTACATTAAATACATATTTTGAATATCAGTGTATAAATTAGTTTCGGCAGTGAGACTCATCTCGGGATTTAACATACGCTTGCTGAGATCATCTACAAATGTTAACTACAGCAATGATAACAATAGAGGAAATGAAATCATAAATATTCACATATATTTTTGAATGAATTCTTACCAATATCTAAGCAGAATTGAAACAGGTTCATAGGGCCAGTTTCTTTGATATGTTGCATGAACATGTACAACAATTGTGGATTGTTCAAAACCTCATCCAATGAAGGTTTTAAATGATTCTGTGTGACTTTTGGCATTGGTGAAACAGTCACCCAATATTGTAACATTGGTACACTTACAGCATCTACATTATTAGCAACTGTACCATCTCGATGAGTTGACAACATTACTAGTGCATTTATATTATCTGGATCAGCAATTGCATCCACTGCTGGTAGGAGAATCCAATTTGCTAAGATTTCACGGAGTATGACCTGTAAGTAAAAGATTTTATTACAGCAACATAAAAACTAAGTAGGTCGAATATACATTACCTTGTTGTTAGTGGATACATGTATAGCAGGAAGTAAATGTGGTATAATTGCAGTGACTATTCCTCTAAGATAATTCAATTCAGCTTTACGTGTATAACTAGCTGGATGTATTTCACGACCAAAATAGTTAATTAGACAATCTCCAAAATGAGATGTGTCAGAAGTATCTTCCATTTTTGCTTTCAAATTCTTCCAGTCTTGCGCATGTTGCAAAATCAGTGGTACCAATCGACACAGAATAACATTAACTATATCTGTGCGAAGTAATCGAACTGCAATATTTTTGGTTGCTGTAGCTGTAGCCAAACGAAGCTGTTGTATGAATGCTTCATCTGCAGAAAAGTCTGAATACCATACACAAACATATTTCTGAAGTAAATCCTCGAGGAGCTATAAAAGAGAAATTGCAAATGGGTATCATACTTATACTTATTTTCTCTTTATTAACTTTAGAATAAGCAAAATTTATTAAAATTTATAATAAGGGACAAAATGAATGGATTACCTGTTCCAAAGCATGATCACAATCCTTTGGTATTTTTACTTTAGCTGAATGCGGTAACTGTTTGTGTCTTTTACAACTGTTATTACTACAAACGCTACATGGATCTTTAACTTCAAATGTTGGATTAAATGTATCACTTATGGCATTTAAATTCACTAGTGCTAAGTTGATATATTGCAATATAACCAGTCCATAAAAGACATTCGTTAAGTAGAGGCAACATATAATGAATGCCCAAACAATACTGAAAGATTGTAATTAAAGACGAATCAAATAATTGAACTGAGATTATGACAAACGTCAAAAAACTTACCTATCAAATACGATCAAAGTAAATAAAACTAACATAAATACAATCAGTGGAATTATGACATTACATAAATAAAAATCTTGTACTTTATCCTTTGATGAAAGTGCCATAGTTTCCTAAAGCATTCTCTTCTTTTTATCACATTATCGTATTATATTGTTTTATTTTACACATCATACTTGTACTGGATTAGGTTAAAATAAACTGTTTATCATATTAGTGTCGCATACTGCTATATCGATCATAATTTTTTATTTCAGTAATTCCATCGTTCGCTGTTAAATGGCACTACTGATACCGTCTTAAAAATGCGCGTAATATGAAATTAAAAAATTCATGAAAAAAATTAAGCCTTGGGCAATATGTTCAGATTATTAAATTCACTACTTTCAAATAACATAATAATATCTCAAATTGAGTAATTATAGTACAAATTATAGCGAAAAATAAGTTTATTGCTAAACACATATTTTAGCATTTTTTTCAATCAAATCCACCAGACAGGTTCATTTAATGTTTTTGATAGAATTGGTAGTTTTATACCTGATTAATTAAAATTTACAATAACGCGCTTAATTGAATAATACAATATGAATTTTTATTCTATAATTAAGAAGCCCACACCATTTGTTAATATCCCTTACTATCGAAATTATTCTGAGCAGACAACATATGTTTCAAGGATGAATTCTTGAAATAACAAGATTTTAAAATATACAGCTGAAAAATTTGATGATGTAAAATTTTTACGGACACCTAGTGGAAAAAATTATTTATATACCTACCGTTTGCACTTTAATGCCTATCACAGCTGAATGTCAGTTTATGTATCTACTCTTTTTTATAAGCTTTTAATTTATATAACAGTTTACAAGCAACACGATAAATTACATTTTTTAAAAATTACAATGATTTAAGTATCGACGGAGGAAAACGATTTCAGTAATCAAAGATATTTAACCGAATAAAAGTAAATTAAAACTGACATTAGTAGAACGAACGATTTGAGGTTATGTATTAGCGTGAAAAGGAATGAAAAGAAACAATGAATATCGATGAAAATTGGCAAAATTTTAGTGAAAAAAAATGCATCAGATTCAAGTCTGCCAAACAGTCTGATAACCAGAGTAATAAAATTCAAGATGTGAAAAATCAGTTCAATTTTGGGAAACGTCGGCAAAAAGGACAAGGTAATTGATTTTTAATTGTTTATTCAATTAATTAATTTGTTATTGTACATCAAATTATTGATTACTAACATATTTAAAAGTATTGATACTTAATCATATACATAATGGATTCTAATAATGAAACTAGTTTTTATTGTTATTAAATTATTTGAATATATTTTGCAATTTTTACCAAGTTTTGTACATGTAATGCATTTAGATACATTGGTAGTATCTACTATTTATTTATAATTACAGGCATGTCCCTTGCACAGTTTTTGCGAACGGAATTAACAAGAGGCTACCAATTGGAAAATGACGAAGAAAGATTTTCTGCAAGAAGGGAGAAAATTTATTCTTTCATGAAAATTCCAAGGGAAGTTGAAAAGTTCATGGCTTATGGATTCTTGCAGGTGCAACTAATTGTTCTAATGTGTTATTTCGTTGAAATAGGATCAAATTTATACATATTGAAAGCAAAATGTAAAAGAACTGTTTTCTATTTTCAGTGTGCAGACTCATTTCTGTTTGTATACACATTTTTACCTTTAAGATTCATGATGGCATTATGGACAGTAATTACTAGACCCCTTTGGTATTGTTTTGGGTAAGTCTATTATAATTGCACATTGTGAAGACTTATGTATATAAGCTTTGCAATTTTTATAAATAAAATAACAGCACAAGATCATAAAATTGATTTTCAATTTAGAAAAGAGAAAAATAATTTGAAAGTTGGTGAAAGACATTTAAGACCAGCAGAGATCTGCGACCTTTTAAAGGGAATCGTAGTGATCAGTTGTTGGGCAGCTACTTGGAAAGTTGATACATCTATGATGTACCATTTGGTGAAAAGTCAGTCTGTAATAAAATTGTACATATTTTATAATATGCTGGAGGTTGGAGATAGATTATTCAGTGCTTTTGGTCAAGATACAATCGATGCCTTGCTATGGACTGCTACAGAGCCTAGATCAAAGACACAAACAGGATCTCAGCATTTAGGCACGCTACCACATCTGTTGTTTGCTGTTACCTATGTTTGTATCCTTTACATAATGTTTGAGCTGATCTGGCACCACTATTTGTAGATTAATCAAGTGAGAATTCTTGTATATAGTTTTAAACTTGTAACCAAATATATTTTCCTATGCAAAATTTATCTTGAAAGTATTGCACAGTATATTGGTACTATTCCAAGCGACTACGCTAAATGTAGCAATAAACAGCAGTAACAAAGCCTTGCTTACTATAATGATGTCTAATAATGTAAGTTTAATTATTATTCGTTATAGTACTATTGACTCCTATAGATACACTATGTATGTGTATTTATCTATCTGCACTTTAGTATGATATAGGCTTTTCTTAGTTAAAAGTATAAGAGCAGGCAAACTATATTTATTTTAAAGGCAACCTTGGTGTTGGGAGAAACCAGGGAGTTTAACTTTCTTCTCTTTAACCGAGGGAAGCCTAAGTTTCATGAAGCTGCATCTTGCAACTTACAGATAACAGTGATGATATGAACTTCTGTTTCAGTTTGTAGAATTGAAAGGTTCTGTTTTTAAGAAATTTGACAAGAATAACCTCTTTCAACTATCTTGCGCAGACGTAAGGGAGCGTTTTCATTTAATGATGCTGCTTCTTGCTGTAAATCTACAAACAATGAAGGAATATGCGTGGAAAGCAGAACGTCTTACGGTGCTTTTACCAGATTGCATACTGTTGTTGTTAGCAGAGGTCCTTGTAGATTGGGTACATAACCAAACATTAACATTTGTATATGGACTACTTGTCAGCAGTTGATCTGCAACAAAAGACTCTGCTTGTGTACTATCAATTCACTTGTTTCAGGTAAAACACGCCTTTATAACTCGCTTCAACGAACTTCGTTCCACAGTGTATAGGGGTTACACTATAAGTTTAGCTTATGACATGGCTCAAACGCGTCAAGAAACTGCTTTTTCTGATCCTTCGGATCTGGTAGCTCGTAGGATGGGTTTCATTCCTCTTCCTCTTGGGGTCGCAATAGGAAGAGTATTGTGCACAACTATCACACCAGCTGCCAAACCAGCCAACATAATTCTTCTGCTCCTAGCATACCTAATTCTAATAGCATTAAGAATTCTTATCAGCTTGGTGATTCTTGGTAAAGCATGTGATTTGATCGCGTCCCACTCAAAAGAATCAGAAGGTGCAACAGTGTCTATAAAACACTCGGCAACCGGTGCGGATATAAAAAATCCAAATTTAGCTACAGCAATGTTTTCCAATAGTGCAATTAGTTTAAATAATGTTTGTTTAAATGAAGCTATCTTAAAAGAGGAATTAGACAATGAAAAGATTAGTAAAGAAGTTATAGAATAAAATATATCTTTTTTACTAAGAGCTAGCCACAACATACACTATATAAAAATTCTGATAACCTTGTATTAGAAAATTCTTGAAAACAAAATGAAGCAGTTTTATAAATTTATTCTTAAACAAGGCCTGTATAAAAATCTTGCTGTACAGAAACTGTGATAATAAATATTTAATGATTACTGGGAGTTTTTACAACAGGTATACCTCTATTGTAAAGATTGCTGTTCAAACATCAAAAATAAAATAATATTAACTGTATAATAACATATAAATATAGTATATAGATAATTTATTGCTTCAGTATTCAAATATTGGTAATACTTTAAACTACTCTCAACTTTTTGCAAAGAATTTCTATTTTGTTACTATATCATTATTGAAATGAACGAATAAATGGTACAAAAACTAATAGTCTGAATCACAGTAAACTATGATTTCTGGGTTAAACTAACACGTTTATTTGGTGCTGTCTACAGGGTTTATAATAAACATATTGGTTGTACAAGTAGTAGCTATTGTTATATTAGATTTTCGTGCCTATCAGTGTATAAAGCGTTTTGTTATATTTTTAAACAGGTAGATCAATGTAAATAATATATGTATTTATATGTAGCGTATGAAATGTATATTTTTTTCAATTCGTTCGTACAAAGTATTTTTAATAAATCTTGGTGCAATAATTTTGTTATAAGAAAAGGAACTTTTGTTATAAGAAATTTTCAAATACAATAGTTTTAAGCGGTCTTATAATTTAATTAATAATACTTTTGTAATTTCATTTTTGCATAATAAACCAAACGAAGTTTATTAGTTAATTATAATTATTATTTCCACCGCATGTACTGCTGATTTTAGTTACACTTTTCTTTCTTCTCGGCTTAGGCAACTTTTTCAGCACTAGTCTATACTCATTTTTTTCGTTTTCCGGAAATCGAATGGTATACACTGGTAGTTTGTACGTGTAATCGTAGCTCCTTTTAACCGGAGTTCGTAGAATATGTAAATAATTATTAAGGTAGAGAAATGTCCTGAGTGCTGCAGCCTTTTATACAGTAAGTATTAATGAAAATTAATTTCAACTAGGTTTAGCAAATTTGTAAGCGCTAAAAGCTTGTAACTTACTCTGCCACAAAACTCTAAATGTATTAATTGATTTTTCAAGTCGTACATCCATGATTCTACCTGTTTCTCAGATTCTCTAATATCTAAATTTTCTTTCGAATTATTAATGTCGAGCATTTTCTTCAAATAATGATCTGTATGATGTTGCATACCACTCTCTAAATTTGTCATATTGTCCTTAACTAATGCAAGTAATTCAGCAAAATCTGACAGGGCTACATGAAAGTCCGATTGTGAGATTGGGAAATTCATTTTCCTCGATTTCTAATCCTTCACTTTTCAGATACCCAAAAGACAATATATATTACTATAATATCTAAACAACCATCCTTGTTATTGTATAAAAATTGTTCCCCAAATTAACCATTTACATTCCGATAATATAAATCATAATTTTACAAAGGTTACTATTCTCTGTATCATTTGTTTTTCTACATAAAGTGTCACTTCTATCAAACAAAATGTCAAATAAAAGCTTTACAGAGATTAACTTTACCGAGGTCTCGACTTATTTCTATACGTTTCGAAAATATTTTTCGAGAATCGTTACGAAACACCGTCCATGCTTATTATTACGTTAATTGGCGTTTGTACAGATAAATTAATCTCCGAAATAAATATTTTTATTAATGTAAAAACATAAAAAAGATACGGACTGCATCGCATGTTCGAATCACGTTATATTTGTTATAAAAAAAAAATGTAATCAAATCATTGCTTTATATAGAACAACCAAATTCACATGAATGTATTACATAACTTTCTCAAATTTATTTATTCGGATACAATACAATTCTGCTACTATTCTGGACAAACCATTTTGTTGCATTCTCATTTTCCATGTGTTTCCATTAGATTTTTATTAAATCCTTCAAGGACGTTCTTTTAAATTTTTATTGGGTGTTATAGAAGTTCATCCTGGTTTTCTACAGACTTCGGATTCTACAGGGGTTTCTTTTCTCGGGTTCGAAATCGAGATACTTTTCAGTAACTATCATGACGAGTGGTGTGTGCATTGGAACAAGAGACACCATAAGATTTTGGGATGTAGGGATTTCGGGACGTAGGGTTTTGGGAATGTAGCAATTTGGGGATGTAGGGATCTTGCGGACGTAGGGATTTGGGGACGTAGGGATTTGGGGATGTAGGGATTTGGGGACGTAGGAATTTGGGGACGTAAGGATTTCGGGACGTAGGGATTTGGGGACGTAGGGATTTGGGGATGTAGGGATTTGGGGACGTAGGAATTTGAGGACGTAAGGATTTCGGGACGTAGGGATCTTGGGGACGTAGGGATCTTGGGGACGTAGGGATTTGGGGACGTAGGGATTTGGGGATGTAGGGATTTGGGGACGTAGGTATCTGGGGACGTAGGGATTTGGGGACGTAGGAATTTGGGGACGTAGAGATCTTGGGGGCGTAGGAATATGGGGACGTAAGGATTTCGGGACGTAGGAATTTGGGGACGTAGGGATCTTGGGTACGTAGGAATTTGGGGACGTTGGGATTATGGGACGTAGGGATTTGGGGACGTAGGGATTTGGGGATGTAGGGATTTGGGGACGTAGGAATTTTATAATGACATATTCTATAGCATTCAAATTTCACCTGACGCGCTATCAACTCGTAAACGCACCTCAATCGCTCATCACCCAATTTGATCATTATCGACATTAACAAATCAGCTGCTATATCAACGTACTCAGAAATAATTTTGCATGACCAAATTTTCCATATATGACATATAGTCATAAAAGTGAAATTACATGATCCTAATTCGATAGCCAAGGACTGTATCACGATACTCCATCCACTTGTCCTAAACTCGTCCACATTTTTAATTTCGTCCACGTTTCAGCGGCCACCAGGGTCATCCACGATAACTTTTTACGGTGCTACAAACACCCAATTTAGTTAACTGTCCACGATATTATGGTGTATTGGTCTCTCTGATAATCCACACTCATCCGGTATCGTTCCATTGAACTATACTTAACACTCCGGTTAGAATATTACGAACCTCACTTCCCATAATTTTCCACAATATCCCCATGATGTACACGTTGTTCGCTTTTCGTTAGTAGAAACCTACTGCACTCCCGTGGAATGATCGTTCGCTTTTTCTAGCTACTGCCCACAGCATTCCCGCGGAGAGTCTTCTGCAATACTTACTTTTCATTGCAACAGCTTCTCATGATTCGTCCGCTCTCGATTCCATATAAGATTTTCAGCATGGGTATATAGACTCTGAATTAATTACGGACTTCAGGAATTTTTATTACCAAAAGTAGGTTTCATTCGGGGTTGAACTTTTTGGATACTTTTTTTTGCTACCAATTTTTACATTTTTAGTTTGTAAACTATTCTACAAATTTGTCAAAAGAAAGCAATTGTAAGTTCTGATAAATAATGCAAGTAGAATTGCATTTTTGAGAAATAGCGCAGAAATACGTGGGTAAAATTTTATTACCGACTTTCAAAGCTTTTGTATTTTTTACATAAAAAATGTGAACTTTCGCTGGAAAATTTTGTTGCGATACGAAAAAAGTACGCACCTTATCTCTCGCAGGGACGTCACTAGAGTTAACGCACCCTAGGCGAAAGTCGATATTACTGAAGAAATATAATTACGTTCATAACAGATTTTAGTATCCCTGTTAAATTAGCTTAATAAGTCAGAAAAATACAGATTTGTTTAATTAATTTTTAAAAAACTGCCCCTCTTCGCCCAATTTTTTACATCATTTTGCAACAAAATTTTAAATAAACATTTGTAAACAGTTTTCTGTAATACCTAAAAAGTACATCTTAAAAGCGTGAGTACTGTAATATTAACAATACGATAGCTAAGAATATTTAAATGATGGAAGAGTAAAGGGGTTGAAGAGATCTCCCCGTTTTAATAAAACTCCGTAAATTTAAGAGACAGCGAGATAAAAGTGCGTATTGCAAACACACGATTATATAAAGTTGTCTTAATTATATTTCAGAACGAAATGTTTTCATTGTTTATCAATGCAACCGATAAGGAGTACGAAATTTTCCCTTGAAACAAAAGTTCAAGATATTGACCTTTGGTACAATGCTTATCGATTAAGTAGCTAATGAAAATAGTCATTTATGTATGAATTTATTTGATCGTTTATAATTTCTCTCCTTTCTGTTTTCGAGAAAGTACACGTTAGAATCGATATTTAAGTAATAATTCAGATTACATTTTATCTCGACGTTCGTAAAACGTACGTTCTTCTTTTTTTACCTTTGTCAAAGTTTTTTCAACACTTTCTCTTTACTTCTTTACATCGATTTTATTTGTTATTTGTTAGATTTATTTGTTATTTATAAATGTTAGAGATGCAATGCACTTTCTGCCATTAACAACTGTACCTCTTTTCATTGTTACCTACTTTTTATTTGTTATTTATACTATTTATTTGTTATTTATAAATGTCAGAGTCGCAACTCCGTTGTCAAGGAAACAGTGTAACATGATCTCCGTTGTCTAGGAAACGGCGTAACATGATCTCCGTTGTCAAGGAAACAGTGTAACGTGATCTCCGTTGCCAAGGAAACGGCGTAACATGATCTCCGTTGCCAAGGAAACGATACAATATGATTTTACAGGACGTTACAGAACGTTACAGGACGCTAAGGAGGCTGCCATGATAGGCTAACATTACTTTATTGTTATTATAACCACGCCCCCGTATCCATGGTAACATGAACCAATGGTGCGGATACCTTTTACTCCTCGGAAAATAACTTCTCTTCGAATTGAATATATCAGAAATTGATTTGCCAATTTTTTATCGTTTATGTCTGCAAAACGAAGCTGCAAATTGCAAAACTGTAAAAGAATTTTTGCCCAGAGAATTTGTTCTATTTTTTAAACATACTGTAAGCGAATGTTCGTTTGAATTTCTTAAAAATGACTTTTTAACGATAAAAAATAATCGAAGCGTGCAAATTGGATATTGGAGCGTGTTTTTTGTCTTTTTCAATCTTGTTTGGCATCGCTTTCTAAATGTTCGACATATGTTTTGCTATTCGCCCCCTGTCAGCTTCTTATCCGTTTACGTTGGAGACGTGATTCAACGTGGGGTTAAATGTCTCCCTGATTGCGCGTGTCTGTAACATTTCACTCTCGTGAATTGCTAATCGAGTATTGTTTACTTAACTCTTTCGTGATCGGTAATTTATTCACTTGTTCAAAGCGGAGACAAAATATTGAAATCCATAGCTGATATGCTTTGTTATGACAAAAGAAAGATCGAAATAAATTTATTTGTAACAAATAGCTACGAGATCGAAAACTTTCGTCAAACAGTAATACAAAATAAAAAATAAAAAAGCAACTATCAAAATTGCTTACACGTTGCTTTACATTTTATAAATGTAAAAATTAAATGTATAAATTTTATGAAAAACGTGTGAACAAATATAATGGAATAAAAATGATTTTATAATCAATGAAATTGTTTAATTCATAAAATAACGAATTAGAAATGGATACTAAATAAAGAGATACAAAAGAGAATTAGTTTAAATATGACCTAACCCAACTGCAACCTAATTCAACCTGTACCCAACCTAGCCTAACTTTAAACCTAACCTTAACTCATTGAAACGAAACAATTTGTCCAAATAAATCAAATTTTAAGCAGACTTTTTATATTCTACATCGGTAAGTTAATGCAGTATAGCGTTTGTTATTCTACTTATAATATGAAGGAGGAGATATACCAACCCACGTGTACGAGAATAATAAGATGAGATTTGTTTAACATATTTAGCGTTGCAATAATGGAATCGTTTTCTATCGTGCAAGAATTTTCCATACAAACAACTCGCATTTCTGAACAGATCTATGACGCTTGCGAAACTCTGGAAAGCTGAAACAAATTTATTGATCAGACACTTGAAGGAGACATTGTTTGCCGTGGAATATTCTTTATCAAGGGCCACTGAAAAATACCTCTCGTTCTTTCTCTTTCAATATTGCACGAAATATATTTTTCGATGCTGCAAAATCTGAGTAATATTAGTAAAGTATACTAATGCATTTCAGGATTCTCTAACTTCTATAACTGAGGTTACTTTAAATAATTTTAAGTAAAAAACATTCTTGCAGAAGTATAATTCCGAAGAATTATTTCAGATCAAGACAAACTGTAATTTTATACAAAAATGTAGCTTTAAATGTCGATAAAATTGATTACACATCTTCCAGTAAGTCTAGCAACTCCAAAATTCAGCAATCGTTCAAGTTTTCAATAAAAATTGTTAAATTCGACAAAATAAGGGTCATCACTTGAACAAGTAAACAAACCTTTAAAGGCCCAAACGAATTTCGCAGTTCAATCAGAAACCGAGTTATCTAACCGCAGAAGAAACGTAAGGATATCAATTTTTCCTTTTTTCATCGATAAATCGAACCGTGTTTCGACAGATCCGACCATTAATAATCAAACTTACAAATATACACGTATTGATGACACACCGTATCTTGGTAATACGATATGGGTCAGAGGTTCAGCGTGATTATCCTATTCCGAATAAGTATAAAAGCACGGATGCACAGAGCCTGGTACCATTGAATTGTGTCGAGGGTAACCAGAAATTTTGTTCCTAGAATTTTTTGCATTCGAAAGGAGATGTTGAAGGTAGCGTTACTGCTGGCGCTCGGCACGCTATGCGTCGCCCAAAGCGCGAAATACACCGGAAGCCGCACCGCGGACATGGACTTCCTGCACAAGCAGAAGAAGATCTACGATCTCCTGCTCTACGTTAAGCAGAACGACCTGATCGACGCGGAATGGTACGACATCGGCAGGAACTACAACATGGAAAGCAACATGGACATGTACAAAGACAAGGTGATTGATCGGCAACTTTAAACTTTGCGTTTCGATGTTTCACATTTTTACGATTTCGTTTAGGTGTTTGGGAGCTTCAGAATTTGGGGATTTGGGGACTTGGAGATTTGATCATTTGTGGATTTGAGAATTTGGAGATTTGAGGATTTGGGGACTTGACAATTGGAAGATGTGACCATTTGGGTTTTTGACAATTTGAGGACTTGACCATTTGGGGATACGATAATTTAGGGACTTACCAACTTAGAGATTTGACCGTTTGAGGACTTAACCATTGGAAGACTTGTCAATTTAGGGATTTGACAATTGGGACTAATCAGCTATTTGTGCTTGTCGAATGAACCATTTGAACTTGTCGTATGAACCATATCGAATGAGCTATCTAAACTTGTTAAATGAACCATTTGAACTTGTCCTATGAACCCTATCAAATGATCCATATGAACTTGTATGAACCATATTAAATGATCCATATGAACTTGTATGAACCATAATCTGAATTTAACATACTTGTTGCAGAATGTTGTCCAAAAGTTCCTCTGGTGGTACAAACAAGGAATGTTCCTTGCCCGCAATGCTATCTTCACCCCGTACAACGAGGAGCAACGGTACGAGATGAGGATGCTGTACGATCTGTTTTACTGCGCCAAGGACTTCCAGACCTTCTATAAGACTGCTTGTTGGGCCCGACTGAATATGCAAGATGGCATGTTTACCACGGCCTTCACTGCTGCAGTATTCTCCAGAAACGACTGCAAATACATGAGACTGCCTGCCATCTACGAAATCTACCCCAACCTCTTCTTCGACTCGACCGTCATCGAAGAAGCTCAGAACATTAAGATGTCTCGTGGTGATTATTTTTGTTTGTTTAGGTCCTTGGTCTATTCTGTAATATTTGTTTGATCCACATATTCTCAAGTCTGCATATTTCCAAGTTTACATATTCCCAAGTCCACATATTTCCAAGTCTACTCCGCATCAACTGCAAATTTCCAAGTTTTACCAAAACCGTCTCAAAACCTCCATCCTACGTCTTCACATTTGGAATCCTCAAACTCATAAGCAGATCCCCATTCACAAGACATTCTCAAACAATGTTTGAGACTCACAACTTCTAAAATAGCCACATTATAAGCCCTACATCTTTAAATCCATAAATCTTCAGATATGAACATCTTTATACCCAAGTCTCTTCAAAAGGTCCAAGTACTCAGAAGCATACTTTTCAGGTTCCTCAAGCACCACAAATGTAGGCAACATAGAAACTTACATGATCGCCGCGAACTACTCCAGCAGATACCTGCCAATGTTCGAGGACCACGAATACAAGATGGACTACTTCATGGAAGACGTCAGCTTGAACGCTTACTACTATTACTTCCGCGCGATGTTCCCCTTCTGGATGAGCAGCAACAAATACAGCATCCCCAAGGAAATGCGCGGAGAACTTTACTACTTCATCCACAAACAACTCCTTGCCAGGTACAACCTCGAACGAATGTCCAACGACCTTGGCAAAGTGGAGGACTTCGACTGGTTCAAACCCATCTTCCCTGGTTACTACTCGACCCTGATGTACCGCAACGGAATAGCCATGCCACAGAGAAACAGATACTCCTCCGTGCCCTACTACAAATACAAGTATCTTAAGGTAAAGATCCGTTTCCATTAAGGTAAAGTAAATATCCAAGTTGACTTAACAGCGCAATTTTTGACTCTGCAGGACATCACCGCGCTGGAGATGCGCATACTGGACGCCATCGACTCTGGCTACCTGATTGACGAACAAGGAAAGAACATAGACATCTACACCCCAGAGGGTCTGAACATGTTGGCCAACATGATCGAAGGAAACGTAGATTCGTGTAACAGACGGTTCTACGGAATGTACGACGCCCTCGCACGCGACATCCTTGGCTTCAGCTTCGAGCAACCCAACAAGAACAAGGTCATCCCCAGTGCTCTGCAATGCGACTGCACCAGCATGAGAGACCCGGCCTTCTACATGCTCTACAGAAGAATCATGTCGTTCTTCTTCAGGTATTTTTTCAATTACCATAATTGCTCCTCGGGAAACTTCGGAGTGAAAGTTCTACTATGACGTGGATACATGGAACTACATGCTTCTCTCGTTCGCACAGATACAAGAAGAACCTGCCCCAATATTCTCAGAGCGACCTGCAAATGCCCGGAGTGAAATTCGAGTCCGTGAGCGTGGACAAACTGTACACCTTCTTCGACAACTGCGACACCCTCATCAACAACGCCGTTTCTGCAGAGAACTTCAAGAACGGAATGTCCCTGCGTATCAAGACGCGTCGTCCTTGCCTCAACTACCAGCCATTCACCTACAAGTTCAACATCAACTCCGATCGGGAGATGAAGGCTGTCCTCACCATTTTCCTTGGTCCCGCTTTCAAGGACGTGAAGGAAGACATGGTCTACCTGCAGCAATTCTACAACAGCTTCGTGGAGATGGACAAATTCGTCGTGACACGTTAGTTCTATTTGCTAAATGGGGAAACGGGGATTTGTTTAACGGGATATTAATGCGTGTGACAAAGACGTTTCTTTTCGTTGTTATTGGGTCATTTGGGAATTAGAGCCTTTGCGCATGCGTGGTAGCTGCGAGCGCTTACGCATGCGCGGCAGCTGCTAGCGTTTACGCATGCGCAGAGGGCTGATAATGAGAAATAGGTCCTGTGATGCACTCATTTGGGAATTTGGGGAAATAGGAATTTTTGGACATGAGAAGTTGAGAGTGTAGTAAGTTGGGGATATAGGAATTTAAAGAGATCGGAATTTAGGGATATGAGAATTTGGGAGGGTGGAAATTTTTGGATCTGAGAATTTGGGAAAGTAGAAATTTTGAGATGTGAGAATTTGGGAAGTAAATTGAAAATAGGAGCTCAGGAGCTCAATTGTACACAGACTTAAACAATTTTGTTTATATTTGCAGTGCGTCCTGGCAGCAACACCATCGAACGCCACAGTTCCGAGTCTATGTTCACCACATCCGACATGATGCCGGGTGACATGTTCTACGACAAACTGAACAAAGCCATCAGTGGCGGAGAACCCTTCATGTACTCCGAGAAGTTCTTCGACTTTTCGGAACGTCTTACCTTACCAAGGGGTAAACGCGCCGGTATGATGTACAAGATGTTCTTCTTCGTGAGCCCACTTGAAGAAGGCAGCATGAAGACATACGAATTCCCGATGTTCGGTAAATTCATGTTCCAAGACAAACCCCTGGGATTCCCTCTGGACAGACCTATGTACGCCTGGAACTTCACCATCCCCAACATGTACTTCAAGGACGTATACATATACAACCGTCAGAACGAGAAAGGAATGATGAACTACTGAAGAGTAGTAGACTTTTCTGTTAGGGAAAATCTATACTACCCATTTGTCGACGACGTTTGTTACTTAACCGCAAGATAAGATTCTTTAAATAAAGAAGTCTGAGTCAAATTAATTCTTGTGACCTTTTTTTGTACCCTTTTTTGATCCTTATAGAATTTGGAGATTTGGGGATTTAGGAGTTTAGGGGTTCATTGGAGATTAGGGGAGTAAGAAATTAGGGGATTTAGGGATTCAAAAACTTAGGAATTAGGGAATTGAGAATTTGAAGATTTGACCATTTGAGGATTTGAGAATTTGAGGACATGACAATTTGGGGATTTGAGAATTTGGGGATTTGAGGATTTGGGGATATGAGGATTTAGAGATTTGACCATTTGGGGATTTGAGAATTTGGAGATATAAGTATTTGGGGATTTGAGAATTTGGGCATGGGAGATTTAAGAATTTGTAGACTTTAATTATTGTATCAAGAAAAGAACACCCCGCGAGATAACTATTATCAATATTCTATTACACGCAGATTTGTTCGACTAAATTTGCTCGACGCCAGCACACTCAAAGTCCGGTGAATGATACGTTGCAGACAGATAGCCGGTAATTTGAAGAAGATAGATATAATTTTATAGAATTAAAGAAGATAGGGGAAAAATAAAAGTTCTACGAGTGAATGAACTTTCTATGTGCCGAGTGTGAATGAACTTATTATGTGCTAACGAAAGGCTGACAAAAGGCCAGCGAAAGCTAACGATATTTAATCAAATTAACTCAAACACTTTCTGATAATATTTGACGGAGTTTGTTGTTGTATTAACAAAACAATAAATAATGTGTACCGTAGATATTCAATATTTATTACATATTAAGAAGCTCTATACTAAAATTCCTATACTGCTATATCCTTATATTCCTAAATCTCTATTTATGCAATTCCTATATCCCCTAAATCCTCATATCATAAAATTCTACATTCTTAGATTTCTCGATCATGAAATTTCTATATCTCTAGACACTATAATATCTATGAACAACCTAGATATTTTTACCACACTAGATATCTACCGCATCGAATACCTTTAGGTGAAATATTCCTAGATATCCATTAATAGCTGGACATCCCTAGATGTCTCTAGAGAACTCTGCGTCTCTGACATCCATGACCTTTATGTAACCCGAGATATCTCTAGATAGTCCTGATTATCCAAATGTCCCAAGGCAGAGTTACAGGATGTTATAGTAAATATTGTTCCTAAAAAATATCGCTACATGTTCAAGATCTGTACATATTAAAAACACTGTTTATTACTTTCACGATTATATCTGACAAGAGTGAGGTCATGCAGTTGAATGTATACATTTGTTACACAATATGGTAAACATTGATATGCTCGTACGTGACAGAACTCGAATGAATCGAGTTTTATTGTGGAAAAAATATTTGTACAGATAAGACTAATATTTATAAGATTGTAATTATACAGGTATTTTTCATTAACATGTACGTTCATTAAATAAAATGAATAAAGGCCAAGAATCGTGGATACTATTTTTTATAATGATGGTTTTATTTATAAAAAGTTCTCTGTGGTACACGTGATCGATGCCTGGTTCGAAATAAATACTTTGATATTAAGTTTATTTTTAATCGATAATTTATTTTTGTACGGAATTATTCACTCCGGATTTCGGAGCTAAAATCATTTTTTAAACGAACGGTGATTTATAAGGATATTTCGTAGATTTAATAACAATTCGCTAATTAAGAATGTTAATAAAAACTTGGTTTACATAAAATAAAGATAGCGCAACGGATCTTCGGGTCAAAGGTAGAGCAAGTTCGGGCCATGTTATTGATTAATGCAAATTGAAAATTTATCAACATCGTTATACCTCGTGCGTGACCAATAATATGCACGTATTTCATGCTGATTTCGTGTCGAATGTAATTAACTATTTTGCTTTGAACAATTTTATTATAAATATTAAGAAATTGTAATAAAAAATCTATCAAAATCGTATGTGAACTTTTTTTTATTGTATAATTATTTATTATTTAATTTTTCAGCTAATATTTACATTACTTTCGGTTAATAATTTATAATTTTACTAGCTATTTATTCCGTTCATTTTTTACTGTTCAAAAATACTTCGGTTATTGTTATTTATAGTAATTGTCTTTTATACAAATTTTAATTAATTTACGAAACGTTGTAAGGTTAGAGAGTGATTTAAAAAAATGATATCAATTACACAAGTGAGTGGCTAAACCGATAAAATGTCAGTTTTGATAAATGATTTGACGATGCATTGTTATATTGCAAATTTAACGAATACAATTATGTAAGAGCGAAATAATTAATATGCAATTTATCGTTGTCAATAATATACGTAAATAGTGATTTGTCATATTTCATCACAGGGAGAATTTATCGAAACGTTTCATTGATAACGCGTTATACTACTTTCAAATAAATAATAATCAGCGTTATTTACTGCCTTCGTCAATCACCGCTGACGTTTCGATAATAAAATCGTATGTACACATACATAACATTTTCTGCTGACATTTAATTGTGTATAATAATATCGAGATATTTTATGACATTTGAAAAATTATCAATTTGGGGATTTTCAAATTTTGGGATGTGAAATTTGGAGATTTGAGAATTTGGGAATTTGAGTATTTGGTGATTTGAGTATCTCCTGATTTGAGAATTTGATAACTTAGAAAGTAGGGAATCCAAGAACTTGGGGCCTTGTAGATTTAGAAGTTTTGAAATTCAGGATTTGAAAATTTGTACATTTAAGATCTGAGAATTTGGACCTTTAAAAAGCAGCAGATCTAAGAACCCGAGGCTTTGAGAATTTTAGAATTTGAAACTTCATGAATTTAGATTTCAAGAATTTGTAACTAAAAAATTGTAAAAATTTAAAAATGTCGAATTTTAAAAATACACAAATTTTCAAATTAGAAATCATCGCAGTTAACGTGTAACATACTTCCCCCTGCCACATCTCAATACTCCAAATTGCGAGCTACGATAATTGAAATGTTGATAATTTAAATGAATCCAAAGCAACATGATCCATAATATCTCCTACGTACCATCGACTTTTGTACCCAACCCCGCAAACTAAAGATTCTCGATCCATCCCTGCCTTGCAAGCTTACGATCAAATCAATCGAACCGAATTACTATCGGTATCGGCACTTGCGACACGAGCCAGATAAGCCGATTACTTTCACCACCCTTGCGACCTTACCCTAAATCGACCCCGATATCAACGTGTTTATCGAAGTCCAGCTTTTGGACCTGGTATATAAACTGAGGACCGACTTGATTTCGATCGACTGAACTGTACAATGGTCGACATTATGAAGTCTGTTTTCTGCATTTTGGCAGCTTGTTGCCTGCTCACCCAGGCGGTGCACCATCAAACCCACACGGCTGACAAAACCTTCTTAACCAAACAAAAGAACATCTACGAATTGTTCTGGCATGTTGATCAGCCGACCGTTTACCATCCGGAACTCTACCAGAAGGCCAGGACCTTCAGCATCGTTGAAAATATTGAGAACTATTCCGATCAGGTACTTTTCAAAATTTAATAGAATAGTTCATTTAATTAGATTTACCTCTCTAAAGTATGGACTTAAATCACATTCCTAAATAGTCAATAGTGTAGTACCTAACTACTATTTCACAGAAAAATTCATACTATAAAAGTTTACATATGAGGACATAATGTTGCATAGCAGAGTAATAGCTTCACTTGGCACTCCTCTATGCACATTTAAAAAATATGTTCCCTTAGGAACTATCTTTGCTATCTATCTAACCTGCCTACCTAAGCTGAACCATATGAAATGTAGCCTAACCTAAACCTCAACCTAGCTTAACAAACCTAGCCTAAACCTCAACCTAGCTTAACAAACGTAACCCACCACTGACCCAACTCTCCAAAGCAGAACTTGCTAAACTAAACTTGATCATAGGATGCGGTGAACGAGTTCCTGGACCTTCTGAAGCATGGAATGCTCCCACGTGGTCAAGTGTTCACCCTGATGAACCCTCAAGTGTATCATCAGACCGTGGTCCTCTTCCGCGTTCTCCACAGCGCGAAGACTTTCGATGTGTTCTATAACACCGCTGTGTGGGCCAGATTCCACGTGAACGAATACATGTACACGTACGTGTTGAGCGTGGCTGTTCTTCACCGACCTGACACCAAGTACATCAAGCTGCCGCCCTTGTACGAGGTGCTCCCGCACTACTTCTTCAACGAGGATGTCATGCAGAAGGCGTACAACATCGCTATGGGTGACGTTGGTTAGTATGTCATCTGAGTATTAAGAATGCGATGCATCGTGGTCGGAGATCCTGGAAACACATTATTTTTATTTTAGAAATCGGTTAGGTTTCAATTAGGTTTCAAAAATGTTTCATTCACCTTTGGTTTGTTGGGAAATTATGCGAGGAGTGGTTGAATGATGAACGCTGAATGTTGTAGGGATCCGACCATCAAGAGTGCATATTGTATTTCTTTTGATTGATGCAATATGTACAGCCACGTGAACTTAGGTTTAATTAACAGGAAAGTCAGGGAAGAGGTTCTGTACAAGTTAGACTACCTTCAAAATTCTCCTAGGATCTATTTCCTTAGAATTCTGTTAATATTTCTAGAATTGCCTTAGAGTTCCCTCGATTCCTAAATGTTTCCTAACTTAACTCTCCCTGAACTCCTGAACTCTAGATTCTTCCTAGAACTTACCTAGGTATAGAACAGCCCTAGAACAGCCTAGGTAGGCTACCCTTCTTATCATTAAAGGAAGCCTAGAACCCAACTGTAATGTTCACAAACTCAATGAATTTATTACAAACGCCAACTAACAAAAACCATAAATTGTTTGCCAAATTAATCTAAAAATTGTTCGTGTAATAAAGCAGTAGGTGTGAAGAAATCCGTGACCGGCGGAGAGTACTACATGGTCCCAGCTAACTACACCGGATGGTACATGACCAGACACAACACACCCGAGCAGAAAATAACTTACTTCACCGAAGATGTCGGCCTAAACCACTTCTACTTCCTCGTCAGTCATCAGGATCCTCCTTTCATGAACTCCACACCGTCCACCATTCTTTCGCAAGTGCGTGGTGAACACTACTTCTACCTCCACAAACAACTGTTGAACAGGTACGGTTCACAAATATTTATTCACTATTTGCTTTCTCCTTCGCTTATAGACA
The DNA here is from genome assembly GCA_036983795.1 of Megachile lagopoda. Taxonomy (NCBI): domain Eukaryota; kingdom Metazoa; phylum Arthropoda; class Insecta; order Hymenoptera; family Megachilidae; genus Megachile; species Megachile lagopoda. Next base: position 6,896,669 of record CM072793.1, read on the forward strand.
TCCCTAGAATTATACTAGCTTGGACTCTACAGGTCCTACTTCTTGAAGATCTTTAAGATACAGTTTCTAGCTAAGGTCCATCTTTAGGATCTGTAGTACTTCATGTCTAAACTCACAATAGTCTCTCTCTTTAGGGTTCTCATGATTTGTATAGTAGTTAGAGTCTCTAGTGTTCCATTCTTAGGACTTTGAAGTTTGTCTACACTTTGTAACATCCTGGTGGTCTCTAGAATCCTCAGTCACGTACATTCTATCCACAATGCGTAGTAATTCAAGTGTTATAACGCTAATTAAAACTTTTAGATACTACCTTGAGAGACTTTCCAACGATCTGGGCGAAATTACTGGCGTGAGCGTGGACAGTCCTATAACTCCCGGATTTTACCCCACAATGAGTCATCGCAACGGACTTCCATTCCCCCATCGTGAACACGATGCTGTCATCCCGCTCACCATGCATCAGCATGTCCTGGTATATATTCAAACTACTTAATCCTTTCGAAACAGAGTTTAAATCGTGAATCTTCACAGAGGATAAAGGACCTCCACAACAGAATCTCGACGGCCATCGACCTGGGCTTCGTAGTCGACTCCACAGGCAAACACATTAACATTTACACACAGAACGGCTTGAACTTGTTGGGTAACGTAGTCCAAGGTAACGCTGATAGCGTGAACAAACGATTCTACGGATACATAGACGCCCTCGCAAGAAAAGTATTCGGATTCGGCTTGGAAACGAACGTGAAATACCACATGGTGCCATCTGCTCTGGAAATTTTCTGCACCAGCATGAGGGACCCTGTCTTCTACAGTATCTACAAGAACATTCTGTCTTATTATCACAGGTTTGCTCTACTTTTATAACAGATTTGACTATACAGTTTCTCGCCAAAACGCACATTTCATAGGTCAGAAGTTTAAAAGTGCTATGATGTGTATACAATGTTAATTAACATCAGAAATTCTTTCTTTCAAAAATGACCATCATTATTTTGGCGGGAAAGCATTCAAAATTTTATGAGTTTGCGTTTTAATGCAAGATGTACAGTTACTAATGTTTGACGTTACTAATAACGTTTCAGATACAAGCAGAACATGCCAAAATACACGCAAGAAGAGTTATCCTTCCCAGGCGTCAAAGTTGAATCCGTAAACGTCGACAAACTCACCACTTACTTCGACTACTTCGAATCTATGCTGAGCAACGGAGTGTCGGTCCGTAACCACAAAGAAGCTAGGAACACCATGATCAAGGCTCGTCAACACCGTCTGAACCATAAACCATTCACTTATCACATCACCGTCAACAGCGACAAGGTAACCAAGTGTATGGTCCGCGTCTTCTTGGGACCGAAATTCGATGTCTTTGGACATGAAATTGATCTCGAGCACAACTACATGAACTTCATGCAAATGGACGAATGGGTCGTTGATCGTAAGTACTTAATAACCTTGCGAATTTAACTTAATCCAAATTCATGAACTCCAAGTTCTTGCAGTAATCTAACTAGACTTATAAACATTTACTGAAAGTGAACTGTATCTGAGTAAATAATTGAAAGCTAATCCTGCATACATCCATCCACATTTTATTAACATTCATCCACGTCGATTCATTCTGAAAACATATGTAGCATTAAGTGACATAAGTACTTTTAAAACGTAGATATGTGATAAAAGATGTTACCTCTTTCCAGTGAAAGCCGGAACCAACACCATCGAAAGAAGCAGCCACGAGTCCGTCTTCGTGGTACCCGACGAAGTCCCTAGCGACGTGTTCTACAAGAGGCTGGAAACAAGCATGGAGACACCAGAAACGTTCACTTACACCAACCAACCGTACGGATTCCCCGACAGACTCATCCTGCCTAAGGGCAAAAAGGGAGGCATGACCTTCAAGCTGTTCGTCGTTGTTTCGCCATTAGACGAATCGAAAATGATGACTGTCGAGTCCCCGATCTGGGGTCAATTGATATCTGACGAACACGCTATGGGCTTCCCGTTGGACAGGCCCGTCGATCCTCTCCACTTCGTCCTACCTAACATGCAAATGAAGGACGTCGTCATTTATCACAAAGAGATGGAGGAATTGAACGTTGTTGTTTAAGCTTTATATTTTGTATTATCGAGGGAACTTCCCGATGTAGAGAAAGAGACACGTGTAAAGAGACGAAATAAAGTTTGTCAAAGTTATACCTTTTCAATTTGATTATCCTAAGAATGGCGGAGTTTATGGAGGTTATTTGTACGACGGAAGTTAGGTTGAGGACGCTGAGATGAGTGTGCGGAGGTGCTGAGTATGGCTGAGTTACATGGCTACGTTATATCGCCATGTGTGAGACTACGCATACCTGTAACACCACGTTCTGTGATCACACGTTAGATCGCCACGCAATATATAGCCATCGATGTTGTACCATCTTCTATGAACTACTGTATCCGTCTTGTACATAAAATGAAATATACAATAATATATACTTTTTGTAAATTCTTCGTGTAAGTCTTGAACTTGAAAATTCTTTAACGTTGAGTTAAAATCTATATTCCCCTGAACTTATTATCGGTAATCCTAGACATTTTTGAGATACGATGCATGTAATTTTACTCTTAGCACCTTCGATCTTACTTGTGACCTTGAAAACAGAGCTAGGCAGACCAAGAGGCCAGGCATGAAGGTTTAAATTCAGAAGCTCATAATTTGGAAATTTTCGAATGTAATATAAAAATTTCGAACTTAGACATTGTAGACAAAAATTGTAGGCATTATAAACAAAAATTGTAGACATTATAGACAAAAATTTGGAAGACAATAATAATTTTTCGAACGATTAAATTTACAAACTTAGACGTTTAAAAAGTTGAAAGCTGAAGATTTAAGAATATAGAGATGAAGCTTAAAATTTACTTAAACTTTAACTTGAAAGCTTGACAATTTAGAAATAGAAGAATGTAGAAAGATGCAGTTCATTTGATATGCAATTGATATGTAATACATATGTTAAATTCCGTTCTAAGTCAATCGTGACAATAGAAAAGTGAAATGAACGAGATTCGGTTGTCTATGCGAGACGATCAGTAAACGTCCTAGCCGGCAAAACAGCAGCTGTTCAGACAAGGCGCTTTCATTTCCGGCATAAATCACCGATAATCGTTGTCCAGACAATAGTATCTTCATGAATTATTGACAAAATATGAACTAATAAGGAAAAGAAAACTATGATCTCGAAGTGAGAGCAAGTGTTTTGTGCGATAAGAAATATCACTAGCTGATAACGTGTTTTTATACGTTTAAATATCTCGTATTCGCAGCGTAATGAAAGCGCGATTAAACAACGTATACAAACAATTATTCGTTAATCTAGATATGCAGCAAATGTGATACAAATCCTGTTACCTTTAAAGATTCGAGCTTCTGTATTGAATGTTCAAAACTCTTCGAAATAAAAATGTTCAAGCTCTATGTATTATATATTCAATATGGTTAAATATTGAAGCTCCCTCGAATAAAAATGTTAAATTCCAAAAATGTTTCAAATCTCCATTTGTTCGAACAAAATTTTTGTAACGCTTAAGAAAATGAAGATTTATATAAATTAATTGAATTGCTCGCATTGCGTTATTAATGAAATCGGAAATCTTAATTCGCTCATCTCGATGTCAAAGTGTCAAACAGATTACGAGTTCAGGCCAGATATCTCTCTTATTTACGTGTTTTTAATTTTCTACGTTTAAACAAGTGAAAGTATTGATAAACAGAGTTTTTTAAACACAATAAGCCGATATCTTCGATCGAACTTTAATTACACGCGCGATAACGGAGGCAATTATTAGCCAATTTACGCACTTTTTACAATTGTAATTGCTTTGGTTACTCTTTAAAAAGCACCCTTTTTAAATAGTAAATCTAGGAATATTCGGGAATGTTTTGTATTTAAGGATATCCAGGACTATCCAGAGCTCTCTTAGAATATCTAGAGATATAAAGATTGATACAAGGATCTAGGAATATAAGAATCTAGACTTATAGATATCTAGAAACATAGGAACCTGAGGATATAGAAAACCTGGGGATTATATATCTTTATATAGATATATAAAAATGTAGAGATAACGAATTTGAAAATATACGTCTCATGATTTAATTAAAAACAGATTACACAAACTAAAAAAAATATCATAAATACATCAATACTTAAATTATTAGTACAGAATATGAAATATTGCATATTATGAAATAAACCAAAACTCGATGATCAAAAATCCATGAAATCCGATGTGAGCAGATAAATCGATATTTGAAATGCCTACTCTAAGATCCGCAATTTGTATAAATAAAATGATGGTTAATATCAAGAAATCGACTCACGCCAAATTATCGAATACCTAATACTTGTTGACGGCGAAAGATTCAATAAAATGGAGGGGAGTACAGGGTATAAAAGTGGCCGCGAGCTCAGCATCCACGCTTTGGGACGCTAGAGTTTTGAACTTTGGGAAAACATGCTGACACGGATCTGGGTGCTAGGGTTGCTGACCTGCAGTTTGGTCAGCGCCGAATATTATACCTCGAAAACGGCCGACAAGGACTTCCTGCTGAAACAGAAGAAAATCTACAACCTGCTTTATCACATCCCTCAACCGAATGTGGTGAACGTGCAGCTGTACAACGAGGGCCAAGCATGGAACATCGAGAGCAACATGAATTCGTACAAGAACGTGGTCGGTAATTTAACAGCGATCGAAACGACCTATATATTAATATTCTCGATTTTCAGGACGCCGTGAAAGAATTCCTGTACATGTACAAGAACGGAATGCTTCCACGGGGTGAACTGTTCTCGGTCTACTACCCCAAGATGCTGAAGGAGATGAACGCGCTGTTCAGACTCTTCTATTACGCGAACGATTTCGACACTTTCTATAACACGGCGCTCTGGGCAAGAATTTACGTGAACGAGGGACAATTCTTCTTCGCCCTTTACAACGCGGTGATCAGAAGACCGGACACCAAATACATTCAACTGCCACCGCCGTACGAAATATACCCCTACGCGTTCTTTAACTCGGAGGCCCTAGAAAAGGCTCACTACGCGAAAGTTTACGGCAAATTAGGTAAACTTATTTCTTTCTAGACGGCTTTAACCGATAACGCCTTTCCTTAATTAAACGCTTTTCTTAAAATAATCTTTACGACAGTTAATTTTCATTCAAGAATTTAAGCGATTGCTTATTTTTAACTGAGAGACTTTTAAATAGACTTAAAGCACAATATCGACAGAAGTAATTACGAGGTCAAAAATATTTGTGTATACAAGGAAACGAAGACAAGAGTGAACGTACAAAGGGTAGATAAAATTCGTGATTTGAAATTATTCTTGTATCAATGCCACCGAGGGTGTTAGAAATTCATATTTGGAAATTTTCGAATCTAGTTAAATGGATCATATTTGATTTCAGACGCACAAAAAAGTGGACCATATGAAACATACATAATCCCTGCCAACTATTCTGGCTGGTACCTTAATCGCGAATACAACTTTGAGAACAAATTGAACTACTTTACCGAGGACATTGGTCTCAATGCGTACTACTTCTTCTTCCGTCAAGAATGCCCATTCTGGCTGAAGTCAGATGAATTTGATTTCATGCGTTATCGTGGAGAAGAATACCTGTATGGACACAAACAACTGTTGAACAGATATTATCTTGAAAGACTTTCCAATGACATGGATAAGATCGAGGACTTCGATTGGCAGAAGCCATTCTTTGCTGGTTACTATCCTACTATGACGTACCACAATGGATTGCCATATCCACAGAGACCAGAATGGAGCAATTTCCCCAGTTATAAATACAAATATATCCAAGTAAGTGCATAATAGAAACAGAAATAACACCTGACAGTACTGATTCTAATGTAATTTTGTTAAAGGATGTCATGGATATGGAATCAAGAATAACTGCAGCAATCGATTCTGGTTTTATACTACGCAATGACAGCAAGTGGTATGACATTTACAAAAACGTCGACGGTTTGAACATGCTTGGAAACATAATTGAGGGTAATGCGGACTCTTACAATCGTGACTTCTACGGCAGCATTGATCTATTGGGCAGGAAGATCCTTGGTTATAACTTAGAACCAGCAAGTCCCTATCAAATTCTTCCTAGTGCCTTGGAAACGTTCAGCAGTTCCATGAGGGACCCTGCATTCTACAGACTTTACAAGAGAATATACCGCTACTACTACAGGTAATTAATTTTATATAAGTTTTACTTTCTGTGTAGAACAACATTTTAATATTATTTAATATATACTTACAGATACAAGATGCATCAAAAACCATACACCAGAGATGAAATTGTTTACCCAGAGCTGAAGATTGAATCTTTCGCTGTTGACAAGTTAATTACATACTTTGATCAATTTGACACATCCATCAGCAATGGTCTATTAGTAAAAGATCAAAGAGAAGCTGAATCATTATTAATCAAGATTAGACAATATCGTCTGAATCACAAACCATTCAATTTCCACATTACGGTTAACTCTGAGAAACCGATGAAGGCAGCACTGAGAATTTTCCTTGGACCAAAATATGATGCACACCACAAAATAATGGAAGTTCCAGATAATCTCAAATATTTCTATGAAATCGATAACTGGATTGTTGATTGTAAGTATTTGTTCTGTTATTTGTTAATATATTATTTTTAATTGAACTATATTATTTCATATAATTATATTTAATATAATCTTTATAAATTGTCAACAGTGAATGCCGGTTTGAACAAAATTGTGCGTAACAGTCAAGACTGCTTCTTCCTAATCCCTGATCAAGAATCAAGTGAAATGTTCTACAAGAAACTTCTGAAGTCTATTGATGGAGGTGAATCATTCAGTTATAATGAAAGAGTCTATGGATTCCCAGATAGACTGTTATTACCAAAGGGTAAAAAGGAAGGAATGCCATTCCAATTCTTCTTATATGTCAGCCCAGTGTCTTCAGAGATGCCGTACACTTCCAGAATATTTGGCAATTACAAATTCGACAATAGACCATTCGGTTTCCCTCTAGACAAGCCTCTTTATGACTTCACATATAATGCGCCTAATATGATGTTCAAAAACATTCTCATTTATCACAAGGACGAATTCGATATGAATATGACTTTCTAAATACTTTTCTCTATCATTTATATCTTGCGCATTTACTTCTATGATATCATAATTTTATAATAAATGCTACTTTCTCTATCTCCCAATATGATTTATATTATTACTTACTCATACATCTTCTCAAATCCTCTTTACTTCCTACTCACAAATACTCACCTGGATTTATACCAATACATCGGCTGTGTCATTCAAATATTTGAACTCATTGTCCTATTAAAAACAGTAATTATTTAACTATAATTTAAACACATTTTACAGTATAATAGAAAGGAGTTGTTTGTGCATTGTTATTATAATTAGGTTAGGTTAAAATTAGACTATATAGATTAAGTCCACTCACATTAGGCTAGGTTGAGTTAGGTTAATAATTGTAACCGCCGCATCTTCAGTTAGAATACTGGAGAATATTCAACAGATCTCAACATATATTCGGCATAGTAGAATCTTTCCATCCATAATTATCAATAGCTTTTATTATATTATACATAAATAGTACATTACTTATAAAAATCAAATTATTTAGTAGTTTCAAAAACATGTCAATGGACTGAAGTCGTCTGTTGGTAAACGAAAAGATATTTGTAGCTTACTTCATTTCAAAGTACCGATAGTTAAAAAATGGCGACTATCGCTAATTACGCTTTTTCTCCTGATGGAAAATATTTTGCTTATTGTGGAAATGATGGAAAATTAAAAGTTTGGGACACTGGCACTGGTCGTTTAAAGCAAGAATATGTTTCAAACTTTCATCTTTCTTCTCCGTGTTGCGTTTTGGCGTGGCTTTATGTTAATTCCCGGTCAACAAATACATCGGTGAGCCATGTGCTCTTTTATTTTATGCTTAAATAAATCTTCTATTTTATGATAGCATAAATATATTTAATATGTTGTATTAAAGTGAACATCATTTTTAATATAAAGTAGAATTTTATGTCTTTAATTATGTACTTTTTTATTATTTTTGTAATAAAAATTTCAAGGTTATATTTCCCGGGATTTTGAATTCTGTAAAACTTTCAAATAGAAATAATTTTTATATTTGAACATTTAGAAGATTACTTTAAGTGTTCAATTTATTTTTTATGTTCTTCCGTTTAACTTTTCAAGATAATACTTGTTTAGAAAGTATGTAAGTTTAATCAAATTCTACTTGAGGTTATATTTCTTATATATTAGTGAATTTCTTTCATTTTTAGTGTATATAAGAAGTTTAATTATGAAATGAAATATATGTATTTTAAAATAGTGTATAAACATTTTTGCATAATTTTTCAGCCTTCACCATGGAAAAAACGCAGGAGGAAATCAGTTACAGAAGAACCCATTCAGAAGGGTGTTGTTGCAATGGGTTCAACAAATGGAAAAGTCACACTTTATGATACAACAACATCTTCAGTTGCATCTCAGTTAGATGGTCATGTTAGTACAGTTACTGCAGTAACTTGGTCTGAGAATGTTGGTTTATTTACTGCAGCAGATGACCACCATATAATTCATTGGAATCTTCAAGAAAATGGGGTAAAATGTAAATGGAAGTCAGGGAAAGGAAAAACCACATCGTTAACAGTCCCAGAAGATGGAAAAAGTCTATTGTCTGGGGAGAGGGTTGTTAAATGGTGGGATTTGAATACTAAACAGCTGATCAGGACATTCATAGGTCATGCTAATCAAGTTACGTGTCTTTGTGCTGTTAAGATGCCACTTGGAAGCAATTATGTTATTAGTGGAGCTTATGGTGATGGTTGTCTTAGTGTTTGGGCATTGGATGAAGTAAGATATTTTTCACATGTGTTTATTAATATTTATAAGTGTCAAAAATTAAGAAATTTGAAAAATGTCCCTTTCATAATATTAATATCTACCAAATAATTTTAGAACAAATTTTAATCTAATAATATCAAATATATGTATTTAATTTTAATATTTAATACATGATAACACAATAACGATAAATGTAATAAATGATTATACTCATCAGCCATTTAAATATTTCCAGCAAAGAAATGATAAAGCTGCTGTAGCAAGTTTAGCTCTACAAGATGATGCTATAAGTGTATCTGTAAATATCTCTGAAAATTCACAAGTTATTGTATTGGTAGTAACTAGGTCTGGACAAGCACACTTGTTTCAATACCAGCCAAATGGTCGAACGAAACCCTTGAAGCCTACTTTAAATATTGCAGTTGCTTCTGATATTAGTCAAAAAGACAGTATTCAACAAATTTCCATCTTAGATGCAAAATTGATGGAAGATCAGAAACTGTTACTGGCATATGGAACATATATCACCCCTATATTTGAAAAGGTTACTCCAGATTTTTCTAACAAAGTGCAGTGTTTAGTACGCTCAGATAATAAAAGAAGTAAAGATAGGAAGGAAGAAATTACTAAAGTAAAATCTACAGTAATAGAAGACAATGTGGAGTACCTTGCACCTGGTATGAATTATTTAATATTTTTTTTTAATTAATGCTATTTTCATTTCTTTCAATTGATTTATATTTGATGCATGTAGTTGAAGCCACGACAAAAAGGACTAAAAGTGGTTCTGGATCACAATTACTATTAAAAGACAGACTAGAAAATTTGAGCCTAGGCACTGAGAGTAGCCCTACTGGAAAAATTACAAGCACAGGTAGCAATCGAGCACAGCTTCTGTTACAAGGCTTAAATAGTAAAGATAAAACTATATTAAACAATGTTTTTCTCACCAAGAATGAGTCTATTATTAGGAATACCATTACTAAATTACCAATTCAGGCAATTGGGCCACTACTTAAAGAACTGACTATCCTACTTCAGGGTAAAACTTACACGTAAGAATCGTAGTTTGTAAGCATTTAAAATGCAATATTTGAAAATATAATTGATACTTTATTTATTACACTTTTCTTTTTAATACTCTTATAGGAGCAAAATTGCAGTACGATGGTTAGAGGCATTACTAATGGTACATGCAAGTCATTTTTTGTCACAAGCAGACCTTGTGGAATTATTTGGACCAATTTTAAATTTAATAGATGCTAAGTTAGCTCTTTTGACAGAGCTTTCAAAACTTAAGGGACGCGTTTCTCTTGTTACTGGCCAAATTGCTCAAACAATGGAGGAACATGATAAGGATATAACTGAAAATTGTTTAATTTATCAAGATTCAGGTTTGTCTTCAAAATTGTTATTAATACACCACATATAATTGGTATCTAAAATGAACGTATATAAATAGATACATCAGACGAAGATGATGGAGTCGAAGATGAGGACTTAGAAAGCGAATCTGATGAAAATTGGGAAGAAATGTCGAATCAAGATCAAGAAAATCAAGAGGATCAAGAAGAACAAAATGACGAAGATGCCAGAAGCACGAATTCTGACACAGAAGAAGAGAAATCTATATCCAGTTAAATATTGATTTAGGTGAGAAAAACTAAGAATTTTTAACTGTAACAAATTTATATCAATATCTTAAAATAAATATAATAAATCTCAATAAAGCATTAGATTCGTTATTATATTCTGTTCCAGTAAACGTTCGAGTTCCTGAATATAACAATCGTGGAAAGAAAAAAATTATTGGAAATGTTAATAAATAACATTTTTCTACATAAACAATTAATTTTTATTGTTACTAAAAATGTATATCAATTATTGTAACTATAAAGAAAATTTTATACTTCTAATTTTAATTTAAGTCTCTTCTGATTATATTGTCAAAAATATTTAATTTTAATACCAAAATTAAGTAACAAATATTTGGGAATAAACAAATATATTAAAGAAAAGAGAGAACAAAAATTTAAGTTTTAATTGTGCGAAAAATTGTTTTTGGCTTGCAGTTTTTTTCTACTTTCTTCTCCTTTTAAATACTCGCGCCTTTTCATCTTTGAGGGAAGAAATGACAACTTTGTGCGATACGATTTGGAGGTTAAGGCATATGATGGGGTGTATGCTGTGTAAATTTTCTATCAGAAGGATAGTACATGCAAATAGTTTTGTAATTTTGTCTAAATGAATGTATTTTAGTAAAATTTAGTAACCGTTTTACTGTTTCTTAAACATTTTTATAACATGGTAAGCAAAAAAAAAATAATACGATATAAAAAACTTAGCAGAGGTTAATAATTATTTTCTAAAAATTTACTTCCTATCAGCCAATGTCAAAACATGATATTGAAGTTCCAACTTCGATTCCTGACTTGTTACTGGAAAAACATGCAAATTTCCTACTTTCCTATGGCACTGATAAAGATGAATATGTAAGTACAATACATGTCACTTTAACATTATGAAAAGTAAAGATAACTATGGCAAAATTAAAAAATTTTAGATATATTGTATGACAGAACATATGAGAATGTCCGGCATGTACTGGGGTCTAACAGCATTAGATCTTATGGGAAAGTTGGAACAAACTAATCGAAATGAGGTGCTGGAATTTATAGCTCAGTGTCAAACAGAAAGTGGAGGTATAGCTGCAAGCTTACAACATGATCCTCACATTCTATATACTTTAAGTGCAGTACAAATACTTTGTATCTATGATGCTCTGGATATCATTGATGTAGAAAAAGTTGTAAAATATGTAAAAGAAAGACAACAATCAGATGGAAGTTTCACTGGCGATATCTGGGGCGAAGTTGATATGAGATTTTCTTTTTGTGCTGTGGCAACTTTATCTCTTCTAGTAAGTTAATATTGCACAACTACAAACACAGGTAACGAAATAAAATGTGATTCTATTTTAGCATCGATTGGATGCAATAGATGTGGATAAAGCAGTTGAATTTGTAATGAAATGTATGAATTTTGATGGTGGTTTTGGATCAAAACCTGGGGCTGAAAGTCATGCTGGTATGATTTACTGTTCTATAGGACTTCTGTCAATAACTGGTAATTTTTATAAAACTATCATTTTGTACAATATAAACATAGAGTATTTATTACATGTCTTTTAGATTATCTTAATAGGGTAATTTTTTTAAAACAATTAAGCAGTTATAAATATTACAAAATAAATTAATGTTTCTAGGTAATCTTCATTTAGTAGATGCAGATCAATTAAGCTGGTGGCTTTGTGAAAGGCAGCTTCCATCTGGAGGATTAAATGGCAGGCCAGAAAAATTACCTGATGTATGTTATTCTTGGTGGGTGCTTTCTGCACTTACTATTCTTGGACGTCTTCATTGGGTCAATAAAGATCAGTTGGTATGCATTTTCAAACACTGATATTTGTATAATCTTGTGCATTCAATTTTCAGACATATTTAAAATACAAATGAATGTAGTTTTACATCAGCCAAAACTTTTGAAATTTTTTACAGGTAAAATTTGTACTGGCATGTCAGGATACAGAATCAGGAGGATTTAGTGATCGTCCAGGAGATGTTGCTGATCCTTTTCACACTCTCTTTGGTTTAACTGCACTGTCCCTCTTAAATACTGACTATCCCCTCAAAAAGATTAATCCAACATACTGCATGCCAGAATACATAATTCAGAGGCTACAACTGAAACCATCGAGGCTTGACCAAAGCAATTGACGTTTAATTAAAAAATCTAATCTTTATTCAAATTGAATATTTATGAACTAATATAAAATAAGAAAATACAGTGTATATCTTTTATATTAATTGTTTCACTGATTATTTTTCATTTTACTAGCCGTCGAAGTTGTACATATATGTTTGATGCAGATAAGACATATGCATTATTAAGAAATTTAAAAATATGTTTATTTCTTATGATTAATCTATTTTCAGTAAGAAATCGCAGTTCATAAAATCCTTTTGTGCACTTTAATACTACTTTGCATTATTAGAATAATGTGTACAATTTCATGCACAAAAGTCTAAAGGAGATCCATCAAGTATATACAAATTTAATATCATAAAAATTATTCTTAGAATCACCAGCTTTGCTATAAATTACAGAGACTGTCCAAAATAAACGAATATATATGTTTCTGGTGCAAATAAGTTAATACTTTAACAATTGCATGTTGCATCATTTGTAAATGGCTTTTGTAACTATAAATTATACTTGTTAGGGATATGACATTTTTTAGAGGGTACATGTTTTATAATACAGCATAATAACTTACACAAAATCAAAGAATATAAAAATATACGTGCGCTCAAGAATAAATAAAATGTAATAAAATAAAGCTGTCTCTTAACTGGCTCATCCTTTTGCAAAGAAAAGATAATAACAAAACACACTTACCTCTAATATTATATAAAATTTTTTATAAAAAAATATTTGTTAAATACATATACAATAGTGTTATATTTATAAATATAAAAATTGAAATAAAATTATGAATAGCATAAATATTTAATATATTATCTTAGAGCTTGTAAAAATAGAAATTTTACATTTTTTGCACGTGATTATTCTTGCTAATGACAATTGCATTAATAGGAAATTATTATCATCTCTCTTGAAAAATTTTTAATATCTTAATTGGTAAACTTGTGAATTGCATGTATACTGTTCTCTTTGATATGCTGCACTCTTCAAAGGTAAGATTATGATATTCTGTATGAGAGAAAAGAAAATAATTGTTATCACATATTAATTAAAGAATATGATTTTTAATGAGTTTATGAAAATACCTAGTTGATGAAGAAATTGTGAAAAAGTATCCATGTTACGAATTGTTGCTGCAATAATAGCATATGTATTATTACGAGATAAAAACATTTTTAATCCCAATACCAATGCATGAAATGAGTCTATGTCATATAAAATATCAGATCCCATTATTATATCTGGCATAACCCACTCTTCATTAATATATTTGTCAATATCTTCCCATTTTAATTCCATTACTTTAATATTTGTACAATTATATTTTGCTTCCAATTTTAATCTATCAATATTTGACTTTAATTGCATTATTTTTTCACCAGGTAATAAGTTGAGCTTAATATTTTCTAAAAGCATTTCAAAGATTTTTTTATGGCAATCTGTAAAAATATATTGCTTTGGAGAACATTTTTTAATAGTGCTTAATCCTGCAAATCCAACTCCACAACCAAGTTCTAAAATAACTTTTCCAGAAAGTTCATTTTTGTTTTCAATGCACCAGTTAGCTAAGTCAATGGCACCCTATAAATTATTGGTAATAGCACTATGATAAATCATGTTATATTAACAATTACATATTATAATAACTGTATTAAATATACCTGCCAACTACATAATCCTGTAGTCCCTTCTGATATAATATTAGTACTTTCAAATGCAGTAATGCAATCTAATTTTTCATCATCTACTATAAAATGGCGATAGTGACTAGATTCATCAGACGATGAAGATATCAAATTGCAATATGTAACATAAATGCTGTCATGAATAATACCACCTTTTTCTTCAATCTAAATTTCAAAGTAATGTTAATAGTGTAAAAGACAGTACTGATAACATGAATAATTTTACAAATTAACTTTCTATACCTTACTCATAAGCCACTTTAGAAATGCTTTTTGATAGGATTGCTTTATAGGATATTTTTTAATTAGATTACTGTTTACTGTATTTTCCAAAATTTCTTGCTGCCTTTCAAGATTAAGAAGATAATCAATATTTTGTTCACAAATCTGAAATTAACATATAATTGCATGGAGCTATTTACAACATTTAAAAATTTGATATAAAACTTACATACAAGCAAATTGATTGTATTGATTGGTGTACAACAAAGAAAATATTTCATTAAACAGTTGATATTAAAAGAATAATCCATTTTATTCTATTATAAACATGTACAACCACATCTATGCCTATTTTTGTATTTAATCAATATTATTTCATAACTATTTTGATAGATTTAGTTCTCCTGTTCCGTAATAAATTGTTCACAAAGTTATTCTATTCTATATAAATAAACAAATTGTAAATAACCATATTTCGTTTACAAAACATTTTATTCACAGTGCACCGTTATTAGCTTTAATAATTTCAACTAAAAGCCAGAGTGCGTGCCACGCAATTTGCCGATTCAATTACACTAAATTGAATCATGTAGAATTCAATTACAATGAATTAATTTGCATCAAATTGAAATACATGATGTTGAATCAGATCAAATTGAAATATATCAAATTGAATCGTATTGAATTAAAACGCGTTGAACTTAACTGTGAAGAAGAATAAGTATACGCTCGCTTATTCTAAACACACCCTAAGGCATGAAAAGGTCTGAAAACGAGAAAAGCCTCAACAAAGTTTGACAGCATTTGACAGTTAACAGTCTTCCTCTGTAGGGAACGGTTCGGTATTGTTTGATTAAAAATTTTAGTAATGTGCATGAATGTATCGTAGATAATTCAATTAAAAGAAACATGATATAAGATGTAATTTATTTATATAAAATAACTAATATGAAATTAATACAATAATTAAAAACCGACATCGTTGGTCATGGATGACAGTTTTATTCACGTTTTCAAAATACTTGAAAGTTACTGATTCGATAAGGTAAGGTTAAATAACATAAAGCTGTAAAGTTTGCAATAACATTTTAAGTATTTTATAATTATAGCTCATTCAGTGTTTTAGACACATTAATAATTCTATAATAGTTACACAATGGCTTCTGCCATGGAGCAACAACAACAACAACAGCAACAGCAGCAGCAGCAGCAGCAACAGCAACAACAGCAGCAACAGCAACAGCAAACTACTTTAGAATTTTATCAAGCAATGGCTGATTTTAAAAACATGTTTCCACAAATGGATGATGATGTGATCGAGGTAAAATTATTGAATGAAAATTTTGTGTTATATAATATAAATATATAAAACATTTTGTATAAACTATATATTCTGTATGACATGTAATATCATTCAATTTAATGTATGTTGATGTTGAAACAACTCTTTTAGGCTGTGTTAAGATCTAATCAAGGAGCTGTTGATACGACAATTGATCAGTTGCTTACTATGAGTACCGACAATGAAAATGAAAAAATTAGAAGCGAATTAGAACAAAGTGAAAAGTCACAGAGTACCTCAAAATTGCCACCAGTAGATTCTAATATATCAATAAAAAGTATACGTAAATGGCAACCTGCTATGTTAGGACCATTACCAGATACATTCCTTAGACTTTCTCAACAAGTTCCAGAAGATAGCTTGGATTCATCATACCTACAGGATAATTCTATGCTAGAAGATGAAAGAATTGCTATGTTTCTTCAGAATGAAGAATTTATGGCTGAATTACGTTGGAATGAAGATTTTTTGTCAACCTTAGAAAATGGTTAGTAATATGTTATTACAATTCATTCAACTTAAGGAATATATGTGTTGAAAGAAATTATAATTATTACAGACACAAAAATCCAAGGTACAAACCTTGAAAAGGGCAGTGGTCAAGTTGGCCACGATGATGAAGATCTTTTTAAAGAAAGACTAAAGAATATGGGAAAAGGTATATAAATGTAAACATTCTATGATAATTCTATTATAAAATTCATAATTATGTCTGTGCTTACATTGTAGTGTCCCGACGTAAGTTTGCACAACTTACTAAAGTGTTCACACGCAGTAAAAAACGTGGTGGTAGACAGTTATTACCTCCAACAGCTTCTTGCGATGATTTATTGGATCCCGAGGAATCATCTAGATCTCAACCTTAGACATTTGATCAATTTCCTTATTTTAACAGAAAAAACTTCAGTAATTGATACTTATAATGGTGTGTCGTCCAAAAGTAAGAAAAGCATATCCACATTAATAACTGAATGGAAATTTACGGAAAAAATTTAGATGGAAATAGTTTTACCTATACAGATTGTTTAACAATAAGCTAAAAGTAGCAAAGTTTATGTCCTGAACAATGATTAATACATCAGTACTTACTGGGTTGTTTAAATAACTCTACTCAAAAGCTTAGAAAGATCAAAAAGCAGCATATGTGAATAATACTACTAGATATTATTTAAAAAAAAAAGAAAAAAATATAAAACTATAAAATATTTCGTATTTTAATAATATATTATAAATAAGAACACATTCTATGAAGCAGCAGTACAATAATTGCTACTGTCATATTGTTAAAATTGGTATATATGAAATCTTGATAAAATGATGATAAAATTGTCTTTTAATCATAAGAATATACGTTTTATTTAAATTTTTATGAATGGTATATTACTGTTAATTTATATTATTTATACATAGTAAAATGTTGATATTATTTTACGAAATTTATAACTGTTTTTCGATAGAAGCTCTTCGCAACTTATTTTTATTTAAAACATGACATTTGTAATTCATAGTAAATGTTGTTAAAGTATAAAATAAACAATATTTGCGAGTACTGCATTAATTATACAATGATAGATACAATGAAACTGTTAAAATCAAAAAATACATTGAGGAAATTATGATATATTTAATTTAAAAATGATTCTATAATTTTGAATTTATTGGTATAAAAGTAGACTTTGTTTTATATTGGGAAACCTAACATTATTGTTATAGCAATAATAATATTTTCGAATTTATAAATACATTTCCCAAAAATACCTATTTAGAGGTATAAGTGTAATGAATTCTAGTCTGTTTATCTAGCCATGACTTATTTAATGATAAATATCAAGCGTTGCAATTATAACGTTGGCGTAGAAGTTATGTGAACGAACATAATTAAATATGACGATATATCCTACAAATATGAGAATGAATTAAAAAATACTAAACTCAAATATACTGATGTAAAAATAAACCATATAGTTTTTAGTGTCTGATAAATCAAACTTTGTTCAACGTATTAATGTATATTTTTATTTTCTCATTATTGTAATATATAATACAAGTTATGAAAGGTTTACGAAAATAAAATAAAATTTATAGTATATGAAATATTACAAAACTATTTTTTATAAAACATACAATAGTATCATACATTTTACAGTAGTAATCAAAAGTATGAAACAAAAATATTTAACAATCTTAACAAACTTAAAATCGACAAACAATTTAACATTGCATTTTATTACAATATTTTTTATTCTGAAGTGTTACGTATCGGACTGTTTAAAGAATACTCTAGCTCCAGATAAACTATAATACAATAATTGAAATTCAGCACTTCTTTCTGCTAAACGTTTCAAAGTTAATGCCCTGGTTTGTTGTAATTTTTCATCCCCATGATCAATTTTATTTTCTGCAGCCTGTTTTTCAGCATTTATATGCTGCTCAACTGTTTTGAACCAATGCAGACTATCCAATTCTGATGACTGATTTAAAAGAGCATTTATATATGCAATTCCCATTGCAAAACCATCGTCAGTGAAAGCTGCACCTGTTTGATTTTTCTTAAACATTTTTTCTTTATTTGATATTGAGTTATCCACGAAACTTAACGTTAATGGAGGTATAATAGCATAAAATTGTTGTAGATGGTGGGATTCGGTGCTCCGAAAAGCAGAAGCAAATACATCAACAAGAAGTTTGAAATACTGTATACCCTCTGTAAAATTGCGAACCAAATTTGCAATATCATTTTCTAAACATTTTGCTGCAGCTTGAGTGGTTGCACTATACTTTAAATTTTTACACATCAATTCAAATGGTACAGATGAATTAATATCTGGCAAGAATGAAATGGCATTGGAACTCGCATGTAATCCACCAGACCTAATTAATCGTACATATCCTAATGCATTTCCAATTTGAGTTACCAATTGTCGAAACTGATCCAAATAACTTAAACCATCAGGCATCATACCCAATTTTCTGATTCCTTTTTGAAATTTTTCTGCTCTTTCATACGTGTAAGGTGTTGCTCCATTTTCTCTCTGAATTTTAATAAATCTAATGTCTCTCATTAATCGCGATTTAATGTGCTCATCAAAAAGAAATTGTGAAAATGTATGTAGCTTTATGCGAAGAAATTGATATACAAAGTTAACTGTTGTACTCATAATACCAGTTCCATGTGTTCTAATAGAATTTGCTATGTGCCTAATTCCAATAGTATTTAAATGTTTATTATTACTTGTATGTTCAATGAAAGTTTGTGTGTTTAAATTATATAGATACTTTGAAACAAATACGTGAATATTCCTCATAATTTCTAAAGCATCTAAGCCTTGTTCCAAAGTTTGTGTAGGTAAATGATTTTGTACAGTATCAAGATTTAGTTTATAATAGGCAAGAGCATGCATCATTCTGTATGTTTTCCAGTCATGTAATGCTACTGTTGTAAGATTATAAAACATGTCATCAAGGTAATGTTCAACAAATCGTTTGGCATATATCATACTGCTAGCCAGAGGTAATGGTAATGATCGTACTATTCTCCCACCATCTTTTGCTCCAATATTAAATGGATTAGTAGAATCCAACTTTAAATGCGCATGAACATGAAGTCTTAAATTCGTTTCAATTTCATGACAAACAGGTTCTAATATATTTTTAGTTAACATTTCTTTTAATTGTATGATTCTTTTCTTCTTTAAATCCAATCCTTCTTGTTCGCTGATAGTACTGTTAAATGCATTAAACAAATGAACAATATGATTTATGCTTAAATTACTGTCTGTTACAGAAGAAAAATAAGCTGGAATTATGTTTTGATGATGCATTAATATAGAATAATCACAGAATTCAGAAATAATATTATGCAATTCGGCGATAATATCATAATTATCTAATAAAAATCTTAATTTAATCATGTCTTCTTCTTTAAAAGTATCTGTTAATTGACTAGCACATGCTAGAGCACATCTGATTATTAATCTTCTATCTGCACTGGCTGGTCCATTCAATAATCTCATACTTAAACCTACCAATGATAATGCATCCAATTTTTCTTTACTGTAGCCTTTATCTTTTTGAATTAAACTTCTTCTTGCAGTTTCTAATATAGTTAAAATATAATAACTCAAATACTGTACTACTTGACTTTGCGATTGCACTATTACTGGTCCCAACATGTAAAATATAGTTTGCAAAGATTTTTGTACTTCTATTAGTCTACATATTAACTGAACAGTATTACGATTCATAGGTTTAATAAGAGTTGCATGCATATTCATTATAAAAGATATAATTTCTTTAATTTGAGATAACAGGCTAACTAAATCTAAAAGCAAGGACCGTTTTTGACCAATTAATAAATCCGAAATCTGAAGACTAGTCTTCATAAGAATATTTTGTATTTCAGTGCACCATGTTACTGCTCTATGAATCAAATTATTCACAGTCTGAGATAGTTTTTGTGTCCTTAAAGACAATATCTTTTCACCCACTTGTGAACTAACCACATTTCCAATTTCCTTTGGTAGGAAATCACTGAAAAATTTGCTTGGAATCCACATAACATTTCCAATCAAAGTTACAGCATAAAACTTTTTATTATTCTCAAGCACTCGTTTAATTAATCTTTTATCACACGTGCCAAATAATTTTGTTACTACAACAATGCCAATGTTTACCCTGATCCAATTTTTGTTCAATGCCATGTTATCATTAGATTTATTTTCTATATCTGACATTAAATTTTTCAAATAGCTAGTAATTTGTTCGCTCATCACAGGTCCTTTGCTTACATCCATTAAATGTTCCACTGTTTTAAGAAATAAAACTTTCTTCAATAACTGTTCTTGTAAATCTTTTAGCAACTTATCAAATGTATGAAGCTTTGATTCGCTTATACCAAATTGTAATGGATTATGCATAACAGAACGCACTTGTACTCTATACTTCTTCCATTGTTCCAATAATGATGGTTGAGATTCAACAATTTCATCTAATGTTAAAACAATTACAAACAGATTGATGAAATGTTCTATTAATACAGGTAAATAAACATCATTAGTATCGTTTGATAGACTAGATAATTGTTCAGTAGTTAAACGTGCGACTGTCCATATTCTGTTCACAAAGACAAATAGATCTTGTAAATCAGACAGAAGAGATGTAATATTATACTTATTATCCTCAATGTCTCTTTCACCATGAGTAAATAACTTTTTATAAAAAGTTTTGGCTTCTATTTCCAGAAGTCTAATTTCTCTGCATGTACCAGCAACAGCAGCAAGTAATTTTGATAGAAATTTATTTTCCATTTCTATTAAACACATAAGACTAGTATCTTCAATGGGTTTATATATAAGTCGAAGAGGACCTTCCATGAAATATTCCAATGTGGAATCTTTTTTCCATGTCTTTTCTGCTAAGTTATCAAAAAATTCTCCACACTTTCGTAAATGTATTGCACCAGCTGCTTTGTATATGGTTTCATCCTTTCTTGAGTTCCACGCAGAAGATTCTATCATTGTTAGGCCGTTTACTTGTGTAACATTAATCAGACTATATCTCAAAATGCTGATTTCATTAACAAATGAAATAATATACAAAATATAATTACTAAATTTGTATCATGTTCTTTAATACTTGTTTAATAGTACCTTCAATGAGTAATATCTGCAATATTTTAAGTCAAATTACTGTGCTATTTCCAGCATATTGACAAATGAACAATATTAAAAATTGGATTTATAAAAAGTTCATAAATAAACTTATTTTAAAATTAATATATTAACTTCTTTTTTTAACGTATTTCAATTTTTTCAAAAATACAAAATTAATTAAACCGAAGTAGTTAGTTAAATAATATTTATATAAATAAAGTCCATAACAAATCTGTCAGTATAATACATGTTTCCAAATTTCTAGGGAATTTTATAAATCGTTGTTACGTCGTTACTGCACTTTCTCGATAAATTTCAATTACTTTCAATTCACTCTTGAAACCATTGTTCAATGAGAGATCATACACAGATTGCTATATATTATAAAAAATAATAGTCTAAATATAATAATAATATATGTATAATATCTGATTTCTCAAAATTAAAGATAAATGTTGGATAACTTCTTCCCCCATATAATACTTGTCGAAAAAAAGCTTATACGTTGCATATGAATGTGCTTACACTCTGTGATCTTCTATTTAATATATCTTCCCATATCATCACTTTCTTTATTTATCCATATATTTTTGTCCACCATAAATATAACCGATAGAATAACAACGAATCATGGAGTGGCAGCACAAGGTGGTGGGGAAACTTTCAGAGCTCATTTGAGCTTCACAAAACGCTAAATATTTTTGTGAATTTATAGTTTGTAAAGTTTTTAATGTTCAATACTTCTTTTGTTTAGAATTACTGTTGAAGTAATACATACTAGCAGATAGTACATAATGTGCATAAAGTAGCCAAAAACAAGTTATTATGCATACTGTATTAACTAATGGAATTTATTAATAATAGATACATATAAATAAGTCTGAAAAATAAACATTAACTGCAATTACATAGAAAATGTATGTAAAGTTTTTAAACTAACAATAAAAGTGTTTTATTACACTTGTTATTGAAAATCTAAAGAATACATCAAATCTTTGCATTGTAACTTTATTGATTTTGTTAAAATTGACTGAAGTTGTATATGTATAGCGATAAGACAATGATGTTGCATAAAACAAACATAAAATTATGTCGTCTTTGTGGCAAAGAAAAACAACAAGGCACAGATTTATTTGCCGACAAAGTTAAAGGAACTGTATTAATGTCAATTATAAATAAGTATTTCTCTAAGGAGGTATAATTTTAGTGAATTGCAAAATTCATACCTTTCCAACAATATTTATAATATTCTCTTATTCCAGGTAATAAATATTTCTAATTCCGATGCATTTTCTAAATATGTTTGTCTAGATTGCGAACAAAAAATTTATATATTCGATGAATTCTACTTAATGGTAGCAAATGTGCAAAAACAGCTGACTGCTCCATCTTTGGAAATTGATTTTGCAGAAGTATGATACACCTTCTAACTGTTTATACCTATTTCATTTTGAATTACATATTAAACATATTCAGGCTAAATAAATTTCAAAATAATTTACTTTTTAGGATATGTTATGTCAGTTGAAAGTAAATGATACAATACCAAAAAATACTTTGAGCAAAGAAGGGATAAGAAAAAATATATGTCCAATATGCGCTAAGAGCTTTAGATGCCAGGCTCATTTAATCAGGCATAAACGTATTCATACTGGACAACGACCTTTCGTTTGTAATGTTTGTAGCAGAATTATTATTATTGCTATACAATAATTATAAGTTTAGATTACAATAAGAGACTATATAGTTTTTAATACATAATATTTTTAGATCTGTAAAATGTCATTCAATCAACAAGAAATATTAATGAAACATAAAGAGAGACATGAAGGTAAAAAGCAATTTCGATGCGCCAATTGTCATCAGTCGTTCCGTTATAAAGTGTCGTTAAAATCTCATATGATAAGTTTTCACATGGATATGGAACAATCTGTTAACAATCAAAATTTACAAACAGGAGACAATTCATTTGTTTGTTCAGAATGTGGTAAACAATTTGTGACAAAATATAAATTACAGAGGCATTCACGATGTCATACTGGAGAAAGACCTTATCATTGTACATTTTGTTTAAAAACATTTTCACAGACAGGAAATTTAAAAGTACATCAGGTAAAATATCATCAAATATCTAGCTCATTAACAGAGATAAGAAGACAGACTCAGTTTGATAATCAGATTGTTGGCTGTGATGTACCTACTGAATTAAATAATTTTCATACAATAAATATGTCAGAAATTGAGTTACAAAACACGATAAATGAAACAATAAATTCTACAGAACAAAGTAGTTCATATGCTACAAAAATGTATGAGAATTCTTTGTATATTGATGAAGAAATTGAGACAATACTGGATCGTGATCTTGGCCATTTAGAACAAAATAAATATCCTACAAATTTACAAGATAAATTATCTCTTTGTTTGAAACAACCAGAAACTCCTGAACTATTAAATAGTTTGTTATATGATGATGGATAGTTTCCTGAACCTAATTAAGTATTATCAACTGCTTATTTCTAATAATGTTATTTTTCTCTAATACTTACAAACGAATAATCCACATATTTATAATCATAAAATTCTATGATCTCTATGTTGGTAAGTTACTAAATACTATGTACATATACTCTTTTCAATATTTTATTAAAATATATAAAATCTTGTAAAGATATAGAATAGAACTTATACAATGTTAAGTACACATTAACAATAACATGCAATCATTTTCCAGTAATTTAATTGTTTAAATTATACATAATAATGAAGTATTATAAATTTATTGATTTCACGTATGGTATGTTTTTTACAAATTTATAAAAGTTTAAAACTATTTATATCAAGCAATAATGTTTTTATATCTTTTTGTTGATAGTACGTAATAAACTTTTTTTCTTACGTACTTTTATTTAATAAAACAATTATACTAATCCACAGGAGTCAATGTTTATTTTAGTATCATAATATCATAAATACATTAATAAAGAATATTTAATTGTCCAGTGGTTGTGGCATAAACTAATCCTTGTCCAGGTTGAGGCGCCCATCTGGTGCAATTTATAGCTTTATAAACTCTCATTTCGTGATCATTGTGTAATAATTCCCTATCAATTACCATAGTACCGTTCTTTCTTAAATGTTTAATGTGTAAATCAGTCATAATTAAATCCCTGAGAGGGAGATGCCAAAGAATACTGTATGGATTCCAATCATTTTGAAATTCTTCATTTACAAGTCTATAGATCCGAATACTTCCTGGTAAACCAACTAAGAGGTGTTGTTGTGTTGGTGAAATTGATACAGAAAGTGAAGGCTTGCATCTTTTTGTCGAATACATTCTTTTTCCCAATGTTTCCCATTCTAAACTGTAGATCCCTAAAAAATCTATGAATTAACAGAGTAAACTGACGTATTTATATGCATATTATTTTTAAATTATTTACCTAACATAGTATTGAAATTTGCTGCTAATAATTTTCCATCCGAAGAAATGTCTATACTACCATCATTAAAAATATGACATTCAGGGACAACAATATTTTTTTCGGCTACAATATACAAGCACTTTATTAACAAGTTATAAAATAATTATAAGAAGAAGGTAAATATAAAATATTTACAATTTGTAATGTCAGGCATTTCGCCAGTAGAAAAATCCCATGCTTGTACACGGTAACTCGCATGATTTGAGATCGTTCCTAGAAAATAAAATGTTTTACCTTACTGGTGATACTCCCTCATTATCATAGCATACTTTTCTGTATCATATTTAATTAAGTATTATTATTGTTTCCATGTATACCTCTAATTCCGAATTTGGAAGTATTATTATATCCAAACCAACGAGAGTGTAGAATTCCCATCCTTGATTCAGAGGTTTCAGAATTGGAATCTATGCAAGAACAGGACGAATTTGTTGAATTAGAAAAGTGACCATTATTGTGATCATTGCTATTCATTTCGTTCTGGGTTGAATAATACTTTTAACTTGCATGTAAGGATCAAGTCTGGGGGAGAAATCTTAGAAAAATGGCATGTGAAAAATTTCTTCTATAAAAACTTGCATGTTTCCTTCTCGTAAAATTTTAAGGGTAAATTGCAAAATCAGGGTCCGTAGCGACCTAGATTAGTGTACAAAGAATATTTTGCAAAAAAAATTATGACAAAATATTACTTCTTGGCTTCAGGATCCTGGCAAAGAGAAATCGCATTTTGCACATTTTTGGAAATCAAATATCTACTGTCCTTGTCTTTCCTGATCAAAACAACATAAGGCAAACAAGGATCGCCGGAGCGTATCAATTTTCCGTCAGAGGTCCCAAGAATCCCCAAAAAATCATACTTGGAGCATTTGGTCCCCAGACTTGACTCTTAATATTTGAGATGTTCTTGGTGTGGAATTACCAGATATGTTATCGATGAAATTTGAAATATTAGGTAAGCATGGTTCAACTCTACCCACTGTAGTAGCAGAAAAAGTTAAGTTTGTATCAGTATTATTATTAACTGATAATGTGGAATGAGCATTCCTGCTTCCAGTGAACCGCTGCACTTTTTTCACTAAAATGTCGCATAAACTATCACATGATTGTAATGAATTATTTGTTTGCAAATGAGGTACACATTTCACGTTTTCTTTGGTTTCGCTACCATTAGTAACGACTGATTTCGTACAATTTCCATTATAATTATTTTTAAAACCTGTAAATCCTTTTGAAGTAGATGGTTGACATTGAGTGTCAATTTTTTTATCAATGTTACTGTCTTCTTTTTTGTAAGTTCCTAAAAGTGCTTCATAGTTTCTAACTGTTTCATTTTGAGAATTTGAAGGAATATTTGAAATAGATTTTAATGAGGTATTACTATCATTAACATTTAGTTCTATAGCTTTTTCATCATTAATCTTTTTGTCTGTAGAAATAAATGCGTGTAATGGCCTAATCTGACGGAGGCTTTCCCGGGTCCTAAAATAATAAAAATAAGACATATCACTTGAAAACCGTAATTTTTAATAGTCTAAATCATAACTTACCACCAAGCAATATCAATGCAACGATTAAGCAATTCGATTTGGTGACGAACTTTTAAAATTTCTTTAGATTCTGAACTTTGAAGAGATAATAATCGTGGTCTTACATTCTTCTCTTCGCTTTTTCTTTCTAATTGTTCTAAGCTACTGTTATTTAGAATAGACATTTCAGTATTACGAAGATAACTTTCGTCAGATTTTTTATTGTCTAGTAATTTATTGTTTATAGTTTCATTATTAATATTATACTTCAAAACAGTATTATTAGTTTCTGCATTTGAATTAGAATTTGTTTTATCTACATTTTCGCAATTACTTTTTGAATTATTAATTTGAGCATTTTCGGCAGTGCGCAATTTAAAAGTAGCTTCATCATTCTGAACGAATGTTGTATTACATGGTACAAAATCTTTATTATGATTCTCTACAGTGACAGTATTAAGTAGATTATTTGTTGATGCATTAGTTTGTACAGGCTCGGTGGCAATGGTTCTAGAGGATTCACTTTTATGATTACTCGAATTTCGAAGATAATTACTTTGGCCACTACCTAAAAATGCACGTAGGCTATGTCGTATTCGGGACCGTGAAACACTTGCACATCTAAAATTTTGTCATTCATATTACAATGTAGTAGAAAATGTTGAATGAGTTAAATAATTATTATATGTACCTTCCTACATTGCTGCCCTGTTCTTGGATGTTTTCCTGGTATTGAATGTTTTCAATACCTGTTATTAATTTTTCCCCTAAACTGTCAAAAGCCACATATCTGAAACGTATTGCAAAAACATTATTACAAATTAGTTAAAAATATATAAAACTTTTAAGTAAATTATCAAAATTTACCTTACTCTTTCCCTTTCCGTTTTGGTAGTTACTACCGCGAATGGTTTAGATTGATTCCAATCCCAAAAATGTATTTCATTACGTAACGCTATAACAAGTAACTCTGCAGTTGGATGAAAGGCAAGGGATGATATGCAGCTCATATTTTTTGAATTCCATACTTTACTACCACCCTATGTAAAGAAGATATATTATAAGTTACAATTACATTGAAAGAAACCATTTAAAAATTAATTATTATTCATATAATTACTAACATTTAAATTCCAAACACGAACTTGACCACCGAGGCACCCAGAAGCTAGTATTTGACTAGAAGAGGGATGAAATGCTATGCACCATGGAGTACGTGGATGACCAGAAAGAATTTCAATATTTTTTCCAGTTGCAATTTCAGAAATATAGACATTATGATTACCATGTGTCGATGCCATTTTAGTTCTAAAATTTATAATCTTTTATGTCTAACACATTCAATTTTTAATGGCAATATTCAACATGATATCTATTTTATTTTTTACCCATCAGGACTAAAAGCCATCATAAATGTTGATCTAGGGATTCCAGGCAAATCACATTGCTATAAGAAAATAAATTTAATAATTTTTATTATTTTACTTAGATTTATAACTATTCTGTATTTACCAATTCCTTGTGATCCTTTAGAACTAGATGCCTTTCAGCTATTGATTCTAATTCCCGCGTGCCAGTTTTATGTGATGTATGAAATCCAAAATCTCTGAACATTAAGTTATGTATTATGTTCTTTGATTTACTGGGTTGAAGCAATTCTGGTCTCTTGTTGACTTTCTCCATTTAGTATGATTATTTTATCTACAATATAAATAAATTTTTGTCATAATAAAATGTTCACCTGAATTTGAGACACTAAACAAATTTTAAAATCCACTAAACTTAACTAATGTAGAAAACAAGTTGCACTGTTGTAATTCCACTATTTCATATTTAATTTGTTAAACATTCTTCATGAAGTTCGTTACACATAAACTTATTTATTAAATTTAATGTAAATAATTCAAATGATGTGGATTTACAGGTATATAACTTTTAATACTTATTGAAATTATTGAAATATAACTAAATTCAATAAACCATTTCAAAATTTTAAATATTTAATTATTATTCATCATAAAATATGACATTATTTTATACAACTCAGATGACATATACAAAAATTATATAGATATCAATGATAAACAGAATTTTAGGAAATGAAAATATATAAAATGTAATAAATCAAATGAAAGAGTGTGAATACACAATTTACCATACAATACATTTATTTGTTTAAAACTATTATTCAATATACATATAACAATACATGGGAAGCTGATTATTTTACAGTATATCTATTGTTACCTGAAGATATTTGTAAATTAAAGTTAGTTTTTAATTGTTCAAAGATTAAACCTTTCAATTCTGATCTTATAAAAGTTATTAATTATAATTGTATTTCAAAACACTTCTTTCTGCTGAACAATGGAAAATACTTTTTCTGACCTGTAGTATCGAATAACACGGTTGGTTCCATAAAAAATCGTTTTCACAAAACTAGGGAACGCACTTTATAAAATATATCTGTAAATGCATGACGCAGGTATACTAAAAAATTTCTTTTTTACCTTTTTACTCTCATAGACGTGTTTATATACAATAAATTGAAAACAATTCATATACTATGACGTACATATTTACGGTCGCATCACTTTCACGCAGCTTGACTAACATAAGCTCAAAAGATGCCCCACCCACTGATGAGATATTGGCTGTGTTTTTTCGCGCATGCCGCGATTTTAGCCTCAGTAAAGTACTAGTTTCCATAAAATAGGGTACCTTAATCACCCTACATAATTTTCAAAAATTTTTATAATTTGGATGTAAAATTTGAATGTACAGGTTGGGTTAAGTTAGATTAAATTATATACATATACCATATAATTCACTAAAAGGGTTGTTGCTAGGATAAGGAAAATTGTTAAAACCTTATCAGTAATTTCTCCTGGTGTCTTGTTTCGTAACGGCTGCTTCTTCGCTGCTTTCCCGCCAATAACACTACGCTCCATAGTAGTGCCACTAAATAGATACGATCCTTTTCTCGCAATGTGTTAGTCCACTATCACTTCATATACATGGTGGACAATTAATATACCAATACAATTTTTGTAACAGGATTGTATTTATAACAATCTATATGTACACAAAATGGAAAAAAGTTAAAATACATAGAAAATTTTTGTACATTTATTAACATTATGGTTTATTTGTATATAGTGTAATAAAAGCAAAACTTGTACCTATTATATTGAGAATAAACGAAATGCGACATTAGATTAGATTGAGGTAAGGTTAGGCGGGATTAAGTTCGGTCAGTATGAGGCTACTCGGAATTAGGTTAAGTTATGGTTATGCTAAACCATAGCCAGACTAGTAAAATAAGTTTGAATAGAATCTAAATATACAATTAATTATTATTATTATCAGAATAATATTTACTTTCAATGTATAGATCAAACTTTGTACATACTTTGTTTGGAAATTTATTTAGTATTTAATTTTAAACGAATGTACAATATAGGCATTATTTCTTTAAGCGCAACAAATAAATTCTTTTTGTGATATATAATTTCAATGATCTAAAATACGTAAGTTACCAGAAACAATTTTATTCTCTAAAATTGTTCCTGATGGAAGATCAATGCGTTCTCCATGATGGGCAATGATAATAACGGTTCCTTTAAGGGTTACACTTTTACCAAAAGTAACATCACCAGATACTGTCAGATGATCTAATTCCAAGAGGTCTGGTATAGCTGGAAATCTGGTAAGGAATTCTTTAACCTGTGTAAACAATTTAAAATTAATTATAATGGGTATTTAAATAAATGACAATTAAAATAATAACCTTAGAAAAGTGATTATCGCCTAATTTTATAAGGGGTGTTGTAGGAAACATTCGTTGTGAACTCATCACTAATGAACCATTACGGAGAGTATATAAATTGCTCATAACAAGCATCAAGTCTGAGGTCTTTTTCACTGGTAAAAATCTACTACGTGGTACATTTATACCTGAAACATAAATTATAATATTAGAATAATTATTTAAAGTAAAAATTTATTAAAAATTTGAAGCATTTCACTCACCAATACTTCCTTCAAATGATTTCATTGCAGCTCCAACAGCTGTTTCTAGTTGAATTATATTCAAACCATTTGAAAAAGTCTTATTATTGACAATAATCTCCATGTTCAGAGAATTATGTTCAAGCACTCTTTCAATTGCTGCAAATACAAATGATAAATATAATAATTATCAATAGTTCAATTAGAGAAAAGAAATATATACCGCTGAGTTTTATCCACAAATTATTGGTATTGAAAAACTTAAATGTTTTCACAGATTTAAAATCATCTACATGATCTTTTGGAACTTGTGCAATTTCAAGAAGGCGAAGCTTATCTTCATATTTAATTAATGTTCCACCCTATAAATATAAAAGATTATTTATTTTGATCATTTATAAACATTTTATTTTACGAAAGAAAGCTTTATTACCTTCACATCAGCTCGAGTTTTGTCAGTAACTTCCATCAGAAATTCATGAGGTGATGGTTCACTTTTATCTAGTAGTAATTTTAATATCTTAAAATCTACAGTAGCACCCAAATTATCGATGTTCGAAATAAAACAGTATTCACGACCCTGTAGAAGTAGGATATATATTATAAACAAGCAATGTTTAAAATATCACCTTTTTGTAACATACATTGATACAATTAACAATACCTCTTTTAAAAACTTTTTCAGTAAACCGGAATTTCGGAAACTTTCATAAAAATCTCCATGACCAGGTGGATACCATCTATTAATAATATTTGTAAATATTTACACGTGCAATTTTTGATTAACATGCATAATCATTTATTAGTAATCTTACGCTTCTATATCATCAGCAATATCACAGTGTTTTGCAATTGGAAGTAATGAATCTCTGTTGATACGAGGATAACAACTTTGATTAAATGTATAGATATCAACATCTATTCCTTTATATTTCCTGATAATTTTTTGCGTATCATCATCAGTGTTGAAAGAATCCATTAGAATTAGAGGGACATTTGCATTGTAAGTTTTGTTCAAGTACTATACATGGATAAAAATATGGTTAATTCTTTGTTTCTACAAACTGTATTTTTCAATATCTTAATTACCTCAATTTGCTGCACAGTAAGATCAAGAAATGTAAGTCCATTGCGTACTGCTATTACAGACTTTGGTCCGTGGCATCCCATACTGGTTCCAAGTCCTCCATTTAATTTGATAACAATTAATTTATTTAACAGGGCTTTCACTTCTTCTCCTTCTGGTAGTGGCAAAGAATTGTAATCTCTTATCTGAAAACAGCAATTTTATTTTAACTATCTTCCTTTCTTTCAAAAAATAAATGATTGTAAATTAGGATGAAGATACAAATTTCTTCTTCTTACCGCATCGTCGGGGAGCTTTTGTATACGGTCCCATTCTAACGAGGGTCCTTCTTCTTGCAGAAATCGCTTGAAGAGATGGATGAAGCCTTCGAATTGCCGGTGGATCTCCTCTTTAACTTCCCCTGTAGCGGTTCCCTCGAGCTTGTCTAATTCCCGATGAAGTTCAATCAGGGCATCCCTCTTGGTTCTTTCACGGAATGCCTGTGTATCTGAGGGAGTGCGTTGATGACCGCGTGCCTACGGATTTATTGAGCAAAATAGTAGAAGCATGACAATAAATACCTCTTCCCTTCATAAGTAGTTCGCCTCCGCTATTGCTGCCATCCAATTTTGCAAGATCGTGCATGACTGATTTACAGTATTTCTTTTTATTTTATTTAATTCTTAATACACACCCGAACCCGATACCGGAAGATGTTCGGTCAAAAACAAGGAGGAAAAAACAAGTCTTTTTTATAAATTTTTGTGGAATGTCCTTCTCATTGGAAGCGTATCAGTTAGAATCAATCGAGTTTCTACGGTTTGAAAATTTGTTATTGATTGAAAATTATCAACGATCGGAATTGTTTTTTTATAATCAAATGTTATTTCTCTTTTTTGTTTGTTCTTCCGCTCGTTGCGAAATTCTGTGAAGAGGAGAGGGAGAGGGTTGAAATCTAAATTTCTGAATTTGAAAGTTTGTAAATTAGAAAATTTCTATATTTGGAAATTGTCAAGCATCACGGATTCCCTTAACCGCGGTATAAGTGCTGATAATACTGCTGTGCAGTTTAGAAGATGGAAATTTACTAAGAAATATCTATGTAGAAGTTATGCTAGTTGTAGTTACGCAACAAACGAATCGTCTGTGCGAATATGAGTGCTGATAATACGTAAAGCAGGATTTATCTATATATATTTAAAATAGAACAGTTGTCTGTAATTGTACATTTAAATTCTCGGGAACCAATCATGTACAGTTGCTCTCTATGACCTTATGGAAAATATAGACCACTATAAAATCTCGACGTTCTATCTCTCTTCTTTGAGGATAATTTAAATTTAGTGCAGTGTTGCATAATTTATCATTATATAAAAATTAATGAGTTAAGTAATTTTACATGTAGGTTTTGACCCTGCTGCTTTCTTCTTGTTACATTTTTAAGCTGTATTAGTTAAAGATCTGAAGAGACCTTTTTTGTTTAATATTCAATTGCTTTCTAATAATGTGGACAGTTTTTCTTACTAATTTTTGATAAAAAAACATTGTTGATAAAATTATTAAACTGTTATACAATGAATGGGCAGAGAATCAACTATTCAAACCTGGTAAGTGATCAGAAATTGTTTACTAAGATGTATCATATTACCATTTGTAACATGATGCATGTATAAATAATAGACTTAATGTTTCTAATTTTATAATAATGAAATTAAATTCTAAAAGATTAATTTCAATTTAGTCGTTGTTAAATTATAACAAATTAATGTGAGAAGTTGATGAATGCCGAATGCAATAACGCTCGCCATTAATATTAGGAAGAAGAAGATACAAACGCACGGTTATAAAACGTATAGAGATAAAAAATGATATTTTTAAAAGTATAAGTTACAATGAAAGTAGTATGCAAATGAACATACAAAAACGTCTGCTTTATAACGGTATAACGTATAGATAAAAAATATGAATTAACAAAGACGCTCTTTAAAATTCTATACTCATTCAGAGAAGTGACAGCATAACGTCGAAAATTAGAATTACAAAAAATTGAAACTAAATAATACTTTGTTCGTCGTTAACAAAATTACATAAGGAAAGAAATTAAACTGTCGTCGCATAGCACACCATATAATGACTATGACATGCAAGTTTTACCCGATTCTTTTGAATAACGTTAATTCAACAAAACACACGATATAAATCATCGCCGATGACGTAACCTAGTGTATTTAATTCTCCACATAGTCTTCTAGTCTTGACAATTAAGACACGAGCGTACGACAGATGTTTACTTCGTAATCACTCGGCAATTCAATTTTCTTGTCGACATTTTATATAGTGTCCTAATCAGATCAAACAATATGACATTAGCATTGGTTTCAGTAGCAGGATAATGTCCAAGATGAACAAGACAATTCTTGAAGATTTTCACATCCAACCATGTAAATATTACAAGTTTTAAAAAAGAGGAATTATCTGCACCTGTATTCCTGGATTCGCATATCTTAATCCGTCTTCGAATTATTATTTAAAAATTTGTATATCTAATCTACTTTTATCTTATCACGTTTTAAATAATGCAAAGTAATTTTGTTTACATATAAAATGGTACCTGAAATAGTACATATTTACAATGGTATTTAAACGAAAGAACGGTGTTTACATGAAAAATGGTACCTAAGTAAATACTTCATAATTCATTAATGGATAAACGTCGTGTCGTTATGTATGAAACTTAACAAATGTCAATACAAAAACTTTGATAATTATTATTCCTCATTTACCCGCCAAATTTCAATATTAGGTTAAGTTCAACCTAACATTATTCAAATATGTATCTTCGCTCTTCGTACGTCATATTTGTTAGTTACATTGCGTCAGGTTAGGTTAAGCTGCATGATTTAGGCCTTCATTATTAGTCAAACTTTAAAAATAATTTACCTTCATTTCAAATAAAAATAATGAAATTAATTGATAAAATTATGTGTCACATCCTGCGTCAATTATTCGCCTTAACGATATTACCGATATCTCGAATAATCGATAGCATTCGATACCATCGATATTTATCGATATCAGCAACTCTAATACGACAGCGGCATAGACAAATTACCGTTGAAATGACGAAGGTGCACAGATAATATGAGTACATAATTGTATTACAAATAAACGATTTTCGTTTCCCGAAGATACGAAAGAAGTTAACGTTCTATTTGTCAAGTCTCATACCGAATGGTTAATAAATTATTTGTAAATGCGCGTAACTCCGAGCTAGAGGAACCTGAACAAAATCTTAATTACGTCAACAAGTATGAACACTGTGAGGATGTTAATACAAATGCTTAATTATATATTTTGTCCGATAATGCTTTCAATTTAAATGCTTCTGAATGAGAATAGGATACACAATCATCAATTTATCAAAAGTATTCAGCACTGAAGGGTTAACCAGACCCGCGAAATGGAATCATGTGACAAGGGTCACACAAAATATAGTCACGTGTTATCGTAAAGTCGACACGGTTCAGCGAACGTTACATTCCGTTAAATTCGAGTCTTAATTAAGAGAAAATCATTCAACCAGAATAATTCCGATCTGCCTCTCCCAATTGGACCTCCACTATCAACGCCGCTATCTGTCTACACCACGAACACTTACATTCAACAGGTAATTCTGTCGATAAATCGAAAAGTTTACGCTTTGTCACTACGCGAACGAACGACAACGAGGTCTTCGACTCTTGAACGAGAACCAACTAAACGCGACCGCGAGCTCGTAAGTCAGCGTTACCACTGAGAAACATGCGATGTAAATCAGCGGTACAATTCAGTAGCACACTGGTCATTGGTGCAATTCTAACGAATGAATCGCCTTAGATAACCGTTTAGGAAGATCAGCGGAGGAAACGAAAACAGAGAAAGAGAGAGAAGTGACGTTTCCACATTATCAGCATGGCCTTCGGATGAAACGTTTATCACAATGCACCTGGACGACGTGACATCGCCACATCAAACTCTAATGTTTCTTCATTTGTGATCGTTTAATGACAGTTCGTGTGGTTACAGAATCATTTAATATATTAACAACGCTACAATTTCAGTTGAATGATTTTCACTTTCCATTGCATGTCATTGATTACGTGTTTCAAGTATATAATCAATTGCAG
The DNA here is from genome assembly GCA_036983795.1 of Megachile lagopoda. Lineage (NCBI taxonomy): Eukaryota > Metazoa > Arthropoda > Insecta > Hymenoptera > Megachilidae > Megachile > Megachile lagopoda. Next base: position 6,932,532 of record CM072793.1, read on the forward strand.
GAACATAAAGGCCAAAAATCTAAGGTCTAAGGTATACACGATTCTTATCTACTTACGCCAGTGCATGTATGTATAGAAGTTATAAACGTACGACATGGAAGATCAAAGTATTATGATCTAGAGAAGCAGAAGATTTAACACGTGTACCGAAGGCACGCGGTAAGTCACACGAGAGAAATTTTGAAGTGGTTATCAAACAAACAAAACGTCAATCAACATAATGACAACTGATTACACCATTTATCTTTCGTTTCATGTGAAAAATGACATTTCAAGATCATGATGTAAAACATATGATGTATTACAACACTCTAATAGATAATGTTTTTGTTGATATGTTTAAACCTTTCGATTATTGTGATATTGAAGTGTAACTGCTGAATGTCAACATTTTAAAGTAGAATTCGTATATCAATGTGAACTTTTCAAATTCATGTGCAGATACATTTATTAATAAGTTGAATATTTTATCGACGGTTAATCACTTTTCACGCAGATACAATCAAGGAATACTACTTTAAAACTTGATTTGTTAATAATACCTGCGGTCGAGGATTTAATCGGTAAGAAACGTTACACGATAGCCATCTTTTTATTATCTGTTATTACCATACTTTAAAATTAAATCCAAATGTGTACTTTCTTTTGTTATTCTTTGTACATGTATGATTAATGATGGTTTTTTGGAAATTGTAACATAAAATTACATACCGATTCGTTTGGTATGTTTCATAATTTTTGTCTATGATTGAAGTTTATTGGTTCAAATATATCACGAGAAAGATGTATATAAACCACTTGTTGTTTTGTTGCAATCAGTGAACAATAACTATGGAAAGAAACGTATGCAACGTGCATTATCGATAAAATAATTAATGAAGGGACACAGACGTTTAAGGTTATCGTTCCGGGCATTTGGTGAGATAAATGTTGACATGTAAATCTCCTAGCGGTAAGAATGTTCTCAAGCTTTGCGAAAAGAATTTATTAGATCAATCCTATTAAACAAATTATAAAATCGATGTATAAAGTCAAGAAGACGAAACGATACGAGACTTTATTTATCGCGATCGATAGCGAAATTAATTTAATAACATGTATTTGCGAATAAGGTTATCTAGAGGTCAACTCATTGTAACTCGCTAGCTCCTTATTTCCACGACGTAATATCAAATAACGATAATACGAAAATCTTTGTACACGAAATATGTACACTTTTCAATTGAGGCGTGTCAGTTGATAAACAATAATTAAATATTATTCACGACGGTACAATCATACTTAAATCAAGCTTCGTTTATTGTGTCTACAATTAAAACGTTTCCACTTGCGTGCTGATAACAATAACGAATGACATTCAAGACAATTGAAACAAATGCAATATCATTTAGTATATAGCAAGATTTAACAGAATTTAGTATGTACATGTGGAATAGAAATTAAATGTTATATTCGAAGTAAATGTATGAGACTCTGGACAGAAATACACATACGTCTTATAAAATGTAACCACAGACTCACCCACATAATCTTGCGTAATGTGTTATGGAATTGAAATATTATTTTATCAACTGTTCGTAATTGAGCAATTTAGTCTGTAAAACGTGCAGTATTTTCTGTATGATAACTACAAATCGTGCCGTACATAAAATGTAGAAAATTTGTTAACAATTAGGAACGAACGAGATTTTGCCTGGGGCAAATTCAAATAATTTATGTTTACCGCCTTGAACGAGTCAAAAAGGGAAAATTTAACATTTTTATTCTAGGGTTTTCGATTTTGTAACTTGAATTTATTAACTGTATTTGCAACAAGGAAAAAATTGTTGACGTTTGCGAAAAACTAATCAACAAAATAGAATATGGCTAAATAATACGATAACCGAATGTTCTAAAGAAATGACAGTTAACGAGTTATATTTCGATATATCGTTCGACTTTGATAATATGTATACAAACTGATGATATCAAATTAGAAGTAACAAGTATTTAAAGATGATGTGGGCCACATTAAATCAGCAATTAATTACTGATTTAATTTTAGTAAATAACGTAATATCAGTGATTACGTGCACATCTGATTGGAACTGACAGATTTGATCTTAATTGCCGAATTTATATCCATCAAGGGTACATATTCAAACTTAATTTCAAATTTAGAATTTGTTGAAGTATATTCATGACAGTTACAAATAACCTTCTATTCTGGGAATAATATGTATATCTACAGTTATACGTAATGTCTATAATTCGATTTTCATATTTGTAATACTTATAATGCTATATGTAATAGTGATACAACTGTTTCAATAATTTGACTGTATAAAACAATAAGGTATAATAATACTTAAGTTTAGAATAGGTAGTAATTAAGAAATAATATCCTTAAGAAAAAGGAACAATATTGTTAAGATTTCATATGCGTAAACAAATAATGAAAAGGTCATATCTGACAAAGAAACAAATTTTTAATTTTTTATAAAAAATACATAACCTCAAAGCGTACCAAAAATTATTTTCGGTATCATAAATAATATATTAACTATTATACCTAACTTGACAGCATTTAACACATGATAACAAAACTAAGAAAACAGAAATTGAAAATGAATTACGATAAAAATTTCGTTATAAAAAAGTAAGATTTTTTAACGTTTTTGTTTATTTTCAAGCGTTACAAATGGGTAGAAAATTAATGGGAGATTTACCTTTCTGTCATCTACTTGTAGCATTGTTATGAACTTCTTGATCCACACAGTAATTGCTTTCTAATGTACGCCTTTTGTAGTGTTGCAAAGGTTACCAAATGATACAACCTTCTTGGATCCTAGCCACAGTGTTTGAATTCTGTATGTATGTATAATGCAACAGTTGTACTCAATCGGTGGATCCTGTAGGTTCCAGGTATACATATATACATATATTATTGATAAATGAAATTCTCACATGTTGAAAGTATATGTAAATATCGATGATTATGTACTCATTGAAATAATAACCGTAATATTAAACAAAGTTTTAATTTTCAGTCTTCTTTTTACATAACCTATGAAATAACGGTTGTCTTAACGACAACTTGTTAGACGCAAATAGTGACAGAGTAAATAAAAAGTAATGTAATTTACTAAAAGGAAAGATAAGTAAACATTTGACGATATTCCTACTAAACAACTTTCAGTTTAATTATTGTTTATAAAAGGACGCCGTCAACAATGGCGGAGATAGTTTCTGATAACAATGTGGATGATTGTCCCCTATTGAAAAAAGCTAAAATAGACAATAATGATGCGTCTGAAAAAACTAAAAATATACATGAAAATGAAGTTTCATTACCTGTTTTCAATTTGAACAAAGTATTACAAACTAATTGTATGAGAAAACAGATATGCGTTGAAGGTAGTTTTGAAGGTTATGACGGTACAGCCGTTATGATATTGGAGAAACAGAACTTTGCAGATGATCAGAAGCTTTTGAAAGAATTTTTTGGTAAAGATACAGTTTTCCAAAAACTATATAGCAATACAATTTACGGAAATTATGAATGTTTTCCAGCAAAGAAATACAGTGGTATGTCACAATGCATTTAACCTGTCTTTATCTTCTTTTGTTTATTTATAAAAAAATCTTTATTGTTAAAGGTATAAATGCAATGGTCATACATCCTGCAACATCAAAACACATAGAAAAATTTACAAAAAAAGAACTTTTTATGATAGATGAAACATATGAACTTTATCAAAAAGTTACTGTCCCATATATAGAATCAAGCAGCTTTTCTACAGATGTATGTATGATGTACTAATACTTCTACAAGTACATGATGTATAACAAACAAAATTATACATGATGTATAATTTTGCACATAAATTTGAACCATAACATTATATTTATCTTATTAAATATTTCAATATGTTTAGTGGATATATAATATTTTGGAACACAAAGCAGAACAAGATAAAATTGTATATGAGGATAGAAATGAAAAAACTGGATTTGTTTTGGTGAATGATTTAAAGTGGGATGGTCAATTAAACACGTTAAAATTGATAGCACTCCCATTACAAAAGATCAAATCAATAAGGGAATTAAATGCATCACACCTTCCACTATTGAAAAATATAAGAGATGCTGGAATAGCAGCAATTGCTAAAAAATTTAATTTATCCGCTTCTCAGCTTAGGATATATTTACATTATCAACCATCATATTATTACTTACATGTTCATTTTGCATATCTTATGTACGAAACACCAGGTAAATTTAATACATCTAATAATTATGGTTCAAGATATTTTTTGAACTTACTTACATATACATTTTGAAACATATATTGCAAGTAGATTCTAAGTGTTTTAATATTTCAATATTTCACTTTTATAGGAATATTTGTAGAAAAGGCACATCTTTTATCTGTGGTTATAAGAAATCTTGAGTTAATGTCAGACTACTATACGAAAGCTATACTTTCATATGTAGTTGCAGAAGGTGATCCTCTGTATATTAAATTTAAGGAAGAAGGAATTTTAACTGGAGTGAAATCTAAAACCACTGAAGTTGAAAAATAGTGCATTTAATATGGGAACAAAAATGTACAAATTGAAAAGTAGAAGAGAATGAACATTATTATATGGAATTGTAATTCAGTGATGGTAAACTATTACAGCTACATAATGCATCATTTTAATATAAATAACTGAAGAAATTTTTCATCGTCGGATGTAAATAGTTTCTTGTAATATATCGCCATGAATTAAGAAAATCGTATAGCATGAAGTATTTATGTTTATTCGTCATATAAATAAATTAAATAGGAAATATATGTACATGTATATATGTGCATATATTTTGTAAACTGCAACAGTATCAATATTGTTTAAACAAAAGATGTACAAATAGAAAATCCTTCCTTTACGTTGTTAATCCATTATTTTTAGTATTGAATTTATTATTTATACTTGTATGTATTTTTTCCATTTATAGAAGTATCTAATAGATGGGGAAAAGTTTATTTCGTGGTAATTAACTGAAAATAATAACAATGTGCATTTCACAACATATTAATATTTAATCAGCGCAAATAGAATTAAAGTTTTGTTTTGACTTCATAATATAAATTATTGGGTAAGGTAGAAAGTCGACGAAGAATGAACGAATGACGATTATATGTACACGTGACAATTTAATTATATTAATTGTAATATATAAATTATACACGTGTCATTTTACAATATTTATTTTAATAAATATTTCTATCGTATAAATGGTGGTACACAGTACACAATGAAGAGTCATTAAGTACTAATACCGAAGAAGTACCTAGTTCCTTTCCTTTCGTTTAAAATTTTACAGCGTAAAAGGAAAGTATAGAATTATTTACAAAAAATGTAACAAGATTGGGATATTAGCTTTTTTTTTTATACATACTAAAATATCATATTTTATTATGTGTGAAAATATTATGAAACATTTAAGTTTTTATATACGCACGATTATTTAAAATCGTAATTCACTGTGCTGCAATTAAAAGGGTATAAATTACGTTCAAACTTCCAGCTTCATGCAATAAAACGGGAAGAGGTATTATAATGATAAATTAAAAGAAAACTGAATCGTTTAAAATCAAACAGATTGGAAGAATAGATGAACTACCAATACAAAAACATTCGATTCTTCCATTGTGGCAAACATTTGTCATCAAATGATAGTTAAAAGTTATGCATTTTGTTACTCAGAATAAAATCTGTATTCCATTCTGGCCGTATATATACGTCCTTCACCATTGTTGTATCATTCGAGGGTACTCTTTAGGATGTATATATACGTATTTCAAAATGAAAGGATAACAACGTTAATTGATACTCATGTATATACGTCCTTTATCACTGATAACCAATTTTTGTAGAGTTACGCATACTTACAAATACATAATTTTCAGGACGTATATATACGTATTTTAAAGCAGAAAGATTACAACCTCACTCGATGTATAAAAAACTTAATTTGTTTAGGACCTAGTGTCAATTAAGTAATTACAGAAACGTTACGAACAATATAAGTACATTTCAAAATATTAAGCATACTCAATCTGGCGGATATAGTACGATCGTAATACAACGCTTGGCGATATAATTCGTGGTGATATAACAGGCTTTAAGTTACAACTGCACTATATCTTTCAGATTGAGTATACAAATTTAACACTCTGACGACAGAGGATCATTTAGATTGTTTATCGATATTTAAGAACTAATTAGGAAACCATGTCATGTAACTTTCATACTTTCTTTTCTTTTTAATGCAGATCCTTTCAAATCGTCAAAGTATTAATCTTAAACAGAAAGAAAATTTGTATTAATTGAGCAGTCGACAAAAACTCGTAGAAGTACCTTTTGTAATATGTCTCGTATACTTTTGGGATTCGTCGTGATTATGACAATTATGACAATTATGGAAAAATGGACATTCATGTGTGTTGTTACATGCACACGTATTAAGAATGTGTTCATCGTCTGTATGAAATTTGTTCTTTCATAGTTTCATAAAAGTTTGCTTAAATAAATAGCAAAAGTTCGATTTTTCTTAATAAGCTATGCACATTTACAGGGACTAGACGAATTTCGGTAATATCGAGTAGCTTTACTCGAACTAAAGGAATTGAATAGTTGATGAATGAATAATGTAACATTAAAAAAGGAAAAAGAATGAGATTTTTAATAGCACTTATACGTAAGCAGAAAAGGGCATTTGCGTGCATTGTCAGTACATTATGAGATGACAAATATAGTTTTGTGTAATTCATATAGTATTCACTTTCGACGTTTAATGCACAATACAACAGAAAAAACTGATTATGACATCGACTATTTTCGTACATAATGTACTAAGACACAAATTACTCGAAGATTCATTCAGAATTTTATAGAACAAATATTGAAGACAATTTGTCACTGTTTACAAAAAATATTTTAATTCAAATTTTTGTTCACCTTGTTGCCAGTTTGCATTTATTTCAATTTTATACTCTTTCATTGCATAATGATAATTTCTTAAACATTTTTAAACTTAAACGTTTTTAAATTTTGAAACATTTGAATAATAAAAGAACACTATAATAACATACATACAAAATTGTTAAGCAGCAGTAAATAACACAAGCATTCACCAGTATTAGAATGATCCAATGAAAGGATCTTTAGATCTTCTCAAAAATAACAAAGCACACGTTTGTTCAAATAATTTTTGCTTAAAACCACTTTATGATAAATCATATTTCGTCTTAATAAAGGTAAACAACCGACAGATCATTTCATTAATTGTTTTACTATCTTGATGTTTTGTGAAAAAAAGTATGTACAGTATTAAATATACATTCCTGGGATATGGTTATAAAAATACAATAAACATCTTGCTTCGTTACGCTTGTTCATTGTTTCATTGTCAGCTTGTTACATTGTTCTGTATGAATTTTATTATCAATGAATGTACAGAAATATATTAACAAGAATGATTATGTGCACCAATATATGATAAAAACGATCCTGTCTTATTTATGTTTTCGTTATATATAATCTTCAAAGAGCGTTACAATTCATAACATTGTTAACTACAATGTAATATTATAAAGTAATTTTCAATTTTCATGATAAAGAAAACTCATGTAATTATATTTGAAATGAAGTTTCTATTCGTAACAAACTTATAATATTCAGTTAATCCTTTAACAAAAGTACATTATACAACAAAAAGCAATAGTTATTATTGTCGTTAAAATATGCTTCTTGGTATAATGGAAATAGTTCATGACAAGCTCACTGTAAAATATAATTCCTTGCTGATTGTAAAACGTAGTTGTTACTCAATCACGTTAAGCGTAAGAAGCGCCTTTTCATCAAGTTTACATTCTATCGTGAAACATAAATGACTAATTGTTCTTACAAGCAATTAAATGTACGTGTATATGCTACGACAGTTAGGTGAACATATACAATATGAATATAAATGTATGTGTAATAACGCAATGTGCAAATGTGTGTGTGTAATGTATGCCTATGATATATCACATTAACTCAATATAAACAATATTAATTAATTAAATAGCTAGAGTATATTTGTTCATGAAAGCAGCCTTATAACGGAATCAAATCCATAATAAGTATATTAGCCGCGAACACTACAGCATTTCCTGATCAGGTACTTAACGTATATATATTTTAATGTGATGTATTAAAAAAAAAAAAAAAAAAAATAAACAAATTCTTTTTGAAACAATTCCATTTTGAATAACCTTCTTGTATGTCTCTCATTAAATTAACTCATTTATGTTTTACATTTCAAGTATTAAACAGCGCTCCAACTTTTGGATTATGGTATATTAGATAATGAAGTTTCATTTATTTCATATAGTACTTTGTTCTTGTTATAATACTGCTTTTATACCACTGTTATGTAAAAGTAGTGATTTTTATTTTGTTCTTCTTTGTCCTTGATATCATTCTCATTTCATAAATTTAATAAATTTACAGAACTACAACTGTATGAAGAACAGTGCAATCATAAATGAGTTAAAAAAGCAAGATTCGCTTTTAAATAAATTAATTTAATGATACATGTATAATGTTTTGACTATGCTACGCAAGTGCCCAAACAATTTTAATAGTAATTATTTGCATTTGATCTATTTTAAGTAGTTATTTACATTGCTTCCTTATGTTAAAAGGGCTTATGCACATAATGATTCAAGTTGACATAGACACAAATTTAATCGATCTTAACTAAAACAAAATTAATTTTAAAAATGAAACTAATTTTTATACCAGTCAAGCAGTAATCAATAAGGGAACTAAATAGTACATACAATGAAATAAACTATCTTGTTTCTTTTCAAAAAATGATGTAAAAACACAATAACATATCGACGTAAGCACATTATTCCTCAATAGTTTAATTGCTAACATCAGTGAATTATTAAATTAAAAAAAAAATGTATCAGTATTGTTTATATCATAGAACAGAAAACGAAGTAGAAATTTTCTCAAAATTACACGAGTTTTATATCGATATGCTTTTCGTTTTTGAAGCAAAAATTACTATTCTTTAGTCATCATTTGCCTATCATTTAAAAATAACTTAAAGTAGAAAAAAAATTTGTAACCAAATGTTAATTCAGTCAATTTGTAGCCCTTAATGTAATTGTATAAAACAATTGTTCCAAATACAATTATCGTGTAAATTGAAAAATATTCTTAAAATATTTATTGTGCATCAATATTTTGCAATTACACTTAATACGTGGATCATCCATGAAACATGAAATTAATTGGTAAATTAACAATTTAATAAATATCAAAATGACTTTTGAAAAACAATAAATGAACGAAAGTAATAGTTGTTATTGCTTTTTTTATGTAATGGTAGAAATATCAAATGAATATTAGATATCTAATAAATATTTGTGCTTATAGAAATTCATTTGACTAGTTGGTCATGATCCACTATGCTATGAATAAACTGTCATGACAGTGCCTTATATATACAATCATGGAAGAATGATTCTTACGATATCAACCAGTCGTTAATTGTTCATTGAAGCAAGCAGGTACTGGCTTTCTTGCGGATCAAAAGCATACGTAAAAATTATCTTTCATCGAGATCTTTTATGCATAATGCCATTTTCTCTTCAAAATTTTTTAAAATTATTTCTGCATAAAATTAATTTTACGATTTCTTATAAAGAAACAACATGGTCATATATACTTCAGAATTAACATTAACTTTCCGCAACTTTTGAAATCATAGAAAAATGAATTCCGATACTTTTCGAACAAATCTTTCATCACTAAACTCAAATAAGAATTAATTAAACATTAACTGAAAATTAATCCTTATTATATGTACATATTTCAGTATTAAATACATCTTAAATTTTATTTTAATCTTAAAATTTATAAAAAAGGAAAATCAATTCAGAGCTAGAAACTAAAAAATAGTATAGTATACAAAAAAAAAATAGTATCAAAGTAATATGAGAAACAATACATACAAGCACTATATACTATGTACCTTTGATCATAGTTTTAGTAAATTATTATCATCACTGATAGATACAATGAAAAGTATCATATTTTAAAAGGAACATGTATTAAATTCAAGATGTTCAGTAAACGTGTAAAAGGAGGACGTTTATAGGTAAATTTTTAGAAAGATACAATTTCTATTTCCTCTAGCATGTTCAACAAAATATTATGTAATTTGATTACTAATAACACAATCAACAATTTATCAAACTCTTAAATTTAAATTTTGCAACTTAAAAAGCAAATGTTTTAAATACTTAAACTCATTCGATTGGAACTATTCCATAAGTGCATAAAATTAATATTACATTATTTCGCGCCTTGACACTCATTTTACGAGTCGAAATCTTTAGTGTAAAATAGATATATCCTTTTTCTTTTTACCAATTAATACATCTAACTTAAAATTTCTACAATTTTCTATCTATCGTATTAAACACTGTACATGTTTCAAAACCTAGTACGAAATATTAACATTTATTTTATACCGTTCGAAAGCCAATACACAATTATACTACTAAACTAAACCATTAAAGACATTTAAAAATATAAAAAACGTATAGAAACGAGAGTATTGATGCAACGATGAACATTTAAAATGAATTTGGCGTCTTGACATTCATATCAATCATTTCGAATGATGAACGGCAGGTTTATCAATGTATATTAATGGCTGGTTTTGGATGATCACATGACTTAAATTGGCTTCGTTTGCCAAAGACATTAAATACAGTTTGTATGCTGGACTAGCTTCGGATCACGACTTGAGTAAGGTTTTCTGTCCATAGCAAGTCGTCATAGATTTAGGCGTATGCTGTAGGAGGATCAAGCACAGATTAAAATTTTTGATTTTTAATTTTTCTAATTAATAATAGATATGCCGCTACTCACTTATTGTTCCAATGTACATTATTTCACTTTTGGTATGTGTAAAGATTGTGTTGTGAAAATTGGTGTACATCGAACACTATAAAAAATTAGTAAAATATATAATTTCAGTTAGTTACACGTTTCCCTTCTTTTTCTTTTTTTATAAATCACACGTAGTGATATCGAATGTCATTTTATCACATATAATCTATATAGAAATATTAAATTTAATTTAAAATTTTATTATTTATAACAAGTATATTATGTACGTCATTGTTACTTCAGTTTGTTAATGTCCTAATATTTTAATGAAAATGCCAACGCGTTAAAGAAGATATCTGTTAGATCAACCTACAGCATGTTTAATGGAACGTAACTAACTACGAAATATTCTTAAACTCAGTGTTAATCACGTCCCAGGGTTATACGTAGTTAATAACATTGTTTTACTTCACGTGACAATACAATGTAAAACATGTTTCTAGAAGCCTCTCATGGAAGACCTTACAAAGGATCTTTGTTGTTAAACTTAATAAACTTATAATATGAGCTACATTAAAAAAGCCAATATACATAAATACTAGAAATGAATCTTTAAGTATTAAATACCTTGTAAGTTTTAAGCATTTTAATTGCAAACATTTTTATAGTAAAAAAGTAAAACCAGTATTTCCACTTCCGTTGAGAAACAAATTGAAACATGTTCATGTTATATATATCCAATTTTTGTAAAGCCTTAACGTGGCCAAAATTGTAGTTTTTTCAAGCTTCAGTAGACGCTATTAAGGAATTCTTAGGTGTATATGCTGTCGCATTTGGATCCAAGTTCGATACTGTACACCCTGGACAGGGACTTTCATTTGAACGTATTTTTGTACCTGCAACTCGTACTTCATTATTTAACCGAAGCTTAGATGTCGCACAGGTTGGCGCGGGTCCAAATGTATCTTGTGGCATCACAGCTAAATCTTGGGCTATTTTTGTTTTTAGCATTTCAATTTCTTTTTCTTGAGATCTAATTAAACCTAATTTAATAAAAAATGTATGAAATATAATATACTTTATATTTTTTACTAGTTATACTAATAGTTAAGCAATATATGTTTAGTGTAATATCTAATTATTCTGTAAATACAATATAATCTTCATAAAGCGATTGATTAAGTTTATACGATAAATGTTCGATTCCAGGGAGTGCTCTGTAGTGGATGTAATCAGTTTGTGAGCGAAAAAACACCAAAGTTTTCAAATTAGGTGAAGTTAGCATGTTACCGAATTTATCACAAAAAAAAGACACTGCTAACTTAAAATAAAAATAACTTCTACATTTTCTTGATATTTCCTTTCAAAAGCTGATCCCTAATTCACAAATAACTTGATCGATCACTTTAAAAAAATTATTTTGCACATTACTAATACTGTTAGATATTGATGATAGCAAAATACTATAAATCCAACTGTACTTACTTTCTCTTATTTCTAATTGTCGCTTAGCTTCACCAAGTGCAGAAAATAAATCAAGTTTTATTCGCGTTTCTGCACTTAAACTGTCTTCTAAATGAGCAGTTTTATCTTGTAGCACATTAAGTGCACCAAGTAAAATTTCAGATTCTTTATGATTTTCTTTACAACGAGTTACATCTTTTTCTAGCGCAATACACCTAGTTTCATAAAATAACGAGCAATGAACTTTTGATAGATAAAAGTTTTTAAAATATCGCATATTACCGTATATTATCAGATACTTCAAAATATATTGATATCATTATATATCTCTTACCTTTCTTCTTTTGTTTTAAGTTCTCGTCGCAAATTCTTGAGATCTTGTTCCATTTGTGACCTCCGTGTTTTACACGTATCTGTACATTCTTGTCTAATTAGGGGCGGGGGAGGAGGCGGAATTGCAGAACGTGCCTCTTCTGCTGCTCGTCGCGCTCGTCTTTCGGAAACTAAAGACGCTTCGCAAGCAGTACGCTGTTTCCGTTCTTCCGCAATTCGTTTCTCCAACGAAGTCATTGTTTGTTTATCTAATTGACGAGCTGTTACCAATCCATGTAATCTATTTTCAAACAAATATAAGGAAACTTATGTAACTATTATGAAAGTATATTCACGCACTTACAATTATATCAAAATGACATTGTATACGTACTTGCTTTGTAATTGATCATTATCATGTTGAAGCTGTTGTATATCACCCTTAGCTTGACGTTCTCCATTTTGTAAAGTATTTATCTGAGAACGAAGTTCCTGTTCTAATTGTCGACTGGATTGCAGATCCGACTTTAAACGTTTTATGTCCGCCTCGAGCCTGCGACACATCAGTAACCTATTTAAACGATATTACATTACACCAAAGAAAAATTTTATTATACGATAACTGTATTATTTAATTTGATGAAAAGTAAAATATGTGTTTTTAAAAAGTTATCACGAAAAGAAATGAAATAACATATAGATTTAATTTATTGAAATTTAAAACATTTGAACTTCAAGTAAAAATATAATGGAAATAAATATAAATGAATATCGCCGTGAACGCTAATAGTAATATGTTTCTTGTTTTACCAATATAAGTTAACTACCTTTGACAATAATCATCTTGTTGCTTTTGTTGTTCAGTTATGTTATCAACTGTAGATTTGACTTGTCGAGTTTTACGTTCTCGTTGTGTATTAACAGTTGACGATGGTTCTCGATTTTCCTTTATATTGTTCCACTTTCCTGTTACCGAACCATTAGTTTGCGATTTCATTGTAGCATGCCCACAACTTCCACTCTTGATGAATTTGTCTTTTTCTACTTCATTTGCATCAAAATCATTTACAGATCTGCATTTTACAGTTGGAATATTAGTTAATATCTTAATGTATCAACATAGAGATGCATATATCCATACACAGATCTGGGCACTTTCGAAACAATGTTATTTAAAATATTATTTCAAATGACATTACTCTATTTTAAAATTATAACTATAAGAATAACCATTATGCTTTTAAAATAATTAAATAATATAAGAGGCAATGAAATTTCTAAAAATTAAATGGTTATTTTTTCACTTTAGTAATTGAAATTATTATATTTAATTCAACTTAATTGGCATAGATATGCTAACAGAAATTTACATAATTAAAAATAATTAAGAAAAAGAGACAAACAATATCATTATTTAAAATGTTTCTGCTGTAAATAGCACAATGTGAATTTGTTCACATCGTACATAATATCTACATAAGAGATTAAAATATTATTTGAGATCATTATTTTTTATTTTAAATTCAAATAAAATTTGCCTATTTCTAATGTGTATATGTAAGTACATCTTACTCACCCAATTCTTTCAATGAATTGTATATCACTCTGAGCAATTGTGTTTCCATTTGTATGTATAAACCTTTTATCATTTTTGTCAGACTGAGATACATTTGTTATATTATGCTTATTATGTTGTTCCTCTTGCTTTTCACCTTTATCTAAGGACTTTCTGTGATTATTTTTTGTTGTAACATTTTGGTTTTGTGGTGTAATTTGTGAACCTATGTGTATATTACCATTTTGTACACCTGTTTCCACAGAATTATTATTGTTTCCTACAATATATTTATATATTAAATAACAAAATGGTTTTCTTGTATTACTGTGCATAGATAAATTAATAATAATAAAAGTTGAAAATAAGTACAAACTACCTCTACTCTTTTCAGGGCTTGGATTGCACTGTGAATTTAATTTATTAGATTGTGTTTTAACATGTTGTTCTAACGATGTAATAATATGTGTTTGTGATTGAACTTGCTGAATTGGTTGCATCGTAGTAGAGGTTTGTTGCTCTAAAGGCAGTGCTTGCTGCAACAATTGTAGATAGAATTCGTTTTCTTTTGCTACATCTTTCTGTTTTCTCTGGCAAAAAAAATCTTGCATATATAAAGACTCTTAAAGACTCTTTAAAATATATATTTTACATTTATTGTATATTTACCTGTCTCATTCTGTAGCCAATGTAGCTTTTAAAACCAAAACCTAACGTAACTACAGGGTAGCCAATGCTGAAAGAAAACGTTATTTTTATTTGTCTGTTATTATTATCAAGTTCTTTGTTAGTTTTCTATGACTTTTTATAAAGATAAAAATAAAAAAAGAGATATATACCAATGCGCTGCAAATGGCCGACAGAGATCCAAATGAAAAGGCATATGTCGTAAATCTCTTAATCGAACTGCTGCTTCTATATATAGAAATAGTAACCATAGCATCACAGTTGGTAGGCATACACCTTTATCTGTTAATGTGCACATTAATTTGGATTAATTATATTATTCATAATTGTAATTTATAAAAAGGATTTTAAATAACTAGTTAGTACTTACCTGTATGCCAAACGTATTGTACCCAAACATAAGTGCTGGCAGCAAAGAACAACCAATGTATTGGTATGAAAAAGAAGCAAATCATATCTGATGTGAGCGCGATGCAAATAAAAAATACAGAGAAGGCCTGAAAATACGATAATTAATTTTATTCTGAAAGTAAGTGCAACCTTGTTTGCGAGAAATATTTCTTAAAATTGCCGTACTATACTTACCAAGCCTTGATACTTAAAAGAATCGTAAACGCTTCTTAGCAGTAGCCAAAATGGCCACAAAAATTCAAAACGGAATTCTAAAATGAAGTCTGCCAAAATTACCATGGCCCATAGCAGAAGAAATTTTAGATAAAGTAAAGTACTGAAATAAAAGAATTCTTCATTATTTCATTCTAATATTAAAAGTATATGTATCGTTTACCCTAACAATCACTACAAATCAATGTGCATACATTTGTAAACTATAACAAATAGCATCTTTTACATAAAATTTAAATTGAACAGCATATTAAACTATTTCATATTGTTTTGTCATAATGCAATTATGTAACTCATGTTTACTAAATTGTAAACAAAATTTTGAATGAAAAAGTTTCACTGAAATGTTTTTAAAACAAAGCGTTCAAAACAAAATCAAAATCTTAACTACAATCTGTATATTTTTCAAATGTTACGTATACAATTAGATATGTGAAGTGGTAGCAACTAAAAATAGTAAATAAATGTAAATTTTCAAAAACTGAACAACTTTTGTAACGGTTACATGTTATAACTATATAAATATAACATTGTGCATCAAGTACACAGGCATAATTACAAATTATAAAGCATCTATGAAAAGTGAATTTCATAAATGTTTTTGCAAAAACAGACACACATGGTCAAGGTTTTGGCAAATGTCAAGTTATATCACACAGTTTCTGGAAAGCGGTCAATCGTGTACCGATACATCGCATCGTGAATGCTTTATACATTCCTCAAATTAGAAAACATACGAATATTCGATCGATGAATTAGAAACGTATAAGAAGAAGATCCGTGAAATTTTTGGTTATTTTTAAAATTAATCATTCGAAATGAGAAGACATATGGCGGCCAAAATTTACCTTCCGTAGATTCCCTCGGTGAGCTTGTTGCGTTTCAAGGGCCTCCGAAGCTTACCGCACTCGACATTTCTTCTCTTCATATTCCTTGACACTTTCACCACGACCAATTAAACGTTATCCGCGGCAAGTAACAGAACCGAAAAAACTGCAATTCTTCGGTGAAGTCGTGAAAAAATCCACTGTCTCGCGCGCGACTTCTATCAGTCTCTTTTGTTGTCATTCGTCTGTGGACAGATTCGAGGTTTTACGGCGGTTTACCAAGCAGCTGATTGGTCCATTGTGGGACATGGCGGTAATCAGTAAGAAAAATCACCTGCTGGAATCTTTATTCCTTGATACTCCTTGAAATAGAACACACACGTTCATTTGTATTTTTCAGAACGTAAACCCGTCATTCCAAACTGCTTGTGAATTTTTCTACGATACGTATATGCAGGCTTTATCGATCGTGTATGCTTTCCATTATACGTACCCGTAGGTCAATCGACTTGTTCGTTTACGTTAACAGCGCTCTGAACCAGCGACGTGTAAATTTTTTTCTTTCGTTCCTTTTACTTTCCTGTTTCTTCGTTTCGATTCTTATTCTGTATTTCATTTCATTTTTCTACTGCCTGAGTAGTTTTCAGTAGTTTTCAGAATAAAATATTCCATCCTCGCAAGTATATATATACTTTTGATTGCTATGGATTCTTCGAGTTACGCTAAATGCTAAATATTCTTCCTCAAAAAGATGTACAGATTTATCATGCTATATTATTAGATTTAGAGACCTATTATGCTAAATTTTTTGTAACTATTATGATAAATAGTTACAGTAGAACCTAATGCATGTATATGATATATACTCAGGCTAGGTTAAAATTAGTTAGGTCTGCTTTTATTAGGTTAAGTTAGGTTTAGTAATGTTAATTTAAGGTTAAGTTAGATTTAATCATGTTAGATTAAGGTTGAGTTACGTTTACTATTATGACAAACAGTGTTATGTTGTATGTGTCTTTTGAATTTTTAATCTTTATTATCGCACAAATAAATAGTTTTTTAGAGTACGACTTTCAAAATACGAGTTTTCGTTCGTTCTGCGCAAGTTGATTGTGATTGGTTTGTAAACAGGAGTAACGCGCATACGCTGTAGAGGCGTAAAGCGCGTTAAACGTGTATATCTAGCGATCAAAAAGTTTTATGCATTCATTATAATGTTTCTACTTCCCAACATCTTTCTAAACTCGTGATGAATCGTTTACTGTGTAAGTATAACAATTTTGTTAACAAAGAAACTTATTTCCTATATTTTTTAACATTTTGAGCTTCACACATTTCCAAAATATAGGATATAAAAATTTCCTCCACTTTTGCAAAAAGCTGAAGAAATTTATATCTTAATGTAATATTTAAATTATACTCATTTTTAAGAAAATGGATTTACCGGTTGAAGTGTAAGTGACAAACAAATATGTTATTTTTATATATTTATGAAATATTACAATTTATCCACCATGTATATAACCTTAGAATGAACATAGATCAAAAGTAGGGGAAATGTGAGTGGTGAGGACCTTTTTAGCGTAGTTGAAATGCGCAAAATGATAAACTTCTCGTTGAACAACGAATATGTACAACACACCTAGTATGAATAATTGGATATTGTTAGATATTTATTTACATTCAAAATAAGTGTTGTGTCTGAAATATATTGTGTATACATATCATATTTGAAATATTTATTCAACTTATCAATATTACATAAATACTATCTAAATTGAATTGACAAAAAATGTTCAGTATGTATTATATGGATAACAAAATAAGGTTATTCCTGTTAACCACCAGTTGCATAGGTGTTTTATCAGCATTGTATCTGCGAATCACAAATGCTAATAATAATCTTACTTCTATAGAAGAATTATTTTTTAGCATATTATTTTTTAATCCAATACTTATGATTATAACTGTTTTACTAAAATATTGTATATGCATAAACATGCATATAAATACTTATAATGCAAATCTTAAACACAGTGTATCAGTATTCATTTTTAAGGTTGAATTAATAATCTTTGTAATATCGACTGCTGTTAATTACGCAAATCTGTATAATACCATATCAAAGTTTGAGACATTGACATGTATAATTGGCATGTTGATTTCATGGACATTAGAAAAAATGATTAGTTTAAATGATGAAAAGAAGGAAAGTGTCTTTAACATTGATTCAATGCATGGTTTAGATTATGGAACTGCTATGGCTTACAGTTATTATTATGGATACTTGAAGATTATACTTCCTACAACAGGTTCTCTTAATAAGGGAATAATTGAGAAATTAGAGAATGTGGAAGATAATCATAACATACATATAGCCACACATAAACTATTAATTTTAATTCCTGCATCATCATATATTCCACCAGATCTTAAGGAAGTTTCATTTCAATGGATTGAAAGTGCAGTTGAGCTTGAGCCTGAAGTACGTGATCGGGCAGGAGTTAAAAGACGGTCATATCATAATAACGTATACAAAATTTATCCAAATGGTAACAGATCAAATTCTATGCCTGTATATGTTGTAGCAGAAGGTGCTACTCCTTTATTAACATATTTTGAAGTTCAAAAACATGCTCATCCAGAGACAAATATTTATAGGAAATATAAGAGAGATGTTATACAAAATTTTTATAACAAGTTAAAAGAATTGATAAGTAATGACCCAGAATGTATGGATAATTGTGAACTGATTTATTACAATGACTATGATAGTAATGGAAGAAAAGTTAATGTTGCTGAAGTTATTCTTGATAGATTAAACAAAAATCAAGAAAATAAGCTTAATACAAATAGGAGTTTGTAAGTTATGTGTTGAGATTTTATATGGTTTATTCTATTTTGTAAATAAATAATTTTTTTTTAAATAAAAGTATTAATTTCAAAAACAAAGAACTTATTTCTCAAAACATTATTTATTGATAGTAGTATAAATTTGTATAAAGATACAAAATAATGTTGTAAGCAGTTTTGATTTCAATTTATTGTCAGAAATTTCTGATCGTCTTTATTAAAAATTAAGGTAAGAATGTAATGAATTGAATACACTAATTACATTCAATCGTTTTTGAATGAAGTATGAAGACTTACTATACAAGGCCCCTGATAATACGTTTATGTAAAAAGACATGTTATCAATAACTTTCTGTCAATTAAATCAGTTATTAATATCTGTATAAAGGCTGGCACAACGTGAACACAATAATCACAATTTGTTTACATGTCCATTTCAAACTGTTCTGCAGATTCCTCAATTATTGGAGTATCTGTAACATTAATAAAAAAAATTATATAAAAAATATTACATTATTTTTTTTCCATAATGTGTTCATATATAAAATAGAATCAAATAAATATAAATAAAAACTGAGCACATTAAATATTATTATATGTTGATCTCAGATTTAAGAGATGTAAAATCACTAGAATATTATATTCACCTTTATTAATTTGGGATTTTGCAGATGTTACAAGGTTTGGTGAAGCATTCTTTAATAATTCCACTGGTATAGATGGCATATTTCTCGGTGGTGTTTGTGATATGGGTGAATTTCGTAAATTCATCAAAAAGTCACGTTCATACACTATACGGGTACCTATATCATTTGTATAGGTTATGTTGATAATTAGAACAAATTTTCAGATTATAACTGCATACTTAAGACGAAACAAACTATATACACATGAAATTAGAAAAATATTAACAAAAAATTTTTATTTAAATATTACTTCAATTTTATGTTCCAAATTCTACTATTACTTGTTTAAATAAAAATGATATTTCTATGACAAAAAATATGTTTCTATATAAAAATATTTGAAATTTGAAGTACTTGATAAATAATTTCGAAATCAAGGATGTTTACTAACTCTAGGCAATAAGATTTAATAATATGCACAGACAGCATGTTATATCTATCATATCTGAAGATGCAAAACAAAGATTACCTAATCATATATTGACCTAAAATCATATACACCAAATATAATTATCAATAAATTTATATCATTCAACTAATAAATTAATCTATTAATAATCTATATTGTATTATAATATAGTCAATGTATTACATAAAATTTCCATTAATTATATTTCAAATTCGTATTTAAAAATGAAAAGTACTGACCTCCAGGTGTAGTTGAAAAAAGCGTTCCACCAGGAGTGGAGGAATAATCAGTAGGCAATTGACTAGAATCATTTATTACGATCCGTTTCGAAGGTATATTTTGGCTTTGGGTAGCTTGTTTTGCTGTCGGTGACGCAGACATGCTTGATCTATTGATTTCTTTGAAAATAAAAAGAATTCCCATTCAACATAATTAGTTTACACGAAAGATAACTATAAGATTTAAATGTGATCGTTCGTTATCGTTGACAACAAACTTTACTGCGTAATTTATAAAAAAAAGATAACATGTTGTACGTTAAATGTTTACAGATTTAAATATAAGTATGTACAACTGTTAAAGCAAGAAAATAAAATAAACGCAAATGTGTTTTTCGCAGAGTTTCGTATAAATTTTAGGTTCACAATTTTATTTAATTAAAATTATACACGTTCGCGAATTGAATTATGATAAATGTAAAAAACATATAACATACGTGTAACCTAACAAATCAAACCACAACCAACCACAGCAATTCACAAAGTCACACCGTGTAATAAGTAATTGTTTTATATAAGTTCCAAGTTGTCCCCCCCACTTTTGAAATACTACAGAAATGCTTTTCAAAGCGTTACAACTCATTGGCGCCGAACTACCGGGTTAATTATTAATTTGAACGGAATTCTAGTTAAAATACTCTTGAAGTAATATTCATATATTTATGTATATATAGGTAAAGTTGTGATACATTTGAAAAATGTATTGTCAACTATGTACTCTATAATAATATAATAAAATATATTTACATCGTAACTAACTTGACCATGGTCTAATAACCATGACTTAACCCAACCTCAATTTGACATAATTTAACATAACCTAATACCGAAATAACCCAATTATGACACAATCTACCACCGATTTAACTTCGCATCAAGCTAATGTATTCCTTCATAATTTTACTGCAACCTAACCCAATTTTGACTAAATTCAATGCCAATATAACTAATCCTGATTGAACTCAACCTAACTTAACCTAACCTTAAGGAAATCTTACATTACTCTAACCTAACCTCAACGTTCCGATATAGCACACATGTTCGTTTACATAATACTAATACAAACAAACCAGCACTAATGAGTTTATTCAACGTAGTCAAATACGATTTCCTATATTCCATATGTAGTATGATTTGAAATGTTATAATTCAATACTTTCCTATTTTTTGAATTAATTATAATTGTTCAATACTGTATGAATACGTATATATATTTAATATTTTTCAGCGATTAAGATAATATTTATACATATGTATAAATGTACATCTTAAATACTATTTATATTTGTAATATACACATTTTTTACTAATAAAAAGTATAAAATACTTTTGTACGTACATTAACATTTACATGTTTTTCTGTTAAATGCACGACCATTTTAAAAAATCCGTAGGACATTTCATAATCATTAAACAAAAATATTTTAGAATTCAAAATACCTTGAAGAGAAATTATTTAATTATGTAAATTAATATTTAAATTAGATTATTAACTAATTTTAAACTAGTTTTTTTATTCAACTTAACTGTATAAATTAAAATTGAAGATACTGTTAATATATTATTGAACCTTGTAAAAAAATGAT
Organism: Megachile lagopoda; assembly: GCA_036983795.1. Lineage (NCBI taxonomy): Eukaryota > Metazoa > Arthropoda > Insecta > Hymenoptera > Megachilidae > Megachile > Megachile lagopoda. The sequence goes on from CM072793.1 coordinate 6,954,738, forward strand.
TCAAAACTATATGAAACATAGTATCACTTTGCGAGTTTATATTTTAGTTTATTTTTCAAATATATTTATTTCTTCAAATTTGAAATACTAACCAATGCTTTTAGACTGCTTGGAAGTATCATTTCAGTTTTATTATAGCATTTGAAACATATTATTATACATTCTGGATGTATAGTTGTTTACTATGTAAATTTCACGTTTTAAAGCCACAAACAAGAAGCACTCTTTACTAACAGGGGGTTTATGCCTTGACCATGAACTGTTTGCTATTTTTATTGCTCAAATTTTTTATACGTTTAATAATAAGCAGATATGGCATAAACCCAACTTGAAAAAAGTTAAGACACATGCAGTTTTCTATGGATTTTAAAAGCGGATACGTTGAACGAAGGAACTTCGCATTATTGTCGAAGTTAAATCCACTAGAGAACACGGTATTGTATACACCTTTCTTCCTTCAGAAAAAAAGCTTAATGACAATGAATGAAATAAAAAAGGAAGACCTCAATACTTTGTGGAATCGGTACGCATTTAATTAGCAACCCCTCAACAATCAACGTAGATCACTCCAAAGTTTGGAAGGATTACTTTCATTTATCAGTTTAGATTTTTAGTATCTGTATCATTGATGCTTCGACAGAAATCAATCCTTAATCATTTTAATATTAATTACGGCAGTGTATTACACAATTATACCACTTACTATTACATTAGATATACATTATATATTCATTAGTTTTTCTTCTTTAAATAAACATGTTAAAATTGATGTAGTTCCTATGACGTCTAGATTGCTTAAGCAACTTAAATAACTTTCTTGCAAAAAATACAAAACTATGGTCATCAGGAACCCATCGCAATATTAACAACAAATTCAATTCGCAGTACTTAACGTAAAATAAATGAGTATTTAAAATAAATATAGACAAGTAAACTAGTGATGCAGTGACTAAATGCAAACGACATTCACATTTATTGCGTTGACTGTAAAGAGTACTCGTAATTGTTGATATAACGTATAAATACAATAAAACTCGCAAAAAATAGTTCATTGTTTCAAAAATCATTTGCATTATTTACAGAATTCGATAATGGAACAGTTTTCGGAAATTCGAGAAGTTTCTAAATAATTTCACAATGTTTTAGGTAAAAGAAATAAACTGACTCGAAGTAAGAAGAAATTACTCCAACTTTCGAAAACTATTACTGGCGCTACTATAAATGGACACGCGACTAAGCTGAAATAATCAGTTATTATTTTTAATACATTTTCACTAACGTATAAAAGTTCTCACAATATACGAAAAACATCAAAATTTGATTCTCAACAAAGCATATAAATACACGGCTAATGCAATGAAAAAGTACTTTCATAGTTTTCTTTTTTATTGACAAGATATAAAATGATCGTGTAAAAATTTGACTTCTATAATCATTAAAAATAAATAATGAAAGCGCATAAATAAGTTGATTATTCATATTATTGTTAATGCCCTGTGAAGAGCAGGAAATTAGAGTGGTAATCGATTTACAAAACTTCTATACTGAATCACGAAATTTGGTCTTTATTTCCAAAAATATCTCCCTCATTTCTGGACAGCTTAAAATTGCCTGCAAATACAAATAAAAAACTGTGAGAACTTTTTCAATAATGTACAGAATTGATAGAACTTGTTCCCGATATAATCTGGTGATGATAATTCATGGCAATCTCACCATATGGCTCTCATTTATATAGTCTTTCGAACGAGTTCCCCCCTATATGGACTTGTATGTACACTAAATTTCGAATTTACAAATTTTTTAATTCAGACATTTCAAATGGCCGTATTTGGAAATTTACAAGTGTCAAATTTTTAGTACAAAAGCATTGGAAATCAGACGTTGTATGCAAGGAGTTTGCTTTTCACATAGCCTTCTCTAAAATTTTGTTTGCCCTCACAGTCCCGCGTCCAAGGTCATATAGTGAGACTCCACCAAATTGGTTTACACACTTTTTTTAGCATTATAGATTCCTTGAAGGTTTTCGTTATAAAATTAAAATTGTTTCTGATATTGAGCATAATAATGAATGTAATAACAAAAACCACAATTAAAAGGTCAAACACTTTATTTCTTAATGAAGGTATGTACTTGGGAATTTGGGACATACAAAAATTCATATCATCTAAGCCTGAATGTACATCTCCTTCGGCAACGCTTATGATTAAAATATCCCTTCCAATACCCAACTAAACCTCTGCCTAGACAAACACGCTGTAATCGTGGCGGTAGAAGCATTGAAGAGGGGCCGCGGAACATGGAATGAATCCAGTTGGAAAAATCGTGTAGAAAAGACGACGAAATAAGATGATTCAAGATAAAAGGTTTGAAGTTCATAATAAAATGTCGATTCAGATAAGACTGTGGGTGCATTTAGGCAATATAAAGTATTTCTCCGAGTTAGGACAACAGAGATAAAAAAAAAATAACCAAATTGGTTGAATGCCTCTCCCTTCTTAATTGCTTTTTTTTATCGTTTTATGCCAGTAGCAGTCACAATGATCGTATTATCGATGCAATATTAACTCTATTAAACTTGATATTTTTAGTGACAAGAGATATTAGTAGTAGTTATACGACAGGAATAGTAGCAGGAGAAACAGTAATAAATATTGAACGAGAAGAGAAAAGTGTAAGAGTATATACCAGTTATAGTGATAATAAGAGCAATAGTGGTAGGAATAGTAGTATAGTAATATTCGTAATGATAACTGTAATAATTATAATGCACGTAGTACTAATTTTTCTTTTCCTAGTTTAACGGATAACTATCTTTTGTAATCTACAATTATAAAATGAAATTGAGATGAGAACGTTGGAATATTTCGGTAGATCGCGTTTACATAAGCGATTATAGTTCACCAACTCACTCTACATATACTCACACACCATGAGAAATCAGCTGAGAGCTCCGTATTTCACTTACTTTTATTATTTTTTTTTTAATTATAATGAATTGTAGCCAATAATCAGATTTAAATTAAATCTGCGACATTCATTGGCATTTCATCAATACGAGTGTTATAGAATTGTTCAATATCTTTCAAGGTTCGTTTGTCTTCCTCCGTTACGAAGTTAATAGCCACACCCTTACGACCAAAGCGACCACCTCGACCGATTCTGTAATAGAATTCAACGATAAGCATTTGTACTTAGATAATATTATAAAACTTAAGTAATTTTTTAAATTGTAATTAGCAAAAATTTTAAAAATATATAGAAAGTTTTATAAAATAGACGAAGAACATACAATCTTTATATCGTTACCATACATTTATAACGAGATAGATGTATCACTTACCTATGAATATAATTTTCACGATTGGAGGGTAAATCATAATTGATGACAAGCGAAACCTGTTGAACATCAATACCACGGGCTAAAAGGTCAGTAGTTATGAGAACACGGGATGATCCAGTTCTAAATTGTTTCATAATAAGGTCTCGTTCTTTTTGTTCCATATCTCCATGCATTGCAGAGACTGTGAAATCACGGCCACGCATACTATCCGTTAACCAATCTACTTTACGTCGTGTATTGCAGAAGATTACTGCCTGAGTGATACTCAATGTATCATACAAATCACAGAGGGTCTCAAACTTCCATTCTTCACGTTCCACGAATATAAAGAACTGTTTAATACCCTCCAATGTGAGTTCTTCTCTTTTAACCAAAATGCGAATTGGATTTCGCATAAAACATTTAGATACATCCAAAACATCTGAGGGCATGGTAGCGGATAGTAATATAACCTGAAAAATTGGTATATTTCTAACAACTATGTTCAACAAAATTTGTACAATCAGTATTAAAAGTTTCGCTATTATTTCCACGTACCTGTACTTCATGAGGTAATAATTTGAATACATCGTGAATCTGTTCTTTAAAACCACGAGAAAGCATTTCATCAGCTTCGTCTAGGACGAACAGTTTGATGCTATTTGCTCGTAATGCCCGTCGACTAATCATATCATAAACTCTACCAGGTGTACCAACTACTATGTGAACACCTTGATCTAACTTTCGCATGTCTTCACGTACATTGGTACCTCCAATGCATGCATGGCATTCTGCGTGCATAAAATCTCCCAAAGCAATAACAACTTTCTGAATCTACAATAAAAGACGTTTGAATGAAGATTTATTTACTTTATAATTATAGGTACTACCAGTTTCAAAAATATTGATACATACCTGTTGAGCAAGCTCACGAGTTGGGGCTAAGATTAAGGCTTGACATTCTTTAAGATTAGTATCGATTTGTTGTAGAATAGAAATTGAAAATGTAGCGGTCTTGCCAGTTCCTGTTAAACATAACATAAATTAATAACTAAGGTTTATTATTTTTTATAATACAATTCAATTCCTTCTTTTTACCTGATTGTGCCTGCGCAATGACATCATGTCCTTTTATACACGGCAGAATGGCACGTTGTTGAATTGCAGATGGTTTCTCAAAGCCATAAGCATAGATACCACGTAGTAACTCTTCCTTTAAGTTCATTTCATCAAAGTTGTCCACGACCTGTTTATCATAAGATTGGTAATGAAATAATATTTGAAACAAGTGTTTAATTAACTGAAATTGTATTTTATAATTATAAGCTTCTGAGTAATTAACTTACAACATCCCAGTTGGATTCGATGATTCCATCGGGATCCATGCCTGGAGGGCCATTGTACGTTTGCTGTTCACTTTCACTAGGACCATTTTTGGAATCTCCTGCCCATTGATCATCGTTTCTAAAATATAAATAAAACAGTATAGTATCTTTGTTATAGTAGTGAACAACACAGCATTACTAAATCTATGAAATAATTTTTGTGACTATTATGATATTGTTAAATATATTTAATTATTTGTGCTATAAACTATATTTCAATATAATAAGTTATTATTTATTATAGGATGATAAAACTAAAGTGGATTTCCAATTCTAATGACCTTGAAGAAAATACACTCATATTAACAGCATTTCATAATAAATTCAGAAGCAATATAATTTATTAATGCAACTAGTTCTGATTACAAAATATTTAATTTTATGAACAACTAACAATATACTACTTAAAAAAGATCACTAAATATATATGGTAATGAATTTATCGATGACTTGATAGATGCATTGACAGTGACTCACGCGAGAGCATGTCAGAACGTCTGAGGCAAACCTTCGTTTCAAAGAGTATAAACGTTTGTTATTTCACGCAATATCTTTACTACTGAACAATTCGGTTCACATTTTCGTCAAATTAAAGGAAAAATTCATTTTTTATTACGTAATTTCAAATACAATGTAAAACGTGTGTTTGCACGTCCGAGTGGCATGGAAGTTTTTCCATTAAAATCAAAAATATATTCACAGAGTCTCGATATTCGATACAAGCACAAAATCAAAAGAATGTTAGATCACGATAACACTAAGGTTACATGAGTCAACGATGATAAAAGATTATTATTAATTTTGTGAGCAATGTGACAAAAACGAATGCACGCCATGTTGTCAGTCTCGTGTTCTCACGCATTCCCCGATTGCGGTACTATTTTTTTAAGGATAATCCGTTAACCGTGGACGTCCAAGTCTTCGTGACGCAAAGTTAACAGAAGCATACGTGAACTGAGAATTTCCGAAATGCAAGAAATAAAGTATCTTTTCCGATTACGTACGAAAAACATAACTTACCTTCGCTCAGACGTATGCGACATGTTCCACTCACGGTAGGTCGACGGAAAGGACGAGTTCCTATTGCGTCACAAGAAATATTCTTACGAATGCCGCACAATGGCGCTGCGAACGGTCTTCAAAATTTCACTCAACTTTTTCGATTGAATTAAAATTTTCTACATATATTCAAAACAGTTAAAAGTCATTCTGATTAAACCTTCTTTATGCGTATAACCATTTTCAGATAATTCGTTATTTTTTCACGATATTTCTTTTGTAAATGTCCATTGCGCATAAGGGAAGTACGTCAATTACCCATAATCCTTTGTCAGGGCCGACGCGAGGCAGGTTCAAAGCGTTCCCTAAAACCGGTCCTGTGATCCGTAAAAGGTTCATACTAAACTTTGAGAGGCTTTATGCATAATATCATATGTGTATCCTATCCAAGAGTTAAATCGTGATGTGTTGTATAACTACACATTATATTGTCTCGCGTTCTATAACCGCGTACTGTATGACCAACATGTTACATCGCCACGCCTTAAATCGTTACGCGTTATATTGCTGTGCGCTGCATTGTCACGCACTGTATCGCCATCCGTTTTACGGATACTTAAAAAACTAATACTATAAATACAGATAAATATATACGTTTTTTCTGGTCTTACACGATTTTAGGATCGTCCCGCATTGTTTGCGCGGCTTTGTCCTTTGTAACTCGTTAGTGGGATGTACGAGGCTAATGCGAATGTATTATCGATAACGTATCTCTTATATGTACTTTAAATTTTCTTGTAAACAAATATTAAATTTTATTTATTCAGTAGTTGTATCTATATTGTTGATGTATATTAAACAAATCCAAGCTTCAATTTTATAGAGTTTCATGTATTGCATTTGGAACTAAGATACCTTAATAGCAATGTTTTGTACACATTCCATACAAAGAATGAATAGCAAATTATAAATTTAATATATGTTATAGAAAGTTCATTAAAAATTGACTAGTATTTATTGTTACATTTTAACATTTATTAATGCTAATGTGTTATTTAAACTTAATGCATTAAGTGCTCAATAATAACTTATATACATATATTTAATTCTAAGGCAGGACGTTAAAACAAATAAAATTTTTAATAGGAAAACTATTTATACATTATTTTTCTTAAATATGTAGTTAACAATATATATACAATATGTACATAATAAATGTGAACTTTATGCTAATAACATAACATTGAATTACATAAAGGCACAAGCAAGAATAAAGAATAATACTGCAATGGGAAAGATTATATATACTTCCATACGAGGATGACAAGTCGATAAAAGTAAACTAATATCATCTATTTCATATTCAGTGTTATCTTTAGTTGGTATTTCAACAATCACTCTATCAGAAGACAGCAGGTTTATTGAAAAGGAACATTTTGTTTGATTTATACAAGACTTTGTTGCATTTTCATAATGAAAAACAGGTTTATAAATATCAAACAATGCATATATGTCATTTGATACAATATCATTGTCACTGTAAAAGATATAGTAATAATAACCATTTTCTATAACATTATGGATTGCTTGCATATGTTTACCATTAAGTAAATAACTGACATTAGTACATTGTTCAGAAGGTGCAAATTCTTGAGCAATTAATATTGAACCTCCATAGCATTTAAATAATTCATTTTCAAAACTGGATACAGAAGATTCATCATTATCGTTTGTTACATTTTTAACAGCATTTCCACCATGTTTGACACCTTGATCAAGTAAAAGTGGCTTAATAAGATCTTGAGTTCTTTTAATTCTTTTATTCAATATTTTGTCTTTTTCAACATTAGATATATTTTCAGTATTACTTCCTGATCTTTTTTTGTCTTGTAATATATTCTTTCCTCCTTTCTTTATTTGCATTTTATGCTGCCTTTTCTTAGCATGTCTTAATTTTCTAGTATTACGTACCATTGGTTCTTTCGTAGATTTCATATGTTGTTGTATATACATTTTTGTATTCCAGAGTAGTTCCTTTAATTCATTATCATCATTTTGTTCGTGAGATGTGATATTGCTTTTTATGCGTGAATAATGATTTGAATCACCTGTATCTGTATTATTTTCTTCCATTTTTGAAGTAATATTCCACAAAAATTTATTCGTCATATCATTCAATGTATCATTGTAAGCAACTTCTGTAATGTTATTATTAGAAACAGATTCTACTGTATCTGACTTAAATGTTACTTTAACTTGCTGCTTTGCTTCTGGCAAGAATATATTTTTTGCAATCTGTTCATTATTCTTGTGTTCTAACATACCACATGTTCGTAAATTACGTTCCCCTTTAACCACAAGTATAGATGCACCTTGAAATCTAAATAAATAGTAATAAGAATAGTGATGAATAATATGAATTTACATATTATTATAAAAAAAAAAAATATAAATATTACCTTGAACAAACAGAAAGGGCTACGCTTGAGCCTTCTAAGAGATAAAATCCCCAGTATTCTAATGTATCATCTGGTAAAGTCATATTCTTTTTAAGACGTATATGCTTTTTATGTGAAGTTATCTCTGGTTTATGTGCCATTTGGAAGGCATTAAATGTTCTATTCATTTGTAGAACATGTCCCTGTACAAATAAATATTATTAGTAATGTTAATTTATGCTATATATTTCACATATATGTAATATTATTGTAAAATAAAGTGCTCTTACTGAACAAAATACTGTGGAAATTCCATCAGTGATTTCTAAGATATCAGAATCTGTTACAGCATATGCTACATTAGCATAAAAATTATGGCGTAAATATAGAGGTGTGATAAGAAGCAGAATTGGTAAAATTGTCGTTAAAGTACAGAAAACTACTATTCTTTTAATACCGTGCATATTTTATGAATCTAAAAAAAATGACATATTTTATAAACACTTTTATCTGAGTTTTAACTTATATGCGGTTGTATTACGAGAAGTAATTATTTAAATAATTAAAGTATTCCTACAAAAATTTAGATATAAATATAACATATAATATAAAATTACAAATATGCAAACAAAATAATTAAAAATTGTATACTATAATAACCATATTATTACTGATAATAATGTTTTGTATAAGTACTTGAGAAGTGTTCATCTTATTGATAATAAATGTATAATAATACACAAACAATCAATTTTCAACTTTAAAAGAATAGCAAATTTGATTTAAATACTAGGTATTGAACTTTTTACGTTACAAAAATTACGTGTAACATAAAAGAGGTTAGAGATTTTGAAACGATAAGAAAAAATCGTAAACTTAAGTTTCATACATGTCAAACTGATAAAAAAATATCATATGATTCTGATTCGTCTATTATTTTGACGTGTGGAAGATTTTTAATACGCATTACGCATGCGTTCTCGATCTAAACGTGACATTTATGAAGCTCCTACAAAAATAAAAATTAAGAAATATATGAAGCAATATGATCTAAACGTATGATTATCTATTACATACATAAAACTATATTAGGTTAAATAATAAAGCTTATGAAATTGAAAAAAATATTTTATTCGAATATGGATGAATATCATCTCCAATGTTTCAAACTTCAGCCACTGATTTATAAATATAATAACAACCTTGGTTGAATATATTTTTACTTCGTCTTATAAATAATTTAACTAAATTAATAATAACTATCACTAATTTCGATAATATTATTGGAATATTCAATGAAACACATATTAACTGATTTCTGAACTAACTTATTTCTTTACCTTAAATCAGTTATGTTCAAACACTTTGTTTTCTTTTAGTATCTCAGTATTGTACAAAATAATATGGTTCAGTAATTCACAAATATTAATCCAAACTAATTTTTGCAGTTGCTTGATAATATCCATTACTACTAATCGTATGACGTTGCGATAGATGAATCTCTTTTAATGTAATTTCTCCAAAGAATGTATTTTCATGAGCCTACAAGTTTTAAATATTTATTTTATGATATTGTTATACTATTATATTATTTAAATGATTAATAAATATAATTACTTTCATTATTTCTGTTGCATCAAATGTACTTAAAGTTATCTTTTGTTTCTGTTCTATTTGTTCATCATCTAGCATAAATTTTGTGTTCATAAGAGTTACATGGAGCTTAACTTTGCATTTTGTTTTTGCAAGTAACCCTGAAGGATAATTACTATTAATGTATACTCTATATTATTAAGAAATAGCTTTTTACCTATACTATGATAATGGTCTGCAATTTTATCTGCAATTTCTTGCAGAGCTTCTTCTGTATCGACTATTTTTGCATATAAAACATTTGTTTCACTAGGATCATCATTCATTATGTCAGTTCCTTGTAAACGTATATGAATTTGTTGATGTTTCTCCATTATAGGTCTGCAATTCATTATAAAAAATATTCCTATAAAATTCTTTAACTAACCAACAAATATACTAATATTGTCAGAATTATCATACTTCACAATATGATCTTTACAATAATTTAAAGCCTGAATAGCTTGATTTCTCTCTGCCTCATCAAGCAATGTTAGTACTGCTATAGTAAGATGCAACTTGCTTGGTGTTTGAAATATCATTTTATCCAAGCCTCTGGAGGTTTTTTCAAACTTTGTAAGTACATCATTTTTGAACATATTAAAGTTCATTATTATACGACCCTCGTTTAAAGGTACTGATAAAAAATGTGTACATTGGAGCTTTTTTCTCGTTGCTTCTGTTAATAAGTTAATTCTATGACGAGCCATCATTATTCCTTTGCGATCAGTACCAATTATTACTGTAAATGTAAATATTATTGTTATTTAAGAATTGTATTAATAATTCAAATTTTGCTTAGAACAATACAAAATATGTACCAATATCTCCATCTTGACCCATCTTTGGAATCTGTATAGTTGTTTTTGTTTCAGTTTCCAATTTTTTGCGAACTGCATTTTTAGATCCAATAATGAATGGGAAAAATGATCTAAAATATTATGATTATTAATACTATTATAACATTTCAGTTATTGCATCTTTGTAAATAATATTTTTTACTTCGCCACATAAAATGTGTGTTTAAATTTTGATGCTCCATGTGGTACAATTTCTATATCAGAATCAGAGTGTTCTTCTTCGTAATCATTGCAATTTAACTGACAATTGTCTTCAACATAAGGAGAAAGATTACGAGCATTTGACCATTCTGTATTTGCTAATAACCTGTAACATCTACCATCTACCCAAATTAATTCTGGTTTTAGAACATTCATTATATTAAAAGTAATCTATTTTTGTTCTCAGTGAATGTTCAATTTAGTAAAATTTCCTGCTTATATACAATAACAATATCTTTAAATAAGTCAGTTTTATACAGCAAAGATACGATTATCATTTATCTTCATTTAAACTGAAGTGTGTGAAGTGTCAATTTCTGAATGAAGAAGTAGAATGTTATAGACAGAGATAATAAACTAATTGAAATCTCTATCCCTTTTTAGCTGAATAACTTCTAATATATGTATGTATACCAGTTTTGATTGGTTCAAGCACGCTTTGTAACCAAGAGCAGTACGCATGCTCACATAAAATATTTGTTATGCAAAGTGCATACCCAGTGATCTATTAATTTGTGTATTTCTTACATAAAAGCAGTTCTTTTCACTTATCTTACTGCACTGTATGATAAGAAGCCACGTGGCGCACTGAACACAATGTACATACTGCGCAGAAGACTCTTTTACGTAATTAAATATAGTATAACGCGCAAACGATGCGCAGAAGTTCTTTGCGCAGCGGTATCACCACTGCGCTTATAAAAACGGGCGTGGAAGCCGATCGTTCAGTAGTTGGGGCAGAGCGTGTGACATCCAAGTCGCACGATTATGTGACCCATTATATTTTTACGAAATCATGTAAGTGAGGACTGGATTCGTTGAAAATTCAGGACAAGAAGGATCCAGAGTGGATCAAAGAATAGCTGTGTATAAGAAGTATTATACATGAAAAAGTCACTGAATATGCACAATAGATAGGGTCACATGCGTATTACCTTTGATTATACAGAATATATTAAACTAATCATACTCGCATGCGCAGGACGAAAGAAAACTTCTCGTTCGCCATTATTATTTTTTCAAAAGTTTTAGTACAAAACTATGTATATATATTTTTTATCAAATATTTACTAAACCACAATCAATTAACGAGTAATCATAGATTTCCTTTTGTTATAAATTTTATAATTTATTCTTATTTGAGAAGTACGTTCCAGAATCTGGACCGTATAGAATAAATTTTAAGAATTATAAAAGTTAAGTTTATAAATGCAAAATTTATTATTTTCAGTTTCATTTACCTTTATACACGTATTAAGGAAATAGTAATTGCAATGTACTTTTATGAAATAGTTAAAAATTTTTATAATATATATTATTTACAATATTTAAGATTTTAATATTGACATTTAACAACAAAATATAGATTTTAATGTCCTTTTTGAAACCGATATAAAAGATAGGTCAGTACATAACTGTGTAAGATATACATTGTAGCAGGACATAAAATGCAATATTTTTAAAAGATATAACAAACATATTGTTCTATACCAAATTAAATATTAAGTTTACACATTAAATGTATGAAGTTAGAAATTTACTAATTTTTGTTTAATAGCTAAATTACGAGAATGTTTATGAAGCATGTACAAATTTACCTATGTTACAATAATAATAATTACAAATGTATCTACATACAGGCGTTTTGTAGGTGTATTTCTAATAAGTATATTACAATATTGAAATTAAAGAATTCGTATAATAAATAACAATTTTTGACGTTATAAATTATATAATTAATCTTCGTCTGTACCTTTTTGGTAAACTGCACCGAATTTACTCATATACTTACGTACAAAATCTTTAGCTTTATGTTTAACATTTTCATTACACTGCAATTCATCAACGCTTTTACAGTGTTTCAATTCTTTTGCAAGTACAAAATGTGTAAGCTAAAACAAAAAATTATCATCGAATTAAATTTACTCCCAACATTACAAGTTTCGATCCGAGCAAACATACCTTTCTAGCAAGATGTTTAAAATCTTCCGTATTAGTTATTCTACCCTGTTTACAATCATTTTTTCTATACGGATTCAAAAAGTGTACCATCACATTTGCCATATTTATTCTAAAAGTATCTTTTATCTTTCTCTCTGACATTGTAGATATATCTGTTGAAGGGGTCTGTAATTTATTTAAACTATGACGCGAATGTGATTTAGATTTGTTGTTACGTCGATGTCTTCGCATTTTGTCAACATGTTCTTTAAATTTCGCTCTTTCTTTTTGACGACGTAATTTTTCCTTTATTCCTTTGTGCGTTTTGTGATCCATGCGATCCTCTTCGCGTCGTGGCTATAATATAAATACGATAATAATAATGACTATTATTATATCAACTACTCGCATATTCGTGCCAAATATAATCGAACATAACAATACAAAGAAAATAATACTACGTACACTAATAATTCTTTCCTGAACTAAACCTTCTCTTCTTTTCTTGCCCTCTGGGAAAAATCCAGAACTTCCAGTTAAGTGAACAGCGCTTTTCTTACAGGTATTATGTTTAGAACCATTTAATGATTTTTCTATCAAAGTATTATTTAAAGTTAACTCTTCGGTTTTCGAATCTTCGTTGTTATCTTCGTCAATCTCTTCATCCTCCTCGTTCGAGGAACTAGATTCCTCGCTAGATTCCGAAGTTGACGACGAATCTGGTTGAACTCCAATATGATCCGGCGGAGGAGGTAACCACTGTGATATTCGTTCTTTCACGTGATAGTAATATGTTCTGCCTCTGGCATCGGTTGCACTTTTCCATTTAGGCGGCAAATCTATGGGGGGTACTTCTGGTTGCGGTGGTCTAATCGTAGGAAATTGTTGATCCGTTTGCTTTTCAATATGTTCGTACAGAGGTTGAGTTTGAATTGTAACGGGTGTTCCACTATGCACTAAATTATTAGACAGGGACAATTGACCTTCAGGATATTGTTGATGACAGTGGGACATCAAAGAATAAGCTGTTGTAGTTTGATTGAACACAGGTGTTTGGCTTATCGTATATATTACTGGAGGTACACCTGAAGGTATATTGCTTGGGATGCCAGACGGTATCTCAGAAGAAATTGATGGCTGCAATACATGTGTGCTTTGAGATACTATTCCGGACTGTGAATGACCAGCTACCGCTTGCGGTGCGCCCACGTATATAGGGGTACATTGTTGACTTATATCGCTATCTACAATAAAATTTCATGTAAACTAGGATAAAAACATAACAATAACTTTTAAAGTAAAACATATGCGAATCGAAACCTTGTGTAGGGTACTGTTGCCACTGCCCAATCGATGGATTATAAAAAACGGGATATCCTGTTTGTGGATCCACCATAGCAGTGGTATGAGGATCTATGCTTAATGCTAGACATCTAGTTTCATGATCTTGCCATGATTCCTGTTGCTGACGACGTTGCCGCTCTTCTTCCTCTTTAGCAACTTTCATGGCAAACAATTGTCTACGTTCATATTTTGTCATTCGTGGAATTGGAACTAAACTACTTCTTTCTTCTAATCTTTTGTCTTTTGTACGAATATGATCAGACTCTGGAGATTCTCGTCCTCGTCTCCTATCCCCACGTTTTTCTGATTCACTTCTTCCGTATCTATCAGATCTATGTCTATTCAATGGTATAAAATATACAAAATATAGAAAGTCTATTTAAAATTTAAAGCTGGACTAGAGCGAGATTAAATTAGATCGTTAGGTATATTCAAGTTAAATTAAGCACTTTTTAATTATTTGTCATAAACTCTTTATCAATTACAAACGCATACCTGTCATATGATGTTCCTCTTTTTTCCTCCTTTTCTAGTTCTTCTCTGTATCCACGATCTTAATGAAAAATATACATCAATTAGTATTAGGGTATACCGAAACGTTTTACTTTATATCTGTAAATAATTCAATATCATTACCTGCTTCTCTTTCATGTTCTTTCATTTGTTCGATCCTTTCTTTTTTTGGTATACGAAAAACTTCCTTTAAATTTGACCATTCAGCTAAAAGACCTGTCGCTAGTTCAGGAATAAGATTTCGATCTGCGTTGTCTAATTTTATTTCATTACTTTCTATGTTATTTTCATTTTTCTCTGTGTCAGCTACTTGATAGGACGTTCTTTTTTCGATGTCATAACTAATTTGCAATTCTTCGCTATTTGATTTTGACTTTTCTTGATCATCCTCTGGAGAATCTCCACTAGGAGAAAAATATAATCGTCTTGACCACTTTTCAACTACATTATAGATTTTACTATCCATCAACATAGTTTTATTAGGAATTGGAAGCGTATTTAGAGTTTTCAAAACTTCTAGTCGAAATTGTTGCGCTTCATCGGAATCATTTGTAGAAATATCCATAACATAACTCCAAATTAAACGTAAACCGTGATAATCCAAAAATAATCGTCGACATGGCTGTTCTCCGCTTTGTATAAGACGCAGAAGGCGCGTCCTATGTTCTAATTCTCTACTACGAACCATCAAACGACTTAATGTCAATGTGTGAGCTCTATTCTTCAAACCTCCTAAGCATAACTTATCTATTTCTTCTTCCAACTAAAATAACACCCAAGTAAAGTACATTAAGATGTAAACAAAATTTAATATTTATAAATCATTAAATATTTATAGAACTTACATCTTCATCTTCCATGTAATCAGCTTGTTTCTTTTCACCCTTCTTCTTTCTCATATCTTTATCACGTTTTTCCTTTTTCTCAATCTTTTCTTTCTCTTCTTCGGGTGTCTCACCAATCCAACCACGGCAATTAGCAGCTTCACAAAAACATTTCTGCGCCTCTTTACTAACGTTACAATAAAATTTATAGCATAGCTAATACTTTCACAAAATGTATTAATACTATATCATTGTACATACCCATAACGTTGGAAATGATAGTCAAATGTAATTTCTTCACCGGCAGCAATGAATTTTTTATTAAAGAAACCTATTCTCAGTTCACCATTCACTGTCCACTGTACAAATATTAGTTGGAAACGTAAAAATCATTCATTTATGTTAGGTAGTTTGTTTATAGTAGTTATACTTACTTTTTGTGTTTCAGAATTGGGATCACAACTGTGATTTATAAATCGAGAAACATTTCCTTTCATAGTAGCATCAATAATCTGATCCGATTTTAATGCCATAAAGTAATAGTGTCTATTTTTATCTTTCGAATATTCCTTTGCCCTACGTCGAAAATCTTTAGGATCTACTACTTCACCTACATATTCCATTATAAATTCCCCTCTAATAATTAGAGATTAAATTCATTAACAAATATACTATCATACGTAACTTTGCATAATTAAAAATACTTACGCTAACATATCTACCATAGCTCGTAATCCAAATCCCTTTTTTTCTGTTCTAAATACTTCACACTTAGCATATTCACAATTTTGAAATCTTTTATTTGTACAACGATCACCTACTACACACCGAGGACCACTAAAATTTATGTAATATATTATACAAATTACTTTTGTACTATCTCGCGTTAATAAAAGGAGGTATGTTCATACAATAGAAAATACATACCATTCTATCATTAGTAGTCTATTGAGACAATCCTCCCCACAACCTAATTCTCCTCTTTCAATTTCTTCTTCTGTTAAAAAACAGTCACATACCATTCGTTTTGTTTCTTTGTTTGTATACCTAAAAGAATTATTTAAAAGAAATTACTACTGTGCACAATATACTTTTATAATTAAACTTATTTGAACTATATACCTTTCTGTTAGATATAAATTTTCACTCAAATATTCAAACTGACTCAGTCTTTCTTCCATTTCTCTATCTTTTATTTCAGGAACCATAGGTAACAAAATTTTTGCACCAACAGTTTTTGGAATTTGTACAATATGAGTAGCATTAGTTGGTAATATTTCTTTTATTTGTTCTGTATCTATTTTAGATAGAGTGTTTGCAATTATTGACGCAGAAGCAAATCCAGTGTCTGAAGAACTAATATCTGTTGTAGCTCCAGTTGCAAATTTAAATGTTGAAGATGAGCCTGCTTCAGATACATTTGTAGTCGTGGTTGTCATTAAGGAACCAGTTGTTAATGCTGATGCAACTACTGTAGTTGATCCACCCATTTCAAGTTCACTTGATCTTCGCCAACGAGATTTTACTTTAACAGGTTTAGATGAATCTGAATCATAGCCTGTAGTACTACAGGCTGTTGCTAACGATGCAAGAGAGTCAAATGTATTTGTTGTTTTATTAATATTATTTTCTTTATCTGATTGTGGTTCAATTGTATTATCAACTTTTACTTCGCTAGTAATTGAAAAATTATTGTTAACTATTTTCTCTCGATCTTGTTGAACACTAGATTTTGAAATATCTATATTAGGTTTCGTAACTAAACCGCGTCCACGAGACCTATACATTAATTAAAGAACAAAAAATGTGGTGAATGAAAAACATTGGTTATTTTTAAAATATACACTTAGTTGCTTAACATATTTACCTTTGTTTCATTAAACCAATCGACCTAATTCTACTGCTTCTTCTTACACCAGAACTATTTGATCCACTTTCTGAACCTGTTGTATCTGTACTACCACTTCTGCTTCTAAATTCAGTTCTTTTATCAATATCATTCGAACTATTATTACATTTTGTGTCAAGTTCTGTTAGTTTACAGTTATTCATAGATAACAATGTGTCATTACTATTCTCACTACTACTAGATAATTTCGTGTCCTCCCCATCAAGTTTACTATCTGCTTCACTATCACCATATAATTCTTCGCTAACCTGCTGTGAACTAATAGTTTTCCTTTGAGTTCCATTCTTTTTATCTTGTAAAACTTTCAATTTTAATAAATTCTGATCTGTACATTCTCCTTTATCATTGTAAGGTTCAGATTTATTTGATTCTATTGCATTTTTATCCATATTATCAAGTACACAAGCAGAATTATTTGTCTGATGTAACTGTTCCATTTTATCTAATATTGAACAACTGCTCTCATCATCAATGCTCATTGGCATTACTTTTTCTATGTTGTCTGTAATTTGTAGTGGAGACATTATGTTTTCTATGTTAGATAAATCATTAACCAATTTTTGTATTTCTTTGGAAGATTCATTAATTTGCATTTCTGCTAATTTGTTATCTATTTTATAAAATGAATCATCTTTAGATAAATTTTCATGTGATTTTTTCATGTGTGTATTTTTATTTACGTGTAATTCTTCTTGACTGTTAAGTATATTTTTATTATTATGAGTATATGATTTTTGCAAACTGAATAACTCACTATTTTTATCAATAGAAGCAATTGGCACCTCTGTACATACATCTGATATGGAATTGTCCGTTTTGTTTCTATGTAAAGTGCATATACTGTTTTGCACAGCACAGCAACATTCATTACTAGACGTGTTTTTTGAAGCACATTCTATTAACATGGATGCCATTCTACTCTCATTTTGTATCACAGTATATTCGATAAAATTTTTTTTTTCTAACGTAGGTGTATCCGCTAGTAATACCTCTTTTATCATCATGTTATCATCTTGTTTTGAATCATAATCGTTATTTTTAATATCATCTTTAACTTCCATTTCTTCGCAAATTATTGTTTCTTCTATCACATCTTCGGGCCATATTTCAATTTCAGTAGACTCAGGTTCAGTTACAATTTCCTTACTCGGATTACCAACAACTACTTGTTGAACATCTTCCGGACTAAGTTCCTCAGGCTGACCAATTATGTCTACTCCATCTTGACTATCGCTTTCGCTAGAGTCCTTTTTATATTGTGACGTTGTTGAATATGAATACTCTTCGTTAATTGCAAGTACGTTACTATTAGAACCATTTTTGTGCTTATATTTTCTTGAAGAATTTTGATTCTTTTTTGACAGTACTTGGTTTGTGTATTCTGTAGCACTTCTACCATCTTCTGAATTGTTTAAGTAAGATATTTGCAAAACATCGCCATTAACCTTTTTCTCTTCCGATTGCTTTTTTGCTATTTGTCTACTAGATTTTCTAACAGGTACATATTTAAGAGATGATTTCACGGATGATTTCATTTCAGTTTTACGTCTACGTGCCATTTTGATTCCATGTATTCCTCTAATCTGAAAGATTTATGAAAAATAAAGTCAAACGTAGCAAAGAAACATAAACATAATATTCATAATTATGTTATATTAATCTATACTATAAATAACAATGATACCACTACATACTAACAATACCATTTAAGTTTTATATTACCAACAAAAACATAAAATTATTTGATTACACTATTACTTTTTTTATTAAAGAGAAAACATTAAAATTGAAAGTGAACATATCAATAGCAAGAAACGTTACCATTTGTTTTACCACAGTCTTTTATTATATAAAAAATTATTTTATTACATAACAATGACATGAATAATTCTGTGTATATCAATGCTATTTTGACGTTAAATTTATTATTTTATTATTACAACTATCATTTTCATCATAAGTTATAAATCATAAAATAATTGTTATTATTTTATATGTATAATACATTCTTTTTTACACATTTTTTATCTACTACTATCTTTGTTCATTTAAAATAAGTTAAAAAATGATGATAAATGTGAAACTTCTCATTTTTATGTAGATATTTAATTTCATCCTTAAATAACATAGCCTCCATTGTGCCTAGTTCTAAAATATACTACTTGTAGGTTTCATGAAAACTGTGAAACTCTTATTTATAATTACTGTTAATTTAATACTTTCCAAAACAATGATTCGTATCATATATATGTTAATTTTCCAGTACTATCTGTGAAATGTTATATCTTTGTAATTATTAATAAAATAGATCACTTACACCAGATTGATAAACATTGTTTCCTTAAAGTACATACCTTACTCTGTCATATGTAAATTAAAGTTTAAAGAAAAAAAAGCTAACAAATACTTACCATGTACCCCTAAAATTACGTTTCGTAATTTCATCATTATCATCATTTAAGATATTTTATATACATTTTTGAATAAACACATTTTCGCATTCATTGGATTTCCTGAGGAAACACAAATGCAATCGACATAGTATAAATCATTACGACGTGAATTGTGTTAATTGATCGTTAACAAATATGAATGTTATTACAAAGTTTGGAAGTTCAATAATACACAATCGTTAGCTACACATTGACAGAAGTTTTAGGCAATATAGTTATCTTTCCCTGTCTTGATTGTTTCACTTGGTATTCATCACCTCCGATACAAATGAAACGAAAACTCTATCGCAGCTAATACTTCTGAAATCAATTTATGATTTGTTTAGACAAACACTAATCACCTGAATGAACTCATCACGAAGAACTGTAAAGGATGTGTGATACTCGATTCATAAGGTATATATCTCAAACGTATACGTAGTTGCCACTGGATATTACTTGTTTGTAACAATACCGACTGCAGAGCATATAAGGCTGACGCTTTAGTAATTTCACTAGCCAGTTTCTTGTTAAAAAAAATGACATTCCCCAGATATATATATATATGACAACAAAGACGTGAAAGCAAATGTATAATTTATTATTTGCAATAACAGTAGAAACCTCCAGATAGTAAGTGTATCCAACTTTTTGGTACCTAAAATAATAAATATAAATGAATAAAATTTGTATGAAAAACTGTATTTTGTCTACCGAGAGAAAATAACTAACTAGATGATGGTTTGCGTTGCTGGATGACGTAGGGAAATTTCTAACCACGTGAATGATACCCTTCTTACTGTCTGTTTTTGCCTTCGCGGCCGCATACATAGTAGATAAAAATAAACGACCAATGAAAGCTGGTAAAATAAATATATAAAATAGATATTGTGTGTATGTAATATTCCATTTTTGTATACACTCATAAAATATACGAGCATAGAAAGAAAATATATTTCTTGTTTAATCAATGGAACACTCATACTATAGTCAACAAGAAGTTATGAAACTTTCTGTCCTCTGGGTACATATTTTTAATATTACGATTTTCATAAGAGCGCATGTGTAATGCTACAGATTAGAGATTGGAACTGGAGCCAAAGGAATCGGAATTCCTTGTGTAACAGGGTATAGTGATTTTTATGTTTGAGTCGGAAAACTACACCAGCGCTGTAAGTTGTAAAATCATTGAATATGATATTTCGTTGATTGGTCAACTAAAGAATGGCCGTTCCTATTAATTTAAATTTGAGTTGAAGGATCTGTGTTTATTTGAATTTGAATGAGATATAATCTTGTTTAAATAAAATATGTCCATTAATGTTACTGTCAATGGAAATCATTTGAATATACGTCGAGGAAGAATGGTATTGTCTGATTTAGATCAAATTAAGAAAAATGAACGTGACAGACGTCGGAGGTTACGCTTGGAACAGGTATTCGTACATATGAATTACTTTCAAATCGAGATATAAATGAAAAAAATGAATGTAGATAATAATGATCAAATTTAAAAGCTAATGTAATAAATTTGAAAAAAGATAACTCCTTTATTGACAAAATTGGAAGTAAATGATTAGTGGAAATATAATTTAACAAATATTCATAGGTACGGCAGCAGTCAAAAGAAATATCAGATAGACTATTGGAACGTGCTAAATACATAGCTAAGGAGGAATTAAAAAAACTTGAAAATAGTGATAAGTTAAATTTGAAGCAAATACACAATGAGAAAATCATGGAAGTTCAACAAAAATATCAAGAGGATATGGCAGATATTGGTCAAGCGCATATATCTGCAACATTAGAACCTGATTATAATGCAATAATTAAGGAGAAAGATAAAAGGAATAAATTAGCAGCATTAAAAAGAGGAAATGATGCTATGAAACAAGTTAAAAATGCACAACAAGTAAGATTTTTAATTGTTACTCATTATACTATGTTAAAAGAAAAGTTATAAACATTAACATATTACATTAGAATTTAATTTATAAAAGATTAAGTAAAATCTGTGTAGAAGGAAACTGTTCAACGTCAACATGAAGAACGCCTTCGTCAAGTTAGAGAAATAGAAAGTCTTAGGTCTTCAATGATAGCTAAACTTCAGCAAACATTACCTGAAACTGATAAAGTATACAGTTCTGCGCTAAAGGAAAGTGATCAAGAGACTAAAGAGCACAAATCTACTAAGAAAAAGCAGAAGAAAGTTATTTCTAAAAAATCACCTGGAAAAATTACAAAATCTTATGTAAAAGTATAATATTTATACATGATTAGAACAGTAAATTTATAACTGCAGATTTATACATTTTTTAAATATTTGTTATAGGTTATAAGAAGTGATTTAAAAACTCATTCGCCACAGTTAAAATCTAAAACAAAAATTTCAGAAATAAAAAATGATTGTTGCAACGTGGATCAGCAATCTAAAACTAGTTCAGATGTAACACCATCGGTAGCACAAACTATATGTACAGCTGAGTCCGAAACCAACAACACAGAACATTGTAGAGAGGAAGTTCCAAATGTTTTGATAAAAAATAATAAAACAAGGTATATAATATAATATTGATTTTAGTAAAACATAATTTCTAATACATTTATTGAATCTTTAAAGGTATAATCCAGAAGACTATGTACAAATGACTTCAAATTCAACTAATAGTGATAGTGTTAGTTCATTTAGCGATGATTCATCATACTTTTCTGACAATAATGAACAGCACGCTAAGTTAAAAACATCGAACTATGTTAAGTGTCCAGCAACTGATAAAGTAAAATTATATGATCATAGTAAGCGTCAAAGTAATATGTACGATAAACCAACTGGAATAGTTGAAAAAATACATACATGGAATGAGGTTTGTAATAACCAATAAAAAATAACTACAATGAAAATAATTATAATTGTAATATATGTTTATACGTGTATGATATATCATATTTACGCTTTCAGCCAAGTGCCATAGATTTAGCTCAAGAAATAGAACAAGCAGAAACTGCTGAAACACATTTATCAAAAAGCCGTAAACAGAATGCGCAAAAACGTGGTGAAGATGCTGCATTAAGAGAAAAAGTTCGTCGCGATTATCAAATACTCATGCAAAATTTGAATCATCTCGCAAGTGAGGAGCGCAAATTAAAAGCAAGTCAAATAGAGCGATATCCGGTATATATGCTGGTTTAATTTTTTTATTTCTAACATAAGTTCTTAATTTATTATATTGTCTTATTTTTTTATTAGAAAGGTACATATACACCAGAACGCAGAAGAATACTAAGAGATCAACATAAAAAGAAATTAAATTATGCATTAAAAACCTTATTGAATGAAGAACCCATTGACCATTCATATCCAATGGAAACACAAGTTACTCTTCAACCAAGGGAAAGTGATAAACGTGTTGATGTACACGGTTCCTGGGAAGACCCATGTTGCAGTAAGCGCGAAGATACTAAAACTATTTCACAAAATAAATATATAAATGATGAGGAGTCGCGTGAAGAACAGATATTAGATATGTTGAAAAAGGTTGAAAGACAAAAGCGGTTATTATTACAAGAATTTGGAGTAGATTTACCAAATAATATTTTCAATGCATCTATCAAACCCTTATTTGAAAAGGAAAAATCAGTTCAAACTGAACGTGAAGACACGCATGTACCAAGACCTTTATCACCGGAAATTAGAGTAATAAATGTACCAGATGTTCAGACTGATAAAAAAAGTAGAACAGAAGAAAAAAATGATGTACTTGTTAAAAAAGTAGAAATTGCTGTGCAAACTATAACAGGGGATAATCAAAATGTAGTTGAAGATAAAGGCACGCAAGTAGAATTAATTCAGGAAGAAAAAGATAAATTTAAGCCTGGTGATGATGAAACTGAAACGGTTATCAAACATTATCCTATCGAACCAAAAATTACAGTTATTACGCCTGAAACGGATAATGACTCCTCAAGTTCTGTAACTACAAATGCGGTTAATGATGTTGAAAAACAAAGTTCAAAAGCAACTCATAAAAAGACGAAACGTAGTGTGAAAACATTGAAACGAGCCCCATCAAAAATGTATCAGAAGTCATGTCCAATGCGAGTAAATAAACCTTCTATAAAGAAATCTTCAAAATCTTTGCCCAAGTCACCATATTCGAGCTCAAAAAAGACAGACACCGAAGATATGATTAGTAAAAGAATCAAAATGTACGGCGACGATACAGAATTTAATATAAGAGTACAACCGACAAAAGTTAGAGAAGTAGCTGTAGACGTAAGTACACACAGCTCCCAATTATATTCACCAAGTACTCAAGAACAAGCTACAAGTAAACCACATTGGATTCAATCTAAATCAAGAATTAAAATAAAAGATATCTCAGATACATCAACATCTTTCGCTAGTCTACCGCCAATAAAACCTAGAGACGTACTTGAAGTTTTAAGTAATAACATTTCTATTCTCGAAATGTTAGATTCTTCGGTAAATGAGAGCATGAAACTTTTAAGAAAAGATATCAGTCCCGTATCAACGCCAGAAACTCCTTCACCGCGTACTATGAGATTACCTTCAAACATACCTCATCCTGATAAAATTACTAAATTGCTGAAATCTACAGGTCTTCAGACAGTTGATAGTAATTCATTATCATCTGTTAGAAATAGTTATTCAACGTCTACAGATTTATCTGATTATCAGCAAACTGAGCAGCCACCATTGAATCACAGAACTGCGTTTTCAAAACTTCCAGTTTCTTTGGAATTTTGTTTATGCAATAATCCGAACTGTAATCAGATGCATGCCAAATTTGATGAAATTCGTAATTACGCACTGAAAAATTGTCCCCAGATATTACAGAAATACGAAGAACTTCAAACTACGTGTGCTGAAAGAATAATTTCTTTAACAAATCTAATTGAAAAAGTTCGGAATGAGCAAAAAGGTATAACGATTTTATTGGTTAATAGATGTAATATATACTTTATTTAATACAAATACAAATAAAATATAATTGTACAATTTGTTTGGCAGGTATGGAATTTTCTATAATGACAGGCGATGAAACTAGTTTCATGCAGTTACCTTCACCAAAATTAGTAACTAATGATCTACAAAGTGTTCGTAAGCTTGTAGAAAACATAGAGGCGATTCATAATCAGCTTGCAAAAACATTGTTAGAATCACAAAAGATTATTAAAAATAAAGCGGTTATCGAAAAAGAAATTAACGAAATTAAAGAAACGGCGGTAGTAACTGTGGACAATGGTAATTTATCTAAAAAAGTAACTCGCTCCGTTGAGACAAAAGGTGTACTGAAGTCTAAGGCTAAGCCAAAGATAGTTTGTGAGGAAAAAGTTAACATACAACTTGATAGATTCAAATTACAACATGAACCTCAAAAATTGATGATGTCCACTCCAAAACACGATCCTCGGCTTGCTTCAAAACATAACGAAGAAGAAATAATAGAGAAATTATCGAAAGAAATTTTGGAGCAAAGCAAAAGTTTTAATAATAATGTAATAGCAATGAAAGAAGCTGAAAGCCCAAAAGGAAAGCATTCAATTGAAACTTCAACGGATGTTACCGATTCAAAGGATGGAACGAATAAAAAAAACGATACAGTCACAACAAAATATTCTACTAAAGAGGTAATTTGAATAGTTAATAATTATAATACAAATATATAAATTTCTTCATTTAATTGTATGTTAATGTTGCTATTTTTAGCAAAAAAAAAACAAAGATTTTATTCCAATACTAACTGATATCCCAAAAGTACAAAGAACAATAGATGCTGTTATCTGTACCAATGGTAGAAGCAAACCACCGGTGAGCTTACTTAGTGGTCCATACAGGTAAACAAAACATTTGTATTTTAATGTTTGATTATGGTACACTACGTTTTTAATACCATTTTTAACGAGACTGATTTTCAGAACTGAACTTGACTCATCAGGTCATGAATTATCAACAATAATTGAATTTGATACACCAGATACTATAAATAAAAGTCAAAATAATGTTAGAAGTCCACCATCAGCAAAAAAAATTGCAGAAATACAAGCAACTAAATGTGATAATGCAATAAAACCACCAGAAGATGTTCTTTTACTCAATTTACGTAATCAGCATTTAGACGAAGTGTGTAATCCTTTAACTACACAATTGTCTTCAATGATCACTACGCAGAAAGTAAAAAAATCGGAAATGTTTTTTGATTCCGTAAAAATGTCTCAGAGTGATAAAGGCAAAAATATGGAAAATGTTATTCGAGAGATAAGCACTAAAAAATTACAGTATAACATAGCTAATCAAGAATCATTGCAAATGGAAGAATCTACAGGTACTGATCTACCAATTAAACAGTATATGAACAAAGATAAAATAACATCTACCAGTTCAAATAGCTTTTCCGAATTATCCGGAATTTCACAAATAGCAAGTACACCATCGTCTACTATATTAAAATATGCATCATCTCCAGAAGAAATGGAAACAGCTCTTAAAAAACTTGGTCTAGGTTGGGCAATAACAACATTAAAGAAAACCCGCGAAGCCAGTGCTTTAAGCTCGTCATCAAATTCTGATGTAACACCAATAAATACTGCAAAAAGAATATCACCGGTTAAAAAACAATTTGATAATAAATATGGTTTACCAGATATTAGCGATGTATCTTCAATATCTATTAAAGAAGCTAGCAAAAGTACAGAGCAAGCGGTTCTTTTAAAAGGCAGAACTTCTACGCCAAAACTGCAAAATTCTAACTCTAATAGTATAGGAACCAATTCCAGTAATACAAATATATCGGAAAATTTTCAAGAAACTAATAATGGGTTGACAATTCCTAACATATCTCTTACTAAAACCAAATCTAACATTAAGACATCAGAAAATCTATAATATATTTCTATTTAAGAATTTTTATTATCAATGTTTTAGACTATATGCAATAAACTAGCGGAAAACTTATTTTATATAACTATGTTCCTTACAATTTATACTCTATATCTACTAAATATAAACAATGTTAATATTCTTATATTTTATTTTTAATATGTAACTACACATATACGTTTTAAAAACATTTTAAGAATAAATTGATAAATACTATTATTTTTTAAGAAAGTAAAATTGACATGTAGAATGTGTATAAAAATATTCTTCCATCTATTTTTGCTATTGTTCTCAATCACATTTTACTGTGAAGTCATATAAAAATGTAAATATTGTATATTTTTCTACTAAAATAAATTATTTGTTTTACGAAGATTTGTTATTATTTAACTAGTGCTTTGTAAAAGCATACCTCTTTGGTTTCTTTACTATTTTATCATATTATAAAATATTGAATACTATTAACAATGTTTAAAGTTATCATAACCTGCAATATTTATTGCTTTATTTGCATAACACCTCTATTATAATAATTAAAAAAAATTTTACTTCTAAAAAGGTGTTAATATACATATTACTTTAACCACAGAAGATAACGGTCAGTCTTTATAGCATAACAGTTCGGTTAGTTTTTTTCTATCACTTTTTTTTTTATTGAATTTATTTTTTCGTAATGCGCATTAAGTCACTGATCATACCTGATGTGAATCATTAATACTGTTAGTAAAGCCATGAAACTTAATTCATTCCAGATAAATATTCTAGTTAAGCCAATGGTAATGGGGATGCTTTGATCACAAATATTTACATCAAATTCCAAGTCATTTTAAAAATATGAAGTATATATATTTCTTTGTACGTAAATTTCTAAGATAAATATATCATAAAAAACCTGTGTTTTATGAAACTAGTTGCATAATTGTTACTTTATATAAAATATTTTTAATTTAGCTAATTCATGTCATACATGTATCAAATGTTTTGTAGTACTATGCAGGTATTAAGTATATTTGTCAAATACAAAACTATACTTTAAACTCATTATTGCACTATGTATTAACTCCCATAAAAACTTGTAGAAGAAAAAGAATTGAAACAGAAGAAAAAATATGTTTTTATACAAATTCGTTAACTACTTACATATAATACAATTAGTGTCTGTATGATTTTTCTAACATATGTATCTATCAATTAACATTTTAAATGATTACATGTATATCGTACAGTTGTACGAAACTTCTCAATTACCTTTTCATAAAGGCATACTTTAAGAAGTTTTACAGAAATTCAACTTATAAATATTCATTAAATTATAATTATCATTCAACTCCATACGTCACTTGAATAACGCTTCTGCGAGTCCATTTTCTTGATATAATCTGCGGCATCTAATTCTAACATATTTCCTTTCTCCATTACAACTTTCAGTAAAATATTGTGTACATCACGAGCCATATTTTTAGCATCACTATTGGAAAAAAGAATCAATGTAATCAAATGTATGTTGTAGATTTCATCATTATGCATTAATATCATTAAAATAATTATATACTAACCCACAAACATAAATATGTCCATTTTGTTCACCGATCACTCTCCATAATTCGTCTTTATTTTTTTCTAATAAATGTGTAACATACACCTTCTGAGACTGTTCTCTGCTAAATGCAGTATGTAATATTAAAGTACCATTCTTTACATATTCTTCAAGTTCTTCTCTGTAAAGAAAATCTTCGTCCTTCTTTCTACATCCGAAGTATAAAATTGTATCTCCTACTTCTTTTCCTAAAAAAAAAAACAAAAAAAATATACAACACAAAACGATATACAATACAATACAAAACGATCCTTGCTTGAATTTTAATAAGTACCTTCTTTCTTTGCAAGATCTCGCTCTTGTATGAATGCTCTAAATGGTGCTATGCCAGTACCTGGTCCAACTAGAATAACAGGAGTTGATGTTCGAGTTGGTAAACGAAATTGAGATTTTCGTACAAAGATAGGAACGTAACATGGTGGATCTGATGGATGTTTCTCTTTCAACCAGCTGGTCGTTACACCTCTGTTAATTCTACCAGTAGGTGTTTTATATTCAATTACAACTGCAGTAATATGAATCGATGTCGGGTGTAACTAAATGAAAAATATTTAGTAAAGAACAAATCATGAACAATCTTAATTAAAGAACTTTATAACTTAACGCATTATTTTATTATTTTACCTTTGGTGAAGAAGAAATTGAATAATAACGACACTGTAATCTTGGTAAAAGCTCACACAAATGATCTAAAGCTGGTTTTAACGAAGGAATATCTTCTAAAATGTGTACAATGTTTCTATTTTCTTGCACTACCCATTGTTGATATGCAGCTTTGCCTTCAGCAGTGGTTGATGCCATCAATTTTAATTTTTCTTTATCTTTCACATCACTACAATATTCTGCTAATTCTTTGAGGACATGAGTACGTGGATTGCTAGTAATATCTAAATAATGTGTCAAAGCAGTTCTATAAGAACAAGGACAAGGGAACGGATGCTTTTTGGTAGATTCCTCTGTAATACATAAAATGATGTGATAAAAATATTAATACTACTCAAGGACAATATCATATAAAATTTTCAATTTACCATCTGTATTTGTTAGAGTGAATACCGTGTCTAAATCTACACCACAGTTCTTGCCGATCTTATTTACTAATTCTGCATTATTCACAGGATATACTGCTAAATGATCTCCAGCTTCATAACGCATTTTTGATCCATCTATATCAAATTCTATATGCATACATGATCTTTCTGAGGTTGGACCATGAAGTTCACGATTGACTTTCACAGGAGCTAAGTAAGGATTCTTTGCATCAAATGGTCTGCAAGAAAAATGTGATTTTATACAAATATATTCAAAATTAGAGCTTCCTTGTTTGTATATTTACAAAACATCAAAAGAAACATACGCTCTTTGATTTTTGAAGGAATGAAGACGAGCTATTTCACCAGTATAAATACGTTCAATTGGTAAATCAGCATGTTCAGTAAGTTTATATTGCCGAATACTAACATCTTCGCCTGCACCTTCAATTCCAAAGAACTCACAAACTGTTGGCCAAAATTTATCTTTCCAGGTGATAAAATCATCTTCTATGCTATAAATGTCAGTATTTTATATGTACACATGTATATATGTTATTTATAAATATTAAATTTAGAGATATTTAGAAATATTGGAATTTAGAAATATACATTCCAATTTAGCAAATACATTTTGCTTTAAGAATTTCTTGCTACTATGTTCTAAGAATTAAAAGACAATAAATTATTATAATTAATCTATAGTACAGTAGGAATCATATTAACTTACTTGGCATCATCATCCCCCAATCCTAATTCAAAGACACGTGTTGCACCAAGTTGCTCTAATCTATGATCAACATATATTGCCACTTCATTATAATGTTCATAGGTTTTATTTCCAAGTCCAAATACCTGAAAAATGAAAGAAAAATTTGTATTACTTTTATGTACACACTTGTAAGAAAAAATATATTTTATATTTTAGTACATATTGTAAAGCAAGAAATATTTTTTTTACATGTTATTTAAAAAGATTAACATGTTAAACAACAATGGAAAATAAAATCACAGTATTAAATTATATTTAATGTTCTGAAATCAAATCAAATAACCTTCAAGAAATAATTCTATGCATAACTGTTGCACTTCTTCTCTAATACTACACAAACAATTTAAAAAATAAAGTTACAAGTACCTCAGATGTTGGCGGTAAAGATAATGTCACAAAACGCCGTTGGATAGCGCTTTTGTAGTTGTAACACTTCAGTGTTACATGTAGAAATTTTGAGAAATTTTTCATGATTATCGTTAATTGTTTATTATACTTTTAAATGCGTAATATAAAACTGAATTAAGACACATAACATTATCATAAATTTAATTAATTATTGTACTAACTTAGGTTTTTAAAAAATACCATGATTACGACAAAGTATAGACTATAGCAACGTTGCAGAATCGTACACGTGTCTGTTATGAATTGCTTACGTAACCTTCAGCGTTTACGCGATTGTGGTTAAATACACAGTACAAAGGATCAAAAGAATGAAATCAGTTATGTACTATTTATTAATGATTAGCACATTAATAGATTAACAATGTCAGTTTAAAAATATGTTCATTTTTTATAATGAACAAAGATTAACTCTTTTACCATTGACCTATTAATGAAATATTTCTTTTTAAGGTATGTAAAAAGAATGCCTACAAGATACTAACTATTGTTAAATATATGTTAATAGATGATAATATGACATTAGGATATTTCTTAATTAGATTTGTAATTTCAATATTGGCATACAATTTTCAGGAGTCACTTGTAACATAAAAGTTATGTATTTCTTGCAAAACTTTACAGTCAATTAAAGACCCAAACTAATGTTGTTACTGGATGTTTATTGCAACATAACTTTGAAACATAATACTTACACCATAGTTTAGTCCATTCAAATCAGCATCACCATTTTTTAGCCAATCAACAAATTCCATAGCATTATCTGTAGGGTCACCCTCTCCATACGTAGCTAAACAAAATACTGCCAAACTATTTGGAATTGTTTTCAGATGTATTAATTCCTCCTGTTATAATAAATTACAATCATTTTAAACTGTCATGCATAAAACAATCGAACAAAATATTTAAAATTCTTTCACTGTTTAGCTTATTGATCAATAGATAAATTTCAATTTTATCAGTTAATGTATCTTTATACTTAAAAGCTTTTCAATTAATCAGCTTAGAGGAAGCAGCTTTAACAAAATTAACTCTAACAGTTAGATTAAATAAATAAATAAATTAAGTAACTTTTATCAAAATAAATTTATACCATATCACATTCTTCAGGATCAGCCACCATACCCTTCATTTTGTACCTAATACCCTCTTTAGCCAGCCTGCCAGCAAATTCTTCAGCAGTTCCTGTTTGACTACCATAGAATACTACTAAACTTCTTCCAGAAGTTTTCAGCTTTTTTATGAATGAATTCTCTGATGGTTGCACCGTGGGAAACATTGTTGGCCTTTAACAAATATTTTTCCGATAGTTTCATACAAACATTATTTATAATCATAATAGACATTTTTGTTTCAAATATGACAATTACTGAATGGAGTAGGATTTTGTAACTGGTGTATAAGTTTCTTGTTTGTTTCTGCGCATTAACCACCATAGTGCAGCCAGTAAAAGGGCACTAAGGAGAACAATATCTAGAGTACTAAAGAGTGGTTCATCAAGAACTTCAGCTTTATCTTCGTTCTCCAACAATGGAGAACCTGCCATTCTTATTGCTTGAGGTTGTGAAGCACCTGCAGTCTGTAACAAAATAAGAAATGATACATTGATTATTGTGCTAATTAATATGTTAAAAAAGTTAATGTTGATATTTTTTATTGCACAGTCCGCATATAGTATAGTTTCATTATATCATTCCTTTTATATGGTCATTTAAATGAATTTCTATTTATGTATGGTAAGATTTCCGTTTATATGGCCTTTTTTATAATATTTCCGTCTCTACAGCGCCATTCAGGTTCATATAGCGAGACTGCGTTGTATATCAATATCGTATTTATTTACGTACAAATACATTAATAAAAATTATTAGTTGATGTCAAATTAACTAATTAAGAACAAAAAATTAAAAGATAAGATTGTACGATCTGTAATCATTAGTACATAGATTCTATTAATAAAAACAATGATAAAAGAAGTATATAATCTTCAAACGTATATCGGCTGATTTTTATACGAGTTAATGAAACAATCGGAACGTAAACGATCGAGATTAATTGATAATATATTACAAGGTCAATGAGTTAAATTCAATAAGAATGACACAATAATCTTATTTGTCTTTTCTTTACAAGAAACAAAGCCCGTTCCTATCAATAATTATAAACTGATTAGTCTTGTTTACTAATAAATCAAGTCGCATTTGATACATATTATTTATATAAGTAATCCTTGAACAGTGAAAAGAGGATAATAAGAATATTGCAGAGAAAGGTAGAAATTTTTTATACATTAGAAAGTGAAACGATCTATTTCTAAATTATAAAGTAAATTTATTTCCGTAAAGAAACTGATTCGGTTCTTTTATAAAACTTTCTTTTTGCAATTCTAATCACAGCTTCAAACTGCAAGATCTTTGAAATGATTTGGAACTATAATTTTCTAATTACCTAACTATTACCTAAAGTATTACTTGACTATTATGCAACAGAAAACTACATAATCTGTCAGATATCCGTTTATAAATTATTATTTAGAAACACGTTTGGCATGCAGTAAAACACGCAGTAAATGATGCGTGATAAGAACAATCAATGAAAGTCATCGTGTATTGGCAGAAACTGCTAACCACTGATTAGACATTCATTCGTCGTAATAAAATAGAATTCATCAATCGCTTTTGCGAACGTAAT
Source organism: Megachile lagopoda (assembly GCA_036983795.1). Taxonomy (NCBI): domain Eukaryota; kingdom Metazoa; phylum Arthropoda; class Insecta; order Hymenoptera; family Megachilidae; genus Megachile; species Megachile lagopoda. Next base: position 6,987,935 of record CM072793.1, read on the forward strand.
TGCATTAGAACAGATAATTTTAAAATTAACATTTAATTGCACGCGAAAATTTCCGTCAATGATTTTATCACAAGTTGTTTCATCGTTTATTTATATTCTTTAATGTTAACCAATTTATATTTGACTTTTATTATTTATCAATTTTACAGATAATACAAACCATATAAATTCATACCACACCGATACATGGCCGTTCTTATAATGTATTCAAAAAAATAATTATAAGATATTGTATAACTGGCATTAAACAAAGCATAAAAATATACATTTTTAAATATCTCTTAGCTGCTTCTTAAATATGAATAACATCATACAAGCATTATTTTATATATGTAATATTATTTTTTAACTATTCAGTGATATTTTGAAAATATTGTTCTCGTGTTCGAATTTTTAATTTTCAAATTTTTGGCAGCAAATCGTTGGTAGCAGTGCTTCGATAATCTAACGCTACATAGAAACGCTTTAGTTTAAATTAACTTTAAATGACTGCTTTCATCATTTTTGAAGAAGCCTCTATGGGCACGTAAATTAAATAATATATTTTATAACTGTGCAAAGTTGATTTACATGTAATTGTAGGTATTTTAGAATGTACATAAAGTAGACCCACCGGAACAAGATGAATGATAACAATCGTTTCGAGACAGCAAGAACACTTTATCATTTGAATCGTATTAAGTTCTATTACATTGAAGGTTACCGGGTTGATCATAAACGTTTATCGACATTCAGACGTCATGGGAACTAGGTAGACTTTCAAATTTCCGTAATAAATATTTAATATTTTCAGGTTAAGATTATAATGTATGAACTAAAATTAGTTATGATTTTATCTCTGTTCTATTTCTATTTCAAAGAACTATTAATGGTTGTATAAACTAATAACAATTGTGTTTATTGAATATTACTTATAGTTATTTATAAATTGATTTCGTACGTGGTTTTCATTATGTCATTAAAAATATTTCTGACAGTATTTGAACCACGTGTTTTTAACAAAAAGTTCAATCTCAAAACAGTTTTCTCTTCTTTTCAGGAACCAGTTTATGATTCATCCATAAATCACGTCGGTTTTAATAAGTGCACGATGTGCACGAGTTCAAGTGTTTTAACATGACAAAAAAACAAAACTGTTTACATTTTTTAGTACATTTCCTAGTTTCCTTTCTTACCGGTAATTCCATCGTTGGTTTCAGAAAATGTGTGAACTAGTGCAATTCTTTGTGTCAGGATAAGATCACTACAAATTCTGGAAAATACACGTTCACACGACAATGATCACTGGTAGCAGGTTCGCGATGTTATGCTGAAGAACCGACGCTACACGTCCTCGTCACGTGGAAAACCGAGAAGTGGCAAGTCATTACGGAACGACCCTGTGTATCTGTGCATACGTGACACTATCGTATGGCACGTAGAAGCATACACTATACACACAATACACATATGCACGCATAAGCAACACCGCTGTCATCTTAGTGACGTTTATTCGTTCATCTGTTCAGCTGATGGCTCGCTTACTATCGTCACGACAGTAGGATTGTATTTAATTTTTCCAACACGGAAATTGACGCAATCCATTTGAAATCACTTACATAATAAAGACGGTTTTGTCTCGATTACAATATATTTTTTCTAAACATTCTGTGAGACAGAAATACAATTCTAGTCTAAATATTTAGGAAAACGATGAATTGGCAATGAATATTTTTCCGTGTTCAGCTGTAATTGGATCATTAAACACAAGATAACAATAGGTCGTGATAAGGTCTAAAGTTTTGAGAATAGATTTTAGCGAATTCATCATGATTTAGGAAGACCTATAAGTCAATTATACTAGTAAATAGTCTCGACAGATAATTTTAAAGTAACATTTCTAAAAAAAATTCATATTAAACTTGAACTTCAGTCCTTGATGTACGACTTAAAATATATTTTTCGAATCTTATTCCAGATACGATAAATTAATTCGACGGAGAGACAGACAACTATTTTTCAAATTAATTTAATATTAAGGACAAGGTCTATATCGAGGTTCGAAAATGAACAATCCAACGTTGCGTATTATGGAAAGCTAGAAAGCTGGATTATCGTTCTTCCGTGAAAGTATCAATGCGGAGAAAATGCAACGGTGCAAACAGGAATTACATGTACAAATTTATCTGTGCGGAGAAAGCGAAAGGCAAAAAGAAAAAATTTATCACCCGCCCAGAGATTTCGTCTGAACTTTATCGTGTTGTTTCGTACGATTACACAAGCATCAAAGACAAATGAATTAACCCGTTTATTCCACTTTTCAAGATAAATACGCAATACATAGATAACAAGTGTAACAAGTATTTCTTTACAAAAACTTAAAATGTAAATAACTCCTTGTGTAATTGTATTAAAAATGTTGTACACTTCTTTTGTTTAGTCATAATTAAAATTAATTTTTGTTAATTCTTTTGTTGCATATATTAGACTGTTGTTATATTGTCATGTATGGAATTCAGTAGTCAACAATTATTGAAATTGATAGTACATTGAGTTAGTTAAAATGTACAAGCTTTACAATATTATGGGAGCGCCACTATCGTGTGCGAACATCTGCTGGCAATATAACGAGAGTCTACTGTAGTTCTAACTGACAGTGAGTCAATGAAACAACAAAGTATACGTAATGAGGAAACTCTGTAACCGTTACGATATCATTTACCCAAACGGTACATATAAACAATTTTGTATAGCCTACTGAATATGCAATGAACTTTTTACATTTATGTGTTAAATAATGGTAGATCAATTTACATTTGTACAATAAAAGTTGTACGGTAAGAACGGTAAGAAAATAATAATGTTTTCTTAAGTTTTATTTTTATTTTTTAGTCTGATGGCGCGTCTCAAAATAAATCGGTAATCTTTCATTATATATCAAATGGTTGATTTCGAAATATATAAAATTCAACATGATTTCATGACATAAAAACGTTCCGAAACAGTATTAATGCACATTCAGTTGGAAACTTAAGGTTCAAATATAGCACAAATGACAGAACTTATCGCGACAAAAATTACAGTATTTTCTATCTTATCATGAAAATAACGTTTTAAACCTCGTAGTTTCCCCGATAAAAATATTCATAGTTGCATTTTCTTATCTGTACGTTCTTTCAAATTTGTTAATAAGTATATTATCAAGTTCTAAGTAAGACAGCTGCTAATTTGCAACTTCGAAACTTTACATTTTAAACTAAACATTTTTATGTAGAAGGTGAAACTATACACTTTATGACGCAATTCAGCACCTACTCAAATTGTTTTTTAAAAAGAAACTTGTTGTACGAGCACAAGATATTTATTATATTAAATATAAAAATTGAAATCTTTAACATTTTAGTAAACTGGTATGATAAAATATAAGTTATTAGATTATTTATATGTTATATCATACTTGATGCATTATACTATAGTATTCCTATATCTATACTATATGTTTTTTCCTTCCTATTTCTTTGTTCAGTAATTATTACAACAATTACAGTTACATTCTAAACTGTGTATAAACTGTTTTAAAAACAAAGCGATAATTCTAATTATCATATTCGTTCATGCATGATTGATAAATGCTTAATATGACGTATAATAGGACTGATTCATAACAGATACTGATAAACAGATTTTGACGTCGAAATTTTTAGAAATGAAAATTTGTAATTATTTCTCTTTTGTGGTATAACAATTTTTAATGTTAATATTGATTTAATAACGTCATGAATATTAATGTTAGGTATGAAAACAAGAAAGATAATTTCTTTAGGGAAACTAATAAATTACTATTCCTTCAGTAACCGTATTATTACGTTTTGCTTATGTCATATTTACGTCATTGCTATGCAAAACACTTGCAAATCATTTTAAAAAATTGATTGCCATTTGACCTACTAGAAATCTTCCGTTCAAATTTAGAAACAATTATGACAATTTGTTGAATACCGATTTCGTATAAAAATGCATTTAATTAATTTAATTCGATAGTAATTAGTCGGCTATTATAACAGCACTTCTAAATTATTCAAATTTTATTTATTATTCTATTCTTTCATCGTATTATAATTTTTTCGGGAACAAATGGTTTCGAGCGCCAAACCGGGTTTTTCGATCGTGATCTTTGATCTTGAATGTATTATTCAATTTGGTTTTACAATATTACGTTAGTATGTGCGATAGCAGTACGCATTATTGTGAATTTTCACAGAAATAAAAAAGATCAATCCTATTGCTGTTTTATCAAACAATCGACTATATTTTTATATAAAAATTTGCATAAATACCAAGGGTATTTTACAGATATATTTGATACCTGGTCATGCAATACCTCTAATATATTTTGTAAAGGACATTGCCTTTTCATTTTTCTTTAAGTATTCATGTACAGTATATTAATGATATCATATATTCATGATTAAATAATTTATATGTACATGAAGATAAGATTACATTTATCTATTTATAAATTTGAGAATTAGTCTGTAAAAATCAATTAAAATATCACTTCTCAAACTAAATTTTAAATGTTACATAAAGGCTTAATATTGATTAAATTATGTACTTCAATGTGATAAATAAATATTTAGATTTTTAATATATAAGCATACATTTAAGAGTGTAATTATATAAAATAATTATTTGTCCAATATGAAATTTCAACAATCTTAACAAAAATTCACTAAACATCATAATTGTTTATGATAAAAAATGCATATTTAATTAAATGCATGAATTATTCAAGAACATTAGTGACTCACAGCAATAAATTAGTTAAATAAACTTATCAAAAATATTATACATCTATATATATCATGGAAGGAATTCATAAGATTAATCTAATGCATTACAGTTTATGTACATAACATATAAACTATATAAAAAAAAGTGTATATAAATGTGTATAAGAACAATTATCACGTGGTCACTAATTTAACATTCAACAAATTTGAAACAACATTAGAAAACTGTCATTCTTGTTACTATACATTATTTCTTCATTACAGATTTATCTTTATCGATAATCTTCTATGTACGAAAACGAGCTGTTGTATATAAAGTATTCCTAGTACTACCACTATACTATTACTACCACCTGTTGGAATGTATTAGTACACTTACCTAAAGAATCGTCTTCGGATGAATCAAATTTTGATTACGAATTAATCGTTCTTTTTCTAGAAGAAAATCCAAGGCAAGCAATAACCACGTGACAACACTAGTTCTTATTTCAATTTTTGTCTCGGTACGTTGAACTCACGTGAAAAAAACGTTGGTATCACTACAGTGAAAATCAACGTACCTAATAGAGTATGCGTATTAGACACGTTGACATCGAACACAAGAAATGATTTCTTCCGATCCGATCGTGATGCCGACTACCTCCCGAACTGTCAGCAGAACGTATCTTTTCCGGTTGCGTGAAGTATCTGAGCTAATCTGAGTTCAAAAAAAGGATAGAATAACGCGAAGAACGAAGAAGAATCATCGGATGAGTCCACTCACCGATACCCAGCCGGAAGATTATTTTGTGCGCGGTCTATTTAAATTATACTACTATAATAAAACGTTACTGAGACTGAAACTAAAATTCAAGTTCATATTTTTGATTTTACACTTGTATTTCGGTTATTGTTGCGTATAACCATTTATGTTATTTTATATATCCGTGCAATTAATGCATTTGTTTCTTCTCTTCCTCCGAACTTTTTCCTTTTGAGGATTTAATGCTAAAAGAAATATGTTTAACAATTATATAGTATACTAATAAATAAATAATATTATAGAAACTTGTTATAATAATAAAACGGTATTTGTTAATATCACGTACTTATCAGATCTGAACCAATGTTAATTGATTCTGGTTTAATATTTTGCAATTCATGGAGAACCATACTGTGAAAGGATAGTACGGCAACTCTTGTAAATAATTCTGAAACCCCATCGCCTGTTCTTGCAGAAACGGCCCAAAACTCGGCTTTCATTTTTTGCGCTATTTCTGCCGCTCGTTTTTCGATTACCTCGTATACCTGATTCGACTGAAAAATGATATTTTTGTTCAATATGGTCCTATTGTGTGAATGAAATAATTTACCAATAAATCTCGTTTGGTGCCTATTAAAAACACATGATATGGTTCCCTGTTGCATTGAGCAGCTTCACTGAACCATTGTTGACAATGTCCCAAAGATACCAAGTTGGTCAGATCAAACACAACCATAATCACTAAAAAATTCATACTGATCATTTCTATAAACCTCTTTTAGATTTTATATTTATCATAAACAAATATGTATTTGTTTACAAGTGTAAATATCGATAATGATAAAAATTTGTTATACCATTTGCCCCTCTATAATAAGATGCAGCTATTGATTTAAATCTTTCTTGACCAGCTGTGTCCCATCTGTATAAAAAATAAGCAATTACTTTTTCATTTAAAAAACTGGAAATGAATGAATACAATTTTCGCAGAATATGAACAAATGGATTAATTAAAAAGTAAAGTAATAAAATATATTTTAACTTACATTTGTAAGTGAAATGGTATACCTAGAATATCAAATCTTTCTACCTCAAAGTCCACACCAATTGTTGCTTTGTAGTTATTATCAAATACTTTGTGACAAAACCTGCAATATAAACAGTATTAATTTAAAAAAATATGAAACAATATTTTGTATTATTGTTTATAATTTTATTTTTATTACCGATTTATTAAACATGATTTTCCAACTGAAACATCTCCGATTACTATTGCCTTAGAAATTTTCAAAATTATACACTTTCTCATGCACGAGCGTCTAACAATTGTATCGAAATTTCTTTCGTTGTATAATGTAATATCCGACGAAAATGGTGGTGGCCAATTATTAATCTAATTAATATAAATTAATAAAAATAAATACTACAGTAATATTCTGCAACAATGAAGTAATCAAATGGTAGAATCATTCTGTGTAAAATAATAAAGAAACGAATAATCGATTGTAATCTCGTTAAATCGAAATTCGAATAAAATTTTTTTATTTAACATTCGTTTGAGTGTATTACTCAAACGGTTATACTTTCGACTTAACCAAATTTTTATATACAATTATCCAAATTATTCTAATACATATATTAATGAACGAAATAATAATTTCATATTAATTTAAAAAGCATACCTGTCGCTCTTTGCGCGCCACTTCTAACATTTTATAAACAGCCGAACGTGTTTCCAACATAATTCACACTTTACACGGTACAGTTTTATTTAACATTACTTTTTTTTAGTCTTACAATATTAAATACGTATTATGTAGTTTGGGAAAGCACTTATACTGCACCAAACACTGGTAGCAAGTAATTTTAAACTAAGCAAAAACATTGGTTGCTACGGCAGGTGTACAACCATTGACTTATAAGTATAACGCTTAGCTGTTATATTCTACGCCAAATTGTTGAAAAATAAATTGTAATGTATGTAAATGTCTAATTGTTAGCATATAAAATTAATATAATACTCTAATATGTTATTTATGCGTATATTATTTTAATGTATATATTAATTGCAAAATTTGAGATTAGTTAGTACAATAAATTAATTAAGTATTTCAAAATTATAAGTAAATTATAAACGCAAATAATTATCCGAATTTGTCACTTTTTAATGTTGAATTTATGCATCAACGACTAACGTAGTCAACTGAATCTTTACATGGTTGGTTCCGGTTGTAGTTTTCGTTCTTTTTAGCAAAATGGCTCCGAAACCGAAGCCCACGGATAAAGCAGGTATATTTGCAAATTATTGATGAAACTTTGTTTTTGTTTGAAAATATCTAAAAATGTTGTCTACATCTATCACAATCTATTGATAGAAATATATTCAAGAATAAAGTGCCGCTTCATTTGGAAAAACGCGTGTGAAATGTTGACCATGTGGTTTGTCGTTTATGTTGTATCTGTGTTTAAAATAAATATTAACATTCACGTAGTTATGTTACTATTTTACATTTTTAAATTATTCGATACATATACTTAAGCAATAAACATGAAAGATGTTATTTGATAGAAGGATTTTTGTTTATGATTTGTATGTTGTTTCCTAACCTAAAATGGCACATAGTATTGAGATTGTCATGTTACGAAATTTATGTTTTTCTTTTTATATAATTGTAGCAGGCAAATCGGCTTCTGAGAAGAAGACGACAGAGAAAAAGACCGAGAAGAAACCAGCAACGGCTGCTTCGACGTCAAAAGTAACAAAACCAGCTGCAAAACCAGCTACTGCTGCAAAGAAAGCAGCACCTGCTAAATCAGCAAGCACCACAAAACCTGCAGCAAAACCAGCAGCAAAGTCTGCTCCTAAAGTTGCTGCAAAACCAGTGGCCACTAAACCCAAGAAACCTACTCAACCTACAAAGAAAACACCCAAAGGTGGAAAAGCGGCTGCGCCACTTCAGAAAGCACTTAAAGCTCAGAAAAAGGTAAATTCATATAGCATTGAAGATGATCATGTTTCTTTGGTATATATTATTACTTAAAAGCATTAATTTTTATAATTTCTGTGTAGATATTGAAAGGTGTTCATGGATCAAGAGTAAGGAAAATAAGGACATCTGTCCACTTTTATCGTCCAAAAACTTTCAGGCCACCAAGGAATCCAAAATATCCACGAAAATGTGTCCCAAACAGAAATCGGTAGGTTTTAAATGTTCATGTTTTTGTTTAATTTTAACTTTATTAGAATTGAATGTATATTGATCATGTAAAATTGTTTATCTTATTTTTTAGTATGGATGCATTTAACATCATTAAATTTCCTTTGACTACTGAAGCTGCTATGAAAAAGATTGAGGACAACAACACATTAGTTTTTATTGTACATACTCGTGCTAATAAGTACCACATTAAGTCTTCGATTAAGAAGCTATACGATGTTGATGTGGCTAAAGTTAACACTCTGATTGGACCCGATGGTAAAAAGAAGGCATATGTGCGATTAACTCGTGATTATGATGCACTTGATGTTGCTAATAAGATTGGTATAATATAAATAACTGGTACAAAGAATATCTGTACTAATAAAAAATATTGATACAAAAAATTATTCTATTTTTTAATTCATTTTTACATCACTTACATGTATTACAATATTATAAATTCTACATCTTGAACGTCGTGTCACAAAAGATTATAATAGTAAAAACAATTTTTAAACTTATATTTAGTGCACAAATGACGTTTTTCAATTTAATTAATTTTAATCTTAATTACAGTATAAAAAACGTCGCAAAAAGTACTAAAAATCTTAATCTTACAGTTCATATTTTATTTACAAACTTTTGGACTATATACAATTATAACCCTAATCTACCTGGGGTTTTACGATAGGGAGCAGGTGTTCCTGGTTCTCTGATACCCGGTGTCAATATTTCTTGTCTATAAATCAAATAAAATAAATGTCATCAATAAATCGGCTAAAGAAATCAATAATATGAACTTACTTTCTGATAGAAGCTTGTTCCCGTTCAAGTTGTTCTTGTGCTCTTGCTTTCATTTCTTCTTCGGCTTCTTTCATTTGTCCTTCCATCTCGTGTAAATGTTGCATTGCTTGACGTCTTTTTGCACGTCCACTTCTTCCCGTTTCTTTCACGCTGAAGAACATGGGACCTAATTCGGCTAGCCAGTGTCCATCAACGGCAGTGACGCATTGCATATATTCTTTCGCAGTCATTACGAGCTCATGATACACTACGTAATCTGGTGTGAATCCCATACCAAACAAAGCTGAAGTTGGATGAAGATGACACGGCATTCCGGTACGGCAATTCACATATTCACCAATTCCTTTTAAGCGAGCTGCCTGATGGAAATATGCGGAACAAATACATTTCCGTACAATATCCCAATCCGTACCGCAGCTAACAACTTCCATTTTCTGTTGTTTTAAAATTTCCTCCAACTGCTGTCGAACCTCTCTTACTTTGCGCATAGCCTTTGCGTGAATGAAGTGATCGTTGCACCATGAACTAGAATAACCATTCGCTTTCCATTGACTGTATACATTTAAATATGTTAGATGATCAGATTCTGGTACTTGAAATTTCTCTCTTGCCGAATCGGAATCTTCTTCGCGACCTTTCGGCCGGTAAAATATTGAAGGCACCGATAACATAGAAACTGGAATAATACATTAATTTATTATAATTTTTTAAAACTGAAATTACAGTGTAACGATATATTATATATTTCATAAGCATACCTATGATGAGTATGTCTGCTGTGCAACCGAGTTGAGAAGCAACTATAAGCATTTGACACTGAGGTGGATCCAAAGGAAATTCTGCCATTTGACGTCCCAAAGGCGTTAAGCGTCCTGTGTGATCTAATGCGCCCAAGATCCATAACTGATATAAAGAATTCAGTATGTTATCTTGAGGTGGAGGATCCATGAAATGGAAAGCTAATAAATCTTGTACACCCAATGATTTTAATAATAATACAGTATTCGCTAAATTGGTACGCTGTATTTCTGGAACACCAGTTAATAGTAATTCATCAAGATATTGTCTTCGTGTGTATAATCTATAACAAGTGCCAGGACCAGTACGTCCTGCTCTGCCCGCTCTTTGATCAGCATTGGCTCTGGATACTGGATACACTTGTAAGGCATCCATACCAATTCGAGGATTATAAACCTTCAGTTTACAGTATCCTGAGTCTACAACGAACACAATTCCATCTACAGTTAACGAAGTTTCGGCTATGTTCGTTGCTACTACACATTTTCGTAAGCCCCCTTCTGAACGTTGAAAAATTTTAGCCTGTAAATCTGAAGGCAACTGCGAGTAAATAGGTAAAATGGAAAGTGGAGGTGCTGATTCAATTTCCGCTAAACGCTCCTTGAGAGCCTCACATGTGACTTCGATATCTTCTTGACCGGGCATGAAAACTAACACATCACCGGAACGTGGTTGCAAATGAATTTGTAAAACTTGCTTCACTGCAGCGTCCACGTAATCTTCTACTGGATTCTTTGCATGTAACACTTCAACTGGAAAAGTACGGCCGGGAATCTGAAAGGTTGCAGCGTTTCCAAAAAACGTTGAAAATTTACTAGAATCCATTGTAGCGGATGTTACAATCAACTTTAAATCATGTCTTCGTGCCACAACCTATATTGTTTAAAAGTTCATTAGCATTAGTTTGTTTGTATATAGTATAATATATGTGTGTTATGTAGAGATGCTTTACCTCTCTAAGTAAACCAAATAAAACATCAGTAGACAAAGATCTTTCATGAGCTTCATCCATAATAATCACACTATACCGATCTAAATCTCCCTCTCTTAAGCTTTCTCTTAGCAAAATACCATCAGTCATATATTTAATAACAGTCTATAAGAAGATGAAAAACGACAGCTGTTGAAATTTATTAAAATTATGTGCATTAATTTTAAAAATATAATACCTACATCTTTTGAAGTGCAGTCTTCAAAACGAATAGCATATCCTACTTTGTCTCCTAAAGTAGTAGCCATCTCATCTGAAACTCGTTTAGCTACAGACATAGCTGCTACTCGCCGAGGTTGCGTACAGCCGATTATTCCATAACGACTATAACCATCTTCATGGAGATATTGCGTTAACTGCGTAGTTTTTCCACTCCCAGTTTCACCAACTATGACTACAACGCTATTTTCTCTTATAACGTTTAACAATTCTTGACGCACGGCAAACACCGGAAGGCTTCTTCTTTGGTGTTGAATTGACCTGTATTTAGCTTCTCCAGTAACTTCATCACCTTTTATATGACGAGCATACTTCTGACCCGCTTTAAAGTCAGTTTCTTGCCCTGGATCTTCTCTGTCATCTTTGTGTCTATCACGCACACCCATAATATTACCAATATGAGTTCCAGCTAATTCCCAATGTTTCTTCTGTGCTCTTTTTCGTTCCTTTTGTTCGCGATATGCGCGCACCAAAGCTGATCCTTTTCTTGCTACTAGAGCCATGTCAGAAGTAGGATCACGCACAGGAACAACAGGTTCTGGTTGTTTGGTGAATACAATTCGACCTAATCATTTCAAATTATTACTATATTACAATATCATAAAATTTGTTATTATTGTAAATACATACTGTATAGATTTAAAAAATATTTTACCATCCAGAAATGGGGGAACTACATTATGAACCAAAAGATGCACTCTAGTCTCTCCTTCATCATCAGGATCATCATCATGATCTAAAGAACTTACAACACCGGATGTTAACATTCTATTACGTTCCCATAATTCATTGTCCTTATTTATTTGTCGTTGCTGTGCAGATAGACGTTTCTGTCTTTTTGCTTCAAGTTCCATTTCCTTTTTACGTGTGTATTCTTCAGATACATCAGCAAATGCATGATTTTCCCCATCATCCAAGGCATACCATTCTCTATCCAATCTGAAAACAAGTATTTATTTTATAACCACCAAAATAGTGAAATTACACTACAATAGATACCTTTGTTGCTCTTCTTCCCATAATTCTTTCTCTTCTCCATCTATGATGGGGGTAGCACCACTAGCTTTTCGTTCTTTATTCCAAGAATTGTATTTATATGAAGGTGTAAATTCACTTCTGATGCTGTCTCTACCATCTCTGCTGGTATACAGATTTGGTGTTGGATGGTCCCAACTTGATTTTCTTGGTTCTTCATCTTCATCGTCGTCCCAATTACTTTTAGATGTTGGATCCTAAAAGTTAAATAAAATAACATTTTTATTATAATCTACTAACACTAGATATAACTTATACAAAATCTCTGAACTTACTTTTGTTTTAAATAATGGAGTTTGTGGTTCATCTTTAAATCTTAAGGGTGTCTGTCTGACGCTATCCTTGCTTCTACTTCTTTCTCTGTCTCTATCTCTATCTCTATTTCTATCTCTGTCTCTATCTTTATAACTGTGCCTATGCTGTTTGTCTTGGGCACTTAATCTCTGATGTTTCAATCGTGCTTCCAATCTTTTCTGTGCCTCATAATTTACTCCACCAGTATGAGTTGGAGTTTCTTCCGCATAAGAACGATATTTTCTTTCTCTACTCTCTGATTTTGGTGAATTTGATTCTGATTTTGATTTAGCTTCTTGAGAATTTTCTTGCCTTTTCCGCTTTGCAAGTTTATCAAGACCTAAAACGGACACTTGGGGCTTTTTAAAAGTATGATCAGAGGGTTTCTTTCGAATAATTAACCCTCCTGTTTGATTTTTGTCCGTTCCTTCTAACCTATACAAAGCTGATTCATTTGACGTATCCATTTCACACAATGAACAATATTTGTTAATAAAAATGTGGCGGCTCACTCTTACGTTCGTTGCCACTAGATGACGTGCACGCACACAACTTTCTTGCTAGTGGTTGATTTCAATCCCCCGTCTTAGGCATAAGCCTACTAGATTGCTTTAGTAACGAGTTTTCTAGCACGCTTTGAACGAAACGCTTGCTCTCCCTTCCCTCCTATTATTTTTCAATTATCCCTAGAGTGGCACTAACAGCCGCCAAAAAAATTTGAAAGATTCACAATGTATTTACAGAGTATTATATCATTAATTTACTTGTATATTTAAAGGAACAAGTGTTGAAGTTTCCTACATCGTCGAAAAAAAAACATTATATATATACAAATATAATGCTAATGACTGATAATGATACATTAGGTATACTTCTTATTATTATAATGCACAAGTGTTACGTCGCTAGGTACTGCACATATATGCGCAGTTGTGGTAAACATCAGCTCCCCTCCTGCCGGGATGTCTCGTGACTATATAAGTAGCAACCGGAGAGAGGTGCTTTGACAGACGCACGAGTGCGTTTGATTTCGAAGGGTTGGAAGAGAGACCGACATGTGGCCTAGATAAATAAATGAGTTTTGGACATTTTCAGCTTAATAAGTAAATATTGACATTGCATCCAATAAATTTATTGGATATGCTCGATAATATTCGGATACCAATCGGTAGCTTGCAAGCCTCGGGCTCATCCATACGTCGCAATATCAATTTTACATGTTGCAGTGTAGGGAAAAGAATCTATACTACTGCAATAATATTGTTATTACTTTTCTAATAAATGCAACTACTATTTTTTAAAATATTATTATTATAATAAATACATCTAATGTTGGACTTGTTGAAAAGTAGTAATACAACATAAATTTATTCCATACAAAAATTTATATTATGAAATTAACACTTGTTTATACAAAAAATGATCATTAATAATAGCAATTTGAAGAAACATAAATTATTTAAAATAACATTATGTAGCAGTCAGAAAAAATAAACTTCAATGATAAATATTAAATAAACAACATTTCAATTACTATTACAGTATTACATCAACAAGTATAAACTTACAAGGATACATAGACCAAGCATAGTAATAGTATACTTTGTAGGACGCAACAAGATTTCAAGATTGTCTTTACAATGTAATTTTATCTCTAAAAATATTTTATACTAATAGTAATTCTATTATATAAGATGATATAAATCTTAATTCATTAAGAAATCAGTATTAAAATGAACAAACTTTAGTATATTAATGTATCAATTTATTTACATTTTATTTTTCTTCATCTGATTTCTGTGTCATGTTACATAATTTTCTAACAATGTATAAAATTGACTTTTTGTTATGATAAAAAATACATATATCTGCATTCTGTATAAAAACTAAAACACCTAGCCAAAAAATGTAAATACATTAATATTATTATCTGCTTATGCTATTAATGCCATTTAAAATTACATAGATATACTATTACATTTTGGCACTATTAAATTTTATACCAATATCTAATTGTTACTTTTAAAGCATGATAGTCTTTTAAAAAATTTGGACTTCTTTACAGTATACAATAAATATTTCTTTTGTTCGACTAAACCAATTTGGTACAACTCCATTGCAATGTTAATAAAGGAATACTAATGATGCAATAAAAATTCTACAAATTATATAAGCATTTATTCTTTAAAACAGTAAATTAAAAAATCTTATATTAAAATGCATTAATTTTTGTAGAAGCTTGTTTCTTTTTTATTTTAAACAGTTTAAAATTAATATTACAAATTGTATTACTTTATAAGAGAAAAATTGATTATTAATCAACTAAATATGATTTACGTTTTATTACTTGAAGTATTTCAAATTTATTGAAATTGCAAATAATATATTCTATAATGAATTGTACTTAAGCATATAATTTTATATTTACAATAAACAAGCTGATTTACTAATAGTTTTATTAAAATATTGTAATCGTTACAAATTATGACCCTTTTTATTAATTACAAATTAATATAAGAATATTTTCATATATCAATATTTAATAATCATATATGTAACTGAATGATCAAAATCCTGTATGTACAGAAATGTACACCGTTGTTAGATTTGATATTAATGTGTGAAAATTAAGAAACAAAAATTGTGAAACACTGATAAAATTTTACTTATACATAAAATAAATAATACTTTGTATGACATTCTATAATGACATTCTTTTAATACAATATACATAAAAATAATTAAATGAGTTGAAGAACAGGTTTTAAAATCTTTACCTGTTAATAAGTGTATGAAAGCATTAACACATGAATGAATTGGCATGTTTATGAAGAATTATACTATCCTTTTAAGGCATGTATTAGTTTACGAATATTACAAGATTATTTTTATGCCTAAATATGTTTATTTAATTAAAAATACTTTAATCAAATACATAATAAATGCAAATGTGTTATATGTTGAAACTAATAAACAATATAGCCATGTATACTTCTTATAATTCTGTTTAATTATCTACAATAATTACTTGTAATAATTAATCAGAATTGTATAGTTTTGCACAATGTTTCAAATATTGACGATTTTGATCACACAGGATGCATATAATGAATTATGCTTACAAATAATTAGTTGTGTTTAAAAAGTTATTTTATCTGCGCATGTAATTGACAACTGGATAAATGATAAAGAAATTTATATTGGTACAATATAAAAATAATGATAATTACAATTCGCATTGTCAAAACTTTCAAAAGATGTATATTGTGATTATGATAATTTAATAAAAATATTTTTGTTTAATTTAAAACAAATATGAACACAAAATTAAAAGATCCGTATTCAAATACAAAATATATGAACTTTAATTTATAAATTTTTTAAATATATTTATTTAAACTATATATAATAAATCTGTTAAAATGAATGAAATTTATGCACAAAAGAATTTAATAAGATCAAATTGAAACTAAATTTTACAATGCATAATATTTTTATAATTTTCTATATAGTTACTAGTAAATTTTCTATAAGCTTATCTATTAAATCATTTAGTTAATATGTAAACTATTTTAGATAAAAAATAACTTATATATATCACAATTTGTTTCATTTAATAAAAGAAGCACTGACATTGTTAGTAGTAAAAAGTTTTATTATTAACTTTACCTATGTAATATTTTATGTTAATGCATTAAAAGGTCCCTGATCAAAAATTAATTTTTCGCGAAATTGTAGGAAGTAGTTTGATAAGCTATTGGGATAAAAAAAAGATTTAAGTGGAAATTAATTTATACAGATTTCTTGATTTTTTCTAATGAAAATATTAATAATTCACATGCTACAATATTTTATTATTAGAATTGTAGAAAAAGATTGGAATCATAAGAGTTAATCAAACAAAATTAAAAACTTTAGAAACTTGTTAAATAATGTTTATGAAACTTGTATTGCATTAAAATATTCAAATAAAAGAACATAAAAATTACTGAACGCTAAAAATGATATGCTTGTGAAATTTTTAAGGTCATCGATACTAGAGTAGGACAACAAAACTTGTCTTGTTCACGTACCTTGATTAAGAAGGCATGGACATAAGTAATATATCCACTTATATCCAATATTTAGGATAGAATGGCAATACTACGTCTAGGTCCGCCTATGCATATGTTATCTAAACTTGACCATTTTTTAAAACCGGTACGTAAAGCTTCAGCAGTAACTTTATCTTCGTAAACTCTGGACATAGCTTCCAACTTTTGAGCTTTCTCTTTGCTGAGTGGTTCACTAGGGAATGTTAATTCATTTGCTTCTGCAAGTGTGCGGAGATCAAAATAATATTTAGCATACACGCTTGAAGGAACATTTATATTGAATTGTAGCATTTCCAGAAACTGCCTTTCTAATTCATTCCTAGTCAAATATTAAATGTTAAATATTTAATAAAAGTACTTTTATGTATATTTAACTCTTATGAAAAGTAGATAAATACACTTACATATCTTCTACTGTAATATCTTTAAGAATTTGGCAATAATCCACATTCCACACTGCCTGATCATCCCAAACTTTGGATGCTAGTAAAATAGCTCCAAGTACAATTCGTTTCCAATTAGCTGGTGTTATATCTATTTCCGCATAAGTAAGTAAACGTTCTAAATAAACTAACGTTATGATGGCACATTCAGCTGTAAGTTGAGCAGCATTGAATAAGGTCTTTACAAATTTATAAATTTGTTTGTGTTCTGGATTTTGCTTATCATAATCTTCTGTAACACCTTCCCTCTATAAGTAAAGAAACCATAAATGAATATATGTGCTTTATTATTTTTCTCTATAGAGAACATGTTCATAATTAATTCACCGTTAAAGGATGAAGCTTTTCATCGAATATATCAATTTGTCTCTGCGAGGTTCTATTTTTAATATGGTAATAAACAGCTAAGGCAACACATTTCACAGTATTTTTGAGATTTGGTTGTGAAACAGTACTGTCATCTAAATATATTGTACTGCAACTGCTACTTTTTTTTAAAGACCTTACATCTGCAATTTGGTGCTGACTCTTTTTTCTTACCATGCCATCTAAAAGATATATCAAGTTAATAATGATAATAAAACTGATTATGTAGATTTTTAAATGTATGAGATGTTTATATTGTATAACATAAATCATAAATAAAAAAAGTAATTAATATCAGATATACCTACTTTCTATAGCTTGTTTAGACCGTTCCATAAAAATAGTACCAGCACAAGGATGTAATGATGGATCTGAATCCCAGTCTTCTGGTTCGCGTTCACTAATATGTTGTAGATTATTAACGCTAATTCCACCTTCCGGTAGATGTTCCTCAAGACCACGCGTAATTCCTTCAGGTCCTAATTCTTTACGTCCAACTTCTGGACTGGAATTAACACAGCAACTATTATTATGTCCCATTCTCGTAAGAGACTCGTTGATGTCTCTATTGCTTTTACTCTAATGAAAGTTTATTAAATATAAATCAAACTACAATAGTTAATATCACGGTGATTGTATAGATGATTTAGTTTAAAGTTCCTCACAACACATACTTCACATGTTGCTTTTAGGTGACAATCAGCTGATAAAGCTAGCAGCAATGTTAATGTACATTCTTTTTCATCTACATTGATGCTTAAACGCACCATGTATAATCAACAAAAATGAATAAATTTCAACATAAAAATTGTATGTAAAAATTTCAAAAACCACTTTGTAAATTTATTGCAACTAATAACTCGATAAATGTCTATTACAATGACAACGCCTTCAAGCACGCTTTGTGCCGGTTGATTTATTGTTAAAATCATCGGTCAGTCAAATTTCGTTTCTGCTCGTATACACGAGCTATAATACGATTTGTCCTTGTTGTACGCCATTCTCATCCTTACTATATATTTAATGTAATTATTTTAATTTTTTTTAGATGTTTTCTTGCACGCCGCCCTCAGACTCTTGTTTTGATATTGCATATTCATGCATGAACTACAGCATACATGTATACATGAAAGATGTTTGACTTCAAGTTTTTGAGCAGCTTTGCGTAAACATAATTTCATTGGTGTTTTGTTAAAAACTTTTTATGTATTCTCTATGAAGACTAGAACTTTTCATTATAGCCACATTCAATATCATTGGTCAAAAGCTAGGGATTTTAAGAATTTATTTCGTAAAATCAGATTCATACAATTTTGCAATCAATTTTGCAATCAATTTTATAAAGTATTATCCCAATTTTGAATTTTATGTAAAAATATCGCATTAACATTGTACTAAATTAACGTTCAGTGTACATGACCAAGCGATCATCATGGGTTATATTGCCACGCGTTATATCACCGCCACGCATTAAATGGTCATGTATTGTATGATTTAGTTTTACAGCGTCATTAGACCTCATGCTCTATATTGTTAAAAACTTTGATATTTAGATTATTATAGTTAATTTTTATCAAATTCAGAAGCTTCTAAACACAGAGCTCGGGGTACGTGCTCTGTTTGTTCAACACTAACGGGACTACGGGACTAACGACTATACTATTGCCAAGTATCTCACGCAAGTGAAGAAATATTGACAAATGATGATAACTTTCAGTGGATGACTCATAATAAAAATAATATGTATATCCTAAGAAGTGATAATATGATTAGAAATATATTATGCAAAATAGATACGCAAGCGCACCAGTTAATGAAATTTCAAGGTGATTTTAAATTAGTTATGGCATTGTTATCTACTTAAAAGAAATGTCGCAAGCTTTTAAAAACAGCTATACATCACTATTGATTTCGATGTTTCGATGAGTAGCTGCGTAGGTATAAAAATGTAATGAAGTTCAGTTATTATGTTTTAGTGAAAAAAGTGAAAGCGCGCGATGTTTCACGAACTTGAAATTCAGAATAATAGGTTATGTACCGAGAAAAATACCGCCATAATTGACTGGGTAGATTACATCAATCCTTCGGTAACATACGATGAATTCTTTACAAAATATTTAATCCCGAATAAACCATGTATCTTTAAATCAAGTATAACAGAAAACTGGTCATGTAGAAGACAGTGGAACCTGGATAATGCACCAGACTTTGATGTTCTTGATATATTGTTTGGTAAATTAATTATAAACGTATATGTATTTATAATCTATTCTATATTATATTCACTTATATTATTTATTTACAGGAAATTGTGTGGTACCAGTTGCAGATTGCAATAAAAAATATTATAATTCTCAATCAAAAGATGATATGCAAATGAAAGATTACTTAAATTATTGGATAGAATATGCAAAAAGTAATTATTCAGATTCTATGCCACTTTTGTATTTAAAAGATTGGCATTGTCCAAAATTATTCCCTAATGCTCCAATGTATAATGTCCCTCAATACTTTGCATCTGATTGGCTAAATGAATATTATATTGCTAATCCTGAATTAAATGATGATTATAGATTTGTGTACATGGGACCAAAAGGGACATGGTAAATGAATATTTGCATAGTTTTTAGGTATTAAATTGTTTATCTTTCAAAATTGTATAAGAAAATGAAATTTATGATATTTAGGACACCATTGCACGCAGATGTATTTGGATCTTATAGTTGGTCTGCAAACATAGTTGGAAAGAAACGTTGGTTACTATTTCCTCCGGGTCAAGAAGACTTTTTAAGAGATATTCATGGAGAATTAATATATGATGCAACTTCTGAAGAGCTTAATGATTATACAAAATATAAAGCCTATGATAAACGGACATTAAAGTATATTGATGTGATTCAAACAGAAGGTGAAATTATGTTTGTACCATCTGGGTGGCATCATCAAGTATGGAACATAGTAAGTATACTTAGATATTGTTTTTAAAATGAAATTTTCATTATATGTAATGTTCCTTATAATATTTTTTTTTTGTAGGAAGATACTATTTCTATTAATCATAACTGGATTAATGGATGTAATATTATGAATGTGTGGCATGGTTTGAAAAAAGAATTGTCTTCTGTAATGAAAGAAGTTAATGATTGCAAAGATATGAATGATTGGGCAGAACAATGTCAACTAATATTAAAATCAACATATGGAATGGACTATTTTCTATTTTTTGATTTCTTAACATTTATAGCTAAAACACGATTAAACATGTTTTCACAAAAAGAGGAAGTGATAAGCTTTAATAAATATAAGTTTGGATCTAATCATTGTATGTTTGATCTTCATTCGATAAAATTAGTATTGATAGATTTTATCAGAGATATGGAAGAGAAATCTATTTATCATTTAATTTGTGAAAAGAACCAGGGTCATAAACTATTAAATAAAATTTTATTATTTCTACAATCCCATTATGATGTCGAAAAAGTTTCAGTATGATGGAAAAACTATAGCTAAATTAAAATAAATGACCAAAAATATTTCTATTTTTTATGTAAATAATGTAGAGTATTAAATTTTTATAATATCATTTAAAGAAAGATTATATTTATCTTACTGCAAGTGTAGAGTAAGAGGAAAACAGAATGAATAATTTCTTTTGTTAAATTTAAATTGCAAGTAATTTATAAGAAGATAATATGTAATATACTATTTTATTCATACAATAACATTATTAATATAACATTAATAATGATATAATATAATACAACATTGTTTATTCTCTTATAGCTTTAGTGATTAACATATTTTCTCTTATTATGAATAATAAATTCTATTTTGTGATATCTAAGTTGATATAATAGTTATAAATTATTATATGTATATATGTTTAACATTTATAAGATTGTATATTGTAAATACTGTACATAATGTACTGTAAAGAAAAATAAATTTTATTGTATTTTTATTATGCATTTAAATAGTTTTCTATGACAAAAATTATATTTATGTAAAATTAAATCTCATTTCAATACACTTGGAATAAACAACATGAAAAATTGTGATCAAATAATAAAGGAAAAAGTATTAATTAATATAAATTATGGTGCGTATATTTCTGATTTTTAATGTTGAAAATTATTTAAGCCTAAGACTGGAACACTATGGTAAATACCATCATTTATTGTTTTATATAAAACAAATCTTATTTAAAACATTCTCCTTGTGAAAATGGTCCTGGTTTAAATTTCTCACTTCACGTTTTAACGTTAATATTTACAAATGTATAAAAAAGCAACATTGTCCTATTTTAATAATAGCAAATTGCTTTTATAAAATGCAAAATTTTATTTGCTTATTTGTACAGTACCTAACAATTGTACAGTATATTTATGAATATGTTATTTTATCATCTTCGTGGGAATTGTAAGTATTAAAATAATAAGTGCTTGTAAATTCTTCTATATTGTCTTACATCTTACAAATTATATATGCACAAGTGCCTTATATATGTATATGTATGATGTATGTACAGTTATGTACAATTTATTATCAATAAAAATATACAAAATGTATAAGATATGTTACATGTACATGTTATACACATATATATGTATTATTTATAAACAAAAATAATAAAACTATTTATAATATTATAATGTAACATATGTAAGGTATTTATCAAATAGTTATAAATAATTTCCTTATGCCGTAAGTATTTTGTTTACTGTGAAATATTTTTTTATGTTATTAATGTAAAATTATAAATAAATTATTTCTTGATGTATTATCAAGATGTGAGTTGTAATTTTGAATGAAGAAAAAATTTGTAACAGCAATTTTAACATTCAAAGAAAATATATATAGTAGAAACATATTACATGTTTTATATTTAATTTTTATAAATTATACTTGTACATAAGCAACAAAAGAAGTATTAAAAGAAAAAAAATATTTTTCCTTGTACAAAAATTCTGTGCTTAATCTTACTTTGTAACTATTAAATAACATGGATATGACTGTATGCGTATGCGGATTGAACAACTCTATGCAGTTCAGATACGCTTGATTTAAAACGTGATTTTACTGAACTTATTGCAAATAATTTCATAAGTGGAGCAATAAATTATTTTTTGTAGCGTACTTTGTGAACATATGAACTTATGAAACATTAATTTCAAAGTCTAAAAAATTCATTAAAAAGTAACAAAAGTGATTTTTGTTGTGAAAGAAGTTAATATATTTCTGTACATATTCCTCGTATAAGTTCTATTAAAGATTTGTATAAAATATTGCACTGATAATACATTTAGAAAAAAGGGTGTTTCCGCATGTTTTTTGTTACTTCATATTAAAAGAAAAGATTGTCATGGATAAAAGGTATAAAAAAGAGATATTACTTTAAATTATTTTCGTATAAACTAATACGCTAATTTAAAAACAAGCAAATATAATATGTACTTCATTATTTACACACACAGGCATGCGACACGCATACGCAACTATTGCATTTTTTCCTTAACTTTTCATAATAGTACCAATTTTTGCTTGCATGGCAAGTACCTCAATTAAGGGATCACGTTTTACAAAGTCTTCTTATTAATTACCAACAATTAACACTATTACAAAGATTAGACTCCACGCAACGTGATTTCATATCAATATCGAATAATGTTTTTTATACCTATATAATAGATACATATTTTTCATTGTCACATTTTACATATTTCAACATTTCTTTTTTGTGAAAATAGATAATGGAATTGAATTGCACTCTCTGATAAACATCACAAAAGAGTTATTAATAATTAGTAAATAATAAATTTTTTCTATTCTTAATAGACAGAATTTTGATAAAATTTGTACGGCGTAATAAAAATATAATATTTAAATAATATTTATATATGTATACATACATACTCATTTGTATACCAATTTATCTTCTTTTTAGATGAAGTGAATTAAGATTCGAATGAATATATAAATAATGCCTGAAGTATACATAATTAAACTGGTAAGAAATTAGTATTAAACATTGTATTCCACATGTCTGTACTTAATGAATTGATAAATTATATATCGAATATTTTCTGTGATAGACCAATTGTAGAGAAAAATTAAAATGAAAGTATCGAACTTATTTTACTTCTTTTCGCTACTTTTCTCCAGGACATTGTTTAATAATAATTATATAGGATGTGTGGATAATGTTTGTAACGGTACTGTTGGAGTCGTAGGCGTTGTTAAAACAGGAATAGGCATGGAAGGTATCGGTTGATGTGTTTGTCTTGGTGGTGATAGAAGTTCTTGTCTATCTCTTTCTCTTTCTCTTCCTGGGCGCCATGCTTCCAATAATGCTTCAACTCTTTCCTCTGTAGGTCCCCAACGAGCAGTACCAGCTGTATTTTGTAACCATACTACTAATGTTCCATGTGCTGCTCTAATATTAACTTCGCCTCTGAAATAAATAAAGTATTTATAATTGCGTTGTTCCAACATGCACATTATAGTATTAAAACATACTTCGGTAGTATATGCTGAAATCCATGTCTGTATTCATGTTCCATAGCAGGTACTACCACTTGTTTTCTTTTAAAATGGCTGCTTTCTAATTTTATGAGAGCATTAGGTGCTGGATCTCTCCATTCAGGTAAAAATACCACAAAAGATAAAGGTTCTGCTGAATCAGCTAAAAGACGTTCGAAATGGTTAACCATAGCTTCCATAAGTTCTTCACAATACGGTGGATTAGCTTGAAACGAGCCACTGACGGGTCTGAAGTCCAAGAAAGGTCCCCTTGATCCGAAATAAGAATCCGTATCAGCGAATGCTGAACAGTATTGTCTAAAGTAGCAGTTTAACGGAGACGCAAAACATTCAAACGTCACACCAAATGATCTTTGAAGACATTCAAAGACTGTAACAGGGAGAGCCATTTGCGTTGCTTGTCCCTCGTTAATTCCAAAATATGTCTGATAACGTTTCAACATACACCAAACTCGAGGTAAAAACATTTCAAACTTTTTGTCATCAAAGCAATTGTATCTGTATAGATGTTCTAATTTTGCAAGATGCATATTATTAATACACACGGTATCACCATGAAAGCGCAACATTGTTTGTTCACGTTCAGGAAGATAATCCACTTGCGGAAGCCGGGAAGTTGGAAGAGAAAATTGTATGGGGTAACACCAAACTTTTCTTTGCGTACTGGCTGGTCCTCCTAAGGGTATAACATTTCCTAAACCGTTATCTTTTAAAATTTGATTGTTTTTATGTTTAACTTTTTTTGCGTATTCCGTTGATAAGTGATAAATTTTTAAGCAGATACCCTCAACACTAGCTTTTACAGTCTCTGTAAGGTGTGGTTGACACTGTCGTTTTAAATGTGCAAGACGATCTTGAAAATCATCAAACGTAGCACCAACTGTTCGTCTTAACCACTGAAAAGTATCTTCTGCATTCCATTTTACAACTTTTCTACTCTCTGACGAAGCTGCTCTTGATTCTATCATTTTTTTTGCAGCTTCTGCGTATCGTGATAATTGTTTCCTTGCATCACCAGTAAATTTTGGTCGGACTAATTTAATAGGGATATCGTTCATAATTTCGCGGTACATAGACATGGAAATTTCAGGAAAACACTGACTTGGTAAGAGAGGATCTGAGCCACAATCTATAACTTTTCGTTCCATTAGCCATCTGTTAAAAGAATCCTTAGGAGCATCTATCGATTCACGAGTATGACACAATTCTTGATAACATTGCCTCAATTTTGCAAGTAAACCACAACGTAATGCTTCCGTTTCAGGATGAACATGAGGTAAATTTGATGGAGCTCTCTCATATATTATGACATTTGTTGGAATTTCCAAATCCCATGGACCGCTAATATTAGAATGGAATATATTAAAACATTTGAAAATACCTTAATGTAATAATTTAAAATATTTAAACATACGCTAATACAAATTTCTTTGCTGCTGGGACAACACTATCTTCCGAAGCTCTACGTTTAAGTGTTCCTCCTGGAGGAATAGCACCGTTTCCAGGAACAGGTGGAACAGCACAAATACCAAGTGGATCCGTAATTGGGTCAAACTTGAATATAAATACAGTTGACACATATAAGTTCATGTTTCTATCAGTTTACAACCAAATTTTATACCTTAGTACCTGAGGTTTTAAAGGCGGTATTACCCATAAAGATTCTCCAGTTAATTTGTTCCAAAAATATGGGCGATTTTCTCTTTTACTCCAAAACTTTTTCCATCCTTGTTGCTGAAGTTCAGGTGAAAGTTCAGTTTCTGGAAACGTTCCCGGTGGTGTACCCTGTAGTTATTAAAATAAAATTTTTTACAAAGAGAATACTTTGATGTAATTTATAATTACATTAAACTAGTTTGACTCACAAATTTCTTAAACATTTGATTACCTGCGTTATCAAATTTGATTGTTGCATATGACCAAGTTGTGAACAATGATCACCTACGGTTTGCGTTGAATTTAACATAGGTGCTTGAAGTTTTACAGGAGTAGGAACTATAACTTGTGTAACTGCTGTATTTGCATCTTGTTGTAACGATTGATGATGATGATGCATAGTAGATAACGATGCTGATTGCCCAGACAATGTTTCCCAAGTAGAAGTATTAGGTATATCTTGTTTTCCTCCACTTACTTCATTCATTGTTTAAATGTGTTTTATTGAATACTTTAACACATAATATAATTGTGTTTTTTAATGAACATTTCAAAATATATAATTATCATATATACACACATATGTATACACATATCGTTTATCAAAATTTAATGTTATTTTTATCATGTATTTTATTTCATTGTGTCAGTTTCTGTTTCTTCTTCTTGTTTAGTTATTTATTTAATTAAATTGTTAAAAAAGCTATTAATACTTACATAAAAATTATAAATGATTTATAAACGTAAAAATAGAAACATTATGTTTGTTAAAATAAGAAGTCTATTTCAACACAAAATACTCTTATACTTTCTGAAATTGAATAAATTTTCGTTATTTTATTGTTAATTGAAATAAAAAGAAATTATAACTTTCTTTATCTTTAGTGAACTTGTTAATATAAAAACATAGAAATTATATGACAACATTTCGTAACTCAATGTTTGTTTACATACTACAAAAACGTTTGATAAATTCTTGATTTTCCATTGTGCATGATTATGTAAATTTGTAAAAATCGTTCAAACATTAATATTAAACTTACTAGGGTTAAGAATATCCTTAATTTGTAGAAAATGTACAACAGAACTTAGAATTCATTCATGATTTGTGGAATTTGACGCAACGACCTCCATCCGTAAGATACCATTTGCTTGAACTGAAATTCTAGCGATAGCGAAGTTTAAGCTATTCATCACAATGAACAGCAAATTGATGCAGAAAAAACATTTTACATTGGAAGAAATATCGAGATGATATTATTTAATATAAAATAGTCGTATAATTTATAATTTATGTCTTTTTTATATAAATACGTTACAAATGTTTGATTGCGTAAGCCAACAGAATTTAATCTTATCATTTTTTATTAAAATTTTCAAAAAGTAGTTTTATAATATATTGCATCGTAATATTTAAACGAGTATTAAATATTACGCTATTTATAAACGGAATGTGAAAAAAATTAAGATTATATTACATTCTTCGAGAGAACGAAAATGCGCGCAGCTCGACAGCCTAGTAATATTCCTCATTACGAGTATGAAGCCCTTCTATAGTCTGTTTTCGTCTTCGTGGTTTTATACATGGTGGGACAAAATAAATGAACAACAAAATCAATTGATGATGAGAGAAACAAACACGATAAAAGAAATACTCTGTTCAATCCTTTAAATACATTTTTTAAATATATGAATACAGAAAAAATGTTTCGCTTAAAACATATCGTGATTAATAAGAATAAAAATTCGTAAAACTTTCTGTACATCGAATATATACTTTAGGCGCCAAGATTGTCATAAGAGCGCATGTGCATTATCATAGACTATAGAGTGTGTAGATCAAAAACTTGATTAACATGCGCAGAAAGAACGAAAATTCGTCATTTAGTAAAATTACTCTCTCGTGAGATGGACAATATTCACAAGTTACGTACAAGTGAAGCTTTTTCAATGTAATACTTGACCGTGCTTCCAAAATTTATTTTATTAATGGACGCAAAGATGTCCTTAATTATTAAATTATACTAGTAACGTTATGCAGTAAGTTTTAGTATCAACTTACCGTCTTTCTATGAGGAATTATGTCGTCTACACAAAGCAAAATGCGAGGTATACAGTTATTATAGTTCAAAGTAACCTTGTATTTTAGACAATTTTGCCTTTTTCTATTAATTTTTGTAATAGATGTAAACTAATAGTTTGAATAAATGTTTAATATTATATTCATTAGATTATATTAAGCTCAAAATATAAAAATTTTATTATATAGGTCCAGGAAGACCACCAAAATCAAAAAATTCCTGTACATGGTGTGGCGAAACTAAACAGCCTTTAAAATATGTCCTTCCAACGCAACATGGAAAAAAGGAATTTTGTTCAGAAACATGTTTGTCTGAATTTCGTAAAGCTTACGTACGAGGAGCTTGCGTTCAATGTGACAACGTTATCAGAGGCACACCAGTGAGATTAGAACAGAAGGATGGACCCACAAAAGATTTTTGTTCTTCGTTTTGTTTGAATAAACATCAGAAGAGAGAAGGGCAAGTGGACATGAAGAAAAGTTAGTAACTTATAAAAACTTCAAAGTAATGAGTAAAAACATTAATATAAAATATTAAAAATATTAAAGTTCTGTTAGTAACTGACCTTTCATTGCAGATAATAGGGACCATTCATCACCCGCGCCATCTCTTACGCCATCCGGATTAATAAGTGGAAATAATATTCCATCTACAACTCAATCATTTACAAGTACAAATCATACAAATGTATCTCATCCTCCGTCAACTTCTACCGGCCCATTTCAATACGAAACATACCAAACTTTTGATTGGGATCTGTATTTGAAAGAAACAAACAGTCAAGCAGCACCGATTGAATGTTTTAAACAGGTACATTAAGTCAATAACAAAAATTAAGCTTCAACTAAAGGAAATTCTATTTTAGCATGAAGTTCCACCAACTAACGAGTTTAAAATGGGTATGAAGTTAGAAGCTTTAGACCCTCGTAATTTAACATCAACATGTATTGCAACTGTAGTTGGTGTCCTTGGTCCTCGTCTAAGATTAAGGTTGGATGGCTCAGATAACAAAAATGATTTCTGGCGTTTGGTTGATAGTAATGAAATTCACCCAATTGGTCATTGTGAAAAATCTGGTGGAATGTTGCAACCTCCGTTAGGCTTCCGAATGAATGCTTCTAGTTGGCCAATGTTTCTTTTGAAAACATTGAATGGTGCAGAAATGGCACCTGCAAAAGTGTTTAAACGTGAACCAAAAACACCACGTTCTAACTTGTTTGAAGTTGGACATAAATTAGAAGCCATAGATAAAAAGAATCCGCAACTTATATGTACGGCGACTGTTGGTGCTGTTAAAGATGATATGATTCACATTACATTTGATGGATGGCGTGGAGCATTTGATTATTGGTGTCGTTTTGACTCTAGAGATATTTTTCCTGCTGGTTGGTGCTTTAAAAGTGGTCATCCATTACAACCACCAAGACAGAAATGTAAGTGTAACATTGTCTAAATTGATTTTATTCATAATTAGTACATGTAAGTAATTGATAATATATTCCAATGTTTACAGCAACTGGGCCTAATAGATTTAAGTCAAGGACTAGTAATATTTTACCAGTAATGGCAGTATCTGGTGCGGGCACTAACGGAGAACCCGCCGTTGCATTGGTGAGTCCTGCTGGTTCCAGTGCTCCGCCGCAACCAGCCACAGAACCCGATACTAGTACAGCTAATACCAAATCAGATACTATAGAGAATAGTATGCAGTTGGATAATTCTACACTGTCATCACCAACAGCTGCAAAGCAACCACGAAAATCCGTTCCAGGTAAATATATTTAGAAGTCACAAAGTATGTTTATGTTTTTCAATACATTTTTATATTTGTTACGAAAAATTAGTATATAAGTCATCCATTAACAATAAAAGGTGTATTATCATTATAATTAGAACTTGAAGCAGCAACATCTACTACCCAATCTGAAACTACCACAAACCGTACACCTTCTGCAGAACCAGCAGAATGGACAATTGAAGATGTAATACATTATATCGGTGTTACCGATCCTGCATTGGGACAGCATGCAGATTTATTTAGAAAACATGTATGTTAATATATATTATATTACAGAAAAATGATAATATTTGTATGGCAACTAATAAAAATAATTATTTTCAGGAAATTGATGGAAAAGCTTTACTACTTTTGAATTCTGACATGATGATGAAATACATGGGACTGAAACTTGGGCCAGCGCTTAAAATATGCAACTTGGTAAATCGTATTAAAGGCAGAAGGCATATACTTCTATGACTTTATCAAACATCAAAAAATGTACAGTGAGTTAAATTGACGCATTACTTAAACTGGCTGGTCAAATTTGTTTTCATTATCGAGAACAAAATAATATATAAGTTGTTAAAATTATGTGAATATCTTAATTATAATCTTTCGTAACCCGTTCATTTACTAATCAACATAGATCTTAAGAAAAAGAATCAAAGTTTAATTTTATTTTAGTATTTAAATGTTATTTTCCTCTGAAAAATGTAAGATTACATTAATTATGTGAATATACAGTTTTTTGATAGTGACAAAATTAACAGTATCTTCTTATATATACAACCTAATTAGGCTAGTTAATTCAACTCTAAATATAAATAAGTATCATGCTAAGAAAATAGTTTTACATTACATTTGTCTTTTTTAAACTTTGTTGTGATCGTACATATTTCCTTAATAAAATAATTTTTATTACATAAGTAATTTCACGGCTTTCAGGCTATATTCATACGAAAAACGATATAAAATACTATAGTACAATGAATGATATATCTACTGTATTTTTCAATTTATAATTTAAAGTAAGTTGTCAAGATAAATAATATTGAAGCGAAACTTCATACTTCATATATTTTAACTAAAAAAACAAACCGTAAAAGGCGGGTGTACAAAGTGTAATTATGTTCTATTTAGTACCATGTATTTAAAAATCATCTTTATATGTAATTACGTTATTTACTTAATAATGTAGTGATAAATCAAATAATACAGTATAATTTTATATATATATATATATACACACACAAAAAGAAGCAAGAAATATTTTGCTTTATATTCACTGTATAATGCGATTTTACGTTCTTTTTTTTTTCAATTTGCCAATGTAATTTGCAAATGTGTTTAAATACTGCGTGTAATAAGTTCATATTTATGAAGAAAAATATGCAATCGTGAGATTGAAAATTTAAAACACGAACAGAGTTATTTTATATTAAATTATATCAAACCATGTAATTGCATTTTTTTTTACATATTTTAGCATTTCATTTCTTTGAATAACAAATATGTAATAAAACACATATTGAACATGTAATTCAAATAAAGTCGAATTGCTATGTTATTTGTGTTTTAGAATATATATTTTTATATTTTATATAAGTAAATATTTATATTTTTTATAATAACGATTACACATGTGTTTCTTACATTTAAATTTTTATGTAAAAAGAATTTCTAAATATTACATAATATATTTGTTAACGTGATATGACAAGAAAATAATTAAAAAAGTGAAGTATTTGAAGTAATTCATGAACAGGGGCATTATAAGGTAATTTATATCATTCTTATAGTTTTTGTGAATACAGTATTACTTTCATTTATTTTCTTCTATCTTTTTTTCTTCGTTTTCTTCAGTAATATTGAAATATTACACTTATTGCACAGTAATCGTATAAATATAACTTCCATTTTAATATGTATATATATAGAAGCTAACAAGGTGTGCAAAATTATCTCTGTGATATATTGCATAGTTTTAATGCTAAACATTAGTTGTTAAGAATGTACAGGTGTAAGAGATAGAATATTTCTCCACTTCAACTTCTATTTAACCTATTATGAAGTTTAAAACATGGATTTCTTGTATATAAATATAAAAAGTTATAAGTGTACATAAGTAATACATTTAAAGCAATCGTAATTAAACTATAGTCATAGTTGTAGAGTTCGCTTTAAATTCAATTTACCATTGAAATCTCATGTTAATGTGAAATACATTACAATTTACCATAAAATTAAAGATGATGTGGTAAATTATTTATTCTTTCATGAATGGTTGTATGTATGTAGAGATAATGAAATTAAAATTGAATAAAAAATAGTTAAATGAATTTGAATCAAATACCTTAAAATAATAATTTTCAAAGATACCAGAAGTCCATACTTTACCTTTTATGGTATAAAATTGAAATAAAATATGAATTCTATGTTATAATTCTTTCATATTTATTTACTGTTATTACTTTTGAAAATTATAGGTTTTGTAATGTTTTTCAAGGATTTTGTAAATATATAGTAATTACTTTAAAAGCAATATACTTATATTGTTTCATTAGTAAAATATTACAATAAATTGTTTAATTAAAGTATATAATATTATTTGTTCCTGTTTAAAATTAATTTGCTTGAATTTTCTATATTTTTATACAATTACTTACCATGCTTGTATCAATGTTTACATAAAAAAATATAAATAAACAGAATAAAAATACTAAGTATATTTTCATTCGTATATAGAATTTCAATACGACTATTTACAAGACATATAAGAAATATTTTTATTTGTACATAATTCATATAAAAATAATTTTTTTAGTTCCATTAGTCTAAGAAAATTAAGTAATTTATTAGCAATATTTTCATTACTGTAATATGTGATAATAAGCACAAAATAAATTAGTGAATAAAACAAAGAAGGAGGTAGTCATAATATATTTCTCTTCTAAATCATGTATCTATAAACATTATTAAGCAACTGATTCTTTATAACTTTTTACGAAGAAATAAAATATTTATGATTTTTTATATTTTATTTACAAGGAATGTAATGAAATATATTTAGAATACTTCAATAGTTTTTATAGCAATTTATAAAATACTAAAAGTATACAACAAAACGCGAAATACAGTAATTTTACAATATCATTGGTAAATATATTTTACCATTATTCATTTGATGACTATAAATTTTCATCAATTAATTGTTATACAGATAAAAATGCAGATTATGAATAACACAGAATAATTTAACAAGTACAAAAAGCAATACTGTGAATTCTTCTGACTCAATAGTCATCATCAGAATCATCTGATTTTGAAACAGGTCCTTTAATGGTTTTAGATTTTGGAGCATACGATAACCATTGTTTTTTGTTATGTTCTGAAGGATGACTGTCTTCATATGTAATTGCACCTGCTAGTGAAATTCTATATTCCAATGTTTCTGTTGAAAAATCATCACAATTTCCTAAATCAGTAAATCCCACAATATAATCTTTAGTTTTCCCATTAACGATAATAGCTATTGTAGGAATAACTTTAATCTTTAAACGTTCTGAAAATGCAAAATTTAGATTACTATTTAAAACTTTTAAATTGTTACATTAATTATACTTCATTGACTTACCAGTTAAAAATGGACATTGCATTACATTCAATTTACAAAATTTTGCTTCTATATGCTTTTTTGCAAGAATCTTAAAATGATGATCTACTATTTTACATCTTGGTGAATCATCTTTATAGAATAAGCAAACAATATTTTCAGACTTTTTCGATATTTCGAAAAATTCTTTTTCATTCTGTAGTTCTGTATATTCCCCATGACCCTAAAATGATATATTATTATACAGTTGACAATTTTATATAATTAAATCATGAATATATTGATGAAAATATTACCAAAGACAGCCAGTTTTGTTTCTGTTGTTGAAGTAATTTTAATTTCTTCAAACGTTGTTCGCGTAATTTTTCAATATCACTGATATCTAAATTATCCAATTTTTCAATTTCAGCATCCAATTGTTTTTCAACACACTGCGTTGCTTCTATTACCGTTTGTTGCAGAACTTTCTCCATTTTCTATTAAAATAACAATTATAATAAATGTACAGGTTATATCGTACAAACCTTAGATAAATAATTTTATTCTTTATTATCAATAAAAGATAAATAAACTTGTTTTGGATTAGTTGTTATTATTATGTATATCAATGAAATCATTAATTTTTTCTTAACAAAATTATTCTTACTGGTGCGCCTTCAGTTTAACCGTATAAGGAATTTTCGTCTGTCAGAATGAAAGAAGTGTGTTATATACACTTATGAGAAATATATATAGTATGTAGTTCTTAATAGTATATTCTTGTATATATTTTCTATATAACCGATAATTTTCAACTATGCTTTATTTCACGAGAGAACCATAGCGTCGAATGACGCGTTTTCATTCATGGCTTGCAGACAGTTTTAATTGGTTTATTTTTATAATTATTTTATAATTAATTACTTTTAAATATGTTATTTATATATTACATAATACAAGAAATTGATAAGAAAATGGAACAATGTCAAAGTTTATGAAAATTTTTCTAGTTGTATTATGTGTTCCACAGTTGTCGACTTGTTGATCAGTAATGAAGATGGCGGACGTAATATACGAGTAACTCGTGTTTGCTTCGGTACGCGCGTTTAACGATTGTTCGAACAGTCGCGTTGACATATTGTGTGCTGTGTGTGTGTGTGTGCATGCATATGCGTGCGTACGTGAAGTAAATTTCAATTAATAAAATATGTTCGAAATTTGTTGAATATGAGTGGAGAAGCGGATTCGGCAGGCCAGATCTGCGAGAATTCGCTTACGACCTTGAAAGACGAGGTCGATCCTGAGAAACTTCCTCCAAGAACGATATCACATACTACCAGAAGATCACGATTCGGTACAGGCAACGTTCCACTCTCCCCTTATATATTAATTGATGGGAAAAAATTACGGAGTTCTTTGGCATTGAGCAAAAGAAAGTTACCGCGACGTGTGAGTTTTCCAACAAATGACAATCTCTTGGTTACGGGATATTTGGAACCGGCCAATCCATGGAAACTCGGTGAGAATAATTTCCTTCGTCTTGCATAAGTTTTTTACACTCATTTCTCATTACAATCACAGTTTATTCGCTTACCTGTCACAGCAGTGATGAAGTATAACATTTTTATCATCAACTTTTAGGGATTAATATTTATCTTCAGGTAACAGTTTACGAATGTTGATGATTTAAAGGGGAATGCCACTTCTGATGTGGTTAGATGTAGGGTATGTCTGGAGAGTTATAACAACTAAGCTGAACTATGGTAAAACTCCATTTATCTTAACTGGTCGAGGGACAATACAGTTTGTATTACTGGATGTTCAGATAATAAGTATTCAGTAACTTTTGCCATTAATGTTTGGTGGTTTGTATAATAGTAGTTCATGTTCATCTAATTGAATTTGACTCTTGACCATAATACGGATAAATAAAATGCAGATAAGTGGAGTTTCAGTGTATAGGGTTGATTCCCTTTAAAAAATAACATTGTTCTTTTACAATTTATATGAATCTAAAGTATTAGTTCTCTCATTAGTATATTTGAAGAAGTTTGCATTAGTTTCAAGATTATTGTAAGAAATACAAATTTGCTATAATTCTTACAATTTTTGCTGAAGTTACATTGTTATCTACTATGGGGTAAATAATTAACTAAATTTAAAATTCATGTTAAGTATAATCATTTCCTAGCTACTTAATACCTTGTAAAAACGTATATTACGTTATCAGTTAAAATTGTGCATATACTTTTTCTTCACAGTGAAATATTGCTATATGATTCTGAATAGAACAGTAGAAATGGGAAAAATTATGGAATGAGTTTTAAAAATAAATTTCCTCCTACACTGCTTAATTATCAAAGCCTTTGGGAGGAGTTTTATTTATTTGTCCCATAACATTTTCTGTTTCTGTAGTCATGTCTAATGATTATGTGTTATAAAAATATTGTTCATAGTATAGATTGTAATCTAAAGTATTAGTAAAAATAAGAATATAGTAGATATAGAAAATAAAAATTTGTAATTGTTAGTTATAAGCAAATCTTTCTGATGAAAAGTTTGTAGATGAAAAAAATGTATCTGGAAGAAGAAGAAGGAGACGAAGTGAAAGAAGAATCTAGTCTTCTAGTATATAAAGAAATCTATGTATGTGACATTTGTTTGTTTGCATTTTTTAGAAATATTCTAGATTATATAATAATTTTAATTAAAAAATGTCTATTATTTTTAGTATATAGAATGTAATAATATTGTAAATACATTTATGTAAGGTTTAATGCATATTATATTTTATTAAACTAATTACTTTTATGTAATACATTTAGTTTTAGTTTTACAATTACTGTGTAGTTTAACTGTGAATTAATAAAATAACTTCTTTAAATTTATTTTAAACGGGTTATTATTACCTGGAATATAATTATTACAATTATTTATATAATTTATCAATATAATTTTGATAATTATTTACTTGTATAGTGGATAATGTATTACTAAGCTATTAGGTTTTTTATAGGTCATGCCAAATACAGAACATTTCACAATGCGAACCATATACTAATTATAAGTTTGATGCAATATTAAAGTATGTACTGTATATAATTAACCTGTAAGTTGTTCTTAAAATATATTTTTTTAATTCTAATCCTATATCAAAAAAAAAAATATTTTAAATTATGTTTTACATTGTAAACGGTTTCTCATATTCTCCAGTTTATATTTTATATCAGTTCTATTTCATATTTATATACCAATATAATGAGAATTAAATATATTTTTTTAAATGGCAAAGTTATAATATATGGAAGTATTTTAATACTTTAACAAGTTTGAACAATAAAATTTAAGTATTTAATTTACATTGTTGTATTAATACGTTCTCTGTGGAATTATAAGTGGAAGCTAACTTTTAAATGAAAAGAAATTTAGGTAGAGAAAGAAAAATTCATTTTTTAATGCACATTTTATATTTCCAATAAAGTATATATTTGATTCATATCATAATAAAGTACAAGTAAATATTTGGCTACACTTCCAAGAGAAAAATGAAGAGTTGATTTCGTCTTGATCCTCTGCTTCCAGGGTCAAATTTATCAACTTGCTTTCTTGTGATAGTGAGGTGAACATTCAATGGAAATATAGACAGTAATTAATGATCAAGTCATTGCTACAAATGAAAAACTTGGTGAGTCACCAATGAACACCGCAGTGAACGTGTTAAAAAAGACCATATTTATCAAAATAAATATAAACTGAAGTTCAAAATTAAATTTATAATACATATCACTAGCTATATTTTATTAAATATATGCATATTCTACAGTTTTCACAAAGCATCATTTTTCTAAATCATTTACATCTTAGTATTTTTAAGATATTTTACATTCTAACGATATATTGATTAATTGTTTACAGCTGAAAATGTGAACCTAGAAGATTTAATCGTGGCATATAAAGAATCCTGTATAAGACATAATGCAGATGCTCTGGAAACTATTATAAGTCAACTAGAGGTAAAAATATTTTTTTTATAGTACATAATTATATTAATTTTATAATTTATGGTATTATACTTGTGAATGAATATTTCTTGAAACATAAATTGCAAATGTCTATACACTTATAATATATAAAATAAGCAGAACAATTTTAATGCAATAATTTTAACTAAATTATTATATTTTTCTTATTAGAAATATTTGTTATGTAGTTATACTTGCTGTTGATACATAAGTATTTTTATTTCATTTTATTACACAGACTTTAGATATATCTAAAGCACGAAACGAAGAACTAAATTTAAAAGGACAGAAATTGGATTCTAATCATGCAGAAGCATTGGAAGAAATCTTTAAAAGAGTTCAATTTAATAAAGTTGATTTAGAAGCCACATCTTTGAACGATGAGGTACTTTCTTCAATTTATAACTGTTTGATAAAATTATTTAAACATTGTTTGATAATATACATTTTTTTTTCTTATTATAGAGTGCTGTGATATTATTTGATATGATAGAGTATTATGAATCTGCAAAACACTTAAATATTTCATCTAATAAGGACATTGGGATTCATGGCTGGCAAGCATGTGCAAATATGATAAGAAAGGTATATGTAATACATGTTTTGTTAACAAAGAGATACTTTTCAGTTTTAAATATGATCTAATTGTACTTGTTTCATTGATTATTGTATGTAGGATGACTGAGAGAATATCAAAAGTAAAAGTGATATTAGTATGTGTGTTTAAAATTTACTTATTCGTTATTCAGAACATAATTAATGCAACTATTATTTGTCTAGACCCAATGTTTAGAACATCTTGAAGCTAAGGATATAATACTTAATGAACAATACATGAATATCTTGAGTCGTGCATTACCATTAGTCTGCCATCTACATGTGCTTAAATTAGAAAATTGTGGGCTTTCAGGGAGATGTATCATCACACTAGGTATTTATCATGTGATACAGTTTGATAGTTTTATTTTTCATTTTTAAATAATTGTAGAATACATTCATAAGCAATTCATTATAGACAAATCATTACATACATTTTTATACATACATGCAAAGTATACACATATAAATAGGTATCAAAATGTGGACTGTTTGAATAATTTATATCTCTTACATGATAGACAATTAATATTTATATGAAATTTTATTAAAACTATTACTATGCCTTAAATTATATTTTATAAATAGCAAATATTATTTTGATGTACAAAAAACAACGTACTTGTAATCATTCCCAATGAATAAAGAAAATTTTTAACAAAGTAATGGTATGTTTCTTCTAATAGTTGCAGCATTAAAAATGAACACTGGAATAAGAGAACTTTATTTAGCTGACAATAATTTAAATTTATATGATGCAATACAGCTTGGTTCTCTCCTTAGGTTAAATAATCACATACAACTACTTGATGTTAGGTACGTATTAATAAAAAGTAATAGTTAAGTTGAAAAAAAAACTGAAAAGTTAATAAAAGTTTATCGTTTTCAGCTAATATTTGGTAGTGTTTTATATTATTCATTACATATTATTATATCTTTCTTTTAGTAACAATATCATCCAAGATGATGGTGTACGTGATATGTTAGAGGGTCTCATCAACCAAATAAATGAAGACAAGAGTGGTAAAGGTTTAAATATATTAGTATTATGGAATAATCAACTTACAAAAAAATCATCTCCTTACTTCGCACGCATTATAGTATGTGATTTTATATTTTGTTATAATAATGCA
The DNA here is from genome assembly GCA_036983795.1 of Megachile lagopoda. Lineage (NCBI taxonomy): Eukaryota > Metazoa > Arthropoda > Insecta > Hymenoptera > Megachilidae > Megachile > Megachile lagopoda. The sequence goes on from CM072793.1 coordinate 7,027,094, forward strand.
TACATAAATTATATATATAATATTTTTTTATATATTTATTGGTAACTATGCTATATTAATGCTATTTGTTTGTATAGGCATTGTCTAAAACATTAGAAACATTAAATATTGGCAAAAACATGTTGACTGATGAATTATTATTTGTTATAAAAGATGCACTGAAAAAGAACCGTGTTTTATTACAATTGGGAATACAGGCAACTGATCTTACATGCGACGGAATTGTTACATTATCAGAGATTATTGAAATAAATCAAATTTTACAAGTAAATATGGAAGACGTTAAATTATCGTGAAAATCATAAATCATTTTGTATTAATATGGTATCTTTTTTATTATTTTTAGAGGATAGATTTACGAAATAATAATATTCAATTAACTGGAATGCAAGCTCTCAGTTCTGCTATGAAAAAAAATAAAAGTATTACTAAAATAGATTTGGACGATGAACCTAATACGGATATAGTAAGTAAATAAGTCGTTATATCTTATAACTCCATTAAATAACACTACATATTATTTCTTTTTATAACAGGTTCTAACCCAGACCTTGCATCAGTATATGCAGTGTGTAGCCGAAATTCGAAGCAGTTGTTCAGAAAACGCGCAAAGTCGTACTTTAGAAGAAAATATCGAAGGTTTTCAAAGTTCATTTCATAGCAGATTCTGTAGTACAATCTCCCGTAAAATTTCGCTTACTTGTCAAACACTGCCATGTTCTTTATCATCCATGATTGCGATACAAAAAGACGAATCTGGACGATCAATGCTCGAACCAAAACGTATTAATGGAGGTCGTCTTCGTTCCCCAATTCCTAGTCCTGCCTCTTCACCCGTAGTCAGTCCAGTACCAAGTCCTTCTCGAAGTCGGTTTGTGGTGTCTCGAGTTCCAGAAGCGTCATGTTCTACAGAATCCCCAGTATCTTCGTCACCAGTTGTTCTTTCATCCCTTGGATCATCACCTACCTATGTTACTTCTTCTGCAAGTGGGCCATCTAGATTTCGTGTTTCAGTTGTTGAATCAGCAAATGTATCTTTACCTAAACCTATTGTTACCACAACTGATACTGACCTTATGATTGATTTAAATTGCAAAATTAGTACAGACGAATCAGTTGATTCGAATGACTTTGATAATGTATTTATATCTGAATCAAAAATGAGTAATGATCAAAATGCTGAATGTTTAGAAAGAACTTCCAACAATGTATCTTGTTTAGCTTCAAATTTAGTCAAGAAAACAGATACGTCATTAATATCTGAATGTTCTAATATAGAAAAATTAAATACAGATCAATGTTTTGTTAAGGCCGCTTTTCAAACTGAACCTGATGACAATGAGTGCTCTATTACTTTAGAAGATAAAGAATGTAATGATGTACTAAATAATCAAAATACTGCTTCAATACAATTGGGAAATGTTATGGCAACAGGAAATCTACAGAACGTAAAAAATAATCACGATGAAGATATAAAGAATGCACCAATATCTGTAAATATAAACAAAGGTGATAAAAATGATAAAAATTCTAACTGTACTATAATGGTCGATAAACCGGTAACTATTGATAAAGACAATGTGGCAGAAAAGTTAGCAAACACTTCTTATGACGAGAGTATACAATTACATTCACAAACAAAACACGATCCTTACATGCAAAAAAGTAGTTCTAATTTAGGAAAGCTACTTGCATTATTTCAACACCCTAGTTGTTTCTTTTCTGATTCTGCGCCCATTAATCAGATGAAATCTAAAAACACGTTGCAAGGTAGTATAAGCAGCATGATGACGCTTGGAGATAAATTCCATTATTATATAAAGGACAAGAAAGATAAAATTTATAGTCGTGAAACAGAAGCGTCTTTGATGGCACTGAAAAACAAATCGACAAAATTTTTCAATCTGTCTCAAATACCAAGTTTACAAACCTTAACAAACATGGTTCCATCATTTAAATTTGAAGGTAATTTAAATGATTCTAGACAGAGTAATGAGTCTTACTCCAAAGATGTGGATCTTTTACTTCAAGAAGATTATGATAATAATTTAACTGATTCAAAAGAAGAATATGAAGATAATAATGATGATAATAATAAAACCGGAGAATTAAATGTACATTTGGAAGAACAAGAAATTAGTGTTCCAAATCTGAATGATCAGTTAGTACCAGAAAATATACGATCAAAGTATCGTGTTGGGATTACTGATAAAAATGTAATATTAACTGCAAATTGTATTGTTTCGAATGTAATTGATACGTGTTATAAAATTGTGAATAGTAGGTCATCGAAGCATGTCTCAGATAACAAAATGATTGTACCTGTACCTAAATTAATAGGTATACCTGAATATTCTGCTTTAAAAGCAGTTAAAAGTGATGTAAAGAAAGAAAATATAACAAAAACATTAGACAAAGTAGATTCCATATTGATAGAAGAAATGAGTAATAAAACTTCAACAAACAGTATTAATTTTACTAGTGATAGCGATTCCTTATCTTGTAGCATAATGTATGGAGTAAGCAATGATACAAATACTGTAAATAAATCTGACAGAATGCGCAGTTTAGTAATATTAAATTTAGATGCAGAAGATAATATTGAGAATAATTCTACTAGTAATGTAAATAATACGGAAGATAATTCGGCATGTTTTGTATGCGATGGGAAACATACGTATTATAACACGTTGAAAACAGACGTGGAAACAAATTCTTCAAATAATTGTTCGAATAATGATGTTATTGGAATACATAGTTTTGGTAGTAATAAGGATAAAAATGTTTGTACAGATAATCATAATATGCCAAGCAATGAAGTAGAAAAATTAAATGTATTTTGTGTAAATAATAGTACGCATTGGAAAAATGCAACTGTAAATAATACATCTGAAACAAAGATATCAAATATAAATTGTACATGTAAAGATACTAATTTTGACTTTAGTAATGATAGTAATACACAGTTATGTACTTTGATACTTTATAAAGATATAAGAGCACCAATAATGCAGAGAATGATACAAACATTTATTACAAAGAAAACAGATGTTAATAATTTTATTATGGAAAGTACTAGTACAGTTAGAAAAGCAAACATTGTTATGCCTATACCAAAAACGTACTCTTATATAACAAACGTTAATACGTCTGTTCTTAGAGATCTGATACATTGTATAAAAGATATCTCAATCAGTGAGACATCAGATAAAGAAAATATTCCTTCCAACAACTGGCCAGACAATGCTGTTAAAATAAAGACTTCATTTTATAATCCAGCTCAAATATGTTATTCATCTATGAATGCTATAACTGGAAATTCAAAAAATATTCATAAAAATGATCGACTTATTGAAGTTAAAGATGATATTTCTATAAATGATAATGTTGAAAAAAGTGTGCATTTTCACAAGAGAAAATTTCAGGAATGTGATAATTTTAAAATTGATTCCGAATGTCCTTCTACATGCATAAAAGTAGATTCTAATGTCCATTTGAAGAGAGACGTGCCTTGCTTAGAAACAAATGATACGGAGAATAATTCCTCAGAAAATATTCATACGCTCAGTAATTTTGAACCAACTACTACTCAACATTTAAAATGTACAAATTCGAATGACACAAATGAGACAGCTCATCAATATTTTAATGCAATCAAATGTGCAGTTGCCACAACTATGTGTTCAACGAGTACAGTGAACACGGCAAGCAATAAGACAATTAAAATTATTTCTGATCAAAGTACTAAAATTGCTGAATCTTCATCAGTAATTGATGCAACAAGGTGAGTAAAACACAATAAAGAAACATATGTACATTTGCATTCGAAATATTTTACTTTATCTTAATGAAAAGAAGGTGGAATTCATTTTGTTCTATAAATATCAATCTTCGTATATAATGACAATAGAAATTTTCTACGTTAAATGGTACAAATTTTCTCAGAAAATGTTAAACATTAAAAGTCCAAATTATTTTTAAAAGAAAATTTTAGTTCAATGGAATTGAAAAAGTTTTGAGAAGATAAAGGCATTAATTTGCAGCTTATGGTGAAAACAATAATTCCATGGTTAACATTGTTAAATACTATTTCGTGCAACTTCATTTTTTGCTGTTACATTTGATGTGGCAAACTAAGAGTTGTTAATATTTAAATTGTATATAAAATAATAAAGTTAATCTATTATACAGTTATGTAAATTTATAAAATATATTGTTTTATAAAAAAAGACATATTAGGCATTTATTAAGAAACAAAAATATTTATAAATATTTATCACAATAAAATTTGTATAAGTAATGTTACATTGAATTTTATATTTTATTTGAAAAGCAATGCTTTTTCTGTCTGCTGATTTCAACATTATCTTATGCCTCGCTTGCACTTACAATAACTTCTGTTTAACTAATAAAATCATATTAATTATCCTCCAAAAGAGTACCATAAATATTCATCTCATTTTTGTTTATTTCCTTTTCTAATATGAGAATGTAACACTTTTTGTCCATATAATGCTGAATTTATTTAACACTTAACATATAAAAACAATATATTTTTTAGATAATAGAAAATTAGAATTTCTGACAGGTATTTCATTAATATTAAAAACAAATGCTCTTTACAAATTTTATATTTTGTAAGAATTTATAGCAAATGTTTATTAAATATTAATACAGTAAAGTAATATATATTTCTTATAGAAGTTAAGTGGATATAAATTTTCAGAGCAAACTAATATGTATCTTCTTCTGTTGTGTACTCATTATATTGTTTCTTGGAAAGTGTTTCTATTTTCAAATAAACATTTGAACTTTTTCAGTTTTCGAAATTAAAATATGAAATAATTTTTTTGTTGTGTTTGATATTGTTAATTATTAAAATTATTTAAGTTACATTAAGAAATGCATAATATTTATTTATTATGTATATATCTATATTTGTTGTTATGTGATAAATGAATTTTAAATAAAATTGTATTATTGCAATATCTTTGTTGGCTTTTTTATAATGTTTGCTACACTTCATATTGCTTATATTATAATCATATTAATTGGGGTATGATTTGATTTAATTAATTATTATCATTAATATTTTTGAGGAGCTTATTAATTTATTCTATATTCACTATTTGTTGGTATTTCGTTTTTACTACATTAAAAAAAATTTTTACTTTACTGTACTAAAATATTATTTATAAGTTTCAATATAAATTATAAACATTCGTTATAAAAATATTAAAGATATGACATTGTATAATAAACATTACTGACATGGTTTTGTAGCACAAAATAAGACAAAAGACAGTGATGATGATGATGAAGAAGAAGAAGAAGAAAGTGAAGAAGAAGTAAATGACAATGAAGATATGGAATTAGAAAGAAGAAAATATATTGAAGAAAATAACAGTTTATATGATTTTAATATTGATGAAATCGACGAATTTGAAAAGTTGAAAATGGATCTTGAACCAGAGTACCAACGATATGCAAAGTGGAAGATTTGAAAGATGTTATTCAAAAGTTATTAAAAGTGGGTGATATTCATGTACAGTAGAATTTTGACTATGGAATTGTTTTAAGAAATGTATATTCTACAAAAGAAGACAAATAGGTAATTCTTGTCTATCTGTCATATAGAGTAATCTAGACAATTCACAATTAGTTTTTCTCAGCTTTAATTTAAAGTGAAACAAAGAAAATGAAATAATATACATGTGTCTATATAAATTTAAAAAAATTAGTAAGTGGTTGATTCTAGTCTAGAAAACAATTGTCTATTATATATTATGGTGTGAGTTAAAAATATAAATGTCAAATTCAATTTTAGGAATCTAACAATGAGTATTTTGATATTTAAAAAATGTAGTTCAGAATTTTAATTATTTAAACGTGTTATTTGTTACAATTTATTTTTATAAATAATTTGCACACAATCGAAATTGTGTATAATATAGAAATGGATGTATATAATTACATTATTATGATACTATATGTGTACATATGTGTGCATAATGTGATATAAATAAACAAATTATTATACTCATATTGGCACACATCACAATGTTGGTTTTGAACAAAATTTTGAGTCAATTCTTTGATAAATACGGAAGGAAAGTATTATTATAATTCTGTAACGACAGATTTTTATTTATTGTAAACAATTTTAAACTTAATATAATATATTTTTATTACATATAAGTACAAATTAAAGAATGTTTGACTTAACTATAACCATTATGTACAGTTGAAGTACAGTTGAGTCTTTGCTATGTAAAAAAAACATACACTTGTTATATTGTACAATCATACTGTTATTTTCTTTAATATTTTATTTCTATAAATTAGTATATGAAAGTTATACAAAAGAAAATATCATTGCTAGAGACACAAGAATGAAACTGATGTGATATAAATGTTATTCTATTAATTTAACAACTTATGCTAAACATTTATTAGCACCAGTGATTAATAACTCAAATGCCATATTATGTTTTGTATATAATTTTACTTCTAAAATCTATTATTGTATAAAAAAAAAGGGGATGATAAAATTTGTACAATGAGACTATAATGTATATTGTAATTGATAACAACCTTCTGGATTTGGAAATAATAGTATACAAATTGTTAATTTAATCTTTTTAATATATTTGTAAACCAAATCCAATACTTTCTAAAAGCAGTTACATTCAGCCACATTCACACTTTACTGAGAATTATGACATTTTTTGATAATTCATAAACATGAATATTATTGATAACTTAACAATGGTAAAATGTTAAATACGCTATAATTGTTTTGTGTGTATATATATATTTTTTTTTATATAAAAGATATATATATATATATATTTTGTGTACATTAAGTTTATATAAAACTACATGTGTGTAGATACATTCTGAAATGGATTGCATATAACTTGTATATTGAGAAGGAATTGAATTTATTAAAGATTTTATTGCATCCAGAAGTAAAGAAATAAAAATTATTTATGGAAATGTATTTTAATAATTTAATTAATACATATGAAGTACTTAAATATATTACCGATAACATTAATACACGTTTAAATGTCAATGTAATTTTTGTTATAAAAAATAATATTTTATGTAAATTTTGTATTCGGATGGATGTATTAAAACAATTATATGTTATTTCTAATAATTTCAATTTTACCGCGGGGCCCAGGGCAAGTTTGCCCGGTGATAATGGCGGTACTGTTGATAGAAATCTGAAATCGTACGCGCAGTCGCGTCTTCAATACATGAAGGAATTATCCCTTAGGAAAGGATGCTGATCTTATTTTAATTGTACAAAATAATTCATTGTCTATAAGTAAAATTCACTTGACGTTTATTTGTTAAATAATTGGAAAGATGCATTTGAATCAAACATAAGCTCTTTTAAGTGTAAATTGTGAAAAACGCAGTGTTCGTGTCTAGCGATTTTGGAATATTGATCGTGTAACAAAATTAAAGATTCGTGCTTCAAATACGTATTTAACTGTGCAAAATAAGTTTGTGAAATGAAAGATGGAATATGATTAAAGAATACTTCCTTGTTTACCAAAAACGTGACTGTTACACTTAATAGAAAATTACTTGTTAAATGAAAATGAAAATTATACTTTGTTTATCACTTAATCAGTAATAATTGTTTATTTTATTTTTTCATTAAATTAGGTGAATTGTTTCATAAGCTTCATTTTGTGATATAATGCAGTGTTAGTTGAATGTTTATAGTACCATCAACAGCAATGTTTATTTAAATTTTCTTTTATATATTCTGTCATTTTTTGTTTTCCATAATTTGTTTGAAATGTGTAATTGTAAGTCTTGTAAAAAAATGACCAATCAGTTTGTTAGATATTGGTTTAGATCCTGATAAATATGATGTTGATATAGTACTCTATTTTTGTTTATATTATGAGGAACTAAAGTTTTTTAAGGTAAGCATACTCTTAAGCAATTTATCAAAAGAATTTGGTCGATACAAGTTAATATTTACCGTGTTGGTAATCAATGATCGTTACTATTATGTAGTAACAACTTAAAATTATATACACAGATTAGTTAATATCTATATTTATGTAGCTTGGATATGGTAACTATGAATTCTGAAAAATCGGCATGTCGCCGAAAACCTAATGAAAACAGTGATGTCGGAGGAACAACAGAACGACTGAGAAGCAGAGATACTCAAATAAATCAATATAACAATCAACAGGATGACGCAGTTGACAAATCTCCTAGTAGTCCAACATATCATATCACTGCCTCATGTGTCGAAGATACACCAAATTTTCTTGTGTATCAGAAAGTAAATGCATTAAAAATGTTTATTTTAATCATTTAGCATATTTAAGATAAATTTCTTTTTTATTGTATTTTATATTTGTATGTTTTAGATGGAAAGTATCGTAGAAAAAATGTCAGATGAAGTTTCAGGTGTCCCGGTGAAAACAGTTAAGAATTTTATGACAAAAACACCTTCTGTTTTTACTGGTAATATATTCATAATTTATTTTATATGTTTATTTATTTATATAAAAATGAAAGTAATTGATTGTTTATTATTTTAGGTACAGATTTAATATCTTGGATGATGAAAACCATGATTATAGATGATCAAGGTATAATTGAAATTTTAGAAATACGAATAAGAACTGTATGAAAAAATATATTAAACTAAAACTGTATATTTAATAATTTGATAGAAGCACTTCATGTAGCGCATCTTATGGCATCCCATGGATACTTTTTCCCCATTGATGACCACTGCCTTACCGTAAAAAATGACAATACTTTCTACAGGTTTCAAACACCATATTTTTGGCCATCAAATTGCTGGGAACCAGAGAATACTGATTATGGTATGAAAATTGTTTTATTTTTTTTTTTATTTTTATAAAATTGACAAAGAATTGTACCAATAAATATATTTATTTAAAATATTGCAGCTGTTTATTTATGTAAACGTACAATGCAGAACAAAACTCGTTTAGAATTAGCGGATTACGAAGCCGAGAATTTGGCTAAGTTGCAAAAGATGTTTTCACGAAAGTGGGAATTTATCTTCATGCAAGCAGAAGCACAAAGTAAAGTTGACAAAAAAAGAGACAAATTAGAGCGAAAGGTATTAGATAGTCAAGAAAGAGCTTTCTGGGATGTATACAGACCAATGGTAATAACTTCAATTATGCAATGTTAATATTCTTAATAGCAGCATAATAATATTTATCATTTTTCATATTGTTATAATGTATTTCAGCCGGGATGCGTTAATACAACAGAATTAGATATCAAGAAAGCGTGCCGTACGTACAAACCGATTTCAAGATCAAATAAGCATTTACAACTCGGTATAAGTGGTAGCCAAATTTCTCCACATTCAGAATCATATGCAATGTCTTCAGTAGATGTTCTAAATAAAGAAATTGAAATGTTGAAGTCTAGATTAGATAGAACAAACATAAAAGTTTCAAAAGTTTCTGAAGCGTAAGTAAATATTAACAGATATTCGTTACCAATAACATATTTTACTATTGATTAATTTCAATTATATACCATTAACTTCATTAATCTATTAAGCTTATATAAGGATACATTTTAATTATTTTAGTTTAATAGCATATTTTGAGCAGTATGTAGAGTATGATCCCTTTTTCATACAACCTGAGCTCACAAATCCATGGATATCAGATAATTCTGAAATGTGGGAACAAGAGAAATTAGCGTATGTATATATTTATTTTTATTGCCTCATATGTTTTTAACGCGTCAAAAATAAAAAATGATACTTTTGTAAAATAGAAAAGAAGTATCTACAAGAAGAGTAAAAAGATGGGCTTTTAGTTTGCAAGAACTGTTACAAGATCCTGTTGGTAGAGAACAGTTTATACGTTTTCTGGATAAAGAATTTAGTGGTGAAAATTTAAAGTGAGTTACCAGACTCTACCTCTTGAACAAATATGTATACATACAATTGAAAGTATACAACTTTTTTTAACTTATATAGATTTTGGGAAGCTGTTCAGGAATTGAAGGCTTTACCACAGAAAGAAGTTCAGACTAAAGTAAACGAAATCTGGAATGAGTATTTGGGTCCAGATGCTAGTTGTCCGATTAACGTCGATTCTCAGTCTTACGAAATAACAAAGAAGAATTTACAGAAAGCTGATCGATGGTGTTTTGACATTGCAGCGGTATAGATTTCAAAAAAACATTTTCTTAAAGACAAAACAATTGATTACTCAACAAATTAAGTAATGAGAATATTTGCTATTGTTAAATTTTAGGCACACGTTTATCATCTGATGAAAAGCGATAGTTACTCGAGGTATCTTCGTTCGGAAATGTACAAAGACTTTCTCAATGGCTCGAAGAAAAAGGTCAATATGTCATTGATGAATTTATATTTTAGTATATTAAAACAATGCTAATTACTAACGTAATAATGTACGATATTATTGTTATTATAACAGATTTTATTATTCTTTATGCTTGTCATTTGCTTGTCGTTATCATGCTATTATCTCGGTGCTGTATATCTCATCGCTCCATATTCCAACCCATTATATCCTAGTGCTATATGTTTTTATATTCACTACTTTGATTTTCAAGAAATTTTTATATTGTTTCATACAATTGTATTTGTTACATCGTAATCATCTAATTTGATTTTTGTAATATTTTGTTAACAGATTTTTTATTGGTATATATTTTTTCTTCCAGGCATTCTTCAACCTTTTGTTAATTCGGCTTTTAACTGCAGCCTTACTTCCAACATTGTATGTATCATTTAGCTTTTTTTTTAATATGATCTTAACAAATTTACGAACTTCTTATTTCTTGTCCTTGTTTGATTGATTCTTTACACTTGGCAGATACATTTTTTATGTTATAATTTAATATTTATTTAATGATTCAAACTTAAATATCAATAACTATTATCGTTACCATTTTCATCATCTTTAACAACATTATCATTATCGTCATCATTATATATTTAAAGACAAAAGGTATAATATGATGTAATACTAACAAATTTATACGACATTTTTAGAAATAACATTTATGGATGTTAGGAAATTACATGTATTTATTAATTAATTTGTGTTTTTTAATTTATTTTTTTTTACTTCAATTATTTCAGACGTCGGTAAAAGGTATTCGTTCAATTGTGTCGTTCAGCGGACGCAGGGACACGACGGCTACATCGTAATCGCTGCTCCATAAATTTTCTTGGTTGTGGAAATTTCTCAAAACTTCGTGTTAGGTTCTTATTCGCAAAAGAGTTTGAAGAGGATCATTATTCATTAAAGTACTGTTAGATGTATCCATTCTTCATTGAAGTAAGTACTGAAATACTGTTTAGCACAATCAGGTTTCTTGATATATGTACCTATATTGTTTATTTTTGTCCATGTGTACAAATTTAGTATATTAAGATCATTTTTCAAAAATTGAAATAAGTTTCGTAAATAATTTATCGCATAATATATTTCATTATTATGAGAAGTTCATATGTTAAAATAAATTTTATTTTAAATATGTATACATATTTAGAATAATATAGGTATAATATTATACATATAGTGCTTAATTTTGCTTACATTATTAAAATATATTTTCTCAAAATGTAGTCTAACCGAAATAAATAGTACAATTGTAGGGTAATAATTCTACATGTAAGTTTTAAAAAATACTCAAGAACTTCAATGTTTTTAATATTTTTAAAACAGATGATATTTCAATAAGTTGATATTCATGTTTATTAGGTAGGTTACAAAATCTATTTCAACAAATTGCACTGAATAATATATAAATTTAATTTGAATGAAAAAGGAAGGAAAGGAATATTCAATTACCTTTATAACAGTTATAAATTTAGGTGCATGATATATAGATTAATGATATATAGAGATTACTAACAAATCAAATTTTAAAGGGGCATATTCTATTACATTCTTCCATATCTTTAAAATAATGTTCTCCAATGCATTGATTGAAATCAAACATTAACATAATTCCTACTTCCTCAGCAAAATATAACTTTGTATGCCTTAGAAGATGCTTATAATTCTACGACATTTCTTTAAGATTTAATAAAAAAAGACGAAACAATAGGATACTGTACACCTATTTTCATATCAATTATATTTTTCATGAGTAGAAAAATACGATGGTAGATAAGGTGTATTATATGGGAAATACTGAATATTTGTAGTCTTGTAATATTTACTATTGTAAGTTAGTTATACAGCACAATAATAAAGTGTAAATAGAATGTCGCATGAACAACAAATACTATACTTCTATTCAATGATAATAGAATTTATTAGCGTGTATTTACAGAAACTATAATATTATTATACATGTATTATTTATCATGTACATGTTTTATTTAATGTACTAAAAACTGAACATACATTTAATTTGACTTTTTACTTCATCAATTTACCAAACATTCAATACCATAAGAGTTTTGAAATCTCCAATACATGTGCACCCACAAAAAAATGATTCTTTACATATTATGCACTCCTTAATACATAGCATTTGGAATTAAAGTAACAAAAATATATATCTACTATAAAAGATTTGTACCAAAAACATTTTTCACTGTCATACTATAATTTTAATCTAAGTTTTCAAATATTAAAAGTAATTGAAAGAAAATAAAAGTAAAACTACAGTACTTAATTGAAATTTAAAGTCCCAACATTTATTTTAATTCGTGTTATGTTATAAAATATTCTAAATACTGTTTTAAAGGAATATATAAGACTAAGTGGGAGCATAACTTGAGATTCTTAAATAAAACTATTAAAAGTATTTTTACATATAGCATACATTCCAAAAGATTATAAAAAAATATAATTCTCATCAGTTTGAATACAAAATGCAGTTACTAATATTTAGTTATAAGAATTGCCTGGTTGTACTTTCCTTTTGTGCGTTATTTTAAATAAAAATATTGAATGCAAACATTTCATTTATGCTTTTTAATAAAGTATGTGTGATCAAAATTACTATATAGTACTAATATTTTTTAATTACAATTACATTAATTTTAATTCACATTAATTGTAATTGAGCAGGTAAAATAATCTCCAAGTACATCAGTCAGTCCATAAATAAATCTTAAGCATAAAGAATTTATATTGTACAAACACAGTAGAATTACATTCTTACAAATATAAGAATGAATTTGTAATTGAATATATGCACAGAAATTCAGATTGTTATTTTTCCCTACAACATCATACTATAATTTATATCTAACATAAATAAAAATAATTGAGTATTTGGTATAGTAATTAAGATTTTACATGTACATATAGTAATTCATTTCAGTAATCATTTTTCAAAATAATTAGTAATCTATGCATTGTTGTATTACAAGACGTTGGAAATATTTGTATTATCATTGCATTGTATTGTTTATCTATTAAATGTTTAATTAATTTTGCAATACCTTTTAAAATGATAAAATTATTATATTTTACATTTATTAACATATTCAAAACTCATAAGTGAAGCAGCAGTAGTTACTAACAATTGTTTTATTTATCAAAAGTGGCTGGTTTGTTCATTTAAGGCTAATGAAATGTATAAAAATATATGTTTATTCAAACATATTTATGTATATGTTATCACTAGAAAAATTTGAATAACAACAAGAATATTGCACAATAGAAATTCTGAATGTTTACAAATACATTCTTGGAATGAATATAAAATTTGATAACACATACATACACTGTACAATAATGATAAAAAAATTAATATATCAAGTTTAAGCACCAAGAAACTATTGAAAATTGACAGTAGTATACAAAATAATACTTTGGTACAATTGTAAATTTTTGAATGGCTCTCTGTAAAGAGCAAACTGATGCTTATTTTTTTATCCTAAAGTAGTATTAATATGTTCATTATTTTTAACAACTAAATTATTTAATGTTACTGTATATGATTGTTGTTAAACAATTGTTTAACAATTGACATTTAAAATAACTTTTATATCTACTACTTTGATTATAAAATAAATATTTATAAATATGATCAAAACATATTTATGTTTTAAAAGGTTTGACAATATTATGATTACATGTTACAACATTTTCATATTGTCATGTTCCTTAGTTATGATTAATATCGTTTATTATACTTAGTTCTATCTTCTTTATGATAATTAACGTTTAAGATTTCAAAAATCTTATAACTTATGTACTATTTTATTAATACTATTATCTCCATTCTTTTAATCTTATTTTTTGATTTTTGTTATTTCATTTTATTACATACATTTCATGTCATGTACTAACTAAGCAATATTGTTACTGTGCAACTGTATTGGAATTATATATAATAATAATCCAATTATTTTATATACTAAATACATTCCTATTATTTTCTTAACAGAACTGTTTTGAGCTCATTAATTAATTAATTAGAGTAATTAGACTATGAGGCACTAAGTGTGTTAAAGGCACACACATCAGATTGTATATTTAAATCGGCTATAAGTTTTTAACGATAATCGATATTCAGTAGAGTAATAATACTAATGATACATTGTTACATACCTTCGAATAATTGACTAATTCATAACGTTTGGTGACAAAAATGAAATGGCCTATAGAAAATAATTTCTATATAATTATTTAAATGGCAGTTACGATGCTGAATGTTGAAAAACCTATAATACTTTACAATTTCGTATAATTTCATCATAAAAAGGCTAACAATTATGAACTGTTATACAATTTGTAAATTTTTTTTATGATTCCTCTTTATAAGAGGCACTACTGCCCACAATGCAGTACCCAAAATAAGTATAATGCCAAATGCTAAAAAGATTGGTTTGTATGATCCTACAGTCTCAAACACAACACCACAAATAGGTGGACCAATCAACTGTAAAACTCCATTAATAAATAATGATATTCCATAAGATGAACTAAGTTTTTCTGTACCAAGCATATCAGCTAGGATAACTGTCGTGATGCCAATATACATTCCAGAAGATAATCCAAACAGTGCACAGAAAAATGAAAGCATCGTGTAACTTGTTGCCATTGGTAACAGTGCCAGGGCTATTCCACTAGTTCCAAGTCCACCGACAAAATAATAGTACTTTGGCACAAAATCAATGTCTGACAGAGAAGCACCACTAATCCTTCCGACTAAATCAAGAGCAGAAACAACTGACAAAAGTAAAGCGGAGGAGTTTTTATCGAAACCTTGTGAAATAGCATATGATGGTAGTAGGATCATAAAATTGGTATTACTAATAGCTGAAGTGGAATTAGAAATGAGAATCACTAAATAAATTGGATCCTTAAGTACACTCCAGTCGAAAAAGTGTCGTCTGCTTTTTGTTTCTCCCTTGGTCAATGATGTTTTAGCAGTTGATAACTCTCCTAAATCTTTCTTTGAACATTCAGAAATTTTTTCCTCTTTGTGCTTATTCTGCAAATGGTCATTTAAATCTGATTTTTCAGTCTTTAATTTATTGCATATTAAATTGATTTCAGAAGTATTGCTTTCTTTGTGCAATACATTAGCATCTTGATCATTTGGAGTGTCTTCTATATTAGAATCTTTGTCTTTCTCATGTAAAATATCTTTCACCTTCTCATTTCTTTTATTTTCACTTGTATCTTCATATTTATCCTTAGAACAGTGATCTACTTTAGAATTATCGATTGTCCTTTCATCTTTACAACAATGTTGTTCATTCAATTTGGTATCATCATCCAATGTTTCATTTTCTGTAATGAATAATAACATTGTCAATTGGTTTAGAGATTTTGGTATTAGATTACATTTGTATGTTTTTAACTTGTTACATTATGTTACCTGTCTGCTTTTTTTTATCAAGAACCGGTTCATCTATGGTTAATGCCTCATTGTCAATTCCTTTTTCGATCGGTACAGAAATCATATGTTCTTCGACAGGATGATATAGTAAACCACAGACTAATGTATTTAATGTTAGTGCACCCATGATTAGTACAGCACCTCTGAAAAGATAAATGATATGTTTCTTAGATTCTAAGATGTTTTATTTTATTCTAATTACAGTTATTCATTACATATTTAAGATATTATCATAAGATAATAAAAAAAATCATATTATAGTTAGTTAGAGAAACATTATTTGTTTCTAATGTAAATATGTTACCTGTAACCAAAACAGTCGAGGAGATATTGTAAGAATGGTGGTAGTACAATAGTTCCAATCGCGCTACCAGAAATGCACAGACCATTAGCGAAGCCTCGAAGTTTCTCAAAGTATGAAGTTACGATATACACTGTTGGTGGAAATGTTAAACCGGCCCCAATTCCAACCATTAAGCCGTAGCTATATAAAGTAAATTTCAACTTTCTATTAATTAACATTTGATTTTTGTTTTATACAGAGTCCAGCCGAATTTGTGGTACATGATTTTGACATTTAATTTCATACATATTTAATTCTGTTTGAAAATTGATTACTTTCAAGCATAATTCATTTAGTAATTTGTTTGGGGCCGTCATAGTGTTATGTAATTAAGCAGTGAATTTCAGTTATTAATTAATAAAAGCGAATTGTAACAAAATTCTTTAAAACTATCTTGAATCTAGTCATTTGTGAAAGTTGTATAAGCATTGTATACAAATATTCTGTTCGTGAAAGTGTCGTTCAGCGAGCGTTAGTAAAGTCAACAAGTGCTTGGCAGATCTTCAAAACTAATTTTCTAGAAAAGATGCCTCGTACGAGGGATGTTTAATTTTAAACAAAGGTCACTGTTATGGTTTTACCGCGAATTCGGTCGCATCCTGTATGTATTTCTTAACAGTAACTATGTACTACCGCATATTTAGCGTACTATTATGAATATTAGCATATATATTAGCATTCTGTTATAAGCCGAATTCAAGGATGTAATGTATAATTATCATCTGTTTGACCAATAATTTGTCGGAAACTGATGATCGTTGGTAACAAACACCAAGTTCTGTTTACTTGGTTAAGATGGTGAAACAAGATACGGAGAAGCCTTCCGGAGAGTCGACGATGCACGAAACTTACATAGATATCGTTCCGTTTATTGGCTATTGAAAAGATACTAATCGAACTTGACATTTTCCGTCGATCTTACAGAAGATTCAAATTTTTGCAAATAATTGGTTTTTATACCTCTACAATTATTAGAGTTAATCAAGGTGGTCAATTAGATGACTCGCACTGTAGTACATTATGTTTACAAGATATTCTTGGAATATGACGTTAGACATCGAAGCAAAAAAATATTCATGTTCTAAAATAAATGATATCGTACCTAACGTATAAGTATGTCACCGAATTGGCGAAATAACTCGACATCATCCCGCAGGCCGCAAATGTACCACCGATGATGGTCACTACTTTATAAGAGTACCTGGTGGATAAGATACTCGATAATGGACCTAAAAAAAGAAGAATACTTTTGATCATTAATTCACAACTTCTGAGGAATTACCGTGCCTCTGTGTGGCAATATAACGAGAGTCTATTGTATTACATAAATATCTAACAGGCAAAATTATTGATCATTAATATTTAATGCTCAGAGTGTATCTAATCTAACAGGTGCTAACAGGAAAATTATTTACAAGTGAACAACAGTTTGCTAGGAATGATTATTTTTTTTCTAGAAATACGTGCTAGAACGTAGTTACACCTGTTATACGATGCAAAACGTATTCACCACATGATTTACGATTCTATTTAAATTCATAAGCATTTCTTTCATTTCGTTTGCAGATTGTAAATCGCGTATTTTTTCGACGATAACTCACGAGCTATATTGCAGCTAGTTAAGAACAAAAGGGCAGGTTGTAATAAATTATTTACCTAACGAGTTGTATAAGAAGTAACACAAAGCCGGCATCCACGAGGCTGCGGTGGACGAGGCCTTAAAAACATGGAGGAACTCGACGAAAAGGACGCCGAATGATTTCACGGTTCCTGGAATAAGGAAATTGACTACGAGGGCCGAAGAAAGGACAACCCATCCCCATCCTCCGTCCGGCGGTACCATTTTCGTTTTCACGCTTTTCATCGTCATTGTGGCAGAGAGATGATACACAACTTCTAAATTCACCTGAAAACATGTTAGAATTACACTATGCGAAACGGTATGATAAGTTGCAAGAATTTTACAAAATTTCTACAGATCAATTACTTTGAGAATTTTTATATTCCAGATTAGAATTATTAAGGATTCTAATTGGAAAAAATATTTAGTTTGCTGCACATGGACTTAGAAAGTGACTACATCAAATTCTTAACATACTCAGAAAATGATTGACCATTGTAAAAATATGTTCTGTTACATTGTTTTAGGTCATGTAATCATGATTTCAACAACGAAGTTCCACTTATATCAGCTTGAAGTTTAATGAAACGCACAATCAATTCGTCGATGTAGAAACATTTCAACGGACAGTCTACATTATTGCATATTAGATGAACGATTTCAAAACACGATCTGAAGATATGAAAATACGACGTAGCAGCGTTCATACCGATATAAAGAATGTTTCGCGAAAATGCCGAACGGAACGTTTCGTTAATATTCTTAATAGAAAATGGCAGTTAGCCAGTAGCAAATAATGTACGTTGTTGCATGTCAAACAAACGATTACAAAACCTGAAAAGTCCAACACAATTACATGACATAAAAGTATTGCGCAATGATATGTATAGCATATCAATTTAAAGTTTGAAGCTTCGCGAAGATGATTGTATAATCGCTTTATCAATGTTTCTAACACAAAGTGTCTGAACATCGGTTGTAGCGTAGCGGCGACTGTGTCTGACTACATACGCCCATTATCACTGTAGCGATCGACGCAGTGAATTATTGAAGTAATCAGTTTTTTCTTCGAAACGAGAAGCATTTCGTACGAACTTCCATCGACAACAAATTAATTCCACGACGTTTAATAGAACGAACGCCGGGCAAATTTCGGGATCGACGGAAAAACAAAATTTCTACACTCTGGTATTTGGACCAAGGTTACAGGATAAAGTGAACGTGTATAGCTGTTTCACTCGAGGAAAACAAAACATGTTTTATTATTTGTAGCTTTCGTCATATGAAAGCGTGATTTTCATTTCGAACAATTTCTCTTTACGGGATGTTTCACTTCCGGTCCACAATTCGAACGAGAGTTCTACTATCATTTTACTAAATTGCTCGACGTTCGTTCGATCGCTTCGATAATTTAGATTTAAATAAAACTAGGGAATAGAGATATAGGGATACTGGGGATGGATCTAGCGACTGTCAACCATATCAGATTCTAGGGACATTGGAGCTCAGATATAAGGATTTAGAGAGATAAGAACTTAAGGTATAGGCAGTTGGAGATATAAGGATCTAGGGATACAAAGATATAAACCTATGGGGATATAGGGATATATATATTGATATAACTGTCTCTTGCAGAATATAATTATTAAATTAGTCTGTATTTTTATGTATTCTTTTTGAACTAGTCGTTTGCTTGAGCGCAGACTATTTCGATTACGTAACTTGATTCATTTTTCGCAAATCATAGAAGGAATATCTCAATAAATCACCCAAAGAATTCCATGTAACGCAATCTTTGTAATCGCTTATTGTTTTGCATGATAACAAGTTTTAAATCAATGAATGAATTCTGAAATATCTTTCTTCAATAACATGCCTAAAAATTAAAATTTAATTAACAATTCATATTAAATTGCTTGTAGTTAAAAAAAATGAAAAATTGTACCATAATTACGTGATGTTACAAACTCGTGAGAAATATGAAATATTCATGAAATAAAAGCAGGAGAATAATTACTTTATTACAAATTTTCCTGGTTGTCGAACGACTGTTACTCATTGCGACTATCCTAAAATACTAAACGAGTTTTAAATCGATTCTCGTTAATGAAAAATCCCGTTTGTTATTGGACTTTGATTAACGGTCCAAATTATTCATGATTTCGTCCGTACCTTCCTGCGCTGGAATCCGTCGTAATTCCGTCGATATCGATGTAAACAGTATTAAATCAGCCACCGGACTGTTGCAATTTATTACAAGGCAATTTTCTAAACGATTTTCCTTAATCAACGTACATATTTTTTAAACCTTATCGATGGTAGTTAAATGCCTGTAAATGTACAAATTATGCTGCTGTAGACGTTACAGCTTTTCGCTTTGTACGCTGTCGCAATAACTTCGGATAAAGCTATCACAAACTGAGCATAACTATGTTAAAAATGTACATAATCTCCTTGTTAACTAAAATATTTATCATTCTCTTCTCTGTATATCTTTTGTACAAAAACATTCGATTCAAAGTTGTTCCTTGAAAATTTAAACAAACTAGGATAAATTACACTTGATGAAAGGAAGGTTTTTCTTCGGGTTGCTATTAATTCCTACGGATTCTTACATCAGTATAGAGTTTTGGAAAGATCACTATGGGCTTCCCATCGAATCCATAGATCATTATAAACCTTCTGTGCAATCTCATCTTTGTGGACATTCCTAGGGATCTCTAGAGTACTGTAGACTCCCTTTGAAATCCCTAGATTGTTATATATCTTCCTTGAAGTCTCTAAATCTTTGTGGACATTCCTAGAGATCTCTAGATCACTGTAGGCTTCAGCACAAATCCCTGGATCACTGTAAACCTTCATTGAAGTCTCTAAATTTTTGTGAACATTCCTAGGGACCTCTAGATCACTGTAGGCTTGCCTACAAATCCCTAGATCGCTGTAAACCTTCCTTGAAGTCTCTAAATCTTTGTGAACAACCCTAGATCACTATAAATCCCTAGATTGAGTAACTTCTACCTATAATATTCACCCTGCGTAACAGTGATCCATTTTGCTAGCGTGGTCACGAAGCGTATTTAATTTGGTAAATAAATAAATACATAATAAATCGTTTCGCAAATCGATGCACGATGCCTGAATAATTAATGACAGCTAAAGTGATAGTGTTCGTGATCTTCTAGCGTTACTCTAGAAAGATCTGTACGTGATATAGCATGCTGGATCGGTCTTACGTAGCTGCCTGCCCGGAATAAATGCAATTTTCATTAGAACACGCGTTCAATGAAACCGTAAGGTAAACGTGCTCCGTTTACAATCGATGATTAATCAGGAGTAAACAACGTTGTAATGATTTCTGTGTTTACGTGCGACGAACGCTGAACGATCCAATAAAAATAGATGAACTTTGTTGGATGGAAATAAATGCGAGCCGAGTCTGACACGATAAGGATTTATAGGTGTCGTTCACGGATGATGGTAATGAGACTCCATCGAATTTATTCGTACACAGTTGAAAATAACAGTGACACGTTTAGCCGGCATAGCATTCGAGTAAACACCTATGGAAATTAATAAGGTTCACGATGTCCCTTGAAACGTTGCCTTTCTAATTACATTTTCTCTGATTGATCTAGATCTCTTGCACAGATCTCGTATTCGATTTATCGTAAGCGCTTTATGATGTCTATATTTTTCTTCCTATTCAATTATGTACCGATATGCAAAACTCTTGCGAAAGATTCAATTTTCTCACTTTTGAACATTCAGAGTTTCCAGAATTCGAAGTATTTCGAAGCTTCGCAGATTTCAAGGTTGGAGACTTAAATGGAAAGTGTGTTTAACGTAGTTTTTTCATAATTAATTCCTAAATGTGACCCACTTTCGCGCTAGACCTCCCCCGGCCACAATCAATCATAGTCTCATTAGGTTCTGGACGTTTAAGATTTCCAATTCGGCAGATTCCTCGACGTGTCACTCGGTGTACATTGCGCTTCAGATACAATTATAATGATCAAAATTATTTTTAGATCGAGTTTGATATTGATTATAAACTTGCATAAGGAACACATTCAATTTTCCTCGTTTAACATTGCAGCAATTAGCTCTGACTGACGCAACCGCCAAAGAAATTAAACAGGAATATGGAAACCTTTCCCTTTGTCGACTCGCCCCTTGCACTATGTTTTTCTCGAAGTACAAGAACCCGTCCGGAGAGTCGGCGACGCGAGGCACTCTGTTCATCGTGCAACGTTTTCACAATTACATTTATCATTTTAACCTTTGAGTTTTTGCTGTTGTTGCTATTACTGTTAACATCACGTACAATATTAGTGTTGTCTTCTGCAATACCATGAGTACTTGTTCGAATTTTTTTGTTGCTATTAGTGCTAGTATCACGTACAGTAATATTATTGTCCTCTATAATACTATATATACTTGTTTGAATTTTTTGTTGTTATTAGTGCTAGTATCATGTACAGTACTGGTATTGTCTTCTGCGGTACTATGAATACTTGTTTGAATTTTTTTGTTGCTATTAGTGCTAGTATCACGTACAGTACTAGTATTCTCTGCAATACCATAAATGTTCGAATTTTATAAAATAAGACCGTGTAAGAAAACACGTATGAAAAAATGGATTCGCAGAATTATTTTCCACGATCGCGAAAAGTTATAATGTAAATCGAAGCGTTAATGTAACGATGATCCATCGATTAAACGCAGGTTTTCCTATCGATTTTTCCAAGCCTGAATGACGAGCAAGATCGTACAGGAATAAATTGATACCGAGCTGAAATACGAGATGACCAAGAAATCAAACAACGTTTGAGATTCCCGATGATGTTCAAATAACCGGTCAACCTTTCCACACGTTGTGGAACAGTTTTCAGTGGCAACACGAGACATCAATTACCACGAAGCAATTGACACTTTGCTAAACGTACTTGAACGCGCTAAAATTGCGCATGAATCGAGCAAGCATGAAGAACCACTAATAGCCATGTCACGAATGTTTGCGATACGAGCACGATTTTACTCAAAAATTTGACGCAAGAAAGCGATTTACAAGAACTCGTAAATCGCGAAATTCATTGAAACGAAAAGTATTCGCCGAGGCTCGATCGAAGGCTAATTCGATTCTGATCGTATTCGAATACATGGTTGCGAAACGTTTTTATAATGATCAAAAATAACGTTAGAGGAAAGACCAGCAATGCCTCGAGCGATACGATGCTTTTTAAATTACCCACCTTAAGTACCGCCGAGACAGAGCTAAGAATGTAAAGAACTTCTTAAATATCCTGATCTCCGCAACCTCTTATGGCTCTTTGCGAGGAAACAAGTCCTGCAGGTTACACTGTGTACCTGTATCGATATTTCTCAATACGGATATCTATAAATAGTGTCTTCTCTGCAGTCATTTTAGCAAAAAAAAAAAAAAAATACGAGACCTTAACAGTAGAACTGTCGGATCTTCGCGAAATGTTCGCTTCAAATTCGTAAAACCTGAAAATCTAAAAATCGTGCGTCTTCGCGCATTCTTGCAGGGGAATATACTGTAGACGTACATATCTTGACAATATCTGAAATGTGTTAAAATACAATGTAAACAGTCAACAATTCGTGAGATACGTGAAATTTTTTTGTGGAATGTCTCCTTATCAAATGCGAAGTATCTCACGAATTTCTTTATATTTTCTTTTACGCTTCGAAGGATCTACGATTCTTCCGATACTCGGCGAGTTTTATGAATAAACCTTTTATGACAAGTTCCAGTCGAACGACGTTGGTACTTTTACGGATAATCTTTTCTCTTTCTCTCAAATAATGCTTGCGAGCATTGATATGCACGCATGCTGGCATGAACTTTCAAGGAACTCGGCATTAATGACTATGATTTGTTGCCGTCTGAAAAACCTTCGCAGGATCGTAAGTAATTCCGAAGATAGTCAGCGATTAAATTACTTTTATAAACAACGGATTTTGTGCTAAAAATAATTTTTCCACGAAGCTTATTACGCGCTCATGGGACAAAAGTAATGACAATTGCGATTTTATCAATTACTCGTGTATACTAACTTCATCGATTACTCATGTATACTAATTTCGTCCATTTATAATTAGATGAAGTTCCTTTGCGACGAATTAGAAACTACCCACGGAAAATCGTATACGCGTTTTTCGTTTTCAAAATTTCGCGGTACTTTAGTCGACATTAAATAGTTAAATTCGACTATTAACGGGGCGCGAAATTTCAAATATTCAAAGTGCGTATACGTATGCTTACTTCATACACTTTATGCTGTTTTCGTGACTTTTAATTAATAGTTCATTGAAACATGAATATTATATGTATTTATCAACATTTGCAAGTATTTTATATATTTCCTTTTTCGTCAACTTTTACGTTTTTTTTCAAAATAATTACGGGTAGCTCTGAATATAAATATTTTAATAAATTATTAAAATTGATAAAACGATGAATTATAATATCGCGGAAATATACATAAAAATATATAATTAATAAAAAATATTTATTCAATATTAAATATTTTATGAAAAATCTGTTGCAATATATTTTTGATGCTAATCTTTGTGCGAATCGTTTGCAGAGAAGTATAGAATTATATTTTTTTACGTTATTAGATAACGGTTCAGACAAGTAAATTCTATATAATAATTGATACTAGTCATTAATTTCATGAATACTGGCTTTACGTAATAATGCTTACAGGAGTGATTTGAATCGAAAGTATGCGCTTTATATATCGCCAATAAAATATCGGAATATTCAGGGAATATCGGAACAAAGAATATTTACTCCACTTTCCATAATTACCGGCGCAAACAATGCCGATCTATTAATTTAAAAACAATCTAAAATATCTGAAAGTATCGATTATCGATTATACCGAACAATTTTTTTCCGATAAGATCAACGTGCATGAATCAATTAATAGCGTGACTAATTCGATTCGTGCCGCACGGATCGTTCGTTTCTTTTTAATTGACTTCTCCTTAGCCAATATCAGTTTCATACGCAATTGCACGCAACGAGATCTACATTAAATACCGGCATAGATCCAGATTTAAATAACGATCTTACATTGTTACAATATTCTCTCGTTCGCCTTTTTAACAAGTATATCTCGTTACGAGGCGATCGTATATTCGCGTGCAGACCTGTACATTGTTTTATTTCAACGCCACGTTCAACGGTGCCTAAAATCGCGTCCATGATTTGAAAGTCACGCGATATCGCGTGATTGTGACATAGAAAAATCCGGTCACGCGACATCGCGTGTTAAGCCGACCGCTCGAACACGTCCGGCACAAAGAGATCGAATCAGCAGCCATTTACGTAAATTTACGATATTAAATAGAAAAGAATGAAACGTAGACTCGATGATAGAATAGAAAATAGAGGCGTTGAACGCGAAAATTGACATCGAGCATCGAAGTGTTAAAATACACCTCGTGCCGATTACCGGCGGTCCTCACGGTATAACTCGTTAATTTTTCATCGGCGTAAACGAAAGCGAATTGGCGCGAAAGCATCGATTTTCCGTGTAAAATTTTTTACGGCGAAATAACGAACGTCGACTGACCTGTAACCCGTGCGAAAAGTTCACTCGTCCGTGACACTAGATTCTGATTTTAGGCAGAGAAGGGCAGCCGGCCGGAGGAATCTTCATCGGACGTTCACTATCATCGTGAGTCTTGAACTAGACTGTGCACCAGGCACCGAAGAACTCGTTCCTTTCCCTCTTCCTTTTCTTTCAGTCCAGCTCAAGCTGGAGGCGGAGGGACACCCGAAGGTTGCCCTCGGCTTTAAACGAAACGAAAATGGTTAGCATATCACGGCATCATAAATCGAAGCATCTTCGTTCGCGCCAACACGGTTCGAGGTTCGAACCACTAGATCGTTGCATGTCCTCCGCAACTTGAGTTACGATCGGCAAAACTCGACGTGTTTCCGATACGCTGCATTAGTATCGAGAATACGCTCGATGTTAAACAAACGATTTGTTTAAACAGGATAGATAAACTAGCGCTGTTCGAGTTTCTACGCGTACACCGCGGATGCGTTTATGTAACGCAACAGGAAAGTGGTGACGAAACGTTGCTTTATTTGTTCTCGAGAAAAATACGGAACCAACATCGTCGATACGAGGAGAACGCAGCATGGTTATAATTTAATAATCGTAGTGACGCGCGATTGTTATGCACGTCGAATTATTCGTACGTTCGATCGGGAAACGACTGAGAAAAATTTGCCAATACTCGACAGATTTTCACGGGACTCGACCGTGTTTTCATTACATCACAATTTTACTTACTACTACGACGTCACGTTGACTCCGTGCGCCAAGTTCCAAGCGAAATTTCAGCTGATTCCTTCCAACATCTTACCGGATCTCTAGATCGCTCAGAGCTTCGATGAAATTTCGATTCCGTACATGGTACGGAGATAGACGAGTTCACTTTGATCGTTTGGCGTTAGATGCACTTGATTGTATGGTCGGTAAATCATGCGAAACGCATGGGTAAAAGCTACGGGGTGGGAGATTCCTCCTTCCAGGACCTGTACACCACCGGTTCTCACCTTTATTCGTACTAACACACGACCAAACTTGACCACCATATATTATTCCCGGCGAGTGAGCAATATAACGTGGCGATATAACGCGTGACTACGTGTAGAATTTACGACAATATCGTTGCGATGTACAGAGATCTAGCTAATATAACGCGCGGAGATCCAACGTGTGTCGATATATCGCGTGGAAACATGACGCGTGCAGATCTAAACCGTGGAAATATAACGCGAGGGGATCCAGCATGTAGCGATATATCGCGTGGAAATAGAAAGCGTAGAGATCGAACGCGTGGAAATAGAAAGCGTAGAGATCTAACGCGTGGAGATCTAACTCCTGGAAATAGAACGCGTAGAGATCTACTCGTGCGGCGATATATTGCGAGGTAATATAACGCGTAGAGATCTAACTCGTGGAAATAGAACGCGTAGAGATCTACTCGTGCGGCGATATATTGCGAGGCAATATAAAGCGTAGAAATCTAACTCGTGAAAATATAACGCGTGGAAATAGAATGCGTGCAGTTCTACTCGCGTGGCGATATATCATATGGCAATATAACGCGTGGTAATATAACGCGTGGAGATATAAGTGTGGTAATATAACATGAAGCTATATATAGAGTAACAAGTATAATACGTGGCGATATAACGCATGGCGTAACGACATATCACATACAATATTATAAAATTATTCAAAAGAAAATGGAGATAAACACTGTTCGTTTAGATAAAATAATAAAATATTACATATTATTCCAGCGGGACCGGCATGATACCGGCGAGAATCTTCTCTCCGTCCGAACAGTCGTGGTTTGGTTTCGGTGAATCTTCTTTTTATCAAGGTACGTTCTTTCTTGTTGCCTTTTTGCCGCCTCGTCACGTTGCTTTCGCTTTTTTTCTTTTCTCCGACTTCTCTTCTTTTCCTTCTCCTTAATCATTATCCTGCAGGTTGCTTATCAGTTTTTATTTGAAAACGCGCGCCGCTATTTTTAACCCGGCCATTCTTCTTCTTCGCGGTCTTGTTTCTTTCCTGACCGTCTTTCTTCTTAACCGAGAAGTCACGACCGGCTACTCTTTCCCGCGAGTAAATAAAATAAAAGTACATCGACGCGAAACTGCTGATGATGTTCCACGAAGGAATAACATTTTTCTTTCGTTATGTAAATATATATAACTTCCATTTTTTTTTTTCGGGAAATTGCGTGCAAGATTATTTGCGATAATCGTTCAGTTTTATTTTTCAATGTCCGTTTAATTGTTGTTAAAAATAGAAATAGACGCACATTCGTGTGTGCCAAATTGTTTAACACGTTAAATATTCCCATAGTCAACAGTTGACCGACAATTTAAATTTTGTATAATGGAATAATTAGTAAAAGACGACGAGACAAACTTTGATTTACGTCAATATTGTACTAACAACGTAAAATAACAAAGAGAGAGATTAAATTTAATATTTAATTTTAGTATTATTAAATATAATAATTTTCATTTTTTTAAGTTTCAGTTTCGATATATTTCTCCGCGCTTTAACAATTAACGCGTTAACATGAAATTGCTTTTCGCTCAAAATTTTGTCTTGGAATAATTTGATACATTGGACGTATGTACAATGTGATGTAAAAAAAAGGACTAAAAAATCGATGATAACAGTTATATTTATTAGCGATGCGAGTATAGCTGGAAGTAATTGAGCGGATTCAATATTAGCCTGGTCTGGTTAAGAATAGCCACGGTGGGAATCCCGTTTGACCACCTTGCGTGCCAGTTGTTTACCGACTAAATTAGGGTGAATGTTCCGTTGTGCAAAAGCTATCGTTATTTTGTTACCGAATAACAATATTAAATTTTGCGATAATAATTGAGTCAGTCATTAAACAGTCTCCGGTGATCTTATAACGTAATCAATTAAAAAAATCATTATACTTCAATATTTAAAATACGAACATCATGGTTTGATATTTCCTTCCCTTTTCATGTTTTTCGTAAGACGATTTATAACTTACAACAATAGCATTTTTATATAAAGATTTGGAAAAAATTGTTAGGAATTTATTAAACATACTTATATATAATGATTATAGAAGATATAAAAAATGTTTAAATTTCATTAGACAATCTCTATATTTTTAATAATAATTATACACTGTTAATGGAATACTTAAAATCTGATTGTAAAATCTAAATGTATACTTTATTTAATTTTGTGTATACTTCAATATTAGTAATCCAAAATTGTTAAGCGTGCATTGTTCATAAATACAAAAACTATATTGTTAATAAATTAATTTGCTTTATATATTTACATCATACATTTAGATTAATGTAAAAAAATATTGTTACATAAGTTTTTTATTTCTCTCTAAAAATTAATATATAAATTCAGTATGTAAAAATATGTTTGTTTTATAGTAACAGTAAATGAAATTTATATTATTAGCATAGTATTTGTACTAGAATATGAAAACAAGTATTTTTATTTGTTACATATTTAAGTTACACAATTTGTGAATTTTGTAATTACATTGTATATGTTTTATAAATATTATTACAATATTGGTTCCTTTTGTAATTCAATACATTTTGCAGTACATTATTGAGTTTTTATTACGCGTGTTAAATCATATTTCTTTTTCTCGAGAAATTCGTACAAATATATTCAAATTTAAATAATATAAAGTATTTACAAAAGCGTCTTAACAATCCATTGCTTTTTACAATTTTATAAAAATCATAACTAATAAATACTTTTTTAATGATTAGACGATGATATGGTAACCATATTTTAAATTTGATACTTTTGTGTATGACGTTTGTACAAATTCTTTTTTGCTTCAAAAACATATTTAATAACCAAAAATTATACGTATACGTTCTTCTTTTCTTGGTTGAAGACTTAATTACATACTACGAAATATATTATCTTTTTTAAATTATTTGTTTATCATTTGAAACTTTTTAAATATTGCAAACATTTGTTTTTTAATTATGTGTTATAATAGTTACTGTCGATTATAGTTTGTTAGAAATTATGCAAAATATTACATAATAATCCAAAATAATTCATTATTATTTTATATTATCCATTATAATTTGATTTTAGTATATTGCATATTATTTTTTTTAGGTGCAGCATTCAGAATACTAACATTTTTTACATTATATTATGTACTTGATAGTTGTACTAATTTATTATTCGCTAGTGCTATTGTTAGTACATAAAAAAAACTTATTTTTTGTATATTTTATACATTTTAATATAATAAATGTAAAAGGCATAAAAATGAGGACGTGTGTCCATTGTTTAAATTATAATTTTAATAATAAATTAAAAATGATCTAGTATGTGTGAGATACGAAAATAAGAACATTATTTTAATATTTTACATACAATACTCTTTTCTTCATTAATGTAAATTGATTAGTCAATTATTTTATTATTAGCTACTTCGTAAAAGAACTATGTTACAAAAAAATATATCTATCCTTAGAACACAGAATCAACGATTAAAGAGGTATAACGTTGTATCTAAAATATTTTGTATTAAAATAATTTTCCTATAAAAGGTCAAAATTGATTTTCCAAATAGATAGCTGTTTACCTGGTTATATACAATTGAATGTTAGACTAAACATCTTGCACATAATATACAGGGCATCACATACTTGTTTTCAAAAGGTTTCTAAAAGACAAAATGTATGCACGTCTATTTGCATCAAATATCCAATAAAAACAATTACACATGTAAAAAATGTGAAGAGAAAGGAGAAATGGTTACAGTAGAAGTAAGAGACCATTCAAATATCTCTTGTAACATAAGTAGCTGATAAGATATCACACAATAATCAATATCAGAATTGTGGTTATAAATAAACCACAGGTAAAGCAGAATTTCTAACACAATACATTTCAGTATGTAGTAATGGTGAAATAATATAGCAACCTGCAAGTAAAATAATTCCAAAGCTACCAATTTTCAAATATATTATTATCATTTTGCTGTAGAAGACGAAGTACAGTGATTGGGTATAATCAGACACCCTGTATATTATACCATTTCGTGAGAAGAAATGATCAAGTTATTAAAAAATTTGTTAGAATAGGGTTACATATACATATAAAATTTATCTTCGTTGGTAAAAATTATGAGCTAGCCATTCTGTTTGTATAAATAAGTTTTGTTACCAAAAAGATGCCTTTTTAGTATTCCTCATAGAGCAGTTAAATACGTTTGACAAGACTCATTGTTGTCTTAAAATTATACCACCGTTTGTGCTTTCATAACTGCCATTATCAAATTTGTAATTTTGATATTAAATTAATCATTTCGTAATATTTAACTGATCAAGAACACATTGAATATTACAACATACAACACTTTTTTTTGCTCCTTTTATCATTTAACTTTAGCGGTGGTCTTTCAGATAACTGAAATTTTCTAACAATTCTTACTAACTCATGAAAAGCTTGATCTACATTCATTCTTAATTTTGCACTGCACTCTATATAAGGTATTTTTAATTGACGAGCCATATTTTGAGCTTCTTCGACTGACACCTACAACAAACAGTTTAAATTAATGTAGTATTTATTACTTACTTATAATAACAATAACATTTACTTACAACTCTGTGATAATCCAAGTCTGCTTTGTTCCCAACCATAAGCATAGGAAATTCATCACGATCTTTTACTCTAAGGATTTGTCTATGAAATTTCAATATTTCATCGAAAGACGAATGGTCCGTTACTGCAAATACAAGGAGAAAACCTTCACCACTTCTCATGTACTGTTCTCGCATTGCACTAAACTCTTCTTGACCTGCAGTATCTAATACTAAAACATCATAAAATATTATTAGTCTGATTATTCCAACTATAATAAAAACATATAATATTAATTTAAATATTTCAAGCTTCATTACTTTAAGTTTTTGATTAAATACTGGTTAAGAAATTATAGTCTTACAATAACAAACCCTTGGTTCATTATGGAACTGCATGAAAATCAACATAAAATATAAGTTATAACAGTTATTACGCTTGTACAAACAAATTTCAAACAATAATCACTGTACAGTATCATGGCCCCAATAATTTACTTACTGTCAAGTTTTGCAGGAATATCATCAATAACACATTGTTTGGTATAAGAGTCTTCTATGGTTGGATCATAATCGGTTACAAAATAACTCTGGAAAGTATTAATAAAATCAATGTAGACAATAAGAAAATATT
This sequence comes from Megachile lagopoda, assembly GCA_036983795.1. Classification (NCBI taxonomy): domain Eukaryota; kingdom Metazoa; phylum Arthropoda; class Insecta; order Hymenoptera; family Megachilidae; genus Megachile; species Megachile lagopoda. The sequence goes on from CM072793.1 coordinate 7,058,790, forward strand.
GTAACAATAAATTTTCTAAACATATAAAATTGTAACAAAGAAAAAGGAAAGAAATTTTTATTTTCCATCAGAATTGAAATATGTATTATACATTATTGATACAAGATATGAGCACAGTAATCTCATTTCATACATTATCAGGATAACATGCAAATTCATCAAACAAAGCATTGCAAAGTTATATGACTATATTAGCAGTGCAATCCCTGATTGTGTAACATAATCGGTAGAAGAACGCGTTAACGTTCTTCTAATGTTTAGATTAGCGTAATTTCAGAAATAGTCGGAATTGAAATCTAATATTCCAATATTTGTTTTCTATTCGAACGTTTTATTATTCGTTCAGTATTGTGTATCCGCCTAGAAAAATCATTATTGCCTTATTTGAAGCGATAGTCGATGACGTAGATATCAAACGAATCTAATTGACAAATCTAGCAAATGCACAAATAAATGTCATATATATACACGTATCATATACATATAATATATATACATATATATATATATACATATACATATAATAAATATATTTGTACACGTGCAACATAAACGATGCACACGCATACGTATATGTACATGTACACCCACATACAAGTCGGGTACACCTATTGGCCATAAAAAGTACTTACTTGAATGAATTGTATTGTGATCGCAGATTTTCCGACACCACCCCCACCTACGACAACAAGTTTATATGTCTGCGCATAGCTTTGTTTGTCACCGGGTTTCGACATTTTTCATACAATTGATTAGATTGATAATAGATTTACTTGAAAAAATTCACTGACACATATTGAAAACTGTACGACGAAATATGGGAAAAATACAAAATCGAGGCGCATTCACATGCAGGCACTGCATTAAGCGTTCCTTCACGAATAGGGGTGATATACCAAATACTGCATATTTCCTTACTAATACTACAGTTCACGACTCAAGAGCGATTAGACATATCGTGAGTCTTCTATGAACGCGAACTCACTAAACACCGAGTAAGGAATGAAGTGAGACAGATACCAGAACTATCCCCACCTTATACATATATGTATATATACATACTACACCTATACACATGTATACATATGCATGTGTACCACATTGTGCTATTTCGATTGATTGCGCAGTCGCTATCTTAAATACCGCCCTCTTGAGTGTATTTATCTCGATTTGAAATCATTTAAATTTGTATACTAGTATTTAACAAATTTCGTGCTATATCTATTGTATTATTTAATAATATTTATAACAATGTACTAAATTACTCTGTAGTAACGGTATAGTGGTAACGTACTAATTTGTAAATATAATTAAGTATAATTATAGTGTAAGTATAAATTTCAAATAGCCGAAGTATATTAAGTGATAGTTATTTCAATCATTCAACTGTGCGGTTTAGTTATACTCACCTCTTTAAAAAAAAATACTTAATTAACAGTCAATAAAAGAATATAAATACATGTTAATAAATTTAAAACATAATCGCAATAATTCATTTCAAATCAAATATATTATACGAAAACAGGTATATCACATAAATTATAATAATATAATGTAAATGGTGTGATAATGTTCGTCGAAGACCGTGTGACATTAAATATATCGATTTATATGAACAATTAAATCGAAACAAAATAATAATAGGAATATAAATCATGATGTATATCGATAGTTTTCGAACTTAGTTTATTATTGAACTCTTTCAAATAGCATTTGTTGATGGACTTTAAATACTTAGGTATTGGCTCTGGTTTAACAATAAATCGAACGGATGGTAATTAAATAAAAATTAAATATTTCCATATTGAAATCACGTGTTATCAGTAATATTGTTTTACTACCGTCGAGTTCGTTTCATTTTTATTTGGTCAATTATTTTATATACCATTTTTCAACAATCATCGAGTCATGATAAAATTGCAGAGGTACAAAAGGCACGGGATTTCATTTCGAAGATAAGCGCTTTTAGTATAAAATATGCGAATCGTATAATCGATCGTCCGTAACGATTTTCGATAAATAAAAAGATACTTATCGCGCGGTTAATAGTAATGTTCAATTGAAAATTCGAAATATTGCATATAAAGAAGAGAATATCCGTGTAGAAATATAGAATTTTTTGTTTTCTTTCATTGTTAGAACAAAATATTTCACTTATTACTTTGCAACTAAATCGCTATCAATGCATTACATAATAAACGACGCACGCTCTGCAATCATAATGATAGCAAAGCATATAGCTTGATGCAATTGAAGATTTGTTTGAAACTCATCCAAGTAAGTTTGATGAAAATTAAAATACTTTCACAGATTGTATTCTTGGCAACTAAAAATTATGCTGAATCAATAAAATTCCCTTTAACATCGGGGTAATTAATCAAAGAATTAATACAAATGGAAGAAATGAAATAAATTATCATATAGATAACATAAAGTAATTTTGAATCAAATTATATGCTTTGAAATTACTCAAAATAATTATTCAACAATCTTGAAACTACGTGTACTGTTGTGATATTCAATTATATTAACTTGTGTCTTTAATCTTAAATACAAAGGTATACAAATATCTGTATAAACAAAATACTTATTATATATTTGTAAAGCAAGGCGTTTTAATCAATATAAATGGACAATAAACACGAGAAACTATAAAAATGCGTATATACATTATTTTGGAAATATCTCACTATCTTTAACCATTATTTTCAAGCTCAATTTAAAGTGACAAATAATTTCAGAATATGATTTTTAGCTTCTTCACCAATTTATTAGTGAAAGCCTAGTATAAATCTTAAATAGTTAGAAAACGATTAAGCAAAACTGAAGGTAATTGTTATTATCAAAAAATGAACACATATAAACTGAGAGGTTTTTTCTTTTCTAATTCATAATGTTTCACAAAGCATTCATTATACACGGTATAGTTGCATAATATGTACATTTGTTTTCTTTCTTTTTTTACATAACACAATATTATTTGGTTATTACAGAAAATGTTAGTATATTTTTGGTTCCAGTGCTTCGTAATTTTGAACAATACAGATATTTACACTTTCAGATAATTAAATATTTTATTCTCTTTTATTACAAAAAAAATCCATGTTTAAGACATTTGAAACATCACACTGGAACACTGGACATTGCACATAACGCATTTTCCCCATCAATATAATTGTAATTTTCTTTTACTGCAATTTCCTTGAAATAAAATACCTTTTTCATTTTCACTTTCATTCTCCTGCACTATATCCACACTGTATGAAATAAAATTGTGATAGAAAAATTTACAACATACTTGAACCATGTTACCTTTGCTACAAGTATATGCAACATAATACCTTATTAGACAAATATCATTTTTTTACTTTTAAACTTTAATTAAGGCCCCGTTATATTCGGTTCGACTACTTTTACCACGCCCAAAAAATTATTTTTCACATCATATTCAAATGACAGTTTCTGTACATTTTAATAAATATTTTAAATCCATAAACAAAATATCATATTGATAAGCATGTGAATTTTTATAGCATTACCTTGGCATGGTACAACCATACCTTTTGCCATAATTATTCTTTATATTTCTCTTCTAACATCGTCCTTCAAGAATATCTTAAAATAATATTTGTTTGAATAAATCAAATGATACTTTGCAATAAGTGAGATGATCCTTGCTTTTGCACGTACGAATTTCTTTTAATACTTAATATTGTTATGGATATAATTTCCAAAATAATTTTTCCTTTTATGTATAGGCCAAAACACACTGTTTGATTTTAATTGTGTACCTTACTTTTCCTTTTAACAGAAGAACAATATCGTTTATATTTCATTTACAACGAAGGAATCATTTACAGTGTATTGTCTGACATAAATAGCTGCATAGATTCAAATAATAATTATCCTTTCTAGTTTTTCATTCTTTAATTTGAAGAAGTTTTAGTTCTCTCATTCATAATAATTAAACAATGCTCCAATTTTTGTATTCTTTCATAAATCTGGAATTAATTGTCCTAATATTTATAGCATAGCAATAATGTTGGTAATATCATGAAGAATGGTAATAGCAGTGATCATAATATAATACAAACGACGAAAGAGAAGCATTCAAAAGAATACATTTAAGACTCGAATATAGATACACTGTTACAAACATTAGAGCTACGTAATATTTCAGAGGCCCATTATTATGTCTTTTGATTTTTTCCAAATATGTTTTTATACTCCAGTTCTGTGTAAGAAATGCTATCGGTGTCAATGAATAATAATGATAATAATAATAATTAATAATAATAATAATAATGAAAATGATAATAGTAATAATAATAGCAGCAAGAATAACAACAATAACAATAATTACGATGATGGTGATGACGATGATAAATGATTACAACGACGATAATCATAATAGTAAACGATCGTTACTGACAAAGCAATTACTTAATCTCTGTGACAACAAACAATGTTGCCAACGATGATAATTATATTAAGAATGAATTCCAGTTATTTCTATAGAGAGATTGATTTGCTTATTCAAAATCATAGTTTCAATTTGTATAATAATGGGAATCTTAATGATGACAAGGGTGGTAGTAACGTGAACATTCATAGAAATAAAGAGCAATCATAAGTTGCGATAGAAATTGGTTTAATAGATCGATCATCGATCAATCTCTTTAATATTTGTAGGGAATCTTCACAAGTTTGAGAATAATAATAGGATAAGATAATAAAATTACTAATCAATAATAACATAAGGCAATATGTGGAGGATCTGGCCATCATAACTGGGCCTTGCTAGCATCTGATGCCATTCTCGAAATTCTTCGCCAGATTGGCTATACACATTGTTTACACCATTGATTTCTGATACTCCTTCCTTCACCTCTTGTTTCTCGCTACAAGAAGTTAAAGACGACAGTTTTGGTTGGAAGTTTCCGTTCAGTCCTTCTATGCACTGCGAATGTAACCTTTCTATGTCTTCCGCTGTAACTTGTCTAGGTGGATATTCAGTACTATTTTGATCTTCGGTTGTTTCCGTTTCACACTCACTCCAATCAATCGAACTTGGATCTATAGGTGGTAACTTGGCCAGTATTTCTTCGACCGTTAAATCTTTACACTGCTCTGGTTGGCTTTTTTGAAAATTTGTAACCGATTTTTCTTTGTACACTACACCTGATTCTTCACACTTAGATGGTACATCATGACAGTTTTCTGTGGGCTTTAACCGACTTTCTGGTGAAGCTTCAGAAACTGTATTCCTATGAGATAAATTGTTCTGAGGACAACGAAGGAACTTTGATACTTGTTCATTGTTACTTCTCAGAATGTCTTCCATGCTGGGTGATTCTACACTTTGACTAGGTAGAGCACTTGAATTAACGCTAGAATTGGTGCCGCGTGCCCGTAGATCAGCCAGCAATTCTTGGGTCGTCTTTAATTTAGGATTCCTTGAGATACTAGCTAGTTTTTCTTTTACACGATCTTCTAAAATTGGTTGCTTCTTCATAGATTTACTGCCTTTCTTTCTACCACGTTTCTTTGGTCCTGAATCATCAGGATCGGTGGAAGACTCCGTAAACTGATCAGAGATTCTTTCTTTAAATGTGGGGCTAGGCACTTGCAAATTTAAATTACCACTTATATTTTCGCCGTTGAGACGTTGCTTTTTAACCAAGGATTCACTTTCGGTGATTGAGTCTGAACCATGATGTTGATAACTAGGTTGGTCCTTAAGGTCATCTTTTCGAAGACGTTTGTTTGAACTGTGAGTTCGTGGCACTGCTTCCATCGAATGATGTTGGCTCGAAGAACCAAGCGTAGGTGGCACATCAGAACTTGTTCTGTGGTTGCTGGTCACTGTAATTGACTGCTTGTTTGATGATGCATTAGGAGAATGTGAATGATCACTATGCACAGACAAAACTGGGCTAAGCACCTGCAATTGTAACAACATAAAATTTTCACCATATTTTATTAATTTGACTAACAACTATAGAGAAGAGATGTATTTATTAAAGTTAATTCTTAAAGAAAGTTAAAGAATATGTCATATCTTATAAAACTGTGCAATTTAAATGATGCAATAAATTTCATAACTTAAAATTTTAATAACTTACTCTGAGTGGAGTGGTATCCCTCAACAATGGACTTTGAGAAGGTACCAAACCTCTCAATGCTGGACTTTGTGGCTTTAAACATCTTAATGCAGGACTATGTGGTTTTGCTCCATTAAGAGCAGGTGGTGCTGTATCAGCTGGTGTGGGTTGTGGAGTAGAATGAGCAGAAGGCAAAACCATATCACGCCAACGTCGTACCAGATCCTTTGCACGTTTAGCCAAGGCATCATTATTTGTTTTCCGTCGAAGTTCATTAATATATTTTCCAAGTCTTGTAATCTAAAGTAAGTAACAGCATTTGCATAATTAGATAATAGAAATTGAATTAAACATGACAATGCAGTGTGATTAAACAATATAGTACTATATATAGATGATGTAACATTTGAAATTGTTAGAAGAATTATGTATTTAAGATTTGAAAAGTTTTTACCTCAAGTACCTCCTTTGTGATCGCCGTCTTTTCCAGGGCCGTAATGACATCCACAACAGCTCCCATGTCGATGACCTAACAAGATTTTGATAAAATAAGTAAATATATATATATGAAAATGATTGTTTTCATAACAATTAGACAAAGTTTCAGTGCATTATCTTGCATTTTTATGATACATAATTTATGTTTAGTGACAACAATGTATTGATAAATATATTTTATTGCTTGTTACCAGCTATCACACACATGTGACACCATAAGAATTGTTCAAGGTTTAGCATCACATGCCTGTCATACTGGATTGAATATTTTAACAGTACGTATTTAAAACCATATGTAACATTACATAAAATTATACAAATTTTATACTTGAGCTATGAAGCGTGACCTTTTTCTTTAAATAGCAGTACCAAACATGTTAATTTATTGATTTTCTAGTATATATATTCTAATTTGCCATCTATTTTTTTGTATAAAAGTCCACAAAGATATTTAACAGTGTTTATAACAAACAGACTATGGATTTTAATACATTTATGATTTATCGAAGTATGCAAAGTATGTACAAATGATGTAATCTGTACTCTGGATCTCTATACTTTGCAGACTTTGATATATTATATGTGTATTAACATTACATTGTAATAATAAAATAAAAACAAATTTCTGCCATGCTTGCTTTTGACTCAAGTATGTAAGAAATTAAAATACCATTATTACATAGTATTATGTAAAAAGATTTGATTCAATGTAACATTTTAATATGTGCAGTTACATTAAAATCATTTGATAATTATGATTAAAATACAATTAAATAGTTAATGTCTAAACAAATTAATTTTTTTTCATAAAGTTAAATAGATTATTAAAAAGGGTTAAATTTAATAGTTAAATATCTTAATACAATTCTTTATTAATATACACAAGTTTTGAATCTTTGGTAAATCAACATCTACAATCTAAATCTTTTCTAGAATCAATCACTGGCTCACTACAGTGCAACATATTTAACTGCTTGTATCATTAGAAATATAGCAAAAGATTGTTGATTTCCTTTTTATTCATACAGCAATATCAATGTTACAATAAGATCAAATATCAATATAAAGATCATACTATTTGAATAGCAAATGAGAAATTGTCAATAATAATATAATTTGTACAAGATTTATTGAACAACAGCAACATGCAAGATAATCAACACGTGTCTATGAATGTTCTAAATAATTCATCAGCAATAGCACGTTCAACGTAATTTCATTACTGTGCAGTAAGAAACGTTCAATGATAAAACGGCAATCGGGCCATAGATATAAAATGCTTGCAAAACGTTTCGGTACTTCGTAGCTTTCTGCGAACTGCGCCTGTTAATACTAAAAGGTGGACAATACGGTACATGATTCGAGGGTGACGAAAATCTGAAATAAAGAGAAGAGACTGAAAAGAAAAAGAAGCACGAAGGTGTTTCCAACAGTCGTATTCGGTCGTTGGGCATTTCAGCTGCGACATTGAGGTTATGCTTCGGGTACGGTCGACAAACGCGTTTAACGTTTCGACGTCGCACACACTCGTGGAAAGAGAAGAGTTCGTCTGACTGGCATTGCATCGTACGTACGTACGTACACACAGGAAACGTATAACTCACTCACACGCGGAGCCGTCGCTTACAACTACACTCTCAGTGACTCTCGCGCACGCCACTGGTACAGGCACACGGCGCACGGTGGATCGAGAGTGGCCCGATAGCCGTTTGCGTGAACGGACGGACGGCGCATCGCGGATTCATCCCGCTACTTACATTGTATTCCTTATCAAGAGATTTCAACAATCTTTCGGTGAGCTCGGTGCAATATCTCTGCATCGGGGGGGCACACTTAGGGCCCTCGCGGGGAGATTAGGTTAGCGTAAAATCGGCTCCACGCGTCCGAGTGTCACGAATACGAGAGCACGGGGGACTTGCAATGGCGACTACTGAACTGTGCTCCGCTCGCATGCCCTCCCTACCTCCCAAGTGCCTCCTAGTCGCAGCCCATGCATCGTCCCTAGCCCCACGCCGCCTCATACTGCCAGGCAAACGCTACTAGCTCCTCTCGTGGTTGGATGACACTCCTAACCGTTACCACACCTCCCTTCTATCCCCACCACCGTGATCAAACGGCGCTCGAATCGAATACCGATATTCAGCGGCTAACTTCATGTCACTAGCTTTTCTTTTATGTTTCAAGATTGGAAATAAACAAAGCTAAAAATGATCAAAACTAAATGTCTGGGAAAAACAAACTTCTCTTTATAAAATGGTTATTTACTCGCCCAATATATAAAAACCTCTTTCTCATAAAAACTATGAATAACCGCAATAATCCTTTCTTGCATATTGACTGATATAAGGCTTCATATAAACAGCCTTTAAAGGAAATAACATTTACAGTTTTTTTATTTCCACTCTTCATTTACATGTATTGTGAGAAAACGATCTAATTATACGTCGAATTTTCGTATATTTCTGCGCATCTTAACTGCGTTCGATTGTATGTACTTTGTAGTCTATGACAACGCGCATGCGTACTTCAGACGATCCTGACAACGGAAGTATATACCCAGTGGCCACACAGTTTTGTGGTTTTCAATTATTGTTGATAGCAGGATATTCCGCTCGTTAGGTGAAATATTACTTCACCTGTATTTACTTTATGTATATTCTTCAGAAGATTCAATACAATATTTGTCTTATTTTAAACGTAATGCGTTATTATAAGTGGCTCTCACTATTCGTTTATTTTTTTCCACCACGTGCATGACCATGAAATCAGAGTACATTATAAGTTATAAGATTACAACTTATCGTGATTAGAGATTTTTCTAGGTTATTAGCTGTGCAAATAGTCGTTTAGATATGTACAATGAGCTTATACAACATAATATTTTAAAATAAGTATTTGAGTATGATATATATTAATAACAATTTATAATTGACAATATAATTGTGTTTAAATCATAAGAATAGAGCGCGTAATCCATATGCTAGCGTGTACATGAATATGATATAAAAATAGAAAGAGAACGCTGTATAAATGTTTTTGTAAATCTCCCTAGTATTTTTGTTCGATCACGCACGCGCACTCGGTCATTGGTCAACTTTGCGCGCGATGTTTCGAAAACATTTGTAGAGAGAAATATGAAAGTTATCTTCCCGAAAATTACTTTTTCCAAATAAAATGTCAGTTATATGATTTAGAAATTTAATACTGGATTGCGTTATGTCGAATAATATAACAATACAATGTAATATTACATTGTGATTTACCTAGTGCCTATAATGACGCATTATTATTTACTAATGCGCATGCGTAATTAGTCACGATTGTATAGTTTTTTCTAGTTTCTCTTAAAATAAAAATGGGGTATTCTGGGTATAGAATGAAGTTGGGTGGATACAGTGTGTATTGCCAACATGATAAGCAATCATAATTACATGGTTTTATTTGTATTATTGAATATATACTATTCTTATATATAAAAAGATATATATATGTGTATATATATATATATATATATATATATTCTTTTAATTAATCATACAAAAAGATATATGCATATTTTAATTGTTATTAATTGTAGAAACTTTTATTACCGGAATGGGAATTCACAGCTCTATTAATCATTACGATTATTACTTTCCAAATTAATTACCATAAACATTATGTATGTAACATGATTAATAAGAGAAATTGTACATTAATTAATCGCAACTTTCTGTCAAAGAATTAAAGATTGTTTGTTTTATTAAAGTGCGAGTGTATATGTGCAAGAATGAAACGTTAAAATGATTAGTTGAAAAGTATTATGAAGTTTTTAGTGTGGTATCCATAACCTAATTCGTAGAAAAATGTACAAGAGGATAATATTTGCATATTTCTATGAAATTTGTCGTTTTTGCGAAGTCTTGAATAACAGCTACGAATAAATGAAATCATCGGTGTTAAATGTAAATTTTTCTAGAACTTCGTGATAAAGTTGTATTCGTGTATTTTTTGTATGTATAGAAATGGCCCTTCTATTTTATTTTCGTAGTAAATAGTAAAAAAGAAGTAGAAACTGAACGTCGTAGACGCATTAATAAATTGCTAAGTTTGTGATCATAACACTTAAAAGGCCCACTTATATAATATTCGCTCTGAGTGCATATTATACGGTAAATATGCTTTGTCAAAATTATTTGCAAAATTGCATATAACAAAATACTTGTGCATGCAAACGTAAACAACTACATTATACACATAAATTAATTTTATTCATTATATGATAATACAATATTATTTCAAAAGTATTTCTTATATGATTCTTAATTTTCATGTATGTAAGCACTATTACATATTGTTTTGAAAATTATTTTAATGTTTTATTTTTTATATGGAGTATTATATATTATACATTCTTATTATGGTAAAAAAGATAATACCTGACTATTCAATTGATAAATCTTTCTAAAATATAAAACAATGAAATTTTCTATTTTTATGTGTAAATTTGAATTGTTAGAAACGAAGAAAACATAAAAGTAATAATAACCATAAAACTAAGTTAAATAAAACATATGGTTATCTGATTTTTCATGCATTTATATGAAGATTACTTCCAAAAATGCTTATATACTATAATTTATTTTGTATAATTATAGATAAAACTATCACAAAATTTGAAACTATAATTGCATATGAATCGAATAATCCTACTACTCTATGTAAACAGTATCTGTCTACGTATACTTTTAAAAGGACAGACATTTTTAAAACATAAAATGCTGACGTACAAGCATATTATTGTTTTTCGACTTTAATATTTTATTGCTTAATAATTTTCTTAATAAATATTTGTTATTCTATTATTTACTTCATAACTGTTATCCTATAGTAAATGCTTATATTATTTTGTATAATTATATACTTTTGGTTGCAAAAATATATTACCGACTAATTAATTGTAACTTGTAATCCACATAATAACATCTAAATTCTGGTTAATTGACACAGTTTGACATATAGGATAACTAGGGATTTTGTAGTTTATTATCACTGTATCCTATTATGTCACTGCCCTCATTAATGAACCATAGGAAATTAGAATTGTTCAAATTATATTGCTTTTTTGTTGAATACTCTTATTCAATTAAATTTAACTTTAATTTTATCTAACATGATGTAAACTAATTTTTACTCACTGTTATAAAAAAATATTAAGGTTAAGAAAGCAATAAAATTATTACATTCAATTTTTTAATTTTTATTACTCTTCTAATAATAAAATTTGTATTAATATAATTAAACTCTTATTTAAACGACAACATAATTTTAAATGTATTGTAAATATTACAATTGAGCACGTATTTAGTCGATGGAATGACTAAATAATGATTTCTATAAATAATTAAAAAAAAACAAATACTTATATGAAAATGGAATCAAATCAGAAATTGAAACTGATAGAAAATTACATTGGATTACATAAAACTGTATTAGTAAAATAGCTCAATATTTCTTACCGCTTTAACTCAATCAAGCGATTATTCTACCAGTACAATTCATTCCAAAAATAAGTAAAAGTATTTGACAATATTATTATATGATATAAACTCGCATCGAATCATTATTCAATCAACAAAATAGTCCCAAATTTTTTATAAATTTATAAATAGAACATTTCACAAGATTATTCCAAAGTATTCACAATGTACTATACCATAGATCTTTGAATTAAGCAATAATATTACCTATATTTTGTATATTTTTGTACACTGGCTCTAAGACATTTAAGACTTCACTGAAAAATTGCTTTGTAAATTTCAGTGAGCAATAGTCACCCCTCCCTTTTTTTTTTTTTTTTTTTAAATAAATATTTGTATAGAGTTGGATCACGAGAAAATAATAGTTTTTATGAAAACAAAAACCGAATCAAAGTATTGGTCAATGATGAAGTCCTCCAACTTTTAGTTTTTTTGTTTGACGTACTGTCCTGCTCGCTTCACTGTCTGAAGATTCAGATTCTGTATCATTGTATCCTGACATTGGTACACCTTCTGACTTTGTGACTTCACAAGTCTCAGCTGCAAAGTTGCCTGTCATCTTTGCTTTCTCAAGTGCTCGAACTGCAAACAATATATTTTGAAACAGTGTAAAAGCTTGGCTATAATAAGTTGAAAATAAATGTACATAATCTGTAAGTTGTTTCAAAGTAATATTAAGGCTAACTGAGATTAAATATCCAATGCAAATAAGATTAATAATTACTTTGAGACTCTAAGAGATTATTTTGCCGTTTCAAGTCATCAATATCCTGCTGGTGTGAAGAATTTTTGCGCCGCATGAATTGTATATATTCAGCAGCTTTCTTGAGTATCTGTGCTCTGCTCGCAACTTTTTCTCCTTGCAATGCAGGAACGGAATCTCTGAGACTCGAGAAACTATCTTTAATATGATCTCTGCGTTTGCGTTCCAAAGCATTGTGATGTGCACGTTTTTCTGCCTAAAAGTCACATTTGTTCTCTTTTTGCTTTTAAAATTGTAAATTTGAGTAATTTTATAAAATTACAACATACACATATAAACAGTACAAAATAACAATATTGACATACTGTTGTTAAACTTGTATCAGTCTGTAATATTACAAGAAATAGTGAAAATTTACATCATAATTATATTACAAATACCTTCATTTGGTTTGAAATATTAAAAGATAAATTATTTGGAAACAAAATATTGTTTCTTGATAGCTATTAGTTAAATTAAGTGGAAAGCGTCTGTTTAACCTCAAAGACATATAAACTTCAGATTTTTTGGATAAATAATTGGTATACTGATAGGTAATTAATAAGCATAGAATAGCTAAACTGTTTAAAACAAAACAAAGGAAATAAGAATAAAGAATGAACTTACCTGAGAATAATATTGTGTATTGTTTGAATGCCTTTGCCTGGAGTCAGAGTCATCGCCTTCCTGAAAAACGATGTCTTTAATAACACTCATTGAAAGGACACTTTTTTATGAACTTACATCACTCTCAATGTCGATGTCTCGATCATCGTCACTCATTATAATTTTCTTGGTTGCCCGAGTAATTGGTAAACAAAAGAGCTTATCCAGTACTCGAGTGATATATATGAACGTAGCACGCAGTACACATATACACAAGGATTTGACAGGAAAGCATCAAAGTTACCAATGGTTTATCAAAATAGAGATTTTATTTTGAACAAGTGTAGAGCCTGTCTATATTTTTGTGATTTATTGGAAAATTATATACACCGAAAAAAGAGGAACACTATAATCAAACATCTCCAACACTACAAATTAAACATCTTTTAAAATTGATTTATATTTAATTTTTCAGAAAGATCATTAGTTTCTTTTACAAAAAAGTAGGTGTCATTCATGAGTAGGTGGCGCATGTAGCACGAAAATGAACTTTCTGTAGTGAAATTTGTTTTATTTATGATCATATCATATGATGTTCGGGTATTTTTAAACACTAAAAAAGTGCAGCAATGTCTTGTGAAATCAGTGACGTTGAAAAGAAACTTTGAGTTGTGGTGGTATTTTTATAATTATGTAATATTATTTTAGTGATAGCTGGGAATAATGGTAGCGTTCGAAAATTGGAAAGGTAGCAAGAGCGGGGCAAGAGAAAACAGAGAGTAAAGGGGGATCCCCCCCACTCTCTCTCTCTCTACGTTCGTGGGGTGACCCTCTCTCTCCTGTTATTAACCCCCTATTATATATCTATATAGGGGAACTACTTAGTGTGTTCACTCCAACAATACTTCGTCTCAAATGAAGGCAACTTCATGGTCTCCTGTCTTTGACAGAGGGACGTGTGGATAAACAAGAAGTATTTATAGTAACTGGAGGCTCTTCGAGCACTAGCGAGAAAGCCAATCTTAATGTTATGCGCCGTCTAGTGGCAACGAGCGTATATAGGAATGAGGCGCCACATCAGCCCCTTTTTCAACCACCATCGCCATCTTTAACAGTCGCCGTCAAAAATGCATTCTGTTTTCATGCGTGGCAATGCTATTTTAGCATATACATTAAGTGTTTCGGCGTGTTTAACGTTTTGTTGTTTTCTATCTACCGTATTTATTGATTATAGAGCAAATGCAACATTAAATACTGTCAAAGTAGTTGTGTAAGTATAACTTATTCATTTAGTAATCACATGTTTCCATACAAATGTATTTATTATTTTATGATTCTTGAATACAATCGATTTACGTATTATATCGTACTTTTTTCTGTTGCATCAGTAAATTTTGTACTCTATCTGTATTTAAATATTACTTATGTTACAAAAAGATATGTACAGAATTATGTACATGAAAAATATGATTTAGTGTAGTGTAGTTGTTGTAACTGATATACTTTACATATTTAATAATTAATAGCATTTCTTTTTTTCCAGCAAAAATGTACCAGATTATAGTGCTTCGAGAGAAAAAAATGATTTGGGTTATTTAACGTTTGACTTACAAACTGATATCCTTTTTTATCTTCTCAACTAATATAATACACATTATGTGTATTTAATGATATAACAAAACTGTGGATATTTATATATTTATGATATATTGAACTCTGTGTAACATAGAGATTCACAATGTACAGATTATAGAATTTATATATTCTTTGTAGACTTTGATACATCATAAATGCATCAATATTCACAGTCTAATCAAAACTATGATATGTATAATTTCTTTACATAAATATACATCTCACTCAGTTATTTAATTGGAATGTTAAACAATTATTTTTATATCTCACTGCTGAATATCAGACAGAAAACAATGAGTTCAATCAGGTATGTGCATAATAATACATATTTCAATGTAGAATATTATACAATAAATTATTCTTTACTTCAGGTAGTTTTATGGGATAAAATAGTACTCCGTGGAGATAATGCTGTACTTGATTTTAAAAATATGAATACAAAGTATTATTTCTGGGATGATGGTAATGGATTAAGGTAATTTGGAATAAATAATAATGGAGTAAAGTATAGAAATGCAATTACAAAATATATATATAATTAATTTTTGTCTATTCTTTTAGAGGAAATAAAAACGTAACATTAACTTTATCCTGGAATATTATACCAAATGCTGGACTTTTACCAAGTGTCAATGCCCTTGGTTCTCATACATTTGCATTTCCATCTGAATATACCTCATTACGTGTATAACATATATTTATATATGTGATAAATTTATATTCGTTATTTTATAAAATTTTTAATTATTCTACACAAAGTCAATCCATAATAAATGTAATATTATTTTCATGTGTCATGATTGAATGTTAGGTCATTGTTCTTTTTTGTTCCTAATTTGGTTATACCATGAATATACTTCTATATAAAAATACAATTTATTTTATGTGTACATGGTATAAACATGTAGAATTATAATTTATTAAAAACTGAAACAGAATATTGGTTATTGTATATAAATGAAAATTTAATATTCAATTGTATATTGTGTTTATTACTGATTACATTTAAGTGATGTATTGTTCTCGTTCTCTTCGTTTTCGCTTAATGACTCGTTTTCTTGTTCCTCCTCGTCATCGTCATCATCATCGTCCTCATCACCGTCATAATCGTCTTCCTCATCATCCTCACCTTCATTATCTTGATCATAGTTCTGAGATTGGCTTCCTGAAATACAAAACAATATATACATAATACGTTTTACAATAATAGTTATTAAAATAATTTTTTTACCATAACAGCTATATCCAGTTTCATCATCAGATTCATATAGTCCACTCTGATTTTGTCTTCCAAATTTATGACTTCTTGCTGCAATAAAGTAAAATAAACTTATGTAAACACTCACTTAAAAATTGCATATTCATAAATAATCAATTCAAAAAGCAATATATTATTTACTTGACATGCTAAGATCTTTTGTTTGAGATGTTTCAAAGCCACATTTAGGACAAGGTATGGCTTTGTTCTTGTCATATTTAAATCCTTTTCTTCGAACATGATCTTCACAATAACATGTCTTACACCTCAAACAAGAATATTGTCCCAAACGATTGCAGGATTGGCCTAAAAATGTTAATTATTTATAACAAATAAAACAGGAATTATAAAAATATTGCTGATTTGTGACAAATTAATAATATATTTTCTACACACTTACATTTAAAACTTTCTGCTTCTAGAACTTGACACGATGCTTGATGCTCGAATTGATCATCTTCGCAAAGAAAACAATCACAAAACGAACATCGAAATATTCTACCACCATGATCCCAAACACCTCTCTCACATTCCTGACAAATTGCATCCATTAATGGACACATACAGGCATGAGTTGTAAGACAACGTCTTCCATGACAAACCCATGCTTCGCAATGATCACATATAGCTCCCTGTTTATAGTTGAAATATTTATAATTACAATATTTTTTAATATTATTATAGATAAATTATATTTACTTACCACCATACCTAAACCAGTAGTAAATACACCAGGATGACGAACCACACAATCTCCAGTTTTTAGCATACATTTTACTTTTCCACAATGAGCACACATAGGTAAACGTTGCACACTTTGACAAAAATAACAGAATGCTCTACTTTTTTGTTTTTTGCAGCATTTATCACATTCCTTTATAGCAAATGAATATAAACATTAATTAGGAAATAAAATATAATATACAAACGTATTAACAGGTTATAAATTTATTGTATTTATTGAAGTATTTCGTAAATTAATTAATAATATATAACTACTTGCCATCACTGCATTGCAAGGAAATTTAGCTAAATTTATTTGATCCTTTGCTGCTCTAATTTCTTTTTGCCTTAATTTTTGTTTTTCAGCTTTTCTTCTTTGTCCTGTCTTTTTCTTTGGCATTTTGTTATTTTATACTAATTCACGTAACTATATTATAATTTATATATCTTTATTATATAAAAATACTTTAAATAAATGTTTTGGTACACTCAATGCACATTTGGTTCCTTTAGCAAAATAGCCACGAGATACAGATCCCTACCACCTTCTACCGCTAGATGGCTAGATATTTTGTAATCCACAAAGTGCATTATATTTCACTATCGTTTTTAACGTTAGCGCATTATTATAACGGTCCTGTTGATGTCGTAGAATATTTTGCTTTTCACGGAAAAGCGTGGAAGCTACTAATTTTGCAAAAAAATCCGCAATTTTCTATTGTCCTAATTCTATTGTTCACTGCTAGATGGCTCTAGTTATGCATTTCAGCATGCATGCTAAAATACAAATTTTAAAATACAAAATGAGGCCTTCAAAATGCTTTCAATTTTTATGATATAAAACATTCTAAAGTAGTCAATATAACAAAAGAGAAATATTCCACATTGCTACGCATTACATGGCCATTCAATTAGTTAAAAGATAGTATGATAATTTCTGAAATATCAGTAAAACAATTATTTCCCTCAAAAATTCCAATTTTATTTAACAAATGTTACAATTTCTGTACAAATTTGTACACTGTTCACAGCTTGTACAAATACAAAGTAAAATATATTATATAATCAAAACTTTTTACTTAAAATAGTTATTTTTAATATTACTGTTTACAATACGATATTTATTACATAGATAAATTAAAAAATGTCTTCCTTATGTTTAAGATTGTAATTTATCTTGTAATAATTTTTCCAATTTGCGCACATCAACTGCAAACTTGCGAATACCTTCGCTTAACTTATCTGATGCCATTTGATCCTCGTTTAAAAGCCACCTAAATTCAGCTTCATCTAAACTGATCTTTTGAAGATCACTTTTTTTCGCTACTTCTGGATTAAGTACCTTGCGAATCGGATCATTACTTTTTTCCAATTCTTCCAATAATTTAGGACTTATAGTTAAGAAATCACAACCAGCCAATTCTTTGATTTCACCTGAACATAAAAATGACAACATTTCAATATTATAGAATTTTTCTTTTTAAATATTTTAATATACGATACTTACCAACGTTTCTAAACGAGGCACCCATAACAACAGTTTTGTATCCAAACTTTTTATAATAATTATAAATTTTGGTTACAGACAAAACACCTGGATCTTCTTTAGCATCATAAGACTTTTTATCTGTATTTGATACATACCTAAGAAGTCATGTTAACATTATAAATATTATGCTGTTCAAGATTTGTGATTGATAAATATTTTATTCATAAATATATCGTTTAAAATTGTATATCTTACCAATCTAAGATTCTGCCAACAAATGGTGATATAAGAGTTACACCAGCTTCTGCACATGCAACTGCTTGTGCAAAAGAAAACAGTAATGTCAAATTACAGTGAATTCCATATTTTTCCTCCAGTTCTCTATCAAAATATATTTTTATAGAATTCATATCTTCTTTAGGTATTATGTTACTTTTAAAATGTATAGCTTACTTTGCTGCTTGAATTCCTTCCCATGTAGAAGCAAGCTTAATGAGCACACGATCTTTGTTTACTCCAAGTTCTTCATACAAAGCAATTAACCGTTTTGCTTTTTCAATGCTAGCTTCTTTATTGAAAGACAACCTAGCATCTACTTCTGTTGAAACTCTACCTGGTATGATATTTAGAATTTCTTTACCAAAGAGGACACACGTGATATCTAAAGCAGCCTCAATTTGTTCTGCTAGAGTACTGAAACAAATTTAATTCATTTCACTTAAAAAATTATCTCAAATAATGCTCTTACATTAATTTCATTATTACCACTGTTACCGCTTTGAACAGAATTATCTTTCCTCTTACATACTCTGCTTCATTATCCTCTTTTCATTTTTCTTTTTATAAATTTTAACATAATCTTGACAGAATTTCTACATTTTTATTTAGATTTATTTTCATTCCTGGATATTTCTTGATATGTATATTTTATTCATAAAATATCATTCTTTCTCTATAATGCCTATAATATCTTAAATTAATTTTAACTCGACTAAAACTTCTACATCTACATCTACATCTACATGTTAAAATAAAGACAATTTTTTGCAATTATAATACTAATCAATAAGTGGATTTTCATTTTACAATGTGTACTATTGATTTAACATTTGCAAACATATGATATTAATTATATTAAAAGTACATTACAATATTAAAAGATTATAAAATATTACATTTTTTTCTGTAACATAACATGGTTTATATAAATTAAGAAATTCATTAAAAACATTAATTAAATAATGCTACTTTAAACATAAATGATTGCTTATTGCTACAATATAAAATATACTTACGATCCAAACTTTCTTCCATATTGCACTGCCTTATCTATTAAATGAGCATATTTCTTTTGGTTAGCTGCAGCAAGGATCAAAGAAGGATTTGTTGTTGCATCCTTAGGTTTAAATTGTTCCATAGCTGAAAATAATTAAAATTAAATTACATAATTTTAATAATTTAAATAATAATTAATATTAATTTATCAATACTTCCATTATACTGGGCAATGAATAATATAGTTTCACATAATAAATTTAAGGATTATCATTAATAGATTACATTTACTCTAACGTATTTATATATATACTTCAAGGGTCATCTGGGAGACCTACAGGTCAAAGCAATGATAGTTATGATAATCACATGGCTTATGACTATGTTACATGATAAACAGCAAAAAATTGTGCATATAATGAAACGAAATAGCATATAATAATTACTAAAATGGTTCTTATATAAATATACAAAAGAAATTGTATCCTGAAATATATTTCTTACTAAATATTTTCAAATTGAAAGAAAATAAGTTAGTAAGACTCACAAATAGCACATTTATTTTACTTTGAACTTTGCATTCAAAGACAAACAAATTCATTACATAAAGTTTTAGAAAGTGTACATAGTAAAAATTTTTTACGTTTAAAAAAATATTGATTTATAATAATATAACATTGATCATAAATTACAAATAATAAATTTATAATAATTTGTTCTCATTAACTTCTTGTATACAAAAACATAATTGTTACAAAAACAGTAAAAATGCAATCGTAAGATCGGAAGATTTTGTAACTTCCCCTTCCAGTGTCGCGTAATATAATCTACATTGGTATTATACATTTAATATACACTGTTGAAAATACTTTCAATGTTATATTATTTACATACGTGTACCTACATCTATCACATACAAATTTTATAGGATAAATAATTTGTTTAAACAATTTGAATAGGTTTTAGCATTTGAAAAACAAACGAAAAGTGCGCCATTTGCGCTTTCCGGCCACGCTTTCTGACAGTCACCTTCACCTTTGATCATATCTGCTCGAACAACAAATGTTCATAAGAAGTTTGTATTTACGCTTACCTTGAAAGTCGCCGGTATCGGCAACAATTGTTGTTATTTCTTTCAACTGGGCCAAAGAGCTCGTCATCTTGACTTTCTTCAATTGAGGCTCGCTCATTCTAATCGATACTTTTATATACCGGCCGTAGATCGAAATTCCTGCTTCTTACGCTGGAACGATCAGCACTCACGATATTTTACAGGATTACCAACTTATATGAAACTATGGTCTCATTTCCCTCCAGTTCCGCCATTATTGCATAACTTCTGTGCGGTTTCGTTTATCAACATAGAGATTATTTCAACATAAATTATCTTGCAAAAACTTTTATTGCCGTACGCTCCTTAATTGGATGTTAATATGCTTTTATTTAATTGTACATTTCATTGTTCAGCAATATAAACCAGCAAATACAATAGCGCGAAACTTTGGCTTCCCTCGGTCAAGGGGAAGTTGTACATGGTCTCCCACTCATGGGTAGAATATTCTTGAAGAGAAAGGAGAACTATTGCAAAACGAAACTGCTTTTGCAACAGTGAATTTCCGAATTTGAACATTTAAAACTTCTAACATCCTAAGTTTGGAAATTTATGAGAAATCTCTTTATATTTCCCTTTAACCAGGGGAATCTTATGTTGCACAGTAGCTATTATTCAAAATCACAATTGGGCTTTACAATTTAATTCAGTTGTGAAATACAAAACTTGTTTTGTATTAATTTTTTATTTATTAGCTTATTTTGCAAATAAACATACTTATGCAATTCATGTATATACAAGTATATGCTGTTAAATATATTTATTAAAAATTAAGTACAATATAAATGGAAAAATATATCTTTTCTATTAGTTAAGTACATTTGAAGTATGTGTGTGTATGTATATATATACACATGCACATATATTGTATATACACAATAAAAGATAGTACAAAAATATATGTACATATATGAGTTGGAACAAAATTTTATTCTTTAATGAGAATTACCTATGTATAATTTTCTGCAACTGTACTTCACTGTCCACAATATTTTTACATATTAACATATGTACTTCGTTAATTTAATGTAAAAACGTGTTTACATATTTTCCAATTAATTTTCATATTACATATATGTATTTACTCAAATGTATGATTAATACATTTATGATAACAATAAGTAATCTGGTAACAGATTATGGTATTAGATTTTGAAACATGAGCTATCGCCGTGTTACGTTATTATGAATATTATGAAATATATTCAAATTTTTGTGTAGGCGATATAACAAAATACTGATAAAAGACCGCGTGGTAACTATTATACACGGAAAATATAATCAAATTATATTGTTACATATTGTATGTTAGAAAATTCTCTGTCCTCCATAATATCACGTTTATCTCATAGATAAACTTCTTTTAGTTTATATCAAACCTTATTACTGAGAGAGTGTGTATCTACAAATGTGGATTTTGGTTGATATCCATACATAAAAATTGAACATATTACTAGAAAAGCACCTAAAGAAAATTGTAAAGTTAACTTGAAATCAAAAAGATATATAGATGCTATACAAGATATTATAATAGCTAAAGACGTTGCAAAACCCTTAAGTATGTTATCAGCATATTTAACTACCATGGCAACGATAAGACCTCCACCTGCTTGGAGTACAACCAAATAATAAACAAATAAATCGTAACCAAAGAAAAAACCTTGTTTTCTTAGCATTCCACCATCATTTAAAAAACATGTCATTAATCCAAAAGGTAATGACAGAAAACTTAACTGTATATTCCTTATCCATACAGATTTATTTGAGTCTTTCAATATTTTTTCAAAATATATTCCTGCAAATCCTGATAAAAAACATGCGCTTAGAGCAGCTGAGAATCCAAGCAAATGATTCTGTTCTATACCAGATGGTAAAGCAGTCTCTGAGTTTTGTGCTAGCTGAACTAATACTACTCCTGTTATTAATAATATCAGTGCTCCCCATTGAGTATTTCTTAGTGACCGTTTTAGTATTACTACAGCAAAAAAGGCTGTTGTTAAAATTTTAAGTTGGTATGTCACCTAAAAAATAATACACATGAAAATAATCAATGATACTAACAGGAATATATAAAATATAATTTATACCTGATAAGTTGCTGCATCTAAGTTAGATGCTGATACATACAAAAGGTTGTTTTGTATAGTATACAGAAGCGATGGCACACACACTTTTAAAGTATCGACAGGTTGTTTTATAATTGATGAGTGTAACGAATCAATAAATTTTGGAAAACTTCCTTCCTCATTAAGAACCAATATTAAACATGTTATAAATTTCACAACTTCTGCCATGACAACAGCTGAAAAAAATAATTATTGTTAAGCAACAATAAATATATATATATATATATATCTTGTATATTAAATATTAAATAAATCTTATTTAATAGTTAAAATACATTAGTTTATAAAAATATAATATACATACCAGTTGATGACAGAAACATATCTCCAGATCTTGTACGCGCATAGCGCATACTAAGTCCAACTAAGGCATTCTGTACTGTTAGAGTAATTAAACTAATATATTTTAAAGTTTGGCCACTTCCTAAAAAATAACAGTGTATTACGTAAATGATGAACTGGGATACTTTTAATGATAAGCATAAAATTTATATTTACGTTGCTGTTGTTTAATCATAACTATAGTTCCTTTTTACACGCAAATTATTAATTGTAGATATTAGTGGATCATCTTATCTGGAAAATAACATGTTATGAATGAAATATAGAAATATAAAACAAAAATCTTAAATTTGACACATAAGTAAACATATAACAGGTTCAATATATTATTTTTGCAAACCACAAGTTTCAAATTATATATAAATAAATTTATTTCATACAAACCTTTAATACGGCTGTTAATGTATAAAACACTGTTACTTTATAAATCTAAACACATATTTTACTTATGTAGATGCTAATTTATAATACAAAATATCAAAACGTTTATTATTTTCAGTTAGCTATCATAATTTTCCATTTTTTATATATAATTACTTACTTTTAATTTACCTTATTTTGCATTTTCATAAAAAAGAACAGCAATGTAAATAAAAAATGTATTTACAATATATATACGTACACGTATACATTCCTTTTGTATCACTTCCTACCAGAAATGAATGAACTAAGGAACGAATTCATATGAAGATGTGATAAACATATCAACTTAGTTTTTAACAATATATTATTGTTTTAAATATTTAAATTTGAGTCTGTTGCGATAAAACAGAATTTAATTAAAATAATTGTACATAATTGTAATATATGAAAAAGTTTATTTTTATTATTTTTATAAAGAAAAGCATGAAATTTTTAATACAAAATCTCTTACATTCTAACAGAAAATACAAAATAATAGGCAATTTTGAATAAAATAAAATTATACTAATCAAAATATAATATATAGGAGCAAATAAAAGCTAGGGATTTTTAAATTATTACTAATTGATATTGGTAAACATGTTAACATTGTGCAGGTGCCTAGTAGTGTTGATGTTGATTATTCAGTGGAAAGAATTCAAACAATTAGAAAATTTATAATTTATAACTGATATATGTATTTAATCATATAATAAATATTGTATAGATAAATTTAAGTAATTGTGATAAATATATATTGTGTCAATGATTAAACTACACTCTTAAAAGAGTGTTCTTTAATCAAAGGTTAAATTAGAATAAGTTGTATTAAATAAAACTGTTTAATTCTTTTTTGACGTGTATTTAATACATAAAAAATGTCTTATATGCTATCACATCTTCACAATGGATGGCAGGTGGATCAGGCAATTTTGTCGGAAGAAGACAGAGTAGTTGTAAGTTTGAAACATTCACATTCTGAGTTTTCTAAATATTCTAAATATTTATGTATTATTTTTCTTCAGGTTATTAGATTTGGTCATGATTGGGATCCAATGTGTATGAAAATGGATGAAGTTCTATACAATATTGCAGAGAAGGTGAAAAACTTTGCTGTTATTTATTTAGTTGATATTACACAAGTACCTGACTTTAACAAAATGTAAGTTTGAATTGTAATTTGAATAATAGAAGCTCAGCCATAAATTTATATAAGTGGAACTGAGTATTAATTTGAGTATATATTGAAATTTAATATGTCTAGGTACGAGTTATACGATCCTTGCACAGTAATGTTCTTCTTCAGAAATAAGCACATAATGATTGACTTGGGTACAGGAAACAATAACAAAATAAATTGGACATTAGAAGACAAACAGGAAATGATTGATATCATCGAAACAGTCTATAGAGGTGCCAGAAAAGGTAGAGGTTTAGTTGTTTCACCTAAAGATTATTCTACAAAATACCGATATTAATTTATTTTAGTAATAGAATTTTATGAGAAATAATTATTTTATATTGATGTATGTGTAACTTGATGAGAAAATGTGATAACTAAGTTTATATTAATAAATAAAAGAATGTTGTGATTGAAAATAGAATTATATAATGTAAATTTATATAATTTATTTGAAATCATACATATATATATATATATATATATATATACAAGTTCTATCTACATATTTATAAGTATGTATGAATTGCTACTCAAGTTCAAACATATATATTTCAAAGTTCTTGACTAGATTTATATTTGAACATGGTACTATGTTTATTTCTTCTGGAACTGTTTTTATATGAAGGATTCATAGGCGGAGGTTTATCTAGAAACATCATAACTTTAGTTAAAAATATCTCAAACAGTTTTTCTAATAACTAGTACAATAAACTTACAAGTTTTTAAACAGTATGGATTTTTTAGCACCTGTTTTATACAGTTGTATATATATGCATATTGGCTCTGAAAATTTAATGGAAGATTGTAAATAAAATATAATTTATATTAATATTCATACTGAACACTGAATTTTCTTACTTCTTTTTGAACCATATTAATTCTATGATGCCGTAATCTATACACTGTTCCAAATATATCCAATTTTCTGTTATCTCGAAGATGCTGTAAAAGTATATCTAATGCAATTAAAGTACCAGTTCTGCCAATTCCTGCACTGCATTAAAGAAGATATAATGATAAAATAATAGAATTTATTATAGATCACTATTTAAAACATGCATAACATTATATTACTATTTCCTATATTTCTACCTGCAGTGAACCACAAGATATCCTTTGTTAGCCAGTATATAACGACGAACAATCTGACAAAAATTAATCATTGAATCAAAACCTTCTGGAATATCATGATCTGGCCATTCTTTAAAATGTAAATGTGTTATATTTCTCTTTTTGTTTTCCTATAATATATTTAAAGTATAATGAAATAATACTTTATTTTATAATATTATATATCAAGTTTTATACTTGAAGTTTCTACCTTTTGTAGAACTAATGTTCTTTGTGTATAAGACCTATATTCCAGCTCACTTGTACATCTTATAGTCATATTTTCATACCTAAAAGTTTCTTTAATTATTGGAAAATATTGATAACATTTCTTCTGTAAAATAATGGTTTTATGATCAAATTATAATAATGTTTCAATCATCAGTTCAAAAGAACCTTACTTTGCCATTTTCAATTAAATCAGTCAACATAACTATTATATTGACATCATATTGTTCTATCATTCTCCAAAAGTCAAATGTAGTTTCCTCTTTTGGACCTTGACAAGCTATATATTCATCTTCTCCACTGTATCCCTAAAAATGATGAACGTGATATTAATATAAATTTAAAAAAAAAAATTATAACTGTTTGCTTACTCACTTTAATAAAGGATGCATTAATATAATCAGTATTAGGATCATTATCAATCACTTCCAATTTTACTCTGGAAAAGTCATCTGAAAATATAAAATGAGCTTAGTAAAATTTTTAAAAAGCATGTTTTCGTATCCTTTGTACAAAACTATAGACATTTACATGGAAGGATATCAGAATATCTATTTTTCTTTCTATTAGCTTGTAAACAGGCAGTATTAGCTGGCATTTGTAAATCAACACTCAGAGTTTGAAGCAATTGAAATTCATTGCTTAATTTCCCAGGGTTCTCAATGAGTTGTTGACAGTGAGCTATAAACTTTTTCTTTGTAAATGGTGTAGGAACTGGTGATCCAGACATATCAGAATGTAGAAATCGCCATATTATTCTAAAAAAATAATAATAAAACAGCATTATAATTTTATAGTTTTTATCTTCTGTAAAAGAATTTATATAAAAGGTAAGTACTTTTACTTACACCTGTGGTGAACATTTGCGTACTAATAACATTATTGTTGTTAAAATTCCGAAAAATAAAATACCAAAGATTACTCCAATAACAAGTCCAATATTTATATCAGCATCTATTATGAAATAAAGCATTTAATTTGCTAGTATAATAAATAAATGCTGATAACAAAGATAATTAGATAAAAGCTATTACAAGATTAATTGTTGCAAATCATAACAATACAATAAAATATAAAGTACTAACTAGTTTTTATCACAAAGGTTGTAGAATCAGCATATCCACCACGAGTAAATGCTCTCATTCTAACATGATACCATGTATTTGATTTAAGAGGTCCATTACAATAAACTTTTTTATTTGTATTGGAAGAAAATTCTTGACAATTCAGTTCTTCACCGACAGTATATTTAACTGCTTTTACTTCACCATAGTCAGCAACATGATTAGCTGTAAGAAAAAGTATATAATAATTTATTTACTCATATATAAATTTATAAACTTATTATAAAAATGTATCACCTACGATAGGGATCCCACCACAATCTCGTAGTTTGATAAGGTATACTAAAGTCTTGTAACATAGATTCTTCCCAAGATGATATATTTGGCCATGTGTGATTTGTAACATTAAATCTAGTATTGGATGCAGTATTATATTCAATTCGCGATACTATAATAGAATAATAAATGATATCGCCATTTATATTAGGAAATAAGGGAAGTAAAAGTGTAGCTGATGTAGTAGTTCTTTGGGCTTTAAATGGATCTAAAGTTATAGATTTTATATAGTCTTCATCAGGTTGAGGTGGAACTAAAATATTTAAAAATTTAATAAGTTGTAACTGATAGGTAAATTTACAGATTAGTAAAAAGATACAGACAAGACAAATATACAGTAAAATATGTTTTATTTTGAATTTATTACAGCTAGATGTATTTATTAACAAAATTAATGTGTATAAATTAAAATATGTACATACTTCCAGCAGGATATAAAACACTATGTTTTGCAGGTACACCAAGCTCCTGAACTTCTTTAACTTTAACAGATATTTCGAAAGTATAATTATACTCTGCTTTCAATTCATTTAAATTAATTGAAATTATATCATTTTTATTAATATTATTTGAAACAGGGTTTTTAATCGTAAAAGAATGTGGTGTATAATTTCTTCTAGTTCCATGTACAAATATATTAAAGTATTCCATTATACCATTCGAAGAACATGGAAAGCCCCATTTTAAAATAGTATCTAATGTATTTGTATTGTTTTCATTGTTTTCAATCAAGTAAGAGAAATTAGATACCATTCCTGACACTGAGATTATAAATAATTAATGTAGTTTGATATTATTAAAATATTAATAATTATAATTTTACTTGATAATCAATCACCTCCAGCTGGTGTTTGAAATACTATATCAGCACTATAATTTCCCCAACCTGCTTTTGTTTTTGCTCTAATTTTTAATGTATAATTTGTGTATGGTATTGCTTTAGGATATTCATAAATAAACGTAGATCCATTTAAATTTATGGTATCGTTTGAGGGTTCTGGAGGACACCAATCAGGTATGGGAAAATATATTTCCCATTTCATTATAATTTCAAATTCTTGTAAATTGCCTGCTAGATATATTGGTGGTTCCCATGCAAGTATAAACTGAGAATACGTTATATTTCTAACATTCATTATAGGTGCAGATGGTACTAAAATATCAAATATTTCAAATTGTTATTAACTTCTTTGTTTTTCACAGTGGCTAAGTTAGCTGATTAAATCAATTGTAAGTCACACATATATATAATTTTAATGCATTTATCTATACTTACTATCTTCCTCTGTATCTATCATTGTTAATTCACTTGATTCACTAACACCTGCTTCATTAGTGACATATGCCCAACATATATATGTTGTAAATGGACTAACATCTTTCATCACTGAATTTATAATCATAAATTCATCCTGAATACAAGAATTTATAGGTTCTTCAATGTTTCCATTTACCTTATCATAACCATGTCCAGTACTTGCTGTATAGTTACATGTGGCTTTCAGAGAATTAAAAATACAGCTATTATTTCCTTTTTCAATTTTCCAAGAAAGCATTATACTATTCATTGTAACGTAAAATTCTGTTAATATTGGTGGTCTTGAAACTGGTGAATAAAAATTTCAATTACAAACAGAAATATGCAATATAATAAATGCAGCTATAATAAATACCTGTTGATGCTGTACTTGCATTTATAGAAAGCATATCTCCATCATTACTGTCTTCATCTACTGCAGTAATATAAACGAAGTAAGAAGTACATGCATGTAAACCATCTAGTGTTACATTTGTTTCAGTTATGATAATTGTTTTTGGTTCTGGAGTAATAGTTACACGATAGTGTGCAACACACATTGATCCCACTCTTGGTGGTTGCCACACAACATTTAAAGAAAATGCACTGACTTTTACAGTTGGCTGTTGAGGTCTACTAGGTTCTATTCAAAATAATTATTACTATTTTCTGAACAAAAACTAATTACTGGTAGTACATATTTATAAAACATACTTGGTGAATTTGTTTTTAAAGTAATATTGTGGCCACTAGATTGAACTATGTATGAAACAGCTTTAATTGTAAAAAAATACTCCTTGCATGGTTCCAAATTTGTTGCCAAATAGTATGTGTTTGTAACTGTTATATTACTGCAGTCATTATCAGAACATTTTGTAATCATATAACCCTGTACACATGTTGGATATTTTGAAGGTTCTTTCCAACTTAAATTAATTGTATTAGTAGTGGTATGTACCACCATACCTTGAATTTCGCCAATTTCTGTAACTAAAATATATAATATAGCAATGTAATAAAAGAATATGTAATTTTAAGATTTTTAAAATAGTATCTTTTACAATGTTTTAAATTAAAAAGGAATTGTTTTTAATTATTAAATAAAGTTCAAGTATGTAATTAAATAACGTGATTAAAGTAATCTTGCATCAACAAATTTACATGATAAAAATAAATGTAACTTTACTGTTGTAATTCGTTTTTGCATTAACGGTGGCATTAACTCCAACCGGTTCCGAATATTTATCGACAACTATTACGGTAAATAAATATTCACTACATGGGTCTAGATTAGTGGCGTTGTATTGTGTAGTACTTTCGCTTGCTTTTACGCATGTTTCATATAAGCACACATGAATTAAATAGGTGAATGATTCGTTCATTGCATTTTCACAGGGAGGTTGCCAGGATAGAAATATCCATTCGGTACTCACGTAATCAACCGTCAGATTCTGTACCTTTTTCTGATCTACAAACAAAGAGGAAATAAAATGTACTATACTACATTTTATAATTTACAGAGTATTTTTAATAAAGTATTTAAAGTAAGCTCAATTAACATTCAAGCGCATCAAACGGTTTGCTGAACGAGTACTCGTTTCGACCAAAACAAATCCTTCTCTCTCCGTATTCTAAAAGTTAATTTCATATATTGCAAATACATAGCTAAATGTACCTGTCATATTACACAGAAGTAATTCAGTTTCAAAACTTTCCGTTGAATTTTCGTTATTGTTGAGCGTACTAGAATCATATTCAAATTTTTGAACGGAATCATCCATCGGTATGTTGAAAGTGCCATCATGCAACAGGGGCTCGGTTTGATCACATATTTTATCGGAAAAATTCTCAGCATTTCTAGATATTTCCAAATACGTATTGTTTACTTTAGAAGACGTCGAATATTTTACGTGATTTAACGATAAAATTTCTGTCGTTCCATTTCCTTTTGAATTAATTAAACTTGTGTTGCCAAGTATACCGATAATTTGGAACATGTAAATCAGCAGTTGCAATTGTTTCCTTGCAATCATGACTTTTGAAGAACTGTAAACAAAGTACAATTTTATGTCTGAAATTTCGGTCTATATACGATTTAACAAATTGTTTGATGCAACAATTTCAAATAACATTACTGCAATTTTTATCGATAAGTTTTAAATACTTGTAGAATTAGTGTATAAAAGAAAAATATTATGCTTCGCATTGTTTGCAACGGATTACGCCAATCATCAACAATTAAAAAGTTCAATTTCTTTCTAAATTTCTCGGTATTAACATCGGTATTAATTTGATCGATGATTAAATCGCGCAATTCTGACTAATGCATTATTGTCTGTCGCAGATCAACATTGTATTAATAATCTTCATATTATTAATATGAATCTTTTGATCCATGATAATATCAGATTATATTTAAAATTTCAAAACAAAACAAGAGAATGTTTGGAAACCAGTATATGTTACAAAACGATAGAAATATTTCACAATTTTTTTTCAATATATTGTTACCATATTAAATATAAATCCATAGAAATAATCCACATACACAGATTTGCTTTCTCGATCCCTTCGATACTTTTTCAATTTCTTCTATATGCATCCGCGCAAAATTGAGCTCACAATGGTTAATAAAACGAAAGCGAAATGATAAAAAATTTAGACACACGTGTTGACTAATCGAACTGGTAATGATACGAGAGACAATTTTAGAAATCTAGTGCGTACGTTATTCTTTCGATAATCATTGTGATCACTAACTGACAGCTTTTCGTTTATCCACTCTGGTCATTGATATCGCTGATAAGAATCTCAAGTCCATTTTAAGCTCTTGAGAAAGCACTCTGCACTACTCTGTTATCCAAACACTGTACTACAAATTTCCATTCTTCTTTCAAGCATTCTGATATTCATTGTACGTTTTTTTTTAGAATTTTGTGCGTTGATTATGAATGTACAGTGACTCATACTGGAAATCACTACTATCCTTGGATGTATATTAGTTTATATAAAGCACTATACATATACGTAAAACACAGTCGTAATTTACATAAAATTATTCTTATTACTATATAACTAGAGATATAAGAACCTAAGAATTTGGGAATATATATCTCGACATAGTACACACACACGCACCCACACATACACATTCGCTTTTATATCATATATAAAATGTTACGAACACAGTAGTCATAAGTAAATGTTCGATAAATAGCCGTTATTTAGCAAAGTTCGTTTCTAGAGCCTCAAAGGCGGCTACTTATCGAGTGGTCACTACATCATGTTTCATATATTCGAAAAAATAGCAAACCAAGTATGATCGCTGGCAATGTCAAAAATATCCAGTTAACCATGGAATATTGTACATATATTTATATACTTTTCGAAATTGATAAATTTTATTAAAACTGTACAAGGATGTATATTTTGTATATTTGGAAAAATCCAACATCAAGAAATAAGTTTAGACAATTTCAAAAATAGAATAAATTTTTAGTAGAAATTGGTTTAATTTCCATACCTATATACAAATATATATTACATCTTAATTTTTAGTATTGCATTTTACCGTGGTATTTATAAAAAAAATATCTTAAAGCACCGAGTATAGAAAGTAAGTCGTAGCAAATCGTAATACTAGTTAGTGAATGTTAAATTATAATTAATTTATGTATAAAATAATGCTTACATAATATTAAATACAAATCAATTACTATTTCATATGTTTTGCAAACATACATTTTTCTTTTTTTTTTATTGCATCATTTGTAACTTATATCAGTATCAGAACCTTTCCGTGCAACATTCATGTTTATGTATTTTTATACGTTTTTCTGTTTTGTTATAAAATTTAACTTATGAAATCAAATAAAAACTGTTATTTTAAAATATATGTATATACATCACTTATGTTTTAATTAATGTACTATTTTATGAACACGTAATATGCTTTTCTTGTAATGATCAGTTGAAAATTTCAACCTTTTTTTATAATTCCATACCATGAACTCCGCTTATATCTTTATTGTCTTCAATTTCTTTTTTAATAAGTGTATTGGTAACGATTTCTTGATAGTATTCTCCAAATACGCTTCTGTTATGGGAAATAAGTATTAAAAACTGAGCCGCTATGGCTGTTAATTCTTCTTGAAGCGATGAAAGTCCTGGTGGTACGTGCTGTGGAGCAGCAGATTGAGATGATATTATTTTTTGCAAAAATTGCCGAATTCTCAAACCTGGAAAACAATATAAAATGAACAAAGCTGATATTATAAATTTATATTCAATACGTACTTATAAGATGTCTGATCTTATGGTCTGGCTTAATAAGGTCTAATATTTGCCCTTCTAGTAACGTTTCCAGCTCTGGCGATAAGGGTTCAGTACCAATTTCTCGCAATGTCGCATTCAAGTCCATTTTAATTTGTAATACAACATTGGGTATTATGGTTTCCAAATCCCTAGCAATAATACATATGAAATTCACTTTGTAATTTTATTATGTATACATGATATGCACATACTTATTTGAATGCACAGAGTCCAATAGTACATTAAGATGTTGTTTAATTTCTTTTTTTAAACTTGACACTCCATGTACCGGTGGACCAACCGTATTGTTTACGAGTAATATCACGGATCCCATAATGCTTAATCTGCTGGTTTTATCGCGTAATTCTAATAATCTACCCTGATCGAGCATTAGAGTCTAAAAAAAAAAGAAAATTTAGACAATTATCAAAACTAATGGTATTGTTGAAACAGACACTTGACAACATACTTCTGCATTCGGATTAAAATCCCACTCTAGAAGATCAAGATATGCTTCAGTTAAAAGAGAATGTGTAAGTTGTCTTACAGCATTAATATCAGATGAACTGGCTGTAACTTTTGTTGGATCAAAATGTCTTAGTAACCATTTTTCCGTATATTGCAAACCATTAGTATTAATTTTCAAAAATTCAGCAAACTTTGCTTTCTCATATTCAATACTTGAAGCGACTATGTTTGGTCTCATCATGGTGATAGTGAAATTCGCTAAATCAAGGCGCATTAATTGTAGCACTTCCATTATTCCTTTAAATATTTCAATAACATCTGTTTGTTGACTGAGTTCTCTAATCTTTTCATCTCTTACTGGTGCACAAACTTTACTCATTATTGAAATCACATATTGCGCATAATGATGAAAATCTAGAACACCCTTTTCTGCTTGTTGTTTGATTAAATCTATATCAAGCACCTCATTCAAGTTTTCTCGAATTTTTGCATGGTGTGGCAACACCAACTCATCTAATGTCTGCAGAAAGTAAGAGTATTAATGCATATATTCGTGTATATATATTGTTTCTATATATATGTAATACCTCTTTAATTTCTTTTAGTAAAACCAATGCTTGTGTATAATTTGGAGGATCCTCAGCTAATTGTTCAGCTAACAAACTCCAAAAAGCTTTATGCATGATTTCTTTTACTCTTTTGTGAAATGTCCCATCATCTGGGTCAAGCTTCTGTAATTGAAAATTTTTGTCCACCGCAATTTCATGTGCTAATGCCATATTTCTCATGCCATTTGCAGCTTTTATAATTTCTTCAAGAGTAACAAATTTTGGCGGGGATGCTCCTACTAAACCTCCTACCATAAATTCTGAAATCTTCTGCCTACACAGCATTAATTTAATTACAAATTATATTAACACTAAATTGAAATGTGCTAGCAAATAAATAATACAAATATTTATATTGTACCCCCTTGCATTTTCCTCTTCTGTATCAGGATTTGAATTAGATTGATAATCTACAGGTGCAGATGTACCAGGTTTGTTAATGTTGCATTTTTGGTCATCATCATTCTCCATTTTCTGGTTCCTATATGATAAAATACATTATTATATCTTGTTAATTACAGCCAAAATTATAACATAATAATGAAGAGTAATGATTATTTAATAATGTAGTAGATATTATTAAAATAATAAAAATAATCATGCTAAAGATAATTGTTAAATCAATACATAGATTAATTATTAAATACATGTTATAATTAATATTAATAGTTAACTCATATTAATTTCACTCATTTAAATTGCACAATTCTATTTGTATGCTATAATTAACACATATGAAATTGTAATTGATATTAATATTAAGAAAATATTATCACATATTAGATATTTAATTATGGCATTATACAAAAATACACGGCACTGACCAAAACAAAATACCAGGAATAAAATTTAATAGTGCCATTGATCTTGAACATTTGCAACTAATGAAGAAACAGCCAAGAGTAATACCCCATATTACTCCAACACCAATCCAAATTTTACTCCTAATAAAATAGCATTTAATCATATATTTACCAATCAACTCTAAAGGATTTATGAAAAATTAAGAATTAAGGAATAATAATAAAATAATGACACCCATAAATTATTACTCTTATTTTTCAAAAAATATTTAGTTCAGATTTACCTGCAAATCAGCTGATATCTTTTTAAATAAACAATGTTCACAGTTAAATAATAAAATATAATAATTCACATGATTGCTAATTTAATTAATTTAACCAAAATTAAAATATAACACATAAAAAGTATACCTATCTGGCATGATTAATGTTTGATTTAAATATTTTGCTGTAGCATGATCTGTACTCAGAAGCAGCTGGTAGTTGAATGCACTAGTCACTGAAGAAAAAGAGGTCAAACTTTAGCTATAAAAAGAACATTCACAAGGTACATATAAGAATGATCCTTCCTGCTTGGTCAGACCAACAACATATTTTTATTTGTAATAATGTACCTTATATTTACACATCATTTCAATTAAATGATTAATAGTTACATTACAATAATTCTTAACATTCATATAAAAGATGTTCGTTTTAACATTCTGCTGTAGTTTTTAGTGACAAATAAACACAAGCAGCTTATTTTATTTAAATACATTTTCAAACTGCATGTTACCTTGCATAATACAACATTTTACTCTTATACAGAAATATGAATGTACTTATTGAATTCAGCTTAATATTCTGTGCCAACAGTTCTGAATCTTTCCACAAATGCATATTGCCAAAGTCAAAATTTAAGAATGCCAGTACTAACAAATCATTATATGCTAATAATCTATTTGTTTTTATTTTCTCACAGGTTAACGCTACACATTCAATTAATCTTCAACAAAATTAGCATCTTTTCCTTCCTTCGTTAAACATATTTCAAATCCCTAATTACATAAACAAAAACATTCGAACATACTTATAATTTTTATCAGATTACAACTTTTAGAGAATATTTCATTCTTAATAATTAAAATATATTTCAGTTTATCCATAGCTTGGCAATAGGATAAAGCTTATTCATAGCAATCAAATTTATATCATATGTATTCATATTTTGATAAAATCTAATTATATGCATATTGACATATTTACAAACACAATTGACCTTGCAGTACAACCTGAAAACTTAGTTCCTTTGCTGAATAATTACTTTTTTTGGGCTTAATTATATTCAATATTTTACAACGCAATTATGTAGTAAATACACTTTCACCAAAGAATCAAAATGCGTAAATAATAAATGATATCTTACCTAATTTGATGCTTTATCAAAGTGTTGCAGAGTTCATCATATTTTACTTCATATTGTTTACTTTAGAGTTGTAAATAATTTTATATGTAAATCATATTCGAAAATCAATTTTGTTTTGAAGAGCTATAATTTGTATATTTACAACTTTTTAGGTTGATGTTTAACAGTAAAGTTAGGTACACATTCAGTTTTAAAACTGTAGCGTCCTCTGTGATACAACTGTTTGAGAAGAAAGCGAACAATAACAAAAATGATTTTATTTAATAAAATGGTAAATTTGGATATATAATTATTTGCGGTTGTATAGATATCCGATAATAAGTATCTGCTATACCACAACAATAAGAACACGTCATTTCTCAAAAAGTTTCAACGCGAACCTTGTTTGGAAAATCATGTGACTCATCGTAGTCCACCTTGAATTTGCGAAGGTTTATTGGTTCCAGTAAATAATCCCACTTGAATTGAATGTTCTTTGTTACAGATAAAGAAATCAGTAGTTTGTTGAATATATTACAATCTACAATTGTTTGTTTATGTTGACCCAAAAGTTTTCAATTTTATAATTATGTTTCAAATGCAATGTGTTATAACTACATAATCACAGTTCCAACATTAAAATTTCCAAATTTCCAAATTCTTAAATCTCCAAATTTAAAAGTGAAAAAGTTTCTAAATCCTTAAATTTCCAAATCTCCAAATTCAAATATTTTCAAATTTCTCGCGCCTGATCCCGTCCGATTTTTTCCGAACACGTCGCTGTTTAAATACTCGGGTACCCGACATACCGGGTTATCTTGAGCTACTCATCCATTCCTATTTTTATTTTATTTGAATTTTCTTTTTATGCATCCGTCTATGAATTGATTATGGTCAATATAGCTTCTTGATTTCGTTTGTCTTATCTATCGATATCAGGGTACAAATAAATCTCATGTGCTTAAGCCCGCTAAATTGAATAAATTTGGACGATTGTCATTGCGCAGTCACCGTATACAGGTTTTAATAAATTGTCTTATACTTTCAGTATTGTACATAAGATTATTCTACAAATGTTTCCAAATCAATGAAACGTGAATACGTCAATTTTGTCACAAAAGAAAGTTGGTAATGGAGTGTTCGGTGCTAATTAAATGTAATCAGAAAACTGTAAAGTGGCTTTCAGTAGTGCGCGTGGACAACAAAACCGGCCGCACGCGCCACCTCCATATTGCATAAGGCCAAAATTGGCCGGTCAAAAATGTTAAGCTGTGGTAGAGTTATCGGACAATTGCCAAAACTTACGAGGCATTCGCAAGCTAATCGTTTTTGTCGACCTTTAAAATACATCGGTAAGTGTTAATTTGATTGTACGTCAAAATTGAATCATTTTATTTTAAAAAAAAGTTTCTTCTGTTTTCGAACTTGTTTCCTCCTCCGACCAAATATTAAATTAATAACTCATTTCATATTTTTATGATCATAATTAACAATCATATTTTATAATTGTACGTACATGTTTAAGTAATATTATCTCCTAATCAATATTTTTTTAACATTACATGTAATGCACTTTATAGAAATTATACACCACGCGATATAACCTCAACTCTGTTCTGATCGCTTCAAGTATTTATATTGGTCGTTGTAGGCAGTTTTTTAATAAAATTGTTTAGTATGCTTTTCACTTGATGTTAATAAACTCAGGTTTTTGTATCTTTAAGTTTTTTAATAAAATGCGTTTAATGATGTATTTATACATAATTCATATTTTTTGTAATTGTTTATTACCTTTTATTTATTTTAGGAATTGCCAGTGTTAATAATTCATGGTATAGTAGCAACACAGATGACAAGAAAACTTATAAGCCACCAGGCACTACCATAAAACCAGAAGAATGTGTACCTGACAATAGTAGTTCAAAACCAAAAAGATCTCTACCGATATGTGAATCTTATCCTAATGCATCTTGTCCACCATCTTGTTATGAAGTGTGTCAACCAAATAGTTCACAAAGTTCTAATGGTAAACCACCATCACCACCTTATTGGAAGATATTGGCAACTTTAATTATAGCTGGAGTTACAATATATGCGGTATGATAATAGAACATTATATTGTAATGCTTTATTTTGTTTCATTTTAGTTTATCTTTTGGTCATATAAAATAACATTTAATACAATTTTTTATATGAATTACAAAACAAGGAACTCTTTTTATTTCTTTAACATCTTTATTAAAACATATCCTATAGATATCTTCCACAAATTGGTTTACGTCTAAGAAATCAGATTCTGAAAAGGATGTAGGTAAGAATAAATTAAATCATGACTTACAATCATTTAATTCGTCAAAACTTAGAAAAGTAATTTTAGGTAAAAAGGATGCGAGAAAACATAGAAAATCTGATAAAGTTAAATTTCCACCTACTTCTAGTTCATTCCCCAAAGATGTACCCTACCTTTTAATAGGTGGAGGAACAGCTGCATTTTCTGCATTTAGGTCTATTAAATCTAGGGATCCTAGAGCTAAGGTAGGTTATAATAGTCTTGTAATGTAAAATGTTTTAGCTATAAAGAGGGTAGAATGATAACATCTGTTATAGGTTTTAATAATAACAGAAGAAGAAGATTTGCCATATATGAGACCACCATTGTCCAAGGAACTATGGTACAATACAGATAGAAAAATAAGTGCTGAGTTACTTTTTAAGCAATGGAATGGAGCTCAAAGAAGGTAACTATTTACTTATTAGTTAAATAATTAATTGGAAGTGTTTCATTGTTTGTTCACATTATAGTATATTTTATGAGCCACCCGAATTTTATTCAGAAGTTGATAAGTTGATTGAGTCGGAAAAAGGTGGTGTAGCTGTAGCTACAGGTTGGAAAGTCACAAAAATTGATGTCCCAAACAAAACTGTATTGTTAGATGATAGTTATGAAATAAAATATGACAAATGTCTTATTGCAACTGGTAAGTGTAATTGATTTGTTTGTGTGTGTATATATACATAATACCTTTTTTGTTTTAGGTGCATCACCTAAAAATCTTCCAGTATTTGAGTCACTTCAAGATGAAGTTAAAGATAAAATTAAAACATTTAGAACAAAAGAAGATTTTCTTGATTTGGAAGATAGTGTGCATAATCCTAAATGTAAAAATATAGTAATAGTTGGCGGAGGATTTCTCGGAACAGAACTCGCTTGCTCTCTTGCTCGTAATTGTACGTTTTTATTATTCCTTTTTTTAAAGTATTAGCATTGAAAGTAAAACAATTTCATTTTTATCTAGTATCTGAACATAAAAAAGTATATCAAGTATATAAGGAGAAATTTATAATGGATCAAGTATTGCCACAATATTTAAGCGAATGGGCAACGGAAAAAGCAAAATTAGAGGGCGTTAATTGTATTCCTGATTCTGAGGTCGAGGATTATTATTATAAGAATGGACGTTTATCGCTTACTCTTACAGGAAATAATGTCGTGCGTGTTTGTTTAACATTTTCGTGAAAAAGTCCAAATTGTACCATAAATACTTATTTTTTTATTTTTTACACGGACAGATTGAGGCTGATGAAGTGATAGTAGCAGTAGGTGTTGAACCAAATACTGATTTGGCGAAAGTTTCGCATTTAGAAACAGATCCTGAAATAGGTGGCTTCCTGGTTAATGCAGAACTAGAAGCAAGAAGCAACCTTTGGGTTGCTGGCGATGCAGCTTGTTTTTATGATATCAGGCTTGGTAGAAGAAGAGTAGAACATCATGACCATGCTGTAATTTCAGGAAGGCTAGCAGGAGAAAATATGACTGGTGCAAGTAAGTTAACATTTACACGGTATAGTTTAAAATAAGAATCGATTTAAATGAAATTTATTACTGTATTTTTACCAGGAAAACCATATCTGCACCAGTCGATGTTTTGGTCTGATTTAGGACCAGAAGTTGGATTTGAGGCAATAGGTATTGTCGATTCTGCACTGCCAACTGTAGGTGTTTTTGTAAAGGCAGAAAAAACTGATGATACTTCATTAACAGCTATCGATACTTCAAGTGAAACAACGCAATCCTCAGATAAAGAGGTAATAAATGATTAAAATATTTTATAATTGTGTTATTTTAACACAACATTATATATTTTTGTAATTTATATTTGTACAATGTAGAAGTTAAATTCAACGAGAACAGAAAATTCCGATCAACAAAATTCGAAAGAAGATGATAAATCAATAGACACTGATGATTCAAAATCGATAGAAGAAGCCTCTAAAAAGTATGAAAACTTTGAAAAAGGAGTCGTTTTTTATTTACGTGATGATATTGTAGTTGGAATAGTTCTTTGGAACATCTTTAACCGGATGTCCATCGCTAGACAGGTCCGTCCATAAAATATATTAGCATAATTATGTGTCGTTAACTCGTCACCTATATTTATTTCGGATGTAATATAATGTTTAAAGACATATTTTTGTAATATGTTGTATATATTT
The DNA here is from genome assembly GCA_036983795.1 of Megachile lagopoda. Classification (NCBI taxonomy): domain Eukaryota; kingdom Metazoa; phylum Arthropoda; class Insecta; order Hymenoptera; family Megachilidae; genus Megachile; species Megachile lagopoda. Next base: position 7,099,912 of record CM072793.1, read on the forward strand.
ATTTTAGGTACTTGCTAAGGGCACAAAATATGATGATTTAAATGAAGTAGCCAAACTATTTACTATTCATGATGACTGATTCCATTAGTGCAAAAATGAAATGACAATATTGCGTCATTTGTGTATATATGATTATTTATCTACTAATTCTGAAAGATTTTATTAATAAAAAATCTACAATTTATATCTTGTTACTAAGTTCGAAAGGTACGCTTGTATAAATACTGCACATACCAGATATAAAATATTTTCAAAAGGAATCGATTAGATATTCACACGTGTTAGATCATTGCAGACTGTGAATTTTATTATAAAATAAATGAAAAATTGTTTTATTAATTAATTAATCAGAGTTTAATATTCTTTCCAACAATATCATTATGATTGTATATCTGCGCAATATATTTTGTTTACATTATAGAGCCTGTATGTGTATGTAAATGCCATATATTATAACAAATATTTCGATAAAGTTATTAATTTTTATGCATTTAAATATTTACTTTAACGTTTTTTTATAATTTTATTAATTATGAATAATTATTGGAAGATATTATTTTGATTTATATCTTATAGATCTCCGTATTTCGAAAACTTAGTTTAATTGAATCCTTTAACAACAAATTTTGGTAAAATTTTATTTCCATATCTCTTATCTAATGTATCCATAAATTTAATGTACTCATGAGATTTATATTCATTGAATACCTGCAAATAATGTAAGCAACGTTATTATGTTCTAAGATCTAAATTTTTTATATACATACCATATGTTCAGGCCACATTTTTCCACTAGTTACATCTTCCATTATTATATGTTGACAGTGGCACAACAGTGACACACAATAGTATATTATATAGTCAGATGAATATAAAATACAAATAGCGAAAAAATGCATAATTTGAGGCCAAGAAAGTAAGCCCCAGAAACATTGAGATATCATTAAGTTACATATTAAGGACCAGTTCATTCCACAAGTATCCTGTATTTACAAAATTACTGTAGACTTCTTTGCAAGACAAAATATGTTTTTACTAAATAGAAATATAATTTTCTAGATTGAATGTTACATATAGAAAGAAGTGTAATATCTTAATCTGTATATCTACCTTAAGAGCAAATTTGATGTGGGGAAATTCATTACTAACTATGCTTTCTAAAACTTGCATAAATGTAAATTGTGTACCACATTCTTCTTCCATATGTTTGTTTAAAACTTTCCCCAAATTTGGCCATAAAAATGCGGTTACTGGGAATTTAATTAATTGTGTAACAAATATTTTGCACCTGTAATTATCAAATTCATAGTATCATTTTATTTTAGTAGGTCAATGATGATAAATAACTGTCTTATTATTATGCGCATTGTCATTAAGAATGATGACTAAGTTTTCAACCTGAGACTTGCCAATGATGATACTTTGACTAGCTAGAGTTATCCCACGTTTTTTTCTTCGATAAAGAATCAACAATTTGAATTGTTTTTCATCAAAATACTTTTGCAAATTTTTATAAAAGTAGTTTGATAAAACAATTTAAATTGTTCATGAAGGGTGTATTCGCGGTCAACTGAGGCATCTGTATGAAGTGTAATATATAAACAATAAAAAATTAATGTTTAACACTGACAGTTTCTTGCTTCATTTGCATTTACATTATGGGAATTTCTCAAAATAATTTTTCCCCAGGTCTTTTTTTTTTAAGTTTTAGAAGATAATATTTTTATACACAACATTATTAAATTCCGAAAGAAAAAAAAATAAAATGTACCTTTGTATATCTCCTTTACAAATAATAAATACCGTTGACAAAAACCAATCATATCCATCAAATCGTTTTGGTCTTTCATATTTTATAAATGCATAACTGCTATTAATAAATTCTTGTAACTTTTCTTTCATTTTAACAGTATTTTTTAACAGCTCACTTTGTTCTGCATAATGCAAAGCTAAGTTAATTCCATGAATTTCTTCTGGAAACCAAAAATCTGTACTTGATGATATATTCTCTTGCCATTGAAAATGTTCACCCCATTCTGCAGTGGGAATTGCTTTCTGCATCTGATCTACTAATTGAATCAATACTGTTCTCTAAACAAATAAGTTATTTTGTAAAAACACAGGTGTACATCAAACAAAATTGAAAAATATATTAACCTTTAATGGATCAGATGATGCTTTATATGCATCTCTAATTTGTTGAACCCAGTTACTGTCTAACAGTCCAGGTTTATCTTCTTGAAGTAAACTTTCCAATTCTGAATCGTATTCAGTTTCTGAAAAATATGTGTCTTTTGTATTTGATTTCCAAGGAGATGATTTTGCCAGATCATATACTTCTGATTCAGAAGCTTCTTCTTCATCTGTGCTTATCATAAAGTATGTTTTGGATATAATTTTTGTCCTCATTATAGTATAATCATCAATACATATAGGGCTTAGTTCTTCATTTCCAGCTTCTGTATTTGAATTTTGAAGCTCTAATAATATGTTCTAAAAAACATTGGCACTGATGAAAAAAGTAAAAAAGAAAATTGTAGCAGCTTGTTCTTAAGAAGCATTGATTTGTTACCTGGAAATTCAGTAATTCTAGTAAATATAAACAAATATTTAAATTCCAAATGACTGCATTTAATGACAGGAGTCCCAAATAATGATAATTTGATTCAGGATTTATTGAACTTTTAAAAAGTTCAAATAAATTAGGTGGGTAATTCTGTTCTTCACTACTATCTGATTCGTTTAAATTTGACATAAATGCAGAATAACCTAATAAAATTTAAAATAAATAATTAGTATTAATAAATGTTAGTTGTATAATTAAATATAATAATAGTCGAATTATTATGCTTACATTTAAAATTAAGAGAAAAATATGTTAATATATGTAAAAACTTTTGAATATTTTCATGATCCCATGGATCATAAAAATAATGTGGGATTTCTAATATTTTACATGTTTCTAAAAGCAGGTTTGATAAAACGTGAGATGCAAGATTTGCAATTACATCGTATCCCAATTGAAAAAAGGCAGCAGTTGATATAAAATTAACTACTTCCATTGATGTCCATGACATTCTCAAAGGTGCAATGGATCCTTCAATTAATTCTTGGAATACTGATAACTCTTGAACAAGAGCTTTTAATGCAAATGGTATATATACCATTTTAAGTAATAATGCGTTAACTGCACTAAAGAAAAAATTTTATTTTTTTAATATTGACATTTTGTTGATAAATATATAATCTATAGGTAAAAATTACCTGTTCATTTGTTGGACTTTATTTTCATTTTCAGGATAAGATTTATTTAACTTATTGTAAAAATATGACACAGCAGGATAAAATTCGTTTTCTACTTTATGTTGTACAATTTCATATACATCAAATATATCAAATAACTTTTGCATTACTTTAAATAGTTTGAGTAGATATTCGATATTTATTATAGAAAAAGGTTGTTTTAACATGTTAGATGCTATCATTACGATAAACATGGCTGGACATTTTGATACGGTGTTTTCAAAATTTACTGTATGCTCTTTACATTCTGTAATAAGAAATGAAGAACCATCTGCTGTGTCCAACATATGCAAAATAATATTTAATGTATGTACCCATATCTTAATATTATTTTCAGATAGAGAAGATAAATGACATAATGCAATATGATAAAATTCATGATCATATAAAATAGTTGGTTTATCTAAAATAATTTGTAAAGCATAACAAGAAACATCATATACACCATTTAATGTTTCCATACCTAATTTATTTAAGGCTTTTAAACAAGCAGTTAGAAATTCAGAAACTGAGAAAGGAGGTTCGGATATACTTTCTGTTAAAAGTCTTCGTCCTGCATCATAAGCACAAAGTTGTGATATAAAGCATAAACAATGAAGGTATGTTACTGTTTCTATGGTATTTCCATTAATGATAACTTCCATTGGATCATCATAAATAGAAACTGTTACAGAATGAGGAAGCTCTTCCATTCCTTTCTTTGTATAATGCATTATTTGTTGCAATAAACTCGGCGACTTTCCTAATGCTGTTAAAAACATTTTTCGAGTAGTAAGATTGACAATCCATTTCTTACTCCAATCTGCACATGGTTCCAGTATGGAAATTATATTTAATATATTTAATGGCTTAGGTTGCATTAAACCATCAAATTCGTGTGTACTTAAAAATGTTATGAATTGTTCTATTAATTCTTCTGTACTTTTATCAGCATGTCTTGCGCCTTTTATCTTTTCTTCATTAAAACGAATCAATAAATGTGTAATGCGAAATACTCTTTCATGCAAAAAAAACTTAAAATTAACGCCGGCAATTAGAGTAGGTAATATTTCAAATGTCTTCTGTGAATGGTATTGGGCATTAAAGGCATCCAGTATATTTGTATATACATCGTGTGATTGTAAACAAATTAGCAAATTTGCATGTACTTGTAAGCTAGATTCAAAAATAGATCTACTCTCATCTGTGAGACCATCCAGTAAAGCCTTCCGAAGCGAGTCCCATACTGGATTGTTATTCAAATTTGATAATTCGCTTTTTAAAAGAATTTCATAACCAGATAATCTAACATGAGCAGGCTTATCTTGACTAATTTTGTTAATAATAATATTGTAATATTCATCGTTATTTAACGGAGAATTCCAATCTTCGCTTGTTTGATCACTAACGTAAGAAAATGATGACTGAGGCCGAGAATCAGAAATTATAGTCGATGTAGATCTTGACACTGATTGCTCAGCAACTGTCGCTTTCATAGAATTCAACAAAGTAGACATTTCTTTAGAGTGTATAACTCTTTTAGCGATTTCAGTATAGCTCACATGTTCATCTAATGATTTTTGTATCTTTGTTTCAAACTCTTTTCTTAAGCACTTTTTAATCCACTTTTGAAGATTTGAAGAAATATTATTTTCCATACTTAAAAAATAATATAAATTTATTTACACAATAATACAAATTGAAACTAAAAGTAGAAACTAAATGTAGCTAAATGTAGATGAAATTTGTATACTATAACTGTAATGTTTTGATTCTGTTTCTATGGCTACTGACGAAAGTATATAAAGATATAATGTATGCTTTATGTGTATAACAAATTTTTAACATTTTTGTTTATGTGAGACACGTTTTATACATATCTGTAATCACATATTTATATATGTCTCATTGTTATAAAATTTCATAAGATACTAAAGTGTCATTAATTTTTTACAAAATTTATAATTAGAAACATCAAAAATGAGATTTGAAGTATTTATATATTACTGTCAACGCGCAGCTACTATAACATTTGGAAATTTCTTTCGTAAGGCATAAATTCCTCCTTGTAATGAACATACACCCGTGATTCCACATTTCACAAGAAAATCTGCAAACTGCAGGAGATATTTTAATTTTAATACTCATAAAAAGTATATTTTATAACATGATATTTACCAACGCATTATTTTGATCATGAGGCCCAATAATTACAACTATACTGTTTTTACTTTCAGCGAGTGGCTTCGCATGTGGTCCAAGTGTTTCGATATGAGTTTGAGATAGTTGTACACTAGTAAATGGAATGTTAATACTGCTTACTACAGCACCTCTTTCAAATCTATTAAAGACAAATTCTATTTATATGTATCAATTACATACTTCTAAACTGAACTTCTATTTTTTTAACAATTAAATACTTACTGTATATTATTACGTATATCTACAGATATTAATCTCTCAGGGTTGTTATCTAATAAATTCATAAAATCATCAACACTAATTCTTGGCATTTTCTCAGTACCTGGTTCTGGTTCAGACCAATTTGCATCCTGTAGCATAGTATTCTGTATTTAAACTTGTAAAATTATTCGAGAATATGTATAAATTTATTTGTATACCTTAGGTTGATTGAACTGAAATTTTCTGTAAGTGATACTAGGCGGTGTAGTTTGATACATCGTCATAGAATCCTTAACACACAATTCTATATCAATTTCAGGAAGATCAGAAAACAGAAGAATGCACTCGTTGAAACCAGAAGTTAAAAGAGAATCACGTAGTTGTTTTAATATTGCTAAACCAACAAGAAGTGGAAATGACGAATCTCCTAACAAAAGTTTATCCCATAAATGCAATATTTTGTGAAGTGGAAATACATCTGAAAGCCAACATGTAATTTAATAGAAATGTAATAGGTAATTAGCACCTATAATAAATAACTTACGTGAAAACATTGTTAAAAACCACGGTATAGCAAACAATTCTGGTACAAAGTTAATTGATCTAAGATGATTTGCCAATTGGGGATCATGAAAGGCTATTATTTGTGAAAATTTTCCTAAGTATTCTTGTATGATGGCAGAATTATCTTTCAAAAAGAATTTATGAAGATATTTTGGTATAAACGCAGACAGACATTCAAATGCTCTAGCTGAAATGGAATAATATTAACAAAATTTAGAACAATTAAGATAAGAAATGTACACTACGTGTATTACCTTCGTTATTGAAATTGAGATAAAGGAATGGAGCCGTTAGCGAATCTAATCCTTGCCAGTAAACATAATGAGGGTTATTTCGAACCCATGCTTTCAGTAATCTTTGAAGCCTTTCGTGACCAGCACCAGATGATAATAACTCACTGTATTGATGACATCTTGGTATATCTACTTCTATCTAAAACATGATTAATACGCTAAAACGTGAATATAAATGATACAGTAAAATTATCGATAAATTACCTGTCTGTCTGTATGAGTAGGTGTTTCCTTATCAATCATATCATAACGTTTCTGAATATCACCAGTAATACCAAGCAATGCTGCCCAGACAGCTCCTCTAACAGGTGGAGGTATATCTTTGTGTGCTTCTTCAATGATAGCTTCTCGAGTAATTGGGTAAACCTAAATTATAAAAAGATGCCATATGAAGAGACCTCACTGTATACACATTATTAATAAAATTTTATACAAGTAATATAATTACCTGTAATAATCTATCATACAGAACAATCCTATAAAACTGATACTCTGTGTCTCTTTCTCTTATAATCAATGGTAACTGTGAAGAAGCATCCATTAAATCTTCCTGTAATTGGATACGCATTCTGCAAAAAAATTAATAAAAATTTAGTATAAGAATAAATGTTTTATATCTATATTAATTATATATACATATATGTAAATATTCAATACCTACTGATTTGTCAACCATGGATAATTTGCTATATACGGAATGTGAGATAGACGTTGACGCAGTGTATCAAGAGGAATTTTTACTACACGCAAATCAAGTAAGCCTGCTGTGTCTCTTTGACCAAACATTTGACCTAAAAGTATTACCAAACTAAAAACGAAATAATATATGGTGCTCTGTTGTTACAGAATCGATTTGTAAAGTAGTCAAAATTACTTTGGTATAGATAAAATGGGTGGTGTTGATCTGATAAGTCCTTGCTTTTTTAATTCTGCAGTAATATCTCCACCTGCTAATTGCCATAAATAATATAATTCATCCATTTTTCTAACTATAACATTTTTGTAAAGACTTTCTTCTTTTTCTTTTTCATTTTTTGATAAAAAATGTTCAAATATTGTGAGTTTTAACAATTCCTCAGGGGTTTTACGTTTTGAAGGATGAATTTGAAGACAGGAGTCTATAAACTCTTTTACCTTATCAGGTAATTCCTGATGTAATAATAAACTATCAATAGTGTAAATATTAATAAAAGCCTATAATAAATATCAACAAAAAAGTATACCTTGTAAATGTGATAACAATTATTCTCTCTCGCAATACGTTCAAATACAGAAGTTTCACAATGTATTAAACTAAGAACCTTTCGCAAACACTGGGATAATTTCACATTTGGCCAAATTGATTTTCCTAGTAATAATTCTCCTATAATCATTCCTAAAGACCAAGAATCCACTTTTGGACTACTAACACCTGGGCTCAAAAATATTTCAGGTGCTGTGTATTTTGGATACCTATAAATAATTATAATTATAACTTTAATATTATTAAATATTTTTAGTTTTATCAATACCTACCCAATAGGAAAAGATACATTTCTCCCACTATCAGTCATATAGTATAATCCAAAATTATACAATTGCACATTTCCGCTTGTGTTAATGAGTATATTTTCAGAACTTAAGTGTCTATGTACCAAACCTAATGTATTCATATGCTGCAATCCTAATAAACATTGAAATGCTATTTTAATAATATCATCAAGATTTAAATTTTCCTTACTGCTCAGTGGGTCACCATTGTATTCTGTCACAACTACTATCCGTTCTGTAAACAAATTTGTATGTTATTTAACTATATAAATATATGATATCTATATATGTAAAAAGTTACCATGTTTGCTTCTAATAATATCAAGATACGTAGATAAGTATGGATGATGAATAGTTTTTAAAAATTGAGATTTTCCATATATAGTTATTGAATTTGGTGTAAGAGGTAAACCATTACTTCCACAAAGTTCTATTGGATGACTTTGTGCAAAAAATGTCATTCCACCAAAACAGCGCTCTTCATTTTCTAACAGTGCTGGACACATTTTGTACCCTATAATGATAAAAAATATAATAATATTAACTTAAGTACCTTATTATAATTATCAATATAATTTAGAAATAAGGAAAAGCAATAATTAATAATTTACTATTAGTGTTAATTGTTAACTTTGCAGACAAATTGTTCTTCATTATATAATATAAAAAATATACGTACACTAATATATTTACATATAATTTTAAAACAGGTTAATTTTGTATTTACATTATTAACCTCAAAATGTATTAATGGTACTCCCACTTATTGAGAAAGATTTATTCAAAAATTGTTTAGGTTTACATTTTTCTGTGATTACATTAATTAAATTTATCATCAACAAAAAGATTAAAAGTAAACCTGTCCATTAATTTTCTTCATACGGATGAATGACAAGCAACCTCTTCTAAATGTCTATTTTTTTATTGCATTATTAGGTACACCGGTACACCCATTGATACTCCCCTGCACCGTGATTTTGTTATTCATATATATTTACCCACCCTGTATAAGGCCTGTGATATGGCCATGAAGTGAGGAGCATTATAAAAGTGTCTCCTGAAAATAGTCATTTAAACTATTTATATAATAATTAATGAAATAAATGACTAAACTACATAAAATGATAAATAATCGAAATTTATGTAACAGTATTTAGAATGTAATAATTTTATAAACGATGAGATTATAAAATATTTGTCTAAACAGGACTGTCGATGTTTACCACGCCAACTGTGTCGATTATGGGAACTATATGAGAAAACCTTAAAATTTACTACTGTTTCCTATCTAGTACATACAAACAACTTCTTCTTTCGTGTTTCTGCTTACCACAGATCAGTCGTTCTTTTTCGGTTTTGATCTCGAGTTGGGTAGTTGACTTTGTGCGCTGGTCGTCTTCTATCCAACTTAAAATGACGTGAGTATTAAATCTTTCAATACTTAGTAATCCATCGTTTTATTTTTTCATTATTATTAAAATAATTTATTTTATTCTATTATTTCATCGGGATTATAAATATTTTGTACAATAAACGCTAATCTCAGACATCATGTTCAATTCTTTCCATCTTCATCCACACTTTATCTATGAAATATTTTATGTATTTAATCGTTGTTGAAATTTGAGTTTCTAATTACAATTCACATCATTATAAATCTTGTATCATTTAATTAGAATACGTTTGAATTCAACAAATAACTGAATGGTTGGATGAAATCGGATATCTAATACATACATGGTCTTCTCATTTCCACGTGTGTTGTTCAGATTTTATTAATGTTTCCTAATTATAACAATTATTATCAACAGGTCTAAAGTATCGCGTGATACTCTTTACGAATGTGTGAATACTGTGCTTCAACACTCGCAAGATAAAAAACGGAAATTTTTAGAAACTGTGGAACTGCAAATTGGATTGAAGAATTATGATCCGCAAAAGGACAAACGTTTCTCGGGCACTGTCAAGTATGTTTCTACCTGACATTGAGGATTCTTTTCAGTTTTCCATAACAGTTAGAAAATTTTTGTTAATCGAAATCTGAAAAGCTTGCCTCATGTATAGTCAGGAAGCTGGGTTTTACCTGGCGGACCTTTACCCAGGGTCTTAAATAAACTGGGGAGGTTTTTAACCGTTATTTTTATTGCAGGATCATAATTTATGATCCTGTTGGTAAGTTAATACTTAACTATGATGATTATTTATGGAAAGCAATGTTCAACGATGGTTATCATATTGCATGTATTATCTAAGTAGTTCGTGTGGATACCATATATATTACTGAGAACATTGGTTTTCATTCATATTTAAAAATTTTTGAATTAAATAACAAAATTTCAAGTCAAATAATAAAATTATATAATACCATAGTAATGAAAATTAATTATTTACACAATTGTTAAAGGTTGAAGAATATTCCAAGACCAAAAATGCAAGTTTGTGTTCTGGGTGATCAACAACATTGTGATGAAGCTAAAGCTAATAATATTCCATACATGGATGCAGAAGCATTAAAGAAATTGAATAAGAATAAAAAGCTTGTAAAAAAATTAGGTGGGTGTTAATTATAATTAGATGGATTTAATATTTGTTTTCTTCCAAAAAGCACCATTGTTAACAAATAATTCGTAGCAGTGGTCGTCGAACGGAAGAAAATTAAAATCTTCGCTAGGTGAGGAGCGTTGTATTCGTTGCTTCGCTCCGCAATCCGCGTTGAGACATATTTACAAATTAGTTATAATCTTGTGATGCATGTTAACCTGAAATTAAATTGAATGCATTGTTTTTAGCCAAAAAATATGATGCGTTTTTGGCCAGCGAATCTCTAATTAAACAAATTCCACGTATTGTTGGTCCTGGGCTTAACAAAGCTGGTAAATTCCCTGGTCTTCTTTCTCACCAAGAATCGATGGTGGGAAAAATTGATGAGGTCAAAGCTACAATTAAATTCCAAATGAAAAAGGTACATTGACTTATGATTAAAAAACTGATTAATTCCCTTTGCATATAAATTATTAACAGAATTAATTACAAAAATTACATTATGCTATATAATTTGACAATTATGTTCATAGGTACTGTGTCTCTCTGTAGCGGTAGGACACGTGGAAATGACCCCAGATGAACTGGTCCAAAATGTACATCTTTCAATCAACTTTTTGGTTTCATTGTTGAAAAAGCACTGGCAAAATGTGCGTTCTCTTCATATCAAATCTTCCATGGGACCCCCTCAAAGACTGTACTAATTTAGTTAGTACAATTGTTTTTGATGTGCATTAAATAAAAAAAGAGAATATAATTCTAATATTTACACAGTGCTGTTGCAAAAGTTGACCGTGATTCTGTCTTGAAAGTTGGCCATCATTCCACTTTTTAAAAATTATTCCTCATATACAAAGAATAAAGAAATATGTACTTATCTAGGATATTCTGGAATCATTACTTTCCTTGAAACTTGGCCAAATAAGATTCAGAGTTGCGGACAACTCAAGCGGCCCTATTGTATTTATATAAGTATTAAAAATACCGTTGTACAAATTTAGTTACTCACCATGTTGTATAAGGTGATTCGTTAATCTTTACATTATATGCATAATTTTAATACAGACTTGGTTCGTCTGTAACACATTCGCGTCTGCTTGGGCGAATGTATCAATACATCTTCAACGGAAGTTGAAGAATAGTGATTAAGTAAAAAACTACAATGCATCGGATGAAAAATTAAATTATTTGTTATCACATTTTTAGTTAATACAAAAATATAAAATACACAAAGTGCATTTTCTTATAAAACTAAAATCGAATTCTTTTTATTATCCTCTTTTTTTTTTTTTATCACTTGTCAGGTGAAAGTTACAATTAAGTATCTCCTAAAAGTGCAACATGGCTTTCAAATGGAGCGATATGCTGTTTCTTCAAAAAATGTTTGAATCCTGAAAATTACATATTTTTAAAATTATTTGAAGTACATAACACAAAGTTATTATTGATAACGTGCAACAAAAAGTACCTATAAATAAATGAAGTAATCCTTTGTTGGGTGGAAACAGAGTCTGAAGTATTTTTAACAATTCGTCAAAATTGTTTGTGCTGTTATAGTCTTGTATCATTTTCGCAAATATTTTATAATTGGATTCTGATAATGAACATTTTACCTAAAAATGTAATGCATACATGAATCCATTATGTACAGTTCATACTAATGGTTTTTACTTAGCTTAAAAAATAATAAATTTTGCCATTTACCTTTTTTAAGTATGTTTTGCCTAAAGCTTTTTTATCGGTACTGTCGTCAGCTTCTGTATGACTTTGTTGAGAATTTGTTACATTTGTATCTGAAGCGGTAGAAGGACCGGATACGTACTCATTGCATTCCATTGGCAATATTTTTATCTTTCTTCTCTTTGGGGCTGATCCAATAGTACTTTTTGTTGATTCAGAAAAGTTTTGTTGTTCTTTTAATTTACAATCACTAAAATTGATCATAGGTTTCGAATCGGTCGCCAGAATCTCGAAGAAACTTTTCTTCTTTACTTCAGTAGGCTTTGTATCTGTTTCGTTTCCATCAACATATAAATCAATATTAAAATTGTCTTCTACCCGAGTTCTGTGATCATTTGCTTTGGAAGTATTTTTTGACGTTCGAGACGCAATCGTGTCAAACGACGCAGATGTTGCTGGTAGTGAAATACCCGATTGCATACCAAGCGGATTCGATTGCGGGAACTAAAAAACAGTTTTACAATAAATAGAAGCTATAACGAATATTACTGATATTTGAATAGCCAGTTATTTCTTTCGTATGAAAAATGAATCTTACAGCTCGGTTCGCATATTTAAAAAAGTCTCTCAATTCTTTTGTAATAACACCAAAATTATTAAACTTTTTAAGGTGGGGCCTGAGCCACGCAGACAATTGCTTTTTGAAACTTGGATTGTCAAATCTACAATCACAAAGAATTATAGCTCCGTAGTCATTTTTATGACGAATTATACGACCAATAGCTTGATTAACAGCCCGCGATGCTTCAAGTTGATACCATTGCTGTCCAGATAAAGTCTAAGGAATGAAAAGCACAATTAAAACACTTGTATATATATGCATATTTAAAATCATATGTATTAAAATTTTAATTACTTCTTTATCTAAACGTTTCATTTCTTCTAAGTATTGTTGTTTCAATATAACTCTAGGATCTTTTAAAGGTGGGAATGGTAGGCCAGTTATTAGCACAGCTCTTCCATTTGCATTAGCAAAATCGAGTCCTTCACTCACTTTACCTCTACAAACCGCCATAAAAATTGCTCCTTTATGAGAAGGATCATTAATTTTTTCATAATAATCATTCATAATACTCGCAAATTCATCTCTGTATTGCGGTTCTACATATATTGGCTAATAATCATAAATGAATATTCTACTGTATTTATAAAACTACTTACTTATTTTCTTGCATAAATACAAATAATAATTACCTTGCGTTCTGCTATTTTAGTCCACAAACCAACATTTTGCCATTCCTCTCTACATTTTTTCATTACTGGATACGAAGGGAAAAAAATTAGTAAACCTTCAGGAATAAGGCAACTAAAATTAAATATTGTTCGACCAAGAGACATTATGTATTTTGGATCATTTCTAAAAAAAAAAATGTTAGGTAATCCATGTACTACTTCATAAGTTTGCCTAGAAGTTGTCTCACACGACTGAAACGGTTTTTCCAAATTGTATGGGTTCCCATACACATTATAGTCTTATACTGCTAGCCATACCTTGTATTAAAAGATGAATTTAAAGAATAGCCATCAGGGCCTTGACTAAGGACACCTATACATATTTGATCTCCTTTTACAATATGTGGATTTTCTAATTGAACTTCAATTGGTATTCCGAGATCAGATATAAAAGGTTGTAAGGGAGATAATGTTCCACTTGTTAACACTACTGAATGTACACCTTGTTCCATCAGTTGTTGCATACTTTGTAAAATATCATATCATTATAATTAACATGGGAATATATAAATTTGACTAATTACTTACAATAAATATAACAAAGGATCAAATAAAAAAATACCTATATCCAGGGCTGAAGCACCAATAGCTAATAATTTTGCCTTCATTCTTCAAGACCTTTTTTTTCGTTTCCCAAACATCCTTTTTACTTTTTTTTGGTTCCTCTACCTGAATATATACTTTATAGCATTGTCTAATTTTGTCTTTATAACGAGCGTTATTGCCACTGCTAAACACGGTTCTTAGTAGATCACTGAATTTTTGAAGAGCATTACCCTTCCTTGCAAATGGTGATATACTTGTAGTTGATAGGTAAAATACAATTTTTTCTAATTTGTCTATTACAAGTTGCTCTTTACCATGGGTCAACTGTTGAATATATTAATTTTTTGTATTTCATGTCAATAAATGACTTATGACTATTTATTAATTATTTACTTGTGCCTTTTCTAATAATTCAAACATGAATCCACTGGGGTGTGTATCTCCTTCATCGCGTTTTATGATTTCTATTGCATCAATAGCTTTTTCTAATTCCAAAAACATAGATTTTAAGATACATAAGTCATCAGCAGTAAAATCTTTTTGAACATTTGCTGAGGTTTCTGTTAAAAAATCGTTTTGTTCTGACATTTCTTTAGCCATGTCTTCCATTACTACTGATAGTTCATCAATGCACATGGCAATATCAGTACTGCATATCTATAATTCATGATCTCATGAATTTACATGAAGTTACAACTAACTTATGCTAAACATTATCGCATTATTTTAATACCTGTAAAGATGCTGCTTCCTCACATATTTTTTCAATATTGTGTGCCTCATCTAGGAGAACAACACTATTTTGTAAATCTATACCTTGAGATCTTCGTGATTTTGGATCTAATAAATAATTGTATGGCATAAATGTAATATCTGCAGTTTGTTTAAGTTCTCTAGATAAAAAATATGGACAACATCTATATTTTTGACCTGCTTTAACTAAATCTTCTATATCTAATACTTCTTGTTTAAAAAAAGGATCTTCTTTCCTAAAAGATTTATCTTTTATTAATACTGTTAATTAAGTTAGTTAAAATAACTTAATAAGAATATTTTACCTGGTTTCAACATTATTATAATAAAAACATGTTCTAGATTTTACTTTAGAATGACACATATGTATCTTGTTGGAAGAATTGGTTTCTTTGGAAACTTCTGGATGGATACAAAGTTGATCTCGAGATCCTAGTACAGCCACACTTACATGTTTATAAGAAGTTCTTTTCAATTCTTGCATCGCTTGAGAAAGTTGAGAATGTGTTCTGGATGCATAAATAATTTTTGGTGCTGCCCAATTGAAACTAGTAGAAGGTTTTGAGCTACCAGTGGCTTCTTTAAGCTCATTGTTTAACTTTTTAAAAAAATGCCCTCCAAAAGTGGGATTATCTACTGCACCTATCAACGATTGTGCTTGCATTTGAGCTTTTCTTGTTAATAACCAGCTTAAGGAGGAACATAAAAGACTGAGGGTTTTTCCAGTTCCTAAAATACATTTCATTAATTAATTTGGACATTAGCAGGACAGGTACATAGAAAATTTAGTTGTACCAGTTGGTGATTCCAAAACACCATTTTTATTGTTCTGGAGGCATTCTATCACTTTGGTCATATATTCTTCTTGTACAGAATATGGTTTAAAAGGAAAACTGACAATGACATTATTAATTGTTATTTCGGGCATCTTATTATGAATTTCAGAAAATATACAAGTAAATTTATTTACAATATAAGGAGTAAACACTAATTGTAACGAGCGGGAATATTAAGCACATATTCCCGCCAAATTCGGTGGACTTGACAACTATTGGTTAGGTGCAGGGCCGACAAAAATATATGTAGAGCCAGTTCTAAAATCATACGGAGCAAAAGATACGAATTTAGTACGTTTCAAACTTTGAACGATTCGAGGTCGACTCGCATACTTCAAGATTCGATCCTTTAAACTCAAAATGCTCCAAATTTGAAATCCTTCAAATTCAGAATGTTTCAAATTTGGAACATTTCGAATAAGGAGCGTTTTAAACTTGAAACATTTCAAACGCGATATACTTTAAATTCTAAACACTTCAAAATTGAGAACGTTTCAAATTTGGAGTGCTTCAATCTCGCATCGCTTCAAGATCAAAACACTTCAAACTCTAAACTCTTGAAAGTTCGAACAAAATGTGTAATACTCTGAATACTCTAAAGCCTCTTTGTGCCATCCCTGAACAGGTGTTCATATTCATATTTACAAAAGTTATAACGACTTTTGTTCCAGTGATATAGTAACGATAAACAATAAAATTTGATTGATTGAAACAAAAGTTGACGCATTTTCTAAATTATATTTGTAATGATAACATTTATATGATTGAATAGAAATTAAAAGTTGTTATTCTCGACTGATATTTTTAAGATAATCAGGACTGTGTATTGTTAAATTATCAATCAGCTGTTTTCAATAATCTATTCTTAAAGCATCGTTTATCTTTGAGTAGAATATTAATTGCTTTCCAAAGTATTGCAACAAAGAACGAGATTAGGTTAGTCGTATATCAGCTGATACAGTGATTGGCCGATTATACCGTAAAAATTGCTCTTAATTTTTTTCAGGTTCGTATTCGTTAGTTCCATTTATGTATCTTCTATTTAACAAGTGCTAATCGCTGTTCTCTACATTTGTGAAAGATTTCTGAATAATATAAGTCAAAATGTTAAATAAAACAAGAGTGACATCCGCCTGAGGTGAACAGCCATTGGTTATTGACCTCTAATCGAGTCACAAAAGTCCATATATGAGTTTAATATACACGCACGTTGTATACATACCATATGCAAATATGTATTTTAATAAATTCCGAATAAAAAAACATAATACATTTAATCATTTACTATGTTTTATAAATGTTGAATATAAAAGATATTAAATACAAAATAACGAATGAAAGCGACATTTATACATGATTTATTTGAACAAAGTTATTTTAAATGTAGTACAAAGTTTAAATCAAGAATATCGTTCATTGTTTATGTTCGGATAAAGAGTCTATGACACTGAGATATCTCTGTGCATACACATTGTAAATTCAATCAGGCCTTGGTAAATCACAGTATATATTATTTCTACACAATTTATTTATTACGTTTTTATAAATTGTTAAAATTTGTAATATATTTCTTAAATTATTTCTTATAATTTTATATTTTCTTTCAGTATTAAAGGAGTTTGTACAATATAAATTTAAAATGCGTTTAGTCATTTGTGATACAGTAGATCATGTAGCAGAATGGTCTGCAAAATATGTTATGAAAAGAATTAATGATTTTCAACCAAATGAGGATAAATATTTTGTTCTTGGTCTTCCAACAGGTATATGCTTTTCTAAACTTTCAACATATATTCATTTGAAAAAAATGATTGTAATAATTTATAATTGTTTATTATCTAGGTGGTACACCTTTGGGAATGTATAGAAAACTTATAGAATATCACAAAGCAGGGAAACTTTCCTTCGAGTATGTAAAGACATTCAACATGGACGAATACGTTGATTTACCCAGAAGTCATCCAGAGTCTTATCATTATTATATGTATAATAACTTTTTTAAGCATATAAATATCAATCCAGAAAATGTACATATTCTTGATGGCAATGCAGTAGATCTTGTAAAAGAATGCGATGATTTCGAGAAGAACATCAAAGAGGCTGGTGGAATTGAATTGTTTATTGGTGGTACGTAATACTAAAGTAATAATATTATGATAATTAACAAATTTTAGTACAACAAAGTATTATTTTTGCAGGTATTGGTCCAGATGGTCATATAGCTTTTAATGAACCAGGTTCCTCTTTAGTATCGCGTACAAGAGTAAAGACACTGGCACAAGATACCTTGCAAGCCAATGCAAGATTCTTTGGAAATGATATTTCTAAAGTTCCAAAACAAGCACTAACTGTTGGTGTAGGTACAGTGATGGATGCTAAAGAAGTAATGATTCTCATTACAGGATCTCATAAAGCATTTGCTCTTTATAAAGCAATAGAAGAAGGTATTAATCATATGTGGACTGTATCAGCCTTTCAACAGCATCCTCGTACAATAATTATTTGTGACGAAGATGCAACTCTAGAGTTACGTGTGAAAACTGTGAAATACTTTAAGGTATATACTTTTAGTCTTAAAGATACATACATTTTAGTTGAAATATTCTATTACAATGAATTTATATGGTACACAGGCTCTCAGTGCTGTACATCACAAATTGATCGAAGAAGATGGAGATGCAATTCCCCGTTGCTCATTGCAAAACTGTTAAAATGGTACTTATTTCTTTATTGTTATATGAACATAATTTTTGGATACGCTTTATATTTACAAAGCTGTATTTGTCGAACAAAAATTTTGTAAGATTTGTTGGTTATCAGTATTTGATGAGTTCAAGAAAAGGAAAGATAATATGATAAGAGGAATTATAAGATATGGTCGAAATGGTAATGCAAGTAGAAATAAGATTAATTCCATGTGTACAGATCAGAGAAAAATGCAGAATAACATAACATACTTTATTTGAAGCGTGAAATTCATAATGTTCTTTCATATTTTTGGTTACATAGTATACATATATGTACAATTAGTAAAAACATAATTTACCGAATGTATGTTACATCTATTATTTCTGTTTCATCGTGAATGTTTGTTCGCATTTATAAAAAATACGGATATCTTTTATTTATTTATATTATACGTTTGTGGTTGGTTATCGTTGTAATGTATATTACTTCTTTGTTTATGATTTCATCGCCATTTCGACCGCAAAGTGACTCAGTTGTATGGATCTTTAATACAGTACAGTCTGTAATGTTTTATCTTTTACAGAATTTATGGAACATTTATAGACTTAATATTACTGTTAAATATTAAGAAAATTTTGAAGTCTCTAATAAAAAAAGAATTTAAAAAGACGGATCTGTGGAAGGTAACACGAATTTCGTGCATGTTACATAATGAATTACCTTTTATTATAAACACTATATGAGTGTATAATACATATACGTATTTGTTTTATTAAAACACAAGTTATTATATTCTTATAATTTTTGTTTTCAAAAAACAAAAATATTATATTTTTGTATTATTATACTTTTTCATGAATAAACTTACCCTTTTTATCACATAAGTTTCTTTCAAGCCTATAATTGTACTTTATCATATTCTAATGGAATCTTTTATCTTTATCTATTAAGGATTAGATTTTTCTTTAACTCTAGTTTGAAGTATACTTCATTGAACTACAATTGAGATTTTTACAAGATATGTATCGATACTGAAAAGTTCATTACAGATCACTTACAGTTCATTACAGAACTTAAAAACATTAAGAAGACCAACTTTTTAAATAAAGGCTTCAGACTTTTATGGGTTGAAACCCACATTCGAAAAAGGTAGTTTATTATGACTCATTTGCTCGTGAATTGATAAATGAAGAGAGCAGGATTGAACACAAAATATCTTTGATATTTAAAAATGTACTTCGTATAAACCTAATGTGATTCAGATTTATGCTACCATATCAATGGACTTAGAATAACAGCTGAACACTTTCGGCAGTAAAAAATATGTAAACCAATGCGAGAAACTATTTGTACAGTAATTTACATTCGCATAACGAATCTCGTTCCAAAAGTCGCACCTATTCAATAGTCTTATACAAGGATCCCTGTACACACGTGGAGTTAAAGAGATAAATTGTTAAGTTCAGAGTCTATGATAGCATTCGTGTACTAAACGAGAACAGAACGGCCGTAACAAAAAGTGGGAGACATTCCGCGAAGCAACGATCACTATCATCGTAGCCAGTGATGATAAATGGGGACATCGGCACCGCGGGTACAATACATCAGTGTCGTTTTGTGAAAACTTAAAGTAATGTATATTGGTCAGCATTACGTAATCTATAATACGAGGACAGAATTGATTGATAAGAATATTAATCTCGATATTTGAGTAGCGGTTGCTTTTATAAATCCAATGATTACTTGCAAGAAATACGTATAAAGTTATTGTTTGAGGATCCCGCGACCGTAGCTCATCGAGAAACGGTTCCAGTTTTGTTAAGTACACAGATTTCTCTCATTCGTGCGTAAACATGAGTAACAGTGAGCTGAATGTAGTTGTACTTCGCGATGTCGAGCCTGTTTTGCGCGAGAAACTCGACAATCAAACAATTGTGGAGAATTACACCACCAAGCCGTTGCTACCGCCTGGAGAAAATTATGGGAGTTCCATCTTCAGCGTCCACGTCGAGGTGGTCGACAAAAAAACCGGGAAGAAAGAGGATCTTCACTTGATCGCGAAAATGGTACCACCTACGGAATTCCAGAAACGTTTGTTCAACAGTTCCCGTACCTTCGCGAAGGAGATCTTCATGTACGACAATATTATTCCGGAGTACAATAAACTGGAACTCGAATGCGGATTCAAGGAGAGCGAATTGTTCAATATCGTGCCGAAATTCTACGGGTCCAGGCTGGCCTCGCGACCGGACGCCGATTTTGACGACGACGCTGTTATTCTGCTGGACAATTTGAAGATCAAGGGTTATTACACCGGCGAAAGGTCTAAAGGTAAATTATTAGTGATTGAATTTCCTGGAAAACTTAAAAGTTTTCGCAGGAAAAATGGAGTTCTCATCTAATGTTACTATGAATGATAGCTAATTTGTACGAGTAGTAGTAATGCTTTCAAGTCCTACCCATGTATTTTATTCGAGTTTTCTTCATTACGATATTTCTCCACAGGTTACGATCTGGAGCACGCGACAGCGACAGTGAAAGCTCTCGCGAGATTCCATGCTTTAGGAGTAGCCACAAAGCAAAAGAAGCCGGGTATGTTCGAGGTGTTCAAGATGTACGGTAGATGTTTACCAGGAGAGGACGTCGGTGGAAACATCTTCAAACCCATTCTGACCAAGATAAAAGACGATCCCGAAATGAGTGCGTACTTCGAGAGATCCTTTAAAATCTTGTCGAATGTGACCGCGGAAAACATATGGACAGACGCTTATCAAGAGCCGTGGACGACCATCATTCACTCCGACTTTTGGGTGAACAACGTTATGTTCCATCGCAACGACAAAGATGTCCTCGACGACGTGAAATTCGTCGACTTTCAGATGTACATGTACGCCAGTCCACTGCGTGACTTGATATTTTTCTTGTACTCGAGCGTGGACCTGGAAGTGACCGAAGAGCAGATAGACGATCTGATGGATCTGTATTACGACACATTCGTGAACACGTTGAACAAAATGGGATGCAATACGGACGCTTTCACGAAAGAGGGATTTCTGGAGAAGATGAATAATGACGCCGAGCGTGAGTTCATCCATGCATGCTTCATGATCAAGTTACTCACCCTCAGCACGAAAGACATTGACAATTTTAATTACGACAAGATGCAAAATGCCATTGTCGAATACGACGGAAGCGAGCTATTCACTGAACGACTACGCAGACTGGTGTTATCCTTTGCTAAACGTAATTGGATTTAAATAAACCGATAGAACAATTATAAGTCCTGTCTTCTGTACAGGTTTAGGCTGCCTAGAGTCCCTCTGCATTTTCCTAGATTCCAAAACATTTTCCAAAATTTCATTATACATTTATTCTGATCCTATGTTACATTTCAATGTGCTAACAGGATGTACATCTACACCTGTATGTTAAAAAGTGCAAGAGAATTGTATGTTTTTAGGATTAATTGGGGGAAGCTTGCACGTGGTAGATTCATTTATATAATACCTGCTGAAAGAATTTTAATACTTAATTTATGTTTAAATCACCTTTATCTAAATTGATAGCAATAAGCTGTCAAATCAAATCTTAATTTGATTAAATGATATTAGTGGAAATTGAAGTGTGATAATAGGATCTGTTCTATGAAAATTAAAGTACAATTTCATTTGCGTCAATTGCTTCGATTAATACCCATATCAATGTACGAGAAAATATATATATCGCATTTTCGTCTGGAGTTGAGATACCAGCATGGAATGACTAGCCAAAAAAAGGCCTCTTAAAAAATGTAACATAAGTCATAAGTTCTGAGTAGTCATACTTCCCCGGAAACGGAATTCTCCGTAATTATACCTCTAAATAGAAATTTTATTATGAAAGATTTACAAGTAACAAGAAAGATGATTTTTAGGTTCATTCTTTGGATTAAAAAAATTATTTGTAACAAATTGTTTGCATCAAGACTTAATTTTTTTTAATTAAACGATTGCAGTATCAAATATTTCATAACTTTTTTATTTCAAAATTAAATTTTCGTTAAAAAACTTTATCAATATTTGTAAAAAACTGTAATTTCGAATACTTGGGAATGATACTGCTAAGAAAATAATGATAAACAAATTGTTTACATGTTATAATATTATTTAAAGAAAAACGTAATTAGACAAAATGTTAAATAAGATTAATGGGCAGTATAAAATCTGTAGCACATGTTTCAATTTCAATTATTTATCAGTATATCTTTTATCAATGTGAGTGATTCAAATGATAAGCAGAAATTCTAGATAAATTCTAATAATTTTGAAGATAAGCTCGGACATGATGTATAATCTTTCTTGGACTTTGTTTTTATTATATCAGTATTTACTTACCCTTAATTTGAAAACTTAGATAAATCTAGGAGGTTTTTAAATACAATCGTTACATTTGTTAAACATAATTTGTTTAATTCGAAAATATAATTTTAAAACAAATGCAGATATTAAATATAATAATGAATATATTTATACAATGATTTTTATTATGGGAAACAAGATTGAAGAAGTTGCAGGTAAGTAAAATTAACAATTAGTATTTAAAAAAGATGTAAATTTTATTACATTATATGATTAAAGAATGGTACATTCTTAAAAAATAATAAAAGATTGCTTTCTTCACATTTTGTATCAATAAAATTATTCGTACTATAAATGTTGTCGAAATAAATCATTTATATTTTATTCGCACCCTATCCACGACGAATCTGCAACAAACCCACAATTTACCCACATTGGATCAGCAACTTATCGATATTGTACCCATAGTGGGTACGCAGAGGATCCCTGATTTACCCACAACGAATTTGCACCGTATCGGCACTTTTGTTTCGTTTATTTTGATAGTTTATGTCATGTATTAATAAAGTAATTATATTCGATAATTTAAATTTTAAGATATATATGGAAAATGTAAAATAATAAAATTTAATTGATATTTATCTATGAATATTATTAAAAAATTAAATTAAATTGAAAATTATAGGAAAATGTAAAATCGCGTTACTATCTCATGCACTGTATATTTACGCAACAGTTAGTGCGTATTTGCGATGGAGCAGGCAGTTTTATAGTGGTAGAGGCCACTTTAAAAAATTTTTTTATATTTTTATAAAACTTTTAAGCAGATTTATCTGCGACCAGTAATATACCGAAATTTGATTTTGTTATTAAAATAATGGGTTTGCTTGTGGTGCAGAATTTTCATGGATTAATTCTGTTTGTATGGATCGTATCTATTCTAACCTTGTCTAAGAGCGATGTGGTTAAAACAGATGGTACTGCACCTTTGACATCTGGTTCAAGTGCACTTTCAAAGGATGAACAACAAACGTTATCCTCATTTGTTCATTCAACAACTGAATCTGTTGAATTCACTGAAACATTGAAAGTACGTAATAATACTATTTATTTAGTTTGACATTTAATGTGTCAGTGGCTCCACAGAATTTTAAATGATTGTTCTTAAATTTAAGATTTCTTTGTTTCAAAAATAAATGTATGTAGGGAAACTACAATAGTTGAAGTGCAAATTGAAATGTGTACAAATATAATTTCAGAACAATGGTGCCACTCCTCAGGTTGCCGGAGAAGGTGGTCCAATTTCTATTACTTCTACTATGGGTGGTGCAACTTCTATTTCTCATTTAACAAATATTTCTGATAGTTTGAATAAGCAAGATACTTTATTAAAAGAAGAGGAAAATATTCAAAGTACAGGGAATAGAAAGATTAATAAAATTGTGTCAAGAAAAGGGGCAAATGAAATGTTGAATACGAAACAAGAAAATGTTACTCATAGTGAAATGATGACATCTAATGATACAAAACTAATAACCGAATCTTCTTCGGTAGCAAATACTACTCACAATGATGAAAAACATACTGCTCTTAATACGAACAAATTGAAATTAAATATTACTACTGTAAATAGTACCTTAAATTCTGCAAATGTATCTGAAGAAAATGTATCAAAGAATAGTGCTGTAACAGCATCTTCGGTTCAAGAACATCGACCAAAACCAACAGCCACAGTAGTAGGACCTAACAGTGATAAACAAGCATTTATATCGCATACAAAAGGTGCACATTTAGGAATGTCAAAGAAAATTGATTATGTTTTGCCAGTTATTGTTACTCTTATATCTCTGCCAATATTAGGTGCTATTATTTTTATGATATATAAACAAGGTAGAGATTGTTGGGACAAAAGACATTACCGGAGGATGGATTTTCTTATTGACGGAATGTACAATGATTAATACTTACAAACTTATTTATAAAGTTGGTTCACAATAATGCTTTTATATACTCGGTATAAAATGTACACAAGTAATCAAGCTTCGATCAATATATATCAAAGCATTTACATAAAGGGTTAAATCTTTTGTTCTATTGCAACTTGCTCTACATATATTTGTACTAGGCTACTGCCGTAATATGAGATTTATTACTTATAGAAGTTTGTAAGCAAGAAGCTGTCATTTATTTGTTAAAGTTGAAACTTGGAAAGTAAAAAGGTATGTGGGAAAGACAATATGGAAATAATGAGTTCATTTACAACATTATGGTAATTAAAATACTTTATGAGCATTATAAATAAGGTATTTCAAAATGAGCTTTGATTTGAGTAAGTTTTGCAAACTTATTAAAATGTACAGTTTTATACATATGTAAATATAAAACAATTTTTGAAATCTTTTTTTGTGATACAGTTTTGTGCAAAAATAATTTGTTAATAATTTGTTATAGCTAAATTTAAAGTTAGTTTTCGCTGTAAAAATACATGTGCCAAGATTTAAGAATAATATTGCTTTTTTTTTTAAACAAAAGAAATTAATTTTTCATGCAGCTCAGAAGCGACGTTCATTTTAAATACATTTGATTAGAAATAACGTTTCCATATGATTTCCTTTTCGCTAAAATTTTCTTCTGAAATTTAGTGAAAATCCATTGTATGTTAATTTATAAATTGTAAAATAATATCTAGCCCACCAAAGAAATATTTGATTTGCGTAATAAGATGTTTGTAACTATTTGTATTAATTTAATGGCATTGCATTTTCATTTTTATTACTGAAAAAAGTTTGTACAAAATCATAGTGATTGCCATAAAGAAAGAATGGGTATCAAATGCTCATTTATAAAATTATACTGAACTAAATATAAGGGATGGTTAACGCAATTATTTTATCAGATAAGATTTTTGCAATTGTTATTCGTTAAAATGGAATTCTATGAATTTCCATTTTGGTTTATCATTTGTAGAATTTATATTTGATCAAAATGTAATGAAGCAATAACTATTTTTATATATGTATGTAAAAAAATCATTTGTATTGTTATAAAATATAAAATCTTGTAACTAAAAATTCTGTTTTACTTTCGAGATTTCAAGTGTTAATACATTACTTATTATCATAAAAAAAGATTGTAAGACACTTTGATTTTGTGAATTTTATTAGTAAGCTTTTTATGTGGGTACATAAAATTATTGACATTAAAATTGCATATAAATTACAAAGTATATCTTGACAAATAGGTATAGAATAATGTAGCCACTGTATATAATAACTGACAAATACTGAGATTTATATTGCCTTTATACATTTAATTACTTTAATACTTCTCGTTACAGTTTTTCTCATGGATTTGTGTAAATAACAAAAATATTTTTACATTAAAAAGAAATAAAGAAGAATAATGAAGCGTCAATTCCATGATTCGATCTGCGTGTTTTCATTATGTGCATAAGTTTTGATTGGAGAAGAACATGATTAATCGATTTAAACAGTTTGATTTTATTCTTTTGAAAATTTGAAAGCTTTAAAATGTATCATCGACCACAATCTAAAGTAATTAATATTCTTTTTTTACTATAATATCATAATCATAATTTCATCTTAGATTAAATTTATATTAAGTCATTGCTTTCATTATGGAACTAAA
Organism: Megachile lagopoda; assembly: GCA_036983795.1. Classification (NCBI taxonomy): domain Eukaryota; kingdom Metazoa; phylum Arthropoda; class Insecta; order Hymenoptera; family Megachilidae; genus Megachile; species Megachile lagopoda. The sequence goes on from CM072793.1 coordinate 7,126,306, forward strand.
TATAAAAATAGTAATTCGACTTGATAACAGTATTCGATATAATTCTAGATTTCCCAACAGTATATTTTGTCGTAAAAAAGATATTCTAATAATCTAAAGTTCGTCCTTTAAAGTTATGGTAAAATTTTTATAATATTCCAGGGATCTTATTACAATTTTAGATTTAAAAGAAAGAAGAAACCGCAATACAAATATCATTGTACGTTTAAAACGATTGTTTATCTATCAGAAAGTTTTGATTAAAAATCAAAGCTGTAAGAATATATGGACGGAGCCCAAAATGAGGGGGATTATACACATTCCTCGCAAAGAAAAACACCTGGAGATTATCATATTTTAAGCAAACGTAAATGCGCAATGTTAAATGCTCTTTTCAATATTTCTAACAACAAATGGGAATTACAATTTTCATGTGAACGTTTAGAATTCGCGTGCAATAAATATATATTTAATTTACATAAGTGTGGTAGATAAAAAAGGTAAAATACGTAAAAGTTTTTATTTAATAATAAAATAAACTAATAATATATAATAAATTAATTTAAAGTAATGTTTGTTCCCTTGTTTAAGTTGGAACATTGGATTCCGTCTATAGATTCTTAAAAATACTGTAATATCATTAAATTGAGTATGATATTGTACAAAAAACGAACAGTCTTTAACAATAATATCATATTACGACCACACCATAATCGTGTTTATATTAACGGAGGTTACACATAGTACGAAATTATTTAATAATATATACGGTTCTCGTATATACAAAGAAAAAATTTGATCGTGAAAATAGAAAATCATACGAAAGACTGATCTTCAGTTGAGTTACATTGATGAAATTTTAGCGACATGTTAGCCGCTCTCGATGAAAAATAATACAAAGAAAGAAAGTATTTAAAACCCTGAAGTATCTTATACTTGCATTTTTATACTAAATATAGTTTCACAACGAACTTTCATATTTAATGATGGCACTCAACAAAACTTTTTTATTTAGATTTATATTTAGCTTGATCCGGAAAAGCCTCTCTTGGTGGTACTAAGCTAAGCATTATTACATGTCGCTGATAAGCTCTAGAATTACGAAACTGTGTATCTGTTCCGTGAATACGGTCTAACACACCCAAAACACCGTAACACTGGTTGAATCTGGAACAACATAATAATAAATAAAATTTTATGAAATTTTAATTTTTCAAGCTGCAACTTTCAAATTAGATTGCTTCAAATTAGATTAGATATTAAATGTATTCAGAAATTACTTACTTTAGATGGTGGAAATCATGAGCTTCTGGAGATGGAAAGAATGGTAAGTGATATCCAGAATGAGCATTTAACGTGGAAAGAATAGCAAGGGAGAACCAAAGCCAAGCTGTAGCCACGTGAGAACCTACGATGAATACTCCCAAAAATGGTGGCAACAGGTTTGAACCAATATGTTCTAAGGGATGGCAATACAGCGACGTTACAGCTATAGGGGCTGTCCATTCATGGTGCTGTTTGTGTATATATTTATACAAATAGCGGCTATGCAGAAATCTGTAATGTGATTACACATAATTTAACATTTCAATATGAAACATTGATTATTTAAGTAAGATACATTGCTAGTCTAATACACTAATAGTCTAATTTCATTTGTTCATAACGAAATTCTCAATACAACCTTTTACAAATAATTACAGCTAAGCCGATGAAGATAGCCAGATTATTGATAGGGAGTGGGTCAGGGGTAAATTTACCTTATTATGAATCTCATCATATTATTTTAAACGAAATAAAAACGAATTGAAGACCATAAAAATGTTAGTACCTGTGCGAGTAATAAAATCCAATTTCCTCGCACAATATATGAATGGCGATTTCAACGAGCACCCAGTGGAAGGTCGGCAATTCGCGTACAGGGGGATAACCGCGCCATTCCATAAAGTGATAACTGACGTATGCCAGAGGAAGTCCAACAATGATCTGATTGAACAGTACTTGAGCGATTACTTTACACAATTCCCTTGTGTCGACGGGTTCATTCGTGCCCGGCTGTATTTTGTATCTTCTCAAAGCTGCTGGTCGATTGGTTATGTCTAGGATCGTATAAATACCACCGAACAACCAGTACACGACAAACGTCAGTCCCAACGATCCTACGAGAAATTAATCTAAGTTATTAATTGTTAACAAGAAATACAGGGTGTACAAAGAACCAAAGGGTCAAGACTTTAGCTCAGAAATTTTAGATAAATTTTAGATAAAAGGTTTCACGATGGATTTATACATAGATTTGTACATTTGTAAATTTTAAAATCTACCAAACAATAATTAAGGGACAATCTTTTTCCTCTATATTATCATTTTTCCTAGGAAAATGTAGTATTTGTGACAGTATGTGGACAAAGTAATGAGTCACTGTGCAAAGCATTCAGTGTTGTGTCACTTTACAATATATTGAATGTAAACAGAAGAGTTGGTATAAGAACATACTTATGTGTACATTACTTCAAGATTGTCTGATACTACCAGAGTATTATTACTATCAACAAAGATAACTTCATAGGCAAAAATGTGAAGATATACGTTCTTCATAAAAAGATTGGCCTTAGGAATTTGCTTAAATACATTTTACTTGTTTAGTGAAGTCTTAAGACCCCTCTTTTCAGACACCCTGTATAATATTTATTGATTAATGTATAGTGTTCAAAGATAAATGCCGTTTGTCATTCCGTTTTTATTTCAAACAGATTTTATGTTGTTTGTGTCTCTTCCTGCTTTTCCTAAGCTGTTTCTAAGTTCATCTAGGTTCTACTTGAATTCTTCTTAGAATATTTCAAATGGCATTTGTTTAAGAACATCTTAGACATTCTACAAGTTTCATTTTTTTGTACCATAGACCCAAAGGGTTACAGGATCGTCTCCTAATTTATCTAAAATTTTGTCCCATTGTGCTTGCCAGAAATCTCCAGATGCTCCCCAGAATCTCTGCAAATGCCTGAGGAACAAAGAAATTATGATAATGTGATAATCATTGTAGAAGAAAATAAAAAATTCCTCAAAAACAGGATTTTCTTGTTAGATCAAAACATGAATGTACAGGAATTGATTGTATACCTTATCCTTTAAAATTTACCATGTTAGTGAGTTGCAGAATGCAGCGAATCCAATCACTACCGTTCCGATTACGAAAAGAACGCTTCTTAAACTTGAAAGCAGGGTTGGCGGTGTTTGATTTTTACAGCCATCGCTTCTCGCAGGAATCACTGCAAAATAATTTTTTATATGTAATTATTAACAGTTTTGTATATTTTGAAATTATAATTAATATGTTGATGAGAATTAAAAATAAAAGATTTTACGAGTTCATATAGCCACACGTTATATAGTCATTCGTTATATCGCCGCACATTGTATTACTACTAGATGATCTGTTGGAGAAGTTCAAGGTTGACTGAAGATACCAAGAAGCAGTTGAGCACGTTTACGTAAACGTGAGATGTTGCGATGGAAAAATATTTTGTTTAATTGACGCAAATAAATTTACTTGTAGTATGTTTGAAATATACCAAATAATTTTAAACAGTCATAACCCACATTTAAATTTTTGTGCATACAAAATTTCGAATGTTAACATCAGTTTTTATCCGTAAATGCTAAACAAATACATGAGTATAAATGCGAAGAACAACGAAGCGGTAAGTATGAAGGAACCGCTTCTTTGTTATTCTTCGCGGCTATAAAAATAATCTATTGTTTCAAGTGCTTGGTGCAAACATAAAACACTTTAAACGGGTTACGGGCTTAGGTAAATCACGTTAGAAAGAACGTGTAATCCAAATGGTAGATACATAAGCAACTTTCTTAAATGTCCAACTAGATTAAAGGTAGAGTGAAATGTTCAAATGCGTGTTATGCTAAATTTGCATAACATACGCTGATATTTAGCCGGAGTCGCGTACAGTTGGTCATGTAATTATTTGGCAAAATTATAAAATAAATTACAGATGAGCACCAAGGACGAATTAAGACCTTTAAAGGTTTCATATAATTACGTTACTGGTTATATGAATAAAAAAATAAATCAAAACAATAAACGCTTACTAATTGATTTTGCCGTAATAAAATTTATTAAATACAGCATAGCGTATCGAAAAAAAGATACATAGTAGTATAAGTGAACAAGTGTTATTTTATTTTTAAATATGTACATATTATGAAAGATTTTTCTAGTAAAGAGGTATTGCTTACAACAAAGATATTCTACTTAGTTATTATGCGACTTGATTCGAAAATTGAATCGCACGTGATGATTTAACTTGATTAAGGTCACACATTGCTCTCGTATAATTCACCCCATTACGCCCCCGTTTATTTTCGAGCGGTACTATTGATATATTTGATTCTATTTGTATTAGCGTAATAAGATACGTAATTTGAATTATGGATAATTAGAAACAAATACGATTTATAAAACACTAGGTAAATGTTGTATTAAGGCGGCTAATGCATGAAGATAAATTAGAAAGTAGAATAATATCTAAAGTATGTATTATAAAAACTAGGTTTAGTATTCGCCGTAAATATAACATGATTTCCATATTTATATTGCAAATAAATTACGACGAAGTTTTCTAACAAAAAATAACGTGTGCATAATTCATCAATGATTAATAAAAAATGAAATAAGTAAACAAATTACTAACTACGTAATTCGTAATGCAGTTTGACATTAACGACTCTGTTGATGTTTGTCGTCAAGCATGTCGTATAAAAGGGGATGGAGTAGTTTCATAGTGCTATAGATCGTGTCTTTATGTAAATACAAATTTTTTATCACTATTAGAAGACCAATAAAGGAGAAGCAATTCCTCGTAATTACAAGTATAAAATCGATATCATCAACGAAGATAAATGAACAGCCTCGGGAAATCGATTAACACGCGTTTATTTACATCTCCACCTACAACTGTTGTTCCTTCAAAACTATACATCAACGCCTTTGTCCCTGTCAATACATTTTGACGTCAGAACAGTTCAAAATGTAACAAACAGTAGTAAATACTTAAATGCGATCAATTTTTTACAGATACTGAACCGTTACAGAAATATTTAACGAATTGTTTTGTTCGCGGTATTTGTCACGGTGGTTAAATTATCTTCTGTCTGAGCATGTCTTATCCAAATGTCAATGAGAAGGAATTGAAAGATTTTTCCTGACCTTTGTATTGGCTCTGCACATCCATCATGTTTAACAATGGTAACGTTTACGAAGAAACACGTCAATTCTCGTATTCAGAGTCAGTGGATCGCATTAGCCACAAAACACACGCGTTAGTCGATAAACGCAGACCGTTGCTACTAGCAAATGCGCCGTAGCACTAAGCGCGTACCCTACAGCTCAAATGCACGTATAGATGTGTATGATTTCTCATATACACTCTAAGTACGTGTGTGCAAGCATATGTATACGTATAATAAACGGCAACACATGAACACTCTAGGTTTCCCTAGATTGAAGGAGGAACGGAGGAGAAGTCTCCCACTACTTGTCTGACTCATTCTTGTTTTTTGTGAGTGTTGACAGGAGTTAGACTTTGCTGAACTGTCAAGGCCTGAACACGAGAAAGTTGGGTAAATGGTAGGGGAGTCCTTTTCTTTCTCTCCCTGTTGGTTCAGCGAAGCCTAACGGATTTATGGATGTAATGCGATATATAACATACTCAAAGAATATGTTTATTTTTGTCAGAGAGGTAAAAATGGCTCTCAGAACAAAGTAGCGCCTTCATATGGCGAAGCTAAGAAACTTCGTATTTGAACATTTTTTAATATGAGAATTTGAAACTTTAAGCTTTTAAGGATTTAGGGATTTGGTAATTTAGGAATTAAGAATTTTCCTATTTAAGTATTTGTTCCGTCAAAATCTAAGATTTGTGGCAGGAGGCTCTTCCCCTATACTTGTCAAAGGAAAGCTATTGCACCCAAATGCACATTATGGTACATTACATATTTAAAATAGTCTTTTAATTTATAAGTGCAGTTTATGTCATTATTATTGTTTTAAATATTTACAGCTTGATGAAATATGTACTTCAGAAATTTTATTAACAACTATGGTAATAAATCTTATTCTGATCAACTCAACTTTACAGGTTCATGTTTTAATATTAAGGTAACATTACATTAAGTTAAAAACATGAAAATTATTAATATTAAAAATTCGTAAACGCAAATAAACGAAATTTAAATAATTGTAAAGAGATTTACTTTGTTTCTTGTATTCTAATTCTATTTTAATAATGTGTGTGTTGTCATACTTTGTATCTTGGATAATTTTGCATTTGTTTTAATTTCTTTAGAGCACATTTCGCAGCTGTACATTTTGCAATCCTGTAATTTCTTCCAATCCCTTTGAAGGATCCTTTGCCAAAAACATCCACTGTAACTCTAACTCTATGTCCATCGGCCAATTTTTCTGGTTTGCCGAATTTCGCTGTTTCAGGTTCTAATTCCAATAATTCTCTAATTGGAGATTTAGGAACATTGGTACTGAATTGTTCTGAAATAATTAAGTATATATATATTACTATTCTTTCTCTCACAAGATACACGTACTAATAAAAGTAAGAAGCGATTACCGATTTCATTTTTCATGATCACGTAATATACACTCCATACTGCATCTAAAGACATTCCACTATCTAAATAAATTGCACCAGCTAATGATTCAAAAACATCACCTAATGCTTTTGGTACTTCCACGTCTTCAGCTTCTTCACATTTTTCTTCTCCAATTAAATAATACTGCAAAATTAAATATACACTTGACGAATGACAGAATGGGAAGATTCTAGTTTCCAATTATTTTTGGGTTTATTAACCTGTATAAGTCCAATATTGTTTCAAATAAATTGCTTACCTCCTCACTAATGGAATGTCCGTTTTCTTCCTGAATTCTAACAAAACGATTTATCACAACGCTTAAACCCGGAGAAAGATGTCGAAAATATTTATGAAATCCACATCTAACCGCTAAAGAAGCAAATATAGTATTGTTAACTAAAGCTGATCGTAAATCCGTTAAAGCACCCGGAGAATGTTGTCGAGCATCTTCATACAAATGCCTTGTTATTAAATAATCTAGAATTATAAATAATATATTTAAATAAATTATAATGAAAGAATTTAATACAATAAATTACCTAAAACTGCATCTCCAAGAAATTCTAAACGTTGATAACAGTCTGTTAACTTATTGGGTTGATACGACGCATGAGTAAATGCTTGCAACAGGTAACTAATATCATTAAATTTATATCCTATACTTTTCTCTAGTTCTTCGTATCCATCGAGCATTATTAATAACTCCTGTTCTGGATTAGGGATATATCGAAGCAAAGGATTTTGTGGTTCCTCCAACTTTCCGTAACGAATCTATAATAATAATTTTCTTTATTATTTAAAATTAAATTTTGGTTAAAGGTTTATTTATAATCGTTTAATTTTAATCACCTGTGTCCATGTTATTTCACCCTGATCATTCGTTCCTTTTACGTATGGGGCACTACCAGGAATTCTTTCTTCTGGTTCAGTTTCTTGTACAATACAAATTTCTTCTATGGGTAAGACATGAATCCCTAACCAAGCCATGAAAAGTAATGCCCCTCTAGGTCCACAAGCAATTAAGTAGGCTCCAATCAATGCTTCCACACAGTCTGCGATACTTTTATCAGGAATGCTATGTTGAGTAATTAAATTGTAAGGTATAAAACAACCCAAGTTATCTAGATTGTTTGAAAGTATAGCTTCATTCCTAACAAGTTCATCTTTCATGATACCCAATTTCTGTTCTGTTTCTCGAACAAGTTGAGTTATCTCGATTGGATTGACAGCTTGCAAAGTTGGAATGTCAGCTTGGTTCCATAAGGTAGAAGGTATGCCAGATTTAATTAGTGCTTGTTCAAGTTCTTTTGGAACATAATAACATGGTGGCAACCAGTTGTCATGTGGTTCAAATTTTGTCGCTATCATACTCTCACCCAACATTTTCTGCCTTCCTAATCTGTATAAATTTAAATTGCTCACCTAAAAGAAATTTCATTTCACTAAAAAGAAAAAAAATATAAGATAAGACTAGATAATGTTTCACTTTTAATACCTGTTTTGATCTTAAATGACTCAGTTTGCCTTCATGTATGTTATCATAAGTGCAATACAAATAAGTAGTTATGGCATATTTTAAAAAAGAATCTCCAATAGTTTCTAACCGTTCTAAATTAATACCGTCATTCGCGTTGGACATAGTTAAAGCTTGCAAAATTAAACTGGGGCTTGGTCCTGGATGATTTTCTAATTCCGGTTGAAAATCGAAACTAAAAAGATTATTGCTCGGATGATATGTAAATTTGGAACTGTTTGATTTTTGTTTTGCTAGCTGTGAAATGTTGTTGTTATTTAATACTTCTGTGGTAAACTTGTTAACAATATTTTGTACATAAGGTTTGTGTCTATAATCTGATGAATTGTCTTCAAATGGTAAATTAAATGAATTTTTCCTTTTAATTATTATTTCGCTATCACAGGATATGAAAGACCCATTTTCCATTATTTCACATTCTCTTAGTTTCGTAAATTCATAGTGAGTTAATTTGTGTTTTGCGATTAAAGATTCTTCCTTTTCTTCTGTATAAGACCATAGAGTGTCTAAATTTTTTTCCGTTTCTAATAAATTTAAAATTTTTTTAATTATCTCTTGTTTAGATATTTCTTTTTCGTCTTCTATGGCTTCTGCCACATTTTCTCCCATATAAGAAATGCGTAATCCTCTATTTTCATCTTCACTTTCATCGGATGTGTCTGCAAATTCATCGCTGTAAATATCATCTGATACGTATCCGTCATAGTCTGATTCGCATGCAGGGGAACCGTATCGAATGTCACTCCAGTTGAAGTTATTTGGTAAAACAGTTACATTCGCTGGAAATGACTTCAAGTCATTCGTTTCGCAATCAATAGCATTCACTGCCATGTCATTTGACCAAGTGCCAATTTCTAATTCCTGTTCTTCATTTGATATTTCTAGCTCTTTTTCTGTCAAGTTATCATTTTCTAATTCAAGTTCATATTCTTTATCATTCAAATCTTCCATATCAAGTTCGCTAAAGTTATTTATCGTCTTTTCAGGTAAAGCTTGATATTTTTCTACCGTATTACTTAAAAAATTTGGTTGGGTAGTTTCACTTTTAGCCACCTTCGTTTTTTCGGATTCTTTGGACTTCTTTAGAACTTCTGCTAAACTCCAGCCGAAATGTAATGCTGGCCACTCAAAATCTATGAACGAACAATCTCATATATTAATATTACAAAAACATGAAAACACTTCTCGTTATCTTATACGTACCAGAAGCTAAATTTTGTTGTCCCAAATTTATCATTTGTGCAACTTGACATCGTATTTGATTGGCAAGTAATAAGGCATTAATTCTATATAAAATACACGGTAAACAAACTGCTTGTCTCCATAATGATGCAGGGAACGGATGAATTGCGCACAGCTCGGCGACAAGAATCTGTTTCTGTTCTAAATTTTCTCGTTTTGCTCGTTTGGTTTCTTCGCTAGTTGTAGGTAAAGCAACACCTTTCCGGTTAACATACCTATAAAAGAATTATTACAAAATGTACACGGTATTTCTTAGAATTACAATTGTAGAAGCTTTTTATACTACCTGGGTGTCAGAAAGTTTAATCTAGCTGATGTGTGATCCACGTCTAACAAAGGTTGATCTAAATTTTGTATTTGTATTTCGTATTTCTTAAAATAATATTCTTCGAAGGTACTATAATCGTCGTCAGGAAAGGAAGATTTAGGATTTAAATTTGTGCAAATTTCAGCAACATAAAAATACTGAAATACGTAAAGAGAATTAATTATACTTACAATTGTAATTTTTCTTAAGTTCTTAAATATAATTCTATTAATATACCTGAGGTTGATCTTGATTTCTATACCAAGGCATAATTACTGCATCCTGATACTTTGATGCATCAAATTTGAAGTCCTTTCTGTCCTCCTCGGGAACCTTAGTTGGCACTGTAGTTCGATTGTTGTATATACATTCCAAAAATTCCCAATCTACAGTGACATCAGACTCAGTATCTGTTAAAAATGTAAAGTCATATACATAATGTTAAATACTAATGTTAATAAAAATTTCCGCAATTACCTAATTTTACAGGTACAATCATATAAGAATTTTCTGAAGCATTAGGATCAAAAAGCATTAAATATTGTTGTAACCGTAATACATTTGTAAAAGTATAATTAAGGAAGGTAGAAATTTTTTCTATTTGTATTTCATTTAAAACTACGGTGCATTTACTGAGTTTCAACTGTACATGCACTTCTCCTGATCTGGTGTAAATAGGAAATGGACATAACTGAAACAAAAAATTAAGCATTCATTACTTTGATGCATATTTTGCGATACTTAATATAAGTATTTTTATAGTTTACTTATTACTTTAGGGATTTCTTTCAGTGTTATAATACCAAAACCAATAGCCGATTCTTCAGGGGGATATATACGTCGACCTCTGGTATTTTGTTCTTCCGGTAAGGCACAACTTAGGACCATATTAATATGATACAGATAAGAAGGAGCTCCGACTATTGGTCTACAATCTGTTAACGCGTTAGCTGTCTGAAAAATGTAATTTCATTATTAATTTGATAATTTTAAAGTTTCTCAAATGAGGACATTTTCAATCCTGAATAAATTTTCTGTTGTTGCATGCTACTTCATCATACAATAATTGTTTGCTATCATATTTTCACATTTGTAATAATTATATATAAACACTCTATGTATAGATAAATAATACATTTTTACTAGATCAAACCTTTTTATAGTAATATTGTCTCCGTTTAGTTGTTCCAGGTCGAGCTTCAGAAAAATCTATTTTAATTTCATCTGGTAAAGCGGGTACTTCTGCATCTTCTGGTTTAGCTTTAAAATTTTCCTTCCCAATAGGTAGTAAATTATCATCTATTTCATTCTTTCTGTGTAAATCAATACATAATTGCAAAGCAGCCATTCGTCTTGCCATAGCTCTATTAGGCATAGGATATGACTGAAATGACATTGTAAATAAACATGTAATGGTAAAAGAATTAGATAACGACTTTCTTAATCGTTATAAAACAAATATTTACCGATACAGCATATTTTACTGGAGAATTTATAGGTAACCGTAAAGAACAAGTGTACATAGGCATATTGTCTGCATTTATCTGTTCAATAGACCACTCTGGAGTTAGTCTTGTAAAAGTATCACTAGGTAATTTGGCACAGTACCTATACGGGAAAAATTTTCTAGCATGAAGTAATGCTGAAAACGTTAATAAAAAGCCTTTAGAACGTTGATATTACATTACCTGTTTACCAATGATATAGCAGAATTAAATGTTACTTTAGGTGCATCATCTTCACTGAGCGGTTTATAGTGTGGTATCATAGCAGCATACATGTCTGCTTCGTTTTCTTCTTCTTCAGATGGTTCGTTATTAGAACACTTTATTAACAAAGTCTACAAAATAGATTGATGCTCTTCCATTAAAATTTTCGACTGGGATGGACACAGGTAATGAACCATATTAAATGGTTGATATTAAAACTGGTACACACTGAAGGTCATGAATAAATTAAATCGAGTAGACATTATAATCATTAATTAAGCATCAGATCCATTTTATATATTCAATTAAATTTTACTGTAATTCATGATTAAAATAGTTGAAAAAATAATGTATATTATAACTTAGTACCTTTTCTATATAATGATACTGTGCTAATTGCCATATGCACTCCTTTGACGTTTCTTTTGGTACTAATAATACATGTAAGGCATCTACAGCTCTAGCTCGACTTTTACATTGTACATAGGACTGATACGTTTTTGGAAAATCATATCTCATTACAAAGTTACATTTTGGAATATCAATGCCTAATAAAAATAATGTGAAGTATAATTTATTGCTTCAAAAAATTATTTTTTAATGATAAAATTAATTGATAACAAACCTTCTTCTAAAATTGAAGTTGAAATTAATAAATTACATTCGTGTATCCTAAATTTTTTCAAAACTTCTTCTTGCTTTTTGTGTTCTATTTCTAAATCTTTTGAATAACTGACATCATCTGTACTCCTTTCAATCGTATAAAGAGGCGATAAAAATTCTAAATCTTTATCATGTGCAGATATTTCATTTAATAAATAAAACAGAACCTTTGCTACAAATCCTTTATCTACAAAGATTACTCCACAGAGTAAATCAGGATCTGTAGCTCCACGCATATGTCTTTGAAATTTAAATGGTTTTTTATAATTTTCTTCATTACCTTTCTTGCCTTGAATAAATTTATCTCTAATAAAATTTTCTCTGTTATTTACAGTTAATTTTTGAGAACTATTTTCATCATTTATTTTACTATCAGAATTTTTGATATCCTTGGTATAATACGGTGTATAGGTTTTCAAAACTTGCAGTAACCTATGAACTTTTGGAGTAGTATACTTATATATCCTCTCTTTATCAGACAAAATTTCAAATGCATTATCGCACAAAGCTCGTATCTTCATAAAAACTGATGCGACCATGTTCAATAATAAATAATGCCTTTCATAAGGGGTTTTTATTTTCAATTTTTCTGTTAACATTAAAAGAGCAAGTGCGGCTCGATCCGCACACCATGGTCCAAGAGTTTCTAATACATGTAAAAAGTCTTGCAACATTTCAAAGGGCTTCTCTGTAGGATCAGGTATTTTCTGAATATCCTCATAAAATTCTTCGTTATAAATTTCTGTTGGATCATGACGATGATCGCGTAAAAATTCAATAGCATGTAATATATAATTTTTAATAGTAATGTGTAACTCTCCTTTCTCACCATTACAATATTCCACTATGTATTCTTTAGCTTTTGGACTATACCTGTTTAAGAATTACCATTATTATAATTTTAATAATAATACTAATATAAAACAAATATTTCTATCTCTGAATTATGCTGACACAGTATAACTTTGAAGATCAAAAGATACCTTATACATTTAAAAAGTAAACGGATATATTTACCTTAATATAGATAATATATCACTAGCTGTTTCAACTTCGCACTGAAATGTGGTTTCTACTTTTTCTATTTCTAAACCTAGTCTCCCAGGTTCTTGTGTTAAATTAAACAATGGTACAGCTAATCCTATAATTCTAGGAACATCAGTGCAAGATAGAAAAGTTTGCAAAATAAATTTTAATTTGTTATCATTTATAAATTTATGGCACTCGTCGACTATGACTAGATTTATCTGATGTGGTAAAACTTTTTTCTCAGCCAATAATTTTGTACATATTTCAGATGTTAAAACTAGTACCTGAAGAGAAATGTCGTAAATGAAAGATATTGAATACATAAATACAAAAAGGGTCATCAAAAAATTTGTGTATCTTACATGAGAAGTTTCAAATTTTTCTACAAATTCGTTGGATGAACAAGTAGTATACATTAATACTTTTAAATCTGTCAATTGTTGTATGTAACTTGCTTTTATAATACATTTTTCTTCATCTGTTAATATATATAATGAACGTTTTCCTCCTTCACTTAGTGGCCTAAATGTACATACAAAAAATTCAATAAAATCAATAGAATTAAAAAGAAAAATTAATCATAACTATATTGTACTACCTTCTATTGTTCGCAGCAAATTCTTGAATCAATTTTATAACTATAAAAGTTTGTTCATAACTTTTTCCTAGACAAACAATAATATTTTTGTCCCTGGCTGCATAAAACAATTCTACCTATAAGAACGATTGTTTTAAATTCAACATATAATAAATAACACCTTCATACAAAATCTTCCAAATAACTTACTTGGTATTCTCTAGGTGTAAAAGATTTTGTATAAATCTGATCATTTAGTGGAAATGCCATGGAACCTATAATTTGTACTGTTTGTAGCTAAAAGAAAAATGCATTTATGTTTGTATTTTATTAAGTTTTGTTTTCAGATTTCAATTCAGTTTTAGAATCAAGAGAGAGCAGCTACGTATACGATTGACATATGCAGTACTTGTATGTGTGAATGTGTGTGACAGTCGAGTGAACGATGGTGAGGAAATATTGGGAAAGGAACCCCCTAGTATTTCCCCTATAATTTTTCTTATGTAAGGGAAATCATACACACATATAATCGTATAGTGACACTATTTGCAAATCGCAATTTGATTGGTTATCATCTTTATTTAGTTTTATAATTATAATATATAATATTAAATGTTTCTTTCTTTAATTTTACAGGAAATTTAACAAAACCTTATAATACGTACACAAGTAAAATTGTAATTGAGAAAGTATTATATAAAGTATTTAAAAGCATTATGTATGTGTACTACTTTTACCAATATTTTTCACCGTATACTATCTTATAAACCTTGAAATTGATTGAAAATGTGATAGAGAAAATAAAATTGATGATTATTACTGATAAATCATTATCGATGATAACAGAATCGATTAATCGTCCATTATCGATAGTTGATTACAATTTTTAACAACTTCAACTCGAGAGTCTTTTCAGTCGTTATTGCGTTGCAAGTAAGTTCGTATTCCATTGTTTCTTCCTTTTCGTATTATAAATATATTAGTAAACGGTTAATCTATATTAGTAAAATATTTGGTTAGTAGTGTTTTATGTTATAGACATATTTTAATAACAAAAATGGTTACCTAAAAGTTAAATATGTTTTCTATATTAACATGTGTTAATCATCCATTTTTCATTGAACATCTTTGTTATCCGTATTTTGCATCCGTAAAATTAAACTGAAGAAAAAATTTTTGAAGTGGTTTGCTTAAATTTTATTTTTCTTAAGGTTATATGCTGCATATGCACATGATAATATTTTATAAGTATCACGTGTATAAAAGAGTAATCGTCTATTTGTATATAACTTGTGTCCAATTTAGATAATAATTTTGTTTAAAGCAATGTTTTATGCATATTAAATTATTTCTACATAAATTTCACTGTTTTCAGAGCGAGCAAACATGCAGCTACAAATTAGAGGAGATCACACGACTGTTGTCGAGTCACATGAAAATGAAACTATTGCAGAATTAAAGGTACATTGATGATGCTATTATATCATCTTAGTTAAAATATGAATAACTTTTTTAATTTCAAAGGTAGATAAAAACATCTGTATTTAAAATATAAAGAAAACATTTTTTTCATTACCTATGTAGGTGTATCTTTTTAATAATTGCGTCGCAATGATAATCCAGAAGTAGATCTTTACACTTCTGGAACGAGCAACGACGCAATATTAAACAACGAAGTTATGAGCTGGTGATCAAATACATTTTTATTGATCATCATTCGCAATTATTCGTTAACAGTATTAAATTTAATCATGTTTATATTTTACAAAAAAATGCATGATAAAGTAATTAAAATTGTTTATTCGGTTGCAAATGACATTATTAATTATTCAAAAGCATAATTAATAAAATAAATTTTGTTCAGAAGTTTAGTTTGATATATGTAAGAATGTAAATTACATTCATTTTGCAGAAAAAAATTGTGGAGTTAGATGCAGCTGCAAACACAGAGTTCAATCTATACTGTTCTGGTTTTCTGTTGCAAAATGAGGCATTAGTAGGAGAACTTACATCCAATGTTTTGGAACTAACAGTTTCTCTTCCTGGTGGTAAGTATTCATTTCCTTTTCAAGTTGTATACTGTTTAGAACTTAAACTGTATACTTCACATTTAAATTTTAATACAAATAAGTAATAATGTTAATTGTGTTATTTTAATTTTTAAGGTAAGGTGCATGGGTCTTTAGCTCGTGCTGGAAAAGTAAAGGCACAGACCCCAAAAGTAAGTGAATTACAATTAGTAATTGATTGAAAACAAATAGAGTTACTTTAAATTTGGTCTGGTTTTTGCAAATTTTTTCATAAATTTTTATCTTTCATTGTACAGGTAGAAAAGCAGGAAAAGAGCAAGAAGAAGACTGGTCGAGCTAAAAGAAGGATCCAATATAACAGAAGATTCGTGAACGTTGTTCAATCCTTTGGTCGTCGTCGCGGACCAAATGCTAACTCTAATTCATAATTGTATAAAACTACACATGTAATGCTGCTGAAAATAAATTAAAAAAAAAAACTTTAAACAAAACAGTTTATTTCCCATTGTATTAAAAATTTTAAATGATAGTAATTTGTTAAAGCCTTACATTAAACAAACTTATTAATTTAAAAATTTCGATTTGAATTAAAATCATTAATAATTTTGATTAACTTTAATCAATACATGAAATATTTACAAATATTAAAGTGTTACAGTCTATGAAACAAACTCAACAAAAATATGTTCCTTCGTAAAACAATTTACAATTTATGAGAAATTACATGAACGTAAAATAAAATTATAAATACACACCTGCACACACACTTCATAGTACAGTAAATACGTAAATGTACATACATACATACATCAATGCATACACACTATGCATTTTCTAACTCAAAACAAAAATTGGATAAAACTTATGGACTAGATACATGTAAAAAATTCATTTATAACCAAACATATCAGAGGCTTTCTATTTCAATACTTATTTTTGTTTGTACATTGTTTATTGTGGTATAAACTTCACTATCTTAAAAGTGTATGGTAATCATTAACTGTAAAGATTAATGAATTCATTATTAAAAATTCATTATTATGAAACACTTATCTATACAGTACCACAATTATTATTTATTCTCCGATTACTTTATTTAAATTATTGATAAAATCATCAATTATTTACTTAATAATTGAATACTTTATACATTATATAATACTTCAGTTGCAATAAGAAAACGTATTTCTTTATTTTTAAAAAGTATTATTCTCAATAGCAGTAATTAAAATATAATAAACTATGTATTGTTAATCTAAGCTGTCCATAAATCAAAGGTATTTAAAACTGTATTATTAGACAATACATCAAAACTCAATGAAACTATACAATTAAAAATCACAAAATTCTCTCTTTCATTTACATTTTCATAAAGTACAAAAGGATCTGATAACGCGTAGCTTCTATTTTTGTTTTCTAGTACTGAACAAGTAAATCTCTGATATCTTTGCAAAGAGTTGCAAAATCTGGCCTTTGATGACTTTGTAAATGCCAACAGGGATACATAAGTTTTATATAAATCGCTTGAGGGCAAGTAGATGGGCAAGGAAGACGAGTGCCTCTTTCTAGCGCAGCTAATAGTTCAGTACTTCCTTTTTCTTGCTCATTTTGAAGACGTTCTATGCTTGAATCGAGACCGGGTAATCGCGGTTCTTCCCCATAACCAAATGTTTCATACATTGTTACACCAAAAGACCATACATCTGACCGAGTTGAGAATTTCCCATCTCGAATACTTTCTGGAGCGTACCTACAAAAAGTATAGTTGAATTTACTTTTAATGTTAGTACAACATAAAAAAAAAACAATAAATGGGAAAATTAAATACCATTTAATAGGAAGACCGCGATCAGTTTGTAAAATATAATAATCATTTTTTCCAGTAACTTGAGCCAGCCCAAAATCGCTGATTTTCACCTTATTTTCGTCAGCAACTAAAATATTTCTTGCAGCAAGATCTCTATGAACAATACTCATACTACCTAAATATTCCATTCCTGTTGCAATATCCAATGCAAACCCTAATAATCTCTTATGCGATAATTCTTGTTTATGAATTAATAGATAACTTTGTAATGAACCGTGCTTTACATATTCCATTACTAAACAAACTTCAGGCTCTGATATTACTCCCAAAATTTCTACTACGTTCGGATGTTTCAGAGTCTATAAATTATTAATTAAATTTCATTATATCTTTGTTACTGAAGTATTATTATTAATATTGAATTCATGAACGATGATAGTACCTTCATTATGGCAATTTCTCTTTCGAAATCCCTTATGTCTGCTTCGAGTGCTTTGGTTTTCAATTTCTTTATAGCAACTTGTTGAGGTTCCGTATCTTTTCCATTTTCTCTCTCGAGAGTTCCCCTATAAACTTCCCCGTAGAAACCTTGACCAATTCTACCTTGCAAAATTACATTGCAATCGATATCTAATTCATAAATTCCTCGCATTTGACCTAACGAATCATTACTGCTTCCTCTGGAATCGGAGTCTTCTTCAACTCCTTGTTCATTTCTTCCTATCATCTGTTTTTTATTTAATATAATTTAATTTTATTACTGTATTTTAAATAAATAATCAACTTTTGAAAAAGAAGACCTTCTGTATACATTATTTACTTTTATATTTAATTACCTCATCTAAGTCACCGGGGTGTCTTATTCGCAGCGTTTGAGCAGAGTGTTCGATGCAATTCATATTAGGAACATTATTCTGAGATATTGAACCACCTTCTGAATCTCTTCTTGTATTAGATAACCAACTTAAATATGCAGACAAGTCTTCTGTACTACCTACACTGGTACCGTTAAAGTTTATTAAACTTTGCGTACCTGCAATTAAAGTAAGAGTATGTAAAATTATCATTAAAATGCATATCATTATAATAAATAAATTATCTCACTATCGTCCGTATCATTCCAAGGAAGACTTGTATTGTCCGTAAGAAGACTACTAGCCCTTGATTCACTATTTATTGACTTGTTATCATCACTGGTATCAGAATTATCTTGACTATGTTTTTTTAATTCAGAGCTAAACAGTTTAGGAAATGCTGTTGCATAAGCATGACTTCTGCGAGAATTGTATACTTGATACAAAATTTGATTGATATCTCTCATAATTGCTTGTGGTTGTTTTCTAGAACCATTTAGATCTCCCCAACATTCAAGCATCAGTCTATAAACTTCTGCAGGACAGCCATTTGGAATAGGTAAACGTTTCCCAGATTCATAATATTTCTTCATAACAGCAGCATTTTGAAATTCCAATAACGTGGCTCCTCTAAAATGGAACAATATTCAACTTATTATACTGCATATACGAGAATTAATAAATATTTTTGTTTACAGTAGGCATTACGCAAAAATTTATTTTGTATAATAAAAGATCATTCTGTTGGAGTAAGTTTAGATAACACTGTAATAATAAAATAAAATTGTTGATTATATGATTTTACCTAGCAAAGATTTGCCAAATTGTCGTTCCCACAGCCCAAACGTCTGCTTGGAAACTATACCTAGCTAATTCTGGATTGTTGTATGTTTCTGGAGGTAACCAATGAATATCTGTTTCCTTATACACAAATATTCCTGGATCGGCAAGTTTTACTACAAAGCTATTATTAGTATGGGCATGTACTAGGAGTTTATTGCATCTAATGTTACCATGAACTACACCATTCTCTTCGAGATGCCAAAGAGCGGTAGCTAGACAAGCTG
This sequence comes from Megachile lagopoda, assembly GCA_036983795.1. NCBI lineage: Eukaryota > Metazoa > Arthropoda > Insecta > Hymenoptera > Megachilidae > Megachile > Megachile lagopoda. The sequence goes on from CM072793.1 coordinate 7,145,770, forward strand.
TAGCTTCTACCATATCTACAGTTTTAACAGTTTGAGAAGAAGAACTACGTAAATATTCATCAAGAGTACCATGCCGTACCAATTCCAAAAGCATTCCAATGGATGGTGTTACTGTTAAACCATATAACCTGATAGAGTACATCAAATTATTATACTAACAATATGATTTTGAAATGTACAGTTGAATTGTTGTTGAAGTTAATTTAAAAATATCTACCTTACAAGAGTTCCGGATCGTAGCTGAGACCATTTTCCAGCTAGTTCCAAAAATTCTTTTGTATAATTTGTCTCTTCTTCTTGTTTCAAAATTTTAAGAGCAACTTCTAATTTTTTCCCTTTAGTTAATCTCCAAATTGCTCTATGAAGAACTGTCTGTGAATAATGCTGACTTCTAGTGGTTCTTAAGAAAGGTTTATAAATTTCAAGTTGATTTTGAGGTACACAACGTGGTCCAGTTTCTAAAACTGAAGCAACAATTTCTTCGTCTGCTGCAACTTCGCTAACTGCACTTTCAGGAGCACAAAGCAGTAGTGGTGATTTATCTGAACAATTAAAACATAAATCAGTTTTTTTCACTTTAAATAGCAAGTTTGACTTTGAAAATTTATCCATTACAGTTCATTTAATTTACCATACTCTGAAGGAGGTAAACATTCTGTAAGATATGATTGTCCTTCAGGATCTTGAAAAGACAAAACACACTGTGCCAATGAATTGTATCGATTAGGATTACCAACAATGGTAAAATCATTTGATAAAGTTTTTTCTTCTATTCTTTTAGAAAATAGCTTTCCTTCTTTATTGTATCCATCTAAATAATATACGTCATACTCAGTTTCACTTTCCCTAAGAAGGTAACAGCCTGGTTTATTTGCCCGTTTCTCTTGTAGTTTTGCATATGCAAATTCTTGCCTGTAATAATTAACAGTTCATTAGTAACAATAGTAGTGCATCACAGTTACATTAACTGATATAAATAGAATCTTACCCAACTGGACCATGGCATTTTAATTTATATAATCGTTCCAAAGAAGGAGTAACAATTTCACCACACAAATTAAATGTCCACTTAACTGCTAAACGATAATAACCGTCTAACGCAGAAACAAAGGACATTAAGAATGTGTTTTTCGAAAATTTTAAATACGACGGTATACCATTCTTCCGTGATATTTCCACTGTATTATCTTGTCTAAAAAATAAAGAAAATTATAGTATAAGTATAATGAATTATCCTGCATAGTAAAATACAAAAATTTTATAAATGAAACTTCATTTAAATTTGAATAATTATTTCTTTTACTTTCCCCATGTGTAAAAAAGAAATTTATGTTATAAAAATTACTCATACTTTATACAAAAAAGAATTTTATATTTAGAGAAATGACTAATTTTTGAACCTTATAGAAATAAAACATAAATCTTCAATTGCACACAATGTAGTCCATGAAGTAGCAACTGTTTCATAATATTTCACTTCATTTACATTGATTCTTAAAGACACTTTTGCTGGAGGATTTTGGAAACCTCTATCCATTAAAGCTTCATATTCTTCATATGGATAATTTGGTGCCATGCATTGAAACTGTTTCAAATATTGCTCTTTAACATAATTTGCATCATAACCAGATATTTTACGAAGTGCATTATGAATTGGTTTTTTGATAAAAAATGCATGGCGCTTTATACATTCTTTAGGAATATACTTTCTGTACTCAGATTCTACTGTTTCTCTTGGTACTTTCTTTTCTAACATCACTCTATAAATAACAGGTAAATTAATTGATATTAATATTAAAGAATTATAATGCTTTCAGATGACACATTATATACAAACCTGTACATATCACTAACACCAAGACCAATTAGTTCTTGTTTATGTCTCTCATAAACAATATCTGGTACTTTATTATCCATAACATCGGAACGTGCTTGTTGAAAGTAGTAATCATACGCATTTGAATCAATTTGTTTTAATCTATATAAGCTGGATGGTTTAAATCTTAGTCTAAAATCAAACTTGTTTTTATCTTTTGCTTCTAAACGATGAGCCAACGAATACCATAGTTTTGTGTGATGATTTCTAAGGGCAAAAAGATGTCTGGCTACTGGTCCTATGCCTAAATATTTACAGATCTGAAAGATTTATTATTATTTATTAATGCAATAAATAAAAGATCAATTTTACGCTAAAATATAGCTGAATAAAGAAAGAAAAAGTGTAGTTTTTAAATAATTTCATATACCTTGATACAAAGATCTTCAATTGTTTGTCCATAAGTAATTGGATAAGTTAATTCCTTTTCTTCATTTGCAACATAAATGATCGCGTGTCGATCGTTTTCCATTGTTTTAAACAATTATATCGTTCTCACATTTTGTTACTTCAATTATCCCATTGCGTATCGTTTATTTACAACGTTTACAACGCAAACTTAACTCTGTGCGCATGTCAATGAAAAAGCACGATAGCCATGATAATAAACTAAAGATTACGTCACAACTTTTTAATTTATTCATACATATCGGTAAAAATATAAAATTTATGTAACTAATGTGGATTGGCTAGTCGAGTTATATGCATAATTATTCAAAGAAAGTTTAATTAAAAATATTTAAATTTACAATAAATTGATAAATAATTCAAATTAAATGAATAAAATTATTTAATATATTAAAACTAAGTTTTCTGTTATCTCAACTTCATCCAATTTCTTGTTTATTCATTCTTTTGCCGTAATAATAACCTTTTAGATACTAGGGATATAGAAATCTAGGGGTCTAGGGACATTGGAATACACGGTATAGGAATTTAGAACATACGTTCAAACATAATACACATGTATATTTATAATATAGATATATATAAATATATAATATATAAATCCGCTGATAAAAAATTACAATTTTTGTATATTTTATTTCAAAACACGAATGTCAGAAAAGTAAACGAAGATTGTTCATTCATTACCTATATATATATATATATGTTTGATAAAGCATTTATACATGACATATACGCTTACAGTTTAATTTACAATATATAAAATGGCACTTTATGGTATTTGTTTGTCCGACCAAATATTCAATTCCTATAGAACTGAACATGTGGAAGACTATTGCTTGCAAGACAGAAAATTACAACAAGAATATATTAAATAGAAGACAGTTATATCAGAAGTATAAATTCATTTCAGAAAAGTTCTTTGCATAAAAACAATAGTTATATTTTTGAAAACAATTGTTATTCAATTATCATTGTTTAATATAAACAATTGTTATTGTTTTAATTTGATTAATGATGTATAAAGAAGTAGAAATAGATGATCCCGATGACTTCTTATTTAAGTAATCAATCACATTTTTTTGATTGTTGGCCCTTGGATCTGAAAGAATTAATGAACTCGAATAAATAGAACAAATTATAAAATAAAAAGACTATATATTAAACTTACAAGACTGATATGTATATATTTAAAATGTAGGGGAATTCAAATTGGGACTGCCCGGAGTCGAAGTGGGCGTTGACGGGGTGTCTGGTGATGAAGTTTCCAGAGGACAAACCAAGTTACCATAATCTGCTTCATTTTTGCTTTTTTTACGTTTTAAAGTGAACTGAGATTTCTTTGGTACCTGAATCACATATTTAAAATGTTATATGAATTTTAAATGAAAAAAATTTTTTTTAAATTACCTTTAGACGAGCAGTAAGCGTAAGTGGAACGAATCCAAGAGTGTTCTCTATTTCTCTTTTTCTTTGTACAATTTCTCTACCAAGAATTTGATTGAAATGCGTGGTTAAATGTCTGCGAAGTAGAGTTTTCCCAGGAGAAATACTAAGTATTGTGGCTAATAGTTCTGAAGTAAATCTGCCTTCATACACCATTAAACCTCCATGCACTCCAGATCCTCTCATATTTGGAGCATACTCTGCTAAATCAACCATTCTCAGCCATTCCATCACTCTATGATTTGTCCAAAGACGAACATTATTACCGTCCATTCCATTCCCGTTTATAGATCTTCTTTCAAGATTATCGAATTCAAAATTTAGTTCTCGGAGAATCTATAAAATTAAATATATTTTTTCAATAAAGATAGGAGAATAGGAATTATAGGGAGTATAATCAAATGTATAATAGAAATACCTGAATTCCTCGTCTGAGACTTGCTGCATGCAATTGTGCGGTGACGCCGAGATTTAAAAGGTCTTCAGTAGTAAGTCGATGCAGCATTCTTCCATCAATTTTAGCAGTCTGAAAAGCATCTTTATGCTGTGGCAGGCCAATATCATCAAGCCATCTTAAAACAGCTGCATTGTCCATCTGTAATTTTTTAATACTTGTAGTACTCGTAACCATATTTTGCATGCACTTTAAGCAGCTTCAAATTATAATACAAAAAATTTTATAACAATAACAGTGAACGGTGATAAATATACATATAACAATAATAAATATATTTATAAATACATACACCATTCATGATGAAACAATAAAAAATACCTTATCTGCTCCAAGAAATTGAACACTACCGGATTTTTCTGATTCTATTGCATACAATAATTTCTTTTTATGAAAAATATTCTTAATTTCTAGTTCCTTTTCTAATTGCTGCTGCGAACATTCAAATAACTTTAATCCGGTTGCACCCCAACGTCTAAGTTCACCCGCATAACATTCTAATCCTAGATTTGCGAGCCAATTTCCAATTTCTTCCATTGAAAGTTCTGCCAAAGGTTTCTGTGTAATTGATTCTACCCGAGAATTTGAGTTTTCTATGATAATTGCTTTCTCTTCTTCGGCTGAAATAAAAATAAATAATTAAAGAATTTTATAATATGCAATTAAGTTCACTATACATGGCTAACACTTTGGTACATGTCGAATAAGTCAATCACTCAAGAGTACTATTAATTCTAATTATTTCCTTTTCGTTTTTCTTTCTTATGTGCTATTATTAAATCAGGCTAAAATATTACGCATTTTAATGTTTTTTAGTCGTAAAACATTAATAAAAAAATATGTTATCAGTTACTATTGATTTATTCCATTTAAAAAATAAAAAAGTTTGTATAAATAATCTCAGTATGTACTACTGCTTTATTGTTTACTATTATTAGTTTAATGTATTATTCAATCAGGTAAAAAGCTAAATAAACGAATAAAAATATTCATGCAAACACGAAAATAAAGCTTTAAAAAAACAACTTCAGTCACTATTAATGAATGTAAGTTTTTCGATATTAGCCACGACTGCCTGTCATACAGAAAAAATACATAGTTATTAAAGAAACAAAAACTAAAGATGCATGCTTAAAGGAGAAATCAATCGCAACCTAAGGTAGGTGCAGACAGGCATCTCGCGGATGCTCCTCTAACGGCCAATGGTACCGTCGTGTGTGCTCCATAAACTAAACTGGGTATCTTACCAAACACTACGCCTTTCTTCGAAGAACTCGGTGGCCTTGGAAGACTACTATACTGACTCGTATGCCTTCCAAATCTTTCTCCCTATAATAAACCACTAACACTAATGTTTTCCTCTATTTTTCATTACAGTTATATGTAAATTTTAAAAAGGCGTATTTAAAACTTTTTTTTTATATTTAGATTTTTATTTGATTCTGTATATTCCTATTAACTTACATTTGATACGGTACTTGTACTTCGAAGATTTTCATGTTCTAAACTTGCTTGTCTGAGTTTCATTTCTGATAAAGAGCTTAAAAGCTCTAATTTTTGTGTTTCTAAAGCGCTTCTTGAAAGTATTTCCTTTAAAAAGCAAAATCGTTAAAATAAAATGGAAATAATAGTAAAATGTAAGTACAAATTAAATTAAAATACAGTAACATAAACAAATAATAGCATTATAAAAATATTACAATTATATGAATAAGATAATAAGATTACTTTTTGTAATGCCTCCTCCATTCTTCTAAGTGAATCCTTTTTCTCCCGTAACATATCTTCCAATTCTTGGATTTTATTACATTGTGCATCCACCCGTTCTGATAAAACAGATACTTCCATGTGCAATGTCTCACGTTCATTTTCTAATTTTCTTAAGCGTTCCTACAACATTATAATTTTGTACAAATGATATAATAATGTTAAAGGTAAATTCAGTAACCACAATATGTAATGATTTCATAATTATAATTGTTTTAATATTTAAATTTCAAACAATTATTTAATACAATTTCCTAATTTACAATTGTACTACTTAGGAAATAAATTACTAAATAATGTATCTTAAAAATATACTGTGACATAGTTTAATTTTCTCTTTCAATATAAAGAATAGCTTTTCATTAAAATAATTCTGATTAAATTTGTTGTGTCTAAAAGTTCAGACTATTTAGATTTAGGTACAGATATTTTTTATAACAAAATATTATTCTACAGCTTTCAATGTAACAATGTTTTAATACAAAAGAAGTATTGAACTACTGATTTTTAAAATGTAACAAATATGATAATTATTAATACTACAATATTACAATATTTTATATAAGTAAAATAATACCTAAGTGAATTTTTCTGTCATATTGTTTCCTTTAATAAAAAAGAACAATAAACTTGTAATTTATCTTCTAGTTCAGTTCTTTAGTTCATAATCTACAACACAATACTATCAAATAATATAGTGTAATGAATGAACATATAAACATTCAAATTTACTTACTGGTTGCATCCATTCCAATAAAATTTTAGTAGTAGTTATATCTGGAGGAGAAGGAGGCCTAGGAGAACTTTTAATTGCTGTTAAAAGATTTTTGGTAGCCTCTTTAATAGGATCCTTCCATTCCATGTTTCCTTCATTATTACTTTCTGAACAAGCACCTATTAAATATATATAATACATAAAATTTTAAGCATGTTTTAAATAATTATTAAACATTTATGAGAAGGTTAAAGCCTACCGTTCTAAATAAGTCAGATTTAAAATATAAAGTCATTCTATAAATGATAGGAATTTTTTGAGAGGTATAACAATAAAAATAATAGAGATTTACCAGAAATTATGTCATCCATCTGTAATAAAGCAGCTTCTAGCATCTTACTAGCCTTACTTGATGGCTTTGTAAGAAAAGTTGATTCACTTGGGCATATTGTACTTTCATTTTTTTCTTCGCTTTTACCCATTGTTGATTCCTATATGTTAAAGGTACACACATGAAAAGCTATATCTATTATGCATTGAAGTTATCATTTCCTAAACATTATATAATCTATAACACAAGTTTTTAAATTTATTTAAAACTTCTAAAACAGTAAACTGAGAGAAAAATTAATAGAATTGCATTCCTTGCAACTTACAAATTCGTTGTTATTTAAATTTACATTTATCTTTAGAAATGAGTTTAAATCATAACCTTGTGTTTAGATCAACAATGTTAGAAAAAGGAGAGAAAGAAAGCAAGAAACATAAAACAAAATGTCAAAGTCACATTTCAAAATGGCGTATTTATTAAACTATTTATATATTTAACAAAGAAATTAATAATATTAATCTGTTCTAACAGGTTTTTATATTCACTATTCTAAAAATTCATTAATATTTCAATATTTAATAAAAGTAATAATAGGAAAGGAAAGTTTACTGTGCTTTTACTAAAAATGCCTAATTACCTCTTTGCATCATGATTCAAATTTGAATTTTTTACACAAATCTTTTAGAATGTGTATAAATTCAAAGACAGTAGTTGGATTCAATCGAAAAGTCAACAAACGACAACAGGTGTTACAAATAATACTCAATAATTTATCACCATGTATAATATTGCGCACGCTTTTGTCGATGAATCCACAGTTCACAACATGGACCTATATACTATGCCTATACATATCTATATTTATATAGGCCTATATACATGCAGTACCGGTACAACGGAATCGAGAACCCGGCTCCTTGGTCCAATTTTTGTACAAAAAAGTTAATATTAACATTTATCAAGTTACCAATCTCAAATGGAAGCAATGACACTTTTATAAACTTTCATTCTAAAATAATTTAATAGAAAAATGAACCATTTCCCCAAAAGTCATAAATTATATTAATCGCAAGTGTCATTTAATTAAAAATACATCATTCATTATATATCTTTACTTTATTAATTTTATTGAAAATGAATTCATATCTACTGTATTTATAATCGAACTAGTGTATGATCGAAACAATTACTTTTTTCTTCTAAGATATTTGCTATAATATTAAGACATATTTGTTATTAAAAACAGTATTCTTTCACGACCTAGTATATGGCTCATTACGTTTCCTTTATTTTTACATTAAAAAAAAAATATCATATTTCAATTTTATAGTGGGTGTATTTATATTAGGTGTTAAAGAAATTTGTGCTTTGACAATGTTAATTTAAACTTCTTTGTTTCATATAGCTTATTTCATAATTAACAATCAACTACTATTAATTATTAAATTCTTAGTTGGTCTGTGTTTTCCTTAATGCATTAAAAATAGTTAAATTTTAATATTATGTTATTGAAATAAACGTTTCTTCTGTAACCTTAGTTGATTTTAATTCATTGGAGCTTTATTTGATAACAAAAATAATTAGTTTGAAAAATTTTAATCTTTCAAACTATCAAATACTGTAGATGAAAGATAAGATAGAAAAATGAAAAAAAGGAAAGAAAAAAATAGAAGAACGTTGTCAAGAATCGGACGTATTTAAAATCTAGCACATTGGAATGCAAAGTAACAATAAATAACTTATGTGTTGATAAACAATACAATAATAATAATAATAATATCATAATAATATAATAGTTGTTTTAAATACTACACAATTTATGGAACGATTTTTAAATAATTACAACCATTGACAACAGTTTCCGTGCGTACATCTCTAGTTATATTTGTTTAAAATAAAATATATACAAAATACCCAATTTAACTGCATAATCGGCCACACTTTATTATCTTTTATACTTTTAACGTAGTACTAAATATGATTCACTCTGTAGACGTGGCTTTATTTCAATGTACTTTTTTATATCATTTTCAGGAGTAATAACGTATATAAATCTGCGCACAAATTGGGTATTTCATATAAATGTATATACATAACATTTTTATATAAACACTAGAGTGGAAAATCATATTTTGTTACTTCACAACAAAATGAATTTCTTGTACTAATTTGTATTAAAGCTAATATTGATTTAACTTTTATTTAATTTTAAATTCTAATCCCATCTCATTTTTTGCTTTTTCCTAATTTTTAGTTTTATATAGAATTCTGTTTTAAATCGTGAATCATAAATACTTTTATAAAATTTAATTTGAATAGTCGTGTAACAATTCGTTCTGGTATTAATATATACCTCTGAAATATAACATAACTTCTTTATGTATTTTTTTTAGATTTAATACTTCTTTGTACAAATATTTCTATATAAAATATTTCTTAAGCTGATACAATATTCAGCTATCACCTTCTATTTATATATTAATATTTATATATAACGATACATATAACCCGATTCTTTTTTTGCACCATAATAATAAATTAATGATCAAAATCTAATTTGTATACAATAGAATATTAATTATCTTTTTTTTTTTCATATTAAATTAATAACTATTTATTCACATTTATTTAAATGTAATAAAATAAGTGATATATATGATATATATATATATAAAATTTAATGACCAATTTTACAAAAGTGTCAAACATAAGACGGTGTGCAAAAAGAATTGGTATTCACTGTTTATTTTTTTGTTTTAAATCTAAGTATACACAACTAGGTTTAAAATTATAGATAGAGCTTCTGGAATACGTTTTAATAAAGCCCCATGGACGGATTGTTCATACCATCATAAATTAGCACGATTTGGACGAATGCGAATGTTGGCAAAGGTATTTTGGTGAAGGCACAACTTCTTCCAGATCTCAATATCAGTCCTCGAATCTCGATTATTTGATTTTTAACGTAAATCGAGATGTATCTATCGATGTAGATACTAAATAATTAAAAACATTGATCCAAACGTTCAAATATAAATACATTCCGTTTGTACTTTATAAAATGTATTTCTTTTTGGTTTAAGCTTTTAGTATTCTTTATTATGAATCATATTAAATTCGTTTATACTATTTAATAAATATTTAAATAATCGAGATTCTACGACTCTATAAAGAACGTTATTTTTGTTTTTACTACTGATGACTTTTGCTTAGCAGATGTGAATTAAATTGGTACAAATTGCAACATTGTTCTCCACAGATGTTGCATTTCCAAGGATTACTTTCACTATGACACCCCTTATGCAGAAAATACAGTGTTTGATCAGGGAAAGTAATTTTACAATGAGTACATTGAAGCCCATTGCTTCGTTGATCGGGCCTCGTTGAACTAGGAGGTTCTCCTCTTGAATGGGAATTTGAATTTGAAGTGTTATTACCTATTACAAAATGAATTGAATCTACACTTGTATGAGTTATTCAAAAAAAAAATTATTATAAACAATGTTTAATAATATTAATATTTATACAAGTGTCAACTGAAGTAAAGTTATCAGTAACAAAGTGAAAAATTGTCAAATTAATATTTCATAAATTAATATTCTACATAGACTAATCTAAATCCAACATTTAAGTGGTAAAATATTAATAAACATAAATCAACGTTTGTAAATAAACGTATAAACTTATTGATGGCAGCAGTGATTTGCATAATAAAACAGTTGAATTACCATTATTATTGTTGTTGTTATTATTTCCGGAACCAGATGAAAGTTTGCGTCGTAAATCATCTCGAAGAAGGGACTTTAATGGAGAAACTTTGATCAAAGATGGTAGTGGAAGGTTGCTAGATGTTGCTCCATTTTCTTCTGTTCCATTACTGTTTGGTTCTTGCTTAATAGGAATTAGTGAAATAGAAGGTGTAATCGTATCTTCGTTTCCGCTAAGATTCCTTTAATTAGAAAACTAGATGAGACTGAATTAAAAATAGATTAATTTTGACTTGTTAAATACCTTTCATACCTGTGAATGCCACTACTGTTAATAGGTAACTGGTGATGACTACTACTCGGTGCATTACTGTTACTATCTGCACTTTGAGGACTATTTGGGCTATCTCCGTTTAGCGGAGCAGGACTTGGATTTCGTTGATTTGGAGTTTGTTCCGGATAAGGAATTGATATCTCTATGTGAGGTGTGAGAAAATGCATTGGCGGTGTTGCATTATCTGCTGAACGATTTCCAGTACTGTCTCCGCTATCTGAAAGAGGAGCAGAAGGCATAGCTTCACCTGGAGTACAACTGTTCATTAATGAACTTGAACTGTTTGGTCCTGGATTATCTAAATCTATTCCATGTCTAAAACGATAATTATTCAATTAAATGTAATTAGCTTATCATAACAAAGTAACAGTAATGGATTAATGAAATATTAACCTATTAAAAAAGTGTAACCTGAGGCACTTCATAGTTGCTGCACGATAATTGCACAAAGGGCAAGATTTAACCATGTCATGTTGACCAACATGTTCATTCTGAAAATGGGCTCTCATCGCAATTTGTCTTTGGAAACCTCGGTTACAAATTGGACAATGATATGGCAGAGTTTTAGAGTGAGTCGTGAAGTGTTCTGCCAAATGATCCTTGCGAAAAAATCTTTTTTGGCACACACGACATTCATACGGTTTTACACCAGTATGTCTCATCTATAATTAAATTTACATTTATCTTATAATAACTTATATTTATAAAATAACTTAATTTTGAAAATTGTTGATAATATGACTTAAATAGAATGTAATTAATACTTTGTGCCGCCTCATGTTAGCTCCATTTGAGAACTGCATATTGCAAACATCACATTCAAACATTTTTCTATGAGAACGAATTCCAGGATGACTTTCTTCTCCATCCCCGTCATTTTCAACGGCTTCTATATTTTCCGCACTTTCCCCTGGCTCAGCACTAGCCAAACATTGATCTTGATGAGCACAAAATGCTGTTTTATTTATAGTCTCATAGTTTTCACACCTTTCACACCTGTCCACATGTTATGGATCCTTTGATATGCTATTTAAAATCTTGATTATCTAAATGTTTACTGCAACTTTTTAAATTTGAAAAAATCAATTACATGAAGACGACAGACCTAAAAGCAGGCACAGCACCATCACTGCTATCATAATTGGTGTTTAAGGCTGCCTCATTGTCAGGGTCTAAATTTTCCTCTTCTCTTGTGTTTGACGACTCTCCAACATCAGTGTGAGAACAGGAATGGGAATCTACCTCGTTTTCCCCGCCGCCAGCATCAACCCCATCTGACATGGTATCGAACCCTCCAAACACTCCGTCGTTCAACCTGCACCATTCGTTATTGATTACCTACGATATTAAAAACCAACAATTTAATCTCTTCTTTTCCTTACACTACAACTTGCCGTACTTGCAATAAATTATGATAACATATATGGAATATTAAAAGGTATTTAGGAAGAAAAATAGAGTATATCTACTTCTATAGAACTTTTTAATATATAGTACTTAATAAAGCAGCAATACTGATAATGAAATGGTAAAGTGTAAATAAAATAAACGGTAAGAAATATTATGGAGGGAAAATTACTCGGATTACGAGCAATTTAATAAAAATTTCGAAAATCTTGATGTTTACCTGTCAATTTCGATCCAGGGTTCGGGGATGACGAGACGATTGGTCAAGCCTGAGAGCAAGAAAGAGAAGAAGGAGAGAAGAGAAAAAGGAAGAGAGAAAATGAGAGGGAGAGATAGAAAAAGAAGAAGAGAGAGTGAGAGAGTGAAGAAAGAGAGGGGAGGGTACTAGGACATGGAGTGAGATTCCGGTAAAGCGCAATGCCAGAGTACACTGCACTTTGTCCCAGTTTCGGGAGAATCCGTCAGTGATGACGCAGTTTTTCACCCATTTGGCTGAATTCGTTACTATATACTTGGCATTACTTTATGAAAATCGGGTTCCTACTAATGTTTTCTGATCGAATCACACGTGATCTATCATCTTTAACTTTTACTTCGCTTTAGTTTCTCTATTAGTTGAAATTCACAATACCCTTGTGAACCACCGCACACTACTATTCCACTACCTTTTTCTGAACAATCGATTAATCGAAATTATCGATCTTAATGATATTTCGATTTCGTAGTATTTTTCGATTTATCAAATCGGTAGCAGCGTCGATTTTTGTATCCAATGTCGTAAATGAATATTATTCCATAATTATATGACATCAAATTAAAATTCTTATGGGAAAATATTTGTTTACAGTAAGTAGGTCACTAAAGTTTAGCTTTCTGTATTTTAAAATTATTTAAACGGCATTCAATTAGTTTTAACTTCAGTTATTATGTTATAATGTTAAAAATACATAGCGGTATTTATAAAAACTTCGATGACCTTAAAGTCTCAAAAAATATAATTCCGAAGCAAATTTTTTGCTTGTAATATTTGCTTCTCGATATGAAATTGTTTGTTTCTGATATTTTATTCTATTATCGGAAACAAACAAGATATTATGATAAATAGGTTAGGCGAGACACATTGCATATTGTTCACTGATTTCCTCTATAAAATACATATGTTTCAACAGAATTTTTTAAGGCTGAATGCAAAAAATGTATTAATATATGTATATGTAGGATTACACAACAAGGTTACATGTATGTATTGAATATTTTTTAGCTTTGTTCAACGAGAAATTATGCTCATCATATGACGAGTTTTCGTTAGGTTTGCGCATATCAACTTTGATTGGTTCAAACATGTTTAGTAACCAAGAGCAACGCGCATGCGTTCTTATATTGTTTCTGACGACGTAATTTAAATATTTTGTAGTTCCAGGTGGAAACGTAAATAATGTTATTTCTTTATTTATCGGAGTAGTTTCGTCAGCACTACGACGACACTGTTTATGAAATTTCCTTCGATATCCAAATATGTTTCTTGTTCCACACTCATTGTGAATATTGGACCTTCCATACTCTGCACGATTACATTATATAAACTATCCTTGAACTCTACTTCGGCACTATTAATGGGTGTTTCTTTTTTATCCACAGAATTGAAAGCTATGGATAGTAGAGTGAGCACGTTTATTGGATTCATATAAACCATTGTGCCAAGATAATGTTATATCACAACAGTCTGAACGATGAGGCATTTTGAATGCAACTACTTGGCAAAGTAAAGAAATCACCGCGTTTTTTTCTTTATGTATACGCTTTTTGCGACGCTGTTATATGATATGGCGCACAACCATGAACTTGTTGTTGGGAGCATCAGATATTTCATAAACAGTGCTATCGTAGTGTTAACGAAGCTACTCCGATAAATAAAGAAATAACGTCATTTACGATTCCACCTGGAACTACAAAACATTTACAACCATTGGATGTACACGGATTTCGTGTATGGAAAAATTTTGTTCATACCTATGTACTTTAACAGTAAGTGTTTTGTAATACAAATTTAATAAAATTAACAGTTATGTATAACGCAAATATAATTGTTTGTTAATTAACGCAAATAAATAACGTTGACTGATAGTGTAATATCGTTCGACATGATCCGGTTCAGTATCGTGCGGCGCGTCAGCGGGTGCGCACGCGTAATGTTTATAATAAAAGTATCATATATATATACTAACGGATTTGTAATAAAATTCTCTTCACTTTTTGTTACTATGCAAATTTGAATAAATTGTAAAATAAGATTATGAAAAATTTGTTTGTTATGAATAAATTGCATTTTGCCCAATTTGTTAACGTCCTGTTATTATACGTAAAAAAACCATACAACTTTCCTATTAGAAGTATGTCGTATGGTTTTCGAGATAGCCTAAGTGGGTCGAAACTTTAAGGGGTCAGTTCACCCCTTAAACCCACGTCTCAGCCGATAAATACGTGTCTCTTATTTTTGTCTGCTTAACAAACGTACGAAGTTTCATCAAAATCGGAGGGGCACACTTCCGTGCCTTTCCTTGTAAACGTACTTTGTAACTCAGTACAATTTCATTTGTGAAACGTACTCTTGACAGTTCTCGCGCAAGTTTTACTCTGAAATGGTCATGTAGTAATACATATTTCTTTGTAGATATTATATATATGTCTATACGAGTGGTTTACTCACACGACTTCAAACTTGTAATTGCAGCTAATAGATGGCAGATCCATCTACATTTGCATGTAGTTGTGAGAATACCTATAGTCCTATTGTTGTCTTCATTTGTTCTGTGTGCGCGGCTTTCAAGATAAATTGATAATTCTATATGTTTTTAATATATTCAATAACAACGTGTTACGCACGAGCATGAATTATTTTGTTTATCAGTCCGTGTTGTGTTTCTTCTAACTGCGTTAATTATACTTCAAGAAATTGAATTATAGAATATTATTTCGATATTTCTCGATCTTTCGAAATTTATAGGGTGCCGTTCATAAGGTGTGACGAAATAAAAAATTTTTTTTATTTGACACATATTTCAAATATAAAAAGGTAACAAGTAACAGAAAAAGAAAGTGTCCTGTGGTGAAAGTTGGACGTTATTTTCGTTGCAGAAACTAGTTTCTTCCAATTGCTGTTCATATAATGACCTCGGTAGCCAACCAGGATGAGACTCATATGACAACAGTAAGCTTTTTTATTTTTTTTTAATAGATGTAACTTGTTGTGCTCTAATTACAATTATTGTTAGTACTACATGTTTTAAAATTCGCTTAAATAGTTTTTAATTCTTAATGAATGGTTTTTATGTCAGTGTCAACAATCATAAAATAATATAATTCTTTTTGTATTAGCCAGAACTAATTGTGACACATAATTATATACCAGAAACGCATCACATTTGGACAGAAGATGGATATTGTTTAAGCGTACATCGTGTTCTTCCTAAGAAACCATATGAGCATTCCCATGACTTTAATGAAAATGAAAATATTTTAAATGATAACATAACGAAGGTAAAATAATAATAAAATAAATAAATAAGATAACTATAAAATCAAAAAGTAATTTAACTCTTTCTCTACTAACAATTAGTATCTAATGTCACATTTAAATATTAACAGTAAGGTTCTTGTTTTTCAATTAATTTATTATTTATTCTAATTTATAATTTATAGTACCTTCTATTTATATGGTATATCATATAATTTGGTAAGCTTAAATGTTTTTATAATTTTTGCAGCGAACTGTAACGTAGTGAAAGAGTTAAAAGACATTCAAATTAGATTAAATTATAGTATAATAAACTTTGTATCAAGATTAAAATAAAGTAAGTATCTAATATTTAGCATTCAAGTTATGATATCACACATAATATAAACAAACGAGTACCAATTCTTATTCATCATGGACTTCTATCAAGTTCAGCGGATTGGGTATTACTGGGTCCAGGAAAAGCTTTAGCGTATCTTTTGTGTGACAATAATTATGATGTTTGGTTGGGAAACGCAAGGGGTAATGCATATTCCAGAAAACACAAGCAGTATACAACTAGAGACAGAGAATTCTGGAATTTCAGGTAATTATAGTTTTATAATTATTCAACAAAATTATTGAAATTATTATAGTGTGACACTAAATTCAAGATACATAAATGAATATATAAGGAAATAATTATATTAATTAGCAGGTGAATAATTCAATAATCTTTTAGTTGGCATGAAATTGGCTATTATGATTTACCAGCAACAATAGACTATATTTTAGAACACACCGGACATACAGAACTCCATTATGTGGGTTATAGCCAGGGTACCACTGCATTTTATGTAATGATCAGTGAAAAACCTGAATATAATCAGAAAATTAAAGGAATGGTTAGTTTGGCACCAGTAGCATTTCTTGCAAATCACAGAAGTCCTTTGCTTAAACTAGTTGTTCATTTTTATGGTATAATGGAGGTGTGTTTCTGAATATATAAAATAAATATTTAGAAAACAAAGTCTTACTAACAATATATGTTGAATATCTATAGTAAATATGTTTTAGTGGGGATCTTCTTATTGCAATGTACATCAGTGGTTTCCACGCAACAGATTACAAGCACAAGCTTTGGGAACCTTAATTCGGAATGCTCCAGACAGTCTAACTAAAGGTTTCTGTGTGTGCTGGTTCTCTTTAATTGCTGGATTTGGTAGTGAGCAGCTAGATAAGTCTATGCTGCCATTAATTTTGGGACATTTTCCAGCCGGTGCTTCTGCTAAGCAGATTATTCATTATAGCCAAAGTATATTGTCAGGTGATTTTTTCAATCTTTTTCATTTATGTTTCATAACTTATAAAATTTTTATAATGAAAATCTTATACGAAATCATGTATGTTTAATTACTATTTTCTTTTAACAGGATCATTTCGTAAATTTGATTATGGGCCAACAGAAAATTTAAAACTTTATGGATCAACACAACCGCCAAAATATGATCTTGAAAAAATAAAAGTTCCAGTTGCTATATGTTATAGTGAGAATGATTTTTTAACAGATCCTGCCGATGTCAAAAAACTGATGGATAGACTACCAAATGTTATAGGAACATGGAAAATCAGTCAACCAAAATTTAACCATGTAGATTATTTATGGGGTAGAGATGTTAAATCATTGATCTATAATCCCATCTTAACAGTTTTAAAAAAATTTAAATAAAAAGCTATTATAAAGTTATTTATTTATTATTTTATTATTATTGTAAATGTAAAGTGAAAGATAATACTCAAAGGAGCAATAGTTTAATTAAATATATTTTTTCCACTACTTTTTGATCTTTTTATTATGACTTTAGTGCTAAGCGTGAATTTTTGTAGTCAGTTCTACAGATTATGACAAACTTGAATTTGTTTTTACTCTTAATATAAAATGTTACTCACATTTTACTAGCATTAGAAGAGAATTTTGAAATTAATATTAAAGCAATTGTAAAATTTTTTACAAATAATGACTATACCTAGTACAACAGGGACAATTTCTCGTTCTTCTTTCTTGGCTCTTTAGTAAATGTGATGTTACAATTTATAAATGACGTGTACAATGCAGATTTGGAGCATTCACTGCCACATGATTTACAGATAAATTCAGTAGCTATCATAACTATTGACGAATTCTTATCTTAGACGTGTTAATTTTTTCTTTTACTTTCAAAAATACACATTAATTGCAACCTATGGAACTTCGTTCCCATCAGTTCGTTCCCGTGCCATTTACTAGGTCTACGGTAGTCTAGAGCATTGTCTTACACATTTCGTACGTATGGCGATTAAAGCGCCACCACGATGTGGTTCACCGCACTACAAAGTAGCGACAAGTGTGGCGCGTTCATCGTGCCACACTTTGTGGCTAGTCTGAAAGCGTTCTAAACCTAGACGAATCAGGTTTAAGTGCAGTTCCAGCTTATAGCGTTCTGTTCTGTCAAAGTGGCGTTTCGAGACTGTTCAGAAACGGTGAAAATTCAGGGCGCGAGAGAAACAGGAGTGGCCCTTCACTGAATGTAATATACGAAATCTTTTAGAAATGATTTTTAAGTTGTTTTATCATTGAATTTTAAAACTGTTTGTGCTCGAAGTCTTTTAGTCTGTCGTAATTTACAGCTGGAAGCCATGGAGGACTATCTGCCAAATGAATACGATGTCGTTGTTGTAGGGACAGGTATTGATTTTTGCAACATATGTATCATTTATTTTGGCCACTTTTTCATTTCGTAACTGACATATAATGAATTTGGTATTTTACAGGTATGACGGAATCCATTGTTGCAGCAGCAGCAAGTAGAATTGGGAAAAAAGTTCTTCACTTAGACAGGTATATTGGGCTCTGTTTCTTGCGTATGCGCGGTGCTCTCGCAACGTAGCCGGTTTCTCTTTTACTTGTATTGTTTTTTCCATTTTTTGCTGACCTTTTTTTTTCTAAGTATATTTCTTTCAATATAGTCGATATCTTTCAATTGTAATTTAATTGTAAATTAAAAAATATTTATTATAATAATAAGAAAACTATTTTTTATCTATTTTTATGCAACATTTGTTGATACATTAATTATAATTTTTGTTAAATTACTATTGTATCAACTACTACATTTGAACATGTATACCCAACTTACTATTCTATATTATGTCACCACATAGTTACATTACCATTTGTTATATTGCCACCCTTTATATTGCCACGTATTATGTAGTTCCTTTTTATATAGTCACTTATTATGGAATTACATAATGAGTGTATTTCATTGATTAATTAACTATAATATCACTTATATTTGTTAATCAGATGGTCATGTAGAATGATAAATTTATCTTATGTCATATACTATTCTTTACATATATATTACATGTAAAAAATATTTTATATCATCAATGTATTAATTTTGTTGTCTTTAAAAATCAGTAAGTTTACATCAGAAATTTAGAACAAATGATCTTGATTAAAACCATTGTTATTGCAGTAATGAATATTATGGAGGCTTATGGGCAACATTTAATTTTGATGGTCTACAGAAATGGATAGATGATTTGAAAGTTTCTGGAAGTAATGCGAAAAATGCATTTAATCTAGATTTAAAACCCGAAGAACAGTTTTTAGAAGCTAGTAATCAATATTCTACCGTTGAAAATATTGAACAAACTTGGTTTATTTCAAAGTAAGTTCAGATAATTTGTGTTGTTTATTTAAACTAGAAGCTTAATTATTTGTTTTATTACAGGGAAGTAGATTTACCAGTAGTTTCTTCAAAAGATACTCAGACTGATAATGGAGATAACAGTGGTAGTGGCGATGAAAAAGTAGATGATGATAAAATTGAAAAGAAAGAGAATGTAAAACAGTGGAGCATAGATCGTATAAGCAACGAATACAGAAAATTTAATATTGATCTGGCCCCGAAGGTATAAAAATATTAGTAACTTTGTGTCACGTCCAGAAAATGCCAATATCAATCCTATTTTTAACTAATATCAACCCTATATATTTCAATATATATCTGTAGCAATAGAAAAATAAATATGTCTCTTTGAACTTGAAATTGCTATTAACTATTGTTATATTGTAATGTTTAAATCGATAATTCTGATCTTTTTGTAACAGTTGCTATTTGCACGTGGTGAACTAGTTGAGCTCTTGATTTCTAGTAACATTGCTCGTTACGCGGAATTTCGTGCTGTGTCAAGAGTAGCTACATTTATGGATGGAAAATTAACGCAAGTACCTTGCTCAAGAGCTGATGTATTTGCAAATAAAACTGTTAGCGTTGTCGAAAAAAGAATGCTAATGCAATTGCTCACTTCATGCATGGAGCAAGGCGCTGATAGTCCAGAATTTGATGGTAACTATTGACTTTGTTATCAAATCTTCTATTATTGTATATTACTTGTAATATAATGTTGTTCTGTAATCTTACTGTTACTTTACCATTTGTTGTTTTCTTGTTACTTTTGTAATTTTAAGGGGGTTTTAATATGATGACTTGATTTGTCAATGTGACAAACTTATACATTTCTCAGCGTCACAGTTACATTTTATTAAACGTGATTTTAAGAGAAATATGATCTTGAGACTTTAGGACAATGTAAAATTATCTATGTATTAATGTGGCAACATGAAACATAATGTTAGCTACAGATATAGTGTTAAGATTTAACAGTATATAAAGTATAACACGTAGCAAAATTGATTAAATTCAGCATTACAATTCATTGATGTAATACATTAATAGGATTCCATGACAAGACCTTTTTAGAGTATTTAAACACAAAAAATTTGACACCAATTGTGCAGCATTATGTTGTTCAAGCAATTGCTATGGCCACTGAAAAGACTTCCTGTAGGGATGGTGTAAATCGTACAAAGCATTTTCTGAATAGTCTTGGACGATATGGAAATACACCTTTTCTTTGGCCTATGTATGGTAGTGGTGAATTGCCACAGTGCTTCTGTAGGTAAAGTTATCATAGCTGTTGAAATACTTTATTACAATGATTAATATTGTTATTGGCATAAATTGATTATTATCATTATTTACAGATTATGCGCAGTATTCGGAGGTGTCTACTGTTTAAAGAGGCAGCTTGATGGCGTAATAATAAATAAGGACAAGTGCAAAGCTATTATTAGCGGCAAACAAAGAATAAGTTTAGAACATCTGATTGTTGGTCAGGGTCATTTGCCGCCAGAAATTGTTGCTTTTGAAGGAGAACAACGAATATCGCGTGGAATTTTTATAACTGACAGGTAACAATAAAAAGCAATCAAACAAATAATTCTAGTTATGTGAACACGGTGCAAATTGCATGATAAAGTAAAATTATAATGATGTTTGTTTCAGGTCAATTATGCAAGGTGAAAAAGAGAACTTAACACTTTTATATTATCCTCCAGAAGAACCTGATCAAGAACCTGTTACGGTGATTGAATTAGGACCATCTACGAATGCTTGTCCTCAAGGACTGTGTATGTTGTATATTTCTATAATTTTTAAGTGCATCATTTTGATCATTTTAAGTACGTTATTTTGTTTGAAACAGTTGTGGTTCATATGACATGCAAACGAACAACAAATGCGAAAGAAGATTTAAGCTATGCAGTTAATAAGTTTTTAAAAGCAGAGCCACTAGATCCATCGGCTACCCGTTCATCTATTCATAGCCATACGCAGACTGTGTCTCCAGATAAAAGACACATTCAGGTATGTCTTTTTGTATAATTGTTTCTATAAGATTTCCCTTTATAGTGATTATTAATTAGTTCATACAGATTAAAGTAATAAAGTTTTTTCGTTGATGTATTTTGAATTTCTTGAAGTTAAAGGATATATGTTGGATATTAATTTCATGCTAATAGCTATATATTTTTAAAACCATTGATGTGTTAAAACCTACCTTTGTTATCTGCATATTTTAAACCTAATTTTGTCTAAAAAGCTCTCATCCAGGTCGTAATTTCGTTTTGTAAGTTTCTTTCATTCGACTGTTTTTATTTTAAATAGAATATTCAAATTGATTATGAATTGTTTTAAACATTCATCATGGAAATTATATTCAAATTGAAAAATAAAATAAATTTATAGGAGGGTGAAGAAAACAACAAGGAAGAACATGCTGAGAGTACAAAGCCTCAGGTTTTGTGGTCATTGTACTTAAATCTACCTGCGAGTGACATTAAATTAAAGGATTCCGCACCAACTAACCTTCATCTTTGCTCTGGTCCAGATTTGGAACTTGATTTTGATTTTGCTGTCAACCAGGTTCAGCTTATTTAATTATCGCTAGAATTTAATAATAGTATTGTTGAAGTGGCAACTAAAGAATTATCTTATAAGAATTTTTGCATGACTTTTTGTTATAAAATATTATGATTTTTCAAGGCAAAGAGCATCTTCAAGTCAATGTATCCCGAAGAAGATTTTCTTCCTCGCGCACCGGATCCAGAAGAGATCGTACTTGAAGGTGAAGAAGCACCAGGACCGAAGTTTGAAGGTGATACAGAGGCTGAAGAAAAACAGGATATTGAGAAGGCTGAGAAAGAGGATTAAGATATCTTTTTCCATCTTTTCATCTTGAAAATACAGGCCAATTCCGTTAGCCGCACACCTTTTTCTATTCGAAGTTCTTCGCGCATTTTTTTTTGAAAATTGGAGAATTTTTATCCGAATAATTGACGAACTAATTTTTACGAAGATGAATTATCAATTATATAAGTAAACAGTGATAAATATTATAGTATATAATTTTAACACTTTGACTGTTACGTTGAAATCATAGCATATTCTGTCAAGCAGTAATTTCGCTTTTAATAAGTTTCTTAGATACACTTAGTTCTTTCTAGTACTTGTATGTTCAAGTACTTAGTAAAGTTATTTATGATTGTGTAACAATTTTCCACAAACTGGATATAAAATGAACGATTTTGTGGAAATTTATGCATTATGCAGTAATAAATATCGTGACAGTCAAAATGTTTATCTAAATGGTTATTTAAATAATATCATAAGATATAAGTTTATTTATTACGAGATAAATGATTGAGATATTCTTTTGTCTAGCAGTTTTTGTAGATGAAATTGTCTCTTCAGCAAGAAATTTTGTTTCGTCGAATATTTAAAAAATTGCTCGTAAATTTTTCGAATAACATTCCAATAGACTAGCGCTGAAGTCTGCATTACACTCGCTCTTTTATTGAATTATGGACCAATTGGCCGAAAGCATTCGCTTTTCTTTCTTTTTTTGGTCAAATTTTAGATTTGTGTTAAACTTTGAGGAAGCGAAATGTAGCTTTATAATACATAAGAGATTAAAATTACTACTAAACGTAGAATTTTGACTGAATTAAATAGGTAGTTTTTGTAAATTAATCTCTTAATCATCTCGAATTAAGTTTAAAATTAATTTCAAATTCACTATTTCCTGTTGTGGTTGAGTTTTTAACATAGTGGAGATAATTAAGGCCTACGTAATATTGATTATATTTATGAATTACCAAATTTTTGAGAAATCAGTGGTTATAATATATTAATAAAATTCTGATTGATTTTATATTGTATATGCAAAGACACGTGTACATCATTCTGTGTTACTCTATTATACATCAATAATATAAAAAACTATTGTAATGCCTTTTATCGAATGGTTAATATCATTAACCATTTAGTATTATATATCGTTAGTGTATTTATTATGCATTGTATTACATAGCATAGTTTATTCGTTATATACTGTTAGTATAAGAACAAATTTACACCGTGAAAAACTAATCGTTCCTCGACTATTTATTTGTATTTGTAAGTTATTTCGCTAGTTACTTAATTATGTGTTATTAATTTTTATATTAGCTAACATCACGCATTTTTTGTTACACTTTTTTATTAATTTTTTTTATCCTTCTGAAGTAATTTTTATACAATATATTATCAGTTTTATATCATTATATACTTTTATATTCATCAGTTTTATTTAATACTTAATTCTGCTACGCACTACTATTTATTTATTTATTTCGATTTCTTTTCACTTACATTCAACGTTTGATCTTACATTTCTTTAAATAAAATATATTTCACTGATTGTACTTTTGTTTTGAAAAAAAAAAAAAAAAAAGAGAAAAGAGATGCTATCGGCTAGTTTCACTCACATCTATGAAAACTTTTAGACACATTGTTCGTAGAATGGCTTGAATGTCAAAGTCGATATCGTTTTCTTGCCATTATTGCTTTGATGTGCGCGCATTTATTTGCATTTAACTGATAATACACCGTATTCAGCATTGAAATACATTAAACTGATATAAATTAAAAGCTAATAATTTATTTCTCTCTGCCCTAATTACATAATTTTTACGATGTAAGTGAATTAAAAAAAACACATGTTGCATTATAGTATCATATAATATATATATATATTTTATATTTCAAGTAACTTGCATTGAAAAACAGAACTTTAAACATTCATTTCTTTTATATTATATATAAATGCCAACTGTAGTCACTCTATAACACTTCTGACAGTAAGTGAAATTTCTCTTTTATAATACAATTTTTAATTGTGACAGACAGCAGAAGTCTTTTTTTGTACTATATACAATTGATAAATATAAGATTAATAATTTCAAAGATTTTCAAGTCTACTTGAACAGCAAGCTGAAACAAACAAGTTATTCCTCACTGAGACACGATATAATAATAGTTCTTAACAACAGTAAACAAATGAAGTATACTACTATACTCATTAAAGGTTTAGGTATTTATACTCATTAATACATAGCCTTATGAATATACTAGTATACTTCAGTATGGTGATTACATCTTATTAATTATAAGAAAAACTTTATTATGAATTTACATACCTGTATGGATAACCCTGAGCTTTGTTCCTAAATATTGATAACAACAGACTAAAGAAAATAGCAACTAAACCTGCCCCTATAATGGCAAATATCCGCCTCTTTTTCACGTCATCTTTGCGTGATGCAGCTTCGATCATTAAAATCATGCCTAAAACCACTGCTCCATCTAATTACATCTTATTAAAGAAAATACCAGTATGTCTACTAATTACAATAGTCAAAATCAGTATTTTTTGTCGAAAGGATACACAACACCATAACAATATACGTTTCTAGAATAAACTGGCCTTGAGACGAACTATGTATATAAGCTACATTCCCACTGGCAGATTTATGTATGAATGGTGGTCCTCTGATGTGATTCCACATTTGACCAGAAATCATTGTAAGTGTAAAGAACTATGAATGAAAGCATTTTAGAAGTTACTTAAACGAAATATTAATACATCCGTTGAACTTATAATGTTTGTCCAATAATTATTACCAATGCTCCAAGCCCCCAAACTGTTTTATTATAAATAAAGTCTAAGTTATTACGCCTAAGGTACAAGAATCCTCCAATAAGTATTAGCAACATTATTATTGCTACTGTGCCTGAATAATTTGGAGGTCTAAATACTCTAATCTGAAATATATTTTAATAATATTATTAACAATTTTGTTTTTCGACTATAAAATTCTTGTGTGTACAGATACCTGAATATCAGTACGTTCAGATATCCACTTTGCAATCGCTTCTGCTCCAAATCCAACTCTTTGAATATCCATAGTATCAGCAGGCTTTGGTTTTCCTTTTGGTGGAAAATGCATGTACACTGGTGCAGTGTTCAACCGCATCTATACAAGTTTAAGTTTTAACAATAGGCATTTTGTAAATAGATAAATAAACATAATCTGCCTACCATTTGAAACACATCTGATCCTTCATCAAAATCCACAGATGCAAAGAACAATTTTTTAGAATGAGCTTGTAAATATCGGAATGAATTTGCTACTATGACGAATTCATCGTTTGCATGCCTGATAAAATATAAATAATAATTAGAATTAAATGTGATGAATATCAGAGATATGTTAATATTGAATTTACCTGCATATCTGACACTGTCTTTGAGGTGCCATTGCAGTGAACATAACGATGACAGAATAATTTCTTGGCATGGTTTTAACATATTCTTTGAATCTTGCGCCATTGAATTTGATTACAGGTCTTGTCAGAGCTAGCTCTGTTAATTGTTGTACTCGATCAGATAACGAAGAACCTTGAGTCTAAAACATATTATCATTTCATATTAAACACAAAATAAAGATGTATACATTTTTGTTTTTAGTTTAATTACTGTGATTAGAAATATTTATATATACTGAATTGGTAAATATTGTTTGTTATGTTATCAAAAATATATTCCAACATATGCATTTTATTAAATCCAAACACTTCATTCAAAATTTTAATATTCATGACAGGTATTCCAAAAAGAAATGGATTCTTACGTTTTTTACTCGGTACTGACAGCAAACATAATTTAAACTTAAAATAAGTGTTAAACATATAAAGAAGTTTTTACAATCCATTGTTCCTGTTGTAAATTAACATATTACAACCTATTTTCTACTGGGAACAACTACAGCTGTGCCGAAAAAGTAGAAAGCCTATTGGTCTGTATGATACAACGTGGCATCGCAAAACAGTGATAACGTGATTTACGAATTTGTCAATAATATTGAAATGTTAATAAGCTACTTCAAAGAAATTTATCATATAGGGTATCGGAATTGTTGTCCTAATCGAAGAAATAGCAAATTCTTAGCATAAAAAATGTATTCCATTTGCCGGTATCTCAGGGGTGTATGAAAATGTTCTGGTGAAATTGGTTTCATAAAGTAATATTTTGATACAATATATACAAATTTTTATATATATGTAATACACTGTTACAATACATTATGATATGTTACTATTCGTAATGTAATGCAGGATTTTTATTAAGAAAAGTTTAGGTTAATATATTAAGTTCGAACATATAAAATCTACGGCTCTTGATAGACTCCTGACTTCAGTGGATTGGTTGTTTATTGAATTCGAGTTCTCTAATTGGTCACTCTATTACCGCCAATATTTTTTAATTGCAATAATTAATATAATCCGTTTCTTGAACAAATATTGACAATGAAATAGGAACATGTTTACATAAAATTATTCATTGAAAATTAATTGGTGGATTTATGAATAGCAACAGTATATTACGTATTAAAATCTACTACAAATTAGTGTATTGAAAGTATAGTATTCATTGATTTTAACAATAATTCTATAGATTTCATAACAAAAGTAATCAACAGTTTACAGTGGTTTATTATAAAGTAGTAAAAAGTTGAAAGTATTCTGAGTTTCATCGCTGCATGTTTTTAAATTTTATATTTACGCGCGCTATCTTTGGAAAATCACTACTGGCGTCATCTAGTTGTCAAAGACGGAAAACGATACGCGTGGCGCCATCTACTGGTGCTGTATGGGAACTAATGAAACCAGATTTTCGAAAGCGTGTAGTTCACCCTGTTCGCCGGAGAGATGGCGCCACTTGTTCCATTTTTGTGAAAATTCAATTTATATCGATTTTATGGACATAATTTACTATAATATGCATTCAAAAATTAATTATTCATGCTGTCCGATGTAATTTGATGCATATTATAGTAAATTAAGTCAATATAATCGATATTAAATGAATTTTCGGAAAAATGGAACTAGTGGCGCCATCTCTCCGGCGAACTGGGTGAACTACACACTTTTGAAACTCTACTTTGATTAGTTCACATATTCTACCGCTAGATGGCGCCACCTGTACCGTTTTGAACCCAAAATCAATAAATATCGATTTTCTAGGCTTAATAGGCATTAATATGCATCAAATGTTAATAGAAATTAACTTCAAAATGTCTCAGGAAGCATAATATGTGGTGATAGTTACGAAATACGACTTTTTATAATTTCCTTATATGCGTATTCGGACATACGATTTTTTCAATTAGTTCACCCGTTCTACCGCTAGATGGCGCTGCACTTTTTTGTCCATAAAATGACCTTTTTTTTATTTTCGTTCCTACCGCTTTCAGCAAACTTCTATTACATTATTGCGATTCCAATGCGATTACATAACACTGTACAAGCCTCAAAAATACTTAAAACTTGCTAATTTTGTCAAAAATCGCAATTTTGTAATTTTGTAGTTTTGCCGCTCGCCGCTAGATGGCGCCACGTGTACCGTTTTCTGTTCAATTCGATTAATATAGTTAATTTTACTAGTTTAATTGACTATAATTTTAATTGAATTACATCGGAGTGCACGACCAATTAACTTCGAATTGTTTTGACTTTACCAAAATATTATCAATTTCTTATGGTAATCCTAATTAGCCTAAGGGTTTTTCATGTGTCGCCACCTAGCGGTAGAAGATGGGAACTAATTAAAGTAGAGTTTCAAAAGTGTGTAGTTCACCTTGTTTGTTGGAGAGATGGCGCCAGTCGTTTGCGCGCGAAAATTCAAATTTTGAAAAGAGCACAACGGTACGCCTTCCGAAACACGTTTAACTTTTTAAATTAATTTTTTGGCAATAATCCATTATAAACTATTATTAATCTTTTGTTACAGAATGAACCAGTTTGCTTTAAGAAATAAGTATTTATTTGGAAGAATTGTATTATTCGATTTCGACGAAGTCTATCAAATAAACGTAGTGTTCTATTAAGTAGGTGGTGGGGACTCTTAGCCGCCATTTCCCCTGAGGGAACCAGGTTTCTGAGCGTCCACTCACCTCAGCAACGGCCGATAAGAGAATATCATGCGATAAAATCGATCAGTAACGTCCACGTATCCGTTGAGATACATGGTGGTCAATGTAACATAAGAATCAAACGGATCTAGTTCAACTCATTATCTTGTAAAAAATGTACACAATGGAGTGTGGAATCTCTATATTTTTCTTGATGCTCCTCGGAGCAGTCAACGGTGACATTGATGCTGCGTCCTACCGTCTTCCCAAAGAGGTCGTCCCACTTTCTTACGACCTTTGGATACTAACTCGCCTAGCCGCTGACAATTTCACGTTCCAAGGTCATGTGGATATAACATTGAACGTCCTTAAAACAACGAACACTGTTGTGCTGCACAGCGATGGTCTTCTCATCCGAAACAACTCGCTTTATCGAGGAACGAATAAACGGGACGATTCACTTGTTCCAATCGGCAATACAACTTATGACAAACAAAGACAATTCTATGTTTTGGAATCCTCATCCAAACTGGAAGTCGGTGTTCACACGTTGAGGCTGCACTTTGAAGGTCAAGTCCGGGACGACTTGTTCGGATTTTACAGAAGCAGCTATGTCGATAAGGATGTTGTCACCATTCATGATATTAAGTACATAGATATTTTTTACGATTTTTGATAACAGTGGTTTTATAGCGTTATTTTAATTAGGTACATGGGAGTCACGCAGTTTTCACCGGTCTATGCACGGAGAGCCTTTCCTTGTATGGATGAGCCACATTTGAAAGCGACCTTCACCCTCCATATTGGTCACACTCGGGATCAAAGAGCAACTAGCAACACTGTAGCTAAAAGTACAGTACATATGTAGTAAGTTTTGGTATATTTTTAAATATTCCACTTTTGATTACATGAACTTATTTTTATGAGTCTCCAAAAGTTCCCAAAGTTAAGGAATTACAAGCTAACATATCCTACGCCCTATCACACATGCAGTACACGTTATTTACGGGTCATACACACGTCATAGTGCGTTACATTGCCGTGTCGTGCATAGCAAAAGGCCGTTACTATTAAAGCCTTGACACTCTTTCAACAACGTTTACGTAACAGTATTTTTCGAACAGCGATGACCTCTACGTGACCACATTCTCCCCGACGCCGAAGATGTCCACATACCTGGTAGGCTGGGCCATCCACGGCTTCGTCCAAGAAAAATCGGCCTTCTCGGACAACCTGAGCATCTGGACTCGGAAGTCCATGCAGGGTCACGGAACCACCAGCCTCTACCAAGGCTCATCCTTGTACACGTTTCTGGCGAAGTACCTGAAGGTCGAGAACCCGGTCCCGAAATTGGAGCAGGTTGCTCTGCACGATTTCAACTTCAACGCCATGGAGAACTGGGGTATGATCACGTACAGGGAGTCCGTGGTGCTGTACGAAGGTGGTGTGACCCCGACCAAGAAAATGGTGGACGGATTCACCACGATGGCTCACGAATACGCTCACACGTGGTTCGGCAACCTGGTGACGCCGAGATTTTGGGACGTGGCGTGGTTGAAAGAGGGTTTCGCCTCGTATTTCCAGTATTTCGCTTTGTCCAAGGTGCAGCCGTCTTGGAGGATGATGGACAAGTTTGTCGTGGACATGCTGCAGCCCATTATGGTCCTAGATTCCGAGAACCACACCAGGACGATGGACGGCCAAAATGTGGGCAGCCCTAGCAGCATCATGGCTGTGCTGGATTTTGTTTCTTATAAGAAGGGTACGTTTATGATGTACAGGGGTAGGATTGTTTTAAGGGAGAGATGAAATTATGGAACAAGAGGTTCGGAATCTTTGAAATTATATTTAAGAGGGAAAACATGTTTTTGGAGGTTTATTTTGGGGAAATTGTTGAGAGAATATAAAGAAATTAAAATTTAAGATGTTGTATTTAAGGGGCTTCTGTGATTCGAATGCTTTCCCATGTGATGGGGGAATCAGCTTTCCAAGATGGTCTGCAAAGTTATTTGAAAAATATGTAAGTAACTAAATTCTTATAGTTTTCATGAAATATGCTTCTATATTCTCTGTTTATCAAACGAGAATAAGAAAATGACAATAGCAACATAGAATGTAACTTTGAATTCGTGCTATCTGTAATTTTGCTGTACCTGTAGTTTCTTACTATAATAACTGTAATGTAGTTACTATGTTTTGAAGATAAGCTGATTTAATTGTAAGTACCAATGCTGATAAATAAGATATACAAGTTAAGAGTCTGATGTTTAAGCTATGCGACAAGTGTTTCTACTTAATAAATTGTCATAAGTGTTACTTCTGTGGTATCTGTCTTCACGTTATCGAATCATGATCATGAATGGTCCTAAAATCGCTGCGTCCTCAGACACATGCATCTCCAAATCGCTACGTCCCCAAATCCCTACGTCCCAAAATCACTACGTCCCCAAATTGCTATGTCCCCAAATTCCTACGTCTCAAAATCGCTACGTCCCCAAATCTGCACGCCTCCAAATTGTTACGTCCCCAAATCCCTATGTCCCAAAATCGCTACCTCCCCAAATTGCTATGTCCCCAAATCCCTACGTCCCAAAATTGCTACCTCTCCAAATCCCTACGTCCCAAAATTGCTACGTCCCCAAATCCCTACGTCTCCAAATCTCCACGCCCCCAAATTGTTACGTCCCCAAATCGCTACCTCCCCAAATTGCTATGTCCCCAAATCCCTACGTCCCAAAATCGCTACGTCCCAAAATCCCTATATCCCAAAATCGCTACCTCCCCAAATTGCTATGTCCCCAGATACCTACGTCCCCATATCCTTACGTCCCCAAATCGATGACTATGAAAATTATAAAATTATTCTAACTGAACTAACATCTACATAAAATCGTATTGACTTCAGGTCGTACAAAGCAGCTTCACCATCGGACCTGTATCAACACCTACAAGCTTCTCTGGACAAGTTGGGTGAACAAAATGGCGTCCGTGTTAAGAGCGTAATGGACTCCTGGACCGACAAACCGGGATTCCCTTTCATAACCGTTTCACGAGATTACGAGAATGGATGGATAATAGTATGGCAGAGACCATTTCGTCGATATTTCTCGCGATCGAACCAGTCCTCCGACTGGTGGATACCATTGAACTATGTCTCGAAAACATCCGTTGACTTTTCGAAGACGGCAGCCAAACATTGGTTAAGCCCCAAGAGTAACTTAACAATTATGAGCTACATTCCTGCGAGCGATTGGGTTATCTTCAATGTTCAACAAATCGGATATTATCGAGTGAATTACGACGAACGTAACTGGCGACTGATCATTGATTATTTAAGATCAAAGGATTATGCGAAGATTCACAGAGTCAATAGAGCTGCGTTGATAGACGACGCCTTTAATTTGGCCAGAGAAGGTTATCTCAACTATTCGACCGCTTTCGATCTTTCCGGGTACTTGTATCAGGAGACCGATTATGAACCGTGGGTGGCGGCTGTGAATAATTTCAAATTTTTGAATAAGGTGTTGTATAGTTCGCCAGATGTGCAAGGAGCTTTCCAGGTGAGTTGTAAGATAGTATCTTTTTTAAAATATGCGGGACAATTGAATTGGGTGGGTAGATGACAAATAACGGTGTGTCAGATAACTGACTGCTAGATAATTGACAATGCAATAACTAGCTATCAGTTAATTGTTTGCTGCATTATATAATTTGGGGATTCGAGAGTTAGGGATTTGTGAATTTGGGGACTTAAAAATTTGAAAACTAGTGATTTGAGAATCTGAAAATATGAAAATTAGGGATTTCAGAGTTTGAAAAGTAGAAATTTAAAAAGTTTAAGATTAAAAACGTAGGAATTCGTAAAATTGAAAATAGAACGTAACCATTAGCATACCAAAAGTAGTGTTCGAAACGAAGACTAATTAACCTTGAGTTATTCGATAAGGAAGATAAAATCGTTGCTGGATATTAACAGGGATACGTCGGTCGTTTATTGCTACCGATGTATGAGAAATTGAGTTTCCACGAATCCCTAAACGAGGACATAACAGACAAATTATCTCGAGAGCTGATATTATCTGCTTCCTGTTTACTACGCAATACCGACTGCCTGAAGACTGCCATAAGTCTGTTTCAGAAGTGGCTTCCTTCATCTTTAATGCAGTAATTTTCAATTTAAATGCAGAATATTTACATTATTAATAATCCGAACATTGAAGAATCATCTTCTTTTCTTTCGTCGCAGTATACCGAAAGATACGAAGAGTTTCGTTTACTGCGAAGGTGTACGAGCTGGCAACCACGAAGTTTGGTACCAGATGCTGAACTTGTGGAAAGCAACCGACTTGCATACGGAGCAGGAATTACTATTGCAAGCTCTTGGCTGTACTTCAAACGCTACCTTAATAAGCCAGTAAGAATTTGTTAGTTAAAATATAGAACAGAAACCTGCATCTTAAACGGGGAACGTTAGGTCACATGACGAATTAAGATGTGAGCTACAGATGTTAATCCACGAGATGGCGCGTGACCCAAAGTAAAAGCTCCTCACCGTGAACACTTCCAGTTACATACAGGCGCATAAGAATAATAATGACAACTGCTGAAGGCAATGGCTATCTCCCTCACTTCAAAGACGTTTGCCGACTCTCGTTTTTCGCCTAATTGCGTGACCGGCGAGAGCCAATACCGCCGAAAATACGTGTGAGGCGTCCATTTTTCTATTCTGACCAATTGTAGCTCTTCTAAAGACGTCAGCTTCGCGCGCCAACTCGTGGGTTGACGTCGGTATGTAGATATACAGATTTAGGGATTAACGGGACTTGGAGATATAGGGAGGGATATTGAAATTTGGTGATACATGGATTTGGAGATGTGGGATTTGAAAATATGAGGTTTGGAGATTTAGGGATCTAGAAGTGGGCAATTTGGGAGATTTGAAATTTGGGAATTTGGGGATTTGGGGATTTGGAAATTTGGGGATTTGAGAATTTGGGAGCTTGAGAATTTGGGGATTTGAAAATTTGGGAGTTTGAGAATTTGGGGAATTGAGAACGTGGGGATTTGAGAATTCGGGAGTTTGAGAATTTGGGGATTTGAGAATTTGGGGAATTCAGAATTTGGGAGTTTGAGAATTTGGGCATTTGGGAATTTGGAAGTTTGGGAATTGGGACATTCGGAAATTTGGAAATATGAGTATTTGGGAATTTGAAAGATTGGGAATTCGAGAGTTTGTAAATTTGGGAATATAGGAATTTGTGGATGTAGAGATCTAGGGATACACAATGTAGAGTCTCTTTTGAAAAATTGGAACTCTTCTAAATACCCGAGCCTCACGCGCCAACTCATGGGTTGACATCGGTACGTGAGATGTTGTATATCCCCGGTCTTATCTACTCAAAAGTTGCTATGTACCCAGCTTGTAAAAACAGGGACCCTAGCATGTTTCTACAGAGAATAATAATACAAAGAAGACAATCCTCACCACTGTGTAAATGACAAAAATTTAATAAATAAAAAATCTTCTCCTCAGGTACCTCGAAATGTCGATTACGAACGAAAATGTCTGCAAGCATTACAGAATCACCATAGTGAACGCTGTTTTAGATGGCCACGTAAAAAACGTTGAGAAGGTTTTAGAATTCGTTGGTAAAAATATAAGAACAATTATCGATCAGTAAGTTGGATGCGCAAGCATTTTCGATATGTCCTTATCTGTTATCGCGAAATTTCATCGGCGATAAATATTCATTTCATGTTCTAGAAGAGGTCACGATTTCTTGGACAAAATAATCTCTGCGATCGGCAATGCGATAACCACAGCGGAACAAGTGGTGATGGTATAACGAATTGCGTATTTTTATTCTTGTTAAACGCCTTGTGTAATACATATTTTATTTTGAACGTTCGTTTTGCAGTTGCGGTCGTTCGTCGAGGAACGCCATGATCAACTGGGGTCCTCATTAAATGGCGCCGCAAAGGCACTTGATAAAGCTTCGGAAACTGTGCAGTGGATTGAACATTTCTCGCCTAGAATCGCGGAGTACTTTCAACTTTATTGAAACTTCATTTGAAAGCTCGTTTCGAGCAAGGCAATGCGTGTAATAACTTTTAATACCAGTATTCTTTTTCATTTTAATAACATTTGATGTACCAATGTATCAATGTTGAGGAAAAGTAATGTATAAATGCATCGATGTAATATGAAATTGATGTATCAATGTATCAATGTAATATAAAATTGATGTATCAATGTATCAATGTACAATAAAATTGATGTATCAATGTATCAATGCGGAATAAAATTGATGTATCAATGTATCAATGCAGAATAAAATTGATGTATCAATGTATCAATGCAGAATAAAATTGATGTATCAATGTATCAATGTAGAATAAAATTGATGTATCAATGTATCAATGCAGAATAAAATTGACGTATCAATGTATCAATGTAGAATAAAATGAATGTATCAATGCAAAGTAAAGTTGATGTATCAACGTCGAATAAAAAGAACATGAAAATTGATGGTTTCTGAGCAACAAGCCCTAATTAAATTTCGAGATAATCGAATCGATGAAATCGGGAAAACCCCGGAAGTTTGATCAGAGATAATTCGAAAAGTATCGACAGGATTCAGTCGTTTAATTTCAGAACACTATCATATTGAACTTTTTATCCTTGAAAAAATTACAATTCTCGGTGTACAAAACATAATATTACTTAATATATTTTACACGAGTACATAACGTTTTATATCGTTCTTTTTTTACTACATTTTCCAAGTATAATATTTCATCAAACATATTAAATCTCTTCGGATTAAAATAAAAGAATACGATTTAAATGATCTTCGAGATAAAAATTGATGTGATACGTTTCATTATTATGGAGTACAAGAAAATTGCAAAATTGAAAATATTCTCTGTATTTTGTAAATAAACTCGGAGTGTAAAACGATGACTTGTTCTTCATTCCGGACGTAGAAGATTTGTATTATCACGGTGAGAAAATTATTGATTCGGCGCCCAATGACATCGCGTCATTTTGACTCATTCATAAAAGACATTACATATTATTGCATATACAGGCAAATACGAAATGAAATTTCCGAACTCAGCAATTTTTATATTCTTGTTAAAAGTACTCTTTTCTATGTATACACACTCAATGTCTTTGATCTTACACATACTTGATTCCGAAGATTATCTCGTTCGATCAAGACTACGGAAAATTAATACCGGTTTCGTAATAATATTAAACTTCTGTTATCCGTAAAGATGACTTGTCATCGTTCGAAGAATTTACGTGGCATTCAATTTCTTTTTCAATGCAGTGTTCAATATTTGATTTGTCATATATTTCCGTTATATTACGAAAAGATTACTCATTCTATTAATTTTTTGTAAAATTTGTAATATCTATATTTATTATATCTATCATCTTTATTAATCTTTATATTTTTATATTTATATTAATCATATCTCTTTATATTTATTGTATCTCTTTGTATTTATCTATTATCTGTATTATTATATATATAGTCACATATTAACGTGTGTATTATAATGTAATGCATTAACAATTGTTATAAATTATTGTACATAAATACAATTTTCATTATTAAACAGAAACTGATTTTTCCTCTCATCTGCACCGCCATTTTGTCACGTTCTGAAAACATCGAAGTGACCTTAACGAAATAGGTCATTATTCACATATTTCTTATTCACCAAAATACCTAAGATATTAATAATAATTTGTTATAAATACATGAATGCATAATTATACATTAATAATCAAGTATAAAAAGTTTCTTATGCAAACGTATAATAGTGTTGCATTAATTATATATACTTTGATGCAAATCGTCCGAAAAATGGCGGGAATTTATCTGAATTTAAACGTAATCATAAAAATTGAACATAATCGAAAGAAAAAAGTTAATACATACATCCCGAGTATTTTTATGAGTTTCGATTGAATGGCTAGAAGGTACTTAATTTGTTATCGACGCAAAAGGCCGAGTTTTACAAATAAATTTAATTACTGTAGATAAAGAATCCGATAACGCACGGAAGGTAGACAAACAGAGTTATAAAACAGTTCAAATTACATTGTCTAGCACTAAATATCTGTTTAAGTATCTAGTAGAGAGAATATCTACGATTTCCTACAGTTTTATGCGCCGATTAAGAATTTGTTAATGAGTTGTTCCAATTCTTGTTCGGTGAAAGTGGAGGGGAAAACCTTCAAGGACAGTCGTGTATGGTAGGCTTCAGTTTTAGATTTAAGAATTTGGGGACAAATTTGGGGAGTTCAGAATTTAGAAATTTAATATTTGGAAGATTCGAGAATTTGGGGAGTTGAGAATTTGGAGACTTGAGAATTTGGGGATTTGAGAATTTGGGGATTTGAGAACTCGAGAACATTAGAATTTGATAATTTTGCTAATAAAAAAAATAAAAAAATTTCAGTCTTCAGCAATCTAAAAATTAAAAATCTAAAAGTTTATAATTCCCCAACTTCAAAGCTTGCAAATTCAAGAACTCGAAAGTCCATTTTCCAAACCCCTGATCCTCGTGAAAATCCGTTTAAATACGGCAATATAACGAGAGTCACAGCTTAAAAATTGATAAACACATCTAACTACGTCTCTAACTCGTTCCACTCAGCAGCGACAACTGCGAAAAAGCTCTTCTACCGTGTGTAATTACGAATGACGTATATCGATAAAGATCAGTCGAACTTTGTCGAAATTCTTACTAAGAATTACCGAACGATATTGACGATAAGGTAACAACAAAATGGAAGTTGCCTGAATATTTTAGGAAATTCGATTTTTTGAAATGGCTACGCGGAATCGTTTTATTTATCGATTTCAACGATTACCGGTAAAGAGAATTTCGAAAAGGTATCGAAAGAAATTTCACGGATACAATAGATCGCGTTACGCTGGACATCATAATTCCGATCGCGACAACGCATTGATAAGATTAGAAAAGTTGGATATATTTTCGATAATAATCCTACTGTGACAGACCTATAAAGCAGGAACATTTGTACAAAGCGTTCCACAGACGGATCGCTGGTCATAGCGATCGGCCATTAGTTCTTTTGCATGAAAGGTACGTTATCTTTCTAATCTGTATTTTCCAAATACTTCCATAATTGCTTCTAGCTTCCGAATTTTTTTATTCTAATTTTGTGTCGGTTCAAATTCAATCGGAAGGCTGCCGGAAATTTCAGACTGTGTGCAGTATCGTTTACGCGGGAAATTTAAAAGTACCAAATTAGTGCGAATATGTTGAAGTGGCAGTGATTTTTCGTGGCCTTCTTTTGTTGGGTGAGTGCAAACGTCCTGTCGGTTTTAACAACTGTTTTATTAAATTAATTATTGTATATTATATAAATAGAAATTGTTCTTGGTTTCTTAGTATTTAGTTTTTTATTAATTATTTTCAAATTTCTAGTGGATGTACAATTATAAATTACGTTCAAGATAAAATATTAGTATTTATATAAAATATGGGTGTACACTTGTCTTACTAGAATATCAAGATTTCAAAAATTTGAACGATTAAAAATTGAGGCTCAGTTTTGAGATAAAAGAATGTTTCATTAAAATAACGATTATAATAACGATTATTTAGCAAGGAAGAATGAAGTTCAACCAACAACCATTTTTGCGAAATATTTCAAATGGCTGAGTGAATAAGGGACAGATTAAATAGAAGAACAGTTTCATAAATTTCAATACAATTGCTGCAGATAAATTGCAAATTAAAAATATCGAAATTGTCTTTCATTTTTTTTTTTAAACCGACAGAACTTTTGAACTCTAAATAATCTACGAATAATTGAACTTCGAATTGCTTCGAATATTCGAACTGTAACTTCAGGTTCTTAATTTGAATAAATATACTTAAATACTTAAATCCTTAAAAACTTATATACTTAAAATACAAATTCTTCACACACGGCCAACACGCTTACATAAATATTTTTGCTGCATAATTACATAACAAATTTCCAGATTCATAAAAAATGTCGAGATTAGGGTTACTTGCCGTGCTGCTGATCACGTGTCAGGTAGCTTTCGAGGGCGTAGCCGCGCAGGCGGGAACTTTGAATCGAGTCAGATACAGGCTGCCGACTACCGTGAAACCAGTTCACTATGATTTGACTCTGGAGCCAGATTTAGTGAAATTCACTTTCAATGGAGACGTGAAGATCCAGCTGAAGGTTGAAGAGGACACCAGTAATTTGGTTTTGAATGCGAAATATTTGAACGTGTCGAAAATCGCGGTTCAAGATGCCGCCAATAAACCCGTAGCAGTTGGTAAGGAACTGTATGACGAAGAAGAGGAACAGTTAACTATTCCATTGGACACCAAACTTACCGCGGGACAGCAATATACCTTGAGCATGGAATTTACCGGCACACTGAACGATCAGAAGAGAGGATTCTATAAGAGCAGATACTTTACCGAGAAGAATGAACTTCGGTAAGAATTCAATTATTTTCAAATTTGGGGAGTTGAGAATTTGGGGAGCTGAAAATTTGGAGATTTCAGAATTTGGGAGTTTGAGAATTTTGGGAATTGAAAATTTGGGGATTTGAGAATTTAGGGATTTGAGAACTTGGTGATTTGAGAATTTGGGAATTTAAGATCTGGAAAATTTGGGAATTGGGGGAGTAAGAATAGGGAAATTTGAGAATTTCGGGATCTGAGAATTTGGGAATTTAAGATCTGGAAAATTTGAGAATTGGGGGAGTAAGAATAGGGAAATTTCCGAATTTGGGTTCTGTTAAATTTTGTTAAATTTTTTTTCATCTTTAATTTTTAAAAATCTGTGGATTTCGAATATTATTTTCCGATTATTGACTTATTTTATTATTTTGGCGGTTTACTATCGATCGAACGTTGAATACAGGGCTTAGAACTTTTTCGCATACATCTTATTCTTGCTTGTATCATAGTCTAACGAAGTTGAAGCTGTGAGAATAACAAGATTAGACTGTTAAAGATGTCCGGATTTTACAACGGTTTTACATATTTTGTGAATTTTAGTAAATTATCAAAGTATATCTTTAAAAATTGAATCATGCTAAGCTTCGTTCCAATGTACTCGTAGAGAATTGCCACACATTGTAGTGTTGTTAATTCGAACTCTGACGTACAGAGCAGAAGTTCAGTCGTGTCTAAGAAGTTAATTAAGATGTGATCATGTTCGTATTGTGTCGAAAATAAAATGCTTACAAATGAATATCCTTTGTAGGTACATCGCCACGACCCATTTCGAGCCAACGGGAGCTCGATTGGCATTCCCCTGCTGGGACGAGCCTGCTTTCAAAGCAACCTTCAAACTTACCTTGAAGCACTCTAACGAAACCGGTGCGATCTCGAACACGAATCAAGAGGGCGAGTACATGTTCGAGGGAGATAAAAAAGTCACCACATTTAAGAAAACCCCACATATGTCTACGTATCTGGTGGCGTTCGTAGTATCCGACTACAAGAAGGTTAACAATCCAGACGACTCGTTCCGAGTATGGACCAAACCCCACGCACTTAATCAAGCGCAGTACGCGCTGGAAGCCGGCGAAAAATTAATGGCAGAATTGGAAAAGTATACCCAAATTAAATACAGCGAGTCCACCCTGGAGAAGATGGACCAAATTTCCATTAAAGATTTCTCAGCAGGCGCCATGGAGAACTGGGGACTTGTTACCTATAGGTAATTATATCTTCTTCATGGTCAATGTTTCTATCACAATGCAAACAGACAGTTTATAAAAGAATTTATAATATCAATGGTTGTAACGATACGGATTGTCAATATTAATTTATTGCTAACAAGTAAATGGGTGTCAGAAAATTGTTTATCCGATAGCATTTCGATACGGAAACGTGTCATACATATGATACGACTTAATTCTCGATTTCACCGTTCTAGTTTCTAGATTTTAAATCATCATTTTTAACCTCATTCTCGTTAAGTAGATGACGTTTTCTATAACATTAACTGTATTGTAGTTAATTAATTGTTTACTACATTACGTTTTCTACGAAGTTAACTATATTGTAGTTAATTAATTCTTTACTAGGTTAAGTATTTTATGAGGTTAATTATATTGTGGTTAATTAATTGTTTATTACATAACATTTTCTTTGACGTTAACAATATTGTACTTAATTAATTCTTTACTAGTGGACGTTTACATGACGTTAACAATATGACGGTGGATTAGTTTATTAGCCATCTGCAGCCATTTTGAAAGAAACGGCGGGAAAAGTGACACAGTTTGAATTCCAAGTCTCCGAATTGATTTCACATTTCAAGCGTCATGTAAATATTAAATATATATTTCGAAACTTGTTACAGAGAGTCCGCTCTTCTCTACGAAGAAGGAGTAACCACTCTTCGCAGCAAACAAAGCATAACCACAGTGATCGCCCACGAATTCGCTCACCAGTGGTTTGGAAACCTAGTTAGTCCAAAATGGTGGAAATACATTTGGCTGAACGAGGGATTCGCCGATTACTTGCAATACTTCATCGCACACGTGGTAAATATTCAATGTTAAGGTCACCGAATGAGTGAACCAAAATGGCCGACTTCGTAATATCAGAACTATTTATTGCTCGAATCGAAGTCGTTTAAAAATCGTAAGTTTTGAAGTTTATTTCTGTTTCTAGTGGAAACCAGAATGGCGTCTGAACGAGACGTTCGTTGTGGACAACACGCAAGGCAACGCTTTCTTGGCCGACGCGGTCAAAACTGTCCGCCCCATGAACCACGATGTTTCAACTCCCGGCGAAATTAGCAAACTTTTCGACAGCATCGCCTATCAGAAATGTAATGTCTTATAATCTCGTTATCGTTCAATTACATTACATTATTGATCCGCTTGCAAAACTTCCATTAATGGTTCGTTAACATTTATAAAACATTCTGCTCGAATTTTTCTAAAGACATTAACATAATTTAACGATAGTAATATATGTGATAATATACGTGAGAGATTTCCGAAAATGGAGTGCTCTATAATGGTGCTCCAACAAATAGAAAGAATATCTTGACATTTAATGATTTTTATTGATTACTGTACAAAGGTGTTAATATGGTGATATCTTATCCATCGGTAACCTCGTTGCAAATATCGGGCTATAGATAAAGCATAAGAGGAAAATTAAAAATTTCGTTCAATCATTGATACGCAAAGTCCATAGTACAAGTCTAATTATCGAGATGAGATCGATCGTAATGACATCTGGGAATTTTATCGAGATTAATATTAGTTCCCGACTTCTATCTGATAAAGTACAAAAAAATTACACGGACTATGTAGAGTCTCGTTATATTGCCGAGTTATCAATTCATATAATGCTGAATACTATTATAGAAATATACTTGTTACAGCCGGAGCCGTTATTCGAATGATGTCTCACATCTTAACCGACGACGTCTTCCGTAATGGACTGAATAAATACCTGACCAAATAGTATGTATACATAAAAATTATTTTTCCAAAAGAACTGTAACATATTAAATCTGGCTATCATCTACATACACAAGCTCAACTTCATAAAAAAAACATGTATAAAAATATTTATAAAGTCACTTCGTAAGTTGGCAAACGTGATCCCGACTGCCTACTTGCCAGCTACACGTTAACGTTAAGATAACGTTAACCATATAATTATTCATAATACGTCTAATTACAGTAAACTCAACGTAGCTGAGTCGTACGACCTCTTCCAAGTTCTTCAGCAAGAATCAAACTGGCAGTGGGAGAACGTCGCCTTCGACCAGGTGATGGACACGTGGGTAAACAAATCGGGATATCCGGTGTTGAACGTGAAGAGGAAGGACGACGGTAAACTGGAATTAAGTCAAGAGCGATTCCTTGCAGACGGAACGACCGACGACACAAAATGGTGGATACCTTTGACGTACACCACCTCCTCCAAGCCTGAATTCACGCAGACAAAGCCGGATAATTGGTTAAGACCAACCGAAGCGACCAAAGAAATCGACGTGTCTACAAAGAAGGATGACTGGGTCATCTTCAACATCTTACAAACTGGTAGGTGATCTTGGAAATAATCTGACGTTACTTCGATGAACCTTGCATATCACCTCGATTTCTAGGTTACTATCGCGTGAACTACGACGAAGGCAACTGGCAAAAGCTGGACAAGGCCTTGAAGATAGACCACAATGTGATAGTCCCGGTGAATCGTGCTCAGCTGGTCGACGACGTTTTGAATCTGGCTCGCGCCCATCGGCTGAAATACGAAACCGCGTTGAGCCTCACGAACTACCTGACCAAGGAGACCGATTACATAGTGTGGTCCACGGTCTTCAGGAACCTGAACTTCCTGCAGAGCATGATGCGCACCTCCAAACACTACGACATGTTCCAGGTAGGTTGAGGGACGTGTTTTGAGGGAAGGGCACGAAGTTAACGCTTGAACCGGTTGCAGCTTTACGTGAAGTACATAACGCAAGCGGTGGTGGAGGATGTCCTCTTCAAGCTCGATGACGATAAGCAGAAGGAGGACAACGATCTTAAGAAGCTTCTCAGAGTGAATTTGGTGAAATGGACCTGCAGAGCTG
Organism: Megachile lagopoda; assembly: GCA_036983795.1. Lineage (NCBI taxonomy): Eukaryota > Metazoa > Arthropoda > Insecta > Hymenoptera > Megachilidae > Megachile > Megachile lagopoda. Next base: position 7,189,019 of record CM072793.1, read on the forward strand.
GGCTTGACAACTGCAAGAGCTTCGTTGAGGAAGAATTTCAGGCGTGGCTTAAAAATTCCACTAATTATAAGTGAGTATCGTGTGTGTCGATGCGCGTCCTATCAGCTCGGACGCCATCTTTAGGGACGCGTGCACACGATTTCCTATCTCTCTACCGCTACGTACGGTTTTCGTTAATTCGCGACGTTTGTAGATTGGATGTCAATTTGAAGAACAATATTATCTGCGCTGGACTGAGGAGCGCCGACGCAGAGATTTGGAACAAAACAGCGACTATTCTGGGGGCCATCCAGGACGCGGACGAAAAGAAGACTATGTTCGCGCTCCTGGCTTGCCCAGACTCCGCAGATATTTTGAAGAACTTTGTTAACTCCACACTCGAGAAGGACAGTGTACTGAGCTTCAGCAGTGCTGTACAGGCCGTTGTATCCGAACACAACCAGGGTGTCGATATCGCCATAGACATGCTCAAGAGCGAGCAGAAGAGGATCAAGCAACTGTAATTAACCCAGAATTAGTAATGATTCCAGAATTAGCTTCATGTGGTAGGCTGATTGAGTAACGTTAATGTTTTGATTGTAGGCCCAACGCGCAGGAAGTTATCACATCGACGGTACAGGCAATCGCAAGTGGCATCACGACAAGCGATCAATATGTTCAGGTACGATTAACAAATCTTATACATTGTTGCACGATGAATGACTTTTTGTAGAGATGCACTTGAAAGTTGCGTTAGCTTTAGGTTAGATTAGCCCTTTGCGGATGGAACATTCCCGACATTTCCGGCGGCAATATGCCGACACTCAAAGGGTTAACTGTGCTTTCGAACTTTAAATTTTCGATTATAGCGTCAGATCATAGTGAAAAATGTTTGAGGTACTCTCCCAACTATTCTATGTTCCAATGCCCCATCGTTCAGACTTACTAGGGACCAACTTCATGACGCGACATCCTAACTTACTGACGTACCAACTTACCCACATCCCTTACCGACGTCCTAACTTCTCTATGTCCCAACATCCCTACATCCCAACGTTCTTATGTCCCACCTTCTCTACGTGCCAACGTCCCTATGTCCCAACGTTCCTACGTCCCAACGTCCCTATGTTCCGACTTCCCTACGTGCCACCTTCTCTATGTCCCAAAGTCCCTACGTCCCAACGTCTCTACGTCCCAACTTCCCTACGTCCCAACTTCCTTACGTCCCAATGTCCCTATGTCCCAACTTCCCTACGCCCCAACTTCCTAACCTCCAAACTTCGCTATGATCCAATTTCCCTACGTCCTACCTTGCCGACGTCCCAATTTCTTTACGTCCCAACTTCTCTACGTCTACAATAAGCTATAAGGTCGCCTACCCGATTTATTCGATGATTATTACAAAACAATTTGTTGCTCTTCAGCTGAGTCGTTTCGTGGGCAGACAAGGATTGAAGGCAGAGGATTTACAGAGCGTTGTGGAGAAAGCATCAACGAACATGGACTGGGTCGATGCCCATGTAACAGAAGTTGAAAACTGGCTGATGGCAAACGAACATGTGTTCAGCAGTGCCTCGTCTGTGGCGTTCGCGTCGATCCTCCTTGTTGTCTCACTATTTATTACACGGTTCTACTAATAAATATATAATATTAGCATCAATTAATAGTCATTTTGCACTCGTCGAACGAGCATTGAACGAATAAACTAGGTTGTGTTGTAAGAATCGTAGGTCGTTTATTTGTAATATCCTGTGGTCCTTGAAGGGAGCACCATTTTGTTAAACGTTGAGATACCATTCAACTTAAATAATGTAACTGAATATATTGTAAATAATTGAAATATGTCTGTAATTATATATTTTTGTATTACAGGGCGTTTATAATAAAATTAGAGATTATTTACTGAAAATCTCTTTATTCATTTACAGTTTATGTACTGTCTTTTCATAGTTTTTAAATATGCAAATATGAAAATATTTTAATTAAGTTAACTTTATATGTAGCGAGTTTACTTTTATTATATTACTGTTTACAAAATGTTTTGAAGTGTCGAATAGAAAAATGTTAATTTTCATTGTTTTTCTTCGGCCTTTTCTAAAAATTTGTGAGGTCTATTGTGCATTGTTGAACACTGTTTAATAATGAAGGACGTAGGTTAATTTCATTAATTATTCGCGCAATTATTCGCTACGTTATAAAGCGGAACACTTACAATCGTTGTCTAGTCTATTAAAGAAATGTAGTTCTACAAGTTGAAATCGTCATAAATTCTTTGAAAATGTTATAAAAATTTAATAATCAAGTGTTATATAAAATTAGTGTTCCTAACAAATAAGCGATACATTTGACAAGAAATACAGTAGATTTAATAAAGTGAGAACAACTTTTACCTTTAACAGACACCTTGCAATAAAATAAAAAATTTATTGTTATCAAAAGTTGTCAACTTTTAAATTCCAACTTTTATACATCAGGTAAATATATCTTGAATATTTTTTTTCTTCGATGAAAAGAGCAAAACTGTGGTTAATTATCGTATTACTCGTTGGTACCAAAGAATAAGTACCTCTTGTTATATTGCAGAATGCTGCTCACTAAAATTATCGCAATTTTCGTGCTCGTAAGCGGCACAGTAGCATTACCAGTCCAAAATGGCGACTCGGAAGCTAACAACCAAACAGAAATTGACTATCGTTTGCCAAACACCACAGCACCGATGCACTATAACCTCAAAATAATACCAGACGTTGACGGAGACTCTGTATTCGAAGGAGAAATTAGTATAAAATTCAAAGTTCTCGATCCAACACCGAATATTGTTTTACATGCGATGGAGTTAGTGTTGGATGAGAATGCGACACAAGTAATTCTTGAAAATGGCGATGCGATTGTGCCAGAAATGCACGAGCACGATAATGAGACGCAGAAATTGACGATTGGTCTTGGTACGGTCCTGAAAGAGGGGGTTTATTGGTTGAACATGAAATTCTTGGGAGATATTAGAGACGATTTATTTGGATGTTTTAAATCCTCCTACGAAGACGAGAAAGGGAATACAGCGTAAGTTAGGAGGAGTAAGGGGTGGTCTCTCCCTGTATTGCCATTTACAGGGGGTGTAGAAAATTTTAAGTCAGGAGGACTTTCAGGTACTTTACAGGAGGTCTAAATTTCTGAATTATCAGATTTTCTAGTTTTCTAGTTTCTTAGTTCTCTAGTCTTTTAGTTCCCTAGTTCTCTAGTTCTCTAGTTCTCCAGTTTCCTAGTTTTCTACTTTTCGATATTTCTCAACTTCTCAATTCATCACCACAAGTAACATCCACGAGCGTCGTATCGCTACCCAGTGACGCTTTAGTTATATCGCCAATACCACCACCGTTCTACAGCTCCATTAATGACAACATAACGAGTATCTATAGTTCCAAATTTAATAACCGTAGTTATTAAACATAAGCTATAAAATTTGTATAGTTACAAAAGTCCTACAGAGCCCAATTTGATATATCGCATTATACTGTAACTTGCAGATGGGTCGTTGCAACTCAATTCGAAGCAACCTACGCTCGCTACATGTTTCCCTGCTGGGACGAGCCTGCCTTGAAGGCAACCTACAATATTTCCATCAAACATTACGATAATTATACAGCGCTGTCCAACATGCCCGTACGAGAGAGATCGTACGACGAAACCGATGGAAAAGTGTGGACGCACTTTGAGAGGACACCTATTATGTCCAGTTATCTGGTAGCCTTCGTGGTGGCCGATTATGAGAATATCTCAAACTCTGATGGTTCAATTAATATCGTGGGCAGAAGAGAGTTGATTCCACATTTTAAATTGGCCCTTGAAATCGCGGAGAAAGCAGCGAGGGAGTTGGAACAATACACGAACAGCACCGTTCGAGTGCCCAAGATGGACCATGTGGCTCTCCCTCAGCATGGTACTGATGCTATGGAAAACTGGGGACTCATCACGTATCCGTACGTTTCTTTGTTGGGCGCAAGGGAGAAAAGAATTCCTATTTTTCAAAACTTATAATCTTCATCTTCAATTTCATGGATAGTTGTATTTTCATATTGCACTTTGGTACTTTTCAATTTACTAGTTTGTTAATTCGACGACTTTCTAACATCACAAATTTTCGATACAATGTCCCCTCTCGCCGATGTTTCCTCTACGGCCTGACTTCACGATGCGAGGTCCCAACTTACCGACGTTCCAACTTACCGACATCCCCAATTACCGACGTGCCGCACGGCGCATCACCCCTACGTTCCACCTTCTAATGTCCCATTTTCCCGATGCTGCATCTCCCGACGACTCAACTGCCATATGTCTCAACTTTCGTTCACAACTTCCTGATGTCCTGACTTCCAGACGCCCCAACGTCTCTGCGTCCCAACTTACCTACGTCCCAACATCGCTATGCCCCAACTTCCCTACGTCCCATCTTCCCTACGTGCCAACTACCCTACGTCCCAATGTCCCTACGTGCAAACTTTCCTACGTCCCAGCTTCTCTACATGCCAACTTCCCTATGTGCCAACTTCCCTATGCCCCAACTTCCTTATGTCCCAACTTTCCTACGTGCCAACTTCCCTGCGCCCCAACTTCCCTACGCCCCAATGTCGTTAGATCCCAACTTCCCTACGTCCCAACCTTCCACTGCTCATTTCTGCAATAAACCTAAACGCTAATTATGAAGATCAATCCGACCTTCATTTTCAGAGAAAGGAATCTCGTTTTTAACGAAAATGAAGACTTGTTCGACAGAAAGTACTCGATCGCAACAACAGTGGTGCACGAACTAGCGCATCAGTGGTTTGGGAACGTGGTCAGCCCAAAATCATGGTCTTATATTTGGCTAAACGAAGGTTTCGCATCGTATTTTCAGCAATACATCCTAGACAAGGTCTTAAAATCACTTTCACAATAAAATACATCATAGTCGTTCCCTTAGCAGTTACAGCATATGCTCGTTTAATGCACGGATTTGACCGCCAGGACCGTGCATTAAGCGAGCGCGACCACGACTGAAGCATAATTTACAGATCTTGAAGGAGTGGAGAAACATGGACTATTTCATAGCCAGAACCTTTCAATTTTCTTTTACCATGGACATCGAATGGAACGCAAATCCAGTCGACGCGGTGTACGAATCGCCCGATCAAATCGAGTCAGCCTTTTCGATTTCTATTTATAACAAAGGTGTTGTGTATACTGTACTCCATTAATATGGATCTATCTATTCTTATGTAGAATATAATTCTTTTTCAATTTAGCTCCCTCTATATTGCATATGCTGTCCAATGTCGTCACTCCGGAGGTCTTCCGTAAGGGCCTCATCAGCTATTTGGATAAGCAGTTAGTATCCCTCCGGACCTTGTATTAATCTTGTATTTTATTCTCGGTTTCCCTGAAAATTAAACGAGATATTGTGTTATTCAGCGAATTCGACTCTGCAGATCCCGACTGCCTCTGGGGAGCCCTGCAAAGTGCCCTGGACGAATCAGACGTTCCCCACAGCGACTTTAACCTGAGGGAGGTTATGAACACCTGGATCAAACAGAAAAGATACCCTCTGGTGACCGTCGAACGTAATTATTCAACCGGTGACGTGACATTCAAGCAAGAAGATTTTGTGTCCGTACACGTGCACGAGCGTGAGCCAAATAAACTTTTCGAGGCCAATAATAACGAAACTTATCAATGGTGGGTGCCAATTACTTACACGACCGGGTCGAATCTGAATTTTGAGGACACTAGGACCATGAACTGGTTGAGACCGGACGAAGTTTTAACCGTAGATGGAATCGACCCGGATGACTGGATCTTAGTTAACAAGAAACAAAGTGGTAATTATGATTGTGTTTAGGTGGACGATATGGGAGTCCACATTTTTACGTAGTCATGTAGGAACTTTAGATGTCCAATTTTTCAAGGTCTTTTGAAGGTCAAGTTATGTGTATATGCTGCATGTGTTGTGTGTGCTACATGCTCTGTATATGCTACATATGCCATATGTGCTATACATGCTGTGTATGCTACATACCTTGTATATGTTGCATATGCTGTATATGCAACATGTGTCATATATGCTACACACGCTATGTATGCTACATATCCTACATATGCTGTATATGTTAAATATGTCCTATGTGGAAAATGTAGTAGAAAAATTACCGTGATAAAATGAAGATCGAGGAATGCTCTCGTTATTAGGCTACTACCGTGTGAATTACGACGAGACTAACTGGAGGAAGATCGCCAGGTACCTCCGTTCCGAAAACTTCACGAACATACACGTTCTGACCCGTGCCCAAATCATGAGCGACATCACAGAGTTGGTAATGTTCAATCGCGTGGAACGATCAGTGTTCTTAGACCTGGTTCTTTATATGACACAAGAAGAAGATTTCGCACCGTGGACCCACCTGTTACACCTAACAGAGAAATACAAACTCGCGTTACAGTATCCCTCGGCCAAGCCAATCAAGGTAATAAAAGTTTTTGATAACTGAAGCTTTTTAAGAAAACGTAGTACCGTTTTAATTCGCAGGTTTTTATGCTGAGCATAATGGAGAATTTAATGAAAAATATCGGTTACGAGGACAACCCTAAGGACAGCTTGTTTACGGCACTGAAGAGAGCAGAAGCGTTGGAGGCTGCCTGCTTACTTGGACACGACGAGTGCAACAAAATGGCGACCGTTAAAATGGCGAACTACTTGGATAATCCGGACGCGTACAGGTATTTATATCGGTTATTTTTGCAACAAATATTATACATTTCATATATCGCCACGTTCGTTATATTAGATACTTCACTTTGCTATCAAGTTACGATAGAATATGTTTTAATAGAGTTTGAATAGGTAAATCGTTTGAATTCAGAATGTCATCGCACTTGTCGAACTGGATGTTCGAAAATGGCGGTCGGAGGGCGAATGAGTCGTTGTGGTACAAGATGTTGGAATCGTGCGAAGAAAATCATTCATTCGAAATGTTAAATGCGTTGAGTCATACAGAGAACGTAAAGCTTTTTGAAGCATTCTTAAACTTATCAGTATCAGATAATATCACCCTACCAAATGATCACCAGACGGCCATAATCAGATATGCATTCGGAAATCCCCTTTTCCTGGATGTTACCATCAACTTTTGTGTTCTCCACTCGGAAAAACTGGAAGAAAGGTAATATACTGAGATTTTCAATATACATACGATGCGGCCATCGTAAACTGATGTAGTTCATGTGTTGCAGTACAAAAGACATTTTTTATAACATTGATTTTCCTCTGAACGAAGAACGAATCGAGAAGGTAAAATTACTTTACTTTATTTTCCTATTTCCCGAAATATTCACAGCAGACATGCTCATATATTTTGTAAACACGATCTTTTCGTTATTTCTTAGATGAAAAAATTATGCGAGAGAAGTCCTCATTGCGACGTGGAGAAATTTATGATACATTTACCAGACGATGACGAGATCGTCGAACGTGAACTTGACAAGTGGTCAACAGCTATAAAGAATATAGCATAAACGTTTCCAATAAAAGTTATTCCAAATATTTTACCGTAAATGCCGTACAAACGAAGAAAATGTAGCGATGTCAACCCACGAGTTGGCGCGTGAAGAGCAAAAATCAACAAAAATATGACAGGACGCTCAGCTGACGCCAAATCGCCATTTGCAATCACGGTGTACATTTAAGATGGCTGCCAAAAGTACAGTATCGATTGGCATCTGTACTTCCCTGTATAATAAGTATAATAATAGTTACTTTAGTTTTCTTTCGTCTACAGAAAGATGGCGGTCGAGTTAGAAAAATCCGACGTGTAATAGATGTTATACCCGTAATAGTTATTATAACAATATACACGTCAAGTACGTAAATTTGTCTACAGAAGCTCTTCCTCGTCGAATCGGAAGTTTATGAAATCGCGAAACGCGTAAACAACGCATAATGCGGGTTAATTGTATAAATTATGCGGTCATTTTTATGCACAAGGCTGCACCGTGCGATGTACTCATCGAACTTGTACGCTTAAACGTTCGATTGCGATAACAGAATGCAAAAAGTTTGATTTTTCTGCTTTATAACTGGTCTAATTGCAAGGATTAGTTCTAGTTGAAAGATTATAACAGGAAATGAAAACTTTTGTAAAAATGATCGCTCTTGATGAAATAGACGTTGATTGATTGAAATTTGTCTAATCGTAAGCCGCCATAATACTGGATATTAATGTATTATCAATTTATGGAATAAAAGCTTATCTAACTTATTCTGTTTGCTAATCCTCCTGATAAGATTCACAAAAATGGCTCATGTTTCATCGTGGGATAATTAAAACGATTATAAATTTTTCCATGGATATTTTTCAAGTAACATGGTTTCGACTATTGTACTCAAATTATTGAAATTGTTAATATAGAGATATAGATATTTCCATTTACAGATACTCGAATAAAATTGTGCACTTCGAAATTTATCTATTCTAATCAATTATCTTTCAAATATTGAATATTATCCTGCAAAGCATATAAAACTACTAATTTGAGTGTACTATTTTAATAATTAGCGGTAGATTGATATCTTGATGGATATCATTTTAAATGTAAATAGTAGAAGCAAGATGACCAGCCACTTCAGTAACGATCATTACCGATATCTAAGTTGGGTTTTACCTATCTTTCTATTTCCTGAATGTTTGATATTAAGAATCATAGTTTTCTTTGATATGTCAGTTCAACGTTAACATTATATAGCATAGATTGTAATGAAGAAAAAGGGATTTAGGGTGTGGGGATTTAGGGAGTCGGGGATTTAGGGGTCGGGGATTTAGGTAGTCGGGGATTTAGGGAGTCGGTAACTTAGGGAGCGGGGGATTTAGGAAACCTATAAATCAATAAATCAATAAATCTATAGATCCATAAATCCATAAACTTACACATTTTAAAATTTTCATGCTTTCAGGAGCCCAATATTCTTTCCAGCAATTTGTTCTCAATGTTCCATAGGTTTAAAAATAAGACTGAGCCAACAAAAATGACAAGATAATGCCTGAAATAATTAAATGACGCAAACAAAAAGTTAATAACTTTATGAAATTTTGTGTAACGACGATGACCTTGCAAGTCATGTTGCAATAAAAAGTATTTGACGCGGTTGAAATGATTCTGAGATAAGATTACTTTTTGCACTGCTCGACAGCGAGATCTATACATAGTCATGTTGAAACTAAATATCTAGAAAGACCGAAAATAACTGTGGGATTATGGTATATCAATGGTATTTCATTTGATTACGTAATTTCGGAAACGATAAAGGTTATATTGAAACATTGTACGCAATTTCGTTTAGGAAACGAGATTTCCGCGAAAGATTACGATCATGTAATAAAACCAAGATTAAATATTTAATGGTTGAACATCGAAAGCAACTTTAAAGAATCACTCTTAGCTTTTCGTCGAACAATGCCTTTCTTTATCGAAATATTTCTAAGCTAATTGAAATAATTCGATGAAAGTGTGAGGTTCGGAATGAATCTCGCTTTTATCTTCTCACGGAGGGTGTACTGCTGTCAATCCATGAGTTGGCGCGCGAGGCTGACGTGTTTAGGAGAACTACGGCTACAATTTTCCAAATTTAGGAACTGCCTAATTCGTAAATCTCTATATCCACGAATTTCTATATTCCCAAATTTTCAAATTTTCAAACTCTCAAATTCCCAAATTCTTACATTTTTAAACTCTCAAATTCCCAATTCTCAAACTCCCAAATTTTCAAATCCCCAAATTCTCAAACCCCTAAATTCCCAAATCCCCAAATTCTCAAATCCCCAAATTTAGTATTCATTAAAATTTCCTCTAGAATAATGTTCAGGCAATGATACTTACTCAAACCATTGCTGTCTTTCAAACAACAAACACCGAAAAAATAAGTTTTCGATTAAAAATCGTATTAAAATAGATAGAAAAATTTATTTCTAAGTAACGAAAGCACTATTTCCCGCTAAAATAGTACAATAATTGTTCCCGAACGGAATGAAAGTAACTTGCGAACGGTTTAGTACACGAAAACGCTTTTATCGTTCGGGTAAATACGCCGGGCGATCGTGTTGCTCGAAACGGTACAAAAACTATTACTTAAAAGTCTGTCCGCACTAAAAATTGATAAACAATTGGTAAGTTCGAAAGTGGAATGAGTAATTTCTTTGTCGGTGTGAGTCAGCGGTAGAGCAGGTGTAAAAAACACTTGTCACGTTCTCTGAAATTTACCATCGTATTCTGTTTATTATTACAGTGTATAATATTAATGATGTTGTTGACTTTCGTCTCTGGGAAAGGAATATTTTACTCGTTTCACTGCCAATCCAGAATTTTTCCGATTTCTCGACTTTAAATGTGCTGGTGTTTTTATGGAAATTGCTGCGATCAATTACAGGTAATATTAGTTAAGTATTTAATAGGGAGTTTTCGGTGACTGTTTTCGGAAACATTTTAGGGAATTTTCGGTGAGAGGTCAGGGTAATTTTCGAAGAAATTTTATAGTGGATGTTGCAATTTGGGGATTTGGAGATTTAGGGATTTAAGGATTTGTAGATTTAGGGTTTTGGGAATCGATAGATTTGGGGATGTAGGTTATTCGTGGATTTAGGGATTCGGGGATTTAGGGGTACGGGGATTTATGGGTACAGGGATTTAGGGTACGAGGATTTAAGGGTACGGGGATTTATGGCTAAAGGGATTCAGGGTACGAGGATTTATGAATACGGGAATTTAGGGATTCGGAGATTTAAGAAGCAACATAGGTATATTGGGGTATAGGGATTTCGATACACAAGGATCTAGATCCATAGGTACTTCGTTATATAAGAATTTTCATATATTTATAAATATTTAAGTTTCCTAAATTTCCAAATCCTGCAATTCAACTTCAAGTTCTCGAAATTCCCCAAACTGGCAATTTCCAGAATTTCAACTTCCACGTTTCTCAGCATCTGCAATCCTATCAATTGCAATATAACAAGAGTTACATCATACTTCATCCACGATAATCTACAATACTCTTTCAAATCCAGAACGGCCATATAACGAGAGTCCTACCTAACCTTCACCCGAATTTCATTCCTCCGTGACCTCGCTCCAAAATTACATTCTCAAAAGTTTCAATCCGAACGACGCAAAATAACAGAACAAAGAATTCGTGGTGTTTATGAAAGTGGTATCTCGCGCACGATAAAACAGAGCCGTGTATCAGCCCTTGGTCAATCGTTCCGATAAGATAATTGATACTATTTGACAAATTTCAGGCACGTGTCAAAAAGTGATGGAAACGAAGGTGACGATCTAGTTGGCTGAGAGCAAGCCGAACAGAAGGTTTCGCGAAAAGAGCCGCGTTGCGTTAATCCTCGATCGTGAACCGCATAAACGCGCATTGTGTCCGTGAAACACGTTGGTGATACGCATTGTTATTGCTATAAGTGACTTTCACTTTCGAATATAGCCATTTTTAGCGCCGGCGCTATTGACACTCGTTGCAAATTCGCGAAGGATGTGACTATGAAGACACCGGTTTAGGACCGAGGGCAGTTTTGTAAGTTCTCTTCCTTTTTCGCCGGATATTTCTCACTCGTGGAATTTCAAACTTCACAAGTTTTCGGTTAAAGAGTTTTTGATCATTGAAGCGACTTTTGAATTTTTTAATCGGTGTTTAGATATTCGAATACATAAGCGAGCAAATATTTTAGATTATTAGATACGAAACAATTCTCAAATTTCAAACACGAACAAATTCCAAGCTTCTCGAGTTTCAGTTGTAACTAAATTCCCAACTTCTCAAATTTCAGACGTATCTTAATTGCCAACTTCTCAAATTACAAATGTAACCGAATTCCCAACTTCTCAAGTTTCAGATGTAATTAAATTCCCAACTTCTCAAATTTCAGATGTGAATTCCCAACCTCTCAAGTTTCAGATGTAATTAAATTCCCAACTTCTCATATTTCAGACGTATCTTAATTCCCAACTTCTCAAATTTCAAATGTAACCGAAAACTTCTCAAGTTTCAGATATAACTAAATTCCCAACTGGTCAAATTGCAAACTCATCCAAATTCCAAGCTTCTCAAATCCCCAAACTTCCTCCAGTTCCCTCGATACTCTCCCCAGGCTCCTTTCTTTCTCCAAATTTTCCTCAAATCAATAGCAAATACCTTGTAACTAAATGAAAAGCTAAAATAGTTAAACATAACTGATATAGTAAACTGACAATTGACTGCCATACAAATTATATTGTTTTCGTATCATATGATGGCGTAGCAATTGGCGGAATTACGTACTCAAGTGCATTATCAAAATTTTGAAGTAATACCGATATAACTTATTGATAATACCGATTTAATACTTGATCCGCATTACTCATTTCTTAGAAAAAGAAATAGTAAACAATTTATCTTCCTGGAACCATTCATCTTTTCTTTCGTTTATTAATTTTCGTTATTTTTAATAATCATCTTGGTTTAATAATAATTTATCTGGTTCATTTTCCAACGTTTAATTAATAATTCCAGTCAATCATTTGCATCGATAAATTTTATCACTCCAGCAAAGTTTATCGAAATCATTTCACGAAACAGAAACGATTCTTTTATTTTAAATAAAAATTAATTTACAATGAATCCGTAGTTCGTATTTAAATGTAAACACTAATACGATAATCTGTGTACATTGTGGAAGCGTGATATCATTAATCAACGTTACCGATGTTTAATCAGTACGTTTCCATCTGTTAATAAATTCAGTTCAACCAGAAAGTTATCGCATCGAATTGTTATCTTCGTTCGGCAAATATTTACTTGTTCATTCTTACACCGAGTAACAATTCATCGCGAGTACTCTTCAAAATATTCGACACCGTCATTTTATCGAATCGTGTAAGGAATAATCGATTTTAAAAAACGAAGGAATGCGGCGAATGTACAGGTGTCAACCCACGAGTTGCCGCGCGATAATTTTAAATAAATATAGATTGATAAGTAGTCCAGTAGTCTAGGTTTTCAAAGATCAGACTTTAGATAGCTTTCGATAACTATCCACATGAGAGCTTTAAATTTTAGATAGCTAGATCTTGGTAAAGTGTTCATATGCAGTTGGGCTTTTATTTTGGAAGGATATAGTTTACATGGGTGCAGACTTCGATAATTGTCCACATGTCAGCTTCAAATTTTAGATAGGTCCAGGTCTCGATAAGTGTCCATATGTTCCATTTTGAAAGAAACTTTAGACAGGTGCTTTCGGTAATTGTCCACGTACCTTCAAATTTTAGATAGCTTCAGATGTCGACAATTGACATACAGATGTCAACCCACGAGAAGGCGCGTGAGACCCAAAGTAAAAGCTCCTCACCGTGAACACTTCCGGTTACATACAGGCGCATAAGAATAATAATGACAACTGCTGAAGGCAATGGCTATCTCGCTCACTTCAGAGACGTTTGCCGACTCTCGTTTTTCGCCTAATTGCGTGACCGGCGAGAGCCAATACCGCCGAAAATACGTGTGAGACTATTTTTCTATTCTGACCGATTGTAGCTCTTCTAAACACGTCAGCTTCGCGCGCCAACTAGTGGCTTGACATTGGTATTGTACTTTTGGTATGGTATGGTACTTTGGGATACATCTTAAATGTACACCGTGATTGCAAATGGCGGTTTGCCGTCAGCTGAGCGTCCTGTCATATTTCTGTTGATTTTTGCTCTTCACGCGCCAACGCGTGGGTTGACATCGGTACATCGGCTATTCAAAAAAAAAGAAGAGTGCAACGAATGCGTGCACAGGTCCATCATTTTGTTTCTCGGTGACGCCATTATATGAAGTTATCTCGAAACGTAAAACATTCTTGTTCCAAGGAATGTTCAATAATTCCGCTAATGTAGATTTATACGTTAATGTTTTCCTCGAGTACGTTATACATTTATGCGATTTCATCGATGACGTCCTCGATGTGCAACTTTACAGAACCTCATTTTCCAATGTTACAATACAGGTTATCAAACGAGAGAACATTGACTGGCCACCATGAATTTCCGGGACTTCGCATCGACCACCATTTTGCTTTTCCTCGTGGCTGGACTTCAATTCGCAAGCGGGAACCAAGGTGATTGCAGACAAAGTAAAAATTAGATAAAATGGACCTGACAAGACACATTATTATTTTTGAGAAATAAGTTGAACAGTTTTCGAGAAACTGGGGATCTAGTGATCTAAGTATATAGAAATCTGATTATAATTTCCATTAAATAAATATTTGATCTAGCAGTATCGCTTTTACAATATACATATAACTAGCTTTGAACATATACAGTTACATACGTAGAAACAAAATTGTATCTCCGATAGTTTCCTTCAATTCTTCATTGTCCATTTGCCGATTAAACCGAAACTTCATTACACAGAACCAATTGCACGAGACAATGGAAGCGTTTACCTCGACGACTATCGTTTACCAAAAACGATTATCCCCGTCAAATACGAGATTATGCTCATGCCAAAACTATCTGATGACTTCGGGTTCAATGGCATCGTACGCATCATGGCGGTGGTACAAGAACCGACCGACACCATAATCCTTCATAAAGGAAGCATCGAGATAACAAAGGCCACCGTTGTCCATACGCGGAATAACGAATCCGTGAAAACGCAGAACCCACCCCTATATAACAACGTTACAGAGAAATATGCGCTTAAACTCGAGGAAACACTCGCCAAGGGAATGAATATTTCCATCAATTTCGAGTACAACGGAAAACTCAGAGATGACATGATCGGCTTCTACAGGAGCTCCTACATCGACGCCGAAGGAAAAATGAGGTAAATACTCTTTGGAGGGGGACAATTAGTCCTCTAGAGACTAATGGGCAACACTTAGTATCCTACTGGTGCTTTATCCCTTTGATCCAGCAAGTCACAGCCCGGCAGTTAGGCTGGGGGCACTTGGTATGCCCATTACTGCCCTAGACCTGGGTCCGTGCACAAAACGGGTTATCGAGATAAATACGACGTGCAGATACATGGAAGACACAGTAGGGTGCAAGTACACTGTCACAAGACAGGCCCAGCAGTGTCTTATTACGATTTTGTTGAATATATTTCTAATCAAAGACCACCGGACAAGTGACTACTTTGATGATCGTATTGACTACTTTGACAATCGAATTGACTACTTTGACAATCGGATTAACTACTTTGACAATCATCAGATTGTATATGAAATGTTTTTCGAAATCCAGGTGGATGGCGTCGACACAGTTCCAGACAGCACACGCCAGACACGCCTTCCCCTGCTTTGACGAGCCGAGTTTCAAAGCAACCTTCGTACTCAGGATTTTGAGATCCCCGGAATATAATTGCCTTAGCAACATGCCGCTTCGTAATTCTGTTCCTGGGTAAGTTGTTCGAGAATCTACTTTAAGGTCATTGCAATACACAACCTTGAGGAGATGCTCATTATATGTCAAGCTTGAGAATGTATGTCAAGCGAGCATAATAACCTTGAGGACCTATCTCGAGGCCATAGTGTTAACCTTGAGACAGTACTTCAAAGTCATTGCAGTGTGAGAACATACCTTGTGGTCATTGCAATATGTCAACATTGAGAACATATCTTGTGGTCATTGCAATATATCAACCTTGAGAACATACCTCCAGATCATTACATTATATCAACCTTGAGAACATATCTCGAGATCATCGCAACGTGTCAACTTTGAGAAAAAACCTGGAGGTCATTAATCGTTATTTTGCTTCGCAGAGCGCAAATTTGGGACGAATTCGAGCAAAGTATCCCCATGTCCACCTATCTGGTCGCCTTCACCGTGTCGGACTTCAAGAGCTATAAAACCGGGAACTTCAGCGTATGGGCTCGACCCAACGCCATCGAACAAGCCAGATACGCCTTGGACGTAGGTCCACGTGGTCTCCAAAGTCTGTCGAGCTTCTTCAAACAAGACTACCAGCTCCCGAAAATGGACATGGTGGCTGTACCCGATTTCTCGGCCGGCGCCATGGAGAACTGGGGTCTCATCACCTACAGGGAGACCAGGTTACTGCGCGACGAAGGTTCAACTTCGGATGCTGTAACTCAGTCCATAGCTTCCGTGATCGTTCACGAGCTGACGCACATGTGGTTCGGTAACATGGTCACGCCCGAATGGTGGAGCTACCTGTGGTTGAGCGAAGCGTTCGCCAGGTACTTTCAGTACTTTGGAACTGCGATGGTAAGTTATGTACAAGTTATGACGGTGGTTTATGTACAATGTTCGTGTACAAAGATTTGATCATTCATGAAATTCGACAGATTGAGAGCACGTGGAACATGGACCAGCAGTTCGTTGTGGAGCAGCATCAGACCGCCTACGCTTCGGACGGCGTCGAATCGTCCCAGCCGATGACTCGAGAGGTTTCAAACTCCCAGCATCTGGGCTCCATAGGGGACACCATAACGTATAACAAGGGTGGTAGCATCGTGAGGATGATGAACCTCGTTTTTGGACCCGACTTGTTCCAGGCTGTACTGCAAAATTATCTTAAGAACAAGTAAATATCTAGTTCATACCCTGGATGCAAGCTTTGTTAGCTCTCATGTATGATATGGACATATAATGATTTTACGAAGTCATTGTATGAATTTGACAATTAGATACACATGATCAAATTCATGCAATGACTTGTACATAATTGATGGAGGAAGGGTAACCTAACCTAAATAAATCTTGTCATAATTGCAGCAAAGAGGTGAAGGTAGCGCGTCCAGAGAATCTATGGAGGGAGCTTCAGAACGAGATAAACAGTCGTAAGGTGTATTTAAACGCGAGTGTTGCCGAGATCATGACCACGTGGACGGAGCAAGCCGGATATCCTGTGGTGACCGTGCAACTCGATAAGGGTGTAGCGAGTGTGACGCAGAAACGTTTCCTTCTGAGAAATTTGAAGTCGACTCCGACGAACTCGACGTGGTGGATACCTCTCAGTTGGAGCAAGGATAAAACAGAGTTCAACAGCATGCAGCCGGGACATTGGTTGAGCAAGGAGCAGGATAAATTTGTCGTTGGGAACACTGGGAATAATACAGGATGGGTGATCTTCAATGTTCAGTCTTCCGGTAAGTGGCATTGGGACATTGGGTTAGGGAGATACAGGGAATATGGTGATTCGGGAATGAAGGGATTTGGGTATGTGGGAATTTGGAGATTTAAGTATTTGAGAATATAGGAATTCCGCAAATGAAGCTTGATAATCTAGGAAGTTTTCTAGCGAGAGCATTCAAAGGTTAATGACATTCTGTATTAAGGAAACGACAGAAAAATGCAAAATGTTTTCGTTTACCAAGATAGGATTTTTTGACACACACTGATAAACTTTAATTAAATATTGTGCTCGATAATGGTACATGACTCTTAACACTGATAACTTATCTATCCACTTCTATGTGGATCGTTCGAGCGTTTGATGATAATGATTGTTATCTATCTCGTATCGTGTATGTGATTGCACATTTCTGATGTGTTCTAGAATGCTCTAGAATTTAAAATACGAAGAATGCACAATTTTGATAAAAAATTGAGGAAACGTATTAGTAGAAAATTAAACTTCCTTCAAGTTTGTATAAAAGATTGCTTAATTAACTGCAATTGCACATTGCAGGTTTCTACCGAGTAAATTACGACAACGAATCGTGGTACCGTATTTTCGAGACGCTGAACAGTAAAAAGTATGAGGATATTCATGTGCTTAATCGAGCAGCACTGGTCGATGACGCTCTGAATCTAGCCAGGGCTGGTATGCTGTCATATAACACGACGTTAGACGGCCTGCGATATCTGAAATTGGAAACAAATTATTTGCCTTTCAAGTCAGCGCTTACTGGACTCTCCTACCTCGATCTGAGACTATCTGGACATGCTGTATACCATGCGAAGTTTAAGGTTCGTTCAATAATTAAATAATTACGATGTCTGAATTATTTCAATTTAGAAATCTGACAATTTGAATACTAGTAAATTGCAAAACCATCAATAGCGGCAATATAACGAGAGTCGATAACTTCTCCTTTTCTATGACGATTCTAACGAAATCTACTTTCAACCCCTGTGAATCAATGAATTGATTATCGTTGCAGGAATTCGTCCTTATACTTATCAAAAATAGATACGAGCAACTGGGATATGTAGATAGGCCATCTGACGATAGACTGACAGTGTTATTGAGAGCTGAATTGAATAAATGGGCTTGCAACTATGGACACAAGGGATGTGTTCAAACTTTCACGAATATGTTCCAGCAATGGCGGAAAGATAACATCTCAACGTGAGAAAACTTATAGTAACATAATCTACATCAAACATAAAATAATGAATTATTATTCAAATTTGTTTGCTGTATTTTTCCGTAGAATTAAGCCTAATCAGAGATCAGTGGCATATTGCATGGGCGTGAAACACGGAACCAAGGAAGACTGGGACTTCTTATGGAATCAATATTTCAACTCGAACTCCGGCAACGAACAAGCAACTATACTACAGGCTCTTGGATGCACCACTAATTCTACGATCTTAGAAAAGTAAGATTTCTCAAAATCTTATAAATAATGTACAGATGTCAACCCATGAGTTGGCGCGTGAGGCTGGTCGGTTTAGGAGAGCTAAGACTACAATTTTTCAAATTTAGAGACTCCTATACATACGTCTAGTGTTCGTACCGGCAGCCATTTTGTCAACAGCGTTTCCGTCCATTTTGTTCTTCACGCGTCACTGCGGTACTCGCGATTTAGTATTCGAATTAATCAGAAATGATTGTAATTAAGGAATTACTATATCTATATCTATACAATAGAATCATTTATATAACGACGTCATGTGTTTAAATGAAAATAGTAACAATATTTATGTAATTCTCGTGTTCCAGATATCTTCTCTCGGCACTGCAAGGTTTCGAAGTGAGCAGAATCCGTAAGCAGGACTGCGCTTCGGTGTTTTCTGCGGTTTATACTTCGGGAATGGCCGGTGCTGAGGTGGTGATGAATTTCGTCAACAAATATTACACCAAAATGAAGGAATAGTATGTTGAAACTTTTAAAAGAACATTTACCATTAATTCGCTCCGTTAAAGTCAATTCTCGAATCATTCTGAAAACCCCGAAATCTTGATTACTTCCAGTGACAACGGACTGGGTATGGTTTCAAGCGTCCTCTCGTCAGCGTCGCAACGCTTCTCCACCGAACTCCTGGTCGACAAATTCGAGAATCTGATACATAACCGCTCTGTAGAATTCGCGAGCATCATAAAATCCTTGCAAAATGCCCTCGAAATAGCGAGATACGAGTTGTGGTGGTTCGAGGAGAACACAAAGTCCGTCATACCGTGGGTCGATTCTTATGTCGATGAGGAAACACGCGCGCCAGAAAACGGCACTAGCGACACCACGGACTACCGTTTACCTAAAAGTTTAAGTCCCAATAAGTACACCGTCTTGATCGAGACTAATGTAGACGAAGCAGAGAATTTCACGTTCCGGGGAGTGGTACAAATCAATGCTGTGGTCGTAGAGAAGACGAAAACGATCGTTTTACATTCGTCCGATCTTGTCCACGATAACATTGCTGTGCTCGCAGCAGGTAAAAATCTGACAATCGTGAATACGAATGTGGAGGCGAAATATGATTTCTTGAAGATCGAACTTGCCGAAGAGTTGCAAATTGGACAGAATGTATCCATCTCTGTGACGTTTAGAGGGTACTTGAACGAAGACATGAGAGGATTTTATAGGAGCTCTTATGTTGACGACGATGGCAACATAAGGTATGTTTTGTTATACTGGTAGTCAGTACCAATTTTCCAATTTTCCAATTTCGTAATTTCCCATTTTCCGATTTCCCAATTTCCCAATTTCCCAACTTCCTAATTCCCCAATTCCTAAATTTCCCAACTCTCTAATTCCCCAAATCCTAAATTTCCCAATTTCCCAATTTCCCAACTTCCCAACTTTCCAATCTTCCAATTTCCCAATTTCCCAACTACCTAATTTCCTTATTTCGTCATTTCTTACTGTAACTTCTATCATTTTACAGTTGGCTAGCAGCAACGCACATGGAGCCAGTCGCAGCACGCAAACTGTTTCCCTGTTTCGACGAACCCGCAATGAAAGCGACATTTAGCATTCAGGTCCTGGTACCAAAACATTTTAGCGCCGTTAGTAATATGCCGACTAATCTAGTTACAAATGAGACGTAAGTAATTGCATCAGACTTCTAATACTTCCAAATCCCCTATTTATAACAATGTCTATAACGATGTAACAAAATGGCGGTATATACCATATTTATATTACAGGGACGGAAAAATTAAAGTATCATTCAAAGAAACCCCCAAAATGTCGACGTACCTGGTGGCCTTAGTGGTCGGCAACTTGTCTGCAACTCATAGTGGGAATTACTCTGTATGGTCAAGACCGAACGCAGTGAACGACGCGCTCTACTCGTTGTCCGTGATGGAGCCATTGATCAAATTTTACGAGAAAGCCCTGTCGTTACCATATCAGCTTCCCAAAATGGAAATGGTGGCGCTACCTGACTTCGTGTCGGGCGCAATGGAGAACTGGGGTCTGCTGACATACAAGGAGAGATATTTGCTGTATTCTGAAAAAGCCTCGACCACAGCGTCGAAACAGAGTATCACCAATGTCATATCGCACGAGATCACCCATCAGTGGTTCGGGGACCTGGTCAGCCCTCTCTGGTGGAAGTACCTTTGGCTCAATGAAGGTTTCGCTAGGTACTTCCAGTACCATGGAACTGCCAGCGTGAGTATAGTAATTCTCAGATGATGGATCGAGGGACTTTGGGTCCTGGGGACTAGCATTTAAGTAGCCTTCATAAGTACCTAACGAGTCTATTTATCTGAGCTGGCATGTATACTCATTTGGAGTGACTATAGGACCTATTTGCCTACATAGCATATCTGACAAACTTAGGTGTCTATTTAAGCTAATTGTTTATCTATGTGTCCTAAGTATCTGTGTGACCTATGTGGCTATTCGGTCTAGGTACCCAGCTGACTGGTGTGCCTACGTACCTGCTTGACCTGTCTACTTATTTGACCTACGTATTCACATATTTGTTTTGTGTACCTACCTACTTTATCTATCCACATATGTGTCCCGTCTACCTATCTTCGACCACAAAACTACCTTTGAATTTGACCACCTCCCTAGTGACAGATTACTGCAAACTCATAGAGATTAACCAGAAGTGATCATGAAATGAATGTCCAGATACGAAAGGATTGGAACTTGGAAGCTCAGTTTGTGGTGGAGCAGGTGCACACGTCTTTGGAGGCGGACAGTTCGGTCTCCACACACGCCATGACCCATGATGTGTACAGTCCAACGCAAATTAGGGGTATATTCGATACCATATCTTACGGGAAGGCTGCTAGCGTCATCAGAATGGTGGAGAAGACGTTTGGTCAGGATGTATTCTTCAAGGCCCTTCATAATTACCTGGAAAAACGGTAAGATTTTGGTTTCCAAGTTAAAGTACTATGTAGCAGAAGTTTCATGTACCGCAAGATGCAAAGTTAGGTTAAAATGTGAGCTTATGTTGACGAGCGAGTCAGGTGACTTCTTGTCTGCCGTAAATAGTAATTTCACAGGGATTTTTGCATGTTTCAGACAATACGATGTGGCAACGCCCGAAAACTTGTTCGACGCTTTCAAAGATCAGATTAGCGACCCAAGCATCAAGAACTCCTTTCATGACATTATGAACACGTGGACTACGCAGCCTGGTTACCCCGTTCTTCATGTCACCGTTGAACCTGATAAATTGCTTGTCAGACAACAAAGGTTTATCCTGAAACCAGGAACGGGCACAGTTGCTAACAGCACATGGTACATTCCACTCACTTGGACATTGCTCGACAATCCAAATTTCAATGACACGAAACCAAAACTCTGGATCAGCAATACACAGGAAGCCACTGTTCCTCTGTCGAACAGTAGCGATTTAATTTTGCTGAACGTGCAACAATCTGGTAAGTGGTCGTTGCTAGCCAGTTATGGTGAGGTTTATGGCAGGCGGAGACAGGAACGGACTGCTGAGCCAACGCGTGGTGATGCAACGCGTGGTGGTCTAACGCATGGCAGTGCAACGCGTGGTAAACCAATGCGTGGTAGTCCAATGCGTGGTAAACCAAAGCGTGGTGATGCAACGCGTAATGGTCCTACGCGTGGTAAACCAATGCGTGGTGGTCCATAACGGTACTCGCGTTATATAGCCACGTACGGGAATAGAGACACAGCTTCCAAATTTGTACGCGCCACAAATCAATGACTTAATTGTTTATTCTTCAGGCTTCTACCGTACAAATTACGACTTCGACACATGGAACCGAATAATCGGATTCTTGAAGAGCGACCGAAGGAAATTGATTCACGAAATTAATCGTGCAGCATTGGTCGATGATTTATTGCACTTCGGCCGAGCGGATGTGGTCGATTACAGTATCGTTCTATCCGCGATTGAATATTTGGCCAACGAGACAAGTTACCTTCCATGGCGGGCATTCTTCAACGGTCTCAGTTATTTGCATAAACACATGCAAAATAGGGACGCGTTTGGTGCATACAAGGTACTGCATTTATCAACAATTTTTCTTGTTTTTAGAAGAATAATTTCGTTGTCACTTTAAGCATAGAGTGATGTACAGATAGCAACCACGTGCCTAACCTCAAAATTGTTGAAATTGTTTTACAGCAATATATGAAATCATTGCTGACTCCAATATACGATCACCTGGGATTCGAGGATAAGAGCACTGACAACCATGAAACTAAATTGTTCAGGTCGCACGTTCGTAAGTGGGCTTGTAAATTGGGCGTATCAAACTGCGCTGCAAAAGCGCTATCCTATTGGCCGGGTATATTTACACGGTAAGTACTCAAGCAGTAATTCTCCTAAAAATGACATGCAATTTAAAAAATTTTAACATTTTGAAATTTCCGAGTGTAAAAATATCTAAGTTCAAAGATTTGTAAAACTATTTGGCTACCGTGATGTCCGTCAAGATTCGAATGAATATTTTTCTTTGAATGTTCGAAAAGAAAAATCATTTTTTACAGAAACCAGCCCAACTATGTTAGCACAGTTTTGTGCACGGTTGCCAGGACGAATGATCCCTACTATTGGAACCGTTTATGGAACTACTTCACGACTGAGACGTTCTCCGAACGCAGATTGATAATACTTCAGTCTATGGCTTGTGCCACGGATGCTGAGCTCGTCGAAGAGTACGTAATTTTAAAGCAATTGTGCAACAGGCATGGGCAATGGATACAGTAAACTTTCGTTATATTGCCATTTATGAGATGTGCTGAGAAAGTATCAATGTACGTGACAGTGCATGTACATAGACAGACGCACTGTAGTATCACGCGTGGTAGTGCAACGCGTGGTAGTTCAACGCGTGGTGATGCAATGCGTGGTGGTCCAATGCGTGGTAAATCTACGCGTGGTGGTCCAGCGCGTGGTAGTGCAACGCGTGGTACTGCAACGCGTGGTAGTGCAACGCATGGTGGTCCAACGCGTGGTAGTGCAACGCGTGGTAGTCCAACGCGTGGTAGTTCAACGCGTGGTGGTCCAACGCGTGGTAGTGCAACGCGTTGTGATGCAACGCATGGTGGTCCAACGCGTGTTTCGAGTGATTTTGCATCCATGTCTGTTACAAATAAATGTATACCTCCCACAAATCGTATTTATGTTCATTTTGTTGTTCTTTTGTTAAAGTTTACTTTTCAAAGCGATTTCTAAGTCGTCCACCATACGATTCGAGGACAGTTCGAATATTTTCACTTACGTCATGGACTCCAGCGCAGAGGGTGCCGCACTTGTGATGGACTTTGTCGAACATAATTACGACCAGATGGTGAAATAGTAAGTGGATCAATGATTTGGATAACGATATCCTTGTAAAAGAATTATTATTAATCTCATGATACAATAGTTACAGAAAAGAGTCCGACGCTCGCAGTATCGTTAGCGCAATAGGAAAAAGAGTGGTTTCAAGCAAGCTTTATGATAAGGTAATGACTATCATGCGGCCATTTAATAATGTGTCATTAAATCAGACAAAAGTTTATATGATCTAAAATATGATGAGGGGTTAATCTACAAAATATGAAATATATTTTAAATATATTTCTCATTACAGTATAGTGGCTTGCTTGCATGGCTCAGCAACAGATACCCAAATTCCCGAAAAGTTTTCGAGTCATACAAAAACGACCCGGCCTACGAAGTGAAATGGGCGGACAACCACGTCCCCAAGCTGCACGAATGGTTCGAGACCCGTTATCCGCGGGGAGAGTACAGACTGCCGTCCACGTTTTCGCCGCAGCGCTACACCGTCTTTTTATCGCCGCAATTCGCGGACGACTTTGAGTTCACCGGAAAAGTTCTCATCGAGATAAATCGCCAAGCTGACGACGTGTCTCGTATCGTCCTGAACTCCCACAAACTGGGAATCTTGAAAGTGACCGCTAACCAAATCTTCGCGAACTCCTCCGGGGAAGAGTTGGAAGTGAGCAGCGTATTGCCGATCGCGGACACTCAGACTCTCGCGATATTCACGAAGAATTTCATCACGGGCGACAAAGTGCTGCTCAACGTTTCGTTCACGGGTTATCTGAACGACAACATGGAAGGTTTTTACCGGAGCCACTATGTCAACAGCAATGGCGAACTTCGGTGAGTGAAGAATATAGCGGACTCTCGTTATATTGCCACTTTCACCTGCACCATCATCCGAGCAACCTTATTTTAGTTTATGGGCACTTGCCACTTAGATAAAGTATTATCTAGGAAGTAGGAATCTGATATAGATATTCCTATATCCTATAATACTTTAGGTCCTAGATTTCCTCTAGATTCCCTAGATTTCTCCGTCTCTCCCAAGTCCCTACATCGAAAACTCCCCGGCTTCCTAGTTATCCCTAGGTGTGCCATATTAACTTCATGCAAATATCTTACAGCTGGTTGGCTACGACTCAGTTTGAACCGACGTTCGCCAGGCAAGCGTTCCCCTGCTTCGACGAACCGGCCATGAAGGCGACCTTCAACATCCACATAGAAAGACCCAAGGATTACGTTGCCCTGAGCAATATGCCCGTGGCGAACACCGAGCCGACGAAGTGAGTATCTCAACGACAAAATACCTATCTCAACAGACAAAATACTTTTGAAAAGGAGTACGTCGCGGTTAATTATTGCTATATAACGCGAGCGTGGTAACTACTGGCAATTTTGAGCGACGATTCATTCGAACGGGATTTTCAGTGACAGCTCCGTCTGGGTCACGTTCGAAGAAACGGTCAGGATGTCTTCTTACCTGGTCGCGTTCGTCGTCTCCGATTTCCAAACGGTGAGGAACAGCAACAGCTACGTTCAAGTATGGGGACGACCCGAGATCGCGAAGAAGGGCGATCTCGCTGCGATCGCTGCTCTGCGACTTCTCGAGTACCTGAGCTCGGAAACTGGACACAACTACGGTCTCCCAAAGATGGACCTCATAGGAATTCCAGACTTCTCGATGGGTGCCATGGAAAACTGGGGACTGGTCACCTTCAGGTGAGTTCAGATTAGTGACGGATTTCTATAATTTGCACTCAGAGATATTTTCTCTAGAGAACTAGGGTCTCTAGGGAATATAGACACTTTAGGGAATTTTAAGACCATGAGAGGTAGTTTTGAATCCCTGCAAGTAGTCTTTGAGAACCTAGAGAAAAATGAGACCTTGAGCAATCTTGGTACTCTTAGGATCTAAAACAACCTTTGGTTCCTGTGAAACCTTCAGACCTTATAGGTCTCTAAGACTCTAAGAAACTATGAGATTCAAAGGTACCAGAGACTTTAGTAATCTTAGAAGTCCTAGTGCCTTGTACCAGAGATCCCAAGCACCTAGGGACCCAAGTTACTGATCGAAGTGACGTTTATATTGTATAGGGAATACGGACTTTTCTACGACAAAGATGTAACAACGGCCAAATACAAGGACTACATAATCACCATAATAGCCCACGAATTGGCTCACATGATGTTCGGAAATCTGGTTACCTGCGATTGGTGGGAATACATCTGGTTGAACGAAGGTTTCGCGGAATATATGCAATGGGTACTTTCAGATCTGGTAAGTTAGTTGAATATTTGTAAGAATTGGTCTGACTGTTCCATGTGTTATATTTATTATTAATTGATTGCAGTATCAACCTTTTAATGGTTACAA
Source organism: Megachile lagopoda (assembly GCA_036983795.1). Classification (NCBI taxonomy): domain Eukaryota; kingdom Metazoa; phylum Arthropoda; class Insecta; order Hymenoptera; family Megachilidae; genus Megachile; species Megachile lagopoda. The sequence continues at coordinate 7,215,333 of CM072793.1, forward strand.
CGATCTGTTTGTTGTCGATGAACTGCAACCGGCGCTGCTGTACGACGCTTCGGCATCCACACACCCTATGAACAATCCTGTTGTTACGCCCTCTGAAATAAACAACGTCTTCGACACTGTTACTTATGGAAAGTGTAAGTTGATCATGGACTTGAATCACGTCTGGGGGAATGCATGAGTCTCAAAGTCCCTAAACACAAATCCGCAAATGGCCAGACCCAAGTCCCCAAAGTCCAAGTTCTCTAATCTCCAAATTCAAGTTCACAAATCCCCAAAACCTCTAAGTCCAAATCTCCAAATCCATATACTGAAATCCCCTAACTCCAAATCTTCAAATCCCTAAACCCTCCAACCTGAAGATCCTTAAATTTCCACTCATCGAATCTCCAAATGTCCCAATCCTCAAATTCAAACAATAATATACGTATAATGGTATTGCAGCGTCCAGTGTGATACGAATGTTACGGGAAACGTTTGGAAAAGAAGTGTACGGCAAGACCATATATAATTACTTACTGAAGCATCAGAACGGCACAACAACTCCATCGGACCTCTGGCAAATTTACGACGAAGAGGTGTCGAAGGTTGGTGGTCTAGGCGATTGGGAAATGTCACTGGAAGAGTTAATGGACGGTTGGACCAATAAACCGGGATATCCTATTGTGGATGCAAGATTAATCTCCACCAATATAGTACTTACTCAGGTAATTATTAATCAATGTAGAGACATTGAATGATCAGAACCCCAAGTAATAACAATCGAAAGATTATAGTATATTTGAACCCTAGAGAATCTAACATCCTTATAACTCTAGGACCACTAAAGAACCTATGAACCTTGCCGAATTATGAGATCAGACCTAGAGTTATAAGAGCAGTGTAGAACCTAGAGTGACCCCAGTTAACCCTAGGAAACTAAGAGTATCTCAATATACTCGTACATAACGGTACAAATTGATTTCAGAAAAATTATACCACATACGAAGACTCTGGCTCTTTCTGGATACCCATCACCTTCACGCATAGCAACGATAAGAACTTTGCGAAGACAACGACGGATGTGTGGTTGGGTTCAACTCCGCAGGAGATATTTATAGGGAAGAACATCACGTGGTTCATCGTAAACATCCGACAGACCGGTTACTACCGAGTGAACTACGACCAGGGCTCTTGGGTTAATTTGATCGATGCCTTGGCGCAATCTAATCACAGCGGCATACACGTGACGAATCGTGCCCAAATAATGGACGATCTGTTTAACCTTGCTCGCGATGGCTACGTGTCTTACAACGTAACGTTAGCCGGCTCGTTGTACCTGAGGAACGAGATGGATTATTTACCTTGGAAGGCGTTCTTCAACTCGTGGCGATTCCTCGTGCAACGCTACGAAGGCCAATCCGATTACTCGCTGCTTGAAAAATACGTTGGCTTGCTGGCTTCTAAAGTGTACAAGAAACTAGGCTTCGTTGACGACCTCACGAAGGACCACCATGAGCACTTGCACAGGGAACTCATCCTAACGTGGATGTGCAGGAATCACAACACAGACTGCGTCCAAGCGTCCAAGGAGCTGTACAAAGAATGGCGCGTGGGTCTTAAAAATGGGTGAGTCCGCCATTTTGATGTGTTTCAATATTTATACTGTTACCGATGTCGACCCACGAGGTGGCGCGTGAAGAGCAAAAATCGACAAACATATCTGCTGACGCCCAGCTGATGCCAAACCGCCATTTGCAATCACGGTTTACATTTAAGATGGCTCTTAAAAGAGGACAAATTTTGATATCTGTTGTAATTTACAGAATTTCACCAAACGCAAGACCGGCCGTTTATTGCACAGCTGTGAAAAATGGTGTTGCAAGTGATTGGAACTTCTTGTGGGAACAATACCAGAGGACAGAGCTTGCTACCGAGAAGAAAGTCATTTTGGACGCCCTTGGTTGCACGCAGGACAGAACAATACTAAACCAGTAAGTTGAAAACATTATTTAAATTATTCATTTAACTAATATCGCCACTTAAAAGTTTCCTAGTTTGCAAATTTTCAAATTTCTACATTTTCAAATGCTCAAATGCTCTCTTTTGCAAAGGAAGATTTGAATTTTCGCGCGCAAACGAGTGGCGCCATCTCTCCTGCGAACAGGGTGAACTACACACTTTTGAAACTGTAGTTTAATTAGTTCTCGCACACTGTCGCTAGATGGCGCCACGTGTACCGTTCTCGGTTCAATTTAATCAACATAGGCTTTTCTTCGGAAAATCGTAATGTTCGAGAAGGAAGAACCTTTCGTACGGAAGGAAACATCTGTGGAACATATGTTATACTTAGCAAAGCATAGTTGACTGTCACTAAGTACAATGTCGAAATTAATCTAAATTTTTAGATTTATAACTCTCTATCTTTATTGCAGATATATACAAATCGCGTTAAATCGAACTTTCCCGTCCCAAATCCGAAAGCAGGACATCAGCGCAGCGTTTGCTTCTATCTACAATGCCGGACCACTTGGAGTTGATGTGATATTGGACTTCCTAATAAGCGATTATAAAAAATTATATGATTAGTAAGTACACCTAAAATATGTTTCGTATTGAATCAATAGATAATTTGTTTTCAATTTATCTTCTCACAAAGAGATTTGAATTTCCCGCCATTAAGGGCTCATCTGGTTTAGACCAATATGGCGGACCATTCTCTTTAAGATCACTTGAATCATTTAAACACTCCGTGCGTCTTCAAAAAACGATATTCTGCAAAACTTTATGTATTTCTATGATCGTCCATAATGAACATAATGATATGTCAGTTGTTCTACAGAAATACGAAAACTAACCTCGAAACAAGTACTGAAAATATTTGAAACGCGACTGATTTTTGTTTCAGCTATGATAGTTGGGGCGGTGTTCGCGAATTAATCTCCAAAGTGGCTTCACGAGTATCAACTCCAAACCAAATTTCGAAGGTATTAAATTAAAAACACCACTTTTTCTTTAGGTACTGTTTGAACATAGTTATTGAATCGTTTGAATAAATTTTGCAGCTCGTCCAGTTCGGTGCGGTGAAAGACGAGGAAATGAGGCACGTTTTACCAACGGTGCAAGCTGCCATTAAAACAGCGCAGAAAAATGACCTCTGGTACAAAACCTACTCACCGATAATCAATGAACAGTTGAAGCTTTTAATTGAGACTATAGAGACCGCGCATCCGAACGCTGCAGCTACTGTTGAGGCCTCAAGCATATTTTCCATATCAGTATTTTCGATAATCGTGTACATATTAAGTCACTAAACGAACACAACAACATTCGGGGAATGTTGCGTTATTCATTGTTGAATACATTTTATATAGTTTATGTAATGTTAAATAATATGTATTCATTGTATCGTTAAATAAATAGAGTTGTATTATTTTCTAAAAATTGTGGAAATTTTTTTATTCACGATGAAAATCTTTCTGTATTAAGTTCAAGAACTTCAAGGATCTGCAGCTTCATTTGTGGCAATATAAGGAGAGTCCTCTATGATCGTTCTAGAAATTTTAAATAATACAGTAAAAAATGTAAAAATCGATACAACTTTATTATATTGAAACCAAGTTACAATGTTATTATACACTTTGTTGGAACGCCAACTTGCAGGACGTGGTTTCATTGTGCATACATGGCAACCATCTTGTTCTAGGAACAAGAGAAAATTACAACGTAGTTGGCTATCGATTCACGCTTTTGCGTTTGATTCTTTGGAAATATATCAACAGTTGTGAGAAAACTTTTCTTGTACGAATTGGAACTACGAGGTAGCACAGTGGTGCCGCCATTTTGTTTACAGAATCTAGTCGCCATTACATGCTTCACTTTCACGAGGCATTAATAAAATTCAGTACATAACTTATGCTTATTAAAATTCGGTAAACAATTATCGTATATAGATGGCTAGTAAATGGCTAGCAAAGAAAACTATATAATTATTGAACAATCTTTCAAGAAAATATGTAGCAATAAATGAAGAGTGAACAACACAGGTGGCGCCACTGTACATAAAACATATTGTGCGCAATTGAAATCATCGAACCAGATAATTTGCTATAAATATTTTTACAAAATAATACAAGATATACCAAATCTTCTTTCTATGAGTCCAAAATGTTCGAGATTCAAACTTGCAAAATTGATCGCGATATTGTAACATCTGTAAGAGACGCTTAAAATTAGTTTTAACTGAATGACGATTAAATAACAACGAAAACGTACTATTCGGGACAAAACATGGTATATAAATGTTCCGTGTTAAAACCATGAATTACATGGGGACGTGAATGATTAGAGATCCGAGAATCTGTTAAACAATTGAAATCATAACTTTTGAATATACTGGAATCGAGCTACTCTATTTAAATATCTATTTCACTGTACTGACTAGTCAAATGTAGGATTCTTTTAATTGTGGTTTAGTATAGCAGAGGGCGCCACGTGCTAGTGGCTTTGGGGAAACCCAGGAAAGGTCTAGGGGAAACTCAGGGAATCTGGGTTCTTTTTATATGGGGTTTGAGGACTTGGGGATTTAGGAACTTCAGGAATTAGGGAATTTGTGGTTGAGAAGTTTGAAGATTTGGGAAATTGTGGATTTAGGGATTTGGAGATTTAGAGACTTGGAAATTTGATAATCTCCAAATTCTGAAATAGAAGTATAGAGAAAATTCAAGGAAATACCATGGAAGATCTAACCTCTTCCCCACACTTCCCCATAACAAATCCTACATTTCACTCGAATGTACACACAGTCCGCCATCAAAGTTTCCATCAATTACCAAATTTACTCTAATTTACATCATTTTATTCGCATCAACATTCACCGTTGGAACAAGACAAAAACAAATTTCAATCATTTGTAAATAAAAAAACATAATCTGAAATACCCGAAGGACCAGTGTTCAAATAGTCACGGATAAATTAAAACAAACTACAACAAAACTGAGATTCGTCGATTAATATTTAAATCCAATTAAATTAAACTGCATTTGTTCCAGTAATAAATATGAAGTTTCCAGAAATAAATAATGTAAATAATATTTAGTGATCTTGTAACACACTGGTACCAACATGCTTTTATGTTGGCATCACTATTCTACTTTACCGACAATCGACCAAAAACTTCAATGCCTGACCGTACATCGCTACTCGACGCGTATTTACAAAAACATACAAAAACATTTAATACTTTTCTCGCAGATACGAAAGCGAATCGCTTTGGACAGTTCCCGTTCGATCGGCGCTGTCGATCTGAACTTTCTCCGGCAAACTTCCACCATTTTTATGTAAAATACTCGCTCGATATATCAGAGTTACGCTGTGTTTCTCTTCAACCAATCATAAATTATGCCGTGACTGGCATTCACCCATCGGATATTGGCTTCAGACTGTTCGATCGCTTGTTGTATCGTCCTTGTTGCGCTTCCCAGCTCTTCTTTGTGCTCCGTTGTGAAGTCCAGTAACTACGGAAAAATATGACCATGTATTTTGCTGCCGATGTTTCGTTTACTGTTTTTGTATACTTACGTCTTTCAGCTCGTATTTGGTATTTATTGCCCTCGTGGCCGATTTAACTATGTTGTTGATGGTCAGCAGGGATGTTCCAAAACTATAACATAGATTTTGGGTGTAGTTTTCAGTTATTTTGGTTATGTACCTATTTTGTATCAAAGTACTATGAAACCCCATCACGACCACGCACTCATGCCTATACATGTACAGGTCAAACCGTGCGAGATACGACTTTTTGTCATAGAATCAAACTTTCTTAGAGTGGGTCAAAACCCCTAGAAAACTTGTCAAAAGTGTCGGAAGGTGACTAACAGGGGACCGGAGAGGCGAGGAGCCCCTAGCGAGTCAAAACACTATAAAACCCCTGCCCTACCACTCACAGGCCAAACCGTGCCAGATACGACTTTTCCTCAGAGAACCAAACTTTCTTAAAATGGGTCAAAACCCCCAGAAAAATTGTCAAAAGTGCTGAAAGATGGCTAACAGAGGGCCTGAGGGACGGGGAACCCCCAGCGAGCGAAAGCGAACTTAAAACTTACTATTCCCTAAGCCGTGCCCATTTATTCCTAAAGAAGTTGAAGGCAAGCGGTTGTCCGATGGCGTTGCCGGCAACGGAGCTGAGAACCCGGCCGACATCTTGTTTTCTGATTCCAGAATTTTCCGTGATCGCCCAATCCAAATAACGACTGAGCAGCCATGTCTCCCTGGTGCAACCAAGAGCGTGTAACAATAGATCCTTCTCGGAACCGACATTCGTTTCCAAATATCTTTGCCAGGCGAAGTTCCATTCCGTTTGCCCGCCGACTCGGATGGCTGTGCAGTACACGACCGTCTTCAAATTCGGCGATATACTGCGAAGAAAACATCAGAAAACATGTTTGATATTGCTAAGACGTTTCTGTAGGACGTGTCTTAAGACACAGTTGGGACTGAAGGTTTTAACACAATGTTAGCTTACGGATTATTTTGGTTCGGATTCGGAGTGTTTCGCCAGTTGTAGAACTGTTTGACAGCGTTCTGTATACAATCTTCGTGGCCGAAGTTACATGCCCAAGTTAGTACATCGATGCGAGTGAAAACGGTCAGTTGAGGATCTCCTGGGTTATCTTTGAAACCGACTTGTTTGTAGACGTTGTCCAGCAACTTCAATATGTACACCTGTGAAAACAGTGAAATATTAAGATTGAAATGCAATCGAAAGTATTCTGGAGCATCCTAGGAAAAATGGGAAAAATCGTCAAATTCTAAAAACCCTAAATTGCCAAACTCTCAAGTCCAAAAACCCAATCGCTAAATCCCTAAGTCCCGAAATCACCAAATCCCTAAGTCCTCAAATTCTCAAATCCCCAAATTCCCAAACTGGCAACTCTCAAGTCCCTTAAATTCCCCAAACACGAAAGTCCTGAATTCCATATATCGCCATTTTCCTAAATGACAATAATTGTTTCTCAGCTAATGGTACAAAATCCTTACTCGAAATTTATCGTAGCTCGACATCTTGATCAGCATATCATCCAAATAGTGCATGGCAGTGAGTGCAGCCTTCCAAGGGAGGTACTCCGTTTCGTGTGCCAAATACGAAGTGACATCCAACGCAGTGGCGTAATCTAATTTCCCGGCCCTGGCTAAGTTCAACGCGTCGTCGATCAGCTGAGCCCGATTGATCGTCGAGATGTTCCTGAAGGACTCTTTGTTCAACTGTTTGATTATCATTTGCCAGTTTGCTCTGTCGTAGTTCACTCTGTAGTATCCTGTTAACAGAGATTCCGTTTCAAGTCCACTTCGCGACTACGTAAGCACGTTAGAACAATCGTTCTGTGCCTTAACAATGTGCAAACTACGAAAAGTTGAAGTTCGCGTGACGTTCGTCGTTGAAGACGTTCAGGCTTAATTTATGGAAGCTGAACTTGAAGTTTGAGGCTTGACGTTTGTACTTTTGGGCAGCCATTTTAAATGTAAACCGTTTGCAAATGGCGGTTTGGCGTCAGCTGAGCGTCCTGTCATACTTTTGTTGATTTTTGCAAAAACGATGAATTTATAAAAATTATATGATTGTACATGTCTTAAGAAGATAGTAACTAATTGTACAATTCATAAAAACGAATTACAATTACAGAGTGACAAGAAAGAAAAAATGTCCCTGTACCCAGACTTCTTACCAGTTTCTTGGATGTTAAAAATGACCCACTCTGAAGGACTCAAGTTGCCGTCGGATATAGTGATCGATTTTTCAGCCTTCATCCACTGAGAAGGTCGAGTGGTGTTGAAATCTAGTCGGCGTTCGGTTGTGTAGGTTATGGGAATCCACCATAGAGGTTCGGAGTCGAATATGACCGTCGTGGTGCCATTTCGAAGTAGAAAACGTTCCTAATCACGAGATGGTATTTGTGAGAATGATTCGAAAAGATATGTAAATGATTTGCTTGTAACGAACCTGTGTTAATGTTATTGCCCCGTTGTCATAATTTCTAGTAACAGTGACAACTGGGAAACCGGTCTGGAGAGTCCAGGTGTCCATGATCTTTTTTATGGTTATGGACGAGGCGAGAACTTGGTCCTTGTGCGCCTGTTTGGTTAAGGCGTCCCATAGATCATTTTGCTCGGCACTTTGGTACGCTCTGTTATCGATTAATCAATTTTTTTTTTGAGACACTTGGAAATTTGAATTTTCGAATTTTGGAAATTTGAAAATTTAGAATTCTGAAATTTTGGAAGTGTGGATTTTGAAAATTTAGGAAATTACAGATTTTGAAATCTTAAGCATTTCGAACTTTAGGAAAATCTACAAATATCCAAATTCATAAACTACTAGATATGAAAAGTTGAAAACTGAACTTGATCGGCAATATAACAAAAGTATCAAACTTTCCAATATTATTTCAAGATCGATGTCCACTTACTTTCCATTTAGGTAATTTGTTAAACCTTGTTTGAAGACTTCGGTGGTGAGGAAGTGATCCATCATTCTTATTATAGAAGCACCTGTTTGAGTACAAACATCGTTACTCATCAATTCAGTATTAGTACAGCGGTGTCAAGAAAAAATTCGTTTTCCTTGTAAAAACATGATACCTTTGCCGTATGAAATTTTGTCAAAAATTTCACTGATCTCATCTGGATGACGAACTTTGATCGATATCGGGTGTGAAGATTCTAAAGCATCCAATGCAAACACATTCTGCAGGTCATGTACAACGAATTGCTCCAGAATTTTCCAGGTTGGCTCTACCTGTCAAACAAAAATAAAGATACTAACATACATTCTATATAATAGTTATTTAATATCACACTAATGCACACTAATGCCCACAATTAAAATTAATGAACTTACTGCGTTAATACCAATGTACTCCACGTAACTGGCGAAGCCTTCGTTCAACCAAAGATCCGTCCACCAGCTTGGTGTCACCAAATTTCCAAACCACTGATGAGCGAGTTCGTGGGACACCACCGTGGCCACTCGGTGCTGGTTGCTACTGGTTGATACACCTTCTTGGTACAGCATGGCGGTCTCCCTGTGAACGTAGTTATTAATCGGAGTTACTCCGTACATTCAAATCTTCAAATTTGCAAATTACATTTTTACATTTTTAAATTTTCTAATTTCTAACTCTTCGAGTTTGTAACTTTGCAAATTTTCAACTATGCAAATTCACACTTGTTCAAGTACCAATCTCCTCTAATTTCCTACTCTTCAAGTTTGAATCTCTTCAAGTTTGCAACTCTGCAAATCTCCACTTGTTCAAGTACCAATCTCCATAATCTCCACCTCTTCCATTTTACAATTTTCCAAATTCCTACCTCCTCAAATATCCAACGTATTCCCAACTCTTCAACATTCCAAACCCCCAAATTTCCAAATCTCGAAACCTGTCCCCCTACTAAGTTCCATCCGTGGTAATATACAAGGTAAAGCACCCAGTGCGTAGAGCATCTATGAAAACAAAGTAATATTACCTGTAAGTAATAAGACCCCAGTTCTCCATAGCGCCAGCTGAAAAGTCCGGAAGAGCCACATTGTCTATCTTTGGAAGAGGGAACTTGATCTTGAAGTAGTCCTCGTAGTATTCGAGTATCTTCGGGCCGATCTTCAAGCAATATTGTGCTTGGTCGATCGCTTCGTGTCTCGCCCAGACCCTGAAGTTCCCAGATTCGGATTTCAGCACATCGAAGTCCGAAACAATGAAGGCGACCAGGTAAGTGGACATTGGCACCGAACGTTCATAATGGTCCCACATGTATGATGGTAAACCAGGCCTGATAACAGTTAACATCAAATATTTACTTAAAATATTACAATATTAAATTTCATGAATTAATGTATTACAAATTGAGTATTGTTTAATATATTATGAACTCGATAAATATTTAATAAATATTGTGTAATATGTTACGAGTCTAACAAATACTGCAAGTATTGTTTAATACGTTGTAAATAAACGTTCTTGAAAATATTCTCAAGGAGGGTAATTAATCCGACGAAAACATTCCATCACTTTAAATAGCATCATCGCGTTAAGTCCATTTTTGTTACGACTTTAATAGATTCGTCCCTGAAGAAATTGGATATAAGAAAAAAATCACGCAGGAAAGAATTAAACGCTGTGAAAAAATCATGTAAATGTTTTAGAAGGAAGCAATTTTGTTTTGTTTAATAGCTGTAGTTGTTAAAATAATTATGAATAATCTACCCTAATCGACTGCATAGACGTGTTTTGTACAGGAAGAAATAACAATATTAACAATATTAATTTTGTCAATCAACTCTTGTCTAACATTTCAAGTTTTCTTATTTAATTTAATACTAAATGATTAGCTCTGACGCGTCTGTAAAAAAATTGTAGACTAAGACGAAGATCATTAATTTCAGAAGAATATGTCTGAATCCACCATCTTGTCAAATCTGATTATCGAACAGTAAACATTCTAATTCCTCATTTATCCCCAACTTTGTCATCAGTATACGAAGCATAAGACCCTGAAGACTCGAGGTCAAAGATGCAACACCATCAATCTACGTAAACTTATGACTCAATTTCAAGAGCTTCCATGTAATTGTTCTGAAACTAGATTCCACTCGTTTCAATTATACATTTGACCTAACCTAATGCGAGGAAGCTCAGTTGAAGCAATGTCAATCCACGAAACGTCCGAAGAATATCGCGTTTCGCGCGAAACAGTTGTCTTCGACTACGTGCGAACACTACAGGCTGTCTCAAAAATGATGCACTCTATATTGTAGGTTTCGAAGGTTCAAAATGATGTAGGTAAAGGGACACTGATGTAGGTACAAGGTATAAACATATTGGGGTTCCCTAGAAAAAGTAAGGACAAAATATCGTTCATCGATAAATTGATAGAATTGATAAATGATAAGGCAACATATCGATAAAGGAGACCGCAGGACAAATGTTCAGTGTCGATCACCGGTGACAACAACGTTTAATACGTTAAATACTCTACTTTGTAGACAAATAAACGGCTATATACAGAATGTAGCAGGAGTGTCCTATACGTACACAGGCATAGGCTCTCCTTTTCTCGGCATGTTCGAAATAGATGTCATGTTTCTTGGACGAGCGATGCTGATCTGGAATCTGGCCTTCAGAGCCGGCTCGTCGAAGCAGGGGAAGGCACGTCGTGCATCCGTCGGCTGAAACTGTGTCGTTGCGATCCATCTGAAACACGCGATCGAAATTATGAGAATGTCTCTTTAAATAAACATAAGCTGTCACGTTTCAAGTGTGACGAGATCATCGTTCTTGATGAAAAAGCTTGAAAAGGTTGCATCTTCTAACAGTTCAATTACTTTAATAACAACTGTACTATTATTTCAATTTTATATAAGATTTCAACTTTCTAGTTTACGTTTGTGTTACTTCATATTAACTCCTTACACTACAAGCTTTTGGCAGTTCCTAAAAACTACCGATATCAATGAGTTGGCGCGTGAGTTGGGTCAGCTGACGCCAAACCGCCATTTGCAATCACGGTGTACATTTAAGATGGCTCCCAAAAGTACAATACCGATGTCAACCCACGAGTTGGCGCGCGAAGCTGACGTGTTTAGAAGAGCTACAATTGGTCAGAATAGAAAAATAGTCTCACACGTATTTTCGGCGGTATTGGCTCTCGCCGGTCACGCAATTAGGCGAAAAACGAGAGTCGGCAAACGTCTCTGAAGTGAGCGAGATAGCCATTGCCTTCAGCAGTTGTCATTATTATTCTTATGCGCCTGTGTGTAACCGGAAGTGTTCACGGTGAGGAGCTTTTACTTTGGGTCTCACGCGCCTTCTCGTGGGTTGACATCTGTACGTCAATTGTCGACGTCTGAAGCTATCTAAAGTTTGAAGGTACGTGGACAGTTACCGAAAGCACCTGCCTAAAGTTTCTTTCAAAATGGAACATATGGACCCTTATCAAGACTTGGACCTATCTAAAATTTGAAGCTGACATGTGGACAATTAACATCTGTAGATTCATATCACATGGCACTTTTGGAAGGTATAACAATTCTTCAGCGTTTAAATGGAGTTGTATTAGTGAATCTCGGCCATTTACCTCGTCTGGCCATCGACGGTGTACGAGCTTCTGTAAAAGCCTTGCAAGTAGTCTTTCAGATGACCAACGAACTTGAGATGCAGCACGTATTGCTTGCCCCTTTTCAACGTGTCCGACGTTCTAATCACGTGAAACTGCCGTTCAGTGTCGTTCTCTTGACCCATGATTCTGATCGTCTTGCTGTTGTTGCTGGTAGCCGAGTACTCCTTGATGTTCGTGAAATCCAAGTCGATCAATATGTCCACCGCGTGCAACGTTATGTTTCTAGTGTCCTCGGTGACGTTCACTAAAATTTTCACCTGCGAATACATTGAATAAGTAAATCAACTGACAATACCGAGAAAGTGATTTGGAAATTTTTTTTTCTGAAATTTCTTTTGGTCGAATTTTAATTAATTTGTTGATGCAGGTTTGACCGAATTTTTTTGAGGTTAACATTCTGAGATATTGGAGATCTGGAAAAGAAAATGAAACGTAAATGTATTAATTATTCAGCTCTTGAACTCTTTCTGTCTTTCGAAACATCGAGCAACTTGTCGATTTCTCTTTGCAATCGTTTCAAACGGACAAAAAGAAAGAAACCGGTCTCGGTTACTCGATTCTTTCGTAACTGATATTAAACGTTTCAGCATAAATTCCTCGATCAGATATAAATCACATTTCCCTTCAAAGGAATAAATAAATAAATCGCTCGTCGCTCCTCGCATCCCGCGTTATTCCCTCGATATCGCGACAATCTCTCTGGTTCTCCAATCAGGAAACGAGGCAGTCGCGAGCAAAAAGCGTCGAGCAATTATAAAAGCGGATTTTTTCGTTCGTGAAAGGTGAAAGAGGAAAAAGCGTAGAAAATAACAGCTCGGCTCGTGCAACACGTATACCGTTACGAAATCGATGTCGATCGAATAACCAGTTTTCGCACGATCACCGAGATATGTTAATCAGCATGCTGCTGGTGTCCGTAGAAAATTCTCGTTCAAGGATATGCAAAGAGACTCCAGGCGAGAGGAGCATCCCTGCTGAGGTCAAATACTTCGGCTAATGTGAACCTAACTGCTTGATTATTCTACAAATTTCTTCGTTTCTATGCGACGACGCACTATTTCCAATTAGGTTATCCAATCTTAGCTCTCTGCTATGTAATTAAATTCTATGCACGACGGGGTATAAGCTAAATGAGTCGGTCCCCTAGGGAAATTGCCGATATCGGAACTGGTTATCCCATGTATATGCTGCGCATTATAATACTCGAGATATTTCGTATATTCTGAGCCATTAATACAAGTGTTTCTATATAGGGTTTCTAGGGATCTTCTGGACATTTGGAGGATGTAGGGATTTTGAGATGACATTCGAACACTGTAGAGGCAGGATGGATACCACTATTCACTATAATAGTCGAGAGATATCATATATCGTTGCTATAAATACTGAGGATCCATGTAAAGACTTAGGGACTTTCAAGAATTTTGGGAATCTAGGGATTATGGATGACCTTGAAGTGTTAGAAAACAGGTGAATGTTGGGACTCCACTAGGGAACCCTAAAACCATAGGTAACAGTGTAACCTTGAGGACATAGATATCTTGGGAATCTTGGGAGTTGCACAGTAACCTTGAGACCTTAGGGAACTAGGAGACCTCAGAGAACTAGAGGAACCTAGCAAACTGGAACCCTGGTATATTTTGAACTTCTAAGAAATTGCAGAACCATAAAATTTTTGAATGTTGAGAAGAATCCTGGAAAATGGGACCTTAAGTAACCTTGACATCCTAGGGATAGTGTAACCACTGGAAATACTGATGCCTAATAAGTAAATACTTAGTTAATAAATACTCATTAACTGTATTAACTGCATTAAAATAAAAAATTGTATCATATTTGTGGACTCACCTCACCGTTGAAGGTGAAATTTCCTTCCCAGATAAACGGTATCAGTCTCAACTCGTACAAATCTGGCAGCACGGACCTAGGTAATCTGACATCCAGTTTCTGTTTGCTGGACGAATCGGTGGAAAATATTCCACGAGATTCGAACACCGCGTTGCCGAGATCATTGCAGGGCTTCGCGTCCTTCTCTTCGAGACAAGGCGCAAGATGGTAGACCAGAAGTCCTGTGACCACCAGCGATATAAGGAAAGCAGCTGTCAAGAGAAATGCACCGCATGGAGACACCGTGCAGCCTCTTTTACGACCGAATGTTGTTGTGTGCGCGTCCATCATTGCCAAAACCTCGCGGGACTGGGTCATATCACGCGACAACCTGCAACTCAGGAGCCCCTTGTCAATTTTGCGCGGGAAATTCAAATTCTGCGACTTGAGATATGTCATTTTCAAATTCAGTGACTTAAGGTTTCATAGATTGGAAAATTTGTAATTTGTAGACTTTTTAATTTAAGGATTTAGGGATAATTTTTAAATTGTTAAACTAAAGGACTTTTTGCGTTTTCAAATTTTTGTGAAAAATTGTAAAGAGATATAAAATTCATTGAATTCTTATTCTTCTTAAGGGAAATTTAGAAATTTTTAAATTATCGAATTTTCACTCTTTCTAAGCAACGTTTGATCAGTTAAACATTGCACGGTATTCAATTTGTATGACTCTCTCCACAATTTTGTACACTTTCACTTACAGTCCCAACCAAGGCCATATAGCGAGAGCTACCGTTTGCCATTAGAGAAAAGCGACAAACATCATTCAGGAATATAAATCATACTCATACTGATATAAATTATAATCATCGCTACATTTACAATTTTCAAATAAAGTTTGTATAAAACATATCTATACCTGCATTTACAATTTTGAAATTTTGGTAACATAAAATATAATGTATTTATATTTGCATTTATATTTTTCAAATACTATTAACATAAAATATAATGTAGCCACATTTACATTAAAATTATTGAAATTTTATTAACATAAAATGTACTTACAATATGTTAAAATATTTTCTAACTCTGTAAAAACCTGTGATGTCCCATAAATTGTGTAAAATATTAAAAATATCGCGTATTTCCCGTAAGAACTTTCGATGGTAATCGATCGAAAACTTTCGCGACTAACTGTACCGACAAAGTCTGCCTAGCCAATCGTAAACAAAGTACTTTTTACACCAGCTTTGTTTGCCCAAGTATTTATTAGCTCCGTAGCAAGTTTTTCATGCCGTTCGACATACGACACGATTAGCGTTTATGGCGAAATACAGCAAGTCCGTGATTGTCCCGGTGAAACTTCCTGGCCGGTGTAAACAGGGTGAAGGCAACCGATCATTAAAAATAATTTCACGTTCGGAATCAACACGTTCAGTCTTTTAGCAGCGAGAAAGGATGCTGGTAATTATTCAGCGCCTTTTATCGACTATGAATCATTCTATCACATAAAAGTAAACGACACTTGTTGCATACGAAATGCTTGAGTTTCGATTACGTAAGATTATTTTCAGCGAAAATGGCGGGAGTTTTCGTTCCGATAAAATTGTTCAATCATTTTTAGGTCTAAAGATATTTTAAGAAGAATAGCTGGGAACTTTTTTAGATATTCAAATATTTTTGATGTTTCAACGTAGTTTTTCAATTTTCTTTAATTATTTGGTGGGTTATGCGGATATTTAAGTTCCCAAATATTCATGTACTTAAATACAGAGAACCCTGAATATTATATTGATATCTCCAGATTTTATATTTCTAAATTTTCAAATTTTAAAAACCTCATTTTTCTAAAGTTCAAATTTTTGTGTACTTACAGTACCAAATATTTCAATTCACAATTATTTAGATCTTTAATCTTAATACTCCCCAACTATTAAAGTCCCCCAAACTTCCATGTACCAGTCTCCCTAAATATACAAATCCCTAATACTTACTAGATATTAAAATCCCCCAAATTTCCATACACATACATCCCTAAATATCCAGATCCCTAAATATTAAAATCCTGAGCACCCCCCAACTATCAGAATCCCCCAAATTTCCATGTACCAGTCTCCCTAAAACCCAGATCCCTAAATATTAATCCCCAATACTCCCCAGCCATCAAAATCAAATTTCCAACTCCAAAATCCCGAACCATAACATTCCACGCCACATTTCACAAGTCTCACCATAAACCATCCCATAAATCGTTTAAAAAAACCTGTTGCCTAACACTTTCCGCGTTGCAACGATCACGGCCATCAATATCGTCCGCGAGAGTACGTTAAAACGAAAGAAAATCGAAATCGCCAGTATTTTCCTGTACGTACCATGTACGGCCACCGTGAACGGGAACGTTGCAGCAGCGCGACTTGCCACGTGGTCGAACGACGCCCGAACAGATTAACGATCAAAAGTTCGATCGACTAATAAAGATAAACACACCGTGAACACGAAACGTTACAGCTTTCCGTTCGAACTGTTCGTTGTTCGATAAGTAAGATCGGCAGGAAGCGGAGCGCGCGCTGCCTCCTGCTCTGCTCGATGCTTTGCGCGCGACTGTCGCTCATTCCGCTCCGCGAGCCGCCTCGAGCTTCCTGCACGATCGGCCTCTTACGTACTCAGGTGCTAAAGTTTCCGGTTGGCCCTAACTTCGCTGTCTTTACCTTCTTCCTTTTCTCAAAGCTTTAATTGCGTGCTCTCGATTTAAAGGTCTTTTAAATCGATACCCGTCAGGCAACTCTGGATCAACGTTCTGTTTACGGCGCTGACCTTGACAGTGATCTTCACGATCGCCGCGTTTCCAATTGCGCGTACTGGGACATTCGATGCTCTAGGCTTACGCGTTTGCACGTTTATCAAATTTTCTAATTTTCTACATTTTTCCCAATTTTCAAGTATATGACCTTTTAGATTCTTGTTTCATGTCTTGTCTCATTTAGTATGTGTGCTAGGTGGTATGGGGGCTTGCTAGGAGACAGAGTTGGGGATATGGAGATATAGGGATATAGGAATGTAGGAAGGTGGCGGTGTAGGGATATAGGGATGTGGGATCGGAGGATATGAAATTGAACAGATGTGGACATATGAGGTATAGGGATAGAGAGATATGGGCATATAGGGATTGAAGGATATAGGGATATAGGGACTGAGGAGTTTAGGGATATAGGAATATGAGAATGTAGGGATATTGGAAAATACGAGTATTGGGATATAAGAATGTAAGGATCAAGAAATATATGGACTTAGGAGTATAGGGGTCTAGGAGTGTGGGGATCTAGAAATGTAGGGATCTAGGAGTATAGGGATTTTATAGTAACACAGTACAGTAATAGTAATAGTAATAGTAATAGTAATATAGTACACTAGATAGCCTAGTAATACACTACTATATAAATATAGTAATACAGACATTACAAAGATGTAAACTTAAGAACGTTTGTACACATGAAATTTACAAGTATACTTTATGAAATTGCAACAAGGTATACTGTTCAATCGGCAATATAACGAGAGTCTACCACACAGCCCTAACAGGTCAATAATAAAATTCACCAAAAACAATTGCATATCATCACGAACGTGTCCAATAACACAATCAGTCTAAAATAATTGAAGTTTAAATTCACAATATTGGAATTGAAAAGCTCGCGTGTTTTACAACTGCCATATATCAGACGGCTAACCCTCGTTTCCATCAAAATGTCAGCGGACGAGCAATCACTGTCGCCCACGATCTATCGATTATTCGACATCCTGTTATTGGTCGTCGAGGGTGGAAACGGACGTTCGTACGGTTTCCTGCGATCCGGAAGACACAGCTGGTCAGGATGTAAAATGTAAGGTTACGGAGGGTGTGTGATACATCTCCGTAGATAGAATTCATTTCGGTGAAACAATAAAACTGAACGGATTTCTTTCGTTTTCGAAATGTACCTTCTTATGCTGTGTTAACCTGACCGTTCGTAAACCTAACCTAACCTTTGTCTATTAATAACCTTTGCTTAGATATATTTACTTTAGGTATATTTATAAACTTTTAGTATGTAGATTGTGTTCATGTGTGACATCTAACCTAACCTTAAGAGACATTTTATTATTATATTAGATATACCCATTTGTAGGTTAGGAAGCATTACTTTCCATATATCACACTTGTTTCCACTTTAAAATATTCAAGTATATTCCTAAACGATATAATCAACACGAGATACAATCTCGTCATAAAAGGCTGAGATCTCAGATATTTCAAAACTTAAGACACGATGATATCATACGCAGAATTATTATTCTCTATTATTCACCAGTCAGCTTCCTCTTTCTACAGACGAATCATCGCAGTCTTCGACGATGTTTCAACAGTTGCTTATAGTGAATCATCTCGTATGAATTAGCTAATTCTCCGAACCGAACAAAGATGCATAAAAATGTGTAATACCAGAATATTCGATGCGTTTTTACTTAAATTCGACACATCGATCGTGTCGCGGCCATTGTGATTTGTTTACGGTTTCCGTAATGGCGAGAGGGGCAACAGGCGCGTGCCATTAGCCCTTTACAAACACCCTGGGCAAACTGTACGGGCACGAGGTAAAACAAATACGTGACTCGTCGTCACGCTCTAATTCCTCCGGAATTAGCTCATAATTCATGCTTCGTGAGCAGCACGCACGTTTTTTCGCTGGTAAGACGCGCAAGGGTGAAACATGCTCGTGCGAATGATCGATAGGGCGCGATTTAAAATTGAAACGCAGGAATTAATCACGTTCCTTCGATTCAGGGATTATACTGTGAGTTATGATTTTATTCGACAACTGGAAATTCGGTTGGTGGATATTCATACTTGAATTGGAGGTCATTGAAGACCCACGTTTATATGTGAAAATTAGGTTGAGGATTTGAGAGGAAAGAATTTGACAATTTGGGGATTTTGGGATTTGGGTATGTTAGTTTGGAGGACTGGGGATTTGGGAATAGGAAATTACAGATGGGTTATCATGTCCACTTTCGGTCTACTAAGTATCTAGTAACGTCCCACATTTACCTCTTACGCGCCAATAAAGACACGACCCAATAGAATCCACCTGCCAACTCACGAGCCGCGCACGTTCTAAC
Source organism: Megachile lagopoda (assembly GCA_036983795.1). Classification (NCBI taxonomy): domain Eukaryota; kingdom Metazoa; phylum Arthropoda; class Insecta; order Hymenoptera; family Megachilidae; genus Megachile; species Megachile lagopoda. Next base: position 7,234,464 of record CM072793.1, read on the forward strand.
CAATTTCGTTCCTCTTCGATTAAAACCGATTAGAACTAACAGGAAGTACACGAAATTGAACAGAAAGGAATTCGCACGAGAGGCTTCCATATTGACGAGTAGCTCACTTCCGGACGGAAGAAGCCCTTCGAATCTCGAGGAAGAATCTACTTGGTTCGAATATTCGTTGGTTACAATAATAGTTTTTTCCCTTCTTGGGTAAACGTACACCACAACGAAATTTAAGCTGGACCTCCAGATCGAGCACGTCCTGTCAAAACGATCGTATTACGTCTACATGTGCGCAGGATTTTCGATTCGCCCCTATCGAGGTGTCTCGAGAGATAGAGATTCTCCCCGAAGAAATATGATGTCCTCACGGTAGAAATTCGATTACCAAACTATCGATGTCAACCCACGAGTTGGCGCGCGAAGATGACGTGTTTAGAAGAGCTGCAATTGGTCAGAATAGAAAAATAGTCTCACACGTATTTTCGGCGGTATTGGCTCTCGCCGGTCACGCAATTAGGCGAAAACGAGAGTCGGCAAACGTCTCTCAAGTGAACGAGATAGCCATTGCCTTCAGCAGTTGTCATAATTATTCTTATGCGCCTGTATGTAACTGGAAGTGTTCACGGTGAGGAGCTTTTACTTTGGGTCTCACGCGCCTTCTCGTGGGTTGACATCTGTATGTCAATTGTCGACATCTGAAGCTATCTAAAATTTGAAGGTATGTGGACAGTTACCGAAAGCTACCTAAACTCTTTCAAAATCTAGACTACTATCAACCTGGATCTATTTAAAATACTGTCCACCTCGCGCCAACTCGTGAGTTGGCATCTGTATACCAAGCTTGCAGCAGCTCTTCGTTAACCCCTTGCCATACTTTCACGAATCTGACGCACTCGCGCTTCGACTGTAATTAACCTTACTCGAATTTTTAATACTCTTCGAAGTTTAAGTCCAATTATAATTTGCAAGGTTTTCTGAATACAGAACTGACGTAACATTTCAACTTTCGTTGTCTCTTTTAATATTGTAGCTGTGATTAGTTTGTTCCGACTGACGCACCCGACAAATAAATCATAAGGCGTTAACGAAGACACGACTCCATTTGCATAAACCGTTCTGAAATGGTAATTAACCGTCTTAAAAGAGAATAGGTCAGCAACCATTTTCAGTCTTTTTTACCAGTGAACAATTTACACTGTTTCTTATGACAGTGACTGTTTGTGGAATGTTTATTTATTGTAATGTAGTTTACAAATGAGTAATGATTGTTTATAAGGTATGCGAATAAGGAAGGTAGTTTACGATAAAGAAAGTTTGTAACAATATCTTCTTACCGTTTTCTGTGATATTATTCCAAGATTGTCATTCGAACTGTAGGGAACTTGAGTGATTTAGATACCTCGATAACTGATACATTGCCATATATCGAGAGGGGTGTGCATCTGGTTTGGAGTGTGGAATCAAATGATCTCCGTTAGGGAGAGTTTATGGAAATTTTAGGAGTTCAGGTATAGTTTACGAAGACTTTAAAGAGAGTTTATGGATAATTCGGACAAATTTTAAAGAGAGTTTAGAAAGATTTGAGAAAGTGTTTAAGAAGAGTTTACGGAGACTTCAAAGAGAATTTAGAAAATGTTTATAGAGGTTTTAGAGAAAGTTTACGGAATAGATCAGTTACTCGGTGATCCTTCCGGCGAAATAAAAAATTCACAAAACACGCGAATAGCGAGAATAGTCAGTTATCGGTCGCGATGACACCGGTGTCAGTTCGCTGAATAACTGATAAACCAACCACGTATCCACCGATGTCATTATCCACTTGGACCTCCTGCTTCTCCTTCTCCCATTATACCGCGCTACTTCCATGTCGTAAAAGTAAATCGCATAATCAAATAACGAGAACCATATCTCACTGATGCCTCAATGAATAACACGCGATAACTCGATCCTCAAATTGAGCTTTTCCGGCTATCTTTATTTCGGTTCTTCTTTTCGGTGAAAGGGAAAGTTCTGAATCTCTTTCATCTGACCCGAAACAAATTCTACCTAGTCTGAATCTACTTAAAACGAAAGATGGACGCTTGTTAGCATTGATACCTGAAATCTAATGCAACAAATTTACAAATTTACAAATTTACGACTTTCACAATTTTCTCAAATTTTAATTTGATAAATATAGTTTCTTTAAATTTACACTTTTTTGTCAGATTCCAATTTTTCAAATTTACTGTTCCCTTAATTTTCTTAGTTTTCAATAATGTTAATTGGTCAAATTTGCAAATTCTTATATACCCTAATTAAAAATTAAAAATTTTCCAGAAAACACGAAACGTTCCGAATGACAGTGAATCGAATCTGTATGCGTAAATATGTAGATTGAGCAAGTCGACCCCTTATCTAATTTCCGTGTGTCGATAGGTCGTCGACACGCGTCTCGATATTGCTCCCTCCAGATATTTAAACTAATTGCTCTCGTTTAAATAACAGCGTATTTCTTTGGCCAAATTCAAACATTGGAGATTTGGGGACATATGAAATTTGAGAACGTAGAGAATTGGGGACGTAGGGATTTGGGGATGTGGGGATTTGGGGACGTAGAAAATTTGAGGATGTAGGGATTGGGGGATATAGGGACTTAGGGACGTAGGTATTTGGGGACGTAGAGATTTGGGGACAAGGAAAATTTGAGGACGTAGGGATTTGGGGACGTAGGGACTTAGAGACGTAGAGATTTGGGGACACAGAAATTTGGGGACGTAGGGATTGGGGGACGTCGAAATTTGGGGTCATAGAGATTTGAGGACGTTGGCATTTAGGAACGTAAGCATTTGAAACGCGACATATGTCACTCCTCCATCAACCACTTGCACTTATTCCCATCAACCCTTAGCTATCCACAAACCAGCTCACTCTCCCTTTGCGTCCAAATTCCTGTATCCCAATATTTCTGTACCCGCACTCTTTCAGGCAATCTGGTACAATCCCATCTGCGGCTCTGATCCTATTTCCCAGATACTTGCATCCGGTGCATTACCCTAATCACACCTAAAATTCCGTTGCCAGTACCTACTCCCATTTTTCCAGCGAGAACCACCGTATAAAACTGACCCTCCGAGGACCCAGGGTCAGTGATCCACAGTCTCCTTGCCGGTTATACCCGTTCGTAATAATTACGCTAAAATAACATAACTGTACTCGAAACTTGTAAGCTCGAAGAAATAAAGTATTTAAGCAGCTCGTGTTGGGTTCGACAATATGAAACGGCTAAGAGAAACAGGAAGGCGAGTAACGCTCTTGAAATCAATGCACCGACGTTTTTTTCTGCTGGAAGAAAAATGGAGATTTAAGTGAGAACATCTCCGTCAGTCGTACTTGGGCAAAAAGTGTAATATCTGTTTTGTAGACGGTAACAGACACGTTGTACATGCATGGAAAGCGATTAACGTGTTTTATAATGACCTAGTGCACATTCGAGACAATCACGAGACTTTGAATTGTGGTTTCTTGCTGCTCGCTTTTTGTCCCTTAATGTGTACGTTGCATTCGAAGCGTCACTCGACTGTGCAAATGAGTAATTATCTAACATGGATCACGAGAAATTATCAGACGGCGTTCGGTTAACGTCTTGGAAAACTAGGTAATTGTGTTTGCCGCGAACTAACACGAACTATTTGAATGACACGTCCGACTTTTCGCTTCCTAAGAACACACTCGCAGCTCATAAAATTGGGGGACACGGTATCGATAAACCTTGAACGGCAAAGTTTTAGGGCATCCGACTTTTATTAGACACCGCCATTTCTTTGTTATCTTCCAGCAATAAGAAGTACGCGAGTCGATCACCAGAGTGCTTCGGGAACGCGTAGTACGTTGACGGATGCCACAGTTTCGGCTGTCGATCATTCTATCCCGTGGTTCTCACCATATTTCACCGAAAAATTCACTAGAAGCACGATCGTCGCAAACCTGCTCGGGTAAATATACTTCCGCAACTTTTTACAGACTTTATCGACTTGTACTCTTCTCCTTAACAACATACACGAATGAACAACATCAATCCTCCGTAACAGTTTTATATAATTACAATTAAACGAGTCAATAAAATACTACACATCGAATAGGAAGTTTGAAATAAATATGTGAGGTATTTAGAAACAAATCGTTGCGAAGAAGTTTCAAAATGGTGGATTATTTCGTGGAAATGGGAGAAGTCGATGAATTTGTTTAGTTTGGTTATTTTTCAATATTCGTTGGGGTTGAAACGGCAATACTGAGGAGACGCCGATGCGCGAGTAGCCTCGAAATCCATTTAGGTTTATTGGATCAGCTTAGGGGGTGAGCTCCGAGGGAGGTCCACCTAAAAATCCAATATTCCCTGATCGGTTTCCAGCAACGTAAACAGCTCGTTCTCCGACACGGAATTCATTAGGGTTTCGTGTTTTCGATTGGGATAAAGTTACCTTAACAATCGATGTGCAAATAATTTATGAAAATTGGATTTTTGAGAATTTATGGATTTGGGGACTGAGGATGTGCACATATGGTGATTTGAGGATTGGGGAATATAGGGATTTGGGGTATAGGGATTTGGGACACAAGGATTTGGGATATAGGGATTTGGGACGCAAGCATTTGGGGTATTGGAATATGGAACATAAGGATTTGGGGTATAGGGATTTGGGACACAAGGATTTGGAATACAGAGGTGTGGGGTACAAGGATTTGGGGATATGGAAATTTGGGATGTATGAAGATTTGAGGTGTATAAGGATTTGAGGATATAGAAATTTGAATATATGAAGATTTGGGAATGTATGGTTTTGAATATGTAGAGATTTGGATATGTAAGGATTTGGGGATGTAGAGATTTGAGGATGTAGAGACTTCGGGATGTAAACCCTTAAGAATGTAAAAATTGAATAATTGAGCAACATCAAAATTGTACAACAACCCATCTGTGACATACAAAGTAATAAATTTGATTTCTGATTAAATAAAGCTAATCAATTAGGATTACCTATATCCTGTTTATCTAAGAGAAGCCATGCTTGATCCCGGATTAGTTGGAATCTACTACCGCGCTTTTATTACCGCTTCTCTTCCTATTGTTATCATTTCTAAGTAATCCGTGTAGAACGATAAAAAGGGTCGGTTGCGGTAATTGAAGTTACCGTACTGCAATTGCGTGTAAGTTCGATCGAGGACACTGCACCGGCATAGAAGTTTTTCCATTCATCGGCACAATTCGACGCCGACCCTTTTACAGACGCTTCCTGCTCCGCAGCTATCCTGGAATGTCGATACATGACTGGTCTTACGGTTCTTGCAAGATTACCTACCTCGCGCGACCACCTAATGATCGTTCTGTTTCCTTCGTAACTTCGCGCGAGTGCAACAGACTCTCTCTGTGGATGTACAGATGTCAATCCACGAGTTGCCGCGTAACTCAAAGTAAAAGAAGCTCCTCACCGTGAACACTTCCAGTTTGGGAGCCATCTTAAATGTACACCGTGATTGCAAATGGCGGTTTGGTGTCAGCTGAGCGTCCTTGTCAACAGATATTTAGTATATCAATTTTTCAATTCATTGATTCGTCGATTCATTAATACATCAATTTATCAATCCATCAATATATCAACTTTTAATATATCAATATGTCAATCTATTGATGTATCAATCTATCAATCCATCAGTCTATCAATCTATCAATCTATCAATCTATCAAACTATCAAACCATCGATCCATCAAACCATCGATCCATCAATCTATCAATCTATCAATCTATCAATCTATCAATCTATCAATCTATCAATCTATCAATCCATCAATCCATCAATCCATCACTTTGTACATATTAAAATATCTCATTTCCCAATGCTCCCAATTATACCCCAAAAAAATCGGCACATTTGCCAAACGATAGATGTACCAGAAACGTTTATCGCCGCAAGAATTTCGGCATTGAGCTATTTCTTGATACTCCACGATAACTGGGCACGTTGAAACATGTGATAATTTGTTGGTACACGTTTCATACGTAACCCGCGTTCGTGTTACACTATGCAAACAATCGTATCTCCGAAGTGATCGAAAGATAGAAGGTAGAAGTATAGAATTACCACGTGTACCAAGTGCACACGACTGCTAACGGTTTGCTCCAGTTTATCTGGAACACTGTACATCAGTCGTAAGACGCAAGTCGATGAACAAACATCATCTACAGACGATGCACCTTCCTCGCGTTTCCATCATTTAATTACGTTGACAAGAATTGGGGACACCAATCGTAATTGGACGGGCCTTGAATAATAGCTTAAAAAACTGGCGACGCTGCTCAGCGGTTAATTGACTTTGTGCGCTTTGGATCGGGAGGACCTTCTGGAGTTGCATCGTAAGTTTGTCTTTCGATTTTTTATCGATTTTTCTTTACGCGGTGTATGAATTTGAGAAGACAGGTACGTTTAGTATTATTGCATAGGTACATGTTTTTATGGCTGGGAACTAGTGACTTGGAGCTTTCGAGTTTTTCATATTTTCAGTAAATGTCAATTTTTTAATATTAGGATAGACAATTTTCCACATTTCCATTTTCTCACTGACATATTTTCCATTTTCCCATTTTCCCATTTTCCAATTTCCCCTTTTCCAATTTCCCAGGTTTCCAGTTTTCCAATTTCCCCATTTTTCCACTGGCATATTTTCCATTTTCCCATTTTCCGATTTTCTATTTTTCCCATTTTCAATATCACAGTTTTCCTTCATATTTTCCCCGTCTTCTACGTTTTTCAAATTTTCCACATTTTTCCAGCTTTCTAAATTTGTCCCATTCTTCAACTTTTTTTTCTGTAAATTTTCTGGCTGTTTCAAATTTTCAATTGTATTTATATAAACTTGTATTACATCGGTAATATTAAATTTGTATAAAAGTACACGAAAGGAATGTTGAATGCAGCGCAATAAATTCGCAGCTTTCTCTACAACTTCTGCAGTTCTTCCCCGAACATCATGGTCGATTTACCACTTTCCTGAGCACAAAAATTATTTAAACAGTTATGTTTCATCACTGTCGGTTCTTATGAAACCACAGGGAAAAACGAGAAGTTGTCTGATTGAAAATGTTTCGAATATTTTGCAGAATATTTTTATGAATAAATCGTAGAAAATATTCATATAAAAATGAATATTTATATTCATACTTAAAACGAACATTATGAATAAAAATATTCGTATAAAAAATATATGTGAAACACGTATCTCAAAACATAATTTTGACATTTTTCCAAACAATTTCCACACGTTCTAAATTTATTTACAATTCATTTATTAACAATTTCATACAACGCTAAATAATGAATTGCAATATCTTCGACTAAATAATTGATGTCATATGAAAAGTTGCAATGGAAAACAAAAATACAATATGAAAGATTTTGTAATTTCATATCTAACATAAAAGTGGCCTCCAATACACCTTCTCTAGATCCATCACTGCGTTCAGAACAGTATTTTTATCTAAAATCCTCGAACTTGCTGATTTGTGTGGAAATCACGCGACTTGAGTCACGTGAATGACGCCCATATAAAAAAAAGATGGTATTTTTACGCTACGCGCGTATACAAAACAACGGACGCATGTAGATAATTTATACAAAAAGCTGGATGATTATACTCGACGTCGAGTCATTAGTATCCACTTCTACCACGCGGGTTCATTGGCATTAATCGTTAGTTTCACTGCCTCATAAGGAACATAATCATCGTTGCACACTGATTTCTGTGCGCGGCGGAGAAACGAAAGGAAGATCGAGTGAAAGCGAGCTGCGCTTTTATATACGCGCACGGTGCACCGCCGACACGTGACCCAGTTCGAAAAAGTGCGGCAAATTTGAACGCGAAATTTGGCACTCGACAGGTACGAAACATTTTAACGCAATTATTTTATACTTTCTTAACGTTTCTTCTTTCTTTTAACGTTTTTTAACGGCTTAACCTATGATCTTTTCGACAGTTGCGTCAATCAGAGCTAACTAATCACTCTTGCAACATTAAAATAAATAAAAAAACTTGAAATGTTAGACATACTGAATTAGACATATTGAATGTAAAGATCTTTAATTGTACAAATTGGAAGTGGTATTAAAATTAAGACTTAGTTGCAAGGCGAATACGATTTATTTTTGTTATACTTGAACTGTGGTGTGCGTCACGAGTGTCACTATGTCATAAGCCAAGGGGTTAACTCCTCGCTGTACTTTGACGACGCACTCGTGACGCACTCGTTCAAATCTGACAAACTTTTCTTATATTTTTTTTTTTAACTAAGTCTAATTCAAAGATGGTTGAATACAAAATACATGAAATTTAACTTTGTTCATTTTAAGATTGTAGGCAGTAAATTATGACGCCGAACAAATCATACTGCAAGGGGTTAACATTCTGTCTTCTGCATTGTCTCGTTTCGACGACTGATTAAATTATTATTGTAATTCTTTCGGAGTCCGAGATTAGTCTTGTCGGGCACTCGAAGGTGAAATTGTCGCTCGGAAAAATCCGATTTACAATGTCATGCAAAATTAGGATTTTTAATTAGCATCAATACATTTTTGATCGTGTGAAATTCGTGCGTTCAACTGTCTGGCTGTGATACGTTCGCACGCGAATACAATAGCATACATTAATGGTAATAACGGCTTGGAACAACACTTGTTTCGTAATCCTCAGAAATGAGGTTCTGGTTGAACGATTTGTTACAACTGGCCGTCTAGGAACGGAATCAGCAAAAATATTTTTATCTTTTGTTCAAACAAAGCGAAGTTCGCTAACTACTGTGACTAACCGCAAAATATTTGTTGTACGCTTATATCTAGTAAATTGGGGGATTTATGTATCATGGGGAATCGATGATGGAAAGGTCATGAAACCTAGGGAAATTTTGATATTTAAGATTACTTGGGTAGCGATGTAGGAAGTGTAGGTCGGTTCTAGGGAATTTGTAGAGAATACTGAGGGAATTTAGGGGAATCTCGAGTAGCCTTCAAAGTTTCTAGGTCCCTAGGGAATTGCTAGAGAATCTAGAGAGATCCTGAGTTATAATTTTAAGGAATCTAAAGAGTCTAGGTCCATAGGGAATCCATGAAATTCACAAGCCCTTAGGAATCTAGCTATAGGTCCTAGGAAATCTATATAGTTTAGAATATCTAGGGACCCTAGATCTAAATCTGAGGAATCCAGGAAATATAAGAAAAGTCAGCTTCTTAACAACAGAGTTTCCTTGCAACAAAAGTAATATAACAAGTTCTTTTTTAATAAACGTTCAAACGCGAATGACCTTCCTCTCCATATATTGCAATTTTCCTGTACCATCGACTCGACACGTTATTGCACCCTACCGAATTAAACCTCATAATTCTCATAATTCTTAACCTCATAACTCTCAAAAGTTTACGTGATCGATGAAGTCTTAGAAATGATTAAACTAAGAAGGCAAAGAAAACTGATAACACACAGTGCAAATTCGCTGGGTGCAACGGAAGGCTACCAGATACAGAACGGGGTCGCATATATCAAGAAACACTTCAGACTGATAATATCGTTATGCTTGAACTCTGATGACACTCGGTGTATCTACGTTTATCTCTTCAAATAGACTATCAACGGAAATTTGAAACTGAGGTAGTCGATCTTGAATTTGTTTGTAACGTCGGGTGTTGACAATAAAGTGTTTAAACTTGTCAAGATAGTATCGCGACATCGCGTACGAGACCCTCCAAAATTTATTTCTTCGAGACTTTTCATATCGATGTTGAGAAAGTGATACGAAAACACTCTATATGATATAAATATGTGAAGAGCCTCTTCAAATTACTCTTCAAATAATGCTTGAACGACGAAATTTTTGAATCTTCGAATTTTCACATTTTTTGTTTCGTTCGCAATTTATTGAGGGAAGTTTTTTCAATTAGGTCAACATAATATATTATAGTTAAGTAACCTGATATAATTAATATAATTATATGCAAGCCATGATGTTCGAATGGCCGCCATTTTGTCCATGTCATGGAAGAATGAAAATCAATTTTTACGAGATTCCTTGAACTTATTTTTACCGTGTAACATAATGCATACTGAACGAGTACATAGATAACGTATCATTTTGCCATATGGTAGAAATTGATAGATGCAGTGAATGGGTTAGTGCATCTATCGACGCTCACTTTCACATTTCTAACGGTTGAAGGCCGTATTAATAAAATTACTTTTCATCACCTCCACGTTTCGCATAAGTCTTACGCATATGGCTACCTTTGCCGAGAGTAATAAATACATAAATTAACAAGTTCACGATTGCATGTGTAGGATTAATGACCCTTGCAAGCTTTGAAACGCTACTGTATTTGAGATTCAAATAAAATATTGTATATCTCAATTTACTATCATTTTGATATTTCATACAAATATTGGAATAATTATAAACAATTTAAATAAACTTAAATCGCTGTATTTGATTTTTATACACAATACAGAAAACATCCAAACAGTCACATTCAATATTGATATTAACTACAAAAATAGTAGCGGATTAAACGACATTTAACCACCATGGTAGCCATATTGAACATTCATTATTTTATACCTTTTAATGCAATATACTAGTTGAGAACCAATGATCCTTATAATACGAAACGTAGAATTAATTGAGAACCACTGGTCCGTGCCTCGTCAAAATTAAAAATAAACTCGTACGAAACCCCCGCCTCCAAAATATAAAATGTCACTGCAAGTGCACAAAACACCTGACAAGTATTTCTCTTTCCAGATCGCCAGAGCTAAAGAACACTGATTAGAAGTCGAGCAAAAACCGCAAAGATATCAACCGACCAAGGACAAATCGAATAAAAAGTAGAAAACCCCGAGTGCAACGCATTCCCTGGCCACAAAGAAACTATCCACTCTCCAGCAGTTGGCCGTCTGCGATAGAACAAGTTCCACGCTCTTCAGTCGCTCAACGTCAATCGACCAAACGGATGCAAAAACGCATTTGTACCGGAAATGACTCGTATGGACTGAGGAAAAAGCTATAATCACACCAAGTCGTAAGAGACGTAAGTCACGTCCAGAAACATGGCAAGCGTCGACAGAAACCTGGAGGACCTGATGTCCCATCTAGGGGAATTCGGTAAATACCAGTGCTGGCAGTTCTCCCTGCACATCCTGGGCGCCCTGACCGCCGGACTGCACATGCTGACCCTGTTAACCGTGGCTGCGGTGCCACCGTACGAGTGCAACGTGCCCGGAGCCAGCTACTTGAACACCTCGGAGCCTAACGCGACGCTACCGCGGGCTGTGGACTCGTGCCACTACCTGGACACCGACAACGTGATCAGGAAGTGCGAATCGTGGACCTACGACACGCAGTACTTCCAGTCGTCCCGAGGGATGGAGTGGAACTTCGTGTGCTCCCAAAGGTGGATGGGCGCAGTGGCGCAGTCCACGTACATGTTCGGCGTGTTCATCGGGGCAGTGACGCTGGGCAGCCTGGCGGACAAGCACGGCAGGAAGATAATCTTCTACGTGTCCTCCGTGGCCCAGTTGGTCCTGGGTGTGTCGGTGGCTCTGATCAACAACTACTACGTCTTCCTGATCATCAGGTTCCTCTACGGCATCTTCGGGTCCGCGGGCGCCTACATAACCGGATTCGTGCTCACTATGGAGCTGGTGGGAGCCTCGAAGAGGACCATCTGCGGGGTGATGTTCCAGCTGGCGTTCGCCGTGGGCTTCATGTTGGTCGCGGTGTGGGGCGCCGTGATCAAGGACAGGATGTGGCTGCAGATAACGTACGGCCTGCACAGCGCCCTGCTGATTGGCCACTGGTGGCTGATGGACGAGTCGCCCAGGTGGTTGTGGGCGCAGGGTCGTATCAGCGAGGCCTTGGCGATCATTCGTAAGGGGTTGAAGATGAACGGGAACAACGTGGAGATCGACACGGAGAAGCTGATCAGCGAGGGCAAGGTACGGCAGACGGAGCAGGAGGAGCGCTCGTACGGGGCGGTGGACCTCTTGAAGACGCCCAACCTCAGGAAGAAGACTCTGAACGTGTGTCTGAACTGGTTCGCTAACTCCATAGTGTATTACGGGCTGTCGTTGAACTCGGGCAACCTGGTGGGCAATCCGTTCCTGATGCTGTTCCTGAGCGCCCTGGTCGAGTTGCCCGCGTACATCTTGATCTGTTTGGCGATGGACCGCACCGGAAGGAGGTGTCTGGTGTCCAGCTTCATGCTCATCGGAGGAGTGTGCTGCATCCTCGCGTCTACCATCCCTACCGGCACGAGCATCTCCTCCACCGCCATCGTGACAATCGTGCTGGTGGGCAAGGGTTGCATAGCGGTCTCCTTCGCGGTCATCTACAACTACACGGCTGAGCTGTTCCCCACTGTGGTCAGGAACACCGCCCTGGGTATCGGCTCCATGTGCGCCCGTCTGAGCGGCGCGTTGACTCCCCTCATAATGCTACTAGACTCCTTCAATCCGAAAGTGCCCGCGGTGTTGTTCGGCTTCGTCGCTCTGGTGTCCGGTTTCCTGTCCCTGTATCTGCCCGAGACGGTCAACCAAGCCATGCCGGAAACCATCGAGGACGGAGAGAACTTCGGTAAAAACGACACCTGCTTTACCACGTGCTTGGGATCCAGGAGGAAAAGCAGTAGCTACGAAGTTACCATGAACCAGTTGGGAGATAAGGACGAGAAGGAGAAACTGAACCAGGCGGAAAATGGGAGGGAGAGTTAACTTGAGTACAGTTTTATCCTGATTTCTGTTAAACGACTGCCATTATACTATGGACGCTTTTCGTTACGTTTGGTGATCTTGCGGAAGGTGATACTAGATGGCGTTGCGTCAATGCGTTGACTGGCGTAAGAAAAGGGGATATTTTATAGCTTTGCTCTTGCCTTATCTGACCTATTCTTTATATATACATAAGGATGAGGGATTAGAGGATCTAGGTCCTTAACATGTTCTGCTTTATTGAAGTGTGGGGGGGAAGGATGTCCTACCTCTCGCCTTATCTGTCCTATGCGTTGCATATATGTGATGATACCTAAGGTATCTGCTATCTCCTCATCCGTATATGAAGTATTATATTCATATAATACGTATATGAAGGAAAAATAATGAGAGATCCCTCTACTTGTCCGCAAGCAAAAGAACAGTCAACTAAAATATAATTTATTGTTACACTTTGTTCTTAATTTGGTCCACACGAACTTGTTCTTTCTATGGAACTGTTTGGAAAGACTGACTTTGCATCTTTCAAAATTATTTTATAATCAGTTTCAACTAGTTGTTGCACTAATAATTTTGTTAAATGATAAACATTTTTAAGTCGTTCACGAGAAACGTGTGCCTTTGAACATTGAATATTTTTATATAAAAATGAGAGGAAATATTTTTCTATATAACATAGTGCACAATGAATTAAACATATAATGAATGAACATTATTGTGCCTTAATTTCTACTGGCAATGACTTATCGTTTCTTTTTCCAGCCCTTTTTTAATATCAAGAACACCCCAGATGTTAATTGTTAGAATCATGATAAGTAATTTAAGTGTTTGCGCTCGTAATAAGGACTTAGATTAAAATTAACAATTACATAAAGTATCGATTATTTATTTACGATAAAATATACTTAGATAAAGTTTATTTTCGAATGTATTCGAGGAAACGATATGAAAAGCAACTTACTAATATAAGAAATACAAATATTTTTCACTATTTTTTGAGTTTGTCGCTTTTCAGAAATAGTGTGTAATTACTTATAAAACAGGGTATATTCAAGGGATCAAGTTTTTAAGAGAATTAAAAAGGCACTCGATTTGCCATTCAATTAATATTCCATACATGTCAATAAGATGTACATACTCATAGAATTTTGGTAAGAAAATACCAAAATAACCTCTATAAAGGACAATTATATGAAATTATGTAAATAGAGACTGCGATCGCACAACATCTCTTGTAATATATAATTGGCATAAAGATAAGAAACAGAGATTATTTCTACTATTTACTAAAATCCTTGATATATATCATTTTAAGGTTATCTCTTGTATCGTTACTTTCTATAGATAAGAAAATCATCGAAGTATACCGATGCCAATCCACGAGTTGGCGCGCGAAACTGACGTGTTTAGAAAACAATTGTTCAGAACGCGCCAAATGGGTCGGCATCTGTACACATATGTATGTAATATAAGTTCATATAATATTTATGTGTTCCACTATAATTATAGTTTAACTGTTGATCAAATTATGTTATTTTATAACCTCGTGTGATTTGTTGCATAACAAGAGAAGTATTTATATGGTTGATGTTACTAATAAAGATTATTAATGTTACCAACAAACAGATTTTATTTTGAAATTATCCTTCGACGATTAACCTCTTGTTTAATCATTTTCTTAATGGTTATGTTGGTGATTACTCAATGCAAATTATTCAACTGCCTGCTACTTGACAAAAGGAGATGTAATAGTTAGAGAGTTGGGTAAATCCTCATGTAACAGTTTTAGAAGTAGGTAAACCTCACGAAAGATCCATATAATTAGGTGAATCCCCGTAAAATAATTTGGAAGTCGAAAAAGCCTACGTTTCGAAATTTGATAAACTGTAGCTATAATTGACTAGTATCGTAACTCTATGTCATTTAATCCGACACAAATTAACCTAACAATTAAGATAGTGGTAAAACGACGCCTTATGTAAGGACAGGTCAACGCGTTTCAACTTTACGCGCCATTTACTAACACGACATGTCGTGTTAAACTGATATACGTCTTGTTTAATTACTGTAAGAAGTTAAAACGTCGAACAAATGCATCTAAATTGCAAATTACATTGTGATAACGCATACAGTGTCTCTAGTACTTATAATGCAATCGAAGAAGTGACTAGTCATTTTACATAATGTCCAGATCCACCAAAAACTACTAAAGGAGGTTATATGCATTTGGAGCATGACGGTTTTCTGAAGAAAAGGCAAGTTGATAATGATTTGGTAAAGTCAAAACATTCCGAAATTAATTACTTTTGCTCCCCAATGTAATTTGACGAATATAGAAGTTAATTAAGCTAATAAAATCAAATATTAATCGAATTGAACCGAAAACGGTACACGTGGCGCCATCTGGTGGCTTGTATGGGAACTAATGGAACTACAGTTTCAAAAGTGTGTAGTTCACCCTGTTCGCAGGAGAGATGGCGCCACTAGTTCCACTTTTCTGAAAATTCAATTTATATCGATTTAATGACATAATTTACTATAATATGCATTCGAAAATTAAATATTCTTGCTCTCCGATGTAATTTGATGCATATTATAGTAAATTAAGTCAATATAATCGATATTAAATGAATTTTCGGAAAAATGGAACTAGTGGCGCCATCTCTCCGGCGAACTGGGTGAACTACACACTTTTAAAACTCTACTTTAATTAGTTCACATATTCCGCCGCTAGATGGCGCCACCTGTACCGTTTTGAACCCAAAATCAATAAATATCGATTTTCTAGGCTTAATAGGCATTAATATGCATCAAATGTTAATAGAAATTAGCTTGAAAATGCCTCGGGAAGCATAATATGTGGTGAAAGTTACGAAATACGACTTTTTATAATTTTCTTATATGCGTATTCGGACATACGATTTTTTCAATTAGTTCACCCGTTCTGCCGCTAGATGGCGCTGCACTTTTTTGTCCATAAAATGACCTTTTTTTTATTTTCGTTCCTACCGCTTTCAGCAAACTTCTATGACATTATTGCGATTCCAATGCGATTACATAACACTGTACAAGCCTCAGAAATACTTAAAACTTGCTAATTTTGTCAAAAATCGCAATTTTGTATTTTTGTAGTTTGGCCGCTCGCCGCTAGATGGCGCCACCTGTACCGTTTTCGTGACAATTCAATTAATATTGATTTTACTAGCTTAATTGACTATATCATTAATTAAATTACATCGGAATGCAAAACTAATTTACTTCTGAATGTTTTGAGTGTACTAAACTATCAATGTTTATTAATTCTTAGGATAATCGTAATTATCCTGAGGATTTCTCATGTGTCGCCATCTAGCGGAACAAGGTGGGAACTAACGGAACTACAGTTTCAAAAGTGTGTAGTTCACCCTGTTCGCCGGAGAGATGGCGCCACTCGTTTGCGCGCGAAAATTCAAATGTTGAAAAGTGCACAACGGTGAAATTTTCCAATTTATTAATACTGTTTTTATCCTGTTTGCAATAGCATTTCCTAATTGCCTATATTCTTATTTGAACAGCTGTACGATGTTTTGAAGATATTCCCCGACGTGCAATGTGTGTTTTCCCACAGTTGGGACTGAAGATGTTCCTCTTTAGAAAAGCGGCAAATCTCCCTTTATTTCGCACAAAATAAATCTTCCCACTCTACTGACATATATCACGGATTGAAACACAAAACAAATCCCCTAGAAATTACTTTCCAAGACCCTTCGTAAATGACCACGCGTATACAATCGAACCTTCCTCTTTACCAAAAAAATTCGCTGCAAATAACCGATAAGTCACGTCAAACTCGACATTTTATTTTTGTATCCCGATTAAGTCCCTATCAAAACCACAATGCGCGCAGGTTCCAATATTTTTATTACACGAAAGGCGTATAAAATGTGCAACCAACCCTATCAAAATTGGCAACCGTTTCTGGCAAACTTGCAAAAATATTGGGACACAATGGGAGATCGAAGTTGAGCCGTCAGCTTCCACCTGGGTCCATTAAAACTGTCGCGTCTCGGGGTGAGTCGTGGTGCACATGCGTCGCTGCATGCACGCGTGTGTGTACTTGTACTCACCTGGAAACGTGTCCTCGGTCGAGGGAGGGGAAAACGCGCGCGCGAGCACAGCACACGACCGCGTCACGTCGACTAAACTCGCGCCGTATAAATTGAGCGCAGAAAATCGTTGCATAAGCGCGCGCATCTCTGTCGAACGGGACGAAAAGCAGCTCATACGTACTATAATGTTACTATACTACTATATCATCTCATTCAAGTTACGATTGCACCAAAACACACTGGTCCCAAACTGTTCAGAAAAGAAAAGAGGACGGGTGTTCGATAAATAAGTCCACAGCAGACCTGCACAACTCGCTGCCCATGGGTAGTCGCCCAAATCATATCTCAAAAGTCAGATACGACATAACAGAAATGCACGACTGGGTCAGAATCGGCCACTGCCCGACGAGCACCAGTTGTGCACAGCTGGTTCACAGTATTGATAAAATATAGTCGTATGTATATTTGAATCACTCTCTTTATCAACATACATCTGTAACGGCGCTTCTCTCTATTCATCGAAGGACGTATACCTCTTGCAATCACTCTTACCAACAATTTGTACTCTTGGGTTACGTATCCCTCTCCAGATTTCGTTCGACGGCGTACAATATTGTGCACACATTGTATTGTATGATGGTCGTCGTATCGGTAGAAGATATTCTGACAATGATCACTGGAATGAATATAACGTGCACCGATCTCGTCATGTCGCGTGTTTAATTGACGCAACGCATTGCTGCGTGACCTAGACGAAAGACTAACATCTCGAAAACGCTGCATCCCGAAAGCTACGAAAACTACGCCCGAAGGTACAGCTGCCAACCCACGAGTTGGCGCGTGAGACAGCTTCAAATTTTAGATAGGTCTTGATAAGTGTCCATATGTAGTTTGGGTTTTATTTTGGGAGCATATAGTTTACATGGGTGGAGACTTCGATAATTGTCCACAAGTCAGCTTCAAATTTTAGATAGGTCCAGGTCTCGATAAGTGTCCATATGTTCCATTTTGAAAGAAACTTTAGACAGGTGCTTTCGGTAACTGTCGACGTACCTTCAAATTTTAGATAGCTTCAGATGTCCACAATTGACATACAGATGTCAACCCACGAGAAGGCGCGTGAGACCCAAAGTAAAAGCTCCTCACCGTGAACACTTCCGGTTACATACAGGCGAATAAGAATAATAATGACAACTGCTGAAGGCAATGGCTATCTCGCTCACTTCAGAGACGTTTGCCGACTCTCGTTTTTCGCCTAATTGCGTGACCGGCGAGAGCCAATACCGCCGAAAATACGTGTGAGACTATTTTTCTATTCTGACCGATTGTAGCTCTTCTAAACACGTCAGCACACGCGCCAACTCGTGGGTTGACATCGGTATTGTTCTTTTGGGAGCCATCTTAAATGTACACCGTGATTGCAAATGGCGGTTTGGCGTCAGCTTTCGTGGAGTAACTCGTGGGTTGACAGCGGTACGTTTTATTACTTTTCTCATAAGACAACTTTTTCTCGCGATTCGCTTCTGTAAATAGTAAATCAATCCCGAGAAGATTGAACGTAATACTCGGTTAACATTCTCCTTGACCTTAATATTTCTAGCAAAAATTTATAACTTCGCGACAAAATTGCGGTGTATTACGTGACAAGTATTCTTGTATTGAGTTATCGGTTTTGCCGAGCCGCCGATGAGGTATATGGAAATAGTAGAGTTTAGGTTAGGTCGATTCTGTTAGGTTAGAAATGGATCTAGGGATATGGGAGCTTCGGTACAAATGGATCTACGGATACAGAGAGATTTAGACGTCCAGTAACCTGGGGATATAAAGGTTTGGACGTATAGGAATCTGGGGATGTACAGATTTAGATACGTAGGAACTTCAGAAATCTAGAAACTTCATCTAGGACACTTCATCTGGAAACTTCATCTAGGAATCTAGAAATGTAAATTCTAGGAATCTAAAGATCTGAAAATGTACAAACTTAGGAATCTAAGATGTGAAAAAACGTTCGTGCCCGATGCGGTACATTTACCCACAGCAGTAACGCTCGCGCTATCTAAACTTGTAACTCCGGGTTTGAACGTATCAAAGGATCAATCAAACAGTTCGACAGCACCAAACTTATGAAATGGCTTTAATATTTTGTTCAGAACTTTGGAGGAAGATAAATGTCTCTCTCGGCGGCCATATTGTAACCCAAACTTGGATTGTTCCCTTCGACGCGTTTACGTACGCAAATATTTTGCAGCTCGTACCCGATATATTGCAGGTAATGCAACTCGAAAGCGGCAATAAACAGTGAAGCTCAAAAGGTAGAGGCTACACGTTTCCGTTTCGTTCAAGGACATAACCGATAAAAATGTTAAAAGGCTATCTTAAATATATAAAGTTTCGTAACTCGTACAAGACATACATCGAATACTGTTGCCTTACGATTTAAAAGGAACGACGTCCGATTAAAATTCGCGATCGCGTTTATCTCGGCGAATCGCGCTCGAAGAAATATGTTTCGTAAAAATTTCTTAAGATATGTTCTTTTGGCGATGTACCTCGTATCGTAAAATCTTTTATAAGGCCATCGATGAGCTAATTATTCCTCGCCGGTCTCTTCCGCATCCAGGATGCTCTTGAAACAAAATGGCTGGAAAGCTTGACCTTGGCCATCGTAGAATTTACTCATGAACTCCACCCTGGAAAAAAATGACGTTTCAGATTTCAACGTTCGCGACTTGACTTTAGAAAATTGGAAATTTTACTAATTTGGGAACTAGTACATAGACTAGTACTAGAGGAATACTGGACTAGGAGTGTTGGAAACTCTGGGGATATGAGAATTTTGAAATTTGAAGATTTGGGGATTCCGGGACTTGAGAATTTTAGCGAAATCTACATATCTCTGGTATTCCAGGGTAATCCTAGATGGTGAAATCGTAAGAAACACCTAGGGAGAAAATTTCTCGGAAGTAGGAACCTAGGGAGGAAAAGTCGTAGGAGCCTACAGAGAAAAAATGAGTAAATGTTTCCTTTAAAGATCTAGGGGAAAAAATTGTGCAAGATACCAGTGAAGTCGTAGAGTGTGAAGGAAAGCCGACAGCCCCTCCATCAGCACCAAGATGGCGAGTGTGAAGAAGGCCCAAGCAGCGAACGTGCAGAACAAGAAAATGCTCATTACATAGCTGTCCCCGGAGAGCCCCTTACGTAACACCATAGACCACAGCACTTCGGATAGTTGACCATGGGCTAGTGACAGCGCCCATAAACGTAGATAAGAGGCAGTGTGCGATATCGTCGATAGGACATACTCTACGGTATGGATAGCTTGATGGATCATCACGTCGCCGAACGTATCGTGCTCGTCGTGGCCACCGGTGGCCTCGTTGTTCGATGGACCGTCGTTTTGCAAACCCTCGCTCTGTAATTCGATATCTTGTGATGTACTTCCGTTACTCTGAAACCATAGGATATATTATGATTTGGCGAGTGTTGGCGAAGAGGCAAGTTTAGAAGAGCTACGACTCGTGCCTTGACATCGGTTTCCCTGATGCACAGACTGAATATGCTAATAAAAGTGTTGCTTACCAGAATTTTACTCTGTGCCTTCCTACGTTTCGTTATTAGGAAGTGTATTGGTTTCCCGAAGAGCAGTACAGGGATACACAATGCGGCGACGAGAACGCACGCGATTTGCACGTATGTTTGACCAGGATACATGTACTCTGAACAACCGTCTGGTGGTGTAGCGTGTCCTTGAAGTATCATGTTGATGAACGTGATCAGGACCGACGGAGCACACGCAGAACCGTATGCATAATCTATACAGAATACGATGTATTAGTATAACAGATACAGCTGGTTATAAGATTATTTGCTTACCCGTTGAGGAGGCATCGTATAAGACCCATTTGACGAACATCAAAACGACCAGATAGAAGAACAGCACGATAAGGAAGAGCAGTTGGGGCAAGAATTCGAGTAACAGGCTCGAGTACCTCTTGAAATTTCTGCAAAGACATGCATGGAGTTGATTATTAATTAATTGATGAATAGTTACTATAAATAGTTTCATACATCTCTCGATATATTGCCGTGGACAGAGTGTTAGGTAGCTGGCGATTTAGGCTTTTGAAGATTTGGGGATGTAGGAATTTAGGGGTACAAGCGTTTAGGGATTTAGAGGGAGTATAGGGGTTTGGGAGATCGGGGATGTATGTTTAAGGATATAGGGATTTAGAGGTTCGAAGATTTGGGGATTTGAGGATTTGGAGATTTGGAGATTTGGAGATATGGAGATTTGGGGATTTGGAGATTTGGAGATTTGAAAATTTGAAGATTTGGAGATTTGGAGGTTTGGAGGTTTGCAGATTTGGAGATTTGGGGATTTAGAGATTTAGAGATTTAGAGATGTAGAGATATAGAGATATAGAGATTTGCAGATTTGAAGATTTAGAGATTTAGAGATTTAGAGATTTAGAGATTTGTAAATTAGAAATTACTGAATTTTTGAACTTCGAAACTCATCAATCTGACAATTCCATAGGAAAAGAACGTGAAACGGCAATATACCAAGAGTCTACCGCACCGAAAAAAATACACACTGAGCAATGAAGTATGCATAATCTGAACGTACACAATATTAACGACGCTGACGCAGACACCGAAAATCATGTGGACCACACCAAAGATGATCGACAACTTCATTTTGTAGGAGTTCAGAAAAATAATCTTGTTATCGGCGAGCGCCCAAATCGGATCCATGCCCATAGGATAGGGCGCCTGTGCATAAGCCTCGACCGGATTCAGCTGTAGAGAAGGATTCTCTAGGACCGTCGATACGTTGTACGGAATGGACCAACTAGATCCGAACAGGTTAAGCGACTTTGAGAACAAGTCGTTGTAGATGATGCCGGTGTAAATGGAAAACAAACCCATCAGGAGGATAATATAACGGCCGGCAAAAAATATGTTCCATATTTCGGACGACGATTTTTCAGCCATAAACTTCTTCTCCTTTATGATCATGAACAATGCGAATAGGGCCATGATCAAACCTGTGGCAAAATGTACATTTCAATCAGTTTGGGTTTTGACTTACGATATGACTTTATGACTGCTCATGGTTCAAGTATCATTCTCTGAACATCTTAGGTTACTCTAGGTCATATTTAGGTTATATTTTAAGTTCTCGACTGGTGTGAGATACTTGTCCACATATGGACAGTTTTAGATTTCAGGTAGGTCTTGATCTTGATAAGTGTCCATATGTGGTTTGGGTTTTATTTTGGAAGGATATAGTTCACACGTGGACAATCATCGAAGTCTGCACCTATGTAGACACCTTCAAATTTCAGATAGCTCTAGGCCTTCATAAGTACCCACATGTGGTTTGGGTCTCATTTTGAAAGTGTTCGAACTGTTGATACTTAATGATCGCTTACCGTGTCCACAATCTCCGAACATGACGCTAAACAGAAAAGGAAACGTGATTATGGTGTAGATGGCCGGATTAGCTTCGCGGTACGATGCTATTCCGTAAGCGTCGATCAAATTCTGGAACCCTCTGGTGAACTTGTTGGTCCTGTTGAACGTCGGGGGATTCTCGTCTGTGTAGATAACATTGAGGAAAGATGGTATCGAACTACCACAGAGACGCTGAAGGAAGTAAAATATTAAACAGAACGTTGATTTTAAGTGGGAAAATGGGAGATATATATCCCTAGACTTTTATAATTCCCTCGACCCATAAATCCTCAGATTCGCAGATTTTAGATCACTGTTGATTGTCGGTGTAAAAAATGCAAATGATAAGAAACATAATATGAAAGCTAACCGATCCTTCGTTGAGGCAGTTCCGGACAATTGTAAGATCCGCTATGGGTACCCAACATTCTCCTATAAGGCACTTCTTCGATACGTCCATATTGAAGAGGTTCATAGTATGGTATATTGCTTTCATTTTCCGGACCATGATCATCCAGTTGGGCAGCTCTTTGGCTACGTTGTGCAACACACGTTGACGATGGTCGTCGGTTTGATTGAGGACCTGTGAGATGAAACAGCGGCAATATAACGAGAGTCGGAGGAAAGAAATTTGGATGTTTTCATATTTGGATAGGCAATTGGGAAGTTGGATAGTTGGAAAATTGGAACATTGGAAAACTGGGAAATTGGGTAATTGGAAAATTGGGAAAATGGAACATTGTGAAATTGGGATAGTGGGAAATTGTGTAATCAAGAAAGTGGGGAAGTGGAAAATTTGGATAGTGGGAAAGTGGAAAATTGGGAAGGTGGGAAAATGGGAAATTGGGAAGCTGGGAAATTGGGTAATTCAGAAAGTGGAAAATTGGTTAATTGGGAAAGTGGGAAATTGCGTAATTCAGAAAGTGGAAAATTGGGAAAGTGGGAAGTTGGGAAATTGGAAAATTGGGAAAGTGGGAAATTGGAAAATTCAAAGTCTGGAAACTTGAGAAATCGAAAAATTGAAAAATGTGGCAACTACAAATGTAGAAGTAATGAAATCCGAAAATGTGAGAAAGTGAAAGTTGCAAAAACATAAAATATCAAATGGCAAAGCAAAAAATATATAAATATCGTGGAAGAAATTCTCACCAAATTCAAATCTTCCAATCTGGTACGAACACCCTTGACCATTTCCACCCGTTCGGCGTGGCCATGAGGGCAGGGGTACAAAGAGGCATGAAAACCGCTGCAAACTTTCTTGATGCGGCTCTTGAGCTGCTCCCCTTGGAAGAACGCGACGAACGCGGTTTTGTACATCTCGTTACCCTGAAACAATTCACGCGCGCAAAACTTGTACGTACCTAACTACAAGACGCGGTAGTGACTGTGAGGGATAACTCAGGGTGTTTGGTTAGTCTCACAACTAATCCATTGAGACCCGCACGAAGAACCTTAATAAAAATTGTAAAACGAGTCACACTCTTCGTGGCTTTTAGTCGCAAAGCATTTCAACCTTTTTTAATAATAAATTTTAATTTATTTAAAATGTCAATTGTTATTGTATGGACACGTTGACGACCCTTTGGTGTTTGTTGAATAATTGCGATAGAAAAATGGAAGGATTCTTATACGTTACTATTATAGTTCCATTAACCCAAGATTTATGGATTTATGAAGAATAATGGTGCATTTGATACGTAATGTATGGTGGTCAACGTGTCAACGCTCTGGAGCTGTTGTTCTATGTAAATTCATACGGAAGGTTGGAAAGTAATGATTAACGAATGATTATTTTCTATAAATAACAATTTAGAAATTTGGGAGTTTGGGGACTTAGGAATTGGGCGATTAGAGAGTTGGGAATTTAGGAATTGGGGAATTAGAGGGTTGGGAAATTTAGGAATTGGGGAATTAGGTAGTTGGAAAATTTAGGAATGGGGGAATTAGGAAGTTGGGAAATTTGGGAATGGGGGAATTAGAGAGTTGGGAATTTAGGGATTGGGGAATTAGGCAGTTGGGAAACTGGGAAATTGAGACATTGGAAATTGGAAAAGTGGGAAAATGGGAAATTGGAAAATTGGGTAAATGAGAACTTAGAAAATTGGAAAATTGAGAAATTGGAAAACTAAGCAATTGAAAAATTGAAAAACTGAACAAGTATGTAATATAAAAATTGGGAAATTTAACAAATAGGAAATTGGAGAACTAAAGAAATTGAAAAATTGAGAAAATAGAAAAGTGGGAACTTAAAAAATGGGAAATTCGCGTAAGTGGAAGCTTGGAAAATGGAAAAATTGTAGTATTTACATAATCCAAATGAAAATAGGACAATTACAATTAATGATTAATGAATGATTACGTTCTAGAAATAAGCTTGGTTTTATATTTGCATGTTTAATCAACACGTGGAAATTGAAAATTGATTGAAAGTATCTCAGTTACCAAGTGGCGAGAGTAATGTTGCTCTCCAGTTGCAACGCTCTGAAAACAAATGAGATCTCAATGGGTTAATTGAAGATACTGAAGCAACTCACGAAGAAGCTTTCGTGTGCTACTACCGTTTGCAAAGAATTTTCTTTGGACAAATGATATCGAAACGAATCAATGAAGCGAGGAAAATATACATGTATAATGATCGAACTCTACTGTAATATATTTTAATATTATTAAGGACATACCGTTACGTTTCCTGACTGCAAAATATTAAAATATTATCTGAATAATTCTGTTACAAAGAAATACATATGTCTAATAAATTAGTTATTTAAATGTTGCCCATCAATTTTTTGTCCAATTTAAAATATATTTAATATACAATACTGTCAGCAGCCATTTTTGCTTCTCACGCGCCAACGCGTGGGTTGACATCGGTACTTATAATTTAGTTAAAGTGGAAATTTGATTTCAAAATTATTGTTATTTAATATTGGATACTGTAAAGAGATGAAAGCAATCGAAATTAACGCAACTATTTTATTTGTTTACCATTTACGTTCTCTGTAAATGTTTATAGTGATCTTTCTATCAACCTTGCCATCTTGCTAGGAATTTTGATCGCTTATCAACATGACTCGATATATGATAACAAACATATTCAATTACCGTGAAGTAGCGATTCTTTTCAGCGAATTGATAGTTAAGTGAAAATCACTCGTGATTGCGATAGAAAAATATACAAATTTCAAGTGCAAAGTTTCTGATAAACCTCAAAATCTGATTAGAAATAAGAAAAACGTGCGCGTCCGATAAGTTGGCAGTTGATAATAAGCTATTGAACCTTGCACTGATTGGAGCTTATTTGTAAGACTTTTTTCAATGGGCAACGAATTTCATTAGTTGACAAAAATAATTAGATTAATCGAAGAGCGAAGGAATAATAAAATGTGGACTAACAGTGGCTGGATCCTCGAGTGGCCTCTCAAGCTCAGCTTGGCGCAGGAACACGTTCCCTCGGGATATCCGCCATAGCATTCTCTCGAAGGCAGGTACCCGTTCGCGATTTATCACGCCAGCAACGAATCTGCAATCGAATCGTTTCATCAAACGGAACAAGTATGCTATTTGTATTCGCTCTACACGAATTTGGGGTATTTTGGGACTAGGGAATTTAGGAATCAAGGAATTTGGGAACTTGGACATTTGGGAATTGAAGAAGGTAATTGGGGAATTTTGGGATTTGGGGATTTGGGAATTGGAAAATTATGGAATTGGGGAATTAAGGATTTGGGGACTTTGAGATTTAGTGATTTGGGGATTGGGGAATTAGGAAATTGGGAAATTACGGAATTGGGAGATTATGGAATTGGGGAATTAAGGAATTGGAGAATTAGAGAATTGGGAAATTAGGAAATTGGGGAATTGGGAAATTAGGGAATTGGGAATATGATTATTTGGAAATTTTTGAATATGGAAATTGTATCGATCAATTTGATCAATTTAATATAAATCTAGTATAAAAAATACAAGAAATATCGGTATCCGAAAATCTGAGAATACGATAAGTTGAGAACAAGTGAAAGATAAATCCTTCCCTTCAAATATTCTCCCAAGAGGAACAAGTGAATAGTTAAGGGGTTAAACGTATTATATAAACGTACTCGAGACGTCCCCGACCCGTCGCGCTCGAATTCTGTGCTTCCTCGTTAATAAGCGTCCTGGTGATCGAGTCATTGGCCTCTTCCTGTTGATATAGAAGAAGATACGAATCTTGATTCTTCGACAGAACGGTAACATCGATTACACGAAGGAGGACGACGCTATGAGCAAAAGCTGCTGAACTACTTTAGCTACCTCCGTGAAAAACACTTGGGTCTTCTCGAGCACGTGCTGTAATTCCGTCAACTCGAGATAGTTACTCTTCAGATTCACCGCGTTTTGACTCAGCTCTAATATATCGTTCTCCGTTTTCTCGAGATGGGCCTGTAACAATACAATCATACACGTCGGTCAAATGAACACCTACTTGACAGATCGATACAGCTCTTCGTGAAAGTTCTCAGACACCTTGCAACGATGTTCTGCGATACCTGTGAAAGACCTCGTCCTACAACGTACTTCCACGATATCGCACATTTCACCTTAGAAATCGAGTTTAACTCGAAGCTATTTTTGCTTTGGGCAAGTAGCAACTTTGAAACTTTCTACTCGAGCTGTATTTGTACAATACTGTTTCTGGCCATCGAATTAGGACCACGTAATTCCACTTTTATGACTGTATGTCATATGGAAAATTGGGTTACGCAAAATTATTACCGAATACGTTGATATTGCAACTTTGTTACTTATAATCAAATTGGGTGATGAGCGATTAAGGTGCGTTTACGTTAGAGTATCGATAGCGCGTCGGGTGAAATTTGAATGCCACAGAAAATGTCTGCCTACTCAACTAGTTTACGACTCTCCAACATTATCTGAGTTGAAAAGAATTACGGATATTTGGGAAAATATTGGAGATATGAAGCATGTGATGTGTATGGTGCATGCCCGAGCTGTGACCAAAGCAAGGGGTGGAAATACAAGATATTAATATGTGTTAACGTTATGTAGTAACATGTGTGGAGCCTACTCAAAAGTTTGCGAGGTGTGTATTACTTTTGAAACAGTTTATAGAAGAGAAGGAAGTCTAACCTCGAGATCTATAATTGCGCGAGGATTGGGTGCCCTTGGTAGTTCCGTCAGGTTGTCCTCGATTGGTACTCCATCTTTCCTCACTTCCGCCTCGATGTACCGAAGCTTCCGCTCCATCTCATCGCACCGACGTACTTCGTTCACGAATTTTCGTTGAAAATAATTCACGTCGCCGTTCAGCTACGAGAAAACATAAATAATCGTTTCCTTTCAAATTCGACGAATTCCATCACGAAATGAAACTGTCCATAAAAGAGCGTCTTAATAAAATATAGACACATTTTATGCGATATGAACAGTGGTTGAGGTGCTTTTATGTCGGCCATTTTGAAAAAACAAATATTAGATGACTGTGTACATCAATACTATTTAATATTTCTGCTGTTATTTTTGTTGCTATCGTTTGTATTCGATATAGTTCAATGAATAAGGTAGACAGTAGTTTAAGTTGCAATTGTATCGGCCATTTTGAAAAGAGAAATATTCAAAATGGCAGTCCTCATCAGTGCCAACAAACATTGTAGCTACCACTCTCGTATTTGATATAGTTTTACAAATAAAATAGACAGCAGTTACGTTGACATTGCATCAGACACTTTAAAATGACAAATATTCAAAATGGCGGTTCTCATCAATGCCATCTAACATTGTAGCTGTCATTCCTATATTTGATATAGTATAACAAATAAAATAGACAACAGTTCAGTTGACATTGCATCAGCCATTTTAATGTTACAAATATTCAAAATGGCGATCGACGACATGAACCTAACAATCCTGTTTCCTGTTAACGTTAACATATTTTATGAATGTTCTCCTTTTTATGAATATTCTCCTTTTTATAACACCAATATTCAATATATGTATACATTTATGTGTATACACTTCATTGAAACACCCTACACGAATGCATCCTGTATGAAAACACCCTAATATTATAAATTTACTAAACGTCGTTGTAACGAAATTTTAATGAATGGTTATGCATAAAACACCTGCAGGCGAGTAAGGAAGAGATAACAGTACTTAAATAATTAGCACGGTTTGTAAATCTAAATGCAAGTCACTGTATCGAGCGCAGGAGTATCCTTGACAACGTCAACTTTTACTATTTACTAGTTGACCATGAAGGCTATCGCGAAATGATAAGAAAAAGTGAAGTTTAGTAGAACTTACATCGCGAAATTGCACCGTGCCAGTTTCTCCCAGTTCAGAAACAGACAAATAAGCTGATTCTGGTTGGATGAACAGCTGACACAGGGCCATCGTCTCGCTCCTGAATAGCGCCCCCATTTTGAAGGCGGGTTGTGACTATTTTCCTGCAATAAATAGAGAGAAATCGTTATTCACGTATACTGTATAGATGAAAGAAGCACATAGACAATATCTAATATTTGCAATTCGTTATGTTAACATTTCAACTGTATATAACTGATACATATTTTATAGATGGTGTAACATTTTTGACAATGTTATGATTTTAGTGACATTACGAATACGAAGAGTTTTGTCCTAGGTAGAGTTTTACCTAGGTCCACGTTATCCCTATGTATATACTTTCTAGGTCAACGTCCTTTCTAGAACTAAATTCTTCGTACATCCACATTTTTCTTAGGTCTAGATATTCCATAGATCTACATTTCCCCTAGGTCTACATATTCTCTAGACCTATGTTCCTTCTAGAACTAGATTCTCCCTAGATCTACCTTAGATCTATCTACGTTTTTCCTAGACCTAATGTATACTTCATAGGACTACGTTCAATACTCTAGGTTTCCCTAGATCAACGTTTCTCACAGATCTATTTTCTAGGTCTACACTTTTCTAGATCCAGACAATACTCTCAAATCTACTAATACTCCCCCAGATCTATTTTAGTCCCCTAGGTCCTATATCATAGGTCCCCTAGACCCACTTCTAGCTACATTTCGAAACATCACATCATCTACTTTCGTTCGAAAACTCTAATCTTTCAATTATTTCAATTTGTGTACATCTAATTTTATCAATTAATGCTACTTTATTAATAAAGTATAAGAAATACATGAAAAGAGTAGAAATGTTTGCGTACCCTGCAATCGGTGAAAAGTAACTAACGAACGTTACGTGTTTGATCGAAGATCTGTCATTGGAAGTTTACAAAATAGTAACGATAATCCAATTTGTTATCGTTAATGTTATTGCTGATAAGACAATAATGAAATGTTCCACCGGACTCTGGGCCGGAACGTGATCTTATCACAGAAACGTTCTTGATATCACGTAACATTTTTCAACTTACTTCGTAACGGGATACTTTGTATTCGAGTATCAATGATAAGCCGTTCGCAAATTAATCGTATCGACTTCCTCTCACTGAAGCTGCTCGAAACAAAGAGGCCCACTTAAAAGTTACAATGAAAACGTGGAATCGTGTTAACAGTTACTCTTGTGGACGCCATTTTGTACTGTAAATTGTGTATGGGTGGGTTGAAAACACGAGATTGAGAGATTGAAGGCGATAAAAGAGAGAATTAGGTAATTGGAGAAATGGGAAATTAGGGAATCGGGAAATTAGGGAGCTGGGAAATTATGGAGTTGGGAAATTAGAAAATGGGGAAATTAAGGAGTTGGGAAATTAGGGAATAAGGAAGTTAGGGAGTTGGGAAATTAGGGAATTGGAAAATTAAGGAATTGGTAAATTTGTGAATTGGGGAATTAGGAAATGGGGAAATTAAAGAGTTGGGAAATTAGGGAATTGGGAAATTGTGAGTTTGATAACTTGTAAAATTGAGTAATTATAAAACTGGAAATTTGAGAAGTACTATAAAACTGAGAACTATAAAACTAGGGAATTGAGAAATTACAAAAATTAAAACTTGAAAATTCTCTCTTGCAATGTATGGAGAGCTACCTAAACGCCCAAAGACTTCGATAACAATTCCTTTCATCAAACGTATGCCCCCAACCGATCAATCAGTCCATTTGACTCAGTAACATATATTGTTAACTCGGTGAATTAATTATCAGCCACTCAACTGGGTTAATCGAGCCGCGATAAACGCATTGCATATCTGCTTACGCAGGTATTTCACAAACACATCTGCACGTATCCGCTCAACTCGCCTATCTGAATGGTATCAATATTTTCTCGAGATAGTTTTCACGCGGTCAGCAATCGACACGATCTTTCTTATTGGAAGATAAGGCAACAAAAGGCGTCGAGAAAATAATAAAAAGAAAAATGGGACGTCGACGTACGTCCTACGTTGCGATAAGCTCCTTTAATCCAGAACGAGGTGCAAAGTGCGCGTGTACGCTTTCGAGAACAATATTGTCACACGTGCGCGCGTGCGCGACGCGTGACAAAATGGCGGACCACCCCAAATGGTGCTGCAATGCGTTACTCCACAAATTTTCTTCGTATAATCGCAATTTTGATAGATATAGCTCGTGAAAACTTACAAAAACAAAAATTTATGAATTGTCAGTAGATCGTAATTTTGTGTATGTAGATATAGAGATTTAGGGATTACCGGGACTTAGAGACAGGGAAATACCAGATTTGGAGATAGAGGGATTTAAAAATTCAGAGATTTTGGAATATAGGAATTCGTGTACGTGGAGATCTAGAGATACAGAAGTACGAATTTAATCTTTGGAATATTAAAGCTCTAAACACGTTATCTTCACGCGCCGATTCATGTGTTGACATCGGTACATAACTGTAAAAAATAAATTTAAGCAGAATTGTAAGAAAATTGAGAAACGGTTCTAATTAGAAATCTGTAGAAAATTATTAATATAAACTTCCAATATTATATAAAGATGCAAATTATCTCTCCTCATAAAAACGGCAATATAACGATTGCCTTTCTCTCTGGAGGACTAAGTTGCGAAAGGATTAAAAACAGTCTGATATCCTGGAATTCGTCGAAATGTCGTGTAATGGCCGTTCGTAGATCTATCGAGGGCGCTGCCTCGAAAAACTGCCTCGGAACACGTGGATCGCGTGTGAAACCGTGTCGTTCAGCCTTAATTAACGGAACAAGTATACATTTCCTGCGAAATGTGGGAAACTATCGGTGCTTCAATTTTTTTTCTAACGCGTTAATTTCATTTCCATTATATCTGCTTACATTATTCCGTTTTCATTGTTATTCCATTATTTCATTTTCGTTTCCACTTCCATTATTTTCTTTTCCGGTTTTACCACGTTATTTTCCAGTTTCATTATTTTCATTGTTCCTGCTGTTAAATCGACGATTACGATCATTAATAACTCGTTACGTTTGATCAATATTAACGATATCAGGTATTAAATACAGAGACGCAATACGACTGCAATTCTGAGACAATCATTTAATTCTGTGAAATACAACCTGTACAAAGTGTTATGTATTCCTGGTAAACCTTAATCGCTTAAATCTTATTTACACGCGAGCAAAACGCTCTCAAATCTACCAATAAATTACACGCAGCACTTGAAAACAGTGCAGCTGTGTTTTTCCAGCTTGCACCTCGATACGTCGTCAGACTGTATCGCAACTTGGCGAAACTGCAAACGCATTTAGCAAAACGCGATAGAAAATTCTATCAAACATTCGGAACATCCAGAATTTTCAATTTCGTGAACTTGACGTGAAAAACAAGAGTACGTGCACGCGTCTCAAGAGAAGTCTCGCGGAACTACTCAGAGATGTGTGCTGCGTATGTTCAATCTTATATATATTTTTTGAAATTCATTTAGTCACAAGTTCAAACTTCAGTTTAGAATATAATTGAGTGGTACAATAAAAACTTGTGGTACAAATGCTGTATTGTTAAATGATGTTTCTATTCACTACCCTTATACATTAACTACGTTTTAAAAAACTATCAAAATTTAATATTTCAGTCACTTTTACATCTAATGTTTAAATATTGAATTTCGAAATTCCCGCCATTTGTAAGTTACCCGTCATGCTTTAACAAAGATACCATATTAGGAAGTGAAATGTAGAATTAAACAAACAATTAAAAACGTGTCGATGAACAGTTACACTCGTATTAACATGAGAATCGCCATTTTCGATCGTCATTTTATTGTCCACATTGAAATGGAGGCGAACAGAAAGAAGCGGACGTACATTCCGCTAGCTGTTGAACGACCATAATTAACACGTGCATGCGTTCACGACACGCGCCGAAATATTCCGTCGCTAAACCTTCCTAGGATTATAGAAGTCTCAGCGAGACAATAAATCATTAAACTATCAACAAACATGCTGTAATCCTTCGTTATCTCGACTAGATTTAAGTCCTACTGTTCTATACGCCTACGATTTCATTTTATGCCACTTGCAAGCAGGGATTAAGGAGGCATTAGATGGGGCTGTAGCTCCAGGACCTACTTTTTAAAATGGCTCTCATTGTAAGAATCAAGTTTCTAGCGAATAATTATTCAGAGACATTCTACAAAATTTTAATTTTCTTTTAATGCTATTTCAATTAAAATTAAAGTAATGAGTTAAAAGTTTTTTAAGTACAGGGAAAATTGAAGAAAAAGATGTTAGAAAACAAGGTTCTTAAATGTAATTACCATTTTCTGTCATATAGCAACACTAATATACAGCAAATAAGTATTTGTTTTAAGTTGAGTATTAATATTAATAACGTTCTTAAGAGAAAAGGGTCATATAGGGGGAGGCCAGTTAATTTCTCTTAGCACTCGAGTACTACTGTATCCTTAGTAAATCTATCATTAGATCTACGTTAGATTTGCTTCAATCTGCTCAATATTGATAAAGTAATTGAAATTATGTGTCTTCCACGGATTATATTGTCTTTATACAAAGTAATATGATTTTATCGCGTCTCCTCCGATTACGTGTGTCTAACACATCATATTCGGAAATATGTCAGATCGTATCAGCCATGTTGTGGGGAAGATCAATATTTCTTTTAAAACAAGGTTTATTTATTAACAAATAAAATGATAATCTGAAATCAATATTGTTGATTGATTATGTATTGAACATTCGACGTGTGCTTATTACATGTACCTAAATATAAATCCCTAGTTATAGTTCATTATCAGATTATATTTCTACCCCAACCTTTTTCTCTAGAACAATACTAAATTACTCTAGATTAAGAAGTCTGTGATGGAAACCTAACCTAACTTGAGAAGTACGTTAAGATGGAAACCTAACCTAAATTAAGAAGTATGTTAAGATGGAAACCTAACCTAACTTAAGAAGTACGTTAAGATGGACACATAACCTAACTTAAGAACTATGTGACGGAATCTTAACCTAAATATTGTAAACTCATTTGTTCTTATTCTTGTAAGGATATGTAAGAAAGGCATGTATATATTAAATTACATTCTCCCTAGATTCTTATAAAATCGAAGCAATATGGTTCCACTTTATTAGTTTAGTAATTTTTCCTCTTAGTAATTTAGGGATCTAGAAATTTGGGAATCTAGAAATATGGTGATTCAGAGATCTA
The DNA here is from genome assembly GCA_036983795.1 of Megachile lagopoda. NCBI lineage: Eukaryota > Metazoa > Arthropoda > Insecta > Hymenoptera > Megachilidae > Megachile > Megachile lagopoda. The sequence goes on from CM072793.1 coordinate 7,268,382, forward strand.
AGGACTTAGCAATAGAGACTAGGGTTTTCAGGACCTAGGAATTTAGCAATCTTGGAATCTAGGAATCTAGGAATCTAGGAATCTAGGAATTTAGGAATCTGGGAATCTAGAAGTTCAGAAATTTGGAAATATAGAAACCTGGGGATGTAGGAATCTAGAGATCTTGGGATATAGGGATCTAGGAATTTAGGAATTTAGGAATCTAGGAATCTAGGAATCTAGGAATACAGGAATCTGGGAATCTAGAAGTTCAGAAATTTGGAAATCTAGAAACCTGGAGATATAAAAATCTGGGGATCTACAGATCTACGTATCTAAGGATCTAGTAACATAGAAATCTACGAATCTAGAGATCCAAGAACCATAATACCAAGAAATTTAGAGATCTAGTCACTTAGGATAGTATGAATCTAACCTCCGAACCTAAGTACCCATGGACCCTAGGGAATTTCGCTCTAACCTTCTTACCAATCACTTATACCTCACACCCACAACTGTAGAGCATAACCTTAAAATATTTATACAAATAAAAAATTCGACAATTATGAACGAAAATCCTATTTAAACCATAAAAACATGTCGGTACGCCAAGAAGCATTAACTCACCCTAACGTTTCGCAGTACTCGATGTTTCAACTCGTCGTCCGAGTCAATCTTTCTGTTCTCAGCGATGATAAACGAGGTGTAATAACGAGAGGAAATTACATAACAGAACGACGATCCAACGATTCGGCTCGATTCCACGGAATACCGAACCGACTGTCCCGTACTCAACGACTTACTTCACTGAATCTAATTCAACACACTCGACGAGCACACGTCCCACCTCTGTGTTTCGTGTGACCGGGTGGGAGGACAGGAGGAGCAGACCTCATCATGAGTTCTTCAGTCTACATAATCGCACCGTGTTAAGATACATACGCTTATTCGAATCAATTCAGGTAACAGACGTCGCGACAACTCAGCGGCACTCGCGCACAATTAAAAAACCGACGAACACTTCACACCTGCGATGCATGAAGATGTCATTTCGGAGTTGACAGCGGGTTCAATTTCGAACTGTTAATTTGAAGTTTATCTTTTCAATTTTACTGCTTTTATAGCTTCTAAATTTCCAAATTTCTAAATTCCCAAATTCCTATATCTCCAAACTTCTAAATTCCCAAATTTCTAAATCTCCAAATTTCTAAATTCCCAAATCCCTACATTTCCAAATTTCTAAATTTCCAAATTCCTATATCCCCGAATTCCTATATTCCCAAATTCCTACATCCCCAAATTTCTAAATTCCCAAGTTCCAACATCCCCAAATTCCTTCTCAATTTTACAGCTGTGACGTTTGCCTACAGTTAAGTCCATTACGGTTAAATTCCCGATGGGTGGACTGAGGCATTCCCCGACTCTCTCGGTGCTGACGGGCTGTTACGATGTTAAAACGCGGAGCTGTGTTGGATTCAACATCTCATGATATTCTCTATTTCATGTTTAATGATCCCCAATCATGCGAATTATAATGAAAATTAAGCGCAAAGATCGATAAATATGACGTGTGGTTTGACATATTTAAACTATAACGTGCGTCACGAGTGTGTCGCGAAATTAGGAGTTAAAAACAAGTTATTCCCTATACGTGTATCGTCACGTCCCGTATTTCCCTCGACGGAATAAGATAAACTGTCATGCAATCGTTTACTGATTACCACTTCTTTCTACATCTGATTATTTGATAAAAGGATTATATTGTACGATTAGAATCGACTTTCACAATCGATTAAATTCCATTGATATTGACGTACTTTATGATAGAACTTCTATAAACAATCAGCAATTGTTGCAAAATATGACGACATTTTGTATTGTTTGAAAACAAGATGCAATATCGGTCAGTGGAGGCTTAAGTCTATATGCTTTGTTTGGATGAACCGATAACGGTTGCTATGAATGCGGTATACTCTTGTTATATCGCCATTTCTAAATCCCCAAATTCCCAAACTTTCAAATTCCTATATCCCCAAATCCCTACAACCCCAAGTCCCTACATCCCCAAAGTGTTTCATTTCCAAATTCCTACATCCCCAAATTTGCCAAATCCCAAAATTCATTAGACCCCTATATCTCCAAACCTCATATTTCCAAATCCCACATCTCCAAATCCATGTATCACCAAATTTCAATATCCCTCCCTATATCTCCAAGTCCCTTTAATCCCTAAATCTCCATATCTACATACCGATGTCAACCCACGAGTTGGCGCGCGAAGCTGACGTCTTTAGAAGAGCTACAATTGTTCAGAATAGAAAAATGGACGCCTCACACGTATTTTCGGCGGAACAATTGGCTCTCGCCGGTCGCGCACACCGATTAGGCGAAAAACGAGAGTCGGCAAACGTCTCTGAAGTGAGCGAGATAGCCATTGCCTTCAGCAGTTATTGTCATTATTATTCTTATGCGCCTGTATGTAACTGGAAGTGTTCACAGTGAGGAGCTTTTACTTTGAGTCACGCGCCAACTCGTGGGTTTACTGTACACTGATTCTAAACCAAACTCGAAAGCTTGTAAATTCCAAAAATTGCTAAATACCCGAAATAGAGGTTATGTGTGCCGAAGGAGTTAAACTGCGTCCTAAATCTGCTAAGCTTGCAAACCGACGATTTTTCCTTTATTTACCGAAACGATGGTACATATGCTGGGTCTAGATAAGACACACGATAACAGGTATCTTCTTTTCGGCTTGTTACCATGCTTTAAACGAATGTTTCTTTATCTTCTAATTATTCAACCAATGTATCGGATGCTTGCATCATTGTCTTCATCCGCTAATAGAACGTAGTACCTTCGAATAACGTAGTACTTTCAAAATACCAAAGTTAGACGTTTAAAAAACTGTTATCTCTATGGTAGGAGAGATCTTTTGGAGTACAACTTGTTATCTGCACGATAACAACGAAAATATGCTGCAACTACGGTGAACACGCTGTTTTATTGTTCTTGCTTCATACTAGAGTACACAATGGAGATTGAAAATTCATACTCGAGGAACAGAGATGCGAGTATGCGTGTACACAGAGGCGGTACTTGAAAGAATTTAAACGATTATGATATTTAAGGACGCTCGACAATCTTAGCCGTGTAATGAAAGTGGCTTATGTTTCATTTTAATGTTCCTTACGATACGTGCTTTCAAATTTCATTCGTAAATTTTAGATTTTCATTTTTTTGTGTTCGGATTGTAATATTTTTGCAGGATTTGCAAATTTACTTTTGCCACTTTCGAATTTGGAAATTAACAAGTTTCTTTGATAAATTTCTACGGTAACAGATTTTTAAATTTCGAAATTGCTATATTTCCAAATTTCGAAATTTCCAAATTCCTACATCCCCAAATTCCTATATCCCCAAATTCCCACATCCACAAATTTCTGCCCTCCCAAAGTTAGAAAAATCTTCCACGCATACTCCACAACCATAAAATTATCTCCCACGCGTAGGTGTAAGTACCTAAAAACATACTCACAAGACTTTTACAAAGATTTTTATCTAATCTGAACATCGTAACATTGTGTACCGACTAGTATAAATAATTGTTATTAATTTGTTACGTGTTATTACATAAATTTGTTATTACTTAAATTTTCTATTCGATAACATATCTTCCTACTTGTATTTAACCTATAAATATGCAAATCGGCCATCTTGGAAATTCATTATTTCACCATTTAACATAATAATAAATGTTCGTAAAATCAACTTAAAACATACAATTGCTATGCAATATAATTAGATCTTTATTATTCTGTTATAAAATTAGAAACAGAAGAGACATTGTATATCCTAGAAAATACCTAAAAAATTGTCATAACCTAAAAAACATCTTGATCATCAAAATTTCCTATTGAATTTTCTATTATCTAACATATTACAGCTGATTATGAAACTTTCTGTTGTTAAAATTAGAACTGAATGAGTTCTACATCGCAGAATCGAAATTGTATAACATTCTAGTGCAATTTCAGTGGAAATTTCGTGACAATGTAGTTCGAGGTAACTTAGAACATAATATAGTGGTTTTTAGGTCATTGCCACTTCATAGCTTAACCCGTTCGTTTGATGATCACGCGTATTATCTACTATCATAGATCTAGACAGAAACGGAAAACAAAATGAAACCCTCCAACTTTCTTATTATTGAAACAATTTGTATGTCTAAAAGAATATTTCTAAAAAGAGATCCCTCAACTCCAACTCATAAGTCCACAGATCCAACACCCCAACTGATAAGTCCCCAAATCCCTAAATTTCCAAATATTTAAGTCCCCAAATCCCTAAACCCCAACTTGTAAGTTCTCAAATTCCTAAATTTCCAAATATTTAAGTCCCCGAATCCCCAAGTCCCGACTCATAAATCCCGAAATCCCAAAATTTCCAAATATGTAAGTCCCCAAATGCCCACACTGGCAAATCCTTTATGAATTTTTCCATGAATTCACCAAAAAAGCCGACAGAAATCTACAAGTATACGTAAAATTGTCCCTAAACGTGGTTATCACTGCGTGGATATCGGTGATATCTCACACATGATTTATAACAGGATTACCTTTAATCAATTTTATGTACCGAGCTTTACTCGAATTACGATAGCAATCCATCGATAACAGTTTCCGTGATTATAATGACCGGATTACGTTAGATACGTGCATACGGTTTTAGGCTGCTATTGTGAATGCATCTTTAAGCTGCATAGTTCTCGCGCGGTACACTAGATGGCGGGGCTTTCTCGCAAGTCGATATATCCGCCAACGTGATATAACCATGACAGCACGCGGTAATCTTCGTCCTTGTCTTGGGGAGCAAAGTATTCAATGATCGTCTAGTGAGGGTACTGTTGCTGAAGCCCATTATTTAACAAGTCCGCATCCACACTATTTTGTGAGATGCAATTTTTGAACAGCCTCTTTACTTCATAAGAGGCTCTATAAAGAGTAGGACTACCGAGATTCAACGACACGTTTTCACTTTGCAAGTCAAGTATTTTCAAGTCAGGTTTGTAATTGGATTATTTTACGTTTTGTTTATTTATGTTGATTGGTGTAGTACGATGGCCGACCATTTTGGAAATTATACTGTTGGTGTTTTGTTAAATTTAGTATTCTTTTTCATTTGTAGTAATTTTCTTGGTAACGTGGGAATTATTGATGTTTAGGAATTTGGAGTTTTGTGAATTTAGGAACTTAAGAATTTGGGAATTTAGAGATTTAGGAATTTGGAGATGTAGGAATTTGAGAATTTGGAGATTTACGACTTTAGGAATTTAGAAATTTGAGAATTTGAGGCTCTGCGAATTTGGGAATTCAGGAATATGAAGATATGAATTCTTCTACATGGAAATTCGACAATTTTTAAACTTACAAACTTTATAAATACAAAAACTTGAAAATTAAAAAATTAAGAAAGTTGAAAACTAAAAACCTTGCGAATTTAAATTTGAAATGACCAATTTCATAAAATAACTAAACCTAACATGTACCTATCCCACAGAAACATCGAGAATGTCGCATTCCCGTCGCAATTTCTTAAAAACTCAGAAGTAAATTACCTTTACGTACAAAGAAACCGTACAATGGTTCTCGCGCAGTGTACACAGTATACAGTTTCATTCAGTCTACAATCGTACTCCATCAAAATGAAACCGATACTAAAAGAGATCCATGCTGTCTCGCTTATTTATAGCACCGCCAGTTCTATTACCGCGTCTCGACCAATGGACCACGTAACACACATGCGAAATTATCATTTCGAAAAAACGCAGCACGCATTCGAAGTATATCTCCCTCTTTCATGATGTATAGGCATTTGTTTAAGCGTGACATCTTTCTTTTTCACCGCGTGCCACGTATGCGCCATTGTACATGCAACGGCAGTGTATCCATTGCACAAGAGCATTGTGCAATATAGGCACCATTGAAATAGACAGGTAAACGGAAAATGTCGGCCACTAAACCGGACTCTTGTGTTCGCTTTTCATTTATAATGTCGTATGTTTCACTCGTAGTAAACCGTGTTTGTCGGAACCAATGTTTAGTGTCTACAGGGTGTCCCATAAATATGACTCGACATTCGCTTTCCTGAGTTTTGTTGAGGTAGGGTACAGTTTTTGGTGGGTTACAATGTGTAAGGTTACAAATTTGAAATATTGCGGAGGTCTTTGAGGAATTATGGTATGGTTAGATTGGGTTGGTATATATGAGTACATTCATATAGTAGGTATCAGTATAGGCATGGAAGTGTGAAGTATTTTATGTTAAGGATTATATCAATGTTTATATTCAGTACAAATCCTACATAACCGGATCCATGTATACTAAACCTCTATATCAAAAACACCTATATCTCCCAATTCTCATGTCCACAATCCTTGAATCCCAAATCCCTGTATCTCAAATTCCTATATACCAAATCCTAATATTGCAATCCGTATATCCCAAATCCCCACATCCCCAAATTTCTACGTCCCCAAATCCCAACATCCCCCACTTCCTATACCCCCAAGTCCCTACACCCCCAAAAACCTACATCCCCCAATTCCTATATCCCCAAGTCCCTACATCCCCAAATACCTACTTTTCCAAATCTCTACATCCCCAAATTCTCACATCTCCAAATCTCTACATCCCCAAGTCCCTACATCCCCAAATCTCTACATCCCCAAATTCCTACGTCCCCCAATTCCTATATTCCCAAATCCCTACACCCCCAAATTTCTACATTCCCAAATTCCTATATCCCCAAATCTCTACATCCCCAAGTCCCTACATTCCCAAATCCTCGCCACATTTAAAGTAAACAAAATGGCATCCAACAGATTCTTAAAATTGGCGCGAATTCCAATCGTAGAACACATAGAGAGTCATTGGCGGACTACCTACGTATAGCAGAGCCGCAGCTCGAAATGCTTAAGTAGCAAGAACCTTGGATGACAATCAACGGCTGAGTGATTCTAATAATCGTGACCATCTGTCCATGTACCACATGTGACATGTGTCACTGCACATTCCCGGATTCTTTTGTAACCACACTAATAAAATCTAGTTTGTAACACTCCGTAACTAATACTTTTCATTAGCAATTTACCTTTTTCTATTTTACAAAAACCCACTGCATTATTTATAAACATCAAGTTTTTACCGAAGAGCGTGCAAGAAATATGTCTAAGGTTTCTTTTTGCAAATCGATATTCGCAGCGTCCGTTATCGAGGTATAGCTTTTTTATGGCGGCACGATAGCGCAAAGGAGAGGATATATCGAGCGGAAGTTCATGAACGTTCACGGTCACGCAAGAAAGGAGAGAAAGAATAAAAGTATCAGGAAACATGGCGTGTCCCCTCTACCCCGGCCATTGAACTTTTACTTTTAAATTAATGCTGCGGCCACGCACACACACGGCACAAGTTGCAATGCCGCGGGGAAAAATCAATTCGAGGAACTTAGCAGACGTGAAATTTAATGTCTACGTGCTCCATAATTGCTCAATTATCAAATAGAATCTAATGTGCACTATTAAATACCATATTAACATGATAATATGCTATACTACGTGAGTTATTATAGTATAATGCATATTAAACGAGATTGCGGATGCTTTAGATCAATTTACATGCGTTTTCTTTCCTTCTAGAACGAGTTTCCTTCATTTTCTTCAGTTTGTGTCGATACTCGTTGATGTTCGTCCATTTCCGCCGATCTTCGTTGATGTCCGGCCATTTCCGCCGATCTTCGTTAATGTCCGTCGATTTCCGCCGATCTTCGTTAATCTCCGTCGATTTTCGTACGATCTTCCTCGATTTTTATACATTTTCTTTCGTTTTTTCTTGATTTTCAGTACTCTTCTTTGATTTTCATTAATTTTTGTCGTTTATTTTTCATTTTTATATGAAATAAGTAGACGACAATAATTACGAGTATAGGTATTAGAGAAATGTTAGGTAAAGAAATGCCAAGTTTCTTCGAATCACATCCCCAACAATGAGACTACGGAAATAGTTTTATTCCCGCACATTCCCTCGCAATGAAACTATGACGTCACTTTAGAGACATTTTATGACATGCACACCGCGAAACAGATTAAACTGCATCACGTTACAGGATCCTTCAAAAATAATATCAAAATAAAACTTGTACTCACAATTTCCTTATTTAAACAATTTAGTTTATGTAAATATACAAACGTTGAATCTCTTCAAGAATTACAATTAAAAAATAGATCTCTCCTAGAATTAAACAATGTATCTGTGAATTGTCTTGTAATATAAAGTGATGCATATGTGAGCCTGGTACCTTTTGAGAAAGCCTGTATGCACGACTCCTAAAACCCGAGTATGTAAACCAATCATCGTTGCTCCGGCCATTTTCCTTCGTATCTGGTTCCTGAGTTATTGCTTGCTTGCTTTGTTTGGCCGGAAAGGAATCAAACTCTGGCCGACTCGGGTTTTAAGGGACATAAATCCTGCGGTAAATTTATCACGTGCATGGATGTTTGAAAATACTAAACGAGTGTTAAGTTCTTGATTTATAATATGTACATCGATCACATGACTGCGGCACTCTATCGGTGGAACTCCATCCGCGTGTTTCTAACAACCCCGTATGCGAGAAAATTATAAATTATTCGGGACTGAAATGGAACGAGAGCAGGAAAGCACAAACCGCAGACGTAAATGGCTATAACTTTGTTAAAAAACATCCGTTATGGACGTAGTTGGACTCGTTTTGAAGACAATCATACTTTCTGATGTATGCCTTTACTGCGAACACCAGCCACGTCCCCAAACGCGAACAAATTTTCACAATTTACGACCCTGAAGCAAGGTTTCAATGCCCGACGAAGATAAGGGCTGCAGACTTAAAGAAAATCGAACAGAAGAGTCAAAACGTAGAAGGTCCGAGCTTCGGTTCGCTTCTGGTTTGAACAAATCTGACGAATATTAGCGAACGGAGCATTGGATTGTCTCTACCCTTCCTATTTTAATAGTTGCTGCTATGGAAACCGGGAGTGAGGGCTTGATAAAGTCTTGGGACACTTTTGACAGCCCGTTGTGATCGAGGAACTTTCCCGCCAAGAAGTTGCTAAAATCGAAGATGGCGGGTGCCGGGTAATATGGCGGATCAACTACTCCCATAACTTTGCTATGGTAATTCGTGTTGTGGAGTTGGTCGAGCTCACGAGATCGAACCAATTTTTTGATGCAATTGCTCAACGTAGTTTTGTCAGCTATTTCCGCGTTAAGTCACAGTGTCGTCAACATTTTAGGTCACATAGTGTCGACATTAACGCTTAAGACGCAGATTAAATCGGTAATCCATCTCGTGACGAGTAACAAAAACTATAATAATCAAACTGCCACGCTGATAGTAATTAGTTGCTGCAACAACACGGCTAAATCAAACGAATACCACGTTTCAGCGTCGACAAACAAACAATATCGGTGTGAAAACGATGGACCGATAGGATTGTAATCAGTCGCCGTATTTTTTTCCGATGTAATTTTAATCTTGGGAGAATCTAACAGTAACGCGAAGGAAAATATGTACAACGTCATATGCAGCGTCAGAGTTTTACCTCCAAAAAATATTTTCACGAGGTATATTTAGATTTGCCCCCATTGTGTGAGGCTACATTAATCCAACGCGCTCATGCGAAACACGTGAAACACCGGCGTGCCATAAACTTGGAAACAACGTCTGTTTCTCTGTCTCTCTTTATGGGGTAGCGGAAATTTAAAAAAAAAAGATCGGAGATCAGTGATTCTTTGCAGACAGTCTGCGATTCCAGACACGAATGTTAGGTCATTGCGTGAATGTTCTTTTCTCGGTTTGGAGAATTGTGAAATGGGTCGCAGTTTTAAATATGGCAACTTTTTGGTGGGGATGCTGGGACCTTTATGATTGTCTAAGGGCAGACGTCAGGAAAATGTAATATTTTAATTCTTGAAGGTGTTAGAGTAACCGTAGTCCTTAAATAAAGTTGTACTAGTTGAAACTCTATTGATTTCAAGGATTGTTGAGATTCTATAGTTTCAAATTTCCCCAAATTCCTCCATTACTAAGACTCTACATCCTTAAATCCCTACACCTCCAAATTCCTACATCCCCAAATCCCTACAACTCCTAATCTCTTCATCTTCGGATCTCTACATCCCCAAATCCCTAAACCCCAACTTATAAGTCCCTAAATGCCTAAACCCTAACTCATAAGTCCCCAAATCTTTAACCCCCAACTGAGAAGTCCCCAAATCCCTAAACCCCAAGTGATAAGTCCCCAAATCCCTAAAATCCCAACTCATAAGTCCCTAAATCCCAAAATTTCCAAATATGTAAGTACCCAAATCCCCAAATTGGCAAATCCTCTATCGACATTTGCAAGGCTCTAGAATTTCTATCGACATCACTGTTAGCAGTGTCCCCCGTAGTGAATTATACTAAATAGTCGTTAACTATTTGCAGCGAAGTCGGTTCAGGACAATCACTGTTCGATAGTCTACTTTCAGTTACGATCGAAATGTCGAACGGTGAAACTTAGCGAGAGGACGAAGGATATACAGTATGGTCCAATTATATTGTTGTGGATATACGTTCACCGCCATTTCTGTCTATTCACTGTAGGACACATTAATGACAAATTAACCTAGATACATTTAAATTTATCTGAGAAAGGAAATGAAACGATTCAACTCGTTAAAGAAAACATCAACGTTATGCGTAATCATTTTAATTATGTAATAACTAGTGCTGTAGCTAGATAAGGACCAGAATGGTTTTTGTTTAGAGTGAGTCCATCGTAAAATATAAACTGACTCCTTCATAATATCCCTAGCTCCCACACAACGTAAACTAACCTGCAAAAATATAAACTCCTTAAAAATATCCCTAGGTCCCACAAAATGCGAACTAACCTGCAAGAATACGAACTAATCTTCAGCAAATATAAAATAACCTACAAAAATGTGGAGCGATCTTCATCAAATGTAACGTAACCCACAAAAATGTGAACTAACCTACAAAAACGTAAGCTATCTTTAAAAAAAATCCTACACTGTCCTTCGAAGAATGTAAGCCAACCGTAAAGAAATGTGAACCAACTCAGGAAAGTTCAACCTGTTTCCCCAAATTGTGAACGGTATCAGAATTGCGCTGCGATGAAAATTGAATACTTGAATCGAAATCGTTCGAAATATTCTTGTACAAAAGAATATATTGTATTAACAGTGAACTAAGTGAGGATAAATAAAAGGCCACCCTGTATATTTGGAAATCGTGTCTCGCGTGTTGCCCTCAAAGTCCGTTCGATGACGCATTGCACTTTACACGAACGGTTAAAGGCTAATCGAAGGAGGAATAAGAAATTTACGACAGTTTCGGCGAATTATGTTTGAGCAGGAAATTGCGTCCGCAAATCTCCATCGTGAATGCATCATTATTCATTACATAAGTCTGCAATTACAGTCGAGCACGATTTAGGTTTCCTTTCCTTAAGAACATGTTAAATTTTCGTTAAGAACAGGTTAAAAGAATCTGGGGATAACTAGAAAGCTTTTGAGGAAACTGCAGGAGGGTCTTGAAAGTTGACGAGAAATCCTAGGAAGAACTAAACAGAATTTAGGGAAATTTTAGGGAGGTCTTAGGCAAATTGTTGTGTAGAATCTAGGGAGTTTTGGGGGAGATTGTCGGGGAGTGGAAATATAAGTGAAGCTTCGGGAAACTTTAGGGGAAGTCTAAAAAAATCTTGGAGAAAGACTAAAAGAATCCTAGGACTTAAAATAATACTAGAGAAATCCTTAAAAAATTCTAGGGATATCCCAGGGAATCCTAGAATATTTAATCCTAGAATCCTTAAGGAATCCTAGAGAAATCATAAGAGAATCATAAAAAGAGTATAAGCATATTGAAAATAAACTTACGGATTAGAAAGGACCTAACCTATAGTACATTTCTTGTTATTGAAGAAAGGCCTACGTTTCCCTGAAATGTACGTGCATATAACGCACACGCCGTCCGTCTGCGAATGCGCTGAATCCACAAAGATCGCCCGCGTTTGTTTGGCAACAAAAATTGGCAGGCGTTTAGATCAGCGACGCTGAAGTAATAAGACGCTCATGAATGTCATCGGCAGCGTCTAGAAGAGGCGTGTCGGAGCTTTTTGGCAAACAGGGACAGACAGCGAAGACAGCAGACTACAAACATCCGATTGCAAGATATTTGCAAACGGGCTCGTGGAAAGTTTTAATATTTTATATTATTACTAATTGACGTAGCATCGTTTGCGTTCAGAGACAGATACGAGTTGCATCGAATTCTTATTATTAATATAATAAATGGAACTATAATGTATGTAATAAATACCTGAAATATAAAAATAAATAACTTCAACCCAACCGTATAAAATTTTGTATAAAATCATATGGTAGATGATTATACTAAAGTGTAGCATATATTGTACCTATAGTAGCATACCTACATTTATTTGAAAATATTAATTTGAACAGCATGAAGACGATAAAAGACATCGTCTTTCGATCGATCACTTCCCTCAAAAACTCTTCCGTTCACCATATCCGCGAAATCCGCCATTTGCATTTCGGTAAACGGTACAAAATGCCGGACCGTTTCCTCCTTTCTGATTTCGTGCTGTCACCATCAACGACACATCCTGGCCAGAAAGAGCTGGATATAAATAAAGCGGGTGGTATCGATTTTGTATGGGCGTGTGAGGGAATAAAACCGAAGGGTGGAAGAATTGCAATCGATATCATTATCGAGTCAACCACCTAACTGGCTGCTTTTATCTGCTAATAATCGAGCGCAACTTTCACGCGGATTCCGCTCGTTACTAGATTAATATACAGCATTACACGAAACTGGTAATACCGCTTCATATACTGCAATTACTGGAACTAGTACGTTCTGAAATCAATGATAGCATGGCTGCGGTAAATTTATCACGTGGACGTTTAAAAATATTAAACCAGTGTTAAGTTCTTGATTTACATGTACATCGATCACGTGACTGCGGCACTCTATCGATGGAACTCCATCCGCGTGTTTCTAACAACCCCGTATGCGAGAAAATTATAAATTATTCGGGACTGAAATGGAACGAGAGCAGGAAAGCACAAAACGCAGACGTAAATGGCTATAACTTTGTTAAAAAACATCCGTTATGGACGTAGTTGGACTCGTTTTGGAGACAATCATACTTTCTGGCGTATGCCTTTACTGCGAGCACCAGCCACGTCCCCAAACGCGAACAAATTTTCACAATTTACGACCCTGAAGCAAGGTTTCAATGCCCGACGAACATAAGGGGTGCAGACTTAAACAAAGTCGAACAGAAGAGTCAAAAGGTAGAAGGTCCGAGCTTCGGTTCGCTTCTGGTTTGAACAAATCTGACGAATATTAGCGAACGGAGCATTGGATTGTCTTTACCCTTCCCGTTTTAATGGTTGCTGCTGTGGAAACCGGGAGTGAGGGCTTGATAAAGTCTTGGGGCACTTTTGACAGCCCGTTGTGATCGAGGAACTTTCCCGCCAAGAAATTGCTAAAATCGAAGATGGCGGGTGCCGGGTAATATGGCGGACCAACTACTCCCATAACTTTGCTATGGTAATTCGTGTTGTGTGGAGTTGGTCGTGCTCACGAGATCGAACCAATTTTTTGATGCAATTGCTCAACGTAGTTTTGTTAGATATCCGTGAAGTTTGATACTCAACGACCTGATCGTACAATAATTGTCCTCGTTATTTTGATTAATGGATAAATGATGTTTCTATTACCACGCCCTGGTAATAACAGCAGAGCAAGATTATAGTCTAAATTTAATTTAAGCGAGATACGGAACGCATTCTTATTGATACGATCTTTCAGAGGGTCAGGAATGTTAACGATCTCTTAACGCGCTTATTCAACGTTGCTCATCATTAGAAAATGTGGTCACGTCATGACGCAGTGGCGCGTTCGAATTCCTGATAACAATGTATTCAAATTATCTTCGCTATTCATAGATTCCCGCATCCCCGATATATCGTGCGAAAACCTTCGAGATGTTACACGATTTCAATTCTGTTTAACCTGGTCAAATTAATACAATTGTTGAACGTAACACGTTTTCAGGATTTAGGGATTTGAGGATTTGGGGATATTGGAGTTTTGGGATGTAGACATTCGGGAATATGGGAGTTTGGGGATATGGGGATTTCGGGATGTGAGGATATAGGGATATGTGGAGATTTGGGGATGTGAGGATTGGGGGATGTGAGGATATAGGGATGTGGGGATGTGAGGATTGAGAGATGGAATTGGGGGATGTGAGGATATATAGTGTGGCGATTTGGGGATGTGGGGATTTGTGGATGTGGGAATTTGGGTATGTGTTGATTTGGAGATATAGAAGTTTGGGAATGTAGAAATTTGGATGTGAAGAAATTTAGAGATGTGTGGATTTAACAATGCAGGGATTTGAAGATAAGAATTTGGGGATATAGATATTTGGTCAGATAAAGATTGGGGTACATAGAGATTTGCAAATATAAGAATTCCAAGATACAAGACTCCGAAATATAGACATTGGTGATTTAATTTGATGACTCAAAACTTGACTAACGCGAAGAGCACACAAAATGAAGTTCATGAATATCAAAATTGAACTATGTCAAAATTCCTAAATTTCCAAATTCCCCATACGATATTTCTTATATAAGAAATAATATAAGTATCCTACGTGCAACCCTCTACCACCCCAATTTTAAAAGTAACCAGGACCCAACCAGAACGAGAGTCCCTACCTTGTTACGCCAATGCTATCGTTAAAATCTAACGGTAAGGTCTGCCAAAAACGCGCGTCGAAGCATTCCCGTGTCTCTAATATACACAGAAGAACGCTTTCTTCGGGGGCAACAGATATATGTATAAACCTAATTCGTTTGGTACGTCTATTCTTGCGTTCATAAGGTTATTTACACTCGGTGTCTGACACCATTTTGGTAGCAGGGCACAGAGTAGCCGCGCCAAATGGAGCTACTTGTTCTCGCGTGGAACGCGCGAAGGAAGAATAATAACGGCTCGACAACAGTATCGTTTGTACGCGGTTCACCTTGACCGAAAGCTAATCAACGTGTCACCATCGTACTGCGCGTGTACTACAAATCGCTCGGTTTCGATTCATCCAGAAAAAGGAAGAAAAAATCCGACGAGGAAAGAAACGAGACGAGACAACCTTCGCTTTCATCGGTCTGACGCATGATCGATGCAATTTTATTTTCATTAATTTATTTATCGCTAACAGGTGGCATCCTGACCTCGTTATCATATATGTGCGTATATAAGAATGCAAAGGTTTAAAAATAATTAGTTTTTATTAACCTGGATAGTTCAGATATTGATTATCGGATGGTGGTCCATGTTTAGTTTTATGAGGCATTTTATAGCCTTTAATTACGCTTTTGTTATGGTGGTGATACTTGGTATCATTTTTGGTAGTTGGGGAACTTGCAGTTGAACAGACATTTTGTGATATGGAATTTGGTGAACTGGGATTTTGTTAAACAGACATTTGATGAACTAGGATTTTCTCAAACAGACATTTGATGATCTAAAATTTAGTGAATTAGGATTTAGTCAAACAGACATTTTATCGTATGAAATTTGGTGATCTGAAATTTGGTCAAGTAGAAATTTGGTGATCTAAGAATTCGATCATCTGAAGCTTGATCAGCCAATAATTTGTTTAAGAAGATTTGGTGATTTTGGGATTTACCCCAGATTAGGTGATATTTGATGAACTACAAATATGATCTAGTGGTGATCATTTGATAATCTAGCATTTGATCAGTTCTTGGGGATATAGGGATTTAGTAACCTCAGATTAGTTGAGATACGAACTACAAATGGTCTAATTGATCTAAACACTTGATACTCCGTTTGCTGAGTCCTTGAAGGTCTAGTGATTTAGATATAAGGAACTGTCTTCCATGAATTCGTAAATTAGTCATTTGAAAAAGTGTCGAATCCCAAACTCATGAAGAAACGGGGTATTCCTCCCCAATACGCGTCCAAACAATCCAATGACTTTGCTCCGAAGTGTACGCTGAGCCAGCTGACCCGTCAGACGGTCATTTTATTATCTGCAATATACGTGTTCGTTCACCGCGAAAACGCACGCGACGAAGATAACGGTAAAACGGATTCGTTGCACGTTTCTCGAGTTTCGAAAACCGCGAAACAGCCGCGGCTATTGCCGCGCGATATCACGTTGCAGCGAAAGAAACACAGTTAAACCGCTCGTACTACGTAACGCATAATACGGTGAATAATTCGAACGATAAGATACGTTGGTCCGCTGTTTTTGCGGTCCGACTTAATGCGTATCGTCGAATTTTCAAAAAGAAATTCGATAACCGAGAATTTTTACAACAAATTTCACGCTATGGTTCGTGGATCGTTTGTCGGATAGCTTACCGAACTCGCTGGATTAGTCGGCCAACGACGACACGCGTGACGCATCCATCTCTCCGTTAAAATTATGCTAAACTTTCACCGTGAACTTGCGAACGATAACGATGAGTAGTAATTAAGCTAACTAGCTGGGAAACGATACCGACCGCTCGAAAGACCGCAAAGAACTGACTAGTAGCTACGGCCCCACCACGCGGTACACCGTCGTCGAGGATGCCAACAAATGTAAACATCGCTACAGCTGATCGTCGTGACATATATACGTATATGTTCGTACAGGGTGTCTCTAAAACAATGCTGTTTAAGAAATCTAACTGTCCTGCCTACCAACCTGATTCCATTCAGAAAAATCTCATCACTATACTCTATCCTCCATTATTGTTACTATAGTCATCTCGAGTCCTACAAATCCTATGGAACCTGCGATTTCAGTCACCTAGATAACTTATAAACTCTGGGAAACCTAGATATCTGAGGAACTGGGGATGTAAGAACATATCACGTGGCCTAAGCACATGTCAGGACCTAGGATCAATTGAGCACCTAGGAACCTATGATAACGTGCGAGAACCAAGGGATATATGAAGATTTAGAGAGGTGTGAAAATCCAGAAAGAACCTTGAAGTGTGAACAATTAGAAAGTACCTTGAAATGTTGGAGGATCTGGATGGAATGAAAGGTCAAAACACTTAGATGCGAAGAGCTAGAAATGTCTGACGACTTTGAATCATGTGACGACCTAAGTAAGAAATTATGGAAATGAGAACCCAGAGATTTCATCTACAGAACTAGAAATCTAGGACCTTAGGACCTAGACATCCAAGAATCTAAAAATCTAAGGACCTAAAAACTGAGGAACCTAGGAGTCCTTTAGGCTTAGAAACTTGTAGACCTAGGATCTTCCTAGATTCTAGGACCTAGAGTCCTTACAACTTAAAGTTCCTAGAAACCTATAGTCCTAAGGATCTAGAGTCCTCAGAGCTTAGTGACCCTAGAAACCTATAGACTAAGTACCTATAGTCCACAGAACCTAGATATCCTAGAAACCTAAAGATCTAAGAACCTAGTATAACTTACAGACCCTAGGAGGTCAAGGACTAAGAATCTCAGAGTCTAAGACCCTAGAGTGATGCTTTCATATTATAGCTGTTATTACCTAATGCTGGCTGCAATTTCTATTTGACAATTGTTTCCTCAACTCAGTTTGGAACTCAAAATATTTGCTGGTCCACCCAGTATACGCAGTTGTACGTGTAGCATGTTGTATATGAGCATGTGTGCGTTAGCATGCGTGTATTCAGTGGTCTGCCGCCCTCGTCTCGTCTAATCCTGTCTGCACGTGCGTATCGTGGTGCCGCGACGCTACAATATAGGTAAAGTAAAATTACACAGGTTTCCACTTTGAAGCTCGGAACGTCTAGTTGAGAACGGACTATTCAAACTTATTTGTGATACAGAAATACCTGCTGAGAGTTTAACGGGTGTGCTATAAATCGTGCCGTAACTAGAACGATGGTAAAAGCGAACCGAGCTGCCCTTAGCACCGAGCAAACGGGGCACTTTCCCTGGACACTGCACTCAGGGACTTGTATTAATAGTCGAAGCATAAATGATTTTTGGAAAATACTTTACAAACATTTTGTTTGATAAATCATTCTTACACAATGTTTTTTATTAACGCGTTGTTTATACATGTAGAAGAAAATTAAAATACAAACAGAAGTATGTAAATAAAAATAATTTTATTCAAAAATAACAAACAAACAAAAAAATAGACATATATACTATATCTGAATGTATAATCGAATATTTAATATACATAGAATTATATTTAATATTATAATGAAATATCATTTATTAATACTATATTCTTAATGAGGTAATTAATCTGTTTGGTTTCTATGTACATCTTTCACACATTTTTTTATTTATCCCCATTATGCAATGTTATTTAAAACAATTGATCTTTTTATAAATTACAATCAGTATTGTACTCGAAAATTGAAACACTTCCGAAATAAGTACAAATTAATTAAATGTAATGTATCAAATTTTGTCAGAAAATTCTGAAACTTCATTAATATCATGTTTTTAACCAATGCATTACAATTTTATGTAATAGACAACCTAATCGTTTTAATAATAAGGTGTTAATAATAGTATTAAATTCATAAGTTCTGTCATGATTGAGAAAATACTTTGTAGTAAGTACTAAAACAACAATCCAATTATCACTGAAGTTACTAGTCGAGATTACTTTCTATACATATTATGCGTTCATCCTTTACTCTTCTAGAACTTTGTACTACTAGAATAGTGTAATTAAAATTCAATATATTTAGAGAAGTTGAAAATCTTACAACCCTTCCTAATAAATTCTTTTTACAAACCAATAAAAGTAAATATAAATATTTGATTAGGTTAAATCAAATAAATAAATCACATTTAAAAAATTCTTCTCGTTTCTAAATTCTTACAAAAATATGTAATATTTTGGATTAAAGCACACCCAGCAACGCCATAATATCTCTCTTCACCATCTAATGATCATGATGGAAAAACTTTTGAACCTCAGGTACCATAGTAAAAATTCATCAAAAGAATAGAAACGTTATTAACAATGTCAGTTTCTAATGATACTATGATTCACAATTCATACTTTCTTGAAGTGCTTCAATACCCATAGTCCATATCACTGGTGAATCTGTATTTACAGTTACTTCGGAGCCATCAGCATATGTATTTGAAGAGCTTATTATGCCACCGTATTGTAAAGTTGTACGATCTGAAAGACAAAACACTGTTTAGTAATAATATACTAATTATATCATTTTATCGACCAATGTATACTTACTTAAGTTCCACTTTAAACCAGTTGTAGTTATACAATTGACAGGTGCACCAATTGGTAATAAACCACACCAGCTATTATTTTGGACTAAAATCTTAGGTATAATTATAGTATGAAAACCTGGCTTTAAAATCCATGTCAGTGAATTGCTTGCAATTTGAATTACCTGAAATACATAAATGAAATTTATAATATAGAGTTAAATAAATTCAAAACATTATAAGAGATGAAAATTACCGGTACTATCGGAATGTGCTGTCCAAGGAGCTTATCACTTTTAAATAAAGTATTAATATTTTGAATGATATGATCCAACCTTCCTGATGAGTCTACAAATACGTATATTCCATTTAACTGTTGAAAATAATATTGTTATTATCAAATGCAATTCATATGAAGAAGTTTAATAAGGTATCTAATGTCACCTTTATGTTTTCTTTTTTAGCATATTGTCCTAATGTGATCAAGGCTTTTGTGTAATCTGTATGATCCTGATCAATTGTTTGAATAACCCTAGAACCCATAGACTGCAATCTCTCGAGAATTAAAGGAGAACAACTGTCCATATCGCCAGTAATTAAATGTGGTACATATGTTTTGTGGGTCCCACTAGAAAGATCTATACTTTGTTCTTCTAAGTAATGTAGCCATGAATGCGTTCCACCATCAACAGTAATATTAACTTCGGCTAAACATGTTTAAGAAACATGATTAGGTATTTGTACGCGGTAAGTTTTGTGAGCATAAAAAACATACCATTTTCCCATATTCGAAGGACACTGTTATTTTTCCAGTAAAGAGGACGATTCAGTATAATTACAGCGTATTTGTAATGCTCAGGGCAGTGAAATATTTGCAGAGGATCCCATACTGTTTTATTCAAATCTGAATCATGTTGCATCATATGGCGCAATTTATATTTTCTTAAAACTATAAAGAAACGTTTAAATCGTTAGGTTATGTAGCACAATTACAAAATTTTTCGTTTAAACAATTTTATAACTGTCAGATAATTCTGATGCTATTAATATTCTGCATAACTATAACAAAATATGAATCGAATGGTGTTATACTCAATGTGTACTATTTTTAATATAAGCCTTACATAAGAATTCCCGGACTGTATTCACAACGAAACTCAATTTCGAAATGCTTCTTTTGGGATCATTCATGATTTATATATTCATATAAATATCTGCATGGAACGATTAAGATAGCAATAGTATCGATACCATTTATTAAATTTTATTATTTTCTTTTCTTCATATTGCTGGGGAATATTTTTATTGACTCAAATAAGTGCTAATACATATTAGTTTAGTACTTAAATGTCATTACCACGTGATGTAAGCCTACAAAAATGGATTTTCTATCTTTTTAAAGCAAATTAAAATGGAATTAATGGTTTACAATTAACAATGTTTATCTGCATTGTTAATATTGTTGAAAATATGGATTAGTATTACTGAACTGACAGCATAATATCTATTCACGAGCACATTATGTTTTGACGTGGTTTGCGCATCGGTACATTAAAAAATTATTTATAATCGCACAGTGTATTTGAGCAAAATAAATATGCCCTAAATTTGATACCATCACACTTATGGGAGTCGTATCTTTTCTACTGACATCCGCAAGTGCAGGTTGCACGTTCACGTTCCCCCCGCGGGCATAATCGCCCGTTAGTGGTTTACCGTATATTTTCATTATAACTCGTAAAATAATTGACGAAACATTATGTCATCCAAAATTTGGGTTTGGAAGAAAGTTCCTGGTGCTGTCGGTCGATGTAACGATGTAATTTATTCACGTCCGAAATTACCACCAAGTCAGGATCTCCTTTTATATTTTGGAGGCGATGTTCAAGTACGTTCAAATAATGTTTACAGTTAACAATAGTAATTATTAAGCGAGATGTTATATACTGTACAATATAATTTCTTTCTAGGACATTCAGGAGAATATGGCACAACATTCAGATAGTAAAAAATATATAGAATGGAACTTGCAAAATACTGCTCATATACTTTCAACAAACTTTCCCAAAAAACATATAATTATCATTCGTCCATCAAGGTGGTATTTGTAAATAATGTTTAACACGTTGACTGTCATTCTGAAGTGTTGAAAGTTTCATTATGTAGTATTTTTACTTTTATTTATAATTTTATTTATTATTTTCACAGTATCTTGTTATTTATATTATCCATTATTTCAAGTACAAATATCCTTAATAAGGTAAGTAAAAGAATTTCTAGTAATACAATTGATGGATTTCCATAAAAATTCACATATATATGGCAGTCAACATGTTTGATAAAATGTTTTATATACTTTTAGTGTTATTATTTTCAATTTTGTTTTAGAATGTATGTAACAATGAATGTTATGTTCAGCTGTTTTGATAACTTTGTACCAGGGAATGAATATGGTATTCCATTGTATCGCCCAGCACATAATGGTTTAAAACATTTACAAGAATTAGTGAAATCATGTTTAGATCACATTAAAACTTGTAGTGTAAATGAGGTATTTTTCAAACCTAATTGTTTACATGCAATCTCAGAGTTTTATTTTTAATGGAAACAAATATTTTAATTTTTAGGATCCCTCTCTTTTCAATATTGGGAATATAAACTTAATGTTAATGGGTTTTAGTAAAGGCTGTGTTGTTTTAAATCAATTTCTCCATGAATTTCACTATTACCAAAGTAAATCAAGACCTGTTGTTGAGATTAATAATTTTATTAAACTTATTGAAAGTATGTGGTGGTTAGATGGTGGACATGCAGGATCTAAGGATACATGGATCACAGATAAATCCATTCTGGAATCATTTGCAAAATTAAGTAATATAGTTAATTACAGAAAGTCACAATTTCGCTTTCTGCTTTTTAATTATGAAATGTTTCTATCAAAATAACTAGTTATTTTGTTTATACCAACATCCTGTACGAATTTAATTGCATTTAAAAAGCCGAAATCGAAGTGGTGATTTTTATTAGTAAATTGAAAAAACAAATTGTTCTTAATCTTTTAATATTTCATTATATTTAAAAACTGATGTATCATTATAGGAATAGATGTTCATGTACATGTCACACCATATCAAGTTCATGATTCTAGTCGTCCATGGAACGGCGAAGAGGAAAACCGATTTTGTACGACCTTAAAGAATATAGGAGTTCCCATAAAACGGGAATTGCATTTTGCAGATAAACCAAAAAGTTTGCTCCTTCATTTTAATGTTCTCAAAGCTGTCAGAAATTGCACACAGTAACATTGCAATATGTGCTTCTTTTATGTTAAGATTAAATAAAAAATATCTGCGATAACACAATAAGTTAATGATATTAACACACCTATGCCTTAAATTATTAAATGCAGTGGATGTAAAGTAATTAAGGAATACTTCCAAATTTTATTGAATGATTAAATAATTATATATCAAAAAAGTTAATAAAAAATTTGTAGTTAATTATAGTCTGATATATAGCTACTATTTGTACCTCTTTTTTCCAAGATAGTTAATTTCCCGAAATTATTTAACGAATTTCCCTCTTAATACAACACAAATATATATGAAAAATAATTGCATATGACATGTTTTTTTATCTTTAGATAATCAAATATTTGCTTCTGTGGTTCTCATATAAATGATTACTGCAATTCAAATTTATTTGTAGAAATGTAAATGATCTTTATCTTAAATCTTATTTTCTACTAACATGTTACATGAAGAAAAACTCTGAAATACATTTTATTATATAATTTTTGATATGTTAGACATTTAACGACATTTTATGTTTAATAACTGAAAGAATAATTGTATGCTTATAAAATCTTTATGAAAATAAATGGTTGAAACTTTTAAAATTCATGTAACACAACTAGTAGGAAATCTACACAAAATAAACATTTTAGTTGCACAATAAATATGTTTAACCTTTCAGTAATATGGTACTAGCATCTATTTGGACATTTTTTCTTATCGTACGTTATGTTCCCAGATTCTAAAACAAATTATTATTATTAGTAAACATACGAAAATCAGTACAACTATACTGTTTTACTAATAAAGTTATTTACCATTTTTAAAATGAGGTACTGTGACTACAGCCCATTCATCAGATCCATCACAACAATCACAATACCCATCATTAACTTTGTAAGAAGCTATTTTTGCTACAATTTGATTAAAATTATTAAAAGCATTACTTTTAAAGGAACCTATATGTAGTAGAATATAAAATAAACAATACCTGGAAAATGTGAGGATGAAATTTCACAATAAAACACACCATTATTACATGCATTGGTACCAGGTTCATCGCTACCATCCAAAGGACAGTCACAATAATTGTCATTAATTTTAAAATAGTCTATATTATCTTTAGAAGCAAAACATACAAATTCTCCTTGCATGTTTGGCAAATATTTTGAAATATCCTGATCACGTGTCCCACGCAAGGATACACTTCTACCATTCTTATCACGCAGAAGTTTAGAATGTGACAATTCGTTCCATTTTGACTGTACTTTACCAGTGATAAGGTAATCAGATGTTCGTACTGATCCACTAATTAATTTTCCTACAATTGCTTGATTAAGTTCTTTAAAGTAAACTAACTGATGGATAACGAAAATAATAGCTGCTATGAAAACACAGATCAATGTATATTTTAATTTTTTTCGTAAAAAGCGCCGTTTCCAGGATATTTCGGTTTTCATATTTGCCGGTTCAACAATCGCCTAATATTCTTTAACAGCTGAAAGCGATATTGTTTTATCATGTATTATCAACTTTTTGGTTCAGTACTTGTTTCTGCATAAGAAGCATATCTTAAATATATCTGATAATGATACTGTACATAAAATATACATTTTTTATTTTAATCAAAGGTCACATCACGTTTTATTTACAAACAGTACATGAATATCGCAGTTCACTTTGAACACAGTCAAAATTACATTCTGGCCAGAAAGATTCTTAGCTAAATGAAGTTATCTGCTGTTTATCGATATTCGTCATGATCGAAAAGGTAGTTTGAACTGCCATTTTTTTTTTACCGCACAGATACTTTATGAGCGCTAATTTTTTTTTCTTGTTTATTATCTATTTTGTACTGAAAGTAAAAACTTATTTTCGTTAATATTAAAGATGCTTGAAATCCTCATTGGCAAGGATATGTATGGGAATCCCACAATTTCGAGATCGAAATCGAGACAAGTCGAAAAATTTCAGGCGAGATCTCGATACTTTTATATTCCGTTTACAAGACAAGCGCGAAATCGCACAATAAGAAGTAAAGGCTATAAATTAGCTATTTTTACAAAAATTTTTATAGTAGAAATTATAGTAAATGAATGAAAACTGCTATCGTTAAAATGTAATTATTTTAATTTTCAATCAAGCATATAAATTAATTTCATTTGTTTAATACTACATTTTATGTTTAAATCGATTTATCTTGTAATTATAAATGCAAAAATACCTAACTTTACGTATAAAACATAAACTGGTGTACAGTTTCACAGATTTTAAAGACAAAATATTAAAATACTCGAGGAAAAAGATAACAAGATCTATTTCATGGTAAATTACAATATAGAAAAGCAATATGCAGAAATTGTCACGTAATACAAATAGCTCGTAGTAGTATAAACAGGTTGTTACAATACGTCAGTGCATATGTATTATTAGTGTTTAATTTATAAGGTTCTTGTTCCTTTTCAAGCCAAGAAAGCAATTATTACATCGGTCTTCTCATGCCGCGTCCCATAGGTGCCTGGGGACCACCATCCTGACTACTCTTAGGATTCTTTATGGTTTCATCAACAGACAAAATGAGACATGCTGCTTCAATCGCGGCAGTTAAAGCATTAATTTTAACAACAGCTGGTTCCCAAATGAAGACTGACATGTTATCGCCGATGTCTTCAGTATACATATTAACACCGTAAGTATGCATGCCTTTATGCTGTTTCTGTCGCAATTTGTTTAAAATACTCGTTGCATCGAAACCAGCATTATCACACAATTGCCTGCAAATAATATGATTACATTTTCCATAACATGGATATTACACGGAACAAAATAGGAATTAAGATATCTACCTTGGAATAACTTCCAATGCACGAGCTATTGCCCCAATTAAAAGTTGCTCTTTTCCCGCTATAATACGAGAATAATCTCTCAATGTTTTCGATAATTCCATTTCAATAGCTCCTCCGGCAGCCACGTAAGCATTATTTTTAAACAAACGTCTTACAACCATAATAGCATCATGCAAAGACCTCTCTGTTTCTTCCAAAAATTGTTCCGCTCCTCCACGCAATATAAACGTACACGTCTTAGCACGTGATCCTTCATAGAAGTAATTGAATCTAGACACAAATATCTTGATATAATACTTGATAATAAAATATACAAGTTGTTACCAATTGATTAATACTGAAATTAAATACCTTTCTCCACCAATTTGCTTTTCTTCAAACATTTCACACCTGCCAAGATCAGCTTCCTTAATATCGTGCACTGTCGTTAAAATACATCCTCCACAAGCTTTCATTGTTCTCTTCAAATCTTCCTCAGGAACTCTGCCCGCACAGAACATGTCCCGGTCGGCGAAATACTGAGTGGCAACATCACCAATAGGTAACTTTGACAGAACAACCTGTGCTCCGCTCTTGTGAATTTTATCCAGTTTGTTGTACAAAATTTGCCATTCGGCATCAACTATCTTTTGATATTCCGCGACGTTATCTACGCGTACTTCGGCGTTATCCCTTTCTGCTTTAAGCTCCAACTCTATATTTAACAGAGCAATTTTACAGTCTTGGTATTTCTTAGGTTGCATTTCAAAGCCGGCATAGGAGAAGGTTTTTTTAAAAGCTACTCCTTCAATCAGTTCTGAATCTTTCAGTGCTCCTCCAGAGACCTGCAATTGTTATGTACAATGATAAAAGGTTAATAAATTTACAATATTTACAGCTATAAATGTTAATTTAAATCAGCTTACCTTTTTAATACCAATCATGTTAAGAGGTAACAAGTCATCGAGCATCATAACAGCTTTTACAACCATACGACTAAAGAATTCTTTTTGTTGATGAATTAATTTTGAACTCATAGATACAGCTGCACAATTTTCTAAAAGTGCTACTAGTTTTCTTTGATCAGATTTGTCTATTTTTACACTGACTGCATTTATTTTGTCAACTGCTACTTGAAGGGCAATACGAAGAGCTTTGATCATAATACGTGGATGAACACCTTCCTCGATAAATGGTTTCATTTGTCTCAAAAATTCTCCTGCTAATAAAACTACACTCGTTGTACCATCACCAACCTATAATGAGGAACAAAAAATCAAAGTATTTATATAGAAATATTTAATAAGATGTTTGAACATTATTGAGGCAACTGCATATCTTCAGGAAGTTACCAGTCTATGAGTTCTTAAATATATTATTCTCTGCAGTTGAATTAGTAAATGTTACATTTGACACATTACCATTTTATCTTCTTACAGAGTTAATTCTTTTCATCACATAGTGACACTTACTTCGGCATCCTGAGATTTAGCAATGTCCACTAAAGTTTTAGCTGCAGGATGTACTACTTCTAAAAGTCTTAAAATAGTTGCACCATCATTTGAAATAGTGGCTTTTCCATTTTGATCAACAATCAGTTTATCCATCCCTCTAGGACCTAAAGTAGTCCTCACTGCATCTACCACTATTTGACAAGCATTTATATTCGATATAAGCTGTTGCTTTCCCTGTGATGCATCCGTGCCTTCTTTGAGTAAAATTATTTGAGGTTGCTGAAAGAAACATTTACAAATAATTTTATATATTTGTTGTTAATAATAAAACAATGATCATGATAACAATTATGTACTCTCATGTATTTCCCCATTTTTTATATTCAAATGTACATGTGACTTTTACTGTAAAATGGCGATTCAAAGTTTTCTGTTACTATCCTGTCAAATTTCAAAAGACAGATGAATTAAAAATTTGTTTCTATTTCTTTGTTTCGTTACTATGCAAGGTATTGATTTGCTTATGAAATTAATCAGTTTACATAAATTTCTGGATAGATAAGTATTTTATTCCATTCATTATTAATGTCGTTTCCACATGCACGTTATGGAAGTAAGCCGAAATTATCCTTATAAGGTTAGAGCAATCGAACCTATAAAATGATATTCATTCTTCCGCGAAATAACTTACAAGTGCCTTGTAAAATGCTGATAATAGTTAAGTATATTCATTTTTAACGATTAAAACGGTCAACATAAATTACATTTTCGTTTTTAAGTTATTTTGAGCAAGAAGCGGTCGGTATTAAAATTCTGTATATTATATTCACGATTCCTGTTAGGAAAATGAAGATTTCATGTTCTTTTATGTGTAAAATAAAATGTCTCGTTTCCGGCTTACCATTTTTATAACTTATTATTTGATTAATTGTTCCTTTTTAATTCGACACACCGTTCAAGCACTGGTACTTTGTTAACCTGTAAATTGCTATTCGAGATGATTCTACTAAAGCATATATGCGCCGAATATCATTCATGTACAGGTTTTAGAAACTCCCGTAAGGGTGATTCACTAACAAAGCATACAAGTTTTGTGAGCTTTCCACCGATCATACAGCGCTGCTATCGGCTTGCCATGAATGAAACGTAGCCAGCCAATTATAATTCTGAATTGTGCAAGACGATCGTAGTGCTATCGTTTCGTGGCAAATTTTAGAACTATATTTAACCTCGATAAAGAATCTCCTCCCCACAACAGTTTATTCCAGAAAAGAGGATTTGTCAGGAATCATTGACCAATCAGAAATAAAAATTTAAATTTGGTAAAACACTTGGTATTCTGTTTATACTATTCTATTTACGGTAGACAATTACACAAAAATAAATTAAATGCAATAAGAATTATGCAAATTTTGTACTCTTAACGTATGTAAATTGTATTATTGTGCAATTAGAAAATAAAAGGCCTTGTATAAAGATCAAGGAAGGGTAGTAAAGAATTGATACAATTGTAATAATTATGTGAGTTTTAATTTTTTAATGTACAGTGTTTGATTAAATGAAAAGTGTGTATAAATTTTTTATTTGAACACAGTGTATGATACGTATGATAACACCATGATCGCTGCTGTTTTACCACCAGCTTACTGAATAAACAATAGATGGCGATAATTTACATAAAATTAGTATTTCGTTGACTTAGGAAACGATGGAGCACTGGAAGACTTAGTGTTTGCGAAGATCGCAAGGGGGTGGTGTAATTCATGACACAATTACGGGAATAGAAATAAATTAGAATTCAACATTTACCGCACATTTATTTTTAAACGCGTCTAATTCCGATACACGTTCTTAGTGTATACCAAGATTCAAGAAAGTGTCTTGCTATCTAATTTATTTTAGTCACATTACAACTTTCAAGGGACGCGCGCATTCTTCTGAAATTACACACCAATATATTATTCCAAAAAGTGTACACATTGTGTTATACGATACTTTTAATTTTAAGTGTAACTCGACAAGATCGTATCATTTTATACGCTTCGGAACAAGACAATCGTATTACCAAGGTAAAAAAAAAATGAAACAAATTGTAATTTCCATTTTGAATACCCGAGAATAATTTTGCACGTTCATTTTTTTGAATTCGTGACTACATTTGCGTAATCGATAACTTCGATTTAACTTGTCATAAATCCATCTGCATTATGAGATATACGTATAGATATATCCGCTCATTTAACCAACCGGATATATTCTCATAGTCAAGGCTAACCAGACACAGGAAATATCTATTAACCGGAAATACTTCTTAAAAAATAAGTGCTTTGCGGTGAACGGTAATCGATCTCGGCACTTTTTGGTTATCGGCCAAACAACTACCCCGTTTTGACATATTAAATCTTGAAAGTATGTACTTTTAATTGTTTATCTATAAAATTGTCAATTATCTGTACTGTATATTCTTAGTATTTCGTGTGTGTTATCATTTTTTCACGAAATCGTTAAAATTAAAGTCGGAGAGTCGAGGTTCTTCGCTCGTGAGTAAACGGAAATGTAGAGCAAGATGTCCCATCCTCCACCCACTGTTTGTGCATGTTCTTCATCTTCTCGAATTAGTTCGAAGGCAAGTACAATTACCCTTAACCAAGAGAAACCTATATTGCATCTGAGTGTACGTACACTATATTCATTTTGCATGAAAGATGCTGACCTTACATCATTGCACATGCGTGAAATAACTCCCACCTGATGACAAGGAGCCAATGACAAATCGATATGTTCGAAATTTTAACGCGAAAGCTTTTGACTGTTTCTCTCATCAGTTAATAACGAAATCTCGAGTTCGATGTGTCTCGAATAGTAAGTATAACGGTCACGTGCGGTATCGCGAGACTTTAAGTTAAAGTAAACTGACCGAACTATCAAATTGTTGGATGTCCACGATCGCGCCATTTTTATTGTTTACCAGTTTCATCGACATTATAATTGTAACTATACATTTCGTACACATTTAATTAAATCTTAACAATTATTACTCGCTGCTCATGAAATTCATATATTTGTACGAAGATTACAATTATCGGCTTTGTACAAGGTATCATGCATATATTTTTACATTAATATCTGAGCATTCAATGTCAAATTAAGATGCGATATATTTAGGTTTATTTTTGGTTGCTAATTCAAACGTGAAACTCTTTTGTGCGGGGGATGTAAAATTGACGTAAAAGTTATGTGGATGTTATGTAAGACCTTTCAACGTCTTTATAAAATTTTGATGATAATACCCAACGAATAATTTATTACCTTAAAGGGTGCTTACGGTAAAAAGGGCGGGGAGAAATTGATCCGTCTATTGGCACTAATTATGCAAAATGAATATCTCTTTTCATATATTTTTAACGATTTCTTATTATGAACAGACATATGAAATTTATCGGTTTATCTTTGGAAAGATATGAATTATAAGATACGATTGCAGCAATTTATCAATTTGTATAAACTTCTTTCATGGATCTTAATCTTTGAATAATTTAATATATTCCTCAATGTCGGATTGTTTTCTCAATGTTATATTTCTTCAAGTGTGGGACCCGGAAGTGGAGGCGTTCCAAAGATGTTAAGGTCACCTTCGTTACTTTAACCGAAGCTATATATTGTTTGAAACTTTGCATTACAAAATTATGTATTCTAACGCTGAAAGAAAAGTAATAATGATACAAGTAACAGCGTTATGCGAAATTTGAACAAGACATCTAATAAATGTTACGGCTAACAACTATTTTTATCGCAAACACGTTCAGCAACGTAAATTTATGTGGTCAATGAGTTGTAGCTAATGTTACCGTTTCGATCTCACTGTAAAACGTTCATGTATGATAATTGAAAGTTCAAGGTAAGTATAAAAAGAATCTATGAGGAAGTTTATTATCGATTGGTTATCAAGGATTAATTTCGTAATTAATCAAATCGTGACAAAGTAATTGTTCAATTTAAACATATTGCAAATATAAGGTGATAGTACACGCTGATTGCACGAGATGATACAACGGGTGGTAATGTAACGCGCGGTGAAATAACACGTGGAATATTTTTTTTTTAAAACGACACACCCAAAAATCTCAAATACTGTTAAACAAAACTGTTATTAAATGCGAAAAGATTAATAGCGAGTTTTTTTCAACAGGACGAAGGACAAGTGAAGGTAGAAGACAGCTGTAAAATAAACTTTGAGGAAGACCTCGTGTCATTACCGGAACAGTCGAGAAAATTCGGAAAGATGAAAACGATTTGGGTAGTCGGTGGACCTGGTTGCGGCAAAGGGACGCAGTGCGAGCGGATCATTGCCAAATATGGATTTTATCACATAAGCAGCGGCGATCTATTGCGAGAGGAGGTTGCCAGTGGCAGCCCCAGGGGCTCTTCTCTTCAAGAACTTATGTCCAAAGGTTTATTCGTCCCAACGGTAAATTGTTATGTTAATATGAATTGAATCACACTTAATAGAATGCTCGTGACGAAAAATTAGTCATGTATGAACATACGAATGTATATGTGAATACATACGAAAAAATTTACGTGTTTTAATCGAATAAGTTCACTGCAAAGATAGTTTCTTCTCTCGGTACAGAAACATGTCACTAGCATATAATGTTTTAAAGAAATCTAAACGAAAGAGATTTACGAACTTTGCATAGTGTGAAGATCCTATGGTTTCCGTTAGGATATAGTACTGGACCTGATAAGGGAACGGATGGAAAAGGCGAAAACCGAAGGAGCCACGAAAACTGGATTTCTTATCGACGGCTATCCTCGTGAATTAGATCAGGGAATTCTTTTTGAGAAAAACGTAAGTTCGTTTCGAATCTCCTAGTTGAGAAATTGTATCCACACTTCCACATACTTCCATGTAACTCCTCAGTCCATACATTAAATATATTGACTAAGTCTGTGATTCATTTAGGTGTGTCCTGTTGACTTGATCATCTTCTTTGATGTCGCGGATGACACGCTGACGAAGAGGCTGTTAGGACGTGCGGCGGTGTCGCAGAGAGCAGACGATAATGAAGAAACGATCAAAAAGAGGATTGAAATATTTAACTCGAAGAACGGGGCAATTGTTGAACATTACAAGGACAAGGTTGTTAGGGTAAGTGTTCCTGCGACAATTTGCTAGTGAGTTGATTTATATTTAAATAACTTGTTTTTATTCTAGATCAACGCTGAAGGATCAGTGGACGACATATTTGTTGAAGTTTCCAAAGCACTCGATGGTTTACTAGCTTAGAATCCTAGGTTAAAGAAATTAAGAACCTTTGTTAAAATCGCCTAATTACACGGAAGTCTTTCAATGGTTTTACTATTGACACACGATTTCTTTTACAACTGCTATTTTTATGAGATTCGTTCAGCACTTATCGACACGTTAATTGACACCATTATGACAAATTAGAATATGTAAATTCGAAGTACCTGTCGACACAAAGCAATATACTAGAGATGTAATTTATTTAAGAAAACTGAATTAGAGAATATCTATTAATATAACGACCGATTGTCGTTATTGTTTTAAGTGGAAATTAAAATGTATATATTTTGTGAATTTTGGATGTTGATTCTTTTAAAAACTGTTTCCCTCATCCACCACAATGAAACATTAATACAGAATATAATTGAACATTCTGAGAAATTCTACTTTGTATTGTACATACATCATGATGACAAGATAATTAGCTGTATCCGACATTGAATTTCAGTCTTCCCGATATTTAATTATAACGGGAAACTAGAATCGTGCACTGAATCAACTTGAAATCATCGTTACAATACAAAAATGAACAGTGTTGATACAGTTGCAAGATTTTTAACAGTATTTTTAATAATAGATTCAATCATGTGTCATCCTTGCTGCCAAATCAACTCGTGGAAGTTGCCACGTTACAAATTAATGAAATCTAATGCTCGCTTAAATCAGCTGATATTATCGAGAACGGTGGTTCAAAATGTGAACGAGTGTAAGAAATTTGCGCTGGCCAAAAAAGCCCTGGCATTCAATTACGGATTAGGAACAGATTATTATGGTGAGAAGAGACTGAACATCTTTGGTACATAATACAAAAGAATGAGACACCTGGTATCAACTGTAAGTATACAGTTATGTATATTACAGAAACCACCGATATAAAAGAATGGAATACTGTTACTGAACACAATAAAAGTGCCAGAACAGTTAAAAAAGTATGTGAAGCTCTCCAGTGTCCTGAAGTCCACAACTTTACCATGTTGACAAGGCACAAGAACTACAAATACTATAGCACCTATCCCAGCTCCTTGGCACCCGGTAATCAAGATATAAGATGAAATTGAAAAACAAGTGGAAC
Source organism: Megachile lagopoda (assembly GCA_036983795.1). Taxonomy (NCBI): domain Eukaryota; kingdom Metazoa; phylum Arthropoda; class Insecta; order Hymenoptera; family Megachilidae; genus Megachile; species Megachile lagopoda. The sequence continues at coordinate 7,301,669 of CM072793.1, forward strand.
AAAAACTTTTTCATCTACTTTTAGGTTCTAGCTTCACTCTGGCCTGCATCCCTAGGACAGGAATGTTTATATTTTCACACAATAATTTGAATTTCAGCCAGGCACAGGCAGCCTGCCAGAAAATGAACGCTTCGCTTGCTCACATAATTAGCGAAGAACGTACAAATGGTCTCGCAAAATATATTTCACAAAATGCACCCACTTTTATTGGACTCAGCAACCGTAATGGCAACAGTATTTGGAAAAATGAATTCGGTACTTGTTTTGTTACATGCAATTCAACTGGCAACTGAATCTTTCTTTTTATCTTAATATATGTACGGAGTTTTTATTACTTGCAAAGGAACAGTGAATGAAATAGGCGATGTAATTTTCAGATGAACCACTTTCATGTTTTAATTATCGAGCATGGGGCAAGGAAGAGCCATCACACTCAAAGGGATGCATTACTTTAGTACAACCCAAATCAGGTCTTGGTCCTTTTTGGAAAGTTGTACCCTGTTACAGTAGCCTACCTTTTATCTGTGAAATTTCACCAATGTATTAATCAAACCCTTTGAAGCCTATAAATAACGTATCTGTAAGAGTGAATAGAATTTCAATTGTTAAATTTAAACAATTAAGAAATATTTGAAAAATAAACGTTATATAATGATAAAGAAGATTATAACTAAGATACTACTTAATAGTAAGTAAGTTCCTAATATCAACATAATTTCAAGTATTTACAATTACATAAAGAAAAGACACTACAATAGCCTAAAATCATAGAATGAAAAGGATAAATAAATACAGTAAAAAACGCAAATGTTAAATATATACAGATGTTTAATATACGGTTACAAGTGCCTTTCTTCATTATTAGCAGAAAAAGATTTACCTAACAAATTATTTACACATTCCAATTGCTATGAATATACGATTCATAAGAAAGAAAAAAAAATACAGTTCTCACTTTTTCTTGATTATATACACGTATACAACTCTATAACTATACATCTAAAAATTGTGCTTTTTCTCGTTATCTTTTTATCGTCTATCACATGCTTTCTAAAGTAATCACTTAATAACTAAAAACCAGCTGCTACGCTGTGTCAATACTTTTGTGAATGGTATAGGAGCGAATAAAAATACGCTATATAATAACAATTTGATTATATCAGTGTCTCGGTGCTTAACAATATTCGATGCAAGTATTTATACAAAATGAAAATATTTCATTTTTAAAACATTTCACATATTATGCGAGCAATATACGTATACAAATTATGCATATGTGATATAGTTGAAAAAATTTCAATCAATAACTATCTGAAATGCAGTACGTTTATCCCGTATTATAAAAACATTTATTTTTAGTTTATAATTTCATTGTACACTTAGCAACGAACATAATGGAACAATTTCCATTAGTCAGTTTCTATACGATTGACTTTCAAATCATAATACAACAGCAAACTCAATACATATCAAATGCAGTAAACATGCTTTCTAATGTCTTTTTATGAAACTTGTCATTTCCATTTGTTTAAATAAAAACTACGAGTTACAAGCAAACACAAATAACACGATTTGTTCTGGATATTACAAAATGTGCAATCATGTATCCGGCAATTTTAATCGATTAACGTGCAATTTGTGAAAAACTAATTTCTAACGCATTAATGATCATATTCGTTTTATACATAGAAATATAAAGCGATTTCAAATGTGATGGAAAATATGTAAAATTTGTACAAGGCAAGCTTTAGTAGTTTCATTTATACAAAAATGCTATCAATGGCACACACATCATTACTACATTCAAAAAATCGTTGCTCTGTTTCAACTAATATGATATTCTATATTAGTTGTAAAGGAAGACAATGTTTCTTTTTCTCCTATGAAAACAATGTTGAATTAGGCACATTGAAAATTGTAACTATAAAAATGAAAAAGAAAGCGATTTCATGAAAGTGATATAAAGTAACTTAAAACAAAATGAGAAAATCCTTTTCCTTTCACTTAGGACTATTATTGTCAAGTATTACTTTTCTGCAAGAATGTACGAAATTCATGTTATATTTGTAAATAGAAGTCATGATTTTATAGGGTGTAAACGTATTTCTACATAAAAATCTTATATTAAAGCTTCGATTCTCATAATATATAAAAGTATAAAAACATTTGTATCTGATATTGATTTGCGTGGAACAATACTGATTACTGGACCTTTTTAAACATGGTCAGTGTGCTGTGTCGTTTGTGAACTAAATTGGTTGCACGTGAAACTATGAAAATACACTACCATTATAATATATATTATAAAGATTTTTTTGTTTTTTTTTTTATAGAAGCCTGTAGAAGGTTAAAAATAATTGGAATCATAGAGATTTGTATTTTGAGACTTGTTCTTTTGTTAAGATTAAATTTGATCAAATTTAACATTATTTATTTTTCATCAAATTCATTTACTGCATTTATTCGAAACAACTGCTGAGAAATCAGATATGCTTAGGACGACGTTAATATATAATATTATACGTAACATGCAAGTTATGTATATACAGGAATATATATTGGAAAAAAGATTAGAAATATGAAAAACTGTATTGAAATGTATTCAAGTAAAAACCTGTTTAATTTATATCAAAGCAATATTTTGAACTCAATCTTTGCAAGAAATTTATGCTCTTGTTCTTTTTAATTTGGGGACGGATACTATGAACTAATACTTTTCAAGCATAATTTAAGAAGAAATTTTGTAGTAAGTTATAGCACACTGATGATTATAGTATTATATATATGCACATAGATATTTTGCAACTTTTAGTTTACAAATAAACGTCTTAGAAGACTTGTACTCATGGCATGATTATAAAAATTTTCTTAATTAAAATTGTTATACATCGAGTCCATATGTTTATAAAGATGTGTCATCTTGTACGCAATTAGAGTTAGTGATAAGCAACTGCAATGTAAAGTATACATTTAATAAGAAAGTAAACAAAGGTGTATCTAACTCTAAAGCTGCCAAAATTCAACAATTCTTTTCCTTGTACATAGAACAAACACTTGTATTTTTATGATTATTTAATTTCACTTAGCTATACTTATACCCCACTTAAATAAGCTACATCCAGCTGAAACGTATAAAAGTTTTATACAACACTAACGTATTCTACTTATATAATACATTAGATATCCTTCAAAATGTAGTGACGTATAATTTATGCATGAAGCATGTATTAGTTTACAGAATAACCCGAAGTCGTTTCTGTTACGAAAATTATAATTTATTTGACCAAGAAATTGTGGTATTTAATAAAGTGCAAAATTATGCAAAATTGAATCATTACTTTTTGAAGAATATACCTATTAACAACGACATCATTGTGACAGTGTTAGTTTCATTAGCGCTGGCACTTCAACCTTATAATCATTGCAATCTGTTTGTTTTAGACTAGAATTTTTAAGCTGATATATTTATCATCTAAATCGCAAATTAGAACAGAATTTTACTGTTTTTTCCGATTCATTTATAATCTGTGTATTTACATACTTGCATATAACTAACACATAGTGTGAAGTAATGATTATGATCGAAGGAAACTTTTAAGTTTGTTGTTCCTTTAAATAAAAGATGTAAAAGTATATTTGGTCAAATACTGATGTAAAGAATTAAATATTGTTTGGCTTGTATTCATCTCATATATCTCTAATCACTCCGTTTCATTATATTTACTTAAGATTTTGTTTTTTTAAAAAAATAAAAAGATTTCAAGTATTCAACAACTTTGCGATTATATGGAACAAAGTTATTTAATATGCATTTTTTAAAGCGAGCTTCAACATATTTTGTTGCTCTATTGTTTATTTAGGACAAAAGTTTTTAATTGTAGTTCGCTGCCTCATTTAGTCGTACGTGATACAACATATCACAAGTATTTCATTACATAGCACCATTTCAAGTTATATGATAGGGAATATTTTATGATTTAAAAAAATAATTTAAATGCATTTAATCTATCTCACTTTAAGCATATTCAATAACGTGTTCTAAATGATACTAATCAAAATTAAATACTGTTGACGTTTTTATGACGAAGTAACAAAATTATGAAAATAGAAAAGAAGTAAATACATATATTGGAACTTGAATTACTTAATAAACATAAGAGTAATCACGATTGTATCATAAACGTGAGGCAGCTTTTTAACAAAAAGGTAGATAACATAGTATGCATTGATCATTGTCAATTTAAGTACCGTTACACTCTTATAGTTTGAAGATATAGTTCAAAGAAATATATCAGTACGATATATCAATGTTTTTAGAAGCACTGAAAGTGCTTGAAAATAATCATGGACATACATTGGACGTTCGTTAAACGTTAAAATGAACCACATAACATAGTTTTCATTAAATTAAATTAAATTAAAAATTGATGAAACAATTTTAAGTGAGATCTTTTTAAAATTGTAAGTGTTATTCAAAGTAAGTAATTTGTGTTATTGCAATGATATTACGCAAACTATTAAAAAACATTAGAATACTTTCTTAAATACAGAATGATATATGGAATGTTTTGTTTTATGGCCAATTGGATAAATACTGTTACCATGTTAGTGAAAAAAAAACCATAAAAAATGTCATTACTATGATGAATAAATATAACAATTGTATGGTAATTATAAGCTAACTTTTCCATTTATGATGGAAAGTAAATCCAAAACAATAAAAGTTTATATAAAAACGTACTGTGGAATTTGTGTGCTGGTATCCATTAATTTGTTACGTTGTTTAGTAAGGATATAGTAACTACAAACTGCTCCAAAATCTCTGTCAATGATTCTTGTAACATTGCTTGTTTTTCTTCTAAGCTGGCAACCTATTATTTCAGACAGTTTACATTAACAATTGCAGAAAACATTGATAAAAACAGATTGAGTTTTATACGCACCCTTTCTAAAAGTTGATTAAAGACGTCATACGGAACGTAAGCAGGAGTTCCACTAGTAGGTGAGGTCTGCTCTGGTTGTGAAGACGTATTGGATTTTTGACTGGTGTCCTTTTGTTTAATAGGTTTTGCGACATTCGTTGTTGGTGACACTCTAAATTATAATTACAATTATCATACAGATTTAAACAATCACATCCAAGTTATTAGCGGCATTTGAAAAATATTCTAGAACTTATTACCGTGTATTATTCCATTTCTTCTTTAATTCAGATATATCAGATATATGATCAACTAATCCGATCTTTCTCCTTTCTATGTGATTCAATTTTAATTCTTTTACCTGTACACAAACAATTTATTAAGAATTATTTATTACAAATAACATTTACAAACAAAGCATATCGAATTACCCAAGGTACTTTTCTCCTTGCCTTCGCCGCTAGTCCTTCAGGTTCTTTCTCTCGTAACTGTTTTAATATGGTATCTCCATTTCCATTTGCTAAAGTGTCTTCCTGTTATAAGCACAAGTTATGTATGTTAATAAATGAAGAGATTTTAAATATACTTCCTACTTTTTGAAACAGTATAATTTGAAGTATTATCTAGTTCACATTAATCCATCAAACAGTGGAGCCGAATCAATCATAGCCCAATTTTATATTTAAAAAAATAATAATTGAAAAGAAGTTTAAATCTATCAGAAATATAACTATTGATAATGATACGACTCCACCGCTTATTTTGCTATCACAAACGCCCCCCCAACCGAGGGTTAAAACAGTGTTAAGAGCACTAACAGGTGTTGTAGTAGTTGTAGTGGTAATTGTTGGTCCAGCAGTGTAACGTCGTAAACGTTGCGAAGAAGGTGGACGTCGGCGGGGTGCTTTAGCTCGAGAAGCTGTTAAGTGCGAAAGCGGTGCTCCTTCTATTCGTTCTACCACATCTAGCTCTTCACCCAAACTTATACTGGTATTTTCGTTACCGTTATTGGTTCCCACATCACCTAGGAAACGTTTCAAACTCGATATGATTGAATAACTTATAGTTTTTCTATCTTCATTACTTTCTCCAATTCCTGGAGAAGTTGACGATGTTGAAGAAGAGGCCGATGTCGATATGGCTTTCTTATTTACTTCTGCATTCAACACATAACAAATCAAACAGTTCATAATATATTTATTATAACCCATTTATTTATTATCTTATTTCTTGCATGATTTTGATATAAGTAGCACTGCAAAAATCAGATACATGAATAATTAAATACCTGTGTGTAGTTGAACATCTAAACTTTTCCTGGTATGAACTTTCTCGCTCTTTTTTGCTGGATAAGAATGTCTCACGGCTGACTTAACAGAAGTTTCTTGTCTTTGTTCATGATCTGTTTGATCCGGTGCAACACTAACTATTTCAACAAAATTGTCTGGAAATAAACCAATTCGACCATTTATTTCGCCTATCCACCAACCCTAAAAATTATTTAACACATATTAATAACTTGCTTTGTTCCTAATACATATACAAAGGAATGTTTATTTAAAAATACAGTATTTAGCTAAATATTCTGCACCTCGTCAGAGGCATCCTTCGATAGGAGTGTTATTATGTCTCCTTCGTTCAATGTCAATTCATCGTCATTGGCAGCTTTGTAAGGAAAAAGCACTTTATACAGTTCTTTTTTATTTTGCTGTTTATGCTTATCAGGCTCTTCGTATACTGGAGGAGACACAAAATTTGAAGGGAAGACTCCGACTTTGCCTTTGAGTCGACCTCTCCACCACCCATCTTCCACTTCCCCCAAAAATTCTATAGTGTCTTGAGGTACCAGAGTTAATTCATCTTTATTACAAGGTTCATAATCAAACAGTACTTTACAAAATCGCCTTCTAGATCCATCATTTCTTATCGTAACATCTTCAGATTTATTATTATTGACTCCTTCACTTCCCCCGCTTCCTGTACTGCCAACTGTTCCACTTGGCACAGGTTTTAATACCTACATTAATGTTCTTTTTTAACACGTATATCATTTCTCAGAATTATAATTTATGAATCTATTATAACAGTGTTTCAAAAATATATAACAGATATGGACATCGAAAGTATTAAAAATTACCTTAACAAAATTATCAGGAAACATGCCACGTTTATCTCTTAGAGTACCCTCCCACCAACCACCTGCCAATACTTCAATTTCTGTGATAATGTCTCCTTTCTTTAATGTTAATTCGTCAGGCTCTTGTGCTTCATAGTTATATTCTACAATTGCCTCCATTTTTCTTTTATTTTAATAGTAGTTCAAATTTGTTAACGCGTAAATATCACAACCTTGTATCTGTAATGAGTACACGCTAAATACACAGGGCAAGAACAGTAACTAAACATGCTTACATATAAATGAACAAAATGCATAAATGAATCATAGAGGTAGTACAGTTTTTGCATTGAGTCACATTTTTTAAATAGAAGTTTTGCAATAGGATTTATGAGGACGGTCAGTGCGATAAGGAGTTTTTTATCGTTCTCACAGCAAGTTATCATTACAAACGAATAAATTACACTGTGTGAAAAAAAATAGACTGAACACGAAACGTAACATACGTACGAATTAAGACAAGTTGCGCGCCTACAGAAGTCATTTGTTCCTCGTGCATCCTCCACCTTTCAAACCACTGCACGAACTTATCACGTTCATTGTATTACAGTTTCTAAAGGATATGTCATTGAAAGCTGAAAATTTAGGCGTATCCCACATTCAATTGATACTTCGACGTATCTGTCATCGCGGCCATCTTGGGCTCTAAACTCGAGTGAACTTCAGCATACAATTTGTTTGTTAGGTGCGCATGATAACCTATCGGTGACTCAAAGAACGCGCCAAACCTAATTCATGATTCATTTTTGTTACGTGTGCAAGGACTATCAATGAACACTGTTCTAATTTCAATTCTACTGTGCGATCGTACGAGCGGTTCATGAAGAAACTACACTGTTACTTAAATTACGAGCAATTCTATTGATCTATATAGTTCACTATCGAAAGTTGTAAGTTAACCTTCAATATTATACAGTACACGTTGATGTTGTTTTAAGATGTACATGCGTTTATCGAAAGGTTATGTGACACGTTCATTTTCAACTGGTTGATTCATTGTAATTGGTTTCCTCTTATCATAAAGACTCTCACGTATCAGATATACGTAGAGCATACAAATTTCCTATATATAGGGTGTCCTAACTTATGACAGTTCCGTTATGTTTACGTGAAAGTTGTATGACATGAAGGGGGCAAATGTTGGCGCCTCCGATTTACTTAGGGAAACCCACGGTTTTACATGATCACCCCTTATACTTGACTATAAAGCTATAAGCTGTATGATTTAACACGAGGTCATCTCATGAAATAAAATCATAAAATAAATAACGGTATAGTTGGAAAGAGTGACAATGGATTCATAGGTAAAAAGTGTGCATCTTTATTTATTACCGATTTAGACATCAAGTTGTACAGTTGTCTCTACGAACTTAAAAACTGTTAAACGTATACATACATGTATATATATTTCGACTGATAGTATCGGTCAAACAAAACACGTGAATTAGTCTTATCGTTAACGATAAAGTGAATAACGATAAAGAAAGCCGTTTTTAGACTATATATATCTGAATGTTCAATCGTATTTAAAGTGAACGAACAGAATATTTTTCTTCAAACGTGCTCTTTCGTTTTGTAACGAATATATATATACGAAATTCATTGATGTAAATACTTTTTAGCGCAAACAGGGAAGCAAGTTTGTCTGTACGTTCACCAAAAATGGATTTTCGTTTGAAAAGAAAAAAGACGTATAACGGATAGAGGATTTTTCGAAATAAGCTTTCGTCCGATCGCAATTGTTTTGACGATAAACGAGAATTATTTTTTCATTTCATTCTGCGACATTGACGTAGCGCCTAAACATGTGCGTTGCGTCTAAATATGATAAAGGATCAACCAAGTGGTATAAAAAACGTTTCCCACAAATTATTCACCCAAAGGCCAGCTTTGGGGAAGAAACGAAACGCTTCCATAAAGAGCCAAGGAGGGGTAAACGATCCAGCGTCCCTTCTACATAAATAATACAAACAATTCTACTAGCCGTAAGCTACAGGATCAACTTTGGGCAGTTTATTACTTTCAGCTTAACACGTTGACTGTTCTACAGGTCCCAAACAATGCAAAGTTAACTTAAATCATATAATTAGAAGATCATTGGTATTTATAAACATACTAATTCCTGCTAAATGCATCATACTTCACTATGACAGTCAACATGTTAAATACTATGTTGATTTGAATTGAATATTCAAACTATGGCTACAGAAAACATGTTATCATTTGATTTGAACATCATACAACTATTGAAGTTGTGTCTTTGGAATGTGTTTCTTTGGAAAATATTTGCATAGAATGTGTCTTTGGAAAATAATCCCATAAGTCACTTAACAGATTATAGTATCAAGATATGAACTTATAAGACTGTAGTCTATTACATTAAATATCTAAGACAGTTTTGCTTTAACTTAGAAGCAACAGTTTGAACATTCTTTTCATGAATACTGTGATTCGTTGTTAAGCTCCTAAAAAAATAAGGCTAAGAATAGTTAAATACAATGAATAACATACAAAAAATCATTAAAAAAGAGATATCAAACGAATAAATAATAAGCAATCAACATTCAAGTTCCCTATAATTTCAATTTAACGCTTCCCAAACAACTAAGCATCATCACAGCTTACATAAAATACATATTTTATGAATCACAACATAATTAAAACAATAACTTACCACGAATAGATTCATTACGCCTCTTCTATCTAAAAATTATGAGTCATTACTCAAACATATCTTCAAGATTAATCTCAGCATACTTTAACGTGTGTTCAAGCTTCAACATTTAATCCAGGCCTTCCCAGATAAAGGGAATCCAATCTCAAACCGTACGGTGTGCTATCTTTTCTAAAGCTGTTTAGTTTCCTCCTTTTAAGTCGAAGAAGCAACATTGATAGGAACTGCTCACCGTATGTTTTGAGATAGAACTTCCTCTACTTGCAAAGACCTGATTTCATTCATAATAAAACGAGTTTGGGAAACGTTGTTCAATTTTTCATTGAATTGGCATAACACAGTGCTTTCCAAACATTGCTTTCAAAGCCAAAGTGAAACCCCCCACTCTTTTCCCTTTGCAAATAGAGCCGATGTCACATGAAACAAGCACTCAATGATAAGATTTGCAATGAAAACTGACCTAAAGTGATATGGGGAGAAAGTAAGGGAGTCATTCGATGAAAAGCACTGGTGTAATAAGTTGCCTTAACACGTTCGATCCCGACGTAACAGATGCAGCCTTTCTGACACGGGTAAATTTACCCGAACGGGCACGAACGCGTTAACGCTAGCAAGCAGTCGAAGTCGTTTGTGTTCATACAAATTTGCGACGAGTTATATAAATATATAAAAAGCAACGAAGATGATCGTATCGTGGCTTCCAAATAAGTGTGCGTGTGTGTGTGTACGCGTGTCGGTGTACGTAGTATACACAAACAGTGTACGTAACTGTGAGACGATCAGTTGCAGTACCTTCGCGCTTGCTGCGTGTGTATGCGATTCAAACAAACGCGTCGAACACGAATTGTAAATGATTCGCTGACTTTTACTACGAGATCGATCGATTTCCAAAGTCTTCGGAAAATAATCGAATACGAGCAACGAAACTCGCGACAGGCATAACGCACCTTGACAATCTTTCGAGCACGCTCTTTCACCCGCGATTAAATTGTCTTGACAGCAGTCTCCTTTTTTATGTTTCTTCGGATCTACAGGGAGTTTCGAAAAAGATGTACGCTGTAGAAACTGTCAATTCGCTGTATAAATGTAGGGGCAGGAGAGACAGCTTACAGGAATTTCAGAACTCTTAGACAATTTTGTGGAAATGTTAGATTCTTAGGGATAGTTTGTTTAGAATCCCCAAACTCAGATTAACCTGCTATATCCCTAATTCTTGAGATTCCAAACTTCAGATCTCTAAATTCTCAAATTCCCAGGTGTCCAGATCCTCAGAGCTTCTAGGTCTTCAGATCCTCATAACCCCAAATTTCCAGCTCCCACTTCACTTGAATTTGTTATGGTGGACATTTTTTTTGAGCCACCCTGTAAATTCCTCCGCGATACAAGCAACGACAACTTGATTCTGGTCAATCTGCGTGTCAGTTTGCACCCTAGAAAATGCAAGGAGTAAGTGATCGAACTTTGGCTCTGTCGAGTCTGATTCAAGATTTAACTTTGAAGAAACATTGAACAATTTTTAGTTTTACTTGTGTCAACAAGATAGTGACAGATCAATTATTGTAAACTTGAAAAGTTTAGGTTATTATCCATAAGGGGTTACAGTGGATGACTTCACAAAATCTTTGCGAAGGACAGACATTTTAATCATTTTTTTATGTGTAAAAAGTAGTGGCGCAGCAATGAAGCGTTAAAATGTAGCTGAAAGTTCGTTCACCTACTTTCGCTCCCACCTTTGCCATTCTCTCGTTCTTTGCTCCCTCTAATCGTTGGTAGGCACAATAAAGGCTTCATTTTGTGTTGCCAGCGTAAACGAGGAATACGAATACGATGATGGTCTTACGTTAAAGACAACGACTGTATACATATCTATGCGTCTACGAAAGTATTGTGCGATGCTTGTACGCGCTAATTACCGTGCCTCTATACAATAATGAGTTACTAATGAGTTAATGCGTCCTCCTAAAATGTACATAATGCTCGAGCGCGCTATATATAATCCTATCGTTAATATCTTCACTAACGCGTACAATTATATTCTGGTCTCGAACGAGTCGCATCACCGTTGCCCATCATTAACCTTCCTTTCAAACTCATTCATAGTTCTCGTTACGGGAAAATGTACTAGGGTGCAATGGAGGCATATTTTGATTAAAAGAGGAGAATGCCCATCATTTTGCTGTTTAATCCGAGGTGTAAGGTTAGGTTAGGCACATTTGTTCAAATTTATCTTCTGGGAACGGTGTCCTCTAGGACTAGGACCATCCCAAGATTTCTAGAGCCCTTAGGCTTCCCACAAGATTCCTAGGATCTCTAGGTTACACAATTTCAAGATTCCTAGGATTGTTAGGACTCTACAATCCTAAAACCCTTAGCGTCTCTAGTTACCAATGGAAGTCTCTGGACTTCCTAGGTCTTAGTTCCAAGATCCTCAGATTCCTATGGTCCAATTGTCTCTAGGACTCCTAGGCTGTTCCAAGATTGGTCCCCAGGGACCAATAACTCAAGTATTATAGTGGTTGGTAGCCTCCAGTTGGTTCCAAAAGTTGGTTGCCTCCAAACTTCTCCAAGATGTAAATTCTCGCGTGACAAGAACCATATGCCATACTCCAAAAGAACGACGACACTCTCGTATTATCCTGTACATGTTACTTAACCATTAATACTACATTCGAATTCGCCAGGTGTATCCGTAGTGATTATCAAAGCGCACTAATCGAAACTCGTCTCGCGTGATTCCCCTCTGTTAGTTTTGGCCTGCAGACAAACCGGTCCCAGACGATTTCTCTCCGTTTCGCAAACATCGAATATTAACGCGATACAAAGGCAAGGGGGTATTTAATCGTCTTACGCGCACCAGCCGCAAGCAAATCGAAACTGAATCGCGCGTGGTCATCTGCACGCCAAACGACTTCGAAACACGCACGCCATCCCCCCTGACAATGGAAAAGCAATGGTCCTCGATTAATAGTGTTGTCGTTTGCAATTGCGCCCGATGAAGCAGCAAAAACACGAATATCTGTCGTCTTAGGCCTTACGTGAACATTAAGCGAGTCTATCGGTGAGTGTTTGTACTGCTAATCCTCGAACCAGAAACCTAACCTCAAGAACGTTCGGTGGCCCAACAACTGTTCATCAAGCTGCGGTACAAAGAAGAGACACGATCGTTTCCGGAACGGTTGAATATACTGTTCCGCGGTTATTGCTAAATCACCATGTCGAATTAAAAATGTTTATAAAACGGTTGTTGTTGCATCGGTGTATGAATCAGCCTCAGTGGTTATCGATTGTTACAAAGCTTGATCGAAGTTATAGTATATTCCCTATAGAAAACGATGAACCATTAGGTGTCAACGTTAGTAGTTTTTCTTGTTATTCTAATCACATATAACAGGCATGACCAAGTGGCGGCTTCACAGCCACGTTTTATTACCAATCCTCATTTAGTTATTTACCCTTCATTTTGTATCTTAAATCTTCACATCTCTTCCTAAATCTTCCACTTTGCAAATGTCCAACTCCCTAACTTCGCATATCTCCAAATTTCCATGTTCCCAAATTGACTCCATCTTCACAAATCCCTAATTTTCCACCCGCACAACCTTACAAATCCCCAAATCTTTAGATCTCCAAATTCTTAGACTTCTAATTTTACCTGATCCCCAAACTTGCAGATCCCTAACTTAAGAATGCCCAAGTTCTCAAATCTCCAAATCCTCCAATTGAAAATAGGGTTGTCCATATAAATGGTGACCTCACAAGTTGATTGCTAGGAATATAGACTTCCTGTTCGAGAAACATTACCATCCATTCTAGATCATGTGGCTTTCAAAATGGTGGCACCTGGTCATGCCTAACATATAATAATGCGTTACCTACGTCCTTCCGGTTACCCCAACGACAACCTATCCACGTAAATATATACGATTCGAATCATTTGAACGTTAAGAATGAAACATTAGCTTAAAACGTCAGAGCACAGAGTTTTGTCGAGGTAAAAGTCTGTTCAGCGAATATGAACACTTATCGTTAGCATAGAATGTAATTGTGCTTCCTTGTTAATACGATTGCGTTGCTCTCGACGGGATTCGCCGTATCGTCGACGCTGTCGAGCCGTTCGAGAGGGTGCGAAAATTTATAACGCCTGTGTTGGCAAACGATTGCGAACGGCCGTCGACGCATTCGTGGACGCATCTTGCGTGTTCTACTTCCAGGATTAAAGCTCGTTCTACCTCCTGCGTGTTCACACTGTGTTCGCCCGTCGAATTCGTGCATCCGTGTACACTTGCACAGAGAAACGACTTCCCTTTATTCTCGCGCAGCCACGATAGATAAGGATTACTTCGTATTTACCGATACTCGAAGCGTGTCCCGATCCCCGTTATTACAGAAACTAACATGTGCATCTCCAAGCGTCACCTTGCTGGGATGGGGACTGAGCCTTAATTACGCTGTCTGCTCCTTCCCTCTCGGATGCCTCGAACAGGCTCGCCTGAAATTGTCACACATTGTACAAATTGTCTCGGTAATCTCTTCATGTTTAAACCCTTGGTATTAAACTTTGAAGGCTAACATCACATTGAACTGAAGCTTTTACAGTGTAAGACCTAAGATTTAATGTAAGTGTCTTGGAGGTTAATTTAACACTTACAAAACGGACTGCGTAATATTACACATGCTGATACGTGTGTATAATACCCTAGGATTGAACATGAAATGCTATGAATTTGAAACCCTATCTCTAAGTTCTTATACATATATCCCTAGTTCTGTATAAAGTAACAGTACCCGACGTCCTCGTTGTTCTCGTATTCTTCTAGCCAAAGTGAGAAACGCTTCCTCGATGTTAATATTTTCTTTGCATGACACTTCGAAGAAAGGCATATCGAAGTTTTCGGCTATTTTCATTCCTCTTTCGGCGTCCACAGCCCTGTGCGCAGTCGCATCGCATTTATTTGCCGCCAACACTTTCACCACATCCGAGGAGGCATTCTGCCAACAAGACAAATTCAATTTTCGTTGATAAACGTTTTCGCTTCATGGAAATTCGAGCCGTTCTTACTTCTTGAATATTTCGTAGCCAGTATGACAGATGATTGAAGCTCTCTAGGCTGGTGACGTCGTACATCAAAAGAATACCCATGGCACCACGGTAGTAAGCTGTGGTCAGCGTTCTGAATCGTTCTTGGCCAGCAGTGTCCCTTCAAAGAAAGAGCATATTAATAGCAGTTGGTATGCAGAATGTTCCTAAAACTGATGGTCACATTTTACAATCGTACTTAGCTCTTAGCTATTTAAGTAATTAGGTTAGAAAGTGAAGCACATGGAAAACTGACAATTTAGGTAGCCAATATTGAATTGAAAATGTAGAACTTCGATATTTCCATTCTAGATGAATTCCCTTCCTCGACTATAACCCTAAATCGGGCAGACTGTCAAGTCTAGATTGCGTTACGCTTCGTAATTTCCCGTACAGCCTCTAGAGCCCTTAGCGCGAGAAAATATCGAGACTCTACTGTATTCGGGTCACGTTTGAATTTTTAGTTTCTGTGTTATATTATCATTTTGTAAGCATCGGAATCAGTTCAAATAAATTATCGGTTGAAAAAGATAAATCATGGTTGTATTAAAGATACGACTATCCGAAACGTTACTCCCAAAATATCAACAGTATGAGATAAGTACAGGTGACATGAAAATAGAATTTTACTGCATTCCTAATAAAGGTGAGGCCTTTGATACCCTATTTACAATACAAGGTTTCGCTTTTACTCTCTTTTCAGTATCACGCATGCTTATCTTCTATTCTTAGCTTTCTAGAGCAACTACAGAATCTAGTTTTACTGAAAACTTCCATAGTACAATGTTAGAATATTTGTATAATTTTCGAATTTTTATTAATAAATTGTTTTGGAATCGCATAGGCTGGACTATTTAAAATTAAAAATATTATTAATTAGAAATATATATAGCAAGGTATATTTGTTTTAAAATATAGAAAAATTAAAATGTTAAACTTCCTAGAAAAGTGTATTAAAAATTTATAAACAAATATGCGATACTCACCAAATTTGAAGCTTAATCGGCGTTCCATCCAGATTAATTATTTTTTGCTTGAAGTCGATACCTGTTAATTTGTTATTTGCAAAAATCAGGTTTGATATCGTATGGACACATCAAATTGGTATATAGCAGACTCTCGCTACATTGCCGGCTGAGTCTTCGTATACTTTGCTAGATCCTTCTAGGGGATTTATAAAATTCAAAATGACTCTAGATTTCTAGATTTACAGAGACCGTCAATTCCTAGATCTCTAACTTCCTGAATCCGTAAATCCCTAAGTTACAAATCTTCAAATCTCTAAATGTCCAAACTCGAAATCTTTAAATCCCTCAATTCTCACATTTACAAATCCCTATATTCCCCAAGGCCCTAAATTTCTCAATCCTCACGTTCCCAAATCTCTAAATCCCCGTATCTTTAAATCCCTGAATCCCCATATCTCAAATTGCTAAATCCCTCAATCTTTATATTTCCCAATTCCCACATTTTCAAATCCCAAGTTTACAAATCTTCAAAATTTTCAATGCCTCCCGCCAATTCTGGTCGTACAAAAAATTCAGCCAGTGCTGACGTCAAAGATTTCAAAAAACCTCCTTCTATATTGCCACTTCTAAAGATTACTCTACTATCATCTAACTCGTCGCAATATAATGAGATTCTACTGTACCAAACCTAACCCCACAAAAATCTGACAAATAGCATCAAAAAGGTAAACATTTTCTGATCAGTTGATCGATTAAGATGGGTTCCATGTTACTAGAATTTTCTTCTGAAAGATTTTGTACTTTTATGAAACTAGAAAATGTCACTTGATACACCGACTGTGTAATTCAAGTACTATGTACAAATAGTTATTGAATAACACAAAGAATTAATGTTTTAGTCTAATTTGACATTCAAGTTATTACTAATAATTATAACACAAGTGTGAAATCTTCTTTACCATATGCAGCAAATTGACGAGTTGCAATATTGTACTGTGAACATTACCTTCATCATATGAAAATATGGACGCATTTAACGAATGAATAATAATCTGCGCGAGTATGTAACCCTGTACGTTCTCCAAATTGCCCGATGCGATATATGCTTGTCAACAAGCTGCAGCTGTAGAATAGAAGGTAACATCCTGTTTGCGGTAACGGACTCAGTGTATCAAATTCCTTAAAAAAATCATCGTCGAAGTACCAACAATAATTTCGCGAAAGGACTAGAAACTTAACCGATCAGCCTGTCAATTGTCGAGAATCGAAAACATCGAAACGGGCACACGCGCACACAAAGAAGAATCGTAAGACGATGAGTCTCACCTATCGTTGAAATGTAAGTGTCGTAGTAACGTTCGTCACAATAACGATGCACGATGCAGGTTTTCCCGACGTTCGAATCACCCAACACCAGAACCTTGTAAGTGGCTGCGAAATCCAGCGCCATGTTTGCTTTCGGGTGCTTTTGAACTGTTGTGTTCGAGTCGACAAGAGAGTCGTCGGCCGAGGGTTGTTCTTTCGACACTTCGGGGGTGGAGGATCGATTCGAAGCCTGCGCTTTTCAACGTGCCACTAAGGCTGCACTCACAATCGCAACTTTTCAAATGTCATGCGCGCAACATTGTATGACGCACAGGAAAGTGTGGGAAGGGTGCATGCGTTGGTGGCTGCGAGGGTCAAAAGGGGATGATTGCTGCATTGTCATTGAAAGGACATACTTGTTTCTGTATTTCGTTTTTGTTATATGGAATTAGACAGTCTCGGTATATAACTGGTGTTTATATGCTTCTTTCAGCTTAAAAAATGCTCCACCATTAAATTTCAAGTATCCAAATTATTAAATTTTCATTCTTATATATTTTCAAATTTCTAATTGCCCAAACTTCCAACTTTCTAAACTCTAACATTTACAAATTATAACATAAAAGAAATGATCAGTATACATTAAATAGGAAGATTTGTTTAAAGAAGTTAATGAAGAAAAAGCCTGTCTTTGTAAATTGTAATTTTATTTACATAAATCTTTTCTTGCCACATTTTCAAATTAAATGATACATTCTGTTTACAATTCATGTCCACATTACATATGATGCATATTCACAAACATATTCTTGATGAAAAATTATAAAAATATTAAACAAACGAGACTTTTTTCGATGGATGTACAAAGTTGTTTAAAATGGTATAATAAATTGGCAACAAGTATGATTATTCCTCAATTACATTGTATTATCAACAATTGTTTTATGTGATCACAAATTTTTGATATGCTATGATATGAGTAAAGGTAAATACTGATAGGTAATTATTGTACAATACTTTTGACAAAGGATTAATATAATTTAATATAACATCTTCAATTTCATGGAAAGAAATTAATCAATTATAAAATGTTGAAAAGAAACTTTATCTAAAACTCTAAAAATACTGTTAGGAAAAAGAGAAAAGAAAACTGTATACATATTATTTTAAATAAAAATTTATCCTACAATTATTTTCTTGTTAGATAAATTAAAGCTCTATTTTTAACTTTTAAACCCTTAAATGGTAACTATCATTGTGTTTAGAATCAATTTATATATTATATTTAATGCAATGATATTGCTCAAAATAATTCACTTGCATGTAGGCACTTTGTTGTAGCCTTATGTTCATTGACAACAACAATTTGTTTTCGATGATTAATAATTCATTTCATATGTTCGCATCATTATTCCTAATTACTTTTCAATGATCATTAAATATTGTATACGATATGTATTTTGTTGTATACTTTGTATGTATAGTTTTACATATACCTCGCATTTTACAGTACTTTGCAATTAAAACAAATACGTTAAACATTATAAAGATATAATAGCAATGCTTTGCATTCACCTGTGATGTTAATAACACTTACAAAAATATATTGATAAATATTTTGAAAGTGGTAAAATGATTTTAGCTCTCAGCTTGCATTTAAATAAGCTTCCATAATTGTTATAAGTACTTCTTTAAAGTGAGAACACATTCGTTGTTACAAAATAGATAACTTATTATGTTTTATTAATTGTTTTAGAACTCATTTTGTACACTTGCATACACAGCCACATGCATACACAACACACACACACACACATAAGTAATACATCATTCAATATATTTAGACCAAATATTTGTTTAGCTACTGCAATGGCATTCATTATATTTTAATGTTTTATAAATATTATTTTATCAATTAAAACAAATAACAATAAGAGTAATATTTATTTTGATATTTAAAAAATGTAAACTTTTGATTGTAATTCCTACACTTTTTTCTTTAGTAATAATGTACATTTTTGTAATAGGCAAGTAAAGTTATTTTAAAAAAGAAAAAAGGAATAAGCAACTTAAAAAAAGCAAATCCTTTATAATAAACAAATTGTACTCTACAGGCATTTTAAACTAATACTACTAATAAAATGGTACCAGTAAATAAATAAAATATATCATTTTTAAGAATACTATACAACCTATTGCAAAAGAAAATAAAAAAGCTCTGTTTCTACAAAATTAAGTAATTAATTGGCAATGGGAGTCGTTTTGTAACAAAACTTACTAAACACAGTTACTTAAGTCCGTTTTGTAGTATAAGCACAGGTATCATGAAAAATATTATAAATCTTTCGCAAATTTGTATATGAAAATAAATCAAATGAAAAGGTTCTTTATCTTTAAGACACTATTTTTTAGGCATTGTAATTGTTAAATTACAATATGGCACAGATGCATAATCCTATGCATATCATTCCTAACATATAAGCTAAATCCCTTCTGATACTTGGATCTCGTTTGGTTGAACCAGGAAGATTATATATGTGTTTCCATTTAATTGCCCATAATGGTATAACAACATGTAGAATGTCTGGGATCATAAACCCAAGATCACGAACCACCTATCACATATAAAATGCTAACTAAATATTAAAATGTTAACAATAATGTATTGTTACAGATACAACTTGCAAACAATAT
Source organism: Megachile lagopoda (assembly GCA_036983795.1). Lineage (NCBI taxonomy): Eukaryota > Metazoa > Arthropoda > Insecta > Hymenoptera > Megachilidae > Megachile > Megachile lagopoda. Next base: position 7,321,485 of record CM072793.1, read on the forward strand.
TACCTGATGTGCATAACCCTCTCCTCTAACAACATTAGCAACAAATTGATCCCAACCACCTGCTACAATATGTAAAATAGCTATTGCAGCTATACCAAATGCCTTTCTATGAGTTACCGGATTTTTACTATCTGCCAGATGAATGACCAGCAAAGTGGATATCAACTCGGTAATAGAAAAGAATAGCTGATGGTACCATTGGGAATAAAATTCATCGTTCCAGTAATTCATGTAAACCCACCAAGTGTAATAATGCGAGAAAATAGCAGTCGAGAAAAGGATCATCATACAAAGTCTAAGACGATTTTGAAATGCTAGCCATGTTAAGTGTTTTACTACTTCATAAAAAGTAATTACTCCAATTACAATGGTCATCCATATTTTTAGACTATTCGATGTTGCATTAAAATACATATGTTTATAAGAAGCGATCCCAGATTCGTATGATCCTATAACAGCATATCTATATTTCTGAGAAATTGCTAAAAACTTTTATAATGTACAAATAACATTCTAATGATCTTAACTTACCTTTGAACACTGTGTCCCAACATGAACAAGAACAATATTGTTTGTCCACATCCCGAGCATATTCTTGCCAAAAGTAATACAAAAATGTAATATGTAATGGTGGAATCGTCAATGGTGCTAATATCCCTATTGCTTTGGTGCTGCATGACGCAAAATTTGCATACAGCATGCGTTTAAATATTTTTGTGAAACCCATATGTACAAATTTTTATTTACATCGAGACTGAATCTATTTATCTTTGGCAATTGCTTTGATAATTTTGGAAAACTTATGGTTTACTTTAGGCTGATAGATTACGTAACATCTGCATGATCCACTTTAGTTTAAAATATCACGAGACAGGGTGACGGAACAAGATTGGCAATAATTCTTTGGTATACATAGAGCTAAAATAAAACTTCTTAATTGGACAATGTATACTGTCAATTAGATTTTGTTGTAAAACATATTATTTCTTATTTTTTATCTTTTCTCTTTCTTATCTTTTATATCATAAAGTGGTATAATACTTCCAGTAATAAAACACATTGCAAGTAAACCACTATAATGATTCAATCAATATCGCCAAACATTAAAACTCTTTCCACTTTGTGTATAATAAAGGTGGTTTTTTTAACGTGTCTATAATACTATCACTTTTAGTCAAGATCTTCTAATTACAGCAATGCATTAAAATTACAGTATAAATTATGGAAATTTTCAATTAATATATGTTCTATCTCACAGTTAGTCTTGTTGACATTCATTTGTTTAAATCACACAACTTTAAATCACTACTGTATTATGTTTGAATGGAATTGCATAGTGTACATCAATATTTTCCACATATTAGAGTCATTTAGGCCATTTACTGAGACATTTAATAGAAATTTACTTCCGTATTCACATGACAGTATAAAAAAAATATTTAAATTGGCACCAACGCAACGACTGACAACTATAAAGTAATGTTTCCATTCTTAGCTTCCATTTACTGAACGGAGGGCTTTGCCCCTCCAATAGCACTTACTGCGCATGTGTAGAACTTGTTTCCACGCGGTGAACCACGTGCATTTAACTTTGTATGAGTTTAGCACACAGCACAGGAAATTCCGATGGTGGTGGTAATCTCCTACCAAAGTTGTTATCTCAAAGTTTTAAAGATCTCCCACATTCAGCGTTGCTATTATCACGTACAGAAAATAGTCAAGCAATTATTTTAAATTGTATGCAATTCGTGGTAAAATTGCAAGGCTTCGTAAAGTTTGGAATTATGTCTGCAATAAGAATTATTGTCGATCCAACTAAACATAGGTGAATTTAGGAACCGCAATGAATTGAATTAGGGATCTAATCATTTGAGATACCCATATGATAAACATTTCTAATAGTTTCATATTTTTCTAAGTTTCATTCTATGTTGTTTAAAATTTACGCGCGCATTTTTAAAACAGTGACGTCATCAACAAAATGGAACAAGTGGCACCATCTCTCCGGCGAACAGGGTGAACTACACGGTTTTGAAACTGCAGTTACATTAGTTCCCACACATGCCGGTAGGCGCCACGTTTATCGTTTTCGGTGCAATTCAAATATAGTTGATTTCATTAGCTTAATTGACTATAATATGAATCGAATTGCATCGGAATGCAAGAATTAAATTCGAATTGTTTTGACTTTACCAAACTATTATCAATTTTTAACCATCCTTAGACAAATCCTAAAGGGTTTAAGGGTTTCTTATGTGCCACCTTGCGGTAGAAGGTGGGAACTAATTAAAGTAGAGTTTCAAAAGTGTGTAGTTCACCCTGTTTGCCGGAGAGATGGCATCACATGTTCAATTTTCTAAAAAATTCAATTAATATTGATTTTATTGATTAATATGCTATATATTTATTGTATATTTATTAATATTGATTCTATGCTGTTTGTAATATATTCCGTGGGTCCGAAGATGTAGATTATGTGTTCAGAACAGTTTCTATACTATACTGTACTTCGTCGGTGATGCAGGGAATGACATACGAATGGCAAAAAATTCTTTCGAGTTGCCAAAAATTCTCACAGATATTTTCTTTATATAAAACCTGCAAATTTTCTAGATTTAGATAAATGTAGAACTTATAATACATACAGTTATATACTTACTTGACGAATGCACGAATCTTGGTACTCCGAATGGTGCAATAAGCGAGCACACTTGCAAAACATTTTCGTAAAAGAAAATGTATAATAAATGAAATTATAATTTAACAGTAAATCGTAGCTATTAGCTCGATATCGTTTTCTAAAGTTCAATTCGCAGAAAATATTTAGAAAACGATATCGATTACCAGGTCACACCACGTGGAGGTTGCTACGACAGTGACCCACCCTATCTCCAAGTCCCAACCACCCACCATTTGCAATTCCCTCATTTATCAGAAGGATAAATGAGTACTGACTCTACTTAGCCCGTTGGCTCGCAAAAATATACAAGTTCTTTACCATAATATAGCAAAGAACTTGTATCGCACGCAAGTTTCTTAAAACTAACTCATAGCACACCATACAATTAACGCTCGCATTCTAAGATTGCACCCGTGTTATCTAAAACGGTATAAAAAGCAAAGGGAGAAGGGAAGAAAGTTAGAAGAACTTTCTACTAAAAGAAAAGAAAGTTAGAAGAACTTTCTACTAGAAGGAAAGAAAGTTAGAAGAACTTTCTACAAAAAGGAAAGAAAGTTAGAAGAACTTTCTACGAGAATGAAAGAAAGTTAGAAGAACTTTCGCAAAAGGGTGGACCAGCATTCTCTATCAAGTGAACCTCGCCTTCATGGGTCAAATGGTAGTCGAATAGTGGCTTACGTGAACCACGAGACCGAATTGAACCGAAAACACTGATAAGAACGAGTGACACATCCGCGATGGGTTTCCCATTTCTCCCCGCTCCCGTTGAAAGGGAGGCTAACAGCAGAGAGGATACCCGCAAATCGAGATGGGACATCAATCAAAATGCCTCGCAGAGATGTGTCCCAGGCGCTACACCAGTGTTTGCAGCTCAACCCTGCCGCGTGTTCACAGCACTACCAACCCCAAATGATCCACTTGGGTCTGGACCAATTGACAGAGAATTACCGATTAATACTACACTCTAACGCGCAAAAAATTCACGTACTGTGAAAATGGGTGCAAGTTAGAATTTAAGCGCTCAACTCACTTATAAACTTAATTCTAATTTCGTGGGATCCCACATACACACTCTGTTATAAAATTGCACTCGCATTATGTAAAATGAAACGGTAAACGAGAGAGAAAGAAAGGAAGAGAGGAACTAATACTATGATCTAACGCGGGAAGAGTTCGCTAATTAAAATGAGTGCAATTTTAAACAGCAAACGCACACGCTTAACATACTTATTCTAAACGCCGCACGCTTAACATACTTATTCTAAACGCCGCACGCTTAACATACTTATTCTAAACGCCGCACGCGTACCTCTTATTCTAAGCTTGCACTCGAATAATCTATAACGAAGTAAAAAAGCAAGGGTAGTAAGAAAGTTAGAAGAACTTTCTACAAGAAGAAAAGAAAGTTAGAAGAACTTTCTACAAGAATGAAAGAAAGTTAGAAGAACTTTCTGCTAAAAAATGGGTGAGCATTTTCCGCCAAGTGGACCTCGCCTTCATGGGTCAAAGGGTAGTCGAATAGTGGCTTACGTGAACCACGAGACCGAATTGAACCGAAAACACTGATAAGAACGAGTGACACATCCGCGAAGGGTTTCCCATTTCTCCCCGCTCCCGTTGAAAGGGAGGCTAACAGCAGAGAGGATACCCGCAAATCGAGATGGGACATCAATCAAAATGCCTCGCAGAGATGTGTCCCAGGCGCTACACCAATGTTTGAAGCTCAACCCTGCCGCGTGTTCACAGCACTACCAACCCCCAATGATCCACTTGGGTCTGGACCAATTCACGAAAAATAGCTGGGTATACTACAATCTAACGCGAGAAAAGTTCACCAATTGTGAAAATGAGTGCAAGTTAGAAATAGAGGCACTTACAGGGACCCACCCACCCTCCCACGAGATTACAATTAACTTAGAACTAACGCACGCATCCCTCGATGATCCCTCGACGATATCTTCAAGTTTCGTATATACGCATTTCACACACGCACTCATACTACAATATTACAACATATGTACGCAGCTTAAAATTAACTTAAAATTAGCGCATCCGATGAAATCCATCCAAGGCAGTCTTCAATGATTACCTATGCAATAATTATCTGGAATAAAAAACATATGCAGAGAAGCAAATGTAAGATCAGTAACGTTATAATGTATCTTCATTTAGGCATGCATAATTCATACTTTCCGTTCTTGTGGGAAGATTGTAGATTTTCTTCAGCTGTAGCTTCTTCTTTCTTCGCGTAAAACACTCACAACACTCACTCGCGAAACATTCGATAAATAAGTCGAATGTTTAAAATTTTCGGAGAAAAGTCGAATAAAACTCGAGTCGACTCGAAAAAATATGGGCAAATAAAATAATAATATACGTGTGAAATATTCAATTACTTACTTAAAATCAAAATCTGAAACATACAAATGTAATTAAGACACATGTGAAACATTAAATTACTTACTTGAAATAAAAATCTGAAACCTACAAATGTAATTAAGACACGTGTGAAACATTGAATTACTTACTTGAAAAATAAAAATCTGAAACATAGAAATATAATTAAGATAGAAAATCGAAGATCGAACGAAATCTTTCTTAATTCGAAACAAAACTTGAAAAATCGAAATCGAGTTTGAAAGGCTGAAGATCCGAAATGAAATTACGAGGAGGTTCAGAAACCTCGAAACTCAGAATAAAATGAGACGAGGTTTGAAAACCCGAAACCCGAAATAAAATCTTGGAGATGTTAAAAACCTCAAAATCGAATTGAAGTGACGAGGAGATCCAAAAGCCCCGAAGCTTCAATTAAAATTCACTAATGAAACGAAGGCACATCACATATTAAAAATCAAATAATAAAATAATACAGAAGAAGAAATAAAACAAGGAGGCACGAAAATTTCGAACCTAAAAATAAAATCATGCGGAGTTTGTAAAATCCTATGATCCCGCGATGTGAATGTGAGTACAGGATACAGGATTTCATTCACACACTCACGCATACTGCAATACATATTGTAAATGCCCTACATGTACCTCTTATTCTAAAATTGCACTTGTATAATCAAAAGTTTGTGAAAACAGAAGCAAGGGGATAGGGAAGAAAGTTAGAAGAACTTTCTTTAAGTTTGGAGAAATTGAGAAAAAATGACAAAATATAACTACAGTCTAATATATAAAAAGTTAAAAGAAGTGTGGCAAAGATAAGTGCAAGATAGAATAAGAGGTACTTACAATTTGCGCAAGCTTTTCGCCACGTATCGTGACGAAAAACTTGCGCCCGAGCCCACCCAACCTCCCACAAGCTCGGAATTAAAAAAATCAAATCCTGCAACATACTAAATCTTATTAACATAGGAAGTCGTAGGAGGGGTGCAATTTTACTTTATTTGAAATACAATTTCTGAAGCATAGAAAACGCGATGAAAATTGCGGACTTGAGAAAGAAGAACAATGTAAGAACTTACCAAAAATCAAACCCTGAAACATACAAAACTTTATTATCATAGAAAATTGTGGAGAAGGGAGTGAAATTATATTTTATTTGATACGAAACTTTCGAAAAATAGAAAACGCAATGAAAATTGCGAGTTTGAGAAGAGAGAACAATGTAACTTACCAAAAATCAAATACTGAAACATAGAAAAATTTATTAAGATAGGAAATTGTGGGAGGAGGAGCAAAATTTTACTTTATTTCGTACAAGAATTTCAAAAAACAAAACGCAATGAAAATTGCGGATCCGAGAAGAGAGAACAACATAACTTACCAAAGAACAAACACTGAAACATACAAAACTTTGTTAACACAGAAAATTTTGCAAAGGGGAGTGAAATATTACTTCACTCCACACAAAACTTTCAAAAAATAGAAAATGCAATAAAATAACCTGAAAATTCGAAATAAAATCGCGAATCGATCGTGTGCTCGTAAAAATTCGTAAAAATTCGAGCAAAACGCGTTCAACGATACTTTTCGTACCGTTTAAAAAACACATGTAAAATACAAGAAAATAATAGCGAGCATAGTGACAAAATGACTCTCCATCCTAAGATGGACAGCCATTAATAGTTCCCCTCTTCTTTGGCAACTTTTGCCGGGGCTCTTCGGCATATAGCCTCTTCTCTCTTCGGCACAGCCTCACAAGAATCACTCGCGAAACTTTACGGTAACTCGGATATTCTTTGCTTTCAATTTATACTAATTGATCTCGATCAAATAGATAGCAGCCACTTTTATAAAAAGAAAACCACTATCCATTTGTTTCATCGCAACGAAATCAAAATTTGATACAATCATCAAAATTCATTACTAAAGAAAAAGAATTCTCAAAATTATACGACCAGCGATTCTTGGAATGCGCTGTCCGTAAAAGAATATCCGAGCAGAATTTTTATTTAAAACACTGCACTTCACTTCACTTCACTGTATACTTCATTTTTGCAATCGGGTCTAGAACCACGACTGCGACTTACAAACTAAAAGGCCTGGCCTTACGAACAATCGAGTTCAAGAGAATATTAAATAGAATCAATTGAAATTTAGATTTTCTCTTCTCGATTTTTCGTTAACCCCCCAGATGCAAGCATCTCACGTGTGTTTGGCGGAGGACAGAGAAACATGAAAGCTTGCTCTGGCCCTACCTACTTAAAACTAACTCAATCACACCAGAAGTAAGCTACCTGCCTGCCTATCGCTATATTTAAAAAATTGCAAAGTCCATTCTCACAAAAACACACTCCACGGTTCTCACGCACTCCACCCGGGTGCAAAAAAGCCTACTCCTAGAGAGTACGTCCCGGGACGTCTCCGACACCCGAGTTCAATACAACATTCACACTCTAAGTTCATACCTTTTTGCTGAAATCGATCGACAATCGACAGTGAATAAACATTTACATATTTCATTATCAAATTCTTTCGAATATTCAATGTAATATGTGCATGTTTTAACTCTATTTTTATAAATTTCTAATTCGATCTTAATCTTGAAATTTTGAAAATTGTTTCTATAATAAATTAATATGGTTTGTAATCGACACAAGGTCCACGACCTAACCACACACACACGTGTAACTTGTGTCGATAATTCACTGCCAAATTGTCGATCGCCGAAACATCTTAAAACTAAACCGTGTCCACCTGCCCTAACTCATGCGAGTAGCATCTAAGCACGCGTATGAGTATAGAGCATAAAAATGAACACGGCCAACCATATTTTCACCTACCAGCTTTCTTCATGTGTGCTGAAAATCCTGAGCTAAGAAACATGATTAGTAACATGCTAATAAAGTGTCTCTTCCAGAAAAAATTTACTCTAAAGTTTCAAAATGGAAAATGGAAGAACACTTTGCAAAAATCTAAGTATATCGATTGTTTCATTTTCAACAGATTTTTGATATCAAAGTAAATTCACTAAATGACTCAAACATTCATAATTAACTTTGATATCGAAATCTGTTCTCCGCGAAACTTTCTTGTACATATGTATTTGAAAATATTGAATAAATTGAATACTTTAATAAATTAAATTGAAATGAATTGAACTACTGTGAAATCGGAGGGTCATCCGACTTCTATGTAGTTTTAAATTTGAAAAATGTACAAGAAAACCCTAACCTGATCTAATAAATGAAATAAACAGTTTGTACGAATTTTACACGATCGTACAGTCGTGGTCACTATGCTCGCTCAAAAATAGAAAAATACAACCAGTTCCCGTGTCGTTTCGGACCATTCGTCCTACGACATGATGGGAACCGGAGGAACCGTAAAGCATGCGACTCACCGATCGCTGACTTGCATCACTGCGATCGTTTTACCGGCAGCGACAGCACATCTGAGAGGCATTGCATCTTAGAGATTGGCTGCTTGGCTGGCTGCTTTCGTCAGATTTGGATTTGTCGGTTTGTCGGTTGACCTTCTGTAATCATAAAAGGATCACAACGGTTAATTAACTGTGTTTATCGATTCATTTTGTTTAACATACAAGTTTGACATATTTACTCGTGCAAACATTTAATAAGCTTTTACGATTTTGAGGTGTACAAACACATAGACATGCAACTACATTATGGAATTCGGTTATAAATTTGCAAACGTTTATCAAATGTAACACACGTGAAATATTGTAAAACATTTGAAAATGTATGTCAGAACTTGGGTAATTACTTTGTAGAACTTGTTAGAACGTTTGCAAAAATATAACGGAACACATAGGTGACTACACCGTAAAACACATTAAAACACCAGTAATAGTTTATTAAAACATTTAAATAACCACTACATAAAGTACACTAAAACACCAGTAACACTTTGTCAAAACACTTAAATAACCGTTCCATAAAGTACACTAAAGCACCAGTAACAGTATGTCAAAACACTTAAATAACCGTTGCATAAAGTACACTAATATCCCAGTAACGGTTTGTAAAAACACTTAAATAACCACTGCACAAAATACACTAAAGTACCAGTAGCACTTGGTCAAAACACTTAAATAACCGTTTCATAAAGTACACTAAAGCACTAGTAACAGTATGCCAATACACTTATATAACTGTTCCATAAAGTGCACTAATATCCCAGTAACGGTTTGTAAAAACACTTAAATAACCACTCCACAAAATACACTAAAGCACTAAAAAAGTAATAAAACACTTAAATAACCGCACCATAAAACACACTAGTATATCCGTATACACATGCACAATCACTTAAGGAAACACACTGGTAAAGTCACTGACACTTGAAGAACCGCACCATAATACTTTGTTAATACACCCCCGTATTTATTGAAAAATATTTGTTAAAGCCCACTAAACATTAGCACTAGTACACTAGGTAACACAGGGACGATCACACAATCGGTTAAGTGTATCGTTGACTCGTACCGGTAAGTGTTGACAGGACACGTCCGACCTCCTCGACACCAGAAACACAACTGATCAAATTTGCTCTCTGCAGGTGTAAGAATGATTGGTAATTTACAGTAGCCAATTAGACATCATGTAATCCACCAATAGCGTGCAACCACCCTGATTGGTTGTAGTTTAATTATTCTATCGTTAATTTCGTTATAATTTTATATTTTTCGATTGTTTATTAACAAATTTATTGTTGTAATTATTTAAATTTATTATTTTTCTTAACTTACTCTTGCGGATACGTTGCAAAGTGATTGTTAATTAATATATTACGATATATTTTATTGTAATTAATCATTTTTTAGTTATTTATTTATAAAATTATTGTTGTAACTACTCAAATTCATAGTTTTTTGATAAATTCCTCTTAAAGGTATGTTGCAAAGTCATTGGTAATTAATATATTGCGATGTATTTCATTATAATTATTCATTTTTAAATTATTTCTTTATAAAATTATTGTCGTAACTATTAAAATTCATTATTTTCATAACTTTCTCGCGTGAGCACACAAACGAAAAATGTTTCCTATATTACCGAAGAGACACAGTATAGTGTGCAAACTGTTCTGAACATATAATAGTTTCATATTTTTCTAAAAGATTTATTCGTGTATGTTTAAAATTTACGCGCGCATTTTTTAAAAAGTGACGTCATCAACGAAAAAGAACAAGTGGCGCCATCTCTCCTGCGAACAGGGTGAACTACACACTTTTGAAACAGCAGTTTCGTTAGTTCCCACACATGCCGCTAGACGACGCCACCTGTATCATTTTTTTCGGTTCAATTCAATTAATATATTTGATTTTATTAACTTAATTGACTGTAATATGAATCGAATTGCATTGGAGTGCAAAACCAATTAACTTTGAGTTGTTTTGACTTTACCAAACTATTATCAATTTTTAACCATCCTTAGACGAATCCTAAAGGGCCTAAAGGTTTCTCGCGTGCCGCCATCTAGCGGCAGGAAGTGAGAACTAATTAAAGTAGAGTTTCAAAAGTGTGTAGTTCACCGTGTTCGCAGGAGAGATGGCGCCACATGTTCAATTTAAAAAAAAATTCAATTAATACCGATTTTATTGATTAATACGCTATATATTTATTGCATATTTATTAATATTGATTCTATGTTGTTTGTAATATATTCCGTATGTCCAAAGATGCGTATTATATGTTCAGAACAATTCGCACACTGTGTCTCGTCGGTGATATAGGGAATGACACAAGATGGCAACAAAATTTCTTTCGAGACTCCAAAAATCATTCTCACAGATATTTTCTTTTGCAAATAGGAGTTTATTTGCAAAATGTGGATCGAATCGAAGCATGACAAGTTTATTGAGAAAGCGCACATAAATTTGAATATTCAAAAGCATTTATGACTGAGAGCCTTAGAATACTTCAAAAGTATTTGTAAAATACTAGCTATCAAAAATGGTGTTTTAGGTGATATCGGTGTGTCAGATTGTACTATTAAAAATAATAGCTTTAGTCTCTCTTACACTCTGCTTGTGACATAAGGAATTCAAAAAACCTAATAAGGTGTTCTTTGTATCCTCACAGCGTATTTAATCGTGGCAATAAATATTGGGAGTGCTATAATTATGAGAGCAGACACCACAAAGAGTCGATACAAGTGTAGTTTTCTCGGGTACCGTTTCAACGTCGAATATAGTCCAGCCGACAACATTATGAGCGAGATTATCGGGAACGAGGAGGCCAATTAAGCGGGAGATAAGTGTTCTGAATCGTTTATTCACGGTGGCGGCACATTAAGGAATTACCGGCCACGATCGAACCGGGAACGAAGATGGAAGATCGTTGCGACACACAGTCTAGACTCAATGTCACAAGAACCAGTTGCATTAGTGTTTGATAATTTAATGTACATCATACGATGTCTCTGTCCTTTGACCTTGCGACGATGCTTTATGCTCGCGTTCCCCTATTGATAAACGGCAAAAATATGTTAAATGCGGAATGCACAAATAATATTATAACTGAACGAGCCTCCTCTGTTATGCAAGTACTTTACTGTTTTAACGTCATTAGCCTTTTAACAGTGTTAGAATAATTTACGAGTGATATTTTCACGAATGTTGCTGATAAATCTCAGGTTTATTTAGGGTGCTTTACTTTTGTGTAACCTGTCAATTAGGCTCTGTCCTTTGGAGGTTACGTTGATGAGATAAGGACTTTTTAAGAAAATTTTTGTCATGTCTTTTATATTGCACATCTGTCAAGTTGACAGTCGTAAGTTGTCCCTATCGGTTACGTCAACTTTCTTCTCGGAAATTTGCGAACTTGAAAGTTGAAATGTCTGAAATGAAATTAGTTGGAAAATTTTGAACTCTGTAATTTGTCGATAAACAATTTCGAAATAAATAATTAGGGAATAGATTATATACAATTAAGGCAGACATGGTGTATTTTAAATGACGTGTTTCGAAGAATAGGAGAGTCGTAATGACGCAGCGAGAACGACAGTTTTTATGAAATATTGCGTCAGGATATAATTGCTTAATTATTCCCGATTAATCTCACAAAATGGTGAAAAGAGAATTTTAACAAGTAAATTTTGTTTGCGTTTTCAATATCGTCGTAATATTTATGAGTCCAACGACATTAATCCGTAAACAACGAAGCGGTTGATTAATTGTTTCAATTAAAAATTATACTATACGATGTTGAAATCGAGCAACATGCATTCGATATTGCGCGGAAGATAAACAATCCGTGGAAAAATATCTTGTTTATTTTAAACATCGACAGTTCTATTTATCTGCGAATTTTGTTGCGTCTACGAAAACTGTGTATCGCAAAATATTTTACTGCATCGAATGAAAATTCTGGAATGTACTCAAGTTTTCTCGGTGAATCTGTTTGTATTGGAATCTGCTGACTATTGTAATACTTTATGGCACTATGTGCATACTTAACCTATGTATACACGTCTATTTTTAAAGGAAAATTTTTAGAAGCAAAATTGTATTATTTTCAAGGAAATAATTTTGTTACAAACAAAAATGTAAGTGTGAGGATCAATATTTATCTGCGATATTTAACATAAGTATAATGTATACCAATAGTTTGTTATTGTGTAAACTATTGGTAAATGTATCGCTTTGGATTGTAATGATTTGAGAAGTGTATTGATAAATGTATTGGTAAATGTATTAATGAATGTATTTATAAATGTACTGCTTTGAATATGAAAATTGTAAAACATCATGAGTGCATTTTAAAAAGCTTTGTAGAATTATGTAAAGAATATTATTTAAATTCTTCCAAGAGTAATGGCAACAGTTACGATACTTAACCTATTATCACGTCTTTCGACTCAACTATTTCTGGGATATTGATAGTGTTTAATGATATGTTTAGAATCATTTAAATGTAAATTTCACGTATCAATATTAGAAGACAGTTTGCCTTGATCCTTTATGCAACTGTATCATCTATGCTATAAATAACTAAATATTTTCTAAACTAGAATCAGTAATCTGCATCGGTTATGGCTTCCAGCGAAAGGTTAAGATCATTGCAGCAAAATATGCGTTGCGGATAAAAAGTGGGTGTTTGACGTAACCTTAAAAGCTCTCTAAATTACAGCCTTGTTGATGGTAACATGAAATATTCATTTCATTCCCTGACCTGCAAACACTAGAAAAAGAGAGACCGTTAACTCACGTATTATATTGCACAACGCGAAATTTGTGATAGTTTGAAGAACGAACAGTTTGAAAAAATTAATATTAATTTCGAGGTGGACCACGTGTTGTAAACATTCAGTTGTATCAATCATATTCTTGATTCTTTGAATTCAATGTGTAGCATGTGCGTCACTGGGACAAATGAAGCAATTGACCTCCCTATTTGAAGTGGTCACCAATGGCGATTAATTCCTTGATATTCTTCGAACGAATCGTGTGAATTTCTGTTACAATCGTTTGTGCAAGCAATTTATAGTCTGTTCTGTACAGTGAAGTACAAGGAAGGTCGAAATAACACGGACATCTCAAATAAGTATGACTTTACTCCTGATACCAACGACAGCGTTTTTGGCAATATAACGAGAGGTTGGCTCATTGGGAATATTTCACAGTATATCTGACATGTCAAAGCTATAATGCCGTTTCATTGAAAATTCTGAAGTCAAATTTGATGACATCAATAAAAATTTGACGCAGCCTAATACTTGGTAATGTAATTAACGTGATTGCACAGTGAAATACACGTGCCATCACTGAAGTCGTAATCACCTTGATATCAATAGCTTCCAAATGTAAACTTTGCTCCCGGTGAATGGCAGTTACGCCTTTTCAAATTCAAACAACAATTTCTATTCCTTCATCACGAACTGAATGTCAATTAAATGATAGTTAAATGTCCCATCTCTCCAAAGGTAGCAATTCCGTCCACAAGTATACGGCATTAACTTCAATTAACGTGCCGTTTATGTAAATAATTATGTGGCGTAATTTTATAATGACAGTGAAATATTTCCGGTTACACATCCTGTGAGTGCGAATAAAATGTTCCAGGTTCTCAATGCCAGGAAACGATATCTTTATACTCTTACAGCGCTGACCTATCACTTGTATATTGGGTGTTCTGGTGCAATGTGGAGACGTAGGGAATTTGGGATGTAGGGATTTTAGGATGAGGAGATATGGGGATGTGGAGATTTGGGGACGTAGGAATTTGGGATGTAGGGATTTGGGGATGTAGGAATTTGGGGACGTAGGATTTGGGGTCGTAGGATTTGGGGATGTAGAGTTTCGGGATGTAGAGTTTGGAGACGTAGGATTTGGGGATGTAGGAATTCGGGACGTAGGAATTTGGGGATGTAGAGTTTGGGGACGTAGGGATTTGGGACGCAGTGATTGCGGGATATAGGAATTTGGGGATGTAGGATTTGGGGATGTGGGAATTTGGGGATGTAGAGTTTGGGGACGTAGGGATTTGGGACGCAGTGATTGCTGGATATAGGAATTTGGGGATGTAGGATTTGGTCATGTGGGAATTTGGGGATGTAGAGTTTGGGGACGTAGGGTTTGGGGACGTAGGGTTTGGATATGTAGGATTTCGGGATGTATGAATTTGGGGAAGTAGAAATCCTACCACTTAATCCCCGTCCGATTAGCGCACGTTCGGAGAAAGAACACGTATTATACATCGTTCTGGAACGTTCCATGCTCCCAGTATCACGATCCACCGAGACGGATCTGAGAACCACTCGACGATGACAGTGACCTAGGGTGTCCTTGGTAACAAGGTCACCCATTAAACCTTCTGACTGATCGGAAAGATCTCGCACGCTGCGTCGTGCAACAAACACGGACTTTCACTTCGAAAGGACGGTAGGTAATGTACATCGTTCGTCGCGGAATGTGGGATAGCTTGAATGAAATCGTCTCTGTGGACAAGTTTCTAACACGTTATCAAACCCGTATTTTCTTCCAACATTTTTATTTACCATGTACCGTTATTCGCTAATCTCGCGAAAATGAAATGTTTGCTCGACCCTCGTTTCGAGGTTAAAAACGTGCCACACGGTGAACGTATCCTGTTGCATATTTAATGAGAAACTTGTTCATAAAGATTTTAATCGATTTAGCGGGCAATTAATTATACTTAACTTATATAATTTATTATAAGTTATAGTTATATTATTAATTACAGTTAGGTTACAGTAGACTTTTACCTGTTGGTAGATTGAGCAGACTTTATTTTAAATACGTGCACTTTATGTTTTTATAAATTATTTAAATCTGTTTTAATTGTTGCAGTATGAACAAGTAAAATTTTGTTTATAAACCGAGTAGTTTTCGTTTAATCGTTATGCATATGAGTTACATTTTGTTGTATGGAAGAGAACCGACGAAGACAGTCGGCAGACATTTTGTAAGTCGATTATTCTCGAAGGAGGGACACGAAACATGCGACTCGTTGATCGCTGACTTGTTCCACTGCAGTTGCAAATTAAACTCTGACCAAATGTGACCCATCATTGTATTACTCCCAACTATTTTATTAATTTACGTATACTATTTGTATTCAATATAATTTCAATATGACCATATATAACAAATAATTATTTATAACATTAATAATAATTATAATTATTAACGTTCAAATATCATGTACACACACTTTGTTAGTATATAATTAAAAAAAAATATATAATGAACAAGGATTAAATAAATATTATGTATTATATTTTATTGTGACACCCTGTGTTTCGAACAATGACAAAACGTATTATTCAATAAATTAAAAGTGAAAATTGAATAAAAGCTGATTCGTTAATGGTAATTCGAGTCAAAATTCATTGGAATAACGCGCAGTAGGGATGCGTACTTTCCCAGTGATTCAACTGGTTTACTAAAATGGAGTTCAACAACCTGACTGGTCCTTGGAAGGACGTCGACAATGCGGTGTCTCGAATATAGCAGCTTCGGTAACAACGTGCGATAACAGTTCATTTACTTTTACACCTTTAGTCTGATCAATATTATTCTAATTGATGATTGAGAGGTTTTCATAATTTAACAATTTTATGTATCCCGAATTCCTATGTCTCAAATCTCTATATCTCAAATTTGTATATTTTGTAAATTTCTATGTCCCAAAGTTCTATATTTCAAATTTCTACGTCCCAAACTCCTATACCCCAAATTTCTATATCTCGAATTACTATATGTTCCAAATCCTTATGTCCCAAATTTCCACGTCCCAAATTCCTATACCCCAAATCCCTATATGGTCCAAATTCCTACACCCCAAATTCCTATACCCCAATTTCCTATGTCCCAAATTCCTATACCCCAAATTCTTATGTCCCAAATTCCTATACCCCAAATTCCTATACCCCAAATTCCTATGTCCCAAATTCCTATACCCCAAACTCCTATGTCCCAAATTCCTATACCCCAAACTCCTATGTCCCAAATTCCTATACCCCAAATTCCTATACCCCAAATTCCTATACCCCAAATTCCTATGTCCCAAATTCCTATACCCCAAACTCCTATGTCCCAAATTCCTATACCCCAAATTCCTATACCCCAAATTCCTATGTCCCAAATTCCTATACCCCAAATTCCTATGTCCCAAATTCCTATACCCTAAATTCCTAGACCCCAAATTTCTAGACCCCAAATTCCTATGCCCCAAATTTCTATACCCCAAATTCCTATACCCCAAACTCCTATGTCCCAAATTCCTATACCCCAAATTCCTATACCCCAAATTCCTATGTCCCAAATTCCTATACCCCAAATTCCTATGTCCCAAATTCCTATACCCTAAATTCCTAGACCCCAAATTTCTAGACCCCAAATTCCTATGCCCCAAATTTCTATACCCCAAATTCCTATACCCCAAACTCCTATGTCCCAAATTCCTATACCCCAAATTCCTATACCCCAAATTCCTACGTCCCAAATTCCTACGTCCAAAATTTGCATATGCCAAATTCCTGCAAATTCCCATAAATCCCAAATTCCATGTCGCAAATCTCCGTATCCCTATTCACACAAACGTTTCGCAATCTATTGAACATACTTATAGCGTTTGTTTAGGAATTCAGAAATTTTGTAAGTTGTACAGCTATTTTATCCGCACAGTTTTCAGGTAAGCCATAAGTTAAACAACTGTAGCTTTGTTATCTTAGCATCGAACGTCAGCTTTGTCCAAACAAGATTCTCGTGCGTCAATCCCATCTTGTAAGCTTCCCGACGTTATGTTCTTTTTTGCTCTCACAGGGCTGGGAGAAAATTTTGAGACCGGTTTTCGGGGGTTTACACTTCTGCTCGTGATACTTTTATTTTAGATACGGCTGCCCGTCCAAACCGGATATTCTCGTTTATTTTTCAGAAGCCTGCAGGGGCTCTTTTGGATTACAGCAGTCGAAAATTGATATTTTAAACAAATTTATAATAACCTATGAGCGATAAATCGTGGGCGGAAAGATAAAGGTTATGTCTGTTTCTCTTTGGCTGAGAATTTGTGAATTTAACGAGATTTGAAAAGACAGACTTCTAAATTTGTTAATTTTGAAAAATTTGTAAATTTTGAAACAAATCTGTAAATTAAAAATGTCTGAAATGTTTTTCAATTTGTGAGCGTGTTTGCTTTGTAAGAGATGTCTGACGTTAAAAATCAAACGAATACTGAAAAAGTAGCGGTGATAAATGAGGATGAAAAGATCAAATCTTTTGCATTTACGTAAAGTGTTGCTTTTTGTGCGGATGATCCAATAGCTTGGTCAAAACAGTAAAACGACTCTGTTATAAAGAAATGTCATGAATATGTAATTTGTAATGTTGATCGCTCTTCTAAACGCAGAATCATTATTTCACATTAGCGACATTTTTTGAAAAACGTTAGTAGACATTTTCTTTGCTACACAAAAAACGTGTCCGACGTGGGTAACGCCTTTAAATAAACGTTATCTGTTCACGTCATCGCTCCAAAGTCGATATTTTCATAATTTGTAGGTTATATGTTTTTGTTTTGTCATATAGACGTCTGTCGAGAATGAAGCCAAAAACGATTTTATAACGAAATCCTGAAATTGTGTGATAATTTATATAATTTTTCGGACTTGATAGACTTTTGTTATTTTAAGATAGCGGATGCTGTGCATAGTTGCACTGTACGGATGTCAACCCACGAGTTGGCGCGCAGTGGACAGTATTTTAAATAGATCTAGGTTGATAAGTGTCCAGTGCTCTAGGTTTTGAAAGACTAGACTTTAGATAGCTTTCGGTAACTGTCCACATACCTTCAAATTTTAGATAGCAAGGTCTTGATAAGTGTCCATATGTAGTTTGGGTTTTATTTTGGGAGCATACAGTTTACATGGGTGCAGACTTCGATAATTGTCTACATGTCAGCTTCAAATTTTAGATAGGTCCAGGTCTCGATAAGTGTCCATATGTTCCATTTTGAAAGAAACTTTAGACAGGTGCTTTCGGTAATTGTCCACATACCTTCAAACTTTAGATAGCTTCAGATGTCGACAATGACATACAGATGTCAACCCACGAGAAGGCGCGTGACCCAAAGTAAAAGCTCCTCACCGTGAACACTTCCAGTTACATACAGGCGCATAAGAATAATAATGACAACAACTGCTGAAGGTAATGGCTATCTCGCTCACTTCAGAGACGTTTGCCGACTCTCGTTTTTCGCCTAATTGCGTGACCGGCGAGAGCCAATACCGCCGAAAATACGTGTGAGACTATTTTTCTATTCTGACCGATTGTAGCTCTTCTAAACACGTCAGCACACGCGCCAACTCGTGGGTTGACATCGGTACTTTCATGTACTGAAAGATATCGGTTCTGTCATATTTCTCGAGAGATCTTTTCGAAAACGAAAGTATTTACAATGTATTAGTAAAAGAATGTTGTACGTTCAGAAGAATTTGAAAGCAAACATCTGGCGACGCGGTGCTACAAAATGCAAGATGATAGAAATATGGATGAGATTTAGAAAAAGACTTTCGGAAGAAAGTTTCAGCTTTCACTACAATTGTAGACGCTCTAGGTGGGAAGAAAGTTTGTGAATTTTGTCCAGTGATTATGATATAACTACGGTTTTTTAAGAGCAGAAATATTTGTGTAAAAAAACAGCAAATATATTTTATCTAGATATTTTATTTCGATTGTTACAATAAACTTTCACGATTTGCTATACTTATTTTTTCGCATTAATATTAATATTATAATTACCTTGTTTATAAATGGTTTTGTAATAATAATTGACGGTAAATGTCTGTGTAATTACTTTTGCACGTGGTCGATAATTATTTATTCTCAGTTTTTGCATCAGCCGTAACACATTGGAACAAAACATTCTTCTGAACAGAAAAATATGCGCGACAACTTCTAATATAGTGCAATCAACGGTTCAAAATGACATTCATTTCAATACATTTTCATGCATAATGCTTATTCGCGTCCTCATTTTGATATTCAAATACCAGTATTCTCGTGATCAATTATATGCATACTTCTAACTATAGTATAAGTGCTAAATGATTATTATTTCAGATTATTTAGATTAACCTGTCTCAATCACCTTGATTATCTCTATTATTAGTGCAGAAGAATAATTTACGACAATTTAAGTCGTTCGAAGTTTCAATTACTTTTGCAACGTGTTGGAGAATTTATTAACTTTCGCTTTAGGCTGTTTGGAAGTTTAACTATAGAAAATGGGCGGTGAAATAAATTAGATATAGGAACTTAGGGACGTAGGTATTTGAGGACGTAGGGATTTGGGGACGTAGGGATTTAGGGAGGTAGGAATTTGGGGACGTAGACATTTAGGAACGTAAGCGTTTGAAACGCGACATATGTCACTCCTCCATCAACCACTTGCACTTATTCCCATCAACCCTTAGCTATCTACAAACCAGCTCACTCTCCCTTTGCGTCCAAATTCCTGTATCCCAATATTTCTGTATCCGCACTCTTTCAGGCAATCTGGTACAATCCCATCTGCGGCTCTGATCCTATTTCCCAGATACTTGCATCCGGTGCATTACCTTAATCACACCTAAAATTCCGTTGCCAGTACCTACTCCCATTTTTCCAGCGAGAACCACCGTATAAAACTGACCCTCCGAGGACCCAGGGTCAGTGATCCACAGTCTCCTTGCCGGTTATACCCGTTCGTAATAATTACGCTAAAATAACATAACTGTACTCGAAACTTGTAAGCTCGAAGAAATAAAGTATTTAAGCAGCTCGTGTTGGGTTCGACAATATGAAACGGCTAAGAGAAACAGGAAGGCGAGTAACGCTCTTGAAATCAATGCACCGACGTTTTTTTCTGCTGGAAGAAAAATGGAGATTTAAGTGAGAACATCTCCGTCAGTCGTACTTGGGCAAAAAGTGTAATATCTGTTTTGTAGACGGTAACAGACACGTTGTACATGCATGGAAAACGATTAACGTGTTTTCTAATGACGTAGTGCACACGTTCGAGACAATCACCAGACTAATAAGTTAGACGACTTTGAATTGTAATTTCTTGCTGCTCGCTTTTTGTCCCTTAATGTGTACGTTGCATTCGGTCGAAGCGTCATTCGACTGCGCAAATGGATAATTATCTAACATGGATTACGATAAATGATCAGATAGGCGTTCGGTTAACGACGTCTTTTGCAAAATAGGTAATTGTGTTTGTTTACCGCGACGATGTGCATGAACTATTTAAATGACGTCAAGTGTCTGGAGACGAAGCCGGTCAGTACCGTTTCTCGAACGTCAGCCAAACGAGGATCTTGTCAGCTCCACCTTTTTTTCTACGGATATTTGTCATTGCGATTACATGTCCGAATACTCTGTTGTGACTTCGATGTTTTTACCATTCTTTGATTCAAGCGGGAGGATGATGGATCTTTCTGGAGAAAATGCCGATGAGTATTTGAACATTTAGGTATTTGGACATTTGAGGATTCGAGGGTTTAGGATGTTTGATAATTTGGGGATTTTGGGAGGTGACTTGGAGATTTGGGGATTTGGGAAGTGGAGAATTGCATGTGGTGATTTGGAGACTTGGAGATTTCAGAATTTGGGATTTGGGGACTTGGGGACTTGGGGATTTGAAGATTAGAGGACTTGAGAATTTGGGATTTAAAGATTTGGGGATTTGAGGATATGGAATTTAGGGAGCTGGAGATTTATAATTTATAAATGTTAAAATTTATGACTTCGCAGATTTAGTTTGCAACTTTAAGTCTTAATGTAAAAATGAATATCTAGTGATTTGACAACCTTGAAAAATATATTACACGTGACAGGACGTATAGGGCCAATCCTGTTCCCCTATCGTTGACCATTCTCTCCATAAGGTAGCAAGTTTATAAAAAACGTATGTTACTTCAAGCAATTCTACGGAATATTTTAAAATTCAATTGACCGGAAATGTCAGCGCCGGTTCAAGGAATACATAAAAATCCTGCGGGCAAATAAAGCGAAGTAAAAATGATGTAGACAGTCAAAGACGGAAAAGAACTAATGGAAATTCAAGTTTCAATATTTTTTACAAATATCAATCACTTCTTAAAACAATTGATGATTATAATTCTCAGAAACTTACATCAAAATTCATATCTTTTTTCCATTCATATTTTATTCGCTGACGATATTCGTCATTGGTCGAAAAAATATGTTAATTTTTTTTCCTCGCAGTTACCAAGAACTATAAATTCCGAAACTGTAAAATTCATAATTGAATGACGGATTTTGAGGCTATAGGAAAACTCGAAGATAAAATTTGTGGTTGATATATTTTGTTCCATGGTAATCAAACAGTGATTATTATTTTCGATTTCTCTGAAATGCATTGCATAAGAAGAATCAGGTTTATGGCAGTGAAGCACGCGGACGGTGTTACCATTTGAAACACGGTTACACCTTTAAACGTGCGACTGATGATGAAGTACACGTGCCTCTCTCCATTTACATAGCCCCGAGAGCAAAAAAGAATCGTGTTCTTAACCGGTTACAGCTATTTTTTAGGGCACTCGTTTCATAGCTTTCTCAAGTAACAGTCTCGTTATGCGCGGTTCGTGAAAAAGCGTCGACAAACGCAATACGTCAAAACAGTCTCTGATGAAAAAAGTGACAAGAAAAATGATCGATCCATACATAAGTCGAAAGATACAAAATATAAACAAAAAAAAAAATTTTCGAACTGTCTGTTTCCTGTTTGCGTGATATACCGTATGCATTAAACGGCGAGCCTTATGATTTTCATAACAGACAAGGCCAATTCGTGACGTTTTTTTCCCCACTTCAAATACCAGTTTTTATCGAATGTTGTGTGGGTCGCAAGAAGAAATCGTCGCGAAGGCCGGATCGAAAGGGGTTTCCCCGATTATCAACCTCGATGGAGGAACTCAGACCATACGTGTGGTCGTTTGTTTACTGCCGGCCGAAGATGGTCGTGACAGTTTCTTGGAGCAACGTGGTGCATTAATGCATTGTAGTGATGTCAACCCACGAGTTGGCGCGTGAAGAAATTGACAAAGTTATAATCGACAAAAATATCTGCTGACAGGACGCTCAGCTCACAGGCAGCCATTTGCAATTACGGTTTACATTTGAAATGGCAACTCAAAAGTACAATACCGTCAACCCATGAGATGGTGCTGACGTGCTTAAATGGGCTAAATTTTCCAAATTTAGAGACTCCTACATTTGTAAATCTCTATATCCCTAGATCTCTACATCCACACATTCTCAAATTTCCAAGTTCCCAAATTCAAGTTTCCAAATTTTCGAATTTCCCAATTTCCCAATTCCCAAAATTCCCAATTTCCCAATTCCCAAATTTCCCAATTCCCAAATTTCCCAATTCCCAAATTTCCCAATTTCCCAATTTCCAAATTTCCCAATTCCTAAATTTCCCAATTCTTAAATTTCCCAATTCCTAAATTTCCCAATTCCCAAATTTTCCAATTCCCAAATTTCCCAATTTCCCAATTCCCAAATTTCCCAATTCCCAAATTTCCCAATTCCCAAATTTCCCAATTCCCAAATTCTGAAATCTCTACATTTCCAAATCCCATATCTCCAAATCCATGTATCACCAAATTTCAATATCCCTCCCTATATCTCCAAGTTGCCTTAATCCCTAAACCTCCATATCTACATACCAATGTCAGCCCACGAGAAGGCGCGTGAGACCCAAAGTAAAAGCTCCTGTATGTCAATTGTCGACATTTGAAGCTATCTAAAATTTGAAGGTATGTGGACAGTTACCGAAAGCTATCTAAAGTCTAGTCCTTCGAAACCTAGAGCACTCATCAACCTAAATGTATTTAAAATACTGTCCACCGCGCGCCAATTCGTGGGTTGACAACTGTAGGTACGTACATTGTAACTTGAACATTCCAGGCTGGTGAGACTGACCAGGCTGTCGTCTTATAGGGATCGTCCCGTTTTGATGGGTCTATGAGTAAATCTTATGATTCTATTTTTAGGTCCCTGTGACCAAAAATACTCTGCTTATGTTTGCATTATTGTAATTTGTGATGAGAGAAGGAATGTCAAGGTTCGCTTACAGTTTCGATGAACGCATCACTGGGATCACCGTTTCTAGAGACTTCTTAGGACTTTGTAATTCTTCGACTCTAGTTCTTCAACTTTCAGTCCTTGGACTTTGATGCTCTGGAGTTTTCGAAGATCTGGGAATTTTGGTATTTTGCACGTTCTGGAAGTTCTAGAATTTACGATATTGGCATTCCGAGATTTTGTTTCGAGATTTCATTCTGAGATTGGGCTTTGGAATCGTTGAACTTTGGGAACTACAGATTTTTACATATTCCAATTTTCGAATCTTGAAATTCAAAGCTTTGGAATCTTAAGACCCTCGAAATTTTTTCTTTTTTGTTCCTGTAATTTTAGAATTTGAATGTTTTACATCATTGTGTATATGTTTGTATTTATCGTATTGTATGTTTTACATCATATGTGTTTTTGTCCATAAATGTTTACAAAACTTCACCGTAACGTTCCCCTAGGAATTTTTCAAACTCTTCCTATTCTTGTTACTATATTACTAGATTACTGACATACTATAATAAATCTGGGACATGAAGATACAAGTACTACCTTCATAAAGTTCAATAAACCGATTACGAGAAAGTACTAGCAGACTCGTCAAACTACAAAATGTCCACGAAACGCTTGTCCATAGTTCCATTTACATGCTAGATACTAATCAACACGTGGCTGATATTTTGTCTAGTCACCTCTGACCTTTATCAGTATTTCCAACCGCTTTATCGCGCACAGAATTAAGTTTCACCGCGAGAAGCAATTTTATTTAAGCGCTTTCAATATTGGAAATATAGAATTGTTCTTCCTTGTAGTCGATATCGTGTAATCTGAGATTCCAGATAACATACTTTCTACAAATTCAGAAAGTAGGATTCATACGTTGGAGAACAGTTACGTTGGAATTATTAATTAATAATTATTAGCAATTCTTTATTTTATCACATTTACAGCGTTACTAAAATTGCTTATGATGGATGTTTACGTTGTGCAATACAAGGAAGAAATTTTCTAGAACGTTATCTGTCAGTTTGAGGAAAGACTATTTACCACCTTTGTTGGAAGTGTTTATCGTAGTTTCTGATTAATAGCCTTCTAGGTCTTCAGATTGCAAAGTTATCAAATCTGATGTCATTTATGAATTTTTTAACTAATTTTACTTTGAGATTCTCACATTTCTAAATGGTTGCATTCTTCAATTCTCAAACTGACGAATTTCCAGTAATACTCAGCTGTACTAATTCATATGACCTCAAATACGTCTTCAAATCTCTATGTCCCCAAATTCTACGTCCCCAAGCTCTACGTTTCAGAGTCCTACATTCCCAAATTCTACGTTCCCGTATCCTACATCCCCAAACCTTATGTCCCAGAATCCTAAATTCCTGTGTCCCAAATCCTACATCCCAGAATTCCTATATCCCAAATCCCTACGTCCCCAAATTCCTATGTCCCAAATCTCTACGTCCTCAAATTCCTATGTCCCGAATTCTATGTCCCCACATCCTACATCCCAGAATTCCTATATCCCAAATCCCTACGTCCCCAAATCCTACGCCCCCAAACCCTATGTCCCCACATTCCTATGTCCCAAATCCTACGTCCTCAAATCCTTCATCCCAGAATTCCTATATCCCAAATCCCTATGTCCCCAAATCCTACGTCCCCCAATCCAACGTCCCCAAATTCCTATGTCCCAAATTACTACGTCCCCAAATTCCTATATCTCCAAATCCCTACATCCTCAAATCCCTACGTCCCCAAATCTCTCCATCCCCAAAACCCTCTGCCCCGAATACCAACGTCCTCAAATCTCTGCCCGCCCCCCAAAATTCCTAAATCCACAAATCCCTAACCTCCCAAGTCCCTAACACTCCACTCCCCAAATCTTCAACTCCAGAAATTTCCCGAAGCGTCATTTATTTCCAGGGAATCCCCATCTCCCTCTGAAATGACATCCGCTGAAGCATTGTTTGAGTTTACCAAGCAAATACTGTTGCTCTTTACTTTGTCCGTATGTTGTCATTTCCAGGAATACACATTCAAATTTAACTACCGTTTTTTGCGGCCATCATAAAAATGTTAAACGGATCCATTATTCCATTGAAAAACAATCTATTTCCATGTAAATGATCCCGTAACTAACAACTTCCGTGACCTCAAGTGTCAAGGACTTCGTTCGCACTGTCATCCGACGAGAGCCGAGTAAATGCACTGGCATACCACTTGAAAGATAAGAAATTTATTTCCATTGCTTCCAAGTAAGCCCCGAGTCAAGGACATCGATCTCTCGCCGATTTACGTCGCCAAATGTATGTCTGTTAGATAATCTGATTAAAGATAGTGTTACCGTAATGGCGTCTGTGCCGAAACGCACATCTGTCAATTTTCGGATGATTTTATTTTTAAATGTACGTACAAGAGAAACTTGTCTTTGGAACAAATCTTTCGACAGTTAATTAACCATGGTCAATCATTTGTCCGAGTCGTAAATTGGCTCGAATTGAACTGCGTTGTACTAAATAAAGAGTCATAAAAGTTCGAGTTCGTCTGGAGTTACATAATGAGGATTTGAATCAGTTAGATTGAATAGAATTAAATTTAATCACATCGAATCGTGCGGGGTCACGTTGAATAACCTAACCTTAAAAAGTCTCACAAAATACACGTTAAAAAAGCTTGTCCATAAAATTATAAAATGCAAGATTAAAAATTTTGCATTAAAACGCAATCCAAGGCTAAAAGTTGCAATCTAAACGAACGTTTCGAATGTCCAGTCTTCTAGCAGCCATGATGTGTTACAATAAGTGTCGCGAAAATTTGAATGGTCGTTGAACTAACGAAAGAAACGTGAATGGAGCTGTAGGGTGCACATTATCTACGATTTCCTCGAACAGCGATCTTTAGCTTTACATTCTTTCCTTTCGCCGTTTCGTGTTCCGCTCTTTCAGTGCGTTGGCTTTTTGAGCGAGTATGCCAAGCCACTTGCCTGACGGCTGACCTCGAGTCTGCGCCATTTTTCTCCTTTTTTTTTGCGGCGTACGAGCGAGAGGCACTCTCGGCTGCAACGCAAATTTTACTTCAACTACTTTTTTATCGATTTTCGGGAATTAGCTAGAAGTTTTGCAAGCTTGTACATTTTCAGATTTTCAATTTTTTAGGGATTGTTAAAAGATTTCTTTTATTGAGATTGTTAAGACATTCCCTAGGTTCTCAAATCATCAAATCCTTCATTTTTCAAATTTATAAGTGAAAAACTTCCAAAGTTGTCAAATTCTCGAGACAAACTCTGTCGAGTTCCTAAATCTCTAACTTGCAAACTGTATAAAATGAAAGCTTATTGAAATTGAACGAGTGATCTGTCCGTTCTGTATTTCCGTCTTTCCCATAAAAACCCCATGGTGGGAATACCCGGCAGAAAACGGTTCACCCCCGACTTTCGCCGCTACATTCGCAGTCAACGAGACTGGACTGCACTCGGCGTCGTTGATGCACCTGTGGCGTCTCGTGGCGCGAGTCGACGTTAACCGAGCGCGTCCGAAGGTCACCGATCGCCGCGCCTATATAACTGGCACCGACGACGCGTTACGCTCATTCGTAGTACGCCTTACACTACGCTCTCATCTTCGTGACGCTCACTCTGAGCTAGCAGTGATCGTTACTCGCAGTTTCTCGTGCAAAAGTGATTGTCGTGCTCGAAAGTAGAACGACAAAGAGAATAATCGTCAACATGTACACGAACCCGTTCAACCGCAAACACAGCACTATCCGCCAGATGCTGGACCGGCTTCTGGACCCTACGAAGAAGTCCATCAGGCGATCGGAGAGCGTGACCAGCAGTTCGAAGGGCAGCAACGGCTCTCTGAACAATCACATGCACTGGGGCAGAAAATGAGGAGGCGGAGGAAAAGGCGGCAGCTCTCCTATCCTCTTGTGTTTTCACCTCGTCCTACTTGCCCGAATGGGAAGCGATAAGGGAACAAAGCCTGGCGAACAGGCGATAGAGACAACAAGCTGGACTTGTCACCCTTCGAAGATGGTCCGAGTCGAATCAGACCCGAAGCCACATGCATGTCAACTTGTCATTGGGGATGTACGGAGTCTACTTGACGGTCTTCGATGCCAACCGGGGAAGTCCAATCGGATGTCACTCTTCGGAAGTGTTTCTTGACTTGGTCCACCAGAGCTAATGCAAGTTGTATGCGTGTCAGCCTTCTGGGAAGCTCTCCTCGACGGTCTACATCAGATCCAATTGGAACAGGCATATCACCCTTTGAAGAAGGGTCTTGCATCCCAAGGGTTCTGTCTACAAAGAAGTAACCGAGAATGTCAGTGTGCCATCTCTCTATTGGGGAAGAACTGACTCTCCCCAGGTCACCTGTCAAAATTAACTGGGAACGTCGAGATTGAGCTATGTCACCGGTCGGGAAAGGGTGCTCTCCTATGAGTCTCCAGAGTGTTCAGATTCAACTGGGACAATACTCCGGCTTTCTGTACAATATGAACCGTTGTCTCGTATAATTGCGTTAGATCACAGTGTGCCATAATCTTGTTGACAGCAGTCTGTATAGATTTGAGCATTTGGATTGTATACAGAGATATGCATGTATAACCGTGGTTTCTAGAGCCATTGTAAAAATTGAGTTACTAGTCAATAGCCAGTATTAATGTTACTAGACGATTTATAGTAATAAGAGATTTTAATTTATTTATGTTGTACGACATTCGTATGAAATGAAATATATTTGCAAATTATATTATTCTTGTATATTTTATTTTACCCTCTATCAATATTTATATACGTTGTAAACAGTGTTGGATAAATTTTTATTTATCGTTTGAGTAGTTTATTTTTTTACGAATAAACTATGTTATTGGTAAATTTGAGAACTTTGACAAAGTATCATTGTTAAATAATTTGTTTGTTGTCACTTATTCAACACTGTTTGCAATAACATAAACATTACTCGTATAAATCCTAGTTACTATATTTCCACTTTTCCTTGGAGAGATTAATAAACAAATTAAAATGACTAATGCCACTTTGCGCATTGATTTAAGAAGGCGTGACGTGACTCATTACTTTTTACTATGATACCAGACGAGTGTCAACAGTCGAAGCAACGTGAGCCCTGCTGGGTCACGTGTCAACTTGTGAGACGCACACAGCAAAAAATATCAAAGGCCTAAAGTTCCGAACTATTAAAATCCTAAAATTCCAAAGTGGCAAAATACTAAAATCCTAAAACGTCAAAATTCCAACACCTTGCACTACCAAAGATCCAAAATTCTAAATTGTTAAAGTTCCAAACCTTGAAAATCGTAAATTACTAAATTGCCAAATACCAGAAAGGGGCTCGCAGACGTCTGAACACGGCCCTGCCGTCGGACCCTAGTATAGACACTTATTAAATTTACTAGCTATATACGCACAATGGAATCAGAGCATTGATCATGCGTTCCGCGTCTAGCCAGTTATTTTGGGCGAATGTTTTAAGTAACGTGACATAAATTCAAAGTAATGATCCTATTTTTACTCCACGGAGAGCATTTTCACTATAATAATGTTAGCTCTTCAAAGAAGGAAACACTTTATTATCTGTTCACTGATAATTTTCATGACATCGCGTTGTAAAAATTAACATATATTATAACGTCCTCTGCTGAACTCAGTAAAATGCTTCTGTTGTTAGATAATATTTTTACATAAACAGTTATAAGTTTATTCGTCCGTATATTTTTGTATTTTTTTATTTTATCGTGCATACTTTTTTGCGTGTTGTGTTTTTTTAACTATTTCTGCTCAAATTTAGTCGGTTTGTTAAAATTATCTGAACTTTGTTCCTGGCCATCGAAGGACCACTATTTTTTAGAATTGTCACATTTTCCGTAAAATTAAAAGGTCTGCAATTGTAATGATGTAATTTGGGAATTTAAACACATGTTAATATCTTGTATTTCCACCCTTTCATATGCTTTATATCATCAATATTTTCCCAAATATCCGTAATTCTTTTCAACTCAGATAATGTTGGAGAGTCGTAAACTAGTTGAGTAGGCAAACATTTTCTGTGGCATTCAAATTTCATCTCTAGCGCTATCGATACTCTAACGTAAACGTACCTTAATCGCTCATCACCCAATTTGATTATAAGTAACAAAGTTGCAATATCAACGTATTCGGTAATAATTTTGCGTAACCCAATTTTCCATATGACATACAGTCATAAAAGTGGAATTACATGGTCCTAATTCGATGGCCAGAAACAGTATTGTACAAATACAGCTCGAGTAGAAAGTTTCAAAGTTGCTACTTGCCCAAAGCAAAAATAGCTTCGAGTTAAACCCGATTTCTAAGGTGAAATGTGCGATATCGTGGAAGTACGTTGTAGGACGAGGTCTTTCAAAGGTATCGCAGAACATCGTTGCAAGGTGTCTGAGAACTTTCACGAAGAGCTGTATCGATCTGTCAAGTAGGTGTTCATTTGACCAACGTATATGGCGTGTGTAAAGGTAATTCGATCCGCGTGACATGCAAACTTTCTAGCCATTTTATGGAAGGAAATATGTACGACACGAATATCGATTGAAGGGAACGAGTACGTACGAACTCCTGTTCTAAAATATTCAAAGTTCAACCAAATATTGTTATATCGCTCCTCTGTTGTACATTATAACCGTACAGAATCGATACTCTTCTAGAGACTTGCCTACATTTCAAATGTATAAACAACCAAACAAATGTATAAATAAACAAGTAAACAAACAGATGTAATAATGAAATGAATAACCAAGTGTACATGTAATGTAAATAAACAAACAAGTGTATAAATAAATAAACATCAAACAAATTTTGGTTAAAAGGAAACATACTTCACGTATACAGGGTGTTCAATGTATTCACAATTTTTTAAGACACTTCCGTTAACTTAAATTGTTAATGGTAACTTGAACAGTATTAATAATATTTATCTAGACAAATTATTAAAAAGAATTATTTGCATCTTGTTGAAGTACCGTTTGTCAAGGAATAAAGAAATGGTACGACATTTAAAAGAGTAAATTTTCGTGGAAGAAATATATTTTGTAATAATGTGATAATTAATGAGAATATAGTATCGATTGTACCTATGACATTTTTCTGTCGGACTTTATCGGAAGTATTACACGAACACCCTGTATACGCGTGCGTGTCTATTTTGATCGTCTTTCGATCGAGTCGCAGTTTCGCGGTTATATTTCCGCTCGATCAGACATTATGTACCAGTATTGACGTGACGGGGTTATTTAAAGGTAAACATAGTATATTCGTCGTAGACGAAGCGAAAACATGTTTAATAAGCTCGTAAACATATGGCTGGGTATGACAGGTATTTAGTCTGCGAAGTTGGATTGGGAGAGTAATTAAATGGGAGCACTGCCAATAGATCTCAGAAAGAGCTAGAGAACAGTTAGGGTAACTCCAGAACAGTATCTAGGGAAAACTGAAAGACAATGTACGATGCAGGAAAAATGTGCAATAAAAGATTCATGAAAGATTTATATGGAAACAACACAGGGGACATGCAGTGGTGCAACGTAGAAAACCCCCGAGAATCTAGAGAGAACGTAGTAGACCCTGGGTAAATCCAGGAATCGCAAGATTCATAAATAGCCGAAGAGAACACTAAGGCCTAGGGAAGATTGAGATAAAACCCAGAGAGGAGCTAGGTGTCCAAAGTGGTACTGATGGAATCTAGGGAATATCTAGAAATAAATTATACAAAAAGAGTTTCTATAAAGTGGAATACATAAAAAAGCCTTAATAGTCAACGACTCTCCATAAACCTCCGAACATCCACAAAAAAAGCAAGAAAGTCTTGAAAACACACAAAAATCCAGAAACGTGTAAATAACATTAGTCATCGATCTACTCGACGTAACCGTCTAAACATAACCCGAAAGAGGTTAGGTTGAAACGTCTAGTTACTTTCCTTTTATTTTCTGCAGGTAGCTGACCTAATGAAATTCATTAATACACGCAACAATGTTTTCACCGAGGAAAAGGAAGAGATCGTATCGTCGAAAGCGGAAATGTATTTTGCCTGTTTACGGATTTGTAACATCGCGTCGAATGATTACATCTTCCTGCTATGAACGGTTACGGCGTGCGGAAGAAGTATTGACATACGCAATTTCGCTTTATCGTTCACGACGCATTGTCGTTATAAAATTCATTTTATGGTATTTTAATCGGCAATGTACCGATGTCAACCCATGAGATGGCGCGTAGATGGCTGACGTGTTTAGAAGACAGCTGCAATTTTCCAAATTCAGAGACTTTTAGATTGGTATGTCTGTATCCCTAGATCTCTATATCTACAAATTTTCAAATTTCCAATTCTCAAATTCCCTAATTCTCAAATTTCCAAACTCTCAAATTCCCAAATTCCCAATTCCCTAATTTCCCCATTCCCTAATTTCCCAATTCCCTAATTTCCCTATTTCCAAATTTCCCAATTTCCCAATTTCCCACTTTCCCAAATACCCAAATTCTCAAATTTCCAAATGTCCCAAATACTAAAATACCCCGAATTCACCCATTTTCTTCCCGCGTCTTTCAACAAATTCATTTAGCGGCAATAATTCGAGATACAGAAACCTGTTACGTCTATAAAATTTGCATGCGTTCATTGCTCGAATAATGCGCCGGTTTTATCAATGACTAAACAGAATTTACGTATTCTGTGCGTACGATGTGTCATATAAATTATAACTTTAAAAATTTTACCACTTTTTCTTTCGTTTCTGTTCGTCACTTACGTCTATAACTTTCGTTGTTGTCTCAATTATTGAATATTAACTTACAGAGGTATTATTAAATGTAATTGATAAAGTATTTACTAGTGCCCATGACGAATGAGTTCTACGTCGCAATGAATTGATTGGTAGATTCGATCGGGAAGCAGCCTTCGTTAACTAGCCAACAGTTGTACAACCTCGGTGTTCCTACATTTTCTCATCGAGTACACATGTTCATTCACGTCGTTCTGTAATTTGTAACTAAGTCGTATCTCGGTATGATAACGAAAGTAGGCCAACGGTCTTTAAAGTGTATCGATGCAAGATTACTTTTGCAACACGCAACATGTTACGTTTTTCTTCCTCTAACCGCTGATATATATTCGTATATGGTAATAAATATACGGATGTCAACCCATGAATTGGCGCCTGAGGTTGACCCAAAGTGAAAGAAGCTCCTCACTGTGAACACTTCCAGCGTGACATTTCGATAAATAAAAATAATAATGACAATAACAAGTGCATCCGGCAACTGCGACATCGGTATGTAGATATAGAGATTTAGGGATTAAGGGGACTTGGAGATATAGGGAGGGATATTGAAATTTAGTCATACGTGGATTTGGAGATATGGGATTTGGAAATATGAGGTTTGGAGATATAGGGTTCTAGAAATGTAGAGACTTTTGAATTCGGGGTATTTCAGAATTTGGGAGGTGGGCAATTTGGGAGATTTGAAATTTGGGAATTTGGGAATTGGGAAATTAGGGAATTGGGAAATTATAGAATTGGGAAATTATGGAATTGGGAAATTATGGAATTGGGGAATTATGGAATTGGGGAATTATGGAATTGGGAAATTAAGGAATTGGCGAATTAGGGAATTGGGAAATTAGGGAATTGGGAAATTAAGGAATTAGGAAATTAGGGAATTGGGAAATTGGGAAATTTGGGAACTTGGGAATTTGAGAGTTTGGAAATTTGGGAATATAGGAATTTATGAATGTAGAAATCTAAGAATACAGATTTACAAATGTAGGAGTTCTTTTTGAACAATTGCAGCCATAGCTCTTCTAAACGCGTGATCCTCCCGCGCCAATTCGTGGGTTGACACCGGTACATGTTCGGTAGACCAAAGAACGATATAATTATACTTGACACAATTTTTAAAAGCATGGAAATACTGGTCGAAACAAAAAGCGCGATTAATCGAAGGCTAACGATTCCTTTAGTTTTATTGCCGTCGACTTAAGGTCACCTTTCATGAAACATAAGAAACATCGGTGAAAGTACCATGTTTTTTTCTTCTGTCTACACTTTATTTTCTCGTTACGTTTTATACACCGTGTCTTTTACTTGTAACGACCATGATAACCCACTATTTGATGCTTATCACGGTAAGTTTAATTAAATACACGATTTAAGTATTAATTTCGGTTTTATTATGTGATTAAAATTGGTGTATAGCAAAAAATGTTCATTCGTGAACATCATACGCGACATAACAATATTTTTGAATCTCTTAACATCGAGAGCGTTTAATTATCGTCCGTTTCCTTTTTTCATATGATTTTTTGTCATTCACGATTAAAGTTTCAAATGATTTACCTACCAAGTTTTCTTCTGTGATTATGTGTGCTGTATTCACCATTACAGCATTGGAATCTTAATTGCTCTTTATCGGTTTATTGCAGAGCGGTCGGTGAATAACCAGTTACCTTTGGATAGCAAAAATTGAAGCGCAGAATACGCGATAATGATTTATCAGTTACTAATTTGTACGCTTGAAATTTTCTTTTCAAATAATAAAATGCAAATATGTTTCAGTTTTGAATTGAACAACTATGTTCAATTTAAATAATAAAATTAATCGAACATACGTTCGGTACGAGTAATAAAATGAATCGAGCATATTGTACATTCAATATAGCTGATAAAAGAAATTGAACAAATATACTGAATTCAAATAATGAATATTGAAGAAGCATGTTCAACATAAATATTAAAAAAGGTTGATAAAACATGATGAACGTAATAATGAATACTAAGCAACTATGTTTAACATAAATAAAAACAGTTGATCAAACATTTTCAATAGCAATAAGAAAAAAATTGAACATATACGTTCAACGTTTCAATATAAATATTCTTTATTCGACGTTCAATGGAAGTGCATTTAAAAAAATTTGGAATTAATTATCTTTTTATAAGTAACAAATAAAATATGTGCTTCACAAAATCGGTTGCAATAATTTTTCATTCAAATATTTAAATAATTATTTTATTTTTATATTTATATCTTCACAGGATGTAATCGTGTTGGGTTCACAA
Source organism: Megachile lagopoda (assembly GCA_036983795.1). NCBI lineage: Eukaryota > Metazoa > Arthropoda > Insecta > Hymenoptera > Megachilidae > Megachile > Megachile lagopoda. The sequence goes on from CM072793.1 coordinate 7,356,293, forward strand.
GTTTACTTAATTAAAACATCTCTTCACTTACAAATAAAAATATTTTATCAAAAATATATGAAGTATAATTCTTTAAAAATTATGATAATATTCGCCATTTCTAAATGACGTTCTTTTTACCCGAATAAATGAAACTTTAATCTCCGATTATTAATTTAAAGATATCGCGTCTAGCAAGTTGGCTCATGGAACAATAGGATTTACATTCATTCCGAGTGCCATCATATCAGATACGCCACTTGTAAGAAAATAAGTCCTCTTTACCCCCAATTTCTAATTATTAATTTAAAATATATACCGTATCTACTAAGTTGGCACATGGACCAATAGCTTTTACATGGATTCCGAGTGCCATCATGTCAGACACGCCAATTGAAACAAAATAAGTCCTCCCAACCTAGGATTATTTACTTAAATACTAATAATCGGTGCTGCGTGTCCACTAAGTTGGCACATGGACCAAGATTCACATTTATCCCTAGTGCCAACTTTCCGAGCAATTATTAATAGAACAGAAAGAATGCACAGACAAGATATCAAATTAATTCTCTGAAAAATTGCATACGCATCGCACGTGTAAATCCAGCTTACACACACGATCGTAAACATAGGTAGATCAGGTTTCCTAGAAGCTGCGAACCCATCCACAAATGTGCGATAAGAAGTCGGTATCGGCTTTCGGCGCCACTCGAGCGTCAAATTTTCCATTTGACTTAGGAATTATTCGTAAATAGAGACACCGTATCAACGATATCTCGAGTGAAAGCAAACGCTATCGGCGCGTACGTCTGTTCGTTATCTGTCCATTGTGCCGTCTTGGCTGCCCGTTAATCGGAAATGTCTGGAGTTCACGTTCGTGAAAATGTACGGCGTCCGCTCGCTAGGGCACAGGATCCGCTCGAACACTTCCGGTAATCCTTGATCGGTTTTATTCCCCACCGGTTCCAGCATGTTGTTCCACAGCAGATTTGCTCCTGGAATATAATCACGACTATCAATTTAAAATTAGGTTCTTGGTGAGCATAACTTTCACAATTATTAAATTAACTCTGCATTTTGTATGTTGGAAAGTTTGCAAATTTCAGATATTTATGTTATTGTATCTGCAAATTCCTATATCTCCACATCCTTTATCTTGAACTCTGTAGGTCTCCAGACCTTTATATCCTTATATCTCCAATCCTACTCCAGATGTCTATATTTCTATGATTATATCTCTGTATCTCCACATACTTATATCTCCAGTTCTCAAGATCTCCAAATCTCTATATCTCCATATCGTTAAGTCTTCAAATCTCTGCATTCTCAAATCCCCACTTCTAGAAATTACATCTGCAGATCCCTGACACCAGATCCCCACACCCCTAAGTTCCTACATCCTTAAATCTTCGAGTCCCTAAACCTGTCGAAAATCTTCCCTTTCTATGTTCCTAAACTTGTACATTCCTAAATCCCCAGATATTAACATCTTTTAATTCTTACATCTCTATATTCCTAGTTACATTCTAAAAGCTATTACATTCTCCAAGCTTTTAGCTTTCAGAGCAACGAAACATGTAAACAAATATATGTATAATTAAACTGATCAGTCAGACAGTAATTAACGAAGCATTACTGCGTTTATTAACTTTGTACTGACAATAAATATTTAAACGAAGAATCACTTAAATGTACGAAAATTTGTCGAATTGCTACTCGTTTCATCTCCAAAGTTTCTATATATGAATAAAGTAAAATCGAGCTCCTTATGGTCTTAAATAATTACACAAAGAATATTTCGTCTTTGTTTTTTGATCATGGAGCAACAAGGATAGCCATGTTTGATCGAAGCTTCTGAGTTTCGCCGCCAGAGACCCTCAGTCCGTCCTACTAGTGCCTCGATTCAATGAAGAAATGTTCGTACCCAATCTTTTTCAACTCTTTCAAGTGCAACCAAACCATATCCGTGACTTTTCATTGACCTCTTATAAAAAGTTAACTTCGCTACTTGACTTCGCGATATATGCGACGTATTAAGTGGTTTGCTCTTTTGTTCTGACCACATTACGTAAATAGCACCACGCGGATATCTCTACGCACGGGCATATGCAAGCGTCACAGAAAAAGTTTATCTGTCAATTATCACATTACTTCCATTCAATTTTAGATATATGTTTGCATATAGAATGATGTAACTACGATTTGATTTTTGCGCAGGAGAACTGTTTTCTTTAGATTATGAGGAATTTCTGCAATATATTAGGAGCGTCGATGGCGATATACTTATCAGTGAATAATAATAACAATACGGTGTTAAAACGAATGAGAATAAATAAAGTTGAATATATATTGTGATATTTGTATCTATTTATTTTTCAAACTAACCTAATTTAATCAAACTGAAGACGATATATAGCTGTATTACGTTAATTTAATTGTTATTATTATTCGAATTTAGATTAAAATGCAAGGAGAATCGATGTTTTGAATGATACAATTATGTTGCATTAAATTATGTCGAATTACATTATGTTTGGTTAATATTAGATAATAGATTGATTAGGTTACGTTGTATTGAGTTACTTCAGATTAGGTCAATGCAGACTAGATTAGACGAGAGAGTCTTATGAGAGTTATAAGACTAATGGTTGCATAAATATAGGCGTACAAATTTTTCATCATAAAATTAAATATAAATTTGAACTGTTATTTTTTAAAAATGAAAAATAGAATATCTCCTTCTATGTGTTAACAAAATGCATTTATTATATAACAAAATAATTGAGTTTCAGTTTTGTCTTTCAGAAATCATACTTATCGACCGTAGGTACATAATTTATTTTTATTACATTTTTTATTTATTTAATTATTTATGTAAAAGGTTGATAATCGCAGTTTGTCTCATCATTTTGAAGTAAAAGTATTTGTTTTTTCGTAACGCCTGCTAATATGCAATCCACTTTCGACACGACGATGGTGTAGTTGCGAATAGGCGATATATGTGAAAAATTTTGTTGCAATTAAAAGAAATTTGATTGGTCATTTCTTACCTAATGCATGGCCCTTTTGGCTAAAGTGAAAGCAATCGTAAGTAACTAAACTGGGATCGATCGGCGCCGCTTTACTGGGATCCGCATTTGGTGCATTGAATACTTTGATAAATGGTTGCAACACCACCGTAAAATCTGGAGAATTGTCATACCTGAATTAGGAAGAAAAAATCACTTATAAAATTTTAATCCAAAGATAAGTCAGTGTACATATAACCGCAGTGGACTTTCGCTATATTGCCAGAAATGTAGTAGTGGATTCTCGAAATCGGCAATATATGAAGCTTTACTGTCGAAACCTCTTACAAAATTTGTAAATGCTTGAGAACTTTTAAATTAGTGCACTCGAAAATTCCATATGCAATAAAAGTATAATAATTGCAATATAATGAGAGTCCATTGTCTCTAAAATATTGAACTGCAAAATTATTTGATATAAAAATTATTTCCACAGTTATTTAAGTTAATTACAACAAACATTTATTTGTTTATACACTCTATGAATTATTATATATTTATTTACCTTCCAGAATATATTAAAGTTTCTACAGCCTGTTGATAGAACTGCGACATTTTAGAAGCTATAATATCCGGTCGACTGCCTCTGTGCATACAGGCACAGTACAGCGGATGCAAAATGTTGCACATGGCACTTCTTGGCAGCCGAAGGGAAACTGTGACATCTGCACAGATATCAAAATAAAATACAAAGAAAATACGACAGAACCCTAATGTTTCCCTGCTACATAACTTCCCGATAGTAAACGCATCAGTTCGTGCATATTATTCACAGGTGTTATACTTCATTCTAGTTGTTATACTGCTTTATAGAAGTTGTTATACTGCTCCAGAGCCCCTGTAGCAGGGAAATATCGAGGTCCCATTATAATTTTTGTCATTAATCGTGCAATATCATGAATATGAATTACCAAGTTAAGCAGGATTATAGAAATTACCTATAACTGGTACGAGATTGACTAAAGTTCGAGGTAGAGCAACTTCCAAGAAGTCCAGCACCCTTCGCAAATGAAGAGCGTATCGGACCGGTGAGAATTTAATTGGACTGAAGCACTGCGCGGAACAAATATCGTTTGCGCCAAAGAAGATAGTGATCAGCTGCAATATAAGAAGTAGTAAAGTATTCGTAAAAAGGAAATTTACTTAATAATTAACAATACCTTCCATTGTCTTCTTATATTTATCCTGGGATTCCTTTTAATTCTCTGAACGAGGATGCGGGCCTGATGCAGCGCATCCTCGGTAGCTGCGACAGGAAATGCGATGTTCAGTTTCGCTTTCGCCGAAATGAACTCGCCTGTGCCCGTTGAGTAACCCACTAAATTTGGATTGAATACCTGAAACGATTCAATGTGCTAATTATAGAATCCATATTGAACTTCACTGTAGACTCTCGCTATATTGCCGATTGACCGAGTTCTTCGCTTTTACAAATTTGTCAATTTCCACATTTCTAAATTTTCATATTTTCGAATTAATTTTCCAAGCTCCGACATTTTCAAGTTACTAAGTCCCTAAACCTAGCAAATCCCCAAATTTCTAAATCACACCGTATATTACCTTCAACAAATTAGGAACAGTTAAGAATCTTCTCCAGTCTCCTTGTCCCCCCACACACCAGCTGACTCCTCGTGCTTCTATAAAAGTCCCTATGGCAAATTCCTCCATAGCGCCACTTCCAGCGACCAGTGAATCCCCTAGGCCACCGACTATATCTATGTCACCGGGTCGTAAACGATGCACACTGTCAGGCACGTTCGGCGATCTAAGGAGAGAGGCAATGTAGTAATATACAATCCTAATTCCGTCGGATAAGGTTAGTTACTATACTGACCACTAACCTAACCTGACCCACTTGTGCATATATGTGTCAATACGATATAAGCTTAGTTGTTTTTTCAAATGTCAACATACCGTCCAAATCGAACATCACAGGGAAAAGGAACGTAATCAGGAACTCGGGGTTGACTTCTTACTCCGCTATACATCGCAGGGTATTGCACTCCGCTTTTCTCAAGGTCATTCTGTAAAAATTAATATTACTCTTAAACTATATTTAAATACTGTGTTTTGTAAGAAGTCTTGCGACACACAGTTTTACATAGATGTGGTAGATCTGATTTATACGAAGTGGTAGATGTGACCGCGACCAATTAGACGCGCGGGACTTCTTGTGAGGCAGGCGTAGTACATTTACAAATAGCTTATTTATAACAATTTTTCATGTCAATAACATGCTTGGCATCAAATAATGTTAGGTACCTTAATAAAAATGTTATTCCTTCGGCAGTGGCGAATGTTTATGACGATGTAAAGTGACAGTGAGAGAACCGGAAGATCGCGGTCATATAAAATATGCAAATGAAGAATCGTAGAAAACGAGAGTGATCGTACGAATTGATGAAAGTTTCAGTGTTCGCGTTATTCCCGCATTCGCAATGTCGTGTCCGGTACATGCACGGTTTCTTCGTGATGGAAGCGTGTGTTTAGCACACGATGCACGTCGACACGTTTGCTTTCTTTCATTTGCATTATACCACCACGTGGATTAAGTACCGTCGCACATCGATCATTTAACAACTAGCAAAGAGTGTGCCGATCGAAGTGGGTCGAGGGAATGCGACCTCAAACAAAACCTGTTAGTGAATCAATGAAAAGAAAAGTTATACTCTTTCTCTCATCGGGAGGAATAATGCTAAGCGTTTCTTCCTTCTCTGTCGCTTGCTAGAGTCGTTCTTCCGGTTTGACATAATACGGTAACGATTCTGTGTAACATTTCTTACAGTGATATGACGTTGTCGAATGGGACGTTATATGGCCATTATGTGCTTTGAGATTGTGTACTCAAGTTTCATTATTTTTGAAGGTTCAATAGATACGAAATTCAAATTCCTTAATTTATTGATTTGCATAGTAAAATGGTAACTCTTTCATACACGAATGTTCAATTTGTTTTTATTTGAATCCCTGAATATCCGAATTTCAGTAGACTATATTTATTTCCATGTTTGCAACTCTTCAAATTTCTAAATTTCTTAATTCTAGTTCTCAAATTTAAGAATAAAAGTCTTCAAATCCCCAAATCCCCTAATTTTCAATTTTCCAAGTTTCCAACTCTCCAAATCTCCAAATCTCCACGTCTCCAAATCTTCAAATCTCCAAGTCCGCGAATCTCCAAATCTCCAAATCTCCAAATCTCCAAATCTCCAAATCTCCAAATCTCCTAATCTCTAAATTCCCAAATTTCCAACTTCCCTCATATTGCTCATACTTATTCTCTCCCACCATCTCCTGCCTCCAGAGCCCCAAACGCAGGGAATTACCAAGCAACCGCTTACTCCAATAATAAAGGCAACGATACACTTACACAAATACAGTAACCATTCACATTTTTACTAACTTTCCATCTCCAATCATTTCTTCTAAAACAACTTACCGTCCCTATTTGAAAGACTCTTCTTATCAGATCCATAAACGATCCTCCTGCCGCCGGTAACACGATCAGCACCGACAACAAACATATTATCTCAATCTTCATAGTGCAAACGTGTCAAAGATCTTACAAGAAAAGAAGTTGATATTCCTTAAGACTCTTATCGTCGGTTAGTATGCAGCTCGGATTGCCGTTTTTCATGCGGTAAAGATTTATCACCGCCTAAGATTTATTTCATCGAAGGCTTTCTCTTCTTCTTTCATATCGATCTCGTTGCATCGAATTTTCTTGAAAATTTAGAACATCGGTTTTCTTTATCGCCTCGTATCTTCCTCCGGTACGAAGACCACTGTAAACCTTCATGAGCTGCCATATATCGAGTTCATTTCTATCAAGTTCTTTCTCACTTCCTTCTATGTCACAAACCATACCGTGGTCGAGAAGCAAACTATTTCTTTGAATATTTTTACAATTTTTTTATATTTTCACATTTTTATTTTTTAATTTTTAAATGCAAACATATTTGTTATAAACAAATTGTATGATTCTACTCGTTTAAAATTGTGGAATTATGTTTAGTTTCTTACATATTTCAATTCCTGTAAATAGTTTCGCATAGAGGAGGACGTTATACTCTCGCTATATTGCCGTTTAAGCAAGATCTCGTCACAGAGGTATTGCTGCATAAAATTTAGGTGAAATAAACACAAAAGTTGTTAGAAATTGAAGGGCTTAAACTTTGGGAAATCTGTAACTAGGATTTGTACCCTTCTATATTTTCCCGATACTCCATTTTAATTTTCACCACGATTTTAAATAACTTCACAATCCTTCACTCATCGAGATTGCAATTTGCAATCACAACTGATCAATTTGTTTACACTTTTGAATATTTTAAAACTATTTTTCACCGCCTTCTCGATGCACCTTTTTTCAAGGATGTTTCAGTACTAGTCGAAGATGGAGCAGGACATGAATGAAGACAACTGGGGAGACATTCGCGTGTCCATCGATGGTTCCCCTACTTTTCCACGGAAAGAAACACTTAGGGTCTTTTGTATTCTGACCGTTAACGAAGACGTACGTGAGTAAGAGTGGTGAACGCAAAGATTATCCTTCTACGGCTACCACCGCCATTTTGGTGGCGCTAATAAGCTGATAGCGTATGCTCGAAGAAATTCAGGGTTTCTATATTGATCTACTAAAGAACATTATCATAATTTTCTTTCTCAAGTTCAAACCATTCTTCAATGACAATTCAGCAATTTCTTTAACTCTTTTTTATTAACCTCACTTTTACATGAATGTATATAATAAATGTTCTCTAAGTAATATTTAGAGGTACTTAAAAAGAACAGTTACAAATATAAATGTTTATAGAAAAGTTTATACAAGTACCTGATATTTGTGTATGACAGAAAGTTCAAACTATTTTTTAATAACAATTGAACAGCTCATAAATTACACAATTTCTTTAAATATTTTTTTAAACCCTTTTTACAAATGAATTGTTTGTAAGTTTTGAAGACACTTAAAAAGAGCAGTTACAAATATGAATGTTACTATAAATGTTAACATAATGTAATATAAAATACAAACAACTTTATACAAAAATAATTGCAAGGATAAATATCGTAATTTAACTGTAAGTATAGAAAGCAACTAAAAATAAGTAATCACAAACTGAACGAAAAAGAATAAAAAATTATGTAACCCGAGTGAAATAACCTCGATTGCATCATGAAGGACGATTACGCAAGATTTCGAGCTACAAATGGAAGTTGCTTTTCTAAAATGGCGTTTATCCTTGTTAATGGATATTCCATAACAACCGTATTGTATCGACGAAATCGGTTACCGAAAGCAAAATATCGTTTCGTAATTTCGAGAAGTAGCGTTTTGTGGTTGGTTGAAGTAAACTCGTAACCCGATTCAAAAAATATGCTAATAACAATTATACTTTCACGTATCGTTGGACGAAATGAGTGGCCCAAATCTTGCGCGATCTACGAACCTGAAATTCGACTTAATTTATGCTTCTTTTGTTATGTCACTCGTTTGAGGAACCACTTTCATTGATATATGTATATTGTTTTATCGAGCTTTAGAAAGTGTACAATTAAGGAAAAATGTGTATATTAATTAACTGATAACTTAATTGAATGTTTTATTCGTGTGGTTCATTGATGTTGTATGGCGATGGGAATATACCTTTACAGATTTATAAATTTTTGAATTCTGAATAACTTGACTTTTCACATACTTACAATTTCCAAATCTCCAAATAATTCTCAAATGCAAATAATTTAAAAATCCCCAATTTCTAAAATTTTCAAATTCTCAGAAACCTAATTTTCCAACTCTCCAAAATTCCCACATCCCCAATTCTCCAAATTCCCAATTTGCAAATTTCCAAATTCTCACAAATGGCAATTTCCAAATCCCCAATTTCACAAATTCCCAAATTCTCAGAAACTTAATTTCCCAAATGGCAATTTCCAAATCCCCAATTTGACAAATTCCCAAATTCTAAAAAATTTAACTTCCCAAAAACCCAAAATTTCTTGAATGATCCCTACATAAACAGAGGTAGAATCAAAGAGTGTAATTTTGACATGGTCTTTGACATTTAAATTGAGTGCTTCGCGATACATTTCGAGCCCACTTTCACAATGTTCCCATATATGTAAAAGATCTTTTAGTCACAAGTTACCACATTACTACGGTTCAACGACCCACATACAGAATAAAATAGGCAGATTAATATTTCCTGTTTCTTTAGGTTGCCCATTTCTCGCAACTCCGAGTGAACTCTCGATTCGAATTCCCATCAAATGAAAGTAAATATAGCACACGCTGTACAAATAAATACTATCACCAGGTACAATCACATTTTGGATCGAGCGTCATCAATTTTGCATTATCACACTTAACCTATTTTCACACCGTGAGAAAACAGGCAGTGATGCCAGTTTTTGTTGATTTTTACTCTTCACCACCTACCTACCGTCCTACCATTTTCAATGTACATTTTACAGATCTCACTACGAAGCACTATACATCATCCGTGAATTTTCTCGCGTTACTATAAACGGCCTCTCCGGTGTGGGACACAAAAATCGTTCGAACAGCGGAGTCCAGGCTTCGGATCTGTTGTTAATTGGCTCCAACAGATTGTTCCACAGACCGTTGGCAACTTGAAAATAACGTAATAATTAATAAATTAGTACCTTAAGTACAGGAGAGACTCATTAAATGTACGACTCATTAAACGGGAGTGCTTCCGATTGACAGTGCCTTAAGTAAACGCTTGCTTAATGCACACGTAGTCGTGCGTGCGCCTCTCCCGCTACTCGTCCGTTCATTGGTCGGAGCAAGAAACGCGTACGCGTGTTAGCAGTGCGCATGAGAGAGGGGCGTTCCTATCGTGCGTTAAACGGACGTGCACTTAGCGAGCGTTTACAGTAACAAATGTGGTAAGTATTTGAATTATCATAGATGACAGATAACTGTGGCTAGTAACGTAGTACGTTTTATGAATTCAAAGGTTTATATGACGTACACATTGCATTAGTTTTCTGGCTCACGTGGAAACAGTCAATGGCGAAATATGACAAGTCACGAAGTCCGTCTTCTTTACGTGGTACATAGGCGTTGAAAACTGTAGGAGAAGATACCACCGTGAAATCTTTTTCATTGAATTCTGGGTACCGTGTAACTTCAATTTCCGCTTCTTGCAACCTGCAAAAGAAATAGTCAAAATAAATATAGACACCGTAAGTTTCTTAAAGTATCTACCCTCGCGGTAAAGTTATCGTCTACTTTCCTGAAGCCGTGAAAGCAAATTTACCTTCTAAGTACATCATACATTTCTGCCCTTCGGTGACGAAATTGGAGACCAATGAAACATGGACACTCCACTCGTGGCAGAACATAGCAGTTAAACGGTGTTCCTTCATTTATATCTTCCGGCACCGTCTTCAAATTAGCTGCCACAATAATGTTAACGAGAGTCCTCGGCAAATTATTCTTCAGTATCCTCAGGGTCTCGATCAGATACTTTCTGTTATTTTCTACGACATCCAACACCGACGGTGAGTAACAAGATTCGAAACACAAGTCATTGTGGCCGATAAATATGTAGATTAGCTGCAAGAAATTAACACAACCAAAACATGAGACTGCTGTTACTATTATACAGTGGATATTGGCCACATTATCACAGTATGCGATATAATACTGTTATATAAAATACAGTTATTATAATCCATCTGTCCTCGATTTAACGAACTACTTCGAAATACGAACCTTCCAATGTTTCTTTATGTCTATCCTAGGATCCTTCTTCATCCTATTGACCAGATATTTGGTCATGAAGGGCATGTCTCTACTCATTGCACCACTTTCAGCGACGTTCAACTGCGAAGCCGGATCAGAAGTAAAGGAATCCCCAAGCGAATAGCCTATTAAATTCGGATTGTATTCCTGCAAGAAAATTCACGATCGCACAACGGTCGATCAAAGTCTCAGTGGAAACCAGATATTATCCTGCGTTAGGGGTTCTGGGGCAGGAAATTACGGAGGAGCAATATGCTTTCTTCGCGTTCGTCCAATTTCTTCCTCTTAGCCATTGCGTGAATCGGCACTTAAAACGGGTGCGCACGCGCGAGCGACTTGGAAATATGGACCCCTGTTGCGCAGAGCGTATCTGAGGAGATACGTACCTTGAGAATGTTAGGAATCGTCAAATACTTTCGCCAGTTTCCCTGACCACCTATGGCCGCGACGATTCCTCTGTTCTCGATGGGAAACTGTAATAAGTTCGTCGCTAAAGCAGTGTAACCAGACATCAGAGAATCGCCCATTGCAGCAATCACGTCTATGTCGCCAGGCCTCAAACGGTGAACCGAGTCTGGCACCTCTGGCGATCTTCCGCCTAACAAATACCTTCGATTATTAACGAGGAATAGGTGGAAGCTTATTTACGTCTATTGTTCGAATTCTATTAATTAAAGACCTGTCACATCGCAAAAGAACGGAACGTGCGGAGGAACTTCCGGCTGCATACGCCATCGGCTTTCGGGTGACGATCTCCGATGCTCATCGGTGTCCCCTGTAAAACGATGTTTTATTTATTAGTAAGCAGTCGTCACATTTTTATATCATTTTCTGCCTCGTAGAAGTACATAATCAATTTCTTGTGTCAATGTTTACTTCGATGTTAATGATATTCTTGGACCTTGATTTTTAATGCAAATAATGGCAAATATAACTGTTCTGTTTAGGCGATTATCTGCGTATTACAGAACTCATATAGCTTTCTTATTCAGGTTATTATCCGCTTCTTGCAGAAATTATGCTAAAGTGAAACTGAAGCTGCGAGTGAATATTAAAATTTGCATAATTGATGACGGACAACCTTATTTGTTCATTTCTAGAATCAGTTAGAAGTGTGCCGAAGTGTGGATATCGCTTTTGGTGCGGTGTTAAATGCAGTATCTACTGGTCCATCGATACGGTAATTGAAACTAAAAAACAATAGAAGAAAAAAATACCAGGCACAGCATTAAGTGACACCGATAAGCACTCGTGTCTTCTAGTTTAAAGAACTGCTCGAAATATGGCGTCAAGGAGAAAGAAACACTATAACTCGTGAACGTCACCTACCGAAAATGTTAATATTCCATTTACGAATCGTACGCAAGATGAACAAATTCTCTGGAGAGTCCAATCCCGTGCGCTGGGATGCAACTAGCATGCATAACTGCAGAACGAGATACAAAGCGAGCATGATTCTAGTCGGAACGACACACCGAGCACTTATGTTCTGCGTTTACTCGTCCACGTTAAATAACGTTCTTTCACACCCTGAGACTAACGCTGCGAGGCAAAAAATGGTTGTTACTTGAAACGTCGATTATACGGCTCTACGTCAAGCAATTAAATTATGAGAGTCAAGATCGTGCTTCAACTTCCGTAATGTTCTGTAATGACAGCATCATCCGACTTCGAACTTCACATAACTCAGACAATTTGAGTATTCAAATATTTGACAGTCGTAAACTTTATGTGCATTTACTCTTTGTGCCTAACCCACGAGTTGGCGCGTGAGATCAACGTGTTTAGAAGAGATATAGCTGCAATTTTCACCTAACTCGATCCAGGTAAGATTATCTAACAGACTACTGACTAGCAGCCAACTAAACAACGAATAACTAGCGGACAATTATCAAGCAGTCAATTGTATAGCGGTCAATTATCAAGCAGTCAATTGTGTAGCGGACAATTATCCAGCAGTCAATTGTGTAGAGGACAATTAGCTGGCAATTATATAGCGATCGCGGCGCGATCTACAGAACCGACTCCTCGTTGTATGTTTAGAGAAACCTACATGGTTAGACAACATGCTCGTTCAATGACATGCCCATTCTAATCTTGTGATTTAATGTTGTATCAAACGGATTAATTTTTTATTGCTGCTGAATACTGTATAATCTTCGAGTTACTATGTATGTTTTCTCCTCATTTACAATTGCATTTATCCTTGATTAAATACTGAAATTGATATGCACAAGGTTTGGAATAAGGAAAAAAACTTAATTTACATTTGCGTAAAAAAAAAAATGTACACGATTTGTGTATTATATGTATAAAGTCATTAGCTTCAATGCTATGTAAAAGTAAGTCACAGAAGTGTTTATGATACAATCATTGATACAGAAAGAATACTAAATCAGTAATTATTGACACAGTTTACGCAAGGAAACATTGCACATATAGATTGTATATAGGATGTTCCAAAACAGAGAACAGTTACGTCTAAACAACTGAATCGGTTTATTTTTTATATAAAAGCTTTTCATTACCAACTAAAATATTATTCATTATTGGGAAAACTATTATCGTGTCCATTTACATATATGTATATTATATACATGTGTCCATTTTGATCGATTCGCACATCCGCCACTAGTGTCGCATGGTACAATTATACAGAAAACGTAAAAAACTCGATAACAATGTTCTTTATTTTGTTATGTTTATCAATCAATAACCAGTTTTGTTCCACTTGCATACTTTTGGAACGTTCTGCGCTTCAAAAACAAGAACTATTTCCTCGATCCTACGCAAATTTTTTCGTGAATTTCATTTACATCTGAACACTGGTTCTTTGAGATATCGATACAATTTCTATTCAATTCTGGAAATAAATGTCATACAGCTTTTTTCCGCAACGTTTTGGAGAACAAATATTTTAACAAACTGTTGTACGCACCAGTTGGTGCGGGAAGAGCAGAAATCGACAAAAATATCTGCTGACACCAAACAGGCAGCCATTTGCAATCACGGTGTACATTTAAGACGACTGCCCAAAAGTACAATACCGATGTCAACCCACGAGTTGGCGCGTGAAGCTGACGATATTAGAAGTATTTCTACCATTACTAATGTGAGTTCTCCCGCGTCATAAGAAATGGCTTCTCCGGTGTGGGACACAAAAATCTTTCATACGGTGGATACCAGTTGTCGGTTCTGTTACCAATTGGCTCCAGCAGGTTGTTCCACACTCCATTCGCATCTTGAAAATATAATTGACAATTTAATATCTGAACTATCCTAGTAAACAAATGTAGTTAAAAAAATATGTTTACATCTTGCATTAACTTTCTGGCTGACATGGAAACAGTCGGCAGAGAAATATGACAAATCTCCTAATCCACGTTCAGTTTTTGGCATTATAGCTTTCCTAAGAGTGGGCAGAACTGTCACTGTGAAATCCTTTTTATTAAACTCTGGATAATTCGCTACTTCTTCCTCTAAGTCTTGCCATCTGAAAAGAAAAACTAATGTTAGAAAAGCGTAGGTTAGGTGTCGGATTTTTATAACTACATTGCTTAAATCTTTTATTTGCGACCAGGGAACTATCGTCCTCCTCTGTTCATTTGATCTCTTCTGATATACACAAGGTGTCATATCATATTATCATATATCATACATCATATTATTCTACTGGCACACACATCAGATGCCAAATATCGAAAAAACTGGCATCCCCTAATATCCTGTTTGCAAATGAAATTTCTTCATAACTCATAATATCCATTAAACGACACGTACCTCGTCATAATGTCGTAGTACTCTAACACTCGATCGTGAAATTGTAAACCCGTCAAGCAAGGACACTCGATTTGGGTCATGAAATAACACTGTAACACGGGTTGTCCTCTGATGGCATCGACGAGTATCTTCAAGTTAGGTGGCAGAGTAACGGCGACTAAAGTCCTCGGTAAATTGTCCCGGAATATCCTGAGGGTCTCGATCAAGTCGGTTCTGTGTGCTTCCAAAATGGACGACGCTGATGGCAAGAAACACATGTCATTGCAAAAATCGTTGTGTCCAATAAGCATAGTGATCAACTGCAAGGAATCGAAATAATACTATTATAATACAACACACTTGATACTATTATTAGATCGTTATATGACGGACGAAGCGATAAGTTCTTGAAATTGATAGTTATCTAGAGAACTCTAGACAAGAGACTAGAACTCTAGATAAGAATTCTCTATCCCTCAATTTCCTCCAACATACCTTCCAATGCTTCTTTATATTTATCCTAGTATCCTTCTTCATCCTATTGACCAGATATTTGGCCATGAAAGGCATGTCTCTACTCATTGCACCAGTTTCAGCGACGTTCAACTGCGAAGCCGAATGAGAGGTCAAAGAATCCCCATGCGCATAGCCTATTAAATTCGGATTGTATTCCTGCAAGAAAATTCACGATCACATAACAGTCGATCAAAGTCTCAGTGGAAGCCAGATATTATCCTGCGCCAGGGGTTCTGGGGCAGGAAATTACGGAGGAGCAATGTGCTTTCTTCGCGTTCGTCCATTTTCTTCCTCTTAACCATTGCGTGAATCGGCACTTAAAACGGGTGCGCACGCGCGAGCAATGCGCAACCGGGAATTTACGCAGCGGGAAGATACCGAGTGTCCACTGTATAACGTTAGGTAGATGCGAGTGAAATGGCCGACTTGGAAATATGGACCCCTGTTAGTGCGTATCCGAGGAGATACGTACTTTGAGAATGTTAGGAAGCGTCAGATACGTTCGCCAGTTTCCCTGACCACCTATGGTCGCGGCGACCCCTCTGTTCTCGATGGCAACCTGTAATAAATTAGTCGCAAGTATACCGGCACCAGCTGTCAGAGAATCGCCGATCGCAGCAATCACGTCTATGTCACCTGGTCTCAAACGGTGGACGGAGTCCGGTACCTTAGTCGATCTGCCGTCTAGTCAAAAATGTTTGCTGTTACTACGGGGGCACAGAAAGAAAATGTAAGTCGATTTTTGTGAAATCTGATGCATTTCGATTAGTGTTGTAAGTACCCGTTACGTTGCAGGGAAAGGGGACGTTCGGGGGTAGTTCTTCTTGAACCTGTCGACGAGCCACTACTGACAACTTTCGGGCACGGTCCTCCACACCTGCGAAATTATATCAGAATTGTAAGAGTCATATGGAATAAATATCGAAATGGAATAAGGCAATTTTACTGTTTTGCTGTTTAATTATTTTATTAACCCCTTGGCTTATAATGACGAGTCGCGTGACGCAGTTCAAACGTGACAAACTTATCATATTTTAATAAAAATTGAGTTTTGAGTACGATACCAACTGTAATTTAATTGAAGATCGCTAAACCAAGATATATCTAATATTTCAACATATTTGTCTTGGGGCAGCGATAATTAGCTTTCACGCAATTGGTGAAAAATTGTAGGTTAAGGGGTTAATTTATTATATGTACTATACTAAACAATCATCCTATTAGCAGTATACTTTCAGTATTAAGTGCCTAGTTAGGGTTCAAATCCTACGTCTCCACTCTTAAAACAAAATATCCAAAAGTGAAATTACAGTAACGTAGTAATTAATATTAATCTCGACCCGATACCATTTCACAGGACCATATTTAAGACGTAAAGAAACACCGCTGACCCGGAAAGTCAGCTGCATACAGTATGCTGCACACTGTATGCATCCTCCTAGCATACTGAATGGCTATCCGTTATGCTTGCTTAATATTAATTAAATAATTGACTGCATAAAGGAAACAAAGGAATGACAAATAAAGGAAATCTCTTTCTGAGTAATAACAATCAGAAGTAACTAAATTTTGTTGAAACATTAAACACTTTTTCACATACGCACCTAAGATGGACCTAATAGGATCTGTATTGTATCCGAGTGTCAACTTATTGAATGCACTTGTATTTAATTATTTCTTCCGGTGGAATCATTTTATTTGCACATAGCGAAAGGACTCTATTCTCTACGTTCACACGGTACTAGGAAAGGGGTTGGAGTAATAATAAGCCTGAATAAGCCTGCAGCATCGGTACTGGGGTACATTACCGAGGTTCTTTTAAAAAATTCCCAAGAATCACTCGATTTCACGGAGAGGTATTCCTTTGCACTCAATTTCTTTCACCTACTCATTTACAAGATAGATCAAGAAAGGGGTTCTCGAAATGTCTTGCAACAACAGTGTACGACAAGTACGCTTTTCTTTTAATACAAGCAGTAAATAAACGATAATGTACATATTCGAGCAATCTATATGAATCAAGCCACACTCGAGGGTGGAGCCACACGAAGTGCAAAGGGTTAAACTATGAATTTCTGTCCGAAGTCTTTGGACAGAAACGGCAGAAGACAAAACTTAATCTCACGAAGTCACCTACCAAAATTGCGGAAAATCCATTTGCGAATATCCCGATAGAGATGCAAATTGTCCGTGGAGTCCAAACTCGTCCTCTGTGACGCGACCAGCGCGCATAATTGCAAGACTAGGCACAATCTGAGCATCGTTCCCGAACACCGAGCACTTTTGCACATCCGTAACCACATCGAGCAGTATCCCTTTCGGAGCTTTGCTATGTTCTGAGATCATGGTGGCGAAGGAACGATACAAAAGCCCCGGGTTGGCTGCTGCGAGGACCTTGATCGCGCCGCAGCAGGTCCCCCGATTCAATGATCGCTGTCAAGGTCGTGCTCCGACATCCATGCGATCAAGGAAAACACTCGGTAACATTGACGTGCGGGCCCAAAATGACCCGGACCTTTCTCCAGCGTCAACTGGTTCACTTTCCTCCTCGCGGATTGTCAAAACAATGTGAACTCTCGTTATAGTATCACGTACGTTCAAGGTTGCAATTTTAATCAAGGTCGCACGGTGATCAACAAACTTTCATGATGCAACCGTGAGAAATAGCATGAGAATGCGTAGAAATGGAGGTGGCTATATATCTAGAGTCTACACTTTTCGTATTAATGATTTGACTCGAAACGATATGACAATTAGAATATGAAGAATATAATGAACATTGATGTTACATCAGAACCTTCTTTGAGAAGGCGTAGAAATCCACACGATGGTGGCCATATATCGAGAATCTACTGTACTTTTCATATTAATGATTGGACTCGAATAATTTGAATATAAAGAATATAATGAAGATGATTGATGTTTATAGGGAAATTAAGGTTCCGGCTCCCCCCATGGAAATAAAAAGCTAAGTACGCCAATGAACATGTACGGCGTCCATGCACTACATCCCTGAACGCGAGAATGCAGAGATCAGTACAAGGTGATGTCCTTTTTCGAACGATGAGTTGACGATCTTGAGATTCTTGTTTGTTTCTATAACGGAGGAACTTTATTTGCATTAACTCGTTACTGTGTACTTTCGTTTCTTATCCGTGCACGTCGACGAAGTACAATCATGTCTGTAAAGGGTCGATACGGGCTTTTACAATATTTTGCTCTTCGAAGTAATTTTTTGACGTGGCAGTATGAATGACTATGCGCAAGTATTCGCCATTTTGAGTGCTAGCGCTGAGGTACTGGAACTATGAGAGCAGGGACGAGCATAGGATATCAACCGGCTATTTTTTTATTCAACGTGTGGTAGACGAAACCGAGAAACGTGACGAAGAAGATGACGGTGAAACAAAGCATCAGGAAATCTACGCTGTGCATATAAATCGTAACGGTGGCTGACGTAGCGTCGATATTCAAATTAGATGCTGGATCTCCCTCGAACGTGTTCTATCGGAAGACGAAGGCGATTCTCGTATGAAATCGCTAGTGAGATGAGTGACCGTTATGTGGCCACGAGTGGACGTGCAGTAACTGACGAAGTAGGAAGAGGGTTGTAGAGTTTGGGAAATTTTGGAATTTGGTGTTTTGGAGATTTGAAATATGAAGAATTTGGAATTTGGGGGATTTAGAATTTGGAGAATTCAGAAATTGCAGGTTTTGGAATTTAGAGAATTCAGAATACGAAAGATTTGGAATTTGGAATTAGGGATCTTTGAAAAAATTCAGAGGAACTGAGTAAATTTAGGAATTTGTAAACTCGTAATACGTTCCCGGAATTTTTCAGCCGTTTTTATTACCTCCATTACCTTTTGTCCGTACACTTGTACATAAGAGACCGAATGAGACGATAAACGTTAGAAATTGAAAACACAGTCGTTCATTTTCAAGACTACTCCCGCGAAACGTAGCTTGCCATGACAATGGGACAGAAAATAGTTACTTTTATCCGGTATATCATAATGGCATACACGATTCTCCTGCGTAATTCCTGAAATCGCGGATGCCGCGCTACGAATGCAAATATTCTTTCATAATTACGTACACGATGCGTATATCAGTCTAACAAAGAACTCGACCAAGTGTTATTTTGTAGTTTAAACGAGTTTTCTCGATTTCCGTATTATTCGCGTTCTTCGTTCTTGTTCGAATAAATAATGCGACGGTTTCTGAAGAATCAGGAACCACCACTGTTTTCCTCTCTAAATTGCAATCTTATTATCTTGTTATACGCGTAGGTAGTTGTATTTTATTAACGGGTGAAAAATAGTCCAGACGAACGAGGAAGAATGATGTTTGTTTGTGGCGAAGATGGGGCATGAGTGCCCTGGAAGACTCTGAGCCACTGCACGGGATGTGGGTACAGATGATTACCGACGAGGTGGACAGCTTCAAATTTTCGATAGGTCCAAGTCTTGATAAGGGTCCATATGTTCCATTTTGAAAGAAACTTTAGACAGGTGCTTTCGGTAACTGTCCACATACCTTCAAACTTTAGATAGCTTCAGATGTCGACAATTGACATACAGATGTCAACCCACGAGAAGGCGCGTGAGACCCAAAGTAAAAGCTCCTCACTGTGAACACTTCCAGTTACACACAGGCGCATAAGAATAATAATGACAACAACTGCTGAAGGCAATGGCTATCTCGCTCACTTCAGAGACGTTTGCCGACTCTCGTTTTTCGCCTAATCGGTGTGCGCGACCGGCGAGAGCCAATTGTTCCGCCGAAAATACGTGTGAGGCGTCCATTTTTCTATTCTGAACAATTGTAGCTCTTCTAAAGACGTCAGCTTCACGCGCCAACTCGTGGGTTGACATCGGTATGTAGATATGGAGATTTAAGGATTAACGGGACTTGGAGATATAGGGAGGGATATTGAAATTTGGGGATTGGGGAATTTGGGAATTGGGAAATTTGGGAAATTTGGGAAATTGGAAATTTGGCAACTTGAAAATTTAGGAATTCAGAAATTTACCACCCTAAAAATTTGACAGATTCCACGATTTAGAAACTATAGAATTTAAGTATTCGGAAGCTTGTGAAACTAGGAAGCATTGAAATGTCGAAATTGTAAACCCGATTACTCACGATCGCCCGGGACCGCAATTAATTTGCAACACGTAACCTGTGCATCATCAATTTAAATACCGGCCGAGTTTTCCTTTGACACAACCGCTATTTTGTAATGCAAATAGGTTAATAAAGCATATCCGGAAATATCTGCATTTTTATTTCCATTATCCTCACAATTTCCAATTCCCGTTTACGCATTTATGCCACTGCAGACATCAATTTTGGCCTTCAAGATGCGTTTGTTAGTCAGAAAACCTGTTCGAAATGTGTACATTGATACAACTTTCCTTTTATGTGGTAAAAAGAGAAAAATTCACTTGTTCCTTACACGCGTCATCGTTGCTCGCAGTTCTTTTACTTGGTGGCTTGGAATTTTGCATATTGGCGATTATGTTCGTCAGAGTCTAAAATGCAATATACTGGGTCCACTTTATATTTGAAGGAAAACAAAATGGACGTGGTTGTTGGATGAGTAAACAGATTTCTAAATTCTGTAGTTCTTAAGTTTATAAATTCCCAAATTATCAAGCTCACAAATTCCTGAATGTCCAAATTACAAAATTACAAAATTACAAACTGTCTAAATGTCAAAACCTCCAAACTTGTTAAATTCCCTAATTCCCAAATTCTTCTAGTATCGAAATTCCAGAATTCCGAAACATCTGCATGGCAATGTTTCCAAGTTTCTTAACATCCCTAGTCCGAAAGTTCGAAAGTTCGAAAATTCTGAAAACCTGCTGCGGCAATGTTTGTCCAGTTTGTGCTAAAACGGTGCAGAACAGAAGAAAATAACCGGAAACCCTGAAATTGGAACATTATACTCTCCCCTCCTCGTTCTGTATATTCGTGAGGCAAACCACAGCATAAACTGCTCGTGATTCGTTGTTGCATCGTTATAATATCGTCCTTGACTTTAAGGTCGTGGAAAATGATCGACATTGATCACGATCTTCTTCCCAAATTGTTTGTTATGCTCATGGACGCACAATATGTGATATTATCCTCGATAAATCTGCAATTGCTGTTTATAGAATTCTTTGCAAGAAGACACTGTAATCGCAACGGCATATTAAAATTGAACGTTATTATCTTAATAATTAAGGTACTTATTTGTACATCTTTGGTGCAATTTTTCAGATTTGTATTTCAGTTAACAATGTTATGGTACATTATTTTATTTGAACTATTTTAGTGGAATATTTTATAGAATGCCACACATATCGATTAAAATTATATTAATTTATTGGTAGAGAAAGAACGATAAGATGTGATTGAGAGCATGTCGGTTTTCCGAATTTTCGCCATATTGATAAAAATTAATAATGATTTGGTAAAGTTAAAACATTCTGAAGTTAATTGACCTTGCACTTCGATATAATTCGATTCATATTACAGTCAATTAAGTTAATAAAATCAAATATATTAATTGAATTGAAAAGAAAAAAAATGATACGGGTGGCGTCGTCTAGCGGCATGTGTGGGAACTAATGAAACTGCTGTTTCAAAAGTGTGTAGTTCACCCTGTTCGCAGGAGAGATGGCGCCACTTGTTCTTTTTCGTTGATGACGTCACTTTTTAAAAAATGCGCGCGTAAATTTTAAACATACACGAATAAATCTTTTAGAAAAATATGAAACTATTATATGTTCAGAACAGTTTGCACACTATACTGTGTCTCTTCGGTAATATAGGAAACATTTTTCGTTTGTGCGCTCACGCGAGAAAGTTATGAAAATAATGAATTTTAATAGTTACGACAATAATTTTATAAAGAAATAATTTAAAAATGAATAATTATAATGAAATACATCGCAATATATTAATTACCAATGACTTTGCAACATACCTTTAAGAGGAATTTAACAAAAAACTATGAATTTGAATAGTTACAACAATAATTTTATAAATAAATAACTAAAAAATGATTAATTACAATAAAATATATCGTAATATATTAATTAACAATCACTTTGCAACGTATCCGCAAGAGTAAGTTAAGAAAAATAATAAATTTAAATAATTACAACAATAAATTTGTTAATAAACAATCGAAAAATATAAAATTATAACGAAATTAACGATAGAATAATTAAACTACAACCAATCAGGGTGGTTGCACGCTATTGGTGGATTACATGATGTCTAATTGGCTACTGTAAATTACCAATCATTCTTACACCTGCAGAGAGCAAATTTGATCAGTTGTGTTTCTGGTGTCGAGGAGGTCGGACGTGTCCTGTCAACACTTACCGGTACGAGTCAACGATACACTTAACCGATTGTGTGATCGTCCCTGTGTTACCTAGTGTACTAGTGCTAATGTTTAGTGGGCTTTAACAAATATTTTTCAATAAATACGGGGGTGTATTAACAAAGTTTATGGCGTGGTTCTTCAAGTGTCAGTGACTTTACCAGTGTGTTTCCTTAAGTGATTGTGCATGTGTATACGGATATACTAGTGTGTTTTATGGTGCGGTTATTTAAGTGTTTTATTACTTTTTTAGTGCTTTAGTGTATTTTGTGGAGTGGTTATTTAAGTGTTTTTACAAACCGTTACTGGGATATTAGTGCACTTTATGGAACAGTTATATAAGTGTATTGGCATACTGTTACTAGTGCTTCAGTGTACTTTATGGAACGGTTATTTAAGTGTTTTGACCAAGTGCTACTGGTACTTTAGTGTATTTTGTGCAGTGGTTATTTAAGTGTTTTTACAAACCGTTACTGGGATATTAGTGTACTTTATGCAACGGTTATTTAAGTGTTTTGACATACTGTTACTGGTGCTTTAGTGTACTTTATGGAACGGTTATTTAAGTGTTTTGACAAAGTGTTACTGGTGTTTTAGTGTACTTTATGGAACGGTTATTTAAGTGTTTTGACAAAGTGTTACTGGCGTTTTAGTGTACTTTATGTAGTGGTTATTTAAATGTTTTAATAAACTATTACTGGTGTTTTAATGTGTTTTACGGTGTAGTCACCTATGTGTTCCGTTATATTTTTGCAAACGTTCTAACAAGTTCTACAAAGTAATTACCCAAGTTCTGACATACATTTTCAAATGTTTTACAATATTTCACGGTGTGACAATTTAATAAACGTTTGCAAATTTATAACCGAATTCCATAATGTAGTTATTGCATGTCTATATGTTTGTACACCTCAGAATCATAAAAGCTTATTAAATGTTTGCACGAGTAAATATGTCGAAAAACCATGTACGTTAAACAAAATGACTCGATAAACACAGTTAATTAACCGTTGTGATCCTTTTATGATTACAGAAGGCCAACTGACAAACCGCCACAATCAAATCTGAGGAATGCAGCCAATCAAGCAGCCAATCTCTAAGATGCGATGCCTCCCAGATGTGCTGTCTCTCGGATGCCGGTAAAACGATCGCAGTGATGCAAGTCGGCGATCGGTGAGTCGCATGCTTTACGGTTCCTCCGGTTCCCATCATGTCGTAGGACGAATGGTCCGAAGCGACACGGGAACTGGTTGTATTTTTCTATTTTTGAGCGAGCATAGTGACCACGACTGTACGATCGTGCAAAATTCGTACAAACTGTTTATTTCATTTATTAGATCAGGTCAGGGTTTTCTTGTACATTTTTTCAATTTTTTTCAATTTTTTCACGAATCGGTCAAATTTCAAATTAAATAGAAGTCGGATGACCCTCCGATTTCATAGTATTCAATTCAATTTATTAAAGTATTCAATTTATTCGTTATTTTAAAATACATATGTACAAGAAAGTTTCGCGGAGAACAGATTTCGATATCAAAGTTAATTATGAATGTTTGAGTCATTTAGTGAATTTACTTTGATATCACAAATCTGTTGAGAATGAAACAATCGATATACTTAGATTTTTGCAAAGTGTTCTTCCATTTGCCATTTTGAAACTTTAGAGTGAATTTTTTCTGGAAGAGACACTTTATTAGCATGTTACTAATCATGTTTCTTAGCTCAGGATTTTCAGCACACATGAAGAAAACTGGTAGGTGAAAATATTGTTGGCCGTGTTCATTTTTATGCTCTATACTCATACGCGTGCTTAGATGCTACTCGCATGAGTTAGGGCAGGTGGACACGGTTTAGTTTTAAGATGTTTCGGCGATCGACAATTTGACAGTGAATTATCGACACAAGTTACACGTGTGTGTGTGGTTAGGTCGTGGACCTTGTGTCGATCACAAACCATATTAGTTTATTATAGAAACAATTTTCAAAATTTCAAGATGCGTTAAGATCGAATTGGAAATTTATAAAAATAGAGTCAAAACATGCACATATTACATTGAATATTCGAAAGAATTAGAAAATGAAATATGTAAATGTTCAATGTTCACTGTCGATTGTCGATCGATTTCAGCAAAAAGGTATGAACTTAGAGTGTGAATGTTGTATCGAACTCGGGTGTCGGAGACGTCCCGGGACGTACTCCCTAGGAGTAGGCTTTTTTGCACCCGGGTGGAGTGTGTGAGAACCGTGGAGTGTGTTTTTGTGAGAATGGACTTTGCAATTTTTTAAATATAGCGATAGGCAGGCAGGTAGCTTACTTCTGGTGTGATTGAGTTAGTTTTAAGTAGGTAGGGCCAGAGCAAGCTTTCATGTTTCTCTGTCCTCCGCCAAACACACGTGAGATGCTTGCATCTGGGGGGTTAACGAAAAATCGAGAAGAGAAAATCTAAATTTGAATTGATTCTATTTAATATTCTCTTGAACTCGATTGTTCGTAAGGCCAGGCCTTTTAGTTTGTAAGTCGCAGTCGTGGTTCTAGACCCGATTGCAAAAATGAAGTATACAGTGAAGTGAAGTGAAGTGCAGTGTTTTAAATAAAAATTCTGCTCGGATATTCTTTTACGGACAGCGCATTCCAAGAATCGCTGGTCGTATAATTTTGAGAATTCTTTTTCTTAGTAATGAATTTTGACGATGTGTCAAATTTTGATTTCGTTGCTGAAACAAATGGATAGTGGTTTCTTTTTATAAAAGGGGCTGCTATCTATTTGTCGAGATCAATAGTAAAATTGAAAGCAAAGAATATCCGAGTTACCGTAAAGTTTCGCGAGTGATTCTTGTGAGGCTGTGCCGAAGAGAGAAGAGGCTATATGCCGAAGAGCCCCGGCAAAAGTTGCCAAAGAAGAGGGGAACTATTAATGGCTGTCCATCTTAGGATGGAGAGTCATTTTGTCACTATGCTCGCTATTATTTTCTTGTATTTTACATGTGTTTTTTAAACGGTACGAAAAGTATCGTTGAACGCGTTTTGCTCGAATTTTTACGAATTTTTACGAATTTTTACGAGCACACGATCGATTCGCGATTTTATTTCGAATTTTCAGGTTATTTTATTGCATTTTCTATTTTTTGAAAGTTTTGTGTGGAGTGAAGTAATATTTCACTCCCCTTTGCAAAATTTTCTGTGTTAACAAAGTTTTGTATGTTTCAGTGTTTGTTCTTTGGTAAGTTATGTTGTTCTCTCTTCTCGGATCCGCAATTTTCATTGCGTTTTGTTTTTTGAAATTCTTGTATGAAATAAAGTAAAATTCTGCTCCTCCTCCCACAATTTCCTATCTTAATAAATTTTTCTATGTTTCAGTATTTGATTTTTGGTAAGTTACATTGTTCTCTCTTCTCAAACTCGCAATTTTCATTGCGTTTTCTATTTTTCGAAAGTTTTGTATCAAATAAAATATAATTTCACTCCCTTCTCCACAATTTTCTATGTTAATAAGATTTTGTATGTTTCAGGATTTGATTTTTGTTTGATTTTTTTAATTCCGAGCTTGTGGGAGGTTGGGTGGGCTCGGGCGCAAGTTTTTCGTCACGATACGTGGCGAAAAGCTTGCGCAAATTGTAAGTACCTCTTATTCTATCTTGCACTTATCTTTGCCACACTTCTTTTAACTTTTTATATATTAGACTGTAGTTATATTTTGTCATTTTTTCTCAATTTCTCCAAACTTAAAGAAAGTTCTTCTAACTTTCTTCCCTATCCCCTTGCTTCTGTTTTAACAAACTTTTGATTATACAAGTGCAATTTTAGAATAAGAGGTACATGTAGGGCATTTACAATATGTATTGCAGTATGCGTGAGTGTGTGAATGAAATCCTGTATCCTGTACTCACATTCACATCGCGGGATCATAGGATTTTACAAACTCCGCATGATTTTATTTTTAGGTTCGAAATTTTCGTGCCTCCTTGTTTTATTTCTTCTTCTGTATTATTTTATTATTTGATTTTTAATATGTGATGTGCCTTCGTTTCATTAGTGAATTTTAATTGAAGCTTCGGGGCTTTTGGATCTCCTCGTCACTTCAATTCGATTTTGAGGTTTTTAACATCTCCAAGATTTTATTTCGGGTTTCGGGTTTTCAAACCTCGTCTCATTTTATTCTGAGTTTCGAGGTTTCTGAACCTCCTCGTAATTTCATTTCGGATCTTCAGCCTTTCAAACTCGATTTCGATTTTTCAAGTTTTGTTTCGAATTAAGAAAGATTTCGTTCGATCTTCGATTTTCTATCTTAATTATATTTCTATGTTTCAGATTTTTATTTTTCAAGTAAGTAATTCAATGTTTCACACGTGTCTTAATTACATTTGTAGGTTTCAGATTTTTATTTCAAGTAAGTAATTTAATGTTTCACACGTGTCTTAATTACATTTGTATGTTTCAGATTTTGATTTTAAGTAAGTAATTGAATATTTCACACGTATATGGTTATTTTATTTGCCCATATTTTTTCGAGTCGACTCGAGTTTTATTCGACTTTTCTCCGAAAATTTTAAACATTCGACTTATTTATCGAATGTTTCGCGAGTGAGTGTTGTGAGTGTTTTACGCGAAGAAAGAAGAAGCTACAGCTGAAGAAAATCTACAATCTTCCCACAAGAACGGAAAGTATGAATTATGCATGCCTAAATGAAGATACATTATAACGTTACTGATCTTATATTTGCTTCTCTGCATATGTTTTTTATTCCAGATAATTATTGCATAGGTAATCATTGAAGACTGCCTTGGATGGATTTCATCGGATGCGCTAATTTTAAGTTAATTTTAAGCTGCGTACATATGTTGTAATATTGTAGTATGAGTGCGTGTGTGAAATGCGTATATACGAAACTTGAAGATATCGTCGAGGGATCATCGAGGGATGCGTGCGTTAGTTCTAAGTTAATTGTAATCTCGTGGGAGGGTGGGTGGGTCCCTGTAAGTGCCTCTAATTCTAACTTGCACTCATTTTCACAATTGGTGAACTTTTCTCGCGTTAGATTGTAGTATACCCAGTTATTTTCTGTCAATTGGTCCGAACCCAAGTGGATCATTGGGGGTTGGTAGTGCTGTGAACACGCGGCAGGGTTGAGCTTCAAACACTGGTGTAGCGCCAGGGACACATCTCTGCGAGGCATTTTGATTGATGTACCATCTCGATCTGCCGCTTCACGGCGTGGGTATCCTCTCTGCTGTTAGACTCCCTTTCAACGGGAGCGGGGAGAAATGGGAAACCCTTCGCGGATGTGTCACTCGTTCTTATCAGTGTTTTCGGTTCAATTCGGTCTCGTGGTTCACGTAAGCCACTATTCGACTACCCTTTGACCCATGAAGGCGAGGTTCACTTGACGGAAAATGCTGATCCATTTTTTAGCAGAAAGTTCTTCTAACTTTCTTTCCTTCTTGTCGAAAGTTCTTCTAACTTTCTTTCCTTCTTGTAGAAAGTTCTTCTAACTTTCTTTCCTTCTTGTAGAAAGTTCTTCTAACTTTCTTACTCCCCTTGCTTTTTTACTTCGTTATAGATTATTCGAGTGCAAGCTTAGAATAAGAAGTACGCGTGCGGCGTTTAGAATAAGTATGTTAAGCGTGCGGCGTTTAGAATAAGTATGTTAAGCGTGTGCGTTTGCTGTTTAAAATTGCACTCATTTTAATTAGCGAACTTTTCCCGCGTTAGATCATAGTATTAGTTCCTCTCTTCCTTTCTTTCTCTCTCGTTTACCGTTTCATTTTACATAATGCGAGTGCAATTTTATAACAGAGTGTGTATGTGGGATCCCACGAAATTAGAATTAAGTTTATAAGTGAGTTGAGCGCTTAAATTCTAACTTGCACCCATTTTCACAGTACGTGAATTTTTTGCGCGTTAGAGTGTAGTATTAATCGGTAATTCTCTGTCAATTGGTCCAGACCCAAGTGGATCATTTGGGGTTGGTAGTGCTGTGAACACGCGGCAGGGTTGAGCTGCAAACACTGGTGTAGCGCCTGGGACACATCTCTGCGAGGCATTTTGATTGATGTCCCATCTCGATTTGCGGGTATCCTCTCTGCTGTTAGCCTCCCTTTCAACGGGAGCGGGGAGAAATGGGAAACCCATCGCGGATGTGTCACTCGTTCTTATCAGTGTTTTCGGTTCAATTCGGTCTCGTGGTTCACGTAAGCCACTATTCGACTACCATTTGACCCATGAAGGCGAGGTTCACTTGATAGAGAATGCTGGTCCACCCTTTTGCGAAAGTTCTTCTAACTTTCTTTCCTTTTTGTAGAAAGTTCTTCTAACTTTCTTTCCTTCTAGTAGAAAGTTCTTCTAACTTTCTTTTCTTTTAGTAGAAAGTTCTTCTAACTTTCTTCCCTTCTCCCTTTGCTTTTTATACCGTTTTAGATAACACGGGTGCAATCTTAGAATGCGAGCGTTAATTGTATGGTGTGCTATGAGTTAGTTTTAAGAAACTTGCGTGCGATACAAGTTCTTTGCTATATTATGGTAAAGAACTTGTATATTTTTGCGAGCCAACGGGCTAAGTAGAGTCAGTACTCATTTATCCTTCTGATAAATGAGGGAATTGCAAATGGTGGGTGGTTGGGACTTGGAGATAGGGTGGGTCACTGTCGTAGCAACCTCCACGTGGTGTGATCTGGTAATCGATATCGTTTTCTAAATATTTTCTGCGAATTGAACTTTAGAAAACGATATCGAGCTAATAGCTACGATTTACTGTTAAATTATAATTTCATTTATTATACATTTTCTTTTACGAAAATGTTTTGCAAGTGTGCTCGCTTAATGCACCATTCGGAGTACCAAGATTCGTGCATTCGTCAAGTAAGTATATAACTGTATGTATTATAAGTTCTACATTTATCTAAATCTAGAAAATTTGCAGGTTTTATATAAAGAAAATATCTGTGAGAATTTTTGGCGACTCGAAAGAATTTTTTGCCATTCGTATGTCATTCCCTGCATCACCGACGAAGTACAGTATAGTATAGAAACTGTTCTGAACACATAATCTACATCTTCGGACCCACGGAATATATTACAAACAGCATAGAATCAATATTAATAAATATACAATAAATATATAGCATATTAATCAATAAAATCAATATTAATTGAGTTTTTTAGAAAATTGAACATGTGATGCCATCTCTCCGGCGATCAGGGTGAACTACACACTTTTGAAACTGTCGTTTCACTAGTTCGCACAAATTGTCGCTAGATGGCGCCACCTGCTTCTTCTTTTTTTTTTTATTCAATTAATATTTATTTTATTGGCTTTATTAACTTCAATATACATAAAATTACATAGGAGAGCAAGAGTAATTAACTTCCGACTCGAAAGAAAATTTTTTGCCATTCTTATGTTTCCTATATTACCGACTACTGACGAATGTTAGCGTATAAGTATTGTGATAGTTCTGGATTACGTTCGAAGATGGCGCTGTTCGTACGCTTTAATGGCGGATTCTTTAAAATGGCGCGTTCTTAATTTTACACTTGGAAAGTTTAAAACTTTGAACCTTAGTAATTCCCGAACTTTGGAACGTTGAGATTTAGCGATTTAAAGATTTTGAAAGGAGGAAGATTTGGAACTATGGGAATTTGCAAATTTTGTGCTTTAGAATCTTGTGGGTTCGAAAATTTTAAGCTTTAGAGCTTACGCGCTTCAGGACTTAGGGACTTGCAGATTTCGAAATCAAGAAAAGTTGGGACTTTGAGAATTTGCAAGTGTGGAACATTAATTGAAACTTAAAAATTCCTTAACTTTGCAACTTTAGAAGTTAGAAAATTTTGAACTTCAGACTTTGAAGTTTCACGACTTATAATTCCTTTTTATCTTTAGTACTTTGGAATTTTTAAATTTGTGAACTTTCATACTTCCAAGAATAGTCAGCAATTCTCAAAGTACAAAAATCAATAAAACACTATAAATTGCCAAGTTATCATTGCATCACAAGACCTAGCGTTATCGAGATAAAACAGCATTCATCGGAAGTATTTTCAATGACTCATTTTTCCAATAAATGTCATTGATTAACTTATCAAAAAGTTAAGAAGTACCGAACGACACAAATGTCAGAAAAACGATACGATAATGCACAAGAAACATACGCGTACAACACATGCACACGAGATGCAAAGTAGGTTATTGAACAACAAACAATTCAGTGTACTGTTTTTCTATAACAAGCAACGATTCTGGAAATTTATCGCTCGTTTCGTAATTCGAGCTGAGAATTTCGATAATGTGTATCAGTTTTCCTTTCATGTTCCATGGTCGCTCGTTTCAGGGTGCTTAATCGTGTTTACATGTGAATTTTGCGAGCAAGTTATTTAGGGCAGTGAGGCACTCCATTCATGATTGTAAGATTTATTGTTTTATAAATAAAAAGAACTGCACTCTAAAAATAAAATTGCGGTTTGAACAATAAACAAATGAATTACAAATACTTTACAAATATTAATTTACAAACACAAAAATTTCCTCTTCCACTATTTTCACGAGATTGTCTCGCAGTGATCAATTTTACTCGAATTTTGAATACGATTCAATTTACAGTTCAAATCCAGTAATTTACGTAGTCGACGATTAGTACTTTGACATAACATTTCAACTTTCTTTGCCTATTTTAATATTATAGCTGTGATCTGTTCCGACAAATCGTAGTGCAATAAAACACTTACGGTTAAAATATTTAAGCATATTCGTTAGAATATAAAAAGTAGGTACTCTTGAAAGTAATCGGACGTTCACCTACTTCCATTTTATCTTTATCTACATTTCTATCTTTATCGTAACAGCGATAACCTCGGCTCTATATATAAATTAAGATTAACCGACAAGGTTCGACAATGAAAAATTAATACAATATTTTACAAGAAACAATTGCAGGCCTAAAAATACTCTTCCTTTCACGATTAAACAGAAAAATTCCGTCTATATTTACGAAAACAAAAATAAGCAATTATAAAATGACCAAAAATTCGATACGATAAAACAGAATGTTCATAAGAGAAGATACGAAAGCTGAAGATACGAACGATGAACTAACGAGAAAAACTGTCGGCGACCCTTGATCGCGAAAATGAAGGGTAACTCGAAAAGCCCTTTAATATTTAGGAGGCTCTCGTTTATTTCTAGTAGCTAGCTAGCTGCTCGTTGAGCATCGATCGTGTGCTCGGCTTTTTCCGTGTGAAAGGGACGCGTTTATATCTACAGGCTCTTTCAAAATAGGTACTCATTCCATGGCGACACAATATACACGTGTTTGTGTCATACATTCATTCTATTTTACGTGAAGCTTTATTCTGGGCATGTAGACTGTTTACAAATTACTTCCTCAATTTCTAAGAGGATTCAGATGAGTTCTAGAAGTTTAAGAGGAGGGAATTTTCAGGGACTTGGGAACATCATAGAAACGTTTATGAATGTAGAAAAATTATAGAGTTTCTAGACCTAAAAGACATTCTTAAATCTAACGAAATCATAGGGTAGCCTTAGTTAGGGAAATCTTTGGGACTCCCTGGAAAACTTAAGAAAAAGTCCCCTTGGGAAGCTTTAGAGTTCCTAGTGACTGTGTAGAAAAGTGTAAGAGAATCTGTAGAATTGTAGGGAAAATGTTTCTATTGAGAGTCATTCTGGAGAATCCGTAAGAATGTCCAAAAGTCCTAAAGAAACCTTAAGAGGA
Source organism: Megachile lagopoda (assembly GCA_036983795.1). Taxonomy (NCBI): domain Eukaryota; kingdom Metazoa; phylum Arthropoda; class Insecta; order Hymenoptera; family Megachilidae; genus Megachile; species Megachile lagopoda. The sequence goes on from CM072793.1 coordinate 7,388,494, forward strand.
CTCCTAGGGATATCTAGAACCACCTCTTCCACCGAAAGCATTTTCTCCCGAAATCATCAGAAGTCTTTACGGAGATAAAAGAATATCCCAGTCTAGGACCGCCTCAAATCTATCGTAACATTTTATTAGTACCAACTTAACCTAATTTTCAAGGGTAACCTTCTAAGTTCCCAAAATACGATATCAAAATTTTTAATTGGTTTCGACATTGTTATCGTAAGAAAATACGTCTCTTTTGAAGCATCCTGTGCATAGTAGCGAGAAAACGGCTGAGAAAGAGACAAAGTTCGAGCTGGTCTAGCGAAGATGGGAAAGAGACAGCGAGAGCACGTATCTTTTGTGAGGACGCGGGGAGCAAGGGGCTGAAAGGTTGTCAGGGTCAAGGTTAAGGCAAACCACTCTTCCCTTTCTCAGTCATTCTCGCTGTCTCTACTCGGTGTCATGTATGAGTTACTTAAGCGACTCAGTGTCAAGGGTCGGTGAACCCCTCACTGATTCCGCCCGCCATTACGTACTTTGCGCGCGAAATTCAAATCCGACGACCACGTGGAACACCTTTGCTACTTTTTGGCAAGTAAACAAGCACAGTTTATATAATGATACTGCATGCGAAATTTTATAAGGAGTATGTGTTCTGTTTACAAAATAAATTCATTATCTCGGGAGATAATGCTTTGGAGCTTAAACAGATTACGTGACATGCTAGTGTAAATATTCTGGGGAAATTGTAGCAAAGGACAGTTTTAAAGACTTCTGTGTGACGCATTCAGAATATCATGAAATTTTTATGTGCTTATTTACATGAGAAAAAGATCGGAACAGGAATGGACTAATGCGTTCTGAATTTTAATATATTGCATAAAATAGAAATGTAAAATGCATTTATTTTTATCTGTATGGCAGAAAAACTTGAATTCGAGATTCATAAATAATTGATAAAATAATAAAATATCTAAACACACGATACATAAACAATTAGCAATGTGAATGTATTTGTTTGAAATAAGTTGCATCTTGATATTACTATCAATGTTTTTATTCGAACTTACACGATAACGTATCGTACAGATAAAGAGAAATTGAAACACGTGTGCAGAAGGTAGAAACGTAAGAACAAAAATATTTACATAATCATTTAAGTAGAAAGAAAAAAATACAATCTTTAATTTCCTTTTCCCAAAAAGTACAGCAGAAACAAATTTTTCCACGTGCAATTACAAATGTTCATCCTCCGGCGATATAACGGGAGTCAAAATTATGGAGAAAGCAATGATTTGTCAAGTTTTTTGTTTTCGATTTATAAAATTGTTTCGGGAATCGATAAACTTTCGATAAGAAATTAGAACAATTTTTATAGGCGTGTTGCGATAATCAATTTTCCCGCGTTTCAGTAGCTTTTAAGTGAAAGATTGCGTCAGAAAAGTATCACGCTTAATTCATGTGGATTGAACCGTGCAATCAACCGAATAAACGACCGATACTATTATATTAAAAGAATGAACCGAGATAAGGAGACGATAATGTCTCCTCGAAATTACTTAGAAAATATGTTGAATATCTGGTTCACATTTGCACGGGCCGTTGTCAGCAGAAAATCTCGCGGACAGAACACATGCACGATAAATGAATGTATGGTGGAGAATGTATAATTCGATGCAACCTTGAAGTTTTTATTTGCCACGTGGTCCAGTTAGCGCTGATAATCCTAGATAATCGTACGAGCTGACCAAGATATATCATAATCTTACAACTTTTATTTCCTCGTTTATTGCAGTCTCATTTTTCCCAATACTTTGTATAAATCATTTACACTACGATTTCTCTCTGTTTCGAATGATTACGCGATTTCATAGCCACGGACAGTGATGTTGTTACAACTTCAGGCGCCCTGGAAGACAGTCGCCATTTTTGCAAACTTACGCTGTGTTCTTTTCCGGTATCCTTAGATATTCATTTTTTCTCCATTTTATAAATTCTGTATTTCCTAAATTTTCAAACTTCTAATTTCTCAAAATCCCGAATTCTCCATTTCCCAAATCCCGAAATTCTTAAAGTCCTTAATTCACCACTTCCCATATTTCCAAATTCTCAAACTCTCAAATCCACAAAACCCCAGATCTCCCAACTCTCCAAATTCCCAAATCCCCAAACGCCCAAATCTCCAAACTCCCCAATCACCAAACTCTCAAATCCCCAAACTCCCATATCCCCAAATCCCCAAACTCCCTAATTCCCCGTTTCTTAAATTCCCAAACCTTAAAATATCCAAACAAAGAAATTTGCAAATTTGCTAATTGTATCTCCAACTTCCTAAACACACAAATTAAAAAATCCTAAAAATCCTAACCTCAAATTTCGGCCTCCGAAAATTTGAGAACTCGACGATTTAAAAAATCAGATTTCAAGTACGACAGAAAGAAACCAAACCGGTGAAATAACAAAGGGAAACGCGTAAAACGATACTAGGAAATGGTCAGAAAGATCTAGAAGTGACTCCAGATACAAAGTTTAAATTACGAAAATGGAAACAGATCTACGCAACTCGAAGACCACTCAACAGCAAGACTAGTATGCTTACTCACGCTATTCGTGCGTATCTCGTGTTCTGCTGTGTCAGTGACATTGTATCAGACTGCTCTATGGTTACGTGTTGTCACACCCTGCAAACATTACACGAGATCACGTTCGTTTTTCTCTCTTTATTGCTCCTCTTTTATAAAGCAGATTGCGTTGGCCAAAAAGAAGTGATTGACAACTCCGTATATATGTATACATATCGGAGAAAAGTTGCATCACGTTGAACAGATGTACGTCACTGTTGCCATATGATGTTATCACAAAGCGATTTGCTTTGGAATTTAGAGAAATATATGTTTCATGGAAGTGGACTGACTTAGCCTTTTAGATGCGGGTAAAATTATTTCGAGTTATATTATTAATCTGCAAGCAAAATGGCTGACTGTATCGAACAGATAGTTCATTTTGAAACACATTCAGACATTATTTGACGACATAAAAGTAACAAAATGGCGATTGTTGGGTGTCAGTTTGAAGCTTAATATTTTAGGAAAATAGCTAGGATAATTGTTATATTATTAATCTTCAAAATGGCTGACTGTACAAAACAAATAGTCAATTTTGAAGCACGTTCGGACATTATTTGGTGACATAAAAGTATCACAAAATGGCGCTATCAATTTTGAGCCCAATTAACAAAAATGGCCACATCAAAATTTCATCAATTTAAAGAAAATGTCCGATTGTAGTGAATCATTGAATTGCAGTGTAACATCTGCTAAATTTTGAAGCATGAATCGATGACATAAAAGTATCGCGAAATAACACTCTTGCCATATCAATTTAAAGCTTAATCTTCGTTGAAAATGACTGTATAAATGCTCCATTGATATCTGTAATACAAAATGGCTGTTTACGTTCTATTAGAGCGCATATAAAATACTGGATTCAGAAATATGTCTGACACGATTCAATGATCTATTTTGGTAAAAAAAGGTTGCATTTAAATTTCAATGGAAAGTATTGAAACACATTTTAAACGAGGTGCAAATGTGATATTTTGAAAACCTACGTCATCATTGTCAAATGATAATACTACATTCACTTTACAATGTCTATACATATTGAAATGCAACTTAGAATTTCTATGAATGTTTCTACCCACCTTTAACCTCGTTCGATCTTATTTTCTGATCTTCAAAATTAGAAATTCAGAAGTCTCCAAAAAAACGATAATTAATAATTATTAAGTATCTAACTTTAGGAGGTTCTGTAAATTTCCAATTTATCAACGCGAAGGATATTTTAAGTGATATCACTCTTAAAAAAATCATATTGCAACGTAACAGTAAATTGCAATTATTTCGTCATCGTGTTTATTCGTTAACAATCAATTTACAAGATTCACAGCACACTTTCAATACATTGAAATTCGTCCGCGTTTATCTCGTATCGTCGCTTTGTTAAACAGAGTTCACCGAGGAAGAACGGTCCGCGAAGATCAGCTATTTTTCACCACACCGAACACCACAACAAATTTTCCTTGCTATCCCCTCCGTGAAACCGTCGCACAAAGCTGTTGTTTCATCGAATTTGCATGAAAAGACTGCTTATCTGACCAATATATTTTACCCCGTGTGGCGAACACCGTTTGCAACCCCACTCGAGTTGTTCCCCAATCATGGAGGGAGATCGCAAGCCATATAAAAGTGTGACAGATACGTGGACATGTATTCAGTGCAAATTCTCTTCTGTCGAGGGAAACGTGTGTTTATCTGCCTGCAGGTTCAAAGTTCGACAAGCATTTATTACTGAAAAACCATCACTACTCGACGATTTTCCGAAGAATCAACAGATTACGAAGGAACTTTCTAACAAAGGTTGGTACAGTCATCGGCATTGCACGCTTCTCTAGGGATTATACCGATTTGGGGGAAGAAAATTGCATCCGAACGACAAAATTTTATTTCACGTATTTCAGCCATATATTATATCTTATGACGTTTGATTACGAGAAATTAAGTATGTTCATTTTTTCTTAGATAAGTTCAGTGTTAACAATATTAAGGCTTTCAAAGTTATTAAGTTATACGAGGTATTTTATAGAAAGTGATAATGTTCCCTATGTCGCCATTTTGCTTGAGTTTACCGGTGTACACTCTGATGCAACATTTCTTTCGGATAAACGTAAGAATTTTATAAGTAACAAATTATAAACTTTCTAATAAGAAAAACGTGGAGAAAGTGAACCGCAGAAAAATTTGAGAAAGGCCCTAAGACCTAACCTAAACTTACCTAACCTTTTACCTTAAGTTTGCGTCACAATCAAATAACATTATACATACACGCGTTATCGGTAGAAATGTTGCATGATTACAAGAGTCATGTTGATGTTGCGTTATCCGAGCTTTTATGTAACAACTTTCGAACCCTTCTACTATCGCAGCCGATTATTTTTCTAACTTATAACGATTTATTTTGATAACACTGCATATATAAAATTGCATGTTTTTGTTAAAAACATGATTCTAAAATTAAATTTTATTGTAGACCGTGGGTTTGAATAGTTAAGCTCGTTAAATGCACCCAATGACTCATCTATGAATCATATGTATACAAAACTACGTTTTAAAAAATTCTTAGAAAATTTCAATTCGTCCATTTTTTATTACAGTTATAATGTTATAAACCCATGAAGGAATATTAATTATTAAATATTGACATAACTTAAATTTACTTCTGATTAAAATGAACAATTAATAATTAAAATTATCAATATTTTCAATAAAACCTTTGTTACGTTAGAAATAATTTGTTACAATAATTAATATGTTCGTATTTTATTTTACTTTCATAAGATTGCACATTTGTTACGTCATTATTCTTTGAATTAATTTTCAAATTTTCAATAATTATCGTTCTTTTTAATTTAAACAGAATGATGTAATAAAGAATTAACGGTTTTTGTAAAAAAATCACCGTCGTATAAAAAGATCGATAAGTTTCTAAACGTAACGTTTTATTTGAAGGTGGCGAGAAGACACGTGCACGAGCGAAGAAGGAAAACAACGTGGAGTCCATTCAAATTGAATTGAATTCCGCGCCAATCCTCGTCTCCCGGGTAATCGAGCGTCACGTGATCCGAAATTAACCGAAGCGAGCACGAAGACACCGAGGTTATAAATAGCGGCCACCAGGGAGCGGGCAGTCTCTTTTACTTTCCATAGTGGATCACAGTGCATTTGCTCCGCGCTTGGCCGACTATTAAGTTCCGTGCTGTGATTGTGTTAGGGTTCGCTCGTGCGAGGCTAAAGTAGGGTGTAGAGGTCGGAGCGAATTTCCTCTTCTTCAAAAACTGTTAACGACACCGAGGGTGAGGTAGCCGTGAGCGGTACCGCAACACGTGGCCAAAGAGTTCGAATCGCGGACGAAATTAACGAGAATCCCTCGACGACGAGCGCGAAAAGAAGGAAAATGCCGGAGACTGCTCACCACATGAACGGATACGCGAACGGGCACACGCCGCCCGAGCTGCAACAGGATACCAGTTTTCTCTTCACTTCGGAGTCCGTTGGCGAAGGACATCCAGGTAGATAATCGAAAAATCATCCCTTCGTCTCATGACTAACACGTATTTCGACTGATCACCTGCGACTTCGTTTCGACTTTCCGTGTCGGTGAGTTGCATGTGCCGCCATGAAACTCGATGAACGGACCACACGCATTGGATGCGCGCGCACGCCGCGATTTTACCCTTCCTTTCGCGTTTTCTTCTTCTTACTTTCCTTAAAAGCTTCGTAACGCACGGATTGTGTTACATTCAGCCGAGCTGGTTGCTTGCATCGTTTTGTTCGAGTCCTCAGAACATCGAGCAACAACGAGGTTAACCAAAAGACTACGAACATGCTCTTAATTAATCGCTCCGGGACAGGAAGCGAGCTCCTCCGGCGTCGCCATGTGCTCTTCTTACATTGTAATTTGATGTAGGCTCAGTTGGAGTAAATTGATGTACCCGTTCTACGCACTTGAATAACTTTTCATGAATAAATATTAATATCAATTTTTAGGTCCTAACAATTTATTCTGGTTTTAAAAACTACTTGGACTCTTTATACATTTAAAAACAGTTAGTAACATTTCTCTGTAAAATGATATTTGCATTGTTCAACCTCATGGGTAGAGTACGTGATTCATACAATAAGGGTTTGATAAGGAGGATTACATATTATGAATCTAAATCTTTCCCGCTCAATTAAGATTGTAACCTCATTGATGATTACAACTTCTTGTTCTAGAAAGAATAACTCCCACGTCTTCTATTACATTATCGACACTTTGACCCTTACTTTGGATTCTTCCCAATGTGAACATATAGAACCATAGAATAGAATAAAAGATGCGAATGAAAAACAAGAGAAACTTTAAAATGCAGAACATATTCGTACATAATAAATGTTCATTTATCGGTACTGTACTAGAAATATTTGAATAATAAGGAAATGAGTTAGTTTGAGGGAGACTATGTCTATATGATTATTATAATTATAAAACAAAAGATAATTATATTGTAAAGAATCTAAAATATGATCTTTTACAAGGAGTCCATTGTATCAATTGACTAATACTTTTCTTAAATGCAATATACCTGATATTATTTCTAATATTGCTATTTTTATATTATCTTCATTAAAATTTCTTTTGTTATTTCCAGGTACATAGTTCCTGATGATAAAAATGAAAAAGAAAAACGCTATTGCATAGTAACAGGCAGAGTTGGATATGTTTGCAAGTCCGATATCATTAGGCTCCAGAGGACATGTTCTTCAAAATATCCCTTCCTTTAAATAACTAAAAAGGATCATTATGAAATAGGGAAAATCATCATTACTATGTTAACTAACTTAGAGAAAGCAAAACTTTCTGTTACAGTAGACTTTTGTAACAGAATATACATTATATTTAAACAGTTATTTATAAAATATCATTTTCTAGTCATATTTTGAACATCTAAATGTTTGTAGATATTGAGATACAATTGATATTTCATTGTGCTCCATGCATCAAAATGCCTTAACTTTCCTTACAAGATATTCTATAGGTTTCTCTTTGTACTTTTGTTCTCGACCTTTGGTTTGACCTACGTATTGATCATGCGATTTTTCAATCATTCCCATGAAACGCATACTCGCTCGTTACATCGTTTAATCATTTTTGCGTTTAACTAAAGTAAATCCTTACTCTGGTCGATTATTTTCAAGTCATAAATCGTCCATTGATTTATTATTTTCTTTTGTTTTAACTGAAATCGTTTGTTGATATAACCTAAAATAACAACCGAACAATTTGATAAGATGTTCCCATGCGTGCGTGTGTTTGTTCTAGAAATAAATTGGTAACTTCAGTCACAAATGAATGCCGTGGCGAAACTTTTTCAAACGTATTCCAGTTGTAAATCAATTAACGATGTAATGTGTATTTGATTATGCAATTATTTTTAGAGGTTGCGTGTGTGTGCGTATGCGTGTGTACATTGGCGAGCATAGATACCTTCTCTAATAGGGGAAGGGGAATGTAGAGAATTATAAGGATAGAAGGGGACTCCCTACCACTCACCCAACCTACACATGTACATTATGTATGCATGTGTGTAGAATGTTTACGTACAGGATGTCTCTGTATGAACAAAATAATGGTACTGCACCATTTTAGCAAAGACACCTTGTATGTACATCTTAAAATTAGTATGCTTTCTCATATACAATTAATTACTTGAAAATATGTTTTCAGTAATGTTGTAATTGTGTGTTCAAATTTTTGTTGCAGATAAAATGTGTGATCAAATAAGTGACGCAATTTTGGACGCACACTTGCAGCAGGACCCTGATGCAAAAGTGGCTTGTGGTAAGTTTTTGTAAGAGAAAAGTTTATGCTATAATAACTTATAAATTGAATAGTGTACAGTTGAACTAATTTCAAAACATAAAATTTTTGAAGAAACTTGTATTTTATACAACATAATCTTTGTGTTGTATCTTCTAATTATACAGAGACAGTGACAAAGACAGGGATGGTATTATTGTGTGGTGAAATCACATCGAAAGCTGTGGTAGACTATCAGAAAATTGTTCGAGACACGGTTAAACACATTGGATATGACGATTCGTCGAAAGGTAATAATTTTTGTCTGTTCTTTGTGCTCCTTCTTCTCAGTGATGTATGTTTGACCAAACCCTTTGATACCTTTGAAATTTTGTTAAATTTATTTTATCTGTACATTTGAAACATTTAAAATTTTCCTTGCTAACATATGAAATTTTCTCCTTCTATGACATACGCATGCCCTGTGGCCGGATGAAAACTTTGTTATCTAATCCCTCATAAAATTCGCCTCATTTGGTTCTTTAGAATCTAATTTTACAATTACACGGTCGAATCATGGCACGAAAGCTTCCAGCACTACGTTTAAACTTTACAATGATTACTATATTTATCCGGTGAATTGTTTTTTTAATATGACGTGTATTTATATAATGAGAGGATGTGCTTTACGCTACATACAATTTAACAAAATGTTGGAGAATATTCCATGACTCGATCGATTGGGTGACCAATATCCTGTTCATTATCTTTCGGAAAAGAATAAGTAAAAGAACACATATGAATATGTAACGTAAGCATATCATGATCGTGGCAGGATTCGATTGGCGTACGTTGAACCTTTTGGTGGCGATCGAACAACAATCTCCAAATATCGCTGATGGTGTTCATGTGGACAGGGAAGAGAAGGACGTGGGTGCAGGTGATCAGGTACATAACCCATTCTCAGCCCGTGCCGCAGAGCAGCCACATAATTCAATAACATCCTTTTTACCTCTTTTTTTTTTTTCTTTTTTTTTTTCTTTTTTTTTTTTTTCTTTATATATTATTTTTTAAATTCCTTTACCCTTTCCCTTCCTTCTTATACCATATTTTGTAGAGTTTTTATAACATGAACCTCCTCGTGTTATGTATGAATGTGTGAAGAATCTATGTATGTAACTGAGTGTTGCCGTTGTCCAAATACTTACTCTGTGTTATAAGATTTAAAAATATTCATGTTATATTACACAGTTTAACATAAATAATGCCAATGATATAGTAGGAATTTCATAAATATCATGACTGTGATTTTCATCACAAGATACGTTGAAACATTTAGTAACATGATTTATTTCATGCACATACAATTTTGATTGGGCTTTGATGTTACATAATGCGATAATTAAAGAAAATTAGGTAGGAATAATTATTTTTAACTTCCATTAAAATGGTGTAATAATGCTGAAAAGACAGTATTGAAAATTTCTACTACTTGAAAAAGCACAGTAAGCTCTGGATATGAGACATTAAAGCACAGATTCCGTGAAACAGTGTCCAGTTTCATGGAAACGAGCATTTTTATCTTATTCATGTAATTTCTACAGGTTTTGACTACAAGCTCTGCAGTGTGCTATTGGCGCTTGATGCACAGTCACCAAATATTGCAGCAGGAGTTCATGAAAACCGTAGTGATGAAGAAGTGGGAGCGGGAGATCAGGTCATTTAGCATTCCGATCATACACTTGAATTTTTTCCTCTTTTTCTTCTTCTTTATGTTTTATCTAATGCTAGATATAGCTTTGTAGCTTTGTAATTAACATGTATATTCTTAGTTGTATTCTTCCTACTTCTAGATTTTGTTTAATATCTTTAAATACAATGCTTTTACATTCCTACTGTAGATACATGTAGTAATATAGATGTTGTTATCCTGCAATTCATGTATTCATCATGTACATACTATTTATGCAGACTCTGTTATCTGGTATGCTAGTTTCTCTTTAATGCCTAGAATTGATTATGGTAAAGGCATGAATATTTCTTTAGAATTTATTTTCTGTTTCATTTATAAACTTTTTCTTCTTCTCCTTGCTCTGTTAAAAATATTCATTAGCATCATCTTACTTTCATTATCAGTATGTGATATAGGGTAATACTCCCTATATGAAGAAGCAGTAAGCTAAAACATCTGTTATATGTTGCATTCTGTAGTTTTACTTTCTAGATATATAAGCTATTTGGGAAGTAGCTGTTCGACTTTTTAGTACGCACTTTACACGGTTGATTGTATGCACAATGTATATGAAACATTTAGACACAGCACTGAGATTTTGTATGTATTCTCCGTTGGTTTTACTGGCACCAGCTTAAAACATGTATTCTATTCAATTATTTACATTCAGCATTATTCTTGTGTTTAAGCCACTCTCTGTATATAATAATATTGATCAGTTATTTTTGAAAATGAGGTAACAAATTTTTAGGTATCATTAATATGCACTTAAATTCATTTTTAAAAGTTTTATCCGATTGTTTCTAACGCGTTTTGAAGGTTTTATTTTAAACTGATATTGGAGTGTGTGTTGTAGACGGTATAATATAAGTGATAAAAATTCCTAAATTACTTAACATATTTATCCTATTCTTATTTCTTAACAATTCTGCTCTGTGTAACGCGTCTTTTTTTTTGCACACATAAAATAACCCATTGTAGTACATTGTAAGGTATAGTTGGTAATAATATCTTCAATTTGCATATGCTGTATGTACTATGTGCCCTTTATTAACGCTTGATCCCTTTTATTATGAACTTACATAATCGCAAATTAATTAAAGACATTGATTAAATCTATCTCCTGCTTCAAGTTTAAATCTCATAAATTTTAGCTGGAATAACTCAAATTCTTCTATCAGGGTCTGATGTTTGGATATGCAACAGATGAAACCGATGAATGTATGCCATTAACTGTTGTGTTGGCACACAAGTTAAATCAAAAAATTGCCAAACTAAGGCGAAGTGGTGAATTATGGTGGGCGAGACCGGATTCAAAAACACAAGTATGTATTATGACAATAATCGAATGACATTTATATTTTCCTTACAATATTAAGATTATTCAATGATGTTCCAATAGTATTTGCTACTCTTGAATGCCATGATGTTAACAAAACTTCTGAGAATAATCATATTGTAATTTCATTTTTCGTGTTTCTAAGATATAGTAGTTGATACTTATCCGATACGATTACATTTGTAAATCAGGTCACTTGCGAATACGTGATGGATCATGGTGCCTGTGTACCTATCAGAGTTCATACAGTAGTCGTATCGTTACAACACAGTGAAAAAATTGGTTTAGAAGAATTACGAAAGGCAGTTATGGAAAAGGTTATCAAAGAAGTAATTCCAGCAAGGTACCTTGATGACCGAACAATTTTCCACGTTAATCCATGTGGATTATTTATTATCGGTGGACCACAGGTAAGCACTTCGGCGCCCTGTGCTACATTCAAATGAATTATAGACATCAAGTTTAACAATAAATTTCGTTTTGCTCACAGAGTGATGCTGGTCTTACTGGTCGTAAAATAATAGTCGACACTTACGGTGGTTGGGGAGCTCACGGCGGTGGTGCATTTTCTGGTAAAGATTTCACAAAGGTTGATAGATCTGCTGCTTATGCAGCAAGATGGGTTGCCAAATCTTTAGTGAAAGCTGGTCTATGCAGACGCTGCCTCGTACAGGTACGTATTTATTAATAATGTGGTCGCTGTTGTTAATGAAAAATTTGTTACAACTGAAACATTTGATTTTCCAGGTCTCTTACGCCATTGGTGTAGCGGAACCTCTTTCAATCACAGTATTTGACTATGGCACATCCAAATTATCTCAAAACGAACTCTTAAATATAGTTAATAAAAATTTCGACTTACGACCCGGAAAAATTGTGAAGTAAGTATATTTTTCAATTATATTCTGCATCTGGATGCTTCGTTAACAAATTAAAAACTTTGTAAGGAATTAGTAAACACAGCAAGGTGTAATTTTTTTTTTTTTTAGAGAATTGAATCTTCGTAATCCTATTTATCAACAAACCAGTACGTATGGTCACTTTGGTCGGGAAGGATTTACTTGGGAACAGCCAAAAACTTTAAACCTCGATTGATGAGAGTGTAAAGTTTAAATCGGTTTGACGTTTCTTATCTCGAAAACGTTGATCAGCTCGCTCTCAAATAATCTTATATCTCGTAAACGTTTGTCCGAGATTTTCCAACTTCCGCGCTACATTCGCCAAGTCTATCGATTCCTTTTGCCAACTTAGTACATACTAGCAGGAATAACAACACTAGATTTTTTCCACAACATGAGATATTTGGTATTACGTGGTATATAGTACAAATTTTGTTGTCCCAGTTGCGCTGACGAAGACACAGTCATTTATTTCCTTCATAATTTGGAAAATGAATAAATAGCTCTATCGATCATTAGGTGTAAATGAAAACTCGACAAAGGGAAAGGTGAATAATGAACCTGTTATTTGTGAGTCTGTTGCCTACGTGCGTTTGTTAATCACGTACCATATTTTATTTGCCAATAGCACGACTCATTACTATGGCTTGTAAGTGATGTGTGTTGGAAGTAGAAATGATAAAAGGAACAACAATATCATGGACGAGACAATGTTCCGTTATTGAAAAAAAAAAAACGAAATATATAAATTGGCAGCGTCGGACGGTGCCTCTAAGCAAAAAACATTTGAGATGAAAATGTTCACTCAAATTTTTAGCGGTATTAGTACTTTATCGTAAACGTACATGAAAGTCTCGCCAGATTTGCTTTTAAAAGTGTGAATGTAATATTTTAATAACCTGTGTTTACCTTTCCCAGCAATTTTAGTCAATAACGGTAATAATAACGACGCTTTCATGTACGTTTCCTAATTAGAATTATTAATCGTTCGAGTGCAAACGTAAACTGGTAATAATTATGTACATTAATTTTAGCAAAGTGGGAAAATGGAAACAATCGAAGTGACCAATTAGGAAACGAACTTACATATTAGTTTTCATATTGTTTATAACCTCTCTACGCCTACAATGCAATATAATATATTGATCAGAGGTTAATAGTATCGCATTTATTTAAATCTGTTTGTTCGTTCAGATTTATTACCTATCTTTTTAATTATGTGTTTCAATTTAAATAATTACGGTACTATCAACTCATATATTTATATATACATACATACACACACACGTACACATGCACACATATTTCCCTCTTTGCTCTGTTTGAATAGATAATTGTAATAGATCAAGCATGACCAAGTGGTGGCTCGCGAGTCACGTTTTGGCTATCATCCCTATTTTCTTACTTCACTGATACCTATTTTTCAAGTTCCCAAATTGTCAGCTTTCCAAATCCTCAAATTTGAAAATTTGAAAATTTGAAAATGAGGTTATAGGCAATATAACGGGAGTCTATTGTACCTAAAATCATCTGTTAGGGACGTGTAGCTATTGGCGCGGAGACACTTGATCATGCCTGTTAATAGACATTGTCAATCTTGCAATGTATAGCAAATAATAATATAAAACTGAATACGAGACCTTATTTTATAGAGGTCCAGTATAGGTCGTGTGGCGGAGCTCGAAAGTTATTTTTTCAATTTGTAGTGTGAAGATCCTGTGACACTATAACGTTTTAAACATCGGGAAAGATGTAAATGAAATTTAGTGATTTCCTTCTGTTAGATTGATGTAATGATCGATCGTGTAATGGTATTGGCAGTGTGTAAAAATGCACAAGATCATCGTATGCAAGTCATAATAAAAAGGATTTTTTAATAAAAAATACCAGATCGTTATTTATTTTTACTCTTTTTTTGTTTCCATGCTATATTATTAGTTAGTAACAGATCCTTGAAGTTCCTCGTAATAGAATCTTATACTTTTAAAAATAAGTACGCATAGTGTTTGTATACACTTTACAGACTTTTCAAGTTCACAGAGCTCTGTTACACAATGAACTGCGATTAGTTGTAATGAAATATTAATAAATCATTTTTATACGCATTTCATAACAACTTGTTCTTTCTCGATGGTAACGTGTAATACTTTATTTGGAAAGAATCGTTTACGTGTGTTATGGTTTGTACATTATTACGTATTTGAATTCGTTCGAGCAATTAGCTAATTGAATTGATGTGTAACGAAAATAGTATCATGTTATATAAACATAGAAACAATTTTTTTCTGTGAATATAGTAATTTTAATCAACTGATGTACTATGTACATATTACGTGTATTATTACATTATAATAAATCCTTAATACACTAATCATCGGCTACTAACGTTCCAATACACTGCCTAGAAAGCAGAAGAAATTCCAACGACATCATTTTTAGTATAAGTAACAAAACGATAAACAGTTGTACAAATTTATGTCCCTGGTTTTAATAAAAACACGGCGTATAAAACATATTGACAAAATTGATACAACTTTCTGAAACTATAGTCCTTTTTACAGTAAATTGTAATATCGGTTAGAACAAAAAGTCTTATGTAATCTTTCATAATAGGCTTTGTAGATACATAATATTGCATAAAATCAAACCGATGTAATAGATAAAAATAGTTTGTTTTTACAATTTTGTGTATTTAAAACATTCTATTGCAAATACGACGCATAGATAAAATATGTTACCGCAAATAAACTGTTTATTGCACGGCGTATTTATAACATTATAATATTCATAGTTTAAATGTAAGAAAAAAGAATAAAAAGATGTTTAAGTTTTTCATTAAAGTATATTTTGTTCTTTGTTAATTGCCTTCTTCAGCCTAATTATAGACATTACACAATCATTATTTACATACAAAATGTTTTTCTCTTATCCTAAAAATTTCACTGGGAATAATTAAAATGATACAAAAGTATATATAACATGTTTAATTTATATCTCTATAATTAAAGTTATATACATAGAGGTACATTAAAATTATGTATAATATAAATGTCATGAAAGTACGTATAAGAAAATAATTTTGTATAAAAAGAAAATGTTCTGTTTGAAGAATATTATCACTAATCTATAGTTTTAATAAAATACGTAAGTTACCGAAACATGATGTAACACCATATAATATAATATATTTACATAATTATACTTGACGCATTTAATAAATCTAATTGTAAATTGTAAATGAAATTTTGCAGCAAAAATTTTATATACAGTTTTAACAAAATGTGCATTCAAAATGTAAAGTGTACAATGATAATGTCTTCCAATGCTTGATGCTGAAATTGAAATCCAAAATATAAATACATAGATACATATGCTTAAAATTATTCAATAAACAGTTAGTACATAATTATCATTAAGTATTGCATGAAACCATATACTGCTAAAACATAAAAAAACTATGTCATACGTTCTTAAAAGTAACGTAATCTGTGAATCTTAATTTAATGCGATGATACTGTTATTGTGATTTGTAATAATCGCTTAAATCTAATTTGTTAATATCTTTTTGGGTGCATGAATGCGACTATGCCTTAACAACGAACTTTTATCTGTGAAGGATTTTTCGCATTCCACGCATTTGTACGTTCTGCCAGTGTGTGTGACTAAATGTCTACTAAGTCCAGAGGCGTGGCAAAAAGCTTTTGGACAAAGTTGACAGTGATGTAACTGAATGTCATTTGGGTCTAATTTTTGATGTCTTCGCATGTGCACTTTCAACGCTTCGCGCTGGGTAAAACTCTTGTCACAGTGCTGACATTGAAACGGTTTTTGCCCCGAATGAGTCATAAGATGACGAAGCAGAATTTCCTTTTGCGCAAAGGCACGATGACAAATGTTACAACCAAATGGTTTTTCACCTGCAAAAGTCATAATCGTATATATCAAAAAGTTCTCATTATCTATTCTTAGAAATATACACACTATAAATACCTGTGTGAGTACGTTCGTGTCTTACTAAAGCAGATCTAGTCGGGAACCATTTCTCGCAAGCTTGACATGTAAAGCCTCTTTGTGTAGAATGAACAGACTGGTGACTTTTCAGCATTATTCTTCGAGTGAATGCTTTCGGACACTTGTCGCATTGAAATACCTTTAATTCTTGATTAGGTTCAACTGCAAAATAAAATAATTCATTTGTACATGTTACATATACCAATTTTACCTGTGTGAAAATTCTGTATGTTTACCTATGGTATTTGTTATTGGCTGTAATTTTAAGGATTCCCCTTGACCAGAATTGTTACTTGTCAGCTCCATCACATAAACATTTTTGTGATCAGCATTTGCAATTGCCCTTTGTACTTCATCCGCTTCATCT
The DNA here is from genome assembly GCA_036983795.1 of Megachile lagopoda. Classification (NCBI taxonomy): domain Eukaryota; kingdom Metazoa; phylum Arthropoda; class Insecta; order Hymenoptera; family Megachilidae; genus Megachile; species Megachile lagopoda. The sequence continues at coordinate 7,405,218 of CM072793.1, forward strand.
TCAGATTCTTGTTCTTGTTTAATACGCGTTGTACGGATTGTACAATGCGCTTTTGCAGCACGTTCCTCAGCAGGCACTAATGTAATATTTTCTGGATCCTCTGACATAGGTTCTTCCATTTCTAAGTTTTCAGAATTCATTCCTATGGTCAAAATAATAAAACAAAACATATGAGAACCAAATGTTGTAGAAGTAATTGTCTTGAATTTTAAACAGGAAGATTTTGTGTACCTAAAATGTAACCACCAACAAGTTCTTCTTCTGTTACTTCGATTGGTTCTCCATCAGTTTGTCCACTATCACCTTTACTCGATACCAGATCAGCCAACAATTGTTTAACTTGTTTAGATTTTCCACTACTTGAAGAATCTGCTAGTTCATCCCTGTTATCTTGGTTCTCTCCATCTTCATTCTGACCAGTTAACTGTTGTATTAATTTCATGTGTTTCCGAAGTTTAGCATCAGCAGCTTCGCATTTTTTCTTAAACTGATAGGATTTCTCCAACTGATACTTGCAGGGATGACAAATCATGTTTGGAAGGCCATCTTCTTCATAAACCTAATAAACAGTATTGCCATTTTTTGTTTATCAGATATTACAACCTGAAGCAATATAATGTTACTCTATAATTTAATGGTTTTGAGAAATTCTATCTTTATTTAAAGTAATAAGTACAAAAATTTATAAATTGTATGTTCTTCAAGTTATTAATAAAGGTGGTAGTCTTTATTTCAAATTTCAGTTACATATTATTCAAAATTCTGAAAATGATAGAAGGATGGGATTTTGAATTCATTATAATTGTGCTCAGTACATAAAAGGTGGAAGATTGTGCAGAAGTAGGGCGCCAATATTAATGCAAAAGGCTTAATATTGCAGATTTCTATAAATTCATAGGGTAAACGATCTGTAATGGAACGATACTGTTCGTCTAGATTCCTGTAATGAAAGAGAAGAAGGTGGCGTCAACGTATCGTGAATGCAAAGTCGATAACTCGGTAAAGCCGGTAGTTGCTTTGCGCAGTGTGTCGCGCGTTGCGAGGGAGCTAATGCGTTCTTTGATCGCACAGCAGTGTACGAGTGACGCTTAGGAGGCGTTCACAACAAACGAGCAAGAACAGGAATCTGCCAAGAGCAAGAGCATTCGTTCGTGCTCGAAATACTCGGTATGGTACACTGAAATATTTTTTTATGCCATGTCAGTGTAAAACACCTCAAACCGAAATACGATGAATTGAATCGCGTTGAATGGAACGCGCCAATTAAATCAAGGTGAAGTCAAACTGCCCAAACCGAGTCACATCGCATCGAAACGCGCCAAATCTGAAACTCGTCGAATTGAATCACTTTTGGAATGATACCAGGAACATGCATTCTTCTTAGAGCATTCGTTCGTCTTCGGTATTCGATCGAACAAACGCAAAGTATTCAGTCGCTTAGTGTGAGTGCTCCTTTACAAACAGGAACGAAAATCGAAGAGTGATTCACGAGAGAAAAAAAGATGGAGCAATTGCAGGATCGGGAGGGAAAGAGAGAGGGAGATACTTACACGTAGAAAGATAAACTAGATTCCTATTTTTCGATAAGCTTTCAAATAATATTTGCGTAATACAAATAATCGATGTCTCTGTGACTTGCAACTTCCGTGTACCACTCTGACGAGACAGTCAAACTCACCTCCAGGTTAACGCAAGCCATAATTCGTAGGGATAAAGGAATAGTTTCGTCGTCGTAAATCGGCACCATCTCCTCCTCCTTTGCCAAGCACAGTCGGCACAGCTCGTTCACATGAATGATTACGTTGCTTGGGCTATCGCCCTTTTTCCTACTGTATGTTTTCATTCCGACGTTTACCTCGTTACTTGACAACTAATTTCGAAGTTATTTCACTGTTGATTTCGTAGAGATACAAGTTTTCTTTGGAAAACTCTGGAGAACGAGACTCAGTCACACACAACGGAATCTATAATGGCGGCGGCTGCGGCGACGGTTGGCCAATGGCGGACTCACGGCGCTGTCGTTCAGTAAAGATGGAGGATACAGTTCGTAGGCTTTCTAACGCGCGTGAAAGAGAAACATAGTCGAGTCTGACAGAGAGGAGAAGTCGTTTCGAAGCCTTCGTCATCGTGGAGTCGGTAATGCCGGTAACTATTATTGATTTTCCATTCTTCCCAACGGCGGGAAACCATCTACTCTCCGCAGTCGTTGAAACATATTCGAATTTCTTTCTACGTAACTTTGTCTTCTGTTACTTCTTATTACGATGTTTTGTATTTAAATGATAGTAATCGTTTCAGGTAATTGCAGTACGCATAAAAAGAACGACGAGTGCAGCAATTCGATTGCTTTCACGATAATAATTGATGAAATTATCGTTTAAGTAGGTTTTACCCCAACAACAGTCTCCGTTGGATATCGACCGTTCAGATACGATACGTTTGTGAATTCTTTCATCGTTACTGCTACGAATAACGGAATTAAATGGCTTAGATGGTAAACAGTTGTTATAATTAACTGTATTACAATTATAGGACCATCTGTTTTTAACTATTATGCAGAAGACAAAATACATTTAAGTAAGTTGGGTGTGCTTAGCTCTCTTGGTAAGAAACACTCCTGTACCTCTTAATGTAAACGTAATTGCAAATGGACATGTATCGGTACTATATACTATTGCGTATTCGTAACACTCTACAAAATTTGTGTAATAGAAAACTTGTATGAGAGATGGAATTATTTTATTCTATTTAATAAATGAATAATTTAATGCATTGCATTATATAATCTTCTAAAAAAGATGTTTTTAAATTGAATGTAAGTGCAGTTTAGTCACATCAAGAAACTAAAAATTTTGCGAGTTTCACACTTTTAAGTCCATAGCGGATATTGCAGAGGAAACTATGACCTTGAGACGATCTTCACGCCGACATCTTAATTTCTATGGGTGTACTTGAAGGGACCAGGATAGGAGACTTCTACCCCCTCTCCAAAATGCGGACTGGACTTCCTCTATTCTCACGAGGAACATAGGACGTAGAATATCTCATATTTCATATTAAAAATTTAAACAAGAAAGAACGCTACAAATTTAAAACTAACGAGCCAATATCAATAAACTGACGTTTAGAGATCTAAAAATAAATTTTCCTCTGCTGTTTAAATTTCTATGAAATAACGATTTCTAGATCTCTGTAAACAAGAGATAAATCTAAAAAGCTTCAGATATACACATGTTCACACTTACATTTACATTTCATACTGTTAGAAGCAATAAAGTCTGAATAACTTCTGTCTCAAACATTTTTTTTTGTGAGATTATTAAAAATGTCACAAAAATGATGGATACTTTAAACCGTACTGTATAGTCAATCTTGAACTATACATCTTTTTCTCGTCATAAAACAGATGTCTCGTTACAGTTATGTGAATCGCTCTGAATAGTTTGGTTTCATTGCTGCACCCCTACCACCGCGAATTCTTACGAGCCGCCACTGGTCGGAGGGTGGTTGACTGTTTCGTTGAAGAGAATTTCAGGAAACGCGAAACAGATTCCCACGCTTGCTAGGTGAGAGCTGTCGGATGTTGAGATTGGCGGAGAACGGGGTTCGAAAATAACCAACAATAAGTCAGAGAAGGAAGGAAGAACGATTCGACGGCTCTTCCGATTGAGAGTGGGGGTGGTTCTTGCTGCTTCTCCCGGTGCTTTCGCTTTTCCGAGTCCAGTGTGTTTCGCCACCCGAGAAACCCGCGTGCGTTGCGTTCTTGACGCGAAGGTAGGTGCCCGTGATCGTGATCACCATGTTCTCCCGCATTTCCGCCCCCAGTGTCGCATGGAGAATGCTCTGCTTTTCAAGAAGCAGGGGTACAATCGTGCGAAAGAAACGTTGGCAGGATTGTCTTCGGTTCTTGGTAAAATAGGCGGCATAAAACGAAGATAAATTCCGCACGAATGCAATATTTTGCGATGGCACATTAGCGTCACTCCGATCGCTGAATGTTGAGTGTGAAACGGTGACGCTGATCGTTTCAGTTTCTTTATATTTTGTTTTACGACAATGATGAATCACTTCAACGTCTTCGTAATTCTCGCGATCGGGCAATCCTATCGGACATCAAAGGTTCAACGCCGCTTAACCGTGCAATTTTATACGGATAGCGTTTCACGACCTCCTCTCAACCAGTTACACTCGCATTCAAGTATTTATACGGTTTTCATCGGTCCTATACACACACATTTTCCACATCCATTACATAAAAGATCAATCACCTATTTTTTTATGTACATAAATTATGCAGTAGATATTTTATGTTAATTAATTATATGATACAATGTAATACAATAAATTTATTGGTGTTTTTACCTCATTTTCTAAGAGCAATGCTGTTGATACACTATTCTTCTTTAACATTTCCAACAAATATAGTTCTCTTCTTCATTAACATGTTCCTTTGTTCTCAATTCTATAGAGAATTAATGATCTAAGTAACAATAAAAAGTAATAAAAATTAGTATACAAAACAATGAACACAATATAAATCATTTACAATTGTAGATTTCATAAAATTACCTATTTTTACAATTTATCATACATCACTTTATATTTTGATATCATAAAATATATTACAAAGTAATTTACCATGCTTCTAATACACAACACTTCGCATACAGACTGTTTGAAGTGCACACATAGTTCAGTTTATTCTTTGGATTCAATATTACTATTTACCACTTCTTTCTGTGTTGTTAAATGAGCTTCTCAAGATGTATCTCACAATCAATATAACTGACAAATTGCTGCACTGAATGGTAATGTATAACATTACATTTTTTTATATACACAGTGTGTTCCGGGATTATCCTCACAAATTCTGTAAAGAGGTTATTTTTATTTCTTTAACATTAATTTGTAACGTTAACAAATTGTTTAAAATTTATATGATTCTTGCAATTACAAATCTGGACCTATAATCTTTCTTTTCTGTTCTCAAAAGATTTATATAATATTTAAAAACATATAGCACATTTTCATTTCATTCTGCAACTTTCTGTATATTATGCGTTACTAATTATTCGGTCAGTTTCGTCTGCTCGTATTTACATCCTTTCGATCTATTTTAGTCCTCTTCAGGCTTTCATTTACTGCTGGTTCTCATTCTAGTTATAATCAAGATAAACACGAAGAATACAATTTTTTATGATTACAACAAATTAGTACTTACGTTAATCATATTTGATGCTATAAAAAAGATAAACAACTTTCGTAACCTCTTTTCGTTGAACGAAACAGCATGCCGTGTGATTTTTATTTCCGTTATCCGAGCGAATCGTTTGTTATTGCACGACATAATGAATCAATTCAAATATTTGCATTGCGCGCGAAAAGAGTGCTTTGTTTATTTTCTCAAACGATTCGAAGAAAATTCGTTTCGCCTCCGCCACTTTCGCGCGGTTTCTTGGCGAGTCTTCCGGCGCAAAAAAACCACGTCGGTAACGAGGCGTATTACGAAATCCACGAACGTATCCGCGATTGCGAATTCGGCCGTGATACGAATCGACCCTGAAAGCGATTGTTGGTAACAGTCATTGCAAACGATTATCGACATCAACGTAACTGTTTAGAACTCGACAATTATTTTCAAATCTTCGTATCGATACGACATGAACGCGACACCTATTATAATTTTATGAAAACAGGATTCTCGAATTTTCAGTTGCATTCTTTCAATCGTGCACGGAAGGTCGGTGTCAAATTTCAATGTTGTTTGACTATTTCGAGCTCAACAGTGACGACAGTGCTCGATACTGCTCGATTACAAGAAAACGTTATTCGTAACATGTAAAGTGTGGCCAAAAGTTTTTATTGGCGCGCAAAACGCTGAACGATTGTATCGATAGCGAACTGTAGGATGTATCGACAACAAACGAGACTAAACTTTCAAACACAAATGCTAACGTACGCAAACATTTGGTTAGAAAATAACGATACACGAAACGTACTCTAATATGCAAATTTGTACAGTGATTTTTTTGAATTGGCACTAGATTCGAATTTCCACGACGAACTTGCAACAGTTTAGAGCATCGTCCAAATACCTTCGAACGAAATCTTGGAATAGATATGAGTTATGTAAAGGTACGGGGCGTAGAAATTGTGTCTCGAAAAACACCGATCGAAGGGTTAAAAATATTTTTGGCAATATAATTTATAATTGAAGAACTTTGCTTATTTCTCGGTGAAATTGCTTTTAAAGTTACTTATCTCTTCGAAATCTCCATGGCCTCAGCTTGCCACGACGATTTAGATAATTTATCAATTATCTGTCAATATCGTTTCTTCAATTATTGAATTAATTTTATGCAAGTAAAAGTATTAAATAGGTATTTTCGTAGAAGTGTTAAACAGGTATCGATACCTACGTACCAGTGTCAAACATGTATCGATACTTTTGTAGAATTTTCAATGCCGCTTTACATCATATCGAAAGTCGTATAACGATATCCACAGTACCGATGAAGTATCGATCCCAACAATGTTAAATGTTCGATCGATGTTCCAAAAGGTCCAATCACATTTCTCTTTTCTATCGAATCCGCGAATACCATGTAATCCAATACGACCCAGAAGTATATACCATCAGATGCCTCGGGTCATGAGGTGGAAGAGGGAGAGATGTAGAGATTTTGCGGACGATGTAGATATATTCGGAGGAATTTCGCAGCAAAAATAACTGCGGTAGACTACCGGTGGCTGTTCACCAGGGACGCGTCAGAGAGAATCCGAAACTTTCATAAGATAAACGCGCACTTTACCCTATCGTGCGTATGCGTGTGTGTATGTATACCTTTCGTTTTTCAATTCTTCACCGTTTCGTCCGAGTTTCTTGCCATTATGATTCGCCCACGTAACCGAGTTCCACTCTAACGATTCAGTTAATGTAATACACGATCATCTTTTTTCTATTATACAATATTGTATAACCAAAGCTTTTTTGATCATTTATATTTTTACACTGCTCTTAACTTACAGTGAGTCACAGAAGTACTTTTACCCTCTCAGCTAACGACTACGGTTATCCATAATGGCGGCTGCACGTGCTGGAGGCTTAGGAAATGATTTTAAACCATTCAGAGTTTTATTTCTTATATTTTTTTTATACTCAATATAGGATTATTTAGAAAACTATATTTAAGTGCTTCGTTTGATATGCATCACAGAATTAGTTTTTTTAAACTGAATCTAATTGATATTTGATAGGGTAGATAAGACTAATATAAATAGAAATGGCGGGAAAATTGAAACATCACAGAAACAGATACATTGAATTTATTACAACTGTCATTAACAATTTGTATTGAATAAAATACTCAATTAATGGCGTACATACATTCATTTATTATTTTATAATATTTCTTCCAGAAAGTTATCATGTGAATATAATTATTAATTAGCATGGTATATATATATGACTCACTGTACGTTTTAATTATCGCGTGTTTTGCTATTCATATACGATAAGAATACAAAAAGGCCTTATCGCTAATGAATGTAGATAAGTGACGTATTTTAAAGCACCTTGACAATCGTAAAAAAATGTTAAATCGAAAGAAAATGACGCAAAACATGTTTCACCTATTTTTTTTAGATTTTCATTTCGAAGCTCGTGCCTAACATGACAACGTTTCTCTCGCAAGTGGTTGTGTACACGGTAAACAAGACGCTTCTATTTCTAAAGCTCGTATACAGGGTGAGTCACTATAAATGTGCGCCTTAAATAACTGCTTCACTATTGACATTAGGAAAATGTGTCTCAGGGCAAGTATGTTCTTCAATACATCTTTCAGGTGCATTGAGTAAATAAACCAGGTAATTTTTTCTTATGATCAATATATTTCTTTGACAAATTACTTTTACAAAAATCTGTTTGTACAGGTGAGATGATGTCAGTTGTTCGTATAAACCATATTTCTACGATACAGTTGGCGCTCGTTATATTGCCACCGATGAAGATGAAATTTCAGAATTTAGAAATTTGAAGATTTGGGGATTAGAAATTTAGAAACTTGAGGATTTACTTGTAATCTTCTAATGCATTGCAATACTAGGAGAGTGCTTCTGGTATTTATGAAAGTCTGTGCAGCCCATATAGCAGAAGTCCACAGTAAAAAAAAAATGAATAATCATACCTAGATTCTGTAAAATGGAATATTTCTCCAAGCACTCGACACCCCTAATACAAATGCCTAAGCAAGTTATTTAAGGTGCAAAGTTGTAATGATTCAGCGAGTGTATGTCAGTGAACTCCAAGTATGTCTGACAGGTCTGATACGGAGCCAGCAATAACGTTGCAAGTTAAAAGCTCACTTCCCTCGATCTCACAGTTTTGACAGTTTCGTTTCTCGATAGCCATCTCCCGCATCTTGGCACGTATTCCTTGTTCAAGGAGCCGTTTCCGTTCAAACGATCGTCTCCTCTTTGAATATCGAATATCCAAACACTCGCGAAACATGGGGGCGATAATTTCGTGACCCACTTGTACGTTGGAAGATTGTTCACGCTTTTCATACTTGTAAAAACACACGAATCCATCGGATGAAAATTCGAGCTAACGATGAATCATCGTTGTTGGCTTTACAGTTGATTTCTGTTATGAGATTACTCGCTGTTCGATCTCGTTACCACCAACGTGTTCGCGTGCCAATCTGTTCTCTAACTCGTAATTAATCTTTGGCAAAGTCTCGAAAACAACAGAACTCGAACACAAGGTAGATTTGTTGAATTTTGTAAGTTGTTAGCCGTGGACATTTAATTAATGTTCGATTAGGCAAATAATTTAAAGGAGGTTCATACTAGGGTTTCTTTGCCAAACGGTAATTATACTAAATCCTTATTTGTTTTAATTAATTTGACCCAATTTCTTGAAGGATACATTTTTTAGGAGAGGAAGATATATTGAATTGGTATTCAAATTAAGCAGAAAGACAGAAAGTATATTTTTGCATCTAAACACAAAGTTGCTATATCATTAATTATTAAATTACTAGCATCTTCATACATGTGCCACAAAAAATAGAAAAGTTTCATCAAGTTTATGATTGATCAACATACACAAACCATATGCCCTAGTTAAATAATAGTCCTTACAGGAACTACAAATTGAAACTGGACATATAATAATTACTAGATCAGTATATTTTCAATGCATAAAAGGTATTTGTTATTCTTTATTGTTACAGTGACTGAAAATTATTCATAGCGAAACGGGAGTATGTCCACTCAGAGGGCAATGTTTGTTAACAAGCAATTCAACTCTCCGATCAACTTGTATTCACCACAAGCGATACAGGAAACGCTGGATAGGCAAACTCAAGTATTAGCCAATGGCGCAGTTGGGTAAGTAAATGTTCAATAAGTACTACCATCATTAATACATAAATTGTATGGACACTACAAATTTTGTATAATTCACTAATGAATGAAAGGAAAAAGTAGACAAACCTTGAAAAGCATTAATATTATATCATTATTTTAGTAGAGTAACAAACACTTTTCACCCTGACAATCAACCAGAAGAAATAATAGTCTGATGAGGAATCTGATAAGAATTTCTCAATTGGCAGATACAGAGGCTCATTGTTTACTCAAATGCAATTTCACTAAATCTGATAACAAGATACTTTGTAATTAAAGAACAATGTGTTACCAAAGAGGTAGTCTGAATGTTAAACGGTAACCACGAGGAATAGACGATATAAGTGTGGTCTCAAAGAGAGGACAGACATAAACCACCTTGCGTCAATTAAAGCAGACGCTACACCTGTCACTCCACGTGTCGTTACGGATCTGTATTCCATTGTTTTGTCCGGTTGCGGGTCGATGAATCAGCCATCCCGTCGTCATTGGCGAGTCGACCGTTATTTTCAGAGGACCGAATCACACGGGTTAGAAATAAACTTTGGTCGCAGGCAAACCGTTGCGCAAAGCCGCGAACACTGTCGTACTTGACTTAGTTTCGTGCATGGTGGCCTCGGGGTGCATGGTCCGCCACCGATTTTCTCCCGTGTCGTGTTCTATCTCCTGTCCGTCAACATGCTCGCTCAAAGAAGGTGATACGCTGCCTAATATTCTGTTTTACATCATTCCATCTTTTTAAAGTGATCTGTCACGGTGTTCACAAATATTTCTTCTAACATATTGATTGTCATAGGGGTTAACGGTGATTGAATGTGTTGCATAAGTTCTATCTGATCGTTCTAGGTCTTGCATGGGTACTTAGGTGCCTAAGTGCCCGTTGAAGCTTAAAAATCTTCAGAAATTGTATATTCCTTTTTTGGTGATTTTTGCAGGATCGATTTCAATCAGCTGGCCAAGCCGTCGAATTTACAAAACAGTGCGGTTTTGCGAATGCTTGAAGAAGAAGAAGCGAGGCAACGAGCTGGTCAACCCAGTAAGTACATTAGAATTATCTGATTATGTTCAAAAGTGATATTTTTTGCTGCTATTTGGACTTTTTGCTTCAGTGATGTCTTTTTTTTAAGACGTTTTATTTTTACACTGATGGTTTATTGAAGCACATTTCTAACCCCTTATTTTATGATTTTTATAGCCATGAGGTACACTAGAATTATGAGAATACATGCATATTTTTAGACTAAAATGCTTGTACGAATCATGCTTTATTAACAATCATGACGTTAGGTGTGAATACGCCTACTGAACTACAATCTGCTTATAGTGTTATATTTAGAAATGTTGAAAGTGATAAATAATAATTCACTGTGAAATCTGAGACGAGTATGAGTAATTTGAGTGCAATGTAGACTTCTGTTGGTTGAGGGGAAAGTAGAGGAAGAGGTGCATCATTCAGTTACTTCATTTGGAAGGAATTCTAGAAGAATTATAAAAGAAATTGAAGAGCCTAAATTGCACTCAATGCTATATATTTCATATGCATAAACATCCACCATCTAATTACCACTAACTAAAGTAAAGTAAGGAAATGAAGTGAAAAATAAAGTACAAAAATTTGATCAAAAGATTTCAGCCATGGATGCACAAAGTCATGTATTAACCTAACGGAGAGATCTAACAAGAAGCAAATCACTGCAAGCGGCTAATTACAAGCAAAGGAGATTAACATCGCTTTCAGACAAGTCAACAGAGGTGAACACTAACAACGTTACTTGTGCATGGAGCTATGAGCATCATCCATTTTGCTTTGTACCCTGCAACCTACTATCTGTGATGATAACCATCTTTGTCCTCATGATGACCACACCTGTTGCTCACTTCAACCCCAGGTAACAGACCTCTTACCAGAAGAGTCCTACTGATTAATTCAAATCATCATAAAAGCCTGAAATGTAATACTTGGTTTGTTGTAAACTTTCAGCATATCTGTTGCCCAGGTCATTAGAACTACTTATAATTTGTACAGAATTGTTAGTAAGGTAACCAGGTGGCAAATTGTTACTAGAAAACATGACGCGAACAAAATTAATAGAAAATGCTGTGTCATTCTTTTGCACGATGATCCTCCGCATATTGGCCGGTTACCAGAAAATCTCTAAAATCGGTGGCCAGGTCGATTCTGCGATAATGAAAGGTACAGGTGACTTCGAGGTAGCATCAGTTGTTGGCCAGTGTCCGTTTTGGCAAAGTCGTGTTCTTCTTCGTCGTCGTGACTGAGTGACTTATTTCATAAATCGGCGAATACAATTTTACGGAGAATAAGGCACCGATTTGTCGCTTGGCAAACGGGAATCTACGTATATTGAAGCCACCAGTGTATGTATAAGTAATCAGAGGGACCATATTTCATACAAATGGTGCAATTCTCACGGTTTCTCTCAATGTATCATTTATTTAATGTGCTGTTATTGTGTTACTAATTTTATATTCGAATTCTGTGGAATTGAAACGGCCTGAAACCCTGTTTCTTTGAATAACATAATCATTATGAAAGTATGATTTATGTCTGCTTGTGTTTTGATCAATTTTATGAACATTGTTCAGTGTTCTTTACAGTTACCAAATTATTGAAGTTGGAATGCTCCAACCTGATTATTAAATTACCCAATTTTAAATGTAACAATATTTAAAGATTTATCAGATATTAAAAATCTGATGTCAAGAAATTTTTAAACATTGTTTGACATTGTTTAATGGTCGATAAGACTCAATTTTTGCAATAAAGTGCAATAGGAGTATTTTTTTAGCACAAATGTTATAAATGTAAAATAAAATATTTGATAAATGTGAGAATATATGCGAGAGTGATGTGTAAATTAAAAGATGAATTTCAATGCATTATATTTTGCATAGTTTAAAGACAAAGACAAATTATACAGGTGTAGTCAAAACGACCCGGTATTTGCTTTCTGAAAGTTGTACATTTGCTAGCATCAAGCTTGATATCTACATCACTGTATCTGAATGGTTATATATGTCAATTATTTTGCGACAAAGTTGTATATTTCAAGGCTAATCAATTTCACGGTTTTCATTACGTCTCGTATACGTATTAACGAGCGCAGTTGGCTAGAATCGTTGGATCAAGTTTCGTTTCTCGTGTTTGATGAAAAGAAACGTGTAAAAGTGCAGTTATTGCGTCAATAAAACGAATTATTATTCACACGGCTGTACAACATGATGCTGTCGGCCAAGTTTATATTTACGCGATTATTGCTGAAGAATTCTCACGATTTCGGCACGACCTTGTTGTATATTCTTAGATTCTTTCGTTTTGGAACCTCGGATATTGGATATCAACGCAAGACCGTGAAGAGTCAGAAATAGAAAACGATTTGTTGTTGATTCAATCACATACTTTGCTACGAATTTCATTTACAGCCCTTGCCCATCAAATTGGAACCATTTGCAATATTTTATACGTTCTTAGTCAAATTGGATGACTCGAACAATCTTGAGGAACACGGTTCATTAAATGTTCAGGTGTTACATGATGTGCGGACTGGAGGTTGTGTAGATTAGGTTAGACTTTGCTTCAATTTATACTTGGTTGTCAGTTGGAGTTTGTAAATTTAGAAATTTAGATTTTGTGACTAATGTTAACAATAATCACACATCCCGTGCTATTGTATCTGTCAAAATTTTTTATTGTATTACGATCATAAACAAGAGATTGTATACGTAACTAAAGTGGTTAATTACAGGTCTTAAACGCGTAGCTTGGCCACCACCCCCAGAAGATCAGGACCTTGATTTTGTGGAGCAAGGACCTGTGCAAGCGAAGGTAAATTTTCATCGATTGTTTTAATTTTCTACAGTCGTACACTAGTGTTACTAGTTATATGTGTGAGTATCATAGCAATACAGTTAGGAAGTAAATTTCAGTATACTTTGAAATGATAGCGACAGCTCTTCGTTACATGATGATAGAGTTTCCTGCATTTTTGAATTACCTGTGATTTTTGTATTATTTTGTACCTGCCTCGTCGTTGTCTGCTCGTGCATCTGCATCAACCACCTCTTTCAAGTTTTTTCGTCCTTTTTTTTAACAAACCCCGTCGTAACGTGCCTGCTGTTAGTAAGGTCCAATGACTTTAAACTTTACACATATTCAAATTGCTCAAGAAGCCAGGGATATGCAACTTTTTACTCAAAAATGTTGAAGAAGTAAATTCTAAGCCGTATTAATCTCTTATTATGGTCATCTGCCTTCTGGTAACAATTGTAAGGGTAAGCCGGCTTGTGAAGCGCCCTCATGCTGGAGAGACTTGAACTACTGTAATTTTATTACCACAAATTTCAAATGCAGATCATTGTTGAATACTTTTGGACCTTACTTATGTTATATATAGTACGTTGCAAGTAGCTGTAGCACGCTGTCGACGTATAGTATGGTCACTGGCATGATATAGCGAGGTCGTAAATCTTTCAGAAGACAAAATAGTAAAAATCGGAATCGGTAAATACGATCCCAAATGGCGTTACTAATTTACGACCACCTTACATTGTGTCTGCGACCGCACGTTCCTAAACCGTGTTATACCCACAAACGACACATCCCATCGCGGTTGACTACACCACTGTGGCTGTCGAGGCGGATGTACCGAGACAATTCTCTCCAAAGAAGCCGGCCAAACAGAACTCGTCAGATGCGGCGACAATGCCTTCAAAATGCCTCTGTTTTCCGTTCGAAAGACCCGTGGAATCGGTGAACGCGCCTCGTACCAGAGCAGTCCCTCGTCAGGTTCGTCGCCTCAGCCGTCGTCGATCGCTCGTTCATCGACTCAGAGCGGTGTTCCATCTTCACCGTCGCCGGTTAGCCCTGGTGGAACTCTACGGCAACCTTCGCACTTTCAACATCAACCTGTGCCAAAAGGCTGGGCACCGGTCACGCCACCGGCAACCTCCCCAGTTTCCCAGCCTGTAAATTGGCCCAACCAACCGCAGCTACAGCAACAGAATCAACGTCCTCAGGTAAGTGGTTCAAGCATACGTGTCGACTTAGAATTTTGATGTACCCTGATGGGCACCTTTGGCTGATCTTAGATGTACTCCTTGGAATGATATAGTGAAGTCGTAAATTATTAAATTTAAAGATTTTGGGAAAAGTCGACGCCTATGCATAATGTAAAACCTCGACAGCTGGATCACTTCACAGGAAAGGTGTACTCTCGAGTGTTCTGTGTGTAAATTCCTCCTCTGTTCTGAGAAACCAGCGTGTAGTCAACAGCTGTACATACTCAAGATGTGTCCCCTCTGGAATGCGATTATATACGTTGAAGGATCTGTTGCATTAGGTTTATAAGATTCGTTAAATTGAATAATATATCGTTACTGATTACAGCAACAACCTCAGAATCAATATTCGCCACGACAAACACCGAATCAAGCCCCTACTGCATTCGAAGCACCACCCTCCACCATCACACTTCGCCCGGAGCCTCCAATTTCACAGGTCTGTAAAGACCCTTTGGACTCTTTCTAACCTCTCTAAAGTGTAATTCAATTTTAATAAGTAATTAAATATTACTTTAGGCGCCAGCACCAGTTTACCAAGCACAACCCGCCGCGACAAAGGCTCCAGTGAGCGGCAACATGAGGGGAGACCTCAAATGGCCACCGCCATCGGTGAAAGCTCAAACAGAGGCCGAAAACAGAGCCAGGATGGAATTGGCGAAAGGTCCTGCTTTCAGGCCCCGCCGAGTGCACAAGGACTACAGCGGATTCTTCGCTCAACACGCCTTAACCAATACATATCCGGGCTATCGAGCTCCACCAGGAACTCAATACTTCACCCCTGCCTATCAGCATTAGCGAATTTTATTTGACAATGATTTATTTTGCTCTTAACGTCGTCCTGAGCTCGATGTTTTATATTATTGCACAAGCATAACGCGCGAAATTGAATGCTAATCAAATTAACCTAAATATGAGCTGCGTTCTTCGTGAAAACGTTTCGAACCGATGAAATTGCTCAGGCCCGCTGTCGTTGGAATTCAAAATTTAAACGGTAATGTCTTGATAGTAGACACATGTTGGGCCGCGTCGGGTCTACTAATGAAAGAGGCAGGTGTTCCGGGAATTGCTGGCATTTCTCGTTTTTGATTTTCTCGCTCCATAGCGAGAAATTTAGTGAGTATCATGAAAGAACGTCGTTATTTAATATCATCGAGGTGGTGTCGTGTAAGATATATATAATTATTTAGCCAAAGCAGTTCCAGGAAATGCTGGAATTGATTTTGAGTCTACTATCGAGGCAGTACTACTCGTTCGACAGAAGATCATGCTTATGAAGTGATGAATTTTCGTTCATTCTGCGCATATTGGTTCTCGTTAGTCGAGCAAGTAACACCTTTTACGACTTTCCTCGCGCAAAGCTTATATACCCAGTGGTCTTTTATTTTGTATACTTCCTACATAGTTACCTATCTCCCCTATATGTATATTTTGACCACCATGTATATGGCTGACGGAGCAAAAAGCGTGTGGTAATTGGATGACAGTAAGTGGTAGGCTAAGGATAACCGAGATGTGCATGATCTACCGAGGAACGATTGAAATGTTGAAAAATATTGAATCATTCAAAATTTATTTGAATGGGACTTAGAACTGTACACGCATTACGTGTTTTGCTTTTCCAGTTCTTTGTCCAAAATTGGCATAACTTCATGAGAACAAGTAGCCTTCCTTCGGAAAGCAAGGGTAAGAGGAGTTTCCCGCCATTTGTATTCGATTCTGGGAGATCGAATTGAAAAATATGTGAGTTACAAATTTCTGAATTTGAAAGTTTGTAAATTTGAAATTTCTAAATTTACCCTTCGTTATATCGCCACTTTCTTTAGGAAGTCTACTGTCCGCGCTGCTATATAATTCCGAGATTGATCAATTAATTATATACCTTTCAGTGCCATTATCAAATCCGCCCTTAGAATTGTTATCTTACACGTAATATGTTGATCAATCAAATCTTGTGTTCTCTTTATCTCTATAATATTAAATATTGGCGAGTAAATAAAAATCAATGAAAGTATGGGTTCTGGTGAAATGTTACAACAATGAAGTGATAAATATCGGGTTAACATAAAAGAAAAACCCAACGAATAACGAAAATCGATGATCGAATAATCGAATAAAATGCGACAAAAGTTGAATTGTTAATATCGAGAAAGATTTTATAAAATGTTTTAATGACCATGCGTCTATTAAACAACTAACGGAAACTTTTTAATAATGTAATATATTGATGTGTATAAATAAAATATATTTATAAATTCAATAGTTCAGCGTGAATTTTGTTTGTTAAAATAAAATTTATTTTGGTATAAAATTGGAATTATAATGTCATGATTAGCTTTATGAACGATCGTACAAAATACGTGTTTATTTATGAATAATGTATCAATTATTTTGTACGACTGCTAGAATAAATTATATTTTTCATAAATTATACGTCCAATGCTACAATAAATTATATTTTTATTTATTCATAATCTTGCTCTTGGAAACAAAAACATAAATTATTTAAATAAATGCAACCTATAAAACCATTATCGATTTTTTTGTGTTCAAAAATCTTTTTTCATTAAACAATATGTTCAAACAAATTCATTCGCTTTCGTTTTAACCTATCGTGGAATATTACATTTGATTATAATTTATTCGCTAATGATATTCCCTGAGTTTGTCTTGTTTCCGGAATTCAACTGTACTGTAATAATTGTAAACACTATTTTATTTAAAAATAAATCATTAATAGATCTATAAAGTTCAAATTTAGAAATTTGTGGCATTAGAAAAGCGTGCATAATACGATCCACTTTTTTATCGGCGCAAATTATAGCAGTGGTATAAATTTCATATGTACACTCTTGATAACGCTCTATTGGATAATATCAATCAAATACATCATTAGAAAAATACGATCGCGATAATACAAATCTGTGTAACAACGGATATAAAGCTTTCATAAAATGCCCTGATTTAATTGCAACCATGCTAAATTTGGAATCAATAAAGAATATTATGCACGTATTAAAAGAATAAAATGACAACATTATACTAGTGAAAACCCTTGAGTTTGTTGAATAGCCTGTAATAACTTATAACGTAATCTTTCTCTAGTTTGATAGCGTGGGAGATCAAGTAAATTAAAACACGTGTGAGCAACGGGTAATAAGCGCTCGTCATGCATTGGTTGTATCGTAATCTGAAATATAAAAGTATAAAATTGCAACGAATGATAGTAGATAAAATGTATGCAACTTGCCTTGATTGCTTGCATGCCCTGTATAGGTATTCGATCACTTCCGGTCAAAAATAGCAAAAATTTTTTCTTCTCTTCCAACGTGAGTTCACGAAACACTTGCCAGAATAATATGATAGTGGGGTCATTTTTTGTATATCCTTCTTTGTACGTGGCGTTCTTTTCTAATTCTTCCCAATCGTAATCTTCATTCCCTACCACCACAGCCATAAGTTCGTGACTGTGAAACAACTCTAACACTCTTCCGCCACAAACTTTATGAAAACCTTTATGAAATTTGTCAAAATGAGGTTCCACGGATTTATTTAATATATAATCTACGTATAAATCAACAAACTGTTTTCTAAAAAACGTAAACAGTTAGAGGTTAGAAGTCCAGTTCGAAGAAAACATAAAGAAATGCTCAGAAATGTGCACGTACTTATTATTTAATGTTACAGGAACTTTGCTACCACCTGGTATAAGTTCAAAAATTTTCTTCTCACCGAATACTTCCCTGACTACTTCGAACTGTAAACAAAAAATTTCTTCAAAGTCCTCCTCTTCGTAGTCAAGTATACTTTGCATACTCCTAAAACGATATTAATATAAATATTTCATCACTGAAAGCTGTATTTTTGTACCCTTATTTATATGCAATTACTTAAATAAATTTCTGCCATGAAGCAATAAATGAAAACATATTATAATACGAATTACTTAGCGAGTAACGGTGACATTTCTTTGATATCGTTCAATCCAACTGGTTCGTGTAACAACTTTTTGTAAAGAGCTAATGGAAATGGCAAATCAATGATAATAAAATTGTAAATGACAAGTCCGCAAAGAATCCCGATTAAAAAGTACATGTTTTCATCTTCAAATGAGTCTTCACTAAACCAAATAATTCTAGACTCTTCATATTGTTTAAACATGCCATATTTTGGATCAAGAATCTCTTTTAATAGAAGCATGAAAAATTCTTTTTTTACTCCACCAGCATCTTCTGCTTCTTCGCCATGAAATTTCACCTTTAAATAATTATTGGTTATACATCTTAAAGAGAATAGTTTAAACTATGACGAATAATGCTTACTCGGAGAGGTTTCTTTAAGTCACTAGAATCGTAATGAGACAATTCCCTTAATGTATCTGCAACTATATTTTCTCGTGATACATTTAACATCACGAACTGATTATGATGTCGTAAGTCTGTAGAAAATGGATCTAAGAACATTTGATTCATTACAGCCCGAGTTGCCGCCTCATTCATCGCTGATTGCATCTAATACAAATGTATATACCGATATAAAAAAGTATAACAACAACAATGTAAAGATATTCTACTTTTGAGAGTCTAATTCCATAGAAGTTTCTAAGGTTCTGGGATAATTTATTTCTTACCTGTATAGCTTGATCCGTTTCAAGTAATATGGTTTTAGCTTGTGCATCAAGGAGAAACGGATAATGGCAGAACACTTTCCGGTACTGGAAAAAATTTTGTTAAAAACAATATGAATATGGATTGGTAATATACTGTATATATGCATATAGATCATAACATACAGAGGAAGGTTCTGAAATCCATCTTATATAATCGCCCCTAATGTCTATAAATTCTATTAATTCTGGTAAATGAAATGTAGAATAAGGTACTTTGTTCCCTTCAACGCCTTCATTGTTTAATTTATTTAATAAGTGTAATAAGTCTAAGACGACTTGTAGAGTATCGTCCCATATTACTTCCTACAAAAATTATGACATATTTGTACCATCATCAAAATAGGTTGTTTATTTTCCTGTTATCAATAAAAGAGATGCTTCGTGATTGTTACCTTGCTTGTTCTAGATTGTCTCGATTTTACATAATGTAAAACAATGGATTTATGAATTCTAACTAATCTTTCAAAATAATGTGCTGGAGATCCTACCCACCAACTTGTAACAATTTCACGAATCTCTGATTTTAATGATAAAATGGCTTTACAAAATGGTGTATGCAATACATTGCAATTAAGAGGATTTGCAAAACCATGATATAATGGTAATATTAAATACATTCTTAAAGATTCTGGACAAACTGTCTTGATTGTATAATAATTAGAGGTGGTGAAAGAAGGAATTAAGCTCTCTGTTATGCAGGTAAATATCTGAAAACGAATAATTAATTCGCTATAATCTCAAATTTAAGAACATTTGAAACTTGTGGCCTTTATTTTTTTATATACCAATTCCTGAATCGTGTTATTATCCAATTCTCTAATAATTCCGAATAATCGACTTGCTCGATCAAGATCCACTCCATGATGCTTTATCGAACAACCATAATGAGCATCATTATTAAGTAAAAATGATCCAGTCACACAAGACTCACTTTTAAATACCGTCTCCAAATACCTATCAAAATATTAAATTACAAAATTTGATGAAGTTTATTGTTAATTGCGGAAAGAAGATAGGAAGAGACCGTCGTTATGATGAGAAATTCAAAATCCATTATATGACACATCTGGAAGGGATATTGACTTAGGTACTAACTTTCTACTCACGTCATAAGTTCATGATCAACAGGTGAGTTTGACGGAACTCGTTGACATGCCATTAACTGCTCTTCAGTTATTTCAAGAATTTGGGAAGATGACTGTAATATTCTACAGTCATCTGGTTCTACATTAGCCTACAAATAATCAAATATATAAGATTTGTAATTTAAGAATACAAATTAAGACCAAGCATCACATAGGTAAAGAATACCTACATCTTTAGGAACTACTGTGGCAAAACAGTGATCCCCACCAGTAAAAATGTGTTTAACAATATAGTTAGTTTTGCCAGATGTAAACTCATTAAAGTCCATCATTGAAGAACCATTTGGTGCAACCCATGGACCATGTACCACTTGTGGAGTTGCTACACTTCGTGTGATACTATTACCTAATTGTCCTGCACCACCTAAACCCCATGCATAAACTCTGCCTCGCGATGGCACCAATCCCAAAGTGTGCCTTTTACCACATGAAATCTTAAAATAAGACATTTATTTAGCATTTAAGATATATTTTCATTTTTTCATAGCAATAATGCACCTGGGTAACTGTGCTGCCCATGAGTTCCATAACTTGACGCGGTAAAATCTCGTTGTTGGTACTTCCATGCCCTAACTGACCATACATTCCAGCACCACATGTGAATACTCCACCATCCTAATATAATTCTTGTGTAATGTTGCGAATAACTTTTTTTCTACTACAAATTATAGTACTTACCACTGTTAAAAATACAGAAAACTCTTCACCACAAGCAGCATAACACACCTTCGCATTTTGTAAAGTTTGTAATTGACGTGGTAAATTCCTATTTCGTGTATCATTTAATCCTAACTGACCAAATGTATTTTTTCCCCACCCAAATACAGCCCCTATAGAAAAATGAATACGATGCAAATAATTTCCATTTCTTAGTTGTGTTATTAGTAACTATTTATATTATTGGTAAAATTACCTGATTTTGATATAGCCATACTGTGATATCCACCACAAGTAATAAAAGCAATGGGAACACCAGCTAAACTGCTGATAAGTTTAGGCTTTATTTCATTTTTAACATCAGTACCTAATCCAAGCTGTCCATCACTATTAGAACCCCAACTATATAACTTTCCATTATTTGTTAATGCAAGTACATGATTAATGCCACAGGCTACTTGTACAACTACACTTGTACCTAATGCTTTTACCATATGTGGAACACATTCAATTAAATTTTTAGAATTCAGACCTACAATTAAATTAAAATACGAAATTAAGAAATAATAGTTAAAAATATTGAGAAACATCAATAATAATAATGATAATAATACCAAGTTGGCCTTCTGCATTAGATCCCCAACTAAACAGTTGGCCCCATTCATTTACTGCTAGTGTATGATGTGCTCCACAAGCTACTTTTTTAAATACAAACGCATCTAATCCAGGTATTAATTCTAAACATAAATTATAGTTTCTCAAATTAAATAAATCTAATGAAGTTATTACTCTATGAAGTATACATACGTAATCTTTTCCTTCCTTTCTCATGACCAAGTTGCCCATAATCATTATTTCCGCACGAATATACTTGACCATCTTGCGTAATAAGCACAGTGTAATTTTCACCGCATGCAACTGTATAAATATATTATATGATGCAAAGTATTTGTAGATACCATTCCCAATACCTAACTTCATAATTCAGAACTTACTCTGTTCAATTTCTGCAGCTTTCTGAAAATCAACTTCACGGGGAACTGAAATATTTTCATCTTCTATACCACCTAAACCCAGTTCCCCGTGTATAGTACTCCCCCAACAAAACATATCTTTGTCCGTGAATTTAGAATATTCCACTGCTATAATAGGCTCACAGGCCAAACGTCGTTTTTTAGTCCTGTTTGCCTGTATGCATAATATTACATAAACAACATGCAATGACCGTTATATTTATTTGTTTTTTTAATACAGTAGGTACATTATACACAAGGATAACAACTTGCTGCAGCAAGCTCAGAAGATCTCTTTATAATGATAGATTCATTCAATTATATGTATAATTTCCATTATTATTATTTAGGAACTTCTTTAAAAAGTATGTAAAAAGAATGTAATGAAAGTAAACAAATCTAAGATTATGGTTTAGTAAATCTGCATTCTTATTTAAAATTCAATTAACACGTTCGCTACTAAGCATTTAAAGAAAGCAATCCATGAGTTACATGTTTATATGTAATATATTTTTAGATAAATGCTACCAAAATATATTATTTACTATCACAGATGATTTACCTCTGAATAGCTTTCATGGTGTCATATACGTTAAATGTTAGCGAACATGTTAAAATTATTTGCATCGCATGCTGTAGGATTTATTATATTAATATAATATTATATTAATTATTATATTAATTTATTATAATTCAGTGATGCACATGCTTAATAATACATACTTTTACGGTATTACAGAATGAAGTAACAAATAATTATGGTAATTCTTATGTGAAAACAGGTATCAATAACTAACCATATTTTTCTGTTTCTCTCAAACTGAAAGCATCAGAGATGTGGATGGGACATATTTATGAAAGACATGTGGTATGTCCTAGAAATAACGTTTTTCATAATTCTCCTATAATTAAATTTGTTTAATATAATATTAATAGTAAAAGAAACACACTTTAATACGTCACAGTATTTTTCTAGAAAAGTTACATATTATTATTGTTACTAAAAATTACTTTGAAATTCCATTATCTGATACATTACATACAAACAGAAATACAAAATTTTAATACATAAAATTTAATTGCATTAATGTTTCTTCTCATTATTATTAATCAAATTTAACAATATTAATTTACATGAATGATGACACTGCGTAAAAATTCCTATCACGTTAAATACAATACACGTGAAGAAATTTGTTTTTCATTGTACCTGCTTATTTTTTTAAACGGATTAATTTGATACATAGAATTTTGATCAATTAGGTTAAGAGAAACACAAGAAATTTGAATAGTTTAAGATATGATAGTATTTAATGAATCAAAGAGTAACAAATTAATAATGAAAAACTAATACGGGAAAATAAAACGCAGCAAATTTCACTTATAAGTCAATAGCAATTTATCCTTGTAGTAAAATTCACACTATTCCCATATAATTCCTTGTTACTTACATTTTTTATGGGTACAATATTCGAGCATTTAAATGGAAGTGTTAAACAAGAACACAAATTTTTTAACGTAGTATAGTTTACTTTGAGTCACGACGGGACATATACATGTATAGATAATCCGGGGGCCATCTCCTCCTACTTCAATCTGTGTGACAATCTTAACCTGATAGTTGGACCATCCGACAGAGGGATTCTAGTCGAATAAATACAATGACAACGTCATGGCACGTCACCTAAGCTATTTTTTACCATGATCTGTCTACCCTATAGTCATAGACGCACATGTCTATGCTTGAAGTTTATACACACATGTCTTTAATGCGGTGAACATTCAATACCTAAGACTGTAATCTTAACAGTGATAAAACGCAGGATATAATACCACAAAAAAACCACAATTTATTCAAAATGGTATCTACAGTACTCAGAAAAGATACTAAAAAATTTTATTAATAGTTAAAAATTCTTGATTAAAGTAGAAGCTTATTCGTTATTAATCTATACGTCTTTTGCATAGGATGTATTGTGAACACTCATTCACTCGACGGTTCAATTGCAGATTGTACTCATCGTACAATGAGGTTTTATATATCCTGCGCATGTTGATTCTGATTGGTTCAAAAATGTTTGGTAACCAAGGGTAACGCGCATGCGCATTAATGGCGTTCCTAACGCCAAGTATGTATACTCGGTAGTCTTTCTTTTTTAAAAATACAGTTGACCCTCAAATAAGTAAGGGAGTAAGTCTACGGACACTTCGCGTATAATTTTTCATTCTGTGAAACTTAAGAACATATAACCTATTGCTGATTAAAAGATTAATTAATATGTACTTAATGTGTACTTCTCTTTATTCGTATATTTTGTTTACCTGATATATAACCGATCGAGCAGAAAGTATATGCTAGTGAGACTTCACTAATAGGAGGGGAAAGTACTGAAGTTTGCCGCGATGCGCAAATTGGTTATGATCTTCCGTTGAACGAACAATAGGTTTAATAGTTATATTTCAAAATAAATTTGTTGCATTAATCAATTTTAATCATCAATACGTACTACAAAAAATTGGAAAAATTTGTCAAATTTAAGAAACAAATTTTTAACCAATAATTTTCTTATATTTGCCACCTTTTTGTAATACCAAATTTTTAATGAATTGAAGAATATCTACAAAATCTTTCTTCAAAATTTTAAAAATTAAATTTCATGTATTCGAATGAAACATTTTAAATACAGTACAGACTATGCAATAATATTATGTTATAACCTATACGTTGAGGATGAAAATTTATATGTGTATGATATGTAACAGTATAAAAAATCGAAGGAAAAATATTGAATTTGTCTGATGGAAAGATTTAGCGGTGATTTAATACTTATGTTGAGAATTGTTACATCTATACATACAAATATAGTTCATGATTAGTTCCCCCTCTCGAGGAGAACCGAGCAAGCGGGTGGGCAGGCGGCAGCCATATTATCAGTGAGGTGTCAGTATTGTCTGAACGTGACGGGATTTTTGGGTGTGGATCATACAATTTCCTGTCGTTTTCTGCCGCGGCCATAGTGCAAGTGCAGGTGCCACTGGCCTACCGTGAATGTGTGGCACATGCGTGTAGAATTCGTATCTTATAAACACAATAATGTAAGTTCAAGTCACTGAAATGTTTAATAATTAAAGACAATCTACAAGTGTTATAATTGTTCCAACAAATTGTTTTTCGTAATCGCTAATCGAAATACTGCTTGTTCCAATATTTCTCGTTTTTTTTTTCGTACGATACGTGTACATTCATTTCCTGCTTTTCATTCGGAAACTAACCTTTTGCTTACTAACCTACATAAAGATTATTTCTTTCAAGTTAGCGAATTATCGTGTAACATGCTTGTCTGATAATTTCATCTTCGTGAAGGTGACATCCTATATTCCAGTCACTTTTTTCTCTATGAGGGAACGAGTAGCGGACGCACATCAGATTTTATAAATTTATATGAACAGTTAATTGTTACGTACAGCATAGTGTTGAAACGGACTTATATTACTGGAATAATAAACGTGCGTACGCTGCTTTAATTGTAACGTAAAATACTCGGTGTCGATCGTTTAGTAGTTGTCTCGTTCTTTTAAGGTAAAATGAGACAAGACGAGTCGAGAGATAGAACACATGCTTACATTTCTGTTAATCCTACGCATTTCTAGCTAACCTCAGCAGACAGGTACATTGGTGTGCACTTATATTCCGATTATACCTACTAACATCTAAGCACTTATTTCTCATATATCAATACTAATTATTTGTTTAATAATTAGTTTGTTAAATCAAAACGTGCAATTTAAAATAGTACGTATTTTGAATCAATGGGGAACCTTGAAGAATATTTCAAAACACCAGTCTTTTCATGGTGACATTCTTCTCGTTCATTCCTTTCCTATGCGTGTAAATCTCACACGTATTTACATTTTTTTAAATTTCTTTCTCTTTCATAATACAGTTGACCCTTGAACAACACGGATTTTTTCTGACCAAAAAATTTTGGTCAGAAATTTTTTTGTAATTTACGCAAAGTACTGAATAGTCCACGTAATAAATCGCGACTTTATAACAAACTAAACAGCTAATGATTTACTTAATAAATAAATGTAGTATGTATGTATAAATAATAATTATTATAATGTATTATAATGTATCTATAACAATATGTATGTGTGAATAATATATGTATATATTGATACATATGCGTGTACGTATTTTCTCTTCCTTATAAGTATCTTAATAACGTTTCCTTACCTCTAACTTATCTTACCGTCAAAATAAAGTAATAACACAGATATGTAGTATACAAAATGAAACTTTTAGACAACAATATTATCTACCTAAGTTTTGGGAGAGTCAAAAATTACACGCAGATTTACATGTGGTGTCTGTGTACCTAACTCCCGCGTTATTCGAGGGTCAACTGTATAAACATATTCAAAGTGTTCCATCGTATCAAAATCGTTCATATCGTGTGAATATGAATTGAAATCGAAGCATTTACTTTACATAGCGATCGAAAGATGCGTTAGACATTCGCGTAAACAGTTGTGACGAGTATTTTGGACTTCGAACGCAGTAGTCGGAAACGGAGACTTTATTAATAGATGCTTTCCATCTCCATGCTTCGTGAAAACTCGGACGGATATGTCGCGCAGAAATTCGCGCTTTTCTTTTTTAACTGCAATTGTCACTGACAGAAGTCAAAAGATACCAACGGTTCAACGGACGCGGTGGTCCTAGATAAAAGGGGAATGCTAGACACACATACTCTGCAGGCACTCCTTACTGCCAGCGGATGTCGGTCACGCGAATTTACATTATAACCTGTCTCTTCTTCCAACATGGATGCAATTCCCAAATGTACGCCGTCTCATTTTTTATCGACAATTTGTTATGAATTGCGATTATCATTATTCATTCCTATATATACATAATTGTTATAAATAATAATTTTTTAGTAGGTGACTACATTCTGTTTGACTACAAATATTTTATTATGTAAATAGTAGAATAAAATGTTGTACAGTTGATCCTCGCAGATTTTAATTACGTGGGTGTCTGTGTATTTAATCCATGCGTTATTCGAGGGTCAACTGTATATTCTACTTTGGTACATTATAGAATTATAAAGTTTGTGTTATATTAACTGAAGTTAGGTTAATAATGGCGCCTGCGGGTTCGATGAGAGAATACCTAGCGTAACTCATAGTATCCATAGCAACCAAGATTATATAATTACGCGGGTACTTCATTTTTATACATAATTACTTAAATTTATCAACTATGATTAGTATCGCGTATCGCTTATACTTTTGCAAGCATTTTGCATCTTATCTAATTACACTTGAGAAACGTTGCAACCTGTTGCTAATCGTTACTTGAAATGTGAATCATGCAGTGTATTAGCAGTGGTAGATCCAAAGAGGACGAACAATTTTCCTTTCCTAAATTAATTTGTGCTGTAAAATAAAATTGTTTTTATTATTTTATTTTTGTTCATAATAAAATTGATTATTTAATAATACGAATTCTAATTGTTTTGTTTCTTTTATGTATAAATAAACTACAAGCTTGGTTAATTGTGATTAATTTTTAATTGCAGATTGATATTTTTCGTTGTTTAACTCGGGAAAACAAAAGCCGCCACAATGCCGAAGACGGTAAGTACAATTTTATCAAGGATAATTCAAAATTTCTATAATTGTAAAGCTGTCCAATATTCATTGAGAACTGCTTATTATTTTGAAATAATAAATCGCCTTAAAGTTACCGTGCATTAATTTCTGTAACGGTTGGAAAATTCCCTTGAAAAACCGTCGGTTTCCAACGGAAGTCGCCAGCATTCTACCGTAGATACGACGATAACGTCGAAAACTGCAATCAGCACTTTTCGAATCCATGAAAGATTTATAAAAGTTTGTGAATGCAGTTATAAATTATGTCTGTGAAAGAAGATTATTTCACGTAAATGTTTAAATAATAATTAATGAAAAATGAATTAGTAAAGTTATCGAGGTTTAATTTTCTCTACGTTCACTATTTATCTTCAGTTTAACATAAAAGTAAAAGAATTCATCTTAAGTAACCGACCGACATGAGTCACGGTTTCCGCGAAATTCAAATTTATATGTTAGAATACGTGTATGGAATTTGAATGTCATTTATTGTATAGAAAACGCTTAAAAGTTTCACGGCATTTTCCATATGTAATTTCGTACGTATAGAAAACTTAATTTTCTACATATCACTAGTCAACGATCGGTTATCATTCAGGACCCAAGAACGTGCAGGGGTGGAGTCTGCACTTGAATTGTAAACGAAAAAAACGATGTCAACACGAGAGAGAGAGACCGTAATAGTCGGTACTCAAATTTGATTGGCCGCTTTTCTGCGCATGCTCCGTACTACAAATTATGGACGATTTAAAAACCTCCGATTAATACAGATTTTTAAGTTAATACTTGAGTTAATAATTTGAAATTTGTATGTTCTATGTAAAATTCAGAAGTTTTTAGATTTAGATATGTAGACATTTTAAATGTACGGATGTTTGAATATAGAAATTTGAAATTTTTGCGGTATACATTAAGGAAGAGTCACTTCGGTACACCCGGTATTTCGACTAAACGCTGATTGGTCATGGCTATACGCACCGGCTTCCTCACGTGACCGTTTCTGTTTCTCTCTCTTTCCCTTAGGGACGCTACGTATGCTTTAGAAAGAGAGGGGTAACAATGCACTGCTTATGATAGTGAAAAGTGGGGGGAAAGACGCTGCCGGTTGCACTTGCCCCTTAGAACCCATTGTCCGTTCTGAACCGGCAAACGCCAACAGTCGAATGGTTTGAACCTTGTGGTATTCTGTGTCGATTTGTTCTGAAACGGTACATCCTTAAATCCACGGTGCATCGCTGAGATTATTCGTATCTGGACGCGTAATCGTTAAGCGTTTATCAGTGTATTTAATTTTAACGGGTCACCGTTCCGTTTGAATTCGTGAGGCAAATTCGCGTATCGCTGCAGCCATGGTCGCCGGGGCTAAAATGGTAAGCGTTCTTGCCCTGTAGCATCGTTAATTTTCAGTATATTCGTAAAAATCGATTATGCATAACGTTCTCTCGTCGGATTGCATCGTTTATTCTGCCTCATAGTTTCTGATCCCCTTTCGTTTTTTCTTTTTGTGTATGAAGATGAACGTCAGGGTAACGACAATGGACGCCGAGTTGGAGTTTGCGATTCAGCAGACGACCACCGGGAAGCAATTATTTGATCAAGTTGTAAAGACGATCGGACTACGTGAGGTGTGGTTTTTCGGACTTCAGTACACGGACAATAAAGGCGATTTGACGTGGATTAAACTTTATAAGAAGGTAAGATGATTTGTTATTTATTGCTTTATTGTTCCTCTGAATCGCTCATGATGGCCCTTTTTTGTGCGTTGGAAATTGGGCCGGAATATCTTAAGCTTCAATAGTCGCTTCAATGCAAACTCTGCTGTCTATTCACTCGCTAATGGTAATTTATGACAAAATTTCGCTATATGGCTCTAGATAGGACTGTAAAAGCGGGAAAATGATAAAAAGAGGTCATATAGACGAAATATTTAAATCTCTCTGCTATGGTAATGGGGGGGAGGACACTGCTAGTATGCATGAACGTCCGAACGGGGTCTCCTACATTTATCAATATAAATGAAAGCCAAATAGCGAGATTGTACTGTACTTACTGTAATTCAGATTTGAAAAAGTAATTGCTTCTACGATATAACTATTCATAAGACGTGAGGCAAAATAATTTACAACGTAATGTAAGATTCATACGTAGTTATTAAAATGTTTTCGTTCGTACGTAGATGTTATAGGTTAAAAAATTTCTAGTATATTCAAGTGTTCTTTTTTAACTCGGTACACGTGCGTATATATTATTCGTTGAAACGAATACACTGAATTTAGACGTTTGCTGTGTCAATTGGATAAAAAATGACCTAGGGAGAGATCTCAACGGATGCTGATGTCATCGACTTTCGTGGGTTCGCACGTTGGGTTACGCGTTCCATTTTGCACTCGATTATTTCACTGTTCAATTAAATTTTTACATTCAAATCGCGTTGCATAATTTTTAATAATTTTTTTCAGGAATATAGTTTATATTTTTTTTAAGCGTAATAATTTTTGAAACTTTTTAAAAGTTTTCAAGTTTAGGAATTTTTCAGAGATTGAAATGATTAATGTAAAAAAGAAACAATAATTGGTAGTTTTTTAAATTGATTTTAGTGTCCTTCAGTTTTCGATACATGATTCAAGGTACAGTTGCGAGTTGATGTTCCATTTGCTTTCACCAAGCGGTTGATGACGCGCCTTCACCTTGACACAGTCGCGTTTGTATTTTTATTGTCTCCTTTCTGCCCCTCTTTCAACAGTTTCACGAATTGATTAAAAACGTGACCATCTATAGCATACATTGCAAACATTCGTATTTTCCTCTTTTTCTCCTTTGTTTCCTCTCCTTATAGGGATGTAGATGTGCCGGTATCGATAGTATCGAAATATTATCGATGATTCGATATATCGCTAATATCACCAAATATTATCGATACTTGTATCCAAAGTTCAAATTATCGATAACTTAGTCTGAAACGAGAATAAGTAGATTAAATGATCGGATTTTTTACTAGGTTAGGTTAGGTTTTTCCATTCAAATCTTAGGTTGGAATTCGATAGCCGCACATGTAACGTAAGTAAAGAGATAATAATCTTTGGAATAACCGTTTAAAGGAAATGAGGAATCGCATTTATAAATAGAATTTTTTTGCCTGCTTTTCCTTATATTCGATCGTATGACTACGTCTCACTTTTTTGTTACCAACTCTTTTGAAGATGTTTTTATTTTTTCGTTATACAATTACACGAAGGTAGGAGTTGGGAT
This sequence comes from Megachile lagopoda, assembly GCA_036983795.1. Taxonomy (NCBI): domain Eukaryota; kingdom Metazoa; phylum Arthropoda; class Insecta; order Hymenoptera; family Megachilidae; genus Megachile; species Megachile lagopoda. The sequence continues at coordinate 7,436,102 of CM072793.1, forward strand.
GAATCTTAAAATATTTATGAGCAATTTTTATGTAAGTTTTTTAATAACAAGTTTTAGTACAAACTTTCGTTACTTTTACAAGTTTTAAAATAAAGCTAGATTAGATAGATAGCGTAACTGCATTATTTGCAAGCGCAGATATCGAGTATTTGTAGCGCGCATTAACATAAAAAATAAATAGAATCACAGTAAAACTATATCGGCTTTCTAAGCGGTATTTGTAGCGAAACTTATCTAGTTAATGTTGCGTGTCATCTTATCATACTAATCGTGTCGGAAAAAAGAAAGAAGCGATACATTTATTTTATTAATGGCTGCCTAAAAACTCTTGAAAATATTATCACAATATATATTGCAAATAATTTGACATTGAAATTTAATCTTTCCAATTTCTTTCAATTTAAAAAATTACATATTTTTGTTAAAGTAGATAAGGTGTTCCATCCCTCTAGTGTTCAAAGATGGCGGCAAATGCAGCATCGCGTGATGCAAATATTCAAGGTCACTTTCGCGCGTAACATGTTAAAATGCTATCGAATCACTTCGATTATTGCAAAAATCAGCGTTACCTAAAATTATCTCAACAATCTAAGATCTTTTCTTGCAATTAAAGTTGCATTTTTTTGTTACGTGTACATTACGATGCGTTATGAAACATAGTAACAAATTAAGTGATACAGCATTCTCGACCACCTAGTTATGATGTATTATGATCCGACAAAAGTCAGCTCTGCTCGTATTTTAAATAAAAACACCCTTTAAGTGAATTATTGCAATTGTCATAAAATGAACAGTGGTCGAATCTGATGCTAAAGACATTTCATTGGCAATGAAGTTATTATATATGTGTCCGATTAAACAAAAACTGGGACGAATAGAGTTGTCTACCCGGTTAACGGATTAAAAACGAATGTGTCGCTGATTTCTTGAACCGCTAGACGATCCTCGTAAGTAGCAAGCTAGTGTCCGGTTGGGTCCAGGTCGTTAGCGTTTCATGGCGACTTTTTCCTTAATCATGAAACGATTGCACGCAGCCGGAAAACGCGATAACGAGGGTGGTGAAGAAAGAGGTGAAAAAGAAAGTTCGAAAGCTGAGAGGTTGCTCGGACTCGGACACGGATGACGACGAGTTTGAGGATGACCTGGTAAGCGGCGATCAGAAGAACGAGGAACTCGATTTTCTCGCGTGAGAATCGATACTCTGTCTCCTCACAGTTCCCTTACTCAACATTTAACTTCCTAGATCCACCAGGTTATTTCCTCAAGCTTTTCCAAGAACTTCATAAGTTTTCCTTAAAGATTTCCTGAAGACTCTTTAAACCTCCTTTTCACGGAATTTTTCTAACACCTCACTTTCTCTTGGAATTTTCCAAATCTCTCTAGGATAATCCTAGGTTCCTCCAGGATATCTGGGATAATTCTAAGACTTCATCGAACATTGATTACTTAGTTGACTTAGTTCGATTCCCTAGGACCTCCTTCTAACAGTTTCCTAGGATCTGCCTAGATTCTGGTTTCTTTATAATCTCCCTAAAAGCTCATCTGTCCAGTAAGTTCCGAGATTTCTCTAGTACTAAAACGAGAGCTCTCAATCGACTTGCGTTCTTACTGCTTCGTTGTTATCCCTCTCGGCTATGAATAGTCTCCGTAGTAATCACTCTTTGAACTAAATACTTTTTCGCGTCCGATACGTATATCGATCCCATGACAAATCGTTTCGATGTTCTATCTGAGGCTAACGTTCTACGTAATAGACTATTTTGTTGAAAAGTATGTGGAGAAATATTCTTTACATTTCTACTTTCAAGACGCGTTAAGTGAAACTTGGACAAGAGACGTTTTCTCGACGCTTATTAACCCTTGGAGAGAGGTCGGAAGCAAGCAGCATGATTCATAAGGCTCTTGTCACACGCACTGTACTTGCCTCGATTACTATGCACGCATTCGATGCAGTGAACAATTATATTAACCCTTTAGCTTCCGAACGACGCTTTAATGGCTTCCTGCCGAACGATTTTCCTGCATTCAAACCACTCGGTAGATAATATTAATTCTCAAAATGTTATATAATCCAGCATTCAATGATAATGTACTCTTTTTCCAGAACGAACTTTCTACTTCGTTCACGATTAACTTAATCGATCTAAGCCCATCTTGTTCAGTCTCACAAATACAAATTCTGGTTACAGCTACATATAACGTGGCGTAACATTCTTTTTGATGTCCAAGATAACTTATCTGGCCAACTGATTGATCCCTGAAATAAATTCGGAACAGTGTAAAGTAAATTGTAGATTTGGAAGATCGATCGAGGGTAACTTTTTTCCTTGAAACGCTCAAGAATATTGCTAGTACATGTTAACGATTGTAGGATTAAATCAGTAACGTCATACAAAAAGTGAGTCATTTTTTACTTGATTCGTATCTTTTGTTTATTGTCAAGATCGTTTAAAAATGGATGCTAATTAGTGCAATGACTGATTTAATTACTAGAAGAAAATTACTCTCAATTCTTCACTGTCTAATAAGTTATCTAAAAATGACAACATTTCAATACGCGTCATCGTCCATCAAATCTACGCACAGCGTGTCAAGAGACAAGTGAGAAACGTTAGGCAACGATCGAGTATTTATCTAAAATTTATGATACGTATGGGTCTCGCTTGTAAACAGACATTTTCTGGGTCATAACTCAACAACCTATTCTTTTGATAAAGAATACAGTTACATGTTCTTCTAGACACGTCAATTTATGCAAACAATATCGCATAATTTCGTTAAAAAAATAATACAAAATTCTCCTTCTCGTTTGTCTGGAATTTTTTAAGAAAATTAGATAAATAAGACAATGCAAATTTATTAAATATTTTTTACAAAATCTTATAAAGTATTTACCTGTCTTAAGTGTGTGATATTTTGTAAATTCATCCTTGTGAACCTGACAGAATCGACATGTCTCGTAGACTGTCCGCCATTTTTGCCTAAAAATTGCAATACTGTAGGAAAAAAAATGGCGGCGCGCATAGAAAAATTAATGTAGCTTTCGATAAATTCGAGCAAAAACATAGATGTACCTGGGCCATGTTAGGAACGGAGAAACGTAAATGTCCGTTAAACGTTAAAGATTTCTAGAAAATTGACCTCGTCGGAGAATAATGGTTCTTCGCAGAAGCATGTGAATCGAACACAGGCTGCACAGGTGCGTTCCTTTACCCGTGGATCGTGGCTGATTACGTAACGCATTGCAGCCATCGGTAATTGGCACACGTTATTCCATGTACGATTCTGTAGCCTGTTTTTCGACGTCCGTGTGACGTTTTTTTTTATTTCTGCTTCTCTCTCTTTTTTTCCGCTCATTCTCGTCAGCGGAGACGAAGCTATTTATACTATCGGCACGATATTGCAAGGACGTTTCAGCGCCGTGCAGTTTTCACGGTATTCCTTCGAGATGCGCACTCAACGTGCGCGCATCTGCCGTTTAATTGTTATGCGTTGAGGAAAACATACCCTATTCTTCCCTATCTGAATTTTAAATCTCCCACGAATTTTCATCCGATATTTTTTAATTAATCTAACAACCTTTCAGAAATTCAATTTGTACGATACTATCAATTTTCGAGTCGTTCGTACGATCATGTGATAGTTTATCGAATGATCTTTTATGCAAATATAAAAAATATATTTTTTGCGATTTGTAGAGATTGTAAAAAAGTTTGTATTTCCATAATCTACTAAGTTCGACGAATGTCAAAAGCTGATTAAGAACCAATGTTAATGAATTAAGAGCTTATAACGAATACGAGACGAATGCATAATTTACTAGCAATTAATGTTACCATGATATCAGTTCGTGACAGTAATTAGAAACACATTAACGGTTTATTTACAGTAATTCACTAATTGATGTCACTAGTCATTAATGGTACTAGCAATAACAATACTGGCAATAATACTAATTAATAAGGTATTGCTAATTATTAATTTATTGGTACCAACTTTTTGTTTACTAATTATAGTTATATCATTGTACTTACTCATCAGTAATTAATGATAAATAGTAACAGCAATACTAATTAGTTATAAATTAGTAATTTATTTTCTGTTTAACTAAATTGTTTATATTTTATAATGTTGAAACACTGCACCCAAACATAATTATAAATTGCAATTAAATGTATTCACAGTTAATTAGTCAGTTTTTTGGAACAGGTTTACACAAATGTAAGAATAGCCACAATGTACTCTCTTATCTCTAACGAAACGTTTACAAGTCATAAATTACAATTCTTAAAGGTTATAGCTGATAATTCCAGCCAAGTGGCTAAATGTTTGTGTCGAAAATTGTTTTTCGTTTAACAAGCACATTAACAATAATTAATTATTCATATTTGCATTATTAGCTGTTGCTTAGTAGAGGTTAATTAGAAATGATAGTTGAACGATTAAATAATTATTTGAAGAGCTTATCGGGCCAATATTGTCCATTTCCTATCATAATTCTGTACTTGCCTAAGCGCATAATTAACTTTTAATGGCAAGATTAACTTAATTAGTTTTTAATGTCCATATTAGGGAAATGGAAAGTTTGGAAATTTCTGTGTTTGGTAACTTTCTCAAATTCATCATGAAAATTTTTACTGCAACTCCATACTTAATTAACATAAACAAAAAAAAGTTACAAATTTTTACCCGATATCTTCTGATACATAAAATGTTTCTTGGAAGATATACGACTAATGACACTCGTTTGATTAAATCGTGAATTCAAAGTCGGCAACTTTTTGATACTGTCATTTCGGTCGGCCATCTTGCGCACATTCCCGCGAAATCTGTTCAGGACTTCTATGAATAGACTTACCGGCAAGTTTTGCGTCAGAACGGATTTATTTGTCGGTGATCAGATCAAAGCGAAAAAATTTCAGCCGCTATTTATACCAACCAGTATATTTAGCAATTCCCGATGAATTTTCTCGCGACATCCAGCTTCGCGTTTACGTTTCTGTTGACATTTTGCAATTCTCGTTTCGTGTGTTCAAGTGGCTGATTCACGGAGAAAGCGCGATCACGCATTCCGCGTTGTGCACGCGTTATCTGTAACGTGAGATTACTGTCTTTCGTTAAAATTCGTTTCTCAAGGTATCTTACGCAGATGTCCTTGGATAGCATAACTCACGACCGAACACGAACTTTCAGCGATGCAATCTTCTCCTTTGTTTATCAAATAGCTTCCTCGAAAAACTTCTTCAACAGAAAAGACATTTCATCAAAATAATCTTATGTCGCTTGTTCTATATGTACTGACGATAAAGGTCTATTTTTATATTATTGTTAGGATATTAGACATAAACTACACTTAATGTTTGAAATTATAAGACAAAGTAAACTAAAATCATATTTCGAGAAAAACGTGGTCGAGCGTCACCTCTACAATAGCATAGAACACGGACGTAGTAGAGATGGCGCTGAGTTAAAAAACCAGAAGGCAAATATTCCTAAGGGCACATTTACAAATCAGTCAAAGTCATTCTCAATTATTAAATAGTAAATGTATAATCATCGAACTAAGTATGTTTAAGTTATTTTTGTCTACCGTACAGTAAATGTATAAACATGTTTAGTTCAATAAAAGATGTGAACGAAATATTGCCTAGAGGGGTGAACACTCGCTGCGTCCACAAGTGTCAAGCGACAGCACGCGTCATCGAGTGAAAGGGTTCTCCGTGAACCGTTCACGCGATAACGCGTGAGTGGTTATTTGCCGATTACGAATTCAAACAATCTTTTTGTGATTTTAATACGATTGTCAAGTTCTCTCAACTACGTTGAAGTAACTGTGTGTGGTCCAAAGCAGTGCTTTGTAAATTCATGAAGTGAACGGACTTTGGTGTGCCATAGTCTTTGAAATTGATGGGTACCTTCGCATGCTGTCAAAGTAAACCGAATAATTTCAAACACCACGGCTTTGCCAAAACACTATCGTGTACAGCTTATTTGCATACTTTAACTTTATCGTATTTTCATTCTTTGAACGCATGCCAACCGCAATACTAACAATTGGAAGAGTGGACTTTCATTCTTGTCTAGGGTAAGTTATCGTCGATCATTATACTTGCCACGATACACTGTTGCATGTTGCGTTGTATCTGTAGTTACACCATTGATGCGTGTATTACAGTAAGTCGCACCATATACTTCTAATTATAACTGTCGCACCGTTTCGTATTTAAATACAAGAGATAGCAAAGGTTATTAAAATAAATAAGTGTTATTAAAGTAAACGTTATTAAATTAATAAGAGTCAGGTTAACCCATTCGAGTCAGGTTAGGTCAAATTTATGTTTTGACCCTCCAGGGGACTGGGGTACGAAAGTTTCCTCCACTAGCCAGAAATATGACGATTATTTCTTTGATCGTACCTTCGTCGATATCGATTGTGTACTTTTGTTATAATTTCACGACGTGGCTGTTTTCGAATCGTGACTAGCGCGATTTATCGACGTCCTTGGGACACGCTTCTCTAATATCCGTGCAAAATGGCTCTCCCGACTGAGAAAATGTAAAACAAATGCTTAAACGTTGCACGCAAATTAGCTTTTCGAATCGTGCAATATGCCATCGCGATTTAGACGAAAGTAACTGATAGATAAATAAAAATCAACGGAGAATTCATTAGCAAATAATTGCAGGTGGTACCGTGCGGTCTTCGAAAATTCTGGCACGTAAGACTGTAATTAAACATTTTCTATCCCGTAGTCGTGAATTGAGAAATAGTTGACCCCCCCTCAGCGTCTGGATTTGAATCCTCGAACTAAACCGTGTAACATGTCCGACCCCGAGTTTTCTGTAACATTTGTTGCTGTTTGGAAGAAACCCGTAACTAAAGCGTTTACGTGAGCCTGTATTATAATGAAGTAAACGGAATCACGTCATTCTCATATTCTTTTAACAATCAAGGTACTAATTATTCTTCGAGGATCGATATCTCGACGCTTGAAAAAATTATTTTTCTTTTTCAGACATTGCAATCACTGCTTGTTTTATCACTCACTTGCTTTAACACGTTCGAGCCAGGGATTCTCTGATATGTGTAAATTTACTCAAGTGAGCGCGAACGTGTTAAGTGAATCGGACAATTTGATAGAGACAGCGAATTTCGAATTAATTCGATAAAACATGGCGGACAATATATTTTTGCTATAGATAGGGGTGTGTAATTTGTTGAAAGTTACAGGGTGTTCCAGAACATGAGTCACGTCAAAACTATTTTGATCTTCTAACGAGATTACCGGTCAGATGTTCGAGATGATCCGTTCCATGTTAAGAACAGTTCGTTAACATATTAATTAATTTACACTTGAATTATTATGGCCTGTTTGGTACGATGAAGATTTCGAATGCCATTAATATTACGTGGTAGACTAGAAAATTAATTTAATAATCTTAAACTATATTTAAAAAGAAATTAATCGAGTAATAAGATTTGTCGTTAAATTTTAACTGAACATTTTGTATAGAATCATCTCTGTATCAGAATATTTTGGAGCTCCCTGTACTGAACAAAGCGCGCGAAATTTGAACGGTGCTAGAGGCAAATACTCATTTTCCGAAGTATTTTTGCGTACAAACGTCCGATTCGAATAGTCACTTACTATTATTAGCCGGACACGTGTCAGTTTGCTCTTGACGAGTTAAAATAGTATGCTGTCCATCAATGTTACCCGTAAAAGTTTGTGCACTTGTCGCACCTACAGCATTCTCACGCCACGCCTCCCCATCCTCCTCTTTTTCTTTTTTTAGTCGCCCTTTTCTTGTTTACGTTCACGAAATTACGTAATCGCGTACAGGTATATAAACGATCATGAAAAGTCGTAACGCTGGCATTGAACCGAGATGTCAACAGCGGTCAAGGCGATCGTGTACGAAGATCCGATTGACACTTCCGCGCGAGCAGTTGCGGATGCACTTCCGTTTTTGAACACGACTGCTTACTGGAACCTGAAAAAGATTCCTTTCATAATTCAAAACAGTTTTAATACAATTCGATATCGGAACCGTTACACTTTTAACTTACACTCTCGTTATATTGCCATTTTTTAATGGACTTTTATAGTATTCGCTATAGCAGAGGATTTCTGGGGAATTGTGTTGTCACTTTTATACCGACTTTCATGGTCAAGGATCCATGAAGACCTCTGTTACAGTGCCACGCTCTATATTGCCATATTTAATCAACACTATAGAGTGATTATATGAGTCCTTAAAATGTGAGGCAATATAACGATCCACTTCATGTATTACTTATAATAAAAAAATAAAAAACTGTTTTATCCCTTTTTCATATTTCTTGTCAAACTCGACGTGATGTCACTTTCCTTCGAGTCACTAATCCCATTGTTATAATCACTTACTCAATTTCATAGAATCATATACTCGATGTAATTAGAACGAGTTGTACAAAGTTTAGATTCGAACGTCAGTTTAAGAAAAATAGATCGTACGAGAAGAAAGTGCGAATCTTGCGGTACACTTCGCTGCACAAGTAACATTTTGTCTCGGAGATAAGATATTGCACGTATCACCGCGATTTGAACAATTGCGTCATTCGATTAAAAACCTCACTGTGCGGTCATTTTCCATTAATAAAACATCCATAATGTTCGTACCTTAAAAGCGATTAACAGAGCGAGACCTAACACGAAGTCTTTAAGCGCACCATTTATCACCCGAAGATAAGTCTCGGGCTATAATAACAAGCAAGATTATTTTCGTTTAAATTGTGTCCATTAGAGATGGTAATCGATGATTAATCGGAACGTCTGTCAATTATCGGATTACATCATAAGAATTTTTTGTCCCGTTATTTTGCATGCAATTTGAGTCATTCCAATACGTACACTACTAAAAATATGGGATCACCTATGAATTTTTCATATCTTAATATTTTTAATACGGAAGGTTAAATGTAAAATTTCCACTTATTAAATTTCAATTAGAATTTTGTTAATTTCGGAATCTTCCATATTCTAATTATTTATATTTGGTTGTATTAGAAAAAGAACGAAGTATTAAATTCAAATAATATTATGTTGTTATGAATCAGGTGGCCCCATAATTTTTGCATTTTGCACGTTTTCAAACGATGAGTTTGTCAAACTTATTTATTTCAGCCTGTCACTTATGTTTTTTGAAGTTTTTTGTGCCAGACCGTGGACTCGCTAATAATTTTACATGAATTTTTTAGGTGATGAATCAAGAAGTCAAGAAGGAGACTCCTTTGCAATTCAAATTCCGCGCCAAATTCTACCCAGAAGATGTTGCGGAGGAACTCATCCAAGATATCACGCTCCGTCTTTTTTATCTTCAGGTATAGTCGGCTGCATATAGAATTGTTGAAAGAAAACAAGGTTAAATACGTAACTGCATATTATTATTTAATTCATCTGTTACATAGATTAGCGTGATATGCTAGAAACGTAATCGCTTATTAAATCATATATTCAAAGCGTCTCGTCAATAATGATTTGTTGGAAAATATCATAAAATTATATTTTTACATTCCTCCATCCCTAGATGTGTCTCTATGTTTCTAGTATCGATGTCACATATGTCGCCAGATTCTTATATTCCTAGATCTCTGTATCTTTAGATCCTTAAATTATTATCTCTAGTTTATTTAGTATTAGTACTTCTACTGAAATTTAAATTTTGAACCCTAAGATAATCATATCTTGCATGAATCACATTTAGGTAAAAAATGCCATTCTTACGGATGAAATCTACTGTCCTCCGGAAACGTCTGTACTGTTAGCTTCCTACGCGGTCCAAGCGAGGCATGGCGATTATCAAAAAGGTACTCACACTGCTGGTTTCTTGATGAACGACCGTTTAGTGCCACAACGTGTCGTGGATCAACACAAGATGAGCAAAGAAGAATGGGAAAGTTCCATCACCAATTGGTGGCAGGAACATCGTGGAATGTTACGTGAAGATGCAATGATGGAATATTTGAAAATCGCTCAGGTAATAATTTATTCATTTTAACTTATTGATTAATCGCTGATTTTGTCTTTTCTTCTTCTGCGTAGGATCTGGAAATGTACGGTGTGAACTATTTCGAGATACGAAATAAGAAGGGTACAGATCTGTGGTTAGGTGTCGACGCTTTGGGACTGAACATATACGAGAAAGATAACAAATTGACGCCAAAAATTGGTTTCCCCTGGTCCGAGATCAGAAATATTTCGTTCAACGATAAGAAGTTCATCATTAAACCGATCGACAAAAAGGCACCGGACTTTGTCTTCTTTGCGACTAGAGTTAAAATCAATAAACGAATTCTGGCGCTTTGCATGGGCAACCATGAACTGTATATGCGTAGACGCAAACCGGATACAATTGATGTGCAACAGATGAAGGTATTTTATCTTTAATTGATATTATGACTAACAGGCGGGTACTAACGCGTTTGTAATTTAAAGGCTCAAGCAAGAGAAGAAAAGATTGCCAAGCAGCAGCAGAGAGAAAAGTTGCAACTGGAAATTGCCGCGAGAGAACGTGCCGAAAAAAAGCAGCAGGAATACGAGGAGAGACTTAGGAATATGGCAGAGGAGATGGACAGGCGGCAAGCTGAATTGAACGAAGCTCAAGAGATGATCCGACGTTTGGAAGAACAACTGAAACAGTTGCAAGCTGCGAAGGAGGAGTTGGAGGATCGCCAGAAGGTATGCACATTTAAGATAGAATCTAATGTTTTTTCTATGAATTACCTTCTTATGTGTATTTTACTCTCCAAAGGAACTCACAGCCATGATGGAAAAACTGGAACTTTCGCACGAGATGGAAGCAGCAGAGCGTGCTAAACTTGAACAAGAAATAAGAGCCAAGCAAGAGGAGGTGCAACGTATACAATCAGAAGTGGAAGCAAAGGATGCAGAAGCAAGGAGACTGCAGGAAGAATTCGAGGCTGCCAAGTATAAAACATATCCCTGTTTTAATTCATTTATAAAGCGCAGAATGCACTGTTGTTATATTTCAATTTGCATAATTTTGAATAAGTAGATTGAGGCAAGAGGAGGCTGATCGAGCATATCAAACTAATACAACGCCACACCATCACCACGTTGAAGAAAACGACGAAGGTGAAGAAGAAGGTGAAGACGAAGTTCCTCACGGTGACGTTACTAAAGATCTTGCTACTGACGAGTCGATAATTGACCCAGTCGAAGAACGGCGCACTTTAGCAGAAAGAAACGAACGTCTTCATGACCAACTGAAGGTACTTAATTTGTTTGTTGTTGTCGCGTAAATCTGTTATTTCTGAAACAAACATGTTAAAGCAAAAATGATATGTTGCAGGCATTGAAACAAGATCTTGCACAGTCACGCGATGAATCGAAGGAAACTGTTATGGATAAAATTCATAGGGAAAACGTTCGTCAGGGTCGTGACAAGTACAAGACGCTCCGTGAGATTCGCAAAGGCAATACCAAGCGTCGCGTCGATCAATTCGAAAACATGTAAATTATGTATCCATTTGCCTCCTATTTGCCTGCCTATTTCGTCCCACTTTGAATTCTCTTCCAATTTCGTGAATACATACATGGAACTCGGTAATCGCTTACTATTTATGAAAAGACATACCAGATTCTCTGATTGATCTATACAAAGACAATTTGTGAAAAGCAAAATGTATTGTTTTATAATATTTTCTTTTTTGAGATGTTTTGTGGTATAAGTCGCTTCCAGTTTACGAGTTACGTAGTTTGTACGTGTATCACTATTTTTCGACGTCGATTCTATACTCTGAAGTACAGTTAAGCATAAAGCTCTCATGATTGGCAAGGAACGCGACGAGCGACCAACTTGCGCCGTCTTCCATAATTTGCTTCCGTTACTGAAAACAGAAAAGAACAAAAAGAATGTTTATATATTTTTTCACAACAAGTAAATTTTCTTGCTGTTTTAGTTGCCAATTATTTAACGTTGATTACTAATTATAACTTCGTTACTTTTAGCTATGTTGCTAGCTAATGTTGTTTCTTTTCCTTTTCTCTTTTTTTTTTTCTAACGACAGCCCTTTTGCTAAAATAACAAGAAAATGCGTTACATTATTTGTGAATATTAGTTTTATTTTTATCTAACCAGTATACACTGTTTCTAAGTACCGGCGCGCCAGTATTTTCTTTGTCAAAGTATTACTGTTGGTCACCGAGCGTAACGCCACATGTTGACTCTTTCCGCTGGTTACCTATTCGTCGCGGTCCTTATCACGTCACGTAATGTCCGTCCTTGATAAGGATTTGCCCGACTAAAATATTTTATATTGTTATTCGTGTCATCGCTTGCTTTCGTTAATGAATTAATATTATTTTTTTTTTTATCGATAGCGGTCGCTATACATCCACAGCATGTTTATGTACACTTTTCAATTTTATTCTCACTCGTCATTTTAACGTTTATACCAGGCATGATCAAGTGGGTGCTCGCGGGCTATATTAAGTTACGTCTTTACTTTTTCATACCACCGAGCTGTAGGGAAACAACCTATGCGATACTGGCTTTTTAAATTTCTGAATTTTCAATTTTTCTATTTCTCAACTTTTGAATATCTAAATTACTGAATTTGAAAATGGGATTTGCTGGCAATGTAAATGGTGGCAATATAACAAGAAAGTGAAATGCACTTGGTCATACTTGATTTACAGTTTCGGAGATGAACCGAAGATGAGCAATAGATGAGTTAATATTTTAAAGCAGCACGAATCAGTCACCATTATTATTTAGTGATTTATAAATAATCCCCAAATATTAGTCTAAAATAGGTTCATAATGTACACGCGACCGCTTAGTTTATGAAACCCGAATGATATCCGTCTTTACAATAAATATAGAGAAGTTAAGCACGATGTATGAACTGTTAAAAAAGATATATATATATACATATTATATACTTTAGTACGAACGAATTTCAACTACTGATTAGTAATTTTATATCGAACACACTTGTGGCCTTTATTGATATACATATATTAAAGTACTAATAATCAGTAATATAATATAGAAAAACGTAGGACTATTGCGCGACTCTTTGTATTGCATACCTTCAACATAAGGTACTTGCGCGGTTCCTATGCAAAGGATAGGTATCAAGAATTTTGAAAGTATGAGAGGATGAATGTGAGAGAGAATGCGACAATAAAGAATAACGGTACGAACGGTCAAATATTAGAAGAACATATATTATAAGATATGGCTGTCTGGTACGCCATAGAGATTCTAAAACAGCTTCTCTTTTTTGAAGAAATCTGTATGGTACGATAACGAAATCGATTGAGACCCAAGCAAAACGAAAAGTGTAAACAGCCTCTAAATGCTGCCAATTTTTTGACGGAATGCAAACAAAGAGCGTTATTGTAAAGCAAAACAATCTTTGCATTGATTCGATTGGAAAAATGAAGGAATGTTAAAAAAGCCGATCTTTATATTGGAATTTATACTTCATCACATTATCATCATCATATATTACGGTTAATATGAAGGGAAAGTACAGGAAAAATAATGATAAATATTTTTTGATTATATTTAATAATTACAATTTACAAATTAGTAGTGTTATTATTATTATTATTATTATATTATTTTATTATTATTATTATTATTATTATTATTAATATTATTAATATTAATATTTACAATCTAGTAGTGTTATTATTGAAATAATATTAAATGAAAGTCGAAGCAAAACATTTTATAATCGTGTCTATTTGTATTCTTAAAACAAGGTGTCGAATGTGCATAGCAATAACTAAATATTTAGTACGATACAACGTCATGCTCTAACATTCAAAAACATAGACAAATAATATTTTTAAAGTAAGAAAAAACTTGTCTGGATATTCTTAACCATTAAACGCTTGGCAACTGAAGCTTTTTTAATACATTCCAAACAAATTTTTGTAAATTGTTTCATCTACGTTGGAAAGATTTTCACCTGTTTATAAAATTTATAAGAAACTTCAATTGTAATGGAAGCCACTTTTCTATACACGTTTGAAATGTACTTAAATAGGCCTACATATATTCCTAATAATGTTATCAATACGTGTCGTATTTATTCATATGCAAGAAAATTGATGAACAGCCCTAACGTGAATTTATAAATACCTTATAAATGATTTCCTTGTGAAGGTAATTAATATAATGTAAATTACCTAGCTAAATTTTTAGCTTGAAATATGATGTATGTAAATTGGTATTGTACACCTTCATAGGGTTATTATCAAGGATTAATTTACAGCGGAGTCTCACTATATGGCACTAAAAGTTTTTCAATTTCTAAATTAAAAAATTTTAGAATTTGAAATTTTATGTAAAAGAGTACCATATAGTGAGACTGTACTGTATATATGTATCTACGGTGCGCATCGCGTTCAACGTTACACGGTGCTATAATTTCTTTTCTTTACGACATATCCAAGCGTATAAAACTATGGTAGGAGAAAAAAGTGCATTTCTGTTTCTTAAAATGAATATTTATAACCTTTGATACTTGACGATATTTCCCGACGAAACAATCAAATTCAATCAAAATACTTTTGAATGTTCCATTTTTATACCGAAAGAATGATCTTTGTAGCAGTATTATCGATTAATTAAAAACAACGCATACAAAATACAACACAAGATACGACTACAAAGACGCATAGACATTGTATTTTATCGAAAGCATTATTTGTTGGTGCGCGGATATATGAAAATCACTTGTATTTTGCTGAAAAAGTTAGACATTGTTTAAATAAAAAAAATCATATCACACCTGTTGAATATATAATCATTGTACCCTGTGTAATATCAATCTCTTTTTCGGTTAAATACAATTAAAAGTATTGAACTTCTTATTTTTAGTATATGTGTTTTTCCAATATTTATTCGTTAAAATGAAACTAATTGTTATATTTGTTTCTTGAATATAGTTGGAGAACAGATTGGAACTGCAAGTGGTATTTGAAATTTCCCGCCCGATCACGTGTTTCGGCCATTTACCAAACACCTGTTCGCACTCTAAATGGCAACAGCGCAATTAAATATTGCACCTGCGCTAAATTTCTCAACGGACGTCGACACAGCGTTGTCTCGGCTGCGATGTGTTTCATGTGCAGAAAGAATGTTGGGTTACAATCGACAAAGCCATGATGCTGAAAATCTTTTCTCAGGTTCCTCTGACGATGACACCAGCTACATTGGGTAAGTTTTTTGCGTCCTTGAATGAACACGTGGTAATTCGTACAGTTTTTGATAGTATGAATACAATACCGGCGAGACTTGCAGTTTGTACAATGTCCATGATTTGTTTACATGTTCTTTAACATTACTCGATTTTTAACACTTCGGAATAGATCGCCGGTGTATTGTTTCAGTGAATAAGATAGAACATCTATGCGACACGAATGGCAACTGCTGTTGTCAAATTAATATTTGTCGACATTTCATTAAATGTTACAATTAATGTCACAAACTTGTTTATGTATATGATTTTTTATGAAATTCGATACTATGGCATGTGACATTACATGTTTACACTTGATATGTACGAATGCATTCATACGCACATTCGAATCACAAGTGATGACACTACGCATACGACATTCAAAACGATTAATAAATATATACAATCGATTGTATTTGATTTGTAGCAATCTATTTCAGTGTACCGAACGTAATGAAATTTATTATTGATCTCTTTCTGCGTGATGTAAAATTAGATTAAATAATAGTATGATGTATATTGTGATGCCAATGTACATGTCAGAGCACTTGTGCATCGATGAATCGAGTTAACAGCGAAATTTACATTTATACGCGCTTTTTTTTTATATATAATTATAATAGTATATGACAACCATTACGTTGTTTGCTATTAAGAGGTATAGATTGCTTTGATACAATATTTTTGATACAGGACTATTTATTTTATGTTACATTTTTAGAATTCTACGTGCGTTTGATCGGTTTGTGTTTGTTGCAGTAAGAAAGGTTCGGGCAGTTCGACGAATGAATTCGATGAGTCGATTCAAGCCATGTGCGATATTTATGGACAGACACCGCCGAGAACTCGTCTGAATCGCAAGAAGAAATACATGAAGCAGAGACTTAATGGAGGGTAAGTTAATTAGTTTGTTCGGTTCTGTTTTGATAACCGTTTTATCCTTTTACTTTCTCCTTGATCCTTGTTTTCTTGTTTCTGATTAATCGAGGAAATTTATACGCGATAAAAAAAGGACACCGAAACCAACATTCCTGAATTGTAGTATTTTATTTGAAAAAACGATATTTTGTCACCAGATAAATAAGCCATTCTACGATATATTATAACTGTATAATAAATTATAATTGATTAATACATAACGAGATATATTCAACGAACTTAACGTACACCCGGTATATAAAATTCGTAAGAACAGCAAAAGCAAATCAAGTAAAAATTGATGTCGTATACAATATTAATTCAGTACAAATTATAAAGCATTTGATCTGTTTTTACAAGTGTATATGAAATATTACGACAACGGTTAAATTTTGAGAGAAGCGTCTCATAGATTGTACCGCTTTAGCGAACGGACACAAGACAAAGTATAATCGCCACGTTTTTATATTCCGCTTAAGAAAAAATGTTTCTAGTTATGTTTTATTTTAACGCCGATTGTATTATTTGCTTTCAGAGATACGAAATCGTTAGACAAGGAGACACCGTCGAAATTACTGATCCGCAGACGAAACACTTTGGACAGCATAATTTTCAACGAAATGTGCGATAAGGCGGACAGAGATTGCGAGAATGAGGCGAATCAGGATATGGCGAAAGAGGGAAGCCGGAAATGTAAAAGAAGCCTAAAAGTATTGCGCGGGAGTGAACGAGATTTGAAACTCGACATGAAAGCTGCGTACAATTACGCCGAGAAATTTGATCACTGTCTAATATCCACTCCAAATCCTATAAAGGTATATAAAGAAATGTACGGTAAAGAAATTTAACCAGTAAATTATGAAACATTGTTTAACAGAAGGTATTTGTAGATTGAAACTAGAAACAGATTTCGTTGTCTGCGATCGAAACCCATTGATGTAGAAGAGAAGAAGGTTGAAACTGCAATAGATGAGCCAGATTTAGTCATAAATAGTAAGGAGAGTGTATCACAGTCGCCAAAAACATTGGGTCTTAAGGAAAGAGAAATATTTCACGATACGTTTTCCTTTCTTATTAGACTGGTATACGCAGATTTCACTATCAGTATTTACATGAAAGATACGATCATATTATTTAAGGAACTTTATGTTTTCCAGGGTAGCACAGAACGTAATTGTCGGCGCCAGATAAGTCACGAGGAGACTCGTTGGCAAAACGAACTGAAAGATCTGATATGGTTAGAATTACAGGCTCACCATGCTGATCGCAATCCTGTGGCACAAGACGAGTACTTGTGCAAGCAACGCGAGGCTGTAGAAGGTTTACTCAAGGAAATAATGGAGTACAGGTGAATTATGTAAGAAGTTATTGATGTTCTAAAGATAGAGCAAGGTATTAAAGCGAAATGATACTATTCGTTTGTAGATACGACCCTATTGCAAGCATAAAGAATAGTAATACACCTTGGGTCAATTTGAACAGTAAATCCGTAGATCGCATAGTGTCTTCAGGGACCAGCCCGAATATAGAATTAGGTATTTGTCCAGGCTGCCTCTCGATGTATTGCAGAGCGTGCGCGCGGGCACAGGGTGAAGCATTACAACAAGTAGAGGGTTTATTAGCAAGATTAGAAGTGGCTGAATCGCTTTATCCTTCGTCGCAAGCTTTGGCCGCACAATATCCGTTATATAAAAGTACAGAATTTATTGGTAGAGTGAAAGCGATGTGTCTCTGGTATAACATGACGAAACATCATCGGCTCAAATTGCAAATACTGGGAAAGCTACTCATGATGTTACGTACTAAGAAAAAACACGATGAAAATGTAGATTCTGGAATAAGGTACAAGATAAAAATGACGGTTCCGGAACATTGTGTTCTATTTTAAAGTGTTACTTTTTTTAACTTTAGTTCTCGATCCTCGGATACTGTTGATTCTTCAGAACACAGACATATATTGGTACGATTCGAAATGTCGAATCCACAGGAAGAAACTTCTAGTCCCTCTGATAGTAATAACAGTAATAATTCTTCTGTTGGTTTATCGTTCGCACAGTCGTGGCCTTCCACCCCCGAAACTTCTTTGACATGTCTGGAAGATGATAAAATAGAACGACTCGATTTTTATTTAGTCGAGTTTGATCGACAAGCCTATAGGTAATATTTAAAATATAATTTGAAGTTATGCTGTGTTATATATGTATACATTTAACTTTGTAGGAAATATATCGAAGATGTACTGAAAACCAGAGGTCTGAGAAAAAGTTTGAACTTTTTAGAGAGATTGCATACCTCTGTTTTAAGAAAAGCAAGACTGACCCTAGAAAAGATTGATGTAAGCGAATGTGATAATTCTGTGAATGAAGAGTATGAAGGTGATGAAGAGTTACGTCGATATGGTGTGTGGAGTCCGGAAGCCAGGGAATTAAATCTTCCATCGTATAGGTAAACAAATGAATTAATGCGTATGACGTACTCGTGACTCATTGTACTTGTGTTAAATAATCATAACTTGTACAGGGCTGCTTTTGTATTTTTGTCGCGAGTCCCGTTAGATATTATTCATGAATTTTTACGAATGCGATTGGAGCAAAAACCGGAACAACCTAGTCCATTATCAGTGAGGCAGCTTATGCGTGAACTTAGAGAAGGTCTTAGAATCGCTTGTATTCATCGTGACAGATTCTTTGCTCACTCTTGTGCAGCTATTGTTAGCACTAGTGACAGTTGCGGCCAATTGTTCCAAGAAGATGTAAAAGACTTTGATAAAAGCTTGAAAGCTGTTTTTGAGGTATATCTGGACTACCTGCAGCAATGGGTAGACATGGTACAACATGATAGTTTCCATAAAAATTTAATCATGGACGAATGGATATTCGTAAAGTCAATTGCTGAAAATATATTGAACGGTTACAAGATTGCCGGAGTAAAATTTTGGTAATAATATAATTAAAGATTTTGTTAATGTGCTGAACATTTGTCTTACACTTTTATTTACAGTGAAATAGCGAAGACGATGATTAAACAAGTCAGAGAATTTCTTAATGAGAGACCCAGGGAGATTAAGGAGACTACAGAAGAATGGAGCGACGAAGATGATTTGCCGAACAAGTAAGCCCCGATTAATTCTTATAATCTACAATTGCTAATGTTTATTTTAATCCGATGCATTGTTCAGATACCATTTTATGTTTGTGGGTCGGGAATGGCAAGGGATGTTTGTGGAGGCTCGAGAAAAGGTTGTTAAAAGTGTCACTCTGGCCAGGTGTTTAAAACGTGACATCGAAAAGTGGTCTGTTTTCGAAGAAGAATTGGAAGAGTCATTAAAAATGTTAAAGGTAAACATCATGTCATTCTAATGCTGTATAACCGAATAGCCATGTCCATATATTTATAGGAAACGGTTATGGATTTGAGACATCAGATAACAGTTGTCATCACCAATTTCCAACGTGACCTTGAACAAGCTGAAGAACCGAACAGCGAGAGTGACAAATTCGCTATCTGTTCCCGAGTCAGGGAAATACTTCATCAAGCTTATCGGATGGGCTTCGATTATTACAAAGAAACGTGTAAATTATTTGCGCTGGAAGAGAAAGCCGTTCTAGCCCGTGGTTTAGTTTCTTTTGCTCTATTGTGGATGGAATTCGTCCGAACGCGTTGTGAACGTGGAAGAGGTTTAAGGCCCAGATGGGCAAATCAAGGTTTAGAATTTCTTATCACAGTTTGCGAACCGCATAATACCAAACATTTATCCGATAATGAATTTGAGGAATTAAAAACCTGCATGGATCGTTGCATTTCGCATGTTGTTGGAAGCGCCAATATAGCTACAAATGTAGAAACAGAAAGTGAAGTTTCATTTCGATTTTATTCCTGTATCATGACGAAACATCATACACTGTGTAAGATGTTTCATTTTATTCTAGGTTTTAGAAGACTGTCTCATTCGAGAGCTTCATCACCTTGCCACGCGAGAAGTAGAACTGCAAGTATTTCCCAGAAGCCTAGAGATTCTTTCAAATCACCTGATGTCTCATCGAATTCCAAAAAATCCTTCTCACCAAGCGTAGTAGATGGAAGTGCACCAATTTTGAACACGTTTCATCATAGCATATCCAGACAGGAGAGAGTTACTCGTGCTATAAGAAAGGTAGACTATGATATTGACGACAGGCTAAGGAGCCGTGAACTTATTGGTCAAGTTACAGATAGGAAGGCTGTAGATAGAGTTCATGTTAAAGCGAGAAGAGTTACGTTCACTTGGCAAAGGGGTATTAAGATAGGTAGGGTTGAATGTCTTCCCTTGCTTCATTTCAGTGTTACACCAAGCATCAATATTGTTAATTCCAGGACAAGGAAGATTTGGAAAAGTGTATACTGTAGTCAACAATCAAACTGGTGAGTTACTAGCCATGAAAGAGGTTCAATTGCAACCTGGAGACCATAGGGCGATTAGGCGAGTAGCAGAAGAGTTGCAAATATTTGAAGGCATTCAACATAAACATCTAGTTCGATATTATGGCCTAGAAATTCATCGAGTAAGATTTGGTCTTGAAACAGCAACTCTGTTTTGAACAAGTGTTAATATTGTATTTGTTTTAGGAAGAGATGTTAATTTTTATGGAATTCTGTGCCGAAGGAACGTTGGAAAGTTTGGTAGCTGGAAGTGGAAATGGTTTACCGGAGTCACTAGTTAGAAAGTATACTCACCAACTCCTTTCGGCCGTCGAGGTGTTGCACTGTCATGGAATAGTACATCGTGACATTAAATGTAACTCGAATATGTTCAAAGGTTTGGTCCTGTTAACATTTGTATCATTAAATCATGTGCTACTTATCATTTACAGCTGCCAATATTTTTTTAACGGACGAGGGTAATTGTCTGAAACTCGGAGACTTTGGAAGCGCCGTGCAAATTAAAGCACATACTACAATGCCTGGTGAATTGCAGGGATTTGTTGGCACTCAAGGTTAGTACAGTGTAATCCCGCTATATGGCTGTCTCGAGTTCTTTTTTGCCTGGACTGATATTGAAAGGTGTATTTCTGAATGTGCATGAATTGTGTGCAGCTTACATGGCACCAGAAGTATTTATGAAGTCAGAGAGTGGCGGGCATGGTAGGGCAGCTGACATTTGGTCGGTTGGTTGTTGCATCGTGGAAATGGCCAGTGGACGAAGACCTTGGTCAGATTACGATTCAAATTACCAAATTATGTTTAAGGTATAGTATCTTGTTGAAGATATAGTATAATATTGGTTATATTGTATAATATGGTTCCATGTAAATATTATAGGTAGGGATGGGTGAGACTCCAGCATTGCCAAAAAATCTCTCAGCCGAGGGGATTGACTTAATCAAAAAGTGTTTGCAACATGATCCGAAAAAAAGATTCACTGCAAACGCCTTACTTACACTTCCATTCGCACAAGCGTATGAAGACGTTAATGCTGACTTAACAGTAGCGCGCCAAACATAATTGTAAACGTAGAATTTCTGATTCTTTCGAATCTGGAAATAATATTATTACCTGTATCAGGTTAAATATATTAGTAATTCATATAGTTAAAACTATTTTTATATCACTTAATTTTTTCAGTCATAATAATATTTCGGTTGTTATAAATGAATGAAAAAAAAAAAAATATATAAATATATATTTATATGTGAAAATTGAGAAATTTGCAGTATTAAAATGCAAGAAAAAAAGATTTCAATGTCTACTATGTATACTGCATGAATTAGGATTTTTAAACTTATACTATATCACTGTTTATGATGTACTTTAAATTATTTTTTAATGTTGAAAAATATACATATAGTTTTTAACTGCGTTGTAATTGACGTTGTATTTTATGCAGAAGAAAATAAAAAAAAAAACACGGGTAGTGTCACAGTTGTGTTTATTTTTGCACAAGAAAACGTACACATAATACAACATACTTGCCGCAAAGTAGTTAATTACAGAGGTATGCTGTGTATACTTTCTGTGTGAACAGAAAGTGAAATGTGCTAACAAGTTTATCTAATTATATTAGACATGTCGCGTACGAAGACGGCTATATCAACATTAATTTCTTGCCGTAGCTTAATAATTCATATTTTATCATGGAAACACAGTTTCACTTATTTTATCACATTTTACCATACATACAGTATAACTTTTGCAATCTTCTAAATATCTAAATTTTCGAATTTACGGTTTCCCGTCATTGCAGTCCTGTGCCACATATCGATCAATTAATAATTTGACATTAACTAATAGTAGTCTTCGTACGAAATACTTTCAATTCTATCGATTTACAGGAATATTTCCTATTCAATAAAATTATTACTATGGTTGGCTTTCGCCTGATATGCGCGATATTCTTGGCCGCATGGGTGCGATCGCAAATGATCTTGCGATAGAGTTACAAGTTATCTTTAACAACACCTTATGTTCCATCTTATCTTAAATTTAATAGGTATTTCGTGTCTTAAAGCTAAATATAGAACACTTTCATATGTCATGAAGAGATGCGCGAAAAGAGATGTACATTTTCTCAGTGTTATGCTTAAACACGTGCGTTGATATGTGTATGCATGTAACAATATGCGTAAAACGTACATACGGTATCTTGCGTATTGTTTCATTTAGTAACTGTATAAAGGAACTAGCACAATTCCTTGCGTTCGTCAAAGATTCACACTCGTGTGTAGAAAAACGAAGCAAAATCCTTTAAACTCTGATCTAAATACGTAACAGATAACGACGGTATAGAGATAAAATTGCATATTCCATCAAATGACAATTCTAACGTACGCGGAATATATTTGTACAGCGGAGAAGTAGTTTGTAACAAAGCTTCAAGGAACAACTTCATAAAATATGAATAATGTCAACAAATGTGTCGTATCATGTAACACGTGGGTGTTCTGTATGTATAGGTGTGCATGTATAATTTCTCTATTCGCCTCTAAATTATTCGCAAACTATAACAACTTCGTACAAGGCGAGAACATACGTTGCTAGTGTAAGGTATAGCGCCAAACGACAATCTTACTACAATGTCACCTCTTTAAATGGCATATCTTTTGTAATTTCTCATCAATTTATGTAAATGGTAATATAGTTCAAGCAAAACGTCATGCTATCCTAGGGAAACTTCAGGAAAATTCAGTGGCGGTCTAGGGTAATTTTCAAAGGAGTCTACGGAGAACTCATAGGGAAAAACAGAGACAATCTATAGAATATAAACCTAGTTTTTCAATGGACCCAAGAGAGTATTCAAAAAGATCCGTAGGAAGGTTTAAGGAGATCCTAAAGGGAAACTAGGACCTAACCTCGTTCAATTAAATGATTAAAATCCCTAATTTTCAGATTCTCAGATGTTTGGGAAAATGGAAGTTCTGAGAAGTTGGGGAACTCCAAGCAAAACCGTAGAAGAATCCCCTGAGAAGCAAATTGTGAATACAAATTAATGCCGTTTAGAGAGGTGATAGTTATTCGAGGAAAGAAGTCGAATTCGTCGCTCGAGAGCTCGGAACTCAAGGAGGGGAAGTACATAATTGTAATTAGAATAGTTGATTAGAGAGATAGAGAGCTATCGTCAACGTTTACCGGTCTATCGAGAAGGGCAAACCGCCGACCTACCTAAGAATTGGACAAGAGTTTACTGTGCGGGCGCCAATACACGAACGATTGGCCACGTTTTTTAGAATGTGTTGCAACAGACGAGGTCCGTGCGCTAGAAATCATTTTCTCTACCTTACCATCTTACTTTCTCGGTCCCTACTCGTGTATTCTATCTCCGTGTTGCATCTATCGAGGATTTCGCACGATCAAACAATATCTTCATCGTGAAAAAGAAAGGAACGTTGACGCTTTACCGATGACGCCAAAGTGGCAGTTGTACGTCAGTCGGTAAAACGTTAACCTTGTACATAATTTTTTTAGTCAAATTTGATTCGATGACCTTATATAAATGCGCCTGTAAATATATCCTTCGTGTAAAAGTAGCTCTCGATAGTTTCTAACTCGATAAAGTCCTTATTACACGCGTGTTACAAACAAAATGGCCGATTCACAGTCAGGTTAGATTTAAACGATCGATTAACTTTCTAACGAGATAGACATGTACAATTTATAAAGCGTACGTTTCGATGAAAACTGTTGCTACCAAAGAAACATTACATTGTTTTGCGAATCTATTGTCGATTTACTTTAAACGAATTCTTTAACGCTACACGCCCAGTTATACATACATAGTTCCTAAATATTCCTAGATATCACTTGTCTAATCTCGCGGTTACATCGAAGGTTACAGTTTCGCTAGAACACTTAAAGTGGTGAGATTAAATTCGTTTAAACACCCGTATGCTACCATTCATAAATTAGACACGAACTATCGTTAATTACAATCAACAGTGATATGAAAACAATTACTGTCCGCTTTCAGAGGAAAGGAACTTCCAGCGCTCGGACTTTAATGTTCGAGGATATAACAGGACTAGAATTTAACGATTGACCAATTTATGGATTAGAAAGACTTTCCAACTGTTTTGTCGATATTTGATCTTTAGTGATTATTCAATTTTCAAATTATCAAATTTCTAAGTAATTTGTAATTCGAACTTAAGATACCAAGAATTCAAAGCAAGTCTATATTCAAGTATCAACAAAACACTTGGACCTTTCATTTACGTATTGGTCATAAAAATGCCATGATCGATTATATTCAACATTAATAGCGAAAGAGTTGCGATGATTCGGTAATAATTCGCAGAACAATAGAAAAAAGCTTCTCTTTCAAGTAGCACAATCCTATATGTATAGTACTTGTGTATGTGCGCGTGATTCTACGAGGTTCACAGCTGGAAAGGAGACACGTGGCTTCACCTACTACTTTTAACGCTTTGGGCAATTTAGTGAAAAGCCCTCGTGTAATCGCGAGTACAGTCAATCAGAACCACAGGCCTTCTTTCTGGCTGTGAGTACAAGGAAGTCACTTTCTAAAAATGATCGAAGGTTCACGTTCCACGTGGTCGTCGCAAAATTGACCGCCCTAGGAGAAGCTTCCACCTACCATGGCGGAAATAAATCTATGCTTACGATATGTAAAATTGCTAGCTAAGATCCGATCCGCAGCAGCAGCCCCGAACGGATCGAGGGGAATACCAAACCAACATTGTCTACCAACTTGTGCGAGTTTGAGTTGTAATGGTAACTAGATTTATATACAACGTCTTGCAACCGGCAAGTAGGCAAACATTTCTTTCTACGGTTCATACTACGATAAATACTTTCGTGGACAAGCTCGACTCGTCTCATTTCCGATTTATTACTTATTCTAGTACTTTCTTTATCGCTGGCCCGCCTGTTTCAACATGGCCGCCATGTCCCGTAGGCTTTGCTCGAGCGTGCGAGCGAAACGAGTTGCGTTCGTTCTACCATCGCCGTGAAAAGCGGACACGGAGAATATGACGCCGTTGTTTCTGATGTTGTAGGCACAGCCATAACCGTCAGGCACCACTGGACCGTATCCTACGATCGCGTCATTCTTCGTGGTTACCTGGAAAGGAAATTAGTCTAATTACTGTGACATGCAAGCGGTTCATCGAGGGATTATGTTGTTGATACACTTTGGGGGTATACTTTATTCTCTGTAATAAGAATAAGGGTACTGTTTTTCAAAAACTGATAAATTTTGAAAAATATTTCAAATCTTAGGTCAACCTCTCCATCCCACCTCTGCTCCTCATGGTTCTTTTGGTTCCTTGGATTTCTAGGGAAACCTAGGATGTAAGGATTAGGTTAGGTTCGTTTTCTTGAATCTCCCTTATCTTCAATCTATAATACTTGAAAATTTAGATATCCAAAAATGAAAGTAGGTAATTAATATTCGTTTTTGGAATGTGTTACTAAATATAGAAAATTGTGAATAGGCTTTTATGTAAAAGTTTTCGAATAAAAGTAAAGAGAGCGTAGAAAGAGCGCTTTTGAAATGTCGGTCGACACTTGTCAAGTAGTTTAAAAGGTAGGAACCGTAATAGTTCTTCCGCTCATGAAATTAATCGTATGGAATGCTTCCGTTTTGCGTACACACTCGGAAGTCGAAGGGTAAGGGTGTCCTTTGTTGTCAACTTAAAGTGGACCGAGATTTTGGTCGGGGCAAAAGGGATTTCCCTTTTGTGTCCCTTCTTCCTTTCTATTCTTGCTTTTATACTGGCAATTTAGATCGCAATTTAATTTGACATTCTACTTTACTTTTATTTGATGAATGTAGATATTCGAATAATGTCAAGCAACAATTTCGTACTTATTTGTAAGATATTTTCGATTATTGTATTATTGTATTTTAGACTGTTAAGTTGTCGTTAAAATAGATACATACATTTAATGAAATTATTTAACTGTACGGTAACAGACTGTTTTGTACGGAGATAGCAAAATCAGTTTCTGTAAAGTTCTTCTTTAAATAAATAAAATATTATGAATAAATATGATGAAAGTTTTACTTATATCCTGATTGGTATACACATGCCCAAAAACCTTATTTTTTATATGTTATATTGTACATTTATTCTTATGTCATTCCCTATACAGTATAGTTTCGGAACTGTTCTGAGCACATAATCCATATCTTTGGACCCACAGAATATGTTGCAAATAGCATAAAATCAATACTAATAAATATATAATAAACGTAGAATAAATATATAGCATATTAATTAATAAAATCAATATTAATTGAATTAAAAAAAAAATTGAACAAGTGGCGCCATCTCTCCTGCGAACAGGGTGAACTAAACACTTTTGAAACTGTCCTTTAATTAGTTCCTATCTTCTACCACTAGGTGGCGACACATAAGAAAACCTTAGACTAATTAGGCGGGTTAAAAATTCATAAAGGGTAACGTCAAAACAATTGAAAGTTAATTGGTCTTTCAGCAGGGTGTAATTCGATTTATATTATAGGTAAGCTAATAAAATCAACTATATTAGTGGAATTGAACTGACAAGATACACGTGGCGCCATCTAGCGTCAGCGTGCGGGAACTAATGAAACTACAGTTTCAAAAGTGTGTAGTTCACCCTGTTCGCCGGAGAGATGGCGCCACCAGTTCCATTTTTCCGAAAATTCTATTAATATCGACTTTATTGGCTTAATTTACTATTATATACATCAAATTACATCGGAGAACAAGAGTAATTAATTTTAGAATGCATATTATAGTAAATTAAGCCCATTAAATCGATATAAATTGAATTTTCAAAAATTGGAACTAGTGGCGCCATCTCTCCTGCAAACAGGGTGAACTACACACTTTTGAAACTGTAGTTCCATTAGTTCTCACGCATGCCGCTAGACGGCGCCACGTGTATCGTTTTCGGTTTAATTAAATTAATATAGTGATTTTATTAACTTAATTGATTATAATATAAATCCAGTTGCACCGAAGTGCAACTAACTTTGAACTGTTTTGACTTTTCCATACTATTTTCAATTTTTAATCATTCTTAGGCTAATCCTAATTAGTACAATGTTTTCTTATGTGTCGCCACCTAGCGGTAGAAGGTGGGAACTAATTAAAGGACAGTTTCAAAAGTGTGTAGTTCACCCTGTTCGCAGGAGAGATGGCGCCACTTGTTCCATTTTTTTAAAATTTAATTAATATTGATTTTATTAGCTTAATTAACTTCAATACGCATCAAATTACATCGGAGAGCAAAAGTAATTAACTTTAATACCCTTTCCCAAAATGTAACATCTCCATGCATCGATTAAAACAGAATGAAAGTGCAAGTATTATCTCACTTAACTCACAGCACAGCTCCATCAATCTTTCTTGAATGTCTCAATTACAGTTACTAACATCCTTTTAAACATATTAAGTAATTAAATATCCGATAATAATCAAAATAGCATACATAATACACAATCTGACAAATGATGATTCATCATGCATTAAAGATTGCATATGCTGATCGAGCATAACGATCTCCTATTTGCAAATCGATATTAATGAAAGTTAGCGATAGTAGCAGACGTAAATTGATCGGCGATCATGAATACTGACCTGCGACGTCGATAGGGCAAAATGATTAACGATCTCGTAAGCCTGGTTCGTGAAGATCTCCGGCATCGGTTCTCCAGTTTCTTTGGCAGTGTAACGAAGCCCCATTAAGTGGTTGTCGATTCCCTGACCAGTTATGTTATCGTTCATCTCTTTGGTCTGCCTCTGTACTGCCAGGTCGAACAGCTCCTTGATTCTTTCTTGCTGCAAAATTATACGAGGCTGTTTTAATTGCCGCTGATATCTCACTTTCATTTACAGGATATTTGATCACATGTATGACAAATGTTATGTTAGGTTAAGGTTATGTTAGATTAAGGTTATGTTAGGTTAGGGTTATGTTAGATTAAGGTTATGTTAGGTTAAGGTTATGCTAGATTAAGGTTATGTTAGGTTAAGGTTATGTTAGATTAAAGTTCGATTCCCAGTGCAACCAGCATCCTAATTACATTGTCTCATCCTGCAGCACCTATACATCTGATAACCTAAAATTTTTTCAACAATTCTCTTATCGGAACTTCCCAGTGAGCATTTTCGCTCCCATGGTTTAAAATACACAAATTTATTTTAAGCATCATT
The DNA here is from genome assembly GCA_036983795.1 of Megachile lagopoda. Lineage (NCBI taxonomy): Eukaryota > Metazoa > Arthropoda > Insecta > Hymenoptera > Megachilidae > Megachile > Megachile lagopoda. Next base: position 7,464,923 of record CM072793.1, read on the forward strand.
TCCATGCAGTTATGGGACAATAAAAATCTCTTTTGCGTCTTTAGGAAGACTAGAAAGAAGTCAGCTCTGTTAAGGTATAATTACACAAACGATTCTTCAAATGACTCTTTTCAGTGCATGTCCGACGTACATCGAATTGTGTAGAACCGGCTGAGACAACAGCTCGATAAACGAGAAACAACAAAGTTTCTCGAAGAAACGGAAAGAAAGCAAAGGGAATCCCTCATGAAATTCGCCCGAAGCTGTTCGAGCGCCGCGCAAACACTTGAACAGGGAGAACCAACAACACAGAGACCAGTCTAATTGATTGCCTTTTTTCCGAGGGTGTTCTTCCCTTTATACTTTATTCCGTATATTTGCAGTGTCCTTCCTTTGTCATTTTAATTATCGCTTCTCTGTATTCTTTTCATTCTTCTATTTCAAATGCTGGGTTAGGTCTGTATATGATTCTGTGTCTTTATGTGATTGTGAATAACATGGGTAGCCAATGAGTAGAAAAGTGTCGATCATGCAGGAAGAAATTTTGTTAACATTTAGGGGTCTGACACGAATATTCTCTACGGAATACAAGCAAGATTCAGTTACACTGTAAATGGTGAACTGAACTCTTTTGGTGCCTTCGTCTGAGTTGCTGTTTTGTTGATTCGTGGTGCTTTCGGGATCCCCCTGGCACATCGCCTTTGCCCAGGCTAGGGCCTCCGGGCTGGCTGCCCTGATACAGTCCACTCTTCCAAATGCGAATCTTCGAATGCCCGCACTCTCGTATGTTGCCACCAAATTACCGTGTAACCTGCACCAAATCAAATTTCTTTTCTATTTTTCAAAATGTCCTCTTCAGCGAGGTAGAGAAAGAACAAAGACATTTGTAGACTTTCGTGAAATGGTATAAAACTTAAAGAATTACTTTGTTAATTGAAACAATTTTTAAGCCTAATCCTACATCTTGAGAGGACTTCTCAAGAGCTACATGCTAAAAATGAAAAACTGTATATTTATTTATTTACAATTTATTAGCAAGTTAGATTCTGTCCCATTTAATTTCCAATATGGCGTTTTACCTAGGTTACACAGTGTCCAAAAATGTCCACATATTTGCACATATTTCAAAAACCATAATCAAAACAGTTTAGCAATAATAACAATTTCGAAACGCACTCATCCGAATTTGTACTTCACATACTCACCGGAAGTGCGTAAACTGTAACGCCAACTGAATATAAACGTCGGGGCTGATTTTGCAAGATTTAATAAACTCTTTCGAGTAATCCTTGAACCACAATATGCAGAGGTCCAAGTCCTCCACCAATCTGCAATTCGAAGCGTTGTATAAATATATGAAGTATTTTCAGTTTCGCAGCACTTGTCACTCACGCATCAAACGATGTCATAGCGTCTCTAATATCGTTCAGACTCTGCTCGGACAACTGCCACGTGAGTTTCTCCGGCGCTGGTAAATGAGACGGTATCGTGTTTTCTTCCGGAGGTGGCATGGCGTCCACTTTCGCCGTCAATTCCTCGAACGCGTCGAATATCGATGCTGCCTCACCTGCCGAGTGCTCGTAAGTCAAACCCCATAAGCCGTCCTTTGGTCACAAAATTTACGATTGTTCGTTGTTACAAATATTGGCAATAGTATGATCAGGATTGATACTAGCAATAGTTTCACTGATTATAACAACTACATGGAGGAACGGGTATGGCAGCCTGAGGACATCCAGATGTGCAAAGCACAATTTTGATATTAATAACTTTAGTTCTAGTTACATACGACTGATCTTGTATTTCTATATTTATATAAAGCTAGTTCTGTACCTGAAGAGCAACATAAGTCTGTTCTTATTGTCATGTGAACCTAGTCCTGTAGCTATGTACTTATATAAACTTAGTTCTATGGGTGCTATGACCACATAAACATAGTCCTATAGGTTCTATAACCATATAGAGCTAGTCCTAAGGGTCATATGACCACATAGACCTAGTGCTATAGGTCCTATAACCACATAAGCCTAGTCCCATAGTTCCATACCCACATAGACCTAGTCCTGCAGGTCCTGTGTCCACATCAGCCTGATCCTATAGTTCCACACCCACATAAACCTAGTTCTGTAGGTCCTATGTCCACATAAACCTAGTCCTATAGGTCCTATGACTACATAAACCTAGTCCTATAGGTCCTATGACCACATAAACCTAGTTCTGTAGCTCTATACTTACATAAACCTAGCCCTGTAGCTCCTATGACCACATAAACCTAGTCCTATAACCCTATAAACCTAGTCCATATACCCTATAATCACATAAGCTTAATCCTGTAGGTTGCATGATCACATCAACCTAGTCCTCGACCCACAATCACATAAACCTAGTCCTCGTCCCACATAAATCCCGTGCCTATCACATAAACCTACACAGTGAAATAGTCACATATAGTCCGCTACAGCGCAATGATCACCTTGCCAAGGATAAGATGAACAGTTTTATCGAACCAGCGATTCGCCCCCAAGTGTCTGGAGCCCCCGCCATGGAGAGCATGGTGGAGCACATTGGCGTAATCGCGATCGCCGATCCATCGATCCTCCTTGTTGTAAGGATTGTTGAACGTAGCTGGTAGCACGTCGTCGTCGACGCAAACGACGCACAAACATTTCTCTAACAGCTCGAGGTTGTGACGATTTCGTTCATCTGCAAAAGAGACAATGGCTGTCTCCATCGTTCATAAGTCCACTACTACTACACCGATGGTGTCTGACCGAATTGATTAAAATTTTATCGTGTCGTGCTGTAAACATAAAATTAACAAAATTAATGAACTATGCGGGTAAACGAAAGGTAATTCGATAAATTATTTGGTTGAGTTAATTGTATTACTCGAACGAAATTAAATGATCCGTTATTAAACGAAAGTAATAACCGTGTAGATATAACTGAATGGTTAAATAATCTTGTTAAATTGATTTACTGAATTAAATTAAATAGTATTTTAAATTTGTACTTTTGTATGTTTGGTGTATTTGTGAATATAGTTGAGGTAGGATGGTCGTTAGCTCGTTAGAAGAAGTTTACTCGTAGGTCGGAGGTTCGTTGGGTTAGGTCGAGTTAGGGAGTTAATGGGAATATTGCGAATATTGGCGAGCGTAGAACAGCCGGTTAATTATAGCGGGTGGAATGGGCGTGTGACAAGGGTTACCGGAAAACTTGCTACGAGATTATTGCAGCCATCCGTTAATGGTGCAAGTCGTGTTCTCTGGGGGGAATCCATCACATTTCACACTTTCGGTGACAAACATTTGTCAGTTGGAAGATTTGGAAATCTGGAAGGCAATTTATGGCTTAAAAACTGCCAATTGCAAAATCGAAGATCTGAGAAACCAGAATATGGAAAATGGGGAGTACAATTAGAAGGGGACAATTAGATAAGTTCTAAAGTAAGTTGGGAGAAAAATTGTAAAACAGGAAACTAAGTGAAGATTGGACTAATGGGAAAACTTGAAGATCAAACTGTACTAAAGATGTGGAGAATAAGGAAATTGTGAAATGTTATTAATATAATCCTAGAGTCAAGTGTGTAGTGTCTGTCTCAATATGTGAACACCTGAAATCTCCGAGTACGAAAGCATAATACACACTCTTCAACAACTCTTCTCTAGCTCTGGCCCAAACAGGTCTCTCAGCAGTTGTGAGTACGCCAACGGGTGGTGTTCTTGGATCAGCTTTAGCCTCCATGATGGTTAAAATTTGCTGGACCAATTCCGATTCTGTTATTCGACCGCGATCGGGAGCCCGCACTGGTACGCTATAGAACTATCAAACAGTACGTTTATACATGTTCTACTGAATTCTTTCAAAATTTTAATAAAAAAAAGGGAAAACTAATGCGGATGGTATTGTTAGTTTGAGCTTCTTAGGTCATGGACCGCTCCGGCGTACCTGAGCTATAAGTTCATACCAGGTGTTCGAAATATCAAGGGATATGGTCAACCAGCGAGGAGAGACCTCACCACTTGACTTTATTACTGCGTGAGGAATTTTGCTCTTTGGTTCTTATTAATTCTATTGAGTTAGGGAATCTCTCAAGAGAAACATCGCATTTGTACCGATGTTGGCACGTGAAGAGCAAAAATCAACAAAAATATCTGCTGACGCTCAGCAGACGCCAAGCCGCCATTTGCAATCACGAATTACATTTAAGATGGTTGCCCAAAAGGTACAATATCGATGTCAACGTTTCAGTTTAGAAATAATTCATACCTGATTATGATGAGCAACTATGATATGGTCGCCGGATGTAGCTCTATCGAGTATAAGTTGTTCGTCGCCGTTTGTTCCTGGTCGTCTATAGATCCGAAACATTTGATAATGTTGCGCCATACAGAGCGGTTGCATCGTTTTTCCGTCTTTCGATTTCACTCGTTGAACTTCCAAACCGCAACTATATCGACAACAAATTATTTTATTAAATTTATTAAATTTCCAAAGTTGGCGTTGTGAAATTTGGAAATTTGAGAATTTGGGAATTTGAGTAATTGGAAATTCCCAAATTGCAAATATGAAAATTTGGAAATTTAATAATTTCCCTATTCAAAGTCCCGAAAATCTCGGGACCTTGTCTTTCCAACAAACGCGATCACGTAACCTCCAAAACTCTTCCACCTCTGAAGATACCAACAACCCTCTTTAACGACCCTCTAGTCTTCCTCGAACATAGAATCTATTAAACAATTGTAATAACCTGTAATACTGATGCATCTACTTAAAAAAGTTCCAAAACTTGTATTAGTATATGTGATACTAATTTTGGAACATGTGTTACATATGTGTCCTCTGCAACGTGTGCGTGCACGAGAGGTCTGCAACGCTGAAGATGGCTGACGAAATAAAACGCAAAGTACGTCGAATAAGCAGCCGACGAATTTACGTTAATTCCGTATAAGAAAGAAGGAAAAGGTTCCTTCCGACGGATACAAGTCTGCCGAGGGTTTTCATCCTCTCCAGGAGCATCCTTTACATTTCTGTTCAGGACGAATTCTGTCCCTTTATAAACGCCTCGTGCGGATCTTGCGAGCCGGATTTCCTCGCAGACTTCGCTAAATTGATTTCGGTGCGGCTTCTTTTTGTCCTTCGACGAATCACCCGCTCGAATGACGGAACAGTTCTTCTTCCTGCTATCCCCGGGACACTTCAATTCCCTTCTTCTCTTTCGGATTCTAAGAGCCGTGTCGGCGATTAGCTTAGTCAGCTTCCGCCCGGGCTTAAAAACTCCAGCTGCTTTCGAAACCTCGAATCCTTTCGTTTCACTTTCTTTCCTTGTCGATCTTCGTTTTTTTACTTTGACATTTTATTTTATTCTCTTACTCGTATTCCTTTCTTTTGTTAAATCTTTGTGCTTCAATAACAGACTGTTTAAGACAGTACTAAAAATGTTTCTTACGAGGCTACTTATTTTTATTTAAGCAAAATTGTAAATATTCTTTGCAAGTTGTTTCAATATTTCATAGTTGATTTTAACTCGAACGAAATTATAAATAATTTTTGAAAGTAGCTTTAACATATTTCATGGTTGCAATATATAATATTATTGTATTATAATTCGTTAATAATAATTAGTAATAATTATAGGAAGAGTGATACTCACCTATCTAATAATTCCTGGTAATTAAGAAGTTCGGTAAGAAATCGAGCGAGAAACACAGCAGCATCCTTTTGGTTGGAAAATGTTCTCGGTTTCGTTACGAGGCCAGGGTTGACATTAATCGGTAGTGGCAGAGGAATAGAAAGGTACATGTCGTTTAACCACCATGCAGTTGCCTGTCAACAAATAAAATCATACAATAAACTTATTGCAAAATAAAGTTCATCATTTAAAAACGATAGAACAGTATAATTATCTTTCAACCATTTTAAATAAATGTCATGTAACATACGATATGTTAATAATAATAATTTATGAACGTTTGTATGTATGTATACATTTTTCATTATTTTTATTTTGTATTCATGAATGCATGTTACCGGTAATTCAGAGTTAACATGGTCATGTTGGTAATTGGCGCGAACGAGGAAAACGAAAATGAAAGGGTCCTCGTGGAACGAGACCGTTTAATCCGGATTTAATGACGTGTCACGGTAATCCCTATTTTGTTCTTTTCCAGGGAAAAACTGGTAAGCTTGATAAATATTTAAATCTAGTTTGGAAATTTAGGAAGAGTGGATTGGAAGATTGGTCGATTGAAAAATTAGCATTTGGGAAAATAGGAAATTGGGGAAGGGGGAAATTAGGAAGTTATGAAGTGGGATGTTAGGGTATTGGCAAAGTGAGAAGTTGGGGAAATGGAATTGGAGAAGTAGGGATGGGGGTGTAAAAAATTGGAAATTGAGAAATTGGGAAAATGGGAAAATTCGAAATTGGGGAAATGGGAAATTGGAGAAGTAGTAAATTGGGAAATAGGAAATTGGGAGGTAGTAAACTGGGAAAATATGGAATTGGGGGAATAGGAAATTGGGGAAATGGGAAATAGGAAATTGAAAAATGGGAAATTGGGAAAATGAGAAATTGGGAAATAGGAAATTGGGGAAATAGGAAACTGGGAAAATAATAAATTGGGGAAATAGGAAACTGAGAAAATAACAAATTGGGGAAATAGGAAACAGAGAAAATGAGAAATTGGGAAAATAATAAACTGAGTAAATGAGAAGTTGGGAAAATAAAAAATTGGGAAACACAAATGAAAGGGAAAGTAAATATTGACAAGTTCACAAAGCATTTTGCAAAATTACCAAATCCCAGTACTTGAAATCTGAAATGAAATCATTCTACTCTACAACTAAGGCCTCATACGTATTTCCAACACGAATTCAACTCATAATAACTTCTCTAACCATAACTCCTCTGCCCATACCCGCAACACCGATCACCCACAACGTTTGCACATACTTATAATAGATTAACTCTCTTTCTCACTCTTCGCGAACACGGCTATAGAAAGCAAATGAAGTCGAAGCTAAAAAAGAATCATGTCATTTCTCGTTGTTGTGACACGTATGCACCGCGTTAAAATAGAAAGTTATTCTATTCGTATCGGTGACTATTTTCATCGACTTACTAAGACACTATGATATTTCCATGTCGGTTCTCTTTCTGGTTCGGTAACTATAACGTTATCGATTTAGTAATCTACGGTAGGTACACGGGTAAGTATAATTCGTCAACGTATTTTTAATATGGCGCTCTTGAATACCACTGTAAATGTGCTTTATCTAAATATATACAGGGTGTCTCGTAGCTAATCTAACTCCCAGAAAGGAGCGGTAGTGGACGTCATTCTGAACAAGAACTTTGCAAAAATGGGCTTTGTAGCTTCGTTTTTGAATTATTAAGGAAAAACGCGTACCAATCAGAATGACGTCCTCTACCACCCTTCTCAGGGAGTTACACTAGTTACGAGACAGCCTGTATCTTCTTTAATTGAAACGACAATAAATGTTATAATATTTTATATCATTATTTAGTACATGAACACATATTTGTTCCTTCGTATAATGTCACTGTTATTCAAACATATCAAAAAATGAACAATAATTCAAAATTAAAATTAAATTAAATTGAAATTTATGTCCATTACAAAAAACATACATGCAAAAATCCATAAATGTTATTAAAAATTGAAAAATGTATCCGATAAATCTTCGTGCTTTATCGTTGAAATAAAACATTTGTTCTATCCTCGTTACAGAAGATATACCAGGTGTAGGAGTACCTTTAAGCGGATCACCATGTATACACTCTGTCGAAAAGCAATAAACATATAAAGAAGCAGTTACATTTGTTAGAATTTCAAGAGGTAGATGAAGATTTCGGAAGAAAGACGTTTCGAAAGCGTGTTTTTTCTGCGGCTGATGGTAGATCGCGGGTGAATTGTGCAAGAGACGCGCAACGTTACACGCTTTGTGCGCTGTAACGCAAGATCGACCCGACGAAACTTTGTGGAACACGCTTGTAGAGCAAGATTTTTCCGCCGGTTGCTTTGATTCCTGTGAACCCGATAAACCGAACCGCGAAAGTATCGTTGAGTCGTGAGCACCGTTACGCCATTTGCATACATTGTCGTTCAAAAGACGGGGATACCGACTGAGCGTCATCTACTGATGCCTAAACACGAGTTGGCGCGAGGAGGCTCCAAGTGTTTGAAAGAGCTATAGATGCAATTTTACAAATTTAGAGACTGTGTTCGCAAATTTGTATACTTAGATTTCTATATCCAGAAATTCCTATATTTACAAATTCCCCATTTCCCAATTTTTCAATTTCCCAAATTACCAATTTCCTAATTTCCCAAATACCTAATTTCTCAATTTCCTGATTTCCCAATTTCCCAATTTCCCACTTTCCCAATTTCCCACTTTTCCAATTTCCCACTTTCGCAATTCCCACATTCCCCAATTCCTACATTCCCCAATTCCCACATTCCCCAATTCCTACATTCCCCAATTCCTATATTCCCCAATTCCCACATTCTCCAATTCCCACATTCTCCAATTCCCACATTCCCCAATTCCCACATTCCCCAATTCCTACATTCCCCAATTCCTACATTCCCCAATTCCCACATTCCCCAATTTCCCAATTTCCCAATTTCCCAATTCCCAAATTCTGAAACACTCCAAGTTCTAAAATCTCTGCACATCTAGATCCCTATATCTCCAAACCTCATATTTCCAAATCCCCCATTTCCAAATCCGCGTATCACCAAATGTCAATATCCCTCCCCATATCTCCAAGTTCCCTTAATCCCTGAATCTCTGTATCTACATACCGATGTCAACCCACGAGTTGTCGCGTGTGCTGACGTGTTTGGAAGAGCTACAATTGGTCAGAATAGAAAAATAGCCTCACACGTATTTTCGGTGGCCGCGCACACCAATTAGGCGAAAAACATAGCCGGCAAATGTCCCTCAAGTGAGCGAGATAGCGCGAATTGCAGTACATGCAGATGCTGTACGAACGCATGATACACAGACGCAGATCTTGTAGATGCCTCGGTTATTCGAGGGGTCGATAACGATCTTTCGCACGTATCACCTTGTCAGATCAGAGGTCTTTTATTCAATGTGGACCCGGCGACTGTAGCCCAGTTCCTTTCCTGCATCCTTCGATGGTTTTAATGACCTCGCGACACGTGCTTTTTCTGTGCTGCTGACGAGTCGGTTGATTATCTGTGACACGTTTTAGGGAATTTCTTTGCTCCGTATCTGGGGAAACGATTGGAAGGGTTTCTTGTTCACTCGAGGGGAAGATTTGTTGAATAAGAACGGGAGGCTCGAAATCCATCGAGTGACAGGTAAAAGACATTATTCTTCTAATCTAATTGAATGATTTTCAGAAATAAAATTCACTGAAATTTTTCTGATAGTCATGCTTGATAATTAATTAACTTCTCGTTTTATAATAATATTAGTCAAGATAAGTAATTAACAACTTCTCGTTTTAATCATAATTATATTAATTCGTATAATAAGTTTTGACCTGTAAATTTAGTTAAAACTTTTCCGAATAACTTTTAATCTCGTTAAACCGTGATATTCCTAACCTATTTACAATTTTTATAAAGCTCATGCGCCACCATTTTGTATCATGTAATTCGTCGCTTATACGATTTCCAGGAAATTATTCTTGAAATAATCACTTCAAGTTCTACGGAGTGACAAAACATCGAAAACTAAATATACGTCTGTCTGTAGTATCGGTATTATTGTCGATTCATAATGAGTCTTTTGTATCGGTGCATGTATCTGTGAGACGCGTTAAATATGTCAGGACGGAAAACACGTGTTGTGCCATCTTCGTCGAGGTATTACATCAGCAGAAGCACGTGCATTGCCTTAGCAAACGGCCGAGCAAAATGCAGTCGTGTAATCAGCCTTCTGAGGAGGACGTAATAGAAGTAATAGACGTGCTTTACGCGCGATGATGTACTTGATAGCATTATGTCCAATTGTCTTCTAATGTGGACACGAACTGACTGGCCGCCATTAATTATCATGGCCGACTCTTCTTTAAACCTACTTTCTTATTCACTTTGTCAACATTCAAATAAATATATAATTACAAACGATATAACAATTATTTGCAAATGTTTCATTGTTTGAGCTGATTCCTATGAAAATTGTACATCAGGCATATATACTCAATCCATGAGTTATATGTAGATATAGAGATTTAGGAATTAAAGGGACTTGGAGATATAGGGAGTGGAGATATTGAAAGGTGATACATGGATTTGGAGATATGGGATTTGGAAATGTGAGGTTTGGGAATTTGGGGAATTGGGGAGTTGGGAAATTAGGAAATTGGGAAATTGGGAAATTCGGGAATTGGGAAATTGGGAAATTGGGGAATGTGGGAATTGGAGAATGTGGGAATTGGGGAATGTGGGAATTGGGGAATGTGGGAATTGGGGAATGTGGGAAACGGGGAATGTGGGAATGGGGGAATGGGGGAATGGGGGAATGTGGGAATTGGGGAATGTTGGAATTGGGAAAGTGGGAAATTGGGAAAGTGGGAAATTCGGGAATTGGGAAATTGGGAAATTGAGAAATTGGAAAATTGGGAAATTAGGGAATTTGGAAATTTGGAAATTTGAGAATTAGTGAATTTGGGAATTTGGGAATTTGTGGATGTAGAGATCTAGTAATACAAAGATTTCCAAATTAGTCTCTGAATTAGGAAAATTGTACCTCTTGCAAGCACCTGGATCCTCGCGCGCCAACCCCAGTTTCGACAGCGGTACTTAAAACATTTTATAGAGAAAAATACGATCGGTAATCAGTCGAAGATGTTTAATAGCTTGACATAAGGCAGTAAAATATTCCATAAACCTTCGAAGAGATCCATAAACGCTGCCCATAAATTTGACGAGGCACTTATATAATTAAATAACGAAATGGCGAATTGCCTCTACATTTACCCTCCATTTTCTGCAACTTTTTACTTTTTCTATTCCTATAAGCATAGATGTAAATAGCAGTTAATTGAACAATCTGTTTATGGAACACCATGTACATTAGATATTTCACGGCTCCTGAGAAGACTCTGAGAGGATCGTACACACGGCTGATGGATACAGGTTAGTATTCTGTAAGTAGCTTAACGAGCGCAGGTGGAATTGCGAGAAGAGTCTCACGTGGTGAGGAAACGTCTAATGCAACGATGCTAAATAATCTGGATATTTTCTCGATATCTCCTGTTCCACGCCGAACATAATTTACTATAATTTATTAGATCGTTGCAAATCGGATAGCCAATTTATTCGGATAGCAACCATAACCTCAATCTTTGTAACGCTCATTAATCAAAGTACTTTCGACAGGGTTGAATATTTTAAAGCGGTAATTTTGTCCGGATATTGTTTTCATATTTTTATTACTTTCATTGCTTTTACTCATTTTTTATTGGCTAAAAACATGTTACACCACTGTACTCTCAGTATTATTAAACCTACATTATAATCAAACATAATGGAGTTAACCTAACCTCCATTTTCCTGCACAAAATGGCTTCCACGTGTCGACATATTCACCTTGCACATCATTTTTCAACAGATTGCAACGTATGATTAATTTTACTTAAATTCCAGGCTACTTCCTGCAGGAGTCCAAATATTTTCCGATGAAAGGTGAATTCTATCGAATGGAGTAGATGCTCCTCCTTAGTCATCCAGGATAACAAATTACGGTGACTCGGCTGTTTAGTTCATCTATTTACTCCGCTGTAACCTAACCTGCAAAGCAACATTTTTCACGAAATAACATTTCTCGAATTTGTATTTTGAAAAACTTCGTAAGAACATTAATGAACCTAACGTAACCTAACCTCCAGAGCAACATTTCTCACAAAGTAACTTTTCTCGAACTTGTATCTTAAAAAATATCATGAGAACATTAATGAACTTCATTCGATTGTCAGACAACAATAATGATAATAAAATGTGTTCAAAAAACTTGTTAACAAATGAAGACCTGTGAGATATGAAAGTACACAAAGTTGCTTTTAAGGGTGTACATTGTAGACACAGAAGTTGAGACAGTGGAGATAGTAATTCATAATAAGAACAAGATAAAACGAGAACAACATCGTCTCTTGATTTTCTGAGTGTCAGGTTACGGAGACTTCAACAGAAGCTCGAACACGATGCTGCAATCGTCCATCTCGCGATAACATTTCCCTCCTCTTCCTCTTTCGACCACCACGTTTCTATCCTTTCTTGTCCATTCTTGTGTTTTACCGGACACCTTTTACTTAAGAACAAAGATTATATATCTTTGATCATAGACATGTATAACGTGGATATCATAGATTCTCTTACAAGAAGTGTATTCGGAATTTAGAAGGAGGACTAGGTTAGGATTCAATTCACAGTTTGTTAAGTTAATTACAATTGAATGAATGTGTCTTGCAGATTTTTGGAAGAATCAACTGCACGTGTGTAGTATGTTTAGGTATCGGTGTGGATTTCTATCAGCGCAAACTCGGCGTTATCGACCACACGCCGAGTGCTCCGGTGTCTCGTGCCGATGCTTTAAAAACTATACCTGTGCACACCTTTACACCAAACTCGAATTGCTTTAAGAACATCCACAGGGTTCCTTTCGAATCCTCTGACACGGTCCGTTTGTGCATGAGTAAGCGTTTAGGACTCTGTTTATAAGTTTGCATTCCGAAATATTTGTGGACTAGATACGATCTGTGACTGGAGCAAGGTTTTTTGAGAAGTTGACTTGAATTGAAAGTATTTTAGTAGACGAGTATTCTTTGGTTTTCGTGGCGATGAATCATTTTGGTGACTCAGCTGAGGCATTTTTTCGACAGGGTCATTTTTTCGGTTGACCCTCTTACAACACGGAACTCTGAGAATCGATTATAGTAGTTTGATAATTGTTAAAATTGTTGCACGGTACTCTCAGAAGATATAGCAGGATTTTCATAAATTTTGTAAATTCTGCAAATTTTGTCAATTTTTATATTTTTCGATATACTACACTTGATAGACTCTTGTATACTTTCGAATTTTAACACGATTTGCGTGCAATATTGAATAAATCGTGTTATATGGGGCTCTACTGTTTAGTATGTCGACTATTCATCCATCAAATGCTTGTGCTTATGCCTATCAACCCTTAGCTACTTACAAACCAGATGACTTTTCTTAAATTACTTAGAGGTTAATTTCTAGATTAAGATTTACTGCTTAGTTTATGGGTTAAGATTTACAGGTTAGTTTATAGGATAAGATGCACAGGTTATTTTATATATTAAGATTTATAGGTTGATCTATAAGCTAAGATGTACAGGTTAGTTTATAGGTTAAGATTTACAGATTCATTTAAACATTAAGATGTACAGGTTGATTTATAAGTTGAGATGTACAGGTTCATTTATACATTAAGATGTACAGGTTGATTTATACATTAAGATGTACAGGTTGATTTATACATTCAGATGTATAAGTTACTTTATAGGTTAAGTTTGAACGTGAACACATGTTAAGATTTTGAAACATGCAAAATGCAGCAGGAGTTTGATAATGTCAGAACATAAGGTCTCGGAAAGTTTGGTTATCGGTTTTCCAGCGTGCAAAGTTCATGGATGATGCTGCGATGGGGTCCGAGAGCGTGTCGTCTGGATCCATCGATTTAGCGAAACCTTTTGAACGACTCGACCCGTCGTTTTCACCCTGGCTAATGAAGTATCGCGTTAAACGGGAAACTCGACACCCGGTGGCATCGAGACTTCCGATGAACAAGGGAGTACAATCTGACGAGTCTTGGTGTATCTGGTTCGCTGTGGAGTAGATTGCTATCGTTTTTCGGAGGGATGGGAAAATTCACATTATTTGTTAGGTTAGGTTAGAATGATTTGTAGAAATGAGTGTGAAAAGAATTAAAGTATCCATCTTGAACTTATTTTTCTTTCACTTAATAATATAAAAGTCTTTTTATTTTTCAACTATTAACCCTTTGCACTTCTATGTTGAGCTCGACATTTCTCTTGGATCCTATAAACAATTCAGATAAATAGATTGAATATGTTTTACAACTTGTAATAAAAGAAAAATGTATTTGTCACATACTCCGCTTTGTTGCAATATTTTATTGAAAACTCTTTTCTTCGTCTACTCTGTAAATTAAAGAGTCGGTAGATAAAGGAAGTTAAGGAGTGCAAAGGGTTAAACAGTTAAATTTTTCTTGTATACCGTGAAACTAACCATATGTGGTTAGACTATTATCTACGAAGTATTTATAAATAAAAATTACGCGTGTGTTCGCGATTAATCTTCACAGAGATGTAAATTGGAGATAAATAATATGACACGTGTAGCGAATCGGAAATGGAGAATCGATCGAGAGGAAGCGTGGATTGCGGAGACCTCGACGAGGAGACTTCGACAGGCTGCGTAAGCGGGGATCCGTTGATCCACGAGGAAAACGGGATCAGGAAGTTGCTCGTTTCGTTGGCAGCTCGTATCCGCGGAGATTAACTAAGCGTACGTTCAATCTCGACGAGCCCCACGGCCTTCGAAAAATCTCGAATTAATTTTCGTCCCCTCTGTCGCGATATCTCTTCACGGTTTCTCGTTTTTCTCGCGATATCATTTTTCTTATATTAATATCTTTTCGAAGAACAATTGTCTGGTACGAAAGGAGTTTGTTAACCACGATAATTGTAGACGAAGTAGATGGAATTTGATGGAATCAGGTTGGTGACAGATGGCAGCACCGCAGCAACAAAGTTGCCCGAAACTTCTTTTGTGTTTTACATATATTTGCAACAAATAGATTTACTGATAGAAAGAAATTTTTAGATAGTAATAATATAGTACTCGAAGATAATTACTCTTTCTAAATAAATGAAATAACGCGATCGACAGGTATTTTTAGGTTAAGCGCCATCTTGTTTTAAAATTATTCTCCCACAATTGACGTTAGTAGTTAGACACTATAATGCAGATTATTAAGAACGAGATTATTACTCATCTTGTAATCTCTTGGTATATCATTGTCTCGGCCCATGAAAGTTTCCTTCGTTGTACTTTTCCTGTAAATAATTAATTTAACCGACTTCGCAGTGCCAGTCACGTATGCCACACACGACAGGAGAACAAGGGTACTTAATCTTTCAAATCAGAAAGACTTCCATGTTCTTTATAAATTTTTATGAGAAGTGGCTGAAAAGAAGCCGGGTCAACCTTTGTTTCCGACTGCCAACTTATCAGACGTGTGGCACTTTTATGTTTTACGTTACTTTTCGGTTTAAATTGTAATAAAATTGTGATACACTAACTTGTAATAAAATTGTAATACACAAAATTGTAATAAAATTGTAATACACTAACTTATAATGAAACTGTGATACATACTAGTAATAAATAATAAATAACGATAAACAGTAATATAATATAAATTATAATAAATAAAATTGTAACAGCCTTTCCCAAAACGATTCTCAGCAGTTAAAAATGATAAATGTATCGTGGTTAATGATTATCTATAAAGTTTTGAACAGAACAATGGTAAAAATGATGTAGAGGATTAAAGTTGGTCCCTCGGACAATAAGACAGGACGATGCCGGAGATAAAAAGTTTTCGTTTCGTGGAACGCATGGATTTATCGCGACTGTAAGCTGCTAACCCTCCTGTAACGTTCGAATTTCTTTCAGATCTTCCCGACGAACTCAGGAAGCCAGGGAAACGGGGAAGCCGTACACAATTCTTCTTCGAGACCAAGATCTTCATTCGATATCTTAAAGAATTATGTATTTCGAATTTAAAATGGTGGCCATTGAATTACGACCACGTAATTTTTATGACTATAACATGTATATGGAAAATTATTACTGAATACGTTAATAACGATATAGCAACTGTCACGGAAAAATTTTAAACATTACGGAAAATGTCAAAATTTTAA
Source organism: Megachile lagopoda (assembly GCA_036983795.1). Classification (NCBI taxonomy): domain Eukaryota; kingdom Metazoa; phylum Arthropoda; class Insecta; order Hymenoptera; family Megachilidae; genus Megachile; species Megachile lagopoda. The sequence continues at coordinate 7,480,884 of CM072793.1, forward strand.
AAAGTGGTCCTTTGATGGCCAGGGACTACCCCAAGCGTTAAGTCCACATTTTCCTTCGAATCGCAAAATTTCTATCAAAAGTTATTTCTCGTGTATATAAATTCTATATTATATCTATAGTTTAAAAGATGAGAGTACTGTTCGCAGACATTTGCAATAATATTCCACAAGAATAAGAAAACTTTGAAGACGTGTATCCGAAAATCGAGGTGCGCAAAGACTAAGAAATTAGAAACGTAGCATACAAGAAGGGGAATGTAAGTCGATATCGCAGAGAATCGAGATATATAAATTCGTAGCGGGGTGAATGCATCGAGCAAGGTGTAAGCAGGGAAAGTGGATGGATTGCGCAGAATCCAGGGTAACGATTGCAGGAGCAGCCATCGTAGGGACAGGTAAGACGAGACTGGCTGATCTGGGTCACCACGACCTCGTCCCAAAGGCCAAACTTCCTAGAGGTTACGACCTGCTTAAATAATCGCTCGATTCTCATCGATCGACCCGCTGACAGAGACACTTTTATCCGCCTTCGAATCGCACGCTCTTACGACACTCGATCAAACGGATTTCTTCGTCTGACTAGACGGGTCCGAGAGAAAAATCGTGAAAGGCTATTTAGTGTATAGGTATTAAATGGCTGTTATCCTATCGCGATACAAGTTGACAGTCAATACTATTTTTTCCACATTCTAAGGTGTTAAGATACGTGACGTACGAGGGTTGTAAGTTCATCCACCTGATCGTTCATAAGTGTTAAATATATGTTTCTGTATATTCATTTATATCGTGCATTTATGTATCGTACAGTTCAACTCGTTCCACATTGCAAAGTGTTAAGGGAAACTCGTGACGTAAGAGGGTTGTAAGTTCATCCACCAGATAATCACTACATAAGTGTTGTATTATTTTAAAATTAATTCTCATTGACTTAAAATTCTAAAAGCTTGAAGTATCACTGCTTTAATTACCCCTGGCTATATTTTTTACTTAACCCCGGACAAAATCTCGCTTCAAAGCACAGGAAGGGTTGTGAGGATAATTAAAAAGGTCCTTGTGAAGCATTTACTCGGTCCAGTGGACCTCGCAGTCGGAATTGTTATTTGCCAACAATACTAATCTTGAGCTTGATTGTTAAGCTGACGTTGCAATCCTAGATAAATCTCGGAAACGTTCTATCAGCTTTTCAGTGAGGGATGTTGACTCTTCTCAGAGATTTCAACGAAACGAGTATTTATTCGAGGATTGCACCTGTACTCTTTCAATTCACGAGATCCATAAAAGCAGAAAATTGTTAGTTTCGCAAAATGCTGCTTCAAATAATAGTTCGAAACTCTCGTGATTTTCAAATAGCAGCATTCTTACAAATCACTTTGCATTCTCTCGTTATATCGCCTGTCATGGATTTCAACGTACAATAGTACTTGCATTAGTATTGTTGCATTATCGTAGATTCAGAGATTTATACAGAAGCACAATATATTTCTTTGTAAATGGACGAAAATGAAAGAATGAAAATTATGAACACAAAATGGTGGAAAGAGCTGTTCTCAAATTCTGGCGACCTGTTCTCATATTCTAGGGACACTTAAGAACACAAATATTTATGGTATGCCAAAGTCTCGAGGAGAAAAACAAAGCCCTTTATCGATGCAGAAGATGAGTTAAAGAGGAAAGGGGAGGGAAATCCGCCCCTCGCAGACTCGAAGCACCCCCTGGGATTAACCTTTAATTCTATCATGACTTGACAGCCCCTTTCGTCCTTGAAGAGGGCTCTGGGCGTACATCGTCCTTGATGTTTCGACAGCAGTAACGAGATCGAAATGAAATTTGAAAAATTTCAGAGGATACCTTTCGTGGATGACACTCTACGACCGCGGTAATATAACGAGAGTCAATTGGGACAAGAACGTCTTGGAATACGCTTCGGAAATATTTATGAATAATCTGTTAAAAAAGAGGATCTGAAAGGAGCACTCTACGCTTGACCCGGGTTATTCAAATATTCCGATCCGTCATTGGAAAAACTACGTTCAGACGACATCCAGTGAAAATTCAGGCCACGAGCTGGAGCTTGATCATTATTGACGATGCTTCAAATCTGTGTCACAACGAGATAAATTGTCGTTCTATTGAACGGGAGTTTCATGGTGTAATGAATCGTCAAACATTAAATGTCACCGGCCATTTTCTCGTACGGTCTGATACAGAGCTACGGTCTATTAATAACTATTGTAGTTTCGCAATCGTGATATCGAGTATCTTGCAACAAGTGGCGGACTTAATACATTCTTAGAGTTAATTGCGATATGGGGGATTTTAGTGAAATTCTTCAGGAGTTTTTAAGTTAGGTGAACGGAAAATGTATTGGGATTTGTGGATGTGGGGATATAGGGGTATGAAAATGTAGAGAAATGGAGACGTAGGGATGTCGGGATGTAAGGATATTGGGACGTAGAGATATCGGAATGTAGAGATGTCAGGACATAGGGACATCAGGACGTGCGGATACCGAGACGTAGGTGTACCTGGACATAGGAGTATCAGGACAGGGTTATCGGAATGTAGCTACATCTAAAAATATATGTCTCTGATGACAATCCAGTTGTCTTACTTCGTTTCACAAATTCCAACAACGAAATTTACTATGTCTCTACTTTTCCACATACAAGTTTGTCCATTACGTATGGAACATATTGAACAATTTCGTGAATGTCACTATCCATGTCCGATCTCCATCACTCCTGAACCTCGCTTTTTCTCTTTGGAACAGAGACAATTCTCCCAAATTGACCCCGTACATTCCCCCAAGCAAAAACTGACAGACCGTACAAGAAACGAGAAGCGCAAATTGGAAGGACGAAGAAATCACCGTGTTACTCGGTAAGTTCAAGAGTCACCGTCGGTAAAACAGAGATCTACTCGCTGTTTTCTTCTCTCTTTACAGGTTAAGTTAGGCTTTTTTTTGAGGTGGTAGAATAGAGAATAAGGTATCGAGAACACAGGGAAAATTGTAGAGAAGGGTGCGTCAGCCGTTGGTTTCTCTCGTATCGCCGTTGCAATCCCACAGACAATCCGTAAGGGCTTAACGCTGTTTCAACAAGGGATTACTGCCGCTTCCCTAAGCCTAACGACACCCGATCCACCGTATCCGTACCAGGGACAAACATTTAAATTGCCAAGATTACTGCTCTCGTGCACGGACGAAACTTTTTCTCGATCTCGATAAATATCTTGGGTTTCGTTGACGGTGTCGCTTAACCAAGATTTATGACGTTCGCCTGCCGATGGAATACCAAATATTTTGCAAATTGATGCCACGTGAAGGTTAGAAAAATTTACCATATGTGTGGGCCGTTCACAAACTGATTCGGGGAAGATTACAAATTGGGAAATTAATAGGGTGGAAAATTGGGGATCACGGTGAACTTTTGCTATATTGCCATTTTCGAGATCTATAAAATTGTTAGTTTCGCAAAATACTGGTTCAAATAATGGCTCAGAACTCTAATGATTCTCAAATAATAGCAAGATATTCTTACAAATCACTTTGCATTCTCTCGTTATATCGCCGACCTGAAACTTGTATATAGTAAAACTATGAAATTTGAAATGTAGGATTTGGAAGACTAACTAAATTTTGCAAATTTGGAATATGTACTCTATATAGCCTCTCTATAAGTTTACCTTGCAGTGGCAATATAACAAATAGCCACTGTAGTACATATCAGAAACGTATTCATAGACATGTTGCAAGTTTTTCCTCGACTTCATAAGATTATCTCGATAAGGGTGTCATTATAATGTTACTTGCTTAATCCTGCACGTGATTCGCCCAGGGCCGCATACGTTGTAATTTGCATCTTTAAATATCAGCGTTACAGAGAATACACGTCATTGGATCGCGTGTCTAAGATAACTGTAACGATTTTATTACGTGTCCCAATAAGCTATTTCTCTCGGTTCAACTATTCTCTATGTATGGATAAATTTAAGAACTTACATTTAAACTTTGCAGCATTGTGAATTTTTTTACGTTCACTTTGTTTTAACATTATAGTTATGAATAGTTACGCATCTAGCAAATAGATTGTACGGCAGGGGTTAATTATTCGAAAAAAAAAAAAAAAAAAAGAAAAAATATCTGGAAGAGTGTTTTGACGAAGAGGCTCTGGAAAATATCGAGTTTTCCGGATCTCCATTATCTATTATGTATAGGTTTACAGAACGTGTTCTTCACCCTTCTTTCCACCCTTGGAGGAGCATTATTTGCTCCTGAGATCGCACCGCAAAAGAGGCTCTCGGCGAAAATACGTTGCGTTCGAGATCAAAGAGCAAGTGTTGCTCAAAGAGAAGCTTTCCATAATTCCGTTTGATTGCTTACTCGCTGACTCCGGCATTAAGCAATCGTTACTTAACAAACTTACAGGCGTAAATATTTGCGATGGGATTAAAATTAATGTCTCGCACCTGTGAACGTTCCTCTTCTTTTCTGTATAATACATTTCAAAACATAAAATAGTTTTTCTGTTAAATAATTGAAACGAACATTTTTTGAATGATGCTATACAAATGAAAACAATGAAAATATTTTGTACAACTTCTACATTTATTTTCCTTAAAATCATGCGTCTCAAACACACCTGCCTACTTCATGGAATTTTAGCTGCATTACGTTTTTAAGTTAATTAACTGACAAAGTAACAATGTTTCTTTATTAAAATAGACTTAGAATGTAGATAATAATATATATAATATAGAAGAATATAAATAAAAAAAAATATAAAAAATTGTATAAAAAGATCACAGTGTCCAACGCCTCCACCTTTCCCCAGCACCCCACCCTCGATTTCGGGTCGCACAGACCCGAAAAGAGCGTCACTCCTAAAAGAAGCTTCAGATCCGCTAACGAAAACCGCGAAAGCTTTTAAAGCACCCCATGTAGTAAATTTAAAATCCAGCTCCGAAAAGATGTACGGTTCGAGGAGAGGTGTTCGAATAACCTCTATCTAATGAAGTAGTAAAGGCAAGGAAGAGCGAATCCGAGCGACAAAGGCGCCCCTGCCTTCTTTCCAGACTTAAAAAAGATCCTGAAAGTGGCCGAGAAAAGAAAAACTCGAGTGCGAACGTTCGTGGAAGGATATCGATTTACAGGGCGCTTCGACTTTATCGCTTCTTGTATCGACGTAAAACCTGTGTCGTGCCAAACTTTCTTTCGGGACGATAAGAATCGAGTCGAAGAAAACGAAGCACCTTGGTAATCCGTTCTATTTTCGCCTGCCAAATACTCGCACGATTTTTTGTCCGCTTGCCAGCATGGAGAATGTGCTTGGCGAGTGGTCAATTCGGATATTCTCGTTCGAGAAAATTTGGAAAATTCTGGAAATGGGGAAATGTGATAAGAGGGGAAAATTGTGAAATATAGGAGATTGGGGAAAATTTGTAAATTGCAAGAAATTGGGAAAATTGTGGAAATGGGAAATTGGGCAAATGGGAAATTGGGCAAATGGGAAATCTGGGAAATGAGAAATTGGGGAATGGGAAATTGGGGAAATGGAAAAATTGGAAAATTGGAAAATGGGGAATTGGGGAGTTGGGAGAGTGGAAAATTGGGAGATTGGGAAATTGGAAGAGTAGGAAATTGGGAGAGTGGAAAATTGGAAGAGTAAGAAATTGGGAGAGTTGACAATTGAGAACGTGGGAAATTGGGAGAGTTGGAAATTGGACGAGTGGGAAATTGGAAAGTTGGAAAATTGAAAAATTGGAAGATTGAAAAGATGTAAAATTGGGAAAATCTGCAATTTGCAAAAATAGGGAAATTGTGGAAATGGTGGAAATTGTAAGAACGTGGAAATATTGAACGCACAATATACATTGAAATGTATAAAATCGTGTTGCGGTGAAAATGTGAAATATACGCGGAATAAGAGCGTGAAATAATAGAGGAGTCAGCGGTAATAGGCAAAAGGGAAAAAGAGGGGTTCCCTTTCCGTGTAAGTGGCACAACAGCATTTTCGTTTCAGTCCACGGTGCCTCCAGAGAATTCACTTCCAACGGCATCAACCTACACGGAATATCCGTCGCGTTCTCCGTGACTTTTGCGATCGTCCCATTCCGTTCTGACGGTCCCAGGGGAATCCCCGTTCGATGCATGTAAGCCTACGCCGCGTCCCCATGGCCGTACCGTGCCACATAAATAAATAAATAAATGGATTTACGGGGGCACCGGCTCCTCTCGTAACGGTTCGCTGAAACGGAAGGGAAGGAAAAGATGGTCCTCGTGCACTCGGCAATGTTCAAACAATGCAAATATTGCGACAAGAACGACCGAGGGAACAGAGTTGACAGTTTCATTTGCTTTCGCGTGGTTTGGTTGTAGATTTGGTCAAGTTAAACGAAAAGGAAGCCCCCATCTTAACGCAGCCAGTTAGAGCCATCGATCAGACAAAGTCGAAACGTGGAGAAAGGAGATCGAACGAGTGGCAATTCGCAGTACTCGGTTCTGTTGAGAAAATTGCTTTTGCCACGCTTCGCAGGGGCTAAACTTTGCCCCAACAGGACGGGAAACGAAAATGTATTTCCGGATGTGTACCAAATGGACGTCTCGTCCATTCACTCGATTGTTAGAGTCAATGTACTCTTCTCACACTTTGTACGCTTACTCCTTACGGAAACAACGGAGGCCTATAGTGATCTATCGGTCTATATTTTCTAATCTTTTCAATATTGAAATTATTTCTCTTTTTCCAAGTTTCCAATGTGCTACTAGTGTTCAAATTTAACTGGACATTTGCTTAACGCGTTGAGTGCCGCATCAGTCATCGTTGACTGACACTGTACTCTCAGATCGCGTCATCGTTGACCGACAATGTACAATACGACATAAAACTAAAAAATTGCCAAAAAAATGGTTTCAACCTAAAATTCATTTATTTCCATAATTTTTATTTATTACAGGGTTGTATCATAACTGTACTTAAATATATTTAAATATTTTACATATATATTTTAAATATCTGAAAATTTGTATGGATTTTATCGCCACACGAACGTTCAAGTTCGAATTATCGTAACAATCCGTTAGATTTCTATATCATTTTTATAACCGAGCAGAATGGAGATAAATATCAACAATCAAGGCCGAAATATGGCAAATAGAGAAAGTCCGCGAGATAGGACTAATTCGAGACCCTTGTAATTCGAATTGAATTTGCAGGCACGGTGGAGAGGTAGAAATGGACACACGGACAGCGGGGAACGGTTTGCGGATGAATAATGGAAGTTTCAATGAAATTTTCCAGTTCGCCGCGGGGCACCGTAATATTAGCTTACCGCCACCACGGCACCGACAACTGCAGCCCCATAGACGGGTCTCGCGCGGGGGTTGTCCACCCCATGCTACGATTTTATAGAGACGAGCTTCTCGCCTCGGAGAACGCAAAGAGTCGATTGTCGAGTAGAATCAGGCTTGGGAAAGCGGACAAAGAACGAAATAAATTTTAGATTCGGAGGGTGGGAAAGAAGGGCTGTTTATTAAAATCCTTTGGATACACGTGGTTGTTTATTTGCTACAGCTCTTTTTAAAGAGCTCGAATTTCATAATGTTATCAATTTACAAGTTACAGATTGTCCATGTCTTTAATTTTCTAAATTTCCTTAATTTGTAAACTTGACCTAACCGTATTTTTCCTCGTTAACCTAACCGTAAAGAATCAATGCATCGATAGTTTGAAGACGGAGGTGGTAAATTTAATAGTCGATCTAGGAATTTTATCGAGGAACGAAGTTTCGAAGGAGAATATCGTGGAAAGTTTTCTCGAAATCCAGGGAAAGCGGTTGATCCCATAACGAGGAGGCAACGGTTTACTCGAGGAGAGGAAGTCGTAGGTGCTTCAGAAAAAAGGGTGTTCGTGAAAAACTCCACGGAGTCAGCAGCGAATACACGTAACTTTTCTTATGAATCCCTACGGACACCGTAGCGTCCACGAGGGTAAGAAGTAAGGAGAAACTGGCTGATCGAACTTTTTCCCCTACTTTCTCACCGACGAACGTTTTTCTCGTATATTCGTGTGCTGTGCACGTTCTCTGTATAACTATAATATTCTCGTGCTCATGATTTTGTCTGCGAAGTACCGAGTACACGATACTAGAAGAATTCGACAGTAGGTTTCATGATTTTTCAATTTTCCAGTTCTCCAATTTTCCAATTTCCCAATTTCCCAATTTCATTTTCCAATTTTCCCATTCCTCAATTTCCTTATCTTATTTCCCAATTTTCCTATTTCCCATTTTCTTATTTCTCAATTTGCCAATTTTCCAACTTTCCAATTTCCCAATTTCCCCTCAAATATCCATACACATAAACCTTCATACCTCCACCATTGCCCTACTCTATCCACCCCCATAACGCTAAATTCGACAAATATCGCCAACACCATTTCAAGAACATTATACAACACAATTTCCCGTACTCACCCAGTTGTTCACCTTCTGTTTGCGTTCCAGAAGTCGTTGCTGAAGCTTAGGACCAGGACCCGACAGAAAAGCCCTGACCAAGGTCCTATTCTTCTCCAAGTGATCCGGCGCGACCACCTCAACCTGGGTCAGGTACTTTTGCATCGTCGTCTCCAGATCCGGAACCGGAAGACTCGGTAGCCTGTCCTCGTTCTGCAAAATGAAAGAAACGAACAATAGTTTAAACCACGGTCGTTAATTGATCTCCATTGTTATGTTAATTTATGGAACCCTCAACGGAGCAGAAGGGACAACGAATTTATCTGCTTGAACTGGCATCCGCTGGATCTATAATACTGTTTAAAGGTTAATTCCCGTGAAGCTGACATTTTCCAATAAAGCTTGATATATTAACGTGGATGCGTCAGTACATCGTTAAATTGTTTAAATAACATTCAATGTCAAGCTGGTACCACATGTATTGGCAGAAATATACTTTGACATTTAACGTTTGTTTCTTTTATTTGCTCGAATTGTGGCGCCACCTGAGGAGGGTTTGTCAATTGTGAACAAAATGGAGGTCAGTTGTGAACAAAATGGAGGTTGAACAGAGGAGCACCTGTCAGCTGCTTCATTGTATTGGTTTTAATCTTCACTTTGTTAAAGTTATTGTTTCTTTTGAACTGTTGCGAATAAAGTACCAATGTTAAGTATTTTTAAGTGATTTTAAGTATTGTTGCTATTTGTGTACGTTGAACATGGTGTCTCACGACAAGGTGATCAAGCGATATATCAGGTCGTTCGTGAATAACTTTATCTTTGTATTTCTACCTCATACAATCCAACACATATGTTACTTATAATCTATTTTTCAGTAGGTTATTAAATTGCGAATATTCTAGCCACACGAAAGTTGGCGTATGAACTTTCGCGTAATAAAGAGGTAAAAGGGAAATATAGAGGAGGCCATTACCGAACGATCGGCCCTCCCCGCTGTTTCTCCCGGTTGCACTTGCCGGAAGCATCTTGCGACGAACGAGGAAGGGTCGAGCCGTGTTCAGGTTCGCGTAGAGTTGGTCTTGTTAGGTTGGCAAAAGGGGATTCTGTTCAACCAACCGTACTGGCCTTAAGGGCTCTCGCTCCCATAGACACGCTTCGTTTCTCAATTGATTCTTTATTTTACAATTGCCGTGACATCGTAAAGGCCAACGAACACTGGGCTCCGTCCCTGGATGCACCCCTGAACTCGTTAAGCCTCGAGCACTTGATCGATCGTTCGCTCGTGTCGATCCACCGACTATGAATCCACTTTCTACTAGTACTCTAACCACTTAGTAATTCCAGTTAGTGAATGCAGTTAGTATGTCAGTAATTTGTTAGCAAGCTGTTGTTCGGGTGGACATTTCTCGTCGGTGACGCAGCTGATGCGTCAGACATGTGTAAGACAGGTTGGACATATGTGGACCTACTGTTTCTATCTCATCTAGTGGTCTCATCTCGTCTGGTTATTAAAACTTGTTTTAGCGATTAAATTTTAGTTCAACAACAACATCAACAGCGACATCAAATTTTAACGACTGGTTGATGGCTGCAGCTTCACATGTGTCGCTTGATGGCTGTAGCATCGCGTGTGTAGCTTCATGTCTTATCACACATACGTATGGATGTGTATACACCTGTACAGGTGTAAGGTTACATTAGCTTTCTCATAATGTTTTCACACTAAATCGTCATGTAATTAGTTAATAATTGTCATCAATCCTAATCCATTCTTGTATTACCAATAATGTCGAAACCGACAGTTATTCATTGTTAATAACAATTTGTGAATGAAGTATTACAAAATCTTGATGTAACATAAAATCTTGATGCAATCCAAAGTCCTGATGTAATACAAAATCTGATTTATGAACGAAAGCGAAGGTACTGTGACACGATTGCTGATTGCTTGTCGCCGAAGTGAAATGATATGCAGCGTAGAATGACCGCCGAACGAGGAAACGACATGGCTGCGATTTACGTGACAACGCCGGCGTCCACTGACACGCTTTCTACGCGTGCTTCCTCGTTGACACGCGGTAATCGCTGGAACACGTAACGAGCCACAGAGCACACTCGGAAGCCTTGTTTTCATTTAGTTGGACGCGAGGTTTAATTGGATAAATTTGTAGTTGGATAATTTGATCGCTTGCTCGAGCACCGTCACACGAATGCCTCTCGACTCTGAGAAACTGCGTTGGGACACTTCAGTTCTTTACAAAAATCATTTCATTCTTCATTTTAAAGCCTTGGGAGGATTCAATCAAAAGCAGAGGTTGGTTTATATGAAAAATTATTGAGAAATCTTCAAAGTCAGGTGATAGGGAAAATTTTGTGAGAGGATTCTAACCTATATTTGTTTCACTTTTATGACTATGTCAGAACTGGGTATTGTACTGTACTCTAGCACTATACTATACCATGGTACTGTACTATTTTACTATACCACTATATTACTATACTACTATGGTACTGTATTACTATTCTACTACACTACTGTATTACTATACTACTATTTTACTATTACATTCCTTTGTCAGTATACTATCGTGGTATTATACTACTATTCTATTATACTACTATGCTACTATACTACTATGGTACCAGACTACTATATTACTATACTACTATTTTACACAGTAATTATAGTTGTCCATCTTATACTGTAAATCAAGATGTCCGTCTTCAGAAGAAGAAATTCCAAAAAACCACATATATCAACAATGCCCACAGTTTTTCTAAAGCAGCAGAAAAACAGTTGGGGAGTGCCATTTAAAGCCGACGGGCCATTGAGATTTGGATCGTTTATCTATTTGGTAAAGCATGTTCGAAAGGTGCGTATAAACTATTCGACGCACGAAACGAATCCAGAGAATGCTCGTAACGAGTTCGATTATCCCTGCTTGCCGTGAGTCAGTTTTGTCCCGAAGGCCCTCCGCGCGTTCGTTGCGGGGTAACCTCGTCTCGTACGGGGTTCCATGTAACGGGTGTCTAGATTCCCATGAGGTTTCTCTACCCCCTTTTTTCAAGGCTCATTGCTATGCACCGTTCGTAACTCCGCTAACGACCTTTGCACGCCGGATCCCTCGAAACTTTCCGACCGACTTCTCGATCCGAGCGCGGCTTATCGGGACACATCTCGTGGATTTCGAATATTCCGTGCCTGGATTTCTATCGATTCTATCGACACGGACTTATGGGATTATATTACGTTATTGCATGGCGAATGCCGGATTTCCAAACGTATTTTGACTGTATAAATGTGTGCCAGCGCATTTTTAGGTTAGCAGCACAGTAAATATTAGGTTAGTCTGGCACGATTTAACGATACGTTTTTAATTTACGATAATATGTTTATATAAGTACATTTCTTTTTTTACACACTGTTATTTTTGTTCGTTGTTGGTACAAAACGTTAAGATTGATTACATGTGCACTGTTTTAATACTGCATTTAACCCCTACATTGATGAGTCTGACGCACTCGTGACGCACTCCTTCAAATGTGACAAACTTTTTTTATATTTTTCATATACTTGCATTTTTTAATTAAATCTAGTTACAATCTGCGAGTTCAAAGATTGAATACAGTATGTGCATGACAGTTTAATTTTGTTCGCTTTAAGATTGTAGCAGTAAATGGTTATTTCTGTCTGACGCACCTGCCGAACAAATTGTAGTGCAAGGATAAAAGTTAGGTTATGATATGATCATCTCAGGACTTGATACTCCGGAACTTTAGAGTAAACCTGTTTTCAATGGAACTCCACAGGTTCTTATACTAAACATTCATTGACATCATTCAAGTAAACATGTTCATTGACATTATTCAAATAAACATGTTCATTGACATCATTCAAGTGAATATGTTCATTGACATTATTCAAGTAAATATGTCCATTGACATCATTCAAGTAAATATATTCATTGACATTCTAATGTGATATAACCATTTTATGTGAAGGTATAATTGTCGGGAATTCAAAAGCATGTCACCATTCAATGTCTGCGATAAACGTTTGCCAGTATATCCACCGCCTTTGTATTTCCTCTGAGCGGAAATTTTACGTACGCTCAATTTCCTTGCACTTCCCTTCTCCCTGCCCTACTGTGGACCTGTTCGGATAATATGTATCTTCCATCACGAGTGGCACCTTGCGATCCCTCGTCGGGTTGGAACTCCCTCTGGACCTCTATTCTATGCAAACAGGCCAGGCAACCGGAACACGGAGGAAAATCGACGTCGGGAGACCGAGAGATTCGTACAACGAACAATGGCGGCATAGATGGCAAATGTATGCACTCTGTGGGAATAATTGAAGATGCGCAGAGGTCATTTTTATGCATTCGACCGATTTTCGCTGTATGTGAAATTTGCAGTTTCACACTTTTAATGTGTTGGTCTGCAAATTTTCTGGTTTTTTAATTTTGTCAGTTTACACTGAATTTATCTTGAACTTGGTGTTTTTGTAAATGTTGGATTTGGTAATTATGTAAATTACCAAAGTGATGAACTTTCTAATTTCAGGTGTTTATCCCCCATCTCTCAAATTCTAATATTAGCATATTCCTATCTTCTAAATTCTCAATTTGACATGTTTTCAAATCACCAAATCCCCATCTTCTAAATTACCAAATCACCAAATCCCTATCTTCCAAATTCCCAAATCACCAAATCCCCATCTCCCAAATTCTGAAATCACCAAATCCCCATTTCCCAAATTCCCAAATCACCAAAACTCATCTCCCAAATCCCGAAATGACCAAATCCCTATTTCCCAAATTCCCAACTCACCAAATCCCCTCACACTCGCAAAACCCAAAACCCCGAAAATTTCAAACCGTAGAAAGAAAGCGAAGGGAGGAAAAAAATAATTATGAGGCAACGGAAAGGGGAGACACGGTCGAGAGGTGGCACAGTGGATATAAAGGAAGCCTAAGGGGGTTGTTCCCGGTCTGGCAGCGGCGAGGGGGTTAGTTGGGGGGTGTTGGGTGTTACTAATTGGAGGGGAGACGAGGGGGAAACCTTGTTATCTCTTAATTGCTACGATTCTCCCCACTGTTTTGCATCGATAAGGAAAACCAGCCACTCCTCTTTTGTTTCATCCGATTTCTCTGCATCCGACGGCGTGGTCGATCGATGAAAATTATTTGTCTCTTTGAATTTGCGCCGCACAATTCTACTCTTTTGAGGAGCAAGTCTACCGTGATGTATAACTGTCGGGCAGTTCACGCGAAATAACGCGTTTTCAATCTTCGGTAAAATGTCTGACATTTGCGGATGATGAGAACATCAAAATGGCGGGAGTGGTATATCAACTTCATAGTTCAAGGTTTTATAGAAGTGACTGTGTGAATGTCTATGTAAAGTTTAAATAAAAGCTGCAATTTTTCTTACAGATATTAATGTAAATCATTTAGAAGAAAACAAGTAAAACACAATAATGTCAATTCGTTTTCAAGCTTAAACAATCTTCTTTACGTTCTAACCTAGACTCATCTGACTTATATCCTAACCTTGTCTAACTTAACATGATCTAATATAATGCACCTAATATAACTTAATCTGGTCTAATATAACCTAACCTCATTTAATTAACCTAACTTGGTCTACTGCAGTCTAACCTAACTTAACAATACTACTCTTGCAACAAAAGTCTTTCATTTGAAAATTTGAGTATCTAAGAGTATCTTAATAAGAATACACTTGTAGGTTATGATCACAAATCGTTTAAAATATACCGAAATGTGAAATAAACAAGATGTTTAAAAATATATGCTAGTTCAGAGAGTGTTGTAAAGTAGCTTCGTTACGATTTCTATCGTAATCGTGTTAAATCCTTGAATTTATTAGTGCATTCTCTGTCAATTACGTAGGCACCGAGTTAATTGACGCCTGGCTGTCCTTTATCGAGTTTTCCAACGGATGGATGATACCAGCTTGTTTTCGCAATTAACAAGTATCCCGGTGTAGCTTGGGTCATGTGTGATCACGTTTACGCAACAGCGTGAGGAGGTTAGGGAGAAAGAGCGACGGCAGGAAAGGAAGGGTAATTATTTCGAATTCAGTGCGTTCGAATGGAAGCCACGTCCGATTGATTATTATCGAATCGTACAAACGAGCCTGCTTGATCGAATCCATTCACCCATTCCGATTTTTCTCATTTCTTACTTTTTCATGACAATTACTGTCAATTTAGCGCGATTGAAAATAATTTGTACGGATACGTTAATTATTTTTGTTTATGGCCGTAATTTTATTTTACATTCGAGGAATTGCCCAGTTGGACTACATATGACATTTAATTTTGTTTAAATGCGAGTGTACTTCACATTTATCATGATATCCCGCGTTTTCGCGAGAATTTGAAATATTGCGATGATTTAGGTTTCATAAATTTCAGTGGACAGCTATGTATATTCAACGTTGGTAGCCGTGCCGGTTTAAATCAGCGTTACCTCTTGTTATTTAAATTTTGATTTATCGAATTGGCGCGAAATTTGAATACTTACAATTCGATTGTTAACTTTTGACAAAAACGAACATAAATATTTCAGCCGAAATCACGAACAATTTAAACACTTAAACATTGCTTTAAATATTTATTTATTAAACAATAATATAATAAACATCGCAATCTTTGTACTATAACAAACGACTTAATAGAAGTATGTTCCTATTTAAAATTGAATTAAAAAATAAAACGTAAAAAGCAATAATTTAAATGTTAACGTGAACAAATTCGAATATAAAATCAAGTATTTATTATTTAAGAATTTATCGCATTAAAGCAAACTTCAGATAAAATTTTAGTAGATATATAAAAAATAAATAAATTTCCACTAAACCCATAAAAATAAAAATTCCCCGAGCTTCCCAGAAAAAATTACGATCGTCCCTTGATCTTCCACGCCCGATCACGTGCGGCTCTTAAAAGTTTGCAACGCGAGAAGCTTAAAGGAATAAGTACACGTCGGAAAATGAAAAAGAACAACGATCCTGGGAAGAAAAAAAACGGTGTTTAGTTTTTTTTCTCGACGGTTAATCGGCTTAGGTCTTTCGTATAATTGTGTCGGTCCCTGGGGCGCGTTTCTGGCGCGCTCTTTAATAAGGTTCTTGAAGCGACAGTACGACTCCGAGGGCAAAATAAGTTTTCTCCACGTTTTGGAAGCGGGGTAGGGCCTTTGCTCGTGGAAATTCGTGGCAATTTCTGCTATGGAATGACGATCAAAGTTGATTTGCTGTGGAACGAGCACGTCGGAAATCCGCTTCAAGACGGATAATATGCCTCATCGACGTTGACGAGGCTACAAAGAAAATTTCAAACACCTCCATCTTGAAATTGCTCCTTTCATTTCGACGTTACGTTTCTTTCACTTTCGCAGAACGTATTTGCGTTTGCACGAGGAATTAGTGTTTGGACGAAGTTCTCTATGTAACACGTTTTGATACGATTTAATATTTTTCGTAATTTTTGTTAATATTTCAGAGACGAGTAACATATAGGACGAAGTTAAAAACATTAACCTATAATTTTCGATACAGTTCTAAATAGTCGATCTAACCTAACATTGCTGACAACCTAACTTCACCTAAATCTCACTTGAAAGTTCCACTATAATTAATCTGCGTTATAATAAAAAAGAAGAAACGCGATAAAGAAGTTGCAATGAAAATAGTGTTATTTGAGAAGCGGCATCGAACGGAAGTAATGCCGTGTTTCGAACGGACGACGGGATCCCCGGGGCAAAGGAAGGGTCGGTGTTTTCAGTGGAACGCAAACACCGGGAAACCGAACAAATTGGCAAACAGACGGCGATGTGCAACCGTGCGAAGCAATTATGGATTTTGCGTGAACGTCGCGTACAAATTCCTTTATTCACGCGCAAAAAGAGTCGATAGATCTTTTTCTTTGCTGCTGCCATGACACATTGGCGTAACACGTACATTTGTAAACTATCGCAATGCAAGATACATATTGAGACTTGTTTATTTAACATTTAATATATACACATAACATTAACATTTAACATGTATTTTTATATAAAATATTTTTTTTTGTAATAATTTTTTTTGTACACTTGTGTACATTCTTTCTGTGACATTCATATTTTTCTATGCGTCTGCCTTCTTGTTTTCTGTTTGTACCCAAAGGTTTTTATATACTTAAATAAATATATGAATATTGGAATAGATGATGAGAATCAATTTTTAAATTATTTTGTTAAAACATGAAATGTGTCAATTTTTAAATGATTTTATAAGAACATGAAATGTATCAATTTTTAAATGATTTCGTCAAAATTTGTTTTGTCAACATTTTTTTTACAAGGTAATATTTAGAATAGTAGTAATATTAAAAAATGAAATTAACGAACATAATAAGTATAATGAAAATGGAACTGTATTTATAAATTTGAAAATATAGAATATTGTTGTTCTGGCGAATTGTGGTTATGCGTGTGCCTACGCCAATGTTCTGAACCTGCTTCGAACCAGGAACCAGAAACGAGCGAACAACAGTAATTGGAGAACGAGTCGGTAGGGGGATTGTGTTCGCGTTTCTAATGAGACGACCGAGAACTTGACCCCTACGAAAGCATGCTTCGCACCCCTTTCGAATTTATTTTCACGTTGAACTAGCAGTTGCCTGTGCTATACGTACAATATCGAACAGAAGTTTCCGTATAATGCTCGTAGAAAATTATAGTAGATTAGAAAATGTCCTAAGAATATACAATATCACATAAAATACAGTAGACTAGAAAATATCCTAGTAATATACAATGTCACGTAAAATATACTGGAAAATATCCTAGTAATATACGACATCAACAAAGCGTCGCATAAAATTATTAATAATCTGTTGATAACATATTATCAACAAAACTAAAATATCTCTTCCGTGTAACTACAACGCGGTAAAGGTTATATGAAAATAAAATGGTTGATAAAAACTGTAGCACACTAGCTAAGTACATTATGATCAGGATAGTCGTTATTTTTAATAATATCCCAAGGATGTTTCGATATCAAGCAATCTGAAGCACAGCAATTAAACACGCTTGCACGTTCAGTTACAAGGATGATACTAGAAGATGGCGGATCTGCCGAAGTGGAAACATAAATTTCGGTACGATTTAATCCTAGCACAGCAATTAAGAGAGAGAACGGCTAAAAATGGATGCAACGGCACGAGGGAAGATAGAGAAGGCTACTAAATAATAGAGTCTTCGCCTTCCCTTCAATTATCCCCGCGTACATTTTTACGGCGCGGAGGTTAGGTTCGCTCCATTAGGAACCCGATATCGGGTCGGATGCGAGGCATCCTTTTTTGATAGTTTATTTGGATCGTTTAAACTTCCTACTACGCTCTTTATCGATCCTATTCCCTCGTCTCTCGTTGAATGCCTTTGAAAGATGAGACCAAAGAGGATGAAGGCTTCTATAAAATATTCTGCTGCACAGATTTTCGATGTTGCATACACTGGTGGGCTTAGACTTACGGATTTTTGGGAATTTCGGGATTTTGGGATTGTGGGATGTACCGATTGGGGTCATAGGGAATTCGGGACGTAAGAATCTCGGAACATAGGGAATTCGGGACGTAAGAATCTCGGGACATAGAGAATTCGGGACGTAGGAATCTTGGGACATAGGGAATTCGGGACGTAGGAACCGCGGGACATAGGGAACTTTGAGATGTAAGTATTTTGTAATATAGGGACTTCATAGTTTCTTGCAATGCTGCATCCGTTGAAGGACGCAACTCACTAAAGAACATGTTACATGGTTGATCCACGAGATTAAAGGCGAAAGATCCATATTACAATTGTTTACGAAGAGAACTATTTTCAACAACCAAAAAGTACAGTATATACAATACTCTACTATCGTCAGCATACGAAACCTTAAAAATGACAAGTAACCTAACCTAAAGTTTGGTGACCTAACCTAACTTTCGAAAGAACATTTACAAGTTCCATTTACTATTTTATTAAAAATTTGCTGTTTTAAAGTTACAAGGTTTTTTATGGTAATGGCATTGTTCTAAATAAAAGAGGAAAGGTCAGTTCGATGTACACTGTCACAGTTTTAACAAAGCCCTCGAAAAGTTGTGCACTTTCCAAAATTGTTCCCATTTAACAATTTATTTATTTTCACGTTGAACGACGGTCGAGAGTTTCGGTTGATGGGACACGAAAGGTCGAAATATGTTTACTAAAATGATAGAAATACATTGGGTTGCGATGCTCATTGGGAAATGGACAGCAGCCGTCCGTGAAAAGGAAGCAAGGCTCGCGTGTACGCTTGTTATGTTTGCGTACGTCCTACGGGGCAACTTCACAAGTTTACACTTAATCACGAAATGGACTTGGATTGGAAACGGCAAACTCTCCTCCGTCCTGTGTCGTTCAAACTTTAGTTAGCGACACTCGATGCGCTTTGAAGTCGGACTATATCGCCAACCCTATCTCGATCGTGCTTGTTAGCGAGAGGCGATAATCGACTTGTGGTCAGTTATAATTTGGGACATTTACTAAACGATTAAAGAATAATTGCATGCGCAGAAAATAGATGTACAATGGTATTACAAAAGAATGATTTTAGGTAGTTAATTGCAAAATAGCAAAAATGTAAATTGTTCAAATTGGGAGGTTTGTGAATTGTGAAGTTGGAGTACTACCAGATGTACTGGTTAATAGCTCTTAATATTCTTTTATAGGAAACAATTTAAATTTGGGCAAAAGATATTATTTATTCAAACTATGCATCTAGCTATACATTGTTCCCATCTGTCCAAATACCCCTACCCGCATGTCCTAGACCCCTATGTCCTATACCCCTCTATCCTATGTCCTTATATCCTATACCTCTGTACACTATAACCCTGTACTCTATACCCCCATACCCTATACTCTTATATCCTATGTCTCTATACCCCGCATCCACATACACTATACCCACATACCCTATATCCCTGTATCCTATGCCCCTATACTCTATAGCCCCATACCATATACCCCTATATCTTATACCCCCCTACCCTATACCCCCATACCCTGTATCCACATACCATATACCTCTATATCCTATACCCCCATACCCTATACTCCCATACCCTATATCCAGATACCCTATACCCCCATACCCTATACCTCCATACACTATACCTCCATACCCTATTGCCCGATACACTATACCCTCATACCCTACACTCCCATACCCTATACCCCTATATCCTATACCCCTATATCCTATACTCCTATGTCCTATACCCCTATGTCCTATACCCCCATACCCTATACCCCTATACCTATACCCTCTATATCCTTGCTAAATTTAGAAACAGAGTTAAAAAGGAGTAGAATGAAAAATCAGCACAACCCCTCAAGAAACGCCGGGTTAAAAAGGAAACAAAATCATCGCAGATAAGGACAATTGCAGTTGGCACGATAAGAAATGAAGTGGAGACGGTGGCAGATGGCACGTGACTCACGCGTGAACCCACCCCCGTGATATATCTACCCCCCTCCCGCAGCACCGATTCGTAAATAAATTAGCCTCTATCGGATGTGGAGATAACGCGTTATTTATGGTCAGCTCGTGACGGTGCACCCTTAGGAAAGGAAAAAGGTGCCGCGGCCGCAGGTAAAGCTGATCGTTTGGTTCGCTTAATGCAATAGAAGGGATCGACTCACCTCGGGGGTGCATTCGGCTGGAATAAGTGGACTTTGTGGTTCGGTGTTTAACACCAAGCCACTTTGTATCTACCTTCTGTCGCGTGCCACGATTTTTTATTCTCCATCGGGATACTTCTTGCGTTTATCTACTCTGTGGTGCCTGTTTGACTTATGCCATACAATTCTGCACTCACGATCATTCTAATGAAGACTCAGTGTACATTGTTCCACTATATATAATAATATATTCAGTACGCGCAGTGTAGTCGATGTTACAGTGCTGTAACATTACACACACGAATGTACAAACGTTCATATGTATGTACGTATACATGTATGTGTGTACGAATGTGAAATATATCTCTATGAATATATGTATGTATATACTCAGTCTAGTCCATATTGTCAATAAAATTTCACCATGTTGCAAAAAAGCGAGTATATTGTAATATCACATTTTTAACTTATACAGAATGATATTTTGCTGTAGTTGCCTGAGGCTAATGATGTTAAAGAGTTTATCAGACCCTATGCAGAAAGTGTTCGAACTTGAATTTTATTTGAACAACACTCTTTCAATATCCTTAGAATTTCCATCATGAACGAGTATAATTTTGTCTTCAATAATGCAACTGCACACAAGGATCATTCTTAGTTTGACGGTGAAACGTTCGATGTGTCCGTTCGAATCGTTGTTAATTGATAGCTGGGCGTGGTACACCTGGTTTGCTGATCGATACCAGAGGCCCCTACGGTCACGTATCCCACCCTGTTTCTACCTCTGTTACTCGACCACATTTTCTCCCCTCTCCCTTTATCATTCGTATCCTGGGGAAAAAGGGCAATCCACTCATCCAGGTTTTATCCTCGAGGATGGCACGTAAAGTCAAAAGAACGTCAAAAGAACGCTTTAACCACGGTGAAATACGAGCGAGAAATCTAATATAAAAAGCAATATCGGAAGTGACACTTTCAGGAATATATTTCTTCTTATTCGCTTTTGACTGTTCTCCGTACGATTTGGAATGTTCTTTTGTTACGGTGCTACGCAAATTCTGCAGCCAATTGTTGAAAGGATTTGAAGATGTAGGGGTCGAGGAGTTTGGAGGTATGGTTTGGGTATTTAAGGAATTCTATCGGTTAGTAGATGAGGGTAATCTAACCTTGATTAGGTAGTAATACTAATATTTTATCTAAAACTGGTAATGTTGCGGGTGGTGATATGACTTGGGGGTATACAACGTTTGGGGATACAGTACAAGGATATACATATATCCCTACATCCCTAGTATCCTGTATCTGTAGTATTCTATATTTCTAACATCCTATGTCCCTACATCTTATACGTCTATGTCCTGGACTTGTATATCCTATACCCCTATGGCCTATATCCTAGTATCCTATACCCCTATGGCCTATACTTCTATATCCTATACCCCTATGTCCTATACCCCCATGCCCTATACCCCAATACCCTAGACCCCTATGTCATATACCCCTATGTCCTATACCCCTATGTCTTATACCCCCATAACCCTATACCCCTATGTCATATACCCCTATATCCTATACCCCTACACCCTATATCCCTATACCCTATACCCCTACACCCTATATCCCTACATCGCAGTATCCTAGTGTTCCAGTGTCCTAGTATCCTATATAAGGATAAATCGACTAATATTGCCTGCATCATATGAATCATGCTGAAACGTTGTTTTATGTGTACACACTTGCATTAGAAACTCCCGATATTATTACTTCCGGGAAAGAGCACGATCAGCGGAAGTTTTTAAAGGATTTAATGCATTCGCATAATTCCCACGATATTGAAATTTTGCTCCATGCATATTTATCGCTATACAGGCTTAATTTGCTCTCGCTAATTAAGTGCCGTTACAGAATACTGTGCGCCGTTGAATTTTTCTCACAAATCAGCGCAATTTCATTTAATGAAACTTTCCTCCGGCCTTTCTACACATCGCGGCTAATTTATCATTCGAATGTATGATACGCTGGAATAAGATTTTATATGTTCTGTATTATGAATTTTATATGGAGGTATCTTTTGTAGGAGGTGCACGTTAATTTATATTTTAAAATTATTTTTATATTCATATGAAATTTGTATTCATACTTTATATTCATATTTTCATCGATATTTGCTATAACTGGATATTAATTTTAAATACTACCTTTCACATTTTTCATACACCAATCATTTAACCGAGCTATTACTAATTGACTTTCAAAAGAAGGAGTAATAGCAAGAATAATGTAGTAAAATTGGTATGAGATTAGTGTTGTGCGCGTCTGACGAGAAGGCAGGCGAACCAATAGTATCGCAATACTCCCGAGAGTCAACTTAGCAGACGCGTGGTACTTGGTTAAAATTGTTTCGTTCTAATCCTTTCAAAATGCAAATACAGCCGAACACGTTCGTCGAAGAAAATTTGAAAAACAAAGGGTAACAAAGACATGAAAGGCTACAGGAATTGCAGAGTTGAAGGACTATCGTGGACCTTGATCTCCCTACGATAAATATTATCCACCCTCTGTCGCGGTGGTAACGAGATCGTATCTGACGCCGTTGCGTGTCATTTGCATATTTCAGCCGGAGGCGTCGGGTAGATCCTTGCTTTTGGCAATTCGAAATGCACGAGGGTGGTTCGATTTACATTTCAGTATCGAGACTACCCTCAGGTGGCAAGTCTATGTATTTCTCGTTCGAAGACGTCGACGAGAAACACTTCCATCTACAATGTTGTTATACATAGACAATGATGAATAACATCTGACGTCATTAAATCACATTATGAAGCCAGAATAATTAATAACTTCATTAAGAAACATCAATATTTTGAATATGATATTAATTATGCCATATTTGTTTTTTATATAATGTCCGCCATTTTGTTTTCTTAAGTAGCGTCCGCCATCTTGTTTTGTCATGTAACGTCCGCCATTGTGCTGTACTTGAGTTGTTACACAAACAATATCATTGCTGATGTCAAAACGAATCGATCGACACCTTATTTATGAAAATCCATAAAGCCGTTTTTATTTAAAAGATAGTAACATACAAAGATGTGAGAAAAACACTCACTACATTACTCGACAAAATTTAAAATAAATAATTGTATTTATTCATTTATTTATAGAAGTTTTTGCAATATATTGTCCATAATTAATCAATCTAAATATTGATCCACTCATATAATGTTATATATTAATTACAAACGTGTACATAACCTAACACACATATATTCTGCAATCAACTAATCAATACCATCGTAAATTAATAATGTTCAATTAACTAATCTACAGAGGATGGAGACCTAATTATTACAAACGACATGAAAATGTAAAAAACGATGAAACAGCATGTAGCTTCAGAGTTTTCATAACCTAAAAAGTTCAAAGTTCAACCTCGTATAACGCAAAGTTTGTGGATTCTCAAAAAAAGTGCCTACATACTTCGTCCCTTCTAACAAGCTCGAATTACGGCTCCAGTATAATTTAAAATTAAACGAGGTGTATTAAATTCACGTACTGCTTGGATATCTCAATTAAAACTTTGCAAGCCCCAAAGTTCAAAGTTCAATTACGAAACTTGCTCGTACAAATTGCAAAGTTCATTTGTACACTCGGGAAAGAAATATTCTTCGCGATCATTTAAAGTAGTAGACAGAATTATTAAACTAAGTAACTTTGTTATCAAGTGAGTACAGTTAAATACATAGAAATAGTTTGAAGTTTAAAGTTGACAGAAGGTGACTATACCGACATTTTGTTTACAACACAAATACAAAATGGCTGACTGTTCGAAAATCGCGTCACTGTGTAATCAATCAATAACCAGCTGAGTCAATCGTAAAGTAAAGTAGATTTCATGGTTCATTAATGGAATAAAGACGAAAAGGTAATATTGAAAGAAAACTTGATTGATTATGTCGAATGAAAAATTGAAAAGGGAAGGCTATAAAGGGTTCCTCTAAGAATATCTTGATATGGGTTCCTCTTTGTATAATTCTTCGCAGAGGAATCGAAGCAAAGGCAAATATCAAAAGCAACGTCCCTTCCAGTTTACCCGACACAAGACAAACAATGTGGTGGTGACTTACCCGGGCAGGACATGGCGAACTGTCCCTGGAGAGACTGCCAAGAGTCACCAATAAACGACGGGAAGCCCCCAACACTGAGTCTCGCCATCCCTCTGCAACAATAAATACAGAACTGTTATTTACTGCCGGCCGTTTCTTACTAACATCTGCTTTCTCCAAGAAGTAGGATATCTTGATGTGTAACACGTTCAGTGTGATGGTGGTTGGGGGTCACAGTTCAACTTGGGAATTTGGGCGTTTGTTGAATTGGGAATTTGATATACTGGCGAATTGGGAAATTGGGATTTTGGGAAATGGGGCTTTGGAACATTGGGATTTTGGGAAGTGGGACTTTGGGAAAGTGGGATTTTGGAAAATGGGACTTTGGGAAAGTGGGCCCTTGAGATATTGGGACCTTGGGATATTGGGACCTTGGGAAAATTGGGACGTTGGTTAATTGGGACTTTGGGAAATTGGGACTTTGGAAAATTGGGACGTTGGGGAATTGGGATTATGGGAAATTGGGACCTTGGGGTATTGGGACCTTGCAATATTGGGACATTGGGATATTGGGACTTTGGAAAATTGGGACGTTGATAAATTAGAACCTCGGTAAATAGGGCCTTTGGAAAACTAGCACCTTTGGAAATTGGGACCTCGGTAAATTGGGCCTTCGGAAAACTATCACCTTTGAAAATTGAGAGCTTTCGCTATCGGGAGCCATAGAATATAAATAATTACAAAATGAATAAGTTTATAAATATGTAAAGTGAAAAGTTAAACGGTGGAATATTATTTCTGCTCATTCCTATCCGTATAATGCGACTAAGGTAGTAAAATAACATAGCTGGGGATGAAATTGTGACAAAGCGAAGCCACAGGGGAGTTTCATATTGCTGGATTAAGCGTTCAACTTCCACCTTTGACTGAGTTACCCTCCACCTCCTTGTTCGATATCTTAGGACCTAAGTTATGGTCGCGATTTTCATTAAACGGCTGGATGATGGATCGCATTGTCTCATTTAGATTAAGGCTGGCTAAGAAACCGGATTTAATCACGTAACATCGACCGACAGTCTATCATGAATTTTTTATACTTCCGTTTCACTTTGAACATTTCATTATGTAACATGATTATTGTTTAATATTAACTATGTTTTATAATATTGCGCTGCTGTGTTGTTTGTATACTATTATTAATGTACTGTATTGCTATGATGTTTGTATACTATTCAAAATTCAGTTCAGTTTTTAGGTTAAGTCAGGTAATGTTAACTAACCTAACCTATGAAGGTTGAATACTTGCTCGTTCAATGCAACATTGTTATAAGAAACTGAACAGATCTCCATTGTTCGAGAACAGAACGCAGATAATCTTATCGCGTGAATTCATATTCTGTAATAATAAAGTTAGCAGCGTAGGAGGTAGGAAAAAGGAGTGATGCGCTTAGAGGTTAGCCACCAACCGGCCTCCGGATTAATAAATCTCAATTACGCGAGTTAATACCGGGGGCAATTCTCTCCCCTAGCGTTCGCAAGGAACCGGATACGAGGGTGAAGGCATTTCTATCGTCCATTGTCGCTGGAACAATGACGATGACGATCCTGCGGATACCGTCTTCGCTTGTAAAACGTGACTGCGATGTCGCTGAAATTTATCGCCGTTTGTCGACGTCGCTTCCCTCGTTATTGCTACTTTCTACAATCGGACCAGCTGCTGATTTCACGGTTCTCTTGCGACAATCACTTTTCTTTGTCCTTCGACATCTTTATTTCTTTCGTTATTTTTACTGTGCAGACTTTTCTGCAACATTTATCAACTTTATTACCTTACCGAGAAATTGTTACTACTTTCGGTTAAAAATAAATAAATACATATTTGCTTGTTGAAATTTTATGTCAACGGTTGGATACATTTCGAGGTTATGTTGACGTTTTATAACGTCTGTAATGAAAAAGTACAATATATATTTTCTGGTAAAGTCTAAAAATAACTTAAGCGAAAATAAATTATCTAACTCAGTTATGCATATGTTTTCCTGACACGTGTGATATTACACAGTTGGGTTTGAAAGCGTCAATTAAAAACTACGTCAAAATATTTTATGAGCCTCCCCAAAATTATTCCTTCTTTCCTATTTTCGACAATTTTAAAATAAAGAAATATCACCGTCATCTCTTTCCTGAATTTACTGAAACGAGAGAGGATGCTCATTAAAACTTTTCATAGTTCGTTAATCAGGTTCTACGGGTGCGTCGACGGCAAAAGCGTCCGGTGATTTAACGTGCAAATATCGCCGAATGTAAATGCGCCTCCTGTTTGCACGTCGAATTAAACCGAAATAAATCATAAATATTAAACGAGGCTTTCTGTCACGGGATTACGAGGGTTGCAGCCGTCCCTTAGGATGCCTCCCCATTTCTCTTTCTCTCCGCCTGCCATTTTCGCCACCGGAAATTACGCAACTCCTTTCCTTCCTTCCTTTCGCTTTTACGGGGCCAATTGAACGATTTCAATGACAATGTGACCCGACAAAGGCGTATCGTCCACTTTGCGTATGACCGCTGACCACTGAGCTCGCCTTAAGTTCGAGTGGACTCTCCTGTGGAGCACCCTTATCTCCCCGAAACTGACCTCAAAATTTCCCAGAATATTCCAGCAGTACGTGCCAATTTATTTAAGTTCTCGATAGAATTGATTGATTAATTGGCAGATACAGTGCCTCGCGATGGTCATATAGCGAAAGTCAACACACTGAAGTAGTTGAAAATTGCATTGGTATTTCTATTTTTAATCTCGCCAAATATTTTCACAATATCTTGTTATATTTATTTTGTATGATCTCCCGAAACGTGGAAGACTCTAACCTCAAAAAATCCCCATAACAAAGTGTCATTAACGAATACAAAACGTGAACACCTCCCGAAACGTAGACTCTAACCTGAAAAAATACCCATAACGCTAGAATGTGCCAACGAAAACGAAACATAAAAATCCCGAAACGTAGACGGCCCTAACCGGGTCCATCTAAATCGGCCATAAACAGTGGCATCATCGCTGTAACCAGCTGCTAAAGTCTAGCACACGGACGTACAAGGGGAAGCGTTAATACCGTTTTATATGTGGCTTGATACCCATAACGCAACATGGTGCCCGGTGTCTCGCGTCCCGAGAAGAAACTTAATGCCGTCGTCGTTGAAAATGGTGGCTGAGATGATGGCTGCGGGGGCGCACGTGTGCGACGAAACTTCTTACTTTATTCATAAGGTTGGGACAATTGCTTAGGCGGGCTACGACGCGAGGATCCGGCGAGAATAAAGTCCTGACGGATGTTGAGAGATCACAGAGCACGAAGGGAGAACGTTTCAAAGCTGTT
This sequence comes from Megachile lagopoda, assembly GCA_036983795.1. Lineage (NCBI taxonomy): Eukaryota > Metazoa > Arthropoda > Insecta > Hymenoptera > Megachilidae > Megachile > Megachile lagopoda. The sequence goes on from CM072793.1 coordinate 7,508,538, forward strand.
GCTAGCGACACGAACTTTTCAAAAGGAACGGTAAACTTTTCCCTTCGTAGTATGAACATGGTTACCTGCGAGTTTCTACCGAATATTTCATCTGCTATAACATTTATTGGCTGAAAAAGTAAGTAAGTAATTAACCCCTTGTCCTACAATGTCGTGTCGCACTGGTGACGAACTAGTGACGCACCCGTGACGCACTCATGATGTACTAGTGACGCAGTCGTGACGCATATTAAAATTCGAATATGATAAACTAGACTTGTATTTTCATTGCAATTGAATTTTGCATTCAATTCTGATTGCAGTCTACATAATCACGGATTGTTTTTGAAGTTTTGAAAATGTAGAAAGGGAAATAGGTGTGCATAGGAAGGTTTCGCACGAAAAATACGGTGAACGTAGAGTTTTAAGTAAATGAAGAAAATAGAACGTTCAGGAAGCGTCAAACGAGCGTGCTTCCGGTTGGTGCGGCGAAGTGTTTCCTCGACTTTCGTAGGGTGGCAACCCATTCTGTCCCATCGATGGGTACGAAGGGTAAAGGGCAACAATACCGTGAGCAACCACTCGACACTGGCCTTTGTCTGGAAATCTCACTTGAGTTTTCTATTCTTTTTTTCCCTTCGTTACGCCCTTCTATTTTTTTCCCTCGGAGGGTGCGACTGCCAAGTCTTTCTAATTATAATACTCTTGAATTCAAAATTCCGCTTTCTGTTTTTCTACAATTGTACATTTTCAAATTTATACATTTAAACTTAAAATCCAGAACATCGGAGATATTCGTGAATTATTTTACAGATAATTTTCCCGGATGGAATACCATCACGCGAATAAACTGCATCGTTTTGAACACAACTTTTAAATTAAGGGTACTAAGAAATTGCTTTTGCTAAAAGTTCTTTTCTGAAGCAAATGAAAACCGCGACGTGTTCGTGCAAAGGCGAATAAAGAAGGGGGGTTACGCCCTCTTACATTTTCTTGCTCGTGGCACCCCAAAGGCTCGACTACCCCTGGTAGGCAATAGTGGACCAGCAGGGTGGTCGAAGTAACGACGAGTCGTCAGTTAATCAAGCCATTTCGTTCTGGTGGGACCAGAATGAGGATACGTTCTGAACGACCGACGATTTTCTTCTTACCATTCTCTCCTAGACACTCCTACACGCCAATATTGATCTCATGCTTACAAATTCTTTTTTTCACTCCTTTACTATTCTTTTCACTTCATTTTTACACTTACTAGTATCTTCTTCTTCTTATTAGTAAGTTCCTCTATACAAATATCTTTATTAAGGAGTTGCATTTTAGATTATGTTACCTAACTTAAAAAGTTGCATTTTAGCTTATGTTAACTGTTGCTATTCAGCAAGTTATGTTACTCGATATAACCTAAAAATGTTACCTAGAACCTAATCTGAAAATCTCCGCCTACTATTTAGAAATGCCCCATTTTTTCCACGAAAGGGTTCAAAGGTAGACGCAAACGTGCACAATCGTGCCTACGAGGGTATTTCCGGTTCCACTTTGAAAAGAAGAGTTTACAAACCGTGGAAAAGTCTGCGGTCCATCGGCTCGTTCTCGGCCGATGTACCAATTTCTTTCATCCTCTGTCTTCCACCCTCGTATCTGGCCGGAGGACACGATCTCGTTTTATCTCCACGACCCCTTACACGATCCGCGTTTGTTACGGAGCCCCAACCTCGACCACCATGCTCGCCAGCTATCAACCACTACCCCAACCCTCTCGTTCCTTCTTTCTCTTCCCTCCCTTTCTTCTTCTTCTCCCTTGCGGCTTGTTCGAGGGTGGCTAGCCTCGAGCGGACCGGAGCCTGATAGAGCACGCGAGTTCGTTGTTCAAGGGGATAGTCGCGCACTGCATCTGCTCTCTAAGTGGATTCTGTCTTCGGGGCTAACGATCTCGTGCCACGATGAAGGAACGACGCTCCGGTAAGTCTCGATGGAAATGTCAGACGCACTCGACAGGAAGTATTAATGGATACCTGTCGAATCGTCTCAGGAAATTGTCAACTTTGATTGAGAAACCGGCGGTGACAACGCTACACAGCGACATGTCGCATCACAAGTTGTGGACCAGTTATTCGATATTGTCATGATAGTCATGTCATAACTGGGACTTTGGGAAATTAGGAAATTGGGACTCTCTCTTCAAGAGATGTTCCTCAATGAATACCGAGGATCCGTAATGCCGATAACGCATGGACTTATACTCCTTACAGCCCGTTACAATTTTTAATAGAGGCACATTTCTGTCAATTTACGTACATGTGTCCCTTCCGACCCAGCCATATAATTTGCTTAATTTCAATAATTCTTTCTAAATTACGAAGTGTCCATAAACTGTAGATTTCGAAGTAGGAACTACGTGATCATTTTGAAGAGAATATCAGCAATACAAGAGACTGTAGCAAATAATGAAAGCGTGTCTTCGTCTACGTTTTGTCCCTCGGTACAGCGTCACCCCATGGCAGACCATAAGAGTTCTACACAAGGTATTAGTGCGGAAACAGATGTAGGTGTGAAACAACGCGGCTAGAACTCACCCTTGCTGCGGACTGACAATTTGTCACATCCGCGACCGCCGACAACGCCACCCCCTTTCCTTCTCGAGTACGCAACACATCGATAAGCCCACGCTTGATAAATCGTGCGATACATGACCGTCATTATCGTATGCTACTCCCCTACTTCCATTCCGTCCTTATCGCTTGAGTAGGATAATAGACACGCGTCCTATGCGATCGTTGTCTAATTATGATTTGCATCCGAATTGGCGGGAATATTGGGCTATGACTTTAAACGGATACACTTTTTATTCGACGGGTTGGTAGACTCTTGTAGTCGTATGGACTCTTGTTATATTGCCTTTACGTGGACTTTTATGAACACTGTCAACTATTTTTCATTATATTAACAAATGTGGTCACAAATTCTTTGTCGGATGACTGAGGATGACGTGTTAGGTGACTACGCTATTGCCATATGTTGCCATAAATATGATTCTACGTATGTTTGGAGCTTTGAATCCTCGACTGATAATAATGAGTGTAAGACGTTATTAATAGAATGATCTTAATTTATATGATAAATACAAAGCTTGAAAGTAAAGTTCATCCACATTAAAGTCCCACCACATTGTTAAAATAACAATTTAGTAATAAACAGATATCCAGTTACCGACATTCTCTAAGAAATTCAATATGTTTATGCGTCCAAGTCCACAAAGTGTTCAAAGAAATTGTTCAATTAAACTAATTAAATTCATTAGCTTGAAAGCCTGTCTTGAGGGCTTTCATGAATCAGAAACAGGTCTTTTTGGCGAGCACAAGGTGCGGTTCGTTTGTATATCTTTAATCAAAAGTGCTATATCGAATGTGGTTCTCAGAAGTGAGGGTATTTACGTGGAAACATGAAATGACATTTATGGTAAACCAAAATAAACCATAAAGTTTACGTAAGACGAACAGCATGGAATTTTCCAAAGTTTTGTATCCGAGGTACAAATTCGTGTACATCTCGATTTGTCATATTTGCGAGACTCCTTCATCCTTGCAACCCTCTTCTCGGGTACGGGATAGAAAGACCTACGTGTGATAAATCGCGCGATAGGCGAACGCCATTATCAGAACCTAACCCCCATTTCCCTTGCTCCTTGAGAATCGATGTGTCCGCGATAAAATATCGAACAAACGCTTTTGAATTGTAGCCTGACACGTGGGACTGATGGACGACAATAAAGCGGTAATAGACTATTAATAAATAACCAAACACTAAAGTGATAAAGGTTATTGAATTTCATTCGACATGACATTAATTACACTTTGGAAGTCTAACTATAAGACATTTTTGAGAATCTATCACCAGAGGTCAATTTTGTTCATAACTTGGGAAATGGGACTTTGGAAAATTTGGACCTTGCAATATTGGGACTTTGGGAAATTGGGGTTTTGGGAAATTGGGATCTTGAGACATTGGGACTTTGGGAAATTGGGACCTTGCAATATTGGAACTTCGGGAAATTGGGACTTTGGGAAATTGAGACCTTGGGAAATTAGGACTTCGGGAAATTAGGACCTTGAGAAAGTAAAACGTTGGAAAATTAGGACCTTGGGACTCTCTCTTCAAGAGATGTTCCTCAATGAATACCGAGGACCCGTAAACTCGATCAGTCTATGTTTCTGTATCTAATTAACGATCAAAGGAGACACGGACGAGATCAACAAGTTAAAACGGGTAACTCAATCTGGAAATACTGAGAAGCTAACGCCTTACATCCTTACGGCTTCCTTCGCACCCTCCTGGAATGCGCGGCTGTCACTTCGAATCTTGTCAAGAAGGTCTCGAAAGGCCTGCTGTCAATTAATCGTGCCTGGCCAATCTCGAAGGGTCGCTGCTTTCGGATCGTCGAAGGCGCTAGAACCTAATTCAGCTGGATGTAGGCCATCACCCTTACGGCTCCTTTCTGATGTCCGGCATCCCGTGAATCCGATTTGCCGGCTCGTTTGTCTTCCACATTCCCTTGGTATCTCGCCATTCATACCGATCTCTTTTTTCGCGGATTCTATGAAATGCGGGAAACTTTCTTATTTCCACATTCATATTTCAGTTCAATGTTTTGCCTCAAGTTGGCAGGGTGGAAAATTGGTAATTTGAAAGTTTGGGAATTCGAGGATCTAGAAATATAGAAATTCAAAACTTCCAAATTGTGAAATTTGCAGTGGTATAATTCAGAAGTGTTCAGATCTTCAAATTATCTACCATTCCTCATTTTTCGGCTCTCTATGGCCCTCGTATTACCTTTTCCTATTTGCATCCCTCAAAAATTAAACGTGCTACAAATTATTTTATCTTAACAGGCAAATTAAAATAAAAAAGACCTCTCAATCTCCATATATTGCATATGTTAACTAATCTTAAAATGTTTGCGTATTTACTGTCAGGTGTTACCTACATCGATAAACTGAAAAAACGTATAGGATGGGAGATTTCCACGGTGGTAAAAGAAACATTGATTGAACATTGAGGGGTAGCAGGTTGGTGTTGTCGAGGACCGATGAGGCGAATAATCGGATCTAGGGATTACCGGCGCGTCTCGTGTTACCCACAATACTGTTGCTCTAGCCTTGTCATCGTTTTCAGCAATCATTAATGAGATTATCGAGACCGTTTTGATAATCGTTAACACGATAATGAGATACCATTACGAAATGAACGGTAACTGTAAGTCAATGCAGTTTACGCTCCACGTTCAATAGGCTCAATGTACACACGTTTTGAATATTAAGTTATAACATTTTGAATGTAAAATGATGTAGAAGTTTATGTAGATGTGGCGATAATGTTAGATAGCAGTGATGTTGATGTTGTTCATCTTGAATAAATATTTGCTCTTGGAAGATAGGGAACGAGGGGAGATGTCAACTTATGCTCCGTTCGCTTCAATTATTAAATTATGTAATGATAAAGCAAGTAACGCGATATAAGTAATGTAATATTCGTTTGAAATAATGTATTTGGATGGAATAGCGTAGTAACATCTTTATTATTTCAATGGTAGTGTCATTTAGCAGTACTGGCTGAGTATGACGCGAATGTGCGTCGGCCGCAGCGAACGCTTTGGCCCCTGAAAGCAAATGGTCGTACGTATAATGACGTACTGAAAGTGCAATTGTTTCATTCTTCGGACTAACTTTTCTTGTTTATACCTTGTGCAAGTATTAGAATATTGAAATATTTACACGCTATGATAATGACTCGAGCAACAGTAAACTGAATTAATAGAAGGAATTGTTAGCAGTACTAGTATTAATAATATGAAACGAGGTACTTATAGTTCTAACGATATAAATAATTATGGTGGCAAGGTCTTAACCTTCTTGTAAAAGAGAAAGTGCTTTTACATTAGAAAAAAGAAGCAGAATTTTGCCTCGTAACGAACAAAAAATTAAATTGCATTTAATAATTTTATGTAAAAATAAATCTAAAATTCGTTTAAAGCAACGCTGTGAAATTTACCTTAAGAAATATCTCTCCTTTTACTCTAGAACGTGATTACGCTCGCGTTTGGCTGGTGTGCGTAACGAATTCATTGAAATCGTCGGAGAGTTCGTTGAAATCTCCGCAAACGTTCGCGCGATGTCGTCCACTGTTCCCGGAGGAAATCGATACGGACGTCACATGCAACCAAACTCACGTACAAATACCTGAGCACCTCGAAACGTTCAACCCCTCGCTTTATAGCATCGAGCCTTCGCCATTGCATAAATTATAACCTGCACTGCGAAATAAATCGAATTGACAGCGAAATAAATCGACTGAACTTCCAGTCGAATTCTAACTATAATTCACAAACTCCATTTTATGAATTTATACGATCATGCATTTAAGAATGACAAGAATTTGTATATGTGAACATTCTTTATTTATTTCTGCGCAGTCGATAAATTATTTAAAATATGTCCGATCATAACCTCAAAAACTACATTTAGTATTCCAACTTTATATAACAATAATTCACAAACTCAATTTTGTGAATTTATGCAAGTATGAATTTATGAAAGACAAGAATTTTTAAACATTCGTTTATTTTCGCGCAGTCGATAAATTATTAATTTTAAATATGTGCGACCATAACCTTAAAATACATGAAAGAGATCGAAACGTTCTTTCAACGGGTTAGCTAAAGCTGCGCAAACAAAAGATTACACAATAACTCAGTTGGATGCAGTCAGCTACAAATTTGTTCGTTCCACGAAATTCAATTCGCATCTCGGTCATAAAGTACCGGTTAAAAATAGAGGCAGGTCGATATTCGTGTCTTAATGCATGCGAGGAGAAATAACTTTAATGTAGGACAATACGCGACCATAACTCAAACGTAGCCAGATTTATCCATCGTGCAACGTTTCGGGGTGACTGGGTCTCTACAGACCCCTACATTTTTCTCCATTAATTTCTCTTCATCTTTATAATCAAATATTATGAACAGAATGTCAGAATGACATGGCATATGTTACATTAACAGTACATATATGATTTTGTTATAAACAAAATGTCCGGACTAAAAGAAGAACGACTTGATAGCGCACTCTGTTTGCTTCAACTACTCCGCCATTTTGTTTTTGAAACAGCATGTTATTCGGGCAGTCCTTTTTTTGAATCATTAGCGCCATTTTCAGACTTTTATGTCATCTTGTTTTATGTATATTAACATATAATTTCATAAACAATTATAATCGGTCAATATACCTAAACTTAGTTGAGTAAATTGGAGACTAAAAGTGAGGTTATGTCTGCAAAATCATAGATTATAGTAGCAATTTATCTAATACTAAAGGTGAGGTTATGTCTGGAAGATCAAAATGACATACCTAATAGTAAAAATAAGGTTATGACAAGAAGAGAAATAAGAAACGCTAAGTACCGATTGGACGTTAAAAGGAGGTTATGTGCGCAAACGAACCGCAGACCGCAAAGTAACAGGTTGACAGGTGAAAACGATCGATATCAGGCTCGTGCGACAACTATCGACATTATTCAAATCTAATTACCAGCTAGATCGATATCTGGAATAGTAAACGAGCGGCGGTAACGTATCGGGGAGTTTCCAGGACATCCATGGGTAGCATGCCACCCCATCGCATGGTTCTCCAACCCCAACGATGTCTCTACCCTCTCAGACGCGCCCTAATATAAATATTATTACACTTTGATGGGGTTAGGTTGACACTGGGCCCCGCAGACATCCCATCAATGCGTTCTAGTCACCCTCCTACGTCCGTTTGCTTTGTACTCGCTTTTTCATTAGGCCCGAATTCCGCCTGGCTATTTTTACCAGTTTACAAAGACTGTTTAAGCCTTGTATTATATTCAGGACTATCGGTTAACTCAGGGGTTCTCAGTGCGCAGGACACTGGACATTGCGCTTCATTTTCCAGGAAATGCCATATATGTGAATGATTTTTATCTTGAAATAGGGGTACTGGGGATTTAGATTTGGGAAACTGAGAAATTTTGGTTTAGGAAATTTGGGGAGCTTGGAACGTTGGGAAATTAGGAAACTAACAAAATTAAGAAACTGGAAATTTGGGAAATTTGGGGAATTTGGAGACGTTAAAACAGCGAGAGATTGGGAAATTGCTAAAATTAAGAAACCTGAAATTTGAGAAATCTAGGGAATTTGGGGAGTATGGAACATTGGGAGATCGTGAAATTAAAAAAATTCAGAAACTGGAAATTTAGAAACCTTAGGGAATTTGGGGAATTTCGAGAATTTTGAACATTGGAAGATTGTGAAATTCATAAAATTAAACTAGAAATTTGGGGAATTTCAATACTACAAAATTAGGAAGTTCCCACTAAAAAAAATATCTAAACTTGAAAATGAAAAAGTCTCTGCATGCCAAAATTGAAAAGTCCCTAGATTTTTAACCTCCGCGTTCTAAATTTCTGCAACGAAAATCCCTAAATTTGTAAATCAGCTCGAAAGGATTTAGATTTGGAACGAAAATAACCCCTTATTCATAATAGTCACGTGCTGGTTACATAACCAGTGTATTGTTGGTCATCGGATTATTAAATAGAATACAACTGATGATATCCTTCGGTAACAATGACATCTTTAATAACCGGTTCAACAACATTACAGTATTGTAGGTTTTAAGTATATACGCAGTTCGGTACTTGATTTCATTAAATATACATACATACATGCGTGTTCATTTGTGTATGCCATCATCTCGAGTGTACTTTTATTTCGCCTATAGAATACACAGTCTGTCAAACTTTCTATACAGCCTATACACATCTGTATCTTTGCGCGACGAATACATTAGAGGTTAGGTTAACCTCCTGTATTCTCATTTCAGACACGAAATAAATATCTAGTACTATCGTATTCGAATTACGTTCGATATAAAGTAACTTTCACGAGTAGGCGTTGTAAAGTGCTTTAAAACAATTTCATAATTATTTATAATTAGACCAATTGCATCGAAAGTTCGACAGACTGTGTACATGTATATATATTTGTCAGTGTATGCCCTGTGCTTTTCTGGTTTCGTGTATATGCACGTAGTGCTAGCGTTACAGTTTTAATTTTGTCATTTGAACAGTACCGATACCAATTTCGAGGGTTCTTTGTATCAGATCGACGCAAGGATAAAGTCTGTTTTTTTTTGATAATACTGTACTTTGTATTTTGAGCAAAAACACAGCGGTTTAATCGAAAAGTAAACTGCGATATAGTAAGCTTCGTTGAAAGCGCAAAGAGCCAAAGTAACCGAAAAGCTGTCGCGAAATGGAAAAGTTTCTTGTTTCGTTTCTCGATACAAATACTCCCGTACAATTTTGTAATTCGATAGAGTTCTGATAAAGAAAACATAACCAACATATCTGATATAGGGAATTATTAGATTTATGCAAAAGTTTTAGCTTCTTGAAATTCCCGCCTTTTTTTGAGGTTAGGGTCCAAATCTTCGAGAACAAAAAGTATAACCTAAAAATTTGAATGTCGTAGCATATTTTCGACGTGGGTCATAATTATTTTTCTATTCGCCATTAAATCACCGAGGAATCAAAACTTTTGCATATCCCTAACGAAACGTATATTCTCATTTCCCGAAACATTTTCTCAATTTTCGTTGCGAATACTCAATATTATATTTCTCTTTGTCTTCCTCCATTTTTTCCTCGTGCGTGTTTATAATCTAAATCGCACCACACACAAACGGTATAATACATATAGATAAGATGTATGTATACGCAGGTCCCTCGTATGGAAAAACGAAGAGATCACTGTTCATTTACTTCTCCTTCATAACTCGTGGATAGAACGTATTTACAAGAGACAAAAGAAGCTACGAGTGTTACGCGATAATACGTATACGTGGGTATATATATATTTATATATGTATATGTATAGTTGTGATATAATTTGCGATATAGGTACCGTCGCGTGCACTCCAGCCTTCCCTTAGGGAAAATGGCGGCGTAGGGGAAACAGATTCCACCACTCTATACTATTATTACATTTCATTCACTTTTCATGAACGATGGAAATCTAGGGACCTTCAAGGCTCCCCGAAATTTAGGGGATCTAGGGAGTTTAGGAACTCACGTAAAAGTCCTAGGGATCCGCAAATTTGAGGAACCGAAGGGACTTTGGTGCCGTGAGAACCTAGGGAATTTAGGTGATCTAAATTGAGAATACTGGGAATCAGGGTATCTACTCGTCCCAAGTTCTCTAGAGTCTCTAGTTATCCCTAGTTCACTTGGGAAACCCTCAAGTACAACCTAGTACATCTATATCATTTCCCCTAGAACTTGTCGCTAACCCATGATTTCTAGAATTAGATCTACGTCGCCATTTTCCCTAGGGAAGCCTAACGTGCCCGTCGGTATACGTACCTAAGATCGAATCTCGCCACTGTACTATAGGGAAGGGATACAAACTTGAAGAGTTCAGGCACTGTAAACTCAAAGCACTCGCGATAATTTCAAAGGACACTAGCAGAGCCCAGAAGACGTTAATCCTTGATGATTCATCGTCAATTGTTAGGTTTTGTACAAAGGTTGCGATAAATTATATTATAATCAAAGATCATTGTTGGTCAATTAGAAAGTAGAACACACTTCTGTTCTCAACTTTAGCTTCCTTGTCTAAATTCTTAGCTAGCCTTCAAAATGTACACCATTACAATTAATTCTTTATACACGAGCGAATCGAAAAGTTCTTTATCGTTTTGTAATTCGCAGCCCCGTTTCCGAGATACAGACGTTTAAAGATTGCACCGAGATCGTTTGAATTTGGCGCAACTGAACAGCTGATGCGCGCGCAAGGTCTCTCGATCTTTAATTACTGATATCTCGAGAACGAAGCGTCGTACTGCAAAATGATATAAGACTTTTCGTTTTATTTTAACGCGTACAATCTGATTTTACTTATAGAAACACAGCACCGTCCAGTTTTTTATTAAAATTGAATTAAAATTACTTTTTAGCGTCTGTCCAACGTACGAACAACCTTTGCCCCAACACGACACAACGACATCGTGGACATTTTCGGGCCTCTGTGCTCCTTTCAGTTGTCCAGAAATCTTTGAATCGCGCACACCTTTCCAGCAACTTTGTTCACGAGTTTATTTTCTCACAGAACGACGTCAAACATCGAGCAGCGCAAAGACAAGCCTTGCAAATGAATGTTTGCAAAGCTAATACGTTTTTTAAAATTTGTATCGTTTGACGTTCGAAAGAAAGAGAACTTCTAACGCTATTTTTTCGTTGAACAGTGTTTCCTTGTGTAACAGCTTCAGAAGAACTCGTGAAGCTTATTGTTCCGAGTCGCTGGCACATCGTTAATAGTTCGTATGCGTATAGGTTATGTACATACATATAGAAATATACATGTCCTATGTATTTACCTAAGTATTGCACAATTTTCCACGACCAACCGAACGAACAGAATTTCCCCTGGCTACATAGAAAACTAGGTTCATAAAAATACAGATATGTAGGGCTCAACGTACTTATCTAGTTACAAGGGTACGACTTAGTATCGCTTCGTCGTGGTTCGACGAGCCGGCTAAACAGATGCTTATGGAACTCGCGACTAAATAGTGAATTATAAATATCAAACTGTATAAAATCCCAATTCAAACGATACAACGTAACCGATACAACTCAACGTCTCATATACTGGTTGTCCCATAACGAAATATCGTTAGTTTCGACATAGATCATTCCAAAGAGATTCTAATAAATATATACCTCGGTGATTCGGCAGAGTAAAGATTTACGACTACGCTATATCTTGAGAGTTTCATTTACGACCTCGCTATATCAAAGTCGGAGCTATATCTATAAGAATTAAATGTAAAATTTGTCTTGATAGTGTATTTCATCTTTTAATGCCTTTTGAGGTTATATTTTTATTAGAACGTTCGGAACTGGTTAACCAACGACATTTCGTTCAACCTTTGCTATGGATGACTAATGATAAGTCAACTATCTCAACAACGGTAGATGAAATCAAATAATGATATGTTTACACGTTAGAAGTCGCAACTTGTCACGGCCGAAAGAGAAGTTCGTTGCCGTACACATTTTCTATACAATTAGTTGGCTGCGGAGATATAGTGGGGTCGTAAAATCGTTTCTGTTCACGATGCCAGCTCAGAATCAATTTCTCGCATTGCTGAAATTAATCTCTCAACTTTGGCTGAGTTTGGGACCTTGACAATTTTTCTTTAAATTTGGAATTGTGAAGCTTTGGGGCTTTCAGAATTTTGACTAAGGTTAGGATTAAGGTTTCTGTGGACTTTGGGTCTGGAGAGGTTTCACAGATTCAATCAATGATTTTTGGGCGCAACGTTAATTTACAACCGCACTATATTTCCGAAGCAACCATACTTATACGAAAGCTTCAACAGCTATATCGACGCCTTAATTAGTGATATGGTACTTCGGTTCAGCAATGAAATGCAAACGAAACGGATAAAAACGAAAGATTTTTGCCGTTGTCTCTGGCAAGTCGCGAGCAAAGGTCTTTGCTGAGAAGAAGCCTCCGCCGCGATTAGGTTCTTTTCCTTCGAGGCTCGTCCGTCAGATGGCGAACGAACTTTTCTCTCTCTTCATCACTCTTCGATCACTTGTTCTCTCTTCAACGTCAACGTTCTTCGACGTGTACTCTCGACGATTAAAGTTTCTCTTCACGGACGCGTTCCTTTAGCAGAAGTTTCAATGAAATGATCGTGAACTGCTTCCGCTCGTACACTAAAGGTACACTAAACACAACGAACTTGATATTCCAAAAAAGGATTAAGACCAGAAATAAATTCCATAACTCAGGACCACAAGTTACTCTTCCCTTACAAAAGAAAAACATACAAGCAACACTAACGTTTTCAGAACAAAGTTCTCAGAACGTAAGAAGAATCGTGAACATAACCTCCAAACACCGTCACTCAAACGTTGATCACCAGAGGAACGTCGTACGTAAATATTCCTGATAAGTGGAAGCCTATCTCGAAGACTGTTTCGTGATATTCGTGCGTTCCCGTTCGGATCCCAAACCGACACGAATACCCGGTGTGCACAGTTTCAGGTGGCGCGTTAGTACATTCCTTGTCTAAAGGGATTACTATCACCAGCCGATTGCTGGTCGGGTCTTCTGAAGGGATTCACGTCCATCTGACCCGCCGTTTGGGCCTCTTGCCCGTAACTAGTCCTCTGTTGCCCGTAGCCCATGGGCTGTTGACCATAATTAGTCTGCTGGTCGTACATGGGCGGCTGTTCGTATCCGGTCGAGGCCTGAGTGTACCCGCCGGCACTGACGTTCTGCCCGTATCCGCTCTGATCGTAATTCTGCCCTCCTTGATAGTTCTGATCGTAGCCTTGATCCAGACTCGTCTCCATACGCGTCTGGTTCAGGTGGTTGCCCACCTCGCCCGCGAGCGGTCTCTGCTCCTGCAGCACGTACGTCTGGTACTCCTTATCGGGTGGGTCTTGCATCAGGACGTCCGCCTCGTCCTGGAACGGCTTGAAATCGTAGATGTGTCTCAGGTACATGAGCACGGGCGCGTACATCAGGTTCGAGAAGGCTATGCCGATGTTGAGGGCGGTGAAGCCGATGGCTTCCACCACGCCGCCAGCTATTATGGGACCCACCGCGTACGCCACGCTGTACGAGATGTCCGCTATGGCGTAGATGCTGCCGTAGACGGAGACGTATCGCACGTCTACCAAGTAGCCCAAAGTGGGCAACAGGGCGGTGTCGATGAGCGCTATGCCGAAGCAGATACCGCACAAGGGCACCATGAGACCCTTGTACCCTGTGCAGAAGGGTATTATGAAGCAACATAGGCCTTCTAACGCGAGGCCGGAGGCGGCCATCAGCCACTGGTGCTGAGGATACTGTTTGGCCATCTTGACGGTGATCATCACGCCGAACACGTGCGGGAAGAACGCCGGCAGCCAGATCATCCCCATCTTCCAGTTATCGCGAGTGATGTTGTCCTCCATCCACAACGAGATGGTGGGCTCCAGAAAGGCCAGCGCGACGTTCGACATCATCAAGGCTCCCGCGCACACGGCGATGTAGGGATCCATCAGCAACCGCCAGATGGGTATGGTCGGTGCCCGCTCCTGTTGACTCTCCTTCATCTGCTCCTTCAGCGGCTTCATCACCAACAGCAACATGAATCCGTCCGCCAGACTGATGAACGCGAGTATCAGAAAGGGCACCTCCTTGCCCGCGAACTGATACAGCGCTCCGCCGAACGGCGGTGCCACCAGACAACCGAAACTGATGAAGGCCAACGCGATACCGAGGGCCTTCGAACGTTCCGCTTCCTCCGTGTAACGATCGGCTATCATCGCCAGGCCGCTAGTGTCCGCGAACGCGGAGCCTACTCCCTGAAGACTCCTGGCGAAGAACAACACGCCGTAACTGCGACCACAGGCGAACACGGCCGTAGACAGGAACATTATGCACAGTCCTATCATCATGGGTATGTCGTAACCGATTCTGTCGATCAGAGCACCGGAGAACGGGTTCACCATCAACTGAACGATGGCCTTCGACGCGAACAGCACCCCCGTGGCTGAGTCTTGACCGTGATGACCGGGCGCCATCGTAGTGTTTTTCGAATCGTCGTCGTCGTCGTCGTCGAACGCACCGACGTACTTCAAGTAGTCGGGTATGATCGGTACGATCACCATGTACAACATGTTATCTAGCAGCAGGGCTATCGAGACAATGACTAGGACTAGTTTGCGTTGAGCCTTCGGCTCCTGCACTTTCGTCCAGATGAGCTCCTTGAGCTCGTTCAGGTCGATGTTGAATATCGGTATGCTCGTCATGTTGCTCGCTTTAACGACGGATCTTCCAGGATCTAATGCGGTAAACTAAACGCGATCTTGTGCGACCTTGGGAGCGACCGTGACGAAGAGATCGTCGCGATTGGGGCGGCGCGCATCAGGCCAGGCCGGGGATAACCTACAACAGATCACCGAGTTGGCACGGTTAGCTCCCGAAACCCTGACACGATCGTTGCGTTTCTTTCGTCGCTAAGCTGCTATCTCCGGGATCGTTGTTTCGTTTCTCATTTGAACGGTGGGCCAACGAGAAAGGGGAGCCCTGACCCGGCCTGATCGGCGCTTACCGGTTCTCATCCCACCCCGACGCGATCTCTCTTGCGTCCGCACCTCGCGGAAGAGCTCGTCCTCGTCGAATGAAGGCTTTTCACTCCCGTCAACGACCACGCGATACGACACACCGCGTACTCGATTCCTCGGTTGTTTCTAGCGGGTATAGAAGCGAACATGACACCGGGTGGAGGCTCCCCCTCGATAAGGCGGCACGATCTGTACCCCTAGCTACCTATGTCTGGCTGGTCGCGTATCGTGTTACGAGAGATAAAAACACCGGCGAAACGAGGGTGAAGGTCGACGTATAGCGTACGGCTTTACTCTATGAACGGGTCTCGTGCTAATTATTCAGACGAATCCGAGCAATTCGGCAACGTCCGACTGTTAATCGCGGACGTAACCGATTGAATTATTTCCCTGGAACGATCGTTGGCAAAACCGACGGCCCTGCGAGCGTGTCGGCGCCCTCGTTTATTAATTACGATGACTGGTCGACGCGCAGGGAACCGTAACCTCGTCAACGATCGTAACGAACCTCTACGGGACGCGCGCGTACGCGCAGGACGAGGGGAACGCCAGAAAGGGGTCTCGTCAACTTACCAGAGTTATTGGCGAATTTCTGCCTGAGGGAATTGGCGAGGCGTTGGGGACCCGCCAAAGTCGGAAGTCCGGCAAACAGATTACTCAATGTTGACGACACGTCCGGTCTCTCCTGGTCCTTCGAGTCGTTTACCGACTCCTTCGCCTCTTGCGTCCCTGGGCCCTCCACCTTTTCAGCCGAATTCGCAACCGAGCCTGAAACACCGTGCACCTCCGGTATTTCTAATCGCGAACGAAATCAGGGTAGCCCCGTACGATCAGAAAATTGGCCAACTAAAGCGAACCGCATCTCGGAACTTCGACCATTATCTTATGGCGCGTGTTACCGTTCGACGATCTATATTTATCCCTTTTACGGCTATCCATATCGCGTTACATTTGAAGAACAGACTATATTTTATCCACATGCGTGACTTCCCAAGGCAATTTGCCGTCTTTGACCAGGCTATTCCCAACGTATCATTTGCTTTCTCTATTATTCCGTGAAAAGTCTCTGGAAATAAACTCCGCTGCAACCGATCGCTCGGGGTTACGTAACCGATTCACATCGACGTCGAACAAAATTCAGAAATTGATAGAAATCGATAGACACCTCGATACCCCTTTAATTTGGACAACGATCGTATGAAATTCGTAGGACGGGTGTTGAGAGGCGTCTCGGACGAGGAAGAAGCAGGGAAATGTCATTGAAGTTACTTACTGAGACCGAAGGGCTCCCGATGGCAGGGGTGTCTCGGCGTGTCTCTCCGTTCGGATGGCTTTGGAACGTCTGCCCTCGAAGTCCTCCCCGCCACCGTGTTGTACAGCACCCTCTTCCCGTCCCCATGATCCGCGGCCGAGGAGGAAATTGTGACAGGGCGCAGCCGCGGTTTCCAGGATCCAGGGATTGGCCACGGCACCGTGGCTGTGCGTCAGCCCCCAAACCCTCTACCCATCGCGTACAAACTATCCGCATACACCCCCGCTAACTTCTGCTCGTCCCGCGCGTCGTTCTACAGGGTTCAGGGGTGGCATGGCCCCGGGGCAAGAGGAAGAACACCAGGTATAACGACGACGGTCGATGCTGCGCGGTATTTCTGGCGGCAGGTCGATATGAGCTTCACCTGTGCTACTCTCGCCTGCCGCCCGAGACGGTTTCTCGAACGCGGTGAACATCGCCACCGTGTCGACGGCCAATGTGCCCTCGCACCTTTACGGGCGACGATAACCTGCCCGCAGGTTACTCCACCTTCATAGGTAGTTAAACCTACCTTTCGCACGTTCGGTACGCCGATACTCCTGCTGACGGAAATCGATCAATCTTTTTTACGGTAATCAGGCATTTTTCAGAAATGCGTCAGACACACCTCGTGTTCATATAGCTTCCTACAGAATGTTCGAGGTCGATCGGAATTTTTCAAATGTTTCGTCTACGATTTTAGGTATCAGGACAAAATGGCGGCGCGAGAGATAAAATAGGAAAATATTTCCTGTCAAGTTGTTAAAAGGATGTATTTGTAAGTTGGAGTCATATGCAAATTCTGTTCCGTTTGATTTAAAAATAAATATATATCGTGTACAAATGAGTAACTAGAATATGTCTGGTTACGCTGGTGCAATATAATGTCGTAGCGAGTATTTGTGAATCGATAAATTGGGTCAAGAGTTTTTATATCTCGATTCAGAAATATGCACCGAGATCTCAATAAATCGATTTAGTTGTTGAAATCTGTAAATATGGAGGGGCTGTCGGAGACTTCTACAGCACACGGCACTCCGTTCGTGGAAGTTTCCAGATGGGGAAGCGGTGTCGGTCTTCGTGGAGAGTTATCGTCGAAATTCTCACGAAAGTTTACTTGAGATGTTGCTTTTGCTTCGTGACAAACATTTTCGTTTCACAATTATTGTACAGGATCTATAATAATTTTAATTTTAAGATACAGATACGAGTTTTTAATTCTCAAGGTTTCGAAGGCTGGGAATTCGATAATCCAAGATCATGAAGAGAAAATCAGAATGAGACCTCGTAAAATGAGTAAAATTGAGCAGGAAATACGAGTGCGTCGCGTGACGCACGAATAGTGCAAGGGGTTGAGAATCTGTAGATCCTAAATTCTCAAAGTCCTCAACTTCTCGTAGTTTAAAAATCTCGATGTTCAACAATTGGAAAATGCCAAAGTCCAAAAATTGCAACCACGTCCAAAAATTCCAAAGTGCCAAAACTCGAGAAACCTCAGATTCCGAAAGAGTTGAAAGAGCAAAAATAAAAATGAAGAAACGAGATTCACCGACTAAATAAAGAACAAGGAAAGAAAAGTGAAAAGTTATGAGAAGAAGTTGCACTAAATCGTGTTCGAAGAAGGTAAAGTGGTTGACGGTGGTCAATGGGGAGCACATCGACGAAGAAGAGCGTTTGTTGCTCTGCCACCAATCGCAGCGCACTACGGACGTTTTATAACCGGGATCTCGAGTGAAATCACGGTGAGAAACCGACGTTTAACGATGTTAATGGTACAATGCGTAATTATACCGAGATTTATGCGCATAGTTTGAAAGTCACGTTTCAGGGAAGCCGTTAACGGGAGAACACAAGGAGATACAAAAGATCGCGATAAAGAATCGAGCATCTAATTGCTGTCGAATTAAATAGCAAGTGTATTGTGTCGTTTGTCAGTGTTGCAGAAATTGCTTGACAAATGATGCTGAAGAGTCCTTGACGCTACAGTAGCTTCGCGATATATTGCCACATTTCTTTTTATGTTATTTTATTTACCGTGGGCTGAGGTGATTGGAGTGTTATGATAAACGGAGTTTGGTTTGAGAAGAAAGCGGTAGGAAATTATTTGGAAATCAATCGCGGAATTTGTGAATTTGCAGGATGTAGTTTGGGGATTTAGAAATTATGAGAATGAGGATTTGGGGATTTGAGGTGTTCAGCATTGGGAGCTGTGGTTGTTGATTTGAGAACAAGGCACTAGAAAATTTGCAGATTTGGAGATTTGGGGATTTGTAAATAGCACTGTACCAAATTTGTCAAATGATAATCGAGAAGTGACAAATAAAAAAGAGTCTCACTTGTATAAAAAAATTCAGAAACGTGGACTTGTCTGTACAGAATCGTCAGAACAAAAAGAGAATCGGAGACTTGCTTAGACATTCAAGCTACGTAGTGAAACGCTCGTAGTTTTACTTTCAAACGACACGGCTCGCCTTTGCTTTCTTCCCAAGGGTTGTCGAGTCACGTATCGCGGTGCGAAATTCCGCAAGGCAGGGGAGAAAAAAAAACGAGGCGACTCAGAAAAGAAGCGTTTCAGGTCGAATCGTGGACCGAACAACCCGTGTAATTCGGTTCTGTACGATCGAATTCACCTTCGCCCTGACGCACCAAATCTCTCGCGAAATCTCGTTAGAAAAGAAACGGGGGAAGTTCGACTGAATCTGATGGGTTAATGCGTTTCCCTATGCAATCTGAAATTATGCTTAACCTTAGGCACCTTAGGTCAACCTTCAGGCTTCACCTTAGGCTGCTTCTCTGTAAGGCAGAGAATTACGCGTAAACGGCGCTACAATGTGTGACAATTCTCTATGAGTACATTGCAACGAAGTTTTACATGATCTTTCTACCAAAGATATACTTTAATTTTGATAATTTGCTTTTTTAGAAAATTCACAAAATATTTCCAAATGTTTCCACTATCGTGTATTAGTGTAAAGAGTCCTATGGTGTCTAAACATGGTTACCTTTTATGAATGTACGTGGGATTTGTTAATACTGTTGTAAAAGGTGGTGGAGGCAAGAAAAGTGCGAATCAAAACGTACGAAGGTCTGAAACTGTGAGCGACCTATTAGTTAGCCTATTTAAATATGTAATGTTTACCTGTTTATATCTTTCGCGCAAAAATGTTATGGTTAATCGTTATAAAAATTGGTGGGGATACTGTTACTTAGGACGGGGCTCCTTGACGAGTAGGGACATCCCTGCTCACTTAACGTACTATACAGGTTGCGCCATAACACGTGCACCATAAGGTACCCTATACGATAAGATCCTCTCGAAGGTATTTTTACTGTCAGCAGCAATTTTGAAACTTACTAGTTGAAAAGTTTAATTAACTCTTTTAAAGTTATTTCATTGTCTGTTTCACTATGTTTATCACATATGTAATATTATAGGATTAGTTGAAAAATGTTTAGTGCAAACATAAACGTAAGTATAGTATAAACAAAAATAGTAGTTGATGAATTATTTCAAAGTATTGTATCAAATTGAATGGCTACTGAAAATCGTGTCTCGATCGCAAAGAGTTAAATAATAAATCCAGTATAGGTGTTTGCAAACGATACGCCATCATTTATGTAAAAAGACATTGGTTAATATTAAAATAAAACCGTAAATATTTATTTAGAGTCTTTCTGTAAGAAGTTCAAACGATTTAAGTGATTTTAATAAAACACTTTCTATCCTACAATTACGATAACTGCAATTTACACGGCAAAGTGACGACTGCATTTGACTTGTAAATCGCACGATTTCAATTACAGAACCGAGTCGACTTTCTAACAAACCGTAGGATACGAGGCCTTTTGCAACGTTTGTATTAGTCGTTAAGACGAAGAGCGATTCACGAGCTAGTTTTGCCTAGAAAAGTGTTTCTCGGTCAATTATGAACGGAAATTCATAGGATGGTCCATAAACTATTTGTGAACGAAGAGGAAAGTTTAATGAAGGAACTAGCTATTGGACTAAACATGATCTTCTTTCACAACGTTAATAATATGTGAATATAAAAGCTGCCGAATTGACGTACCGATGCTAATCCATGAGTTGGCGCGTGGAGTTGACGTATTTAGTTCCTATATTCCCAAATTTACAAACTCTCGGAGTTCTAAATTTCCAAATTCTCAAATTCCCAAATTTCCAATTTCCCAAAGGCCCATTTCCTAAAGTCCCACTTTCCCAAAGTACCAAGTTCTCAGAGTCCCAAATTCTCAAGGTTCCAATTTCCCAAAGTCCCAAGTTCCCAAATTCCTAAACTTCCAAATTCCATATCTCCAAATCCACATATCATCAAACGTCAACATCCCCACTCCCCTTACTTTCAGTCACGCGCCAACTCATGGGTTGACATCTGTACGTTGCACCCGATCCAATTATCCCAGCGTTAAAACAACGTCTAAATATTTAAAACAAAGAAGAAAGTGAACGTGTCCTATCCCAGCATCGAATTGGTAGAAGGTAGAGAGAGAAAATGATCGAATCCCTCGTCTCGTGCCACCCGCGTGATTCTCAGCCACCCCCGATCGCGCGACGAGACCCCGTGGCCCACGGTGCAGCGAACTAGATGGGGTCAAAGTTATGCTGGAGATGAAACGAGTCCCTCTGTTTGATCCGCAAACACTGTAATTGCCTAGAATATTATATTAGGTACGCCGTGATGGAGCTGGGGTGCTGGAGAACGGAAACGACACTGGAACCCTGACCAGCTATGCACAAACTGGAACAATAATTTATTTTAGCTAAGGGAGCTTTGTTACGCTGTCTCTAACAGGTACTTTCGAAAAAACCTAGACAAAGGTTTTCACTCCCCTTTTTCGAAGGTCGATTCAAAATTATTATTCTTTGTTCTTCCATTGTCAAAGGAATATTGAATTGAAACAATTCACAGTGGCATTTCAGGGACTAGGAAATCGATTATTTTTACGATTTATTTCAAAAGCACAAAATTTTAACTTGTTCGATAAATGTCCCTGTTAAAAATTGCATGAATACCTCAAGACACGAGTCCACTCCTAAAGTGGGTTAATGTTACGAAACGTTCTGCACACGCAATTAATTTTCAACGCGAGATTTCGTTGTCTCAGTTTGTTTTAAGCAGCCCGTACATAGACGCTTACGTAAACGCATTAAGGCTGAGACGATTACCGATGGTCGCCGTTGCAATGTCGGTATTATCGAATTAGCTAAACGGGATACGCCGTAATGACCGTTTTCGTAACTGTTCGGCGCACGATTTAATTTCTAGCACGATCGATCATCGGTAGCATCCGTGATACCGTTTTATTTCTGTCTCGATCAGATTTTCGATCAAAAGTGTGTAAGACTCATTAGCTGGCGAACACCCCCGCACTTCTGACGCAACAGACCCTTCCTTGCGATCATAAAGTGAAAGTTAATTAAGCCGGCGCGTTCGAATCTTCATTTTGCACGGTCGTTATCCATTGTATGCGTCCACTTTATGGGAGCAGCTAAGCAGCCCGATGATTCTTGCACGATCTGTTTTATGGACGCGTCTTGCGTGAACGTTTACGGAAACTGTAACCCTGGGAATTTCGATGAAATCGATATAAATTAATTACTCATTTACTCTTGCGCAATACCTATTTTCAGAATATGTCTGACAAGTGAGATCCTGAGATATTAGCTTTGTCTTAATTTCTTTTTCTTGGATTTTGGGACGTAGGGATTTGGGGACGTAGGAATTTGGGGACGTAGTGATTTTGGTTACGTAAGGATTTGGAATGACATTTTCTATGGCATTCAAATTTCACCTGACGCCCTATCGATACTCTAACGTAAACGCACATTAATCACCCATCACCCAATTTGATTATCGACAGTAACAAATCAGTTGTTATATCAACGTATTCGGTAATAATTTTGCATAATCCAATTTGCCATATATGACATATAGTCATGAAAGTGAAATTACGTGTTTCCTTCAATGGGGACTCTATAATTACGCGCCTAGGTCTGAAGGTGTGTTTTGACAAGTTGCACGCGTTTCATTTCAAAAAATGACGGTTGAATTGATCGTTTGTATAGCACACATGGTCAGATCCCTGGAGATTTCAATTTGTAAGTTACGAACCTCTCCCCGTGTAAACTGCATCATGTTTCGTAATTTAAGTGATTTCAGCGGGAGATCGATAGCATGCGATGAAATTGATGACGTATCATCAACTCTTTTTGCATTATCTGACACAAACTTTAATTCAATATATTCTGCAATGGGGATTTCAAATTTAGCAGACTGAAATGGGTTAATCGTGACAAGCGTTCGGATTAAAAACACTCGCGAGATTAGCTCGGACACTTCGCAAATGAGGCAATGTGCGAAACGCCAGGTAACATGATTAAGCTAACGACTGTGCTATAAATCCCTGAATTTTTTACGTTGTTACAAATATACTAATTTACAATGTACAAAAATATATTTATTCTTTGTTCACAAGTTTACTAATTTTCCTACATCGTCCACGGTTCATGTTCTGTAAAGTCCCTAGATTTTCTAGAGTTATTAAACTAGTCAATATTAGTAGGTTCGCAGATCTTCTAGGGTCCCTAGACTCTCCACAGCAGTTCATTAAAGTTCCCAGTACGAAACCTTACATTACTGTTATTATAATCTGGGGAAACTTCGATAGTCACAAGCTAAAGTAGTACCTATAACACAAAATACACTTGATATGATAATTTAGGTGGCTTAAGTAATTTTGGGTGTTACTGTCCGATGAACCGAAGACCGATGGAAGAACAGTGTTATTCTTAAATGAAACGGTTCGTTTTGAGGGCAGAAGAAATCGATTCGAAACGAGTCACGGTCATCTAAATGCATATCAAGTGTGGACGTGCACTGGGTGTCTTACGAAGCGTACACAAGATACTGGGAATTTTAGAATTTTTCCGCCGAAAAAGTACTTTACCTTTTCGTATATTGGTACTATGATAATCGTTAGTGGCAGCTTGTCCCCAGCAGCTATTATGATATACTTGTGAACTAGCAAAATGAAAAATATACAGACTCCACATTTTTCTTTTTGTAATTATAGAATCGTTTTAGTTGAATTACAGTAGTGTCTCAATAGACGGATGTTATCCGCCATTTTCTGTGACTGCTTCCAGAATAGCAATGCTTTTTTATTTCACTGGTTTACTGTTTTTTATTCTTGCTGAAGATAGAGCCATTCGAAAACGAGACGTTAGTAAGTTTAATGCCAGGAACACCTCTCTCGATACTTGTCCAGATGTCCAACAAGTTAGTATTAACTGTGCTATGTTATTGAGGTAGAATTCTACATAATTCTACGTACTACACTTACCAGTATCAGACCCGAATAAGAGCTCTCACCTTGCCTTTAACTAAAGTTACCAGTTAAACTTCGGTATATTCGCATACTAAGTTTTAAATATATTTATTATAAAATAAAATTAATTTAACATTTAAGTAAAATCTCAGAGGCTCAGGCAGCAAAAAATCCATGGTCTCAAAATGACTATTAAAACTTCCAAATATTCTAATCTGAATGATCCAATCTGAACCATTTATTCGACCAGTATCTACTATTTTTAGGTTAGAAACGTGTCACGATTTTTATTCACCTCGTTAATGAACGTTACACGACGTTTAACGTTAGGGGTCGATGAAGGTTAAGGATACGACAAACGTCCAGCGATAAAAATAACAATAATTCCCTATTGACCGACTTCGATGACGCACGAGATTCTAGGTATCTTGATTTTCTTTCATGCTTTCGTAATAAGAAAGCAGCGTGACTGAACAATTTACTTGGAATCAATTCTCTTCAAAGGGGCACAGCCTGTTGGCCGATATTGATTTACAAAAACTACAGCTTTATTCATGCTCGAGATACGTCAATGAAATTTGGAGGTTATATCTGGCGATCGTCATGATTCTGTCGGTGCTTCTTAATTATTCATTCTGTAATATGATTTTGTAAATTGTTTATGATTTTTTGAATAATATATTGGATGACTGGCATTTGTCATTAAACTTTAAGTTAAATCAACATTATTTTTGTCATGCAAAATAACAATATCAACAATTAACTTCATGACAATTATAACAACTTTGTTATATAACATGATTTTACAATAAACATGTCACGCATATAGATATTTATATCCATATGCATATACATCTCACACATGTTCATATTCATACTCATATTCATATACATATACATATACATATTCATATTCATATACATACATATGCATTTCACACATATACATATTCATATTCATATAAATATACATATACATACATATTCATCTGACACTTTTAACGAACCCATTGAAAGTTCCAAGTAATAATTTTGAAAATCCCGAAATCTCCGCCAAAAACATGCAGCAGATGTACCGTGTTTAACATTGAAGTGCAGCCTTACAATGTCTATAAAAGTCGTTGAAAAGTCGCATTCGCGTAATGGCGTCCCTTGGTCCGTCCACGGTGGACAGCGAGTGATTAAAGGAAAAATCAAAGAGCAGAAGAAAAGGGCAAAGGGGCATAGAAATATTCGAAAAGCGAGCGTACATCGGGCGTAAAGAAGAGCGAACGAGTTGGTGGCACAAAGGCACGGTTTTCACGGGTGGTCTCGTTCAAAGAACTGCGAGTAGAGACGTTCGCGTGACTGCGTGCTGCGAATGAAGTCTTCTGCGTAATTCCACGGGCCCATGGTGTACTTTTGTGGAGAGGCTAGAGGGAAAAGCCGGGAGGGATCGATGGTGGTTTGCTCGGAGTCCATGCACCCATTCGAAGCCCCCAGCCGAACCACTTTTCGAAGGTGCTCCCGCTAACTCACCTCTGCGCCCCAAACGGGGTGGTTTTATTGATCCCGGCTAACCACGCCCTCCACCCCTTTACACCACGCCCACGCGAATCCTTCTCTCTTTGTCCGACCGTTCAACGGGAGTGCATCGGGCTGCACCGTGACGTCGACCTTTCTTGCCATTATGAAATTCATTATTCGTACGTCTAACTGATCGAATCAGGAACAATGTAATTCCTATAATGAACGTTGCTCCTTCGAAAGGGTGATTTTAACGGGGGATGTAAAATGTAGACAAAAAATTGTAAATCTCAGGGATACGCAAGGTGAGATGCTGGTGCATTTAGCTTGTCAGGTGTGTCAGATGTAGGGGTAGAATAGAGATATGTGTATCTAGGAACATATGTGTACATATTAATTTGTTCCTACGAGCTTTTTTGGAAAAAGGGCAATGCTACAGATATTCTTTATTGAGCATATAGAACCTTTTGTTATTATAAAAATAATACATCTCTTCATATTACAAACTGTACTCGTATGAGTACTGGGAACATATGTGTACATTTTATGAAAGTCGAATGCAACTCAATACACTGGGACAAAATGGAGTATGTATGAGTATCTTGAGATATATATGAATATAAAAAAGTACTAGATCAGGGATGTACAACTATAATCATCTAGGGATATAGTAATACGATTTTGAAATATGGGGATGTAGTGTAGTGATATATTGTTACATGCTAAAATATACTGTATTAAAAAAGTAAAATGTATGTATACATATTTGAAATTCAAACGTAATTGAGTTTGTTAATTTAATATTAATTTCAAGTGTATTTATATTTTAATATGCTAAAATGTATTCATGCACTAACCTAACCTACGACATAACCCAAAAATAGGTTATGCTTGAAATTGAATAATGATTATAATTTATAGGTGAAACAGGAATATCGATTAGTAATTTATCATCGTCTATAAAGTATGTTCCCTAACACCGTTCCATGTTGGATTTCGTTTTAAATAATCCATACGATGAATTTACCATTGAATCAGTAACTAGTATTAACGAAGCTTTCCGAGTACTAATGGCTGACACTAATCTTCCGCGAAACGAGCCTCTGGCTTTTCCAGTTTTACATAAGTAATCACGGTAAACCTACAGTGGGAGGTTCGATTTTCAATTTGCATTTAGTATGTTCTATTTATAGTATCAAATTACGTGCATGTGTGATCGTGTGTTTTTTACGGACTATTCTTAAACTCTTCAATTACAATATTAGCAAATCCATAATTATTGTGTACATTATATCTGTAGATATAATTCTCAAATTCCTGCACCCCAAATCCCTATATTACCAATTCCCTGTATCTCCAAATTCCCATATCCTCAAATTCCTATATCCTCAATTCCTATATTTCCAAATCCCTATATTCCCAAGTCCCAATGTCCCCAAATACCTATGTCCCTAAATCCCCCATTTGCAAATCCTTAAATCTCCAAATCCCTATAACCCATCTCCACATTCCCATATCCCCATTTCCCTAAAAACTCCATGTCCCCAAACACGTCTAAATCCTAATATCCCTAAACAGTTGAAATCAATGAATAATTCCGCGTTGGCCACACCGCGTTTGTAACAGCCGTGTCGTTGACCAAGAAACATAACCTTCACCTTGCCGCCATTTTAAGAGTCTCGAAGAGAAAGGCAACGTTATAGCATGTTGCCGTTCGTATCGAAAAATTGTAAACTTTATATGATTAAAATAAACACAGCTGTACATCGGGAAGTATCGTGCGAATAGCAAGGCTCAAACACGTGGATGTTTGTTATCAATTATCACGTGCTTTCTCTGCTACATCCACCGACGTTTGGTTACCAATCAACCACAGAGAAAGTGAAATGCATTCCACGATTTTCGACTTATTGTTAGAATTAGTAAACAGTTAATACCCGCACGTTTCTCCGTGTCTGCATACTTTCCAAGGAAAAATCTCTTTGTTGGGATATCGCGATCCTTTGAAATTTTCTATTCAGCGCTGCGGAGCCAGCAGGAACTCCTCTCCTCGCCAATTTCAACCTCTTCGGTCCGTAATCAAGAGAATTAATTATTCAGCACTCCTTGAATAAGCGGCATTTCGTTTGCTATTAAAATAAGCTCCTTTGCACAATTTTTCATTAAAGAGTAAAGCGGTAAAGTCGAAAAAACGTGCTTGGAAATTTTAGGAACTTTTAATTAAGAACTGAAATAAGGACTTGGGAAGTTGGAGGAAGGTTGAGAAATTAGGAAAATGGGAAATTGGGACTTTTCGAAATTGGGACCTTGTAGTATTGGGACTTTGGGATAATGGGACTTGGGAAAATTAGGATCTTGCAATATTGGGACTTTGGGAAATTAGAACCTTGTGGCATTGGGACTTGGGGAAGTTGGGACTTTGGGAAATTGGGACCTGGGATATTGGGACTTTGAGAATTTGGGACATTGGGAAATTGGGACCTGGCAATATTGGAACGTTGGGAAATTGGGACTGTGGGAAATTGGAACCTTGAGGTATTGGGACTTTGGGAAATTGGGACCTTGCAATATTTGGACTTTGGGAAATTCGGACCTTGAGAAATTAGGTCCTTCACATATTAGGACTTGAGAAAATTGAAACCTTAAGAAATTAGTACTTTGGGAAATTGGGGCCTTGAGAATTTGGGACTCTAGGAAATTGGAACCTTGCAAAATTAGAACTTTGGAAAACTGAGAATTATGAAACATGGAAATTTTGAAGCTCCTAATGTGAAAATCTATAAAACTAGAAACTTATAAATCAGAAAGTAGACAAATTCGAAAACATCTTAGTCTACATAAGCCCCTCATTCCGGCAATATAAATAGAGACAGTACTCCAATCTTCTATCTCGTCCGAAATGAAATCGCACGAAGTTAATCCACTTTCTGACCGCCATTCATCGAAATCCACCATTTCTAGTCCTCTTCCAGCTCACGCTTATTTTCGGAACGAAGATCGTGAACGCACGTCACGCTTCTCGCGATGGAATTACAGTACGTTCGTTGCACGTCGGTGAAAAATCGCGCGTGCTCTGCGTGCAATTATCTCGTCACTGTTAGCGAGTTATGTGTGTCAGAGGTGATTTCGACACTCGTTCTTCCTTCGGTTCGTTCACCGAATCCTATTCGCTTCCTGTATCCTTCTCGCCCAGATGTGTATAGAAGAAAGTAATATTCGCCTGCTGTCTGTTTGAACGACTGCAGTGAAAGTTCATCAACGTTTACCGTCTTTTATGCTTCTTTCTTTTTCGCTGCTCGTCAACTAATATTCAGAGGAACTATGAGTTTCGGAAAAAATTCTTTATCGTCTACTGCGACGAAACTTGTGAAATTTTTCTCTTTTTGAGGAACTTTTCTGGGAGTTTCCTAGGCTATGCATTAACCGTACTGTATAATGCACTTTATCTCAAATGAAAAATAAATGAATGGGTAAATGTAATTGAAAGTGAAGTCCTTAGCTTGATGAAAAAGAACACATATCTAGAGAGAAGTATCTTAACTTTGCACTATGTGTCAGTCAGAACTAATCACAGCTACAATATTAGAAGAGACAGTTGAAATGTTATGTCAGATTATGCAATCGACTATGTAAATTGGACTCCAGAATGAAGGGTTAGCGAAGAACTTACAAAAAATCTAAATGCAAGGTAAATAATAATCTAGGAGAATCAAGCCTAAAGAAGTGCAAGAGTAAAAGTAGCATAGATCTGAAGTAATAAACCTAGAAAAAACCATGGACGAGTACACGAAGAGAACCGTAACCCAGAGGAGAAACCAGACAAAAGTATGTCAATTACAAGAAAATTGAAGCTTGAGCATATTTAATCACAAGCTGGGAATCCATATGGCACGTGCACGTGGCACGCGTGTTTCAATGCAGCAGCATGCAACATGGGGATCGCGATCGATCGAGTTCAGTACGTTTTGGTCGGACATTCAATTACCAGGTCTGTCGATGACGTTCCGATCGTCGTAACGACCCTCGCCTCGAGGTGCATGGAGCAGGTTCAAAAGAATCGCAGCGGGATAGGTTAGAACCGAAGATGAAAGGAAGGATATTCTTTGTTTCAGCTACTGTTGAATTATCATTGTAATCGATGAGCAAAAATAAATCTATTAAGACTGGGTACAATAAAGCCTGTCTCCAGAGTCCATTTCCTAACCTACAAATTTCTAGGCAGTCCATTCACAGCTATCGTTACAATGCGAAGAACATTGAAAGGGACTAGTTTTGTATTCAACGATCCTCGATTATGAAGATTGTAATTAAAATCGAACTGAAAATTCAGTCGCGATAGAAATACGAGTCTGGTTTAGCACGTATGAACTGTGGTGTGCGTCACGTGGGACGTATTGTAGTACAAGGGGTTAATTAATGAGCAAAAATAAATCTCGTTGAGAGTCAGTGGGTTTACAATAAAGAAAAGCCTTAGCTCTGTCTGCAGAGTCAATGGGCCCCAGGCCGTGTTACCCAAAGGCCAATTGGGCGAACACGTTGCCAGACCGTTTTTCCTCAGGAAGTGGGCGCCAGTTTTACTATGCGTTTCAGAAAACTCTTTCGCATTTTGATCCTTGAACCGTGCCGATTCCGAGCTTTCGATAAATTTATACTAAGTGAAACCACATATTCGATTAGTGGAATAAACATTTATTTTAGAGTTTAAGATGGACGTTTCCGAAATACGATCTCGTACAAACCGGTATATGTAGGTCCATATTGGTGCAGTTTGGTTTTAGATCGACCCAGATAGGTCTATATCGGTCTAGATCGGGTAAGATCGGTCTACCTCGGTCCAGATTGTACCACATCGGTCTAAATAGTCCCAGATCGGTTTAGAATGCTTCGCATCAATCAACTTCCATCTCAAATCAATTTAAAGTTCAAACTGACTCAAAATCCGAAAGAAATGAAATTATAAAACAGACCTATCTATAATTTAACTGCTCCTTTAACCTATAACCTGCACAAAGTAAATTGCATAATAATATCAAGAGGCTCAAAAATAATTAAGCACAAGGTGTAACAAAACGTGTCGTATTGTTTTTAATGTTTCGCCAGAAACCAATGTTTTCACGCGGCATTAAAAGATCCCGAAGGTCGATAAGTAGCTTCACGCTGTTTGTCCTGTAATTACAGAGAAACTGTAGCGAAGTAATTTACGTTCTGCCTTAATGACACTGTCTGTTCCTTACTTCACGGAGCAAAAGGTTAAGCAACATCACGGACACGAAAGTAAAAGGATCACCTTGGAAATTTTCATGGGTCGTTCCTAAAGATCTGTCATTACCAGATGTTTCTTTGGTTCTGCGAACTTGAGTATTGTAAAAAACAACGTGATTCGGCGTTTCTGCGATCATGACGATGACAAACATAACCTGTACGGCTATTAGGAAGACGTACACCTGCGAACGCTAAACGGAAGTTAATCTTCGCGAATTTTTTGTGGAACAAGATAAAATATATTGCTGAAATGGACATTAATCAGGGGACATTAATCAATGTTTTTGTTAAAATTTGTACAAAAGAGCAATATGTGTAGACGAAAAGTAATAAATCGTATAAACGTTAATGGGTGGTTTTTCTGGGACTTACGGGGACGCGGCAAGAAACAATATGGCGAACCAAAGCGCGGGAAATACGAATCTCATACCCATATTGTACTATATTATTATATTATATTATATTATATTGTATACTAATATTGTATTATATTATAATACTTATACGTATTATAGAATGTTATAATATGATACTTATACGTATTATAATATATTAATACAATACTCGTACATATTCCCGAAGGTATCAAATAGAACAGTTAAAAAAAGCGGAATAACTTTGCAGTGGTAAATTATGAGGAAGCAAAATTCACGGCGTTCTATGAAAACCCACTCGAAACGATTTTAAGCGAGCGAATGCACCATTGAAGAAGATATTCATCTCCGTAGAGACAAAGGGGCGGAAAAATCGTGCGTTGCAACAGGCCGGCTGTCAAACGCGAGCGGTGACGAGCGAAATCGGCCTTAGGCGATAGCATCCTGCTTGGCATCGTAATAATAATCCCTTTAATCAATTAGCTAGACGGGGAAATGAGGCAATCGAGGGCAACGCGATGCGCCGTTCGGCAAAACGACCAACAACGGATATTAATTATCTGGGGCAAAGATGCGCACAATGCTCCGTTCTGGCTCGTTCTGATTGGTCTGACATGACTTTCGCTTTTTCCTACCCCACGCTTAAATCTATCCTCCTTTCCATCTAACGCTCTTCCTACCTACGCTCGATCCTCTACGTGCGATTTAAATCACCGCGATCTCCTAGTTCTTTTTTTTCGAGTCATCGCCGTCCTGCTTTTCTTACCCAGAACTCCATTGTGCGGGAGCTTCTATGTTTCAGCAGATCAAATATTTTATTCAACGTCCAAGAGATTTAGGTTACCGTTTCATAGTAACAGAGGTAGTTAATATCAATTAATTCAATAATAATAAGAAGAATAACGACAGAGAGTATTTCAGGAGGAGACACTAGATAAGAAAACATCCTAGAGAGAGATAGAGGACCAATTTGTCTATTTATTTAGATGGAGGACCAAACCTGGATGGGGTACGGTTTTGACATGAACCGTATTTCGAAATGCGCATGCGCACAGTCTACAAATATGGCGGCCGAAGAATAGTTTAAACCTGCACAGTAATTTATTTCTAATAAATATTTTTCTCTGTAACACATTCATCTGTATTTTCCTGTGATATATCATGTTCTTATCTGTAATAATTTCTGTAATATACATATACAATTGACGACAAATAGATTTGTAATTATTAGAGGTTGAAAGATTCACTTGATTTAAATTTCCCGCTCGTTTGCACCTCTCTTAATCTAACCAATCTGTTGATTTTTATCAAGATAATGTGTATAATAATTTTATCGTTTGCTTCATTTTTCAACTCTGTTTTTAATTTTCAACTAAGTGTCGAGTATTAATAACACTAAAAAATGTCCAATACTAATGATACTAAAACTTTCAATATTAAATACTAGTAAAATACATCAGAGCTCCTTAACCCGAAATTAAAGAAAATTATCTAATCTACAACGTTCTTAACCTAAAGTCTAGAAAAGTACCTCAATTTCCTATAATTGCTCCATAATTACGAGGTTGAATAAGAGAGATTTGAATTTCTTGCATGTTCTGTTTAAAATTAGCTATTATTCGAAACTATGTGAACAGCTTACGAGTTATCGAGCGGAGATAAAAACTCTTCCCACCGTTATTAAGCAAGAACCAAGAAGATATAATATGGATTGCCTAGCGACTGATCAGACCGATAGTTACAGCAGATTTTTTGCGCAACCAACAATGTTTGAGTGAAAGCCATAATTCCGTTAGATTAGGATGCTTCAGAGCTGACATACTTCATCGCTGCACTCGACTATCGCTACCACTTTACCCGTAACTGTTCGATACTGATCCAACAGGTTATTAATTCGCTCTAACGCGATATCGCGTGTCAAAGTTGAAATTCAACTGGATTCCGTACAATTTCATTCAACCGCGTACCGTATCGATTTAGTTTCGTATTCGTTTCATATTCAATTTCGCACAATTTAACTCGATTGATACTATCGATTTGATTCCGTGTCATTTCGAGGTTATTTCATATGAATCCTAGGGAGAACTAGAACTGTGATCTAGAACTGAAGTACTAGAACTAAAAAGAAAAATGCAGGTGTAAGAAAATGACGTAGAAAAAGGATCCATATAAAAAAAATCTATGAACTTCCAAGCAATCTAAGCACTAACCGCCACGCGATATCGCGTGCACTCTAAGAATTAAGAAGAGTCTTGTAACAAAACGCAATGAAAGATACATCGGTTATGAAACAACGTAGAAGTAAAACAGTATCGCGTGAAATTTGATATTCTGGCATCGAACAGCAGTTATTGTTCGATGATGAACGCATCCGAAACTGGGCCAGAGCTCGTATTACAGCAACGTTGTCATACTCGTCGCATCTTAGCAACTATAGCACGCCAGCATTAGTTGCGTTATTGCTACACGAGCAATAATAAATCGTCGATTTAGCAACGTTCTTTCAGCAATCAGTGAGAGCGCACTAGGTGTCGGGGAGCATTTCGTGAACACCCGCGGTGTACATCGCGGAGGAAGGAGGCGGGGAGGATGGAGGGGGGAAAAAATTGGAGAAGTTTGCTTTGAGCGTGTATCGTCGTCACGGTTAGAAAAGCTGTTCTGTTTATCGGCTATCGAATCGTTAAATCGATTCTGTCTGCGACTCGGCGAAATCGCACAAATTGCTTACTCAATTATCGATTACGTCATTGCGATCGATATTTATTACGGCTGATTAAACCATACGTAATATAATTTATGAATGTGCCAATACATGGCTCTCAAACGTGTCCGTATTTTATTACTCGAAAATTTCTTTAATAAGTTATAGGTGCAAATAGTTATAATTAATAATATCAACATAGTTATAATTAAAGGGAATAATAAACTTTGTTCTTACAATTTTTTTTAATAACTATGTCATCAGAATTGCCTTATGGATCAGAACGATTTCAGGGACCATCAAAAATGTTTTACAATTTTTCGAAGTAACAAAACCGTTGGATCTTCATTTTTACACTCATAGGAAGTTCTTTGTTTCTTTGTTATTCCGCGTACGTCTACATTTTGTATTGAATCCATTTCTGGAACAGCCTGTAATCGCGAGAGGAGTCAATGAATCATGCTGTTCTTCCAATTTGCAGCGTCTAAGCAAGCGAATAAATTTACTCGGAGCAGATGCAATCGCTCGACGTTGATCATCGACTCGGCGATGCAAGAGGGTGAATCGTATGAACGATCGATAATAATACCTCGATTTGCTGCGATATCCGCTACCATTTTGCTTCTGCGAATCCAGTTATTCCTGCATCCGACTTCAACGAATGGCTTTGCACACGAATTAGGACTACTGTATGATCGAGTATTCGATACTGATGACTGGTGCTTAAGTCAGATTACTAGTACATGATTTGATACTTAATTAGATACAAATTTATACATGTCGGTACGTAGTCTAGCACATTGGTCAACTAGTATGAACTTTGTAATAATATTACGATCATAATACTTTGTAGTGATATCAAGTTTGACTTATAATATCGTGACGCACCCACGACGCACATGAACTTTGTAATAATATTACAATAATAATACTTTGTAGTAATATCAAGTTTGACTTATAATGTCGTGACGCACCCATGACGCACATGAACTTTGTAATAATATTACAATAATAATACTTTGTAGTAATATCAAGTTTGACTTATAATATCGCGACGCACCCGTGACGCACCCTGCACTCCAGATACAGCAAATCAAAATTATATTCACACGATTGAGCCTGGAGTTTAATACCAATTATTTACATGAGGATCCCCAAATTTTAAATATACCTAACATTTCAATTTTCCTTATTGCAGCAATAATTACTTAGCTCTTGCTATGTAGTAATATTATCATTCTTAAAAGTTACTTTTGTTAGAATTGTGTACTAGTATTCAATATTAAATACTAGAATATACATTTAACTACATGATGTATATATATGTCTATATGATTTTCAGAAAAAAATAAAAATATCGATCTCAGTCTTGCTCGACACTAAAAGTCTAACTTTACAGCCTAAAACACCATATGCGTCCCAAATTCCGTCGTTCAAAATGCAAAACGTCGTATTAAGAATGCAGGTGGTTCCTCGGGATAGCGCGAGAAACTTTGCCGCTGAAATTCGAGGCACGAGTTCGATAATCGTCCGTTGAAAATTTGACTAAGGATCGAGGCTCGCGTTCTGAATGTCCAAACAAAGAAACTTTTAGACCTAAACTCGTATCAAAGCACTTCGAAGAGTTCATTACGAAAGCACAAAGATATTAACAAAATGACGAAACATGAAGTGACTAGTACCAACCACCATCCTCCATCATTGTTCCATCAGGAGTGACATCAAGGACACGTCCGGAGGCGATCCATCTTAAGGAGATCATCAGGTTCGTGACGGAGCGCGATAGAAGAGGACAAAGTTTCGTTGGAAAGAAAAAAGATCAGGTGTTAACAAGCTGACCAGGGTCAAACCTGGCGCATCTCCTGTCTAGATCCCCTCCTGGTTGCTTCTTTATCCCCCCTCGGTGTTCGTGTCTTTCACCCCAAGATGTCTAGCTTAGCATCCTCCTGCACTCCCACGAGGACTTTCTCCAAAAGACGGCCAACTATATAAGCGACATGGACGTTGTTTGAAGCACGTTAGACGAAATCTTACGGATGCGTCGAACGGACCAAGTAGTCCCGACGCTTCTTCGTTTCACTTGATTTATTTTTCTCTACGTCGACATTTGCGTGATCGTATCGATACTTCTCGGGGTGGTTCGTGCATGTGAATTGGGTACAGCTGTACACTCGAAGCTTCATCCACCAACCGTCAGGGACCATGAGGCCCGCGAAAAGCTGGGCCACCCTGGCTACGGCCGTTCTAGCTACGGCCCTGCTGTTGCAGTCCATCGCAGCTGACGGTAAGAATCGGAAAATTTTATTCGACACGGTTCTTGTCAAATGACGGTCATTCGTCATGCTTTCTTCGGTGATTCACGTAATTTTCAAATTTTTTTCACCGAGAAGATGCGTTTATGACTGTAAAATTGACTACAAAATACATCTTTTCGTGCCGGCACGCGATACCGCGTGGGTTTACATTTTTAACCGAAGAGCGATACTGCAATATCGAGTCATGTTCGAATTGAAAATTTGAAATTTCTACATCTCTTCGCGACCTCTCCAAGTAATTTCTGAAAGAATTAATTAAAAAATTAAACAACGATCATTTTTTGTTAGAATAATTTGTTATAACTATGCAAAACAGATTCGAATAAATTATGATAAATTCTCAAAATTTTAACATTTGTAGTAACAAGTTATTTATTATTCTCGAATGACTTCGTTTTACGTGCAATTTTTATGCAAAAATCAATTAAAACGTATGCAGTCAAGGGAGAACCATAAAAGCGCGGGAAAAGATGTAAATTTGAAAATCCTTGCAAACTCACATCGCTAATGATTAAATAACAACTGTTGCTAAATTTATTACATATCCAAATGGTGAAATAGTCGTATTCGAAGATTATTTCAATATAGAGGATCAAACCAACATAAAAGCGCGGGAAAAGTATCTAGTTTAAAACGACTAAACAATGTATTTAAAATATGGAAACATTTAGCAACTACCGAGTTTCCAAATTTCTTCATTTCTATTCTCAAACATCAAGATATCTAATTTATCTGTCCGTAAAGAAATAATGAAACGAAATTGAAAAATCGTAAGAATCTTTGTTTTGTACTCGAGAATATAGAAAAATAGTGGAAAGCATCGGAAAGGATAGAAAGTGTCGATAGGCAATCAGGACGATACATGATATCGATATTCCGTGATACGGCGATTAACTCGACGTGGTGGAACTATCTAAATTACACCGAGTGAAAGATAGCTACATTTCACGCGATTGCGTTGCGGCTAGTTTCTCCGGCGCGCGAAATTGAAAAACCAGGACGCGAAGAAAAAATAGAAATCGTCAAGGAACAAGGAATAAACTATTCGAACAGCGAGACGATCAAGTTTCACGGCTCTTACGGTCTGTTTTACAATTCGAATTTGTGCTTTGCAATCTGGAGGTCATTTATCGTGAACCTCGTTTGAAAAGCCCGTGCATTTTTTATATTTTTAACTTAGCTTCGACTACTGACGTTTTAAAGTGTAAAAACTTGATAAATTAACATTCTGAACGTTTCAGAATTTAAAGATTGAAAAAGTGACATATTGAAATATTTGAAAATTGAAAAATTGATATGAAGAAATTGTACTAATGTATAATTGTTCAATCCCGTACTAAATAGATGAGATATGAAACTTCCTTAATTTCCAAATAACAATGACAACTTTCAGAAGTGCAATTACCCTCGGGAAACAATAGGCAAGAAAGTACAAGCAAAAAGATTGTTGATTAATGAATTATTAAGTCAAATACAAGCCGCAGACGTTCAATTACAAATGCTCTTCCGGTAATACAAGCAATGAAGAATAGTCGAGAAACGACTCAGTCACGAACTTGATTAAAAACAATGCGAACAGATTGTGCCTGTTAACCTCCGCAATCACAAAGATGGAGGCTGCAGATGTGCAAGCGGAGACAACGTGAAATCGCGAAGGTGAATTCGTTTAGGAATCTCCCACACTTTCACCGACTAACGACCAGCACAAACACCAAAAGCGGAAGTGTTCCATGTTCTAGTTAACGTTAT
This sequence comes from Megachile lagopoda, assembly GCA_036983795.1. Taxonomy (NCBI): domain Eukaryota; kingdom Metazoa; phylum Arthropoda; class Insecta; order Hymenoptera; family Megachilidae; genus Megachile; species Megachile lagopoda. Next base: position 7,546,266 of record CM072793.1, read on the forward strand.
ACGATTATGCGTATCAAACACGGAATATGAATTCCGTTCTTTCTTCCTAAACGTTGGGAAATTATAACGACGCCATTAAAAAGACTATCCAAAACAGACGATAGTTATCTATCTACATTTAATTAATTGCAGTAACTGCTCAGCTACAATACCGTGTTAGGCTTCCTTAGGGGAACTTAGGACTTAATATTTTAAACTTTTCCATGATATACACTTAGGGGCAGTAGAGAATATAAGAACACCAAAGACATTAGGGACATTAGGCATATTTGGAGGACCTAAGGATATAGGAGGCACTAGATAGTCTAGGGACATTTGAAAATCAAGCTACATTAGGGTTATTAGGATCAAGAAGATCTTTAAAGTCATTAGTGAACCTAAAGGCAGTAAGGACACTAAGGAGCCTAAGGTCACTGGGGTTCTATGACCTAGGGTCACAAGGCCTCTATGGCCATTGTAGAAACATTAGAATATTTTATAGAACCCTAGAGACACTAGGTACTCTAGATTCTGTCAGAAACCCACCCTTGGTCCCTGCTTTAGGGACCTAGTGAGTTCCAGTCACTAAATCATACGCAAATATTTCCAGCACCAGTTTCGGGCAGCTACTTACCACCATCAACGAGTTATGGGACACCAAACATAGGAGGCGGAAGCTTCGGTGGTCCATCATCTTCTTACGGCGCACCTAACGGTGGTGGCGGTGGAGGTGGTGGCGGTGGCGGTGGCGGTCGCCCGTCTTCCAACTATGGTGCCCCGTCCAGCAATTACGGAGCACCACCATCGAGCAACTACGGTGCACCATCGTCCGGTGGTGGCGGCGGCGGCGGTTTCGGTAACGGACTCTCGTCGAGCTACGGTGCACCATCGCGAGGAGGAGGAGGAGGAGGAGGAGGTGGTGGATCACTGTCATCCTCTTACGGTGCACCTAGCAACGGCGGAGGAATTTCCAGCAGCTATGGTGCCCCTACTGGAGGCGGTGGCGGATTCTCGAGACCATCTTCCTCTTACGGTACACCTAGCACCGGTGGTGGCAGTTTCAATGGAGGGTAAAGGATTTGCATTATTTTTTACTATTCACCTATTTCATTGCAAGTGAGCACTGCAACGAACACGACGTGCTTTCATACGATCATAGCCCCAAGAGAAAACCAATATGACAACAGGTCTTAGTTCGGACATTGTCAGGAGTCTTAACTGCATCAGTTAAAGCTACTTATAAGTCCGATAAAAATTAGGAAATGTGAACTAGGAACGGCAAATGTACATAAGTCCGTATACAATCACATGAGATAGGGTCTGGCTGGATCAAGTCACCATCTAGGAAAAAACCTGGGAGTAATTTAGAATAAGATGTTAGGGAGAAGCTAAGGTCTAGACTGAATCTAAAGATCTGGACCTATCTAAAAGTTCTCTAAGAAGGCCATAGCTTCATTAGAAATAAATCTAGAACAAGGTCCCTGAGGGATGATTGAGTCTCTAATAGATCTTAACGTCTCACGAGTCTAAAAGTCTCAACTACATAAATAATCTCATGTCCTAATAAAGGATACATCAAAGCTAGGATGACATAGTACCAGACCTATTTTCTCTAGGGGCCCTAACGAATATGAGCCTCGAGTATATTCGTGTCGTTTAAACCGAACATGTTCGAATTGCAGCGGATATTCTGGCGGCGGACGTGGATATTCTGGAGGCGGAGGTGGTTACTCTAACGGCGGTAGAGGCGGCGGCGGTTACTCGGGAAGTGGCGGCTATTCGAACGGCGGTGGTGGCGGCTACTCCGGAGGCGGTGGTTACTCTGGAGGTGGCGGAGGTGGTTACTCTGGAGGTGGCGGAGGTGGCTACTCCGGAGGCGGTGGTGGCTACTCCGGAGGCGGCGGCGGCTACTCTGGAGGCGGCGGCGGCTACAATGGAGGCGGCGGCGGATACTCTGGAGGCGGAGGCGGCTACTCTGGAGGAGGCGGAGGTGGTTACTCTGGAGGTGGCGGAGGTGGTTACTCTGGAGGCGGCGGAGGTCAAAGCTACGCCAGCAACGGAGGTTACCAATATTAATCGCAACGTATCTTCACCCCGCGCGACGACCTTCGACCCTGTTTCATCAGTCATCGAGCATCATCGAACGAATCGGAGCAACCTTAACGCGTCAATGTCCCCCGTGTTACAATCGAAACGTGAAAATGTCATTCGATCAAATGGAACATCCGCTGACAGAGAAAGGAATGAAGAGAAATCGGTAGTCATCCTCTCGTACTCGTCGCTCCCGAAGCATTCGAAATCAAACTGACCGCCATCTTCTGGAAACCAGTGCGCGTTCCTGCTGGCGGGTAGAAAGGAGGCGCAAAGGTTACAAGGAAATCGAGGTTAACCTTGTTTCTATTCGCCGTTAGGAACATCGTCCGCGATATTTACCCTCGGAAAGAATTGCATGGACTATGGTAGCCTGAGCAGCTAGAGGAATGTGAGGGAGAGAAGAGGCGGGAGACAAGTTCATTCCTCATTCAGAGCCTGTAACTTATTTATTTTGTAAAAATGCTTTTTTTGTACTAATAAAGTCGCTATACTGAACAAAAAGAAGTTCATCGGAGTTACCCTTCAGAAGTTAGAACAAAGAGCGGAGCTATAGATACTCGTGAAACGATTGTGCCGCTGAGTTGGCTGAACAACGCAGTCAGTCGATCGATTTATCGATTCCCCGACTTGAATACCGGAAAGGCATGAATAAGTAAGGGCTCTTTCTATTTCTATCGTAAGTTGGCTAAAAACACGTATCGATATCAGTGACCCACGCGACGATTCCCTTTAGGCGAAATATCCCTTGTCCTGACCTATTTTGTCATCGGCGACAATGGACCAGCTCGTAGAGGATTCGTCGTTTTATTTGCCTGGATATTCCGAAAATTCCAAGAGGTTTTGAGTTTAATAAATATAGAGTTATGTGGAGTTATTCTCTTGATTATTACTAAAAATTAAAAGGAATTGTTTTGTACATAGCTTGAAGTTGAGAGGAAAATTTTGACGGTGGAAATACTCATGGTGAGACATAATTACGTATAGTAGTGTAGAAATTGTTATTAAGGATTCTGTTGCTTCGTCCCGACTTTTAGATACTTTGCTTTTATTAGTCTCGTTTAAATTTTATTTTATCTTTCGTGCAATTGTTCATTCTTATACCTATTTAATTATTTAGAAGGTTTGATATAAGGGTAACTTTAGATAGAGCGGATATTTAGAGAGAGTAGGATCTTTAAGTTTTTAAAGTTTCTCAAAGGTAAGAATTTCGAAACCAATGAACATAAATTCGCAAAATAAACCGACACCGTATCGTTTTTTATACACTGTTTATTTTTAACATTTACAATCAACATCGCGTTCAGTTTCTCAATTATACACGTATAATAGTATCGTATAATACAGTATCGTTAACGCTTTCGTAATACATATACATGGATATACTCTTACGGGGTAAATTGGGCGTCTTTTGTCGTTTTCTCTTTTCTTTACACATAATGATAATGATAATACTCTATTGATATAGGTAGACGTCCCAAGCTGGCAAGATAGGACAAAGGTTATATAACAGTAAGTACACGATTCGGTTTGAAAAGCAGGCTAGTTAGTCGAAGAACGTCGCGTTCCAGATTTTTAATTACCATCAAATTCGTTTGGAACCATTTTCTCGATTCGGCGTTCAGGCAGCCCATTCTCGTCATTTTTTTTTTTCCTCGCTTCGTCAAACACTACAAAATCCGAATCCGCACACCTGACCCTCTTCTTTACGAGAGGATAACAACGCTATGATTATAATATGTTATAGTAATAATACGTATATACATGTCTTTTGTTTTTCTTCTTTTCTTACCTTACCTAGATACCTAATACACGTAGATCACGCACCATGATATGTATACGTTTCTTGTTTACATCGTTGGTTACAATGCACGTCGGTTGATATGTATAGTGATCCGATTCCTTAATTAACACTTACGACACTATAAATGTGTCGGGTTCTACGCGTCGGTACAGTGATTCCCGTTTGTGCACAGCACTCGAGGAGAATGAGGTATTTGATGAATAGTTTGGTCAACCTGACCACGGGGGAAAGATCTTTTTATCGCACAACTTTTATCGAATGGGTGCATTGAAAATTTTATACAAGATGTCTTCTATTATGACCTCAGAGGCATCCGAGATCTCACATATTAACATTTAATTCTCAGTATTTATAATATCGATATACGTAGGGTGAAAGATGACCATCGGATATTTTCATAACAGTAATTTCGTCACTTATCATCGATATCGGTTAAAAAAAAATACATTTAGATGAAGTTTGCAAGGTCGCACAGAGTGAAAGTGACCATGCATAAGATAGAAAGCATTAATTTTCTAATTGCAACTTTCAATTTACTCTTACTTTATCTGCATAATAGATGAATTATCAGTTTGTATCTTCCAATTAATTTTTATCTTGAAATTTCACCACGCAATTAACATAAGTATATGAAAATTAATCCGGAAGAACTTGGAAAGAAAATTGAAAATGAACGGTAGTACATGGAACTTTTCTTCATCTTCAGATATTAAATTTTTTTAAAGGAAAAGCCATTTTTGGCTGTAGAAAAAGATCTTTCCCAACAGAGAGGTTAACTCGTCACGGTGACCTTTTGTGCAGATGGCGTCTCGAGCGCCTCAATTCTCGCCTTATTCCGGAGAAAGAAACGAGAAACAATAACCGTATACAAGGATTTTAATTGAAACGCTGACTCGTTGCTTTAGAAATAATTGTGTGCGTTGTTTTTTGTTAAAGAAGTATGCCGTTTTCTCACGAAACGCGAGAGTATCCATGGATAAATATTAACGAAAACGATGGATCAGGTTTCTTTCTTACTTGAATTACTGTTCGAGGACATGGGGCATGAGTAGGAACTACTCGCTTAACAATATTACCGCTCAAAAATATTAGAACACGCTTTAAGTATTTAATTAAAAAATATTAATCGAGTACATTTTACCAGCTTTGTAATACAAATATTTGAAGGTTAGGTGTTAACCTTTGAACCAAGAATTCTTGTATTTGAAAAATTATTTGGTTTAGGTGTCCCAATACCTTTGAGAGGTTACGTACACGACCTCTCCATAAACAATGAAATGAGCAACTACGATGAGCAGTAACGCCACTGTACAGGCAATCAACACGAGCCCTACGTCAAACAATACAATCACTCTGTTCCGATTAAAACTACTAACGTTAGTCTTTACCATTTGTTTCTTTGCGTGTATGTATTGTTTGGATGGCAATCGTTCGTGTCTACTACGACGGTGAGAACTACTGTTATTAGTCTTCTTTCATAGATGTGTACGTGTACGTATGTCTATACTGTCTTTCGATTATGCTAATTCATTCGTCTCTTTAATGCCGATATCATACATCGTGTGTCTGTGTTCGTGTGTGTGTATATATATATATATATATATATATGTATATATACTATATAGTAAACACAACGAGTCTCTGCGACGACCGATCCGCTTATACAATTGTCCGCCATTTTCTGAACGCATCTACCGTTGCAATTAAATACCGCTTTGTAACGAACAAATAATGTATCTAGCAATGAATAATAACAATGTCGACTATTATTACGAACAATAGGGTAAAAATACTACTTAACAATGGTGGCGAGAACGGGTCGGTCGATGCATAGAGACGTTACTCCTCTCAAGCGGTTTTTATCAACTCTAAATATACATACAACATACTCGTATATAATTTAATATACCACGACGCACCTGAAGACATCGCATATATGTATATATACTTCTCAAAAAGGAAACAAGGTTTATTTACTAGGCCTAATTGGCGGTACAGGCGAAAATCGTCTCGTCCGACCGTTCAGAAAGCTTCGATTCTTAAAAGTACATATATTGCATTTTACGGTACCCTGTCACTCCACTGTGGACGTATCAAATATAACCCTGTCTTCGAATTTGGTAAAGCACCAGTTTTGACTATCAGTTAAAGAAATCTCAGAACCTAAAAGCCTTGGGAGAATCTAGGTCTGAAGCCTTAGGATCCTAGGATCTACGTAGAACAAGTCTAGGACTTCTAACCCAGAACCTATCGAGAACTTATTTCCTGGAACTCACAAAATAACTTAGGGAGCTTTGGATCTATTTGGACCTAAAAAGCTAAATAAACCCTAGAACGAGTCTAGGAACCTTGAAAAACGGAGATCACTGGACATCTCCAGATTTTGTTAAGAAAGCAAATGGTTAACGCTAGGTGTCCACATAGGAGTAGCGGGATACTGTAATCTTCGATTCCTTGTTCACTCGTTCGACTTCTCTCACTTTCTTCGTTATTTTCTGTCATCTATTGCTTTCACTACGGAAGAGCACGAACGAGCATTGTTCAAGCAGGTACACGACACCGTAGCTAACGTATAAACGCGAATACGAAGAAAAATTCGTTTGAAACTTGGAACAAATTGGCTTGGTATGTCGAAGCTTCTTGGACGTGGGACGAGACGAGAAACCAGAAGAAACGAATGAAATTAATGAACGCAACACCTCTAGCCTCATAGCGAAAGCAAACACGCTTTTAATTTGTTCATAGAATCGAATGTTGATTCTACTTCTCTAGGAACGGAGAACCGTTTGAAAGCATAGGGTCGATGGCGATGAACAGTAGTTACGAGAGACATTTGGAAAAATTCAGAGTTTTATGTCATGTTTAAAATTTAAATAAGAAATTTTTATGTCAAAGAAACTTGCAGATTTTTTTACTAGGACGTAAAATTTTGACCTACAAATTTCGCACGAAGTAATTAAGAGATTCAATAGTATATCAATGTCAAGAGAATCTCATGGGAATGTAACGAGTGTGTAAAAAAATTGCAAGAGGTTCAACGAGGGAAAGTTAACCGAAGTAACTCTGAAGTTGGATCTCCCGTAACTACTCGAAGAAGAAACCAAGGACAGACCTGTACCGCCTTGTTTATTGTTGGTCACAGCATCCGATCACGGAACCAGGGATTAGAACTCGGTGCTGGATTGGGGCTGTCGTGGCACGTTGGGTCCGTGAGGCACCAGGTGCACCCCGGCACCTCCGCCACCTCCTCCGGCAACAACGCCCTCCATAGCCCCGGGTGCTTTGTAGCCCGGCTCCATGTCGTAGTCCGGCTCGAGCGCAGGATTCACTCGTCCGTTCGATTCGTCCTTGCTGCCGTACAGTCTTCCGACGCCGGCAGCCAGGACAGCCATTTGTTCGCCTTCCGCCGGGTCCGGGCCTACCCTCTCGACATCTTCCGGTATATTGACGACGCACCTGAAGACGTCGTAACCGGGCGCCACCCTGCCGGTCAAGAAGGCCACCTGCGTGCCGTACGACACGCCGATCAGCGTCACCAACGACATCAGCATAGCCATCGTTCTGAACGGGAACGTCTGGGTGCCAGTCTCCTCGTCGTAGCCCGGATAGTGGATCAGAGCGGGCAGCCCTAACAACGGCTCGCCGCCGCTGATCCGCACCGCGAACGCTATTATGTAAGCGGACAGGCTGCCGTAAGTGTTGCAGCTCTCTTTGAAGTGGACCACCATCAACAGTTGGGGGAACAGGATCACGTAGACCAGGTCCGAGCACATCGACCAAAGCCCGTAGATCGACGGTATCGTCAGAGCCATCACCGTGCTCAACACGCCGACCACGCCTATTCCCACTCTCATCACCCAGATGATCTCCATTTCCGACGCCTGTTCAGGGAAATGGCTAATAGACTAGGACGCCGTGCCGCTTCGGGATGCCGGAATGAGTGAACACGAGATGAACCTATACCAGGCATGACCAACTGCTGCCTCGAGAGATAAACCTTCTTGGTTAGTTGTCTGAACAGGTCAGACTTTTAATTGTCTGAACACAGTCAGACAACTAGAGAAGATAGGTCTATGCTCTGGATTACTTAACTGAACGGTGTCTGACTACTTCGCCTACTCATCCAATGTTACCTCAACTTTCAAATCATTATACTCACAAATCCCCAGAGTCCCAAACTATCAAGATCCCAAATAATTCTCGTAGTCACAAGAAATCCCGAGAGTTCATAATAGACCAAAATCCTTGTGGCTCTAAAGTCCCAAATCCCCAATTCCACATCCCAATAATGCTGACTTCCAATACAGCAGAATCTCAACAGTTCCAAATCCCTAAGTCATAATTTCAACGAGATTTTTCAACTTAGGCAGGCACTCGGTCATGCCTAACCTAGCCTAGCCTATAACCTAGCGTCGTAGCAAATGGCGGATGGTCCTAGTTTTACACGTGTCACTGTTCGAAGGGACGACGAAGAGGCCCCAAGTGACGTTCACGCTTACGTATGTTGCCTTGAAGATTGTATACCGGTGACGAATGATAAATGATGATGATGATGATTAGTGATATGAGAGTGATGGTGGTCGAGACGGGATGGTATGAATGACACGCTATGAAAATGAAAAATATGGAAACGATCGTCTACGTATGGCTCCTGTCGAGATATAGTGTGGTTGTAATCGGGTCGAGAAAACACACGAGATGAGTAGCTTAACTTGGATCCTCCGATATCGTTTCTTTGGCGCTGCATCAAGTCGTAACTTACAGACCGTTTACGACCACGCTACATATCGCCGAGAACCACGAATACGATGGACTTACCCTCTGACGGAAGATCAATTTATACACGTTTCTGGCGAACATGGAACTAGCCGAGAGGATGCTACTGTCGGCCGAAGACATCACCGCCGCCGATACTGCGCCTAAGCCGAAAAATGAAACGAAATCTGGCGTCAAGTATTGCAGGACCATCGGCAGGATCATGCTTGTTTCGTTCTCGGTGAGGGGATAGGGGCCAGTGTATCCCGTCTCGTTCCAAACTGCAACAGAGTAATACGTCGCGTTATCGTCGCTGAAATCAATTATTATCATTAATAAATGTGTTTAAAAAACTGTTGCGTGATGTGGTGTAACGATACGAAGCTACGAAACAATCGATTCGCTGCCTTTTCTGGCAAAAAACCAGTTCCAAGGTAACAGCTGTATGGGTTATCGCCTATCTAAAATGTTACCCGGTCGGGTTTGAAGTATTAAAACGTTTATGCAATCGCTATTATTATAGTTGATTAGTTCCAGCAAACTTATAACATTTTCGACCGATTTCTCGAACAAGTTAAAATGAAGTATCAGTATCCTCGTAAGAGGAACAGCTAAAGAAACATTTATCTTTGTATCCTGAAACAAAAGTACACTAGATACTGGGCTATCGTGTCGTATTAGTTCCGGTGATTCTATTGTGTTCCGCGTTGGCGAGCGAGTGTTGCCACCCTCGCCCCGACCACGTCATGTGACAAAATCCCACGCTATTGTACACCCTGTGGGATATCAAAGAACCCTTCGCCCACACACCCTTCCGTTACAACACCGACCCGCTTAGTCCTGGAACCTTGTAAATACCAGCAGTTCTCGCTTTATCTCTGTCTCTCCCTCGATGCGATACGGCCAAATGTCAAGTAGCCTTCGAATTCGAACGGGGGGGGATGACGAGCAAACCGGGTCTAATTCGATCCCCTTTAGCTTCGAGGATCCATGAAACACGTTTCGCTACCCCTTCGAAGGGACAAGGACGAACGGTTCGTAAAGGTACAAAATCGATATTTCGCTTGTTATTCTTATGCGATTCGTGTTCATATTTAATACGTTGCTTACATTTTCGCTCTCGTTATATTACCAGGAGGTTCGTAACGAGGGTCCTAACAAATGGTGATTAAAATGAATTCTCTATACTAGCGATGTAAAATGTGACGATTGAGCGTAATAGTAAAACGCGTAGTAGGTGGCGATTTAATACGTGGCCATATATTGTGTAGGTGGTATAGTATGTAGGTGGTGATATAGCAAATGACGAACGTGTGGCAATGGAACACGTAGTAATTGAACGAGTGGCGATTTAACACGTGGCTATATATTGTATAAGGTGAACTAGGACGTGGTGATATAGCAAATGATGTCGAACGCGTAGCAATGTAACGTGTGGACGATATAACACGTGGTCGACAACGTATATAAAGCTTGGTCACATAAAATTCGTGGCAATATAAAGAAAGATGGCGATGTAACAAATGTGACTTACCCGTCGCTTTGGCGATGGCCCCGATGAGAACAGGCGGGACGGCCATCAGTATGCATCCTAACGCAGCCACGTAGCTCAATATCTGAGCCCTTGTGGCTGACTTCGAGGACAACACCCGTTGGAAGTACACTTGCCACGGAATACCACCGAATATCAACAAAAGTCCATAATCTATGTATACCCAGTACTCTTTCGAATCCACTTCACCGATCCAGTCCACCTGCATGTCACCGAGTGATTGCACTTTTGGGTTCGTCCAGGCGAATGGAATGCACATCCACTATAATCAAAACCATAAACATTGTCATGTCAAATATAACCGTTCCGCTATTTATTTGAACGACTTCGTCGGTCAGAAATGACCCTTACACGTATTCAACTTAATGAACGCGAGATGAAAGGACCAAAGGGCAGAGGGCAACTCTGAAAAGCTTGCTTTTCGAGCAAACTGAAAGAGAATGAATACGAATGAACTGATGCTATCTTCGTTGTGTGGTCCATGTTGCAATTATCTTATGGTAATGCTATCCGTTGCTCTATCGAGATTAATTACAGCTAATGGACGTTTTGTCCGGTGTTGGGATCAAAAGGATGCGAGGATATATGGGTTTCAGGGAATTACTTCGTCACTGATTGCAATTGTAACAACTAGAGATAGAGGTGTATGAAAATCTGAGAGTATAGGGATTTAGGAATATGGGGACTTAAAAATATAGGAGGTTGTAGAGGGTTATAGAGGTCTAGGGATGCAGAGACTTAAAGGTATGGTGACTTAGAAATATAAGAACCTTGAGAGTCATAACGAGTCATAAGGAGTTAGAAGAAGTCATAAGGAGTCATAAGGAGTCATAAGGAGTCATAAAGTCATAAGGAGACATAAGGAGTCATAAGGAGTTATAAGGAGTCATAAGGAGTTATAAGAAATCATAAGGAGTCATAAGGAGTTATAAGGAGTTATAAAGAGTCATCTGGGGACACAGGTACTCAATGATCTAGATATTTAAGGATGTATTAATCATTTCTAGATTAAATATATCTACAACTAGATATCTAGACATATTTATTTAAAGATATCCAAATTAAATTTGCAAAATCATTGTAATCAATAGGTGTCCGTATATTTTTAGAGTCTGAACAGACAGTACAAAATTTCAAGCACACTTCACGCGAACGTATACACGATAGGGTATCTATTGAACGCGGTGATTGTCAAAGCGATAAATAAAATCGATACGTGATAACCTTCGATAAGGATTTTTATTAAAAAAACATTGTTGACGGACCGAGTGCTACGCCAAGGTTAAAGTTGTCAATAGGGACTAGGTTAAAATTGTCAATAGAGATTATGCGTGATAATATGTACGTTAAAGGATTCTAAGATAAACGCTATTATTGCAATTAACGTGTTCGTGCCCACGCGTGTATATATCCGCATAGGCCACACCTGTTATCCCGGTGTCAATCGTTACAACAAAATTAATAACCTAGCACGAACCAATTAGGGAACTTAAACATAGAAAATAACAGAAAAGAAATAAAAAAGTCATCAATGACAGAAAAGAAACGTAGTAATTATTTATCAGGAAACTTACCAGCCCAATGAAAATGCAAAAAAGCTGAATAACGTCGGTATATGCAACGGAATAAAGGCCTCCGAAGAGCGTGTAAAGAACGGCGATGCAAGCGCTGAAAATGACCGAAGGACGCTGGTCTATGTCAATGATAACCGCCAAGGTAGCACCCAAAGCTGCTAGGATACCTGCGGCCCAGAAGACCTCGCCACATAGGGCAGGAAGAAACAGAAGACCTCCCATACGTTCGCCAAATGCATCTTGTAGAGGATCTAACATCGTGATGTACCCCTGTTCTCGCATCTTGTTTGCGAAGAATATACCACCTGTAACAAGAACAGTTCATTTTCGTTTACGGCTTACCAATCGTTTCGGTGCTTATGGTTACTACGCAGAACCGAGACATAGACAACTAGTAGCATTGCTAACTTTGCCTTACTAGGTCTGCAGAAAGAGAAAATAGTTTCGCAATGCTAGTGACACTATGTCCCATGTATCCTACGGATCACTAGGACCCTACACAGGTCCCTTAGGCATTCTAACACGTGTCTTAGACGCGGGGATGTATGGTAAAGGTGGACAGTAACTATGTGTGGTATCGGAGCGCTCGAGCACTAGCGAGAAAGCCAGCGTCGATTCTGCGCCATCTAGTGGCGGCGAGACGCAGATTACAATTAGAACCGAAAATTCAATTGCAGTAAAAATACCGACCTAGTTCACCCGTAGTGTGCGTCATGAGTGCGTCGCGATATTATAGGGGGTTAAAATCTCTATGTTTATCTTTAAGGACCCAATAGCAAAGTTAAGTTATTCACTGTGAAGATGAGAGTGAAGCAACGAAACGAGTAGACATACCGAAAACGAGGCTGAGGGCATATCCGAAAGGAGCTTGGCACCAAACGAGGCCCTTGGTGTAAATGGCCTCGGCGGTGCCGTTGATGTAACCACCTCCGACCCAGGTCGCGGTCATCGTAAATATACCGACGAACATTCCGATCGAACGACCCGCTAGCATGACTTCCTCCTCGGAGTCGTTGCCGGTCTCCTTCTTCCTGGCCGCCCATATTCCTACGGCCAATATCAGCACGTAGAACAAAGCGATCGAGACAAGACCGGCAAAGTTGATCATCTTCGGGGAGTACGGGTCCACCTGGGTGAACTCGAACTGACGTAGACGCAAGTCCGGGTGGTTCGCCGGTCGATCCGACTTTGGTAAATTCGGATTCCTGTACACAAATATTAAAGCCTTCATTTTAAAAACGATGCTACTTTTTATAAACAATTCTACCGACTAATTTATATTGAAAATATTTATGGAGTAACGCCAAATTTTTTGTCAAGCCTCGAAGCGCCATCTTGTGGTACTCACACTTTGCTCGAATTTTTGTGTTCGAAAATGCACCCTAATTTTATCAGAGCAACCGAATGTATTTATAAGTCTACCTGTTTGGCTCACTCTTGTTATATTGCCGAATCAACGAGTATGATTTACCACACGAATTATGCGGACCAATAAAACTTTATGAATAGCAATATTGTTGATTTGAAGAATTTTTTATTATAGTGTCATCTGTGGCAATATAACGAGAGATCAGTCTGTTTCTATGTTTGGTAATGCAAAGTGAACTCTATTACTATTTGTCGATTTAATGGCAAAGCCTTGAAAGTTTCTGCTTTATTTACATACACGTCGAGAGTCCGTTTTTATGCGAGTAAGGTTACGCGTTTCTTGTGCAAGGGCTGGGACGGTGTACATATAGGGTGAAGCGGGACTAATGGGATTAGAGGGTGAACTCAGCTGGGCGATTTAAATGCCTTCTGGACAGGAACGTAGAATTTACAGTCAACTGCGCGCGTTAGGCGCCGCATCGAACCAACGTGTTAATTGACTAAAAAAACAAGACGCTCTTTGCGCGACATCATTGAATTTTTCATTTTCACTTTCTTTATCGCCGTTTGAAACAATTAAAATCTTACGATGTCATTGTAATTTTATCTTGGACAAAGAACTATTTATGACGGACACCGAATGTTGTCTGGAAAAGTTATTTTATGGAAAATGTGAAAAATGGAAAATTGCGATTATTCGGTGTATTGTCAATTTTACATTTATTCGATTTTTTTGGAAAATATGTTCTTGAAAATATTTAGAAATTCTGAAATTTATGGATTTGAAACTTGAGAAGTTGGGAAATTCGGAAAATGCACGTTTGGAAAATAGGGAAATTGGGAAATTAGGAAATTAAGAAATTAAGAAATTAAGAAATTAAGAAATTAGGAAATTAGACAATTGGGAAATTGGAAAATTGGGAAATTGGAAAAGTCAGAAAATGGGAATGTGGGAAAGCGAGAAATTGGGAGATCGAAAAAATGGGAAATTAGGAAACTGGGAAAGTGGGAAAGTGGGAAATTGAAAAATTGAAAAAATGGGAAATTGGAAAATGGAAAATTGGTACAATAGAAAATTTTGGAAATTAAATAGCTGGTCACCGGTAAATGTATAAACTCAGAAAATGAAAAATCTGGAAAAATAATTTTCCAAATAAGAGAAGCAACAAAATGTGAATACAACACTACACTAAATGCCAGCACAGGATACTTGATACTTCGAGTGAATCCATGGTACCCCATACTCGGTCTCTTAATCTAAGGTATCACATTGTGCACCGATAGAACATTGTGATAACTACAGTACCCTTTCGTGCGTACACCAAGGCAAACCATAGTCATAATGATAAAAATCTTCGAATTCGAGCGTCTACGAAAAAAATAACTGAAGAAAGCATGTGCACAAACGGTGCCGGGAAGATTTATTTTTAGCCTGCACGCGAAGCCGGTATAATCCCTTCCGTGATATAGCGAGATCGTAAATCAAACCCTTATCAACCATAACCCTTTTTAATCGAATTCCCAAAGTCATACAATGTTTCATAATTTTATTCGATCTGCAATCTTTCTTGGTACTCCGATCAATATTTCAGATTACATCCCTAAACTGCCCTATAATTTACTATAATTACTGATAAGTACTAATTGTACCTACATGGGGTTAGCTATCCGATTGCTAGTCATTGCTAGTATTGGATGAAGTAATTCTTGCCCGAAGAGTTTTACGACCTCGCTATATCGCGGAGGGGACTATAAGAAGAAGTGTTGATGGTACCTCTGAAGACCCCGCGGGGTACAGTCACGCAGTAGCGGGGGGCAGCCTCACACGGGCACCAACGGCATGTCCTGGCGATGGTCCTTCCAGACGGCCGACGACGATGGAGGGTTGGGATTTGGGGGGCAGCAATCGCCCCACCGGAGCGAGGTCTTCTGGGAGGGGCTATTCCTTGTTCTAAACGCGAGGCCGCCCATGGGCGCTGATGGCCATCGATTTTCACCCAACTCACCAAGCCTGCTACTTCCTCTGCTGCTACCTTTGCTTCCTCCTCGGTATCCTTCCTGGTCCGTGGTACCAGTACCGATCACCTGGATCAGTATGGTCCTTCACCTGAAAGAACGACGTGGATCTCTCCAGCAGTGCAAGTATTTCTCATAGGGTCACATTTTGCTATTTCGCACATGTACGCTCGCGTGCTTTTCGTCAGGCCTTCGAGTCTGTGCAAGTTAACGATGGTATACCTCATTTGTGGCCGGTGGCTCTTCAAGGCTGTGGAAGCTACGCCTCAAGGGCCAATGGGCCTTCACCTTCTTGTACACAACTCTTTAAGTGCGAGAGCTATATGAAAACATTTCCAGTGAAAATTTTATAGGTCAATAAGTGCTACGTACCTCTGGAGGTCGGTTTTCGACGAAATATTTGGGAAGAAATTTTTTCAAAATTCTGTCGACGTAGGTCTGTAGTACCTATCGTAGCATTGAACTTTTCTTACAAACATTTTTTTATAGCTCTCGTAACTTAGGAGTTATGCGCAAGAAAGTGGAAGGCCTGATACCCTTGGCGCTATCATGAATTACTTCGTGAACTCTTATAGTTTTACTCGAATCGATACGACAGTCAGGTAAGAAAAGACGTCGAGGAAGGGTTTCGTGAAGTCCTGGGTTTCAGCCGAATTCTCACTCAGCCGAAAGTAGCCTACCTCGCACGCGAACGTACAAAAAACGGACAATTTCACGAGATTCGATGTTCTTTACAGAAACCAACCTATCCTTCAAGGACAGCTGTGCGACAAACGTTACCAACTAGACAACAACAGCGGATCAAAAATAAAAGTCAAATTCGACGCGTACACGGGTGACATTTCTACCTACGTTCAACGAAAATGTCATTCCTCAAAAGCGAACTACTTCAACTACGAATTGCATGAATTCTACTCACAGATTCACGGAACGTTCAGGCGGTCGAGGAATCTTGGAGGCACTGCACGAGAATCATTCACTGAATCATTCACCGATCAACGAACGAACGACGGGTGGAAAGGTGTTCGAGGAACCCGGTTCGTGTTGTCGCCGTCAGAACGACGATGTTCCCGACGTCCTTAACAGTCGTGGAGGCCACCCCGTACTGAGCACAAGGTATCCTTCTCGGCGTCGAGGACTGGCGGCGGAGGAACGGTTCCGTGATATTGATTCGACCTCGTGACGTCATGGCGATTCACGGGGGTGCATCCTACCCTCTCGTCCTGCTTCTGTCTCGTTCTCGCCGTACGTTTCCCCGTGAACCTTTCCGTCGTACGTCCACCTCCATTCTCCTCACCGGATCCTCCCTCCCCCGACGTAGCCGCCGACATCGAAACTGGAGGCGTGGACTCGGCTAAGAATCGCGAGTCTGCGCCCCGAATACCGCGGCTGCCACGAAGGTGGACGTGGCTCTCCCGACAGATATCTTTGCCTCGCGATTACAGGTGAGTTTCAGCCACTTGGAAAATCAACAGTCCACGCTTCGAATCTATAACGTTCGGCTTCCGCCCGGTACAGGGTTGTCGCACGGACCTCTACATGGACGGCATTTTAATTAGTTAGAACTTGGTATAGGAATCCGGGGATAGATTTTACACGCGTCAGAATATAAGTTCAAAGATCTCGGGACTTGATATGATATGTGGACTATACGGTATGGCTGTATGGGGAGTACTGGGGATTTAGGAATATCTGGTGGTCTAGAGATAGTCTAGGAATATATGGATCAGAGATGTGGAGAATAACGGTACAGAAATATGGAAATCGTTAGGGGTATAGAGTCCCCCTCTTCCTATTACTAGCGAGGGATATGAGATTCAGAGATATAAGCATCTAGGGATATAAAAATCTAGAGTGTAGGTATTCAGGGATACAGAGACCTATGGACGTATGGATTCTAGAGATATAGAGATCAAGGGATGTCTGGCTCTAGGGGAACTAGAGATCTGGAGGTATAGGATTCAAGAGTATGGGGATGTAGAGCTATAGAGAACTCTAGGAACTAGGAATATAGTGGACTATAAAATTCTAGGGTAGCTCTAGTAATTGTAATAATTCTGTAACAACTAGAAACGTAGTAATCTAGGGTTAATATAGTGTACAAATTCCCCAAATCTATTAAAGCCACGAAGAGATAGCTGCACGTGACGCGGTCGCTTTCTCTAGTGTCAGTGAACACGAACACCATATTTCTTAACGCAAACAATTTCAGACATGCTCACGGGACGAACACGTGTTGCGTTTCTCTGACCAAATCTGTCGGAACTTTTTAAAAACAAAAGGAAATCTTCTCGAGATTAAATTGGGAACGTGAAACTTGTTATATGGCAGCTGTGTGCACCCCAAAGCATACCGCTGACGCGATATTTTGTTCCGTTCATTCTTAACGAGAATCAATGACATTTTTATAAGGACAGCGAATGAAATTGTATGGTACAATCTTTTGTGTACTGCTTTGTTTTTATGTACAATGATTATAATGTTTACATTTTTGAAGATATAGTAGTCTTGAGAAGTTAAGTGAGTTATTGTACGGGAGGTTATGGGGTGGGATGATATGCAACGGGGAATTATCGCATGGGTAGTAATAGAAAGGGGAATTATTGATAATTGCACTTTTTGAGAGAACTCCAAATCTTAAAATTCTAAAGTTCCAAAATTCCAAAATCCCTGAATCACCAGATCCCAAATTTCCAAAGCCCCAAAATCCCTAAATTTCCAAATCCAAACTTCAAAAGCGCCCAGCACTTAACCTAAAAATCTACAAAGCCCACTTCGCTGAAACTTTCAATTATTAAAAATCTTTCGCAATCTAAAAACGGGAAACGACTGTGAAGTGTCTAGGAAAGTCGGTTAACGAGTAAGAATTTCCATCTCCCGTTATTTCAATTCATGAAGGAAGCTTAACGAGCAATTGAATAGCGCGGAACGGTTCTAATTGCGTGATAATGACAGGTGAATTATTCCGCCGGTACAATAGCTTCTCCCGTTCCATATTTTTAATTTAATCGTCGAGATCATCGAACAATCTGTCTCGCCGAACAAAACGTTGTCGGGAGACGTAGACAGGGACATTAAGGATACTGACGTCAGACACGTAAAGGCTGTACAAAAGGGAAACCTATTACCGATTGAGCAACGAATCGCTTCGCTACCGCGTTTGCTATAGGTCAACAGAAAGCCTGGACAAATATAGTTGATTCGTTGGACGGCACAATATGGAGAAACAAATATAGTTTCGTCATTGAAGATAGACAAAGATACTTAGAGAGTCGCGAAACCGAACCTTCCTATACCTCTTCTGCTCCTGCGTGGTCGATATTACTTGACCCACTCTCTCGTACCTGGAAACTGTACCCTCCCTTTTACATCCACGAATACACCCTTTTGGAAGCTCGATTTTACCCGGTGACACTTTGGCAAATAACTGAATCGCGAGATTTCTCGGAGAAATAATTTTATCGAAGAGTTAGATGGTTATACAGGGTATCTCACAACTAGTCCCTGAAAGGGGGGTAGCTGATTCTGAATGAGATTTCCCTTTGCAAAAAGGAGTTTGAAGAAGGTATACAAACTGTACATGCTGCTGATTACTACAAGGGATGGACCTACTGTTCCTATACCGCCATCTTATCTAAAGATTTAGGCATCCTTGCCATCTTTGCTCTAGCACAAACTATACACCTAGTACATTACGCACTATAAAGTATATGAAGTACTATTAAAGAACAAGGGACCTGGACACGCCAGTTTCTCTTAAAAATTTAGACAAAGCTGTGGCGGTTTCGCTCTTACGCTCATCGCCGCTAGGCGGCGCATAAGACCGAGACTTTCTCGCTAGTACTCAACCTTCTATTCCTACAAATGGTTCCTGTCCATCCCTTCCACACTCGCGTCTAAGGTAAGGACCTGCTAGAATGCCTTACGAGTCCACTAGGTCCCGGACGAAACGCTCTCTCCTTCATTTTTCCTAGCCCTTCCACTTAGCCAAACCTCCAAAAGTAGACAAAGTTCACTAGGGTCCATATCCCTAAAATTGTAGGATGTGATCTAGGATAAATAAGAATTTTGCTAATCCTTCTCCAACGTTCCTTTCCAATTAAAAATAAACAGGGGGACTGTTAGGTGAACCCATGGGTTCAAGCGAGGTTAGGTACCTCCGTCAAACGTCGCATCAAAAAGTCAAGCAGCCTCGTATCGTACGGGAGCGGTGAATTGAAAATTGCCACGTGTCAGGTGAAGTACCCGGCGACAATAAGCACGTGCACCCTGGAACCTTGTAACTGGATACGATGGCAGCGGGTTCCACGGGTATTAGGGATGCTTCGAGTTCACGGCACTTGGGCCGAGTGCCACGCTTGTTATTCGACCGAGTCGCAAAAACACGTGCAACCCCTTTTACCGTTCTTAACAATCGATGCTGAAGAAAGTCTTTAACAATTTATTCGTTACCAATTTTGACGCACTTTAATTTGACTAGTTTATGCGTAAACCTGTTGAATTATCATTTTAATCTATTGAATAATCATTTTTATCGATAAAAATAAATGCGTTGAGACTGCGTGCAATAAAGCCTGTCTCCAGAGTCCATTTCCTAACCTACAAATTTCTAGGCAGTCCATTCACAGCTATCGTTATAATGCGAAGAACATTGAAAAGTTAGACTAGTTTTGTATTCGACGATCCTCGATTATGAAGATTATAATTAAAATCGAACTGAAAATTCAGTCGCGATAGAAATACGAGTCTGATTTAGCACGTATGAACTGTGGTGTGCGTCACGAGGGACGTATTGTAGTACAAGGGGTTAATTAATGCGCAAAAATAAATCTATGCGTTGAGAGTCAGTGGGTCTACAATAAAGAAAAGCCTTAGCTCTGTCTGCAGAGTCAATGGGCCCCAGGCCGTGTTACCCAAAGGCCAATTGGGCGAACACGTTGCCAGACCGTTTTTCCTCAGGAAGTGGGCGCTAGTTTTACTATGCGTTTCAGAAAAGTCTTTCGCATTTTGATCCTTGAACCCTGCTGATTCCGAGCTTTCGATAAGTGAAACTATTAGTGCCTATCTATGAAAGCTTCAGACACACTCCTTTTTCCCGCAGAGTTCCAGCTATTCAAGTAATCCTTAATATTGTAGGAACAGATAAGAACTGGTCTAGATATGAAGCCATGTGAACAGATGCAGACTTGTGCATTAGCTAATTACACAGTTCATTTGTAAATTATATGCCAATGCTAAGAGCCAAATTTAAATACAAATATTTTCAAGTTTTTACAGAAATATTTCGAATGACCTTGAACATACATGTGCGCAGTAACCCTTTGTAATAACTATGCGCAGGTAATCGCGAATTATTGTATACTCTCCGATTTATAAAAAATGAAAATTGTCGCAAGAATTATTTCGATCAATCACGAGTGATTCTGTAACGATCAGAAGAGAGCAAAAGTGAATCGCTTCTGTACGAGATTAGCACTCGTGCTCGATTAATGTTCGACACAATTTTTCCGAGACAATATTTCCGCTCGTCGATGCTTGCCAACGTTTGCCACGTTGAACAAGGGAAGAATAAGATGTTGTTCGAGTAGGAAGCAGTTGTCGATGGATAAAGTAGGTCACGAGTTCTGACCTCCGCTGCTCTTGGGTCGCGTCTTTTGCACAACCTCCAGGCTCTCTTTGCTCCTCCACTTAATTACCTCCGCGTCATACGTCCCTGCGACACGAATTTTAACACATTGAACGCAGCCACCGTGACGAGGAAGCTGGTTCCGAGGAACAATCGGAACTTATTAACGCGACAAATGCGAACTAGTCGGTTTCAACGTGAAACAGAATGTTCAAAATGGATGCCTCTCTAAATGGACCTTCTATTTACTTTGACTCATTGTTTTAGGAAACAGCTTTTGAAATACACTTGATATCGGTTAATTGCAATGGTGATATAGTATTTCAATTTCTTTACAACAGTTTACACTTGTAACGAATTTATAATGATTTAATGACAATCTGCAGCTGTATCTGTCGTAAAAGTACAGAATTATTCTTATAGCTTCCTTGCTGCACATTACGTTTCAGTTAGATGATTCTAGAACTTTCACTTAGATAATTTTAGAACATAATCACTCTAAATTCATTTGTCAAATTAACGTTTTCTATAATTCAATTGTACAATTTTTATACAATTAATTAAAGAGTAACGATCGCAAAAACGCACACAAAAGGGAATACTTTATTGCAAAACAATTAATTAAAATAGTTACTTATAAGTTTTAAACTGAAATACTACTTGGAAGCATTGTTCTTGTAGATTTTTTAAAATAATCGTTCTCGCGCGCTTTTTGAATGAAAAGTACAGTCAGCGCCATCTAGCGGTGGAATGTAGAACTAACAAAATTAAAAATTCCATTTTTTTCGAGAAACTAGGGACTTTTAGACTTTAATATGATCATAAATGTAATCTACGATCGAAATGTGATAGGAATAATGCTGTAATATGTGTCTAAATGCGCTGGAATCGATAATTCGATTTTAATGCATTTCATGGAGAAAACAGTGGCGCCCCCTGTCCGTCGAACGGGGTGAACTACACTCATCTGGAACACAGGGTTCGTTAGTTCCAGTTTCCGCCGCCAGACGGCGCCACTTGCACTTCCAGAGCCGGTAATTGCGTTTTACCCGAAAATAAAGCATTTTTACATTTCATTTATGGTCACAAATTGTTCCACGATTAAGATAAAGTGGGGAAAATGTCTTTACAGCAAATTGAAGACGTTATATTTGAAAATGAAAAATAATGCACTTTGTGTACCCTATAAACGCCATCCATGTAGCGGTGAAAGGTGAAACTAAACTTCCGATAGCTGCTCTGGTATAGGAATTGGCTTTGAATTTAATTTTAATATATGTTCGTGATTAATGTTCTTGAATGAAGATTTGATTACAGAATGAATAATAAATGATTTTGTTATTTTAAAATTGAAAACGATTAAATGACGATTGCATTAAGCTAATCATTTAAACTCTTCTTAACCGACAGCATGATGATCACCACACTGGAATTGTTAGTGGCGCCATCTAGCGGCGGAAACTGGAACTAACGAACCCTGTGTTCCAGATGAGTGTAGTTCACCCCGTTCGACGGACAGGGGGCGCCACTGTTTTCTCCATGAAATGCATTAAAATCGAATTATCGATTCCAGCGCATTTAGACACATATTACAGCATTATTCCTATCATATTTCGATCGTAGATTACATTTATGATCATATTAAAGTCTAAAAGTCCCTAGTTTCTCGAAAAAATGGAATTTTTAATTTTGTTAGTTCCGCATGACACCGCTAGATGGCGCCACTTGTACCATTTCTAGTGTAAGCGCCTATATATGAAATGTAATAGTCGAAACTGAAATTCCTTTTTACTTTTAACTTGAAATTATCTTACTATGACATGCAGCTGTTATACACTTATGTTTGATTAATATATAGCCAAATTCGTAAATAATCTAAGTTGAAGAGTAATTATTTAAAGAGCAATAAAATTATGAACTGAGTTTTGCACTAATTTAACACAGTAATAAATCCACAGGATGTTTTTAACAATTTCATAACAAATCATTTTATTGCATTTGGATATATAATTACAATTAAACAATACAACAAACAGTTATCAACAAATATTTTCGCCTTTCTAAATCTTCAGTTCTTACATAATATAGTTTATAAACTAGATGCGTTTACTAGGAGGGTAGACAATCGATACGCTACAGAAAACCTAGCTAGACGCATCAACCTTCTACCGTGTCCTAACATCCCCATAAGGTTGTTTATCCATTTTCTGTCCTCGGTGTACGATGGTCGAGGTTTTCCTCGACCAATGCCTCCCCATCGTTATTCAAACCTTTCCATGCTGTTAGCACCAAGGTGATTAACATAACGGGCGCATACTTATTTCCTGTTCCTCGTATCATAAAATCGTATCACGCGCGCTCCTGCTCTCATGTTTGCCTGCTCATGTGAGGCCGAATGTTTCCAAGTTCGTGGGTTATTTAGACGCCCTTTCATGAAACATCCGGTTTCTATGCCGCTGTACATACAGTTGTCTATATTTATGTACCTTTTGGTTCGACTAGGAGTTCATAATTGCGACGTGTATTTTGTTTCTAATATTAAATCTAATTTCCCTGTGTACTGGTTAGGTACCAACCCCAAAGGCTTAACCTGGATCACTTCACAAGTCACCATTGTGTTTTATCAGAAATAACTTTCATAGTTGGACGATAGTGTTGTTATTAATTAATATTATTATCACAGTTGCGAATTTCATAACTCAGAAAAGTTCTGGTCATGGTCCACCTCTGAAACATTCTGTTCTAGGTCCATTTTGACAGGTCTTGAACATGACAGATCTTGAGGTTATAAATTGGCATTGGACAGAGACAGGTTTGTTCACTACATCACTATTAGCTAATTTTCACACAATCAGAAATATATTTTCTAAGATGAACCCAAGTTTGAAAGCACGTGCATATACTGACATTACAAAGGGTCTCTGCACATGATCTCCTGGTGTGCAGTAGTCTCAGTTTGGTATCAAATGGCTGCCAATGATAGGGCCCGTCACGAGCCGACAGCAAAGAGTCGTTACATAGACCTATTTGCTCGTGCATGATCATGGAGACCATGGGAACATGAAGATATTTTTAAGGAACGTCTTGCTCCATCTTTTCTTGCACTCCTAATCGATCAGTCGTTTCTGTTTCTTTCGAAGTCACTGAAGCAGAAAATCTTTCATTCCTCCGGGAATTGAAGGGCCATCAAGTGAACGTGGCACATCCACCTGCTGATGTAGCCCTGATCCTCCTGGAATCATCCTCGGCAACAAACCCGATTTTTCCTTTCGTTGTAATCATCATGGCTGAGTTCCAGTGTCTGTTAACCTACATCTGTGCAATTTTGATCTGTGAAATTTTGATTTGTGGAATTTTTATCAGTTGTTGGGTTTGTTGTTCTCGTGTCAATCATTGCAGTTATCTATGTCAGTATTATAACATGTATTATCCTCGCAACAACAGGTACATTGATATAACTCGTACTACTATGATGACTGTCAATGTTTATATCACCCAGAGAGGTACCATTCACAGGCGTGTTAAGTTTGTAGGTAATTAAAGTAGTAAAAGGTGCTATTGTAGATTATACTTATTTAAGAACCACATCATTTCTGTAGGTACAGACATACTAAGTCTATTATGACTCTTCAAGCAAAAGTTAACCTCTAAATATCACAGGACAAGAACACAGGAGACACCAGAAAACCAACGACATATAAGTACAATGCCAATTGCATTTTAACAATATTCAAAAGATATTTGAAGACAAATCTGAAGAAAGTAAATACTATAACATGAAACCTATGCAGTATAAAATCACCATTCACACTGGTGCATCCTTAAACCCAAGAAAAGTGCAAAGCTGAAAATGAATAGTAAATGAGAGTCGAAGAAAATAAGATTTGCAAGGGATGAGTCGACTCCGTGCACTTCCATGATACCCTGATCGAAGGTGTTTCGTATTACACGTGCCTGTAAGCCTGAAACACCCTGGACAACGTTGAAAACCCTTGGACAAACCGTTTCGGGGAAATGCAGTCGAACGGTTGCTCCTTCATAATTTCATGCTGTGCTCATGTAAAATTAGCATATTAATAAGAAAGACGGCGACAGCGGTCAGGATAGCAGGATGAAATCGCAGGAAGATCGGGGTCTACTCCTTCCAAGGATCCTTCGTGGCTCTTCGGCTCCTCTGCGTTCCTAGTGAACGAGTCTCCGCATTTAGAACTCAATGGAGCGAATCTAATTGCAGTTATTACAATGATGACACGATGCGTGAGCCTGTCACATTCTCCGTCAAGCCTGTTACTGTTTTTTTATTCTTGCATACGACGACCTGGATGAAATTAGATGTGAAGAGCTTGGCTTAACTTGGATCTTTAGGACAAGTTTCGAACTTTAGGAATTGAAGAGTTGGACTTGACTGTGGAATTGACTTTGGGACTGTAGGACCTAGACTGTAGGACCTGGGACTATAGTACTTGGGAACATTTGGGACTATAGGTCCTAGGACTCTAGGACTTCAGGATTTTTGCAATTTGTTGTTTTATACTCATGGACTTTGGGTTTTTGATACTTCTTCATTTTTTATTACTTCAGAACCTTGAAACTTTCGCATCTTTATTATCATACATATTTTCATCTTACAAATATTGAGAGATCTTCTTAAAGATCCAAACTAGTACAACAAAATAGAAATATAAATTGTAAGTACTTTTATGTCCTGCATTATGATCATCTTTATGTCTCCTTCAAATCAAACCTATGGCTTCTTTTGCAGGTAGGTATACTGCTATAGCTGGTGTTTCATCCAAAATACTCTTTGAATGACATATTGTGCAATACAGACTATGCAAGGATACTTTAGTTGATCACAGACGAGTAGAGCACACGTATTTGTTCATCGAAAGGTAAAGAAAATACATGTTTAAACAGGAGGACGAGGTGACATTTTGAGGGAAGTCAAATGCCAACCTGTTTCCGGACCGACTGCTCCAGGCCTACCATGGTCTCCTGTTAACAGGGATATCACTTTTCATTTTTTTCATATCTCGTCGTGGATTTTTCGGTTGTGTAGGGTCAGTCAATGACTTTCACCCTCGGAAGGGATATTAAACATCCCAGAACCAAATGCGTCTTCAGACATAAAATAACTGGACGTGTTCTGATTGTTATCACTTCGAAAAGTCACCCAGTCTATAACAAATGGTGTCGTTTAAAAAATATTTAACAAAGAATGATAATACTCGACTGGACTTGAAAGGAGAACAAAAATTTGTGGTTGAGGTAAGCATAATCGAGGTATTTATGTGTTTCGTGGCTGCATCCTTCGTGGAGTGCTGCGACCCTGCTACCAACCGTATCGTGATTTGCTCTTGATGTCGTCTTTTCTCCCTTTCTTTTGTTGAACACCCATAGCCCGTAAACAACTATGGCGACACCAGGCTGAAAACATCCTGCGCCGCATAATAACTTGCACGCATGATCTCCTGATCAGGGATGTATCGAGAACGATTCGACTTTCTCCTCAATTCTGATATCTCTAACCCGTGGTCTCGACAAGATGTAACAACGTCGTGCTTGAATGTCTTTTTTTATGGCGCGACATACGAAAAAAGGTTCTTAACAAATGTCATATTCAATGATGTTTGTGGACGCTGTACGATGGTGATTCGATGCTCGGAGGACGAATTTATAAACGGGATACAGATTTGTAAGTTACATTAGCGATTGCGGACGTAACCAGCTGTTATAACTAGCAGGTCGTTTAATGTCTCGATTGGGAGAGACGGGATAGGCAGGAGAGACACGGGGGAAAGCCAGGAGGAGCGTGACATGAACAGAAGCGCATTTGGTGCCATATTACATGCGCAGTGTAAACAACTCCGTTACATCGGTGTAGCAGGGGAATAAGGCAGGCGAAGAGGTTGCAGGGCGGGAAATGTTGCGGACCAAAGTTCCGTACGGATGCTTCGAAAGTCGATATAATTTTTATGGATACATTATATTTTAGTTTACTTAGAAATACTGTCTGATGTATTTTCGATGGAAATAGTTCAATTTATCATTTGTACTATTTTGATAGTAACAAAATTTCTGGTACTATGTAGATTATACCACTTTTTAAATTTAAGATGCAAATCTTACTTTTATTTTTTGCAATAATATTGTATAGTACATTTTTAGTTCTTTCCTTACTGTATACTTATTGAAGGTTAATGTTTAGATATGTTTGGGAAAAAGATATTAAAGCATATTTAGATGCTTATAAAATTACAGTTCAATATCAAATATTGCATTCTTGTTTACTCCTTGTAACATAACCTAATTGCATTTTATCTAAGAATTATTGTATCAGATTTAATTTAATTTTAAAACATAAAGTTCATTTAATATTTCTATGCGAAAATGTTTTGAGTCATAAAAGTTGTTCCCATAAATTGTAATATTAAGTAAACTGATTCGTGAGGCAACTGCAAATGTATTTGATATGAATTTGAAGAATCTTAAATGTGGGAATAATATATCACGGTATTTCAGCAGATGGATAGATTCATATCTCTCGTATATTATAAAATAGGAAAGTAGGATGTCCAGGAGTTTCAGGTTATGGTGCTTCGTCATATTTTCATGGAGCGGAGTGTCTCACCATGGCAACACCCTAGCGGCCATCTCAGAGCCTTATGCTCCAAATATCATATGGTAAAAGTACACTTTGATGTGCACATTTTTAAACAATCAAGATTTATTATTCTAAAATTAATGACAGTAAAATATATGATACAGTATTCTTCGTATCATGTATCAAAAATTTAAATATGTTAAGGTTAGTTCATGAATATTCGACAGACATAAAATATTCATATGCTCAACTTATGAAATTTACAAGACTCGCCTTATCATTTTCAAATTTTTAAAAATATTCTAACGTAACATTTCAGTAAGATTAAAAACTAAATTAACCGAGTACATAACCTCTTCAACAGTACTTATAATTATTGTATCAGAATGTCTAGTACCAATTCTGTATTATGCGAAAACCCTCAGAAAATGCGCCATTCAAGGATCATATACATATTCACCTTGCAACAGTTGCTGAAATCCTATTCAAAATGCGTAGGTGTATCTCGTTGAAGAAAAACCATGATGACAAACATATTTCCTTGTGACATACTCGTTAAGTAAAAATTTCATAAGGGACTGAAGTTTTAATCCACCACCGCTTGAAGTCGCGAGAAGGTACTTCACTAACCTACACTAAAAAAATGATAAAACAGTGAATACTTAAAATACACAATTAAATATATTGGGAGGCTGTTTGTGACCTAGCAGAGAGACTAGGTTAGGTTAGATTAGCTTACTGTCAGATTAGCTTATTGTTAGATTAGGGTTAGACAAGTTAGATTAATTTAGATTAGCTTAAAGTTAGGATAGTCTGTATTAAGGTTAGGTTAGGTTAGATTAGACTAGCTTCGAGTTACGTTGGGATAGCAGTGCAGATTTTTTCAAAGTATAGAGTAATTCCAGTTAGACCATCATTCGTACAGTGTTAAGATATCAAATAAATTGCATATCGTACTAGACGGTCTGAAGACCCATACGGGTGATGTCCGATCTCCGTTTTACACCATAATTAAAGGGCCAAAGATTGGTCATAGCCCATGGCACTCGTCGGGTACGGTAAAAACTCGTTTCGCCCACCTCCCGCGAGACGACTCGGTCGTATGGTGGGGGACTCCCTCGACCCTTGATGGCCCTTTCGAGGGATCAGACAACTCTCGCGGTGGAATGTCGGCGGGGAAGAGAAGTTTCAAGGCCATCGAGCTCCATCCGTCTGCTGCGATCCTGCTGAAAATGCGTGGGCGCGGTCTCCCCGAGGGCTGGCCTCGGCCAACGAAGGTCGCACCCTTTTTCGACTGGCGTGTGCCTGGCCCTTTCGTCCAACCTCGTGCGACTATCTGCCCCCTACCAGCTGTACCGTTGCTCCTCTTCGACCGTTGTCCTCCGACCTCTCCACCTTTCTTCGCTGGGATCCTTCAGGAACGATCTGTTCCTGGATAGGGTCGCGCGCATGCGCCTCTGACAGTCACGTGGCTGGCTGCTTGCCTGTCTGCCGCTCAATTGGGTCAATGCCGACACGCTGCAACTATTTTAGCCGCTTCGGCCACGCTTTGGGTAACACGTGCACTGCAGCGGAAAACTGATACCCTCTGTAGGAACGAAAGTAATTGATATACCAGAAACGATGGTAAAACGTACGCTTATAGCTTAGGTGGGTTCTTTCGTAATTACAGCAGGACAGGGACTTTTTGAGATAAAAAATGATGGGTAGAAATGTTTTAAAACATGGAAGCCGGACGAGAAATATTAGAACATTAATATACATTGTACATGTAAATATATGTATGTACAAATGTAATTCGTCTTGGAATTTATATTAATATTACCATGTAGCAATAAATAAGCGCAGAGACATGGAACACCGTACATTGAAATTCTCACAAGTCCACTACCTGGAAGTCACACCTCACAATAGAAGAATTGTCATGAATATCTACGAATACATAAAAGTCGTGGGCTGAATGAAAATTTGTTGACCACATACGGTATGTATTTTGGTGATTTAGGACGTACTCCTAATTATGTACTCTCATCTCATGCATTTGTACAAATATCTGTCGCACACATGTTCGACCCTCACGCATGCTCCCGTACCCTGCCTACCCCATCAATGCAAAGAGGGGTAGCTCGAAAAGGAACACCGTTGCGCAATCTGCCATGCGCGATTCATTATAAGGTTCTCCTCCTCTCGGGGGCTCGAACCCCGTGTTTACGCATGCCAGGGTGTCGATTTGCCAGCCTACCGAGGCCCGCCTGTAGGGTTGATTCGAAATTCTCTACGTAGCCAATAATCTGAGTGATCGGAAGATGTAGCCTTACAACGGTAACGTGACAAGTGGTGTCATTAAATACCTACTGACAATTATGCCTGAGGGTATTGTTGTGAGCTGAGGAGCTACTGTTATAAGCTGAAAAGCTACTGTATCACATCATAACTGTTGCATCTATGTACATGATGGGAACGAATATGTTATATTTAGATGCTTATATACAAGTTACTTAAATGGATGAAGTTAGTGTCGCACGCTGGGGAGGTATCACTTGGGACGGCACAGTGACGAGGGGGTACTCCCTTCGTACCGCCTTTGACTGGGCGGTAGCTGACCTGAAGCTCTCTCTTCAGCATATACCAACATAGCACAGCTATACAAAGCCGTCACACATTTCCCTGCGGGATATGCCTCCGTCACAATGGACTATGTGCTGTGATCAAAAGCGGTCACTGTTTAGGACCACCATGAATTGCCTCTTTGCTGCTGCCCTTGACCCTGTGTGGGATCAATATTAGAAAACAAAATATCTTAGTCTTCATGTAGGACCGTGGAATCCCCTTAGAATTCCATCCCGTGGAAATTCCCTTGGTCCCTAGAACCATTCAGTCACAGAGGGGACGTGTAAGAAATTGTTTAATCTGAAATTGCATTGAAATTTTCTTCCGGACACTTCGACAAATCACAGATTTCAGAGTCGTTTCTTCTAAGCTCCAACTTTCCATATAGGAAATATTAAGTGTAGCGCTGTATAGTTCATTTGTAAAGCGTGATTAGTTCCCCGTAGGAACAGTATAAAGTATTCGATTATGGAAAGCAAGGTGCTTTCCCAAGGCCAAGTTCATCGAATTCTTGCAAGTTCCTGTGTTCCTGTTCGAAGAGCGGGGGCGGCTCCCGCGGAGGGCAGGCCGTCAAACTCGCGGGGCGGAACCACGACATGAAGAGGCGGTGCGGAATCGCGACCTCGCGCTGAAGAGCGTCGGGATACAAATTGAAACGATCGTCGGCCCCGGGGATCGGATTCCAAACCGCCGTTCCTTGTTTTCGCGGTCGGAGCCAGATATACCCTCGTGGAACAGGTTCAGCATCCGCCTCGAGGACACCCGTTGATGGGAAGGTTGCTTCCAGACGGAAACGCCCAGACGTTAGGTGCTCCTTCGTTGCTGATGTAATACGCCCAGATGTGTACTAGCTGTACCACCCATCGTGGTACATTTTTATACAGGGGTTGATACGTGACATGTAAAAACTTTATAGAACATATTAGCACTGTAAAGTTCAACGCACTTGCTGGTACACTGGGACTGTAGATCATTTTCGTCGGACAGATAAAATGTATTTGAACAGTACAAACATTTGAGTTTTTATTTTGAACATATGACCCCCTCCGATGTGATATTTTTTCAAGGACATAAAGTGTTTCGTTTATTTTATTTTGGGGTATTTTTGGTCATAATAATTCTTTCGTACTGTTGCTAACCGAGTTGAAAATGTTAGGTTAGGTTAACACGTCGAGTTAATTCGTGTGTATGTTCTGTTTCGTGAACTTAAATTTCAAGAGAGATGTTCGGCACAGTACTTTATGAATTATGATAAAGACATTAAACGGCGAACATGGTGTTAACATAAAAGAAACGTTCGTCAGTTAAGAGATGATAGAACGCGATTAGAAAGTTTAACCGTGTATTTCCTTTCGTGCCATGAAACTTCAATTACTTCCTCAATCTTCGCTTAACACTGAACCTCTCATTTCCTCCATTTATGTAACGATCTCTTCAAATCGTACTCTCTAAATCACAGGCTCCCTTCTCTCCTTCTTTCACATAATCTCATTATCGATAAACTCAAGGTTTACGCAGCATCCACACGTGGGTTAAGTGCATACTTTCTCTACCGATACGTTTAAAATGCGACGCTTTGGGCACTATAAGAATTCGTAACTTAGATTCTGCGTTTATATATTATTATACCGATTTTTGAGGTTATAATTATAGGTCACGTGGTGTTGTCTAAAATGACGTCCCTCCGAAACTGTCATATGGCAGGAAAATATAAAAATGTTGAATATTAGAGTTGGACTATATCGAGAATCTTTAACTTTCCTTATTAATTTACAAAATTTCTTCAAATTCGACAAATATAAAGTATAATAAATATCTAGTCACATTTTTACTATTTTCTCATCTTCGCAGTAGAATTCGAGTGGATGTTGAAATATAACAAGGTCACAAATCGCTTAGTAGCATCTGGCTACAGGTGTGTCAGGAATAAGACAGAAAATTTAAAATCGATGCATAAGTCCTACATTAAAAGACCGTCGGAGAATGGCTTGAAACCCTCCCCTATCATCCGAATCCCGACGACACAATCCATTAACCCTCCGAACCGCCTCCTGGCGGAGAATGAACCGCAATTCGTGCCACCCCTAGGGTTGTCGCACCCCAATTCGTCCGGATCATCCTCCTCGCCGTTCATCCTGTCCTAATCCCCTTGTTTACTCTTGTATTGTCCAGAATTGTCTCGTTCGTTGTTACATCCTCTCCTGAATCCCCTTTCACGCGCAAGAAGCTTGGATTTATGTTGCCCTAACACTTTTGTGTGTCATCCAATAATCGGTTGGGACTTTCATGACACCCTGATACCTGCACAATCTACCGAAACGATCTGTGTAGGATCAAACGAGTTCAAATCCTCCTACGTCAAGGATGTCCCTCGACTGCCACGGGGGTTCTATAAGCACTGGAATAATCTGATTACAATTGTGCACGTGCAAGTATCATCATGGTGCATGGTGTAGGGTCATATTCATGAGGGTATACATGAATATTAATTACACCGCAGGTGACAATGTTCAGGCAGCCATCAGGACGTAGGAGGTTTGCAGGCGAAAGTTGAATAAGACGCCTGGGAACCCTTTGATCCGGGGTAGTATGGGGTTAGGCTAACCTCCATAGAGGTTTTCATAGTCTATCGTCTTGATGGATAATGACAAATGTGAAACACAGACTGTAGGGTATACTTTGATCGCTTAGGTTAAGACGTCATGGTATAACTGATATAACGCAGCATGTACTTATGTGAAACACTATCTCATTTTAAAACAGTCTTATTTTGAAACTCGGTCTCATTTTGAAACACTGTCTCATTTTTGTTTAAACACTCCTAAAATCTTGGTTAATCTACCATATGCTTTTTCGGTATGTTCATACAGAGCATAAATAGACTTTCATAGAGAAAATGGAGATAGACTTCAGGCTTGACGCTAATCAAGTACAAAACAAGTTATCGAAATCCTAACGATTGAAACGCTAAGCAGCTGCAAGTCGCGATTCCTCGCGAGGATGCTATCCTGTGAAAAAAGCGTGGGTGGAATCCCGACGAGACGAACCCTTTCTCTCCCACACCAGTAACCCGAATCCTACTCTCCACCCGCCATTAATTCTTCACCCGTTTCGTCGTCCCTTCCTGTGGTCCGAAGTGGAAACGACAGTTTCCGAAGAACAGGACGAGTCACCAGAGCACCATAACACCCCAAAGGGCTCTTCGTTGTCCAACCAGTGGAACGAAGCCTCCTAGTGTCGCATACCAGCCTGCTACGAATATGTGAATATATTTTATTCAACCCTTTCCCTCGGGCACCGGATTAAATTATTCCTGTCACGGGGTAGTCCGCCTACGAGTACATACGTACCAGACGGTCCACTTCCGACCTGTCCGTTCGGTTCGATCATCAAGCTTTCGAAAACACGTCCAACGAACCTTGAAGAGCGTGCCGGTGGACGCGTGCACGTTGCACACTAACTGACACGCGTGCACGTACACGGTAGGACACAGATGAATTTCGTACGACCACCAGCGTGCTTCTGGTAGCCTGGGAACGAGGGATCAAACCAATAGACTGCCGATAGCCCTTCCAATTATCGGGACGATCGGAACTCGACCCTTTAACTCGGTGCATTTGAATGGGACTCCGGGATGTAGGGCTCGGATGGTTGGTCTCTCGCGTTAGAACGACTTAGCTGGATGCTTCGACCTCCTTAGGCTTGATTCTCTCCTCGTACTTCAGCCAGTTATGATGCCATCGATCTGATGCGTTAATGGACAGTTTTGACAGGCGATGATCGTGAACGGTATCCGACAACATTTGAGTTTTGGTTCATTATTAAACTGTGGCGACTTTATCGAGTATTAGATGACGCTGAATGTCCTGACTTTCAGACATTGGGACGTGTATTTATGAATAATTGCATGTCTAGATTAATATTTATCAGGTGGCCGCCATGTTGAAGTTAACCTCTAACGCAGCAGAGTCTGAACCTATAACGGTCTAACATTCGTTGTCGTTTTTATCCTTTAAATTTGATACTTCAGATTTTTAACATACGAATTTGCAAAAACCACATCTGCATATTTGGTTTGGATCTTTTTCGGTTTCAAGCTTTCAGGCTAATGGGCATTCAAGTGCGAAGGAGCTACCAGACTGAAAAGGCTTGAAATCGAAGGATGAAAGCGAAAGTGGCTGCAAGTGCGCAGGTTCGAACAGATATTGATCGGACCTTCGCAATAACCATTGAAAGAGAAAATAAGAGTAAAGTAACGCGTGAAAGGGTTTGATAATTACTCTCTAGAATCGTAAATTGTTTTTTGTTATAAAATGATGTATTAATAACTATATAAAGTTTAACTACACTAACAAGTCATTTGCTATTTCACTGATTTTCTTGTTTCATAAAATATCAAATTGCCTTAGACATAGCTTCACTTCAAATGTTCCGATCTCAGATCTTTAGCATGAATTTCCAAAATATGTATAAATACAAACTCAGATTTTGAAAGAATAACTAAAGTCCTAAACGTATATACGTTCATGTATCTTCGTCTACTTAAGGTGCTACTAAGGTTCAATATTCGAGAAATGTGAGGGGATCCGTTTTTTATGCAACCCCTAATTTTACAAAGCACTGATCCAGCTACTAAAGTGTGTAATTTATCCCAGTACAAGATAACGAATGCACCAAATTAATTAACGCGTTGCTTGTATAAAATTCAGAATCCAGAAAAAATCAATCGATGTCCGTTGTCCACCACTCCCGTTCGAAATGTTTTTGGGGTGAACGACCCCACGAATATTAGGACACCTCCTGTACCCTCATAGCATCCCTGTCACGATGTGTGACTCGAAGCACTTGAGCGACTAAAACCCCTTTCCTTCGATTCCGATCGTCCAGACGTTCTCATATGTGAAAGCAATGAAGAACGGGGGTTGTCTCGAACCACCGACACACCATGAATCTTCTTTTCTTACCACGATTTCTTTCGGGGCTCGTAAAAGTCTTGGCCGCGTCGCCGTTTATCAGGAGCGACGCATCGGGGGACACGCACGTTTTTCTTGCGAACGATAGGAAAGTTCGGTTTTCCCGGCGGACTTATGTTCCTCTGATAACACCGGAAGGTACCGATTGATTGGAAACTCCACGAACGGCCCACCTGCCGTTGACAGGCTGACCACGATCGTTCCATGACCTCCTGGTATCGAAAAAAGTTGGTCCATCTTTTTTTTTTCTCGTTGATACTCGCGTCGATATCGTGTGTCGGATAAATATGATGGACTGCGACCGTCCTTGAGTGGTACGGTTCCTCCAGAAATGAAAGCTGACGAATATCACGATGGCTACAATCGAAAATAGTAAAAGCATGGAACATCGTTAGGATGACTTTGCAAAGTAAGCACTTCATTTTTAGAAAAACCCTGCGAGAAATTAGGAAAAGTGAAAAGGAAACTCTAGGACCTAAGAAGCCAGGGACAACAGAAGGTCCAGTCCTAGGACCTAGGGGTAGTATACCAGGTTTAGATTAGTCTACGGTTAGATAAGGTTACAATAGCACATCCAAGTCCTACATTCACAGATATCGAGCACCGTTTATTTTCTTTGCACTCGGAAATCTACAAATCTAATAAAAACAAGAATAGGGTTTCAAAACATCGCTTACCCAATTGCAAAGATAAATACGATTACGTTACTTCCAAACAGTAGCTTCGAATTACATAAGACCCTTCGGGCACGTATCTACGAAATTCCGGGTCAAGGGCATAAATCAATCAGCGATGATCGGTGACAGTTGAGTACCATTAAGTATCAGGATTTCATGAGCGAAGAGTAATTTGCAGAAGCCGGGTGCAAGGAGTGAATGATCGTGGTGGAGTTAACATTCCAAAGGAGTCGAGAAGTGGCCCAAGTGAATTTTTACCTGTCAACAGTCTCCGCGCACCGCGGCCATTTTGTGCGCATCGCGAGGAACGGACGGGGTCGTTTCCGTCGTCGCGCGGACAGAAACGTGAACGACGATACAAGAATGCTTTGCATGGATACGTGGAGATGCGGTGTCTTGAACGACCCAAGAAAGCTGAGGACAATGGAGCAACTCCTCCATGTGACAGGGTAATATGAGACCGAGAAATCTGTTGTTCGGATCACGGCCAAGGAAAATCATAACCTACGACAATTTGCGGAGAACAAAAGAATCTTGGGGTGCTGGAACAGGGTAGCATGTCGAGGGTCGCCGTTTGTCACGATCGATCCGTCACGTTCGACGCTGCCATTTTGCGTTTTCACCCTTCGGTATCACCCTTGAGACAGGTTGCTTCGGGGGTCGATGCGTATACGATAGAGCAAAAGGAAAACAAATTAACGTTATGAATTTTTATAATTACGATCAATGAATAGCAATTGTGAAGTAATTTAAGCTTAGGTTACAAGGTTAAGCTTGTGTTCCAAGAAATCTTGCTGCAAGTTGAATCTTTTAGCTGAGCACCTGATACAACCCCATATTGCAAAGTCTTGGTAACCCATTCTGTAATGTCCCGTATGAATACACCCCCTGAAGGAGTACCTCATACTCAAATACCCCGTATCCCATAACTAAAGTACTCCATATTGGAATATCGGAGTGCTCCATGCTATCAATTATCAGCTGACAATAAATGTCTCCAAAGCATCTTAACAAAATATAAATTTCCCTTGGTAATAGATGAAATCGATAAAACTACCGTATGTCGTACAAACATATCCTGAAACTGTAAAAGCAGATCATAAATAATACATTATAACCACAGTGTATACTGTCTTTAATCGTAAGAAAGGAAGAGAAAGGTTTATTTAGACAGGATGGCGACGATACAAACGGATTCTAATTCTGTCGTTTCGCTCGAGTGACTCCGCATAAAAGGAATGCGGTGACAGGGAGCAGGAAGTTATAACGCCCGAGAATCTCGAGCTTTCGTCTTCTCTTCCTCCCTCGATTAAATCCATTTCACCCGACTCCTTCACTTGTCTCCAAAGGGATTCAAGTCGAACGCACGGGTGTTTATGAATGCTGTTCGCGCTCGATCGTTCCACGCATTCCGCGGAAATCGTAGGAGACAAAATGCGAAGAAACGAGAAAGGGTTGTGGGCGGCGACGGAACATTCATAGAAACTCTATCCAGCATGCAGGATGATGAAGAGGTCAATCGGCATTTGCTTCCCCTTTACGACTGTGCGCCGTTAATTCTAGCTGACTTTTGTGTACCTTCTGCTTGGGCGAATAGGATATCCTTTTCACCGTTTCGGAAAGCTTTTTCAATTCAGTATTTGTAAAGTATATGATTTATCCTAGATACTTGTTAGGTCTGGACATACGGTCTAGTACCACTGCCCATAATCGTTTCAGTAGGCACCCGACATCACAGACCATCCAATGCACGGCCACCTCGGATATTACTATAAACATTCGTATCCACTATTAATATTTATAGAGTTAACATTTACAAGAAAAAAGTAACTTAAAATGTTGTAACAAATGGTATCCGCCATAATGTTCCTTCAATATCCGTCGAAAAAATAAGTGGATTATACAAACGAAGGAGGGGTGGGGAAAATCGACCGACATTCCGAGCACTTTTTTTCTGACAATTCGGAATATTGTAGCATCAGGGAAGCATGGAAGCATCGAAGTCCACCAGGACCTTTCCGGTGCTTTCAGCGTTAACAGGAAACGGCTATGCCTCGCCATTCGTCGGAGGCGCATAAAACCCTGTCGTAAAACGCGTTTGCCTGGTGGGGAAGCAAGACAAATCGCTTGGATGTCAATGGTATTAGGGAATCATGGAGTCCTGTAGGACTTTGTGCTTCTGAACCCATAATCGACGTGTCATTGTAACTTAAAAAAACAGTTTGGTCAAGGTGAAGAGAAATGACGGACATCGATGTGATTACTCTTTCATAGGTTATGTAGGGCATAAAATACGGTTCAAGAATAAAAATAATTTTTCATACATTTATAATCACAAATACATTAATCATAACTATGTAGTTTGACACAATATTTTAGGTTATGTGAGAAGATTTAATTTGAACTATCTTTAAAATTTTATCTCGAATTTCCTTGACTGCCAAAGTTCAAGTCTATCCTCAATTATCTGATACTCCCTGGCCACAAAGAAACAAGGCAGTCTCGCGTTATGATCTTCTGTTATCCAAGAACGCTTAATCCTCCTCCATTTCACGGCCGCATTCCTCGCTTCGGCTCGTCATTCCCCAACATCGGGGCTGCGAACGTGAGAGGTCGCGGACCTCGTAAATTATGTTTGCTTGTCGTACGGACAGAGACGAGTAGACACGAACATTACCAGGGTACCATGATCGCGTATACGTGGACGGATCGTGTGTCGACTTTCTGGTCTCCTGAAGGTAACTGGCATTCACCAACATCGACGTTGTTGTTTCATACACCACTACTGTCCGCAGTGCGTACTCATATTGGCTGTGATGCACAGTGCGCAGGGGACTCTTGTCTTCTATGGCGCCTCGTCCAATTCAGAAACAAGGTTAGGTGCAGAGCTGAGTAGATGACTGAACTAGCCTACTAAAGACTAGCCAACTAGAATTTTAGCTGGAGATTGAAACGGGAAAACTGAAGTCTGTATCATATGTGAATTCCACAGATTTTTGTATCTAAGCTTCATGGGCTATAAGCAGCAATCAGTATAAAATGGTATTGCTCACTGAATTTGCAGATAAAACTTTATGAACGTTTTCGTTCCACTCACAGTAACACTTGTCACTTAACCTTTTGCATAGTTATGTTGCAAAACACTATCACTATAACAGTACTTACACTTCCATGTTAGATTAAACCTTTATGGGAAGCACTCAAAATGTGCCTGAATGTTTACAAATGGCGTCATCAGATGCACTAATTCGGCCGCCATTCGTGATACGCAATTATCAGATGGTTAGGAAATGGCATCTGTATTTATATAATGTGTATATACGTGTAAGCACACTGTACGCGCATCGAAACACCTGTTGTCCGTACACGCACGTGACACGTTCCGCTTGTCCGTGTCACGTCAGACAGGTTTTGTTTTTATAGTGCGAGCACACGCGCAATCAGGACAGCAGGAAACGGACACGGTCGTCGTCTCGAGGATGACGGACGAGCCCTTCCTGTGGCGAGTAAATTCAATTTGTCCCGGCTGAAGAAAGATAAATCGCGCAGATGTCAACGGTACTAGGACAGCATGAATGCGCAGGAGGCCACTGCGCAGACCGCGGCTTAATTCTCCTCGTACCACTGACACGCCGTCAACACGTGACTTCC
Source organism: Megachile lagopoda (assembly GCA_036983795.1). NCBI lineage: Eukaryota > Metazoa > Arthropoda > Insecta > Hymenoptera > Megachilidae > Megachile > Megachile lagopoda. The sequence goes on from CM072793.1 coordinate 7,585,546, forward strand.
TGCTTCTGTCAGGATGCCATCTACCAGGCGAAGTGATCGACTGGATGTTGTGCGTGGTAGAGCGCCGACGATCATATGTGATTTATTTTGTTACCGCTTGTAACTTGTCAAGTTTCTAAAAATTTGTTTTTAGAAGTTTCCTAAATTTCTAAATTCTCAAATCTTCAAATCCTTACATTCCTACATTCTCAAATCCCTAAATCCTCAAATCTCCAACTCTCAACTTTTTAAATTTCTAATTTCTCAAATCCATAAATTTCTAAATCCCCAAATTATCATTGTGTAGGGACAAACTTAAGCAGGGACAAACTGACTCTACCTGGGGGTGCGATATCGATTACCAGAATATGATATGTTAATGCGACCAATCCCGTTGTCCGACGAACAACACAAGCTTATGATTTCCTGGTCAAAGCTTCCGGAAGTCGATGGAAAAAAAATTCCTGGTGAGTTGAGGAACTCACCCCCTGCACCCTCATAATCAGCCACGATTCAATTACCCCATTCGGTAGAAATAAACTGGAGTTTTCTCTCGTCGCCTCTTTTTCTCTTTCGACCTTGTACTTCACTGAATATCAACGAAATTGATCCCTTGTACTTCTTTTGATAAATCAATTTTTCTCGTAACACATTTTCATGCGTTTGTTTACAAAGTGGTAAGTGCAATTTTAAATAAAAAATTGTATTAAAAAATTGTAATGTAATTCTACAGAGATGTATTTCTTATAAATTATGAAACTTTTGTGAAATATAAAAGTTTTGAATGAATAAATTTTTTATTTTCAAGTGTGTTTATTAATAAAAATTAAGTAAACTCATATTCATATGAGAGTGCATTGTGTGGTAATAAATTAATTTGCTTGAAATACACAATCATTTTAAATACACAAAATTGCTTTGAATATTTATTGCAAAATTTAGTAATACAATTAATAGATTAAGTCTACATTTCAGGATAATAATATGTAGACTGAATGTGATGAATAAAAGCATTTCAAGACTGTAGTTTTCACCCCGATCCCACAAACCGAGTGATAATCAAACATATTTATAATAGTTAATTAAATTACAATATAAATTGTAAATTTTATTAAGAACATATAAATTGCGTTCATGCCCCAAATACAGTACACTGAATTAAACACAAACTTCGGCAACAGGAGTCCATGAAAAGGCAGGGTAAACAGATCGAAAATTGTATAGGACGCCCTTGAAGGACAAGGTAGCCCTTTTATGGGAAGAACGAGAATTGTTGGTCCCTAAAGGGCATACGCCTACGCACTTTTACTAGGAAACCATAAGGAAAGGACTGGTTGTATCTCGTGGCGGCCCTTTGAGAATCCTCCAAAAGGACTCGACGCACAACCCCCTTTGCATACCCTGAGAAATATGCAAATAAAATGGTTACCTCTGTTCTACAAATTTCTACGTTTCAGGTACATTCTTTAGCACTTTCAAGATACTTATAATCTCGATAACAGTTACATTACTCATAGCAATATCGATTTTTTAATAAAATTGTTTAGAGGAGGGGTGAATTGTTATTCTTGTAAAATTTTGGTCAACAAGAAATTTTGGCTTTTGTGACGTTTAAAAGATATTTTAAGGGAAGATTTAGTAATTATTAAATGTAACTTAACGTAACCTAAAAGCTGAAAAGTCAAATAAAAGATACATAGAAACATCAGTAACAATGTATTAAGAGTTACTATAAGTTAAATGTAGTAAAAATTTTAAGTTTCAACTAAGAATTCCATACTCAACTAACAAAACAAGAAAATTTGATTAACGTAATACAAATTCCCATAAAATTTTTATTTAAGATTCCTCGATTTCTATGAAACTAAGTTCAATAAATTCAAGTTGGAAAATATTGTTAAAAATATTTTGTCAAAATCAGTATTACAGCAAATTTTTGGTCACGTTTTTCGAATACCCTTACAAGTCCTTCGAAGGCAAAGACCGATCAGAATGCATGTTCTCCTAATCGGTGTCACCAAGTTGCTTCCCTTTTGCCATCGAATGACAATTTTCATAAAGGGCGCGAATATTAACGTCCTCGAAAGCGAAGGTTTCATTTAATTATTTAACCCTCTGGGGACGTTTCTCAAAGGGCCACGTTCACAGGATGTTAGAAAGCGAAGACAAGTGTTTTAGGGATTCCAGTGCGTGGTCAGTCCCTACCAAAAGGGCCACGTAGCAATGGTTGCCTAAAATATGGCGCTCAGACTCCTTTCTTTCGCGTCTATTTTTCTTTCGCGTCTATTTTAATTCCGCGTCGTTCAAAATTCTATTCAGTTTTATACCAGAGATTACAGATGCAAATAACTGATTTAAGCTTCTTTCTGTAATATAACTTAGCCAACGCTGCCGACACAGAGTCGTAGGTCGAAACGTTTATCTCGTAATTTCACATCCGATAACGGTTATATCTTCGAACTTCTGCTGACTCGGCTGCGTAAAATTTTATAATCAGTTTCGGTGAAAAAGTTGATACGCTTCTAGGAATCTTTCACTCGTAGAACATGTTCGGATTTCATTCTTTACAGCAATTATTAAAATTATACTTATCTTGCAACAATTTTAATACTCCATTTTGGGGAACTTGGTTCGCAACAAATCACTTATAATTATTATCTTCTGCGTTTTAACTATTGTATTTTTATATGGGACTTCGCTTAGGTTAAAAATTTGTCAAATAAGATTATTTATTTGCAAGCTTGCAGTTTCGATAATTAAAGTATTTGAATATTGCAATATTTGAATACTCGTCTATTTGAATTTTAAATATTTGAAAATACATCTCTTAGTTAAAAAAATTAAAAATATTCCAAATCAAAAAGTTGAATTTAAATCGCATCCTTGTGTAATACATCTCAAAGGATGGTTCTGGGTTTGTCGATAAAGGGTTAGGTTAGGTTCTCCTCCATTTTCATTCACGTAGAAGGGATACCCGCAGGATATCCTACCACGAATACTCATGTAAATGAATGGGGATCCGATAGGGCAACGTAACAGGATAACAGGGGTTAAAAGGAGTGTTTCAAGGGTCTTGGAGGCCCCTTCGTCGCTGAATGGAGCGAAATCAGCTGTCCGCCATATTTCCATCAACCCATACACGCACACCTCCTTCCATTCACCTCCAAAGGGTATTTCGTGTTCAAGGATCAATAATTCTTTCAAAATATTTTCATTATAATACTTGTTGCAATATTGTATTAAACGATTTTTTTATTGACTAAGCTAAGCAATGATTATTTTGAAGCACTAGTACAATATTTAAAAAATAAACGATATAACAATTGTAGACATACGATAGAAAAATTGTTGCACAATTTCATCTTCGATTGCACGATTATTAGAAAACGCAGAAGTATATTATTTAATTAAAAAACAGTAACTGTTATAAAAATTATTGTTTATAATGAAGAATAGTGAATCACCCATTACCAACCCCAACACACAGTCACTTCGACTAAAAAACAATAACAATTTATTATAACAATAACTATGCTTAATAAACTTCAGTGAACATATCTTCATGTTCCACAGCTCCTCTCCATAAAATACCACTTTACTTCCCCACCACCGATTATAAACACATCTTTCAATAAAAAAACAACAATAATTATTAAATAACAAATAATGTACTGCACAATTATGCTCTCAAGTTTCACCCCTAATAAACCACCATAAAGAACCTCAAACTTCCAATTCCTCAAACTTCATCCCAACAAATCCCCAGCAAATAATATTAAAATAATAAATAATTGTTTATAAAAAAATAATGCATTGCACAATCAACATATCTCCCTCGGTAACTTCCTAAAAATCGCATCCTTGAAAAAGTATTTCCTCAAAGTCCACCCCTAATCAACGTCAACCTCAGGGTAGCAATGTCCGACATTTTGACACCCTGTAACAGATGTCATTCATACTTCTCAGAGTAATCACGATGCAACCCTTGTACGATTCGACGATCAGGCTGCTAGAAATATCCAGGAGGTCGGTGAACGACGTTTAGGGTGATTTTGCAACATCCCCCGAGCAAACACGAGAGACATCTCAAGGGTGTCCAGCGTCAGGAACGTATAACGAAATAGGAGGCAATTTTCACGGGGGTTGAATGGCAATAGGGGATGTTGGGTGCTCTGGTTTCAACTTACCGTGTTAAAAGGAACCCCTATTGTGCCGCCTATTGATCCAGGACGCCTTGTTTGGACCTGGAGTATCGATCGGTCGGCTTTCACTTCGCTCGAAGCTGAATGGAATAGCTGCGAACCCTTCAATGAATTTGTAAGCCCGGTGATATTTATGAAAAATTCACTGGGATGAAATTCGGAAATTTTGTAATTTGCAAGTTTCAAAGTTTAGAAATGTAGAAATTGGGAAATTTAGAATTTGGGAAGTTTAAAAGTTTAGAAGGTAAGGTCAAGAGGATGTAGCTGTGCTATGTTGTTTATTTGGACTGCAGACCCATGGAGTCCATAGTGACGAATTTTTTCTGTATGACTTTTCTTATTCCAAAGGTTCTCAGAGTGAAAAGACATTCCCTGGTGTCTCTTATGTTTCCAAATCTCTACGTCCTTAGATCCCTACGTTCTTAAACTCCTTCGTTCCTAAGTCCCTACGTTCTCAAATTTCTACATTCCCTAATTCCTACGTCCCCAAATTACTACGTCCCAAAATTCCTATATCCCAAATCGTTACGTCCCCAAATTCCTACATTCCTAAGTACCTACTTCCCCGAATCCTACGTCCCCAAATTCCTATGTCCCAAATTCCTACGACCCCAAATCCGTACGTTCCTAAGCCCCACGTCCCCAAATCCCTACGTCCCCAAATTCCTATGTCCCAATTCCTACGTCCCCATATCCTACGTCCCCATATCCTACGTCCTCAAATTCCTATGTCCCAAATTCCTATGTCCCAAATTCCTACGTCCCCAAATCCCTACATCCCCAAATCTCTACATCCCCAAATTCCTGCCTCCCCAAAAGTTTCCGTCCCCAAATCTCTAAATCCCCCAATCCCTACGTCCCTAAGTCCCTACATCCCCAAATCCCCACGTCCCTAAATCTCTATAGCTATTTTATTTCACCGTCTATTTCCCACAATTAATAAACTTGTAATTCTGAAATCTTAGAAATAAAAAATCCTCAAATCGAAATACCCCTAAAAAAATATAAAAATTCAAGAAACCATCCACATATAATTTACCACATTGCAATAATCTGACATCCTTTTTCAAACCGTACACGCATTTTTAACTTCCCATTGTAGTCGCACCATCGAACCTCTTCCACGAAACGACAAAAAGGCCCGATGGCACGGTTACGATTCAACTAACCGGACGAAATCGGTCAACGAACGGACAGTTAAGGGTAAAGAAAGAAAAGATCGGGCCTTTTCAGTCGAGTGTAGCCTCATTAGAGAGACTGATCCGGTTTTTCTTTCTTTTTGCCGAGAATTCTGTTCGTTTGGAGGCCAGCTCATCCCGTGAACCGACGAGACGTGCAGAGGAACGTCTGGAGTGGGGCTGAACGCGCGATAAAACGAAGCTGACAGAGCTGTCCACACAATTTCGAGTGATTAGTACTTCATGCTTGCTCGGTCAGTGGTTAACTCTCCAATATTTCCCATTAAATCCTTCAAATTTCTTTTGTTCGACCGCGAAACAACCATTTTTCACTTTCCGTCATTTTGTAAGTGTTACGAACGTTATGATTTTTCGTGCTGCTATTTGATCCGTTAAAATTCTTTCTATTTTATTCGGTCTGTATACTTTTCTGAGTTAGTATATTTTAGTGAGGTTTTGCTAAATTTATTATTGGGAATTTTTATTTTACAAAATTTTCGCAAGCTTCATGTCTGTATTATTTTAAGCGAGTATAGAATTATATTGATCTTAGAATTTTTTTATTACAATTTTTTGTTTTGATCACTATAAAATCAAGTCTACATCTAATGACTAGCTTCATAATTACATTGTTACTAAAATTTTCAATTGCAAATAGTCGATTACGTCTGTAAAAATAATCCTACAATTTAAAATTCTAAATTTTCAATTTGAAATTTAATTTGCAATATCCAAGAGTATTATATTAGAAGAAACAGCATATGTACACTTTCGGTAACGAACTTCAAAGAATTTATTTGATCGTATGAAACATATGCAATTTTTCTAGTAAATCATTTAAAAATAAATATTTATCACATGATTCAGCAGTAAACAGTAACAGAGGTTCCATAAAACAGTTCTATTGAAAAACATGTTACGATCATTTTGAATGACCAAGTTTCAAAGATATTTCATTCTGACAAATCTTTCGTTAAAAATATTTAAATCAAAAATTTGTGCGTAAATGTATGCTCCGTTAAAAATATTTGAAAAAAAAAGTGCGTAAAGAAGTGTCAATATCCGTAAAAAAATGTTAATCAAAATATTTGTTACGACTAGATTAAAAAGCGAACGTGCAATTTATTTTGCAGATCGGAGACAAAACAACGTAATTACGTCGATGAACTTCTGGGAGTTAAAGTTTGTGTAACAAGATCAAGGACACAAGGAGACACAAATATGGCGTAAAGGAGAAGTAGGTTCGACGGAGTATTGATACAAGCTTTTCGTGTTTACTTTGCAACGGAAGATGGCCTTTCGTCGATGCAGTTCGTCCATCGTGTTATCGTCATTTGCGTCAATTGACTTTTTCTAACATCTCCCCGTTGCTCGAATAATCGATACACTCGGATCGAAATCGAATCGAGAGATCATTCGACGAATAAATCGCCGAAGAAACTGCACGGGAGTGTCTCGTGATCTTGTCACAAGCTTTGTTGCAATATTTATAATTATATTTATAAAATTTGCTTGCGAAGCATTTGACAATTACAAAATTAAGCATCAGTTAATAGTTTATAAATTTTTATAAATACAGTGGGAGAATTGTTTAAAAATGTGAACTAATCAGTGAGGTAAATTTACAAGTTGTGAACTGTTTAATAGTAGCTAAATTATTAATCAGTTACTATACAAGTTACTATAAGTACTACATGTAAAGTTGAGTGACTATAAATTATCAATTATTAAACTGAAAATTGTTTGTTAATAATATACTTTCTAAAATACAATCAAGTTTAATAATTTCAATAAATTGTGATAACCGCAACTTTAATATTTTGTAAATAATTCGTCCACTACAGTTAAAGATCATGAAGAAGAGGAAGATCAGTGTAAAACCACCAACCAAAAATGTGTTAAAACCGAATTAAAAGCGTCGTATACCCGTGCAGTGTATTAACTTCCTATAACTTGTTTATTGAATTGTGACTAAGGTGTTTATTCATCGCGCAAAATGTTTGTCAACGAGACAATGCTGATACTTGCGTACACCGCAAATATGATGGCAACGCTACCCGAGAAAGTTGGCTCTCAGGCTGTTGATACCAATATTGAGAAACAAAACGTGACTACCACCACGTTGTCGCCGGAAGAGAAGGAAAATCAATTCGATTTGCAAGATCGTAAGTAATTATCCAATATTTCGGAACCTTTTAACACTAAACTTACCGGTGATACTCTGAAATTAAAAATTAAGTTGAAAAATAAATGAGCAAATGATAAAACATAAATCAATATACATATTCTTCACCTTCGTGAAGATTAGCAAAGATTCTAAATTGTCCTAATAAATTTTGTAAGTAAAAATGAAAAACTTGTTAAAGGGTCATTTGACCTGTCTGGTAGTTTTAGTGTTAAAAAACATTTCAAAGAAATTTTCACGAAAAATTGTGGAAAATAGGTATTGAGGCAAAAAAAAGTAGGAAATGGAAATTGTGAAAAATTGAACAAATTTAAAATTGCACTCATATATTTAATTTCGAGTCCGACGACGAATCGAAGCTTCGAGAAAACTGAATCGATAAGCGGAGGAAAATTGACATTCGAATAATTACAAAATTAGCTTGTTGAGTCTGCCCTCGAAAGAGGAATGAATCGAGAAACGTCAACAACATATTTCTCGGGAATTATCTGTATTGTTAATAAATTCCGGTCCAAGATTTCCCTGTATCTTTTGCGTCAATTGGCATCCATTACACGACGAATAAAAAAGGATGCTCGAAAGTGCATCGAGATGAAAGTTAAAATGGGAATCGCCGTTAAGAAATATTGATACGTGTATCTTGTATGAGTTAGAAACAAAGACGTATCGATAAAAGGAAGATAAATATAGAACGTGCATTCAATTGTAGTCACGTGCATACAACTATAACCGTGCTAATCGTTAATCCAATTCGAAGACGAAAACAGTGGCAAAGCATTCGAGGAACTGATAACACCCGTCGTGCACTGATAACATTACAAACGTCAGATAACCCCTAGACATGGTAAAATGTTTAAATGTTCGATTCATTGTACGTAAATCATGATAGTACTACGGTGTTTATAACGGCTGTTATCAATTACCGATATTTTATTTCTAATTTAATAATAATTTTGTCGGTTATACTTGTTTAGTTACAAGTTAGGTTAGGTGCCACGAGTTGGCGCGTCAGGTGTTTAGAAGAGCTGCAATTTTCCAAATTCAGAGACTCCTACATTCTCCTATATCCCTAGATATAGCGTTCACGGGAGCCTCTTTTACTTTGAGTCAGCGCCAACTCCTGGGTTGGCATCTTTAAATTACAAATTCATACAAGCACTTTTAGGTTAGATTCATCCACAACCTTCTTACGTCTGATTATTTATTGCGAATTTTACATTTCTATAAATTATAATAAACTTGAACTCGTTTAAACTGCGAAGAACTTTTAGTTGAAATTGCAACAAAATGGTTGACTGCGTAGAATGGTACATGTGGCGATGTTTCGAACCGTACGGTTGCTTCTACATCGGTGCGCCATGGTCAGGAGAAAATAGACCCGTGTCCACGTTTCCGGCACGACCGGATTCCATAAATCCTCGATACGTGCTTTACACGCGCGGTCACACGGAACCTCAAGAATTGAAGATCGATAAATACGAAACTATCCAACAGTCGCCATTCCGGAAGAAGGCTAATCTGTATCTCATCATTCATGGCTTCCTCGACAACGGCGATAAAACGTGGGTGCTGGTACGTACACTGTCAATTATTAATTACAATTGTTACAGGGTTTCTCAGTTGTTATCATTTCTAAGTCTCATATTCTCTAAATTTTTCAATCTGTCTCGTATGTCTAAATTTTTCAATCTGTCTCATATTTGTAAACTTTTCAATCTGTCTCATATATCTAAATTTTTCAATCTGTTTCATATGTGTAAACTTTTCAATCTGTCTCATATGTCTAAATTTTTCAATGTGTCTCATATGTCTAAACTTTTCAATCTGTTTGATATGTCTAAATTTTTCAATCTGTCCCATCTGTCTTTTTCCCTCAATTCTTCAACGTGTCTCAAACTTCCTATGTCGCCTCCAAGTTCTTGAAATAGCTGAACGAAACCTGCAAATTTTCCATGAATGCGCTAATCTGTCTGCAGAGGACAATGAAAGAGCTGCTATTACGAGAAGATTGCAACGTGGTGGTCGTAAATTGGATCGGTGGAGCAGGTCCACCGTACACGCAGGCTGTGGCCAACACCAGACTCGTTGGCGCCATGACAGCACGTTTAGCTTATCAATTAATAGAAGTTGGAAGAATTGACCCAGCGAAGATGCACTGCATAGGACACAGCCTCGGCGCCCACACCTGTGGATACGTTGGATACACGTTGAGGCAGAGATACGATTATAAGCTTGGCCGAATCACCGGTGAGTCAAATTCTCAGACAATTTACTCGAATACACGGAATGAAGTTCTTGTTCAGAATCTTTAACCCATTAACCTACAATTTTCTAGGCAGTTCATGTATAGGTAGCTAATTATAATGTTGAGGCGACTAAAGAATGTTAAAATGTTAACATTTTGCTTTCAGCGGTACTTGATTATACAGATAATAATTAGAATTGAACCCAAAATTGCAGTGAAAATACGAGCATAATTTATCACATTCGAATTGTGTTGCGTCACGAGTGTGACACGTTATTGTAGGGCAAGGGGCAAACACCCTTTAACCAATATTTAATAAGTTACAGTCCCTGACCGTCGACTATTTTCAGAATTTTCACGTTTCCCGTAAAATTAAAAGGCCTGAAATCGTAATGATATAATTTAATAACATGATACACATATAACAAAAGAGTGCAAAAGTTTAATATGACAGAATAATCGAAAAATGCGAGTGGGAAGTTGAAATGAAGAAGCGAAACGATAAGTAACGGTCCGTCAGAAGGTCCGTTGGCGGTCGGGTGTTCCCGGTCTGAAATTCGTGCGTCTTCGAGAACGCGCGAGCATCCGTCCGGCCACTTTCGTCTCTTTCCGCTTATTGACGCGTTTCGTGGAACGATCAATCGAGTCAAATACAATCAGCCCCACCAACGGTCAAGAAACGAGCGGAGACGCACGAAGATAGCCGATCGAATCAGAAACGATCAGGGTAGCAGTTGACGAAGGAGAAGCTCGGCCGAAAAAGGTGCAGTTCGACCATTTTGTTCCGCGAGGTGCACGCGGAAGAGAATCGAAAACCCCAAGGAAATGCAAAAAAATTACCAGAACATGTAATATGCAATGCAAATAATTATGCAATACAAATAATGCAATATAAATGTAAATAAATGCAAACCTTGAACCGTTAACACAAAGAACAATTATTTTTATGGTACTTTAACAATACCGTTTTACGTCGAAAACACTGGATCTACGAAAACCAAAATGGCGGACCTTGGATTTCTTATTTTAAATTACAATTAAGAAATTATTGAGAAATTCGTCAAGATGAGTCATTGTATCATCCCTAATGCATTTTTCTATTTTAGTTTCAATTTAAAAATCAAGTCAGTAAATCTGGTGTTAATGTTTGAAGCATTGTAAGGACGCGTTTATGGGAGTCGAAGATGAGAACCGTTTCCTATTTCCGATCAATTCTCCCCTGGTAAAGGGTTCGATTGACCCAGCCCACTGTCACGTAAGCTATCGATCCCATCGGGAATTACTAGGATAACAGGAATGGACGAAAGCTCTCCTGGTAACGAATAAGGAAAACGAGGGTGGGTTCGAACCCTCGTAGCTTCAAACGGTTCCAAAAATTATTATAAATGTAACAGCAAAACTAATTTGTTAATAAATCTAAATAACTGATAGCTCAATGTCACTATAAGTAATGTAGCTATAAGTACTGTCACTAGTCTTTCTGATATAAGGAAGAGTCATAAAACGCGCAGACAGCGTAAAGATTGCAACAACAATTCAGCGAAGCTTCTCACGTCTCGCATCGTTTCTCTTGTCTGTTAAAAGGCCTCGATCCTGCCGAGCCTCATTTCAGCAACACTTCCACCATGGTTCGACTCGATCCAACGGACGCAACGTTCGTCACGGCGATTCACACCGATTGCAATCCTTTTATCAGCGGTGGCCTCGGTATCACACAACCTGTCGCGCATATCGATTTCTATCCAAACGGCGGCCGCAATCAGCCCGGTTGCAACGAGGGTGTTCTCAATTCCATCACCTTGGAACGTGGGAGTTTCTTTCGTGGTAGGCTTTCATACGTTATGTAATCCATCGAACCCTTACGATTAGAACATATTGAGTCACGATTGTGCGAATGGATCGTGTGAAAACCTGTTTTATCGGGTTACGTCTAGCTGTACTTTCGGATTACTTTGCGATTAATCCTCTGTGCAAGTGGGTCTTAAGTTAGATAATTTGAAATTAGACTTATTGAACGAGTAAACTAGTACCCACATTTTTGCATTTCCTAATCTCTGAATGTCCACATTCTTGAATGTACAAATACTCAAATCTTTAAATCCTTAGAATGCTTATGATCTCCACAACTTTCTAGCTATACTGTCTGAAGTCTACTTTGTGATTAATGCTCAGTGAAAGTGGGTCTTTGTCACGTTACAGATAGTTTACAATTAAATTTAGCTTTGAACTGAGTAACCTAGTACCTTCATTCTTGAATTTCCAAATCTCTAAATTCTCAAATTTCCAATCTCACAAATCCTCAAATCCCCCAAACTCACAAATCCTGAAATCCCCAAACTCACAAATCCTCAAATCCCCAAACCTCCACATCCCCAAATCCTCAAATTCCCAAACCTCCACACCCCCAAATCCCCAAAGTCCCAAAATCTTGCTCGAGCATGAAATGACAAAGTTTACTGTTTCAGGAATCAAAAGGTTCCTCGGATGCAACCACATACGCAGCTACGAGTATTTTCTAGAAAGTATCAACACAAATTGTCCTTTCCTGGCGGTTCCATGCTCCTCGTGGGATAAATTTGAGGAAGGTAGTTGTTTCGATTGCGTGAATCAGTATTGTCCCAGATTCGGATTGGATGCTCAGCCTGGGAACTATCATGCTTCCGTCTACTTGCTAACTGGATCATCCAAACCATTCTGCAGTGAGTATCTCTTTCATTTATCTAAATTACTGAAACATTAAGAAGTATGAAATATAAAACGACAGTAAAATTAAAAATATCAAGATAGAGACATAAAATTAATTTCAGTTAAGTCCAGTATGGTTAGGTTTACAATTATTTTGTTGTTAAGTCAATTTGAAACATTCCGATATTTAAATAACAGCCTGTTATTGTCAACGTTAAGTTAAAGTTCCAAAGTCGATCTTTTATTGATATTGTTCATTCGAATCACGTCTGCTGCGCATGCTTGGAATCCTTCGATTCTCTTTTATACTGTCCGAAATATACTTAAAAAGTTCAGTCATCCCGGAAATCATAATTGTAATTTTACTACGCCGAAATATTGTGGAGTTACAAGCAAAGAATACAGAGAATCAAGTAACTGTTTTATTTCCTTCAATTTTATACGTTTTATAAGTTCTGTAAGGTTTCTACATTTTAAGTTGCCTCAATTTTGCAAATTTTCTCCGTGGTCCATACATTTTCGAATGTTTATCCCACGTTTTATGAACAAACTAGTCAATTATGAACATATGTTGTGTTTCAAGGTTCTCGACATGTTAATAATGATATAGTAAATATAGTGTATAAAAAATAAATATAGTCAATAAGTATTGAAAACCCTGCAATACCGACAACACATTGATCATACATTTCCCACTGCCTTCAAGGTGTAAAAAACTGAACATCTTAAAATGCCTTGACAAACTCCGCTGAATTTTTCATCAGGAGTCTCCATAGTTTAACTATTGTTTTTCGCGACTTCAGAGGGCCACTACAAGGTGACAATCAACATATCGAAGACAGACGAGAGCGTGAATCACGGTGGAGAGGTGGGCACCTTCATGATCCGCATCTTCGGCGAAAAGGACAAAAAATCCGAAAGAATCCATCTTAGTCCGCACTCAAAATACTACGAACCCGGCAGCACCCACACGGTGGTACTAGCCGGTGACGTCGTTGGTAAACCGGAAGCAATCGAGATCTCCTGGGAGTATCAGGCTTCCGTTTTCAACCCCCTCACTTGGAGGTTGCTCCACACGCCCCGGGTCTACATCGACTCGTTGACCATCTACAGTTTGGAATCCTCTCATGGGTACGTGATCTTGTATAGTTTATTATTCACAATGTATTATTTCGTTCATTTTATTATAGAGTAACTGTGTGTCCTGACGCAACGAAAACGCTGATCGCCAACGAGCCGAAAATTTTGACCACGAAGAACTGCCAGCACGCTGAGTCGAATTTGGTCTCTGCTTAAGTGACGAGTTAGTAATTTTCCTTGTTACCCAGCGCCATCTACGACCAGACAAAAGTTACTATTTTGATGCTCTCAAATATTAATAAAGACCAAATTTTCTACTGTACGTTCTGTACTTTACAAAGCTCTTCCTAAGATTTTTATAAAATGTACTGTCCCTAGGGTTTAGAGTCTCAGTACCACCCTGAAAATTTTTCTAACTATTCCTTTCAGATCTCCCTAGAGTCTAAGAGCCTCAGTATTACCTTGAAATTTTTCCTAGTTATTCCTCTGAGATCTCCCTAGAGTCCAAAGCCTCAGTAGCACCCTGTAATTTTCCCTAGTTATTTCTCTCTTTTCCTCAAACCTTTCCAGTTTCTACATATAGTATCTCCAGTGGAGACTCCATAATTCTCACCATAATTAGCAACTATACTTCGAAAGCTGCAGTTAGGGAAATGCATTCAAGTGGAACGTATATAAATGTTCAGGAAGGATTCGCACAAGGGTGTTCAAATGGTGATTTACGTTTGGTAACGAAAGCGGCCACCACGGTGAAAGAAGCGCGCGTGCATAATGACAGTGAAAGGAAATGGTCGCTTCGCGAACGCGGTGTTATTATGCTCTAACAGAGACGGAAAGCGGAAAGCAACCGTTCCACACGGGAAGGTCGCGATTTTCCGGTCGAGGAAATTACCGGTGTATTTCTTCTAATTACACGTTGATATCCAAGAAGATGCTATTTCTCGTAATCGTTCGATCGTTCAACACGAAACGATTTAGAATTCTTGATGGAACTTTCAGTACACGCGCGTTTATCGAGGCCTTGACATTTATTCCGCTCCTGTAGAAATCAAACGTTTCGTTCGAGAATCTTCTTAGAATCGAAACATGTACGTAAAAGTACAATTTGAAGATGTATGATTTTGGTGTATAACAGTTTCTCGTGAAAAGAAACAGAATTTTAATAAATTGCAAAAATAAACCCAGAGGGCCAGCTTAAAATGTAACCTCAGCAGTTTTTTCTTTATATATTTTTTGTTATTTGACCGGCAAATAAAATTTCCTGATTACAGTAATCAAATTGAATCATAAAGTTTTTGCAACAAATTGAATTGAGTAATAAGTGACGTCAAGTGGTAAAAAGTTGCCAACCTCTGCAAATTTCAGCTAATTCCGTACATCATTACTGCAAATACAAAAAGAAGTCATCCATCTACAGATGACTAAAAATTGAACTTGTATAACTCGCAAAAGCTACGCGTTTCGCATAATTTCGTTAAGAAACGATGAAGCAAGTTTCGAAATTAATATACAGCATTCTATGCAATGATTTAAGACGAGTACCGTTGAAAATCTTGCGTTTGAAGACGCCATTTATGCTTGTTCGAAAGTGACATTAATTAACGTGACACATGGCCGGTCCACGGGGTCAGCGTTGTCCCTTACAACCTGAGAAGAAAATGGGAATGTAAGAAGAAAAGAATTTGCAGGATGACATAACATCGGCTTACGGATAATATTTCGGGGTTATTACGTGAACGGTGCGGGAGAAAGTGTACTTCGACTTTGTATTCGTGCACTCCACATCTGGTTCAACTACAAAACAATTTTCTCGAATTATTCGTCAAAATTGCAGATAATTGCCCAACACGATTTTTCATAAAGTAGCAATCTCTGGAAACAGGTTCGCACTTACGTACATTAATAAAGCAACAAAAAGTTAAACGTTGTTAAAAATTGAACACCGAGGATTAGTTTTAAGGGGGTGATTTTGCAACTTCTCGCAACAAAACAGAATGAATAACAAATTGATCGTAAAACGTTACGAGAGCAAAAAACGTTCGAGCAATTTCCATGGAATTTTGCTGCAGCGAATTCTTTCGGTTTTACGAGTGAAAAACTTTCGACGGCGATTGTTCGCTTCCAAGAAAACTGTTCTTTTTTCCTGTCGTTAGAGTGAAACATACTGAGCTCTGTATCTACGCATTGTGCAAATTGAAAGAACACGTATTTATATCCTTTCTCTGACCATGTCTGGAATTACAAAGAGCGATGACGAATGTTTTGGTGCATTTTCAAGATGAAAGACTTTCCAATGCGCGTGGGCGTGTACCGAAGAAATGACAGATGGGGTGTGAAACAATTGTATTATCGAAGAATATTGTATTTCAAAGATGGATTGAAAAAAACTTGGGTTTTGCTGTTGAGGGTAGGCAGCAGGGGCTCGCGTGAACTTTAGATTTGCAGAAATGTACTATTTCTTAAACAAATTATTTTTGCAAAAATCTGTTCGCACCAATGGATTTGTCGTTCGAAAACAAGCAATTTATGTTGGTTTACTTTTTCTGTACGACAAATAGTTTCTGAGATATTGGAGAAAACGTTGCTAAATATGGGAAAATAGCACAACCTCAAGGGCAGCTTTGATCCTCGGAGTGTACGACTGAAATCGAAAAAATACGAGTCAATTCTTTAGAGTACCTCCTTCACTGAAGAATGCTATTATGAATGATAATGGAATTTTAGTTAATCATCAATTTACCACCCTGAACAATTATATCCCAGCATCCTGCAAATATCCAATGTTCACGATAAACGACAGTACATTCCAGATCTATTAGATTAGTAATCTCAATAGTCTATACGAGCTATAAAAGTAGAAGTATAAATGTCAGGGACCGGTTATGTCGCAGTGGAGGTAAACGACTACCACCTGAAGGATTGAACCCTCATCCTCTTTCTCCAAGGATTTTAACGCAGACTCCCAACCTTCTACAAAATCCAAAACAACGGAGATTTCCATGAAGGAAAAAACAGGCAGATTTTGCAAGAAAGTCAGAGGCAGTCCGGGGCTTACGAAATTCCGACAAGGATATCGGAAAGGAAAATCGAGCAGGACCCCCACCCCCGCCAGGAAAGGAAAACAACACACCTGGTCAGGTGGTGGGCGAAAGATTTCGAGCGAAACGGAATGCGCTTCGTTCGAACGGTTCAGTCGAGTGTCGGCCTCTCACCGAGTCGCATCTCCTCCTCGATCCGCGTCCTCGCACTCGATTAGTGTCCACAGGAAAACGGAAGCCGTGTCCCGAGTGAAGAACAGCTCCGGTGCCTGTGATGTGCGACTACCGTCGTTGACAGGATCAAGAGTGTCGCGTAACCTGAACGAGAATCATGAGAGATCGATCGAGGGACACATGAGGCAGTGACATGAACGACAGACTTCGAAAATGTGAGTACTGGAAACCACGTGTGGATGGAGTCGCACTGCCACTGTCACGGACGACCCGTTCATCGGGAACCTTTACTACGTCCTTGCGTTGCGAATTCAGATTTTCAGTTACGGTTGTGGAAAGACACTGGTTTTTTGACGATGAAAGCACGCTAAGAGCACACCTAGTTCAACATTGATCCCGACTTGTAATTTTTGTGCTGCTTTTTAAATATACTCTCGTGCGCAAGAGTATCTAGGAAGTTGAACTAGCCATTGTCTTTAGATTTGGACAGCCCAGAATCTAGGGGAAATAAGGAGAAAATGTAAGACCCAAGAAAGGTGTAGGATCTGGGAAGACGAACCGACCATTGTCTTTAGTTTTGGACAGTCTAGACCTTAGAGGAATATGGAGAAAGTGTAAGGACCTAGGGAACAGCGATGAAAGAGAAGGTCCTACTTGATATAATATTGAAAAGTTAGCATCTGTTACTCGATAGGATATCTAGAATTGATTTCCCAGGAGGTTTGAAGGATCTAAAGAAATGTAGCATAGTCCTCTGTAGGAACCTCAGGGTCCACAAGCCTAGGGATCACTAGGATTCCCGGAAACCCAAGATAATGTTCCTCAGGAACTCTAGGGACCTCAAGAATCATATAAATCTAGGATTTTTTCTTAAGACGCTATGGGCACTAAGGTCTAAATTCTAAACCCAGAATAGTCTCCTCTAGGGACATGTGGAGCCCAGAGTACTGTACTTACTGGACCCTAGGAATAACGACAGAAATTCTAGAGGGCACTGGGATTCTAGGAAACCCTAAATTACGTTCCTTAGGAACTCTAGGGACTTCAAGGACCATACACGATCTAGGACCTTTCTTAGACCCTATGGGTACTAGGGTCCAAACTGTAAACCCAGATTAGTCTTCTCTAGGGATATAAAGACCTTAGAATGCAGTATTTTAAGGTCCCTAGGAAGCTTACAACAGTCTTCCTTGTTCAAACTTGACAATCCCCTGTTATATTACACTATTCGATGCAAATAAAAACAGTAATTGTATTGTTCAACTGTATGGAACAGCGAATCGATAAAAAGGCGTCGCTCATGAGGCATAGCACGATCTCGATCGCAATTTTCATTGAAACGTGATTCGAATTCGCGACACGTGCTCGACAAACGCAGCTTGAAATGGCGCGCGGGTTTTTTTAAACGGTCCGTGCAGATTTTTCGACAGGATTGACCAACAGGATATTTCGAAGCGAGACATCTTATGCTATAAAAGTAACGATGATTCATTTTTGAGGTCTTCGGATCCTTTAACCCCTTGGCTTATGACATAGTCACACTCACCACGATTGTAATATAACAAAAATAAATTGTACTTACCCTATAACTGAGTTTTGAGTTCAATACCAGTTACAGTTTGCACACTTAACGATCTCTGAATTTAAAATATGTCTAACATTTCAAGTTTTTTTATTTATTTCCATATTGCAAGAGTGATTAGTTGGCTCTGACGCAACTGTCGAAAAAATCATAGAGGTTAGAAATGATATATGTTATAGGTTAGTAATTATACATGAATTTTTTCCAATAATCAGATATTTTTTATCGAGTATAATAGTTGAAAGTTTGAAACTCGTAGCTGAATAAGTTGCAAACAGGTTATGTTTGCATCGTGCAGTTAACTTTTTCACACCGTACGTCTATCAAGGTTGAAGTTGCAATTTTATTCGAAGCAACAGTAAAAAGTTCAAATTATCGTTCTACTTTTATATAAAATATAGATTCATGATTGCCACTGATTAAAATTCATAATTTAATGCAACGAATTTGCATGCAATTAGTAACACTAACGCGTTACGCTCACGACGTTTTTATCGCAGTATCATTAGAGAAGAATTAGTTGCAAAAAAGCAGGGCAACTGTGTTATAGGGTAGCAGATAAATCTACGGTATGTTAATTACGTCTGATTCCGTTGCTGCATTCTATTAACATGGTTTCAATGTAACAATGTCACAATCAGTATTTCCCTCAGGTGATGCTTGTTGATACAATAGTATTTAAAATTAAAATTTAATTTTCGATTCGTTTTTTTCATTTTACGTTTATTTTTCTTTTATCTTAGACATCATTTTTAAAGCGTGCACGTCGTTTCAAGATTACCTAATTCCAGAAACTTAGAATTTTTAGGGATTTTGAGGTGACTAGAGGTCATAGTAGTTCTAGACGACCTATAATTCCCTAGAAAAACTAGGAACCTTCCAAAAGATCAAGGTTGTTCTAACACTCAAGTGTCTTAACAACACCAAGACCTTGGAAAACCTAAAATAAGCTCCTCTAGGGACCCTAGGGACTCCAGAGAATCTAGAATAACCTTCCTTAGTAAACCTATACATTCTATGATCCCTAGGACCCTAGATAACTGACAGTAATTTTTTCTAGGAACTCCACTAATCATAGGAACCCTAGAAAATCCAGAACAGTCCATAAAAGTTCCAACGGCCACAGGGACCCTAGATAACCTACGTCAGACTCCCGGTTGGCTACAAAAATTCTAGAAATCCTAAAAATTTGAAGTAGATTTCTATAAAGACCTTAGGAAACCACAAGTAGTTCCTCCTGTAGAGAAAATGGCGGTGTAGAGTAGATTTTCCTAAAGTCCTAAGGTCACTCGATCAAAGATGTAACGAAAATAAGTATTTTGGCGAATTATGAAATCTTCTGATGCGTCATCAGTTCCTTCGGGTCCACAATGTCCCTAGAATCCTTAGTCTTTACAATCCAGTGTCCCTAAAATTATTTTTGAGAGTTAAAGATTAACGTAGGTTCCAAAGGTGCTCCATAAATATCTACATTTGGAAAACCTGTACTTCGTTTTGTTTGTGGCTTTAGCAAATAGTGCGTAGATTTAGAATCGCAGAAAATGGACGTAGATTTTCCAAAGTATTCGCGATGAGAGAACTGACGAGTCTCGAAAGGCAGATACGAAGTGTTGCGGACTTTCTCCAGAGGCATGCCTCTATCCACGTAAGCGTGCACACAAGCTTCTGTGTCTACCAAACGATTCTAGACTCTTCGTCTGGCCATTCAAAATTCCCCGAATAATGTTTGCACAAGATCAATTGAGATTTCGAAGTCACGAGGTTTCGTAAATCGATGAAAGTAGCCGACGCCGGATATCGATCTCCGCGAATATAAAATTGCCTCCATATTGGGTCTAAATAAATTTCCGGCATGTTTTGGATTTTGAATTTTATTCTCCTTGAACGGGAAAGTGTAGGTATTTTAATGAAAATTTGCGGAACATTTCGTTAATGGACAAGTTATGTTAGGTTATGTCATATCAAATGCCGATTTCAAAACGTGAAAGTCTAACATGATTTAATAATGTAGATATCGGCAAATAGCACTTACATTTTTCTTCCGAGCAACAAGTTTACACGTAACCTTTTGTTTTTTATGAAACTAATGTAGTATGCTTAATTAATGCTTAAAATTAATGCTGACGTAATATTTGATTACGTCAAACAATGACCGATTCGAAAACATGTCTGACCTGATAATAGATATATGATAAAATACCATGCGTTTATGTCTGTTTGAAAACGGAAACTCCTTTGAAACAACGGCACGAATTGATTTACAGCTGTAAACATCAGTGAATAGGTTACGAAACGATGTAATTGCTTATTCGAAAAAATCGTATACTATGTAGCAAATTATTATGTAAAGGTAATTCAAAGTAAATTATATTTTAATAGACCATGCAATTATTTATCGTAAAATATCACTATTCGTGGGAAAATAGGGGAAAAAGGTGAGAATAACAGACTGCAGTTTTTTAACGATATAATTAAAGACAATTATGGATATTTATTTTCTTACGTTTAATTATAATACGAACAAGTTATGGAAATGATTAGCATAGCAGGAAAAAGTTGTATAGGTAATGTAATTATGATGTTTTCAATGAATGTAAAGAAATGAAAGAATGAAGCACTTGCAAAAACCGTGGTTACCGATGTGTAACAAAAGAAATTTATCAAGTACGTTCGCGTAACTGGAATGTTCTTTTGAAAATACCGTACGTATCACCATGCAGTGCATTACGACACGTTGTAGGAAGAAACTTGTACTTCATGTTTTAGATTATCAAAGTTACAAGCTTTGTAGTCTTCAGATTTATGAATTTTCAGGGCTTTGAATTTCCTGATCTATAAGTTTCCAAGTTCACTAGGTACTAAGTTTTCAAATTATCAAAGTCCCAAATTCTACAAGTCCCAAATTCCATAAGTCCCAAAGTCCACAAGTCCCAAATTCTACATACCCCAAATTCCGCAAGACACAAATTGCATAAGTCCCAAATTCGACAAGTCTCACATTCTACATACCCCAAATTCCACAAGTCCCAAATTCTGCATATCCCAAATTCCACAAGTCTCAAACACCTCAAGTCCCAAATTCTGCATACCCCAAATTCTACGAGTCCCAAATTCCACAAATCCCAAATTCTACGTACCCCAAATTCCACAGGACCCAAATTCTGCATACCCCAAATTCCACAAGTCCCAAGTTCCACAAATCCCAAACTCCACATGTCCCAAATTCCACAAGTCCCAAAGTCCCAAAATTCCAAACCTGATCATGCGTAACGCAAACAATTGTCACTATAAATACTAGAGTGCCCAACCAACCAAAAGAACAGTATTTACGCCAACGACCTCACGTTAAATGGCCACATTCGGTAGGGGGTGGGGGAAGAGCACAGTCTGCCCCAACTTGATTTGTACCAACGATCACGTACCGGAAAATTACATCGATCAAGGTTAATAAATGCGATTACCTAAATTCCTACTTCCTCGACTTAAAGCAATTGCAAACCGATTGCGACACCGATCGTTTCACGATTTCTATCGAACTAGGAAACAAGCAGTGACTGTGACTCACGGAATTGAACACATTTCTTCGCGATTACGTGAATTGCATCTTTTCCCGTGCACGCTCGAAAGAATAATGATTTTCAAATTACCATTCACACTTCCGCAAACTAACGGAGTTGCCCATCAGGCGACATTCAGTGACGAGAAAATGGCCGGCGCGCTTTTCTTTCTTGATTATTTCCTGTATTTGCTGCTTCGTAGACAAAATGTAACTGTAGGTTAATATAAATGACTTACGGACACCTGTTACGGATTGGAGAACGAATTACGTGTGAGGCGTCCATTTTTATATTCTGACCAACTGTAACTCTTCTAAACACGTCAGCCACGCGCCAACTCGTGGGTTGACATCGGTGTGTAGATATAGAGTTTCAGGGATTAACGGGACTTGGAGATATGGGGAGGGATATTGAAATTTGATGATACGTGGATTTGGAGATGTGGGATTTGGAAATATGAGGTTTGGAGATATAGGGATCTAGATGTACAGAGATTTTAGAATTCGAAGTATTTCAGAATTGGGGAATTTGAGAATTGGGGAATGTGGGAATTGGGGAAAGTGGGAATTGGGCAATGTGGGAATTGGGGAAAGTGGGAATTGGGCAATGTGGGAATTGGGGAATATGGGAATTGGGCAATGTGGGAATTGGGGAATGTGGGAATTGGCGAATGTGGGAATTGGGGAATGTGGGAATTGGGGAATGTGAGAATTGGGGAATGTGGGAATTGGAGAATGTAGGAATTGGGGAATGTGTGAATTGGGGAATGTGGGAATTGGAGAATGTAGGAATTGGGGAATGTGTGAATTGGGGAATGTAGGAATTGGGGAATGTGGGAGGTGGAAAATGATAATTCAACAAATTTGTTCGTGTAACGTGATGTTAGATGAGGTATACTAACGACGTAATACTTCAAAGGAACTGCAAAATATTATACAATACAAACTGTTATTAAGATAAGTCAAGATTTATGGATTCTAGCAGACAGATAATTAAAAAACGTCTGGAAATGTTCGACGTTTCTACACTTTGTACATCGTTCCTGCGAAACTTCTTTTTTCAAATAAATGGTAAACGATCGATTAATATTCCAAGGTCGACTGATATATCCAACATAAACTTGTCCATCTTTTAGTACAGATAATTTTTTACGATTGATTTACATGATTATGGTAGTCATAAGGACGTAAAATCGTGACTTAAATTCACACGTTGTTCTGTATAATATACAATGGACTTTGGATGTTGTCATTAAATTGATATTCTGCATGAAAAACTAAATTAACAAAAATAGTGGTTCTGTGTTTGCCGACGTTGACGTAACAACTTGATATTTGTCTGGGGCCAGACTGTGTTTTTGTGAAATGAAGTTGAAAAAATTAAAAATCAAAGTCTGAGATGGGGAATGTATGAAATTAAACAAAATGAGGTGAAAGGTATCAGAAATCTGTGGCAATTGGCACAGATCAAAAGTCAAAGAAATGCATTGCTAATTCTTTTAATATTAACCCCTTTTTCATGAAAGTAACATTGTATCCATGACGTCTTCCGTCTCAAATTACATGACGGTTGGTCTCATTTCAATCAAAAAGGCGTCACAAATATATTCATAAAAGTTTCATAAGAAAAAAATAAAAAATAAGAATGTCATGCAAAAGTCCTGCATTAGAATTATCCCACTGATATACGTTCATACTTTGATCAATACAGGAACTACGCGATATAAGCGAAAGTTCAGACTTGACAAATTCGCTTACATGGAGACTTTATCGAAATCGACGTTTCCTTCGCGACTGATTACAAGCTACACATCATCCGTACATCTCAACATACCATTTTCTTCTCTTACTCTGTTCAGAATCGTTTGATTACTTTCTAGTTCAAAAGATCATCGAGATATCACGTTTACATGCCGGTGCATAGGTCGAACCGTTGGAAAAATTTCATGCAAACTTGTTGCATCCATGATTTACAACTGATATGCACGTCGTGAAACTCTTTTCGCTTTCTTCTTTGTTTGCGATCCGAATCGGATTTTACGTAGAATTCATTTCTGATGTATGATATATCAATTATACTCTCTTCCTCATTTTTCTTTTTTAATTGAATTCATGAACGTAATCTGTGCAGTCAATATGATCGCTGTAATTATATGGCTGGGGGCTACAGTGCATTTATTTTATGTTTTCATTTCTTTCTGATGCTAAATAAGTTCTCAAATTTCCAAACTGCTGAATTTCCAAATCTGTGAATCTTGAAACATGAACATTTCGTCAAGATCTGCCTAACCGTCCACCATTTTAGAGTTGTCTTTTTCCAAAATGGCTGTCTAGACAGGGTTACAGTCAGGATACTTTCTACATTTCTAAAAGATCAAATTCTATATTGTCAAATTCGTAAATCTTCCAACATGAACATTTCGTCAGGATCTGCTCAACACTGCCGTCCACCATTTTAGAGTTCCCTGTTTTCAAAATGACCGTCTAGACAAGGCTACAGTCAAGATACTTCCTAATTTTCTAACAGATCAATCTCCAAATTACCACATCCGTAAATCCTGAAATCTGAAGATTTCGTCAAGATCCCAACACCGCCGTGCACCATTTTAGCGTTCCCTGTTTTCAAAATGGCCGTCTAGGCAAGGTTACAGTCAAGATCCTTATATCTCGGCCTTGCACAAGTTACTCGACCCTGACGATTGTCCCACAAATGTCAAAGCCATCAAAAGCAGTCTTACTTTCCCCCGAAAAATCACCGATAGAGACATCGACACGACAAAACTTGTACCCAGAAGAAAAGCATTATTATCTCCGTCTCACGTATATTTACTAAACTCATTCTGTTCGAGTGCGTGATCGAACAACCGACATTTTATCACGTTCCCGCGTAAGTTGGAACAGCGCGTTATTTAATGTATTTAAGCGACAGCCTGTATTGAAACGATCATTCGGTTTCCAAGTTCACGTGCACGTAGCTGACATATTAATCACCGTTTGCCGATATTTAGAATGATCAAACGGAGAAAAAGGGTGAGAGCGAGAGGAGGCCAGACCGGAAACAAGGAGGGAGTCTAACCTCAACTACGCTGAGCGAACTTTCTCAAGAATTTCACGTCCGCTTAATCAACGATCATTGTACGCGGTAGTTCTTTTATTCAGATTCATACTGGCCTTCCACTTCGTTAATTTAACGATACCATCGATCCAAATGCTTTCTCATATTCCACTAACTTCGAAATATCGGAACTGTATCGAGTGTTTGATAAATCGGACTAATTACGTTCTAGTTCAATTACGTAACTTTCGAATCAACTCGATAATCACTGCAATCATGAGTATTAAACTCTTTTTGGAATATCACTGATCAATTACTTCAACTATCTGAATATTTTATCTGATTATTTACACGAATATAAAAATATTTATATAATCTGTATTATATTATAGTCTTTGAAGTGAAAATTATTAAAAATATGAAAGGATATCTGTGCAGTAATAGGTCCAGTTAACCTATTCATTCACCGACATGAGTTCGCCATAAATCAGCTAACCTACGATCTTCGACAAAGGATTAACGAGCAAAGTAAAACTGTAAACGAAGAGAAACACGAGAAAATGAATCGTTTAGTCATTCCGATGACCTAATCCACTAGTCTGACAGAAGGAGAAATGCTTTCGATTTTTATTTACCGCTAACGTAATCGTGGCTTTCTCTCTCTTTCTGTTTCTGTGCGTGGTTACGCAATGCGAGTCGCCGCAGAAATTCGCGGAGCATGGAATAAATTGCACCCGACGACATCTTTCTTCTCGTTTTGTTCTCAGCCAGGAAGACGTAACGAGGAACGGAAAGTTATTCGCATGTTAACGAGTTAACTGCCAAGTTAATGAATTATTATAATTGCTTAACGGGTCGACGAAACGTAGGAACCTGCGGAGATGAACGTCGAGAGGAAAATGCTTCGCGGAATCGATAAACGGTCGAACTTGGACTAAATAGCGGTGGTTTGTTTACCTCGACTCAATGAGACCGAAGAATCTCCATTGTCGAGTACAATGGTCACTTTCACTGGTTTCAAAACCGACAGGCGTCGATTCATGCACGATACGCTACGTGAAATTACGTCCACAGAGAATTTCAATGACTTTCCGTGCCTCAAACGTTATTCTCCCAACATTAAACATTATTATATCGAGACAAAACAAATTTGTCATCTCAACAAATATTTAATATTCGACAAACACCAAAACGTTTTACTATCGTTTCTCCTTTTCGAAATTTCGTTTAGGTTAGGTTCGAAAACGATAAAAACAAGTACACGAAGTAAAAGTGTTTTAATATTTATATAACTACAAAATAAAATTCAATTGTTAGCTGTCTTAATTGAGCTAGGATTACCGTGAAGATCAAAAGATCAAAACCGAATCTGCTTACCTGGTCATAGAAACTTACTTCCGGCGTTCGTGCTTCCGGTACAATTAGTCGCGGCAGCAGCGTGAATGATTAGAATCAATTTACCGTGGATTTGCGATGTAAAAATAAACGAACAGCGAAAACGTGGGGTGTACAGAAAACAAAGGCGGACTTGCGATAAAGATACTTTTCTTGCACAAACAATGCACTGATTTTATACGTAGTGTACGAGCGACAACAAAGCGTCCATTTTGTTTTCCTTGGACTTGACTATGTAATATGTAGCATATTGATTGTTTGAGTTCACTATAGTCCTGTAATCACTATAGTCCTATTGTCCTATAACAACTATAGCCACTATAGTCCTACAAGCAACTATAGTCCTATAGTCCTGTAGCAACTTTAACGACTATAGACCTATAGTCCTATAGTATTATAGTCACTATAATCCTGAGAGTATACTTGAGACTATAGTCCTCCTATGGTACATCGAAGTTACTTTATACTCGAAGGTACTTATAGCCAAATGATAGTGTAATTCTGGGGACTATGGTCATCAGGGAGCACCCATGTGTACTAATAATGACTGCGATGCACTTACTGACTATGACTATATAGTTTCAGTATCTACTAAAGATGACTATAATCTTACCACCCTTCCATTAACAACTGTCAAAGTAACATAACTTGCCTATAATCCACATAAATTGTGATCGCCATAAATGTTCCACCTACAAAAAGCATGTGTCACATGTGAAGACAAAAATACAACGGTAGGACACGTTTCTTTTCCCCATGCATTTCTGCCCCTACAGTACGAATCTCCAACGATGCTAAATAACGAGTAAACACAATAAATTGCCCTACGTCATGTCTACTTTCGCCACGGGTATACACCGTTTAGACGACTTTCATCCCGGACCGACGCATTCCCCGGGTGACGGAAACAAGAAAGAGGAAAGCCAAACCGAGGAAGCAAAGAAAGGAAGAAAAAAGGCAACAGGTCGATTCGGAAGGGAAGAGAGAGGTGTGGTGTAGGAAGCGGTACAGCATTGCCGGAGGGAAGGACGTCGAATCTAGGTTACGATCGTGTTCCTCTCCTTGTGGCTCCGGCGATATGTAGGCATGTCAGTGGTGCTCACCCTCTTGCAATTAACTATCACTTTTATTCCATATTTTTCTTCGAATAAAACTGCTTCGAATTGATTCTAAAGGAGCCACACGTCACATTTAACCTTATTTTTAAATGGAAATCAAACTCTTCTAACCTTACTTAATTTAACTGGCATACACGAACGGTTGGATGATGTGCGTAGAGGAATCTTATTAATGTAAGTAGTTAATCTCCTTAATCTTACTTAGACCAATGTGAACATTTTGTTAACAGTAAGGTACAGGAAAATACAAGATGGGGTTCCTTGAGAACGCTTCGCGAATTATTTTGGAACCTTGTCTCCCACTGGGCGTCACTGGGCCACAGGATCGCAGCAATGCTGGCGCCGCTGTTACACTCTCGCTTTCGAAATAATAATTATTTAATACCCGAAGCCACGGTGAAATGCGAGCGACACGATACCGGTTCTCGCCCATCGCGGGCCATCTCGCGTCCCTTTTCTCGTTGATCCCGAAGACCTGCTTTCGCAGAACCACTCGGTAATAACGAAAGCATTTTCGAAAATGCGATCCTCGGTCAATGGATATTGAAACTGGATTTTACGTAACGGCACCTCTTCGGTCCAGTACTTCGATAAACAACCAACGTGTAATCTCTAGCGGTTTTTACCAGTTTACCAAATTATGCAACTCTGGCTTTACTCTCTGAGGGATCTTTGTATCTTTTTAAATCAACATGGACATTATCGGAACACCTGCTGATCACAGGACGCATTGTTCGGTCAAAGATTCTAAGACATGTATGCAAAGAGGGAAACAAGAGACATTTGCACGACCAAGTTAAAGAAATTTGAAAGAATGAAAGAGATGAAGAGTTGTTCCCTACTCTTTGATACAGGTTTAGGAAATCCCGCGAATGTATAGAACTTGTGGAGATCCTAGTGGAAACTAGAGAAAGCACGCAGCCTAAGGACCCCAAGAGAAAATCTAACCTGTCATCTTCGTACATTATAAAAATTAATTAAAGAAACTGGAATTTCATATGATTAATGATTAGTACCATTGAAAATGTACAGTTTGGAAAGTAGCCATAGCAAATAGGTTAAGTAATAACATACGTGACACGAGGGTTCACAACTTTTATCGCGGATGATTTCCATCGATTTGATATGCAGCTGCCGGCGAGAAATGCAGAAGAACAGGTTATCGTGCAACATTCCATGCGAACACCGACCTTATTTATCGTCCGCTACCGTGATACAGGTTCCCAAGCAACCGTTACTTTTTTCTCCTGAAATTCCTCTTTGTTCCGCATTTTTCGACCCGCTTGCGACGCGTCATTCGCGCGAGGCTAATAATGAAACCTCTCACGAACCGATAGAAAGTAACGATCCATCGTTGTAAACAATAATTTCCTTGTAATTTTCTAATGATAGCGATTCGAAAGTGCGTTTTCACATTATCCACCAGTTGTTCGATTAAACGTTTCAATGCCGTTAGGGTAGTGACATCGCGATTGCTGGGAAACAACTTACTTTCATATTGAAGCCGAATCTTCCCGATATACTAATGATCGAATAAAATGGCCTTGAATATATTCCGTGAATTAATAACACCTGACCAAGGTTATTTGAAACTGGACGGCCATCACCCCTCCATCGCTATCTATGGAAGTTGGATTCAGGTTTTTGCGAACATTTAGTAACAATTTGATGTTCTTTCGGGTAACCCAAGTTTTCCTGGGTTCGGTCTAGCAGTTAGGTTCGGTCTGTTGTGAGCTTCTCTGTGATATGTGCATTGTGGTTCAAGCGTTCAATTTAATTCCATCAAATTTATAGCTAGTTCTTTATACTCCCACAGCCAAAGAGTAAGGAAACAAGACACTCTTTGTCGGCGTCTTTGATCTCTCGAAGACTTTAACTTGGTCGTTGCAAACGAGCGGGAAATTTAAATCAAGTGAATCTAATTTCATTTATTGGTCTCTAGGATGTGGGTATCCTTGTCTAGTGTCGTCTCTCGCTGCATCCCTCTTTGCATGTATCTCACATTTATCTAATCTTGAGCCACGTTACTGCGCAATCTTGATTTAAAAAGATCCCTCAGAGAGTGCGAAAGGTGACAGCCATGTAACACCTATTCAATAAATCTATCTACGGACATGATTTGCACCCAAACCCAAAGGCTCCAAAGATACATCTCCGAATCCCGTAACCCCAAAATTTCCATACACAATGGCCCTTGCGATTTTCATGGTCCTCGCAAACTCGTAAACTGCGAATGTGCGAAAACACGTTTACATAACAACCGAATGTCAATTAATAGCAGGATGAGAAATGTCTGACACATGACGTCGCTTTCTACTTAAAAGTGCGAGCACGCTCGTAATTATCGGCAATAATTGTTGCAGCGGAAAAAAGGGGACCGAGAGAAGGCTTTCGTTTTTATTGCGATACCCTTCTGTAGGTTTTGATAAACATTAACACCTCGACGTAAAAAAAAGAAACATTTTAACGGTGGATTATATTTACGAGTTGCATACCTTTATCATTACTGTTACGTTAGTGCACGGCGAAAACTTGACAACTCGAATTTCTCCGTTCGCTTTCTTCATCACGTGATGCTGGGTGATCTAATCACTCGACGTGACCACTTCAGGCAATAACCAGAATACCGGGCGTTTGTCCCTAGACAGAATTGTATTGCCCACGGAGATAAGGACAGAGAGGACTAATTTCTTAGCAAATATCCTGGTTCTCATTTACATGAGGTCCTCATGTGACTAGATCCCGAAAAGTTTTAGATGCTGCACAAACATGGCATTATTAGAAATATTATGGATAAAATTCTTTAATGAGGTGGACTCGCACTTGTTTGTTTACGGCCATCTTGTTTGTGTACGGCCATCTTGTTTATGTACATTAGCATCGAAATAAGGCTCAATAATTGCAAAAATGAAGCTTTTACGAGTACAGCACTCATCAGTACACTTCACCACAGATAGTCAAGTATTATTGAACAGCAATAAATGTCGCTTGTTTAATAAAGTCGAATTTTAGAAGGTGCGAGCTTGAACAACAAGATGGCCGTAAACAAACAAGATGGCCACAAACGAACAAGTGCAACTCTACACTGTTAAAGAATGATATCAGGAAAATTTCACCCCTGCAGGAATTTGCAGAATAGATTAATTGATTTCAGGATGAGGTGGAAGAAGCAAGGAGTCACCGAGGGCGAAGGAGCATCGATCCTGCTACTCGTCGCATTGGCTCCTGTTATCTGCTCCGCTGGAATCCTGGACCCTTGGCAGTGGGCACGTAGCGATCGTATCGAGGTCAACATTCCTTGGTTGCCATGTAATTATACCATAAGATCGTTATCTTTACAATTGAGTTTACACTTGGTGCTCCGTCATGCATGAAGATGCAATTTCTATCCGGGAACCGGTCATTTATTGCCACGTTTGTTCTTTTGGTATCGAATGTATCTCTAATTATTCGAATAAGTGTTAAGTGAATAGTGGTAATACAAGAGGTTTAAGTATCATACGTTGTTTATTTATTACGAGTTTAAGACCGATATCAGTAAGTGTTAGTAACGTGTAGTTTATTCAGAACGAGTATTTATATTACAAGAAGTCGATTTTTTTAGTAATAAGCAAAAACTTAAAAATTTTGTTTCTCAAGTTTGCAATTTATTTACACTTTTCATCTATAGTACTTTATAATAAACTCTCGATATGTTGACACTGGCTGTGAAAACAGATTATTATGATGAGTAACGATATATTGCGATATGAGTGACAATATGTGCAGGTCATGAGATGACAGCAGAAAAAGAGTCATTATTTGTGAATGAGAATTTGCTCTGCTGGTACCAAATCAATATAACGAGAGTCCATATTAAATGTTGATATAATGGTTATTTGGTTATCAGTCGAAAACGAGACACGTTGCTACGACGAGCTAGGCTGTTTGAACATAACCAGGAGCTGGTACCACCTCATCCATAGACCATTGAATGTGTTTCCTTTACCACGAGAAGTCATCAATACAAGATTCATCTTGTACACGAAAGAGAACCCCACCGAAGTATGTATAATACGTTTTCTCTAACGTCATATTGATTCACACGACTAAACAACAATTATAGTTCTACAAGAAGAAAATTAGAAAATATGTTCTAACGCAGGAAATCTACACTTTTCAATTCGAGTGAAAATGGTGAAACACGTGTTATTGCATAAATTAACACGGATCAGTGAAACGATAAATATTTGCTAGAAATATACGAAATCGTGCATTATTAATTTTAACTATAAATTCGTTAATTTTCCTTAACTATAATTTAAGAAAACGGTTCTATAATAATTTCTGTATTGAACTTTATAACTCTTTAAACTATAATTAATAGAAACTACAGAGCCGTTTTCTTAAATTAAAAAGTATATTCTAGAATGTGAGAAGGGGTCAATAAACTTTGTGATTCGGTCTAGTAGATAATTTATGAGCATGACAGTTGAGAATTTTAATCGATCGTAGTTTAGAGTTTCTTCCTGCCTCTCGATTGCCATTCACGCGTCATGAATTCACGAAAACGTTGATGATTGAATATGAATTGATTATGTTAAGGACTAGAGAGGATGTGCATGCAAAATTATTTCCTTGTACGTGGAATTATTCTGAATATTTATAAAAATGTATAAGTCCGAAAGTCTAGGATTGTGGCCTCTAGTGACGAAATTCGGAAACCGAGTGGCTATCCTTGTCTCTCCTAGGGTCCTCTGTGCTAGAGAGACAAGGATAGGCGATTTCGTCCTTACAAAATGTATTTTGCTTTCGTATTTTGCCTTCTTTACAAGGTCTTAAATTTGAAATTGCAAGATCTGTGCAATAACGAAGTAACACTTTTCGCTGAGAAGACGTTTTAAATGCTAAAACAATTAACTCCATATTTCTGTTTCAGGGTCAAGTGTTGACAGTCGCTAGAGACAAGTCCATCAAGCGATCGCACTTCAATGCAAAAAAAAAAACGAAATTTATCATACACGGTTTCATAGACACTCCACTCAGCAATTGGGTCAAGGTAAAATTCTTTGAATCACTATTATCGCAACAAAGAAATTACCGATTAATACATGATTTTTCATACTCATATGACGTAAATTACCTTCAACATTTCACTTTAATTTATAATCACCCATTAATTTCAAGTCAAAATATTATTTAAATAACTTAGCATTTTGATGGTCGATAAAATAAAATTCCGATTTGTCTGCGATGTAGTAAATTTTAAGAATGTTGACATAAGTGGCCATCAAAGTGTTATTTTACTATCTCTTTTTCATCTTGACCCAAGACATTTTTATTCAAATGCTCGCCATAGGAGATGAGGTACGAATTACTGAAACATGACGATTACAATGTCATCGTCGTCGACTGGGCCGGAGGTAGCCTACCATTGTACACTCAGGCAACTGCCAATACGAGACTAGTGGGCCTTGAAATAGCTCATCTCATCAAACATTTAGAGGTAAAGCGAATTTCTGTGTTAAGATTGTACAAGAACCAAAAATAGATAATAGAGGCTTATGAAACGTTCATTTTAACTTCTACCATGCTCTTCGTTATATTGCCGCGGACCGTGCAAGTAGATTTATATGTGATCGAAAAGTGTCCGTCTAACACTTAAAGGTTAAAATTTGACCAACGTACACAACGAGAATTTATTGAGTCATAACAAGTCCCATGAAAAGTTATCATTAAGTAACTGTTTCACGAAGTCGAATCTTAAATGTGATATAAACACGTTGAAACGCAGACAAATTACGGGTTGGACCCGAACGACGTACACCTGATCGGCCACAGCCTGGGTGCCCACACAGCGGGATACGCAGGTGAAAAATTAGGTGGAAATATAGGTCGTATAACGGGGTTGGATCCCGCGGAACCGTATTTCCAAGGAATGCCTAGTCATCTAAGACTCGATTACACGGATGCCAAACTGGTCGATGTTATTCACACCGATGGCAAAAGCATCTTTCTTTTAGGTAAGGCATAACTGTGATACTAATATGCTTAATCCTACAGTGACTACTTTCCTAAACTTCAAAATTTCTCTTTACGTCGCCATTTTCCTTAACAATGTCATTAATGTCACTATCCACTTTCGTGTTTTCTTAATCCTCTCAGACCTGTATTTTTCGTATAAAACATTTTAGTTAATTGTAAGATTAAAGGAAATCCGTCATTTCAAGCCTGTGCAAAACCTTCAGAAACGCTAAAGATGAGTATTTCATATTTTCCCCGTAACACCTTCAGTGTCATAGATGTACCTTATTCGTTATTAATGTTCTTACAGTGCGATGGCACAGTGCTGTGGGACCGCAGTGTTGGCGGTACTTCCCACATCTGCCACCAGATGGATCATCCACCATACTTTCTCGCAAGTCCCCATCTAACTATCCGTCCAATCATAACCCTCTATCCTCGAATTTTAGAGTTTATCTAACACAGACCAGTTTAACTATTTACGTTAATAAATGTAGACCCCAGATATCCCTGTTTGCTATACTCGATTAACTACCCTCCTACTTATCCAAAATCTCACATGAACAACATCCTAAAACGTGTTATCAAATAAATGAAGTAACGTGTTACAGAATGAAGTTTTAAACTTTCATACACCTTTCTGTTGCAAACTAACTTATTACCTGATAAGGACTTCCAGGATACGGGATGAGTCAGCCGTGCGGTCACCTGGACTTCTACCCGAACAACGGCAAAGAGCAGCCAGGATGCACGGATCTGAGCGAAACGACCCCGTCCTTACCGCTGACGCTTATAAAAGAGGGCTTGGAGGAGGCATCGCGGGTGTTGGTGGCCTGCAATCACGTGCGTGCCATAAAACTGTTCATCGAGAGCATCAACTCGAAGTGCCAATACGTGGCACACGAGTGCTCCAGCTACGCGAGCTTCCTCAAGGGCGAGTGTTTCTCCTGCAAGAGCAACAACAGCCTCAGCTGCGGTGTCATGGGCTACCATGCGGACACCAGCCCTGCTTTAGTCAGGAGACAGGCCATGGGCCAAGATGTTCTGTCGCTGTTGGGCTCTAAA
Source organism: Megachile lagopoda (assembly GCA_036983795.1). Lineage (NCBI taxonomy): Eukaryota > Metazoa > Arthropoda > Insecta > Hymenoptera > Megachilidae > Megachile > Megachile lagopoda. The sequence continues at coordinate 7,620,086 of CM072793.1, forward strand.
TTCTTCTTCTCTACTGGCAAGGACGATCCTTATTGCAGTGAGTAATCGGAGAGTGGTTAAATGTGTGAATGCTAACAGACATCAAGAATTATGTCAATTATGTCTCGTTTGATGGAGCAAGACTTCAATGAGAAGATACGGATCATGTGATCAACTTTAAGAATTTTATTACTAGCCAACTAATTTTATTATTGACAATATTAATTTTAAGTTTTCTTTTAGGGAGGCATTACAGAATTACCATCAACCTTGCACGTCCACCAACTGCAGAGAGTTGGGTGCAAGGTTTCATGAAGGTCACTCTTTACGCTGAGAATGGCATAATGCGGGACGTCGATCTTACTCCTAGGTAAATTTTATCCAGCAATATATATTCTTGACCAGGATATATCAGTCTTCAAAAATTTTGGAAATTTTTTAACAATATCTTAATTATCAAATTTTAAATTTCATACATTTACGACCTCACTATATCACAATGATACAATTATGTTAATTTACAAAATAGCACAATTATAATTCTCTTTTTCATTTATTCTTGTTAACAAATCATTTGAACGCCTGAAGTTTAAAATAAAATGTTGCTTCATATTTGAAAGTGGCAGCATGTTCTTGTGCTGGAGAAAGAGTAACTTCTATTAACCCATATCGAAGGAATATGCAACTTTCGAAAAGATAAATTTTACTGCTTCTTTCACCCGCAACTGCAGTGGATACATGAAACTGGAACACGGATCGACGGTGCGAATGGTAGTCGCACATCCTGCCGGGGCATTTGGTGAAATTGGAAAAATCAAACGAGTCGAACTTTCATGGGTTTACGATATGGACGTGCTGCAACCGCGATCGCTGTGTTTCTTTTGGTGCAACGATCGCCTTTACGTGAACAGCGTCACTGTAGATGTTATGGAACTTCCTGGCAGAGGGTAAGTTCTTGACACACTTCATTGATTCCTATATTAATGTTTTTCAGATTAATCAGGCTAATCATTTTAAACAGTTTATAAGAATTTTTAAAAAGAATTCAAATCAACATCACTGTTCTATGTAGAAAAATACATATTTTAATTGTTAATGTACCATTGATTCCCCAAAAAGTTAATACATATGTTTCAGACACAAAATTTACAAAGTATTATATTACTTAATATTAGATTTTATTTGACAGTAGTTTACAAAATATATAGAAAACAAGTATTCAGTTTTTATTTGTATTTCTATGAATATAATTACTTACCCTTGTGTGCACAGAAAAAGAGAAGCAGACTTCACTAGTAAACTTTGCTCAGCTAGCAGGCAGGAATACGCAGAAATTGCTAGTGGATCCACAGCAGCTTTCGTTGACAACTGCTGACATTTTCTTCAATTTATTTGGAGTGTTACTGATTACGCTGTGATCAGCCTGAGGTTTGTGATAGTGTTCCTGTGAAAAATATGACAATTAAAATAGAACTTATTCTCTCTTCATTAATAGTAACTTATAAGTAATGGAAGTCGTAATAAGTTTGTTGATACATTACATACATGTTCATAAACCATTTTTATACAAAAAAAAACACATTGTATTTTGGTAATAGTTTATTTAAAAAAAAAAAAAGAAAAAACATTTATACAACATAAACGTTTGCTAATTTCAAAGAACAAAATGCACAAATTACAGGTAAAAAAAATCATAAACTGCAATACTTATCTTTTAAAAGCAAAATATCGATGGAATTGTTTTCACGTATCACAAAAAACTGTTTGTACAAAAATGATATAAAAAAAAAGTGTTTACAAAGAAATTTTTCTTACAAAAAGTCGCAAACAATCACTGCTTCGAAAGGAATATACACATTTTTCCTGTAAAGTGCATTGAAAAATATTGTTAGTCAAGTTGCTTTGAAAATATGTAATGTATGAAATCAGTGCGTACTTGTAGCAGTATTAATGCGATTATTTTGTACATCTTGTATATATATATATATATATATATCTATAAAATTGGATAGTGTAACTAGTTAATGCTAGTGTTAGTACAAAGCAGGTATTTTTGCGAGTGATCATCGACGGTTTCTGGTAGAAATTGTTAACGCAAAAACTTTTGGTTCAATTGTGAACTGTGTGTATACTACGTCCATCTTTTATACAATATTTACATTACAATTACTAAGTCCACTGTGACATGATATAGCGAGAATCGTTTGTGATATTTTTTTTCTCTTCTTTATAATTTAAATAATTACGTTTAACACATACTTTACTGGTAACTTTCGATTATTAGTAATTGTACAAACCGAGGATAAGTGGGCAACTATAAATGTTACGAACATATCTCGTACTGTGTACCGTTAATGTTTCTAACATTAGAAACAAGTTTTTATAAATATCTCCATGTAAAATATAAACTTGTTATGCCATACAAAGACAAACGTGTTGTGTGATTAACAATTGCTCGAATCAGTGATGGACAATTGTACCCGCAAGGGCATAGCCTACCCATCACTGATTTATACCACTTTTATCGCGAAAATATGTAATCTCTAACATTTTTCTCGAAGGTATGTTTTCAAAGGCTGCAGGAAAAGAAACACACTTGTACAGCTTGCTAATCTTTTGCAATGTTTACTCCTCGATAAACCTTATACACGTCAATTCGTCGCTTATACAAAAAGATGATCGCGGAGTGCAGCTATACACGGTAACACATGATCCTTTTTTTTTATCTTACACGAGATTCAACAATGACCGAGTAAAAAAGCCGTCCGCGTTTAGTCAACGCGGTAACAAGGGTTGGTAAAATATATAATATGAATATATAGCGATGTACATAATATAATCTAATAATCTCTATCTTCATAACATATAATCTGCGTATAAATAATAAATAGAAAACGAGGAGTGAGACTGGTTGATTAGCTTTGTTAGAGACCTCAGCACTAAAGTTACCGTTACGAACATTCACTGGTCTATGGGGAACTTCGTGATAATAATAAAATATATATATAAAAGAAAGGTGAAAGATAATAGAGAACAGTGAAATAACTAACAATACTTCTAACAGTAATTCTTCTCACAGTGCAACGCGGACATGAAAAACGAAAAACGGCGGCTCTTCTTTGCCCGTGGCGGCTCGCCTATTCAGTAAAAGAAAAGGAAGACATTTAAATGTCTGCCGATGTTCGAACAGTGTTCGCAATATAAGAATTGCATCTGTGGGGGGACACGTGTATTTCACTGCAAATTAAGAACTCACTCACGATTCCCAAGTCAATCTGTTAGAGCAACCCATTTTTTAACGAATAATAAGTATTGTCCAAATGATATCGTGATTCATTTTAATAGGAAAAAAACCTAACAAACATGTTGAAAAAGTTTACAGTAAAAAAAATGTGTATAGTAAAAAAATTACATTGCTATATTAGGAACTGGAGATCTGTCAGTTCGTACCAAAAGGAACCGCGATGAGTATAGTGTTACACTTTGATTGACTCGAGTGAGGGGAACATAGGCGCAGGAATAACGCACGCATAGGCGCAGGAAGAGACGTCTTTCACTGTGGGAAGGAAACTAGAGCTGCACTGTGAGAAGAATTACTGTACATGTGAATATACAGTTGATTCATTTGGCATAGTAGTCTAGAGCGTTCTTTCTTCTAGCGCGCAATAGAATGGTCAGTGAAGATCATCGACCCAAGCGGTTTCTAATGACTCGATAAGAGTACGAACGAAAGCCATTTCTTTTCGTGCATTATCCAAGATCACGCGGGGATCTTGCGAGGTACACCGTAATATATTTGGTGCCATCACCATTGCTAAATTGTTCGCGTCCATTTTAGTACGGGCGACCACTTCCGGTCTAGCAAATATCTGAAACAAATATTTTATACCCCTCAATAAACGTGATAAAAGAAAATGTATACATTAAAATTCTAGCTCATTTTTCTTTTTCAACTCAACTAGTAGACAATAACCTACATCATTAAATAGAATCATGTACATGTGCTACGTATGTTCCCGAGTTCTTAATCTTTATATCCCTATATTCCTAAATCTCAAGATCCCAAACATCCCTAAATATTAAAATCTTTCGAACCCAAAACTCGCTGAATTCCAGAAGTCTGTAAATCCTTATGTCTTTAGTTGATTATTTGAAGCACAAAACTTTTGCAAAAGCTTTAATGTTAAATTTTTTGTAGTGCACAGCTTTTGGGGAGCCCCCTCAAAAATATGAATATACGAATATACATTCAGATTAGGCTAAATATACTTAATTGCATATACCAACCTTGTATTTTTAGAAAAGTCCACCAAAAACTGTACAATACCAAATTTTTTTATAGAAAAAAAAGTGCGTGGTTAAATTTATATGAACTTTTTGTGAATAACAAAAGACATTTACCTGAAGAAAACGTATTAGATGACATAGAACTCGCCGATTTAAATCAGGCAGTCGATCTACAAGCGCGGCAACATTAACTGCAGAAGCTTCAACGTCGTCGTGCCTCATCGATACGCACTCCGTATAAAAGGAATCAGGTATTAACGGTTCATAAAGCTCTCGAACCCATAATTTCAATAAAGAAGCAGGTGCATGAGCGTCTTGTGAAGCTACCAAACTTGTACAATCCTCGAACCTATCTAAGTACGACTTTAAAGCACTAACTTCATCCGCGTCCGCGGATACCCTAAAAATACCCTCAGTCAGGATACCACCTCGCGCCAACACTTGACGGGTCAACGTAGTTTGTATCCATGGTAACTCTCGGTTAGGAAATCTGTCTCTTTGCAGAGCCATCACTTCGGGAAGCGTAGCTCCGAACATGGATGCTCGGAAAATTTGTAACTGTAAATAAAATAAACGAAAGTGATGAATATTTAATAGGTAATGAAAGAAAATAAAAGTGATGGTTCAATTTAAAGACACTCTAATAAAATGAAGAACATACCCTTGCTTGATCGATATCTTCCATGGTAGCCTTACGAGGTTGTCGTTTACCATGAGCTCCAATTCGTTGTAAACGACGACAGGCTACAGTTGCGTAATGACTAACTTGTACGTGAATCGGCCATTTGGCCACTTCGGAGAATTGAAAATTGGAATCACGATGCCTGTTCATGTAGCCTTCGAGGTAAGGCTCGAAAGTAGCACTGGGCGGCACGAAAGCCAAACATATAGCCATCAATTCCCAGCCTCTACGCAAACTTTCTTTCCTTGGATTCTCTGTAGTCTGTCTACAAATCTGAACATACAATTCATCCCGCAATGGAGGCTTTGAAAATGCAGTATTCACAATGTCCATAGCTACACTGTCTAAAGTTATTCCTACGTTAGCTTTCCGATCACCCATGTACACTTGCACCAACCTAAACAAATTACAGGCCTCCCGTTTCAGTAACTTTTCACCGTCTACTACCACTAGCATCGGCTGCGGTATCGGATCTTTAGACCAGCTAAGAATGTCTCGGACGCTGAACTTCTTCCGGAACAACAATCTCAGCCCCTTCGGCCTTCCGCAATTCAAGTTGAGATTGTCTTGTGCGTATTTCTCTATATCACCGCCACCCGCGCTATCGTCTCGTCTTGCTTCGTCAGTGTCGGTGTTATCAACGCCGGTACCAACACTAGGAACAGAACTTATAGTAGTGGGTGCTGGAAGTGGCGGTTGTCTCGCAGTTGTCACGCTCTCTCGTATTTCCGCTTGCGATGCGATAATTGGTGGCGATGGCGGTCGTACTTGCGGCCTTGTCAGCGTGTCCGAAGTGTTGTAATATGTAGCTAATCCTGTGGTATCGTAGTTACCTAAATCTGCGATAACAACGTGAATATTATATCAACGCATGATAGTGCATATCCAGTTACGAACAGTTATACAACTGCAGAATGAGTCGTTCAATTTTTGAGGTTATTCTGAATACCTGCATAATGATCTTCAAGGTACTCTTGACTAGAAGAGTCACCTTGATTACTCGCTGCTTCATCATCTGCAAACTGATCATCCGAATCGTCGTCAGCTCTACCACCAATTCCTTCGCCTCTCCCACCTTCTTCGTCCAAGGAATCATCACCTTCCTCTACTAACAAAGGATCTCCGAACTTGTAACAACCTGAAAAATTAGAAAAGGATCTCCTTAATATTATAGAACAGGAAGTCTTACAAACTTAGAAAGCCTTATGAAACATTAATTTAAAATATTATTAACAATATACCTGAGAGTTTTGCTTGTTGAATAATGTAATGCTGAAGTGGCAACAGGTGATCTGGGTCAGATAAGAGATTTCCATAAAACGGAGACGGAGGCGGACTCGGATTACCATTACTTCTCTTCTTTTTACTGTCATCCCCTTCCGTAAGTCCTTCCGTTTCCTCGCCTACGGCGCTATTACTACTACTGTTGCTGCCATTGCTACTGCTAGTATTACTGCTAAGCCTTTGTCTAGGTTGCTCGTGACTTTGACTTATCAGATAACGTTCGTGCATAGAATCATCATCCCTGTCCCTTCTTCTTGATTGTTGCTGTTGTTGATGAAGTTGCTGTAACTTCTGTTGTTGCTTTTGTTGCTGAACGAAACTGTAACTGCGAGCCAGTGGTTGCGACACACCTTAACAAAAAAGGTAGAATGTAATTAAAAGCAGGAGGATTTACTATTTGTTTTAGCAATTGAGAATTTACTTACAATCCAACGAATTATTGCACGCAGTATTTCTCCTGTATTCTTTCTCTCTATCACGTTCTCGTTCTCGTTCGCGTTCTCGTTCACGTTCTCGTTCTCGTTCGCGTTCGCGTTCACGTTCACGTTCACGTTCTCGTTCGCGTTCACGTTCACGTTCACGTTCTCGTTCACGTTCACGTTCACGTTCACGTTCACGTTCGCGCTCTCTTTCGCGTTCTACAACCTCAATACTTCTTTGCTTCGATGCATTACTTAGGACTCCCGTTCCTCTTACAAGGCTTTTAGACGGTTCGTTTCTTTCGGCCAACATTGCACCGTACATATCTCTAACATTTGCTTCTGAAAGTGATACCGAGCATCCATGATGCCTCCTTCCTATACTACCAGTATTATCCTGCTTATTCATATTACGTGGATGCATGGAACTTGGATAAAAGGCTGAAGTGTTTGTTTTGTCCAAACTATTTACTCTTTCCCTATGATGAATCTCCCTCTCTCTATCTCTATGATAACGATTACTACTTTCCACCAACGAGCCATACTTTTCACCCTGTGATTTATAACTATGACTCAACTGAACTTCTGGCGGACGGTACGGAGGCATTTCTTGTCTAAATATTCTAGATTCCATCAACGAATCACGATATGGCGAAGTACTAGGTTCAGGACCATAAGAACCTCTACTGCTTTCTCTACCTACGATAATAAAATCAAACAATTAAGCTAACTTCTTGAAAACTTATTTGATACGAAAATAAGAATACGGGGAAACTTAAGTTTTTACGAAATTTAACTCACATTCTTACCATTTTTATTCTTTTCCAACTCTAAGTTTCCTGTCCTACTTTCACGTTGCGTGTCAATAAACGTTTTCTTCTTAAAAAGAGGGGTACTAGTCGAGAGCGACAAACCTAAAGGTGGTGGTTCGCCCAACGGTACCGATTTCTGATTTTTCACACTTTCCAAAGTTCCACTTTTGTGCCCCCTAACTTCTAAAGTACCACTGTGTTGTCTGGGCGAAGACTGTGCTTGACTCGGTACCTGGGCAGCAGGTCGATGATGATGTCGGTGTGGAGAGTCCAATAACCGATATCCAGTTGATTCCAAGGACGTTCGGCTATGAGAAACAGAACTGTCACTAGAACGTCCTGAATCTTGGGAATGATTGTGCTGACGTCGTGCTGTAGGCACTTCATGATGCCTATGATGTCTGTTATTATGATGATGGTGATGATGGTGATGTCTTCTTGAAGATGGAGATGGTGATGGAGGAGATGTCTGAAGATCCACACCACCACTGGATGTTCTTGTTTTATTTACACTACCACTTTGCTGTAACAAAAACTCTATTATCATGTTCGTCTCCTAATAAATATCACATCCTTAAAGTAGGTCACTTACCAACGAAGAAGATAAATTGGAACTTTCTTGATGATTAAATCTTGTTAACCGACTAACAGAAGGAGTTTGTGTCTGTGTTGATACAGACTCTTTTTTTCTTGGCTCGGCTGACTTTTGTGTATCTACTCCACTACTACTTGCTGGCTCTGTGTTTTGTTTCAGTGTCTACAATACATACAATATAAAAAGATTTGTAATTTTTAATATGGATGACATTAAAACAGCTATGCTTTCAGTATGACACCTTTAACAAAAAGTAGAAACTTTATATGAAATAAGATAAATGTAAATACTGTTGTTATCATACATAAAAATAAAACATTCGTAATCGTGCAGACCTACTATATATATCACAATTCTTAAGTAATTTTCATGCTTCTGCTATGGTATAATGTAAACCAGAGTTTTTTCTCCTAGCTACAAACGTCTATTTATAGCCATAAGGAGAGCAGACAGCTTGCACACTTATATCTCCAACATTCTATACAGTGGCTATATTAATGTGATGATAGTGCAGAAAAATTTGCAAATTATTATGTTGTGTTTGTATGTATAATTGAATAAATCACTTTAATAAGTCAAACATTCTGTTGAGTAAATAAGCATGTATAAGAGATTTCATGATTATCTGAAATTTCAAATACTTATATGACCCACCCATCTTTAGTACTACATCATAAATACTTTTAATGCCATGTACTTGCCCTATCAAATCTGTTATCAGACGAAATGAGTCACTCACCTGAAGCTTTGCTAAAGGTATGATGTCACAATCGCTTGGACGGTGCCATACAGTTTTTTGGGATGTCGCGTTATAATAGTAAAACCGTGAAGTATTTTGATCGAATAACTCCCACCATTGATTGTTATCTGTTTTCTTCCTATAATTATAAGCACAACAGTGAATTATATGTCTAAGCACATTTCATTATACAAGTTGTTAAGTTGACAGAAAAATTGTAATAATAAAAAATTTTTAATAAGAAAGAGAAAATATAACATTTAAATTCAAAACATGTGCTGAAATAGAAATCTTGCTAATTATTAATGCTTCCTATGCCATGAAATGAAAACCTTATACGTTGATAACTTTCACCACACTAATTAGATCAGAAAGACAACCTAATTCTATATAAGTAATTATCCCTCTTTATGTGAAAGTTCACTTTATATTATTTAATTTTTAATAAAGAAATATATCTTACACTGGTACACCAGGTGGAGGATCCCATACGCATTCTCCAGTCGTAAGATTAGCATACATGTGCTCCTTGGTACGTGGTTCTATAATTTCCACCCATTCCATTCTACTGTAATCATATATATTTCGTTACTAAAATCTATAATTAGGAATACATGGTAGAATTTGAAAAATTATAAAAGAACTAATTAGGTTTATTGAAATTAAAATTATAATTCTTCATGACTTCTGACAAATTTAACATAACACTCAAAACATTTAATATATTTTAACTGGAATAGTTTTATCATCTATTGGTACTTTGAACAAACATTTGCTTCAATGTTTGCTTGAAAATAGAAACCAGATAAAACATCAATAACAACGTTAAAATTAACTGCCAAGGAATAACGATATTTAAATTTAATAAAGTACCCTGTATATACGTATTTAATCGTTAAAGCATGTAAGGTGCATATATGATAAATTTGTTGCTCCTTTTTATTACTATAATTAAAAATTCTAAAAATACTATGGTGAAATGAATAAAATGTTCCTGGTAGGAAAATGTTTAACACAGGGCTTAAAATAACAAATAATTTGAAACTGAGGATGACAACAGGTTCAATTTCTGTAAAAAAAAGATACGAAAACGAATCGACTATAAGTTATAAATAATTAATCAATAGCATTCTGCCAAATCCGCGACGAAAGCGCTTTATCGAAATTGTTGAAATTTCGATGGTACATTGTAAAACTGAAAATGAAGCGAAATCATTGTAAGAAAAACATTACAGAAGAGGCAAGAGGAAGAACATCGAACGAAATTTCGTCATAATAAAGGGTGTTCGCCCCCGCCCCCATATAACCATAAATTGATAGGAATGCTGGCTGCGATACGAGCAACTGTCTGATGTCATGCTATCCGTTTAATTGACTGAAATAGGCAGTGGAAATCCATTCGTGCATAGTTGTATACAACGGGGGAGAAAAAAACGAAAGTAATGAACGACAAGAGAGGAAAAGGAGGGACATGACTTCGATAATGTACACCAAGTGTAAATACGAACAGAATTTCAGCAAACAAGACCCACCCAGTTTAAACGATAAGCAGTGAAAATAAGAGAAACATAATAGTATTTGTGGAAATATGACGAGCCTCTCTCCCGAGAAAACTGGGACGGGTCACTGGGAAAAAATTCACTATCGATCCGCGAAACATAGCCACTATACACTGTGCCGTATTTCCTATTTCCCTAGAATCGACGAATTTCGCTCTTACCCGTCGGATGCCATCGTAGAGAATTAATCCGTATTACGAATGGAACAAAAACACTTCACGTCACTCGGTGAACACTTTGTGACACTTGACGAGCACGACGGTGACACTTGGTTGTCGCCAACGTCCCATTTCCACGAGCACGAGCGACGCAGCCTCTTCATGGCAGCCTACCGGCAGCCATCTTTTTTTCTTCTGTTCGTTTTATCGTACTACCACTATAGAGAACGAAAATTTACTTTATCCTAGATTTCGAGTATTATATCGATACACTCCGTTCGAAGAGAGATCGTACTCGATCCGCGCAACGCGGATAACTTCAGTAAACCCCTACCAAACGGGGATGCCCCACTATCGTGCGCTCTGTAATCCTGCCAAACATGTACACTGTGGACAAAAATATGGGAATAAGGAAGAAAAGCAATGTAGGAAAAGACCGTGTCTGTCTACGAATTAAAAGATCACTAAGTATATACGTCTAGAGTCAGAAAAGTTGCAAATGCGAATGCGTGTTGCTCTTGGTTACAAAGCATAGTTGAACCAATCAGAGATAACATGCGTAGAATGAATAAAAACTTGTCAAATGATAAGTATGATCTCTCGTCGAGTGAATGATATATACATATTTATTTATATGCATATGCACTTGCATACTCATTTGTGTATTGTTCCCTCGTTGGTAAGTTTTTTCGATGTGTATCATAATCGAATTTCACAAATAAATGACATGTTCGATGCGTTCTAAATTTGTTTTGGGGTTACGATTATCTTTCGGAATTAAAACTGAAGCGAGTATCGATTGATTTTCCGGATAGTCTGAATCGCGTAAAATATATTCTTTAGTACTGTCTGTATGAATTGATTATGTTTAATAGCTGACAACTTTGATAAGTGTTTTCTTAGTATATGGTAATGCATATATTGAAGCATTGAGGTTAGGAATATTGACGGTCACATCTCTTGGAAGTGACGTTTTAAATAAATTATTGAAATTTAATTTGAACATGCAATACGATTCTGTTGTGGCTAATAATATATTTCGCATAAATATTGAGATTATAGAAGTAATTGGTTATCTGATAAATGACTGCTTATATTACTAGATGAATAGTTTTATTTCCCTTCTTTATATTCAAAAAGTTATTAATATTTATCGTAATTATTATACTAAAATATGTACATCGCTTATCTTTCTTCTCCTTTAAATAACAGTAAATACAAATTTTATTGTATATAATTACTAAAAACAAATGGAAGCGACATCTGTACCATTTTATGATAACTACTAATTGTTTTGACATTTTTCTCTTATTGCTTAGGTCACTCGTAGAATAATACTATTGTATTATAATTTACGTTTCAGGGATTATAAAAAGTATGAGATCATTCGTTAGACTTGAATGACGTTTTACTTTGGTAAGCGTTACAAAATCATTTATTTAAAAATCAAATTAAATAATAGCAATAACGTTTTGTAACCTTTTTATGAATAAATACTTTCTACTATTTTACATATAAAATTTGTAAAATTTCTTTTAACTTTCGTCGCTCAAATTATTTTGTATTGTTATAAAGATTTATATTTAAATTTTTGTTGCAGTAGTAACATAAAGTGACCGTTAGAAATTACACAATATACACAGTGAATCCTATAATAATATAATAAAAATGGATATGGATCAGGATGTATTAACAGTGTTGAAGCTGTTAATGATAGGAGAATCTAATGTTGGAAAATCAAGGTATCTATCATAAGTATTAAAATACTTATCGAAAGCATAACACGAATTTGTTTATTTATATTGTAACCTTTGTTATCAGCATTATTCTCAGATTCACGGAAGATGAATTCTATGAAAACATGCAGAGTACAGTTGGTATGGACTACAAAACTAAACAGATTACAATTGATGGCAATATGGTAAAATTAGCAATTTGGGTTAGTTACTTTATTTCATTAGTGATATGGAAATTTTATTTACATGTTGCAAGTATATCATATATTTCTTATAGGATACTGCTGGGCAAGAACGTTTTCGTACCCTAACACCTAGTTATTATAGAGATGGTCAAGGTGCTATATTAGTATATGATGTTACTGATAGGGTAACATTTGTGAAATTAGAAACATGGCTTAATGAATTGAATACATATTGCAATAAAACAGATATCGTTAAAATGGTAGTAGGTAACAAAATAGACTTACCGAATAGGGAAGTAAGTACAGAGGAGGGCCTACAATTTGCAAGAAGACATCAAACTCTGTATATTGAGAGTAGTGCCAAAACAGCAGATGGAATTAAATGTTGTTTTGAAGAGCTTGTACAAAAGGTATAACTATTTTTTTGTTTACTTTGAAATTATTGGTTACTATAAGTTAACATCATTTGCAGATAATACAAACACCAGGACTCTGGGACAGACAGCCTTTTCTTAAAGCATATGGTAATGGAAGCATGGGAGGAGTAAGACACAGAGGCCAGAGAGGAATACAATTGGCAAATGATACTCAACCGCATGAACCATACTCAAATTGTTATTGTAGTCTGGTTTAGCTGATATGAAATTCAGATGGTGATAATTGCAAAGGAGCCATACCTCAAATATGGTCTAAACTCTATTTGAAAACTAGATTCTTAAGTGTGAAAATTTTTATGACAGATGTGTTTAATAATACAGCACACTATTACTTTGTGCATGTTGTGAGAAGAAATGTTTCGTACATGTACTAAAGATACATAAATATGAGTTTGCTTGTAACTTCTAATTCTTTGTTAAATAGTTGAATTTTATATAGGTATTTGTAATACCAATTTATATTCGTGTAAATATATTTATGCATATCTACAAAATTTAATGATTAATAAATATTGATAGAACTACAATAACATCACAAGCAAACATAGTATCTTTTAACTCCTGCAAAACAGTTTGAATCAATTTCTGAATTAGACATTTTTATTCTTAGACTATTAGTTCATTTAAATAATGATTTGCACAAATAATGTAATACATATTGCTACATGTAGATGTACTTAGATGTATCATAATGTAACATCTATACATTTATTTAATCTTTTATTTTTACATATATTTATATGTTAAAAAATTGCTTGGATAAACACGAAGTAATTTTATCGAACAAAATTATTTTAATGTATCCATTTGTAAATAAAATACTTCTCAGTATTTAAATTATTTTTTCTCTAATCGAGATATTTATTAGAGCGATGTATACTAATGTATTTATATGTAACATTAACATTCGATAAAAAACAGTTGCTTGTTGCCAAATTTGACAATGAATAATTTATTTGATACGAATTTCATTTTGAAAATAAATTGTATTTATTCTTAAAAAGGTACAGTATAATGCAATTTGTGTCAATAATCAAACATTTTCATTTAAATAATGAAAAAGTTAATAAATGTCCAGGAAATGAAAGGTAAAATCAATATTATTAAAATTAACCTTTAGTCTATTACATTTTAAATGTGCCTTTTATTTACAACTAATTTGATATATGTAGACAAATTTCTTCTACATCATCATCATCATCATCATCATCATCCTCATCAGAAGAAACACGGAATGCGCCCAAATTAGATATAACTTTAACAAACAGAGGTTTTCAATTATATGGAACATTAAGCACAAGTGAATTACTAAAATTGCTCAAACATAAACTTGAACAATGTATTCATGTACAGATAAATTCACCCGAAAAAATTTCTTATGATGTTACAAGCAATGAACGATTATGGATCACTATTTCTAACGGTTTATACAGTACTAATGTTTTAAAGAAATTACAGAAAAATGGTATTTTCATTCATAATTCTGGCAACTCAGTTAGGCTACTACTTTGTATAATAAAATAAAAACATTTTTAATTAACTTTTAGGAATGTCTATGTACACTATCATGAAAGCAATGAAACTTGGACTTATCAGCCTCAATTATTGTGAACTTAGTTATTTTAAAGATTTCAATGTGGATCCATACATATTAGAATTCAAAGAAATGTGGTCAAGTAAACTGAATGATGAATTAATATTAAATTTAACACCTATTGGTTTAACTGAATTGGAATGTTGGAACATTATTATATATGGAGTAGCAATTCAAAAATCACATATTCTATGTTATTTAATGTTAAGTGGCATTGATATTCCCGGGATTTTAACTTGGCAAACCGCTATTAATGTTGCATTGCCTGAATTAATACAGTTCTTGAAATACATTGGAATAGATAAAGATATCATACAATTAGTTGAACAATATGGAATTGATGAAGAAACTGAACAAATGTTAATTGATATAGGATTTAATGAAATGAAAGAACAGTTTTCAAATATGGAGGTTTCGATATACTTATTAATCATTTCTTTTATTTATCATATTTCCTTTTACATAATATTTATATGTGACATGTAGGAAGTAGTATGTGGAAATAAATTAACATCAGTGGAATCAGATACTTCTAGTTCAAGAGGAACACAAGACATTTGTAAAACAAATAATTTGAGAACTATTTCTAGTTCTACAGATACGTCCAGTTATTTTCAACAAAATTCTTGCCCATGTCATCTAGCAAAAAACAAAACAGCAGCTGAATTAACTGCACAGAGAAATGATTATTTGAGGTATATAATTGTAATCTTATATATAATTCATTGTTTTCCCTGAAAATGATACTACTCAATTATACAAATATGGAATATCACTTTATATAAATACAGACAAAATATTATGGTGCCATTAGCATGGGCAATGGGTAGAACCCTAGATTACAACCCAACAGATCCAATTCATTATACAGCATATCAATTGCTGCGCTGGACACATGTTAGCGAGATCGAAAAGGATACTCTTCAAGAATTAATTGCATTAGATACTATAAAAATGGATCGTAAACTTATAGTTAGCGCTATTCATAATACTTCTCGATAGTTAAAAAATAATATTTTATTTTTTAAAAAGATAATACAATTTTTAATACGACACATTGATATAAAATATTATTATATTCAAATAGGAAAAAAAATGTTTAGAAGAACTAATTAGAAGTTCGAATGAAAAAAATATGAAAAATACTGTATGCAAAAGTCCTCAACAGTTACAATGTATCAAACAGAGACATTGGAAATGTATAAGGAGATCAGCAGAAAAATATGAAATTTGTGAATTCCCTGAAATATGTAGTTCTTGTAAAATCAACGTATCAAATAGCAGTGGGTTTTCACAGCATGAATTAAAACGTAAGTATTCATTTTGTAATAAAGATTATTTAAAAAATTTCATTTATTTTATAATTTGTCTTATACATTTATTTCAAGTTTATGAAAATGGTGCAATAATTTCACAAGAGCATTGCATGGAACAAAATAAAATGAACAAACATTAAATTCATTTTATCGCAATAAAAAAAAGAAATCCAAGTGTATTATGGCAGTGATTCTAATTATAGTTCTTCTTAAAAATATGACATTATTGTTAATTTTACTGATACTTTTGTAACTTTATCAATAATTCTAAAATAAAGTATATAAAATTTCGATTATATTTGCTACTGAGGTGTGAATAGCCTTAAATATAATGCGTATACATGAGTCTGATAGCATACGTTGCCCAAACCACATTTAAATTCGTGATAAGTTTTTGATCAATATATAATACAATGAACTATGCATTTGTTTCGTCGAAATTTTGTTCGTTCTGCATAACTGTGAAACCACTATTTTAAAAGTATAATAAATAATTATCATTTTCGTAAAACATTCTTTTCTATTATAAACTAAAAGAATGCCATATTAAAACAAAAGTGTAATGGATTCACTAACTATCCGTGTGATTCTCTATATGTGTATAATAAAAACATAGATCATTAAAACATAGGATCTGTTTGTTCTTTGTATAATTGCTTCTAAACTGTTTCTGTACATAGAATATAAAAATGATTTCTGCAAATGTAATGATTCAGGTACTACTGTTATGAATCAATGATATAGACTATTTCGCACGTAATAGAGTAAAAACAAAAATAAAATTAAAGGCAGTACTTGATAAATTCCATGTTCTTTCCAGCTTCTAACACTCTTTACCATACATATTAACTATGTTTGTTTTTTGTCAAAGACACAGAGAGTACTTCAATAAAACAGCAACGTATCAAAATATATTTTTGTATCTATTCGTTTGGTCTATATCCTGAGCTATTAACAGAATGGGGTTCCCTATTATGGTAAACTTTCTTTCATACATTAAGTAAAATTGGAAGTACAAAGAGAGATAATTAAGTCTATATTTTATATGGACGTTTTTCACAGTCTATTAATAACCATTCACAGATCTCTTAATCCTTTCTTAAAGTTGCCTAACTTATTCATCAAATCGGTGATGTATCTTTGTTTATGACCTAACTTCAGTATAGTAATAATTACGACAAATACAGAAAAGTTTCTGAGTACGCCTACGCGATAATTCGGTAGCATTTTCCTTTTAAGTGAGTAAAATGCAAATCAAGTAACTTAAACTGAATATACTTGAAGTTTGTTAATCTTAGCTTTTTCATCTTCAGATTCATCCCGGCAAATCATAAGTGTATGAGAGAGACCACAGGTAACAGCAGTAATATACAAACCTTCCAACGCTTTCACTTCCATAGGAGTGGTCGAAGACTTACGCATTTCACCGAAACCCTGTTGATAACAAAAAGATTTGAATTAAAATCTTATAAGATTTGATCGATGTACTTATATAGTACGAAATTATTTACCAATTCACCAAAAGTAGGACTAGCACCCCAAGCAATAACTGAATCGTCGGCTGCAACTACTACACTAGTTTGTGAACATCCAACGCATCTAATCTCCCAACCAGACAAATCTTGAATTGGTTTTGGATACATGTTCGCTTCTCCTGTACGTTTTGTTTGTCCAAACATTAAGGCTGATCCATGAACATTAATCGCAATACTGTAAGTGCTACCGCAGTGTACTGCTCTTACGCCTCTATTTGGTGGTTCTAAGAATTTAATTAAACGTGGCACTAATTCGTCTCGTTGCTCGTTATGGCCTAAACGGCCAATACCACCGAATCCCCAGGAGAATGCACGATTTTTACTATCAATTGCAACGGTGTGATGGTGTCCACAACTGAAATCTGTAATCTCAACACGATCTAAAGGTGTAACGTGACCATCCTTTGCTCTTTCAACGTATAAAACAATTCTCTTAGGCACTTTCTCAAAATGAAACGCCATTTTTGTATTCGTTATGAAATATTTTCCATCTGTATTATGGCCCAGTGCTCCGTATTCCGGGCTACCGAATGAGTGCAGACCACCTTTAATATCCAAAATCATAGAAAATTCTGCTCCACATCCTACTTTAACTATGGGAGGACCAGAGTATTTTACTTTAGTAGCAGAAACAATGCAGGCATCGGACTTCCCAACCCCGCATTGACCTAATTTATTGTCTCCAGCAGCGAAAACTATACCGCGACTCGTTAAAAATAAAGTGTGATTACGACCACAAGATGCTGCTATAACCGTATGTCCCTTTAACGCTGTAACTTCAGTAGGTTCATCCCGACGTTTCATATCACCGACACCTAGTTGACCTTTAAACATTATCATATAAGAATTTAAATATGAGTCGATATATTCTCACACTGTTAATATTACATTAAAAATTTGTTAACCCACACTAACATATGTAATGTGGCTTAACAAATTTCTAACTTTTTAATTAATTTCAACTATATTTACTTACATCACAACATTTATTATAAAGATAAGTCTTGTTTACCTTTTATTCATTTACCTTTATCATTTCTACCGAAAGCTAAGCATCTATTATCTTCCGTAACGATAATACTATGAGAAGCAGCTGGGCCAGAAGCAATTAATCTGACACGAGCGCCATTTAAATTTTTAAAGGTATGTGGTGTCCACAAACTACGTCCAACATTAACTTTTACTCCTTTCGGTGGAGCTTTGCGACCTGCCATGTCCCAATTTGTGAGGCCACACATGAGCAGTGTTCCAGGCTTTCCCCATCCTCCCTATAATAAATGTTTATGAACAAATCGTTGAATAATAAAACAAGATGAAATTTGATTAATTATGTAATCTTTTATTAAGAACTTGAGAAGTATATACATCTAATTTGAACATATTTGAACAACTTAAAGTCAATTGACAAATATTTATGACTGAGCTTATCTCATTATTTTACAATGTTATTTTCTTATTTACAAGCAAATTCAAGCAACAATTATGCATTAACACTTCCGCTGCTAGAAACACATATATTCAGTCAGTTGTTTTTATAATGCCACAATGTAACTGTTATGTTTTTATTTCTATCAGTACTAACTATTACAGTAGGTTCTGTTAATGTTTTACTTTTAATAACTAGTATGCTCAAGTAATAACAAAGCTGAGTATTTTAAAGTTAGTTCAGTTCCTTTTCATGAAGGAAATGAAATTTCAACCAACAGTGAAAGTGTTGTATCTTATTAAGCAAATTATACAGCAAAAGACTTATTCAAAACATGTACAAGAAGTTCATGATACTGTTTTGCAATTATAGTGTAATATAATAGAGTATATTAATAATTCAAATAACGGTACATAATCTTCCCTCTTCTGAAATGACTATTACCAGCGTAGGAAATGCATGACTGAGAGGCCCATCAGCGTCGTAAATACCAACGTTGCTGTTTCATCCCTTCAGACATCAACATACCCTCTACCTGGGATAAATAAGCATGTGAAAAAGATGAAAATAATATCACCTCAGGTGGCGGCAATTCCGGGATAGTGGAGACATCGGTAAGATCATCTTCGGCAGCGTCCTCACCGTCGGCATTCGAGCCGGTCTCGGCGTCATCAACATCTGAATCGTGTTCACTGGAAATGTCCTCTTCGTCATATTCAACTTTTCTTGATTTTCCACGACCTTTTTTGGTGGTCGGATTTTTCCGTTTAGCCGACATATCAATTAGTTTTATATTTTTAATTTATTTATTGCTTGGAAAATCAATTAAGTAGGACGCGCGAACACAATGACATTTATCGATGTAATGGCGCTGAGACCTGTACTCTTCGACAAACGGACAACAAAAACGCGGCCACCTGGCGCTCAAAAATCATAATAAAACCATGCTCCAGTGATAAGTACAAAGCAAACTCAAGTTTATGATTGTAAATCGCCGAGTGCGCGTTCCGTGTTCCGTTCATTTCAAATCTGTGAAACGCGGGAATCGAACTGCGGTCTCCTCGGTATGCGCGAACATTCGGTTTATTTTGTAACAAAGACAAAATATCTATTTGCAATTTATGATTATCATTTGTTACTGACATGAAATGATAATTTTTTTATAAATCAATGTTGACTAAGTCTCTTTTCACAATTTTTACACACCTACAACCCCATTTCGGGTCATGTAACGAGTTTGTTTTGCGTAAATTATGAAAGCAAAACATGTACATGTTATATTGGAAGATGTATTAGTAGATTGCTAGATCCCTATACCCCTAGATTTCTAGATCCTTATATCCCTAGATCACTACATCACTAGATTACAGATCCCTATATCCCTAATGATTAGAGTCGCTACTTTCGACTTTCTTGAAAGCAATGTCATGATTAATTTGCGTTATTCTTTAAATGACGCGATTATTCCGTCCGTTTCGTAAGTTTGCAAGTTTTATATTCAGCTGAAATTTTACAAGTCAGTCATTCGTGCCAAGTTGAAGCATACTTTAAAATCGCTAAGCTTTGAAAAGGAATATACACTTGAAGTACAAATTTTGTTCATTAGTAGAATTTTGCGAACTTTAGTAGTGCAATAACAAATCGAACAGTTCAACGTAATGTTTATTGTACTGTGATACGCGTAAATGAAATGTTAATACTCATTCATCAAAAACATTTTGATAAATTTGGTTCAACGTGACTTCAGGTATACAGTTATTTGGAATTATATTACTGTGTGTACTTTCTCTTTTTAATTCGTTTATCTTGTCCGACTACCTAGTTTTGATCTGTAATTTTCTGAGAGCCATATTACAGGTTATGATTTGCAATTTTTGGTTATCATTGTATATGAATTTAATTTTTGTTGTAGATTCTTCTTGTCAAAGATGGAATTTCCAAATTTAGGAGAACATTGTTCAGAAAATAGTTGTAATCGTTTGGACTTTTTACCTTTAAAATGTGATGCATGTTCAGCAATATTTTGTGCAGAACATATATCATATAGCAATCATAGCTGCCCAAGTGCTTATAAAAAAGATATCCAAGTTCCAGTATGTCCTCTTTGTAATGCACCAGTACCTACAAAGCGTGGTGATCCGCCAGATATTGCAGTTGGACAACATATGGATAATGAATGCCAATCTGATTTAAGAAAACCCAGGCAGAAAATTTTTTCTAATAGGTAAAATACTGCATATTAACCATATGAGGAACAGTTAGATTATTTTACTATGTTGTGTTAATCTTAGTTTCAATGATTTTTTTCACAGAAAGATAAATCTTTTATTTCAGATGTTCATCAAAGGGTTGCAAAATCAAAGAAATTATTCAAATACGTTGTTCTGACTGTGGTAAAAATTTTTGTCTTAAGCATAGACATCCAACAGATCATGAATGTATAAGTCAAGAAGAAGCTATTCGAAGAAAAAGATTGGAAGCTCTAGGTAACAATGTAAAAGTAAATAGAAGAAACAATGAAAGTTTCAAAAACTATCAAGGCAGTATGAGCGAAGATGAAGCTCTTGCTAGAGCTCTTCAAGCTTCTATGCAAGAAGAAGATACAGCTAGGCGACGAACACTTGAAACTGTTCCTTCTGAAAATAGAGATAGGTGTAGGCTTTCATAAGATCTTTACTCTGCACAAATTTTTATAAACGTTCAAAGTACGTTTTTCAACCGCACAAACATAGATAAATGATTATATCTTTTAGAATTTTGATCTTCTGCTTGGCATAAAATCAATTTAACAATATTTAAAATATATTGAAAAATCATAACTTATCTTGTAACTTTAGCTTTCTATTTCATGATCTACTTCATGTAAACTTTCACAAATTTTATTATGCACTACTAAAAAATCTATAGGTTCATATTTAATAGATAAGAACTGAACCATATAACACATAAGATGCTAATTATTTAAAAATATCTATGCATAGAAAAATTTTCTTTCTTTCACACTATCATTTTAAATTGGTTCTTAGAATTTAGTAGAGTCTTTAAGAATGCAAGACATTATTTTTGTTATTTTTTTCTTAAATATATTGTAAAGTTTAGTTCATAAGATGTTACTGAAAGTGCTACATTTTATTTATAAAAGAAAGCTACAAGAATTTTAAAGTTTGTGCTTGAACAAATGAGAATGATTTTATAAAAAAAAAAAAAATAATCATTTTGAAGTTTAAATCATAGTCTGACTAATAAAATAATCTGTTATTAAAAAAAATTGTTAACGAAGTTTATAAAATACTTGTAGAAGATTATTAAGCATTTACTAAAGTTTACATTATAGTAAGTAATTTTAAGTAGGAAGAAAGTAACGTAATGTAGAAATAATTGTAGTTATCAAATTTATAAACATACACTACACTTACTTTATAGTTTATTATATTTAATATTGATATTGAAATTAATGTACAATATAGCTGACATATCGATGTAATCAGCAATTCACATCTTTTATACTTTTTTAACAAATATGTATAGTAACACTGACTACCTTTCTTGTTTCACAAATGTTTTCTTTCAATTTCTTGTATTCTTTTAGTAAGACAAATGTTTCAAATACAAGTACTGTTGAAATTATAAGTTATTCCATATGTATATAGTATTAGACCATTCAATTGTATATTCTCTATTTCTTTAATTATTTAATTTAAAAGAAATATCCGAATGTTGGACTAACATTTTGTTATCCAATTGAGAAAGGTTTAAAAATCATTATCTATTTTTAAAATCATATATTTATTAAATTATCCTTACACTAATAATATTTGTAAATGTTTCAGGATTAATTTCAGTAAATTCAATATTACATATTTTTGATTACATATTTATAAGAAATCGTCGCGAGCGTTAATAAATAAATTTACTATTTTTCTGTAGTGTACAAAAATTATTCATAAATATATATAATTTGGTTTACTGAATATATCTTGGAATATAACAGTGGGACTTCTTTTAAAGAAATATGTAGTTTTATTATAAAAACAAAAGTGAACTTTACGATTAAAGTTAAAAATAAAATTTAAATTTATTATGACATTTCTTTTGCTAACACAAATTTCGTTATTTTCAGCAATTTAACAAATAATTGTGTGTATACATTTAATTAAATTATAATACGGATATAAAGAAGGAGAGGCATCACTCTTAAGTAATTTAATATTATATCGATTCGACTATGTATTAGCAACATTATCTGCCAAACTTGCGTGAAGATTTAAAAAAATATTAAAAGGCAGCCTCAAAGAAGAGTGCCTTAATAGATAAAACTTAGTTTCTACTAAAACGTAAATTCTCCGTAAAATAATATTCGTCACTGTTATTTAAAATTTATATGTTTATCTGCTTCGACAAATTAATAACAATTACATATATATATAAATATATATATATTAGATGCAAAATTTCCTATTTCTTGTCACAAATACAGTTTCTATTTGTATTTGTAAACGATGGAGCTGTAATTAATGCAATAATAAGTTTAACTGCTCAAATATTTATAAATAAATTTGTATATTTATCAGATAAATATACAACTCATTTAGTCCTAAAACATTACTTTTTATCTAATCAGAATAAATTTGAAGTTAATTAACAGGTTGGCTAAATACAAAAAAAATCTTAAATGTTTTATCTTTGTTACGCTTTATTGTAAATACTAAACATTGAAAAATACACAACTACATTTTTCCGATATTCTTTGAATAATTGTTTCAATTTAATATTAAAACATTAAAGAATTTCTTAAATAATATATATATTTCTAAATTATTTACAAATCTTCATTAACGAATAAATGAATTAATAAATTATTAAAATTTATAGAACATCTTGAAGATTTATGAATCTGCGATTCAGAAAATCATGTATTACTGTACTATACTTAATGTTTCTGAAGTTTGAATATCCTACATATTTTTCAAAAAACAATTCTGAGAACACAGTATATAGCAATCATATACTTATTTTCCAACTTTTCCTAACTTAGTATCTGTCTTAGGATTAGCTGTGATACTCTGTACACGGACGATCGACTCATTAATCTTTGTTTGAAGATTTCTAATGTCTTGAATGTAAAGTAGAGCAAGAATCTTAGCCGCATTCTCTAACGCGGGTTTGTTTAGTTGGAAACCAGCAGCAATGTCCATTATAGGAAATGGTTTACCACGAATAATTTTGGAATTTGGATTGCGTAAACACTCAGAATTTAATCTCCTTTGCACTAGTTTACTACAGGCTTTTAATGCAATCAAATGATTTGGATGGTGTGGAATTCGAAGTAACTTTGCCAGTGAATATGTTCCAGCTTTAAATTCAGTGCTGTAAACTAACAATAATAAAATAATTAAAATAAGAATAAAGCACCTTAACTGTTACAAAATTATAATGATACATGTTGCTGCTACACATTTCAAAAGTATTTTGTAATATGTACGTACAGTCTAAATTGTCAAGTGGATTCTTTGATCTAAGCTGAGGCACTTTTGCTTCCTGTTTCATTTTAAGTTTCATTTCTTTCACATTTTGCGAATACTCTTCAGCTAAAATAAAATAAAAAATTAATCTGTATATAAAATTGTTTAAAACATGTTTCACCATTTTTTATAGCTATATAGTCAGTTAAATATACATTTGACTTGCAGGTACATACTATTATGTTCTGCTTCTAACCAGATTGCATGTCCAAGCAGCCATTCAAGCTGATCTAATGGTTTATTCAAAACTGGACATTTAACATCTTCACAATATTTAGCAAAAACTTTAGGCCAGCTTTCATTTTTCAAATTTCGTAAATCTTTTCGATCCTCTATAGAATATTGACGTATTTTTTGATCTTCCAACCAGATTACTACTTTACGAAAGTGTTGAGAATCTGTAATAGATTGATAACATATTTAAATCAACAATATATTAATACTGATAAGCAACCTTATAAAAATTTAAAAGATAATTGATAATAAAAGAATGCTAGTTCAAATAATTTTAAATATTTAATATGTAATAAAATCAATTTTATTTGTCACATATATTTCATACATTTAATATTATATAGGTTAACTCAAAATATAAAACAAATAACAAAAATCATAATCTTAGAAATAATAGTTGTAGGAATTCTTTGCTAATAATAAAATTAGCATATAAAAAATACCATACTGTGAATTTTAAGTGTATGTTTTAAACATAAAATTACGTATTTGTTAAACGTTGCCGGTCGTTCTAACCTATAACGATGAAGTCATCTTGTCAAAAAAGTTGACTTCAAATATTTACCAAACATAGAAATTTAAAATAACATAAAATAATATTATTTAAATCTGTATACACTCAAGATTTCTAATGTAATCTTAACATCGATATATTATTAACATTTCGTCTTAATATATATAACCTTCGGTGAAACAGACCATTCACATTAACCTTGTCCCATTCCACGTAACCGAGAGCTTTTAATCTTCTTTTAAACATTTTCAGTTTTACAAATAAATACAAATGTTATAAATTAAGTGCATAAGCTTTCTTAATGTTTAGTCAACCGTATTAAACCGGTGACAGAACTACATTAACCATGGACAAAGGAATATAGGAATAGAGTGTAAGCTTGTGTTATAGCTGAGGAAAGCAAAGCCAACATAAAGGGGCATGTCCTAACAGCTGGTATCTTATTTTGATAATTTAAAATTTACAGCATTCAAATTTTCGAATTTGGGAATTTCAAGGTAACAAATTTTCAAATTTATATAGTAATTTATTATCCGTTCCACGAGAAAGTATCCCCCTAAACGAATGCGTTGCGCGTGAACTATGCGCAATAACTGAAAAGGCGAGCTTTGTTGTGTACGGCAAATTTACATGTAGTGGTTACTACAAAATTAATAAAGAATCCTGGAAGAATTAGTAGGCATCGGTCAATAAAAAGGAAGTGAACGCATAAATTTGTGATATAAGACAAAGAATTAAGCGTACACTAACTTTCAATATTGATCAATGTACAATAAACCAATAATTTGACTGCACCGATTGTTTATGCGTGTTTGACATAGCGTTATATTTAAGGCTAGATGGCGGTACAAATAGTATAGAATTTTTATGAAGTATGTTATCTACATGTTATATATTTAATGGATGGACGGTAAACCTGAGTTGCGCAGGACTGTTGCGCAGTCAGTTAAGCACAGTCCACTGGCAAAAGTAGTGGGGCTGCCCAGGAGAAAGATGGCCGCCACCAGCGAAGAATCGAGTGTTATGGAGCCTTCTCAGACGAATTCCGGGCAAAATCAACCCGTTGATCCTCTTAAGATGCTCTATCCAATGGTAAACGAAGAGGAAACACCGCTGCCACGGTCATGGAGTCCTAAGGACAAGTACAATTACATCGGCCTCTCCCAAAACAATCTTCGTGTTCACTACAAAGGTACGTTTGATCACTCTCGATCTTTCTCAGCGATTTCTTTGCATCTCTGACTATCCTTGTGGAAGATTTTTAATGTTTTCCGTATCAAAGGATCAAGGAACGATCTTGGCCAATAGGATTTGATTCTTGCTCGATATGGACGAATCGTTGACGGGGCTGTAATATCGATTGAAAATGGCAGGGCTCCGTTTCGCGTGTGTCAGCGACCTAAACAAAGGAATCAGCTGATCGGTCATGGTCTCTATTCGACTTTCTCTCGATTGCTTGTATTTTTCGATCGTATATCAACATTTCCCGAAAATATTTTTTATCGATCGTGATTTCTTGTTCATTCCCGTCGGTCCTAGCGTAACTTTTTATAAAATTCGTGGAAAAATGAATCTGCGTAGAGAAGACGCAATGGCAATGACAGCTGCGATGTTTGAACAGTTACATTTCTATCTCCCTTGTTTTCTCTGTCTTATTCTCTTTCTCTTTCCTTTCTTCCTTCTTCGTTTATCCTTGACCAGTTTTAGAGTGAACACACATTTTATAGTTAAATATTCAAATTTGTGCTTTTAAATTTAATGAATTGACAAAAATTATAATACTGTCAAGGACAATATTATTGTTATTGTTATTATATTTTCACTTTCAAAAGTAATCAATATTTGGATTTGAAAACATAATACTTACAATTTTTTATGTATTTGAGAGAAAAGCTTTTTTGATTTGCAAAAAAAATCGTTAGTAAAATAAACTGATATTTATGTTTTAGTAAAATCACATTTATTATAACCTTGATATATGATATAATAATTTTTTGCTAATATTATTATAAAATATGATCTTTTAAAGTTACTATATTTATTGCAAATTATTTACTTCTGTTAACATATTTAATTAATATAAACATTTTGTGTTACAGGGAAGATTATAATTTGATAACCTAACTTGTTTGCATTTTTTATTACAGTGATTATGTGTTAAGATTATTACTTTAATAAATGTACATTTAACATGTTTCCATTATGTCTAATTAATTTAACAGTTATTAATACTAATAATAATCATTTGAATTAAAATATGTTTGTATACCTTTGAACATTTCATAAATTGCACTTGTTAACTAGTTCATGCATGTTGGTAACAAATGTTTATAAAGTAACATGGAAAATTATTTAATTTTTTGTAAATTTAATATATATTATGATAATAAATGTTATTTTACATCAATAATTAACACATTTGATTTACAATCAAAATCATTTTATTAGTTTTATTAGTAAATATGATTTTTAAGTAGGATGAATGAACTGTTGCAAGATTTCAGTACCTTTTATCATATTTTGTTGTTCTATTGAATATTACAGGCAACATAATTGTTATTTTTTAATAATGATACACTATCATGCTTATAATATTCCTTTATCATTATGATAACATGGAAGCTTGTATCTTCTGACATATCAGAAATTGTAACTGTATTAGATTGTTTTAACCATAAAAGTTAAATAAAAATGAACAAGAATAAATCTATACAAGAAATACTATTCCTTCTTTATTTCTTTTGATATTCTTTCAGAGCCTAAAAGTTTTCCCAAAATTTACTTTTTATTATTTGAAAGTGTTATGTAATTACATAAAATTGCAAATTTTCTCATTTCCTTCTTTTCACCTAAAAAATGTTAGAGTCAAAATTTTCATACCTAATTATTAATAATTCGTTCAAATTAGATACCTAAATGCATTCAATAAATAAAATCACCAGATCGAACGTTTTGTAATCTATTATGTAATAATTATTAATAATTTATTATATAAATATTCGTTCATTCATTACTTTATCATCTGAAAACAATAACATAAAGTATGTTGCTAAATAGGAATACGAATTGCAACACGTTTACCGGTGTGCTTACAAGATCCGTTAATAATTCATTTATACCTAATTAAATGTGAAATGGCTAACTCTGGGTTACTAGGTCGACAAACTGCATCACTGCATTGAAAGTGCATCCAAGATTAGCGATTAGATTGCGACGAACGATCACTTCTGTTCTCGAATTTCTTTACTTCAAATTTTATTTAACGATCGAACCACTTTCGTTAACTTCATAATCGAACAAATTCCACTTCTCTCTGTTTATACGCAGAGAAATTATATTGAAATGACTTTTTACTACTAACTTAAAAATGAATTATTTTTATTAGACTGATTACAATTTTGGTTTTATTATCTCAACATATAGTGGAGTCTGTGGCAATGTAATATACGGCTATATACGCCGTGGCAATATAATCAGCGGCAATATATGAAGCGACATAACATGAGGTCCGTGTCTTGATAACACTTATATAGTTGGAAATTTAACGTTATAATTCTACCATGTGATTCGCTTCATTGTATCAACTGCGAGACTAATAAACAATGGTATTTGTATTTCAGGTTATGGAAAAACCCATAAGGATGCCGCAAGTGTACGTACAACCCACCCAATACCAGCGGCCTGTGGTCTCTATTATTTTGAAGTGAAGATCGTCAGTAAAGGCAGAGATGGGTACATGGGAATTGGGTTGTCTGCTCATGGGGTTAACGTGAACAGGCTGCCAGGCTGGGACAAGCACTCCTATGGTTACCACGGTGACGACGGTCACAGTTTCTGTTCCTCGGGAACTGGACAGCCTTATGGTCCCACATTCACCACGGGAGACGTAATTGGCTGTGGCGTAAATCTCGTCGATAACACTGCCTTCTACACGAAGAATGGACACCACCTTGGTATCGCATTCACTGATCTTCCGGTACGTGATCACATCAGGACGATTTGTGTATCGTGTACAAGAATATTTCAATGAGAATGTACGGCATAATAACTGCAGCAAATTCTTCATGACTGAAGGAATCAGAAAGTCCTTTTTCATTTTGTCATCCGATGCTTATGTTTTCATTGCATTATAAGAATGGTTACAAGCAAGTGCATTTTACTCTTTAGAAATTATTATAAGTCTTTGTAAATTTGCATTATTGACTATTTGAATGTGGAACAATTATTTTAAATTGTCTATATGTACACTAGGAACAAATGTACAGTGGACATTTTTTTTTAGGCATCCTGTACATTAACCGTTTGTCTTACGATGTACGAACAAGATATTGATCTCGAAATCGATGCATTTTTTATTATCAAACGAATCGGATTTTTAGCGAAAAACTATAGGATTGAATGTATTTTTATTTCTTCTTGAAAAGAATCGTGGAACATAAATGAATTATCATGCATTTCAATGCAGCTAGGGGAAACGTGATTCCTCGTGTAAAAAAAGTCAACATTAGGATAATTTTGTTTTCGTTAAAACTGTTACAGTATTCATGCAGTTACCGCGATTTAATGCACGAGTAATACAAATTATCTATCTGTGTTTATGTTTTTTAAACTTTGTATATGATATATGTTATTCATTCTAATTATATCTTTAAGTACTCAACTTTCTTTCTTAGTAGATTGAAATATGTAATTGTATTTTATACATAACAATCTATCATTATCAGGTCATTATAATACCTCAAACATTAAATTGTGATAAGTGGATGTTAGTGCTACTTCTTGATAATGATAAATATTTTGAATAATATATTGTTTTCTTATAGCCAAATTTATATCCTACGGTGGGTCTTCAAACGCCAGGAGAGGTAGTAGATGCAAACTTTGGACAGGAACCTTTTGTCTTCGACATAGATGACATGCTAAATGAACTTCGTGTCAAAACAAGATTGCAAATTATAAATTATCCAACACCAGATCATGGACAGGGTCAGTGGCAAGCAGTTCTTCATAAGTAAGTTCAGCATTTTCTTCAAATAATTTCTGTTGCATTATTTTATTTCATATCATAATTGCTGTTCTAATGAATTTTAAAATTATGCAGTGTTGTATAACAGAATAAAAGAATGAAAAGACTCTGTACTATAAACTGCATAAATTTAACATGAAATGACCCTGTAGATAAGTGTTCTCTATCATATATATAATAATACATGCATGTTAAAAAGACATGTATGTAGAAGTTTATGGTTCAAATGCAATTTTGTGTACATCTTGTGTCACCAAAACAGGAACATTTCA
Organism: Megachile lagopoda; assembly: GCA_036983795.1. NCBI lineage: Eukaryota > Metazoa > Arthropoda > Insecta > Hymenoptera > Megachilidae > Megachile > Megachile lagopoda. The sequence goes on from CM072793.1 coordinate 7,650,397, forward strand.
GTATCTGTAATTTGTTTGAAGATCTTGAAAATATTGTCAGAGATAAGGCTGTATAGTTCGAAAGGACACACACATGCCAATATAAAAATTATTTTTCTTTTCTTTTCTTTTTAGGAGTTTAAAGTCATCGAAATCTTTTTTTGTCAGGATTACATATTATTATGAATACTCAGTGCTGCTTCACAGTTCCACGGCCCACAGGCAACATGATCTTCACAGAATTTTAAAGATGAAAGTGTCTTGAGACATGAGTAAGCCTCTAAACCTTGAGTTTGTGATACAAAATAAGTTTTAACCATTACTACAAGCATACACACTACAAAGTTTGCAAAACATATATGATTTTCAAACTGCATAACTTAAATACTTGACAATATTTTCATGTTTTCATAATTATAGAAAGGGAATTGGGTGACAGATATTATTTTTATTTTGTCTGTTTATGATCACTTCAATATTTTATAGCAGTTAACATGAAATACAAAACCAAACAAATCATTTTGCTTCATGAGAAATTTTTGTACCGGTTTATATACATTTTGTTTCTAGCAATTGTTGTTTGTTTTTGCAGAATGGTTTCAACATATTTAGTCCATCATGGTTATTGTGCTACTGCCGAGGCGTTTGCTAATAGTACTGGCCAAGGATTTGAAGAAGATCTTAACTCTATTAAAAATAGACAAAGTATGTCTAAATCATCTAACCAATGATAGCAAGATTTGAGTCTTTTTTGTAAATGAAAGTGTTAAAAAAAATTTATTTTTCTATGTTTCAGAGATTCTAAAATTAGTACTAGCAGGCAGAATGGGAGAAGCCATAGAATTAACCAGTCGATTGTACCCGGGTCTCCTGGAACGGGACCCGAATCTTCTTTTCGCTCTGAAGTGCCGGCAATTTGTTGAGATGGTGAATGGCAGCGATTCCGAGATCACTCAAAACTCTAACATTAATCAAACTAGTGTTATACAGTCCACGAAGGCTTATACAAAGTCCTCAGCAAACGGTAACGTTGAGGAGATGAATTTGAACAACGCGATGAATGGTTCCACCGAACAACAACTGCTGGTCAACGGACAAATTGAGAATGATGTAGATATGGAGGAGAATGTTATGAACGGTATGAAAAATAATACCGAAAATGGCTATCAGAATGGTGACCTAAACACCAATGGGTACAAGTGCCAGAATGGAGAAGATGTCGATATGGGTGAGACGTTATTGTGTTGCTTTCTTTACTCGATTAGGCTAAGGATAAAATATATATATTGTTGAAAATTATAATCAGTTGTTACTATTCTCATACTTTTACAATAACAATATTTTAAAACAAAAAAAAAAACGTTAACTTGTTCTCAGAGACCAACAGTCTTAATCAAACTCAGCAGCAGCAAAATGGCGGTTGTATTCTAGAGAACACATTGAATAAAAGTAATAAGAAACAACTTTGTGGTGGGGACAAACAGGCGATCGAGAAGATGCTAGAATTCGGCAGGCAACTGTATTCACAGTCGATACATCTGCGACAGCAGCACGGAAAAAATGAAAGCAATAAAAAGATGCTCCAAGATGCGTTTAGTCTTCTAGCTTATGCAAATCCGTGGAACTCGCCGGTTGGGTGGCAGTTAGATCCTCAACAAAGGGAAACCGTCTGTGCGAGACTCAACTCTGCCATACTCGGTAAGATGATTTCGTATATGCACATGTGAGACGGTTCATGTGTTCATTTGTTATATCGTGTATTCTATTTTTTTGGTTGAATCCTCGCGATTTTTATAAAACTCTACCCCAAAGCACATCCCTACTAATAATGTTTAGCAATGTACAATACCTTCTACATCATGCAATATGCGTGATGGGTATCTTGCATGCATTATAGCTTCAAGCATCCAATTTATTTTGAAGTTCTAGCACATAAATCCCTTGTTACTAATTTTGCAACAAAAATGTGACTTCAGAATCGAGTAATTTGCCACGACGGCCGCCATTGGAAGTAGCCGCGTCACATGCGAGAGAATTGGTACGGCTGATGTCTCACGCAGGTCTTGGGGCATGCGGCTTCGCGGTCGTAGACAATATCATCCAATATTGACGGTGCCTACCCCTGCTACCACGTCTGCTTCTTCTGCCGGCTCGAGTTTGGTTAGTAATTCTATTATGCGTACATTACGCATCGACTAGAAGAAGCTGGGGATAGTTGATACACACACGTACACATACACACACATACGTGCTAAGAATCGTCGTGTGAAAATGCGAATTATTCGTTATACCAATGAGGAGGATTGTTACGAGAAGTTCGTCGTTTGTCTTTAAATTAAGCTATATTTTGTGATACGAAGAGAATATCGCGCATATTTGATTTTGTTTATTTTGCTGATAATAAAATGTCCCTTCTATTTGGAATGAATAAAGCATTTTAATTTTCGTTCAATCATCCATCTTTCATGTGGAAAACAGGCTTCAACGTGTTTTGTTTCTCTATGTGTCGTTCATCTTATCCTCATTTCATATAATGAACGTCTAACTTTTCCCATCTTGTAATCTCTTGTTATGCGTAATTGTTTTACCTTTTATCCGTTTCAGTTTGATCTTCTTAATCATCGAAAGATTATCGATGTTGTTTCATGTTATGAATTCATCATATGGACGTACGAGGAAGGGTAGCGTGTTTTTATTTTTTAATTCTTATAATCGAGTTTCTGAACGACAATAATAAATTATGTCTAAGTTATTGTTGCAAAATATTATTAAATAGTGTTTTAACGTAAGGAGGCTGGTGGCGATATGTAAATCATACAATTCAATTATGGATGAAAGTTTTCGGAATTCTGGAAATCTATGTATCAATTATCCCTGGACTCTACAGAAACATTTTACATATTTGTACATTTTTACCTCTAATGTAGATAGTAACTCAATTAGCCTTTATATAATTTATGACCATTACAATTTTGTAAAGAGAAACCTTACAAGAAAGTATGTACACACCTAGTACACGATCCCTTTTTGTTGAAATTATTTGTAAACTAGTTCATAATCCTCTCGTGTAACTGTTAAGTACTTGACTTTATATATTTTTCTAAAATTATATAAGGTTTTTAAAATACGCATCGTATCGTTATAAATAGTTTTTATACCCATACACTATCTTTTGTGTTTGATGTAATTAATAAATTCAAAATTAAGTATATTTTACTTATCGATTCATGTTAATTTTTATTGTTTTTATACAGTTTTGCCAAATACATGGTGCTGTAATTAGGAATTAAGATACAAATGTTACGAATTTTTTTACATAAAATGAATTTTCATATTTCTAAATCATATATTCGTGTCAAAAATAAAATAATGCATAAAATCGTGAACGTTTCAAAACTTTTTTTATTGACATGAATTCTAGAAAAAAATTTGGTGATTTATAAAGGAATAGTAATTGTTATGATATTGAATATCAATGAAAAAGTTTTTAATCGATATTTATAAATATTTCTTTTTACTTGCAAATTGTTTACATTCTTATAATCATTCGGACGAAGTAGACGTATTTTATAAATCTAATCATTATATAAAATGATGAAAGAAAATTTGTCGATATAAAACATATATATTATTATGACACTAATTTTTAAAATACTCATTATATAGATCGCAATATAGCTTATTAATTTAGTTGTAAGTTGAGTTAATCTTTTTATACTTTTTCAGTTTTAGCATCCTCTCATTTGTGATGCTTTCTAAATTTGTATAGACATCTGTGATCAAAAACGAAATTATCGAAGCATAATATTATATTTTTCTTTCATTCAGAAAATTTATTTTATGTACAAATAATGATAAGCAACGATTGAATCGGAATTTTTATTGAATTTTAAACGAAACGTTTATTTTTGGCTGTTTTTCTGAATCAAGAATATAAAGATTAATTTTTTATGAATTCTGTACTTTAATGTAATTTCTTAATATTACTATATATCCATTTTGTCAATTAAAAAAAAAATGTTTAAAATACTATATATTTTATTATTCTTTATTAATTTGTAAGTAAAAAACAGAACGAAATCGCAATACAAAATAAATATGATATAACTAAATTGGCAATCATGTGTGTATATTCTTATAGATTTAATAAAATATTGTGTGCAAATATACAATCAAGTATGTTTATCAATTACTAAAGTACACAATCCATTGTTCCTTCTTTTCAAATATGATAAGTAAAAGATACTGATATTTCTATCTTTTTATTTGTAAATATTTGAATAATCTTAATTTATTTGCAATAGTCTTTACACTGTTTATCACAGACTTCTGTTCCTTTGAAAATAAGTAGATGTGATTAAAGTTAATATGCAAAGGATTTGTATTTGCTTCAAAGTTGGGAATTTAAATTTTCAAAGTTTGTTATACTTTCCACCTTAGGAAATTTCTTTTATTCAATGAAGAGTGGTAATATTTTTGGAGAAATCACTAATGCTTCATATTAATGCTTTTTATTATCCTATTTCCTTCAACTATAGAGGAACCTAGAACCCATTCTTTCCATTTGTTCCATCTCCTTTAATAGTCATGCGCTCAATATATATTTTTTTGGTTGGAAGTCTTCGCTTCCTTAAACTGAAAAGAGGAATCATCAAAAATTGTGTTATAACCAAGAACTCTACATACTCATAAAGTTTCATAACATTTTGAATTTGTGGGTTCAGGATCTTCTCTAGTAAGTATTAGTGCATCTTCTGATCCTTGATCAAGTTAATAACTATAATTCTTCTTTCAGAGTATGGTTTAGTAGTCTCAAATATTGTGATGCTTGGATGCAGTGTAAACTTTTCTTGGTTAAGTACAAGAGGAAGAATGCTAAATTCTGTAGCAGTGCTTCTATTGGAGTTCTCAAAACTGAAGACAAGTAGTGGCCATGATATAACAAGGTTGTAATATTCATCAGAAGTCAGAAGTGAAATTTAATCATTGACACAGCACTTTAGTAAGAAGTGCAAAGAACATTGTGTTTCTGGAATGTGTAATATGATTCAGTTGAGTCTGAAGTGTTAACCAAGAAAAGTCTACCTCTTATGATTCTCAAAATACTTATAAAACAGAGGGAAAGGGTTAAGTGTTCGTGTTTGATGTCCTGTTATGATCCTGATCATAGCAATACTGTTTGTTTCAGGATGTGGAGACGGAACGTGGAGCAGATAATACTTTTGCAACAACAACTTCGCGACATCGCGTGCCTCTTCAGCTAGAGTCCGCTCTACCGGCAGTTGGCTCTCTGGCTCGATCTCACGTATACACCCCGACAACAGTAACAAAATGAAACACACACACACAAGCGAAATATACATACATGTACACACACGCCCGCAGCGAGCAAGAATAAAACCCACCAAATGTATGTTACACGATATGCCACGGGGACGAGGATGATTTTCAACGTTTTGACTGTGATCATCGAGGATCATTGTTGCGATTAACAGCCCCAGAGGACCGTCTGGGAACTCAAAGGCGCATGAGAAGGAGATTAAGGATGTTGATAAGTAAAAAACGAGAAACTAGGTTGTTGATCTGATTAACACGGTTGTGAAACCAGGAAGAGACGAAGAGGATGGTGACGAAGGACAACGGATGCGAATAAAAAGTTAAGGATCACGTTTTAAAGAAAAGAAAGAAACACCTGCCAAGACGACCCTTTTCTCGTTTCCTCTTTTTAGCCCTGTTATTCATCATCGTCATCTCGAAGTTGTTCCTTCGTTCCCAATTAATTATCACCGACTGTGTTACCCGTCATTTGTCGCCGAGGAGTATGCTTTTATATTCGTCTTGTTTCGAGCAGGTAGGTTCTTATTGACCTTATCATTCGATTATTCTCTCCTCGTGATATTGCACTCATTTCAAAATTATAGTTTTACTCCTGTCGGTTCTATTTTTTTTTAAGTTTGTTGAATGTAACCGTTTGCTTCCAGTACGATTACAAAATTTTAATTTTGTTTTATCGTGATCATTGGCGTAATTACACTGCAATGGAGAGTGTCACTAGCTAATGGGATAGTAGGGTTTGTAAAAGTTTCTCAAAACTTGAGACCTAGAAATGTCTAGTTCTTCAAATTGAGCATCAGTGAACTAGATGACCACTCCAGACAAAAGTGCTGGTTACGCCAATCATTGTAACGAATATATTGTTAAATTGAATTGTATTAACAGGTTGTTTCATCCTCTGTGTATTTTAACAGCTCCTCTTGATTGTTATATATTTTTTTCAGAATATATTTTAAATCTCTCATCCCTTCATTGTCACCCTTTTTAACGAGAAAATTAACGAGAAAAGAGCCTCGTCGATACTACTACGATTAATTAATCCCTCGTCGATTATCCTGATAGCCTTTCTAATCGTATCGTCAACGAGTCGATTTTTGTATCAATTGTTAGCTCTTAAAGAAAGAAAGAAAAGAATAATGAAAAAAAGGAACACGCGATAAAAATGATGAAATAAAAATGATATTTTTCGATTAAGTTTCGTTATTGTAAAGGGACGTTTAGAACGTTTGATTCACGTGTCAAACGACGATAACAATAACAAAAGCAATAATTTTTGATTTTGTAACGATATTTTTCTTTTTGCTACTCGTTTTTTTTCTCTCTCTCTTTCCTTGTTATTATTATTATCTTTCTTTTAATGTCACATGAATATCTCGATTCGATGCAACCATTTTACGGTCGTTAAGTTGAACTTCCTTTGATTTTACTCGCTCTAGGTTTGCGACTAAACGATTTAAAAGAAAAAAAATTGTGTACTAGTGATACGAAAAATAAGGAGCGTCGTGTGATTACGAGGAACTTTGTAAAAAACAAGTAAAAAATTAGAGGAAACCAAAAAAATATTAAAAAATCGAGCGATCAATTCGACGGAAACTAATATACTATATATGATCCTGAATGATTGTAAAGATCGAAAATTATGACAAGTTATATAAAGTGCAAAATGAATAAAAAGTTGTATAATTAAAGAGAACGTTGTAAAATATGCGATGGTATCTTTCTTTCACTATGACAATTCGTTTAGTTATAAGTTTCGCGCGATCGATCGAGGGAAACTTGAAAATTTCTTGGATTCACGGTTTATTAAAGAAAGCCTTTTTTTTTAAATTTAGGATTTGTACATTGAAGAAGACGAGATTTCGATTAAAAATTAAGGAAACGAATTTTAGATTAAGTTAGGCGATACGAATTGTCTCTATTCTAGCGGACGAATTTTTGATACTTAAAATTATAGAATCGAAATTAAAATCGTACGTTCTCTCGATTTCATCGAGATTGTATGTTTCAATTAATTACGCAGTTAATCGGAGAAATTTAATAAAGATCAATTTTTCTACTAAAAAAGAGCGATTGAAATTTTTTCTTGTACTCGGTTGAAATTTCTTTTTTGATTTCGTCGAATCAAAAATAAACACGAGAGAACCATTGAAATATTTACAGAGATGTGGCAAACAAGTTGATACTAACGGTGAAAGAGGAACTAACATTCGATTGAATTGAGAATAAAAAACAATATGAAACGAATCAATAATTAACAAACAAATATATGTATAAATATATATATATAAATATATACACAGAAATATATAGATATATATATATTTATATTTAAGATTGAAACAATCTTGTATTCTATAATAAGTAATTGTTTTTTATATGCGAAATAGTATATATACATATTATTATTATTAATATAATTATTATAATACGTATATACATGTATATGTATGGGTACGTGTAAAGGTATATATAAACATGTATATGTGTATAAATGAAGAAGAAAAGAACAACAGCAAAACGAAAGAAATTAACAGTATGATTAATAGCGTACGCGTGAATTAATTATTTTATATGTATGTGTATATGTATAGAGGCACACATATCAGTATGATTCATATGTGTGAGCGTTTTGCGTACATATATGCAGACATAACGAATGTGTGTATTCTTGTGATAGAGAGGGAGAGTTTGTGCAATAGAGAGAAAGAGAGAGCATGAGAATTCATTGATTCCAAGATCAATGGAGAAGATAAAAACATTTGACAATTTTTAGTGTTTAACGTTTTCTGTACTATAGGTAGAGAGCCATGAGTATCTTGCGAAATAATACAGTATGATTTGGAGACACTGTTCGTTGAATTCTGTTTCTATCATTAACAGGAATCCCCGAATTCTTTTTCTTTTATTATTTCTCTCAAAATTTTTCTCAATATCCTGCCCCTTTTTCGAAGGATCAACTTTCTTGGACATATTTTTTTTATAAGTTTACTGATAGTTTTTTAATAGATATATCTTTCGTTTCAAAGAGTACATTCTCAGAAATTTACAGTAATTTTTTTTATGTAAGAATATGGAGACATTTTAGTCTAGTTTTATCGAAGTACGTGATTTCGGAATACTTTTTTTTTCAAGAATTCCGCTACAGATTTAAATATAGAAATTTACCGACTGAGTACCAGTATGTTACCAGTGGAGCAGGATACGTCGGTACACTCGAACGTGTTACGTTTCAGCGTTTTACCGTTAGATGGCGATAAACTGTTTTCTACATTACCAGATAATACATCACCACGCATTACATTGCCTACTTATGCGCGACATGTTATTACGAGTTATAGCGACACACAGATATCACGCATTATAGTATCACGTGTAGTTGCTCGTTATATTACTACAAGCATAGCCACGTGTTATGTGGCTTTGTATTTGACGTACTCCAGATATCACTATAGATTCATAATATTCACACAAAGTGAAAAAAGTAGCGATGAAAATTTTGTTATAGTTTCAATTCGAAAGAATCGTCGTTCCGCCGAGTTTGAAATTTGAATAGGCGGTTCGATTTGGCGCGGCGAGCTTTCGATTGCCGAGAATCGAGAACGAGAGTCCCGCGCATGCGCGCGAGTCGATTTCTGGTGACCAACCCGTAAGCTCGAGTGGTGGGGCCAGTCGGTGGATCGATCGACGTCCCGTCGAACCTCGCGGTGGTGAGCGCCGCTGCGCCTGTGGGGCGGGGCGAGAGGGCGCCTCAGTCGTGTACCGGAGCCCATCAGGGACGCGTCCAGCTCCTCGAACGCTTCGAGTTGCTCGTTCGCTCGGATCTCTCTCTTTTTCTCTCGATCAACCTTGCCAAAAAATCGGATCCTCGGTTTTAAACAAACCGAGAGAAGAAGCTCGCGTAATTGTCCAGGGAGAGAGAGAGAGAGCAAACGTGATCGTTCAGTGTTAAACGGAGTACGAGAATTATCGTCCTTCCTTGCAGTATCCTGTTCGAACGCTGTCCGGGATAAGTAATTCGGGTCAGTTTCGCGTGAAACAGTGAGATCGGATCGAATTGACACGATCCGTTCGGGATTTTTCGGAGCCGGTTCGCGTTACACTCGATCCCTGCCGGTTCATATCGATTCGAGAGGTGATACGGCCGTACGTACGCAGAGATACACGCACGTCCCCAGTGAGACAAGTGAGATATACGTGGAGTAGGTGCGTAAAAAGGGTTTCGAAAGTATCCACGGGGTAAAGGCGTCTATGTGCGCGCCCGGAGACACGGAGAGCTACCCTGGCACCTAGCGGACGACGCGGGGTGGCTTCACCAGTGAGTCTCAATTTTACGCCCTTCTTTTTCACCCCCGATTTCGACCTAACCGAATTATCCTGCGTTTCGAGACCGTTTCGCGTTTAGAAAATTAATTCGTCTTAATATTCGACGATTACGATATTGTAAATGTGATTTGCACGAGCAACAGTAGAATTCGTATAATTTGTTGCGCACGCCGGATAATTCGATCTATCGTAAATATCAATTTTCGATATATATTAATAATTTGAAGACGCTAAGAATTCGATTTTAACGTTTAATCCTCCATATTTATTTTAATATTGTATACTCTATTAACTGATTAAAATTGGAAGGCTGTGCACAAGGTCCCACCCCTGCAAGTATTACTATGGATACGTCAAGTTATGTCTTGTATTACTCTACGAAACAAATGAGTCGCGATTATTCGTCGAGATATATCGATTATAAACAATAATTTCTTTATACATTTTAATACTGTGGCAGATACAGTTGCGGTGCAACTCATTAAGTATAATGTATGTACTACGCATATTTTGCTTTTTTAATATATTCCTAACCCCATATTATTTAACAATGTTCGAAATTTGTAATTACAAAAAATATACGAATAGTACATTACCCTAATCCAAATCAGCTCTAGTACCTAATAATTTGACAAAGATATCCAAACCGAATATAGGGGTAAATTAACACCTATCACGACATGTCTTATCAGGTTAGGCTAGGGTGAGGTCCAGATCATGTTAGTCTCCATTCACCTCACGTTAGGGCTAGGTTAGGTCGTATAAGGCTAAGTTAGGTCCATTCCAGATTAGTTATAGGTTAGATCGAGTCGTATAAAGTTAAGGTTAAATCGGATTAGCTGATATTTGGAATCAATATTGTTATATTAGCAACATTCAAATTTTACGTTGTCTCGTAAAACTGTCTCGGGGTTTTCAGTGACAATGAACGTGACTCGATATTTTACGAGCCAAAGGGTTAATCGTGCACGGGACACAGTGATTTTTAAAATGTTCGAGATTGTGCGTAGGAGTGACAGCGGTGTCCTTTTCTGTTCTTTGTTTAATCGAAGCTGGGGTGTAGTGGTCGGTTCAACGATGAAATTTAATATCTCTGTGGTGTTTCTCGAACGTTGAGTTTACTTCGTTTACCGATCAGACATTGCGTTCGAAAGAAAATTCGAGATAAAGTATTCTCAAAAAATTGTAATCCTATGACTCTAAAATTTCACAAACGGGCTGTCCATGATTTGACCTGTAGTATACACAGGACCCCACAATTCATGAGTAATTAATTGCTAATTAGAATAAATTATTGATGGTAAAGTTTATTTTAACAAGTTAAAATTAATATGTATTAAAACAAATTAAACTATATACATTTTATCAAATTAATTTAAGTTTATTAACGAAAATAAAAGCCTTGTAATATTGAGAACTGAGAGTTGGTTAGAAATTGATAAATTTTTAAGTAGATTGTTGAGATATGTAATATTTTGAGTATTTTAATTGTTAAATGTGAAATACGTTTCGAAATGTGCCATAATCCTATTATCATTGATGAGCGTGCTGACTCGCCCTAATGTCAAAATAGATTTTATTTTTAAGAGCATGGAAACCTTCGAATATTTTTGTCTCTACGATTTTTATCTTTTTTTATTGTTACTGTACTGTTCGTCGACCCGAGCTCTAAACACCGTTGATAGATCGTGAGGTTTAATTGATATCGAATTGCGCTCGCAGTGGTTCTCATTCCACACCGAGTTCCATGTTTGCTATAATTTCTAACCATTTTATAACCTAACCTAACTTTTTATAGCATAAATATGAAAGGTTTACGCAGACATTTTCGTTAAACATCAAGCTTTAAATTAACGTGTCATATGTGGCATTTTATGACAGTGTTTGACTTTGTTTTGAAATTGAACATTGTTTACTAGAAGTGGCGTCCATTTTGTATTAGCGGCAGACTTATACTGATTGAAATTGATTGAACACTTTGCGTTACCTTTATGTCAAGTTAATTTGACACTGAACATTGTTATAATTGTTCATCCACCATTTTATACCAAAAACTTAGCCATTCTCTTTAAACTGATGTACCATAAATTTTGCAATACTTCCATCAAATTATATAACACTATGATCTAATACAAATTAGTACTCAAATATATTAATAATAAATTTCACTTATGATTGTAACAAATATTCAAAACAGAAATAAGAACCCATTATTTACTGCTCCCGTCTTTGTTAAAAGGTAGTTTTAAAAGGCTGTTCAATTTTAAGGGAGTCAAACGCTTTCTTTAATTCGAAAATAGCAGATGTTTTGCGTTCGTGTTAAAAATTCTGCCAACGCTAACAAGTGTTAAGAAATAGTCCGATTTTAACACTAGTAGCTCGTGACGCATTGATGGTACTTCGGTACTGCTTCGCGGCGTGCAAGTTTTATTTTTCTTCTGGATATTTTCGAAGTCGTTCCATCTCTTTGAAATATCGGTTTTATAGAGCCGGGTTCGAAGATTAGGACAATATTTCTTTTTCGTCGATGAGATATCCGAAACTAGGTCTCCGTGTTCCATTAAATTTTATCTCCGTGTTTAGTTGGAATTTTGGGACTCGAAGATTCCAGAATTTGGGGGTTGAAAAATTTGGAAATTTCAATTTTTGAAGATTTGAAAATTTGAGAAATTTGGGTTTTGGAAATTTGAAGACTCAAGTTAGGGATGTGGAGATTTTGGAATCTGGGGAATTTAGGGATCAAGATTTGCAAACTCCGAATTTTAGAAATTGAAAAATCTGCAAATTTGGTAAAAATGATGGTAATATTGTCGAAAGAAATTTTCTCGTTATTTTCAGCACGAGATTTTTGCCAATCGCAAAAAGGAAAGCTCTTCCGATCGTGCAGGCGTAACAAACAAATTACTCATCGCGATGTAAAGCTATCGAGTGTGTAAACGAACTCTCGTCTGATAAAAGTCGTTTGCAATTAGCAGTGTTACATTGTTTGCACGTATTGATGCGTCCTCCTTGCGAATATCCCCTTTCCCCTCTTTATTTATAATTCTAACATTTCTTTCCTTATAATACTATATACTTTACTCTTCAAGCGCTTAACTTTCAGTCAAGATTCTGAAACATAGCTTCGCATGATTCGCTGACATAAAGCGTCACAAATACTTATCGACTTGACGCTCAAGTCCTGCTGAAAATATTTGCACAAACATTTCGTAAACGTCTGTAATAGTAAACCCTGTCTAATTATTGCAAATAATGATTTGGAACAGTAGCATTCGATAAGAGTAGCACAAAATGGCACTTGCGAAAGTCTTAACGAGAATATTCGTTGAATTGCAATAATCTTTAAACAAGCTTTAATAAAAAACAAATTTTACCATATTTTTATGCGATGAAATCACGTTCGATCATTTGATATGCATCAACGTAAGAAACTTGTATCGTTGGTCGCCAGTATCAGCCATTTTGTGCAAAGTATAATCGACCAGACCTTCGTGTACTCTTTTACATCGTGCTACGAGGTTTAATTTGATATGCAGTAAGTACTATTTTGCGATACTTTTATGTCATGAAATCGTGTCAGACTTTTCACGTTTCGAAACCCGCCACCTGATACGCAACAATCTAGAATTACCAACTGTTAAACTGTTAACCGCAAAGTAACGACACAGAGGTTTGTGGCGCGCTCTTAACCCCGTGTTGATATCACCGGTTCTTCGAAGCCTTCGAGCACGCACTCAATATCGAAAGGTTGGGTCGAGATAGGTCTTCTTATCAGCCGCGAGAAACATGTTCCCTGACCGGTCAAAAATAATCAACAGCTTTATTAATACTCTCTTTTCGCTTCGAGTATTATACATTTCCATCTCATTGATCGTTAATTGAACACGTCATTATCGTTATTACTAATCGGAGCGATTGTGAGCATCTGAGTAAATAATTCATCGAAACAAGACACGATTTACATAAAAAGTTGATAACTGATTGCAAAAGAATTTCGAAACACGATGGATTTTATATCCGCTTTTTGCAACGTCACTCGTGAGATTGTAAGGAACCAAAAATCCATCGAGTCGTTTAGATACTACGTGGAAATAAGTTCTCATACACGCAAAAACTTCTGTGCATACTCTGGTAATTAATAACGTATTCCTAAGTCCGGCCATCGTCCTGAACTCTACCGCATTATCAAGCGGTATAATAAAGTATAGCGACTTCACTGCGCATAATTATTACGTACGGTTAACGATTGCGCATATGTTTTACGTTCAAGGTCATTTCAAACGTATTAACAAGATTTTCTTTGTCCTACATCCTACTCCGCTAGGTTTTATATCCAGTGTCCTTCCTACACCCTATCCTACGTTCTATGCGCAAGGTTTTATATCCAGTGTCCTCCGTCCTACACTCTATCCTACGTCCTATGCGCTAGGTTTAATATCCAGTGTCCTGCGTCCTACACCCCATCCTACGTGCTATGCGCTAGCTCTTATATCCAGTGTCTTCCGTCCTACACCCTATCCTACGTTCTATGCGCAAGGTTTTATATCCAGTGTCCTCCGTCCTACACCCCATCCTACGTCCTATGCGTTAGGTTTAATATCTAGTGTCCTGCGTCCTACACCCCATCCTACGTGATATGCGCTAGGTTTAATATCCAGTGTCCTGCGTCCTACACCCCATCCTACGTCCAATGCGCTAGGTTTAATATCCAGTGTCCTACACCTACAGACTGTGCCCTACAGACTGTGCCCTGCAGTCTGTGCCCTATGTTCTGTGCTCAACGTCCAGCACTCATCCTACACTGTAGTCTAAGATGAAGACCTGTACCCTACTTCCTACGCAATTATCTGGTGAAATGAATAAAACCCCCTGTGAAAGTGGGTGGATGTGGCCTACGGCAATGTCAAAAGCATGCCGAAAGAGCGAAAATAGATTGTGATGCGAATAGAGGCGACATCCTTAGATATCCGTGAACCTGCCTGCTGGCAAAAAATCACCCGAAGCGTTGTCGGAACATAAGAATGCACTGTACGCGTTATGTTTCAGAGGTGGTGCAGAGAGGTTTGAACTCGTCCCAGGGTGGCGGTCTCCGTCGGTAGAAGCGGGAAACGGGAAGGCAGGTAGTGAACCGCGTCCAGGAGTCGCTCGAGGTGGTTGACGAGCAAGGACCAAGAATACGAAGACGAAGACGACGCCGTCGAGGAGGAAGAGCAGTCCGAGGGTGGCGGTGAAGGAGCTGAGGAGGTGGTGGAGGAGGAGGAGGGTGGCGACGACGACGACGACGAAGACGGTGGTGGAGAAAATCTCGGGACGACTGTTGCGACGTGGGTCGCGAGCGGTGGTCAGGAAGAGGGTAGAGTAACGGTTTCGGTTCTGAGGTAGGGGAGATTTCGAGGTTGGTGGTGGCGTTTGTGAAGGCAACCTGTAGCAAGATGGGCTGTGCCATGTCCGCGGAAGAGCGGGCCGCCTTGGCCCGCAGCAAGCAGATCGAGAAGAACCTGAAGGAGGATGGGATCCAGGCTGCCAAGGACATCAAGCTGTTGCTGCTTGGTGAGTGCGTTAACCCCTCACCCTTTTGGCGACGAACCTTCTTTCTTAACCTTAACAATTTTAGGGAAGACACGTCTATTCAGGACGGTCACTAGTGTCCGTACGCATAATGCAATTTACGGACTATTTCGCATTAAGAACTGAAACTAGTTTAAATAACTGACTCATTCTAAATAGCAAGTTTAAATAACTATTGTTCCTATGTCCCTACATCGTACAGATGTGGGTGTATATGGATTTTGAGACATCAAGAGATATCATAAAAAAATATAGGATTTAAGAGAATTCAAAGATATTTTCGCCTAAGAATATTTCATCTAGATATATTCTGACCCAGGGATATTCTGATTTAGGGACATTGAGGACTACATGTTAATCTAACTGCCTAACATATAGGTGTGCAGATTATGGCTCTAAATATCTAGGGATGTAGGTAATTAATAGTATGTAATTAATACTCAATCAAGATGTAATGCACAGATAACCTTATCGTATTATTAAAATTAAACGATTAAGTAGATTGAATATTTAGGAATTCAGAATGTGAGTATAGAAGAAATACTTGAACGTGAAAAAGTAGCTTATATAAGTAGGATGTTGAGCCTTAATGGGTTAAATTGATCATAATATAAACAACGAATATAAAACCGTTAAGGAGGCAAGTGTTTATTATGTAATAGCGTACTGACCATATGTACCCATTCAAACGACACGTTTCTAATTATGACTATAAAGAAAGTAAATGATCAATTGTAACGCATTTAATATGGAAAGAACGTCTTTTCGTTCATTTTTCTTGTATCTTCTTTTGATTCTTCCGGATTATTTCCACCTGGGCCTGGATTATTAAAAGATAATTATACCGTTTGTTAAAATTGTAACAAAGCAAGAAACGTTTAAATTTTTCTGAGCAGTTTGTAATAAGCAATTAAAACAATATAAAAAGAGCATTACAAATGGCTAATTAATTGGCTCGTTGTTCCGTGTAAATGTAACTCGTGTTCAACGTACTGTTTGCTTTTAATGACTCTCTTGAACCGATGGCGACGATCTTGACTTCAAATTAACGAAGTCGATTTTAATTAGCGTGAAATTTTCAATTATCAACGCGATCGCGCGTCCGCAAATCGACGACTTTGCTCCTATTGTGCCAGCGCCTTTACTTTCGCACGGTTAAGGTGTCAATTTTGATGTAATAACTACGGTTGACTCTCGTTATATTGCCACCTGTAACTGGGAGATTCGAAGTTTAAATGTGGATTTGATCTAACCTAACTTTAATATTACTCTAACGGATCCTAACTTTAACAGGAATCTAATCTAATTTAATAATTTAACCTATCAAGGAAACCTAACCTTAACATATAACAGAACGATCTTTATCATGAATCTAACTTTTAATAATATAACCTTTCAACGAAACCTAACCTTAACATTAACGTAACTCGATGATCTGATACACAGTGTTATCGAAATCTGATTATGCTTATTTGAAATAAGATCGAATTACATCCGAAGATTAAAGGACAACAAATATATTCGAATAATCAAATTATACATAAGATTAGGTTATGTTCGAAGTTTGAGTGAAATTGATAGATTCAAAACATCATTTCGTTCAAAACATAATAGCACATCGATAATATCTAACGAATATCCATTTTCAAATAAATAACCATTTAAAAAAATAGTAATAATCTGATCACCTAGCATAAGAAGAACGTAAACGAAACGCGATACGAAGTTATCGTATGACCTAATAAAACACCGAGGAGGAAAAAAGAAACGAAGTGGCATAAATTATAATTTGGTCGCGCGATTATCGAGAAGACACGTTGAACCGAGCGAAAAAGATGCGCGAAACGGAAAAAGCTGTGCTCTCGAGGCCGGAAGCATGGGACCGGAAATGACGTGGCGCACTGTGCCAGCGGAACTTGTTTTCCTGCTTATGGGTGGCGGGTCTCCCCCTCTTTTAAAAAGCTCTTTCATCCCGAACCGTGTGCCTACCACGTTCTACTTCTATCGATCTGTTGGAACGCTCCGATTCTACTTCGTCAAGTTGGCCGTTACACTCGACTTCCGTCGCGTTTTTTTTTATCGCGTGTCACTTATATGCCACATAGGTTAACTTTTGTCTAATAAATTCATGAGAATCGATTGTCCATCCTTCGTGCCCGTTTCTGTCGTCGTAATCGTTGATGCTCTCTCGCGTGCTCTGCTCGTTATAGGTTACGGATTAACGATAGAAATTGCGAGAAAAATTATTCTTTTTGCCGATTTATTTTTCTGGAATGTATTATAATGAAATACTATAAGATCCCTAGAAATGTCTCTAGACACCTGTATCTCATAATACGAGTAGTTCCTGTATTCTAATAGGGATTAAATACCATCATGTTCCTACATCATCAGGTTAAAATGACACAAGTACCACAAAATGGCAGATACGATGCATCAAAGTTTAAGTTCAAATTTTTACAAAAATGTATATAAATGTTTCCTTAATATTTTCAATTATAATTAATTGCAAAATATGACAAACAGTAGAATCATGTTGTTACATGTCTAACCATGTTGTTACATATCTAAACATATTGTTACATATCTAACCATTTTGTTACATATCTGACCATGTTGTGACATATATAACTAATTGCACATCATGACAAACAGTAGAATCAGTACACATCGCCAGATTTTGAAACTCAGAAAGTTCGACACGAATCGATAACAGAAACAATTAATCGTAAAAATGTTTAATTGTAAAAATCGTTAAGTTTTGATTAATCGTCTCGTTACGATCGGTCGTACAATGTTTTATCGATAACGACGATTTAACAGCCATTCAAATTAGCGAATGATATACGGGTTAAAGTAAAGAACGATCGTTTGCGTTTCCTGCGGCATAAATGGGATGAAAATACTCGTAGAAGACGCAAGCAAAAGGGATGACGTCATTGGTAACACCAATAAACAGAGCCCAGATTTCCCTCGAATAATCTCGAGTTTGAATGCCGACCAGAAAACCAGAAATTCTTTGTCTCTGCTTCAATTGGACGCGAGATTTTCGAAAAAAACCGATGCTCCACGCTCCAAGTCTTTCCACGTTCTTTTTATTTTAACGTGGAAAATCTTGCGATGCGAGAAACGATGAAACGTTTTATCTTTCTTTCTTTTTTTCTTACCATTTCAATATCGATACATTTATTACGATTGCTGCTGTTATTATTAACGTATTCATGAATCATTCTTGTGGCGCAAAGATATGCGAATGTTTGTCATAATCTTGTCAAAAATGAGAATTGATTTGATATGTACAGGCTCCTTCAAAAAAAGCTCAGGTATAGTTTCATTTTTTACTTTGCAAATTTTTATCGAATGATACTAAAATGGAAATTAGGACCTTTGGAAAACTGTATTTCTAGATCGAAATATCCTTGGGTTCCAGTATTCTTAGATGTTCACATTCCTATCTCAAGATCCAAATAACATGGATTCAAATGTCCATTAATCACTCTAGATCCAAATATCCTTGTGTCCCAATATTCCTAGATGTTCCTATCTCGATTCGAACGTTCCCTGTATCCCTAGTTACAAGGACATAATCTTCAAACTTAAATAGTTATTTATAAACTTAAATAGTCAATTATAAGCGATAATCTGCAGTAAACGATCATCACAAATGTGATCCGTAATTTAAGTAAAGTGAATAGAATTATTATTTAATAACGCTTATCTAATTATTTGTGCTTCAGGTGCTGGTGAGTCTGGGAAAAGTACCATCGTTAAACAAATGAAGTGAGTCCACAAATACAGTATCGTTGTTACAAGTTTCACTGGCCCGATCGCGTAATTTAACAGAAACGTTAAAGTGACACGATCATCGCTTGAATTAGATTGTTCGGTAATAATCATCGGCTAGAATAAAGAGACACGCCATTGTCTCTTGACATCCTAAGGGTTGTTCACCTCGAAAAATCGATAGTTTCCATGTTGAAAGACCGGTTGCCAGTGAAACATGTTTGAAATCTTGTTTTCTCGTCAATGGACCCATTCATGGTGTGCCGTGAACAAAGCATCGCGTGTTCGGTCGCAGACATCATTCTTGGACCATTCATTTACCATTAACAAACAAACAGTCAATTTTTTAACAACTAAACTGAACATGTCCAAATTTCACGGCGACCAAAAGTCAAGTTCGATATTTTAAAACGTGACGGGGATTCATGGAATTGTCAGTTTTAACCCCTTGCACTATTGTGCAGGTGCGTCAGGCAGAACTAATCACAGCCACAATATTAAAATTATATACTACAATTTTACTGTACCACTTTTACTATCTATATAACTGACGAAATGTTACGTCAATTTGGTATGACTATATAAATTGCACTTGAACTCTAAATTAAAGCGTATTCAACATTCGTAAAATGAGTAAAATTGATCACGAAGTCACGAGACTGAAAATAGTGCAAGGGGTTGAAGGCAGAAGTCATATGTTCCAGTGACGAATGTTTGCGAGTGAAACTGATGAGCGTTTCGTTTATTTTTGCAGAATTATCCATGAAAGTGGATTTACACCCGAAGACTTCAAGCAGTACAAGCCCGTAGTATATAGCAACACGATACAATCTCTAGTCGCTATTCTAAGAGCGATGCCCACTTTGGGCATCAGCTTTTCGACCAATGAACGAGAGGTAAGTTGCCTGACACCAACAAACAAAATTACAGAGTCGACGGAAGGAAAGTCCTTATTTTGCCAATTGGGCGATACGAGAATTGGAAGTGCTAAATTTTGGGGTCGAGAGTTTGAGTACCGTCGCCGACTCTCCGGACCTAAGTTGGATAAGGAAATCTAATAAATCTCTGTATCGCTATTTTGGCAAATTAAGATCTGGATGTCTTATATCTTAGAGTCTAGAATCTAAATCCACTGTACTTTGCAGTACCAAAAATTCTTGATACCTCAGTAGTTAGTATTCTTCAAAATACTTATATGTAATGTCTATCACCCTAATTAGCCCAAATCCTACGATAGCACTTGTGAAAAATTTTTTCATATAACAATGTACTAGTATATGAGAAATCTGAAGGAGTGATTCCTTTAATTAATTCTAACAAAGCCTCAAGTTTTTAAATTATATGTACTCTGTGATATTAGAGAAGAAATTAAGCTTTTCTTATGAGACGTAATAGCCATTGAAGCTCTCGATAAGAATACCCAGTGGACAATAAAGGAAGTATTAAATCTCAGTGTATTAAAGGTCTTTCAAATTTCCGTGGCAAAAGAAAGATTATTACACATTAATTTCGACTTGAAAGATTTATCTGTCTGCTTTTAACGAAACTAACGAAATGTACAAGCAATGTACGATGTTAGGCGAATTAGATACTAAACTTGAGAAGGTTCTGAAACATTTGTTAAGTAGTTTTAGTAGGAAGTGTTCTTAAAAGTGAAATGCCACGGCGCACCAAAAATTATCGATAAGCCACGCAGTGAAGCGATCGATCAGTATCTCTGAAGACGATTTCTGAAGCACCCTCATCGGTATATTTACCGATCGTGGCTTCATCGTTTACCTTAGAACCAATAACGAGCCCCTGTCTTGAAAACAACGGACACAAGGGGTTGCCTCGAGTGTTGATTGATCCGAGTTCTTGAATCAGTGTCTCTCAATCTGATCACTGTTTCCGAATATTTTTTCTCGGGAATAGCGCATCGATAATAATGGTTGAAGCAAATTCATAGCGTACTATGTAACTTGTTATTTATGCTGGAAAGGTAGAGATGTCTTGAAATTTGTAATTTTTCAAGTCTCCACATCTTTCTAATTTCCTAATTTCCTAATTTCCCAACTTCCTAATCTTCCAACTTCTTAATTTCCCAACTTCCTAATTTCCCAGCTTCCTAATTTCCAAAGAATTAAATTTTGAATACACATATAAGTGTATCGAAAATTATTGTTTCAGACGGACGCAAAAATGGTGTTCGACGTGATTCAAAGAATGGAGGACACGGAACCATTTAGCGAGGAACTTTTAGTGGCAATGAAGAGGCTCTGGTCTGACAATGGTGTTCAGGAATGCTTTGGAAGGAGCAACGAATACCAGCTCAACGACTCTGCAAAATAGTAAGTCAGATTAACATTTTATACTACCTATACGCTCCACATGGATGTAGTTGGAAAACTATCCGTGCATAAATGTAATATAAATTTTGTAAATCTGAGCAAAGACACTTTCTTTTCGATGAAATGTTTCGAAAGATCGTCTAGCTCGAAGGCAATCCAAACATCAAGTCTCATTAAACTTCTAAAGAAATCGATCTGTCATTTTCACCTTCAAGTAGCCTCGTACTTTTTCTGTTTCACAAAAATCTTCCATCAACTCTCGTTTCGCTTTGCCAAAAATCTGAAAAACAGCTCTACCCTTGAACGTCGCGGGTGGTCAGTCTACGCTTAACAAAATTTTTATTTAAAAGCGATTTACTTGAGATATCATTTCATTGTTATACTTGATATATATTATTTACTACATTTATATTTTTATAAATTTTCATAAAAAAATGTGATTTAATGTTATCATTCGTTGCTGGTTATTTTATTATTTATAATTGTATAATTGATTATAGTAAAAGATGTAATTAAAAATAGGTAGGAGATACGGACGTTGACACGATTTATTATATACAGAATATTTACAAATAAACTTAACCCAGAAGAGAGCCTGCCAAAGCCCTTGGCTCCTTTGCCAAATTTGGAATAGGTCCAAATCTAATAGAAACTCTCAACCTTTCGAACCTTCATTCATATTCAGTGGCCAAGGTCTGCCAACATCTAAGAAATTAATTACAGTGTCTCCAAGGATGTACAATTTAACCTGTTTCATTTTTCTATGACAAAAATAAACTACGAATCTGACTATAAGTTACAACTTATAAATGTACAAGTTCAGAGAGATCTACGGTTTCGTAAGATTTGACGAATTTAATTATTCAAAGTTAACCTAACCTAACCTAACCTAACTGGGGCTAATTTAATTAAACGAAGCGTGTAGACGACAAAACAGGGAGAGAAAAGAGGGATAGCAGAATTTCCAGGGATTTTGAGCATTCCTTCCCGGTTTTCCCCCGTTTCCTTTTCTCTTATTTAGGTTTAGCCGCGTATTGATCGGCGATGACGTCACGCCACGCCCCTGTCACGTGGCCTAAAATGGCTGCCGACACGGACCCCCCACCAGTTCGCTCGTTTTCACCCTACTCTAACCCCCAATTGTTTCTTTTTTTCATTCTGTTAACGCTTTTTCGGTTCGCCGAGAACAACAAAATGTAGGGATACTCGGGAGGGTTGAGAGAAACCGGGAGGGATAATGGAAAGAAAACCCCACTCGTGGGGAAATTCTTAATAATTGGACACTTTATAATTAGCAAGAGAAACGAGAAAGGAAGTGGGTCCCAGAAGTACCGTTGAAGTAGCGAAATTAAGAGCAGAAATTCTGACAGTTCACTAGGGATATTTTTCAAGAAAACATGAATTTTAACCTCTTTTATCATGTTCATTGTACATTTCCTAATTAATTCTAAATGTAGAAAAATTTAAAAAGATATACATAATGTTTATATCGAAGCAAATAACTAGATTCGCGTTTGCAATCGGTTACTTTGTAATGGTTAATGTTCAGATCCAATCACGTAATATTACACACCTCGTGTAGACAGATCTTTTCTGTAAAGTAATTTCAGGTTTGGTTTAAAATAATAACTGAGTACATCGAGTCACCCGATATATTCGACCAACATAAGGAACAATCGGAAACGCTATAACTGAGAACTGGGAAGCATATGATATACGATGCTTTCGGGAAGCAACTGGTGATAAAGCCAAGCTATAGTCCACATGTAAAGGGTGTGTACCTCGTGGCTGTAAGAAATTTCTTAGAAACATGAAATTTTATTTCCGGTTATTGCTTATCGGTATTTGCAATTGTCGATAACGAAGATGTTTGCAAATCTGAACACGATATAATCTACTGCATATTGCATGTACGTTGAATTTTGCGCGCATCGTGAATTCTACAGGATGTCTCAGAAATGACGGCACTGTTTTAATGAACTTATAAAAGGGTGCATTAGTATTGTAAAAAGACTGTTGTTTGTTAGTTAATATTTTGTTATATTTATTATTGTGTTTTGTCTACGGACACACCGATCATTCTGAAATCTGAAGTATGAAAAGTATAAAACCCACGCACTGCGATAAGACAAGTGTTTGTGGCAGCTACAGGTGCATCCAACTTTGGCAATGAATGGCGAATCACGAGTGGCGAAGATCGATATACCGGCCTCGATTAACCACTCAATCTAAAATGTCATTTACCTTCTAGGTGTCTCTAGATACTCCGTCTATCGGGTGTACTAAAACTACCTCAAATATTTACGGAAGAGAAAACTTGCAAAATATTCCACTTGTTAAAATATTGTATTGTCTTTATCGACTTTAAATAAAATAGAGGAAAGAAAAGACCATAATTATATGTGTACATAATCTTGAAAAGAATCTTGAGGAATTTTATAAAAAAATCACTAAAATGTTTTGAATTTTAAGATGTAATTACCGAGGATGTAGTAACTCTTTTAATTCCCACGTTGGTAATGAAGTTTTTATGTTTGTTTGAAATTTCAGTTTCCTGGATGATCTAGAGCGATTAGGAGCAAGGGATTATCAGCCTACGGAGCAGGATATTTTAAGGACTCGTGTTAAAACAACGGGCATAGTCGAAGTCCACTTTTCCTTCAAGAATCTTAATTTCAAGTGAGTTCAAATTTATTTTACATGTATCTTTGAGTTCATTTTAAACTCAGGACGCAACAGGTGCGTCATCCATCATTGACACACGGTGTACATTCGAGTCTCTTTTAATACGCACTTGATCTGTCTATTTGTAAGTCCAATGACGCAACGGGTGCGTCTCGAACAAACATATTAAATTGGATTCGTTTTAAACTAATGACGCAACTGGTGCGTCTCGAACATTTACATTAAGTTCATGTTAATTTATAATTTCTTCAAAGGAATTTATATTAAATTTTTGTCGAACGATCACCACTTGTTCACCTCGATAATTTGAAGTATTTTTCATTTCTCTTTTAACGAAATCTTCAATTTTGTCCGAAACGATACGAAAGAATCAAACTCGAATGCAGGTGTGATTTTATCAAACTTTATCGTTGCAGACACATTACGATATCTCGACAGACGGGAAACTGTTTTCCATTTTCTTTTTATCTTGTACTCCAGTGATATGGTTTAGTTCGTGTTAACATCCTGTAACGAAATATGTAGACAAGCCAACAAGATTATAGAAAATTCATTTGATCACCTGTTTCTTTATTCATTCTTTCGTTAAGTGTTAGTAATCATTACATACGTTATCTACATATATCAGAATCGTAAATATTTTAGTAAAAGATGTTATAAAAGTAGCTTTATCGGCACTACCATTCTTTCTTAAAAATGATATCATTAAATAATAAAATTATAATGTTGATAGCTCTGAGTTAATGGCCCTTACTAAATGTACTAAACTAAATTAATCATACCGAACTACAGTAGTGCACTTTGATAATTCTCTCATTGTTAAATTGCAAATTATGAATGAGATTGAGTGCTTGTAGCGAATGATGCTACTCAGCACGTAGACTGAAATAAATCATTTCTATTCAGAGAACATCCATTAGTTCTGTCAGCGAGAACTCAAGATATTAATCACTGTACAGCATGGGCAGATCAAGTGCCCACCGAAGAACTTACGCACCGTGCAAGCCTGATCATTTCAAATTTGGAACTTTTCGCATTGTTTCGCAGATTGTTCGACGTGGGTGGCCAAAGAAGCGAGCGTAAAAAATGGATCCACTGCTTCGAGGACGTCACCGCGATTATATTTTGCGTTGCGATGTCCGAATACGATCAAGTTCTGCACGAAGATGAAACGACGGTAAGCATTTATAATATTAATTCACCGAACTATCCGCAAAATTCACCTGTTAAAGCTGACAATGAAGGTGTAATTTACGACCTTACTATATCGTGGCAGGCTCTGTGTACACTGAATACAATTAAAACCGGATAGTCTGGAACGTACGAATATTATATTATACTAAATTCTCGTGTAAAGATGATCCGTCATGGTAACGAAACTCGCGACAATGGCGTAATTCAAGAAACCAGTGAAATCTTTGTTTCGCTTTCGTTATGCACCTTACGATCATGAATATTATTACGAGGTTAATTAATTTTGATTAAATTTCTTATGAAACGGACAGCAAAGATTTCCTACTGAATTATTTATTTATCATTGTACACAGCCAAGTGGAGTGATAATACGTGGGAAGGAAACATGACAGACTGCAATTGTTGAAAATTAACGAGTTCTCTCGGTAGAACGACCTCATCGATTAACCCCTCGCATTCTTCACTGAACAACGATTTACTCATTAT
This sequence comes from Megachile lagopoda, assembly GCA_036983795.1. Classification (NCBI taxonomy): domain Eukaryota; kingdom Metazoa; phylum Arthropoda; class Insecta; order Hymenoptera; family Megachilidae; genus Megachile; species Megachile lagopoda. Next base: position 7,676,079 of record CM072793.1, read on the forward strand.
TCTCTTTCTTTTTCACCCAGGGGGTTTTGATTTTTAAACGTTACATTCTTCTCTAAATTCAGTAACGTAAATTTTTCAACTATACTAATTTAAAACAAATCTGTTTGTTACAGAATCGAATGCAAGAGAGCTTGAAACTGTTCGACTCAATTTGCAATAACAAATGGTTCACCGATACCGCGATTATCCTCTTCCTGAACAAGAAGGATCTATTCGAGGAGAAAATTCGCAAGTCTCCGCTCACTATTTGTTTCCCTGAGTATGCTGGTAAGAATCGAGTTCTCAAAAACAGTTTCACGCGTTGAAATTGTCGAAATCGCTCGAAATTCCATAAAAATATACAAATTCGAGAAAAAGATTTCGATAGTATTAACATTTATAATTTCACAATTTGTACTCGTAGAACAACTGTAAAGTTCAACTCCGTTCATTCGTAACGTTAATAATTTGGGGTCGAACTCAATGAACTATCATTCATCTTTCGTATCGTATATTTGTTCAACTACGAACAGAATTCAAACTATCTTTAAATAACGAACCGCGGTAAATTGGAAGCGTCATCTGTTAATAACGATCGAAAGTTACGGGGTAAAAATAGACGCGGAAAGTTCTCATTGTTATAAAAAGTTCGTAGTCTGTTGCCGTCCTTGGAATTCCTTCACGACCCACAAGAAAACTACATCCTCTTGTTTGAGATACACCATGATCTAAATGCGTATTGCTCATCGCGTGTATCCTCCAGCTTCATTGTTTAAATTTCACAGATTTTGTCTCCTCAAATAACATTATTCTATTATCCTCATTCTAGCTTTTTACATCAGTAGTCTATTTCTGTTATGACAGGTTCTTGGTTGAACTCTTTTTCTTAAGATTAATTGAGTTCATACTTATTTTTATCCAGCATTTCATCGGAAGAATTTTCTAACGTTCAGGCTGTAGGCTGTTTTACTTGTTCCATATTTCTAAGTGGTCAAGTTCCTTGTAGTTACCCTTAATCAAGGGAGTTACACCAATTCTGATTTAGATCATCTTATAGAGTACAGTTGAATTAAAACATTCATCCATCTGCTATTATTAATAACATCAGTCCACGTTGAAATTTGTTTATATTCAAAGTATAAAAATTTGAAGTAATGTAACTAAATATGTTTGCGATGTTGAACAGGGGCGCAAGAATACGGTGAGGCCGCCGCATACATCCAGGCGCAGTTCGAAGCGAAGAACAAGTCAACCACTAAAGAGATCTACTGCCACATGACTTGCGCCACTGATACAAACAACATTCAATTCGTGTTCGACGCAGTCACAGATGTCATTATCGCCAATAATCTTCGTGGCTGCGGTCTCTATTAGAATAAATATTCCCGTCGCGGAGCCGATCGACCGACACACATTCACACTCACACTCACACATATGAACACGACAGGCATGTATTGCGAGAGCGAGGGAGCGTGTGAGAACGAGAGACTGCGAGAAAGAGTGCCAGAGGGGGAGAGACAGAGTGAAAGATAGTGAGCGAAAGAGAGAGAGCAAGATATACACCTATGTACCACCGCTAGCTACTACTACCGACCACCTGCGGACTTTCTTGGTTTTTTTTCTTCTTTTTTTAAACATACACCCTTACGTGTAACCCTTTCGATTTTTTCCTCCAAGTGGAAGCGACCTCTGAAGAGTTTTCAAAAACTACAGCTTATGAAATTTCGAACGATCGCTGGCAATTAAGGTTTCAGTTGTGCAAGGGTGTTTCTTTGTCAACATTTTGCAATTCACTCAAAGAAGAATTTAATGCTTAGAAATAATATCGTATCTATAATTATAGATCCGTCAAATGTTTGATCTGTTTGCAGGATTACTAGAGTTTGTTTGGACTGTACGTTGTCACTGTGTCCATCTGCTGCATACATTTAAGAAATGTATCCTGAAACTTTTATAGATCCGACTATAATGGAAGCGGCTCTGATAGTTAATAATAGAAATATCTGGAGATTGAGATCAAACTGAAACGAGTCACATTTATTATTTTAAGCGGCGAATTCGGTTCTCAGAGTGATTCATTATTAAAGAAACATCCTATGTGTATGCTGTAACTGAAAGATATTGATCGAGGACTCTGTGTTGTTTCCACTTTTCAAATAATCCGATGAATTTAATCTGTAAGATTCAATTGGTTGTGACTTATAGAATTAACCTGTCGATTAACGTGCTTATGAACGACTCTCATGTTGAACACTAGAATCTCATCTATGCCACCTAAAAACAGATTCAGCGAATTAGAATAATATTCAATGACAATCAGCTTTTGTTTTAACGTAAGTGACTATGGTTTCAAGTTGCTTCAGGATTGAAGTTAAATAACTGAAGTTTTCCAACGTATTTATAATTTAACAAACTGAAAATTCGATGTGTATTTTGACATTTGTTTGCTAAAAACGAAAGAGAAACGGATTACACGACTTGATGCTCTAAGAACGTAAGGAAACTATCGAAAGGGGATTCACGATGGTTGATCCAGATTTTTCCAGAGTTCTGCAATGAATTGCACAATGACCAATCACACGACACACTCGGATCACGAGATCCTCCGGTTTTATCGTAAATTAAGGAGAAGAGATTAAAACGTGAAATATACCTCTTCGCCCAGGTAGAAAATTGGACCAAAGAGAATTTTTTCACGGGATGAAAAAATACTTGTGTTATTTTTATTAAAATAGGACATTCCCAAATATAGGTACACTCGAGTAAAGTGAACATCGAGAGAATAAATTTTGAAACGGCGGAGACGAGAGAGAAGCGCTTGAATAAAAAAGAAATGTTAGAGATGACTGGAATTAAAGTCAGCACACATATCTAGCACAAAAGGCTGCCTTCGTAGCTACTAGTTTAATCCATTTATTTCATTCTTCCATTTCTAGTGTTCTTTAAGACTTGTTTCAACCGAATGTACCAATTAAACAAAATTCGCCATATCACGATACTTTGCACAAATTTTGGAGTAACTAATTTTCTACCTGGGAATATCATACGGACAATTTACAATATACAGTTTCCTTTCCTTATACTAATAATATCATTCAACGTATTAGCTTTATTTAACGTACAATATGTTTTATCGCCATACCAGTCACGCACAAATCGATAAAGAGCTATATTTTTACTTGTTACATTTATGTTTTCGAGAGATCATAAATTCGACGGTTGTTAACGAGATAACGTTAAGTTCAGCTCCCTTTAAATTGGAAGACTGAAGAGACAGCATAAGAATCCTACAAAAATTGACGCAATCCAAGATTTATGGAATGAACCAGACATCGTAAGTTTAGAGCGCCCAAAGGTCTCATGAAATTTTAATTCGGGCTATTTCGAACATTTCTGTCAATCGAAGTCTCGAGACGCTTTAAGAGACAATTTTAAGACGAGTGAAACTTCTGGCTACCAGTCAAGATTATTTTCTGTAAATGAAATATTGTTCCAATTCATGAAACGCACGTTCACTGTACGCACATAATCGCACAGTAATACAAAATTACACACGAGTGTACATATACGGAAGTACAGCGTAGTCTCGTTATATGGCCTTGAGGATTGAAAAACTGTGGATACAAATTTGATTTGTCATGCAAATTTGAAATTGACAAATTGTTAATTCGGACAATTTGTAAAATCTTATAAGTGAGCCATATAGCAGGGCTTCTCTGTATATAGGACATCCTTTGAAGTTTTTATATCATGAAAGGATGAGGTTCCACTGTGAATACACTAGGATCCTTGAATTTCCAGATTTCAAATAATTCAGTTGACTTTACAAATTATGTTTACGTTCTCGGACAAGTTCTGGAAAAGTTTTGCTTTGAAGTTTGCTGGCTCTAAAAGGAACACCGGTACAGCTACGATTGAAACATTCCATATCGAAATGTTCCGTTTCTTTCCCTCTTATTTATAAACGATTAACGCACACCGTAATCATCTAATTTTCGTATTCAGTTTTTATAAGGAGCTTGCTCTCTACCCTGGGATTGCAATTGTGGTTAGAAAATGCACGATATTCTACGATCGATACAATAGTAAACGTGTTAATTTTATTAAGCGACTTTACCAAAGGTACTTTATCCAACATTTTTAACTAACAAACTTCTCTTAGAATACAAAACTATAATTCTATCACTTTTATATCGTGTGTAGCGTGATTTATTAAAGCATCTAAGAAATTCTTTTTCCCTCTCGAATAATTGCAGTTGCGATTCCAATGCCGCTGTAATATAAAAATTAAATACAGAGAAGAGTGATCGACCAAAAAGAACCAAAGAATCGTAGAACAATAATTACAATGTAAAAAAAAAGGATCTTCGAATTAATCCGAATTATAAAAGATAGAATTTCCCGTTGGAAAAGCCAAAATTTTTGCTACATTCTCCTTTTTTCTTTTGTAATCGAGAAATCCTAGAAAGATTTTTCGCTTTCTTTTCCGTTCGTGTTTCTGTTTTTTTACTAATGCCGATTTTGTGAATTATTTTTATATCGTTAGTTGAATCTAGGGGATAAATGAAAAATAGTATTACCGTCACCGCCGTTGCCATATTACTGTAAAAGTTAATATATATAAATCTTAGGGGTATCGATTATAATTAATTAAGTATTCCTATATGTAGTAGCCGTAATTATGTATAAATTAAGTACGGATATAGAATTTCTAGTCAAAATAGAGAAACGTACTAATTCGTACGAAACGTTTGGGGAATTTCTTTTTCTTTTTCTATTATTCGTCTGCTAAATTGAGTTCAACTCGACTTTTACGATTAAGCCAAAAAAGTTTTGTATTTATACTGAACGTACTAATGTTCAATCGTAAGTTGAAATATATAATTTTCAGAACGTTCAATTTTCAGACGTTTACGGTTTAAAATCGGTTTCGAGATCGTCAATGATTTAACCAAAGAAAAGGCAGCGATGGAGAATTTACTAAATTTTTACATTTCGAAATTTCCATATTTGCCAACTGCCCGTCATCGAAGAAAGCATACACGATTAAGCTCTGTAAATTGATTGAACTAAAAATTGTAACAGGAAGTTGTGCAATTTCGAGGCTGGAAATTGTATTCAAATAATTATAATCGACTAGGATAATGAATTAAAGTGTTATAGCAGTGATTCTGTTGACATTTGTTTCTTCTCGGCTCTTTTCCCTAATCAAATTTATCGGAGGTTCAGTTTCCCTAGTTTCTCGAGGATGTTTCGAAGAAGAAGGAAATTTCGAGAGCCATTTTCTTTATCGACATTATCATTTTGTTAATTATCCTTTCTTTCGTTACATTTCCTTTTTTTTTTTTTAATAAATTTTACTCATTTGTCGAACGAGAAATTCAGGGATTTGTAAAAAGTACGATCTTCGAAAATTTGTGCACAATTGAAAAAAACACGTTTCTTGCCTTATGACGATTGTCAGACACATAATTAATTTTGCGACACCGAACGATACTTTGCTTGATCATCAAGGGTTATGAGATCAATTTTTGAATAGAACGAACGCGAGATGAAGAGAAACATTAGTAGAGGACGAAGGAAACAGAATAAATTGATAACAAATGCGAAATAATATTTTTCACGAAGACGGAAAGAATAAAACTCTAATTACGAGGAATATCTAGTACGTAAAACGAATGATGTGCATAGGAGAAAGAATGAAAAGGAGAGATAACTGAGAGAAAAGAAAGAAACTAATGGAAAATGCGTTCGCTGCAAGGAGATCGATAGATAAATATTTCTATCGATAACAGGTAGAGAGAAATGAGAAAGTGGAACGAGAAACAAATGAAAAATAATTAACAGCTTACGTACGCTTAAATTAATTGTAATTCGATATTTGAATTTGGCGCCAAAGTTCCTGGCTGGGAGTAGGTGGCCGCGTGGTGGGGGTAGATGAGTGGGCGGAACAAATGCGAGACTAACTAAAAAACACTAGTGTTATTATCGTAATTGTAACTGATTAAATGGTAACGATCATAATCTTATCGATAAACACTAAATGATAATAAGAAGACGTTGATGAAAGGCGGAAAGAAAATGAGGGAAACACAATGGGGGTCAAGGTTGTGCAATCATCGATGAATGATTGTTAACGAATAATACACCCAACAAAAAAAAAGAACAAATAAATCGTTTCGTAAAATCATTCGTAGATTCGACGAACCAACGCCGTTTCTTTCTTACTTTTACCTTTTCATTCTTTTATCGTGAAGGAAACAAACGAGACAGAAAGGGATGAAAGAAAGAGAAAACGTAAGCAAGGAAGAATGAGTGTGAGAGAGGGAGAGAAAGAAACAAGGAAGGGGGATTTTTTGGGGACGAGTAAGGAAACGTTGCGAGAGGAGAATGCTCTCTCATTATACATATATAAATATATATAATTATTATGTAATAATTGTCCATACATCTTGAAATGTCGAAATAAACGAACAAATAAAGATCAGCAGTTATTATTGGTACTCCATACAGATTTATAAGTACTGATTGAAAAAGAATGATTTTCTTGTATGACAGTTACATATACATGACATTTAGGTTCCTATCAACACGCGTTTAAGGGATTTGTTAAAAAGAGTTCTATGGACGAGTGTAGCAACATTCTAGACCGAGGGATGAACAATACTCAATCTTTTGAAACGACTACTACAAAATAATCTAATAGCATCATCTAGTGCCTCAGCGCAGAAACATGATCCAAGTATGTTGTCAAGATTCTCGGTAACTATCGGTAAAATTTATTTTTTTTTAAGTCCAAACATTCATAAGTAATTACTTTTGCCTTCCGATGTAATTTCATGCATATTGAAGTTAATTAAGCCAATAAAATCAATATTAATTGCATTTTTACAAAAATGTAACAAGTGGCGCCATCTCTCCGGCGAACAGGGTGAACTACACACTTTTGAAACTGTAGTTTAGTTAGTTCCCATCTTCTACCGCTAGATGGCGACGCATAAGAAACGCTTAAGCTAAATAGGATTCAACCTCAAAACAGTACACGTTTCGCCATCTAGCGGCAGTGTGTGGCATCTTTCGCAACACGAAATATATTGCAAACACTACCCTTAAAAGTAATGGGATCAGGGATTACTCCCAGAATCCCATCCCCCTCAGCAGCAAGACCGTAACAGCCGTAACTGTTACGGCTTATAACCGCTGGAAGCTACCTAAGTGCAGGGCTTGCAAGGGTGTTCCTTATGCGCCCTACCCCAAGCTACTCAAAAAAGATTGCTTACGAGGCCGTTTATATAGGCAACAGTCACGGTGAGGACGCTGCGCAGTACACTACTGCGCAGCGCCTGCGCTCTTGCATGGCGCCAAGATTGCGTGGGATACATCGAACATTTTTATAACAGTTATTTTATAAAGGATCTTTACGTATTCTTTAGCAATTAAGAAACTCGTTGGAACTTTTATTCAACACGTTAATTAATACTGACAATGAAAGTAATTAAAATATAACACATTATATATTTCAATAATATTTTAATGTAAAAATATTTACATCTAATAATATCTTACAAATACATTTAGAGAAACTTCTAGTAAAAACAATCCAAAATTATAATGTTTTATAATGATGAAATATGCTAGTCGCTATTGTATTTGTTACGTTTGCAGAAATCTCTTAAAGAATTGCAGATCTTACGTTGTAAGCTATACTTTAAAATCCGAAAAATGTTACATCAAAAAAATATATTTTTATAGTTATCTCCGATGTAAAACATTAAAAATGATTGTAAACATTAATTACACGTATTTTAAAAAATAAAATTAGTGAATTTGTACTTTTTACAGAATAACGAAGTCAATTACATTGAGTTAAAAAATTACATTAGAAAGAGTCAAAAATTAAGATTACAAATTTTCGATGTAATTGATAATTATTATACATAGTAACTTGGTTCTTACCAGAAATTCTTAAGAAAATGTAGTAACATATTCCTAACACAGGCAAGTACTTTGCATTATACAAGATCAATTGTATTCAAGAGTACTAAAACAAATAAGTTAACAAGTATGTCTTTAGAAGTTATGTACATTATTTGAACAATTTGTAAAAAACTTAGTATCTATAAAATTGTTATTACATTCATTAAAATTCGATATATGTATTCTGCAAGTTTTTTAAAAGACAATATTTAAAACAATATTTTAGACATTCCTAATTAGTATAATATTTTCATCATACCTAATAAAATTCAATTCATTATCTAAATTCGTATCTATACATTATATGTATATATCGGAAAAACCGCATTCAATTTTCAAGATCAGTTCTAAAAACATAAAACCTTAAGAATCTCTGATGTTAAAATTTAACACACTCGTTTTCATTAATATTTCAATTGTTTAGAACACGATGCCTAATGAAATCATAAGATATGTTGTATAGAATACGAATACCTTATTAGACGATATACAACAAACAATTGAATGTGAAATGAAAACAATAAACGAGTTTCTACCTAAATCACATGTTCAATCAAATAATTTCATAATAATTGATACGTCCTAACTTTTTCAATTTTGTGCAAAAATATTTGTAATTCCTTTCTCTAGGTTTCAGGTGCGTTAAAGACCATTTTGAATTATATTGAAGGCAGCACCAAGAGCCCAGCTTAACTCGTGTCCGTTGATTTTCTTGTAAAGCTGTTTGAGAGATATGAAAAATTCAGATATCATACACGTTATTATTCGATAAATAATCTAATTGAAAAGTTTGAGAAACAAATTTGTATCGATATCCTTACATAAAGCTTTGTAGTAGATTCCAGTCCAAATCCATCACGCAGAAGAATATAAATAAATGTTAAATCAAGACAAATAAAAGGTTGATCGGTATTTGGGTAATCACAGGCTTCCATTGCTTGTTTCAAAAACGCACTCACTTGAATAATTCCTCCAGCGAAAGGATCAACTAGAGCAACCTGAAATATTTGCTTATTTTATATTATTGATTTAAAATAAGGAATATTGCATTCAAAATTTTTTACCTCCGTGGCACGGTCGAAATAATAGGAGAATGCGTAAATTTCATGATCTTTTAAACCTTCAGGTTTATTCTTAATCCTACCAACATATTTTTCAATGTTTTTCAAACATTCAGGAAAATTAACGATTGGCCTATCCTCTTCTCCTCCAGCAAAATTTTGTGTTTTAACCAATTTATGAGTACCATTAACAGGCCCTTTAATAAGATAATTAAGTCCTCCATAGCTCCATTTAGTGGAAACTATGGGATTTATGCATTCTGAACGTACTTCTGTCACAGTTTTTGGATTTACATTGTCCAAGTTCATTCCATGAGTTAGAATCTCTTTTCTGGCAGCCATAAGACCCATACCCAAATAACTGTGCGTATAAACACTCATATTATGATTGAAGATATTAACAGAGTATACATGTCCGTCGAGTTTCTTTTCCTGAATAAATTGTAAATATCCTTTGTTTTATTTTTGTCTATATATAATCTTTTAAAACTATACTCTCGACTAAATTGAGACATTTGGCTTCTTTTTGATCTGTCGATATTTATTTAATGTGTTATTTTTCTGTTTTTTTTGTTGTACCTGTTTAGCATCAGGTGAAAAAGTCACTTGTGTTGAACCTCCACCAAGATCCAATGCAGCAACCGTGCTACCAGGACTGTGCGTATTAAACCTTTCTAGTAGGAAATTGACAGTGAACCATGAGAAAATACCCTCATCTGTTCCTTCCATTATAGAAACTGAATTTTTGGAAACCTACATACACAATGGAATAAATGCACTTGATATATGCTTGTACAAAAATTTGAATAGCAAAAAGGGTATCTTTCATCTATACCTGAAAACCACTGTCCTCAAATAGTTTCCTACACTCTTGAAGTATCTCTTGAGCTTTATGTCCTGGAAGAAGTCGCAAACCAGCAGTAGCTCTCATTGTAAGAGGTGTGTGCTGCCATTCAGATTGAGGGATAACTTCTCTGACCTTATCAAGTAATACAATAAGTGACTTAGCAGCATCTTTAGGTTTATCTGCATAAGCACTGACTCCAGGCTTTGTTTCTGTGTACAATTCACTGTCCAAGATCAAATTACCACCCAAAATTGATTCATGAAAACTAAAGGCCAAGGCTCGACTACCGGTGGAGCCTGCATCAATTACCACTACATAAAATGGTTTTTGCAAATTGAAAGAGAATGCCAATGTATCAATTGCTTTGCTACCAAGACGTACTGGCTTCAAATCATATCTGAAAAGATAAGAAAATGCTTATAATCAACATAAAAACATTGATTGTGATTAAATATAAAAAAGTTTAAACCATACGCTATCGCAACGTATCCCAAGAAGAGAATTCCCAACAAAGCCACAACCATAAAATATCTTCTACCTGGATGTCCTTTCTTAAAACGTGGTTTTGGTTTTGTTTCAAAAATATCTTCATTTTCTGTTCTTAACTGGAAATATAATTATATGTTAGTGTTTCAATTATTTTTAACGAGTATAAAGGTTAAATGAAATGAGATATTTTGTTCCAAATTTGTAAGCAATTCCATGCTAAAATGTGGCCTGTGCCAATACTTCTGTCCAGCACTGTAAGTAAAAATGTATAATAAATTGTATTAGGTTATAACAATCTTTACAAATGTGTAGTTCCATAAAAATGAAAACTACATTAATTCATTTTGGAGTTAAACTATCAAAAAAAGATTTAAAAATAAAAGAAGTAAAATAATTAATACGAAAAATAACTGTACATAAACATAAACAAAGATATAACCTCAAATATAATAAAATCCATATTATAACACTTACAGCACCTAACTTAATATAAAAGATACATTGTATTCTATACTTACTGGAATATATTGCATTTAAAATGCAATACAAGTGGTAATACAAGCAGCAACGGCAGTTTTAGTTTTTTTTACGCAAAGTACTTGAGAGGTAAATAAAAGCATCACGCATCACGTGAACCGCGAAGCTTTTAAAATTGGTGCATCAAAATCATTCAAAATTAAATTAAATTAACATTTCATAATCAAGACAAATTTTTAAATTAACGTACACAATAAACGTGATATATTTTATTCAAATATATAAATAACAAGAAATCGATTACAAATTTATTATATTTAAATCCAATATTGTAATGAAGACACATCAAAAACTCGTAAAACTAAATTAATTTTTAACAAAATGTAATGTATAAAAATTTAGTGTATCAAGCGAAGGAATTAATTGGAAACAGAATTTTATTGTATTATAGTATATTAATGAGCATACGAAAAGATTGGTTATAAAATTTGTACGAATTATACAAAGTTAAAAAGTTAAAACAAAACCGCCAAAAAGTTAATTTTCAAATCTTTAAATATTCGAATGATTTTACTTAAGAACTTACGTAACTAAGTTGTTGACTGTTAAAACACATAATTTAATTTCTTCATTTTTAAGTTCATCGCAAGATTATGAATCTTGTTCGTATAAAGAATTAAAAATAATATATTTATTTATTAGGTTACATACAATACTTTAATTTTTTTTACAATTATTATTGACGTGTTCTTATATAGATATAAATTGCTCTCTATACAAATACAGGTTATGCTAATTATTCATTTTTAATGAAATAGTAATATTCTAATGCATGATGTACTAAAATACCCTATATAGTTTGTATTAAAAATAAAATACTGAAAACGAACCTTTCTACGTCTAACCTCCATGTCACAGAACTATGCTCGTCAAACACTAGAACCGAAAGAAAAAAAAGACGATTGAACTTAACAACTACTATCGAACATGACGCTTCACATACTGTTCTTAACTATGACTAGTATTCTCTGCGATGAGACTCGAAATCAGTAAGATTACTTGAATATATAATAACAAAATGGCGGCGATAATAAATCTCAAGGTTTCAAGTACGATTCACTTCAAAGAGGAAGATTATCACGAGGTGGACAAAGAAATCCGTTGTTATCTGCTGATACTTCAACGACTGATACAAGTCTGTTTAAGTTGATTAAATCAATTGGACAAACTTCATATAATGGATGCAATTCAATGGAAAAGTGTTCTATGTATACTACCATGTATTAAACAATTAATATCATTAACCCAGAGTTTGAATTTGTTTAATAACAATACTAAATATCTGTTTTTGTCATGATCTTGTTGTGCTTTTCTGTTCTGACCATTGAAAGAAATGAAATGCAATGCTTTAATCCTGTAACAGAGTAATATAAATGTTTACTCACTTATCAAATAGAAAAATTAAATTGATTAATTTGTGGTAATTTAAATTTTCAATAGTAGAAAAAAGAAATGATTAGTCTGTAACTTATCTGATACAATATATATCGGAAGAAGTCAGACTATACTGCATCTATGATATATTAAAGTCTCCTAAGTACATATAAATAAGCTATATTACAAATCTTTGTTCCTTGCAGACTCTGATATATCATAAATACATAAACATTTGTATCCTAGTTATAATTATATATTAGCATAGGAAGGGAGAATAAATATTTTAAATTTACTGTGAACATTTATCATGTTACTTCAAAGTCATTCAAGGGCATAGACAATTAAAATGAATTATATAGACACATTTGAGAGATATTTACAAACATAAAAAATATATTTGTAACATAGTATATAGTATTAATAAAATATATTCTACTATATTCCAATCCCAATTATTATGAATGTTCAGATTATTTTTTGTATATTAAACATTATATGAATGTAAAAACCCAAAAGAAAAATGTATCAAACATTTTACATTCACAATTTCTATGACTAAATAAAAATTTAATTTTTATTATTCAGCTTAAGGAATTAAGTATAATTGTAACTAACTAGAAATGTGATGTATAAAAATAATTCAAATAAATTTGATTATTTTTTAGTAAAAATTTGAAGTTTTTACAATCAATTAATCGTAATTATTTAATGCAAGTATTTAATTATTTTAACAGAATAGGATAAATAATATTTCTGAACGCTGATCATTTAAAACTGTGTAAATTAAATTTGAACAGTAATTAACGCGACAATCTTGATGACGCAATATTGTACAAGATAATATGCGGATATTGCTGTATCATTTTATACATATAGTTACGCGTAATTTCATTTTAAATACTTTTTACAAAATCATCGTAGAACTGTATACCGCAAAAACGTCATTTTTATTAAAATAATTCTATTTCTACTTAAAGTTTTACACAAACAATATATTTTACACAATTACTAGCTTACTATGTTTACAACTGAATTTATATAATTTCATATTTCAGTTTTAATTCTTTTCTTTGTAGCAATACTAATTTTAAAATAAATATTTTATTTAAAATATTTAAAATTTGTAAATACAAAAGGCTTCTCTTTTATATTTTTATATATGTACATCATTTGTAAATACATAATATGTACTGCTAATCTATTTAAGTAACAATTTTTATCTTAGTAGGTTCTAAATTAAAATGTACCATAGAATAAATACTAGTCAAATATACAAAAAACTGTTATATAAATTGAATATACTAATGAATAACATAGTTTTATTATATACAAAAAATCTGTTATCCATTATAAAAGTACTTATATTTATTTTAGGAAGTTTAGTGAAAATAGAAGGAAAATAGATTTTCCTTCATATACTGTAATGATTTTTTATTAAGTAATTGAAATATGGCCCATAAAGAAACCATGCAACCAAATCTTCTTAAGGAGGCTGCTATACAGATTGGAGCAGGAGGCTTTGCAGGTTTTGTAGAAGCTTCCATAATGCATCCTATGGATCTGATTAAAACACGCTTTCAACTGCAGGTCAAAATCAGTCAACATGATACCGTGTATTATACAGGCACTGTATCATTACATTTAAACATATTTTTATTTTGATAATTTGGTCATTGACATAACTGGGTAGGGACCAGGGTATACTTGGTCCTCGTAACATAGAATGAGAGACACAGGATGTAGAATACTTGATATTTAAAATTTTCTAGTTCACGTCAGATAAAAATCCTAGTTATGCCAATGATTTCAGTACTTGATTTTTATTGTTTGCATAATTTTTTGATCTTCCATTATATATAGGAATTGGGGATTGTATGAAAAAAATGTATAGAAATGAGGGACTTGCAGCTTTTTGGAAAGGTATATTGCCACCAGTTATAATGGAAACTCCTAAAAGAGCTTTAAAAGTATGTAATTTAAAATAATTTTTGTATTATGTTTTTAATTTCATATATTAAGGATTTGAGATATGAACTAAAAAATGTACGAAACAGGATTTAATAATATGTATTCTTCTTTATAAATTTTCACTGTTTAATTTTTCTATGAAAACATAAATGAAGAAATTTTTATTTTCTTTGTAGTTTTTTTCCTATGAACAGTATAAGAAGTTTTTAAGCAAAAAGACATCAAAACAAATGGTATGTATATTATTTATAATTTTTTTAACTGAATTCTTCTAAATCAAACAAAATTCACATGTTAGTAAACACATATAGTTCAATTGTCCTTATTAACAGTATAATTTGTATGAAATATTATTCATAATCATAATTGAATGTTACTATATTTAAATTATTTGTAATAGTAATATAATTTTTTCAGGTGCATTATTATGCAGGCCTTTTAACTGGTATAACTGAGGGTATTTTGGTTAATCCATTTGAAGTAGTTAAAGTACAAATGCAGTCTAATCGTAAACGTATCAGTGATATGCCATCTACTTTTGCTGTGACTCGACAAATTATTTCTCAACATGGCTTGGGGTTGAATGGGCTTAATAAAGGATTGTCAGCCACAATAATGAGAAATGGTGTTTTTAATGCATTTTACTTTGGAATATACAATTCCATTGTTCCTAAATTACAGAAACAAACAGAGTCTATTTCAGACTTCTTTATTAAGGTATATATATTATAAAATTTACTTAATATTTTTAATGTTTAAAGGTAAGTGTGTTGCCTGTATGTTATACAGAATCACCTATTATTATCTAACCATGTAAATATATTTATAATTGTATATACTTTGAAATTATAAGTTCTGAAGTCATTGATTTCATCAACAAATATCTTTTAGTTTTTCGCAGGTTTTGTGTCAGGTACATTGGCATCTTGCATGAATATACCTTTTGATGTTGCGAAAAGTCGTATTCAAGGTCCTCAAGGTGAAATAGTATACAAGGGTACTCTACAAACTATTTATTTAGTTTATCAAAGAGAAGGGTAAGAAACAACATTTACACATTTTGCAATTTTCACGACTATAAATTAATACTTTTGTATTAAATAATCAAATTAGTAATATTTAAAGTTTTTAATTATTTTTATTTCAGATTTAAAGCTTTATATAAAGGGTTATTACCAAAAGTTTTGCGATTAGGACCAGGTGGTGCCATTATGCTCATAGTATATGAAAAAATGAAAGTATACCTTACTATGCACTTTGGGGAGTAGCTCGAAGTTTAGACTACCATATAGACTAAATGATGCATTTTTTTATTAACTTTATCAAGAAGGTTAAATAGGAACAATGTTTCCTGATATTTGAAATTCGATTTTAGACTTAGCACACTATTCACCAGTTGTATAGTATGTTTAATTAGTCTTTTTTACTTTTAAACAAATTTATATGATAAATAAGTAATTATAAGAAATGCATATAATAATAATTTTTACATAATTTGGAAAACTTGTATAAAAATAAAATCTGCTAACATTTAAAGTTACCTTTTCCTCATGAAAATAATTTTATGAACTAAAATTATGATCATTTTTATTCATTATTATTAGTAATAATGTGAACAGTTATCTTTATAACTTAGATTTAATCATCTAATACAGAATCCAACCACTTTTCTAAATCCATAGGCTTAGTGGAGGTACTAGGTTTAGTTGCAAGTTTGGTATCTGCAAGAAAATATTTCCTAAACAAATGTTTAAGTAAAGATTATATTGCAAATTCTAGCTATTTATACCAGCATTGTAAGATCCAGACAAAGATTTTAAAATAGTTGAAGGTTCATGGACAGGTTCTTCTAATGACAGTAAAAAATCTAACTCTTCAGCTGTATCTTCTACAGAACTCAGATCATTTTCATTTTTTGAATCACTTGTAACATGTGTTTCTAAATTGCTTAAAATTTTATTATACTTCTCTTTACCCTGCTCTGCGATATTATAAATATTTGTTAACTGATCATTCTAAAATAATTAATATTATAATTTAATAATTTTATTAATAAGGTGTTGATTAAATTTTAGTATGGTATGTGTTATTTTAGTTTATCAGTTTAAAAATATTCTTAAACTTACAGTGAAATACTTTGCGTCAATATGAACATTTTCATTGAATGGTATTGATTCTATTGCTGCAGATAACATGTTTAAATCAAGCGTAAAATATTCTGAGTATTTGGAAACATCAACATCCCACTTTTTTTCTGATTCAAAAACAAAATGATCATCTTCAGAAACTGGAGCATTTACCAAGAAGTTAAAATCTTTTGTAACATTCTCTACAATATCTATAATATCTTCAAGATATTGAGCATCCTTTTTACTTTCTTTTTTCTCCTTTTCTTTTGACTTTTTACCTCTAAGTCAATATTATTATTATACATGTAATAAACATAAATTATATGTCGCATCACAAAATTGATATTACTTTTATATTAACTTTCGTAAATTTGATACAAAGAACTATTGTAAATTAAATAAAATCCTTGAACATAGTAGAAGCAACCTTACTAACCTTCCTTGATTTCTTTTAGGAGGCATATCTATTTTTTCTCTTTATTTAGTTATATTCTTTTTTACTTCAAGAAACGATTATTTATAACCTGCACCAAGTGTAAGAATTAAACAGAATATCCATTTAAATTAATGGTTACTTTAAGTAACCTGTTTGCTTGTACCGAAAAAGTCTGGAGACTTATTTATACTGTAGTACTTAAGTACTTACATTTACATTAACTCATTAATAAATATTGTTGATTTAATATGACATTAGCGCATACAACCTACACGACAGATCATTCATGCCATAGTACCGACAGAAGTACCGACATGATCAAAACCCTTACTCTTTGTAGTTATCTACTACGTATTTTATGTTTCAGAAAAGTACTTTTACAAACAACATTAGCATACTAATGTTAGTATTTATAGATTTAATAAAACAACTAATTAAAAGGGTTAACAGTATTCTGGAAGCTATATTCTTAGATAATTTTGAAGATTTATATTTACGCGCGCTTATTTCGAAAATAGTAGTAAATGTAAATTTTCAAAATCACGAAAGAATGAAGCTTTCGAAATACTTCCATATTTTTAAATTTATTATAATACAATAAATAATTGTATTCTCATTTCGTTATAAATTAAATTTCTTCTTTAGGGGATGAAACACTGGAACTAATAATACTTAATACACAGGATGGTACCCTTAGTTCCAAATCCTCCAGAGACATTTTTTCCACTGTCTCTTGAATATCTTCATCCTTGTCTTTTTTATCGCAGCTACAAGGTTCTAAAGGTTCAATAAGTCCTAAACAACCTGTTCTGTATCGACAATCAATGTTTTCAATCTATAAAATAAAATTAGATCATTCTTACAATCAGTAATTTTTTCCCTAATTTTCTTTACTGCTAATATGACTGTTTTTTATCAATTAAATTCGTTTTGTAAATACGTACCTCCGATGGAGAGTATTCTATTATATCAATAAGATTTTCAGTTTGTAATATTTCATTAAGAGAATGTAACAATTTTTCACCTATACAGTCAATGATTTGTTCTTTATTAATAGCATCCTCTGTAATCTGCAAAGGTACCATTTTACAAGTAAAAATATAAATTAAAGTTCTTT
Source organism: Megachile lagopoda (assembly GCA_036983795.1). Taxonomy (NCBI): domain Eukaryota; kingdom Metazoa; phylum Arthropoda; class Insecta; order Hymenoptera; family Megachilidae; genus Megachile; species Megachile lagopoda. The sequence continues at coordinate 7,693,997 of CM072793.1, forward strand.
TGGGACATTAGTAAATCATAAATTTTGCGATTAGTAATTGATTGTAATTAACATGTAAGTGAATTCATTTATATTTACTTGTGAAGCCTCATCAAAAAGGCTTTTAACACGGTTTAGAATGCCTTTCAATGCTTTCAAGTGTTTTTCCTTTTCCTGAACTTCTTCTAACAACTGTTGCTTATCATTCAGAGCCACTAAAATCTCTTTTTTGAGAGCCTGAATTTGCTTATCTTCCTTCTCTTTAGTTTGTTCAACAATACTATCCAAAATCTTTTGTAATTCAGAAAATCGTTTATTGTACTTCTCTGCTTCTGCATAATGCAGCAACAATTCTTGAAAATCCTACAACATTTTCCTACATTTAGTAACTCCAGCTATACATATATGTAGAAAGACAGAATTTTGCCAACATATCTTGTAATAAACCTAAAGACAGGACTTACTTAAGGCATAGCTAAAGTATGTATTATCATACATCTTCTTTATGAATAAAAAAAATGGTTTTTTAAGAAACTAAAATAATTGTAAGCATAAATATTAGTCTCACATTGGCCATTTTGTGAATAATGTCTCTCTGTTTCAACACTGTTTTCAATGTCATTTTTGACTCAGTTTCGAATAGTTGACTCTTCAGTCTTAATGTTTCTTCAGCTTTCTTGCATTCAATGTTGACGCTTTCAAGTTCATTGTTGATCTCCAACATGTTATCAAGTTCTCTGTTTAATGCCACATTTTCCTGAATCGCACGATGCATGATTTCTGCCATTTGCAAAGTTGTAGATTTGCGAAGTTCTTCAGATAGAATTTGTAAACGTTCAGTCATTTCCTTCTGCATCCTATCATGCATATGATTTCCAGTGAGATGAATGCAATGAACTACTACTAATACTAATAGTATAATTAGAAGGTTAATGATTGCGATATGTCTGAAGTTTTAACATAGTACAACATACAATGCTTTCCCAATGACAGCATTTTTTTCAGCTTCATAAAGTGTTTCTCTGTGACGCTTCTCTTGCTCAGCCATTTCTATTTCTTGCTTTTCATATTTCTGCATCAAATCAAGACGTGCTAGTCTCCAATCTTCTAGTGCATTTAATTTACCGGCTAACAATAATACAAGATTGATGAATTCACAAGGAAATAAGAAACTTTTGAATGTTGACTTAGAAGATATAACACACCAGTCAATTTAACTTCGGCGCTCAAATTACTCTCCATAATGCGATATTCCAATTCCATTGCATCCTCCTTTTTCTTGTAAGTTTCCAATTCCTCCTTTCGTAATTCTTCCAAGATTGAGAGTCGTTCATTGTGCTCTTTCGATTCTAGTCCTTTCTCCTCCAAGTTTCTCTTCAGATACGCTATCACATCCGCACGATCCTCTTCCAATTGTCGAAGTTTCTCCTTCGCAATTTCTGCTTGCTCTTCTAATTCTTCGTTTCGACTTCTCAATCTAACAGTGGAAAAAGAAAAAATGAATTGATACGAATTAGGTATTACTTGTTTTTAAGCTCTCCTTAGGATCTCCTAACATTTATCTAAAATCTAGGATCTCCTTGGAATCCCATTTCTTTAGATTCGAAGTATACCATCGATCACGACTAATCGATATCTCGCGACTGGCGATATTTATTTAATTTTTGAACGCACATGCACACATACGTATTATAGTACTTACCGTGCTAACTGTCTGTTGTTTTCTAATATTTCCTGTTCATATGACAAGGTCTCCCTTTCATTTAAACACCTTTTTTTTACTTTCTTCGTTTTTTTACTTTTACTCTTTTTTCTTCTGGCTCGTTGCATTTTTATCAAATAAAATTAGAAATCGTTGCACGAATAATTTGAATTCTTCAACGTTACATCAAGAAAACGGCTGGAGGATCTCTCTTGTTAAATCGATAAGTTGCTAGTTTCACGGTAACAGAAGTAACCAATTTATTTGACCAGTGACATCCAGTTTATTTGAAATTGATTTTCTGAAGAAGTCAATAGTAATCTTGTTACTTAATTGTGTACAATGAATATGAAGTAATACTGATTGTCGTACGTTTTCAGAATAAAATTTTCATGTAATGCATTGATTATTATTATTTAAAGAAATAAACGATTCACCATATAAATTTTAAGTTGCTAGATTATAACTTTCTTACAATATAGCATAAAAATATAAAAGTTTTTCGGTAACGTAATGCAAAAATTCAAAAAATTGTTTCACGCTATCTAGCGGCGTTTTATTAAATCAACGTTTTATTACCTCTTACATTTACCGTTTAAAATTTTGTTATTATTATAAAATGGCCTGCAGTCAAAGTTACATGCCAAATTATTTTGCTATAAATGATATTTTGTGCACTGAAGAACGATTAACATGCACGATTGAAGTTGAGTTACCTGGATTAGGTAATATTTTATTTCAAAACGATTTGAAATATGCATTATCATTTTTGTAGTTACTACTAATATTTACAAATTGTATAAATATCGGTTTAGTTAAAATATGTGCAATCTGCGTTTTTAAGGTTGTTTGGATTCCTCATCCCAAACAGAAAATTTAAAAGTAGCATCAAAAGTGGAGTTTCCATTATGGTTAGCAGTGTCATTGAAAAATTTAAGAAATCCTGTAGTTAGTGTTGATATACCAAAAATATACAAGGAAGGATATAGGTTTGATTTTTTATATTTTTTTAATCTTATTTATTAAATCATTGTTCATACTTATTCTTCTGATACATAAATATCCATATTCCTTCACAGCTATTTTTTTCTGTAGTAAATTCATTTATGTTTAATTATATTTTGTTAGGGAAATCTTAAAAGCGGATGCTGATGCTGTTGTTTTAAGCAAATGGAACCCATTCTTTTATGAATTAGGAATGCATGTACGGAAATTAAATGACAGAGATTCTGAACAAATCACGGATAGTTTATTACAGGTAAAAAAGCTGATGAACTTATTAGCCTATATGAAAGAGTAGGTTATTTAATCTTGAACTCATTTATCTAAGAATGTTAGAAATTTTGTTATATTTTTTTCAGACATTTAAATCTCGTTTTCGTTTAGTTATGGATTGGGCCCAAAATCCAATATCTGACCCTACGTTAGGGAATCAACTTCCTAGACTTGAAAGAGAACTGTTTTTTAGTGGTAGGAAAGCTAAGGTTAGGCTTTTAGAATGGCTAAAAATGGGTACTAATAGTATACTTCCTTCAGAAGTCACTGCAAATTTGAAAAAAAGAAAACGTGCGAATTACGAATTCGAGTAGTATTCTTATTTTACAAAATATAAGTTTTAAAGAGGAATGTTTTATATTTTGATCAAGTAATTTATAACATAGATTTCTAATATAATGATAGTTTAAATAATTTATAATATTCGTAACCTGATTCGATAGTGAAATATAGAAAATGTTATTTTTTAATTAAGAAGACTAATTAGATGTTTACTGCCTTTATTATATGTATAATACAAATTTCCTTATAACTAAATAACAATCAATTAAGGAAGAAAAATTATTTACAATTCAAATAATGTTTATATGTTGTGAATGATTTGTCACAAAAGCTTACCTATGAATTGACTTATTAATGAACTGTTTATCTTGGTAACTTTTAGCTCACAACCCATATAAAAATAATCATTTTTCAAATATTAAATCTTATACACAATAAACATAGAACAAATAAAGGAATTAGTTACATAAGTTTTAATAAACATTTTTCAATTTCATTACAATTTATGATTGTTTTACTATGATCCTTATATCTATGTTAAAATATTCTATAATGAAGTTGAAATAATCTAACAATAAATGTTGCAAAAATCATGAGACTCGTGATGACAATTTTTGGAGTTAAAATTCTGCATAAAGAACACTTGTAACTAATAAAAATTTTAATTTATTTATTTTTCATCATTAAAATGTTGTTTTATATATTGGTTGCATTGTAAATTATTTTAAGCATAACTCAAGATAAAAATGTATTATATTCAGTAAAAGTATATTATAGTACAAAATAAATATCAAAAGAAAAAATTGTGCAGAAACTTGTTATAGGTTCTCCTATTATTTAACTAGTTTCTTTGTTTGTTAATATATTTAACTAGTTTCTTTAATAATATTATCACTTTCACTAATTCATTTACATTCTGTATGCATGCACACATGCATACTAGATCAAAAATTATTTATATATTTATATACTAAATTCCACATTACTTCTTAACAATATATAAATTTTTATCTTAAAATCTTATCCTACTTCTTGCTATCCATTCATAGATATAATATTTAACAGAAGTCGCTATAAACATTTGGAACTAGCAATTTGTTTAATTGAATTACATCTTACACAAAATGTTTTATATTGAAACTTTTTTGCAAAAGACATTTTAATAATGCAAATGCATATAAAATATTAGTATGAATATTTCTTTATTTATCTTTGTTCTAATGCAGTATTTCAGATAGAAACAAAATAAACAAATTGTACTCCAAATGTATAAGAAATTAACAAAAGTATGTATACTCCTTTCCTTAAAAAAAATTGCATTGCAATGGCGTGTGCTCCTCTCTTTGTAGAGAGAGGCGTTAATTATTTTCTAACGATTTTTGATTTTTTACATGGAATGTCATCCGGTGCATACATAGCACAAAACTTTTATAGTAAATAACATGAAATTTTGCAAAAATTTTTTGTGTATTTTTTTATGTGGATGATCTGGTGACTCTTTTTGATGTCTTCTATGATATTATGCATTTTCTTTTCAGTTCATACTAAAAAAATATACCAAAATGTTCTACTTTTGAAAAAATAAATCTTTCAATGGAGCCTCATTTTTACTTTCTTCTTTCATTTCAATAAACATTCGTATGTATATATTTGCTGTTATATGTGCAAGCAAAAATTTGTAGACGACTAGTATTTTAAAACCAGCAAATATACATGGTAACTTTCATGTATTACTTTCTTTTAGATAAGAATATAATAAGTATAGTACTTTGTGCAAATCAATAAGCATAGTTGAAAACAGTAAAGAATAATGCAATGTTGTGTTAACTATTGTTGCAAACTAAATGTTAATATTTTGATTTTGTACCGTGTAAGGATATTAAATAAACTGCTTGTAAAAAATCAATGTTCATTAAATATAACTTATGCTTAAAATACTATATACAGAATTCAATTATAAACTTGTTTACTCAGATGAATATTTGCTGAAATGATTGGAAAGTGCTTGATATTGCACATTGTCTGTGGCTATTTGGAATATTTAAAGTATCTTTAATTTATAAAGGCAGCTAAAAAAATATTTCATTGTTATAATTGTTACTTGTTTTGTATGTATAATGCATACAATGCATATACAGTATAGTAGGGATAACAAAATATTTATTGCATTAACAAAAATATTCTCTGTAGAAATATATATTATAAATAATTAATAAACCCTTTGTATAAATAACACTTTACTTATATCTTAGAAACGTAACAATTAAACTTACTTAATATTATTATTATATTCAGAGGTCGGTCGTTTATATTTTATTGCGATCGTATAAAACTAAATCGAATTAAAATGTGTTCTTGACAACGATGAAAATTAAAATAGGAAACGTTGTATGTTTATTAAATATGTTACGATAGAAAATATAATTCATATGAAAGCGATGAGTTTAAAAAATCGTCAAGTCAAAAGACTGTTCCTTTGATTTTTATCAAATTTCTTATCAATGATTTTATGTTTGCGTGAAAGTATTATTGCTGAATATGTGTTACACAGGAAAGTAGAACGTTAATATAGTTAAGTTGACGTTTTAGTGACAAAGCAATTCCATGTCACTTAATCGACCGATTTTGATTGAACCTTATGATTAAGGTAATTAAGAATTAATTGAGCAATTGATTGAGCATGATTTTTAACCAAGAATTCGAAATTTCATATTGCGTTTTATCAATTTTGCTAACATATCAAATTAATTCAAGCATATATTTTGAATATGCAAGAAATTTGTGTTTGGAAGCTATTTTTTAAGAGATGTTAAAAAATAACTAAAATATGCTTGTAAAAATTTACAAATAAAAAAAGGAGTTTAATTTATAAATATTTTAATGAAAGTTATTAATATTTAAAAACTGCTTAGAATATCATGAGAGATCGCTAAAGTCAGTTTCTTGTCACAAATATCTAAATGTAATAAAAGAACTCATTCTTACTTTGGGATCTTATAAGATCTTGCATGATTATTTTGCAGTTCCCGATATCGTTCTGTCGCTGCATCAAGCATTTTAAACGACCGCGAATTCTTCGATTCGCGTCTTAAGAATCCCGCAAATTTTCACATTTCGAAATGATTCAATCTTCGTCACTACTTCTGACAGCTATACAGAGTCTTTCCACTCTTTCAAAACTTCAAAACGTGCTTTAACATATCGTTAAAATTCGGATTCTTAATTCGACCGTTATAAATCGTGTTATCTAAGAAAGATCCTGATTCTCTCGTGGCACATAAGCGAAAGTCTTGTACATTTCTTAACGGTAGCGTTAAGTTTTCAGCAATCTTTAATAACTGCTCGACACCAATTTACAATTAGAAAATTTAAGAGGATGTGATCCTGGACGTAAAATACAATGCTGCTGCACAGGTTACTTCCATTAGCTTTTCAACTTCTTTTACATTTTGAAGGTTCCTTAAAAATCTCCAAGATGATCCAGTATTTTCAAATTAATTCATAGATGTTTCGACAGATTCAACCGATCAGCGTTGCAGAATCTTTCCACTATTTTCCACTCGTCCAAATATCCTTAAAAGGTTGATTCACTTTCGAGACTGGGTTCTTGCTTGAACATTCTAAATCCAGTTACACTAGTCACATCTTCTTGGCTCTGTATAGGCGTAAGATCCCTGAGAATCATAACAGGACTTCCGCCAGTCAGCATGTGATCTTGAGGACTCAACGGCGGTGCATTGGCCGGCGTTAAAGGACTGCTAGGACTTTCGTTGCTGCTCACGTAACTTTCCGGTGCGTTTGAGATCGGTATGGGTGTCGTAGCACCATTTATCTCTGCCGTCGCACCACCCAGCAACATTTCTTGCAGCAAATTGTCGATGTGTGCAACTCCGAACAGTCTTACAAACTGTATCTGTTCGATCATTTGCCAGGAGATTGATTGCAGAGCTGGTAAAGTCAAAAGTATCTCGCCAAATCGACCACGACTATCGTACTGTCGGTCGCTGATATAATCTTCCAAATTAATCTGGATTTGGTAACGCAGTTGTTTAATTCGCTGTGGTTCGCTTAAGCCCTTCGCATCTGTTAACAGAGGACGATACTGTTTTAATACGTGAATCGTTGGATTATTGTAAGTTTTTGCAAATCTGTCGTTGGCAAGAGATTTGAAACTCTAATGAAATGATATTAAAGATGGCGGTAAAGTTAAGAAAGGATGCGTGAGCGAAGATAAGATGAAAAAGCAGAGCAAGCCTGCGATTGTTTGCAATTCAGCGTGACGGCGATGACCGCGCCGATGATCAATTAAATCTCATTGAGACAATCGTTCTCGCGTGCCGGCAAATCTTGGCCGAATGACACGCAAATTCTACGTCATCTTCGGTCGGAGATCACGATACAACGCCTCGAAATACAATGGTGTAATACGAAATAACAACTTACTGGGGTCGAAAAAGACAATGGCTTTCAAACAAGCGAATTCCGTGTCGTCGATTTGCACTTCGTTCAAAGGCTTCACCAGTTCGTCCATTACCCTGATGCCGACCTTGCTGATGTCCAAGTCCTGATTACGGCCCTCTGTGGACAAAGATATGACTGATAACCACGGTTAAACTGTTCCTATCGGCTTCTGTTACCAATCGACTGAGCCCGGATATAGTGTGAAGTATTAAAAGCATGGAGGACCAATAACCAAGTCGAATCCCGTTTGCAGTCATGCTACTGCGATTGCGACGTGAAGGCCGGACTCAGTCTACTAGCTACTCCCCAATATGCGATCATGCAATTGTTGTAACGAGATTATCGGTTCGTTCATTTTCTCGACTAATTAACATAACACGAGATACTTTTCTCTTTCTGCTACCGTCTTTTTGCATAGACGTCAGCGATTCGATGACGCACGACTCAGGCTATTATAGTTGAGAAAATTTCTGAATTTAAAACCGAACTCTCGTTACAGTATACCGAATATTCGACTTATCACGAAATAACAAAATTGATTAATACAGAAGACAGACAGTGTTAGTGAATTTTTTAACGAACACTTCTTGCATGCATGTTATTTACTCACCCATTTCCCTAATAATTATGTCAGACCTGGTACAAACAAAACAATTCTAAATCTAAGTCCGTATGTGAAAATATATTTAAAAAAACGTTGTACCGAATTCGGTAAAAGAAGCACATTTAAACACGGTTGGCGATTTTCGTTGCAATCTTATCTGTCGATGACATCGAGAGATGAAGTAATACGATGTAATCTTTATTGTGCCGGTAATAATACTTTCAGCTGTTTCATTCGACATAAAACCCTATCGGTTATCTATCAGAAAAATATTTTGACACGATAATCATTCGATAAGGTTAAAGAATAACTGTTTTTTCACTTCCTCAGAATTTGACGTTCATTCAACGTTTCCAGCAGAATGTAAGAATAACGCGGAGACTAAACATTCAATTGTCCTTCGATTCTTCTTTGAAATTAGTTCATCTAAGCCTAATCACTTGCTAGGTCTGAAAACAATTTATCGTGTCATTGAATGTGACAGAAACGTTCAAGGTGATCGAGATAAATGAACCTCCTTATTCTTGAATTCTCTTCAAGTAGATAATAACGAATATTATTGCTGCTGTTGCTATGTCATTGCTATTACTATGTTCTGATTACTGTTATAAATATTTACAATAGCTATTACTGCCATAACCATTAACGACTGTTGTCATGGCTATTACCGCCACTGTTCCTGATACTGCAACTGCTAATCTTTTAGTATTGTTATTGCTTATCGCCGTAGCTAATCCTGTCATTCCTCTAATTGATTCTGCTAAAACACGTATCACAAAAGATGCAGTGTTAGATGAAAATTCGTTAGTCTCAATGCTAATGTTGGGTTAGTAATTTTGAGCAAATTCGATTAAAAGTATCGTAAAAACTATCTTCCTTAATACCTTGATAACGGATTTCATTAATACCAGAACAAAGACAATTCCATAATACAACGAAAGTCCTATACAGACAGAGTTCGTACGATAATATTAATATCCGTTATCAAGGAATTAATCGGAACAAACAGACGTTAAACCAACACCTAAATATAGAATGAAGTCCAGAATAGCGTACCAGGACAGTTCTTAGTGATGATGCAGTTGTTACCCAGAAGAAGAACATCCTTCAGTTGCATGCTGCGCCTGGCGACACCCAGGAGAAGGTGTTCGCCAGCGTGTGCCCTTAACAGAGCGACCTGATCGTCGAGGGTTAACTCGCTGAACGCGGGTATGTACTTAGCCCATTCGACCAGGATCAGAAGCTGCTGCTTCATGCTGTCGCAGACATCGTTTATGTTGGCGATCTGCTTAGTGCTCAGGTCGATATCGTTACCCGGACTGCCTAGCTGTTGAAACAGAAGACGGAATTAGCCTCCGTATTTACACGGCTATTAAATAATTATCTGGACATCGTGACAGAAGATTCTGTGATTTAGGAAATGTATTCAAATTTTGAGTACACTCGTTAAAAATTTTATTACCATTTCTCGTGTTTCTTGGATCTTTATTAATTCTACGAACTGAACATAATTGTACGAGCATAGCCATAGAATTAAACTCGCGAGTATTCTCGAGTATTTCGATCGAATTTAAATATTTTTGACTTCGTTTAAGGTAGAAAATTACAATTCATTCCCCAAGAAAATGACCGGATGTCTGTCCGGCTTGGCATTTACATTAAGAACCTTGGTATTATTCTCAGGGTCCTCATTAATTCTTCTTCTTCTCATAATTATTAAGGCTGCCATTAAATTCGCTTCATTAAACGAATACACAAAGCGACAGAACCATAAATTTACATACCTACACCGCTTAAGCACGTTTGAAAAATATAACGGTATGTCCAGTATAAGTACATTTTCAAATTTCTAAGTCCCTATATCCCCTCTATGATTTCAAATATATAGATTTCGAAACTTTCAACTCAGTTTGATGTCTCAGAATTCTTTTGCCGACTCTTATTTAACAAACTGAATTTTCGTGTAAACTGACCTCGAGAGCGGCGCCAACTTGCCTGCTGAGCATTTCAGCCTGCAGAAGGGAAACAACCGAGAGTCCGCTTCCGTTATTCGTTTGCTCCTCGTAGCTCGGCCTTCTACAACTTATCCGGTCCCTTTCGTTCTGTACGGCTGCGTAAAAATCGAAAGCAGAAGAAAGATCATTATACGGCGATGTTTTCGTCGCGACGATGACTTATGAGCGGTTGATTCACTTTCTCTCTTTTATTTTAATTCTTATGCAGCCCGTTGCTTTGTGGTTGCTACGTTTGCATTGAATCACCGATTAATCGCCGGGAAACAATATGTACGACGATAATAAAGCCGGAGATAGTTCCTTTACTCACCTTCCTTCTTCATGCCGGCTTTGAAGCATTTTCTTAATCTGCAGTACCTGCACTGGTTCCTTTTATCTTTGTCCACTACGCAGTTTCTGCTAAATCTGTAACAGAACATTTATGGTTGAACAAGTTTTTAATTCGTTTATTGAGGAAAACGAGATGTGGAGTAAAGTTAGGGGATTTACTTGCAACTGAGATAGGATATCGTCGTCTGGAGATATTGGGGTTATTGGGACTTAGGTATGTAGGGATGTGGGGATTAGGAATATCAGGATGTAGGGATACAGGGTTCTGGGAATGAAAGAATAGGGGTCTATAAATCTGGGGATCTAGAGATGTAAATATAGGGATGTAGTACAAGAGTTTAGGATACAAGTCTAGTAGTACAGTGTTTTGGGATCTAGAGATGTAAGTATAGGGATGTAGCATAAGGGTTCAGGATATAAGTCTAGTAGTATACTGCTTTAGGATCAGATGTAGGATATAGAAATATGCTGATCTGGAAAGATTAAGATTTCTACCCATAAAAATTTAGCGATGTAAGGGTCTAGGAACATAGACCTAAGGGAATATAGATCTAGGATGTTAGGGATATAGGAAACTAAACCAACCTGCAAGTATAAAGGTGGTTTTTTCTGACCGATCGTCGAAAGAAACCCTTGCAGCCGTCACAGGAAGCGGCGCCATAGTGTTTACCAGTGGCACGATCTCCGCAAATGGCGCAATGTTGGGAGAGCACGCCACCCACACCCGATCCTGGCAAACCGAGGACCGAACCCCCAGCTGCGCCTGCACCCATACTCAGATCAGCATCTGTAACAAGAAGAATATCATTTAATTAGTTTTCATGTGAGAACATTTCGCGCGGACATTTTGCTCGGTTTAGAAGTCGTCGGTAGACTCCAAGCGTTTCGTACTCATTTTAATCCTTTGCACTCGAACGGTGACACACCATTTAATACAATTTGTTATAGGTATTTTTGACTTAAATCTATGTTACGCATATGATACATGATGAGACGGTAACAATATTAAAAAAATGGAACTTATTGAACTTCTTAACTAAAAAGTTTCAGGTTGCCAACAACTTTCGATTGAAAATTTAAACTTCCCCATCGTAGGATTCTCCTTACACCGGTAAAATTTGATCTACAAATTCGGTAGAAACTTTGAGAACATTACAAATTAAGAACTCCTCGAATAAAAATAGATAGCGAGCAGATTTATTCGACAGATATGGAGATCAATGTCAATCTCGATATCTTCAGCTAAAACGAGAGCGAAAAATGAGTTTTATCTAGTCTGCTGGAAATTTCGATAGGTTGTAACGATAATGAAAGTTTCAACAAGAATCATCCTTAGCTGACGATAAAGCTACGTTCAATATTAATTCAGTTTGAGAGCGGGCAACATACCATGAAACTAACAGGATAAACGGGACACTATCCGAAATCTCGTTTCGAGAACAAGAATCATTTCCTTATCGCTCAGAGACGTATAAATAATGATATTTCAGAGATAAAGAACAGCGATACGTCGATCTCTTTCCTAGCGTGTTTTCTTTACGAAACTTCTGCTGGTAATAAGCCTACTGATAAATGAGCTCTTTATCAATCACGCACACCAGCACGCACATCGTAGTCTTTGTTGTCTTCTCGGACATTTTCCTGAACAAACATATAATTTAGAACCGTCGAATTCTATGTATTTGCATCCTCGATTAAGGAAGATCCTCTTACGAAAGCATATTTCTTTTTACGCGTTTTCCGGAGACTTTTATTATTCTTGTTGGAAATTATCGGGAAATTGACATTTTGAGATACGATCGTTTTGAGTTATAGTCATTTACATTTTGCATATCTTTGCATAATGATCACATGACGAGTCTGTAAGGAGACATTTATTGAATCTGACGCTGTTCGAGTACTGCAATTTGAGAATCTCTTAGCTCTACCGTATTCGGACGTACCATAATTTTGAGCTTCATCTGAATCTAATTACCACTCGATATTTTTTAAAATAACGATTGCTAACTAAACAACGTTCAGCCTCCAAGCGCGATTTGCAAATTTCAGAAATTCAAATTTATCCAAACAAATTGTGCGCTCATCCTGAACGTTTACAAAGCAGCGTTTAAAGACGCGTAAACACTTCAGCACGAATTTGTCTGAAAATACCGATAGCATCATAAAATTCTTCACTCTTTTTATCTTCGGCATTATTTACGACATTCTGACCATTTCGATCATTTTATAGCACGGCTTTTCGAGTTTGTTCTCCCAAATATTACATAACGTTTCTCAAATTACGAGTCTCTGGAAATTACAGAGTAAAAAGTTTCAATTTTATTGTTACTAACGCACCGAAAATTACTTTGACAAACATTCCATCAAAGTATATGTACGATATACCATTTAAATTTAAATGAATACATTTATGCAAATGCCTTCCTTATTTACGGAGGTATTGAAAAGCTTTTTCGAATAAATTTCAGCGTTTCAAGATGTCGGCAATTTTATAGCATTTAATTCTTTGAACATTTGCAAAACGATACAAAAATGTGTACGTCATGTTTTTTAGTTAGAAATTTTTGGCCAGAGTTTCTTCCGAAGAATGTTGTGAAAATTTGTTAATAACACAGTTAGCTTATGGCGACAGGTTAAAGTATATTTTTATTAAAAAATTGAAATATTAGATAGGAGCGAAAAATGTGACAATGTACAGATTTACAATGTTCGTATTTCAGAAATTCCAGTAATGTATGCAGTTTAGCAATGAGCTAATAATATTTTATTCAAATAGCTGCAACTACAATATGTATCTTAAGAATTATGCATGTTCGTCGTGCATACATAAAAAAAAGGTCGTAAGTAATAAATGTAAGTTGAATTTAAATTAATTCCAGATGCGAAATAATTTAAACACGATTACTTGCTGTTTCTTCGACATCGGCATTCTAAAAGTGCATGTAACTCAATTTACGAAGACATTTTTATAATTATATTTTGTTAGCGTATCAGGTAACTAATATTTTTTATTTTCTATTTTATTAGAAGTGGAAGAGGTTCTCGTAATGTCACGAACAGGGTTACAGGCGCTGAAACTTCATCGGAGGAGCCTTCGGCAGTCTTCGTGCGTCCTCGTGGATCTTCGTGCGTTACGATGGTGGAGCTGCTAGCGTAATTTGGAAGTTTAGAAATTTTGGAGTTTAGGGAAAGTTGGGGATTTAGAAAATTGGAAATTTGAGGATTGGGAGATTTAGAAATTTTAGAAATTGGGGATTTGGTAATTTGGTAATTTGAGGATTTGACGATGGGGAGATTTGGAAATTCCAGAAATTGGGGATTTGGAGATTTGGTAATTTGAGGATTGAGAGATTTGGAAATTCCAGAAGTTGGGGATTTGGAGATTTGGAGATTTCAGAATTTGACAATTGAGATATTTGGAAATTCCAGAAGTTGGAGAGATCGAAAGATTTGGAAAGATATAGAAATTTGGAAATTTCAAAAGTTTGATATTTGCAAATTTGTTAATTTATAAATTTGAAACTTTAGAAATCCGAGAGTTTGAAGATTAAGAAACTTGTACAAGCACATAAACTTGCAAAATTGGAAAGTTAAAATTTGAAATATCTAAATGCAGTGTTGTGCCACACACGGTGGACCACCTATATTTTGTATCAAGTAAAAGGTGAGCTGACTTAATGTTATTTCGCTGTTACATCGAAACTACGTGTTATTTCAACACCGTTTCGCCTATTTTTACGAAGATGCGCGATTTCTAAACGACTATCGCGAACACTCTTTGGAATAAAGCAAAAATAAAGTGGATAAATATTTGAACGGCTGGTTCTGTTTCGAGAGATCATCGATACTTACCACTTGAAACAACAGAGTGGATACAGTTTGATCCGAAGTTTACATATTCCGGATTTCCAAGATTTTTTGCGATGCCTATTAGATATTTTCCGAGATGAAGTGAAACTTTCTTACTCCGTACAAAGTTTGCTGTGATTCGATTTCAATATTATTGTTTATCGAGGCACGATAGTACAGAAATATAGTTTCCACTAGGTGAAAACATCGAGTTAGGTCAACAATCGGGTCAAGTATGTAAAAAACTCGAGGGCATCGAGATAAATTCGAATATTTCTGATAAACTACTTGCAAAATGTCTATTGACTACGAAACAACTGATAATGCTGCATGTTTATTAATATCGTTAGTCGATTTAATTGCAAATTTCTGTACTGCCCGACATTTTTCATTTTCGCTTAATTAGACACATCGATTTACCATCTCGTTCGCTATCATTAATAATGGATACCAACTGAACACGTACTTCGTCAGTAAATTTAATAACTTTATTACACAATTTTTGTTGCATTTGCACCCAGACTTACGGATTCGAGGATTCGTAGAGTCGAGGAATTTGAAATTTTATAAATTTAGAAGGTGAGGAAAGAGGAACATTCGGAAATTTGGGGTTTGCTGAATTCAGACTTAGGGATTCAAAGATTCTCTTAAACTTGTGAACTTGGGTTTGGAATCTTATTTTAGAACTTGAGGAAATTTGAGGATCTGAACATTCGGAATTTGGGGCTTGCTGAAGTCAGACTTAGATATTCGAAGATTCTCTTAAACCTATAAACTTGAATTTTAAATTGACAAATTCAGAACTTGAGAAAATGAAAAAAATTGAACATTCGCGAACTCTAGATTTGAGAAATACAGGAATTCGGAAAGGTAGAACCTGCAAATCTGTCTGCAAAAGTCGAATGAATTTGTTTACCGAGTATTTTAGTCGAGAGCGCACAGAGAGGAGCAAGATCGTGGTAAAAAGGTTTCGTAATGCGTGCAAGATAGGAAAAAGAATGACTATTGAACGTCTGGGAAAATGGTATAGCAATAAAGTTGAATAAATGTCACGTTTTAAATTATTTCAAGGCCTGTCAACTTTTTTTTTTCTTTCCTCTTTTTTCACTGCATGCCGTCGGTATATCTGTCGTTGGTTACGCATAATTATCGATATTACTCGATCGAATATCGTTAGTCCACAATGGAGACATTTTTTCCTTCTCTTTCGTTTTTCGAATAATTGAATCATTCGAATAATGAATCGGCGAAGGTCTCTTTAGGAAGAACGAGGTCATTAATCATTTGCCGCGATATCTCGGTTGTTTTGTCTTTCTTTCAGATTTTTTCCCGTGATTTATTCATATATTGCGTGTCTAATAATTCAGGTGATAACCTGAATAACATCATATTAGTATTAATCAAATCTTAAGATTTTTCCTAAAGATAATTCCGAAGATTTAGAATCCTAAGATTCTAAGGAGATCCTAGGAGATTTTATGAAGGCTTCAGATAGGGACGTACTGTACTAGGGAAATTTTGGGAATACCTTCTGAAACTTAAGAGAAGTTTCTTGTAACCCTAGGGATACCTTAGAGAGTTTCTGCGGATCTTGGGAAATTCTAAAGAAACCTTGAAGCGATCCTAGGGAAATCCCAAAAAAATTTGGAGAAGAGAGAGATTCTTGGAAATCCAATGAGGTCCTAGTTACATGGAGAGAATACACCAGAAAGACAATAAATATTACAAGTAAAAATTGTTGAATAAAATTAATAAGATTAAGAGAAAGTAATTTATCATTAGCATTCTGTCAAAATTTGGTAGCAGAGAATAAAATTCATGATCCATATATACAAACGCCTACAAATTGAATACGCGCAAAGTCGTCATCGACGCTAGCGATTATGCAAAATGTAATATTGATTTTATTTCGCGACGTACACCGAAGTAAAATGAACGTGACCTGCCTTAACCGAAGCCAAAGTCTAGTTCCTGACCCTATTTGCTGGTATCTTTTAACGAGCCGTCTTCGATGATGCGTCTCGATACGCAGCGAGTCGATAGAAATTTCGTCGAACCGTGACACTTCCGTTCGTTCACCAGTAACAAATACAAAAATCCCTAAAACCCTTCATCGAACTTTCCGACTCTCTGCTAAAGGAAACGATTTTTATCGGAGGTGATTACGAACTTTACAAATATCGACTGTCGTTTCGCGTACACGCGGTTAAGGCTGTCTTCTCATGAGAGAATTCGCCGGGCTATTTTGCTGACGCGCGATGACAAGCAGAACTGACCCTCGTGACGTAATCATTGCGATTCACTAGCAGCTTGTTCTACCTCTTGATGTTCTCGTATAATGCGTTTACACTGACGGACAAATGTATTCGTTTGTTAAAAAAGAATACTGTATTTTCTGACATCGTTAGTCACTATCGAATACGCCATCTTTCATAAGTATTATAATACTTACCATTTTCCGCGATTAAATTTCTTACGGAAATCTGAAGCGGAAAGCTAAATTAACCTATTCGATTTTTTTAAAAATTTAGAATTTAGAAATTTAGAATTGTTTAGATTCTCCTTAAACTCTAGTCATTTGGGGTCTCCCGGTTCCCCACAGGCCTTTCTCAAGATGTCTAAACTGTTTCCTAGGATCTAGAATTCCAGGGCTTGAAACATCTTTTGAAAATCTCATGGACCTCTTAATCGCTCTGAAACACCTCTAGGCACTTTCTAGAATCAACGTCTCTGAACACTCTCCACTCAAGGTTTCCTTACGATTTCTCGAGGATCTTATAATTCTGGAATCTCCAAATCTCCCACAAACTACTCCGGAACATCTGTGGAACCTTAGAAATCTTAGACTTTCATAAGATCCAAAAGTCTAATCACCCTGAATCTGAACCCTAAGTCCAAACCCTGAGTCTGAATCCTCCAGAATCTTCCCAAATATTCGAATCATATCTTACGTTAATATAATTCTGCAACCTCGTGCAACGACGTTCACGTTGAAGTATACGTAAAGTTTGATGTCATAAGTTCAGCAAGTGTTCTCGTGCCACGAGACACCCTTTTTTTGCGCCAGCACCTTTTTTCCCGCTCTTTTTCCTTTTTGTACACGGCAGTTGATTTTACGAGCCGATTCAGATTTGCAGTTAGAGGAACAAAACGGCAATATCGATGCTAAGCATCTCCCATCGAAGAGATCAAGGCTCTGGGTCACTAGTCAATCATTCTTGTTTCTTTTTCTCTCCGTGTTTTTTTTTTTTTCGTTACCTTTGAATACGTCGTTACAACACCGCTCGCTCGGTGTCAAGGCGTTGCTCAATAATTCTCATCGAGAGTTACGAAAAAAAGGAGACTATCGTCGTCACGTGTTTTTGCACCAGGGACACCTTTATTTATCCGCGCTGTTCGTTCTAATTTCTTTTCTGTAACATCATCTATATTCATCGGCGATAATGTGCGTGTAACCCCTTATCCGCTAACGACTTGCCTCGTCAATTAATTTTTTATATTCTCCACGACTTTTGCAACTGTCGCTCACGCGGTGTCGCGTGCGTGAACTCTGCAACCCCCTTCATACGAACAGTTCAATTGGAGCGTCTCTTGTGACGAGCTGATACAATTTCTTCCTTTACTAGTACAAAATCTTTAAAAAGTCTAAATCTTTGACACTAAACCGGTGTGCAATACACACTTACTAAGTTGAAAAATAATATAATAATTCATGACGATTAGTAGAGATTCTAATAGAAACTCTTAAATAAATGTTGTAAGTTAAAATGAAAAACTTGTAAAAGGGTCATTTGACCTGTTTGGTAGTTTTAGTTATTCTGCTTAGAACCGCGATAAAACCTTGACTCGACAGAAGGATGACCCTTAAGGCAGCAACCTTCGTGTTTCTCGGGTCTGACACGAATCCAAACCCGCTTCAGAAATATTTACACGCGTGTGACACTAGACAAATTTTACGTAACACCGAGCCTGTATAAAGGCTAAAATTAGTCGCGTGGATTCGAAGTTGATCGAGCGCAATGAAGAACGCGTACCGAGACATCGTATTCTCTTCCAGTCAATTGCGATGCGTTACCAACAATTAAGTGACAGAAAGTTACACGAATTCGGTCGAATTCTTTGAGCAACTGAGTCGTTCAGCTTGTGGCACAAAGAAACAAATAAGATATCCCGTAAATACGTGTCGCACTTTTCAATGGACATAGATAACTAGATAAAACGAATGCTCGAGAACTTCGCATTTGAATTTCGTGTCCGAAAAATTGTCAGTCGCAGTAATATTAAATATGATGCATGTAGAATTTTTCAAACGCGTCGTTAAAAAGAAGTGGTGAAAAATGTGAATCGGAAAGATCTTGAAACGACCTTCACCCCCGTGGCCCTCGAAATAATTTCGTGGTTGGATTTTTTCGTGAATCCGCGAGCAACGATGTAATTGGGGATGACAGAGACTGGTGCGCGAACGCCAACAAAGAAGCGTTTAACGGACAATTAAAATTAATCTTGAATCGACGGGAAAACACAGATGGAACGGCTCCACGATTCGCGCGCGTGGAAAACTTTCCACGTTTCTTGCTCGCGAACCAAGAAGTCGACGCCTTTTATCTCGGACTTTTAAAGATCTCTTTCGCGACGAACAAAAAACGCCGTAACTTTTTTTTATCCTTCATTATTTTTCATTTTCTCGGTTAGCCAAACTTCATTTTCATTACTTTCTCGTGGGTTCTTTTTCCTTATTTTTACACGTTCGCAACATGGATAGAAAATTATCTCGGAGGCCGCACTATGATTTGTCAGGTAGATCACAGCTGCAATATTAAAAAATATATACTACAATTTTACTGGACCATGTTTTTACCTATTTAACCCCTTAACCTACAATTTTTTAGACTGTAATTTTTCTAACTGTAGTGTGCGTCACGATATTGCAAGGGGTTCAACTAATATACAACTGTTCTATTTCTCTCTGACACTATTTCACTGAACTACCCTTTATTCCACTATTCCTCGTACTCGACAAAAAATTTCATCTATCTTTTTTTTTATCAAAACTTGAGCAACCTTACAGAAAAATTTGACTGGAAAACCTTGTATGATTTGTCAGAACTAACTACAATATTAAAACGGAGAAAGTTGAAATGTTACGTCAATTTGGTATGACTATGCAAACTGCACTTGAACTCCAAATTAAAGCGTATTCAACATTCGTAAAATGAGTAAAATTGATCACGAAGTCACGAGACTGAAAATAGTGCAAGGGGTTGAAGGCAGAAATCATATGTTCCAGTGAGGAATGTTTGCGAGTGAAACTGATGAGCGTTTCGTTTATTTTTGCAGAATTATCCATGAAAATGGATTCACACCCGAAGACTTCAAGCAGTACAAGCCCGTAGTATCTAGCAACACGATACAATCTCTAGTCGTTATTCTAGGAGCGTCCACTTTGGGCATCAACTTTTCGACCAATGAACGAGAGGTAAGTTGCCTAACGCCAACAAACAAAATAACAGAGTTGACGGAATTACAATATTAAAACAGAAAGTTAAAATTTGGTATGCCTATGCAAATTGTACTTGAACTGCAAATTAAAACGTATTCGAAATGAGTGAAATTGAAGAGACTGAAAATGCGAGGGGTTAAAATGGATTGAACGAATCGATACGTCGAGCAGAATCGTTCTTGAGAAGGCTGCGAACGCTGGTCTAGCAATTTTTCCGCGAAGAATCGTGACCGTGGGCCAAAGTAATTATTTGCACGCTAAGCGACGTGTGTTTGCTCTGGGACATCTTCGAGCGTGACATTCTTGCTGGACATTCAATGACGAGCGCTGCATGATGGATCGATGGATCGAAACCGCGTTCCTTCATGAAAAATCCTTCTCGCTTAAAAAAGAGTCGAACAAAAAAGATTTCGAATAACGTCGATCACCTGATATCGGAGAGTAACAAAAAATTAGTGACGGATTCGAGCACTTCGAGTTACGTTTGAATATTAAGCGTTTACGTGTGTAAAACATAAAGGGTATGAAAAAAATATTTCAAATGCAAATTTTATAGCTCAATAAACACCGGGATAAAATAGATCGTACATTAAAATATACTGAAAAAGGTGTTTTAAAATTGAAATTAACCGGAATGCTCGTGCAATTTGTAACTGGTTCAGAATAAGTGAGGATGGAACGAAAAAAAAAACGAAGATAACATTTCTGAGAAAAAAGAGATTGGGATTCAAAAAAAAGCCAAGGACAACAATATTGTTTTATAATTATTTTAAAATTAAATTTGTTGTTCGAAAAGTATTTTCGTGAAATCGCTTTATCAATATAGATATGCTAATGATAAACGAATTCGATTGATAAGATTTCGTGAAAGAAACCATGAATCTAAGGAGAAAAGTGTTCTTGATCGTAGCCATAGGTTTAATTAGTTAGTTAATTAGACGAATAACACGTAACGTATCAAAATAAATTTTTTTTTGTTAACCAGAATATTGCATAATAGAATGGCAACTTTTTCATGGAAACGGAAACATATTACACCGTTCGTTGTTTTAGAAAGTATAAATAACTGCAACCGGTAAGAGTAAAAAGAAACAGAAAATAGTAGTCTATTGAATACTGGTTAATTTATTATATAACCATCTGTTCCGACATCGTCGAACACTTAATATTTCCAAGTTAAATGAGGTTTCCCTACTTTCATTTTCGGCCTACGAAATATTCTCTATTCTTTCGTTCCACCTATTAACATTCCACATTCTCGATGGAATTATAAAGCTGAACAATTAACGCGTGATATTAAATAGAAAAATATAGACACTTTTAGACCAATCTGATTATTTCGCCTGATTTTATTATTTCACTGTTAAATAATTATTTCATTATATCATATTTTAACACTTTTTTCTCTTACGTCATCGAATAAGCAGCAAGAGTAGAAACTGTCAACGTAACAGTGGTTTTCAATAGCGTTAATGGTAGCATAATTGTTATGTAGCTTTGTAGTACCAGTAGTTCAATATCATCGTTTTGCAGGTAGTAGCAATTTTTATAATTTCCCCAACTACCGTGTAAAATATTTTCTACAAGTTTCACAATTTTACATTTCTTCTAAGCAGTAACTATTACAAACTCATTACCATCGATATGAATTAAACGATACATAATTTCAACACGCTTCATTATCGCTCGGCAATAAGCCTATACTTCCGCTTCGTTTAAATTCTAAAAAAAAAGCATCAATCGGTAAACAATGGTCAATTCATTTTTTACGTCCCATCCTACGAGTTTCATTAACGATCTTCGTTGTTCCTCTAAAGTCTTACTTTTGTCAGTTAACCCCTTATCTTCTAGTTGCGTCATTCGCATCTAGCTTATTGCTACAACGTTAAGGCAACTAAAGAAAATTAAAATGTCAAGTACATTTTGCCTTAGGCGATCCTTGATTATACAGATTATAATTATAATTGAAGCAAAAAGATGCAGTGAAAATACGAGTCTGATCACATTCTAACTGTAGTGTGCGTCACGAGTGCGTCGCGATATTGCAAGGGGTTCAACTAATATACAACTGTTCTATTTCTCTCTGACACTATTTCACTGAACTACCCTTTATTCCACTATTCCTCGTACTCGACAAAAAATTTCATCTATCTTTTCTTTATCAAAACTTGAGCAACATTACAGAAAAATTTGACTGAAAACCCTTGTATGATTTGTCAGGTGGTCAGAACTAACTACAATATTAAAACAGAGAAAGTTGAAATGTTACGTCAATTTGGTATGACTATGCAAATTGCACTTGAACTCCAAATTAAAGCGTATTAATTCGAAAATGGTGGATCACGAAGTACGTCATAGGAGTGCGTCATGGTATCAGCCCTTCGATAATTTTGTCCTGATGCTTTCTCCCTATCAGCAATAACAGTTATTCAGGTGGTCTCACCCTGTGAGAATAAATGAAAAAAGCACTGCCTGCATATCTTCAAGTGAATCGCTTTCAAAATTGTAATAATTAGTGAACACGTTCTTCTGTAATGGCGCCATGAAGAAAGGCGTCGTTAATTTGAACAGGTCCGCTGAATCTATCTAATTCGCCAAGTTTCCAACACTATAAATTTCGAATCTCTGTATATAAACTTGAAAATGGACTTTCTCAAAAATCCTTTCCATCTAAAGCGTTTCGAGTAACATCGAGGAAGGCCTCGTTGCGAAAGAACGATCAGCTACCACTTCGTTTAATTTCCCAACAGTTTCCTATTTGGCAACCAGCTTTCCAGTCCTCGAGATTTTGACTGTTCGTCGGTTAGCTGACATCTCGAGCGTTCAGGTGACCAATTGGTTCATCTGCGAAGTTAATACGAATTATGAAAGCCACTGTGAGAAAGGGACAACGCGATAACCTGTCCGATGAAGAAAGAACGAGAGAGAAAGAGAGAAGTCGCGTGCGTGTCCCATTATATTACGTAAACGAATGAACCACTGGATTCCAGCTTGCTCGGACAGTGTTTTCCGATCGAATTCCACGAAATTTGCCTAATTCGACTGTAACGAGGTCTTGAAAATCTCTGCGATACGGTTTTTCGAGTTTTAGGTCCAGCAGCTCTCTAATTTCCTGAATTTGGGGCTCTGGACATTTCGAGATTTAGAAATTCGGAGAATTGGGAGTTTGGAGATTTGGGAAATTGGAGTTTTGAGAATTTAAAAAATTGTAAGTTCCTAAATTAAGGATCATGAAGAGTTAAAAGATGGAAGATATGCCAACGGAGATACTTGACAAAAAAGGGGGATCTACAGGTTTTCAAACGAAAAGAAAAATCCTATTTTCCCTAGTATTTTACAAGTTTACACAATACACCAGTATTGACAATTAATGCGTGCTCTTCTAGCTAAAAGCTTCTTTTTACTTGTTGATTCTCCGTTCCCCTTCCGTTTTGTCGTCTGAAAACAGTATTACCATAAACAAATAGAACGCTCAAAAATAGTCCCCCGAAACGTTATCTTGATTCAAGCAAGCATACTTAACAGTGATTCCTTTTGTGTTCTACGTCCACAAACTTGTGTCATTGCCAGATAACAGCTCGTAATTTTTAGCGTGACGTGATGAAATCATATTAAACAAATTGAGAAAAAAGTACTTGTACATAATATTGAAATACACGGACACTCCAAGTTTATGTCGGGCTAAAATACACCATATCCGGTGAAACGAGAGATTTCTCGGTTAAAAATAAATCGGTACTCCCATTTTACTTACTCGGACTTTATTTTAATGTCATACTTATTACTTGAGTTTTATTTTTATTTTCTTGCCAAAATTTTCTCTACAAAAGTTAGTGAATTTTGCAACGAGTACGTATTATAAGAAAATTATACGCAGAAATATTTGCCACCATTCTTTGGGTAAAAGTCCGATCACGCGATACCGCGTGTGGAATACTCGGCGTTCCCTGCGGCAACCCATGAAACGCATAAACGCGATATGTGTCTATAAATTCGTTATCTATCTATATTTAAAAAGTACCAAATATAAATTTTCGAAAGTTACCTCTAAAAATTACCGGGTCAATTTCAAATAATCAAAAATGAGACGAAACTCGATTCCTGTTGAAACTATTCGCAGAAAAGTTATAAACATTATGGAAATGTTAGTCGCGAATATTTGGCATTAAGGTATTTAAATAAATTATCCGAAAGGATTCTAATAAATTATCTGTCGCAGATTGTTTTGTAAGCTCGCGCACGTATTGAATCGTTAACGAGGTTTTCACTTAAAAAATTATAAATCGACGCGTCTATTCGCCAATAATTAAAGGTGACATGAAAAATTGTGTATTGAGCCTGGATGATTTTGCACGTTGAAAAAGTTCGTCAGGTTTTTTTGCTTCGAGAAGATTGACAAATTTGAACAAGTCTTTCTTCTTGCGGGATTTAGAAACGTTCTATAAAAAATAAACTGTTACTCTTACGTAATCTGAAAACATCTCTGTAATCCTGCTTCGTGCGTTAACTGTTACCACCCGTATTTACGTAAATCGTATCTCTGTTTCACGCGTAAAAAATATTTTCTCCGAAATTGCCTGTAAAACGAGTATTTTCTGCTTTTTCTCGGAAATATATAACGTTGATACAGTGAGGGATTGTTCTACGCTCTTGAGACAGTTATTCAATTTTATTAGGGATATGCAAAGATTTGATCTCCTTGCACGACTTATTAATTAATTATTATATAATCTGTAACGTATAATTCGACTGTCGGTGTATTTCTTCTTATTTTCTGCGATTCGAGTGCCTAACCTTTCAAACGATCAAAAAGGCGGGAATTTGAATTTAAATGAACTTTCCTCGATTACTGGTATACCGAATAAAAATAAACAATTTTGAATATTTGAATTATTTGTCATTTTTAAAAAACAAGGTTTTTTAGTGGAAGAATTCCGGGATGGGCAACAATATTTTTCCATGACGCATCGCTCAATAAAGTTACTAAAAAATGCTCGAAATAAATCGCCGAATATTAGTGGGCGTACTGGGTTTAATTGTGTATCGTAAACTGACCTACTAACCGGGTGTTCTTAAAAGTTTCCATTTTTCGCGCGGTAATCGCTACAAATTACCGTAAATATAAACGCGATTGCATAACAAATAATCCATTACTTTAAACACAACTGTCAAACATTATTACGTACTTGTAAATAGTTAGCTTAAGAATTATATGCATTGTACTGAATTGTGTTTATAATTCTGTAAACAATGAATCAGCATTTTGGTACGATTTTATAAACACCTCATTAACGCCTAATTATATGGGTAAACATCATTCACAAATGAACTATTATTTAAAATTGGTAAAGTTCAAAAGCAATTTATTTAACAAAATTTTATAATTCGATACAATAATTACATAGTAAATAACTATTTGTAGTGCGAATAATTAATTAGATCCACGATTTTTGTACTGACCGCCATTTTGTTTTAGCAGTCGAAATTTGCATGTGTAAACGTAAATTGCAAGAGTAACGAAAAAATGAATCTAGGAATTGTCACTCGTTTCAAAGCTACAGTGACGGAACATAACATAAGATGGAAAGCAACCGAATATTGAATTAATAAATTCTTAACTCGAAATTTGTTTAATTTGTGTACCGTGTGTTACGTCACGGCCAACAAACACTCGTAAAAAATCTGTTGAATTTTCAAACGAACTAATTTTCTATCTCGTTGCTAATAAATTGGTGTGCTCGCATAAAAGAGTGCAAGGAAGCTACTAACGATCGAACTATCGAAAAATCCGGAACTGATCGAAAACATCGAGATATCGGACGAAAACGTTTACCTGCCAGTCCCATTTTCGAAAGGTACGCGAATGACAGCTTCGAATCAAACTCGAAGATCCTTGATCGATCGTTCGTCGATCCTCTCGATCAGTTTCCTCGGAAAAAGCTCGCTGCAGGTAGCCTCCATTATCGTTCTTATCACCAAGACAGTCGCTTGACGAATTACGTTACAACGCGGTCGCGGTTAATGGCGTAATTGATCGATCGTTGCCGGCGCACGATCTATCGTTCTTCGATCACGATACGCGTACAGATTTGTTCGATCGTTAGAGCGATAAGACGGGTTGACACGCATAGAACCGTGATATAGATACCGTGGAAACTAGTATTGTAAACAATTTCGATAGTTTCTTACGAGCGTCACGGAGAAGACTGGCGAGCAGCTGACGGGTTTTGCGCTCAGCTCGCGAGCTAAGAGTGGGGGCGACTCGAGTCTACCATACAGAATGAATATAACTCCGAGTCTAGAGATAATTATGGGTGGGGGAAACGGCCCTCCATTGGACTAGGAATAGAGGTATTGGAAAATACATACGTAATTAACCGCTAGCTAAGGTGTTTTGAATTTCCCGCGCTAACGCGACTAAGGGTTGATTTTCCCCTCTATTTCTAACTTTATAATTCTATCTATAATTTCACAAACTCTATACGTTCATAGAAATCCTATGATCCGATTTTTTTATTTATGTATTTATGAAACAAAACGGATATACATAAAATTACCATTTCTTTACGTCACGTAAATCAGTGTGTCACGATCAAATTTCTTTGCTCTCGACGCAAAACTTGAGACAGAAATGCGAGCGAGCAATTTAAAATGTCATTCGAGTGCTCGGTGACATAATATCCTGTGATTTTCGTTTTACATGATCATCCAACAGACTCATTCCCTGAATCACCGTATAGCTTGATAAGTATTTTAAGATTTATGCACGGTTGGATCTGAATTTGAAATGCATCGTGCACGAAAGTCCCCAAAGGGGGCAATATAACGGGAGTCTACTGTACTTTAACGCTGAAAACGTTTCGTGTCTCTCAGCGTTTTCTTGTTGGTTTAACATAGAAATTTTCCGCAATGGAATGAAATGTGAATTAAAGTTATAACCAGTCACGATAACGGTTCGTGCACGTGCGAAAAGGAATGAAATTTTCAAGAAAGCATTCTTTCCAGACTCGTCACTTCTCTACAAAGGATAACAATTAATTTAGCACCGAGGTGTATTTCCATCTATGGGACAACAACTCCAAGAGGGAGTAGAGTGGTAAAGAAAATCGTAACAAAGCCAGTAGCTTGCAAAATGAGTCAGTTTGCGATAAAACGGAAAGGAACGAAACTGATTCTACTAAGAGAGACACAATGAGACAGCCGTAAATGAATCATTTTATGTGCTGGCCAACTATTTATCGACGGGACGATAAACATGTTCGTATAAGAATCTCGCTGTGAACCTGCCTTAATGAACTTAATGGTACGAATATTTGTCACTCTACTATTTTTCCTCGAGTGCTTATAGTTCCTTATTCCTTTGCGCATACTTTTTCATCTCTGAAAAATATCTCTATTATCGAAATTTTTATATCTGAACATTTTTACAACCCCGATAAAATTTGAGTAATAAAATATCTATAGGCAATTTTATCTTGTAAATCAATGTCTTCGGATTGTATAATTCTTGTAAGGGGATTCTTTTAATTAACCTGACTGAAATAATAAATATCCAAGATAATTGAAGTTTTCGACGACAAGCTATTTTAATTCGAGAGATTAACGTGAAAGTTATCTGAATTTTTTCGCAAGAAATTTGTTTGCAAGGGAAGAAAATTGCCGTTTTTCGAAAGAAAACATTTTATCTGCGTCAAAATGAACGTGCTTAATCACGATTGTTACAAAATCCCCGTACAGATAATGGCCGTAATTAGCACTAATTAACTTCGAACTGTAAGCTAATTATAATTACTGGAAGTAATAATTAAATAAAAATTTACACATTTTTTTATTGTTCGAAATCGATTGTTAAATCAAATTTACACAATTAGCTTCCGGAAATTTTTGCGATGGTTCATAATTAGATTATTGTATTAATTACGTTTGTATACTTGACTTCTTTGACTCCAGATGTGATTTTTAACTTGCAAATGAAACTTATTACCTTTTTCAAATCATTCATTTATTTACATATTTTGATTATAATTGTAATTAGTAACTTCGACCTAATCCATTTTATAAAACAGGCTGCTAATCTTTATACGAAAATATATTTGCAATATTTTTCCTTTCAAGCTTTACACTTCTACTTTATTATAGCGTGTATCAGTTTTATCTTTCTTATTTGTCGCTGTTTTTTAAACAGTTTGCTATCCATAAGTAATAGAAACATCATAAAAATCGGTTAACAAAATGTCAGCTTTCGTGTTAAGACTGTAAACGGAACTTACCGAAAACTTCGAAAAGCTGATCGTCGAACCGCATTGTTGCGATTATGTTGAATTCGAACAGCTTGATAATGTTTATAGTGCACAGAAATAACACAGACACGCACGAAGTCTTTCTTCACGTGGCTGTCATGCTTCTATCACCGTGCAGGCGATCGTTGCGAACGATAACCTTACGAGACTATCCGACCATCGCGCACGGAGGTCGCTGTGCGACTAAATGTCAAAACATTACTTCGGTCGTTAGCTACTGTACGCGTGGAGGGAGTGACGTGTGCCGGTGGTGGGGGGAGCAGTTGACCAATGGTGGGGGTTAGTGCCACACGCTTAACCAAAAGCATACAGTGCGTGTCATAAACATAAGTACCAACCCCTTAAAATTTCAATGATTTCGCCTTCAGAATATCAATTATTCTATTCTTACTGCTAAACAGTGTCACACAAATATGTTTTAAAGTTTTTGCATACTGGAATTTTAATTAGTTCGATAAATTCTAATCGCAGTTCTGCTTCTCTAATGCATCAGGTGACACTGTTAGAATTACATAACAAAATTAGGAACAATCTGAAGGAAAGATACGCATGTGCGTTATATCGAGACGTGTACATTTCAACATTTCTATAACTATGCTATGACACTCCAAAATACAAGCTGAACAAATAAGTTGATTATAATCTAACGTTGAAATCACTACTTATAAAAGTAAAGGAACATTTAAGCTTAGTATGTAAATAAAACGGAAGATTTGTAAAATGTAAAAACTTCGCCAATTACACTTTATCGTTACTGTAATTCTTACAGCTATCGAATACAGTTATGAAACTTTCGCTTGCAAAGACGAAAATCATTGAATAATCTTTGTTACATTTATGTACAATGTTTATACAGATAGAACAATGGGTCAACGTGTCAAAGTTGCTAAATGTTACGTACGATTAGATACCTTGGTTATAATTTACACTAATTGTTCGCATCGTGGAAATTTTACAAGAAAATCAATGTCTTTCCGAGCAAACAAAAATGAAATTAAACATTCCGATGTCGATACTTGAAATTCAAATGAAAGCATCGACATGTAGATCTGACAGATACATAAATGCAAGATAACGCAACCATTTATCGATTCCTCCCGATAAAATCAATATGATTTCAGCAAAACACGATAAAAATTATGAAATAACAGCTGGTTTCGTACATTTATTAAGTACGAAGACAAGCTCTTTTTTTTTTAAAGCTTGTATCTTTCGAGTTGAAGAAC
Source organism: Megachile lagopoda (assembly GCA_036983795.1). NCBI lineage: Eukaryota > Metazoa > Arthropoda > Insecta > Hymenoptera > Megachilidae > Megachile > Megachile lagopoda. Next base: position 7,723,520 of record CM072793.1, read on the forward strand.
TTTATCACGCACGATTTATCGATTTGTATCCTGTCCAATAATTGTATATACAAACACAAGTATAAATAATAATCGTGCAAAGATAATGCGGACAAATATAGCGAATGATTCGAAGTTCTCGAGTGCACAAAATTTTTTGCAAAAATCATTTTCGAGCACATGGCCTTGCATTATCTCGAAGAAGGAGAACCGCGCAATCAAGCTACGTTATTACTTATTAGTTGCTACAATATCATATTGAGCTGATAGTTTACCGCGATTAGATGGCATAAAACTATCGTAAAAAAGTAATTGACAAATCGCGACACGTTTCGAGCACATGGCGAACTGAAGGTTGTAAGAAAGTTTATAAACGAAGGGGTCACTAGATAACCCCGAAGAATACCCGTCGCATTTGCTTAAACGTTCTTCAACATTACCTAATTAAACCGATTTTCCACCTTCTTTCACGCGAAACAATCGTGGTTATAAATTCAAACGCAACTCATGAGATAGCCTTTGTATCTGTCTCGCAGATATATCCGCGATACAAACCGAGAACTTCTCTGGAAAACAGAAAAAGCTGCAAGATTGTATCTATCAATTAATCCATATTTCTCGGGGGATAATACATCTGCCACATTGTATCGTTATTTTTCTTTCCACAGCTTCTCCAGGTGGGTATTAAAACATGATAAGCGTTATCGATAATTGACCGATACTCGTCTATCTGAATCACAAGTGAAACCTAATCACAATCCTATCGCGTTATCGCTCTTAATTGTGGAATAACACACAAAATTTATACCACTTGCGAGAGATTTTTAAACTTAATATCATGTGTGAAAATACTGTAAAAATTTCAGATTATCCCCTAGTGATTATTGCCACCTTATCCAAGGGTGCTCTATCCTTTTATAGAATTGAAGTATCCAAAGTACTTTTACAGAATTCTATTCTTAGAATATTCTAAATTCTTGGTATTCTAAAGACTACAGTCATCCCTTATATCCCTTCTTTCGACGTATAATAAACGTCGGTAAATAAGTCGAGTGGCAAGAATAATCTCGACGAAAAGAGAATTGAATGAGTCAGAAAACAATCGGACATTTCCTCGCTATGTCCGTTCATAGAATCATCCCTCGTAAACAAACGTTTACTGTTTGTGCACCAGTAGATTTGAACCGGAAAAGCGATTTCTTTTCAGCAAAGAATGAGTCAAGGTTGACCCTATATCCGCAGTCGTGTAATCTGAAAAATTGATGACACATATCGGCTACGATAAGAAGATTATGTAAATGATAATCTTGCAAGAAAAACAGCATGGTCCGAGCACGCACGCTCTTCCTCCGAGCACTATTAGATTGAGCAACAAAACTCGTTCCAGTTCCGACTTATCTCGACTGAAAAATCTTTTAATATCTACGACTATCGAAAGCACGTTTCCTGTATCGTTTTATTGGGATATTCTGTGAAACTCCGATGAAATATCGATCTGATCTAATTTTCGAAGAAATACGAATGCTAGCTTGTACTGGTACAGAAAATGTAGAAGTACAGAAAAAAGTTACGAAAGCGCGAGCGCCATTTACCGACTAAATGAAAAGGATCTCAAAATTTATTCGTAAGAGCAGAAACTTGAAGACGCACAAAAGTGGATGTCCAATTGAGTCGAGAGAATGACGAATGGCTAGAGAAAAGAAGCGAATGTTAATGTTTCTCTGTAACGTGGAAAGAAGTGTTTACAGCGTTACATTCAATAACAGAATTTGTGAGGAGATTTTTGCATACATTATTACAAGGTGTTCCGTTACGAAATTGTCAGTGGCCTAACCGTATTGGCTATTAATAATAATGTGCGAAGAAAAAGAAACCCTAGTAAATACGCGTCCTTCGGCTACGCTGAAATAGCACGTATTACCTAAAATCCTTGATATATAATTTTCACAATTACAATATCCTTCATAACATCTGTCAATAATAGGACATATAGGACATTTAAAAATTAGATGAATACACTATCGTATTGAATGATAGAATTATCTTTATATCTTTTGTCCTAGGGTTGGGTTTTCAGGGAACAATAGAATACTGTGGTACCTGGGCTCCTTAGAGTCCCTACATCTCCTAAGTTTCTACCTTAGGAACCTAACCCAAATTTGGGCTTAGGGTATCGAGATTCCTAGGTATTCACAAACTTTCTACGATCCTCAGATTTCCTAGGATCCTCTACATCCTCGGAGTCAATCCTCTCGAGTTTTTAGATCGCCTAAGTTCCCTAAATGTTAAGATCTATGTGTCCTAAGGTCCCTACCCTAAGATCTATGAGCTCCTTAGATCTTCAACATTCTCTAGTGTTTCTATGGTATCCAGGTTCCTATCCTAAGGTTCCTAGATTTCTCAGACTCTCCTAGAATCTCTGAAGATTCTAAGATCCTTAGTTGCTGTGGATCTACGTCACTAAGTACGTGGAAATGATGTCTTCCCCCACATCGTTACTTTTCCTAGAGAATTTCGCTCGCGTCTGATAAATTCGGTACGCGATTTAGACATCCACCACAGTGCGATAGTTGAAAGATTAATTTCTGGAACATCCTGTACAATGTTCTGTAAGGCACAGTCTCGCGAACCGGCACGAACCGCATACGCTATGATGTATTAATAGCTATTAACAAGATCCATTAATTATGAAAATGTTCGCCGTGCGAATCGATACGGTTACGCAATTAACACATAGAAACACGTGTTCGTGTGTACACGTACGTGTCTGTCTTGGTGGCGTGTGTCTCGCAAAAATCCAGGGTGAAACGGAGCGAAACTCGGGACGATAAAGTTTCATCGCGTCGGTTCGCGAAGATAACCCGAGGACCTTCGGCTGCGCAGCAACAAAATGGAATTCACTTGCGCTTGTCTTCACCCTCTTTATATTTTCGCGAATCTGTCGGAGAAGATCGATGCGCGATATATCGCCGTACGCGATCTGATTCGACCGCATACGTTTCAGTCATTGGAGTTAGGGCAGCACACGTTTGGGTCGGCATAGGCTTAGTCCGGAGATTAGGTTGGGCTAAATCGAAGGTTGTGTCATCGGTAGATCAACAAATAGGTGTATGAGACTGAAGTTAGGTTAGATCAGCATTAGATTATGTCGATAGATTAATATCATTCTAGGTTAATATCATTATAGATTAATATTCATTACGCATTAATGATATTAATGGATAATCTGTATACTTGTAGGCGACTGTATAATGCTAAGTTAATTGAGGTTATATTTGGATGGTGTAAGGTGCTGTTTAGGTTAGATCAAAATTAGGTTACCAGGTTTGAACTAACTGAAGGTACAGTAGCGTAGAAATTTTCTTAGTTCACGTAAATCAAGCGATAAACGTAACACACATCATAGTTTTTTCGTCCTCGGGCGTTGTTAGCTTGTTCCAAAATGCTAAACATAAAAGCGTTTCGAATCACTTCAAAATCTCCGCGTATTCATCGACGGGAAGACCATTTTTTCACGTTGACTGACGGCGGATGAATGCATTAGAGTTTCAATGGCGATACCGTAGGTTCGAATAATAGACACGAATATTACATAAGGAGAAATGTACCCGTTCGGGAAACTCCTTTCGGTTACATAAATATTATCGTCGATGAGTTGTCACGGAATACGAAATCGAATCTTATCTTCGTTAGAAACTTGTATGTTAAAATTGTTAGAACGATCAGAGATTAATGTACTCCGAAATTTTCGTACAATAGCATAGGCTTCGCTGGACAAAATGTCGATGTAGGGAAATCTGTGATTTGGAGATCTTTTAATTTTCATTTGCTAGATTTATAGACTTGAGATTTTGAAATCTCACTAACACCACCACCTGCATACGCGTAAAGAATTCGCTACACCGGTAACATAACGAGAGTCTAATGTGCGAGCACTAGACAGGAAGAAATTCCTGTCTTCAGTACTCAAGATATAATATATTATATCCGGTTATCTTGTTTAACAAAAAGGAAAAGCGATACTCACCATCCGTCGAAGAAGAGGAAGAATTTACCGATGGCCCTTCGGTGTTTTCTAGCCGCTCTTCCATTTCAAACTGGCCAGGTGCGCATGCGCACACGGACAATCCGCCGAAATACGATTTACCTTCAAGCCACGAATCGAGCAACAAATATTTCGGAAATATGGCCGTCACGATAGATACTTTTTTGCCTTTGTTATCTTTAAGCGACGCGTTGATATTTTCTCTCTTTCTATCTTCCTCTTTTTTTTTCGCTGGAGATTAGGCAACCGCCATCTTGACCAAGAGTGGGAAGAGTTTGTTATCTGGTACAGAACGATTAAACGGGTGGTCAGAATAAAACGAACTTTTCGTCATGTTACATCGATTAACATCAATTCGTTAAGCATGAAACTTGACAAGCAGCGCGCAAACCGTCATTTCCTGAGCAATCAAAATTATGTAGAATTCTCTGCACTTTGCCATTTTACCGGTTCCGAGAAGATTTGAGTACGGAAATGTTCCGAAAAGAATTTTGAAAATCGAAGAATATGGCGGCTGTAGCAGAGCTATGAACTCCAATATCATAGTCACTTGTGTTGGGGCGAGTGCGGGGTAACTCTTGGGGTTGAACAAGGATATTTGTCAAGTTTCATACTCAATGATTTGAAGTATCAGAAATACGAATACGCCCATTTGGAATTGTGATTAAAGATCGTAATTTCGAGAATTCGTGGAACCCCCAGAGAGTGCTCTTGTTTACCGAACGCTGTAATAGTGATCGTGAACATTAATTTTTCGAGATATTGAGATCAAATATAATTGATAAGAAGTCCCCCAGCTAACCGTAGTGGGATCATAATCTCACAATGATAAGCTTCCGCTTTTCGAGGACTTCGAAGAGTGTACAGACGAAAAACTTAGAAAGTTCTCAATAAATCGAATGAAAGAAAAAGCAAGATTTTACTAAACGAGTATAATAGAAATATAGCCATACTATTATAATATAACCGTAGACAGGATGTCTGTAAACTATAAAAAGAATCTTGGATCACTGGTCGGGTCAATGTTTTGAGCAAAACGATGCCGGACATCAACAGTAAAAATGAAAAAAGAAGTCAATCGAATTAAAAACAGTTTTTGATACACGTTCCTTGATCCGGATCCTCCTCCGCAATCTCCCTTATATCTTCCAATATTATTCTAGACCAAACAATTTCTTCGTTTTTTCTCCGCCGATGTATAAACTGAACGGAATATTTCGTATGAATAAAATAATTGTTATCTGAACACATGCGAATGTTGTGATAAGCAAAACGTAATTATACGAGTACATACATACAACATTTTTCCGCGTATGGAAAAGGAATTAGACGAACAATCGATCCATTAATAGAACTGTATTGGACGTCCACGCGATACCGCGTGCGTTGACGGTCACTTATGCGATACGAGGTAACAAAACGCGTAGAAATTTGAAATTCATAAATCTGATGAAAATAAGATCATTTGTAACTAATCGAATCACGTTTGGCTTTGAAACTGAATGTTATTTGCAAACCACATTTAATTACGTTATCGACAAAAAACTAATACGTTCATTTATTAGCAATCGAAAGCAAATGTGTTTCATTAGGATTTTAAAATAAGTCAGATGTTCGTTAGTTTGTAAAAAGATTTCTCTTACGTAACGTAAAAAACCGTACGTAAACGTAATAGCGTACGTCGTTTTAAATTATTATTACCCCTCGTGAACCATCATTCTTTTATGAAACCAAAATTTATGTAATTTACTAATGCCGTTCCACGGTCAGACTTAATGCACGCAGTGCCCTAAGGCGAATGTCTCACGAAGCTATGACTTTCGAAACGATAGAAATTTACATTTAAATGTTGTACCTTTTCCCTTTAGTATCCTACGTTTTTTAAAATACTCTAACAAAAATGATTCGTTTCATTTTTATTATGTTAGAATATTTATAAACCGTTCAGTGCTATTCCATCAGAGATGTTCGATAACAATTTTCAAATTACATTAACCAAAGGTAGCAATTAAAGTTTTTAAAAGCATTTCGTTTCTCTTCAAGTTTTCGAAACAAAAAATAATGAATAAAAAGCTGGTTGCATCAATTTCTTTTTTTATCATGGTGCAATTTCCTCGTACGATAATTATCTTAATGCATTCTACCATATAGTCATAGTGCATTTGTAGGTTAATTAAAAACAAAAAAAAAGAAACATAAAAACCAGTTCGAAATTGCAGCATAGAAATTGAAATTATAGTAGTTACAACAACAACAAATTATTATTGAAGTTTTTAATAGTTAATCGTTTGAAATTAACAGAGTCGAATAGCAATGTATCCCTTCAATTTGAATTTCGCTATCAAAACAGTCCTACAGAGCTAATGCACGTACACGTGACCGGATCGAAAAGCTTTCATCAAGTGTTAACGAACAAATGTAAAGCAACGTATATTGATAATAAGTACCATTGGCGGCGAACGGTTGTTCCACGTAAGAAGAATTAAATCGTTTCCACTGGTTCGCGTATTTTTAAACGCATTACGTCGATTATTTAACAAATCCACTGGTCGAACGCCATTTGCGTGTGACACGCGCAGGCGGGCAAAACAGAGCTGCGCACGCGCATGCGCAACGTCAGCGCACGCCGACTAAGTCTGAACAGCGAGGAAGCAATCGCGGTACTGTCGCGCCGACCGTTGGCGAGTCTCGACGTTCCTTTGAACATCGCATGTGTGGGAACGATGCCACTCTGTTTTCTGTCTATGTATATCTGTCCGTATACATGACAGATCGACGTACGAGTGTGTTAAAAAACCACCACAAGTGTGTCGTTGCGTGTGCACAGCAGAGGACGTCACGTACGTCATGTGTAAATGTCAATTGAGCAGGTTCTAATATTGAACTCATGTATTTGTGTATGGATTTGTATGTCGTTTCGAGAGTAATGTTTACGTTTGTACCTGTTTGCATTTAAGGTTATGTCAGCCCGCTTATGAATTAAATGCACGTAATGGGCCAAACCAAATCCTGTTAACTATTACGATATGATTGCGTCGCTCATTTAGGGTATTCGGCAGAATTTGTAGGATCATATTTTTATATCTATTTGCATATCAAAAGAACCGCAGAAAATAAAAAATAAATTATGTAAAAAATGCATGTTGAATAGTTTAAGTATGCGTTAAAAATACACAATTTTTACATTTAATATAATACTAACCCCTGTCGAACCTTATTACGACCTAACCCCGACATATACAATATCTATAACATTTATATCATATTTGAAATAGATTTTTTATACTCTATATCTAGTGCAATACGTATTTTCCTAAAGAAAGACTTGTTTTGCATCTTAACTCTTTATCTAATTATTTGTCATCCATTTGCATGTAATTTTACTGCTACACGTATTTTTGCCACCCTGCTTTCGACGACTATACATAATTGTTGAAAAAAATCGAGCAAAAACTAGAGTCGTCTACCTTGAGTTAAATGGATGGTTATTCGCTTTTTGCAGCTTCTCACACTCAGAACGACGAAACATATTCGATTGTATAATATTTCTTAAAATAGAATAATTAAATTAATTTTCATTTTTTTTCGTACGATTTTTATATATTTTTTATTTAACCTTGTAAACGTATCTTCGAGTATATAAATGTACAAACGGATACAGATTAATATACATAGCTTCATACATAAGTTCTTACTAAAATGGTTTTTTAAATTCTTGTTTATAGAAATAAGAAATACAACGTATGTTTCAGCTTAAATTTTAATAAACATAAACTATTCTAAGTTAATTTGCTCCCGCTTTTTTTAACATGGCGTCTGCGCAATCGCTAAACGTGACATGTGATTATATAAATAATATACAGATTATAGCATTTTTTTCTATCGAAAGAAATCCACATTTTCATCACAGTGAAATTAACCGAAGGTTACATAAACTAAAAACAAGCTTTACTTTTGTACGTCTTTTTAACATCAATGTACCTTTTGAAAACAGTACATTCAACGCCATCTAATAGTGGGTAACGGAACTAACCAGTATTGACAAAGTTCTGAAGTATGTCACATGCGGCATCATCGGTTGAGAGTAGAATAAAACAATAGCGCTATTGAAGTAATAAGAATTTAGAAAAAAGAAAATTTAATGTTTTCTTGGTTTGATAATTCGCCATAAGAGGGCGTCAGTAGTGCTGTTTTCATGAAAGCGAATAAAACTTTTGCACAGCATACGTTTTGCATATTAATTACACAAGAATAACATATTCTTTGTTCCCATTAGACAAATTTAATAGCAATAAAATTTGATTTTTTTTTCAATTATTTCTTAATTAGGTTATTCACTGAACGAGTTTAATCATCTTAGGAAGTTACAATGGAAACCAGATAATTATTCCTGAATTCCAAAAATAATTCAAAAATATTTTTTAAGGAAAATGGTGTTAAATTTTCGCTCAAAATTATTCAACACTTGTACCGATCTATTTCAGGAAGGATCAGGGTCTGTATTACTTCAGCGACTAAAATATATATTTGTGCGTAAACTTGCTATAATCTAATGCGTTAAATGGTTTCTCCGCTTTTTAAAGTCTTGAAAGTTTCCTGCATGACGCATGGTTTTAATAAAAACAAGCAGCACGCGAACTAATGAATATTCAAATTCAAAGTTGACTCAGGATGCTATTGTGGGTCATTGACTTAATTTTCTTTTAAAGTAGTGTGTAAACGAAGTAACGTGCTGTGTTAGAAATGTTATTTTATGATTTTAACAATTTTAAGGTTGGACAAAACAATTTGTCAGGCCTCGGGTTAAGAATTTGAACTTGTAATGGAAAATGAAAGTATAGAATTCAAATTGCGCGCGTAAAATCGATAAAATCGAGGATTCAACCTAACCTACTCTCTCCCCACTCCGCGACTCTAACAAGAATCGATGCTTCCTTATCGACTGTACGCTCAGTCTCCTAAGCGGTCTCAAGCACTGCAGTTTTCGTGTTACATTGTGACGCGTTGTGTCGCAATAACATCCCGAATCCTCCTCCTGGTTAAAAGAGTGTGAAGATAGTAGTTTTTTAGCTCGAAATCTTTCCGAACACGATCTTTTCATCGGTACGTTCGCACCTGTGCCATGTAAAACCACAAAAAACGCGTGTGCTGTTAACTGATGGACGATTTCGACCGAGAAAGTCTTAACTTTCAGTAGCCTTCCGGTTTCTCTTCCCGTAGCGGTATTCGTGCCTTTTTCTTGAATTCAGTGCAGATATGCGTTAAGTGCGATCTGTTAAGCTGTCGAGAGTTTTATTTGAAAGAAACTATCTTCTCTTTCGATGATGGATTAAAGGCAACGTGTTCCAATTGTCAATCTCAGGTGAGTCCACTTGTTCCGTATCGATAAAGCGTCTTTTTATAGGAGAGTGATATCGAGTGTGACTGATTATATGCAATATTTAATTAATTATGTATAATATTGTATATTCGCGTATCAAACACTATCAATGATTAAGATTGGTAATTAGAAAATGAGAATAAATGGAACCGGTATTCCTCGTAGAAAAGAAAGTACAATACATATAAGAAATGAATAGTAGATCACGTAAATATTCACAAAGAGGATAATACTAGTTATGTTATATAAACCTATACAGATATCGTTAAGTTATATTCACGAAACTGACGATGTCAATTTTTTTAATTTAACTAATATATTTTAGTAAATTAGTGCTTTGAAGTTGGAAGTGAATATACGAAAGTGAACTGGTAAATATGAAGACATTTATAAAATTAAGAAAAGGTTAAACTTGTAAATGAACACGTAGCTTCATTATAAATGAATGTTTGAAACGTGGTTCAGTAATGAAGGGAAAAGTAAGGTGAAATTGGATACTGTACATGGTCCAATTTGTTCGTGAAATAATTATAAACATTAAATCTGTATTTACCGCTTGTTAAATAGATTTATCAGGTGCAGATACCGCTTGTCAAAAAACAAAAACATTTCAAGAAATTTTCGAAAACACAGTATCGCGCGATATGGTAATATGAGAAATGTTTTAAGATATCTAATCGATTGCTAACAATAATTAACACGTACGTGTATGTTGTTTTATTTATTTGCATCTTTTATGAAACAAAATTTCCGCTAAGAATATTACGTAAATTTGAACATTTCACGGTTAATAGTTCAGATATTGAAAATTGAATGTTCAATATAAAAGTAATAACAGATGGTCACGTGAATAGCGTAAACACGTGAAACGTCAATGCAGTATTCGTTTACCACCCCTTGAATTGATGAGCGTTCAATCGCTTCACGGCACTATGAAAGCTATTTATCATTAGAAATATTCAAAATAAATGACAAACGTCCGTAAAATTGTCCTTGGATCTTGCAACACGCGTCACTGATTTGTTTAAAACTTTAATGGCCGATGTCACGTATTCGTGATTTTGTTACGTGAATTTTTGTATTGTTATTCATCGTGTATGAATTGTGCTTTAAAAGAAGATAATTTCGTGAGGTATGGTACGGAAACTGTCAAATGTAAATCTTTGTATCGATAGTCTCGTTTTAGCACGTAAGATTACGGGAATCGTAAGTCTTCGTAAATAATGCAATCGTCAAGTTTTTTGCGTGGAAAGCTCCAGGTTGGTACGCATGGAAACTTGCAACTTTCCATTGGACTGCATTAACACGTGGTCAAAGTAACGGTTAGACACGTAGGACTCGTGCTTCGTAGATTACATCAGCATCGAGGCGGACGTTTGATAACAGAACTCTTAGCCTTGACATTATTTGTAAAATATTTATTTAAATAATCTATCATTTTATCTATCAACAGTTACTGACAGTTGACTGACAATTTTTTAATTTAATAATTCTTAGTACCTATTACAGTAGATGTAATGCCTCGTACATTTTCTTTTATCTGAACAATAATGATAAGACATTTGTGTTATCAGTTTGATCAAAATTTAATAATCTGATATACTATTAGGTTTAGGTTTAGAAATTTTGAGATACTTTTATGTCATTGAATTATTTGTTATTTCATATTCTGCAACGGAGAACTGTTTATTACAGGAGCAAGCAACCATCTTGCACTGAGAATGGCAATGAAACGTTTATGTAATCAGTTTCAAATTGATATGTAATAAATGTTTTATGTTATGAAATCATGTCAGGCTTTCTAAGTTTCTATATTTGATATGTATCAATATTGAACAGAATGTTTATGCAATAATTTTCATTGAGTTCCCAGCTTCGAATTGATATGACATAAACAATATATTATGACATTTCTATGTTATAAAATCATGATTCAAAATTGATCTGATATGATATAATATAACGTTGAATCATCGAGTTCACTTCTGTCGATTTGGTACCACGTGGTACACATTATAGTCATTTCCAAGTTATTGAATACACAAATCGGTTGGTATTACAGCAGTGTAACGGAAATGTCGATGTCCGTTGGTGGCGCTAACGGAAAATTACGATTACCGATAGCCGTCATACCAATGAACGCATTAAACCTTTCAGTAACCACTGAAATACGTGTCCCATTGAACTTGTTTACCCTTGCACCTTCAAGGTACGATAAAAATTCAACTCTTGCATATGCTGATAAAAGTTTCCCTTTTAACCCTCAAACTCAGAGCCATTTTGACTCGACAACAGATCAAACGTAAACTATTAAGAAAAGGTGAGCAACTATATATTTAACCCCGCAAGTAACTTGCAAGTTCTTGACCAACCTCACACGTTTCTGCGTTATTTATAACTTATTTACTTTTCTCCAATTATAGCCGTCTCCGGCAACCATAGTCTAATAATAGGTTGAAAAGGTTAACGAAATACCATCATACGAAGCAGTATGTATTTCAGTAAAAACTATTCATAAATTAGTAAACGTTCAAAAGGAAAAGTTTAGACGTTTTTCACGTCAAATTCAATTTACTTTACCATGAAAAATCTGCAGTTTTCTGAACAATCTTTTTGAATGTCCCTGTAGGATTGCAGGTATCAGTTCGCGTTCTCGAATGATCGATTTATGTACGTATTATGTTTCCAGGAGCAGGAACAAGGCCAAGGCAAAGATGCCGATGGAATTTTTGGATCGACTTCCAATCCCGAATCTTCGGGTTTACACGGCGATCAGTTTCGCCGTGCTTTCATGCTCGGTTTACTATGCGGCCGAAATCATCAAGGACCCGGCGTGGAAAAGTAATCACACGTATGTGGAGACCGAAAATGAATCGCCCACGGGCGACGTCGAATCCAATCCAAGAAATTTCGTGATACATTTCAAGGAGCTACTCGAATGCATGCTCGACGAACCCATATGCATCTGGGTAAGCGATACGAATTATGTGGATCGTTCTTGCGGCGTGAACCAGTAATAGGCAACCAGACTTTCCCTGGGCTCTCTCTTCTACGATAAATCAAGATTAAACTTACCATCGTCATGCATACATTATCTACCATGATGTTACATTAAATCTTGAAACTTATGCAACGTGAAACGTCGCAAAATTACATAGTTGCTTTTTGAATCATCATTTTTTACTATTCGACGAACATGTCTTCGCGTACTATTTATTACGGTGACAATGTTTTAGGATGACTTCTTCGTAACCTACCTTAACCTTGATTTTAAAATGACCGCGAAGTAGACTTAGATTTACATTTTAAAAACGATACTGTTTCACTAAAAAAATATAAACACGAAGTAACTTTTGGAACGTCCAAAGGTCCTAAATGGACCTAAGCGTCCATTTTTGCATACCATTAGTTTTGTTTAAGGAACGGGACTGTTCAAACGTTAGCTTGAACTAAAATTAGCTTTCTTTCGGGACGTTTGGCAGTCGTTAACATTGTTGGTACGCGATTTAACATTGCTCGACATCTATTACTTCCTACTTCGTCTGCCAAAGAGGAAAAGTGTCTGTTTTGTAGTGTGTTCAAGGTGACTGATAAATCGACGCGTGAGACAAATGTTTGACTCTTTGAATAAGTTCCATTTGTTTCATTGGGTATGGCTCCTTTATACTTAAACGGATAAAATAATGAAAACACTTGTCATACCCGGTTCTTTTGTTGCATATTCGGGTCGATACAGCGCGGTTCAAAGAGAGTGTCCCTAGGTCTTCGTTAATTTTCTTTAATTTACCTAGATTTCCCATAAAATTTTGCTAGACTTTATCAACATTTTTTCGTTTCCTTATAGTCCCTAAAAAACTGTTTCAACACCTAGATTTCATGTATTTCAAGTTCTAATGAATTTCACGACCTAAGACTTCGGATTTCTTTATTTAATCTGACCTCGCGATAATTAATAAAAAAACTTCTTTTGTTCATAGACTCTGATCAACATGGCGTATTGCGTGTTGATCTTGTTAGGCAAAACGATCCAGAAGCTGGTGTTTGGAGAACTACGTGCTTCGGAGAGACAGCATCTAAAGGACAAATTTTGGAATTTCGTCTTTTACAAATTTATCTTCGTATTCGGTGTGTTGAACGTACAGTACATGGACGAGGTGGTTCTATGGTGGGCTTGGTTCACTGTGCTTGGCTTCCTAAGTCTGCTCAGCCAGCTTTGCAAGGATCGATTTGAATACGTAAGTAGCATCATTATGCAATCGTTAATCCATGATTAGTCGATAAAACGATGGCCACGAAATTTTTAGTGATCGCATTCGAAACGGACGGATCAGAATCAGGGATTCATATCATAAACTTCTGTTCTATGCTCTTTGTTCATTTATCATCAGAGGCTCTTCATTTACCTGGCTGTGTCAGCTACAAAATATGCAAATGTACCGGAGCTGATGAAAACGAGGAAACTTACCGGATAAACCTATGGAATACACTTACAGGAACTGTTTAGGTGTTCACTGATGTTAATGATTTTTTACGTAATGACAGATTGAGCCAATAACCATAATTATTTCCGTTATTTATAGAAACAGATACTTACGGGAGTTACATAAGTTGCACGCAAATGGTTAAAGATAAAAAAAATCTTATTACGTACCATTAAACGGCGGAAAGTGGTATATCATGCAATCCATATGTCAGTTCTGCAAATGCTGGTGTTTTGAGATGTCAAGATCGTTTATCATTTATTAAATGAAACTGCATATATTTTTCTGCACGAATCAGTTCTTTCATAGATACATTCTGCTTTATATAATATCTGCTTTGTATAAACTGTAAAACACTCGTGGGAAAAAGAAAACGTTTGAACTTCTCTGACAGCTGACATGAACTTGACCAAGAAACATACTTACCTAATATAAATAATTCCACGTGTATCCGCTTACATTTATCAAACATTGCTCGCACGGTAGACCTTGCTTTTGATACATTCGCACCAATGCACATTATTGAATATCTTAACATATTTTATAATCTCGAATTTGGGACAGATGAGTCGCCGCAGTTGGCACGACTCCTCGTACAGAACAGGAACGAAGAAGCGTTACGAAATCCTTGCTGGCTTTTTTATTGTCTCGTCAAACATGCGGTAACGCACATTATCTTTTATTCACGATTGTCGCATACCCCTGAATCGATGGTGCTTATTTATTTAACTAAGTTGAACATAGATCGTCTTCGATCCACGCTAAGTTCTGAACGCGTTAAATTCCTTCAGCGTCGCCAATGACCAGCATACGATGTGGTATTCTGGCAATCTAACTCGGCAGCAAAATGTTGACTTATCCTTCTAAAATCAACGTGTCTTCTCAACTAACTGTTTATGTTACAACTTAAACATAGTAACTGACGATCGCGATCTTGACATTTTGCCAACATTGTAGGTGATTTCATAAAGGGTTGAAAAATACTTTAATACTGTAAATCATAAAGCAATGATTTTATACTATAAAAACCCTGTAAGCCATGAGTCAATACTAGTCATGACTCATGAGTGTCTGGAGTGAACAAGTTATTACACGATAATAACTTTATTGCGCAGTCTAAAAAAAGTGTCATACAAGAGCTAAGCTAAAGAAAATCGAGCGTCGTGTAACTCAGAGAGACATAACCTGGTTACCTTTATTCAATTACGCTAACGGGATTCATGCGAATTCATTGCATAACGACGTCACGAAATACTTTGTTTTTATTTTAAAGACATTATGCATTTAGATCTGAAAAATCAAATTAAAATTTGTATGTATTCTGTTTCTGGAAACACATGTCTAAACATGACTTTATCTACTTTTGGAAAAATTTATGATATGAATCTTACAACCAAGGGGATTTAAAATTTTCCCTTTTTCAGAATAAGTTAAGATCTAATAACTTTATACTGGTATAAGGAATTTTTCATTGTAACATTGACTTCATTATTTTGTAGTTATCTTTCTCACCGACAACCCCTGGATGGAGTCATGCAAGACTTTTGGGACTTCTTGCTACAATTCTTGCATTATCCTCTTTTATGTTGCTACTGTGCACAGCTGCAGCATTCTTCTTCGTCTCATTCAACACTTTTGTCTTTACTGCAGCTGAGGTAATTTATGTCTTCTTTATTAATTAAGCAATTTAAATTCTACTTGTTACTTTTTTGTCTCGGTATGTTATTGAACATGGAATAAGTACAGTACTATACATAAAGTTATCTTTTTAATTTTAATACAATTACATAGATATGTACTTTAAATATTATCAGTTTTTAAGTATAAATACCAACTAAATATTTTACAAACATGGTTTTAATCTTGTTGTATTATTGACAGTGCATCCTGCTAGGTGTCAGAACGGTTCATGTAATGGTGAGATACATAATTCATTTGTATGACACTAGAGGAGCAGGAACTTCTTCACAACGTTCTTGGGATAAGAGAGGCCCTTTGACATACTATACAGACTTAGCTGCAGAGCTAGTAGTACTTGCTATAGATTTCTTCCATCACGTTCATATGTTGCTTTGGAGTAACATCTTCTTAAGTATGGCCTCCCTTGTAATTTGTATGCAACTTAGGTACCTTTTCTACGAAATACAACGCAAAATTACGAAACACAGGAACTATCTAGCTGTGCTAAACCACATGGAACAAAAGTAAGCATTTCTTGTTTTTTATTTTTACGAGTAAAATAAACAAATACCATATAATATTTCTTGCAGTTATCCAATGGCAACACAAGAGGAGTTAGCAGAGAACTCTGACAACTGCGCAATTTGTTGGGAGAAAATGGAAACTGCTCGAAAATTACCTTGTGGGCATCTATTCCACAATTCTTGTCTACAATCCTGGCTGGAGCAAGACACATCTTGCCCAACTTGTAGACTTGCTTTGAATATGCAACCAAATCACCGTGAGAATACACAAGAGTTACCAACTGAACCACAAACACCAGTCAGGAGAAATGAAAATCATTTCTTTCATTTCGATGGTTCACGTTATGTTTCTTGGTTGCCGAGCTTTTCTGTCGAAGTCTCTCACAATAGGCTGCGCGGAAATATTTCTACCATTGCACACAACAACTCCCAAATGGATACCATGATTAGACAGGTATATTTTTCAATTTATTTATAATAATAATAATAATAATAAAACAACATTACAGTCTTTTATACGTAATGTTCCCTTAATCTTGCAAATACAATTGCAAAAGATCATTTACTGTATATATCCAAGAAACAATGGACTTGATCCAAAACTACCCTATAAATAAAAGATTAAGCTCAAATAAGTAGAATCACGCGATACAGCTTGAAATATATGTCTTTTATCTCGCAAATCAGAAGAAGATTTTACTTACGCAAGAAAATAATTACTATTGTTTATCCTTGAAATAGGTACAACAGTTATTTCCACATTTCCCACGTAATCTAATCGTAGAAGACCTCAGGATGACAAGATCAGTAGAATGGACTGTTGAGAACATTCTTGATGGCGTGCTAATATCGCCTCATCATTTAATCGAAGAACCACAATCAGAATCCGTCCCACAAATCCATACCAATATCACTGAGATTAGTGCATCTTTAAATACCGCCTCGACACCGCTACCATCGGATCCAAGATTCGACATTCCTCTTGCCGATAGGTAATTGTAATTCTTTATTTTTCTTATAATTTTAAGTTTATAGGATTCATGTAATCTATATTAATTCCATAATAAATGATTACAGCGGTGAAGAGCCTTCCAACATAGGAGGACGATTTTCAAAATCTTCAGCTGAAAGAGAACAAATCTTGCAGCGTCGCAAAGCACATATGATATTCGCTGCAAGGAAGAGATATTTTGAAAAACGCCGAAAAAAACAAGAAACTGAGAAACGCGTTTCTGATGTCACCTCTTAAAATAGGAAAACAGAAAAATACATGTCGATAAAAATTTTGATTTTTCATGCTTCGTAGCGGCCATCTTCTTTAAAGAAGAATATACGACTGATTTTTGTTGGGGTGGGAGGGGGGGGATTATACACGTTCACCAACAACCACTTATTACATTTTCTTTTCTTTTATTTTACTTTTGTATCCTACTTCTTCATGTTGCTTTTGAGAAAAGTACGTTCTTTATTATGTGTGTTTGTTCCTAAGAATTTTTCAGTGATCTTAATCTTCATCCCACTTAAAGAAGGTAATTTTTGGATATATAGTCTTTTTAAATCCTTTCTTGATTTTCATAGAAGTTATTTCACTTTGTATTCTCATAGATATCTGCCTTTTTAATTATAATGTTATCTTATTTAAGATCCTCTTTTGTTCAATTTTTAGAAACAGTTTTCTTGAATATTATACATTTTCATTTCTTTTTTATTATTTTCTTTTGGATAAATATTTTTCTTAAGAATACATACACACATTTTATTCTTAAGAAAATTAAGGACAATTAACTTAAAAAGTATTAACAGTATAATTCCTTATTAACGATAATAAGAAGAATTAACTTAAAAGTATTACTCGCTTAATTATTCTTTATTTATTAAAATAATTATTAAGAAACACGATCTTTAAAAGTCTTGTGTTTCAGGCAAAATACGTTTTCCTAATATTCAATTTTAGGTTGCAAAAAAAGGTCCTTGGATATTTGTTAAAACATAATCTTTTTGACAAAGTCATTGTACTAATTTCAAGGAAGAGTTACTTAGCAATTTTTTTATTTTCATTTTCTTTAAAAAATAGGTTTTCTTGGAAATCTTGATTTTCTATTCGTAAGAAAATTAATTTTTCTTAAGAATAGAAGATTCTTGCAATTAATATTGACTGGTTGTGAATCATATACTCATTGGTGGATTAGAGGACTGCTATAATAATAAGAATTTATTGTTGAATATAATATCTCCTTTTTCATTTTTTTCCAATTAAATAAAGAATGCAAACATTTAGCATTTGAATAGTGAACAATTACTACAGTTTTTGTTATTAATTTTATTTTAATGTTTAATTTTAGAAGTAATATAAATAATTGTGAGTAAATATTGAAATTGTTGGAGAAAGTAATGTTTAAAATACAAACATCTACAAATTAAATATTCTTTAATAGAATCTAATCAGTAAAGGTTTGTCCTTTTTTCTTAATTAATATTTTGACATTTATTACAAGTTCTGCCAGAATATTTCTTAGGAATGTTTATTTGCCACGAAAAGCACTATTTTTGATTATGTCTAAATGTTAATAAAATATAAAATTAAGTGATGTTTCGCATATAAAAAATACTCAAAATAGAATATGTAAAATAAAAAAATTCCTTTCATGGAGTATTTTTTTCTTAAATACCCTTTGCTATCTTTTGCTTGAAACCATGTAATGGAAAAGGATATACATTATTATATGAAAATAAAGTTTCAAATTTAGTATTTGCAAACATTTGATATAGAATATTTTAATACAAAACTTGTAATTTATGAACATTCTTTATTAAAGATAATATTTTAACGACACATAGTATGATAGAGATGAAAAAAACATCATAGTTATAATTTATTTGACTGTATTATATCCATTGTAAAATTGTACTTTGCATAAATAAAAGTAAAAGTTGATTTATGCCTTGACAGATTTCTTATTACATTCTGACAGTCGTGTTAATAACAGGTTTGAATGTAATAATGTTATAGTTGCAATATTTTATTAAACATTTGTACAAATAAAATATTATCAATTCAACCAATGAAATTCATTACGACAAGATGTAGAATCACGTGAGCAAAAATAAAATCTGCAAATCCTCTCTCGGGGCTTATTCCATAAAACTGATTTTTGTTTTGAGGATTCACTTGTAGTCGCAAGCAAACTGAAACAAACACATTAAAATCATTGTAAAGAATGCATAACAATAAAGTTCTAAACTGAGACGAATAAATACAATAAACAATATAATACAATAGTCTAACATATTGATAAAAATGTTAAGATTATAATATTATGATACATGAAATATTTGATATGTTATAAGACAAAAATGAATAAAGATAATTATTTACAATACCTCCAAGAACGAAGCACGAAACACAAGAAATAAATCCGCTAAGAAAACTGTTAAAAGGAAACGTGCCGACAAGACAACAATATATGAACTGTATAACACCGGTGAGAAACACATAAAGTAGATAAGCATCTATTATTTTAAGCCTCTTCGGTGTAACTTTCGTGTACTCTTGCCAAAACTTTCCTATAACCGTTAATGCAGTCATTTTTCAACTCTAATTGACGTTTCTTTTTAGGTTAAATCAAGTTTCGATGTTAGTACGCGTGGCACCGGCAGCGTTTCTGATCAACATCATCGATAGGTAAATATACTAATCGATATATGTCGATAATTCGCAATAGTCGATAGTATCGAACAATCGCGTATGTTCGAATCGATAAATGAATCATTGGGATTTTAAAAATTCGTAAACGTAGGAACCTCAGAATTTGGAAAGTAGAAGAATTAAGTTAAAAATATGGTTGGAAATAATTAATAACTTATAACCACTTATAAATATATATAATAATGAGTGATTTATTTGTTAATTATTTTAAATAATAATAATTTGTATAAAAACATTAATGACTATCCATAAATTGAATATCTGAAAGTAATAAAACTGTATTTGGCAGTGGCCTGGGTTGCGGGCTTAGCACTGTAAATGTTTGCCTTTCCACATCAACATTGGTTCTGTAAAAAATAAATATTCTTCATTAAATGGTTATCATCAAACAAGTTTGTCTTAAAATTATATTTTACATACACGCAAACAAATCCAGCCACATTAGTTTGTACTACATCATCCTCTGGTGAATCAGCAAATGAGACTGACAGTAAGTGATGCAAAAGATTTGGTCCCGGTGTAACAGCTACCAGTTTTGTTAAATTATCTTCTGCTTTCATTCCAAGTGGCATACAGGATGCGGGTAATACTGGAGCACCAATTTTATACAATCTAGCTTCACTCCATTTCACTTCAAAACTATGAGGATATAATGGTGTTCTAG
The DNA here is from genome assembly GCA_036983795.1 of Megachile lagopoda. Classification (NCBI taxonomy): domain Eukaryota; kingdom Metazoa; phylum Arthropoda; class Insecta; order Hymenoptera; family Megachilidae; genus Megachile; species Megachile lagopoda. Next base: position 7,743,979 of record CM072793.1, read on the forward strand.
ATCCATAAAAATATTCCCTGACACCTTGATCTCTAGCTTCTACTCTCTGTGCTTGACTCCTTTCTACGACTCCACCACTTTTTGGTAGGAAAACAACTTTAACAAAGTCTGGCATATCTCGAACAAGTTCATTATAAAGTCTTTCTTGATCTAGTACTAAAATAGCATCGACCTCAAAGGCTTGAGCAGCATGAGTCAATAATTTGTAACCATCTCCTTTAACCCAACCACAAGTGTTTATTACAATTCCTGAAACTCTGGCTTTCTTATTAGCTTGAAGTCTATCAGAACAGACCTCTGCAAGGCGTGTCACAAGAAGATTATAAAGAGCAACATTTGCCTGTGGAGATTTATGTCCAAAGTGAAAGACTAATGGTGCTTGTTGACTGAAACCTTCAACTATGTTAGATGGACGTTCCACTAATAATGCTCCAACAGTACCAGGTATCGCTATATGTCCTTGACCAACATCTAAGTCTACAAAGATGGGCCTGCGACCCATTCTAACTGCATAATTCAATAATAACCTACAAAGCGTAGATTTTCCAACATCACAAGGACCTACAACCATAGTTATTGGACCCCTGGTATCATCTTTCTCTGCAGTTTCTCTAAGTCTTTCCATTGCTGCATGACAATTTAAATAAAGACCCATTGGAGTCTCTTTGGCAACATAACTAACATCAGTTTTTCCAACCAACTCTACTGTACAACCCTGCCAAGTAAAGACTGCAACCTTAGCTCCAGCACTAAATTCATATTTCTTTCCTTTTACTAATTCGGTGCCAAATACTTCTGCTAAACCAGTTTTCAACTGCAAGAAAATGAACAGATGAATATATACCACAAAACAAGTAAATAGTTATTAAGATACGGAAAGAACAAAACGAACGTAAATAATATGAAATTAAAAAAGTCATTTTAATACATACCTCAACTGTAACCTTTTCATTTTTTGTTTCAACTTCGAATCGTAATTCACAATCTGGATCTAATTTAAACTCTTGTGTTTGTGTTTTCTCGTCTGTCATTTTATGAATATTAAATATTTTTGTCACATGCCTGTTTATAAATTTTGATAACAGTGTGTTTACTCTGTTTATATAGAAAATTTTAACCTCTCTTAGTCATTCAACGAGAGAGTACACGCGTCAAATGACAAATTTTTGTTTATTCTGCGCATATCAGCTATGATTGGTCGAGCAGTGTCGAGCTTGCTTCGCAACCAAGAGTAACACACATGCGCTATTACGACATTCTTTATTCAAAATTTAGTACTTTGCAATTATATGAAGTATTATAAAGCATTACGATAAAAAAATGGATAACTTTTTATCTAATACACCAGAGATACTTCACTTCGAGAAAAAGTTTTGCGAAATAATTTGCGAAATTCAACGGAACAGGGTAGAATATTTACAAATTTTTTAATTCATCTTTAAAACAAATGTAGTACCACAATATTTTTCCAGAGAGAGTTAGATAAGTTAGAGAAGGAACATTTGTTAGTACGTGGAGAACTATGCTCGAAGGACGCACTTTTGCAAAATGAACGAAAAACATCGAACGAATTACGAATTCGATTGAAATCAGCAGCAGAAACGATCAGCTCTTTGGAAGAAGAGAAAATACGAGATAAAATTTATTATTCGAATCTGTCGATGAATCACGACAGCCTGCTGAAAGAACGTGATATTTTATCTAAGGAAATTCTGACTAGTCAAACGGAAGCTGCGAAATCCAAAATTAAAATAGAAAGTTTGGAGAATGCGCTTCAACGAGAAACACATAGAAAAGAGGTGTTAGAAAAAGCGTTAATAGACTTGAAAAATGACAATGAAAAAATTATAGCAGGCATTGATATGTAACAAAATTTATGTTTTGTTTTTAAAATGCCGTTAAAACTAAAATGTTTTAACATTAAATGTTTGTAACAATTTTTGATTTATTAAATTGCTAATTTTAGGAATATCACTAAACTTTCAAAAGAACAGAAATACTTAACAGAGAGCGCAAAAGTTGTCATTCAGCTAAATAAACGATTGCAAACGTTCGGTCTTTGCTTTCATGCAATTCATGAAAAGAACAAAAACGAGATAAAGGATTTACAGCATAAATTAGCTGCGTTTTCAATGAACGATTCAATGCAATCAGCTAATCATACAAAATTGCATCCAGAATTAGATAATTTATGCTTCAAGGTACATATCAGCATTGAGATTATGTTAATTACAAAATGGTTATAGACATCGATTATTTCTTACAGTTGAAAGATACATTGATGGAGTTGAAATCAAAAATGCAAGATTCCGTGACATTTGAAGAAAAATTGAACAAGTTCTTTGAAGAATTTTTTTGTAGATACAGCAATGAACATCACACTGATAATAAAAATCGACAATAATCAATAATTAAGTAATCAAAGCAGTTCGATGATTGTTATCAACATTTATTTCATTTTTATTTTTCGATACATCTAACATTTGCTTCGTTTCGACTCGACGAAATATTTCGAAATAAAATTACATTGCTTATCATTATAAAATGTTTAAAAAAATTATTAATAATTTTGTATATACAGCATCATCCAGTTTTTCAGTGTGACAAGATTATAGGAAAGTAACAACTATTAGTTCGTTGCATTTTCTTGAATTTATTTTTCTATAAATTAAAGTCGACAGTTTAATCGTATGCGATTTATAGCTTCAGCTTATATGTAAAAAACATTCGTTTAAAAAAATTACGCATCATTTTAATGGGCATATTTACCTAGTTTAAAAGATCATTAATCAGTTGCTAATATTGACGTTAATTAAAGTTACAAATAATATCAATAAAACATTAATAGAATTATAACATTAATTGCATCTAACTGATAACATGTGTGATGACGATAATGAAAATCACAATACAACCTGGTCGTTCGACATTAAGGAAAGGCGGGTTTCAACAATAAAAATAGACGAATAGGATTAATATAAAATGTATTATAATAATCATATAATTAAGTGTAAGTGGAAACGGATCGGAATCCCTTTTCCTCGTTCACAAAAAAAGAGAACCCTCCGTTTCTTAAAAAAAAAAAAAAATGAACTATTACAACAAGCGTTTCAAACGAAGACGAAGTCCGTGTTCCATCTCTTTCCATTTTATTTTAATTACTTCAACTTCATAAAAAGAAAAAGAAGTTAGAGAAAATTCGAAAGAGTCTTTTCTTCAAGTCCTGAATTTGCGCTAATTAATCGATGAATTAATTAATGAAGAATTCCTCTTCGATCCGGTGAAAAAGCTAACTTGACGATGTGTATATATATATTTATATATTTATTTATATATTTATATATAAAAAATGACCGCCCATTGTTTACCTATCCGCACCCCCCTTCTTTTTTTTTTCTTTCTTATAAACAAATACCTCTGAAATACTTGAAGAAAGGAGAAACTTCTCGTTTGACGATCAGAGAAATTTTTTCTTTCTTCTCGTTTCATTCGTGTGTTTAAATAAAGTGAATGTAAACTCGTGTTAAAAATCGATCGTACCCCTTGATTAACTGAAACATGGAGGAGAAACTTCATGCGTGATATACGAAATAAATAAATTCTGCGTTTCTTAATTTGCTGTTCATTTCTACAATGCTTAATTAAAATACTTAACATACGAATTTCTAAAATATATATGAAGTCCAGGATGGTTTTCTGAATACGCCGTTAAACAAATGGAACCAAATTTTATATATAACTCATGCACAGATCAATTTAGTAATTTATTGCTTTCATAAGTATTCGACTTTAAGTCAATAATTATTACTTCATTCTTGTTTTGTTTATTTTATGAACGAAATAATAATACAGCAAAGACTACAATAATGTTTCGCTAAGAATTGCACATTTATTGGATGTACAATTCCCAATTGATTTTACGAAGAAATCGTTCAAAGTCAGTGATTTAAATTCTATATTGCTTGTCGATTATTGAAGAGAAAAACAAAAGAATTAAAATCACCTTCAATTCATATAAGATAAGCGTTCTAAAAACAGCTCAGTACATTGCACTCCGGTACTTTAACAAGTGAAACTTGTAAGGAAACGACATTACGATGATATCTTCGAGGCAGCGTGTTGAAATTGCTCGAAAATTATTAAAAAATTATCAAAAATTATCACAATTCGTAATCGTTTCCTTCAAGAACTCTTAAATGTCTTTTTAAGAGAGGAAAGAGAGTTTCTCCTCCAAGATAAAAAGAGTTCCTATGAATGATCAGTAAAAAAGAGAGACCGGCAGCGATGAAGGGATACGAAGGTGGCCGTCAAGGAGTAAAATCACAGAAGTACTCGCATCGTGAAGCGAGCCAAGGAGACCGAAGGTAAAGTAGAGTAGAGGGTGACGGTCGAGGATATGCTGACTGAGGGGTCAGAGTATAGAGCATTGTGCGATGCAACTTGGTGGCTTCCTCTGTGGTTCGAATGCTTTCAACTGATGTCCTCCTCCCTTCGGTGGATTTGACGCCTCCTGTTTCAAAATACAATGCTTGTCAATAATTTTTTTTATATATATATTTATATATATCAACGATACACCCAAACTAAGATTCATACATTTTCAATAATCTTAACAATATCGATTACGATAATAATTTTTATTATTTATGGTAAATGTTCACCTTTTTGCATAGTATTATAAAACATTTGAACGTTTTATATTAATAAGATTTTTTGAGAAAACATGCAATGCACGAATAATTTAACATTGTATGTATAAGAAAGAATTTATTTAATGGGAGCTGAATGTTAGTGATAGTAAAACTGTTAATACAAGGTCATATTTTATGTTAAAAGCATTCACAAATGTTAAAAAACACTTGTGGTACATTCATGGGACAAATATGTGCACGAATACATACATGTGTAAGCTATTAACACATACAAGACAAACAAAAACAGTTAGTAAAATATTATTTCAACTAACAAGATATAATTAAAGAAAAAAGCAAACACTGATACAAATGCTGTATTAAGTTTGTTTAATCAATTATGATATTTTGAAACATTTTTAACCTTAGACTCGGTTACAAATTGAAATGCAATTACCGTTTATTACATTTCTTTAGAAGATATATTTCACTGATTGATAATAAAGTAACAATTGATGAAAATAGAAAAATTGTTTAACATTAAGGATAAAAATAATTAAGATATAAGTGGTCATGCAAACAAAGTACATATATAGAGAGAGGAGGAGTTACCTTCTGCCGAGACAGACCCGCACCAAACACAGAGAAACAGATACAGGAAACAGAGAAATCATGGTTAATTGACATAAAACTATTTACTAAAATAAATTTGTGAAAGCAACTAAGTTACATCTAAACAAATATCAGTCCTAATTCCTTTGACAAATTATGAAATAAAATTCCAGAGCACCACTGAAAAAAACTAATATTACAGTATAATTTTTGGTGTTTTATAAATATTAATTAACAAGTGTAATCAATTTTTCCATTAAAGTAAAATTGAAGTAGTAAATACACAGCTGCAATTTAAAAACATTTTTGTTTTTTGATATGAAATTTAACAATAATTAAGTATAAATGGAAAAACAACATACTGAAAAGCAATATTTACCAGTTTCTTTTCCATTTTGGCCTTAATATCTCTTGCAAGAGTATAAAATGCCTCCTCAACATTGATGCTAGATTTAGCTGAAGTTTCCATGAATTTGATTCCATATTCAACAGCAAGTTGCTCTCCCCGTTCCTTTGAAACTTGCCGCTTTTCTGTGAGCTCACACTTATTGCCCAACAGCATTTTCTCAACATCAGCCGAAGCATTTTCTTCAATGTTTCTAATCCAATTTTTTATATTCTCGAAACTCTTTTCGTTGGTTACATCATAAACTAACATTATACCCATTGCACCACGATAATATGCTGTAGTTATTGTACGAAACCTTTCTTGTCCTGCTGTATCCCTTTAAAAGGTAATAAACCAATTTTGTTCAAACAAATGTGTCAAAAATACATTTTATTTGGAAAAAAGAGAAGAAGGTACTAAAAGAAAACCGAAATCATATATGTATAAATGATTTTTATTATTTATCATTTACCATTTTATATTTGTTTCTAAACTATAAAGAGCAAAATTAAAATGTATTTCTCATAAATAACTGATTAAAAATTATAAAAACATTGCTCCAAAGTGCTTAATTCTGCTAAAAATAATTAAATTGATTTTTTGATACTTACCATATTTGTAGTTTTATTTTCTTGCCATCTAATTCTATTGTTCTTATCTTAAAATCAATTCCTGAAAATAATAAATGAGTTTACAGTATTTGTATTTCTGTATTTTTTTATGATATTGTCAAAATATTCAAATAAAATAATTTTAGAGTGAGTTCTGTTAAATCATTAATCTTCGACAAATATAAAAATGAATCTAGATCGGTACAAATCTATTTTATGTATGACAAAATCATTATATGCTTCCACTCAGTAGAGTTTACTAAGAATTTATTGCAATCGTTTAATTAAACTATTCTGTGAAACATTAAGACTTAATATTAGACCTTTGACATTTGCAAGTTTTGCAGTATAGAAGTCAGAAGATGATTAATGTTGTTCATTCAATATATGGCAAAAAAAAGTGTCACTTACATAACATCAAGTGATTTTTACACAATTGTTTTTATATCAAAAAAAGAAATAGATGTTTATAGTATAATATTCTTCATAACTCTATACTTGTAATATACGCATAAATACAAACATAATATTTGTTTATTGACATGTTTCAAAAAATAAGTAAGAATGCTATAACATAAATACCGAAATCATAACAATGTAATATGTATTTATTAATTTACAGAAATTGTACTATATTTCATAACAATTGAATAGTTCAATTATTTAAATATACTCAAGTAATCTTCGTGTATCAACCAATTAAATTTTTTCTTTCTAAAAGAAGATTGGTCTAGATTTAATAGCTCCATATTTTTCAAATCAAAGGTCTCATTCAAAGACATACCATTAATATGTAATTAGTCTTTCATTCCTGTATTATGATTACATAAATAATCTAAGATTACATTAAAAGTATTATTATACAGCTTCAAAATGTTCCTTAAGCAGCTCCTAATCAAGGATAAGTGAATAAGGGGATAAAAGGGAAGAAAATCGATGGAAAAAGGAAATAAAAAGGAAATACTTACCAATGGTCGAGATGAAGGTCGTATTGAAAGCATCCTCAGAGAACCTGAAGAGGACGCACGTCTTGCCGACCCCTGAGTCACCAATCAGCAACAACTTGAACAAATAATCATATGTCTTCGCCATGCCCTTTGTTTTCAGTCTCTCTCTCTATTTCACGTGATTCCCTTTGCAGTTCTATTTTTTATACTTCTTTATCCTTCTAGCTCTCTTACACGATCTTTTTCGAGTGATGGTGATCCTTGGAATTCCGATGACGCACCCTTTGAACTTAAACAAGCACGCTCCGTTCTACGCTTTTCAATTATCGAAACGAGATTGAATTCGCAGAAAGCTCGAGGAAATGCTTAATTTGAAATCTGTTCGGATAGGACAAAACTCACGTAATAGATCACGTAAAAACATCTGTCAGAAAAAGCGATGACAGCCATCGGTAAGTACAACTTTTTCTCTGGTGTTGTGGCCAGCCTTCTGACCGCACCACAGGTGATGCGCGCGTGTGTATACGCATACGCAACACGTGTGTCAAGAATATGGTGCATTTTCACACGAAGAAATATATTACGGCGTATTCGTATTAACTTAATAGTCATTGCGATGACAAAACAAATTTTGATGATAGAATTATATCCATACTGTAGCATTATTTCCATTCAGTACATTAATTATATTCCAATACAAATTTTTATCATTGTGCATAAAAAGACTGCACCCTTGCAATGTTTTCTTATATGTATTTTGTATGTTATTATCCAAAATCATTTTCTAATATTTTTTTCTATTAATATTCTATCGCATTAAATTTATATCATAATAAAATGATTCATCTTTGTAGATGAGATAATTCACCTATAAGAAAACACCAGTACAAATACAAGTTTTCAATTCTAGTCCACGTGTGACGCCACATGCATTTGACTTAAAGCTGCGAGTATATAGGATTGCAAATAATATCATAATAACATTTCGGCTAAAATGCCTGCAATTAAAAGTAAAAAGCGTAAAGTATCAAAGAAGACAAAAAAGGCGTGGCGAAAACATGTTGACACAAAGGATATTGACAAATTTTTGGAAGATTCTCGATTAGAGGAGAGGTTAGGTGGTTCGTTTTCTACACGCAAAGATTCTGAACTGTTTGTAATCTCTACGGAACCAGAGATTCTTCCTAAAAAAACACGCCGAGAAATATTGAAATCAAAGGAACCACGATGTTTCAATGTTTTGAAACCTCATACAGCTGTACCAGATCCAATAACAAAAAGGAATCGTGTAAGAACGAAAGAAGAAAGGAAAAATGCACTGGTTGTTCGAAAGGAAGCCTATAGGAAGGCGCAAGGAATAGTAAAATTGAAAGACAGAATAAGGTTGAAGAATCAGATGTTAGCTGTGAAGAAAAGATTGAATAAACCTAAAAGAGGTGAGTTTAACGTTGATGTTTGGAAAGAAAAGTTGGAGAAACAACTTGGAATTGATACCGAGTGGATGGCTCCGGATACTCTCAGGCATACATTGATTCATTTTGGGATGAAGAAAAAAAGAATACCAACTTCTTTGCGCAAAAAACCATCTATTTTACCAGCAATTGAACCACCCCATCCAGGAACATCTTACAATCCTTCGTTTGAAGATCATCAAAATTTGTTACATGAAGTGGCAAAGAAGGAAATGGAATTAATAAAGGAAGAAGAACATTTAGAGAGAGTGACTACAAAAATGTTTAGAAAGGTATTTCATTTATAAATTTGTATATGGTTTACATGTATAATTCTTAATATATTAAACTTTTGATATAGGTTTCACCTGAAGAAAAAGAAGAAAATTTGCTAAAAGAAATGTTGGAAGGTTTGAAACCAGAAGAAAATAATGATTCTGACAAAGATGATGATCCAACAGTAAAATCTGTAAATCCACCTGTTAAAAATGAAAAAAAGACACGTGTTCAGAGGCGTAAACAGAAAGAGCAAAAAGCATTAGCACATAAGATACAGCAAGAAAAGTTAGAAAAGAAGAAAGTTTCAGATATATATAAATTAAGGTTATTTGACAAACAGTTAGCTTCAAAAGAAAGAAAGGAAAAAATACAAAAGGAACGGAAATTAAAAAAGAAAGTGCTAAAGGCAATGGGTCCAAAAACTCTTAGCAAAATTAAATTTGAACCCTTGGAAACTGATTTCAAACTGGCAAATGAATTAACTGGCAATTTACGTAATGCTGAACCAACAACTAATCTTTTGAAAGATAGATTTAAGTCTCTTCAACAGAGAAATATTATTGCTCCTTCTAAACTTAAACTGTAAGTATAATTACATAAATTTATACATTTTATTCATCTAATTATAAATTGTATTAATAATATTGTTGTTCATTTAATATTGTAGGAACCGAGATAAGGCGAAAGTAAAGCGCTTTATTAAACCAGATCACAAAATCGATATACCTAAAGTCAAGTTAGGGGATAACAAAGTATAATATGAGTATAATTAACTCAAAACCATGTACAGAACATTAATTCTATTTCAAAATATGTAGTAACTACATATGTATGCATTATGTTAATAAATACTAAGAATTTTTTGCAGAATTTAGTGCATTACATATTTATAAAAAATAAAATTTGTTAAGACAAAATGTAAATTATAAGTATGTTAAGAAATGAAATATGTTATATCAGTAAATATTAAAATTAAAAATAAATATTTAGATACGTTTGCAAGACAAGCTGTTTAAAATAAAATTTGCATAATATATCTTATTCTTCGATACTATATATAGATTCATCTTCTATGTATTCTTCATTTTCAGATGATTTGTAATCTTTTAAATCATCTTTTAAATCAAAAGACATTGTATGTTCTGAAATATGTTTTGATAACTGTTCTTCAATCTCAACACTTCCAATCGATATTTCTTTTTGTTCATCCAAATCCATAGTTAATTTTATCTGATAATTAAAAATATAAAAATTTTAAACATGTTTATAAAACCTTTGTGTCTTAATGATACAACGAAATTGTTTATACATGTACTTTATCTGAAATTTCTTCTTTCTCTTCAGATTCTGTAATTACTTCAAAATCAGTAATATTTTCTAGATCTTTTGTATGAAATCCCATAACTCCTGGTATGGTCTCAACCCTTATTTTATTGCATATATGAAGTTAAAAATATTTCTAAACAACTTAGGTACTTTATACTAGTACTCACGATTTAACAATTTTACATTGAATTTTGAATTGCCCTGTGATGAATATATTTCGTAGAAACAAAAGTAACTGGACACAATTCAATCTTGCTATATCAGGATACTTATCAGGACACTATAAGATAATTTTTTATATTTATGTTACAATCTGATTGAAATAGTTCTTAGAATTAAAACCTTTGTATAACTTTTGCTTCTTAAAATAAAATGTCTAAAAATACCTTGAGTAAACATTTTACAATATACTTCAGATCATAAAGTGTCTCAACAATTGCTTTTATCTTACAATTTAATCTTTTGCATAAATATTTTGCAATGCCTATTCTTACTCTCTCTTTTTCAAGCATAACATTTAATTTTGATAATCGAACATTTACTACATGTTCTTTATAACGAGCATTTTCAATTAATGTAAGATATTTATTTTCCACTGCAAGATCAGGGATATTGATAGATGAAAAATGCTCTTTTGTGTTTTCAAATTTATTTTTTAAACATTTCAACACAGCATTCTGTATTTTTGCAGTCACTATGTTTTGTTTTACATGTGAAGACTTTTTAACATTTTTTTTCTTGTGGTCTACAGACGAATTTCTACATAATTTTGTTAAAAGTAATTAAATGAATAAAAATTTGTCTCCATCACTTTTAAATGGACTGAAAAGTGAGCTTTCAAAAATTATATAAACATAAAGAACGAAATAGTTATTGAATAAAAATAGTATGATTAAAAATATAAAATATGAAACACATAAAACATTACTTGAGAATTGATTCAATGTGTTTTTTCAATGAAACTTGTTTTGAAATTTGCCATAATTCATTTTTCAGCATAATATTTTCTCGCATTAATCTCTTGTTTGGTAAACTTATATGTTTATCAGTTCGTACTTGAAATTGTGCTGCTAAATCAAGAAGACAAATATACATTTCATTTCTGAGCCTGAATTAAAAAGATTTTGATGAATTGAATAATCTTTTTTTATAATTAGTGTAAGTAAGTTTTTAATTAAACATATAGTGAGTAATAATTTATTACATTTCTTTATCAAATTCAAACTTTCGACTAACTATCTCAAGTAATTCTTTCGTCCTTTCCTCATTCTCTATCATTTGCTGTTCATTTAATTCAAATTGGTTTTCTAGACCATTTTGCGTCTTTTTAAAATCTTCCAAACCATTAATTTTAGCAGCTAGAACAGCAATTAATCTTTATGGAATTGAAACAGAAGAAAATGAAAGGAGACTAGAGAACAAATGATACAAAGAAAAGAGTTATACATTACTTAAAACTTTGTTCTCAGAAGTTAATTCAATTTTCTTCTTTTCATATTGTTCATTTAATAATTCTACTCTATCATTATGTGATTGTTTCTCTTTTATTCTGCTTTCTTCCACATCATAAATCTTGGTTTTTAAATCTTCTACTTTAGTATCTTGAGCATAAAATTGTTTGCTTAGATTTGTAATTTCATCAGCTGTTTCTGCATCTACAGTAGCTGAACATTCCTCTGTAACTTCAATCTCTTCTAATAATTCTTCATTTCGATCTTCTAATCTAAACATCAACTTAAAGATTTTTTAAAATTTCAAAGAAAAGAAGTTAAATCATGTTTTCAAATTTATATAGACTAAAACGTGTGTTATAAATTAAAATGGATCATTTTAATCGATAGTACACTGATACAATATAATTTAACTTTTAACCTCTTTATTCTATTTTCAATGTCCTCAATTTTAATGTCATAAAAGGCTCTTTGCGTATTGATAATTGTGGGTTTACTTTGCTCTTTATCATCATCCCATGACTGTAGATTGGCTGACAATGATATATTTCCTTTATCCTTCCCTAACAAATCGACCATTTTTTTTGCTTATGTAAACATTTAATACAGGAAAATCAAAATATTCTCATTTTTTTATAACAGCATCACTATGTTCGTTAATATCTGTAATGTCTAAATGACATTCAATTATTTTTGTTCTACCTTTAAATCTAATCTAACCTAACCTAACATAACTTCAAATAAGAGTAATCGAATTTAAATTATAAAATTACATATCAATTAAGTTAGGTTAGACTGATTTGAAGTTTAAATGAGTCTAATCCAAATAATAAATTTACGTATTATATGCTACATTGATTACTCCTATTAAATAATGAGACTGATAAGATATTATTGATGATATTTCAGTATTATCGATATTTCTCGATAATGTTATCAATATCGGCACCTTCAAATACAATGCCATTCATATTTAGGTTATGTTACCAAGTGATAATAAATTTATACGCATAAATTTTTAAATTACCATTTGATATTATTGATTAAGTTTAACCTATTTAAATTTACGACATCGACTATTTAATTTTAAAGGAATATAACCAATATTTCTATAATTTGAAGCTAACTTCAGTTACAGAACACACAAGTTCAACACGCAAGTTCTTTGGAGCAAACACAATCGTGAAACAGCTGATCTGTCGATTGTTAAATGTGTAGTATACTTTGCTGTTTGGCAGTTATAGAAAATTACAGAACGTTATCAATTTGGCATGTAAAAATTAATATTTCTAGAAATAATTATAAGGAATTATTTGCGTGATAACTGAAGATGTACGTTGACGTGTCTCAATGACGTAATTTTGTCTTTATGGCACAAAAAACCAAATTCTTTGGAAATATACTTTAAGATGAATTCAAGAACGTTCTTATCGAGCTGTTCATGCTAAAAGTAAGAGAACATATATTTTTTCCTTTTGATATCATCCTTTTTGATGTGTAGTGTCTGTAGAAATTTAGGTTAGAAGCGGAACAACGTAGCGTTTTCGTTACGTTGTTGTACGTTCGGAATATTAATACGTCAAACATATTTTTGAAGTTATTTTATTTCGTCGATGCATTTATGAGATTAACATTTTAATTTATACAGTAAGAAATTGAGTTTATAATACAGCTTCTTTGTAATGTATTTTTAGTCCTTATAAACAAAAATTTTCTGTACATTGAGAGTGTAAATATTTTTATCGAATTTTGTTTTTGTTTTCAAAAGCAGAACCACTAATTTTATGAATTTATTAAAAATATTATACGGTTTATTTATTAAAAGCAAATAATAAAGGTCAAAAGACACTAAAGTAATATTTTTGTTTAGTCAGTTCATAAAGAAACGTACAGCCACAGTACAGATTAAAACATGAAGCTAAGAAAGGAGCTGGTTTTACTTTTTCTTGTTATGTCTGCTTCTTCTCAATCAGAAGTATCTAAAAAACAATCTGATACTTCTGATGATGAAGCCGAAGAAGATGTTAGTTTGGAAGAAAAAGCATTTGAACGGTTGCAAGAATTAAAGGCTCTACATGATACTATTTTAAAGATGGTACCAGCTTCTGAATTATATCTTAATGATAAAATTACGAAGAAAAAAGAAGAAACAGAAAGTGAACCAAAAACAAAAGAGGAAAGTTCTGCGATGAGAAATGTTTGGATGAAAGCAATGATAACTCAAATAAAAAATATTGATTTGCCAAATAATAATTTAAGAATTGAAGAAGATGATGCAGAAGTGTGGAGTGAAGAAGAACAGCTTGAACCATTTAATGAAGAGACTGAAGAACCACTTACTCCGGAGCAACAAGAAGGTATCTTGAATGAATCATTTTGTAATTATAATAAGTATAGATACTTAAACTGCTTTTATAAATAAATTTGAAGTAACATAAATTTTATAACAATTTTAGCGGAACAAATATTTAGAAAAGCCCAGAGTCTCTTAAATGCTACACGTTCTAATAAGGCAGAAGCTTATGAACTATTAGCATCTGCTGCAATTCTTGGGCATCGTGAATCTAGGTCTATGTTGGCATGGGCACAGCTGTTAGGAACTCAATTTGCTCCAACCTTTTCGTGGATATCCAGTCCAGATATTCCAGCAGCATATCAAACATTTAAAGAACTTGCTGAAACTGGTCTACCATCTGCTCATATGGTGCATGATTTTAAAATTATCTTTGAATGAAAAATAATTCCTTAATTTTATTTATTACCATTCAAACAGAAACTAATTATAACGTTTGTAGGGTATGGGCTTTTTATATGCAACAGGATTAGGTGGTGTGAATGCCTCACAGCCAAAGGCACTCCTGCATTACACGGTAGCAGCCCTCGGTGGAGACACGCGGGCACAAATGGCTTTGGGTTATCGTCATTGGGCCGGAGTCACAACACCAGCTTTCTGTGAAAGAGCTTTAGATTTCTATCGCGAAGTAGCAAACAAGGTTGCGGAAGAAGTTTCTCTCAGTGGAGGACCAGTTGTTCAAAGAGTCAGACTTTTAGATGAACAGGAAAATCCAGGATACAGCTCAGGAATCTTTGATCAAGATCTAATAGAATATTATCAGTTGTTAGCAAAGAAAGGAGATACACAAGCTCAAGTTGGGTTGGGACAGTTACACTATCAGGGTGGAAGAGGTGTTCCTTTGGATCATGAAAGAGCATTACAATATTTTCAACATGCTGCTGATGCTGGAAATGCTATTGCCATGGCTTTTCTAGGAAAGGTGATTAAAATATTAGACTTAAAACTTAAGAATTAATTCAAAACGGATGTAAACTTAGTATTACATTTTTTCCATAGATTTACTTAGAAGGTAGTGATATAGTGAAGCAAGATAACGAAACAGCATATAAGTACTTCAAAAAAGCTGCAGAATTAGGAAATCCTGTCGGACAAAGTGGTTTAGGTCTGATGTATCTTTATGGAAGAGGAGTTGAAAGAGATACCGCAAAAGCTCTTCAATATTTTAATGAAGCTGCGGAGCAAGGATGGGTTGATGGACAACTGCAACTTGGCAATATGTATTTTAGTATGTTTTTAAAGATTGACAATTACTTGAATCACTAAATAATTGTACAGCAAATTGGATAATTTAGAAAATAAATTTAAATGTTGTAATGAAATAATTACTTTGCAGGTGGAACAGGAGTAAGGCGTGATTACAAGTTAGCTAACAAGTATTTCAACTTAGCTAGCCAGTCCGGCCATGTTCTAGCATTTTATAATTTGGCGCAGATGCACGCTACTGGTACAGGCATGATGCGCAGCTGTCCAACCGCTGTTGAACTTTTAAAAAATGTTGCTGAAAGGGGCAAATGGAGTGATCAACTAATGGTTGCTCATACAGATTATCGGGAAGGTAGAATTAATGAGGCTTTTGTCAAGTATGCTCTCCTTGCAGAAATGGGTTACGAAGTAGCACAGAGCAACGCTGCTTTTATATTAGATAAAGGAGAGACTACAATATTATCAGAAGAAGAAGGATTGGTTAGAGCACTTGCTTTGTGGGCTAGGGCTGCTGCACAAGGATATTCTGCGGCTCAAGTATGATTAATAATTGTACTTATAGATATTGAAAATGTATTGCTTTAAATATTAATGGTTTTTAATAAGAATTATTTGGATAACAGGTGAAATTAGGAGATGCTCATTATTATGGTCGTGGAACAAAAGTTGATTATGAAGCTGCAGCTAGTCATTATCGATCAGCTTTTAGTCAACAACATAATGCACAAGCAATGTTTAATTTGGGATACATGCATGAACGTGGTTTAGGTCTAGCAAGAGATCGACATCTAGCCAAACGATGCTATGATCTTGCAGCAGAAACTAGCGCGGACGCAAGAATTCCTGTAGCGTTGGCTCTCATTAAACTCTCTTTCCTGTTCGGTTTGGATTATCTTCAAGAGTTTAGCCTTATTGACCATTTAAATAAATGGGACCAGCTTTTTGGCCAGAACTGGGACTTATACCTCATCGGACTGCTCACTGGCATGCTCAGTTTAATTATTTACTTCCGCAGGCCCCAACCACCACCTCCGCCTAGGATTAATTAGTTCTTTACTATTTTTGTTTGAATCTTTTTTTCTTCTTTCAAGTGAAGTCAAGTTTGTTACTGATGGTTCATAAATACATGCACCTGTGTGCATATTGATACGTTGTTTTCATTGAACCACCTTACTTGCACAAAGTCATCTAAAACTCTAAGAACATTAAAACTTTTGTAGTTTTAAAATTCGTGCGGTGTCTAAGCGCGGACGCTTACGCACAACGTATAGTTCACTTAATTAACTCATGTTTATTTATGGAATTCGAAATTGTCCAGTTTATTAATATTTAAGTTACATTTTAGAACTGTACATAATATATTAAATTATAAATCTTTTTAAAAATCTTTAAGCGTATTACACTAATGAAAATATTCACATTCCACGGAATTAAAACTGCTGAATCCTTTATACCTATCATTTCTTTTATTTGCAAAAACTGATGCAGTTTGTGTATTATGGAATATATATTTATACTTTAATTTGTGATAGATTTTTAAGTTTGATGTGTATATGTATGTATACTTTGAAAAAAATATATTAATGTAATACAGAATTATGAGAAGAAATGTTTGGTGCTTATGAGTAACATAAAATTCAGGGGAAAACTTCGGAATACCGTCATATTCCGATATCGACCAAATTTTGCAAATAAGATCCTTTTCTCAAAAGGAAACATCTGCGAGAACGGTTTTTGAAGACTCAAACGAAAAATTTTTACCATTCTTATGTTATTTTCTATATTACCGACGAGAGACAGTATAGTGTGCGAACTGTTCTGAATACATAATCCGCATCTTCAGACCCACAGAATATATTGCAAACGGCATGATATCAATATTAATAAATATATAGCATATTAATCAATAAAATCAATATTAATTGAATATTAACGAAAATGGAACCAGTGCCGCCATCTCTCCGGCGAACAGGGTGAACTACACACTTTTGAAACCGTACTTTAATTAGTTCTCATCTTCTACCGCTAGATGGCGGTACATGGCATTTTCAATGCCAGTAGTTTCGCTATTCACTGCTAGATGGGGTAAACATTGTCGTTTTCAAATTGCGCGTTGTTATGGAATGAAAGAACACGCAAAGCCGAGTGTCGCACATTATTTTCAGGTTATTTAATTAATTTTTATTCAACATGATTAATTGATTGATAAATTAGTTTATAAATTATTTAACGCAACTGCTCATGACTCGTTTATTAATTAAACAATTTAAAACACGGTGAGCATGTAGTGCTTTCTAAGTGACATAATTGCTTCAAGTTAATTCTGCAGATAACGTGATCTTAATGCTAAATACGAAAATGGAAATATAGCTGGATGCAACGCGTGTATGCGAATAGTGAAACAAGGAAGAGGAGGACCTAATCGAGTGAAAGCTAAGGTCATAAGGCCAATAAACGTTCCCGGACGAGCCGATAAGCTGCATAATAGCAAAATACCAATTGCGTTTCACTACTTTCCTTTTTCTTACCTAGTATCTGTATACTACATACACCGTGGTATCACGTGTAACCGATCGTGCACGGACGTCGAACGGTTCAATTGAATTAAGGAGTCAATTATGTAGTCTATGACGTTGGTTTCCGACGGAAGTCACCAGTTCAGTGCAGATTACAATAATTATATAAAGTATCAAAAACATTTGTAACTTTAATACAAAAAGTTTCTTTGTACAATTGCACATTTAATTGGAATAATTTATTCCCGATGTTTGAATAGATGTAAGAGAAACTTAGATGTACAATGAAGATGACTGTCAATTAAATCTGATGGAAGATGAGTAAATTCATTTAAGGAGTTCAGTAATTATTGCTCATTGTGTTTAATCATCATTAGTAACCGAGATATAGTTGTTAACGAATAAAATGATTCCTTAATTTTAGTAACATACTTCCCACGGATATTTGTAGTCGACTCGTCGTTATAATTAATGTTATACACTCTATACGGCCATTTTGAACTATACAAATTAAAGGTTATTCCATAAATTGTATAATTTTGCAATTTCATGTTTTCACAATTTGTCAATTTAATAATTTAATAAAAACTATGTTTAGACAAAAGAAGAAAATTATGTAACGAATGATTGGTAATGGAACAAAACAGGTGACTAAAGGAATTGACGTTCGACAATAAAAATTCATGATATACACTTTTACTTGCGCAAGCGGCTGTTAAAATTTTAATGCCCATATTACGGAATAATGAGCACGGTAAGGTAATGAAGATAAAGTGTAACGTTATCGTTTCGACATTACTCTCAATTATTTACTTCATTAACCAGAGAAAAAAGATATAAACGCGTGCAATTTAAAATGTAAATTGCATGCTAAAGAAAGTGTTTCTTCATCGAACTTTTTTGGCAAATTGATATAGAGGTTTATTAATTAATCGTAACATACACTGCTCACAAATTTTTACATCTGTTTTATACCAAAAATAATCGACAAATTCCGCCTAACCAGTTACGAGTTTGTCTTTTGATACTTTCACTAGAAAAGATGTTCGTCTACAATTTTCGAATATTTTCAGGCGTAATTCGATTGCGAACGCGGTGTGTGACTTACGGTCACTCCCCACACGACTCGTATTTCAAAACAAGAACGAGTGCAAGAGGAGTTCGCGGAATGTGTATTATCTACAAGTATCTTCTAGAAGCAATCCTGGATGTAGCAGGAATTTCCTTCGTCGACCTCGTCACACTGATTTTGCGAAATTTTGAGAGAAACAAGCGCAAAAGGAACGAGACGTAGATGTACACTTCAAATTATGGTAGAACGATTAACTACAGAAATAAATTATCAGCATTGAAACTTGTACGAGCAATTTCCATCCAATACAAATGTGAATATTCTGCAATAATCGTCGAGTCATTTACAGAGTTAGTGCATAATACTGTTTATCTGCAAAACTTATCGAAATACGAATTTAAGGTTACGTACTTCTGGTGATTTATTGGACGTTCAAGAACGGTAGCTGTTATTAAATCTTTTTTCTAACGATTGAAGAAAGTGTGTATGCGCATCATTTGACGGGGAAAGGAAACTGCAGGAACATTGCTTTCAACATTTTTTGCTATGGATGTCTTAAACTTCAGCTTAGATTCAGAGGTCTGCTGTGTTTCATAAACTGCAACATGAGCTGCGATAGTTGTGGAAAATTAGGACGCTACGACATTTAACATTAAGATAGTATTTGGATTTGCATAACAAACTGGTAACATTTCACGTATTCGCGCTGCTAATGGAATTGAAATTAATCGTACATTAATATAAACTTTTTGAATTTTCACTACTGGAAATAAATTGAAATAGGAAGCTGTACTGTAAGACTGAAGTGTTATAGATATATGCAAACTCTTAGATCCTTATCTTTAGGTTACTAAATATCTATATTCCTATATATGTAGATATCTCAGTATCTCTATATTATATATGTATATCTCTATATCTCTTCACATATCCTTAGGTTCCTATATCCATAAATCTCATATATCCAGATCCCTAATATCCCCTAGTTAATACCGTTATATCGCTAATATCCCCAAGTTCCCTAATGTGCTTAGATACCATGATTATATCTCTACGTGCTATAACCCTGTTAATAAATAAGAAAGCAAAGGAACAGGATTTCGCGGTAGAAAAAGAGGATATCCCTGCAAATGAATCACCAACTTATCGAGTACAAGATAAAAAGGCGGGAACGAATCCGAGTAAAAACAAGCAAGATTAAGTCTCGACATGCATACAACGAATTAATGAAATCGAAGATAAAACAGGAGAAATAAGAAGAGTAAGAAGAAGAAGAGTAGGAGGAGGACGAGAGGTGAGTAAGTAAGAATGCGTCAGACAGTATGAATCGAGGGGAAAGCGGGCACGAGTGCGTTAGCGTCGTGAAAGGAAGAAGGAGTAAACGAAAGCGGGCTCTCTCTCACGTTCTTACGCAGTTGAGAAGATGCTCTCGTAAGAAATCGTGTGTACGTAAATACGTGTGCGTGTATGGCTGAGAAACCCTGGAAAACACATCGCGAAAGAGCGGCAGAGGGGAGAGTTCGACGCGGGAGATACACCAACATCATGGAGGGAGGAGGAAGGGAGTCGTCTGCCAGGAGGCAACTTTCACATGGTCATTGCACCACGTGAGCCTCTTTTCGGCTTCCTGTAACTCCCGAGGATCGGAGAGTACGTATCAGCGAAAAAGAAGAAAAAAGTGAGACACGAGGCGACCGGCTTCATTCAAAGGTCATTTCTCGGCCTCCTTCGAAAAAATCAGAACAAATTTCGAGCTGCTCTCCTTGTTGTTCCATTACGTTGCTTTCTCCTTTTGCCTGAGACCGATGGGAATCGGTTCCTTGATTAGATTCAGGATATTAGAGTATCGGTGAAATTGTTATTGGAGCTAACTCCATTTGGAATATCGGTATCAATAAACCTCATCTAGTACATTATTATAGTTTTCAATATTTCTATGTTTTTCATATTATTCTAATGCAAAAAATAATTTGTTATATTATTTTTCAGATTATGTAGCGGAACTTCATCTTCATCTACCTTCAGTATTTTGACTAGGGATGAACATCCGAGCATCTAAGGATCTGGAGATATGGAGATCTAGGGATACATCTATCCGAGGCTATATGGATCCAAGGATATACGCATTTGAACTTACAGTTCCATCGCTACTCGAAGTTCATTTACCTCGACCCATCTGCTTGTTCTTGTGCCTTTTGTTCTCGTTTTTTATTATCGATTATAACGAACACCTTTCACTGAAGTTTTTGCGTATCGAACACAAATTTAAAAGACGAGAAAAATGGGCTGGAAAGGCGGACCGATTTATCAAATGTGCATAATCATCTTTTTTAATTGTCTGGTACACCGTTGCAAAAAAGATGTTCAATCGTCGTACATAATTTCCCGTATTACAAAACATAGAAATGGAATAATGTTAACCAAACTCGTCTAGACTATTTGATCGACTATTGTAACCATTATT
The DNA here is from genome assembly GCA_036983795.1 of Megachile lagopoda. Classification (NCBI taxonomy): domain Eukaryota; kingdom Metazoa; phylum Arthropoda; class Insecta; order Hymenoptera; family Megachilidae; genus Megachile; species Megachile lagopoda. The sequence continues at coordinate 7,765,286 of CM072793.1, forward strand.
TATTACTTCCTGAAAAGAATATGTTATTGTGCATCAAATGTATCATATTCGTAATCTTGTTCTTATAGCATATTTTGTGAAAGAGAAACATGACCTCGAAAGTTTCTTCCGTGTATCAATAAGATAGCATAAGGTCCATACAATTCATCTCGTGAAACTCTCTATACAACAGCATCCTTCACGGTTGTTGGATTTATCGGTGAACAGGTGCACTTTCTCTTTCACAAAGGATATCTAAGGCATCGATTACACACCCTTAATTGGTTATCGGCTAAAGAAGGCGAACGAAAAAAGAGAAGAAACGTCGGGTCACAGAAATATAAATTGCAAGCGTACGGTGGCGTGTAACATGGCGGACAGAATAGTAAACTTGTTAGAGAGACGATAGTCGCGGAAAAGATTGATCGTCCGTGTAAGAGGAAGGCGTCGATTTCCGCGTCTTCTTCGGGAAAGGCGTCGTGACGCAAGCCAGAGAAACTTTCACTATTCTTTAAACAGCTACTAATCAAGATGAAGAGTCTTCCCTCTCTGTCACCGTGAAGCCACTCTCCATGAACGTCCGAGGTCGTGCTTCGTCGTCGAATCTTCGCGATTTACTTTCGTGAAAATGAGAGTTTGCCGCTGCTCTGGAAAGCATAAAACAAACCTAACCTATCATAGCCTCGACAAATACACCACTCGGAAATTTTATTTACCTATTTGCATTGTTTATTTGGAAGGTATTCTATTACACTGTTGAATTAAAAGTCCTATATTTTCAACTTTGTATTATAACTGTAAAAATGTAGTTATGTACAAATATAGTTATATGAGATAGGAATGAGGCAGTGTGAGAATGTGAAGATGTGGGAACCTTTCTGTATGGGAATATAGCGATATGAAAATATTGAAATTCAGTGAAATTATGATAAAAAGCTAGAAAACTTAAATCTTTCGTCAGCTACCTTCCGTGAATGCTTGAACCGTGGAAGTTTGAACGCGTTTGATACAAATCTTTCGACAAGGTGATGCAAGAAACACGTTCGCGCCAACATTTCGCGTAGGTGGACCTCGGAGCTGGATTTCCCACAGGGTGGTATGGGTCAGAACGCTTCCTAGGTTGGTAGACGGTGTTTTAGCGCGGCTCCTTGCACAATAAATCGCTTACACGGTTTATCTCATCATATGCAGAACTGTATGATACGAAAGCAAGTCACTACCTCGGTTTCTCTTTGTTCGCGCAAATAAGCGAGTAACGCAAGGCTTGAATTGAAATGGAAATTGTTTACCCTGCTCTTAACGACATCTTGTTTTGCTCGGCAAATACACGCACACTTTCGAAACAACGTTTAGACCCTAACTTTGCATTCGCCGTAGGATTCCTGGTGAAATTTAACTTAAGTGTTCACGCCGTTTGTTGCTCTTTACTTTCTATATTTGTACATTTCTACGTTTCTACATTTTTCTCTGATTCTCACATTCTCATATTTTTTATATTCCTACTTTCTCATATTGTTTCCATATTTTCATATTCGTAGATCCTTATTCCCACATTCCCATATACCCACACTGTTATATTTCTACGAATATTACCTTTTGTGATTTTCTACTTTTACTCGCGTTTCGAATAGTTAACACGAAGAAAGTAACCATTACCTAAATCCTTATCCAATAGACGATGTCTCCCTATTAATTTGCATAATGGAATACCAGTGTAATACAAAATGAAAGTCACCGCGTAACTATGATTCTCAAGACGAACCGTCTAATTAGAGATCCTGTTACATGTCCCATGCGATAAAGTTTGTCTAAGATCGTTAATGCAGACAACTAACTAAAACCTCAATAACAAGTTTATGTTTTCTATTGTATTCCAATTTTATACACATTTTTATTACATTCTGATCCCGCCATATCGCTAGCTCATTTATGTTTACGAAACATTGCATCAAGCAAAAAATATAACCTAAACGAAGTTATACAGATGTGCCTATTCTAACCTTACCTACTTTCTAACCTATTCGTGGATCCAACGACAATTCGTGATCCTTGCCTGGTCATAAATGTATGAGTGTATATATAAATACTATATATAAATATATAGTATTTGTTGTATATAGTGTTATGATATATAAATAATGATGTTATACTATATACGTATAGAAGATGAGAGGAAGGTAGAAGGTGATTGAACGACAAACGACGTAATTTATGTAAAAATACATAAAAAAAGCTTTATTTCGCCACCGTTTTCTTGCAAAAAGTAACGTATAAAAAAACTTGTAATCCTAATCGTCGTCGTCGTCGTCTTGGTCATCGTTCTTCTAACCATCGTTAGAATCGCCATCATCATCATCATGATCGTGGTTATCATCGTGGTCGTCACGGTCATCCATATGATCGTGGTCGTTCTCACATAATTCTTGCTAATCGTGTAACTCCGAATCGCGAGCAGGATCCATGTCTTGCCATCGATTGGTCCCTCGATCGTGTTCCTGCTCGTCGCCGCGGTCGTCCACGTGGGATCACAGAGAGTCGCGTCCAAAAGGGACGCTGTTGAGCCGTGGCTGAAGCCGTGGCCGAAGCCGTGAATGCGTGCGTGTCGCAGAGCGTTAAGATGGGTCCGATTGTGAATGGAGGAGGAGCTGCGGGGGTTCAACGGGCATTTGTGACTAGTAAGGCCCTCCTGAAGCACTGGGAGCACCGTACGACGAGCTGGGTCCGCTTGGCCCGCTGCCACCGTGACCGTCCAACCCACCGCCGACGCCGCCGCCGATTCCTCCACCGATTCCTCCGCCGATTCCTCCACCGATTCCGCCTCCGATTCCTCCGCCGATTCCGCCGCCGAGTCCACCACCGACGCCGCCGCCTCCGCCGATTCCACCGCCGATTCCGCCACCGATTCCACCGCCACCACCACCGCCTCCGGACGTGACTTCCTTCTGCAATTTTGATCAACAATATTAATTTATATCACATGGAGCTGTACCAGTTAGCGATACATCAAGATATTTGGTGCTAGGAAACTACAGCTACGCTAGGAAAATCTAAATGCGAGCAGAGCAAAGTTTAATAGAGTAGAAAGTACTTTTTACTATTTAGGTCACTACTCTATTTCTCAAAGGACGAGTTGTCATGAGTTCTGCGCATGTCGCTCGTGATTGGTAACACGCGTAACCCTTACTTCGTGAGGGTAACGTGCTATGACCATGTGTATAACGCTCGTGCGTATTCACTGAACTATTTCCTAAGTGCTCAGTGAAAAGTGAGAATCAGAGATCCTCTGATCTCGTCACGCATCGAACGTGTACCAACCGCATAAAAGAAAGTCCACCCACCTGAGTCTTGTACTTGATGAAGTAAACTTCCGGTTTGCTCGGTTGGGTAGGTGCAATGGTAGGCAGAGAGATCTCGGGCGCTTCTTCCGGTTTCTTAACCAACACGTAGATCAGCGTCTTCTGTTCGTCTTGCTGAGGAAGAGCAGGGATAACAGGAGCAGTAGGCGTCGGAGGAGTGGGCGCCTTGATGAAGATGATCTTGTAGTGTTTCTGTGGTGGTGGTGGTGGCGCGATGGGTCTGGAAGGTCGGTCTTCCGGTGCTTCCGGTGGTGGCACGTGAACATAGATGTGTTTCTGGATGAGGGTGCCGCCGCCGAAGCCGCCGCCACCGCCCCCACCGCCGCCGCCTCCGAAGCCTCCTCCGACTCCGCCACCGAAACCACCTCCGAAGCCACCTCCGCCGCCACCGCCTACTCCACCTCCGAATCCACTACCAAATCCTCCGCCGAGTCCACCGCCGAGTCCACCGCCGAGTCCACCTCCGAGTCCACCTCCGAGTCCACCTCCGAGACCTCCACCGTGTCCACCTCCGAGACCTCCACCGTGTCCACCTCCAAACCCGGTGGATCCACCACCTCCAGGTGCTCCGTAACTAGAGCTGGGTTGGGAGTAAGAGTAGCCTGCTTCCGGTCGCGCCATCGCCGATGCGGCGAGAACCACGATCTGTAAACGATTATTTGGAAGGTTAGGTAATCCTGGGGTTAGGGTATCGAAGCTTTTGATCTGAGTCTTTTGTCTTATCTTTACTAGCAATAATTAATATTAGATAAGACATTTCGGGATTTGGGAATGCGATGAAGATAGATACAGTGGACTCGCGTTTTATAGCTTCGCGTTGAATAACTTTAAATTGTATGGTCTCGTGTTGTGTAGTCTCACGTTGTATAGTCGTATAGCCGTATAGTCGTATAGTCATATAGTCATATAGTCATATAGTCATATAGTCATATAGTCATATAGTCATGTAGTCGTGTAGTCGTATGTTGGGTAAACTTGCGTTGTATGTATAATCTTGTATATTTCCTTGACGGGTTGTCTCGTGTTGTAGTCTCACATTGTATAATTTTGCATCGTATGTGTATAGTCTTGAATTTATCGTATTATTGCGTCATATACTCTCGCAAAATATTACCGCACGTTGTATAATTTCGGGTAGCATCACGGTGCATTATATCACTAGAGTTTGTACAGTTTCGCGTTGTATCACTATTTGCAGTATATCTAACCGCGTGACCTCGCGTTATATCGCCCCACGTTCATAAGAAATGAAAGCGGAAGAGTTTCGTGCTGAACGGAACAGTGGAAACGAAATTACGTGGGATTGGAAAGTTTTTCTAGCAAGTTCATAATTGGTACTCTTGATAGAATGATCGAAGAATCGGAATCGAATACAATTGCATCTATGTCGTGTTCTGGGTCGCCATCGACCCCTCTACTCTCCCTACTTTCTCCCGTATCCTCTCCCTTTCGACGCGTCCCCACGAATTCTCGTTTTCCTTTTCTCTTTCTTTCTATGTCATCTTCTCGAGTCTCACACGGATACTTTCTCGAAGGAACAATTACCGACGATTTGCCGTGTGACTTTTCAAAATTTCTTTTTTGTCCTAAATCAACGGACGGTCGTGAATCGTTTCAGTTTGTATACACGATACAATTACAATTTAAACGTAATCAGATTAATAATTTGTAACGATTTCAAAAATTGTTTCGCCATTTTTAAAGAAAGTGATCCGAATGAACTTGCGATGTTTATTTGGAAATTTAGAAGCCGTTTTGTAATTAGTGCAAAATAGTTTAAAACCCCTTGATCGGAGAAGAAAGTGAGAAAGTGTACAAAATCGTGTAAATAGCGGACAAAGATGAACAATATTTTGACAGTTTTATACCCCAGACATTGCTTTTCAAAATGGAGAAAGGAGACTAGAAAAAGATGTAGCGATCACCTTATAATCATCACCATACACAATGTAGAATTACTGATTTATAAGTCTATTAACTACAGGTTTACTATAGTAATTTCAAAACAAGAGAATAAATTTCGAGTCAGACCACATTAAATTATCCAAAATTCCAAAATAAAATATTTCCCTATAAAACAATTGTTTCAGAATAATCATGATTAACCCGAATCTAATATTTCAAACCAAAAGCCCCCAGAAAAAAATTCACTATTCTTAAATTTGTTAAAATTCTACACTTTTTCAATGAATAGAATGATTATGCAAGAATCTATGAAAAGTTTCCGTATAGACACTTAAATCACTGAAGAGTAATCAAGAAGGATAAAAATGGCGGGAAGTCGCAGGGGACAGCACGGTCCCCGACGCAAGGAAGAAAGGGGTCAGTGAGAAGCTCGAAAGTTCGACTCACCATGAATGCCCTCATGGTTGCTGCTGTTCCTTGGATTAGAGGACTGATGCTCCACAGATGCCACGGTGCCCCTTTTATACCAGCCCTGGCCCCACTCGCATCTCGACCCATCACCTATGCTGATGAGACCGTCTGACGAATCTCTTTCTCTCTTTCTCCACTGTCACCGATACCGTTTGCAATCTTTTTCTTTCCTTCCTTTTCGTTTAGAAGTGCCATATACTAAATACCCCCCGATCCTCTTCAGGATCAATCGTCCGTGAACACCGAACACCAGATCCTACAGGTTCTATAGGACCAGGATGTTCTTTTTGATAAAGGAAGTTAGGGATTTGATAACTTTCTAAAACATTCGATACCCGTTCGCATCGATTTCTCGGACTAGGGACACCAATTTATGTATCTAGTTACATAATGTGTTGCTTTTCCGTTGGGAGGATGGTCTATGAAGATCCACTGGGTCGGAGATGTCCACGTGGACATCGCTTGTTGATAATAATATTATTAGGATTGTTCAGAAATGTCAACAGAGTAAGTTATGAGAGTAGGGTAAAAGGTCCTACTATGATTAGGGTGATTAGGTTAGGTCCTGTTATGATTAGGGTGCATTAGATTAGGTTAGATATAGTTCTTGATGCAACGGTCAATTTTATTGCAAATGAAGTCGATGATGTGTCAGTATCAGATTATTTTAGAATCACCTTACGCTGTATAACTACTATTTCCGCGCATTATATAGCCAGTCGTTATTTCCGTGCGTTACATTGTCAAATACTGTTATTTCCACGCGTTGTATTGCCATGCATTATTATTTTCACGCACTGTATCGCCATACGTTGTTATTTCCATGCATTGGTATTTTCCCGCGCATTGTTATTTCTGTTTGTTATATCGCCAGGCATTAACGCATTATACTGCGATACATTGTAATTTCGACGGACTATGAGAACTTGCTATATTGCTATGTACAGCATATCGTCACGTGTGGCATCACAACGCTGTATCATCATTTACAGTATCTAAAACATATCTCAGCGCGTTTCTGCATTATACCTTGTATCGCGTCGCGTTATATCGCCGTATTCCAATCGTACAAACGTACGTAAACCGCCATAATAAAGCGACTTTTTTAGTCACTTCGATATACCAAAGTGTAGTATACATACTTCCCTACGTATGCTTACAACTCTGTCCGTGGCAATATAAAGAGAGTCTCACGAAATCAACAGTAATGAGCCAAAGGTGCTAATGTCATTAGTCGATAAATCATTGTGCAAGGAAGTTTAACAAAAACGTGTTTGCGTTAGCAAGTCGATGTTAAACGGTGAAAATCGTGATCGCGTTGATCGATGACGCGTAAAATACATGATTCAATGACACTAACGGTCCTGTCGTATCGATTCGCAAAGAGAAGGGTATCGCATGCATCTTAGCCTTACGAAACCGTAAGTCTTCCACTTCCTGCGAGGAAGTTTCGTCCTCGAACAGAGAAAGGGAACCTCGAAAATGAATTTGACCTAAATCATTTTTTCGTGAGTACGCGTACGTACCTACTTTCTTTTTTCAATTCTTCTTTCGCCGTCAAACACATCTATAAGCGATTATCAAATCATGGATCAGGTCGTGACGCGTTTTTCATCGGCTTCTACTTTGTCATGCGCAAAGTCCGGCATTTTCAGACGGTTTCATTGAACTTAAAAACCTTGGTCATTGACCTTTTGACGCGAAGGTTTAGAAAATAGTTGTTTACTGCAACCGGTAATGAGAGATGTTTCCTGGATGTACTTACGTTTGGATGAAAGTTCACTTGCATGATTCATGCTCATCAAACTTCCATTTTCTCCGGTAATTAATATTGATTAGCTGTAGATCTTAGAATTTTGGAATTTGGAGAATTTCGGGAGTTTCAAGAATTTGAAAATTTTGGGGAATGGGTTTGAGGTATTTACGGATTCTGGGAGTTCGCAAATTGAAGAAGTTGAGAATTTGGAACTTACAGAATTTAGAGACTCGAGAGACTTCTGAATTTGGGGATTTGGAGATTTAGAGATTTAGGAATTTCAGAATTTCACAATGTTTAAATTTAAGAATTGAAGAATTTAGAAATTAAAAGATTTGAGATTTCGACTATTGTCCAAGAATTTAAGGTATCTGAGGATTTAAAAATAAACAAATTTAGAAATCTAGAGAATTTGGGGAACACAAGATTGAAAGCAAATTCTTTCCTTCGTGCAACGGTGCACAATGGACATTTATAAAAACTTAATGATCCAAATAGTTTAACGAGACTATAATATACGGTATCGCTAATGGTGGTAGTTGCATGAGAACCGCTGGAAACGGAGAATCACAAGGAAGAGTGGACGATTTAATCGCGGCTTCAGGATGGGTCGCGATGCCACCAAGGAGCACGTAACCAACCTCGTAAGTCTGGTGAATGGGAAAAGGAGAAGTGTCGTTTGTATCTAAACGTATAGGGTGTTCCACATTTAACCATCTTTGTCACTCTTACAACTATAACAAGAAACAAGTGTTAAAACATACATCTACAGATTATACTGATAACATATTTAATAAACTCTGTATACCAGTACAACAAAAATTTTGTCTCTCAGTTAAAAAAAGTGTAACTTTAATAAAAATAGCAATAAGAGTAAACATTTTGCTTTTTCCTCTCTTTGGACCAGGCTCTACAGTATAATTTACCGACAAAGTTTTATTGATAAAATCTAGGACACCATGTATGAGCGTATAGGTGTGTGTGTATCACTCAACGCCGGACGTCCCACCAGAAGAACGAACCGCTCGGAGGTAGAAAGGTTCGCGGATTCTTTCGTCCGATCGAAATGCGGAACGGCCATGGGAACATGGAGTAGAATCCTAAACAGAGTAAAAAGCGACAGTGCGTTAGAAAGGGAATTTTCAACAAATCGAAATTCAGCCGGGTGTCGTCGGTTGCATCGATTCTAGCATAGTAGAAATAGCGATGCCGTATATGGCATTTCTGATAAAATGGCAAAGTAGGTTGGAACTAGCGAGACTTCGGTAGGAAAAGTGGCAATTGGAAGAGACTTCGAATTCTAATTGGTACTTTGAGAATGTTCGTGACGTACAATCGAGTAAAATTTTTGAAATGATGAGTAACATGGTCTGACTCATCGTGTTCTGAAGCTTTCATGATATATAATCCTAGTGAAATAGCCTGTGGAGTTATGGATGTGCGTGAAAATTAATTATGTCGTTCTCCGACCCAGAATCACTCTTCGGATTCTCGAGTTACAACGATCACGCAATCGTTCAGTTGCTCGAAGCAATACGCAAGGATCTATTTGTCCTTTAATGGATAGAGCAATCGAGGCTTCCCCGTATGTGAAAGACACCTCTCTAACGATGAGAATAAATACTCCTTAGTTACTGTCAATCTTCGCCGATTAAACAATTTTTTTGCTGACAATTATCTATAAAATCCCTAGATTTCTGACATTCTTAAATCTCTGACAGTCTACTCTTTCTAGATTTCCAATAAATATCTTTATATAGATACTTAATCCTTATGAGGAGAAACTTATGGAGTATTTGACCGGTTTGGTAGTTTTAGTGTTAATGTAAGCCTCCTTTGACAGCCTAACTACACCTGCTATCATTACATGCAGTGGGAACTCCCTAAGAACCGGAAATACCGTAGTGTCACGTGTTAAGCATTAAGAAAGGGTCCAACACCTGAGACAATGGTAAGACAATATGGTTTTGCTATTGCTACCTAAAGTAGTACTTGTAAAAAACATATTTCCATTTATGCCCACTACTTGAGGACTCTATTATGCCAGTTAAGATACGGATAATTAAGTTCAATTAAATAGAACTAAACTTGGTAAAATTGCATTCCACATGAGACAAAACAAACTGAAGAATTTTGTAACGAGATTTAAGTACTTTTCGATAAATTAATGACACAGGACACTTTTATGTAATCGTGACATAATACAGTGTACTAATAGATAGTTTTCGGAAATTGAAATCTTTCGACATTCAATGACGATCTATTTTGTACTTGTACGTCAATCATTTAGGCGTCCTTCGAAACATTCGAGTGCCTCGGAACGAAGAAATTCAAAGGATTTAGGTCAAAAGTATTTAAAAATTGTGGTCCTTGTTGTACTATTGTAGTTACCTTTCAGATATCCCCTTCAAAACGATTCTGACATTGATGAGACAATCTCTTTCGTAAAATAAGCAAAAGAACCTAATCTTATAAAAAAATTATAGAATAGTTTGTATTATCAAGTAACGTTGCTAGCACTAGTATCTTAGTATCTTCTAATATTTTTTACATCAAATAACTCGAGCATATATCCGAAGACATGAATTACTCTCCTAAATCCTAATTTACACAGTTTGACGAGCCTTCGAATGTTAGTCAAACATTTTCGTAAAATGTTTGATGCAATCGTGTAATAGAAGGTCATCTGATGATCTCATTGATCAAATAATCAAACTTTCGTTTCTAATACAATCATTTTAAGCGACCTTCAGCTATCTCGACAGTCTCCATTTATTTTCGTATTATATTTGCCTTTCATACAGAGAAAAATTTATGGTCATGCTAATTAATTATGGACATAGTACTAATTGTGTCCATTTTAAAGATGTTCGTATTATTCACATAACTGCAAAAGAAATGTATGTTTCATTAAAATCAATAAGGATTACATTCCCCCTATGAGTATAATCATTTGAAACGTGAAATAAATTTGTTTCGTACATTTCGCAATAGCTTGTTAGTGAGATTCGTTTAACAGTGCAACAACTTTTTACGCTAGGAATACGTGTTTCTAATAATACAGGAATTACTATAAAAACACGTGGTGATTGCCTTAATATGGACGTGCAGTTTCCCGCCATTTTTGTCATGCTACGATGCGTTCTTCTCTTCTTTCTGGAATTAGGCTTATTTTCCTTTAAAGTAACTTTAATTGTCCGAGCAGCTATTTCCCACAATCTGTCTTTGATTTTAAGAGAATCTTTCCTTAAATTCTCTTGAAATTAAAAATCTGAAAAAGACTTAACCTAAACTTGCGAAACAACTTGAAAGTTTCCATGTAATATAGTAGTTATTCTTGTACCTTTTTACGCGAAATTGTTCAACAAAAAGTTCTTAATTATCCTAATTAAATTTGATTAAAAACTAATTCTTCATTCGCCCATCAATTGAGACTTTGATACAATTAATTGATTGCACAGAAACATTCTCTCGTATCCAGCTGATTGCTGTAGTTTCAACATTCTTCTATTAAACTCTTCCTGAAACATCTAGAAACCGATTCAACTTGCAATTATAATTTTATTTCTTTCACTAGTGCATTATGTAATGGCTTTTTGCTAAAGGTATGCCCTATTTTACGACTTGAGCAATCTAGGAGACCGGCTTCTTTTCTCTCGCAAGACAGTAACCATAAAATCAACAAAAAGAGAATATTTACTCTGCAACTGAAACCGTGATGAAAAAGACCTTGTTATTTCGGCAATTTTTCAAAGTAGCGATAATTGTTAGGGATAATATTGACAAACTGAGAGAATGTAAGATATCCCTAAATTTTTAGACCATATATTTGCTAATGCGAGTCTCGATGATCTTTATTTAATTACCTACTGTTATTTACTCTAACCTATTTTTCTCTACTATGATCTACTGTCATCTATTTAAAGGAAGTATGTTCCCTATATTATCGATTGCTTTATGAATATATACGCTTGAAAAATGATTTTTTTACATGGACATGTAAATACATGTATATACATTAATAATTGAATACCTCAAACAAGAAAAACTAAAAATTTAATTTTATAATTATATAAGAGGTTAATAAGAAATCGCGGGAAACTTCGTAAACCGTTAAGTGGAGTCATCTAGCGGTAGCGCGTGGGAACTAATGAAAGCACAATTTCAAAACCGTGTAGTTCACCCTGTTCGCAGGGGAGATGGCGCCACTTGTTCCATTTTTTTTTTAACATTCGATTAATATCGATTTTATTGATTAATATGCTATATATTTATTAATATTGATATAGGGAAAGGCACAAGAATGACACAAACTTTTCTTTCGAATCGCAAAAATCATTCTCACAGATATCTTCTTTTGCAAAAATGAGTTTATTTGTAACATTTGGTCGACATCGGATCGTGACGGTTTTCCGAAGTTTCCCCGAAATCTGCTATATCTTACAATCATGTTCTGATAAGTATAGCCATCTGTCGACTCATTACAAAAGATTAATGTTTAAGGTTATGTTCCTTAACGTAAACATTTCATCAATTAGTAAAGATTTACATAGAATAGCATTAAAAGTAAATGCTTCAATATTGATTAGATGAATAATATTGCAATTTATTTATATCCTGTCTAAATAAATGGAACAGTGGTTAAAAATGAATAACTTGTTGAGGTTACGTTTGTTTAATAAATGTTTCAACAACCGGCGTTATCATAATACAAAACACATACTAGACATTGAACATAGACAAATATATGCAGATATTTTTCCTGATATTTATGAGTAAGTATTACTATTTATACTTAAACAGTGTAAGGGACATGTCAAACATATATTCTCTATCAGTAGTCATTTTATATTAAATTGACTATTTGACACAGAATAAATTTGTAGATCTCAAATAAAGCAGTTAATGAAGAGTCCACCACAATGCGTTTATGCAGGATTCGATCCAACCGCAGAAAGTTTGCATATAGGAAATTTGTTAATTCTTATTAATCTTTTACATTGGCAACGCCGCAAAAATGAAGTAATCATATTATTAGGAGGAGCAACAGGTTTAATTGGAGATCCAAGTTACAGAAAATCTGAACGTGTTGAAATAGAACAAATTGTACTTGAACAAAACCTAGAGGGTATTAAAAGGGATATTAAAACTATTATTAGAAATCATGAAGAGTATTTTAATAAGGGTCGAAAGAAATTGATTCCCATAAAAATACTTAACAACATAGAATGGTACAAAAGTGAAAATATTCTCTCTTTCATTAAAGAAATTGGGAAATATTTTAGAATGGGTACAATGCTAGGCCGTGCTTCTGTACAATCCAGATTACAATCTGAAAGTGGAATGAGCTTCACAGAATTTACTTACCCAGTTTTTCAAGCATATGATTGGCTACATTTATATCGCACATATAATTGTAATTTTCAAATTGGGGGTCAAGATCAAATGGGTAACATAGTATCTGGATATGATCTAGTAACTAGGTACACTAAAAAACAAGTTTATGGAATGACATTACCTCTAATCACGGCTGATGGTGGGGAGAAGTTAGGAAAATCAACTGGTAATGCTGTTTGGCTTTCTCCATCAAAATCTTCCAGTTTTCAGTTGTATCAGTACTTTATTAGAGCTAAAGATGCTGATGTAGAAAAATTCCTTTATTTTTTGACATTTCTGCCTACAAAATATATTAAAGAAGTTGTACAGGAACATTTTAAGCAGCCAGGACATAGAACAGCACAGAAACTTCTTGCAGAGACAGTTACATTATTAGTACATGGAGGTAAGTAAACAATTATTTATAATTAGATTCAGTAATTTATAAGTAGTAGTGTCACTGTTAAGCATAACTGCCTTATCGTAGAAGAGGGACTAATGGCAGCAAAAAGAGCAAGTGCTGTTCTTTATGATAATTCTATTGAATCATTGCAAAGAATGAATGCAAATGATTTACTTCAGATACTGGAAGGTGCTACTGTAGTAGAGCTTCTCCCTGAACCAGGTATCAGTGTTTATGAGTTAGCCATGAAAGCTAACTGTTTTAAAACCAACAATGATGCAAGGAGAATTATAGAAGCTGGTGGTTTTTATATTAATTATCAAAAAATTACAAATACCGAAGAAGTCATTGTACATGGGATACATATATTGAGTAACAATATATCACTTCTTAGGGTTGGAAAAAAGAACTATCATATTGTACGATGGTTGTAAAATAAAAAATAACAATATAATTTTATTCATTATTCAAATGTGTAAATTTATAAAAACTTCTGTATAATAAGAAACTACAGTATATGTCTATCAAAGTAATAATAATTTATTAATGATATTTTTTGGTAAAATACATTAAAGATGTCTTCACAAGATTATTAAATTAAAGAGTCTTCTGACCGAATATATTCTCCTATGTCAGCTTGATGGAAACACACTGTTGCTGTTGGATCTGCATATTTACAATCCATTGTACTTTTTGCTGTGACACCAAAACCCTAAAATAATAATTATGGATGTATGTACAAACTAATTGTACGACATGAAACTTATATTTCAATTGAATTCATTAATTACCAGTGGTATGTTGTTTGTAGAAAATATAACTACTCCTTGATACTGAGGAGTATTTTCTGTAATTCGATTTAAGCCACCTTTAGAAACATGATGTCCATATAAAAACTGCTGTTCAGCAGATGGTTTCAGCCAAATTTTATACTAAAAAGGGAAATCCACAGATGTTAAGTTTATGTACTACTTAAACATTTTTTAAATTTAAAAGGAACATAATAAAAAATGAAATTACTTGTGCATACGGTGCTAGATGATACAACGCTGTAATATGTAATCTGAATTTCCCTGATTTTGTAAATTTTCCAAAACATGTTCCAAAACTTATTAGGTGATCTGGATTTACCATACTTGCCAATGGCAGAATCTTTTCAGAAACATAATATACCCTGTCCTTTCTTAACCGAAAACAATAAATTCCATCTGGACGGTCAACCAACAATTTCACATTTCCTCCAATACTAAAAATTAAATTTTACATATGTAAACTTCATAAACTATCATAGTTTGTTATTATATGAAAGATATTTGGTCAGTTCTAATCATACTGAAAAGTAACAGTTACTTATTACTTACTATTTTGTTAATTTTTCCAGGACAAGCTTTGTTTGTTCTTCAGTCAAACGCTTCATTGTCTCTTTTAATTAAGAACTAAATAAACGAATTCTTATGCATAAAACAAAGGTATATTGTCATATAAAAAGTTAAACTACAAACAAATCGTTTATCACATTTGAATCATTATTACATCTTTTAATTTACACATGAGGTTAACAACCACGTGATACAACATATACACGGTGTTAGGTAGATATATAAACATATCAGATTTTATTCATAATATACATTACATATCAATAAAAATTCTCTGAATACGTATTTATGTGAATTAAGAATCAATAGTACCTATTTTTATCGGTACAAATAAAATAATAAACATTTCGATATCTACTTATTTCTGAAAAAAATAAAACTACATGTGCATTCAAATGTAAATCTGCCTTTCCTAGGGGAAATGACGGCAAAGAAGAAGAAATTTCCCACCATACACTGTAGTTGAGATAGTGTCCGAGCATCAATTTCAAATCGAATTTCATTAGTTTCCACCTTCTATCGCTAGATGGCTAAACACTTTGATGTACAAAAAAAAAAGAAATTTTTATTAATTTTGTCCCTAATACTATGGTGGAATTATAACGGTATTATTTTAGTTAATTTGTAATTAGAGGTCTTTTTATTGTTCCTAAAGGAGCACAAAGATCACTATTTTTAAGGAGAAACGTAATTTTCCATTTGGTTAATACCACAATTCGCCTTCAGATGGCACTGATAGTACTTTTTTCTGAAAAAAACGCGCGGAAATATCGATTTTGAAAACATGTAATATTAATGCCTCTTAAATACCTTCAACATTTTAAATTAATCACTCTCGAACAAACTATTGTTCATTTTTTGTTACAAAATGAACCAGCTTGCTTTCATATGCAGGTATTTATTCGGAATAGTTTTATTATTTATTCATTTCTATAAATTAGACATAGTCCGTATTAATGGTAATGAAACTAGATTATTTTTGTCTTTTTAAATGTAAGTTAATTATCCATGTATTATTCGTCGATCAGTTTTCAGTATTCACGCAATAAACTTGTAATTTACGTATTGCAATAGTATTCTAGGGTTTATTTAAAATTTCGTGCGGTTTCTTTTGCATCAGATTGGCTAAATTAATAGCGACTAGACCAATCAGGGAACTTCACGTTCCATCTATATATTTCTACATTCGTGCCAAATTTACTTATTTAGGAACTTCTTGAACCATTATATTGTCTCTACTTTTGGCAGCCGCTATAGTTTGCGCACTATTTGACTAAAGATGGCGCCTTGCGGTGTTCTACCATTTGCATCTTGCTGGGCCGGCGGCGTGTGTGAAAACTACTAGGACTGAAAGTCAACCTTGTTTTATTATATTCAACGAATATGCCCACTTAAGTCAGGACTGTCCACTTATAAGTGCGAGTCTTTATCTTTCCGTGTGCACAAACAAATTGTAACAACGATCCTCTGTGATCCAACTTCTGTCCTCTTCCTCCATCAACTCGCTCTCAAACCATTGCTAACTCGGCCCACTTTAAGGTATGTATCCTTAATTTTTATCGTTTATATGATTTTTCTGTTCTTCATTCTATAATGCCGCGCATTATTGTCAATTTTATGTCATTATTTCGTTTTCGATCGTGTAGGTAACTTTCATTCTTGATTTTCGATTTAACGAATCGAAATCGTTCGTGAAAGTTAATACCTGTCCGGTATTATACAGTTTAGCATTTGTCAGGTGATTTTCCATAATTTTATGGTTTCAACTTTCATTGAAAGTATTCGTTATTTTGAACGCGACGATTTCTACTTATACGATATTAAAATTTCTGACAATAGCTATAACCGTTTTATTAAATATTTTATCTTATCTTACGATTTCTTTTTATTTCACACCTTTTCTTATAATTGCGTTTGTGTTTATTTTCGCACGTGTTCATTGCCGCATTTAGTCTAGGCTAAATTTAAATATCTATCCAATTTTCATCGTCACCGGTCACCTAAGCAGATAATAATTTGTTAAAAATTTATTTCACAATCTTTTTACACATTGAATTATATCGATATACGAAGTTAGGTTTAAAGAGTGTTACGTATAAATTCTACGAAACTGTGATTTATTAATTCTAGCGAATTAATAATTTTAGTGTTGAGCGTCTGTGAAAATTTGAAAAACGAACGTGAAGTTAATTAACAGTTTTCGTTTAATGTTACGGTTCACCATGCGATCACGTGCGTGATACCTAGATGATTTCTTGAAAATATAATTGCACATCATCGCTGTTATGTGCCAGAGTGAAGGTAATATGAAAATATAGTTTCGAACGAAATATGTCTCTCAATAGGAATATTTTAATTACCAATTGATAACGGACACCGATTTAGATAAAACTTTATGAATTCATAAACTGATTCGAAGCTAGAACAGCGGCATTCTTTATTCGGGCTCAGTCGCCCTTTAAGGGGTAACGCCACTCTAGAATTTTGAAAAAATCGATTTTTTTTTTTTTTGCTTAAATGATACTTTATTATGTGTAGAATATGAGAAAAAAGTTTTAAGTAGGGGACAGGTCGAGAACACGAATTTTTTAAAATGCAACCACTCGCAGCGCACTGCGTGCGTGCTTATTGTAACTTATGGATACGCGCGCAATAATCATTGTAGAGAACGGTACCTGGCTAAAGGCAAAAGGCGAAGGCTACAGGTACATTAGTTAATTATAAGCACAAATCTCCAATGTCGAATATAGTATTCTCAGCTGTGAGGAACTTACCAGCGACGACTTACTGACGCGCTGTATTGGTGGCTTCACGCGAAACAGCAACGAAAGTTTTAATTCAGTGGTATGGTCTATGGCTCCAAAAACCGTATCCAGTGGCAAAAATGTACTTTACATTGCCGCAAATATGGCTGTTTGCATATTCAACGACGTACTATCCATTATAATGCAAGTAATGAAAGCCTTGGATATGTCTGCCGTAGAAAATTGTTATAATTTTTGCCTGAAAGCCGACGCCCGACGCATAAAGTTTTCAAAATGATCTTTGAATGAAGCAACAAAAATGGTGAGATTGAATCTCAGATCTAGCAAGAACGAAAAGGACGTAGAGGATGTTAATATAGAAGGCCAAATGTATGGTGCAGGCATCGCTGATTAAACGTATATAACAAATTTCTTATGCTGAATGGCAATCGAAACTTTAAACGCGTTTTTCTCGTAATCACTTTATTTGAACTCGCCGGACACATAACTCGAAAAGTTTTTAACTAATCGACTTGAAATTTTGTGGAGATGTGCAAAATAACATAACTCAGTGAACATCGTAGGGGTTTTTTGATTAATTAACTACTTAACTTTTTATTAACAATTTAATGCCAAATTTTCTGTCGTTTTTTCCAAACTTTTCTTCATATCTACACTAAATTAACAATTATTAATATTTTTTAATTTCCGTACGATGTTCCATAGATTTTGGCATTTAATATGAGAAAATTTTCGATTTTTCGTTTTAGGACCATGCGTTAACGAAAAAACAGTCCGGTCATGTAGCCCATTCAAAGAAATGGTGTTGTTGCTTGCCAGCACCTACAGCAGCCATTTTTAATCCAAATTGTTTATAAAAATTTACAAACCATCTTCAAAACATATATAACAAAGCCTATTTTATTCTGACCTTATAACTTGTACGATTATTACTTTAAAAATTCCCGAAAATCACCTTTTTTTCTGACTTCTAGAGTGGCGTTACCCCTTAAGGGTGTGAAAAAGTTAAGGTTAAAATCGCACATTTCCGCGATTAACTCTTAAAGCACAAGACACACAGAAAAATGTTTGTAATAGAAGTTTGATATTAAGTGCTAAAAATCTACATTAACAAAATTATTTAAAAACTTTTATTGGTCACATTTTTTCTATGTGCAGTCTGCGCGAAAGAATGTGATTGTCCATCCGAATTTGAGGTTTATATTTACGCACTTCAAAGGCAATTAAACTGCAATTGGATATTCTATTATATTTACCGTGAATCTATTTTGCAAATTCTCAAAATTCCATTCAAAAGGTTCGCGGTACTTCCTTGACGTTTGCAATTGTGCAAAATTTGAACTTCTGAAATAACCTCTTCATTTATAAGTAGTTATTTATACTGTCAATAGACGGTTCAATTGAATTTTCTATGACTCATTGTCTTCTAATTGTACAAATTGCAATGCTTTAAAAATATTCCTTTCTTTTTCGCACGCGTGGAAAACAAAAGCATAAAATTTCATTTGTCACTTTCATTAGTTCATTAATCTCATTAATCATTTATCTATAGCAATTTGAGTTTTGGCAATTCTTAATATAATATTATTTTTAATATTTTTTCAATATAACATTATTTTAATATTATCGGAATATAAATGATATATTACAAATCTATAATAATTATGCATACGTATATTATTCATAGCTTACATTGCGTGTTAAATTTAATGATCGTTTTTATCGAATTCTATTCATAATATTGATTGTAATGATCACGTTTGAATACAGATCGTATAAAAAATCTTTAAATACCTCAACATTGCAAACTTAATTAGAATAAAAATAGTTATATATGTTTATAGAGGTATATGTAAATAGAGATATATGTTTACAATTTGTTACCTTCCTTCAACTTGACCTTTGAATTAACTCTGCCATGTATACTGAAGATTGTTCGGAGAGTCGATGTCGTAAGGAAATTCAAATCAATTTTTGTTTTATCCAAAAGGAAATTTACTTGCGATTTTACTGTTTTACGAGGGTAATACTTTGCATTTCAAATATACACGCACGTTAAAACAAGGTTACTTAACGTTTGTCGTGATGTACGAGTTAATTGACTTACTTTTTGCTATTTTATAACTGTAACCGGTTTCCTAGTCGCATTATCTATTTATGACATTTCCATTTTATACATTTGACGTGAAAGAAAAGATACACATAGAGCCATACATGCACGTATACACGTACAAGGTGTTCGTACTCATTAATGGCGGTCTTGTTATTCCTTTAAATATTAAAAGCACTCTAGAGGTTTGTTTACACGAAAGTTGTACGACGCGCAAATTTATTGTACTGTTATACTCACATGGTCTCTAGTATATCTTATAAAAAATATATTATCGTTAGTAGTAGTAATCTATAAAAAGTATTTTTGATTAATTTGATCATGTGCATAAATTGATATATTCGCATTAGGAAGAAAACGACCATAACAGGAAGTACCGATGGTGGTCGACTTTTGAGTCACTGTTCCGGTTGCAGACCCTCTGTCTTTTCAAGAGGTTATGTTTAACACGTGTCAGTTCAGGCGGGAACTAGACCTCCATCAGTACTTCCGGTTCCTGGTAATTTTTTGCCATCGCGAATCAGCTAGTTTCGTAAACACAATACCTTGGAAAATACTTAGAAAAAGTTGTATGTAACATATTTTAGATTATTGAACTTACAACATAAACGACGTCTAAAAAATTATGTATGTAGCGAATACAGCTTAGTTAATTTTTTTGTTGGGATAATTTTCTTCAAAGACGCGAATAATCTTTTTCAATTCATACTCAGCACTTTTTACTTCTCGAAATTAACATATCGATATTACTTGGAATCTTCATTCATTTTTTTATCTTCCTATTTATTCGTTGTCTCAATTCATCAAACATCAGAGAACTCGAAACGCAGTCGTTTTTTTAAACTCGGTTTGAATCTAATAGGAAGAAATAATCTGGTCTGCAAAGAAGGTGACGATAGACTGAAATAAGCGAGTTTAAATTGCATTCACAATAGACGGTTCATACCTCGTCTTGTTTTCTTTGGTCATCTACCTAAATAAGAGCTGCTCATCCGTTACTCCGTCAAATGATGAGCTGTTCCTGCGCGCGCATCGATTTCTGGTAGCAACCGGAAATTCTAACGAATCGCCATATGCTTCGGCTAGGTGTCAGTAATATTAACAAGGGAAACGCGCCATCGTCAATTGAACGATTTAATTTAAACTTTATACGTTCACAGAATACTTAAAAATTAATAATTTATCGTCTTTACTCGTAATTGAAAAAGAAAGAATAAAATATTGTTCGGGAATGCGTCGAGCCGTTAGGTAGTCAACAAACTGCGAAATCCTTACGGTTTTTTTCGAATCTGATACCCTCCCTCATCGCTCGAATATTCGAGAATTGTTCAAAACCCCATGTTAGTGGCAGCGTTTCCACCTTGTAGTAAGCAACAAAGTTTATCGGACAGTCCACGTGCGGTCAGACATATTTTGTTGCCTTTAACCGACTTGAAAAAAAGGAGGTTCTGTATTTGTTCGTTGTCGAGTCGAAAGATTTTGCGTCCAAATTTCTACTCGCGCGATACTTTCGCGATAATACGTGTCGTCGTAACCAATATATTATTTAAATTGACGAAAATAAAGTTGTACCAAAGTGTGTGTAATTATCGGGACATCGCGTTATTTAATCATTTTTCAAATGTCATTCACACGACTCCCACCAATACCCAAAATAAATATAAATTCACGTTTAAGATTCTTTTTAACTTATCTCCACTCACATTTTTTTACTGGTCTGCGGATATTTAGACATTCATGATACAGTTATGTCTATTAAACGTGAATATTCATTGTGACTTATAGACTTTACTGCTTATTCATAAAAAGGTTGTCTGTTTAAGACTTTTTGTTATTAATTATACCAATAAGCAATATTTATTATTGCTTTATTATCCATTATTTACGCTCGGTTTTAAAATATTCATACGTGATTTATGAAATGTTCTTGTTAGACTTTTGCACGGCTTTTTTATTCCGGAGTAGTTTATATAACTAACTAGTTAACTTTATAAAATATTTTCACACGAATTCTGACGCTTTAAATTTTCCTTCCATTTCTTCTCTTAGAAGGACGATTGTTTAATATTGACTTATAGCACCTCTTATGACGTATATGCATAATCAGCGTATCTGAATATACTGAAGTGAGTATTCAGCATGAAAATGTTCAGAAAATTAGCTATAATTGTTTTTCTCGATAAAGCATTCATAACTTAATATGCATACTGAAGTAACTAGAAAAAGTTGTTCAACCAAGTAACTTTTTGCTATCGCCCGTCAATCATGAAATCGTAGTTCTTTCAATTAAGCAGTAAATCTTTTGCCTTTTAATTACCACTTTGTCGTGATTTCTATTTATTCATCACTTTTCCAAGATTTCCATATTTTTTTTAGAGTACATCTGCACAGTTTAATTTACGTATCCATGAATATCTGAACGAATGATTGAATTCGTCTAGAAATGCGTAATAAACTGCCTATGTGCAAAGAAACAGTAATGTTGTTTATATATCTCAGCCGGATATGCTGTGTACTGACATGCAAATTCCTTGTTTAACCTCTGGGAAACGAATGTTCAAAGGTTGAATTGTGTAGAAAATTGTAAAATTTATTACCATCCAAATGTTATATTTATTTGTTATAAACCTAGGTACATAGAGAATATGCGTTTTTGGGATGTTGTCGAATAACATGTGAGGATAACGTAAGGTGATACGTCCCGAAAAAAAATAGGACAAAAATGTAACATGTTTTTACGTCTTAAAATACAACTTACGACTAAAAGTGATTTTTCATCCGAACTGTGACGAGTCTGAATAATATTTATGGTTCTGTTATTCTTCGTATTGTATCCTGTAGATCGTTTTCTTTGGACAGAAATGGAAAGCAAATTTGGCGGACACTGACATTTTTCAACTCTACCGAATCAAAATCACGATCGTAAAGTTCAATTAACTCGCTGCCGAAGAATGTTGACAAAAGTTGCGACGAAATTGTATACGCTCTATTCAACCTTTGACAATATTCTCGCGTACGCAGTTACGGTTAAGAAGAAATGAACTGGTCAAACTTGTATGTAGATTAATCAAATTTATGTAAAATAACTGGAAACGGAATTGACTTAAATCTGTATTTCGCGCGAGGACGCGTAGCGAAAACACATTAAACTTGCTAAAGAGCGAACGAAATCCTCCGATATTCGATAGTAATTAATGTATTAAACATCTTATGGGTTAATATTAGAATCGGCGAAAAAAATCCAGGTGAATTGAAGAACACGAGTTATTTGTGTCGAAGAAATAAATAGAAAAAAAATAAAATATCGGGTTAGGAAGACGACGCAGAAAAATGAACCTGACATTTCACTTGAATGCAAATAACCAGAATATGTAATACTAATTATAGATCTGGCAGATGCCCCGCTTTTTTGTCGATTCGACTTGGTTTCTATTTGAAGGAAAATTATTATTAAAATTAAAGATATCAGTTACTAACAAAGTAATAACTCAGATATATTTTCCGATAGTCTCTGTACGGGTACGTGCGATTACGAGTTCATTATGCTGTTAATCAAAAAAACATACGGTCTAACTTCTGGCCTATGCAGAATACAGATTTTTATTATCGATTACTAACAATATTAATTAGGTACACGCGCACCAGGAATTATATCTTCACTTTTCAATAAACGCTATCCGATTGTTACACGAAAATTCACGAACGTAAACTGTTTTACAAAATGCACTTTGCACTTATCACGCTTGAACTTCGTTAATTTGTTATTTACTTTTAACTTCATTCACATACGAGTTATATCGCGTTTTATTACGCAGATTAATATATCTGAAGATCGTTACAATATCATGTGTTTGTATCGTTGTTTTACGGCTGATAAATACGATCGCTGATTCTTTGTTGAGTATTCGAGTATATTGACACATGATGATTACATGATGCATGGTCACGCGTTTAAACCCAGTATGTTGTATCGCTATACGTTATAGTGTGACAAGTTCAAGTTCCACATGTCTAGCGACATGTTGGATGACATGCGTTGGGTCGTCGATAATTAACGCTGACATACGATCAATTAATAACCCATTGTAGATAAGTTACATTTAGATAATCCACGTACTTACGACGCATTGACAACGCAACACACTAAAGTGCTGTGAATTAATAGCACGATGTATTAAATGATTAAGTGACGCAAGTTACTGAATTGTTATGAATTCACGTGACGCATTGACAACGCAATGTACCGAATTATAACGCATTATCAATGCAACATACCGAATTATGACGTACTGGCAGCACGACGCGTTGAGTTACAACACAGCGCATCGAATTGTTGTGAACTCAACGCAACGCATCGAATTACAGCGCAACGTGCAGAATTTCGACGCGTTGACAGTATAACGCATTATCAGCGCAACTCGCATAATTATAATGCATCGACAGCGCAACCCATCGAATTACAATGCATAGACAGCGCAACGCACCGAATTATAATGCACAGACATCACAACGCACTGAATTACAGCGCATCGGCAGCGCACGGAATTGCTATGAATTCACAACGCAACACAGCGCGTCGAATTACAACGCATTGACAACGCGTCGAAATGTAACGAGTTGATTGCACAACTACATCGCTATGAATTGACAGTGCAACTACATCGTATTGGCAACCCAATTCATTGCACTCGTGTAAAGTTTTAAAAATAAGAAAGTAGAGAAATGAAATGTTAGGTTCAAACGTTAAGTGATACTCGAGATCATATCTATGACAAGAAAATAGTTTTTGCAAATAGAGAGGTTATCAAACTGATACCCTTAGTTTATAATATTTTTTAAGGTGTCATGACATCTATCTCGTGTTAGTAGAATCGCATAGTTTCATTGCGGTCATCACGAAGAGAATATAACACACCGAGATTCAACGAATCTTTTATCGAATGTTCAACACCATATCGTGGACAATATCGATCTTCATTTTTTGATAGATATGGTGATAATTAGGATTTTCTGACAAGGGTTAAAGTCCATGGAAAGTTAATATCGAAGCTACGCACGAAGTTATCACGTTCCGTATCTGAATTCGAGAATTTATTCAATTATATGATAGCGATGCAAAATTAGCGTACAACAATGTACTTCTCACTTCTTATCTAAAATACTTTCAGCGTTCTTTAAATAGAAGTTCGATAATTATATGTAGCGCGACAAAACAGTGGTTAAGTATGAGGTCGTTTGCCATTGACCACGTACCGAGTTCATGATATAACTAGATAAATTGATATGCGGTTGTAATTTATAGGGGTCGAGACATCTGGAGATATAGGAATGTAGGAATCTAGAGATACCTGCTGTTGGAGATCAGGGATATAGGATCTAGGTCTAGGGATATAGGAACCTCCAAAAATGAAAATCTTGGGATATACAGATATAGGATATATGTGTTAGGAATTATAGATTAATAATAATTGGGCGTTCACACATAAAATATTAATTAAGCATGATGTACTAGCGTTCGCAACGAAGATGATGCAAGAAAAAATTCTTGAAATGGCGTGATCGATACTTGTATCTCTTCGAGTTCCGCGAGATACGGACAGATAAGGTAATAAGAATCAATCATCGATTGTTATGAAATTTTCTGGCTTCAAATTGGTAATTATATGTGTAACGTGGTTACTTAATACGGGATTAATAATATCTCGATGGCAGTGACCGTAAATTTGAAATCTCGAGTGTCAACTTCTTTATCACGTATATTTGAATAAAGTTCTTCTTAGATAACAAGTTTCACGTGTAATAGTAATAACTCGTTAGAATCAGTTTTTGAATAAATTTCATGTAATGAATACGAATTTACCGGGTATCTTAATGAAAATTTGGATCCTATTTTTCTTTTATTAAGTTGAAACTCTTCTGTCTTCTTCCGAAGAAGAATGGGCCTAGGCAACCCGTGTAAATTTACAAAATATATTTGCATAGATTTACAATTGAAATGTCATTAGTTGATTAACCTATTTGATTATAATTTCACTTTACAATCGAGGTATGTGTGAACGTACTACAAGCATGAATACAACGGGTAATTATGATAATTATTCGGATTAATTCTAATTTTGACCTTTCATTTTTCATAACTTTTGCCTTCCTTTCGCTCATCGTTCTTACAAAATTTCAAGATACGAAGTGTTTGAACGATTTCAATACGTTGATTGCCACAACAGAAAATGTGGTGCCACAATTGCGATTACGACCATTTTGCAATACTTTATCGTCAAATTATGTAAGACTTGTTATTCAATAATAATCACTTAATATGCAAGACACTCGGCGTACTATATGTTTTAAATGTTATTTTTAATGTAAGTACAAATTCTGTCGTACAAGATTGTACGTTCGTGAAAATATTTTCTGATAAAAATACTGTTGAACAGGTGATAAGGACACGTGGCGAATATTAACTGATATAGCCTCTTAATTTAAGTTTAATCGATTTAATCAATTTCCGTCATTTTTATACTAAAGATAATTTATTGTAATTTATTTACAATCAAATTATATAAACTTTTCAATTATTACAAGCACCCTCGTCCACGATTTTTATTTTCATTCCATGGTAATTTATTTACAATCAAATAATATACATTTATGAATCATTACAAGTACCCTCCTGCACGATTTTTATATTCGTTTGAATGACCCGCTCACCCGCTGCTTAACTTGTTCATTTATCAAACGTCTACTATTTAAATAATCCACGCACGTATCTGAAGCACATAATAGAGAGTGATCGCGAGACAAATGATATTGTCAATGAATGATTAATGTTGCATTGACAGCGCACGACAAAAAGTACAATCTTTTCAACAAAGTTTTGTAAGCATTGATTTTTTTAACGCTATCGATCATCCGATCCTGTATAAATAATGTGTCTGCAGAATATCGACCTATCGTGCGCTGATGATAAAATGTTTTTCATGAAGAAACTGGTTTTGCATTGTACGACTACTTCCCGTTAAAAAACTTTGTTTTTCGAATATTTCAATCTCTCTCATGACGTACTAATGATTTGCGTTTATTTCCATACTTCAGCTAAGGATTGTGCCAACATCACGACTTAATTACGTGGACTTTCTTCTGACGCGACCTTTGCCTATGATCGCGTTATATTGCATTTTTATCTTTCGTATTAAAACGTTCGATCGATCGGATGTTTAGATTCTTTTTTGCCGAAGACGAAAATAAACGCGCGATGCGTTTGACGAATACGGATAAATGGTTGAATATTTGACGAGGATAAGCCGAGTGAAAAAGAGAAAGGAGATAGAGAGTGATTAGGAAAAGTCGGTCATCAGTGTAGGAGAGTGAATGACGTGAAACACGTAGTAAAATAATTAAAAATAATTATGAATCGTGCCTTTTGTTTTATCTGAACGTAATTGTAATTACCGTGATACGCGAAAAAAACGTTGCGATTACATTCAAATTAATGCACGATTAGTCGACTATAACTTTATACTGTCGAGTTTGACTTGTTTTGAATTTAATGTATTCATTGAGTCGTTAGATGGTTTAGTACGTAAAGAATTCAGTTGCATTGTCTAAATAATTACTTGGCACGAAAGTATAATTATACGATAGCGAAAAACAAAATGTTACAACAGAATTTTACGCAATTAACAATAATCTTTCTTGGAACGAGAGAAAGTATGTCACAAAATCGGATATTGCTTAACGTGCACGTGGTTTATTTTGTTTATAGTCAGTGACATATTCGAGTGCAACGTATGCGCTTGATTAATATGTTCTGTCCATGATAATTATGAGCAGGTGTAAAATGAGGAAGGAATCTTGAAAGAATTCTGGATGAATCTGAGAACTCAGGGTTAGAGAAATTCTAGGTTTAAAATTGGATTGAATATTGGTTTAGAATAAGATTGAGAAGAACTGAAACCTTAGGTAAAATCTAGAGTGAATAGCAATACTAAGAACCTAGGATTATAAAATCTTTGGGGAATCTAAAAAAAACCCTAACAAGAATCTAAAGAAATTTCGGGGTCATGATGTAACAAAAAAACTATTTGAATATTTTATAACAACCTACAAACTTATGTAACATCTTTTAACTTTAATTTGGTTAAATGAAACCAATAATAAAAATAACAATATATTCTTACGCAACGGTATTTGCGGGTGATGCACAAAAGAATTGTGCAAACGAAATGCGAAATATTCAATGATTGTTAGCATGGCGATTTCATAATATTTTTCAAAATCCGAAGATAGCAAGAAATTCTGTTCAAATCAGTTATTTCTTAATGAAAATTTTTTAATAATACTATTTTTTCTATTTTCAGCAAATAATAGACTGGTGAAGAAGTGGTGCTTTCAACTGTTACTTGGACACAGGAACAAAATAGTCCAAGATGAATAAAATGGATTATATGGAGGTCACTTTACCAAATTATTCGTACATCTTCAATTTTGAAGAGACTTTCAGTCCTGCGGAGACTCAATTATGGATGAGAAAGAATTGGACGAATGGTTTCTACTATTGCGGCATTTACATGATTTTGATTTTTGGTGGACAGCATTACATGTCAAACAGACCAAAATTTGAGCTAAGAGGTTTACTCACTATATGGAATACGATGCTTGCTATGTTCTCCATTATTGGATTCACTAGAACAGCACCAGAGTTAATCTATGTGCTAAGAAATTATGGATTCCAATATAGTATTTGTGTGCCCAGGTAATTCTATCTTATTTTCACTTCACAAGTCAGTGCAAAACATTCATGCTAACAATATCATTCTTTTGTAGCTATATCAAAGCTGACTGTGTGTCCGGATTTTGGACGTGGATGTTCGTCCTGTCGAAGCTTCCAGAACTTGGTGACACAATCTTTATTGTGCTAAGAAAACAACGCTTGATCTTTTTACATTGGTACCATCATATAACAGTTCTTCTGTATGCGTGGTTCTCGTATACAGAATACGCGTCAACTGCCAGATGGTATGTTGTAATGAACTACTTTGTTCATTCCATAATGTACTCGTACTATGCTCTCAAAGCGATGCGCTACAGACCACCAAAGAATATTGCCATGGTGATTACTACGCTTCAACTCATGCAAATGGTTTTAGGTTGCATTATAAATATTAGAGCTTTTCAGATATTGCAAAGTGGCAAATACTCTTGTAACATTTCACGTGTCAATCTGATGCTTGGCCTGCTTATATACTTCAGCTATTTTATCCTCTTTGCTAAATTTTTCCAAAACACTTATCTAAATAGAAGGCATGGTGCCAAAGTGGAGAAAAAGAGTTACGTGAATGGTACAGAGTATGAGAAGCTCAAGGCTAACTAAAGCACACCAAATTTTTTGAAACTTTTTCAGAAGATGCTTTCCAAAAGTATTTCTTCAAAATACTCTCAGAGAGTGTTTTTGGAAAACATACTTTTAAAAACGGCTTTCAAAAAATATCCTTTGGAAATAGTTTTTTTTTTAGAAGTCTTTGTTAACTCAAAGTCATATAACTTGTGGTAGGGTGAAAGTGACACTGCGTTATTCAAACATATAGCACACTGAATTTTATAATATTAAAATGTTGCACACTAAATTTAGTAATAAATTTTGTGATAACTTATTTAACATGTTTGATGTTAAATATCTTATCAATGAATAAAGAGCTTCTTAGAGGTACTTCTTAAGAAATGTTTTGTTCCTAAGAACAACTTCTGAAGAAATTTCTTTATGTCTTTTTCTTAATACTTCCGTGTGAAGTTGATATGTTATAGAAGCTTAGGTAGAACGAGGATGGAGATAATGTTTGAAGGCTGTATAAGCGTCTAATTTCATATAAAATTATTTAGTATCAAAAAGTATGTACGTTAAATATAATACTTTCGTAGAAAACAGGATATATATTTACTGAATCATAAAAACATGTTTGATATATTTACTGTTACACATAGGGGAATCTATAAATTTGTTAAAACATTATCTATTAGACATTCTACAGTTTGTTTAAATTCAGTCATGTTCTTGGCGTGATGTGGTAACAAACGCTTGATACCGCACTGATAAGACAAACACGCAAAAAAGATTATTCCCAAATCTCGTTCTGCCACAATAAGGATAAAATATTTGCCTTTAAAAGAGACAGAAAAATGGAAAACTCGAATGTGAAATTTCATTAAGTGTACCTCCAAAACGAGCTAAAAATATTCTTCGTAGAAAATAGTAAAAGGTTAATAGATAACAATCAGAGAGTGAAACCGTAATATTTTGGATCGTTTCATTCGATCGTTCATGATCGTTAAAAAAAACAGAAACGAAGAATTTATATTTACTATTTTCTATTACGACTATTTTATGCTGCTAAGAATAACGAAATGGGCTGCTTACTCGTATTTGTTAATCGTCAGGGTGCAGCCAACCTTGCAGAGACGTTTATTTTTTAAAATTTGTAAATTTTGTATAACATAATTTCTTTCCAAACAAGTTTCTTTTGTATAAATTATGTTATTTATATTTATTTACTTACTTACTTAAATTACTGAAATTCATAAAATAATGCAACCTCAGTTTAATCTTAATCTTTTTAATGTTTCCGATGAATATATAAATATGTACAGATGAAGCTATGATGTGAAACAAATTTTAGAAAGCTGTAATTATAAAAAATGATCATTTTTAAAGACACAACTTCTTACTGAGGATAAAACGAATAGCTTCAGCGAAGAAAAAACAATATTTAAACAATAATGGTCCCTTTTTTGTAATTTTATATAATTAAATAGACATCTTTGTAGGGATGCTTGTTCTCTGAAACATAAACTGACCGATTCTAGTCGCATGGTCAGGATAAAAGCATGTGGTGAAATGGGAGTGTGTTAAAGGGTATCAATATTTAAAACAATTGTTCATGCCGCTGATCGACGCGCAGTTTCATACGCGAAATTGTTTAACTACGTTTTTTTTTTTAAGATTGTATAAGACTTTCGATTGGATACAGTTCTGTATTTGTTTTCTCCTTCAGTTTTTATAAATTATCGATTTGTTTCTAATTCGCACAAATATTATTACCAATAGATGCATGAGTACAGCTATATTATCAATATCATTTACAAATTGTTCCATTGACTGTTTAATTTAGAAATGATTAGCAGATAGTTTTAATTATTATACAGCTCTTCAATAGGTAGCGAATTTGTACAAAACAGTAGTAATTATCGCAGGCTGCGCATGAGCTCTTTTTCTTTTTTGTTCATTCAACTGAAATTCATTGATAATATTAAAATAAAAGAAAAAATTAGTCCAATGAAAGGCACAACGGTTGATTTATTAATAAATATCACCAAAGTACTACTATGCTCGATATAATTAATTTAAATAGTTCAATTGCCTATTTATTTAATTAAATAATAACTACAGTAACGATACTAATTATTCAAAATGTGCATTTCATTTGGTGGATAAGAATTGAATTGTTTGTATGAAATATTTATGTACCTAAGTTATCTGTAAGAAAAAAAGTCTTTAGATTAAAATGAAAGTTTATGAGTTGATAGAGGAAATCCTTTCTATGAATGCATAAGTAATTCTTATTATAAAAGCAAGTAAGATACAAAAATATATAATGTAACGTGAGTCGTATAGGAACAAATACGTAAATTAGTATGTAAAAGGTATTTGCAATAAGCTGAAATGCATTTCTTTTTATTTTAATTCCATTAAACGTGTTACTTGATAATCTGTCAACAGCAGTTAAAATATAGTGAATTTCTTTTGTTTTTATTTTCTTGCCTTTAGTGTCGGCATTATATATCAATAATATTGTATCGACACCTAATACACAGTTAGCATTTATAGATATAAAATAGTATAATAAATACCGTAAATATAACATTGATCGGCATCGCATTATTATATTATACAGAACAAAGAAATATCAGTATGTGTGATGCATTCTCAGTTACAATTATATATTTATGAAATTTATTATATGATCGTTGAGTATTGTGACGTAACACGTGTCACTTGTACTGTAAAAATTATATTCACTGTTAATAATATTGACGCTTCCAGTATTGCGTTTAGCCATGAGTTTGAAATTTTTAATTATTTAACATAGTGCCATTAAATTAAAGCAATTATTGCAAATACTTGTTCCTTTTTTTTTTTTAAGAGAGAAAGAGAGGATTTTCGTACATAAGTAACTGATCGTTGCTCTTTTCGATGCTATTTAATAAGTAATTATTAGTCAGTTGAGTGCTGCTCTGTTAATTGATAGTGGTGCAATTGGATTAATTATAGTGTGACCACCGATGGATCCTAAGCTGCATGCGTTTCTCCGATAAAGATAAAATAAGTCTGTTTTCACAGAAGAAAACAGACTAAAAAATATTGAGTTCTTATTGATACGGATATGACTACTATTAAGTACTACCTTCACTGTGTCATTGAAAATGTTATACTTACTAAATTGTCACTGTGATGATAATTGTATAACAATTTTAAATAAGATAAATTTTTTTAAAAGAGAAACGACAAATAGTTTTTTAGGAGACACCCGAATAAAATGAGTTAGCGATTAACATGTTGTTGAATGAAGTAGAACATGAATTTTCGTATAGGAATTCCTAATTTTTAAGTTACACAAGAAGTGCTGTTTGCAGTACGTCAAAACATTCAATGACTATCGGAAAACTCCAAATAAAAAAAAAAGGATGCGAAATATACATAAAAAAAATTAATTCTGCCTACTATTATAATATCTGGCCATTTAATAATGAATTCTATATAGCGAACATTTATCTTCTGTAATTAGAAATAAGTACAATCCAATGAATGAAAAATAATGTTATTAAGATTAATGGTTCGATTTTTTTGGTGACAATGTGTGTGATCAGTCAGCGTACATAAGCGTGGACAAATAAAATAAAAATAACACAAAAAAGAAAACCGGCAAAAGAGGGCTGTATGTTTTGTGTGTGTATAATAGGAATAAAACAAGCGTACAACAAAAAATAGCGATATAATTTGTTACTATAATTTCTTACGTTATTATCTGTGCTTTTTTCTTTATTATACATGAGCATTGTATATGAATAATAATAATTTATAACAGGAGGTATAAAAACAAAATTTGTTTTAATTTCCATACATCAAACATTCTTTATCCAAGCTTCCCATTGAACACTGTATCTTTGCTTACACTTTTTTACCTACATAAATACATAAATTTCTATGTTCTCCTTAAAAAAAGTTATTTTTGTGAATCCATTTTGCTTCAATTCCCGAGTTTCTGAGGAATTTAACTATTTTCCAGAATTTAACCAGATGAAATTAAAACGTGAAGTTTATTGTTATATACAATTTTTACAAATTAAAATCTTTATTTTATCCACTAATAACATATAACTACATGTACATATAAAAACATGAAATAAAATATACAAATAGCATTATACTAATTATAATGCAATAAACAGTTATTTTTCTACTTTATGTTTGAACACCTGAAAAGAGCATAAACCTCTATAATTATAGTTTCTGTTAAATTTTTAGTTAGATGTTATCTTTGATGTTCATATATTGAAAATTAGAGTGTAATTTATAAACAGAGATGACTGTGCTCTTTAAAATATATCTCAGACTGTTCTGACCACTCAAAAAAAGTCTTCATTGCTGTTAAAATCCAAATGATTTAAGAAATGATATTACTTTTCTTTACCCCAGTCTTCCGAAACATATCTAAGAAAGTCAGTAAGGTTTTCAAATTCAGTCCTACTCTGGGGTGGATCATTCTTTGGTATTCTTGGCAAAATGCTTCCAGCCTTTAATCGAAACTCTTCAGCAGTCTTAGCTCCTGACAGCTTCCAAATACTATAGAAAATCAATCCACAACCTCCAATTGCCCACAGTGAGCCCAAGAAAAGGGCCCTTGTTGCTAATGCAGCTCCAGATTCATACAGACCTTTCTGTCCTACTAATCCTGCTTCAAAACTTTTTGTATCTTGTTTCCTAGTTGATGCTAGAGCACTGCCAAACCCAATCATAGCAGAAATTCCTGCTAATCCACTTAAGAATAATGCACCTATGAAACAAGTTTGTAGATAATTGACAATATTATTAAATGAAAAATAGTTTATTTCAAATTTTCTTACTAAATTATGTTTTTCCTTCATTTATATAATATGTACCTACCATAAAATTTTTCTTTTTTCTTTTGTGCATCTTTATCAGACGTCATTGTTACTTTTCATTATATTATTCCACAAATATTATCGAAGTATATTTATGTTGTTATTCAATATACAGTAATTCAAAGTCTTCACAACGAACTGATGGTGTTCACATGGCCCATAATCTATACATAAATAAGTAGACACATAACCTTAACGGTTATGTATAATCGTAACAAAATTATAGGCGAATTACTTTTAAATATTGTAGTTGTAAAATTTATTTTGGTCTTTTATGTAACTAAATTATTAAAACCACTTAAATATTCTATCATATAATTAATATCAATAATTTTTAAATTAGTGAGCGTTTTTTCTGAAAACAGTAGTACCAATATGACAAATCTGCTATATGTGAAAACGAGCAATATATAGAGAGAAATATAAATTTCTTATCTGTGTAATGTTTTGTAATTTATGGAAGACCCTTTGAAGTTGTTTCTTTTATGTCAAGTACAGTTTGTTTGTTATTAATTAATGCAGAAAATTCAGTAACACCTAAAATTCATCTTATTAAAGTTACAAGAAATAATGGAAGGTAATATATTGAAAAATTTTATATAACTTCGTGTACAGAGAAAACTTGTTTAGAAAATATTTAATAACCAATAACTTAATTTTAATTATCTTCGCTTATCTTCACTTATAATAAAGTTTATAGTCATTAATGTACTCTGTAATGCAGAACATTGTAATCTCTTATTTTAACTATATCATGGAAAAAACATAAACATATGCTAAACATTCAGTTATCAAAATTGAATGATGAATCTATGTATTTAGACAAACATGTATTTATTAATTTCCAAATGATTTGTTTTTAGGTGAATTGAAACACAACATTGATAAGTTGGTTGAAGAATTACGATTTGTTGTAAAGTCTGAGAAGGAGATTAAAGACATAATTCAAGTTTTAGATTCTATTGTCAATGTTAGCAAAACTTCTATCGGAGGTATTTTTGTTAAGATACTCCTTCAATTATGATTTACATTCATTATGTATTTGATAATTTAATTAAATGTGTCACAGGAAAGTCTGATGTAATTGAAGATCTTACTAAAAATATTGAAAATGACAGATATGATGCTGTTTAACAAATAAATGTTATTCTTCTTTTAGAGGCCTCTGAATTTATGATAGATGATGTTTTCTTGACTTTGTTGCGTCATGAATCTAAGGAAATAATTGCAAAAACTGCCAAAGCAATTGCAGAGATTGCTAAAAGTGAAAGAGGAAGGGAAAAATGTACCAGTACAGACCTAGTGAATGCATTGATAGATCTTTTAAAGGATGACCGAGTTGATGTATTGACACAGACTTCCAGAGCTTTAGGAAATATTTGTTACGAGAATGGTAGGGAGCTTTAATCCCTAATGACCCAATTTTGTTCATGTATGTAGTTAACATTAAAATCACCATTATTATAATACAATGTAGTGATATTAATAATTTTTCATTGAAATTTATTATTCTCCATAAATTTTTGTTTCATGTGAATTCCCTCTGACTCATTTTAAATCTAGAATAAACTATGAAAGTAATTAAAGATCGCAAGGGGTTAATATTCATAATAAATTTTATTTATTATTATAGAAAGTGGTAAAAAGTTTGTAGAGGATAAAAATGGGTTGATGTCAATTTTGGCAGTATTGGAGAAAAGTGTTACATTAAAGAATGTAGAAGGTGCACCATTCCTCCGTAATGTTGCTGTAGGACTTCTACTGAATTTTCTAATCGATAGACCATCTCTCCATAAAGAGGTGCGATATTTCCTATATGTTATCATGCTTATTGTAATTGTTGATACTTATAGTATTATAGGTATACTATTATATTGTAAAAAACATTTTTTGCATTTAAAGTTTTGAACTCATAAGTATAAACTTGATCTGCTATTTAATATTATCTTGATTCAGATGACTTTAAATATGATTGCAGTATATATTAAAAGTATATGGAAAATATAAGTTGAATGATTTTATCCAAGGTAGAAATAACATGTTATTATTAGTATATTCATGATTATCCATATGTTAAACTATAGGTAAACTTTCTTAGGCACTACAACAGGAAATAGTACCAATTATCTGTAGCATTCTGGAAATTGATGGAACTACAGGTGGAGAAGCTGCAATGCATGCTCTATTAATATTAGGGATATTAAATGATGCCAACATAGTGTTTCTGGATGAGAGACTCACAAAAATTTTAGTGAATATTTTGGGAACTGATGCATCATCAGAACTTTCTGAAATGTGTTTGGAACTTTTTCATGGTCAAGCAGAGGATGGTATTTACATAATTTATAAAATGTACTTTAAAATTTAAAATGTTCACAATGCATTGCATAACAATTGATTACATTTCAGAGAAAGCAAAATTATTACTTGCAAATTCAGGTGTTTGTGAGTTGTTATTAAAACTTTTGGAAAAACATAGCCCGTATTGTACAGATGAAGAAACCAGATGTGTACTGAAAATAGCATGCAACTTAATCGTCCTGGTATTAACTGGAGGTACAATAACATAAAACTAAAGACGAAAATATTAACGAATATGAAAGTTGTATTAATGTTATCTTACATCTTATTATATTTTGAATGATATTAAATGCTTTCAGATGATAGCATGAATAGCCTCTACGATGACAGTAACGGTATTGTATATAAGAAACTAGTTGAGTGGCTTGAAAGTGAAGATAGGGATTTACAAATCACGGCAGTATTGGCAATGGGTAATTTTGCGCGCACCGACACTCATTGCAAACTTATGGTTACACAAAATGTTCACCAGACTCTTCTTAAATTGCTACAAGATAATAATACAGATGCTGCAGATATAAGGTTTCAACATGCTTTGCTTAGTGCTCTAAGAAATCTTGTCATTCCTGCAGATAATAAGCCTGTAATATTAAAAGATGGATTATTAAATGTTTTATATCCTATGTTAAACATTTCATCATATCCTGTGGTCTTCAAATTATTAGGAACTTTAAGAATTGTTATCGATGGCCAATGTAAGATTTTACTTTAGACATATATATTATTGTCACCTCTTATTAACACATTCGTTTTAAATGATAATTTTATTATTGCAGCTGAAGCTGCAATAGAATTAGGAAAAAGAGACGGTTTAATAAAGAAGGCCGTCGAGTGGTGCGAAGTTGAGGAACATCCTGGAGTTCAGGGTGAAGCGAATCGCTTAATCGCTTGGTTAATCAATAATAGCAGGTTATTAGATATTTTTATATAAATTTTAATATCAAATATTAATTAAGTAAAAGTTATTCTTTTTTTTCAGGGATAAAGAAATAGCAGTTTTGGTAATTGAACATGGTGCAATAAAACATTTAGCCAAAATGTTAACAGCACAACATGTTCTAATGCAAAATGAAGCTTTAATTAGTTTAACAATAATGACCACAAGCTCCTTGGCAGAATGTGAAAAATCACTTCTTGAAGCAGACATAGGAGACAAACTTTGCAAATTCTTTAATCCTAAAAACAATTTGGAAATACCTATTTTACATAATGCTTTGTCACTGTTGGTTAATATTGTCAATTCAGGTATTAAAAATTTCATTTTATTAATTTTCCATATCTTCAAGCAATAATGAAATAAATTAACTTTCAGATCAATTAAGGGAACATCTTGGAAAAAGTAATTTAATAACTTTATGTCGAGAAATGATTCAAGTTAAAGAGGATTCAAGCCTTCAAGAAAAATTACAAAAAATTTGCGATATGATAATTTAATTAGATATTAGAAACAAGACAAAGAAAAAAATGAGAAGCGTACAATTTTTTGTAAGGTATTCGGAAAATACAATTTTTAAACTAAAGATTAATGAATCTTCGTGTTCTCGTCTAACAATCTTTTATTAACCACATTAATCAAAATGGTATGAATATAACGTAAATGTTTAATTTATGAGTGTTCGTCTCAATCTAAATTTTCTATCCTAAAAGATCTTACAAAATCTTTCGAAGTATTTAATTGAATAATGAAATTATTAAATAATCAATGCGATATACAATTACTTAATTTCTACATGTATTAATTACATCAATTATTCACTGTTCAATTAAAATGTGATGGTTAAACTCGTTAATTATAAAGAAATTATCAAATGTATATAATCTTAAGAAATCGACCAAACAGTGTATCTGATGTGACCAATTATATGATTAATATTGAAAATAAATCAAAAAATTATATAACTTCTGTAACTGAAAAAGTTTCATTAATTGTGTTTTGTTTGAAATAAGCCCACGCATGCATTGTCACGTATTATATTGCCACGCGTTATATGGTCATTCCTTATATTGCCACACGTTACATGGAGTTTTGATCCTGTATGCACATCAATGATTTAAAATATGTGGTTCAAAGTGAGACCACCGAGCGAAAATGGCGCCTCAATCAGAGGTGCCACGTAATGTTGTGTGTCGCGTCGACGAGGTACGTCTTCTCGACAATTAACGGCGAATTATACAGTAAAAAGTGCAATGCACGTCTCATGGTGCAGTGAAATCTAAAATTTTATTCATATTCGCCGTGATAACCTCGTCCAAAAGGTAGGAAAATGATTTCGCGTTGAAAAACTTGAAGAAAGATCTGGGTTTTTTAATATCTTCGTTCCGACGTGACGTTTTAACCTTTTGATCTTTCCACTTCTTAATCTTTGAAAACCCCTGTAGAAAATTATATTCTCCTTCGTCTGATCCGCAGTTTTGAACTGCACGTTTAGTTATTTATTAATTATATCCTAATTTTTGTATGTATTTTTCAAATGTAAAGCTTGCATTTTATTAATATTGTATTTACTGTTCTTTTATTTTTTGTTATTGATTTTTGTATTATCTTATTGTTTTCTTTTATCATTTATTGTAATGTTATGTTTGCATTCTTGTCAAACCTGATTTACCTTCCTTAAACATTTTATTTTTAGTATTCTACAGTTTCTTTTACTCAAGTAATAAATTCTGTGGTTTCATTACATTTAGTTGATGTTGTGTTACAAATTTACATTTAATCATCAGTCTACCAGATTTCACCTCATCACTTAGTTCTTCAGATGTTAGTTTCTAAGTATAGTATTTGCTATTACAATTTTAACAATAATATTTAATATTTCATTTTGTTCTATAATGTTAATAATTTTTTTGGACAAGATTTATAAATCATTGAGATAAAAAGTACAAGTGTAATAAAGAATAATAATTTATATTCAATACTAGCAATATTACCCAATATTGTTTGGATATCTTGGACTTAGAATATTTGATTTAACATAATAAGGTTGTTAAATACTTCAGTGTATTAACAATTAATTTTTTATATCTCTGAAGTAATTATTGTATCATAAATTTGAATATTCTTAATATTGCTATTAATATACATATTTGTATTATTAAACTTTAATGCATAAACATGTTACCACTTTTAGCGACGTTTGGAAGTCAACGTTATGTCACAACCAACAGATTATCAATATCGTCCGTATGGTAATGGGGGTAACTTAAAAAGTGGTCCTCCTCAAATGGTGAATGGACAGGCAAGTGCGGCACACCATAATGGCATGCAACCACCAAATTATAACTTTACAGGTAAGAATATATTATCAACTTTTCATTTTGTATATTACTATTTTACACTGCCACATTTAAGGACCTGTGTTTATTATACTTTATTGTTTTAATTTTGTAATGTACATTGTTTTAATAAACTTTTGGATATTATCTTATGATGTGTTGTTTCATTAAAAGCACCAATATAAATATTATTATTTATATAAGCAAGAATTAGTTTTTAATCATCCTATCTTTCTTTAAGGTACTCCATCATCTCACTCATCACGAGATCCATCTAGGGAAACTTCAAGAGATCCATCACCAACCTCTTATCTTCACAATCAATATAAACAACCCTTGCAACGTCCATTAATGCCTCCAATAAATGGTCAACAAAATTCAATGAATCCTTTAATGCCACCACCACCAGCGAGGTTACCTCAGAATCAACAATATCCACCAATGTATAATGTTCAGAGTCAGTTCCAAGCACCAGTTACAAAAATTCAACCTCCACCTAGAGATGAATTAATAAATTCACAAGCAACTTCAGTCGAACCACCAAAAACAGTGGCTGCATCTGACCAGACCATGCCACAGAATCCAGGATCAGAACCAAAACCTTACAAAACTGACAGTCAAAATATCATGCAAGGCACACAAACATTTGTGCAGCAGCAAGAGCAAAATATCATTCCAACTACAGTGCAGCAGCCTAGAGGACAAACATTTTATCCACAAAATTTGGGAGGTTCACGAGTGTATCCAAAAAATACATACAATGTACAACATGGTACCACTGTACCAAATACAGTGCCTTATGGTACAGTTGGTGGTGTACAGATGCAAACAAAAATTCCAGCTGTACCTCAAGGATTTCCTGGACAAAGAATGTATCCAGGACAGCCACCAAATTTAGGAAATGCACCACCAGATTCGATGAACAAGCGATATCCAGAATCATATCCTGAGCAAATGAATCAGTTGAACAGTCAGATGAATATGATGTCTGTTGCACAAACTGGTTATAATAAATTATGGGGAATGGAGACAGTTGAACTCTTGCAAAATAGAAATGTTTTACCACCAGAAAAAGTAGAACCACCAAAGATCAAGCTTCATCAAGAGTTTCTAGATAGTGTTAATTGTAGCCCAGATATCTTTCGTTGTACACTCACAAAGATTCCAGAATCAAATTCTTTACTACAAAAATCTAGATTGCCTCTAGGAGTTTTAATACATCCTTTCAAAGATTTAAATGTATGTAATATATATTATTACTTTGTAGTTTATATTTGGTGATTTTAACTAATCAAACATTATTGTATTTTCAGCACTTACCAGTAATACAGTGCAGTACGATAGTGCGGTGCCGTGCTTGTAGAACGTATATTAATCCTTTTGTGTACTTCAACGATTCAAAAAGGTGGAAATGTAATCTCTGTTACAGAGTTAATGAATGTAAGTACAAATTTTTAAAACTATATATACATTAAATTGACATAATTAATCATTCTTAGTTACTTTACACGAAAATTACATTTTCAGTACCAGAGGAATTCCAATTTGATCCTGTAACAAAATCGTATGGAGATCCATCGAGACGTCCGGAAGTAAACACCAGTACAATAGAATTTATTGCACCTAGTGAATACATGGTAAGAAATATTCGTATAAAATGTGTACAAAAACCAGTATCAATAAAAACATTGATTATTACTACAATAATGGTATAAATATGTTTAAGCTGCGTCCACCACAGCCAGCCGTATATCTATTTGTTTTGGACGTTTCGAGACTAGCGGTAGAGAGCGGTTACTTGAACGTAGTTTGCAACGTAATTTCAGAAGAATTATCAAAACTGCCGGGTGACAGTAGAACACAAATTGGATTCTTGGCAGTAGATTCTGCGATACATTTCTTTGGAATACCCGATAACGTTTCACAACCTCAGGAAATGATTATGCTTGATATAGATGGTAAAATAATATTCAACATTTTTGCATGTACTAATAAAAACGTATAATTTATTAACAAGATATCTTTGCGCAGATGGATTCCTTCCATGTCCAGACAATCTAATTGTTAATTTAAAAGAACGTGAGGAATTAGTAAGAGATTTGTTGGCCCAGTTGCCAACGAAGTTTCAAGGAACCCATGATACAAATAGTGCTCTGGGCGCAGCATTACAGGCAGCTTATAAACTTATGGTAAATATAAACTAGTAAGATTGAACAATGTGATATAATAGAAGGAATATGAAAGAGTTTCATTTGACTTTAGTCGCCCACCGGTGGACGCGTGACCGTTTTCCAAACTTGTTTACCAAACCTGGGTCCTGGACTTTTACAAGCAAGGGAAGATCCAAATAGTAGAGCAAACAAAGATGTCCCACATTTGAATCCAGTTACAGATTTCTATAAGAGATTGGCATTGGATTGCAGTGGACAACAAATCGCAGTCGACTTATTCCTGTTAAATAGCCAATATTGTGATTTAGCCACTCTTTGTAAGAATTACTTTTGAATTATATCTATATATGATATTGCATGAACATATGAAAAACAGGGGAAAATTTTATTTTGTAGCGGGTATGTGTAAATTTTCTGGAGGATGCATATATCATCTTCCTTTATTCCGAGGATCAAAATCACAGAATGCAGAGACTCTTGACAGAATACTGAGACGTTATCTCACTCGCAAAATTGGCTTTGAAGCTGTTATGAGAATACGATGCACTCGTGGCTTGAGTATTCATACTTTTCATGGAAATTTCTTTGTCAGATCGACTGATCTTCTTAGTTTACCTAACGTCAATCCGGACGCTGGTTTTGGAATGCAAATTTCTATAGAAGAAAGCCTTTCAGATGTACAGAATGTATGTTTTCAGGCTGCTTTGCTTTATACATCAAGTAAAGGTGAGCACGTTTAGAAAAATTGCTACATCAAACAATAATTTACATAATTACAGTTCTATAATTTGTAAAATAGTTTTAGTTATCTATTATGTGAAAAAGAGATTGAGGACAGAAAATATGTTTTAGGGGAAAGAAGAATTAGGGTGCATACATTGTGCCTACCAGTAGTGTCTACTTTATCTGATGTCCTTCATTCTGCTGATCAACAATGTATAGTAGGCCTACTTTCCAAAATGGGTAAGATTTCTCTTTCCTTTTTAAAATGGCAAAAGTACATAAT
Source organism: Megachile lagopoda (assembly GCA_036983795.1). Lineage (NCBI taxonomy): Eukaryota > Metazoa > Arthropoda > Insecta > Hymenoptera > Megachilidae > Megachile > Megachile lagopoda. The sequence continues at coordinate 7,807,811 of CM072793.1, forward strand.
ATTGTACTTATGTTCTGTGTATATTCATGATATATTTGTTGCACTATTTGATACGTTTTGCTTGATTTTGTGTTGTAATTTCCTTAACAGCTGTAGATAGATCGCAGCAGTCATCTTTATCGGACGCGAGAGATGCTTTGATAAATGTGGCTATAGATGTATTATCAGCCTACAAATTGTCTCAATCAGTGACTCCAGGTGGACTTCTTGCTCCAGCAAGTTTAAAGTTACTGCCTCTTTATATTATTGCTTTGCTCAAATGTGTAAGTCTAAACATTTACATTATATTTATATATTGGTTTATAGAAATATCCTTTTTACTGCTTATTGAAACTGTGAAATAAAATGTTTCTTTCAGGTTGCCTTTAGGTCTGGAACCAGTACGCGACTTGATGATCGAGTATTCGCAATGTGCCAGTTGAAAACTCTGCCACTATTTCAATTAATTCAGACAATTTATCCAGATCTTTATCCCATTCATATACTTGATGATCGAAATTTAAAAGATATCGATGGGAAACTTTGTCCACAACCACCTAGATTGCATCTTTCCGCCGAAAAACTTGATTCTAGAGGTGCTTTCCTGATGGACGCTGGTGACCGAATATTTATTTTAATTGGCAAAAACATTCATCCTAACTTTTGTTGCAATGTGCTTGGAGTTTCTGCTTTTGCTTCAATACCCGAAGAACTTGTAAGTGTATATCTGCATAATTAGTTATTAAAGCTTTTTAACTCTTGTACTATTCATCATATCGCTGGTTGACGAAAAATTTTAAGCCGATACTATACTATGGAAAGTGAGCACGACATATTTTTATTTTTAGTATGAATTACCAGAACTTGAAACCGCGGAAAGTGAAAGGTTACGCAATTTTGTATTTAGTTTACAAGAAGAAAAGCCCTACTCTGCCAGTATACAAATTATTCGGTAAGTTGAATCTTAATTTAATTCTTATCAAAACCAGAATATTATCACAGTCCGGAGGAACTTCAGGAACTTTGAATACACTGCAAAATGACTACTTGGAGAGTTGCTCGTTATTAATTTAAAGTATGATTCGTTTAATTTCCAGGGATGACAGTCACTTCAGGACACTCTTTATTGAACGATTAGTTGAAGATCGTTTTGAGAATTCTCTCAGTTACCATGAATTCTTGCAACATCTTAAGACTCAAGTGAAATAATAATAGAGGAAATCATTATAAAGGGGTTAGGTGGAAACAAGAAAAAGTAAACGTTAATACAAAAAAAACCATTGTTGATTACAGTGAAAGTGTTTAGCAATCGTGAATTGTGTTCAAAAACGCGAACCTCCTGAAACGATTGTTCAATCGATTAATTAGAATGGATAACTTAGGAATATGAATACCATATATATGTGTATATACATGTGTATATACATATACATATACATATATATAAGATATACACACATTTATATGTATAATATGACATGTCATTAATATAACATGTATGTATATTGATGAGTATATACATGTATATGTACGTATAGGTATGTAGGAATGAATGTTATTATTCTTGTTTTAAGAGACGTTGAAGCATTTAAGCGTGATTCAATTGTAGTTATTATTATTTTATTACTATTAGATCGATTATTATAATAATTATTGTTATTCTTTTTGGTTATAAATTTAAAGACATATTTTTCTGATAGTATTCTGTTCCAAAAATTTATAATCATTCGATTTTACTATAGTATTCTGCAATTTTTAATCATTAATACATTTCTTTTAGATATTTCAATTCAGGTACTTACTTATTTTTGAAAAATTTATCTGAATAATGTGCCGAATTTGTTTTTTCTCTTGCTTCACGATTGAAGTATTTTATAAAACTGTATTAAAATTTTTTTAATTAATTTAACGAGTATGTAACGAAATTGTCTCTTTTTGGCTTCGAATCATTTTGTAAATAATCATTAGTTTCCTGCGTCTTAAACAGAAATTTTATAATAAATTATGAATTAGATTTATTAACTCCGTAATATAAAGCAATATTTCATAAGGTACGGTGTATGCAAGAAAGAAAACATTCTACACCAAAATAAGATGAGTTTTAATGCTTTTTTAACCAGACCCTATTAACTTTATAAAACTGTAATATCTTAATTTAAAAATAATTAATTTATGTATTACACTGCTAATGCCTTTTAGTAATTCCCAGTACATTTCTGATTTCCACTACTTAAAAAATTTGAACTGAATACCACGCGAGCAATTCAAACTTAACATTTACTTTGCATTATGTTTTGAGCACTTATTTATTTAATAACATATATTAACTAAAAATTATGGAGAAATGTTAAGTATCATCTTATTTTGCATGAAAGAATTTTATATTTCCTGAATATGCCGCTCTTTATGAAGCAGCCTATATGTATGTTATTATAAAATGTCCTCCTTAATGTGATGAAGTACAATTACTTTGTTAATAATCTTATAAAGAAACTACTTTCTGATGTAAATCTAATTTATATGTTTATTTTAAGCATGATCATACTAATTTTCTATCATGCACTTTAAATTTTCCTCGTTACTAAATTCGAACCGATACTTTAATTTTGCAAAACACTTTCTTACATTTAACAATCGGCAGTAAGTATTTTTTTCATAAGATTGTGGTAAACTGTACTTTTTTATCATATTTAATGGGGCACATTGCGTATTTATGTATGTACGTACGTATACATGTATATGTATAGACTGAACTCGAATTAACAAAGAAAATAACGTAATATTTCCTGAAAGAATAAAAAAATTTTTTTTACCAATATTGTAGAAATGTACAAACAGGCAAATTTTACCTGGATCTGTAAAGCACGTGTAAGACATATTTAGAAAGGTGCATATATGATATCGCATGAAAGAAATTACACATTTTAAAATGCATGATTCACTTACATGTACAAAAATTGTTCCTAATTATTTAATATCGATTACTTTATTAAAATTAAAAACGTGTTAATAAGTTTGTTCATATTAAATATACATGTACAAGGAATAACCATATAATATAAGTCATAAAATGAAAATTTATGCTAATCTCATTTCAACTGTAGAAATGCAATGCTTTCTTTTGTTTTCATCAAATTTTAATGTCTTATTTTAAAACATAAAATTGTATAGAAATATACCATACATGTGTACAATTTTTGAGATAAAAATTTTACATATTTTTTGAGATAGAAACCATCTGTTATGTATATGTCTTTTATTCATGATGCAACTACATAGCTTCAAACTGTTTCTAGTTATTACGCATAGATACATTCTCATAAATTGGATGCGATTATATACAGTGCTTTCATAGAAGGGTATCAAAGATGTCTACGTTATACGAGTATACTAATTGTTGAATATATATATATTATATGTGTGTATATGTATATGAATGATAATGTTTTGTTCTGTTAATTCGAGATAAGTCTATGCAGAGAAATTGGAGATTTACACAATTCTCATACCATCAATGCTGCCAAAAAAAGGAGACAAACACTTTTCTTAGATTCAAATGAACTTCAAGTCAACAAGAGGGATACAGGGATAGATGGATGATGTAAATTGTTCAGGATTATAAATGCGCTATAAGAGGTGCAACAATAAAACTCTTAACACAATAGTATTGTTTTCAAATTTTCTTTTCAAGGAATGTTATGACTTGTAGATTTTGTCACACAAAGTTAATATACATATATATATATATACATACTAAAATTATAAAATCTTATTTTTCACATATAAAATGGTTAATAATTAAATAAAAGGTTTGGGTACTAAAATTGTAGCTACAATGATATCTAGAAATTGGAGCGATTTTACAACATTTTTATCGTTTACAAAAACTTACTATATCTTAATAGTTTTTGTACAAAAATTGATCAATAATTTTTCAAATATATTTCAAAGGAGTTCCATAAGTTTTTACTCTAATGATATTTAAATATTTGAAGTCTTGTATTTGATACATTTAAATTTAATGGTAGTATTTTTTAAATTTCAGAAAATAGCGATCTTCACAGTGATACTAAAATTTAATTAATATTTTGAACTATGAAATGATTTTATGAGCCAATTTAAAGATATGGTAATACGATTTAAAATTCTTTCTTAGGTTCTTTTGTTAAATAGATATTTCATAGTTATTTTCTTTTTATAATCAGTCAGTGGTAATATAATTTTACATTTTGATAAAGTTTTTTCAAACATAATAACTATAGTTCAATAATCATAAAATTCATAAGTTGATGTTTCAACTTTGTTATGTATGAAAAGACAATATTTCATTAAAACGTTTATTGTAAATAGTGACCTACATTTTTATAGAATTTTATTTTTCAAAATATGAAAACTGTATGCAGCTATATATCATAAAAGGGGACAGAGATAAAATAAAAAAAGTAAAAAGGAACAGAAAGCTACTAAGATTACTTAAACTTAGGTTTTGTTGTAAATATGATTGTTGTGTAATTATAAGTTTTGAATTATTGTAAATAATTTTTCATTTTGGTATATTCTTTTAAATTTTTGTTTTAAATACTATAAACAACAATAATATGAATTTATGTTATACAATTATAGTCATTTCATTAAGTTCGTGAAGAAATAAGATCCTTAATTTAGTTTAAAAATATCTAGTAAGAAATTGTTTTACATTAGTATTAGTATTATATTACATTATATTAGCTTTATTAAAGTTAATGTTTAACGTTTGTATTTGAATTTATAATATTATCGTGTTAATGATTTTATTATCGATAACATAATAAAATTATTTTAAAGTATTTCAAATGCATTTATAATTATTTTATTTTGTTTCAATTCGTTTTTGTATGTTACGTAATATTCATGTGTTGAAAAAAAAGCCGTTACGTAAAATGCATTTCCCGCGTTTTTTTTTTTTGTGAAATTTACGTTACTGCCCGTTCGATCGGATTAATTTTATCCGTATCAGATTTAAATTTCTCGTTAACAATACAAAGTTAAATGCTATGGTCGCAATATAGAAAATCGAATTTAATCCATTAGTACTACTTCGTTTTGTGTGAGTTATATTGAAAGGTCGTGGTTGAATAACGTTGGGATTCGGCTAAATTAGAATAAGGATTATGATTAAGTTAGACAAGAATAGACTAGTATGTCACATTAGAAACAAAAATGTTACAAAAATTTCATCAGATGGAAAAATGTTCGTTAATTCTGAAAGTTCAAACAAATCTTAATTCTTTCCCGTGGTGTCGATTGATTAGGATCCTGCGTGCATCTAATCATCGACGGAGAACGGCCGTTAACTACCTATTCGTTCATTCAGTAAAAATGAGTAAAAGTTACTTACATTAGTTGTTCAATCCTCGTTGATCCATTCGTTTCCTTCTACATTTTATTTAAAACAGGACACTCGCGACCAATTAACAAAGCGTCGAACTTAAAGTAAATGAATCTCGCGCTGACTGGACCGAACGGAAACGGAAAGATCCGAAAACGATCGAACTCGTACAACGCCATAATTTCAAAATTGATGCGCGTGCATGTGTGCGCATAAGTGTCTCGCGCGACTTATGCATTTAGTTGCGTGTTTACGCCACATTTGTGGTATAACGAATACAGGTAGATTTATATGTCGAACGGTGGTGTGGCTTGCCTAGGAGAAATGATAAAGCGCGAAAGTTATGTTCCTTCAACCCTCCAGCAGATGGCACTTTATCAACCTGTTCCCAGGTGAATGCCATCAACGCGCATGCGCGTCGACCTATCGCTCCAATAGAGCGGTGCTCAAGTTTCGATGCGAGTAGTAGTGCGGCGACCGTAGAGAGGAGAGGGTGTTTGTATCGATAGGCAACACGACATACCGGTAAGCGGCTTTTCGTACTCGTTTATATTTCTAATTTGTTCTGTATCACTTTCACTCGATACGTACGCGTTGTATCAGCTATTCTTTACAGTTATAAACGTTTCTTTTTCAAACGATTAATTTTCACGAAGTTTCGCGGGATAAAGATGCTGTGCGAACGTGATTGTTATTTTTGAGGAATCAGGATTGTTCTTTTTTGAGGCACCCTTAGCTCGATAAACACCCCCCACCACCGCCATTTTGACTCCTTCTTACCGATCGATAGCAAGAAGATAATTGGCGGTATTACCGACGCGGTAATTATTTCTTGACACGATGAATTAAAAAAAAATAATTATTATCGCTTATCGATAGATAGGTGGCGCTTGGAATATTTCAATGCAGGGGTTGTCTCATCTTTTGTCTTCCCGTTTCTTTTGTTGTTCTTCCTTGTTACTGAAATATAATCGCTTCTTATGTATTTGTCCGGCTTTCAAAGTTGCCTTTTACTCGAACAATTGACGAATCACAAAAAGCATAAAAGAATAATTTCAGAGAACAATTAAGTGGATTCTGAAGGACATATAAAAGAGTATTAAGCGACTAATTGGTTCACTGAAAGTGATAATACTATTTTCACTCAGAGAACTATTGAATTACAATATTTTATTTTAAATATTGCAAACATTTTTAAGTTAATTTTTTTATAATGCTTAATAATGTAACTATTTCAGGTACTTTTGAATGGCGCAAGATTGTCGAATAAATTTGAATGAAATTTTTGAAATCTTTTTATAGTATAAAAGTATCATTTTGTAAAGTTTCGTGTCTAATGAGTTCATCCCTTATATCATTACTATTGATTTTAGTCACAGCAGTAATTTGCTTAATAATGTGCTCTTTAAATGGGAATCCACGTTTACTCTTTAAACATAGCACTGTTTCAACACAGATTTTAAATCTTCTCGTAACATTTTCCCTAGTTGTAACATCATAAAGTTTATTTCTGAAACATAAACCAAAGTATAGATCTTTTATGGCAAATATCATTTTATTAAAAAAAAATCCATGAAATGTTTATGTTACTTTTATTAAACTTTAAGCTTCGTATAGATAAGTGCGATTTTATCGTGTCATCAAATGTTATTACATTTCTTATATTTGCTAAAAATACACGATTGTTTATGCAAAATAAATTATGTTTCCCCCCTTCTTTTCTCCCGTTTTTTTTTTTATAAATAACATATTGTTTTTGTGTAAGTTTACCAAAGGCTAAACTTTTCTTTGTAAGTTATACATGTTGAGTAATTAACTCGTGGATGTCTTTATTTAATTACCGAAGATCTCATAGTTTCTATATGAAATCTGGAATTTCAAATTATCAAATTTTTAAAATTTCTTGTCAAACTTCCCCGAACTTTTGACAACCCCAAATTCTCAAACCCTTTAAGTCCCTAAATTCCCTAAGAACCCCAGCTTAGGTACCCAAAGTTCCCTAACTTCCCCAAATTTCCTTAATTGCAAAAATAAAAAATTAAAAAAATATAAAATTTTGAAAATTTCGACCAATTAGCTGATTGCAGTCTCAACCTATTAGAGGTGTCGAATTCACCCCGGAGCATTTCTAGGTACCCATAAGAATTTACACAGGGAAACACATGGAGGAGTCTAGTAATAAGCAATCAACTAGACATTGTAGGTTTTTCGTGAACCGTCCTGTACATTACACTCGAGAGATCCCTTTTTGTGGTCGTATCTCCCTTTTCTATTGAATATTTGATAAAAAGAGGAAGGCTGTGGCACACGGTTGCCGTATGCCGTTTTCAATATGCCCAAGAAACACACGAGAAATGATTTCTTTCGGTGTGGCGGTGAATCGCTGTTTAAGCGTATAGGATTTGCCCGTATACGCTTTGAAACGTTCTGAACAACCTCGAACAAAGAGAGGAAAAAGATGAATTGAAGTAAAAATTCCGAGTGAATTCGAGTGAAACACAAAAAAAAAAAAGAGAGCGAAGGTATTTCTAGGCTTTGCGTCAGAACAGATTGCAGATTGTGGACGCGTTAAATATTCCTTTTTCCCGGATTTTCCATTTCGCAAGCTTTGGCAATCTTCTCTTGGTTTAATGAAATTATCATTGTTAAACACTTTGGTAATTTTGTTATCGTTCGTTTAAATATGTGGAGTTGGAAATGAAAATTCTTTATTAATTTCTTTATTAAATGAAAAATATATATGTCACATACTCTGTTGCAGTACATTTTATCTAACCTCTTTCGCAATTTTGTATAAGAAGTTGGTAAAAGAATGTAAAGAGTGCAACGGGGTAATCTTGCTAGTGAAAGTTTCTTCAGTTTCTCAAATTCCGAAATTCCTTAAATTTTCAAAGTCCTCAAATTCCTCAAATTTCAAACCCCCAAGTGTTTGGATTTCAACTCCTTGAATTCCCTAGATTCCAACGTTCTTCAAACCCCTAAGTGTTTAAATGTTCCAACTCCTTGAATTCCCTAGATTCCAAAGTTCTTCAAACTCTCAAGTCTTTCGATTTCTCTTTCAAGTTCCCCAGATTCAAAAATTCTTCAAACCCTCTGAATTTATTCACTTTCCAAACTTCAAAATTCTCTAAAGTCCTCTAAATCTTCAAATTCCCAAGTCTTCACATTTCCAAATTCCCAAATTCCTAAATCCCCAAATTCCCAAATTCTCAAATCCCCAAATTCCCATATCATCAAATTTCCAAATCCTCAAATTCCCTAGTTTCCAAATTTCCAAATCTCCAAATCCCCAAATTCTCAAATCCCCAAATTCCCAAATTTCCAAAATTCCTCAAACCCCCATTTACCACGTTTCCAAACTTCCAAATTGCCTAACATCCTCCAAATCCCCAAATTCCCGAATCCCCAAATTTCTAAATGTTCCAAATTGCCCAAATTCAATCAACTACAGCAACGAACACGATGCTTCCATACACCGAACACGAAACGTATTTAAAAAAAAAATGGTTGGAAGCACCGCGCGCACATTTTTCATATCTGCGATGTATTTATAGGTGAAGCGAGTCTAACTAATTCGCGAGTTGTGGCCAACACATGCACCTTGCCACCTGGTGAACCCCTGAACTTTTGACCCGACCAACCTGGCCAAGATGCATACGACTACAACACACTTTCGCGCGAACATGTGCGCGTGATATGAAACAGGACCGAATCGAGTGTTCTCATGCGAAACCACCCGATTCCAATTATTTCTTTCGAATAAATACACGCTTGAACCCCTTCGCGTTTATATTTTTCTCAGGCAGCGAGGTACAAATTGACCTGCCATAAGTGATATTCTGATACTTTCATGTATCACTGTGTCTCGTATGCAGGAACAAAACGCTGTTCTTTGATACAATTGACTGTCAATCAATTTGCAGTGAAAACATCGACAAAGCGTTTATTCTGATATTTTTATGAAACTTCAAGCTTTAAATTGATACCTCACGAGTGATATTTGCTGATTCTTTTATGTCATGAATTTGTATCAGACGTTCTATGTTCCTAGTCAGTATAAAACTGTATAACTGTGTTATTTGTTGCAGTTCATTGTTGATCATTTTATAGTGACAATATCGGCAAAGCGTTTATACAGGTATTTTCCTGAAACCTCAAGCTTTAAATTGATACCCTATAAGCGATATTTGCTGATACTTTTATGTCATCGAATCTCTGCAGACGTTCTATGTCCCACTTCAATATAAAACTACACGATAAAACCTTGTCGTTTATTGCAACAATCAGCCATCTTACATGAAAAATATCGACGAAACGTTTGTGCAGCAATGTTCTCTGAACCTTAATCTTTAAATTGATACCTCGCAAGCGATATTTGCTGATACTTTTATGTCATCGAATCTCTACAGACGTTCTATATTCTAACTCAATATAAAACTACACGACAAAACCTTGTTTATTGCAACAGTCAGTTATTTTACACGAAAAATATCGTCGAAACGTTTGTGCAGTAATGTTTTTTGAACCGTAATCTTTAAATTGATATATCACAAGCGATATTTAGTGACACATTTATGTGAAATGAACCTGATACCAAAATTTGCCCTATGGTACGATTCAATATCATATTCGTCAAGTTATTTCTCGTCCATTTATAAATCCGTCAAAATAAATGGGAAAAACGATACGGACAGATTCGTTTACTGACCTATCTCCGGCGGAAGCTAAATTTCCCACGGAATTGTTCCATCGAAATTTAAATGGACGAGTGTATATATTGCATACACGTTGAAATAGTCTGAATAGGGATGCTGCTGCTGAAGAGCATTTTACCGCTAACTCAGTTTCGATCCTCTTTTCATTCCGATGATGCATTCACTGGTCAACGTTTTATTTTCATTTCTTCGTTTCAATTATTGAAATCGGGCCAATTTTGTTACCAATCACTGTATCGACCATTAATCGTATGTCCTTCGGATGTACCGACCCCACCCTTTCGGTTCTATTTTAAATTAGTAATGTCTTCTTATGGATTATGCTGGTGTAGCAAGTGTAAGAGAGTGTAAAATCTCAAACTCGCACATTTTTCAATTTGTTATTACATTTTACAAGGTAGTATTTCAAATACCTAAATTCGAGTATTTGTAAATTTTCAAATATCTAATTCTACCAAATTCTTGAATTCCCAAGTCTCAAAATTCTTGAAATACTTAACCTCCAAGTTTTCAAATTTTGAAGTTGTTCAATTTCCAAATCTCCAAATGTTCAAGTCTCCTAATTATCAAATATCCAAATTCTCATGTCCCCAAATTCTCAAGTCCCAAAATTTTCAAGTCCCCAAACTCTCAAGTCTCCAAACTCTCAAGTCCCAAAATTCTCAAATCCCTAACTTTAGAATGTACTAAATTTTTAATTACCGCGGGCGTAGTCCCTCGTTGCACACCGATACCATTTCATTATATCGAATCGAAATTAATTACACGTTAATCGAACACATTCAACCGTATTAATATACCGAGCCCCATTAACGGCGCTAGAAATTCATCGATCTCGTTACATAATCGTCCTGTTCACTCCAAGCAGGATATTTCAATTGGACTCGATACCTTGATCAACGCGAAAGATCTTTTTATCATCTTGATAGCAGCTAGTAATTTCGTTTAATTACGAGCCTGTATCGTGTGTGACAAAGGCTCGATTTCGAGGTACATACAATCGATAACCATCGGGAAATACGTTGTCAGGTCGAAGAGCCGTTTTCTGCATCCGGCTCCCATGCAGTTCACTACTGATATAAGCGATACTATCGCCTCTCAACTTTCGCTTATATCGTGTAGTTACTACGTCGGTTGAAAGCTGAACATAGAAACGGTCTGAAACTATTGAAAGGTCTATACTATTATATACTAAGATATAATATAATAGGATGCTATATAATTCATGTACTATATGTACCTTTTTGTGACACTTTTAAGTCATAAATTTTCATCAGACTTTTTATTGCTTTGAAATCAACAAAATGTCAAATGAAATGTTAATTCACTTAAATTACGTATTTAATGATTTACGTATCTACTTGGACGTGGAAACTATGTGTTATGTTTGTTGTGACTCGTTTGGCGCCAAATTTTAGTACCAGGTTAGGTTAGTTTATTTTAGTTCGTGGCTGTTGGGTAGTTCTTCAGGTGTTTGAGATACGAACTATTGTTTATGGGACTCAAACTCCAATAGTTTTGTCAAGCTTCACATTACAGACTAAACTATATATCAAATTTCACATCACAGAGCCAACTATCCGTCAAGTTTCATATTACACACTAAACTACATATCAAATTTCACATCAGAGACCCAACTATCTGTGAAGTTTCACATTACAGATCCAGTTATCTATCAAGTTTCACGTTACAGACTCAACTATTACACAAGGTTCACATTACAGACTTAACTTACAGTCCCTAGCTATCGAATTAGGACCACGTACGAAAATTGCACTTTTATAGCTGTACCATGTCACTTATGAAAGATTGTTTTAGGTCACGTAAAATTATTGAATACATTGATAACGATATATACGTAGCAACTAATTTGTTGCTGTAATAATCAAATTGGGTGTTGAGCGATTAAGGTGCGAGCGTTTAGAGTATCGATAGCACGTCAGTTGGATACTAACATGTATCATGTTAGTAAATTATATCATCACAATTTCAGGAAAAATGAAAAATAGTGGTCCTAATTGTATGGCCAGTTACCTCAGAACTACCGAATTTGTAAGTTAATGATCCATTTCTGTAGAGAATGATTAAAAGAGATGGTTTATCGAACGTCGAAGCAATTTCGAGTTTCCTTCGATATTCTTTTCTTGCACGAAGAATGCAATGTCCCCGCAATTATCGATAACAAGAGAAGTCTCATGAGCCAGTGGCTGACGAGCATTTACGGCTTCGAATGAAACAGGTCTCCACACGGTACACTTCACGTCAGCAACAAGAACCACTTGCCGGGGTAGTGGAACATCCGGTTAACAAGGTCCTTTGGAAAATTTCACGGAACTGGAAATCCATTAAAATTGAAGGGGATGAAACTGAACCGCTCGTGAAATGGGAATCGAACGGGTGAAAGATACCGACTGGCGAACCGGAAAACTGGATCGAATCGAGTACCGGAAGAACTATGCCGATCAAATATTCTTCGGTACTTAACGCGTTTCATTATACGAAGCCAAACTACGTGTCTAATAATCGCTGGATGTACGCAGTCTACATTTCGCATAAAACCTATATATAGAACATCAATTTAAAGAGGTCTAAAGAAAATGTTTACGTTTCATTCAAATTCTTTGTACAAAAATGCTGTGCGAGACGATGGAGTACACTCCTGTTGTTGAATAAATGGCTGATTTGTAAAGATCTGAAATGACGAGCATGGCAGAAGTATTGTGTATTTCATATAAAGGTTGAGATCTAAATGACTGTTTAAATATTCCTTAATATTAAAAGGTTATTGTTTATATCAGATAAATTAGGTTACGTTGTGTAACATCAGATGAAAAATGAGACATAAATTGATGATATGGAAGTAAAATAATGTTTGCAACATCTCCGTTCAAGGCTTGAGGTCTGCAGAAAATAATCTATGAAGGTTTTATTAAATTCCTCCGGGTAAAATTGTTAGTTTATTTACTTTATTCAACCATATTCTTGTTTCACAGTTATTTATTATACGTTCCTTTTGAAAAATGACTCGTTTCTAATCGAAATGTTCGTGATTTAATAAACGAGATTTTCCATTTATAATCGCTTAGGATTCAATGACTCCGTTTTACGTATGCTCTGTGCATAAAATTATCAGAAGTTCGGACAGAAACTTTCAGAGTAATTTAAAGTTGGAACTGTTCTTAATGCACCGTATTATCATTCGAAACTTTTACTTCAGAAGTTTCCCGGCTATAAATCAGGAAAAACAATGATTCTAAAAGGGTGGACAAAATTTTGGAAATTTCTATATTTTCATCCATTTTTTTCATTTCTAAATCTACAAATTTTTGCACCTGGAAGCTTGACAATCTCCAAATTCATAAATTAAAAAATTTTTAAATTACATCTCCGAATTCCTGTATGTTATACGTCATATATGTTCGAAAATTTTTACACCTGGAAACTAGACAATTTCTGATATTAAAATTAAAAAGTTTGTTCAGGGAATATTGATCTGCATGGCTGTTAAAAGCAAGGAGCATGGTTTTTGCAGAAGATAAAGCCTCAGTATCGGAGGTGACGGAAATCGAATTGACATCAGAACGTCAAACACAATAGCATATCTCTGTTCCTTCACTAAGAACATCCCACAGCCTTATCACAACTGACGCAAAGTGGTTCTCGGCATAGAAAATTGACCCAACTCTATGGGAGTTTGTATTCACTGTAGTCCAAGCTGAACTTTCGAGCTTAGAAAGCTTCTCTCGCTTCCCTGTTATACTACCATAAAAACGTCGATATTGCATTAAACGTGAAATACGTAGACAAATATTCCATAAATGATATCCTTTGGGACGAGCATCGTTGCCGGCGAATTCATCCACTTTAAATAATTTGAATAAAAATTGAAACCCGTGTTTCTATAGAATATCTGTTTCATTTAACCCCTAGAAATGTTTCACGAACGTCGGAATTTTCTCTGCCATTCCATTTAATAATGAACGCTATAGTTTTCAGGCTGAAAGAAACTTTTTCCCATTTTTATTAGACTATGAAGCCGAATATCAAATTATTAATGGGAGTACAGTCAAGGGGCAACCCCTTGCTATTTTCACGAATCTCGTGACTAAATTTTACTCATTTTACGAATTTTGAATATGCTTCACTTTGGAGTTCAAGTCCAATTTGCATAGTCATACCAAACTGACGTAACATTTCAACTTTCTCCGTTTTAATATTGTAGTTAGTTACTGACAAATCATACAAGGGTTTCCAGTCAAATTTTTCAGTAAGGTTGCTCAAGTTTTGATAAAGAAAAGATAGATGAAATTTTTTGTCGAGTACGAGGAATAGTGGAATAGAGAGGAGTTCAGTGAAATAGTGTCAGAGAGAAATAGAGCAGTTGTATATTAGTTGAACCCCTTGCAATATCGTGATGCACACTACAGTTGGAATGTGATCAGACTCGTATTTTCACTGCATCTTTTTGCTTCAATTCTAATCTGTATAATCAAGGATCGCCGAAGGCAAAATGTACTTAATATTTTAACTTTCTTTAGTTGCCTTAGCTCTGTGGCAATAATTAGCCAGCTGTGACTGCCTAAAAAACTGTAGGTTAAGGGAATAGGTAAATGAAGATATATAGATAGTAAAATAGAACAGTGGTACAGTAAAATTGTAGTTGTGTTCTGCCTGACGCACCTAAGTCATAGAGCAGGCTTAATACAAGTTTAAAAATTTCAAAGTCCTATAATAAACTGCAAAGATTTTCGCAATAAAGCTCCTTTATTCCATATAGTTTGAAAATATATGTAGACTTGAAAGAGCAGAGATTTTGATTGAGTACCACTGTCATGGTCCAAAAGGAGGCACGCGTTAAGAAATCGTGATGGAACAGAAGGGAACAGTTCTGCTGTCGATGCCTACAGTTCTGCTGTTCAATATCGACCTATTATAATAGGATGGCATGCTTCAAAAGCCCCTGTCCTTTGTAATATTACCGGCTGGGTCACACAATAATCAAGTTTACGTACGACATTACGTGTATACCGTAATGTTACGTGTATCACGGGCAAAAATGCTTCGGTGTGCGGCGGAATATCATAGATTAGTCAATCAAATACCGATATCTATTAACCTGACGGAATCGATAGGACAAATAGATACTAACCTTCCTTTAAATCCTCGATAACATTGGAAATTTATTTAAGAGACGCGCTAAAAATATAATATAACATTAAGCGATTTGAAAAACATCGAAATACGCGTTCAAATTTGGCGCCAAATTAGATGCTGTTAGGTTAGCTTCGATCGTTCCAACTGTTTATTTTTTATATTTGTTCTTGCACATATCTTATATTGGATATAATATTTAATATATTAGATATGTATATAATTAGATCAGAGATAATTAAAAAAGTTCGCGTCTCGTATTTCACGAGATAATCTCCTCCATATTTTTCGAAGCTTTAAGTCCTTTAATTTGCGTGGATCCTCCGAGGAATAAAATATACGAACATGGAGAAACTAGTGACTGAGTTTATAACGAATTTAAAGAGAATTCCTTCGTGAAATCCAATTGAGAGTTTTTTAGAGAAAAAAGGGAGAAAGAAGATGGCGTTGCACCACCCACGGTTGGTCACTCGAGGGTTTTCCAGTAATTGCTATTCCTGCAAGTTTCCCGCAATCTCGGTTATAGATCTTTCATCTAACAACAAATGTCCTGGCAAATAAAACAGGAGTACTTGATGGTCCTGCTAACGAGTCTTCTACGGGCTCCGCCAAGGAAATATCCTCCATTTTCTCCTATCGCTTCTTTTCTTGTTTACTTTCGAGGTACACTCTTGAATATGAAGTACCACGTTGTTTAGTGATAATGAATTTTTATATGCATGCATATTTATGAATTGTATCAATTTGTATGAAACATATAATGATAACAAGTGTACAATACAATAACATGTTATATTTATAGCATTGTGTAAATGTGTACAATAAGAAATATACAATAAAATTATACGTAACATATGTAATGTTTGTATATAATATATTTTGAACAATTAATTTGCTAAAATTTTCTGAATTTTTGAAATTGTTTACATTGTAACTTTTCGGTAAAGTTTGCATTTTCCTAAATTATTGAAATTTTCCAATTTTGCCAGACAGTTTTAACAAAAGGCTCCCTTCTGATTTTCCGAACATTTTTTGTTGCAGATGTTTCAGGAATATTTAAACATGGGCTCAACGTAGTCAACGAAGAGGTCGACAAAGGAAAGTTCGCTAAACGGAGATCAACGTAATACTCGTTACTTGACCAGGACCATTAATCAGCAATACAAAAATCAGTACAAAGTCTAAGAACAAAAAAAAAGAGAAAAACGAACGAAAATCGGGAAGCAAAAGACGTAAGGGAACTTGCAAGGAAAGTACAATAAGAAGAAAATAAAAAAGCGAGGACAATCTTGACTAAAGTTACCTAATTAATTAATCGAATCGACGTAATTTATTGATATAAATTAAAATCGATTATACGTATTTCTATTGACGACTGAAGATAAAATTGTACATTAAAACACGAGAGATTATTATTATACTAATCGCTGTTAACGTTAAGACATTTGATGTTTAAAGTATTAGAAGAACAAACGAATATATCGATTTTGAGTAGAGAAGATTTAAATAGAGAAGAGATTATGATTTAAAGAGAGAGAATACAATCAACTGAAGAAATATATATACAAGTTTAAGAAAGTATGTAGATGTTGAATAAACATAGTTGTATAATTATATAAAATGTTTAGTGTCCATTGGGTCCACGTTTGAAGAGATTAAATCTGTTTTTATTGTTATCACTGAAGAATATATTTAAAAAATACATAGTGGAGTGCAAGAAGAAATATATTAATCAAAGGTGATTATTAAAATTGTGCAGCAATTATATATATATAACTTTATGTTGTAAACAAAATTTTATTTAAATATTTCATACAATATTTTCATTTAAAAATATTCTTTTTTATAACTAAGTTATCAGTTAAATATTTGTTCTTCGTGTACCTTTGAACCTGAAAGTAATAAACAAAACCTGAGTAAATAATTTTTCTGATTATAAAATAATGAAATATTTAATCTAGTTATTGACTAATAAAAAATAACCAAGATCTTTTGTCCAGAGAATGTTGATTTGAATCGAGAAGCTAAACGTCGAAAATGAATCTAGAAGTGGAACTGATCGCAAGGGTGATTAAGGGTGGACCACCCCGTAAAAATTTACCCGCCCCGAGGCTCATTAAAATCTTCATCGCTGGAGAACGGAATGGTCTTATATTCTTGATCACATTCTTTTATCTGTACAGTCGACTCTCCTTATATTGCCACCACACCTCCAATTCTAGTCTCGATGGTCATATAGCGAGAGTCCACTGTATTCCTGTATGTTCACACTTTCTCAAATGGCACATACGATAATTTAAAAATCTTTGCTTTCTCAAATATTTCACTTTCACGAATAATTCAATGTGTCATTTGAAAAATACACAGCATTTGTAATACGTATTGGTGTGCTATCTTTAACCCATTAGCTCACTGCATATTTCACGAACTGTCGACAGTTTAAACGAGATTTGTATGTCGATAAAGGACCTCGTCAAATGTTTAATTAATAGAGAACAGTTTTCGGAATGTGGAATATTCGCAAGCTTAATTAAGGTTTGGCCTAAAGGGTTAGATTTGAAGTAGATTTCTGTTTCAAAATACGGTTAAAGTTCGTGTCTAGGCTTCCGAAATGTGTATGTCAAAAGTTTCTGCTTAGTTCGGTGGAAAGTTTGATTAAATTTACGTTCGAACAGTTCGATGTTGAATAACTTCAAAAATTTGCACATTTTAGATACATTTTGCGAAACTTTCATATTTTTATTTTACATTTGATCTTTATACAGTGAGTATTCCAAAACTGTCAACACAAAATTAAATAAAAGTCTAATGGGTTGAAGAGACATAAGTGCTTCGTTTATTAATTTACAAACATGTATTGTTTATGTGCATATATGTTCGTGAATTATCGTGATCGATTGTTCTGTTAGTTCGTGTATGCGTCTTTATGTATGCCTGTCTATAGCTATCGATTTTTTCTCCTTTATTTCGAACATTTATTATTTGATTGCTTGCGTATTAGACGAGGAATGAGTTTCTGTATCTATGTATGTACGTATACGTGTACACACTCGAATTCAACTTTCGAATGATGCAGCTGGTCTTCAAGTTTTAGTAGACTCTCGTTATATCGCCGTGGGTAACAATACTCTGCAATTTGCAATGTAAAAGAAATATACGTGCAAGTCATGCGAAGGAAAATTTTCTTAATTGACCCATTAGCAAATTTGATCAATTTCAATAGAAATGCAATATAACGAGAGTCAGAGATTTAGAGGTTCTCGAATTTAAAGTTAGGAAATTTGAAAAGTCTTAAGTTTGTGAATTTGTAGAAGTTTGAAATTTGCTCAAAAATGCAATATAACGAGAGTTTAGAGACTCCTGAATTTAAAATTAGAAAATTTGAAAAATCTTAAGTTTGTAAAAGTTTGAAATTTGAAAAGCTGGAAGCTTGAAAATTTTAACTCCTAATCCAGCTTTTGCCATTCGAGGATTGATCCTTGTATCGATAACCAAAATGCTCGCTCTAATTTTATCGCCGTATTCGATAAGAAAAATGAAATTTCAAGGAATTTTGAAACATTCCAACGGTAATATAAATTGTTTAATGTCTATTATTGGTACAAGGTTTTGTATATGCGAGTGAATAAGATTGTTCGTGTATATTTGATTCTACGCAATGGTAAAATGAAACGGAATCAATAAAACACAAACATGTTTAATAAAGAAAGCAACCTGTCAATTGTTCAATAAAGCATTTGTCAATCGATTCACTTGTTTATCTGTGTTTGTACAATATTGTCCATTCATCCTTGCGTTCACTTTATCATCCATTTTTGTTTATTTTACGTTCGATCGTACCTACACGTGCTTCGTTATGTTCATTTTCCTTCTCTCATTTCGTGTCACTCTAATCGAGAGCCTAGAAATTCGGAAATTTTAGAAGTTGCATTTGGGATCTAGGAATTTAGGGGACTTACTGATTTCGGATTTGAAGATTTGCAATTTTAAGATTTATTAGGATGCACCTATATTGCGTTCAACTTTTGTACATATGCTCAACCAATCGATTTCAGGAAATAAATTAAATTAACGTTAATGCATAACCGAATTAAATTATAGATAGCAGTGTCGACACTAAAGTTAGAGCCCCGGGCATAAGCTAACGCCATTAAAATCCAATTAACTAGATTTCAGTAAAATTATGTTAAACCTCTTAGAATAATTTTTAGAATTGAAATTCCCCTTTCATTTAGATTACCAAATTGCTTGCTTATGTATGTGCATATACACACACGTGCACTCTGAGTCATTTTATAATTTCCGTTATCTCTTCGACATTTTCAGAGTTTGTTGAGGAACGGAAACAACTGTTAGAATTAGTCGGACCAGAATTGCAATCGATTTACGATGACATGGGAATCGAGGTATGAAAAAAAAGAATTTCTCTTTGTTAAAAAGATGTACCGATGCCAACCCACGAGTTGGCGCGTGAAGCTGACGTGTTTAGAAGAGAATTGGTCAGAATAGAAAAATCTATGCCTCGCACGTATTTTCGGCGGAATAATTGGCTCTCATGGTCACGCACGCCAATTAGGCGAAAAACGAGAATCAGCAAACGTCTCGAGGGAGCGAGATAGCAATTGCCTTCAGCAGTTGTGTCATTATTATTTTTCTTTGCCTGTGTAACGCTGGAAGTCATGGTGGGGAGCTTCTTTTATTTTGGGTCAACTCGTGGGTTGATATCTGTACATGTCTCCATTTTTATTTTATTATTCGTATCGTGTCAATTTTGCAAGATGCGATCATTCGTTCAAAAGTTATTATTACATGATTAAATAATATAGGTTCTATTGGTGGATATGCACTATGCAACGAATGTGAATCCCGATAGAAATCCATACTTAGCCGAATACCTTCTCGACGAAATACAAGCTGCTTATCAACATTCAAGAGGCTGTTTTCTATTGGTAAGTTCTACATGTGGTTATATAGAGTAGTCCCTCGTTATATTGCCACTTTCATTCATATCAATACTAGTACTCATCATGCATATGACAATTTCAATAAATTATTTAGGACATCAAGAAAAATGGAACGATTTAAAACTTGAAAAATATTTCAAACTTTTACCAAGTGCGTCTGGTAATTAATTTCAATCTGTCGCTAATCATTTTCACATCTTTCGTCTTCCGATATAAACTGATAATAAAGATCCATATTATCTTTCCGTTTAGCTGAAACGCGAGACCCGAGGAATATCAATTAATTACTGCGAAAGTGATGATGAAATCCGTGAGGAAATCGATTGAAAGAATAATAAGGCTTTATAACAGAGATGCATAGTCGTTAAAAGAAAGACAATATTTAGATCGTCTAAGAATTTTAATCCGAAAGCTTAGATATTTTAAAATATACATTTGGTACAGAGATTTGAAAATTTAATTCTAAAAGTACTTGAATTTTAATTTCCCGCGCCACAGCCCCATTCGCAGTGAAATAACGAATGTTCACTGTCAAAAATCTAGCAATCGATCTACAATCTCACTAATAATTTCATTTATCTTGAAAATTCGTCTCGACACGTAATTGATTCGAGTTATAGATGTGCATATTATATTAAGAAATGTACATTTTCTTCCTTAAGCTGCTTGTCGGAGACGAATACAATACGGGATGGCTGCCAACGAGACTCAGCGAGGAGACTTACGGAATTCTATCTTCCCGTTGCTCCGCGATGGAGGAATATTACGAACAGGATAGTAATTGCTACGTCTTAAAGGCTGGCAGGTACTTACGTTTTATTATGCTATTGTATAGAACTGAAATGAAAATGGCGGGGGCGTAGAAGACGATAAAAAAGAGATACGTCGCTTTTATTGCTCCAATCTTCACTTAGGATTTTTTACTGTCGATATTTTTAGTCTTTCATTTATACTTTTCTCCAACTTTCAAATCTCTCAATTTCTTATAAGATATTTGATATATGCAAAATATTGCTCAAATATATTTACGCATACCAGAAATTCAGAAAGCAATATACCGTAAAAATGTTAGCTAATAACTTCCGTTCTACAGACTTCCCCGAAGTATTATTCATCTTCTCATTTTTCTTCTCCTAGGCTTTTCATTTCTTTGTCAACCTATTGCACGCGTCTACACGAGGCTTCTATATCGCCTTGAATTTTCATTTTTTCTTCTTCTCTTTCTTCTCTTTTAAGGTTTCCACAATTACCTTTGTCTCGGACTCTTTTTTACTCGAATCTTTGTTTTGCTGTCGCTTTTTGTCGCTGGCTGCCTTCTTTATCCTTTGTGTGCGCATTACCCTCCGTTCTTATGAAAGAAATCGAGTGTTATAATCGTTCCTAAGCAGGCTTGAAACTTTCTTTAATCAACTTTTTCCTCTTCTTCTATTCATACCGTATATTTAGCCCTTATTTTTATAAATACCTCAGTGTAGAATGCATTTTAAATACTTATCATAATTAAACATTTTCACATAAACTTTATTTAACTTCTATTTAAGATTGTTGGCACGTTCAACCCTTATAAGCGATAAAATAACAATCATTAATTTAATTTTTTTATTACAAGTGTGAAAATTGTCTTAAGGTTAATGTTTATAAAAAATTGACAGATATGACACTGCAAAAGACAGCTGGCAAAGTTCAGAACCAACGATAAGAGAGACATTGAAGAAAGTCGCGGAATCCGTCGTTTCAGAAAAATGTGATAACGAAGAAATTAGAAATATTTTAAAGAGTACCGTGGAGAGACAGCTCGAGTATGCCCTGAGTGAGTCTCCAATTTAACAGAATCGAACATTCCGATAAAAATAAACAAATTGAATGTTTGAAATACTTTTACAGCCTTGGACGAGACAGGAGACGGGATAATAGCGGTGACACGAACGTGGAAGGGGAAGAAGAATCCGAAGGCGGTGTCGTCGTTAAAGTCTCTAGTAACCAGTAATATAAGAGAAGACAATATTATTAACGTAGACGTCGAACAAAAGCCAGGCGGTATTAATCCTGACAATAGAAACCACAAGGTATATTTGGCTCATCTTTGTCGTCTGGTGGTGAATCGTGTGCAGACCTTGGTGAACGCTTCGATCGAAGCTGACCCTGAGATCAAAAGCAAGAAGAAAATGGTGCAGGAGATCTACGCGGAAAGTCTGATGCATCTAGTCCTTCTCAAAGACGTGAAACCTTGCGAGGACAATGAGAACGTCGAACGAATACAGCAACTGTTTATTAATGGTAAAATAATTTATTTATTTTCAAATTTTCCCGCCAATTCACTATACGTATACATGTTCGCAATGATTAAAGCGATTAAAACGTTTAACAGGTAAATCACAGAAACACGGTCCAATAATGATAAAAGGTGGCAAGTACTCCGGCAAGTCCTCTCTGCTCTCAAGAATCTACGCGGACGCTTCATCTTGGTTAGATTGCGCCACTTTCAAAGTGGTTCGCCTTTGTGCTTCCACTCCACGATCAGCGTACAGTCTGGAGTTGCTTCGAGTGCTGTGTCAACACATCGGTTTCCTTTCTGGAATATTAGACGGAAACCTCCCTAAAGACGCCTCGTTCGACCCTCTTTACCTGAACAATTGGCTGGGCCAAATTATGAGGAAGTTGGAAGAGGAGCCACTTAAGGAGCAACTGGTGATCATACTTGATGATCTTCATCGATTGCATCCGTTGGAGTGCGACATTGTTGCTGCTCTTTCTTGGTTACCTATACATTTACCTCCAGGTAGTGTGGCTAATTAGAGCTAATGGCAACTAGGATGATCATAGAAACTGATAGAAGCTAGTAGAGCTAGGTCCTGCTAAAAGCTATTAGAGCTGGGTCTTGCTAGAAGCTACTAGAGCTGGGTCCTGCTAGACGCTATTAGAGCTACATCCAAATAGGAACCAATACCGATAGAGATCCAAGTACAAGCTAATAGATCTGATGTCCAAATGAGGGCTAGTAGATCCAAGGTCCACATAGAAGCTAGTAAAGCGTTCCAATAAAAGCTAGTAGATCCACGGTCCTAGTAGAAGCTATCAAAGATCCCTACTAACGATCGTTATACCAGACCTATAATCCCAATGTAACCCATAATCCGAAGGACGCTAACTCTTAACATTTTATTCCAGGAGTACATTTGGTAGTAACCACCGCAGTTCCTCCAGAAATGCTGCGTCTGACCCCAGTTCAGAAAGAGAGACTACGCAGTAACGATATCTTAATAGAACTACAGGACCTAACTCCGGACGCCCATGAAACTGAAAATGTCTTTGACATGTTGGAAAAATTGGTAGGGGAATGTGCAGCCAACAGAATTGGCGCGATTTTAGCTTGCACAGAGTATGGTTTATCCGAAACGGAGGTGCTTGAAGTGATCATGCCAACCGGTGATGATGGACCACTGTTCCTGGAAGAAGGCATGTTCAACTTTTCAACTTGGTATCTGGTTAGAAGAACGTTCAACGAATTTCTGAAGGTAATTCAAGTGACTATAATGTGAAGACCTTAGGTACCAAGATTGAATTACTGACTGCTGTTAAGGTACGGGTGTTAAGTGGAAGACTGTTGTTCTCCTGGCAATACCCGATCCGTGACCTCGCTCGCAAGAGATACTTCTCCAATCAGGAGGTCCTGAAGAGTTATCACGGGGAGCTGGCGAACCTCTTCTTTTCGGAGGACTTCGAGGACAAGGATGACAAGTCGTCGCCTGAAGAGGAGACTCCGAAGAAGGAGACACCCTTTCAGAGCAGACCCAGGTCACAAGACACGGCTTACAACATTAGACACGTCGAGGAAGCTTGGTTACACTTGCTGCGAGCTGGAGATGTAGAGAAGCTGAAGAAGTTAGCGGTCTGCGCCTTTGACTTTCTTCTTGCCGCTGTGCAAATGATTTCCGTCAGTTACCTGAGATGCGTTCTGGAACATTCGAGGAGATACTTGCTTGAAAGAGATTTGGAGTTGGTTTACTACACCATAAGAAAGTCCAGTGACATTTTGACGAGGGATCCTCTTCAGCTTGGTGCGCAGCTGATCTGCTGGCTGAGACCCGTAGCGGAAGACGGTGGTGATTTGGTGAGAAATTGTGCAATGTTAAAAGTGTTCATTGATTATTGCGTATGTGTATTCCAGTAAATATGCTTCCCATTGAAGGTGAGCAGAATGGTCACTGCGGCAATGGCTTGGTGCGACGGTTACACGGCCCCGTTATTAGTGCCATTAAATGGCTGGCTTCAACCACCTCTGCCTCTTCAAATTCGCACGTTATCCTGTCCACAAGGAGTGAAACTCGTAGAGGCAGCTCCTTCTGGACAGCACGTCATCGTGGTTCCTTTTCAAGGCGACGCTCAACTCTGGCATGTGATGTCTGGACAATTGGTTCACACCTTTAAAGGTATAAATCCTTAACAATCTGTGTCAACTTTATGGCGCTACTGTCTGATGTAACATCATTTCAGGTCATTCCAGTCCAATTTCCTGTCTAGCAGTAACCCAGCAGTCCCAATACTTGTTAACTGGCTCTGAAGACACTTCGATCATAGTCTGGGACATGAAGGAATTAACCTTGAAATTGAGAATACAGGAACACATCGCACCAGTATTGTGCTTGACATCTGCCCTCAAGAATTCTGTGATTGTCAGGTTCACAACTTCTTGACTACATATCCAACTGAATCATACACGATGAATCATCCCTACTAACTTCGAAAGCTAACAAGTTAATAACCAACTCTTTAAAAATAATCTCATTTCAGTGGAGGCGAAGACTCCAGGATCATCGCTACGAGCCTGCTAACAGGCGATGTCCTGATCAAGGTGGACCACCATAGAGGACCTGTGAACTCCATTCTCGTCGATTCCGCCGGGGAGATCCTCGTCTCCGGTTCATCCGACTGTACAGTTTGCTTATGGTGTCTGGTGAGATTCACGTTGCTGAAGAGCATCATGCTTCCCTCCGCGGTGACGATGCTCGACGTGTCAGCCGATTCAGTCTTTCTGTTGGCGGCCTGCGAGGATCAGAAACTGTACCTGAGGTCTCTGGCGACAGGAACAGAGATCCACACGCTGAGGGGACATCAAGGCGAAGTGAAGAGCATCTGTCTGGCGAAGGACTGCAGAAGGGCGATCGCTGGTGGGACCAAGGGCAAAGTCTCTGTTTTTGATATGCACAGCGGGAGGCTGACGAAAACTCTGCCGGCTAGTCCTTCGGCAGATGTCACTGCTGTCAAAGTAGGTTTCGCGTGTGTATATGTTTGTTAGAGTTAGATTAGGTCTAAATGTATGCCTTAAGAACTTGGAGAAACTATGGGTAGACTAGAAGTATCCCATAAACCTTTACATGTCACATCTCCTAAACGTTCTATAGTCCTCTACACGTTCTATGATCCTCCGCACGTTCTATAACCTTAACGTCCCATAATTCCTCACATGACCTATAATTCCTTATATGATCCCACAATCTCCAACGTAGCCCCCAGATCTCTCACGATGCAATTTCTTTAAAGGTGACAGACAAAGACGACTTTCTGATAACAGCAGCCGGTGATAGAGTAGCTTACTGGAGCTTCCGCGGTGAAGAAGCACACGCAAAAGTCCAAAAATCCAGTAAACAGGAATCCCTGCATCCACACACTGCCCCAATCTCCTGTTTAGACATATCCAGAGACGGAGCAATGGCGGTCACCGGTGGAGTCGACTCCCTAGTGAATTTGTGGCAACTGAACACTCACGAGTTGCTCTCGACCTTCGAGGGTCACATCGCAAGCATCACCTGCATTGCGTTCTCAGCTTCTGGTTTATTCGTTGCTTCCGGTGTGTACCTAGATGTGTGCTAGATGATTAAATATTTAGTGTACTAGATGATTAAATATCTAGTGTGCTGGATGATTAAACACTGTTCGATGTAGGGTCCGAGGATAAGACGGTTCGAGTCTGGGGACTGACTTTGGGACTAGTTGTGGCTACCTTTAAACACCAGGCACCGGTTACTGCAGTCACCGCCATGTTTGATGGCCGGCGAATAGTCAGTTCCGACAGGGCCGGCGCGATTCGAGTTTGGGCAGCTGATACTGGGACACTGATTCAATCGGTGTGTGGTCCTGGACGTTGCTTCACTGTTTCTTCTGACATGAGGTACATTTTGAACTTAGGTATGGAGGAATGCATGGCCCACTGTGGACAAGTAATTGATCTCTTCAGCAAGTAGTAGTTCTTCGGAAGATGTAGTGTGACAGTTTTCATGTAATGTGCAAACTCTAGGTACGCTATTTGTGGAACCGGAGACAATCAACTGCGGATAGTGAGCTTAGGAGCTGGCCCCGAAGAGAAGTACCTGGTGTCACATTCGCAGGACATTACATGCCTAGTGGCTACTCCAGATTCCCGACAACTGATCACGGGCTCTAGAGACATGAGCTTGAAAGTTTGGCAACTTGCTGGTGGTAAATTATCACAGGTTTGTTTCCGTGAGGCTTCACTTTTTTATTACAAAATTAAAATCAAATCTGACCCTGATTTAACAATAACTTATTTCAGGTGCTTGTGGGACACACTGATCACGTCACCTGCGTCGCAGTATCCGTCCTTGATAAATCCATCGTGGTATCCGGCTCCAAAGACGCCAATCTGATAGTTTGGGACATCGACACCGGCTCAGATCTTCACACCCTGAAGGGTCATTTAGGATACATCATGTGTGTGAAGTTATCTGGAGACGGTACTCTTGCGGCTTCCGGGAGCGAAGACAAAAGTCTGATCATTTGGGACACGAGGAAAGGCTGTCCTCTCAGCAGCATCATGCTGCACGTGCCAGTGCTGGGCCTCGAAGTTGCCACGGATCTGTCTAGACTCTCTTTACATCTTCTCGAACACAAATGCATGCCTATCCTCTGTTTATATAACACACCGGCTCAGTACGTTAAATTACCCGATTACGTGGCACCTTGGTGCGATATCAGGGATCTGAGACCTCCTGGACCAAAGAGACCTAACAAGAGGTTGCTGAAAAAGGAGGTATCACTGGACAGCGACACGTGGCGCAGAAAATATGGACACCTCACATCAGGTATGGATCTTTGGCTTATAAGATTTAGTTTATGTTGGGGCAATTTATAAATATAAGCATTACTGCATAACCTACGCCTATCATATGACACGTTAGGGTAACTATGATACATTAGGGTACCTAGAATGAGATTTTAGAATGTTGTGTTTATAATTATATACAAAATATTTGTGCAGGAGTACTAAGATCATCGGTGGACGACGGTTTACAACGACGTTTTAGTGTAAGTGCATCAATGGACGAGATCAGCAAAGTCGGATTAACGAGTAGTCCTTCGGGACTCGGACCGGAACAGGCAGCCCTTGCTCAGTCGCAACATTTCGATCAGCTGGAAGCACTCTGGAACAAACAGTCGCCTCCTGCCAGGCCTCGTTCTCACGGTAGAACACTTTCCAAGCAGAGTTCTTTGCAGGCCACACGAATATCCGACTCGGAGGAGGAGGGTAAGTCGAATGGCGGGAAAATTTGAAATCGTTAAAACTTCGTTTCGTTTCCCGCATCAGCAATATTTAATGTTTCAACATGACAAAAGTGTGTATAATCTTTGCAGGTGTACCAGATTAAAGAGATAAAACGTTCTATTAGAAGCTAAACGGACTAAATCCTAATCGTCGTACCTTCTTCCTTTTCCACTATCTTCCGAAACGAACGAAGAGAAACGAGAAAATGGCGCACTACCTGCGAAAAGCTCTGAGCTACGAACTTCTCGTGTCCGATGCAATAAACGTAATTATATAGAAGTATAAACAAACGTATACATACTACATGTATATCGATATTAGCGAAACAATAAATTAAAAGTTATTTATTTTCATCGTTCATCCTCGACTCTACAGGGATCATTTTTAAAATCGTGAGAAGAAGATATATTACTTTGATGTATTTATTTATACAATACGTGAATTTGATCTTTTATAAAGAACGAAACATTTGTTGTGCGAACAAGATGTTTATTTACCATTTTAATTGTAATTAAATTAAAGTTGAACGAAAAATACGTTGTGCATTTTGTATGTTACTCCTCATAGGAAAGTTAAGAATTATTATTGCTGAACTTTTGTTGATAATAGTCTGCGACGATTCGCCATGCTTTTGGTGCCATGAATCCTTCCGGTGGATTTTCGCCGGATTTCGCTAAGGCTGAAAATTAATTCAGTTCTAAACGTATTCTACCGATTTATTTTCATTAAAGGAGTGTTACCTCGCATTTTAGTTCCTGAGATAAAGTTGAAGTCTTGAGATCGTTCAGGTTCGAAGAACGCCATCTTTCTCGCTCTGTTGTCGTACGCCGCTACTCTGAACGGGATTATCTCAAGACCCTCGAGTCCCGGAGCCATGGACAGAACTCTGGACCCATGGGTACCATCATACAAGTTACCTAACGTTTCAAAATTCATGAGTAATCTGCTAACTAAAAAATGTCCAAATTAGCCAAAATTTAATTACCATCCGGTGTTTTGGATTTATCAGGATGCGGTAGACCGGCAGGGTCTCGTCCAACGATAAAGAAGTTTGCTCCCGCCATCATCCTTGCTTTGGCGTGCCATTGCACCTGAAACATTTACTTAACTAAACAAAAACAGAGAAAACGCTGACAAAATTTAGCTTATTAACAATTCTATTCATAAATACTTGTAATCCATGTATTTTGCAATCGAGTTAACTGAAAAAAGTACCTCGGTGGGACCAGCATACATCATAGGACTGGGAAAAATGGCGAGGATGGTGTCCTTGTGCAATACGCCCTCTTCCAACACGCTTTGGTGTTGATTTATTCTTACTAATAATGGCACATCGTCTTCTTTCGTCCATCCTCCCAAAGGATGCAACAGGAGAACTGGTTTCTTGAAACCACGTTCCTCCACCAGGTATCTTCTGGTATCCTAAAAGTTTCTTTTTTACAAGAATGTACTGTACAATGATACGACGATACGAACCTGCATTAAAAGCGCGTGGCCATTGTGTATCGGGTTTCTCAACTGAAAGGCGAACACAGCGTCGGCACCCATGTCCTTGCACTTTCTTCGAATCTCGTTCGGCGTGAGTCTGAATTTGTCGAGACCGTCGTTCCATCTGATTCTTTCTAAAACTTCTAATTCGCCTCCGGCTAGCCAGTCACCTGAATCGTGTATCATTTTGACGTACGGGTGTCCGGGATCGTTCGTTCCGAATTCTCTGCAACATCTACCGCCATTTTGAGCACCGATGTTTAAAAAATCAGTGATATACTTAGAACTTGATAAAAATACGTCTTTTCTAACCTTTCTTCCTTCCGGTGCGCGAAGAATTCGGGCTTCCTTAAAATCGCGATACTTCGACCTTGATACTTCAAGGTCAACGCCGGAGAATCTGAACATGCTTCTTTCTGAGCGGTGCTGATCGGAAGTACGATCGGTATCGACTGATTGATAACCGACTGGTCTTTCCCGATAATCTTGAAGTGTTGACACTACCAAAAACAATTTCTTTTCTGAACATACATGTTTGTCAATGATCGTAAAATTTTCCAGTATCGTGATCGATGAAGAATGACGTAATAAGTACATATTATTTGAAGTAAACAACAATACGTGTATTAAATACCGTTCGGAGCTTTAGATATTGTGTTTACATAAAACGTATTAGCCTTTATCTTGTACTTCATGTTACCGTAAAGCAATTAGATCATCGATGATTAATTATGTAAATTAACATTGGATTATAAAATATACTTTTTATTTTTAGATAAATACGTACTTGCAGGTATTGATCCTCTCGCATGAAACCTCTTAGTGGACTGGCCCAGCCTTCGGCAAGTACTTGGATCCACTGCAGATCGATGTCGCTGATCTCGATGCCTTAAATATTGCAGTTATCTTTTAATACTTTCATTCAATTTCAATTTTATTGTACTTGTGCACAAGTTTTGTGTGCAAAATATACGAAAGAGTTTTTGCTTTCACAGGTGAATCTAAGGTGATCCTTGTATTTGAATCAGAAGAGATTTGCTGAAGAAACCTTCAAGATTGACTTGTACCTTATTTTCAAGGTTAAACTATTGCATCGTTTAGTACAAGTTGGGAAGATAAAAATTTGCAAAGAAACTATAAGATAAAATTCAACCATTCTCTTGGGAAATGAAATCTGTTTTGAGTCTTTGTATTAAACTTAAAATGTATTATGAACCCTTAACCTCGTAAGAAAATTGTTGAAATCTAACTTATATTTCCTTGGAGAATATTTTCTCGGCAAGTAATGTACAAAGGAATATGACCTAGAACGTCAGAGTCAAGGTCAAGGTCAATTTCGCGAGTACCGAAAAGTAACATCGATTGACGTAGCCTGAGTAGATTTTCGAACAGCCTGTAGAATCGATCAAAGCTTGTAACCTGAAGTACCATAAGATCGTTTCTCACGTTCGCCTTAATCCGCGTATTAGATCGTATCCGTATCGGATAACCGATTTCGAAACATAGAAAGTCCGACACCGTCACTTCATAAATGCAACACGAATTCCTCAATGTTCCTACTTACGAATACTATCAATCGTCAATTTACTGTATGAAAGATTATAAAAACATACTCAAGAGACTCTCCGCTTCACGTTTCGCTTCCTCGAACCTGCCTTCCTCGACGAACAGTTCCTCAACTTCTTCCGGGATCGTCGGAACGATTCCCTCCTTCGCCAGGAAGTCGATCAGCATCTTCTTCGAACTTTCCAAACTGTGTTCCTCGGTGTTCACGACGAGATCAGCGTGCGTAGGGGTCTCGTAATTCTGGCCGATGCCGGTGAAGCTCTTGATGACACCTTTCCTAGCCTTCTCGTAGAGACCCTTCACGTCTCTCGCTTCGCACGTCTCCATCGAGGCTTGCACGAAGACCTCGAAGAACCTCAGGTTGAACTCTTCGTGGATTTTTCTTGCTAGTCTCCTGTCGGCTTCGAAAGGTGACACGAAGCTGCAGATGGTGATTATACCGCAGTCCGCGAACAACTTCGCTACTTCCGCCGCTCGACGGACATTTTCCTCTCGGTCTTCTTTGCTGAAGCCGAGGTTCCGGTTCAGACCTCCGCGAATGTTGTCGCCGTCGAGGCTGTACGCTGGAATTCCCTGAAAACGCGAATTTTAATAATTTTTAATATTTTTCGAGATTGCAAGTTTTATCGAGTAGATTACAAATGTGTAGCGGACTCATATTGTCATGGGTGCAGCAATACATTCTGGGAATTGGCTATATATTGAGATAGCGATATACTTTTCTTTTCGAAACGTTTTAATATTCAAGAGTGATGTCAATGATTTTGATGAGATTTACCTGCGAAACCAGGTAATTTTCTAGTTGAAACGAAATCGAGGTCTTCCCAGCTCCTGAAAGTCCCGTTAACCAAATGGTACATCCACGGAATCCTTTAAATTTCCCGTAGTATTCTCCTCGTTTCTCTCTTGATACGTGATGTATCTGTTGTGTCACGTTCGTCGAACGATTCTGTTATAAGTACAATAAATTATAAATTCAAATTGTGGATTACAATACTAGTATTACACGGGAATTATCCACGTAATCAATTATCAATGAAAGTATCTTCGATACCTGATTACTTTTTCTCTGTGCACTTCGATCCTCTACCAAAGACTTTATGTACATCCCCATTTCGAATATTCAACTTTAAACTAATTTCTAATTTAATTTAATTTAATTTTTCCTTGACTTCAAATTTCGTTTTCCTGAATCCGTTAGAATTTTTTGCACGATACAGGTTCGTGAATTAAGCGAACTTGAGTGTCAGAACGGTCCGCGGGAAATTAACGGTGGCAGGAAGAAGAGAAGAAAGTACACAGATGCATGGTTCCGAGTAGACTGTCGGAAGATTTCAATTCTTTCGAACGAGAAAGCGAAAAGGAAAGTAAAGCGGTACAGTAGTGGGATCCAAGAATTCCACGGAGTAATTTCGAATCTAAAAGCAGGAGATCATCGAACGGAAGTGAGTGTTACGTGAAGCTGTCGAAAGTCATCTTCCTATAATTATTCCTGTTCTACATTCTTGTTCGGGACATTAAACAGATTCTACTTAAAACAGTTCTCTGTTACAAAAGAATATTCCTTAAGAAAAGAAGATATATAAGAAAATGATGTTTTATAGTAAAATGGTTTTTACTTTGACTTAATGTTTGCACTCGTAATCTGTGTGCTTTTTTGTTTACGAAAGGTTTGAATGTCTTCGGAAGTACGTTGTTTCACGTGCCGTTCGTTTTATGTGTATATTTTTCTTGGAACGTAAAAACATAACAATGCATGACGAACAATAATTTGCGATCTAGTTTCCCGGGAAAAGTTTTTCGCGATGTGAAACGCGGTTTCGAAGATTTGAGAAGTTGAAATATTCGAAAAATTGAATCTTGTATCTGTCAAATTACTCTGCTAGTTTTTAACACTTTAATAATTCATACGAGACATTAATCACGGGTTTGAGGTATTAAATATAAATTTCAATTATAAATTTTATATATCACATTGTAATATACATGAATTTGTGTATGAATTGGAATATTTAAATTGATACTGTAACATTTAATTGCCAATTACAAATTGTAGATAATTTCACTTCAACATTCGATATGAAGTTCGATTAAATTTTAATTAGTGATCTAATTTAATTGAATTGATGGAGGAAATGAAGTAAATCTTTCGTTGCAATTTCCTGTGAATCATAAATAAATTATGAACGATTAAATAGTTATCAAAATGATGTAATTACCAAAAGTGATCTATCCGAGGAAATTCAAACGGATAAAGATTCACATCGTATCGAAAATACACACACTACTGATAATATTGATAGTAACTGATAACTTACACAATTAATTTGTTCACCAGAGCTTTTCATTTTGCTTTTACCGTACATTTTCCGAATGAACCGTGTTACGATTTCTCCGTTCGATTTCAATATCAAACACGATACGTCACGTCGAAACAGTATTTTATCGTTAAACAATTACGATTGGACATTAGTGAGTGACGTGGGTGTAATGAGTAGCAGGTGACATGTGCTCTTTCATATATCATCGAGAGGTGTCAAGAAGGCGTCTATTATTCACAGGAGGGGAGAAATTGCATACTTTCCCTCTTCTTGTTCTACATGTGACCCTGAATGAATGAAAAAACGAGTAGTAATGAAAAACTCGAGGACAAACGATAGAGAAATTTTCTTACTTCGTGATTTAGTTCAGTAATGCTTATTCCTCGTAAACGGAATAATTATATTTTCATGATATTCCTCGAAATCCATTATGACTTTATTCTCCTCTTTTTTTTTACCACGATTTCTTCTTTCTGTAACATCGTGGAACACGGGACCGTTATTTTGTTTGAAAAAATAATCGATAATTTTATGCAGATATAGGAATTAATGTTACTCGATGTTATCCGTTTTTCTTGGAAAAATCCATGATGCGATTAAAGTATGTAAACATCGTTTTTAATGATTTTCTTTCCTGGCAGTTGACGTTCAATTCCTAATCGTAATATCACTTCTTTAACAGCAGCAATTGTTTTAAAAAGTGCAAGAAGTTTCGAACTATCGAATTCGAAGAAACGATAAAAAAACAGCATTTATATTCACGACTTGTAATTGTTAGCAGAATATAGTAATATTTAAATTTATTCCTACGTTAAATTTTTACAAATTAACGTTGTCTCACAATTGAATATTACACTCATATTTACACTCTTAAAGAGTAATTTATTGCCAAGTAATTTGAAAAAATTTAATGTATTTCCAAAGCCTTCAGTGTTTCTTTAAATTTAAATTTAAATTTAAATTTACGCGCGCGTTTTCTGCAAACAGAACCACTGACGTCATCCAGCGACCAATCGCAGAACTGTCAGAATATTAAATTGCGTTTTTTCGCAAAGTAAGTCATTTTTATGATTTTCTGATGCATACAAATTGTTCTACGCATTCGATAATGTAGGAAAAAAGTGTTTTAGTGTGCTAGAAGCTGCAGATTCGAAAATGTCAAAAATGTGGACATAAAAATGCTTAGCCATCTAGCGGTGAAAAGTGGGAACTAACTTTGTGGCGCCATCTCTCCTGCGAACGGGGTGAACTACACACTTTTGAAACTGCAGTTTCATTAGTTCCCATGAACTGCCACCAGATGGCGCTGCGCACCGTTTTCGGTTCAATTTAACTAATACAGTTGATTTTATTATCTTGATTGACTACAATATGAATGGAATTATATCGGAGTCTAAGAACAATTAACTTCGAATTATATTGACTTTACCAAACTATTATCAATTTTTATTCATTCTTACGGTAATCCTAGTCTAAGGTTTTCTTATGTGTCGCCATCTAGCGGTAGAAGATGGGAACTAATTAAAGTACAGTTTCAAAAGTGTGTAGTTCACCCTGTTCGCCGGAGAGATGGCGCCAGTAGTTCCATTTTGGAAAAGTTCAATTATAATTGATTTTATTAATTAATATCTTTAGTAATATTGATCGAAACTTAATATTAATATTAATATTTGTCTTTTAAATCGAAAAAGTCATTATTTCCTAAGATAAAGTACCAAATTACCCGCCATTGCGTCACCAATGTTTTGATTCTGACTTCAAGTAACTGCAGCTTCAAGCTGTTCAGAAGGTTTTGTTAACAAATTAAGGCTTCTTTGCTGAGTACAAAGAAAGCGTTTTTAAACAGAAAAATTTAAACTACTGTTGTTGTTCTATTAATATATTTAAATACGTAATGTCGACGAAATCCTCCGTCGATTTGCGAGCCGAGCTCGCTGAACTAGTTAAGCGAAAAGCAGAAATAGCTGTAAGTATGAAAGCATCTGTCAGATTGTGTTTTTATTGTTTTTTTTTTTTATATATTCCTGTTTGCATTTGGACATTATACTTAGGAGGATTAATATCATCATTAACTCGAAACTTAGGTGTTACCTTTAACAATTAATGCTCTTACGAAAGGTCTAGAAATTCAAATAGTTTGTACCACAGTTTGGAGGTTATATTAACCTTTTAAATGCTTATAGATTCTTTGTATTAATTAAAATTCTTGTTACATCAATTTTCTTGTTATTGTTTAATTGTCCCATACTCGCATTCTTCTCGTTATAATATGTAGTACAAGAACTGTTCAGATTATTTTAAACTGTTGAAATGTAACCCTAGTATTCTTTTTCACTTTCAGCTGTGTATGTACCAATTAATATCGTTTTGAAAGTGTCGCAAATATCTGTATTAAGTATTGTTTTTTCAAGAGCGTGGAATAGTATTTTTGTTACTATGTTTGTATAAAATGTCATGAAATAAAAACTTATACACGTGAAAACTGTTAACTTTTTACCTTATGATGCTATGTATATACACTTATATAAAAATCAGATTCTTTGCCGTTAATTGCTAGATGTTCTTTTACATGAATATGCACTTATACAAAATTATTTTAATGTTTATTTTTAATTTTGTTGAATGTTGCTTATGATATTTTATATTTACTAGGACACTCTTGCAAATTTAGAACGTCAAATATATGCCTTTGAGGGTAGTTATCTGGAGGATACACAATTATATGGTAACATAATACGTGGCTGGGATAGATATTTGGCTAGTAACAAAAATACCAATAGTAAAGCAGACAAACGTAATAGGAAATTTAAAGAAGCAGAAAGACTTTTCTCAAAATCATCAATCACCTCTATGGCAGTAAGTAATCGGTTAATTTACTCTGAATCTAATGCAGTTTAGCCACACCATCATATCTATAGAAATATAAAATTTTGTTGTATTGAAAACTCTATGTAAAGAACTTGTATTAATTTCATAAATATTAGGATATTTTTTATATCCAAAAGAAGCACAGTTTTAATAAACATAAAATAAAATATTTGCAGGCTGTCAGTGGACTTGTTGAAAATACCCAGGAAAAAAGTAAGGACCTCAATGGATATTCCTGAGATAGTTGATTCTTTAAAAGATAAAAAAGAGAGAATACAATTTATTTTTCATCCTATCATCCTTTCCAACTTTTCTTTTGAACCTCTCCTTAGAAAACAATTCTTTTTATTTGCTAAGTTATCTTGGATTGTGTTTCTTCATCTTTTCAATGTTTCAATCATACTGTCTTCCAAAACATTGTAATAAATATGGAATGTTGTGAAGCACGATTGGATGAATGAACAGATAGATTCAAAGAATATTCGTTAATATTTTGAGTTCTTTTTTTTCTATGTATAATTTATGAGTAGATTTTAATTTATTTTTTTTTGCTTAGTCTATGTTTATGATAATTTATTTCAAATTTTTTAGAAGAAACTTAGTGTAGCACTATAAATGTTGATTTTTCTTTATTTGTTTTCGTTCATGTTTATCTATTTCTGTATCTAATTATGAATAAATTCAAGATCTATTTCTTTCACGAATCTCGAGGTTCCATGAAAAATTTATTTCTCGATTCAATAATTCTGTCTGCTATGTTGCTTTCTTCTACGTGTATGTCAGTAGTAAGTTTGTAATGTATGCTTTTCTTGTACACATTGAAAATGTAGAAAACATTAGCTTGGCATTGTTACTTTATTTTCTAGATTTATCTTTCCTCTGTATCTGGGCTTGAAATAAATTCATGTTTTCTATATTAATGTGGATGTAACAGAAAAGTTTCTTTTATATTCTCAAACAGTTATTTTTGTTAAGTCGACAGTAAATGTGTTTAAAACAATCATATAATCGGAAATAGCAATTACTTAGTCTAAAGGGTTTTACCAATGACATGTTTTCTTTTTAGTTTCATAAAAATCATATCAAGTGATAGTACACATTCATGTATTTGCTTTTAGGTAGTATTTTACAAAATTACATGAAAACATAGATCGTGATCGATTAAACTATTGAAAATTTCTAAATCTTTTTATGTGAAGGGAAACTTCCCAGGCAATATAAAAGAGAGTCATGTAATAAGATTGCATTATACATGGAAAAAAACATTGTTTTTGAAGTTTCTGAAGTAATACCTGATAAGCGATTAATCTTTGAGCCTTGATAATCGTTTAATCGATCAAATAAACGATCATCTTCACAAAAACGTGAAACGCTTAAGCAATCACTGATCAATCAATCAAACTACAACCGGATATGTCGAACAGTCGTCGATCAAGGGTCGAGGATCGCGGTTCTCCCATTCTAAACTTGATTCCAGTTGACCGGTACAGCGAGTCGGAGTCACAGATTGGCAACAGTGGTAGCGAAGACAATTGCAGCCTCGTTAATTCTCATGGAACAACCCACAATAATAGTAGCAGCAATGGTAATAAGGAGTCAAGCGGAAAAAACCATTCTTTATCTGGCCAGTATAATCAGAATGGATCTCTCACAACTTCCACTGAAATTTCTGGACAATTTGCGAATGGACATGCAAGTAACGGCAGCCTCGAGCATGTCTCGTTGAAGGAGAACACTGGAAAAGAACCGTCAAAAAATAAATCTGGGAACAGTGCTAAAAAAAATAGCAACAAGAGATCTAGGAATAGGTAGAATACCCTCAAACTGTTATCATCTCTTAACGGGCCATCTGAGCATGATTGAATGAACTTTCTTTCCGTATGTCTCACTCGACCTTATCAATGTACAAGATCTCACTGTTTTTTTACCATAAATGCACCGCGATCATTGATTTTCGATGAAAAGGTGAAGAACATTAAAGGCTTTTACGTTAGCAATAAGAATGTTAGGGTTATTTAGAAGATAAAGGCTTGAACGATGGAGGATGTTGACCAGTTTACCATCATCGTACAACTATTCTTTTTGGTCTAATATTTAAAAATAAACATGATAAGTTAAGAGGCAATGAATATAGTATTATACGAGACTAATAGTTAGGGATAAAGAATCAAACATTAAGATCTTGCAAATTTATATTAGTCAGTTGAACAATGTCTAATTAGATTTAAAATTAGAATTATATTTTTTTTGTAATCTCTTTTCTTTCGTGACAAGTACAGAATCTGTTGCCAGGGATTAGAAGTAATTACTTTTATACGATTGATCTGTTCAAGTATTATTATGCAGCTTTTAGTTTTAAATTTATGAACTTGGGTAGTAGTTTGGATTATTCATTTTATTTCTTTTGTATAAAGTTCTTTGTTCTATCTTAATGTAAAATACAAAGAAAATAGGATACTGAAGTTCATAGTTGTAATAAAGATAGAGATAACAATTGCACAAGGAAGTGAAGTTACATGAAGTTTAAACTTTTGTTTTTAATAACGAACAACTAACGTAATCGACTAATACAACGGACGAAATGTTAATTCACTTGTCCTTTCTTAACATACATATTTATTTTTAGCAGTATTATATTTTAATACAGGTTTTTTCTTTGTAATCTTTAATTGTCCATAACTGTAAAATTGAAGTTTTAAGGTAAACCTTATAAAAAATTGAAAAAAATATTTTTTGTATCCACTATATTTAAATAAAATATTGTTAATAAAGAAATCGATCTTTATTTCATGCTTTTCTACATAAGTTAGAATAACTACTAGCGTTGAACCTCGTGAAAAAAGGAAATCGAGATGTGTTGAAGGCATAAACGGTCATAAAATTAGCGTGTTACATCTTGTACACGTGTTCCAAATATGTCATCTGTCAACAAAACGGGCTGTAATAAGTGTTTGTATAATGTATTGCGCATTTTCACTTTCTACGCGTTAGCGAATAAAAAAAGTATCATCTCTTTATTCTTCACAAAAGGTTCAACAATTCGCATGGAAGAAAAATGGTGGAAACGCTTCACGGAATAATTGATTTGCCTCTAATGAGGTTCAGGAAGAATCGTAGCCGGTAGAAATCTTTTCACATTAACGTCTTGCTTCGCATTCTTCGGAGGCTCGTTCCTTGTTACGACAGCATTAAAGCCATTATGGTCATCAGCCGTGTAGGTGACTGTTCTAATCGACCCATCTGCCTCGACGACAGAATATTCGCCTTTTACGGTGTCCCCATCCCTTTCTTCCCATGCTGACTTCGAATCCCCCGTGTATCCATCCAGTACACCGTAATTGAACGAGTATCTCGGATAAGCCTGTACAGAAGTATACTTTGGTATTCACACGGTTCATGCATTTATGCGTGTAAAGTGTAACGAAATGTAAATATTCTTCCACATAGCAGTATGGAAGATTTATAGTACATTTTCACAGGCATTGTGGGAAGAAAATGTGGATTTAAGATATAAAATCTCAGCTTTGGAAATTTGTATGTCCAGAAGTATAATAGATTTTTAAGGTTATTAGATTAAAATTGAGTTATAGTTTTGAATATACATAACAGATTTTTAATGTTTTAATAAATAAAGCCTAAATCTAACCCCACTTTGATAAGAAAACAAGATGAGAATTAGCGGGAATTTCAAATCTCAAATCCAATTTAAATTATACATTATTTATCGTATCTAAATTACCGTAAATTCTGCCTCCTTCTCGCTTTTTGGCTCCGTTGCAACAACAGCCGAGGCCGTTTTAAAAATTGGCGGCGCTATGTACACCAGTGATGAAGTCTTCGGCAAAGGCCTATATGAGATCGGTGTGGAGACCTTGACGTAAGTCGGAAGTGCCGGTTCCGCTTTACTTCCGATCGATTTGAGGGCACAAGCCACCGGTACCGCGGCACCGTTCGCGGAAATTACATCAACCGGCGCACAAGGAAACCTCCTATGAACAATATTCATGAACCATATATAATAATAATTTTTTTAGTAAATATTGATAATTGCCACATTTAATTGTGTAGTCTTACTGTTGAAGAACACCAGCGATGATTAGCTTCAAGAAGCAGCACAAAATCACAATCTAGAAGAAACGGAGAATTTTCATCAGACCGGTCGTAACTTAATTCAAGTAGAAAAGGTATATGTTTAAACTTATTAAGTCAAGAAAAATGGTAAGAATGAACGTCTTCTTTCAAATGCGGTATATTCTCACTAAATGTTTCTCACATTTCATAATTCATTGTGTTGCAAATTCAATTAATTACGTTTGAAATATTAACGGTAAATTATAAAGAACCGAGGATTCAATGATCTATTGCGCATGCGTGCACCAGATTCTCTTGCGCAATATCTCTTATGGCTCTCCCAAGGAGTGGCAATATACAGAGTGTCCCAAACCGAGTATTATTGCCGCGAAAATTGATACTTCTACGAGAAAAAACAGATACAAATTACAAAGCATTTTTTTCATGTAATTTTATCTGATCTTCAAAAACAATTTTGTAAATTGGTTGATTAAATTTATACTTAACTCAGTCTACTATAAATTGCTGCTAAAATATAGATAAAAATTTTAATACTTTAGAATTATTCATTAATCTTCTGACAGTAAAATGATTTTTAAACCAACCTTATCAGTAACGCCTATAGAAAACTGTAACTGCATGATGCGAACACTACAAATATCACAATTAATTGAAAATACACTAAAAATACACTTCTTCAAAGTCCTTTGTGGATCATTTATCGAGATCAATTGCATATAAAAAATTACATCTTCGAATAAATAAGTGCTTTTAAATATTTGTTTAAAAAAAGAATTCACTTGTGATTTATGAGCGAACTTTGCGTAAATTTTGAAGGGAGTCTAACGAAACTTTCACGACGGTCCTGCGAAGAATAGAACATCTGCATCCAGCTCATCCTTATATATGACGTATACAGGGTGATCTTAAGAATCTTTGAGCCGTCCTCTATTATGTAGAATATAGAATTCAAAGTTGATTCTACAATATGGCAACCGAGTATGTCCGATTTTTGCCGAGTCGATTCAAAGTTCACTGTATGCCTTGTCGTAAACATAAACGACGTAGTTTACAATTTTCTCCAAATGTACAACTCGTTCCTAAATCTCAAATTGTCAACTTCCTAAATCCGAAAGTCCTGAATAATCTGTGAATATATTATCTGATCAATACAATCGTTTTGATTAAATCTTATGTGATACGTGATGATTCAAAATTTTCAGTTACCCGGTATATATGAGAACGTTCACTTACATTTTTTGGGTCCTCCTTGATATATCGGGGGATGCGCAACGTGAAGGCGTGGGAACGTCATCACCTGTGCCGATGTGCCTCAGCTTCTGATACAATAGCGACAAATCACCTGTAATCTAGTATTAATTAGAAAATAAAAAAATTGGAATATTTAATGATGGTATTCGCTGATGAACAACTTTCTCTATAACACCTGCGTTAAAACGAACAGCGTGGAGGTCATCTGTGATCGGCATTAAAAATCAATATACTACAATGAAATAACTGAAAGAAAATTAGATGTCACATTAATGTTGTATTAATATCACTATTCATAAAATAAATATATTACCTTTATGTGGCACAATATTTATTATGGTAAATATTTCGTTATTATTTTATATCTTCAATTGAAGATTTTAATATTTCCTTTTTGAATGCTGAAATAAAGTATGTTTTACGAATAAGTATAAAGTATAAGTTATCAGAGGAAAATTATGA
This sequence comes from Megachile lagopoda, assembly GCA_036983795.1. Classification (NCBI taxonomy): domain Eukaryota; kingdom Metazoa; phylum Arthropoda; class Insecta; order Hymenoptera; family Megachilidae; genus Megachile; species Megachile lagopoda. The sequence goes on from CM072793.1 coordinate 7,849,598, forward strand.
CTAAGAACCACTGTTACAATCTAATATATGTAACCTCTCGAACTCTATTCATTTCTTCTCTTATGCAATGCTGTTTAAGGAAGAATTCGAGAATTTAAATGCCTCTTTGTATTATGCATTGACTATTGTCTGCAATTATCGTATACTTCGATCCAGTGTTTCTCAATGTTCATTTTAAAACTAATCATAAAGGTTGTTATAATTATAAACAATGAAATATAAAGTATACTTCAAATTCAATGCTTTATTAAATATCTCAAGTATTATACGTTAAAATATTAAATAAATATAAAAAAACAATGACATAATTTAATTTTCTTATCAGAAGGAAAATTAACAGGAAGTTAATTTAATACCGTCATTGTTATTATGTTAGCACTAAATTTACGAAATAAATTAACATAGTATTCGTTATTAAGTACCCTGTAAAATAAAATGGTGGAAAAGGGACTAAAAGTATCAATTGTACGAAAATTTATTTATTCAATTTCTTGACTTTCCTCGGGTATATTCAACAGTTCTGCCTTTTTTCGGGCATTCTCGATGTCTTCTTCCGTTACTGTTGGTGTTAGACCACATTCTATTTCTTCCTTCAAAATGAATGCCAATTTTTCAGCCTTTTCAACATAGAATTTCTTCTGCTCTTCTCTAAATTCAGCTTTGACAGCATCAATTTTCTTCTGCTTAATATCAGCGCAATATTCCCATGTTATCTTTCTTAATGATGCTTTTCTTGTTATTGGACCAAGTTTCCTGTGTTTAAAAGATAAATTGTAGGAATGACAAAATATAATGTAACATAACATAAGTAATAAAACATTTATTGTTAAATCTTATTAGATAAATATCTTACTGTGGCAGATTTTTATGCACAAGGTTCATTTGTTCAAGGACCCACTCATATCGTGAATAATCCCAAGAGCGTAATAGTCTCAGGAACTTTGCTCTTTTATCAATTAATTCTTTGAGGACTTGTTTAGCTTGCCCATTTCTTGGTTGATCCTTCATGTAATTTTGAAGATCATGTATTGCACTAGTCATTCCTGCAACTAAGAAAATTTATTCATTCATAAAAATTTGTATATGCTATTTGTAAAATTGTATGTAGGACTAATGATATTAATACTTTCACTCGTATACATACTTTTAACTTCTGTAGAACCTTTGTCACAGGTGTGTCTCTTTACTAGAGCCATTATTTTCTCTCTCTTTAGCTTGTTAGTTTCTTTCTTCCGTTGAAACTCCAAAGTAAACATCTTTTTCACTACATCATCTGCGCTATATCAATGATCAAATAATGCATATGAACTATATTCTACTCAACTGTAAAATTCTATTTAACTACTTTCTCATATTAAGTACCATACATACTATATTTACTAACTTTTATAATAAGTTTACTTTACGGAAGTCCTACTTACTCTTGTAATTCTTTTGATTTGTCAAAACGCAATACAAATTCGTCGGGTTTTACAGTTATATCTAATCCTAAATCTCCAGTTTGTTTAGGATGTGAGAAAGGAATTTTTTTTGGCCGGTCCCATTTAATTTTGTAATCCTCTATAGTTGTGAAATTGCGGTTTACATAACCTCCAAGCATATAAACATTGTTTAGTTTTGCACCAAGTGATCTACAACTAATTGCTAAATTCATTTTAGCTGACGAATATTGAAATCAATACAAAATTCGAAACAATTACAGTGTTAATTAATAGAAAAGTTACAATAACTGTCACAATTATTAGCAGTGTAACCTGACTTCATAAAAAAGCCGTGATGTAGAAGCAGAAAGCATACGATGTTAAATTCAAATTCTGTGGCGCCAAATACAAACTGAATGTTTTGAATCAGTTATCATGTCTTTATAATAATAAGGTTGGAGCAAGTATGGAGCATCATCATCATTTATCAGCATTTGTCAAAAATATATGTTTATTTTTTTATTTATATTGATCTACAGTTTTGTAATTATATTAAATATTTATACAGTATTATATTAATGAAACATAACATTTAAGTTCAGTCTATAATAAATTTCTATACTATGAGGTATAAACAAAAATTATATGAATAGGAAATTGTGTTTATGTATCAATTCTGCCTACAATTTCGAACCACTGTCGTAGAGCATCACTTAACACAATGGGCAGGGAGTCTAAATCCCGAAGAATAATATAAAACGGAAATGGGAAATTATCCATGTAGGAACGTATGCCTAATAGTTTCCCATTTTCAAAAATTGGCATCCTTATATCAAGTATTGAATCCTGAAAGAAGCATAATTAATACTTAGGAGATTTATCGTTTATAATATACATTTTCTAATATATTTTTAAGGTAGTTTCTTACCTTATTGAGAGGATTATCGACTATTATAAAAACAAGAAAAATGTTCAATAATTTGCTTTTCCTCACAGCTGCAGTTACTTTCTCTATACCTTCCGAAAATATTCCTCTACCATCTGATAAAATGGCCACTAACTTTGCGTTATCAGAACTACTCTGTGATGTAAACATATCTGTTGTAAAATCAAGTAACTGACCAATCATTGTCTTCTTTTGCTCAAATTTCATTTGCTGAATTAATCTGCAAAATAAATTCAATATAAGCCTCTTCAGGAACCAAGTACATAACAACTTAATTGGAAGTTGGAATTCTTCTGATTTCAATTTACTTACCTGGCACCGCTTTCTTCTGTAAAGTTTTCCCCGAAAGGATGTAGAATATTGACCCGTTCTCCAAAATTAATAACAGCAAGCTGACCAACCTCCAAATAAGTCATAGCCTTGCCAATTAACGAGAGGGACTCAAATGCTAATTCCTTCGAATGATTATCAGCCATGCTACTAGAATCATCTATTGCCAACACTATTTGGTAATCTCTTTTCGATGGTTTGGTACGTCTCAACCAAATTTTGTCTTTACGGAACTCGCTGGCAATATACGGAATTACTTTTCTCATATTTATACGTCTGCCAGTCCTATAATCACCTTTCAACCTGGAGGTTAATGTTGGTTCCAACACTAGCCGTAACTTTTCTGACAATTCTCTAGCAGCTGATTCAGTCAACGCGCTGATTGAACTCCAGGCATTTGCTGCTTCTATAGAAGATGGTTCCCGAGACCACTGTCCAAGCATATTTTCAATCTCAGACCTCTTTTGTGCTATGTTCTCCGTTGAGACGTCATAAATCTCTGTTTCTGGCAGTTTTGTATGAATGGTTGATTCGTTTCCTCGCAAAATACGAGTTGTTTCTATTACTTCTCCTTCAACTTCACCTCCCACTTCCATTTGTTCCACATCATCTGATTTCTCTCCTTTACTATTTGTAGATTTATCTTTCTTGCTTTCAGGTACTTTTTGAGCATGTTCTTTATTCGTTACTTCATCTTGATCTTCTGTTATTGGGTCTTCGTGCATTTTAATATCATCATCTTCCAGTTTGTCATCTGGATCCTTTTCATCTTCGAAGTTTGATGCCTGTTTTTTAACCTGGTCTTCGGTTGCAGCATCAAATACATAATCGTCAAACTTCTCTGTGTTCTTAATATGTTCGTAGACTTCACTTTCACCACCAACCTCGTTTTCCTCTTTTTCTTCGCTATTATCTACTTCTTGACGCGTTGGTGCAGTTTTCATTTTCTTCATAGAAGGTTGAAGTTCATCAAGTAAGCTACGATTTTCATCACTTTGACCTGGTTTTCTTCGCTTCTGAATAGGTTTCGTAGACTTGTCTTCACCCGAAATGGAAGCATTCTCTTCCTGTTTGGACCCGGAATGCCCCTCACGCTTTTCCGTTTGTGACTGACCGGTTCCTTTATCTTTCTTATCATCTGTAATATTATCCGTAGAGCTTTCCATCTCTTTTTCGTTCGACTGACTTTCTACTGCATCTCTAGAACCGTCCTTTCTTGATTCAACTTCTTGTGAAGCATCAACTTCTTTACTACCTGCATCAACACTTGCTCGTGCTTTGTCTTCTTCTATTTCTTTTTCTTCCTCCATATTCTGTTCCTCTACATCATCTTTCTTATCCTCTTCAATGTTCGTATCTTCTTTATCCTTTCTTTTGTCAGGATCCATGTTTGGATCTTCTTCCATTTCATCTTTGTCACTAGCAGAGTCTTGTTGCTCGCCTTCGCCTTGATCTTCTTCTTTTTCAGGTTCTTCCTCTTCTTTCACTTCGGGTACCCTGGCTTCCTTCATTTCATCAATGTCGAACGGATTCTCTTCATTTTCTGGATTATCTTCCTTCATTTCTTCATCCAAATTTATATCTTCTGGAAGATCAAAAGGTTCTGGCTCGACTTCTGGTTGCTGTTTTCCGTGATAAGGATCTATCTGATCGTCGTTCACATCAGGTTCTTCGAATTCATTGATTTCCTTCTTTTCTTCTTCTTTTCTCTGATCTTTGCTCTCTCCTTCTTGGTCCTCGCTCTCATTCATGTTCTCGTCATCCTTTGCACCTAGATCTTCCTGTCCAGTTTTCTCACCAGTTCCTTTCTCTTCTTTATTTTGTTCATTCTGATCGTCATTTTCTTCCTCCTCTTCTTCGTCATCTTTCCAAATTTCCTCATCAAGCTTCTCTGCATTTTCATCAGTGTCACCCATTTCTTTATCAAGGTCCTCTTCTTCATCCTTCTGTTCATCTTCCTCGTCTTGGTCCAGATTTTGTAAATGGCTCTCAAAGTTTTCTGACATTTCAATGCCTTTTTCTTCTTCTTTCATGTCTTTTTTGTCATTGTCTTTCTCTTCTTCGTTTGGACCTTTTGCTTCTTCTAATTGATCTTCTGTTTCTATTTTGTCTGAAATATCTTTCTGGCCTTCTCCTTCAGCCAGACCCATTCCACCTTCAACTGTACTACCTTCTTGATTGTCTTCAGAGGCATCTGTTATTTCTGGTTGACAGAAACCATTTGCGGCCAAATCCAAAAAGACGTTTAGTTGAAGATAAAGAAATTTGCAGGTGAGACGGAAAGATGCCACTTGTTCATGCAAGTAGTAATGAAGGAACAACATATACTGCTCTAGAAGAGGTAAATGTTGCAAAAGTAACCTAGAAAAAAGAACAGAGAAGATATAGAACAAAATATTGAGAAGACATAATTTAAGATATTAATTAAAGTTTACCTTATGCACTTATTTGCAGACTTAGTATCAAATTCAAAAATAATTTGTAACAATTCTCCAAATAACCTAGATATTGTTTTCAGTCGTAAGTTTGAAATATTCTTTTTCAGTGATTCTATCAAGTTCTCTCTCATAACATTTTCTTCGAAATCTCCTTCGATAACTTTTTCTGGATCTACAGTTTCTTCAGTCGACGTCTGCGTATCTTGAAGCTTCTTCTGTATGACAAGAAGAATTTGTGTAATTAAGGTATCACATTTTTTCTCATATTCATCCATACTTCTAGATTCATTCCCCTCAATTACTGTAGTACACGTTGATTTAAATAAGTTATTACTTTCATCAATTTTATCTATTAAGAAGTTCAGATTTTCAGCAATAGGATGATCAGCTGTAAAGGTAATCGCGAGGTCAACTAATTTCTTCTTAATTTCCGTGATTTTTTGATAACTTGCTTGAAGGAAGTTCACGTGTCTTTGATGATACAGGAAAATCTGACTCGACTTCTCAACTTTTCTTGAAATCATAATCCACGAGTGTAACTCTCTTGTCATATTTTTTATTAAGTCTAAAGAGGTCTGCATCATAGCAACTGAATTTCTAGAAACATTATTCTCTTTCAAAACAGGTACTGCAGTTTCATTTAAATCAAGAAGATTCTCATCTGTGAGGAATTCTGTTGGACAACTTTCCAAATATATGAGAATCTGTTTTACAGATATTTGTAATGTTTCCAACAATTCTTGGAAGTTAATCATGGCAGCCTGCAACCCTTTTTGTTTTGGAATATTCATTTCCTCTGACATATTTTTGTCTGTTGCCTTTAAAATTTCTACTAGCTGCAAGAAATCAGTGACTCCTGCAGCTTTAGCAGTTTCCAAAATTCTTGTAATTTCACCAAAATCTAAAATCCCTGCGGACTTTGCAAATTCAAGAACCTCTTTTACTTCCATTAAATTTTCAACCGATTCTTCTGTTGCTTTTAGACTTTCTAAAAATACAGAGATATCTGAAATCTTTGTGCTTCTTACAAATTCCAAGACTTGCAGAATTTTCACAGAATCAGATACCTTGGCAAGCTTGAAAGATTCTGTAATCTTTGAGATGCCTTTAACATCTTTCTTCTTTGAGTCCTCCATCATCTGCATTAGATTTGATATTTGAATTCTGAACGGAAGAAAATGTTCAAAGAAGTTGGCAATTGTTTCCTTCTGTCGATGAGCTAACAGAGCAAGATGAACTGAAAGTCCACGACAACGTTCGGCGTTTTGCATTCCAAGGTCGCTTTTCCCAGAATTCAGAATACCGTCCAGGAAATTCAACTTGACCAATGATTCATAGTAATACTTATCACAGCTGGACCACTGTTCAATCAGTCCTTTCTCAATGTTTTCTCCTCTGCTTCTTTTAATAAATTCGAATTTCTCAATTTCTTTCAAATCCACAGGAGTAACAGCAAAATTGTTGATTTCATCTTTTCTGTTCTTCCAAGTCAGAACTCCAATTCTGTAAGAAATCCCAAGTCGACTCAACGTTTTGAAATAATTTGCCAGTAACATCTTCTTCTGCTGGAGCATGCTCTTCAACTGTGACTGCTGCTTACCTTTCGTCAAGGTCTTATCTACTTCCAAGTTTCTTAACCTCTTGCTTTCTTCTACCGAGTCTTCAATGAAAGTCTCAATATCTTTTCGAATTTCTGAATAGTTGCTCTTCACAATGATGTTCTCACAAAACTGCGAAGCTTTGCGAGTTAATTTTTCAAACTTCTTCAATTTCTTGGCTTCAAGGTCAACTAAGAACTCAGACGGACTTAGCTCTCTTCTGGTACTTGGCTCTGTTGTTTCTGTTTTAGTTTTTAAAGTCAGATACGATGCAACATTTTCGCGCAGACACTTCTGAAGTTCCTTCACAAACTTGTGCAGGGTTCTTCGTGACTTCTCAGCAGTGTTCCTTACAGACCAATAGCTTATATCGTTCCATCTGGTGATTTTGATGGTGTCTTTTAACTTCTTGGCAATGGGTTCCTTCAGAACCTTAATCTTGTTCTGAACATCATTCAGGAACTGGTTGTAGTAGAAGTAAACGTTCCAGAAAATTGCAGACAATTCCTTCTGCCTCTCAGTCTTTTTGAAGTAGGAGACATGGCAATAAAAGAGATAGACCAATTGCAGTCTTGTCTCAAACTCTATCAAAGGTGATTCTGTTAGAAAACGGCCCAAATTCTCAATGACTTTCTCCTTTGAAACATTATCAGTTGATTCTTCTGCTATTGTTTCTTCAGTATCTGTAAGATACTGATCAACTAAATCAAACAGAAAGAACCACCATTTTGAAGCCTCTGTCTTCAACTGATCCTCAAGGACTTCCAAAGAGTCTTTCCACCTTGAAATCTCAAGTTTCCTCCAATGCAGAATTTTCTCCCCAAAAAGTTCAATGAATTCTGATAAGCTGACGCTAGAATGAGCATTTTCTTCCCACTGTTGGATCTTCGTCAGCAATAATTCAGTGCCAACTAAGTATCTGGATAAGGAAGAATCGATAGAGAAGCTAAATATTCTGTCAACGATCAGTTTGATAGAATTTAAAATGGGATTTTCGGGCCACTCTTGTAATAGTTCATTGATTCTTTTCAGAAGTTTATCAAACAATACTTGAGATTCTTCAACCTCTCTAATATTTGGATCCCTATAAAAATCATACACTTTATTATCTTTTCTATTATCGAAGCCTGATTTCTGTGAAAGTAGTACATTTAAGCTGCATATCAATTTTGACGACTGATCTTCTGAACATGTCTTCACTGTAGAACCCAGAGTTTCAAATCTTTGGGCTAATGGTTCAATGAAATTTGGTTCCGAACTTTCTGATTTCTTGGGATCCTTTGCTGGAACTTTACTTGAATTTCTCAAGATGTTCCAATGTATCTCTTGAATTTTTCTAGCATCTCTTGTAGATATCAGTTCGGTGCATGACTCTTTCTCATTCTGCATAGTTTGTGGGATTCTCTGGAGCTCTGGGAAGTCTTGTTGATACCCTGGGAACATTTCAGCCAGCTCCAGGAAGTCTTGTTGGAATCCTGGAAACATTCTCTTATAATCCAACTCATCCTCTTCTTTAGAATCAAATTTTGTCTTGAACAGGCTCTGTTTTTCTTTCATTTCTTCTTCTCTGCGTTTCTCTTGCTCCTTCCAGAGGACTCTGATCTTGAAGAAGATCTTGTACAACTCGTCCCAGAACGATTCCACACGATCCACAGCGATCAGAGACAAATTTTCTAGCTCCTTCAGCGCTATGTTAGCCATCTTGAATCTGTCTTTTGGAACGGATCCTGATTTTGACTGTTCACTGAGGATGAAGATCAACTTTTCAGAAGAACAAAGCTTCACCAAGTTTACATAGTTTTGCTGGCAAATGTCAGCAACGGGAAAACGTAGCAAATTGTAACAAATATCACTGTTACAAGTTTGAGGCTGCATGATTGATAACTCGTGGATCAGAATTGATATTCCATGATGTAAATTTGAAATTGCAGAGATCATAGGTGAAACTAGATCCGGGAAACCGTTCAGGAAATTCTTTTCCAACTTTCCAGAGAACCTTTCCAACGATTTCTTCCAGATCATTGCCTCGTGAAGCTTTTCTTGACTTTGGCCTATGCATACTTTTTTGTCTGATTCAGTCATGCTGTTTAAGAGTTCTACGTGTTTGAAGATCGATTCAAAGGAGGCAATGTTCTTTGAGAAATGTTCAATGTCTTCCCTCAAATTTTGGAAACTCAACGTCGGTCTCACTGCTTGGAAATCTTCAAAACTTTTCATCTCATTGGATGACTGTTCTAAACGATTGATTCTTGATTGCTTTCTTTCGTTCGATAAACTGATTCCTAGGATACTACACTGTAAACTTTCGACGGACATTAAAAGTTCGAGGTCGGAAATATTTTCTCGGATGTATTTTGATTTTAGTGCCACTTTCTGAACTGGATCAATGGATCCTAGATCGTGGAAGAGGAAGATTTGTAAGTGACCAAGAATCAACCAACCCTTTGCTCTTTCCATAACATTATCCCTACTTTGCAAATTTTCTTTTATTTCCAACAATAACCTCATTGGTTCGAAGAAACGTTTCTTCAGATCATTTTGATCTTCTTCGTTTAAGGTTAGTGCAAAAGCATTTGTTACTTTGTTGATGGCAGACGTGTAATAATTTATGTAAAATTCTAGTAGAATCGAGTCATTTATGGATATTTTGAATTCATCTGAATTTAACACTAAAGAATTTTTCCATAGTAGAGTTTGAATAATTGTCAGGAGCTTCTTTTGATTCTTGTGATTTCCAAAGTTGATTGCCTCCCTCCGGTATCCAGAACTTGTCAGGAATAATTCACAGATCAAGTTGCAAAGGGTTGACTTGTCAACAAAATTTGGCTGGAAGAAAATAACATAATTAATTAGTTCTGATAAAATATAAGTAATTCAAGAATATTATGATTATAAAACAAAAAAGAACAAGACAAGGTTAAGTTAATGGAAGAAATGATAAAATGAGTTATGTACACAGAATTACAAATAATACCTCAAAAATGTTCAAACTATCCTCATCATTTGTGTCTCTCTGTTGGTACCAATGTAAAAGCACATCTGAATTCTTTACAGCAAACGACTGTTCAGAAAATTCTTCCACAGAAGAAAATAATTTAGGAAACAAGGAGATTCTTCGCTTAGGCAAAGTTTCATCCGAATTCAAAGCTTTCATTAAACCAATAAGATGAATTGGTATCGTTGGAATTTCTACAAACTTTTGAAAAATGTTTTCCTCATAAATTCTTCCCAAATTTTCATTAGCATCTTGACTAATTTGTTGGTTAAGTTCTTCGCAAAGTTTCCTCTGGAAACGGTACGTGAAAAGTAAAAAGAAAAATTCATAAATGGGCCAGATTTCAATTTCTGTTGAACTGTCCTTCATCCGAATATCATTTTCATCAATTTCTTTCAGCTCTATGATTTTTCCAGCAACTTCATCGACTTCTATCAACGCTTCAGCTTTTTCAGTTTTATCGTTTTTGAAATTCTTAACACAAATGTTAATTAAGCCTTCTCGTGCAGTTAAATTCTCTTCAAGTGCTATGGACATGATCTTCAATCGCGTTTTTGAGAAATCTACCAGGTTTTCTTCGGTGATTTCCAATTTCTTCAAAACCGATCGCAATTTTTCGTGGAAAGTCATCGAATCTTCAGAGAAATGTGGTGATGGAACCGACAGAAGTTTCTTAACTTTCCGTCGAATTTTCCCAAATTTATCCACATCGACTACCACGTTTAAAAATTTCTTCGAAAAGTCTGTTAATTCTTTTTCCACGTTCGTGTTGCAGATTTTCATATCGAGAAGTGCAAAAAGTTTATTGAAAAACTTTGTGAGCCACTTGTAGTGGACCTTTAATGACGAGGAGATTTCTCGCAGATCGAAAAATGTACCTTTTGACTTGTTGATTAATTTGATCGTTCCTAAATTACAAAATCTTTGATACCATTTCAAATCTTCACGCAATTCGATGTACAGTTTATCGTCTATCGATAAGTTATCGACACGAAGCACCGTGTTAATAATCTTTGCAGATTGTTCGATCAATTCCATGAATTTTAGAATTAGTGGTTCGTTCTTTAAGTTGGATGACAATTTCCCTGGAAAAAGAAAATTGAATTTATTGCTTTTGAAGGATTTATTAAATGAAAGTTATAGATATATTTATAGAGAAGATAGAGAGAACCCAGGAAAGACACAGGGAGATCCCCAATTTTAGGGCTGTTAGATATTTTAATTTTTTAGTTTGTGACACTGGGAGCTCAAAATTTTGGAATTGTGATATGTGGGGTCTTTATTATTTTCCTTTATCACTTCCCTCAACTACAGAGAGACTAAGTTATTCAAAACAGTACAAAAGAAGAGAAATAATACACTGAAGAGGTCAGTTTATATCAGTTCACCGCTAGATGGCAGTAACGATATTGGTTTTAAAAACGCAATTGAAACTTTTTCTTCAATCGTACTGTTGAATATGTAAATATAAAAGGAAACAATACTACATATTTATACTGTAACCTTTTTAAACTTACCTGAACAAACAGCAGAAGAGTATTCCTTTAAACACATAACATTCTTCTTCTTCTGAGAATCTTCATTGAACTGGCAGTTAAAAACAATTGATTGAAAATACAATGCAATGGCCAAATTGTTTAACAAAGTCATCGGTTCAGTAAGATTTAGTGGAATATCTGAATTCTTCTCAAATAAGAACTTCAAAGATTCAACTTCTTTATTCAGCCATTCATTCAATTTTCCAAACTGAGTCAATTGATTTTCTGAAAACATATTTGTACTCCACATTCGTCTGATCGGTAAATCGTCCAAAGAAGTTCGTTCATAGAAATCTAGTAAAAGACTCTTGAGAAATGCAGTGGTGTTCGTGATGGGAGGTTGATTGAAGAGATCCTGGAGATCGATGTTCCTTGAATTATTTCTGAAAAAATAGAAGTTGGGAATTTAGATATTTGGAAATTCCTATGCTATTTTGCTATTTTTTCTATGACTGTGCTACCATTAACATTCTGTATTACTATTTCCACTGTAGTTCTATCACCAGTGTCTTACAAAATTCCAATTACTATGATATAAACGGTCAGTACTAGTAACCAACTTCTAAACATACTTGAATTTTTCCATAGCAGATTGCAGAAGAAATCCTTGTTGCCTGATCATCGTCAATCCCGCGTTTTTACGAACATCGCATATCCTCAAAGTCAACGCATCCAAATCGTAGGAGAAGGACTCTTCCGTCGCGCAATTCTCGGACAAAATTTCATCGATCTTTCTCAAAGCTTCCTTCCTCGATCTCGAATCCAGCGTCCCACAGATTTCGCGATAAGAGTTTCTTAATGAATCCTCGAAAGCGAATCCTTTGGCAACCTGTTGACTGGTGAACGACGCAACTTGCACCATCTCGTTCAATTTGTACTGCTTATCGTACAAGCTTTCATGGATCTTCAAGAGCAGCTTTTGATGGTGCACTTTCCTTATGCCGCAATTATTCAGTAACGACGTTACGTCCAATGGATTACAAAGGAGGACATCTTGTGGTGTGGGTATACTTATCTCGACGCCCCTGTTGCGCATAGCTCTGAAACAACGTCACAAAGGAAAATATAATAGAACATTATGACTTTTCTTATTACAATAGCCTCTTCTCTTAATGCTAAAGATAGAAATGTAGGACAATCATTGAAGATGGTCGTATAATGGGTTGAAGTAGCTTTCTTCCTTGACATGGTATTTTATGTGGATTACAAGTAATGGTAGGGTGTGACGGGTACTTCAAACGGCAATATACATGGTGGTAATGTAAGGAGAGATCAGGGGAGCAGCTTGGAAGTTTACAAATTTGGATATAGAAACATTTGGGATGTTGAAAACTTGGGAATTTAGGGGTTTGAGGATTTAGGGATTTGGAGATTTGGGGGAAATGGTTATAGGAATCTAGGGATTTGGAGGAAATGGATACAGGTATTTAGGGAATTGGGAATACAGAGACTTGGAAATACAAGGATTTAGAAACTTGAAGATTTGGGGAGTTCAGAATTTGAGGACTTAGGGACATTGGGGATTTGGGGACTTAGAACGCTGGGGATTTATGGATTTATAAACATGGAAATGGAGGAGTATGGGGAATTTAGAAATTAAAAAATTCTGTATTTCTAAATATCTCTACAATGATGAAAGATCATTATGTGACATAATACACTAGTTCCTTAGAAGACTCTCGAATTTGGCGATGTAACGAGAGTCCATTTATCCTACATAGTATAGAAATTCAATAAACCTCGTTAATAGTTACGTCGGCAATTACTACTTTATAGTCGTGCAATTTTTCTACGTAACGACGCAAGCTCGTGAATAATTACGACTGCATGTCCAGCATAGTAATGTATTCGTTTTATCGACGAAACTTTTCATACTCCAGTAGAATATGTAAAAGCGTAATGACCATTATATAATCCTCATTTCCCTTGTTTAGAAGCACTCAATGGATCTTCAATTTCTCGTTTAATAAATTTTATAAATCTCTTAGATTTCATGATAAAATCCTAAATTACATAACAAAATATACAATGTTAAATAAATGATATAAAAAAGATATAACAATACATAAAAACGTACCAAAAACAAAACAATGAATAAAATATACAAACAGCAATAAAAAAGGTCATTTTTGGTCTCAAGACCACTAGTGTCTGAACATCAAATTTACTCTAAACATACAACAATAAGTAACTTAAATATTTTACATTCACAAATAAATTAAAAAATTCGTAAGTCACAAAAGCCACGAACTTTGCGAGAAAGCATAACGTAGTTTCGCTGAAAGTTTGTGTAAATTATGTGTAAAACAGTAGCGTAAGTATGATCAAGCTTGTAGGAGATAATTAGGTGACCTGTTTTTGGTCGGAACACCATGTACATTCATTACCTGGAGATCTCGCCATAACGGGGGTCCATAATGAGGAACAGTCGGAAATTTCTGTGCGCTCTGACAGTGAACACATTTCCTTGCTCATCGACACCCTTCTCGCCGATCGTTAGAGCCCCGTTCGGTTCCAGCAGTCCATTTAATCGATCCAAAATTGCCGGACTGCAAAGATTCACATGGTCCAGTAACAACCATGTGCCATTCTGCAGACACTGCAAACAATAACGCCGTTACTTTCCTTCAATGCGTTGGCACCAATCGCATTTCATGATATTCGATTTCATTCTGATACACGAAGATTTGACAATCCGCTTGAAACTCGATAAAATTCAGACAGCTGTGGAAATTAGGGCGAATGCCGAATTTGGTAATTAGTACATTTGAACGTTGCGTGAGAATTATTCGAGGCTTGGATTCTGAGGTAATATATTGCTGGGACACTTTTCCTTCTAAATCCTTATATTTCCAAATACCCAAATAATTCCATGAGTACCTATATGTATTTTCTTTAAATACATATTACCCAAATCTCCATGTCCTTGAATTTATATTTGCAAATCCCTATATTTCTAATTTCCTAAATACCTATATTCATTTCCCTTAAATCTCTATGTACTTGAATCCATATTTCCAAATCCCTATATCCCTAATACCCCAAGTATTCACTTCCCCCAATCTCCACGTCCCTAAATTCATATGTTTCCAATTTCCTAAATCCCTATATTCACTTCTCCCAAATCCACAAATCCCCAACTCCCCATGTCTCTAAATTCTTATATTTCCAAATCCTTATATACGCAATTCCCTAAATCCCTATATCCACTTCCCCCGAATCCATAAATCCCTACACCTCCACGTCCCTAAATCATCATATTTCCAAATCCGTAATTCCCCAAATACCCATATCAATTTCTCCCAACGTATTTATTTATGTATCAGTTATTTTAGCCAGTTGGTTCAGTTACAAAGTATCTGTAGCAGTTTCTGCTCAGTCGGTTATACATTGAAATACCCGCAAGTGTGGTTAGATTTCAGATCAGATTTGTGGCAGGTTTATGGTGTAAAATATACGCAAAATCTATGTTTAAACGGTTCATATCCTCTGTTAGGTTTCCGGTTAATTTTAAGTTAGATCTGAAATATCCGATCGAAAATTCATGTTCAATCGGTTCGGCTGATATCGGATTATCCGCATTTGGTTACATTTCGAATGAATTTGGAGCTATCGTTTTATGTAAAATTTAGAATAACTTAATAATTCGGTAAGGAATTAAATTCGTAGAGCAAATTGGAATCGTTACTATAATTATCCGTAGTATTACAGGTATTATTTTAAGTTGCTACATCTGCTGCCATTACGTCTCCCACCGCCGCCATTACTATACGTCATTTCTAGCGTCACTTAGCGTTAGTTCTGGCATAACTTAAGAAGTTGTGTTCTTGTAGACGATCAATGAAATGTGGCACGTTGGAAATGTGTTATTACAATACGTATCTATAGAAAAGTGTTCTTACAATGCGTATCTATAGAATGATTAATGTCCACCACGGCATAAAAGCTTGAGATCGTAGAAAATGGCGTAATTAATTTCCATGGCGTTGAAAATGGAAAAAGAACACTTACCTTCACCAGCACGCTGTTAA
The DNA here is from genome assembly GCA_036983795.1 of Megachile lagopoda. Taxonomy (NCBI): domain Eukaryota; kingdom Metazoa; phylum Arthropoda; class Insecta; order Hymenoptera; family Megachilidae; genus Megachile; species Megachile lagopoda. The sequence goes on from CM072793.1 coordinate 7,864,895, forward strand.
CCCACTCGAATTTTCCACCGGCGTTCAGGCATTTGTCCTTTTCCACGGCGATCGATAGATCGGTCAGTTTTTTCTCGATTTCCTGCAGTTCCAATTCGCAGGATGTCCCCAACGCTTTCATGGTTGACACCAGTTTCGATAATTCCTGGGTTTTACGGAGGAACAGCTTCGTCTCCGTCGACATCGTTGCTTCCGTCCCTTTCTCGCAGCCTGGCATCGAATAAAATATACGCGGATCAGGAAATAGAATAACAAAGGGTGAGGGGTACAAATCGATTGTCGCTTGTAAATTTATTCGCTTAGCTAAACCAGAAAATGTGCGCGCGAATGAGCTTCACGGTAAACGGTATAGATGATACTGCAAACACTTTACCAGCATTCTACAAATTTATTCTTCAACCCCTATGATTTATTTGTTAGGTAGAACTAATCACTACAATATTAAAACAGTATACTACAATTTTACTGTACCACTTTTACTATCTATATAATTCACTGTGTCGATGTTATAGACAAAATAATGACGTGATCAAACATTTATTATCGAACTTTAATGGCAGACAAAATAATTCCGACGTTAATTAAACATTGAATATTAAATGTTTATTAAATAACATTTACGGCAATAACCTGACCTACATAGAAATAAACATAGCAAATATAGACGAGATAACTGTATCATAAATAAATCCGTCTGGAATATAAAGGGGATCTAAGGAAAGAATACCTGTGGACAAGTGTCGAACATTCTCCAAAAGACTATGGTAATGGGCCACTTGATCCAAATTCTCTCTCTGTAGTTTCTTTCTCAAGATTCCAATCAACAGTGTCTCGGTACGCTCCAGTAATTCTTCAAAGTGTCGATCGTAATCCGTCTGTAACAAAAAGGGTCGAACAGTGGTTTAGATTTCTCACAATCGGAATTCTCACTAAAGTTTTTGTAACATCCTTAATTGTGACTACGATTGCATTGTATTGCATATGCAGTGATACTTTTGTTGATTCAAAATTGAGATTGTAGGTATTTATCTAGAATGTTGGTATTTATTTATAAGGTTGGGATTTACCTATAAGGTTGGTACAATATTTATCTACATAGTTAATATTAATTATTTTATCTCTTGGAAAGTAGCTAAATTTTTAGGCACTTATTTCCAAATCTCTATATTTCCAATCCCCTAAATTCACAAATCCCCAAATTCTTATATTTCCAAATCCCTATATTACTGGGTATATACAGTTTTATTTCGTGGTAGATAGTCGAAATTCCTAGCCACACAGTGTATGACGGTGCGCAGTAAAGATATCATATTGTCGTCTGTTATGTTTGGAAGGAAACTTCCGGTAAAGATGGAGGGCAAAAAATCCATACCTTTGAGGGTACGACCGAGACGCATCAATCACTTTTATTCAACCTTCTAAGGATAATCCTTTCGGATCAGGATAAGAAACTGCTCGCTTCCCTTTTACTTCCCTCAACCTAACGAGGGGTTAACTTCCACCGAAAACTTTCATCTTGTCGCGAAAATATTCTATTTTTCAACGAAAAACATTTTATTTCATGACGAACGAAGAGCAATTTATTTTGAATAAAACTGAAAAGCGTTCAAATGACTATGTATTGAAAACTAAATTTAAATTCGTTAAAAAAATCGATGAAATCTGCAATTGAAAGCGTTTACGGTGTAACAAAGGTTGTATACTATTTGAATATCGATGAAAAACACAAGCGGGAACGTTTGTGTTTTCCATTATGTAGGAAACTGTTTCGGTAATCAGACGAAAGACTCACAAAACAGTGGTCTGTTCTCCTGTCGTCTGAAACGAACAATGTGGTTTCCTGCTACATTCCTCGGTATTTAACTTTTCAACAGAGTTTCCCAGTTCGACGTCTAATTCGTTTGAATAATTAAAGTTTCGTTGAAGTTCGCCTGAAACTGCTGTTGAATCGATAAAAAGATTTTAATCAGTCGCCTGAAGTGCGAAGAGAACTGGAATGGAATTAACAAAATTATTCATAAGATGTAAATTATAGTCGTATTCGGATTTATAATGCAGTTTCAAGATTTTAATGTGTATTCTTCGAAAAGTACGTTTTTAGAAACTATTGTACTTTAGAAACATATGCTACTATTTCTATTGTTATTACTACCATATGTTACTATTTCTATTGTTACTATTCACATGTTGCCATTTCCTACTATTACTATCACTACGAAACATCTCCCATCTTTCATTACAGTAAAAAGTTAAATTTAATTGTATGAAACTCAATTAACCCCTCGCCCTACAATACTATTGTCACACACATGACGCACACCACAGTTCATATGTGACGTACCAGTCTCCTGTTGTCATAACAATTAAATTTTGAGTTCAATTTTAATTATCACCTTCACAATCAAGGATCGCTGAATACAAAACGTGCCTGACTTTTCAACATTTTTTATTGGTCCTCAAATTGCAGCAATAATTAGCCATTTTTGCATGACGCAACAAATTGTAGGTTAAGGAGTTAAGATATACATAGAGTTTGAGAATGTCTAACATGGATAAGAATAGGAATACAAGAAGATAAAAATAAGATGCAACAAGGTTGCTATAAAAATGTTAGTAAAAATTGCGTCTGACAAAAACATTCCAACGGCGTGCATTCAGCACTGGGACATTTATTGTTAGGAAAAATTCCCGATGGAATTCCATTCAAAAAGAAGTTAGGCAGAGTTTTGTATAGTCGAAGGTTCTACACTTCCGCTTTTTCAACGTCGAGATACCAAGCAAGCTGTTTACTTTGTCTCCTGATGCGTGATTTCTGATTCATAGCTCGATCCCGAGGGATTCGGTATGATTCAAACTTTCCAGAACTGGCGAATTCCTTCGAAAGCAATTTTCCTAAAATCTGTGACGTTTCACCATCGACCATTGCCAAAAACGGTCTCTCGGAGAACGCCACGCGAATAATAAGCGAGACACGTTTCTGCCTTTAAATCAAAAAGTTCCTCCCCTAATCAATACCAAATAAATGTAACGAAATCCCCGACTACCGGTTTCGACAATGTCACAAGGATTTAATTCAATTTCTAGTTAAAAAGCGATTCCACTTTAGATTTCATTTAAACTTGCGAATTCGAAGATGTCTTACAAATTTTTAGCGTAAATAAGATCTATTTGATAAAAGAACACTGATAAAATAATAAAATTGCAACAGTATCATCGAATATTATAAATTAATTGATCTTTGCGTTGATTTGAATTCCAGTTTTGAAATTGGCGCCAAATTCAACAAGCGTTTAAACGCAGTTCCCACTTCGGAACTTTGACGATCCGTGTAAAACTTTTACGAAATATTTATTCGTTTCTAAGGTGATTTTCGTAAACGTTAGATGTGAACAATTTTAATTCCTTCCCTCAAATTTGATATGAATTTAAAAAAATGATCGTCGGTAGATTAACCCAAAGCTAACCTACAATACCCAGTGATTAAATTTACTATAATAATTTTATTTCTCTTACTATTCTTTTTCAGGGACTTTTTGCACGACTACTGAAGCATCTCATGTTCTTTTTTGAAGTTGGCTAACAAGAATATGGAAGGAAAGATAGTTTTACAAGACGTCGTTTCCTAGATTACAATTCCAATATGATCGAGAAATCAGATTGAACCGGATATTGGTCGACCAGATGAAAGCTAATAGCATGATCCCCAGGAAAGTACGACGGTTGTTGAAGGGTTTCCGTGAAGGAAAAAGGATGATAAGCCAGGACGAAGGTCTGAAAGGTAATTTGGACCAGCGACAGAGGACTAGAATGATGTACCCGAATAACGTAAGAAGTTTTACGGGTTGTCAAAACGCCGTGGACGAGGGCGGATACATTACACCCCCGATGTTATGATATCGTCTTGGAGGTAAACAAATTACCACTGAGTTAACGTTTTCGAAAAACTGGGTCAGTAACGTGATATCGCGTTTGTTGAAAATCTGTTTGATCAATCTTTCATCGCCTTTAGTACGCGTGTCAGTACACCGAAATGTATTTTATTCCAAAATTTCGATGAGGGATAAGTCAGGATGTGATTATGGCTGTATATGGTGGCCATATAGTGAGAGGGAGAGGTGTGGAAGATTGGGAATTTGGAAATTCGAAAATCTCAAGCTTACAGCTAGTTTATAGAAAAATCCTTAAATTCTTCAAGCTGAAAATCCCTAGATTCCCAAATTGTCAACACTATAAATCCTCAAATTCCCAACTCCTCAAATCCCTAAATTTAAAAATCCCCGCATGCTCAACCCGTCAAACCTCCGACATCCCCAGATAAGTAAGTACTTATCGAAAAAAAAGCGAATAAAAATAGAGTTCCACTTCTTTTTAGCTCCATCAATCAAAATCCAATTAATAGGCTGTCGATACGTAACCACTGTCGACGAAAAGCCGATTAATCAGTTTTTGCCGAACAAATTCTGACATTTTTAAAGGGGAACGTTATTTAAACATTCTTATTAATCGCGAGGCGTTAAGTACCCGCGCACGGGCTGCGGATCAGTGTCATTTCGAACGGCGAATAAATGATTCCATTGTGAACAGATCGATCGTAATGGCGCTATAAAGTGGCCCGTACGTTTTTTCCATTAGCCGCATTTACCTTTCACTGTGAAAAAAAAAAAAAGAATTCGTAATGGTAACGTTGGTACCTAATACCTGATAAAATAGGAGGTGGCAATATTCTCGTCGCGAACACTACTATTACGATCGATATTATGGTGACACATTGATCGTTTAACGAGCGATTGAACAGGGGCGTTGATATGGCCCGATATAAATTTCTATGTTCCGCTTATCAAATGGGTTTGCTAGGGATGATTTTTATTGGAACGACGGACTTTTCATCAAGTACTACAGACATTTACATATAGCGTTATTCAAATTTTTCAGCTGGGGATATTCTGAGTTGGCAGCATTAGATCTAGCCATATTCCGAATCGGACAATTGGATCTAGGGATTTTCTGAGTCGGCTCAATAGGATCTAGGAATATTCCGAATCGAATCTACCGGATCTAGGAATATTTCAGCCGGATCTATTGGATTTAGGGGTATTCCGAATCGGGCAAATGCAATCTAGGGTTATTCCGAATAGGGCAAATGCGATCTAGGGATATTCGGGAATCGGGTAAATATGATCTAGGGACATCCCAAGTCCTAGAGATACAGTAATACGTAAATATATGGTGGAATATAGAGATACGAAGATTTAGGGTCCCAGCTATCGAGGAATATAGAACAGAGAAATAAACGGATACATCTATTTTCATGGAGCGAAATTGTTTTTAACTAACCGAATCTAAAGTTCGTTTCACATGAAAACAGATAAAACGAGCGAAACGTATGGAGACGGAATTGAGTTGTTTACCGTTGAAATTTCACCGAATAAAAGTTTCAAGAAAGATAACACCTGGGACAAACAACGATCGAAAATAATTAACGAAACTGAAACGCAATTTTAAGGAACGCGAATTCCAGCGGCGTTAACGAGGAGGTATTCAGCTGATTCAATACGAATAACGTTAACTCTGTTCTCTCGGATCGTTTTAATGGGGAATTCTTTATTTTATTTCCCTGTCAGTGTATTCGGCAGGTTTTTAAGACTTAACGAGGGCGAGGATGCCTTTCAATCTTACCGGCGCGAAAAGACGAATTGAAAGGACAAATTATTATCGCGTCGACTTGTCTTCTTCTCATTTGCGAGCACAGAACTCGGTAATTAGTTTTAACTTCGATCGTTCAATTTTTCCGTGAAATATTTTATCCGTACTCGGACGCGGATTTTATTCGATTTCTGTCTGTGTGCGTTTTAGGATCACTATAAATTTTCAGCATTTTTCACGTTTTTAACGCTAAACCTACCGTCGTAATATGCACTTAATTCGAAATGGAAAATGAAGTTAAAAAATAAATAGACAAATGACAAAACATAAATTAGTACACACATTCTTTATCTTGATGAAAACCAATGCAGATTTCAACAACTTTAACAAATTGTCAAACTTATAATAGGAAATTTGAGGAGCGGTCATTTGATATAATGATAATGATATGATTTAGCTACTAACATGTTACATATGTATCATTAACACATGCTAGTATCTTTGCTTCGGTGAAGTTAGGTGGTACGAATTCGACGGCCAGTACGTTGAGATAGCGAATAATAAATGCTAGTAATTAAATGGTGAATTTTCTAGAACAAGATAAGGGAAAATGTGGTAGCTATAGATTAAAGGGATGCGGACTCCGCAGTGCCGTGGAAAATCAATCGTAGAAAAGGAAGGGCTGAAAAAATGCTTCGATTAGGAAAACTCGAGAAATTTTTATTCGAGCGATGTAGACATCAAATTTTTAGAACTCAAGAAATTGGAACTTAGGAAAAATTGAAGTTTGACAATAGATTTCATTTAAAAAATTTGTATTCTAAATTTAAGAAATTAGGAATTAGGAAAAATTGAGGTTTGACAATTCAGAAAAAGAACAATTCTTTTTGCAAATTCCCGAATTCGAATTTGAAATTTTAATAAAAAATGATTAAAATAATCGATTACAAAGACAAAGTTTCTAAGAAGTTTCCCGATCACCACCCTCCAATAAACTTTAATTAAAAGTTGAGAACTCCAGATACAACATAATCCAAGGCAATTATCATCGGTGAAAAAAGTGGAAGAGAAACTTTAGAAGCGTAAAATTGCAAAAAAAGGAGCGCGAATAAACAAGGAAACGAACGCTCGAAAACTTGATTTCCTGCGAAGTGGAAATTAATTAATTCCCAACTGCTCTTCCGGAAAACGAGATTCAATTTTTTTCTGTCGGAGCGCGAGATCGGGTTTGTTAATTCGGGTTTACCGTTTAATATTTGACAAAGTCCCTCTCACGCTTTATTCGATAAAAGAAATTTGCGAAATTACTTTACCGGGGTAAACTGGATCGTTCGAATAAATTGGCTTGTATAATTCCTGGAGAAACAGGACTGACGGAGAGTACTCGTACGGTGTTCCCTTCTGTTTTTTCTCGTTGATATACTTGGTGTATCAAAAAATTACCACGAACCACGCAACAATGCGTGCCTCCACAAATTGATGATCTATCGTTAGTATTTTCATAAATTACTTCTTCTTCTTGTGTTTACTTTGAGATATTAAGGAAGGTTTTTAGAACGTGAGAATATGTTTCATATCACAGGGTGAGTATGTGTAGAAACATTTTACAAATGAACAATTTGTAAGATATTCTTACAAATGAACAATTTGAAACATTTTTTACAAATGAACAATTTGTAAGATATTTTTACAAATGAACAATTTTTACCATTTTTTACAAATAAATAATTTGAAGCATTTTTTACAAACGAATAATTTGAAACATTTGTTACAAGCGAAGAATCTGAAACATTTTAAAATGGTACTAGTTGGACAGATGTAGTTACAAATCAGTACGTTCCTTATTCATCCTGAAATCCCGCGTTCTTAGCGTTACTTTTGTTCTTTGTCGAATCGATATGGTTGAAAATATATTGATGCCACAGCTATCGCAGTGTGCAGTTGGCTCGAAAGTTTGGTCCACTTCTTTAAGTCTTTATTTACTTCCATATGTCGGTTACCTCGGCAATATTTCTACTTTAAAGCGGTCAACATTCGATGAGAAGACAGGATTTTTTCGAAATTCAATCATACATGTGAATATTCTAACATTCTTCATTCGATTCTAATAATATATTTTTTAATTCTCACAATTCGAATCGGGTAAATTGGAACTAGGAATATTCCGAGTCGGATCAAATAAGATCAAAGAATATTTTGCCAGTCTTATTAAAAATCTGTCACTCGAACCAAGTTAAATTTATCGATACCATTTCCAATATCGAGATGATAAATACACGAAATTTCTAAAGTAAGGAAAGAGCGGAAGGCGTGAATAAATAACGGCGAAGTCCAAAGAAGTTCAAGAGGTACAGTCTTATCTGCAGCAACAACTTCAATCCGAAAGTTGGTCTTCTTAAATAGTGCCAGGAGAAATAGGCATTTAAAGCGTATAACTTAACTGGAGCACCATTTTGCGTTAAAACTTGGGCGATTTCGAAGCGAAAATCTTGTAACGATAATCGTTTTCCGTGAAAAATCAAATCCCCACCGTTTGATACAGTTCATTCGGCAGAACGCTAACAACGTGCCATTAATCAAAACGATTTTAATTTGGAAATGCATCGTGGCTGGTAGACGTTAAAGGGGACAAATAACCGGAAGTCGTGGTGCAATCAACTTCATCCATCTCGCGCAGTTAGAGGGAAGTCCGTTATTTCTGTCGCGGTGGATACTTTCGATCCGCGACGAAAGAGGGTTTCATTTCGGTGAATTAGAATCGGAAATAGAAGAAACCGTGGATTCGGGACGTTCGTCCTGGAAGCTGAAAAATTAACGGCCAGGCACGTAAGGAATGGAGCGCGAGAGACATTTTTCACAGGAACCGGCATCTGGAACGTCTTATTATTGGATCCGTGGAAGGGTCAATGCTCACCGATCGAACAAACTTAATTAATAACGAGAGGCAACTGTGAATCCCCTGCCAAGGGTTAAAAATAGACCGCGATATTGTACACTGCATATCTGAACCACGCTTTGAAAGTCGAACGTTGCTCGATCATGCATCTGGAAATATAGGCCGATATGCTAATTTTGAGTGACTTCTTGCAACACTTTGGCAATGTTCTTAATACCAAATGATTTGTTGTATGGGAAAATTCTAGGTTGCTGATGTGAATTCATGACACAAAAGTATCTTGGAATAGTGTTTGTAGCACATCAATTTAAAGGTGAAAGTATCAGGAAAATGCCTATATAAACGTTTTATCAATAGGGTTAGTACAAAGTGAATGACAGTCACTTATATCGAATACTACAACTTGGTTACGTTGCTAAATATCTGATGTTTGGCTTCAAAATATAAAAACTCTGACGAGAATTCATGACATAAAAGTATCTGAAAATAGTGTTTGTAGCACATCAATTTAAAGGTGAAAGTATCAAGAAAATGCGAGTATAAACGTTGCATGGTTAGTTTTATTGTAAAACGATAGGTCGTCAATTATTCCAGGCAGTGACGTTCAGTAACGTCGTTGAGTATCAAATTATTGACTGTGCAACTTTAAAACTGTGTCGTAAATTCATGACATAAAACTGTCACCAAAAGTCACTTACGATGCGCCAATTTAAAGCTGAAGAGCTACAGAAAGTGTGAGTATAAACGTTGCATCATTATGTTTACTACAAAACGATTGGCTGTCAATTATATCAGACAGAGACGTTCAGTTACGTCGTTGAATATTGAATGTTTGACTGCAACCGTAAAATTGTGACGTAAATTCATGACATAAAACTGTCATCAAATGTCGCTTATGGTATATCAATTTAAAGTTGATAGGCTACAGAAAACGCGAGTATAAACGCTGCATCAGTATTTTTAGTATAAAATGGCTGGGTGTCATTTGTATCAGATAATGTCCAGTTACGTTCGATATCAAATTGACTTTGCAACCTTAAAACTGACATAAACTCATGACATAAAACTAGCATCAAACACCGTTTATGGCATACAGCTGAAAGTCTGTGGAAAATGCCTGCACAATAATTTGATGAACATTACTACTCGATACGTAATCTCTTGAAAGCAGGTTTTAAAATATATGCCTAAAGCATCAAATGGTAAGAAAAAAGTAGCGGAATATTTGAAAGTCCAAGCTCCACCACAGATCATTCGGCAGCGGTAACAAAGGGAGAGGCGCATTGTCTAAAAGATAACCCGGAGCTGAATCCCGAAAAGAAGAGAAGCGAGCCGTTCGGTCCAACAACCCCGGCGATGGAAAGAGCAACGCCCTCGGGAGGGAAGCAAAAAAGCAACAATCCGCAGAGGCAGTGGGAAAAACAGCAGCTCCGTAAATCATTATCAGTAACAGGGTAGCATCAGGGATAATCCTCGTGCTGAGTAAGAGGGGTTCCAGGTCTCGGAGTGGCACTTGACGAACCACCAGCGACCCTGCGTATCCTTCTTCGTGCTCGCGAAACAACACCGGGAACACGCTCGAAATACGCGCGCGCGTCGATTTTCGGCTTCGGCGGGGTGGGAGGAAGGGTTGTACAGTCGGTATCAGGGTCTCCATCCACTTGGAACTCAGTGCTCTCTCGCATCCCGAGCCGAGAGAATCCGGAGGGCTCGTATCCGCGTGGACGTCGAACAGTTTACACCGCCCCCCTCTCGTCCATTTTTCATCCTCTGCTATCCCTTACGCGGTTAAGAAACGTGCCGGCGGTGGTGCCGGCGGTGGTGGTGGATGGTGGTGGTGGACGGTGGATGGTGGTGGCACAGGTTGATCGGCAGCGGTGGTGGTGGTGGTGGTGGTGGTGGCTCGTACGAGGGTGGTGATACTTCTCATTGTAAATATGGTGAATTTTGACGGAGACACACCCCCGGAGAAGACGTGACGGTCGAGGGGATGAAAGGACGACCGGTTGTTAGGTTGGCTGGATTTAAGGGCCGAAGGGCGCGTTTTTTAGGGACAGGGTGAGGATGTTTTAAAGAGAGGTAGTTGATCCTCGCCGACGATCTGGGTTAATGCATCGTTAGGTATTATTTCGTTTCGACGTCGCTCAATTAATTGGACCAATAAAATCTTTCACCCCCTCCCTATAACTACCCCTCCGCCCACTCGCGCTTTTAGCGGGACGCGTAAATGCGTGTTATCGAGGACGTGTTATCAGTGGCGGATGATATTGCCGCGGATATTACAGTCATATAGATAGATGCGCAGGTGTGCTCTTTATTGCGGGCGATTAAGTTTTGGGAGTGCATCAACACGGTGCCATATACAGAAATGTGTCCAGGTACATTCTCCCTTTTATTACCTAAAACTTTCTGTATTAACGTTTACTGCTACAGAGAGATGCGTGTTTCCTTAAGAGAAGTTCTTAAAACATATAAAGAAATACCAGCTTCTTTTTATTTCTGTTAAGGATCTGAAGATGCATTAATACGCTGCCGTATAAAGAGAGGCTCTTTTTATTCATGGAATCTCGGAACACCTGTACTAAAAAGAAACATGCTTTTTATTAAAGTCTTAGAATGCGTTAACATCTACAGTGCCATACAAAGAGACATGTGCGGTTGTATTTTTTAATTGGGGAGGTTGAATTTAAAATTTTGTGGGTGTAACACCCTAAATGCCATAAAGAGAGCATAACTTGCAATCTATTAAGGTAAACCACATTTCAGGGTGTATTAACATCCTGAATGCCATAGAGAAAGATGCAAGATACTAGGAGGCAGTTATTTTTTCTCCCTTTCATGATCACAGGATAATTTAATTTGTAAACGAAACACGCAGGAAATTAGAAGTCACCGGAAGTAGCGGAAGAATCTCGAGGTCCGATTTTTCTTTTATTCGTACCTATATTAAATTGGATTGCAAGGTAGCTCAGGTTTAATTTAACGAAATTACAGTTTGGCCAGTGCTCGTTGGAATAGAAAAGAGGAGCGAGGAATCTGAAACGAGTTGCTTGACCGAGGCAGAATGTAGTGGAATCAAAACAACGAAGGACATTTGCAATATCCTTCGAACAAGCAGGCAATCCTCTTTTCGTCTTAAAATTCTCCCTCTTGTACCGTGAGGATTTCCGCTCTTTCCCTGGTGCAAACGTAAAAACCAATAAAAATACGGCGCAACTGTTACGAGTTTTAAGCTTATTTAAAAAAAAACAACGAAAAACTGCGAAAACACGAAGGTGTACTTTGAAATCGGCACGAATATACGAACGCGTATATTCGGAAATTTCTACGTCCTGATATTACTAGATTCCTACGTTCCTGGATCGCGACATACCTATATTTTATATTTCATTTCCAATTTTCATAGCTCCAGTCAATTTCCCTAGATTTAAATATTCCTTGATTATAATATCTCTAGATTCCAATATACCCCCAAATTAATTTCCCTAGCTTGCAATTCTTCTAAAACCCAATCTCTTTAGACCCGAATGTCCCTATTTACCAATATTCCTAAACTCCAATATTTTTATAGTGAAATTCTAGTCCCCCAATATCTCTACCGGAAAATTTCCCTAGAATTCAATTCCGTTACCTCCAATCTTCCTATACCCCGACTTCCTATATTCTTCCTATATCCTTTAGTTCAGCAATAATATTCTGAGATATCCCTAGATACCAATTTCACTGACTCTCAATATATTGCAAAATCCAAATATCTCTATAAAATCGTAACGAAGAAAGTGAAGGTGAATTTCTTGAAATTTCTCGCGAAACGAGTTGCAAGTGTGCGCTTGTTTGAAACAATCTCGTTATATAGCAAACATAGCGAGTAATTTAGATAGCGAAGTTAGGTCCGCATATTGTATTTCGCCGTCGCGAAACGGGGAGGGAATTGAAATTGAAGAGAAGAAGATGAAAGTCGTGTCAATATCATTTCAATAAGACATACTTTCTCTGATCGGGTGAACACGTTTTTAATTTCCTATCGAGTGGAGAAGAAAAACAGATAGAGCTCGAAATGGAGTCGAGAAGCCGAGCTTCTTATTTGACGAAGAAACACGAGCAAAAGAATCTGGCATCGCAAGGATTAAGATTAAAGATGGAATAAAGCCGCTATAGTTTTCAGGCTGAAAGAAACTTTTTCCCATTGTTATCAGGGTCACACCGGAAGTCGAATATCAAATTATTAATCGGGGTACAGTCGGGGGCAACCCCTTGCTATTTTCACGAATCCTGTGACTAGTCAATTTTACTCGCTTCACGAATTTTCAATACGATTTGGAGTTCAAGTCAAATTTGCATAGTCATACCAAATTGACGTAACATTTCAACTTTCTCTGTTTTAATATCGTAGTTAGTTCCGACCACCTGACAAATCATACAAGGGTTTCCAGTTAAATTTTTCTGCAAGGTTGCTCAAGTTTTGATAAAGAAAAGATAGATGAAATTTTTTGTCGAGTACGAGGAATAGTGGAATAAAGGGTAGGTCAGTGAAATAGTGTCAGAGAGAAATAGAGCAGTTGTATATTAGTTGAACCCTTTGCAATATCGTGACGCACTCGTGACGCACACTACAGTTGGAATGTGATCAGACTCGTATTTTCACTGCATTTTTTTGCTTCAATTCTAATAATCTGTATAGTCAAGGATCGTCGAAGGCAAAAGTTAAGAGAATAGGTAAATGATGATACAGTGAATTATAGCTAGATAGTAAAATAGAACAGTGGTACAAATTGTAGTATACATGTCTGTTTGAATATTGTAGTTTGTTCTGACACACCTGACAAATAAATCATAGCAACGGGTTAAACGAACAAACGAGTAAAATAATTTGTGAGTGGACAAACCGGGAAACGCATTATTTACCGCGGTATTTTCATTGGAATCAATTTTTTATTTTCGCCAGAAAAGTGTGTCATCGTGGTAGAACCTTTGAAACAATTTTCCATCCTCGCCACCAATTGAATCGGGAGTGCACTTCGAACTAATTAACCTTCAAATTGAGCTTAAGAGAGCGCACATGCGTCTGTTATAATTAATCCTTAATTAATGGCGGGCTTTCGGGACGGCCCAAGTGTCTGTTTTCGATACTTGGCTATTGGTAATTTATCGCGCGTATCCGAACACCCCGAGACAATTTTCGGCTACTTAACGTTCTCTGCCAATAGTTGCAAGTTTGTTATAAATTTATATAACAAGTTTGTTTATTAGAAGTTCATATAACAAATTTATTTATTACAAGTTTATCTATTAAGAGTTTATGTAACAAGTTTATTTATCACGTGTTTATGTAAGAAGTTTGTTTATTACGAGTTTATATAACAAGTTTATATAAGAAGTTTATTTATTACAAGTTTGCACGTGAAGCTATAAACCCGAAGTATCAATAATAAACCTCTCCACACGATGCAACAGTAATAAAAGCACTTAATAGCGCCTGTCCACATACTACGTATCATTCGGCAATATAACGAGAGCGTCCACCCTTCACTAAAACCTCTCACACTTTCCACGCTATCAAACTAAAATTTCTTGTCGCCATTTACGAAATTGATAGAAAAGACCAAGTTCTAGTAACTTTCAAGCTGCAAGTTCAATCGAACCGTAGGGGTCCCCAGGGGCTCAGCAACTTCCCTCGACGGCTTTTCCGGTCCTTCGATTTAGCCGCGAGTTTGTCTGTCGTGTTCGTCTCTCTAATTTCGTTACAAAGTTTCCAAACGATTTCGACTACATTCCTGGATTTCGAACATCGATTGCCAATCGTGGCGACGTTGTTTCCCGTCTACAACTTTGGGGATACTTCGGAAACCTCCGGCAGACTAAACAGGATGATTACAATCTTTTACGTAAACTTTTAGATGCAAGATTAACTTTATACACTGATTTTATTTAGCTTAGTTAGCTTTTTTAGTTTTTAATTAGTTTGGAAGTATAACGACAATAACGTCAGTAAGAATAACGATAATGAAAAATAACTAGAATAGCAAGAACGGAAGCAAGGTGTTATAATTGGAGCGCATCGTACCGTACAAAATAACGTGTTCGAAATTATTATTTACACCTGGTAGCAGGATTTCATTAAGCTTAATTTCATCAAGTGGGCTGGTTAAACGCGTTATGTGGACCCACGTGTAATTGTCCGCGGTAATTAGACTGAAATTTCCCCATGAACGGGATTATAGGTTTATTAAGATTCCGGTTATATCCGCTCACACATACAGTAATATATTCGTGTATAATTTTCACGATCGAACGAACAGAAAATTGCAAAACTACATACAATTATCCGCATCTGCATATGTATACATTTACATACAATTATCCTCGAGTGTATCCTGATTCGAATAACAAAATCGAAATTAGAATAACAATCAGCGTATCGTAACGTGAGCAAAATTACGCAAAGATGGTTGCAGAAATTTGATAAATCCGTATTTGGAGACGGCAGCAACAACAGAGTATTCAGTTCCCAGTGAAACAAGGGAGAAGTTCCAAAGCAGTTTCCATTACTCGAAAAACGGTAGTGCATCAAAGAGCCTCTGAAGTTGGCAATAAAATAAAAGCGAAGGAAGCGCAGTGCAACCGTGTATCGTCGAAGGTCTAAAAATTGGGACAGAGGCGTTGGAGTTGATAATTCATTAAGCGATTCCAGCGACGGCTATGAAAGGTAACGGGTGGTGCGATATTTAAAGGGGCCGGAGACAACCGTGTTGCTCAAAGGGGCTGAAATAAAGGCGGAACGACAACAAATTTGCGAGCGGAGCTTGCGTTCTATTTTGCCGAGGCGTGTCACGTCGATGCCGGAATTACCGTTAATTAATAAACGAAGTTGCGCCTTTTAGAATGAACGTGGTGTACGTGGCGCGAATACACTCGTGTTCGCATCTGTCTTGTCACTCTCGACAACAAGAAGAAAAAAATCAATGGCCCCGTTTTCCGCTTTTATTTATCCTTTCCGTTTTTTCTCCGGCTTTGTACACGTTTGGCGATCTGATTTTTCACATCCTACTTTCTGCCTTGTTGAACCCGTTCACCTGTCTCTTTTTTCTTTAACAGCCAGCCAGCCGATCTAATGCGATAGAAAACAAAACCGCCACGCGAATTGTTTAATATTTTCAAACGCTTTAGGAATTTTTGCGCGGAGAGAAACGGCCGCGAGCAATTGATTGCCACTTTCGAAGCGGAAGTATTTACAACAGGTGGCCGTGCTGCGGAGAGTGTTCATTTCGATACAAGCTTCAGAATGTGCTTTTAACAAATGAATTGTGCGCAGCTATGGCTCGGAAAGCTTTCGCGCTGTCGGACAACTGAAACTGTTATCTCTGAAAGCCGGGCAAATGTAATTTCATCAAGAAAAATGTGCCGAAGCCAATTCCGCTTGTCGACCGGTGTCCCGGCTTCCATTACGAAATTTAACGATACAAAAAATTCATCAGACGACGCTCCTCTTTCGTGGACGAGCCTCGGGACCTAGTGATATTGAGGACTCCGGAATTTGGAGGTTTAGAAATCTGGGATACTAGAAATTTGGGGATCTAGGACTGTGGGGGTCTAGGAACATAGGAGTTCTAGGGATATGGGGGACTAAGAGAGTGGGGTAATAGAAATATAGGGATTCTAAGGATATGGGGGACTTAGAGTGTGGGGTAATAGGAATATAAGGATTCTAGGGATATAGGGGACTAGGAGTGTGGGGTAATAGGAATATAGGGATTCTAGGGATATGGAGGACTAGGAGTGAGGGGTAATAGGAATGTGGGGTACTAGGAATGTGGGGATCTAGGAACGTGGAATTCTAGGAAAGTGGGGTACTAGGTATGTGGGGGTCTAAGAATGTGGGGATTTAGGAACGTGGGGATCTAAAAGCGCGAGAACCTAGGTAGGTATCTAGAAACGTAGAGATCTAGGACATACAGTTCTTCAAATATTGACATCTAAAAATGTGGGGTCCTAGGGATTTATAGATCTAGAAATGGTGGGAATCTAACGTAGGGATTTAATGGCCCAATGTGGGGATTTAGAAATATAAAAACCTACCTAAATTACTATCCAAATCATTATCTAGGGATTTAATAATGTGGGAATCTAGAATTATACGTATGAGAAATATAGAAATGTATCGGACGACACACGTTTGCTCGCTACCGGTTAATTTTCAGCATTCGTCACCTGAAAACGTATTTACCTTTCATTTCCAAACCGAAATTAATGGAAGCGAGAAGAAAGGGTGGAAAACCTAGTGGAATAACTCGGTATTCTTGGTGTCCTCAAGAATCTTTTGTGAGCACGTTCTTAAGACTTCTCGAGAAGAACCGTTCTTCCACTTTCTAAAGTTTAACGGGTTGCTGACACACGAAGGTGTCATCAATAAAAGGAACTACTATCTCCGACTGTCCAGTTCTCGGGAACTTTGTGGCAATGCGGGAATTTTCTGCGTTGGCGACACTGTTCTTCACCTCTGTTCAAGCATAATTCAAACTGTTCGACATCGGATTTTAAACGCTCCTCTGGTCACGAATCTTTCGGTAACTTCAAAATCGACCTTAACTGCGGATATTTGTTCTGGTGAAATTTGTCAAAATTTTAACATATTAAGTTCACACAAAATCACTTATATAAAAACACTTCATATTACCTTCTTTATCAGATTTATAAGAAATATAACATAATAATATTAACTCGGGTAATTTTACTGCAACATTAAAAATGTGTCAGAAGAACGTACACGAAATTCGCTGTACATTAATATTGTCTGATTAATTAAAATTTAATTTGGCCGAAAGACGAGAGAAAGGTCGTAACGTAGTATAGTAAGAGAAGGTTAAATTTTGCAAACCGGCTTTTTACTTCTGAACTAAAATCCAAGAGGGTGAAAACGGCGATGGCAAAGCGCTCCAGTGCGCTGCTAATTTGCAACGAGCAGAACGAAGCGTGCAAAAAATAATTAACGCTATGGGTATAGCATCGTTTCTCAAACGTGAGATCTTTTGGGATTAACGCGGAAAAAGAAGCGGCGTCCTCTGCTAATTTACTTGGGGAAGTGATGTACAGGATCATGTACAGGGTGGTCCCAAACAGAATTATGCGAACGAAGAGTGTGTTTCCACCGAATCGACTGAGCGGAATGTTTATTGGCTGATATTTTTAGATCTTCACATCTATATCGTAAATCACTAGATCCTAAAGTCTCAAGGTAGTGTAATATGCATATTACAAAGTTTCTACATTTCCAAATTCCTACGTCTTCAAGTTCCGATGTCCTCAAGTTCCTACGTCCTCAGGTTCCTACGTCCTCAAGTTCCTACATTTCCAAATACCTACGTCCCCAATTCCCTATATCCCCAAATTGTTACACCCCTAATTCCCTACGTCCCCAGTCCCCTACATCCCCAATTCCCTACACTCCCAAATTCCCCACATCCCCAATTCCATACGTCCCCAATTCCCTACATTCCCAATTCCCTACGTCCCCAATTCCCTACGTCCCCAAATTCCCACATTTCCAAATACCTACATCCCCAAATCCTCACATTCTCAAATCCCTACATCCCCAAATTCCCACATCCCCAAATTTCTAGCCCCCCAATTCCTATACCCCAAATTATTAAATTTCCAAACTTCCAAACCCCAAAAATCCCTAGTAACGAACGGTACTGAGCCTTCCTGTAATTTCAGACTTGACTCGATTGCATCATACACCTGTAAAGACTATGCTTATTAGTTTGCAAGAAAGAATATTACGATCGATAAATTTTTGCCTTGAATTCCACAGCTTCGCACTCGGCAAATTATTTATCGACTACCGCGAAATCTGAAGAGATGCTCGTCGCCATCGAGGCAGATCAGCTGATACACTTTTCGCTTGTATCAGCGGACTGCTAGCCAAAGAAGACCGTAGCCTCGGGAGAGCAATCGAAGAAAATGGACGGAACTTTATAGATGCTATAAAATAATAACGAAGAGTCATCGTTTATCTTCCGTGGGAACGGTTTCCAAGTTCGCGTCGGGTTCACCCTAATCATCCCCCTCTCGTGGTTGCCGCAAGAAAAATAATTCCCGCGTTACGGGAACTTAATTCGCCCCCGTTTGCGGTGTGTTGAAACAAGAGAAATTTAAAAGTGAGAATTAAATTGGAAACAGGGACAGTCCACTCGTGCGGGGGAAAGTAATTAAACGGGTGTACAGGTTGATTCACGAAAAGAGTCTTTCGATTAATAAGTATTCAAAATGCATGGAATAATTAAGTTAAGGCTGGTTCTTTTATTCGAGAGGTACTTCAAAGTTTCGATATTCGACGATTGAAATTTTTAATTAGATGCTTCAAACTTCAATTTGATATACTTGACATTTTTAACGTTACATTTTTAATACGCCGCTTCAGATTTTTTAAATAACTTTTCAACTTTTTTCCTAATTCTTTTTTTAATAAAAAGTTCGAGTTAGTAAATGTAAATGTTTGAGAATTAAAATTATTGATCGTTAATACGTTTCAAAGGACTTCCAAGGAGAATTTCCCAAATTTATTTGCCACTCCAGTAAATTATAATTAAATTGATATGCGAACATTTATACAACCTTGTTAATTGTTTCATTGATTTCATTAACGTGTCATCGCCCCCTTTATTCCGATCAAATAATTCGGCCGATATCATTGTGTCGTTTGGATAAGCCCGTCATTATCGACGTCGTTAATCGATTAACGCTCGATTGAATACTCTTCAATTGGAAAGCATCCACCCTTTGTTTGAACACGTGTACTATCTTCTGTTCAATGTTCACGTTCTCTCAACCTATTGAATTTCAAATACGTATAATGTTATTCTTACCCCCCACTCTCTTCACGCTTTATCTTTTTGCTGACACACCTTGATGCAAACAATCAAAATATATTTTGTTAATAATATTTAACATGGTACACTTTGCGTCATTATTCTTCTGGTTACTGCATTGTTTTATTATATTATTTACAATTATAGTATTACTCTCTTTTAAATATAAAATATATTTTATCAGTTGCTAATAATATTTAACATCATATACTTTATGTGACTATTCTTCTGGTTGCTGTTTTATTTTATTATATTATATAATCGTATTATTTGCGATATTTGCATCATTTTTTTCGACGTTTTTCGAGCAGATTAAAGTGAAATAATGTTTATCGATATATCAGACAGGACGTCCCTGGAAAATTTATTTTAATTTCTTCCCGTGTAACGGATTTGGGTTACGGAGGGTTAATAGTGTACACGAACCCGATGTACGATATAAATGGAAAATATATGAGGGACCGCACGTAACATTGCCAAGAACAGATCTGTTTTTGCGAATGATGCGGTGATTTCCAGCTGCAAAACAAAGGAAAATAGATTTTAGTGGGGCTGATGTTTAAACTCCGAAGGTATTATGTAGTCTACATCCACAAAAATCAAGTACCTTTTGATTGACATGGATTAACTCTTCGTATTATTCTCGTCCGTCCTTTTATTCCATCAAAAATAAAGCAAAAATAAAAAATGTGAAATATCAAGCCACTGTTAACCAATAAATTATTATATGAAAAGTAATCGGTTCTCTCTTAAAATAATTTGAAGTACAAGATTAATTAAATATTTTTGATAATTCCATAAATTTTTATTTAATATCTTCCATCGAGTTCGTATTCGATATCAAAGCAACAAGAAATTACACGCATTGACAGCGGCAATCAGTATTGAATAATCATATCCGTTACCCGATAACGCAGTGATTTGAATTGGTCGATAGTGGAAGTGTTACCGATAACACAATTGAAATTCATCTGAGATCAAGATAGAGCAAGGTGAAAATTGTAAGACTTTATGACGCGTGGAAGCGAAAGGGAGGATGAAGGAATCGATTATATTCTTTTGAAGGATTCTGAAAGGATCTGAGGAGTGGCTGGATATCGGATCCCCCTGGAAAAAGTACTACACAGAAATTCAAGACTGCCTCTTTGCAACCCAATTTCCCCCGATCCTTTGAGGGGAAAAAACCGTCGACAAAATTTTTCTTGTCTTCCATCACGGTCGAGTGAAATTTTTCTTGACAAAAAGGAATCTCGACACGACATTCCGCGTCCTGTTGAAGGATATCTCCCGCGTCTCGTGAAAATTTATCTACGAGCGTTAACGTTCTAATCCTATTTTATCCTCGCGATTTATTTTTTTTGACGAATCCCGTGACTAGTTAATTTTACTCGCTTCACGAATTTTCAATACGATTTGGAGTTCAAGTGCAATTTGCATAGTCATACCAAATTGACGTAACATTTCAACTTTCTCTGTTTGAATGTTGTAGTTTGTTCTGACGCACCTGACAAATAAATCATAGCAAACTGTCGCTAACAAATCACCTCTTCTCGTTAAACAACCGTTCCTCTTTTTGTCAAATTTTATGGAGGAACATAAAGATTCGGGACTTCCGGATCTCCGACACACTAAATTCTACCCAGTCCCGAAACTTTCAAGCGTCGTTCCGTTTTCTTCCTCGCGAAACTTCGAGAGTCGAGGTTAAATATTTGATTTTGTCGTCCATTTATAATCGACATTTCGGTAAATACGGAGATCGATACTTTCGAACAGCGTCTTTCATGTTAGAAATTGCTCGGTGCTTCCTGTAACACTACTCGCTACATCGCCTCGGTTTATATCGACATCCGTTAATATTTTCGCAAATGCCAGAGCTTTTGAAATCTGGGGACACGTAGCAATATTGCAGCAAATATCATCTTGAAATATTGATATCAATAACATCATATAGTAATCGATAAATTAATCAATATCTATTGATAACTACGATCCAGTTGAGATATAGTGAGATCTAGGGATATTTCGAGAAATACCGAGATCTAAAGGTATTGCAGTTTACGATATTGGGATATAGTGATATAACAGCTATTGAGAGATCCTAGTGACATTTTAAACTAGCGCTATATCCAGGAATATTAATCCCTTCCCTTTTAATATCATATTCCACACGTGACGCAAATAACTGTTATAATGCAACAATAGCTGTTTCCACCAGGATTGAATTTCAAACTCAATTTTAATTCCAACCCGTCCAATGATTGCCATATTCAAAATATCCCTTGAACATCGGCCTTAATAATTAAATCTGCCTTGTGGACAAAATTGCAAATGGTTAAGACGGACAAGAAATATGACTCTGTGGACCTTGGAGTACTATCAGATGTGATCCGGACGTATTAAAATTGATGAATACATCGCACTTGACTCAGATAATTCTGAGCGTGATATATGGAAGTTTGTAGAGTGAAATTTGAAGCTACATAGGTGGCGGAGGTTAGGCGGTCACATCGTCTGATGAGCCAAGACCGTGATCAAGTGATCCCATATAACAGCACGTTTGTCCGACAAGCGTTCCATTAACTGGCACAATTTCGCGAGCGATGAAGATGCTAATGGTTGGTGGACAGCTCGGTGGTTCCCTCATTCATAACGGGAACATCTAAATCCAAACGAAAATAGCCGAGGCAACGCGGACAGAGTTTCATGCCCGGGGCGATAGTCATCCCCTCGTGACCCCGCGTGCTGGGAAAAGGCCACACTTCCACCAACCACCACGGAACATCCGTGGATTTATTTCCGCATAGCACCGACAATTTTCACTGAAATCGACCAATTTGTCAGACAGAAACTGGACCAATATCGAACTCCTTGCTGTTACTATTTGGATACTTGATTAATCGCACTTTTTCCTCTATTTGGTATTAATCTTCGAACAGACTCGTTAATCTGCTGACTTGCCAATTATTTCCAATCGAAATTTAACCAAATCCACGTTATTTAATCACGTTGTCACATAATTAGGTTTGTTCGAATTTATGTAAATTGAACTGTTCTATAAATACACAAAACAAACGCGTGAAATTAAATTAAAATCAATAGCAATAAATGTGACATAGGTCTTAATTTAAGGTTCAATTCTGAAGTCGTAAACCAAAAACAGAATTTATGATTTTGCCCTGTTCAGATAAATTCTTTGACTTCGAAGGAATAACGTGGCGATACAATGCACGGCGATATATCGCGCATTTTTAACACCTTAAAACTCCATCATTTCGTGGCATAAAGATACCAAGGAATGACTTACGACATATAAGTTAAAGCTTCATAAAAATGACTTCATATACGTACGTCAATAGAGTACGTCATCCAAGTAGAAAATGGCCGATTCTTCCATAAAATGGCTGAACGAAGATTTATTATTTACAAATCCCTGTTAGTACCAGCTTATTGACCATAAGCTGTAACAAGATACTTAATATTCCCTAGATGCATCGAATATCGAACATCGAAAGTTTCAGCAATAGACTTTCAACCTATTTGCAGAATTTCCAACATGGCGCATGATTCGCAATTTTTTCACTGCGCACTTTATTGCTGCTTATACGAGCGTGCATCAGATTTCGATTTAGATTCAATTCACGCCAGCATCGTAGATAAGAACCTACTTTCACGCGGAAAATGGCGGAATCTTATGCGAAAGATTTTCGAGTTTAATCTGTGCGAGGGTAAAGTAATTTGAATTTCGCGCCAAATTTGTAATAGCTTTGTTATTAAACTAGTCATTAATAATTCAATTATTAACAATTGAACATAGAATGTTCCATTTTAGTGACGAACAAATATTTCCACAGCAATCAACGTAAACGAAGTTAGGTTAGGTGAACAAATAGACTACAGAATAGAAATATCAAGGGAACGTACGGAACGCGGGACATCGAAAAAATTCATTATCAGTATGGAAGCTTCATAAGGCATGAACTATATAAAATGTTACGGAACCTAACCTCAATTATGGTTAAAGGGAGTAGCAGCCATTTTAAGCATCCACTTTAATTTCCCACGGAATTCTTTACTGTCCCCTTTCTTCTTGGTTCGTGTGACAAAAACGTGCACGAGAAATTTCTCTGTCGCGTTCTTCTTCGAGCTCACCAAACCACGGCTGTCGAAAATTTCTCCGTTTTTACGGCTCAGTCGGCGAGCTGATTCTTTTTTCCTATTTTCTTCTTTTGCCCATCTGAAAGAATCGCACGACCCTTTGCTAAAAGCAAACCAGCCGGCTTACCCTGTGTACTACCTTGAATAAAAGGTAAACGGTTGCGGTTGCCGGGAAACGAATATATAATTAAACGTTTCCTTTATGCACTGTTCCTGTTTTGGACGATTCGACTAGGGACTTTTTGCAAAATTTATTGGTCACGATTCTACTCGTTCGTATAATCGTTATTGATTTCGGGGCGTAGCTTTTTATTTCATTTGCGGAGATGTAAATTCGCGAGTTTGGAATATGGAAATTTTAGTAAGTGGATTATTGCGAATTTGGGGATTTGGAAATTTCGGGATTTGAGTATTTGGGAAATTAGGGAACCGGGAATTTAGGAAACCGGGAATTAGGAAATGGGGAAATTAACAGACTGGGGATTTGATAATTGGGGAAATTAGGAATTCGGAAATTTAAGAAATTGGGAAATGACGAATTCGGATATTTAGAAAATGCGGGATTTGAGTATTTGGGAAATTAGGAAACCGGGAATTTAGCAAACGGGGAGATTACAAATTCGGAAATGTAGGAAATCGAAAAAGTCCCCAAATAGATACCCAAATCCAGAAAATGAAAAAATAAAAAATAAAAAATTGTTATTCGTTATATTATATTTACACTAATACCGGTAATATAAAAAGAAACTTTAAATGTACATTTTTAATATGGCAGTGCAAATGAAACATGAATTACGACATTTGTAATCTTGTTTGACTTCCGCGTTGAATGTGAAATGATGAATAATTCTGAAGGTAAATAGCTTTTAGAAAATCAACGCTTCCTCTGTATGTATGATTTATGATCATCGATAATTCCTTTGTTTTCTTCATACCGGTAATCATTCATCGTTCTTCGTTTCTATATTCACACACATGAATATTCTATTTGAATTCGTGTTCTTTTCCTTTCAATTTAAGATTCAATACGTTTCAATCCTTTACTTCTATTTAAATTATTTACAATATACATTGATGATTATAATTAAAAATAGAAATTTAAATTACTCAAGTTTATTTGTTAATGAAATAAATTGCAAGGATCATTAATTTTTTTATTTATTGTCAAGCTTCTTTAAATTTTGGCAAGTTTTTATACTTTCATTTTTAAGTGAGACATTTTATTAAATAATTGCAGAAACTTCCTTGAACTTCGTAAAATTTTAATTCAACAGAAATTGAATTCCCACCCCTACTTTGTCATTACACCCCATTTAAACATACGTATCCTCATTTGCTCACCTTTTACAAATATGCTTGTCATTTTTAAACAATCTCGTTATTTTTGAGTACTCTCTGAATATAAATCGTCACATTCTATACAAATTGTTCGAATCCTAAATCCCGATACAATGACTCTATCAAAACTTTTAAACGAAAGATCACATCTCCAAATCCCAGCGAACGCACACGAAAAAACCGTACGGTAAATTACAAACGTAAAACGTATGAAGTTTAACGAGATTCCAGCATCGAAACGCGACGAAATGAGTGGAAAAGGAGGTCAACCGTGAAGTAGATCACGCAACACGGGTTATTTTAAAAAAACAGAACAAGGATAAAACGAGGAAAGGATATTCCATCAGTGCAGGGGAAACAAGATCACGTGTTATCGCGTAACTCCGTCGACACTGGGACACATCATACAAAAATTTTCCAACGGAGAATTTCCAAGTGAAACTGTAAAAAAGTATAGCCACTGCATCGGAAAATAGGCTCTCGTGAAAAGATCGAAGGTGGAAAATTCAGGATGGATGCTCAACTCGTGCATGGAATTTCTCTTTTATTCAGGAGGTGTTTCTGCCTTTGAATAAAAAGTATCACTGTAACCCAGTTCAAAAAAGGACAAATTTCTTCGACATTATTACTAAAACAGCAATAATTTTCTAACAAAATTACACAACTGTGTAAGAAAACTCTGCAATAACAAAATTACGAAATAATTCCCAATAATACAATTCACATAAATTTTAATTAACAATAAAAGTAACAAAAACAATCAAATATTAACAAACCTTATGAAAAAGAACCGTATAAAAAAGAAAATTCCCAAAAATGCATATTACAGTTTCGATTTGAATCTCCCCATACCCGATAAGTGTCTGTTAGATAAATGGACGGCTTGAGATTAGAATCGAAGCTGCAATTACTTCAGTAAAGCGAACTTAGCTTAACAGTTAAACGGCAGATCGACACGTGAGATTTCTTTCGACGTCTGACTGAGACGGTACAATACTACTTGCAAGTCACTGTACCGTTTATACCGGAGGAGTGGAAATGAAGTGGCAGCATCTATTGAGCTGTACTACTTGCGGTTGTTTCACTGACTACCGCTTTACTCCGCGGTTACTCGATCTCAAGTTGCTCTATTTGCGGTCTAAGAAAGCTATACAGACTCTTCCTTTACGTTCTGTTGAATCTGGGGATTTATGGTGTCACCAACTGCCGTCTAAATCCCCTCAACAATATGTTACCGCGGTCAGACAACTTTTCAGACCGTCAGAAACTTTCTGCTCTTCAAATTATTTCTCCCTATGTCTTATGCAAATTGTATAATGTGTATAATTCTACAAATGTTGAACAAAGTTATATAACTTGTATAAACGTGAAGTTACTAACACTAATTTAGTCATTTCTTATGGAACATTCTATTAAAGTTCTGTACACCTGAATCCAATATGGTCTAGGAAACAGACGCATCATTAATTGTATAATTATTTATTCTTGTAATGTATTATTCTACTCCGCTGGATATTTCCTACAAAAAATCATTAACTTATTTATACCAAAATTACTATTGCTACATTATTCTATCAAAAAATTGTAAACGATCGGCATAGAGTTTATATTCTTCCATTTTAATATTCTCAAAATGTCCGAGGACATACATAAAGATAATAAAATACCCTCGAATATGCAGATTAAATTGATTTAACACAAAATTAGTTTCCTAGAGTGTTTTCAATATAAAACAGTGAAACAATACAGTAAATAATTATTTAAAGATACCTAAAGTTATCAGAGAAGTAGTTTCTGAGCATGCATCTCTCTTTCTAGGTACAAGTATCGTTTAACGGGTAAAAATGCTTGAACAGGTTAATTGATGGCGATGATAGGGGCCAATTTAAGGTTCGGAATCGGTGCATCCGGTAACGTGTCGTCGAACGCGACGAAGGTATTTCAGTGCCATCCAGGTGGAGCGACCGAGGCAACGCTGATATTCAGCCTGGGTGCCCTCGGGATGGGAGCTAACTTTGTACTGATGGCATTGATCCTGGGCAAACGACAGTTACGCAGGTAATTTCAATGAAAGATTTAGAGGAACAATCTGGTTCGTGTACCGTGACAAGTAGACCACTGGACATTCTGTGTAACTGGTGAAGCGTGCTCGAAACACGCGTACAGTGGCCATTCTAATTTATGCCACTCTCTACTTCGACTGAGTGATATGCGTAACAATAGTATACACGATTACATGACACGATATATGGCCATGATGAAATACGAATATTTCGGTTTATATCTGTAAGAAAATTTGCGACGTATTTTCGAGTAAGAAGTTTGACATTTATTGCTCGATTTGGCGCCAAATTTAAATAGCTCGAAAGATCTTTTATTATCTGGAGAGTTTTAAATTTGGAACATTGGAAGACTGGAGAATTGGGAAACTGAGATAATTGGAAAACTTGAATACTCGCGAAACTAGAAAATTATGAAGTCGAGATTGGTGAACTGAGAAATTAGAGAACTATGTATTTGCAAATTGAACTCGAAGAACAGTAAATTAAAGAACATATGAAATTGTAAATACTGAAAAATGCAATTCACAAGATCCGGAGTGAAAGAATTGGAAATTGTACAGATGTTATCGCATCAAAGATTCGATTACGATTTCCAGGTGGTCGCAAGGACTGCTGTTCCATCAGGCGATGGTCGACTGCGCTAGAGCCGCCATTTTATTGCCTCTCGGTTCGAGCATATTGAATTGTCAACCGATGACCAAATGTTCCCTGGTCGAGACAGCGTTTCTACTGCTGGTGACAGTCTCGACGGTGAATATGTTGACGACGGTGCTAAACGACAGCCCCATCTTCCCGGAAACGGACGAGGAGGCTGATCTCACAGCCCCTTTGCTTATGGACTCACCGCAGGCAAGTGTTCTTCAATTCTTTATTTACATTTTCTCATTCTTCTCGCCGTATCGATCTCGCTTAACCCATTTTCGCTCGTCTACGATGTAGATATGTAGAATCTACGTATTCGCGCTGCGGACACGGACGGGCTAATGGGTTAATTTGGAACGGTTAATTCCCGAACAGTGCGTTAGGCAGTTAGATAAGCTACATGGCCAATAAAATGTACAGTACGACTATAAACACGTACTCGAAGCACGAGTTAAGGCTGGGTCAATCGTGAAAAATATTGAGCTGAAATATTCTCTGAAGGATTATGATTCACATAAAACACTTATTTGAAATACGATACAGAAAAGAAAATAGAGATCAATCACAACCTGGAAATATGGAATATGTAGAAGTATATTTTCCGAGGTAAAAGGTGCCGCATCGATCAGAGCTATAAATTTGAAAATAATAGGTGATCCCGAAGCACGAAATAAATATTGTCTGAAACGGAAAGTGGATTACGTAAATGTGAAAAAAAAATGGAGAACGAGGAATGACAAAGGTACGGCAACGAAAATAGGAACAATCTAATTACAAGAAGATTTGTCCAGTAATAAAACTCTATCGAAGGAATATTCCGAAGAGAAATTCCAAACGAGCGAAGGAAAAGAGGTCTGATAATGGAGAAACTTCGTGGACAAGGAAATTCCAGCCACGGGGAAAATTTACAATGGAACGATCGTCCTTACTAACCGAGTCTGCTCGATCGATCACGTTATTGGTTGAACAACCGTATTTTAATTTGGAACAGCAAACTGTGGCGGTGTGTTCCGGTTCGATCGTAAATAAGTTCCAATTCCCGGATAAAAACAGATGTTTGCATCAATCCGGATGCTTTTCTATTAAGTATTAACCGCTGGATGCCAGGTATTTGGTCATTTTGACCCGGGATATTCGGTAGACACAAAATTTACAGGAACAGGTTACATTAAAGTACATTTACTACTAATTATTGTATGTAAACGATGAAGGCTTCGGTATGCACCTATTGCATACAATAAACTTTCCCCATGTCGTGGACGTGACTGTAGTACCCATAGCGGCGATATAACGAGAAACAACTGTAAGTAAATTAGTACGCTGCACTCTCCTATTTTCCACGTTGTATTTCTATTTCGTTCTACATTTAAACGAATATTGCCGCTGACACGAGCGGTTACAAGTCCACACACATCAGACACATGTAATATTAAGCCATCATCCCTTAAACTGATTGGAACTTCTGGAAAGTTGAAATCTAGTAATCTAGAGTCTACGTTATCTTCAACGTCGCAGGAAGCTTTCCTAATGTGAAGAGTTAAGCAACTCCAGAATTACAGTTAATACTGTTCGAGGCTCTTGGGTTAAGCTGTGTTCAAAAGGAAAATATTACTAACGTTCTGCTGGTATTGCAGTTAAATTCATCACCGGCCATTTCACGACTCTCAGGAACCTAATCCAACAGCTAATACTAACATGTGCCAGGATGTGACTACGTTTCATTTATAACACTCACACTCGTACTTTAAAATAACAGGGTCACAGGGATATAGAGACATAGAAGAAGATATAGAAGAATCTAAGGACATTGGACTCTAGGACTATGTAGAGATCTAGAGACGTAGGTGTAGAGAGACGTATCCATCTAGGGAACTAGGAAAATAGGGAAATGAGAATCTAGAGATCTTATTATAATCATAACGATTCTAATTTGGAATCATTTCCTAACACAGTTTTCAAGTTTCCAATTTCTAAATTTAGAATTTTCTAAATTTTCAACCTTTCCGACACACTGGCTCTATTCTCCTACCTAGAGATATTGATCTTATCAGTTTTCATTACCACCTGCAGTTTCCAGCAGCAGAAGCGAGCACAGCAAATGGATGCTTTAATTAAAAG
Organism: Megachile lagopoda; assembly: GCA_036983795.1. NCBI lineage: Eukaryota > Metazoa > Arthropoda > Insecta > Hymenoptera > Megachilidae > Megachile > Megachile lagopoda. The sequence goes on from CM072793.1 coordinate 7,894,618, forward strand.
AATGAATGTCGCAAAATATGAACCTATCTCCGCGTACGAGTGTGAAGAGCCTGCTGGTATGAATGAAGATACCTTTGAACGGGGACGCGAAGTGATGGAAAAAGAAACAGAGTAAATACGACCGATAATATAAACACGACAGGCGGATAAATAATGCTTATTTATAGAAATCGTAATTATTATTACGTTAATGCGTATGAAATGGAACATTAATTAATATAATACACGAAATGACATTTATGACACATCAGACTCAAGTTTTGTCAAAGTTATACGAGTGACCCAATTAACGACATAACTGATGACTACATAAGTGACAGCTACTTAAGTGACCGTTACGTAAGTGACTCCACAAATATATAGCTTAATAATTACACAAATTATAGCTATATTTGATGAATACATAAGGTGATACAATAATTAAATGAGTGACAATTACATAAGTGACAGTTTCATAAGTGACAGCTACATAACTGACAAGTACATAAGTAACAGCTAAATAAGTGACACCTACGTAACACCAACAGAAGCACATAAGTAACAGCTATATAACTGACAGCTACTAATAGTTACACAAGTAACGACTACATAAGTGAAAACTACGTAACTGACAACTAGATAAGTATTATTAACCCAAAATCTACTTCTAACAAGTAAGTATTCGTGACACAGAAATGCTAGTTCTGATCAGATCACGTTTCACGGCTCGATTATACGTGCTACATTCTAATTATCATTGGACCACTGAAAGCAATTCCCAAGAGAGAAGAAGTTATTTTCTGATTCAGCCGAACTGAATTTCCCCCGACTAATTCCGAGCCAAGAGTAACGGTCGTCTCGTTTCAATTCAAAGGGAACCCGAATCCCAAAAGGGTTTCCCATAAATCAACTTCTTCTTTCCTTCGAGAAATTACGCTTTTTAACGTGTACATATGTGCACTTTCGTGGCCACGTCTCGTTTAACTCAATTACGATACCTTAAGTGACATAAAGTGCCTTTGAACGTGGCCCGAGTTACGGATCGATCTAACTACAGTTCCGCGCAAAATTGAAACAAGTTTAATAATTGAACGTAACACCTGCACGAAATGATAGCCGAAAGTTATTTATCGATGCGCGCTTGAAGCTTGAACTACGGCATAACGAAGTGCACTGGCCAAAAAAATTATTGGCACAGTTGGTAATGCGTACACCGCGGTATAATGACCACAGTAATATAGCGGGCTCGTAAATTTTGAGACACTCGTTTGACGTAAATTTGAACATTTCGACACCGCAACATCTGACAGATTTTAAAAACGACCGTGATATTTGGAAATTCGGAAACAGTAGCCATAGAAGTACAACGAGGTTGTAAATCCGGTCAATTCATAAATAATGTGTGTACTTTACTACATCACCAACATGTACGACCATGTTATACCACCGACATTTACGACCGCACTATATCGCCAAATATTTACGACCACTCTGCCAGCACACAGGCATTATATAACGCGTATAAAAAATTTCACCATCCGTCTCGTTTGAATAAAATAATTAAAAGAAAACAAAGCGATATCTCGATGATCTACCGTACACATTTTTTGCCGGGCAACGTTTAAATCCGTTTAACGAATACATTATCGGCACGCTTCGCGAGCAAACGTTCGAGTTCAATTAAAAGGGTAAATTTAAGAAGTCGAAACGCTAACGAGGAAGGAATAACAGCCGAGACAGATATCCGATATCGGTATCAATTAAAAGTCCGATTAATAGGTGGTAGCCGTTTAATCGAGGCTATCGACAAAAGGCTTCGAATAAACTGGATGTCACAATTAATTCCGCGGTGAAAGCCAGCGTCATTCCGTCGCGGACAGTTTACCACCGCAATCGACCCCTCCGCTGAATTCGTTCTAACAATGCATGTGACACGCTCCCATTATATCCTCTCCGCCCTTTCCGTTTCTCCGCTCACCGAGCCACTCTTCCTATTTTCACTTCCGCTTCAGAAAGAGAACCCTTCACAGCCTCTGCATACGATACGTACACACTCGGCCCTGTGTGTACACAGCAATTTACGGGCGTCACCGGTCTCTGGTGTTCGTATCACCTTCACAAATCAACGACCGCTGATTTCTGCGCCAACTATTTATGACAGCTTATGAAACACACCCTCCTCTTACATTCCACGAGAATTAATTCATCGCGGGGATTTTGCACCTTCGCCCATTCATATGTATATTCTACCTTTCGAGATATTTTCTACCTTTCATATGTATGTTTTGTATCCTCGGAGATTCATATTTGTTGCATGCGAGGTGCAGGGACGATTATGGAGACTGTATGGACGGGATTTAGGCTGTACATTATCGTGGACCCTCGTTACACGGGGATGCACGAAGATTTGAATACTTGAAAGTTTGTACAATGTGGATGTTTGGAAAATTACAAGTGAAAAATTGAAGAAGTGGAACATCAAGGAAATCAAGACCTTACAGAACTAAAAATCCGCGAATCCTAAACCAGATTACAGAATGAAACCCTAAGACTTCGACCGTCGAGAACTAAGCTATCAAAACAATCTCGCACAGCAGAATGCACGAAACAACATTATTTCGATAGACTAATCCGTAATCCCTAATACCCTATCTAAAATTCCATTACAATACTCGGTGCGAATACACCGAATCCCGACATATTCCAAGCATTTAGCAAGTTTGGAGCCTGCCTAAGCCCGAGCCGCAATTTTCGGGTCGCTCGAGCATCCCCGAAATTAATATCCGTGAAAGGGTTGTTAAGACGGTGTCTGAATATTGTTTCAGTGCGTGTTATTCGGCACGTTCATGATATGGTTCGCGAGCATCACGATTAATCTGGGTCCGACGTTTCTAAGTGGTGCTCTAGCTGCGAATACGGAATCAGGGCACAACGCCCCGAGTTGCCCGCTGGTACACGGTCCTTTCCGTCATTACATATTGAACGTGCTGTGGATCGCCATCAACATGATCTGCGTCGCTCTCACGCTCATACATCTCAGAAAACTGCATAAAGATCTGACGAAGGCCAACGTCGAAGCTGTACGTATTCCATCCTTGTTTTCGAGAGGCCGCACCCTGTTTTGCATGCATTATCCTTTCTTGCCTACAGGATCCGTACAAAGCACGGACACGTGTATCGCGATAAAAGAAATCTTTTGTGCCAGCGACATTCCTTTTTTATCATTGTTGCAGTCGAAAAGGGGATCTTTAGTCTTTCTATAACCCTTGGATACTGGGTCAGACCCGGACTAAATGATGAAACGGGATTCTGAAAAAATGTGCAATTCTCAGAGACTTTCGAGGGGATCGAAAATTTGTCAAAATTCGAGACAACTTTGTTAACCCTTTGCCAATTTATTTGTCCTGTTTACCGCTACAATATTACAAGTTCAAATATTACGTTAATTCTGTGTTCAGCAATCTTGACTTTAATTAAACCTCAAATTGAAGCATATTACGAGTAAGATTTATTACGTTTGCTCTGTGAATACGAGTCGGACTCGTACGGCAAGTAATTGTGTACCAAAGAAACTTCGTGAATCTAAAATTGTTGGAGTATATAAAATGTATCGTGTGTAATAAAATAACAATTGGGTCATCTGTCTGTACATTGGAGGCGAAAGCTGTCCAAGGGTAAACCGAGTTTGATACATTGGGTCGAAAATGAGTCTGACTACAAACTGTCCGCACTACTGTCTCTATCGGTGTCTGTTTCACTTTTCCTGTCATTCGTCTTCCATATCTGTCCCATAAAAGAACCGCGGTTGTCACGCGTCGATTTCGGTGAGGGATCGAAAATCGAAATACGTTTCCTATTTGACACATTTAGGGGGCCGATTTATTTTTACTAATTTCTAACCTTTCGAACCTTCTACGAGATCTTACTCTGCAAACTGGTATATTATCTGCAAATAAGCTTACTCAGTTTACGGGGTGAAATATGGAGGTTCTTAATTTTTGATGGAAAATTATTTTTTAACAGGTTAAAGTAGCGCTGCTGACGATTCTCGTGAACACGACGGGAAACCAACAAACGAACGCGGTTCCTGAAAATTCTACAGCATCTGCGAACGGCACACCCAAGGTAACATCTACATTCATTCGTATTCTGTCAAAAAATCTGATAACAAATTAGAAATTATTCAATGTAGGATTTTGTCTGAAACATTTGAAAATAACGCAGATATTCTTAACACTTTGCTCTACATCGTGACGCACTAGTGACGCACTCATGACGCACGCTTCATGCTAAATAAACCAAACTTGAAGAATTTTTAAATATAAAACAACCCTGACTTTTAAACTTTCTTTCACATTATAGAAATAATTAGTCATTTACTAATGACGCAACTGGTGGAAAGTTATAGGTTAAGGGGTTAATTTCCCAATTTTGTAAATCTGGATTAAAAAATATTTACGTAAAATGACAAGTTTGTTGAGACTTTGTACGTAATCGATCGTTGTAGCAAGAGAGGGTGAATTGTGTCTATAGACACTTTCATTTATTGCTGTTTTATCTTCGACGTTTTATCAGCGAAATATATGCTCTGTGTGTAGTAGTTGTACTAAACACAGCATGGTTCTATCAATTCACTAAAATAAAGAAGTATTACTTCAGAGAAGTGGAGCAGCAGAGGAACACCGCAAAATGAGAAACTACTTGAAGAGAATGGAAAGGGAGGGTGTGCAGAGGGTGAAAATGTTTCTGGTGATAACGGCCGCATACGGAATCTTTTGGGGACCATTGTTCTTCGTCACTTTGGTGGATCATCCTAGCATAGGAAATCCTACTGGCTATGAGGTAACGTGTCATACAACAAATAACCACCCTTTATTTTCACACTAGAGCTTCAGGGATTTGGGAATCTGTGAATTTGTAAGTGCAACAAATTGTAACGTACACAAATTGTAATTTGTAATTGTTTAAATTTAAAAATCTGGAAATTTTCCAAATTCTCATACTCGCCTGTAAAATTTGGGCATCCGAAAATAGAAAATCGTAGAAAGAAATAATTTGAAAAATTACAAAATGGACAGCAGAGTATAAAACTTGACAAAGTGGAGACTTTGAGCGTCTAAAAAAAAAATCGATAATCTGTAAAAGAGAAAGTTTAAGAACTCAGAAAATAATGAAACATATAGAAGTTTGAAAAATAGGAAGTCTGTAAAAATTGAAGAATAATGAAATTTGAGGTGACACTACATATCGCGTACGTCCACGCCTTCGTGAACCCGGTGTTGTTCTTGAGCCTTCACCGAGGACTACGACAAGGATTATCCGAGTTTTTCTGCGGATGTTGCGAGATAATCGCCAGCTGGATTCTGGGTCCAAGTATCCCGGTGGAGGCTGTTCAGCCTCCACGATACCAGGAGCCGATTGATGCCGTACCCTCGCCCCCCGAGCCGCCCGTGGTGCCGCCCACAACCTGCCCGGACCTAACGGACGTCGCTCTACTGAAACCACCCCTGCCACCCACCGGCAAACACTTACTGGTATTGAAAATATTTTCAAGGAACCTGAAGAGGTTTTCTCGATCGCTTTGCGAAATGAACCAGCCAGATGTTTTGCACGTTTGGACACGGAATGACTTTTCGATAGTACTTTCCCGATATTGATATTTGAACGGCAGAAAATTCATTTACTTTTGATTTCATCGACTTTTATGCGGTGCAAATATTGCATACCGAAGTTATTTAGAAAAATTCACTTTCTGGTAGTCGCTTTTTTATTGCATGCTTTGTTATAAATATTTTTAAATATTTATTTTTCACAATCAGTTCGCGGTATATTGCCACGAGTATCCGTGAAAGTTGGAACTGGAGAGCTAAGTAAATTTGCAAAATTTTCTGGGGGAAATTCTAAAGAAATTTCGAAGGCAATCGGCAATGTAACTAGAGTATATTCCTAGCATGGTAATCTCGCATGATCGTCGCATTTTCGAAAATTCCCACTGTCAATATTGCATGGCCCATAATAAAATAATGATACTGAGTTTCACGCAAAATAATGTCACGTGACGATAAGGTACCAATAATTCAGCACGATTCGCATGCGAACTACTCGTCCGTCTCTAATGTGCGTCATTATTAAAGGTGTCCTTTTCTACACTTTCTGTTCAAGCTTAACTAATCGTAATTAATCGCGGAATTAACGTACAGGACGACGCAATGATCGTACCACCGGATCCGTGGACTCTGGTTTCAAGATCGAAAAGCACGTCGAGCGTTTACGACGAAGACGTTAGTAGAAGATCGAGCATTTTGTTACCACCCCCGTTGACGGTGAACGATACGAAAGTAAATGTCAGCCCCACTAGCAGCGATTTACCTAGCGAATGAACTTGTTCCGTTCTTTTGTTTTTGTTTGTTTTGAAAGAGGAAAACATTCCGATTGAATGATGTATGTTGAATTGAGGAATCTTTGTCGAATTTTCAAAGTAATCTGTGTTTCGTTGATGTTGATTGCGGGTAATAATAATGATCTTCTGATCCAACTTTTTGTTGCAGTCGATGAAGAGATTTTTTGTATATAGTGAGAGTCGAAAGTCGGTACACGGTTCGCAGGTGTGAATTTCAAGATCACCATCATCCAATTGCGGCGGCAATTTTAATGGAACGTTCATTATACTATAACCACGCAATAAGTATAACTTTTCTTACTAACGTTAACCTTTTCAGCAGTTCATCCACAAAACAAATTTTTGGATTATCAAATTCTCAAATTGCCAGATATCTAAATTTCTGATTACGAAGATTTTTCATCAACATTTCTCAAATGTTGTGCACCATACTTCCTTTTAACAAGCCCAAGTTGCACTTGACGCGTGTGCCAAATATTATTCAAATCCATTCTGTTCAAGCAGAGTAACATACATATCCAATCATCTGCTTTCATTCAAACTTCTGGAACATCAGGTATTAAATAACAAGCTTCTTGTCTCGCCAAACAAATGCTGAAAGGGTTAATATTATCAAATATGTGGAACAATACTTCTGGAAATGTGTCTTATATATAAACATATTAACTATTAACAGTTATCAATGATAAAGGTGGACCTAAGTGATATTAAACGTATACATATGTTACAACGAAAGAGTGAATAAATCAATTGAAATGATCAGTGGTTATTTGCTTTTAAGTTTGTCATTTTTTTGAGCATGCAAGGATTCCACCCTGTTTTTGATTAATCAAGAAACTTTTGCAACATCAATTATTTTCTGGAAATATATTTAAGAAAATCAATTTTGAAAGTCATATGAAATCATGATTCTCAAAATTGATTCTTCAAGCCACAAAAGCTCCACTCCACAAAAATGATCCAATGAATTTCATGTATAAACGGTATACTGACTTTTAACTCTCATTGAAAGATACAAAAATTTCCATCACCTACATCAAAGCATTGTTTATTTCTTATACATAAGATGTTTAACCCTTTGCACCTAATCAAAGTAAAAAGCAATGTCAGCCTCATATACCTCATAGTAATCTCACCAGGTATTCAGTATTTATGTAGAGTCACTTGGACATAATATTCTGTATATTCAAAACTGCACTAAGAGTACTGCTTGAAGAAAAGTAAACCTACAATGAACAAAGGGTTAAACCTTCAATGAGTGGTTCCTCCTTCAAAATTACTCCCTTAAAACGTTCACTTTCAAATGTTGGTACATCAAACGTAAATATCAACCATATTCCTCCAAAAGAAGAAATGAAGAAATGTTGCCAAACAGATTCATCTAAGAACAAATAGAATAGTATTCGATAATTGCCAAAACACACAAGCAAAAAAAGATTCTTTAGGTGATCATTAAGCATGTTTTCATGTAAAACTTCTAAAGCTTTTAAATGTTTTGTCTATTTAGGCGTCGCCAATAACGGCACAATAAAAGTAGGGAGACAGAGTCATCGACAAATGATAGTTCCTTTAATGTAAATCGAAATATTAGGTGCACCAATTAGCTTTAAATAATTAATTAGGGTAAATTAAGTAGTCTGCACCTTTGGATGAGCTTTCCATTCAACTGGGGACTCAACTGATCGAGGTTTATGCTCCTCGATTCTTATTACTATATTATTTACCAGTATTGTTATTAATACTATTATCGTTATTATACACCTATTATACAAATATATATACATAAATGAGAGCACATATGTACATGTACAGGGAGTTGGAAGAATCGAAACTTTAAGAAACAAGATTAGTAAATTATAAATTATAGGATAATGCTACAGAAGCAGATAGATTGTTTATTTCAAGTACAAACATTTGCAACCAGTGCTTTGAAAGATAAAATTGTCTGAAATATTCTAAGGAATTTGAAAAACTAAAAACTCAACAGCTACCCTGTATATGTGTACATGTATCTAATATATAATTATATACATATATATATTTTCTATGCAAAACTTTAGGGATTTCCGGACGTGCATTTTCTAATATACTTTAACTTATAAGTACATATTTGAATGCACGAGCCTCATGCCTGAATGTTTTAAATTAGTTCTTTGTTCTGCGATGTACTATAATTCAATATAAAATTCCGTATAGAAGTCTATATTGAATTCCCAGAGAAAAAAGATGTTCAACAAAAATAGTATGTATCTTTATTTGAATTAGTTTAAAAATGTTAACGATATTTATAAAATTAAAATGAAGACAATTTTCAAATAGAAATGGTTCAATATCGTCTCAAGCTTTACATACAATTTTGATGGATATTTAATTTAGAAGAATATACTAATTACCTTAAATTTTTTTAACTTTGTTAAATGTGTTTTGTATTTCCAATAAATAGTTCAGATGAAAATTACAAGTCTGTCATTTAATATACTTTCTTTTTCTAATACAAATGTTTCACCTTCCTCAGATTTTCTTTGATCATAATAAATATTTTTCTAGTTGTAATAAAGATATATATCAGTTTAGATTGTAAGTGAATCAGGAATACTGTTTTATAATTAAATTAATTCTAAAAAATATAATTTGTATCTCCTTAATTAAAAAAAAATATATAATGTGAATATTTTCATAACAATCCCTGTGTCTATTTTTATTTTCATATTTGATAAGTGAATAGAAAAAGATTAGGTCCGGAAAATCCCTGAAACAATGTCAATTTCTATTGAAAGACTAGACTTAATCATTAATTATTAATAAATGAATGTTAGCCAAACAATGGTAAAGTTAAGGATACTAATGTAAGTCCATTAATAAATGGTGCCTGGCAGATTGAATAGATAATACAGAAAGATCGTCCGAGAAACTGATTGCAATATTTATATCGCTGATTATACAACATTACTTGCGTTTATAAAATTATAAATCGATGTCACTTAATGTGTAAATAAATGATAGATTATCTTTGACAGCAGCAATCATCGCATGTTCTCATTACAAAATATATAAATACATTTATAATGGAAATTATATTCATGTCAATGTTATGAACATGATTTTTGTACATTGTAATGCAACACAGGCTTTTCTTCAGTAACAGTAAGTATAGAGAATCCAGAGAAAATTCAGGGAATATCTAGGGAGAGTATAGGGACCTAACGATAACCTAACCTAGAATTACAGGTTCTGATCCTCACACTAAAGGATATGAACAAATAAGGTGGTAGGATGCTCCTTACCCTATCTTCACTGTTGACCGAGAAGAACCTTACTTGCATGCAATCGTACCACATACAATATTTAAATAGTAAGAATTATGTACATCAAGAATTAAGCAACACTGTTTATTATAAAATGACTTACCTGTTCGAAGCCACCTAAGATTTCAGTGGTGTCCATTGCGGAATTAATAACGACTGATTTCAGCTTTTGTCCGGCTAGGTTTGCCAAAAGATGGACGAGGCTGCTCTTTCCGGTTCCAGACCCTCCAACCTGTCATTAAATTCAATGACTTCATGAAAAGTAACTGTGCATTTTATGAAACCATCATTCCTTATTCGCGAAGCACTTACAAGAATGGTCATCCAATTCATGTTAACACATTGCGCGAGACTTCTGACAACAGCTTTCTGTTCCCTCAGGAGCAATAAATCATCGTCTTCGTAGACTGCAGAGTCACTGCGGTCTAGTATTTCATCCCCCAAGAAGACTTTCTCTTTTGTTATGTGGATTGGAAAGTCTGGGTTTGGCAAAGGATACTTATCCTGGGAGAATATACTCTTATATATCTCAATTACCTGTAATTTGAAGCAATTCCGTAGGTGAATTTGATAATAAAAATTGAATCAATCACTCTGTTCATTAAGTACCGAGTTAGAAAATACGAAGATTAAGTTTTCAAACGGTTCACAATTTATCTTACATTATTCTTATCCTCGTATGTCCTCATTCTGTCAACATAAATCAGCTTAGCACCATTTCCAGGATTAAAGGTCTTGCTTGGATTCTGTTCAAAAGCTGACATGGTTATTTCACACCATCTGGTGACATCCCTGAGATTCATTTCCCATGGTGATCCCAGATGCCCCCAAGTAATTCCCACTTGAGAGCTAAGTTCTTCGTTGAATTTAATCATCTTATCTAATAGATCCTCTGGAATTTTTGGAAACTGGCTGTTCAAAATGAACTTCAAGTCTCTCTGTTCAAGAGTATCCACAAACACCTAAAGAAACAAAGCCGATACATACGTCTAATAATATTTAATTCTTTAAAATTAGGAAATTACCTGTGTAAAACGGTTCAAAAACGACTTTGGCAGTCCTCTTCTAGCTCCACCTTGACGGAGAGGATTTTGGCAAGCAAACAACCTAGTTCCTGGTTTCACGATGAAAGTCATTCCTAGTTCGGGGATATAAACTTCACCGCGATGATCAAGACAAGCGTTAAGTCCCTCAAGAACTGACTGCGATGCAAGATTCAATTCATCGAGAAGAATCCAGTCTCCATTTTTAAGGGCTCTTAAGAAGGGACCATCCGTCCAAGAAAATTCTCCAGGCTTTCCCCCTTCAACTGGCAAATCAGCTCCAAACAAATCCGAAATATCCTGTATAAGTTGATAAATATATAAATGAACATATAAATGACATGTTACTACAGAAAGAAGTACATACAGTTTGATCACTGAGATTCAGTCTAAGAAGACGATGTCCAGATGCTCGTGCCAATGCAGAAACCAAACTAGTTTTCCCAACTCCTGGACTACCTTCCAGTAAGATTGGTTTCTTCAATTGCAGAGCACGTAGCACCTTCAGGGTATTCATCCTAGTTGTCGGACTTGTGAAAGCGAATCCTATATTGTTTGACATTTCTTCACTACCTTTTCTCACATAAAATGGATTTATTCCAAATTTATCCTCGTGATCTTCGACATCAAACTTCTCACAATTCAATATTAACTTTGATTTCAATGTGGTCTGTACTTGATGTTCGATGAACCTCAACAACGATTTCTTAAAATCTTTCAATTTCTTTGAACTGAAACATAATTAATTTAGTAGCGCTTGTTCTGATTATAACATATTATAATGCTAAATTAGTTACTTTTCGATGGCGGTCAAGCCGGAACCAAGTCCATCGATGTAGCTCAATGCTGCACCATGGTAGAAAGCATCTCCTATTTCCAAGTCTTTGCAACAATTGATGAAGTTCACCCAAGTGAGTATGTCTCTGACGCTGACAACAAGCTTTCTTCCTATCTCTGTAGTTTGTAACCATTTAAGAAATTCTATCACTGCGGTGGAAACGCTTTCTTTGAACTCTTGATGTAGATTATGTACCATGATACTTTTGAAGTCATCAAACGAAACGCATCCTTCACACCAAATTTCAGTGAATCTGTTTCTGAGAGCCGGTGACAGTTCCTTTTTGCCGTAATCACCACCAGGATTCATTGTCCCGACAAAAATGAAGTTCTCATGCGCAGTGACCGTTGCATTCTCTTCAGCTGACGGTTTCTCCGCAATCAGAAGCTTGCGTTCGGGCTCTGAGAAATGAAACAATTGTGTTGTCTTATGAATAGCAAGATTAATTTTTATGATCTAACATGAATAATTACCCAAAAGAGAGTTCAATCGTTCAAGTACACTGTCATCCGCTAAAGAAATTTCATCTACCAAGAAGAAACCTCCATTTTTCATAGCTTTTACCAAAGGACCATCTACCCATTCAAATAGTTTCTGATTTTCTTTGTGTTCTCTCACAGGACGGAGACTTCCAAGGAAATCTGAAGCTTCAGTGTGCATATGGCAGTTAACAATACTGAGTTCTTGTTGTCTAATTACAGAGAGAAGTTGACAAACCGTAGTTTTGCCGCCTCCTGTTTCGCCGATCAATAGGACTGGCTCTTTAAATTCACAGGCCTTTGACAGGAGCACTGCCATTTTGCGCATTTGATATGTCCATACTATATGCTCAAATCCTGGAATTTTCTTTGACAAAAGTGTCTCCAAAATTGATCTAGTTACAGATGAAGTTTTCTCAGAGAGTGAAAATAGAGAATCTGGATCAACATCTCTTTTCAGATGCTTTTTCAAGACTTGTATAATTTCCAAGCACTCTTCTGAATGACGAACCTTGGATGATAAAACCAAGTATCCTTCATCGGCCAGATGTTGGCTCCAGTCATACAGTTTGCCTCCGGTATCGGGTGCAAGATGATACCTTTCAGCCCAACGGAACAAATCTCTCAGAGTTATAAATCCTTTCTTTCCAGCAAAAGTAGCGGTACTCTTTCTTCGTATTTGAAGCTCCGTCATTACATTGATTATTTGTTTGCAATATGTCTCTGGCATTTTGCATCGTTTGTGCAGTATCACCTGAAGCTCTTTTGCTGGGATCTCATCAAAGTGTAGCTCAACAAATCTGTTTCTGAACGCACGTGAAAGCACTTTTCTTCCGCCATACAATCCTGGAGGATTCTGGGTAGCGAAAAGCATGAAATTATCGTGCGCTTTAACCACCTGTTGAATTTCTGGAATAAACAGTTCTCTGTTGTCGTCAAGGACCCTATTTAAAGCTTCTAGAACGTCGCTGGGTGCTAAATTTAACTCGTCCAATATTATCCAATATCCTTTGCGCATAGCATTCACTAAAATACCCTCTTTGAAAACTAACTTCCCTGCTGCATCAGCTACGTAAGTACCCACATATTCCTGTAGGTCAGTGTGTTCATGATTGTTAATTCTAACACAAGTATGTCCTGAAGCTTTTGCGAGGTATGTTATCAAGCTGGTTTTTCCGACAGAAGTGTCACCTTGCAGTAGCACAGGCATTTTTCCAATAGACACTACTCGCACTAAATCTTTCAAATTTTGTCTCACTGTGTCTGTAAGTATGTAATTTTCCGGTACTTCCGGATCAAGGTCACCTTTAGGAATCCAGTATCCTTCAAAGCAAATAAAGTTCTCAGCTGGACCACGTGGTCTTGGAATTGGGCTTCCAATGATTGCATTTACAGCTTTCTCACCCAGGAGAGTTTTCACAATCATTCTTTGCACTAAAGGATAGGACTCACTGTCCAACTGTGTTAAGAAACTTAGACAAAATGCCTCGTACAAAGATCTCAGTGCATTTGCACAAGGATTTTGTGCGGATACACTTAAAGCACGGCATAACGTTCTTAAACTGTAGTGCGGCTTATGTCCAGTTCCGTCAAGAAGATTAGTTTCTGCCTCTTTTCTGACATTTAAGTAGAACTTAACGATACTGTCCACCTTCCCTGATGGAAGATTTAAGTCTTTTAAGTATAAGTTTACTAGAAGTTGTAAATCAGACTTCTCCGTGAGTTCATCAACAAAGAATTCTGTAAATCTGTTCCTAAGTCCTATTGGAAGATCTTTCTTCCCAACATCTGTTGCAGGATTCATACACGCAAAAATTGCAAAATCTTTGTGCCTTTTAATAGGTTCTTTATCGCCACGCTCTAATAAAGATAATGATCCACAAGAACCTTCCAATAATCCTGAAAGACACTCTAAAGTTTCAGCTGTAGCTAAGTTTATCTCGTCCAACAAAACCCAGTCTCCATTTTTCAGTGCTTTCACCAGACTGCCTTCCACAAAAGAGAATGCTAGCGAGTACTGACTATGCACCTGAGACTGAAGTTTTTCCAATTTTTGCGCCAATTTTTCCCACTTTTTCAAAAGTTCTATTTCACTTTGGTTCTTTGGAGATGACTTCAATCTTTTCAGGGCTGCACTCGTACTATGAATCATTAAGGTAGTCAGAGTTTTCCATTTTCTGTCTTCAAAACAACGACCAATGTGATTCAAGAATTTTAGATTTGGTTCAATTGCAAAATAAGAGCGGAACAATATTTCGAACTCTTCACGAATTGGAAAAATCAGAAGTTTTAGGTCTACCGGTTTGTAACCGCCGAGCAGATCTGTGCTTTCACTTTGTTGATTCATATTTATCACCACTAATTTATGGCCTGTTATCTGCGCAAGGTACTGAACACAAGTTGTTTTACCTGTTCCAGTTTCTCCGACTAAGAGAACAGGTTCGTTTTGAATAACACAGCTGGCTATTCGTTCCAAAAGACAAACAGATGGCCTTGTGTACGAGAAGTTTGACTGTTTAGTTCCTATTTTCACCCGATCAGCCTTTTTTATTTTTAATTTTGCTCTACCAACAATAAGACATTCTTTGTGAAGAGTCACCGATGGTTTATGAATTTGACAAAAGTACTCTGCTTTCGTTTTGATGATGCCTAATTTATGCGCTACCGCTATCGCCAAATTTAATCGTTGCTCATTATGAGGAACAGAACAACAAAAGACATCCAATGCGTCTTGAAAGATCTTTAGTGCTGACGTAGGTGAAGATACATTAAAATCAACGACAGCTCTAGAGCACCATTTAATTAAATCTCTTGTAGAGATTTGTCTAGCGTTTCTTAAGGTGTTTACGATATCATCCTCATGGTTTCCAACAGAAAACAACAGATACACGTCAATAATCCTGGTGGCAACTGTATTTAATAATGGAAATAAAGTCTGCACAACTGTAACGAGTTCTTCTTTTGATAAAGGCTCTACATTGACGCAAGAAAAATGCTTTTGTAACGGCAAAGACATTTGAAGTGGCTTTTGCAGTCCACCCGAAGTCAATCTCCTGGTAATGAACAACTGAAATCCAGTTTTCGCGTGTATCGCATCTCTATATCCTGGCACTGACAATGTTTTGGTTTCTACAAGTTGCCCAACAACGCTGATAACATCTGTAGCTGCACAGTCGATGTCTTCCAGAAGCAACCACTTGCCCGATAACACGGCTTCCGTTAATATTCCCGGTTGCCACAGAAATTCTCCCGGGACATCTGTACATCTGTACATTCCTAACAACATTTTTGAATCTGTTTGATCACCCAACTGTACTTTTGCAAAATTTTTAACATTGTGGCCTGTGGCCTCTGCCAAAAATTCTACCAGTGTGGTCTTCCCAGAACCAACAGCTCCTTGTAAACACACACATTTGTTAGAAGACACTGCAAAAGCTAAGTTCTGCAAGTTCCTGCGTGTAGATGGTACTGGAACTAACTTCAATTTATTTTTAGTTTTAGATTTGTTTAAACTTGGAAGTAAAATTCCGCCAATAGATACTACCGAAGGTAGATCGTCGAACACATGATCTATTTCTTTACTAGCTGTAAACATTGTAGTATTTTGATTAACTTTTTTGTATTCAATAGATAACTGCTGAATCTTTGGGAGGAAATCACTTGCCCGTGATATATAACAAGATTCTGACATTCCCAGCACAATGGCTATGCAATTCATTGCTATCCTAAAGGTTATTAACAATTAATGATTTGTGTACTGATCTAGAAGTCATCAATTATAGAAATTCTGTATATCTTACCATCTGACACCCTCATCATCATGTGTTAGATATTTATAAAATTTAGACCAATTCCATCTATATTTGAAATGTGTTGGTGCAGTACACAAAATGTCGTAACAAGCAGTTACCAAGTCATAATCAGATACTTCTGTGGTTAAAACACGATTTCGTTTATTTCGTTTTTTTGAAGAAGGAGTATAATCACTTTCTACAGACTCAAATGGAGCTGGATTTGCATCAAAATAAAGCATAACAAAACTGTAACAAATGAACATTCATTTTTAATTTCTTCATTGCGTAATATATAAAGTATTTTATTGTAATAAAAATACATACGTTAATAAGTCACGATCTTTGCAAAGTAATTTTCCTAATATAACACAATTCAACTTATGAAGAGCATCTCCATCATTAAATGAAAGTTTGTTAGTAGAAATGCTTAACCGTACTAATGCAAGTAATATTTGTGGAAAACATTCAGCAACATCTTCTGTGCATTTTGGATCAATTAACAACTCACGCAAAGTATCTAAAACCTTTTCCTGATCATCCTTGCTCATTTCCTGTAATACAGTAATATAAATTAGGACCAATTAATTGCAAATATTAAGTTTTTAAGATTTATCATAATTACATCTTTAATGCAATAATACTTCAATACAATTTAAGTGCTTAAAATAAATGTTGCACAAATTTGCTATTGACGATTACATCAAATGTAAGATAAAATCACTAAAACTTACAGTATGAAAAACAGTATCAACAAGTAAAAATTAAACAATAACAATGCAAACACCGCATTGTTGATAGATTAAGAGTACAATTTTCAAGTACCACGAAATAGATTAAATTTTTACCTGATCAGTTTGAAAATGTGGAAACTTTTGGACATAATAGTCATTTCTTTTTATAAAAGTTATCAAATTTTGAACCAACATATTTGAATAACAAAACACCGCACCGCACGTGCAGCGCCGAATAAATGTTGAAATCGATGGAAACCCAACCACGTGCTTTTGACGGCTACATCCGAAGGTAGTTTAACAGAGTGACAACATTCTAGTTTTATTACAGATAAATCCCTAGAGTCAGTTTATAGTGATGTTCCTCACAGAATATTGGGAACCTCCCATGGTAGAGGAAACCCCTAATAAGGAACACAGGATTTGGGAGTCGTCTAATGACTATGTTGGGCTATTATAGCTTTCTGACGTAATAGTCACATAGGGAACGCAATTACCGAGTTACAATTATGAATTAATCAATAAAATTAATATTAATTGGATTTTTTACGAAAACGGTACACATGACGCCATCTGATGGCAGTTTGTGGGAACTAATGAAACTACAGTTTCAAAAGTGTGTAGTTCACCCTGTTCGCAGGAGAGATGGCGCCACCAGTTCCATTTTTCGAAAATCCCATTAATATCGATTTTATTGGCTTAATTTACTATAATATGCATTCCAAAGTTAATTAATCTTGCATTCCAATGTAATTTATATTAAATTAAGCCAATAAAATCAATATTAATGGAATTTTCGAAAAACGGAACTGGTGGCGCCATCTCTCCTGCGAACAGGGTGAACTACACACTTTTGAAACTGTAGTTTCATTAGTTCCCTCATCCTACCGCTAGATGGCGCCACGTATATCGTTTTCGTTTTAATTCAATTAAAATAGTAGATTCATTAGCTTAATTGACTATAATATGAGTCGAATTACATCGGATCCAATCGATTAACATAAAATTGTTTTCACTCTACCAATCTATTATAAATTTTTAAACATTCCTAGGCAATTCCTAATTTGCCTAAGGATTTCTGTCTTGTGCGACGCCATCTAGCGGTAGAAGATGGGAACTAATTAAAGGACAGTTTCAAAAGAGTGTAGTTCACCCTGTTCGCAGGAGAGATGGCGCCACTAGTTCCATTTTCCTAAAAAGTTAATTAATATTGATTTTATTGATTAATATGCTATATATTTATTGTGTATTTATTAATATTGACTTTATGCTGTTTGGGTTATATTCCGTGGGTCCGAAGATACGGATTGTGTGATTAATTTCGTTAATATTGATCGGCTACCGTTAGAGGGCTCTCAATATAACTTTACCTGCAGGTTCCTGCCTTAAAATCCCTTATGGTAAATTCGATACTATTTATAATACATAAAATAGATAATTTATCTAAAATGAAATGGAGAAAGAACAATTACTGTAAGAAACATGTCATGTAGACGAAGGATCAATTACATTACCAATTTATTATAATATATTGCGTGTTTAACTAAATAATCTACATTTAGCTATATGGCGCAAACACAATATTCTTTATTAAATGAAACATTAATTACCGAATTTAAAACTGATTTCATATAAGTCGACTTCAATTTCATCTTTTCCAAATTTCCTTTGCAATGAAATGAAATACAAGAAACAATATTGTATCTTAAAGTTAATTTGCATTGTTCATTCACTGTTTGTAATAATAATTGAGGGAAATTGAAGACATTCCCCTTTTCAATTTATTATTTTAGTTGAAATTATATCCCCGTATTCGAAGCCCGAGTTAACCTTTCCTGTAGCACGAAGCAAAAGGAAATGACGCTCTCCGCATCTATTTTTTGCGCTCGTCGTCCTTATTGATACGAATTTGAATCGGTCGGTCAATGTCGATTTGAAATTCGCCACAACACCATCAATTTTACAGGCACAGTAACGAAATTGAGGAATTATGCGTTTTGTGCAAAAAGAATATCGTGGCCATTCTCCCATCGACAGTACAAATCGAAACGAGTCGATTGATTGCTACGAAGCGCATCGATTCCAAAGATTCTTGCGGATTCGACAAGAAAACGATCACTCTCTTTTCTCGTCGCCCCCGTTTGACTTTTGGAGGCTGTCCTGCGCTGATTTGCGCGTGCGTAGATCGAAGATTCGGTTCTTTGGAGCGCGACACCAGTGCTCGCGAATCGCTGCGCTGGTTTCATCGCCTAGCGTCGCTCGAACCATGCGAGGAGGCGTGGACGGTCCGCCCACCGCCCAATCATATCGCTCCGTTGGGTACGGTCCTCCTAGCATGGAGGAGAAAGAGGGAGAAACACCGGACGTCTCTCCCGTGAGACGTAACTTATTGAATTCATCGAATTGGCTGCTCATCGAGGGTTGGGACAGATCAGCGGGTAAACAGGTAAGAGATCGTTTTGCCCTTGCTACCGAGCAATCCATTAACCGGATACGAGTCTTCGAGAAACATCCGGTCTATCATGGACATTTGGAAGCGAGAAAATAACCCGAGTTCAATTTCTGGAGGGAATTATTGAAATATGACAGGAAATGGAATACACCGAAGCACGTTGCAAATACAAATCGAATCGTTTGTCAGCTTATGTTAATTATTACACAGTTATATTTTATTAAGTATTAAGTACAATTAATAATGCGAACTCTTAAACGAAATAATTCGAATATGTAATTTAGAATACAGGAATGACGAATTTCAAATTATAGTTGAATCTTATTATATTGCCACTATTGTTACACCTTATATTGTTACCCTTACTGTGTCCTATATGTAGCATACTGTTACAGAATCACCATATGTTACTTCCACATGTTGCAATGTGTACTGTTGTTTTTGTGCGTTCTATTGCCATACGTCGTTATTTGCGATTGTTATATTTCCGCTAGCTATATTGCCATGCTGTGACACTTTAATCATCGCTGCACGTTGTATGAGCGACAGCTGTATTGCCACACATTATACAGCCATTCTCACGTAAACAATCATTGCATTGTTCTACATCTTGTCATATACTATAACACTATGTGTTATATTGCCGTATGTTATATCATCGTAATAGAACAAGAGAAGAGAAAGAAAATTATTCGCCGAGACCAACCCCCCAAAAAACAATCCACCACAATGAATTTCATTAGTGTATAACATGAGTCAACCATCAATTCCTGGTACGATGAATAAGCGAAGATGTAGTTGGAATTATAGTAGAGTATGAACACGAATGATATCATCGAATTAACAGAACAAGCAAGGATTGACCGATAAATAAACGCTCTCGTTGTGCAACAACCAGCTAATCATGTTTCCCTCGTGCATTGATCCAATAGAATATATTTCGCGCCTGCCTGCTACCGTATTGAGGGTAACAGGCGGCGCAAGTTTTTCGAGGCCGGTGTTCACGTTTCCATCTCTCGTTTTCTCATCGGTAGAACTTTTTATGAATAACCGAGACTCGACTCAACGAGCACCGGATAGTTGCTGAATTAGCGGTCCGCCGTGGCTCCGCCCCCGACTAATGAGAAGCGCCGTCCCGCATGGTGGGCGTGGCCAGCATCCATGGCGGTGTACCGGGGACGCGGACTCGCAAGCCACGCCCACCGGCAGAACGTTGTCGAGGGAGAAACGTGGCCGGAGGAACAGCACGCCCACCACGATCCAAGAAATTGGATAGAGGGGAAACGATGCGAAATAATCGACGAAGAAACAATAAAGAGACTGGTGGCGGTCGACGTGATTCGAATTCGTAGCAACAGGGATGAAAAAAGACGGCGTCCCCCTAACTGGGGGGACTGTATGTTTTTGCGACCATGAAAGAGAAATCGGCCCCGTCGTGTTACACGACGTTTATACGAGTGATCTGGAACATCTTAACACATTGTTAATCGGTTGTTTTATGGAAAACCTGAAGCGTGTCTTATCGCTCACATTCAATTATTAAGAATTTATGGTTTTGTGCTCGCTTGATGTTGCAACCATGTTACCACAGTATTATATGGATGTACGAACATTTTATTGATTACTACACTTCTGGGTTATAGATATTCTCGTACTTATTTGTCCACGTTCTATGGCATTAGGTAAAGACTGTCGAAATACAAAATTAAGGGACTTTCTCTTAAATGGGTAATCTCTCAGGCTTTCTACCGTTAATTGCAGTTTGTTAAATGGTTATCATAGTAACTATCGTCGTAATTTTTCTGCAAGGGGTGTCGCAAGTCACTGGGGGTCATTGAACCGGAGTTTGTCACATCTTTACTCACATTGCAAACTATTGCTGCCATCTACTGCAGGCGTCCACAATTACAAGCGCCATCTATTGTTACAATTACTATTCTATAAGCGTAAAGTACCAATTATTGCAAGAATTATTCTACCCACCCTATAGCTACCACTCTTGCTATGATATTGCTATCATTCTTATTGTAGCAACTATTGATACCATTATAGTTACTCTTATTAATACTTCTATTAATCCTCCCATACCTACGATTACTGTTTGCAGAACTGCCATGGCTACTATTATTACCATCACCATGTCACAAACAGTACACAAATCATTAAAAATAATTTCGTAATTTTTCAAAGTGGATTACAGTTGGTTACTTGATTTACACCCAGTATAAAATCTGTGATCCCTCTCGTACGCAGTTTTATTTGCTACATTGCCGCGGTCTGTCATGTCTCGTTAACTTGTGGCAAGCTTTTATTACGCCATTATCGTTGATAATGATCCTTTATCGTTAATCAACAACCGGCTTTCGTTTTTCATCTCGTTTTTATAACGGTTAACATGCATGCCTGCTTGTTTCGTTTTTTATTTTTACTTGGTAGTTGCCTCGTACATCACCACTTTGACGTTCCGATTTATTAAATATGCAACTAACCCGCTGCTTTCTTCGGCATTGTTTCACCCATTAATTACATCAATCCAGTAGTCCTTACACACTTTTTACTCTCGTTTCGACCGTTTATAAATGGCAGTTGCCAAGAAACGATTAGAATACCGAAGCATACGTAAGTCCGATATAAATATTGCATTAACCCTATCAATCTTCTGTTTTATTATTTCTCGCCTTAACATGAGTTTGAAGAAAATTGTTGCTTCAGTATTTTGTCGAACCTCCTGTTATACATTTATTTTTCAATGCGAAATTATACGACTTACTGTTAGTTAAAGCTGCAGTGTATAGTAGTAAAGTAATAAGTCATAGTAGTGGTATAATAGATAGTAGAGAATAGTAGTGCAGATGGAAAGTGAAATATTGAAATGGTACAGTGGTAGTACAGTGATAATATAGCTGCGTGGAATGGTACCATAGTGACCTTGGTAAACTGAAGTAAAATATAATGGTTAGGTTACCTAACTGTAGTTATACTACTAGTATAACAGTATAGTATAGTGTTCAGTATCAGTATAGTATGTCCAGTACACAGTATAGTCGTAAGACTAGTACAGCAGCATAGTCTATGGAGGTACTTCAATAGCAAAATAGTGACATACTGGGACAGTAAAAAAGTACAACAGCACAGTGGTGTGTAGAGGTAGTTGAATAGTAGAATAGTAGAATAATGTACAATGGCACAGGGACACAGTGTATTAGTAGACAACTAGTACAACAGTATGGTGGTACATTGAGATTGCATAATAGAATAGTGAGATGATATTATAGTGATAGTAGATACTAGTATTGAGATAGCAGATACTAATATAATAGTAGATATTGAGATCACTACAGTAGTATAGTAGTATAATAGTGCAGTAACGCATTCAGCCCACTACAGTAGAATACTAGTATAATAGTACAAAAGAATGATGTGACAGTGTTATAGTACCACAATAACACAGTAATAATATAATACAGAGAAATAATATAACAAGGTTATAGCACAACAATAGTATAATTGTAGACAGTCTTACTTCCGTATCTCATTTCGTATGTGCATAACAATGAACCACATCACTTCTCATCTATAGAAAGAATAAATTAATCAAACCAGTATTTTTGCACGTCCCAGTTGGTACAATAATAAAATCAAACAATAAGTCGAGGCCGAGGAACAAATTAATGAGTATCCGCGTGTTCAAAGCTCCGAAACGTTGAAAGAAGAATAAGAAAAGCTACGGTAGTTGAATGTGTGATAAAAGGGGAAAGATAAGTCATCTTCGTGTCTAATAACGGACTCGTCACGATGACATTCATGGTCAGCGATGTAACGGCTCGTGTAAATACGAAGGCGTTCCTGCAGAAAGGATTTCACCAACCCGTGTCTCCTCCCAGTTCGAATTACAGCATCGTTGGAAATCTATCGATAATCGACTCACTCTTATCCTGACGTACGACACTTTAACCTCTTGCATTATTCTGAGTCGTATTTGCGTATTATTCTGAGACTCGTATTTCCTGATC
The DNA here is from genome assembly GCA_036983795.1 of Megachile lagopoda. Lineage (NCBI taxonomy): Eukaryota > Metazoa > Arthropoda > Insecta > Hymenoptera > Megachilidae > Megachile > Megachile lagopoda. The sequence goes on from CM072793.1 coordinate 7,917,652, forward strand.
AATTTTACTCGAATGAATACGCTTCAATTTGGAGTTCAAGTCCAATTTGCATAGTCATACCAAATTGACGTAACATTTCAACTTTCTCTGTTTTAATATTGTAGTTAGTTCCGACCACCTGACAAATCATACAAGGGTTTCCAGTCAAATTTTTCTGTAAGGTTGCTCAAGTTTTGATAAAGAGAAGATAGATGAAATTTTTTGTCGAGTACGAGGAATAGTGGAATAGAGGGTAGTTCAGTGAAATAGTGTCAGAGAGAAATAGAGCAGTTGTATGTTAGTTGAACCCCTTGCAATATCGTGACGCACTCGTGACGCACACTACACTTGGAATGTGATCAGACTCGTATTTTCACGGCATTTTTTTGCTTCAATTCTAATCATAATCTGTATAATCAAGAATCGCCGAAGGCAAAATGTGTTTAACATGTTAATTCTCTTTAGTTGCCTTAACGTTGTGGCAATAATTAGCCAACTGTGACGCGACTATCTAAAAAATTATAGGTTGAGGGAATAGGTAAATGATGATATAGCGAATTATATAGATAGTAAAATAGAACAGTAGCTCTGATGCACCTGACAAATCATAGCGTAAGTTTTCAGAGGCCTACAATGGGATACTTGATTTAAAATACAAATTGATAAAATTTGAAAATGTGACTAGTTATACGATAATGGTATGTAAACCGCGATTAAAAATTCAAGGTATGAAATAAACTTAATGGAAGCAGAACGCGTAAGACCAGTAGGAAAAATCCGTTTACCATGCCCGCGTAAACGATTATTATTGTAATATTTCTAGCGTGTTTTATTACACACGGTGCGCAGCGTGTGGAAAATTTCAGTCAAATTGATGACCGTGCAGATTTCAACGTTACACGTTTCCATCTCGTAGTACAAGCAGAAATTCATGAATTGGCTGCACTTTTGCAGAAGATCTCGGAACGAAGTGTATAATTTCTGTTATCTGCAGATCCATCGTACCGTTCATTTGAGCGCGCGTGTTCTCGAAGAAAGCCTAAACGCGGTTGTTCTTTCTGTTGTACAAGCGGCATCGATCTTAATTATTCGAACTGCTCCGTGATTCGGGAAAAAGGATCAGTATTCTATCATTAACGTGAAATCTACTCGTTAACTCTGTAATGATCTAATTATCAATTGTAATTGCTCGTAAGGAATACCAAGCAATAAATGTTTTATTCGAACATGTCATTATATTGATCCGAGAAATATAATTGGACTATTTTCAATGCGAGAGAACATAAATTACACATCTCTAGTTATAAGAGCGATGAGCGATAAAAATATGCCACTATATTCTATTAGTAATACTAACAGTAATAGCAACAAAAATAACATACACATTCCTTAATATGTATATGTAATTAATATACAGTCCATTTATTTAATCATTCATTCATATTATAAAATTAATCTCACAACAGAATAACCCAATTACTATAACAAAATAAAGAATACAAAATTAAGAATAATCAGATCTGTTAAAAATCCCCTTTTTCGTTTGAACGACAAAGAAGTACCCAAAAAAAGAACATCAGAAGTAAAAAAAAATGAGCAGTAAATTCCTCCGTAATCCACCAGCGATTCAAATAAATCGCGGAATAACGATCCACTTAATAAGATTGTTATTTTCAATGTTTAAGATAGTATTCGAGGTATTTTTCCTATAAAGTTTACGCAGCAGTGGAGGACAGTGAAGAAAGGACGGAGAACGGGAGTAGTCTGAAAAAATAATTATTACCGGGTGGGTAACTGGGAGGGGAGAGGTCGCCGCCCAGCGTCCGTGACGTCCAACGGGGTGGAGTGGGAGGAGCCGGTGCGGGCCAATCGCCGCCTCCGGCTGCGCGAATGGTGGAGGAGTGGGGGCGAGCTGTCGCATCGGGAGTGTGGGTATCGTTCGAGCGCAGTGTCCCTGGAGACGCGACGTTGGTTGCTCGATTTTCCTCTTCCCTTCCGGTTTTCCAGCGCTCGGTTTCCGGCCGCGTGCTCATTCGCGTCGCTTCCGGTCACCGAGGCTGTCGTTTTCGAGGATAATCCGTGCCGGCAATTCGAACTATTTTGTGCGACGAAAATCCGAGTGGCAAACGTCTGAACCTCGCGAGATAAGACTGATCCATGACAAAGCTAATGTCCAATGAAAAATTCACAAATTTAAATATATTTATAAACTGTGAGTGTTTTTGAACTAAGTTCATGGTAAGCTGACCATAATCTTGACCATTTCTGCGAAGTCAGAGATTCTTCGAAGAAGTTTCTTTGGAGTTGGATGACTGTGTGATGGTGCACCCCCGAATTGTTAGTGAAGACGGACTCTTTCTGAGGATGTTATAGTTGCTGAAGACACTGTGTTCTGGGTGTGAGCGAATTTGGGAGCTCCGTTTCGACACCTTACGACAACAGGTAATTACCTTATTTCTTGATAACTTGTTTAAGATGCAATTGAACGACGATGTTCAATGTAACGTCACAAAATTGATAGACAGTTCTGCCCCTCCAGAAGTTCAGAGACTATCAAGGCAGGAGAATATTTATTATTCGTTGTGACTTTGTTAACTTATACGGAAATTGATGTTCAACTTGCGCTAAGTATTTTATGTGGATTGATGGGGTTGGATAATATGATATGCAGTTTAGGTTGGTATGATGTATCGGTTGTTTATGGTAATATAGCGATAACATATGTAGATCAAAAACATTAAGTAGGATCATGGGCAATTTAGGATTCTTCAGGTTTGTGCCCAGTAGGGTAAAAGTCATACCAGAAGTGTAGCAACATTAGAGATGTTCATGTGAAGGTGTAGTTTGGGATGGAATGTGCTAAAGAGGTACTACATGTGGAGTGGACAGCTGGTTACTTGGAAAGATACTGGAACCTAGATATGGAGAAACTCTCTGATAGAACTAGGCGTAGGTTGTATTTACCAAGTAGTGACATTCCAAAGTTCCTGTATCTAAAGGTCTGAAAGTTATGACATAATATTTCGAAGTTCTGATGTTCTAAACTTTCAAAGTTCCATTCTAACATTACAAACCCCCCAGGTTGAAATCTCCCAAATTCCCCAAATTTCAATATTCAAAAGTAGCCAAGTTTCCAGTCTAAAGTTCCACAATTTCAAAGTTCCAACATTCTGTAGTCTTAAACTTGCACAGTTCCAATGTTCCACATTTTACCAAAGTCGCAAAGTTTCAACAACTGCAAATCCCAGGATTTCAAATAAAAAATCTCCACATTCCACTGTTTTAAAGACACTAATGTTTCAAAACAAATACGGTAATCCTAAATTTGTAATGATAGAACGCGCCAGGCGCGTGAGCCGCAGCGAACCCGTTGAATCAAGATTGTAAAACTGCGTAAACTAAACGCTTACGTTTATCTGAGATGTCATTTGTCTCCATATCGCCATTTTTCCTGCGGAAACCAGTCCGTTTCGTTTAGGTAGATCTGTTGTATAAGTTTAGCTCACGTTTTCACGCGACTGCTAATTGTTAAATGGCTCCGTATCGTTCAGAGGAAAAGTTGTTCGCTCGTGTCACACAGGCCGATGTTATTCCCCCGATTCGAAACTTTATTTCCTGTAGTTACACGTTTCGTGTTAGATGTTGCTTTGGCTGCGCCGCTCAAGTTGATTTTGCGATTTTAATTTCGTTTTGCGTTAATCTTCTTGGTCACGAACGCCGTTTCTTGTTTCCTGAACATCGAACTACTTGCCGTCGCGTGTACAGTCGCGTGTACAGTAGACGTGCCTAGGGAAAATGGCGACTTAGGGTTAGGAAACCCTGTAGGTCGCCTTTTTGTTGGAACATTTTTGAATTCGGAAATTTACCAATTTTAAGATTTGGAGATTTCGGGAGTTGGAGATTTATGGGGTTTAGGGAATTATGGATTTTCAGGTTTGGAGAATTTGGGGATATAGGAGTTGGAGTTTTGGGGATGTGGGGATTTAGGGAGTTGAAGAGTTGAGAAGTTTAGAATTTGGGGATTTAGGGATTTGGAGATTTGGAGATTTCAGAATTTAGAGATCTAGGGATTTGGAGACTTCGGATTTTTGAGATTTAGGGATTCGGGGATTTGAGGATTTAGGGATTTAGGGATTTGGGGATTTGGGGATTTGGGGATTTAGGGAAATGGAAATATGAGGACTTGGGTAATTAGATAGAGTAGAAGTTGGAGATTTGGGAATTTGGAGAATTAGAGATTTGGAAAGGCAGGGATTTAGCGAGTGTGAATTTAGGGAATGAAGGATTTAGGAATTTGTCAATTTAGTCATATGAGCACTCCACAATTTGAGAAATTAGTAACATAAGAATATAAAATTAGAAAATTGGAAATTCCAAAAGAATATACATGACATTAACAAGCTCTCATTTATCAAAAAGTTGAAGAACTTTTACAATTTGTCAGATTCCATACTGAATAACTCTATAAATGCTAGAAACCTGAGAAGTCTCCATGTTGCCACAAAGTGGCGGTAAATTCAAATGCAAATTACTGTACAGATCACTCTAAACATTCGCCAACAAAATAAGAAAGAAAGTATAACATGTACTCTTTGGACAACCATAAACGAGTTCAGGTTATGCAATTCGACACGGTGTAACATAACAGTCACAAATGAATCATGTGGGTAGTACATCAAATTTGAGATTAAAACGATAAAATATTTCTATAGGGATTTTCACTAAACAAGGTCTTGGTTATCCATCACTATCGTCAGATACGTAAGTTGAATTTGACACGGTGTTATAGAAGGGTTAATCCGTTTCTTTGGCCTTGCCCGGCCTTTGTTGTCTGTAATTTGTTTGCTCCTTTTTCATACTTCTCGTTTATTCTTCCGCCTTCTTTCGCCGCCACGACGAAGCATCTTTCGAACCCTAAATTCTGAGAACCTGGACCCTCCCAACTTAGACCTCTTGCAAACGTTCCTCATGAATCATGCATTTTCATAGTAGTGTCGGTGTTTGAGCCAACTATAAACCGAACGCGTACCAACACATACGATCGTCTGGCTAAACTGTATCGGTTCGGTATCGGAAAAAGTAATCAACCGGAGAATTCATCATTTTACGCGGCATTTTACCGAAAAATTGAGTTATACGTCTCGTCAGAGTGATTCCGCTCGGGAATTTGGGAGATGAGGCGATAAGTGGAGGCTTTTTATCATCTTCTACTTTTATTTTTAATTATGTCACACTGTCATGATTATAGGGATTATTCGAAGGTGGGAGTGTTGGGTTCTTGTTTCAGGAATTTGTTCTCGGGTGAACGAGGCGATATAGTGCGCGGTGATATAACGCGCGGATATGAGGACGAGTGGTGGTGATATTGTTCGGAGTTTGCTATCGTTATATCTTTCATAGTTATATCTTTTCAACATTTTGTAGTGATCCAACATTTCATGATTCCAAACTAACGAAAACTTAAAAAGTCTCGAAATCTCAAAGTCCCTAATGCAAAATGTCCTGAAATAACAGCGTCACTAACTCAAAATGTCCCGAAATCCCTAAACCCAAAACCCCAAAAGTCCCAAAATCCCAAATTCCAGAACTCCAAAATCTCACCATCCCAAAATCCAAAACTCCCAGAATCCCATTCCTCGTAACAGAACCATATGTCGTTCCGCGTGCTACCTAAATCCTAGCCTCCCGCCATGTTGCTTAAAAGTGGCGGGAAATTCAACCGGTCTAAATCAGAACGATCGTATAATTTCCTAATCGATCCCGTTCTTTATGTTTCAGAACATTCCCATGTAAACCGAGTGATCGTAGATCACGAAATGGAAACCTAAAATGTTACCAATACATTAAAAGTGTCATCGTCGAGTTAACGTAACCTCGAAATCGAACGCCGCAGTTGTTCTAACCTGAACGGCCGAGGAAAATGTAAGAAAAAATGTGACAAAACTCGTGTTCGACGAGAATAGAGTGTGAATGAGGATCGTAATAAAGGTTGAGGGTGTCTGTGAGGTCGAACAGCCGAGTTAAAGATGCCTCGGCCATCGAGGGACACTTACGGCGATCAAAAGCCACCGTACTCTTACATCTCGTTGACCGCGATGGCGATTTGGTCTTCGAGGGACAAGATGTTGCCGCTCGCTGAAATTTACAAATTCATCGCCGATCGATTTCCGTACTATCGCAAGGACACTCGTAGATGGCAGAACTCTTTGAGGCACAATTTGTCCTTTAACGACTGCTTCATCAAGGTTTGTATAGGTACTTTTCTTCTTTCGTCTAGTGATTAAGTAGATTCTAGTCGGTAACGTAAGCGACGCTTTGCGATGCGATATTGAAGCTAGTCGAAATATTACTAGATTTGTTACTAGGGAATATTCAAGAAATGTATCCGAAGGAATGTTGACTTAGTAAAATATCTAGGGACATTATCCCTAGGATACTGTTTACAGCATGTTTCTCTACGAATATTACACTACACCTAAAGAGTATTTATGGAATATTTCCCTAGAAATCTGTACTTAGCGATATGATCCCTAGGGAATTTTTCTTTAGGACCTCGCATATGCAGATAAATTTTAGCGTACTAGTGGCAAATGCTAGTGTTAAATTTTGCCGGAATTCCCTATAACATCAGAAGCCGTAAAATTTAAGGAGAATATTTTTAAACGGTAATTTCCAATTAGATGTGTCGTCAAGGAGCATTCTTAATGTCGGTACTTAGGAGAGATATTGATTTTTTGTTTTCGAAGCAAATTACCAAAATGGCCTCTTAATGTGTTTGGCTTGGGAAGGTTCGCGAAAAAGTAAAACGATTTCGTGGTCGTCCAGCGAGGCGATCGCGTTCCTTGGCGATTCGGGTCGAAGGCAGGTGCAAAACAGATGGTCGAGAAATAGAATAGAGAACGAGTGCTGACACAGCTTGTCCCTCCGCGTTAAAACGGACCCGGTAGTCGATCAGCAGAAAGAAAAAAAAAAGCAGATCTTTTTATCTGTTTCCAAAGACGAACCCTTTTCCACCTCGCAATCATCCTGTTTATTTCTCGTTATGCGTGTCTTATGAGGCTATTCACAGAACGGCGTGTTTAGCCGCGTTTCGTTGCACAACCTGTCGATCGTTATCTCGAAATTGGCTGCAACGAACGCTCTCGAAATTCCTGCTAATTCGATCTTATCAGAAATCAATTTTTATTGCTATTTCTGAATCGGTCTGACCTTCTGGTAGATTCCAATCCGTACTTTGTATTTTTGTCCGCACTGTAATTACATGCTTTCGTATACTTCTGCAACGTTTATACTTTTATTATTTTATGCTGTGTATTGTGTATATTGGGAATTGTTATGTATTAACAATTTGATGCTTTAGCGATCGTTTATTAGTAACTTGATATTTGGGGACGAGGGACCCCAGAACCTAACCTCACAAAAATTTTTATTATGAAATACAATTACTTTTGCTGTAAACTATTATAATTATTCTATGCTGTGCATTACTGTATATTAGTAATAGTTATATATTAACAATTTGATGCTTTAGTATACGTAGTTGAGTAGCAATTTGATATTTAAGAGGTGGGTGCAGAGAAGCTGCTCCCAGGACATAACCTCACAAAATACTATCTCAAACTATTATAATTATTCTCCACTTTAATTTTACAGCATAACTTTCTTAAAATTTCACTCTCATAACCGAACAATTAAAACATAAGTCCCATAGCGAATAACAAATTAATTACAAAATGTTCCTCGAAACAAAGAATTACAAAGAAATGATCCCGAAATAAGAATTGAATTATAGTGAAAAAATTGAAATGATTATCTTGAAGTTAGATTCGCGTGTAAAACAGTGGACGTGATAGAAAATCAATGTAAATAATTTAGCAATAACTCAGCGGTATTTGTTGAACAATATTTTTTCCCCTTCGGTATGAATATTTCACGCGGCTACGCGCGAAGAACAGCTTCTTGCATCCACGCATGAAACATTCATGCGTTTATGTAAATTGCATGAGTCGGTACGCGTATAGCACCGCTCGTCGTTAGATCGATGAATAGAAATGTCTATTAAACAGCAGTTATTGTTTATAAACCATTACACGCCCGTTGGAAAAATATAATTGCCACGGTGTGATTTACATGTTCAAGTGCCATATTCGGTTGTGCAATTAATCATGGAACGGCCACGACAAACAAGTTTCTAATATGAATTTCAGAACCGATGGTATTTTCAAACATTTATGTGCAATTAGATCTTAATTATACATGTTATATCCGTGCCGAGGTTTAATTACTTACCTCAACTGTTTCAAATGAATAATTCATCGATTATTTGTAATTTCATTTTTTAACTATGTTTCAATTTTATCTGTATCGGGATTCAACGCGCTGTCCGATTTATTATACGTTTGGGACACGTTGTGCTCATTGGATTCGACAATAAATTTCACGTTTCTGCTTTCGGTAAAACCTGCTGGAATCATAGTGACTGCGAGAAACTTGTCAGGTTGGCGGCGCTAGTGTCGCTTTCGTCCGAAGTAACTGAATCGATCGCATGCATCGCATTGTAGCAACAAAAGAAACATTAGATTTAATCAAAATGTAACGATACTTAAATTACCGGTGCAATTACAATGAATCTATTTTCTGTTCCTCTGACAATCGCATTAAGCCAGGGAAATTACGGGTAAAATTATGCAGGATATTTTAACGATTTTTGTAATTCAATACATGTATTACAGTTTATGTAATTGCATGCTTTGCTATATTTCTAACTGTGCTTTTATATCAAACCGGTTATGTGCTTTAATACCATTCGTTTGATGTACAAGTTACTAGGATTCTATGCAGCTAAATTTACTGCAACTAAAGCTAGGTATCTAGGGACATTATACGGGGATCTAGGAATCTGGCAATATAGGGATATGGGAGTATAGATACATTGTAACCTAAGAATTTAAGAATCTAGGGATCTGGGGATATATGGATCCACTATGAAATATATGAATCTGATAGACATCTAGAGATATACACATCTAATATTATGGAGATCTACGAATATTAAAATGTAAAGATACAAAAATAACGTATGAGAATATAAAAGTCTAACGATCTAGGGATATACAATCTATTTCGTGACGATTTAATCTGAAACAATGTAACGTGCAACGTTCTTGCGATCTAATTTATGACAATCTAACACGTGTCGATGTAACATAGCGATCTAACCTTGAGCGTTCGATGAAAAATTTGCAATCGCATTGGTCGATCAACAAAAATCATCTGTTCCAATATTACACGGATCTCCATGGATCCCAAGCCCCAATGACGCAGAGCGCCACTAGCGTGTTTAAAAGTCGTAAAAGCTTAACACTACTGTATCATCGAATTTATTGCATAATTTATAATAATAAGCCTATAATGCTGGTAAGATTGTCAGATAAAGGGACAAAAGTAGATCCATACTATAGTACACCAACATCCTCCATCTCTGATCTAAATGCACACTTCAAATACTATTCAGAAAGGTAGCAAAAAAGTATTAAAGTAGCAGAAAAGTATTAAAAGTAAGTGAACGTGATCGAAATTGTTGATTGCAGGTGCCGAGGGGACCACATCGACCAGGTAAAGGCGCGTACTGGGCGCTGCACCCAGCCGCCCTCTCGATGTTCGAGAACGGCTCTTTGCTCCGTCGTCGAAAGCGGTTCAAATTGCACAAACCCGACAAAGAGCTGTTAAAATCCGAGCTGCAAGCCCTGGCGTCCGCCATGCCGCCCCCGCACTCGGAATCCTCGCCGGTGATATCGATAAACCCGGCCGCCCAAACGAGCAGCCTGACGGTCGCCAATCTGCACCGTCTGCGCGACGATCTGCTACGTTGGGAGCTGCACGAGCGTCGTCTGACGATGACTTCCGGCGGCAACAGCTCCCCGGGCTTCTCCGCGCCGGAGGCCGGCTCCAGCTACTACCTGCTGTCGCCGGAAGTCAGACAGCGACTGGCCGGGACCGACGAGATTCTGCGCGGCTACGAGAACAACCTGCTGCAAACGGGAAGCTGGAATTTCCCCGGCTTCCAGGTGTCCCCGTACGTGTCCCAGTTGTCCTACTTCCAGACCGACATCCCGGACAGCCGACAAATCTGTCCCGGCACCGCGGAGACCATCCCCGACAAGACTGAGTCCAGACCGTTCCTGGACACCGCGAGGAGCAGCAACCTCGAGCCCGCGGACGGCAAAGTACGCTCGACGCTGGAACCCGGCATTTCCAGCCAGACGACCATACAGCCCGAGCAGAAGAAGAAGAAGAAACCCTTCACCATCGAGAACATCATAGCACCCGACGACGAACAGATGTCCGGCAACATGGAGGACGAGAAGAGGGGTCATCTTCTGGTACCGCGACCTCTCTACGCTGGCTTCCCTTTCGGGCTGTCCACGACCAAGGTCACCTACGAGACTGCTACCTGAAGAGTCCCATAGATTTCATTGTAGATGAGCCAAGGACTCGAAGTGACGTGTCCGTTTCCGTTGGAGGATGACTGGAGCAACGGGAGCTTCCGGTGATAGTGATCACGTGACCCGTGTTGGACTCGTGTGCCCTCGGAACTGGTGCGTCCAAGAACGTGTTCGCTGGTGAATTCTCCTCGTTTCACTATTTTTGTTAACTTTGAGTTCTGAACATTGCGGGATTCGTGTTCTAGAGATACTAGAGGTGTTTGCAGAGGAGGGAGGAGTCGAAATGCTTCGAACAGATTTGAAGTATGTATCCTTGAACGTTTTGTGGACCTAGAAATATGTGGACGGAAGTCCCTAGGGACGTGGGAATTGAAAATATATTTAATTATATTCTTTTATATATTCCTATACGTGGACTTAATGGCCATATTGATTTTGTCTTAATTTGAAATAGTTTTTGATTTTTGTAAATTCTCGACTTGTACAATCTTTTTATACTTGCTTTTTGAGGGTAGAACTTAAATATAGAGGTTATAAATTTACTGTTATCGTTGTTATTAACAATATCCAGTTTAAAGGATTTTAACTGGCGTGGATTTACCAATAAGGACATCGAGTAAAGAATCTTTTCTAAATAACATGGCCATTTTCTCCTTAAGTTCATGAGCAAACGTCCATGTATTCCTAGGTCCAAGTTTTCGACAAGTATTTTAGAAATGTTTCTGTTAGTAACTTTTGGATAATTTACCCACTCGTAGACACTGTAACGAGAATTTTCTTAAATTATTAACTCGGAACTAAATTGAAAAATGAACGTTAATGTACGAAAACACTTGAAGGGAAGGTATTTAGAAATGTGTGGATGGAGGATATTTATATACAATATATAAAACGGTGAAAAATACTCGAAAGTATGAGTCCGCAACATCAAGATGGACTCCGTTGCACTTTGGCGGGAACCTGATGACTTTTCAAAATGCTTGGAAAAGGAACCTTGAACCTTGCGTGATAATCGAAGTTTGTAGCTCCTATACTCGTAGCTCTATTAGTCACACTCTGTCATCCTTTACATGTAATTATGAATCTAATAATTTTTAAGGTCTTTCCAAAGCTCTCGATAAAATAACGCATTAGATTGAGTATGGAACTTGACAAATGGCGCGTTGACACTTATTTGATTCGACGGTAAATTGAGGTTAGGTTATTTTGCGAGGTGTACCTTCGCTGTTTATTCGCCATGTTTATTTTTTACGTCCGTCAAGTTTTATACTTAATGACCTAATAGGTAAATGGATCAGTGACAAGCACCGAAGGTAACTATAGTCATACATTACTGGACTCCCTTGCTTTAAAGATGGCGATACTCGTCAAAATTTTATGTTAATTTTTTGACCGTTGAAGATGACTGTGGTTACCCGATGTCAGGGTTTGGGGATTTGAACGATTCGGAATTTGGGGGTTTCAAAATTTTGAAAATTAAAAATTTGGGAGCTTGGGATTTGAGGGTAAGGGATTTGGAAATTGGAAATTTAAGAATTTTGAGATTTGGGAATTGGAAAATTCGAGGATTTGGAGATTTGAGAACTTGGGAATTCGCAGATTTCGAGATTTGGGAATTCTGAAATTTGACAATTTAGAAATTTGAGAATTTGCGTTGAGAAATTCGAAAATTTAAAAAGTAGGGTTTTCGAGATACGGTAGATTGAGAATTCGAAAATTTGTAGATTTGAGAATTTGAGGAATCAGGGTTTCAAAGATTGCTTAAATTTGAAAATATAAGAATTTGGTAATTTTTGAACTTTGATAATTGTATTTCTATTAATTAAAAAATTGGAGAGCGTTATTTCGATAGAGTCAATAATATTAGACATAAAGGCCTTAATTGTCGATTTTTCGATTCAACTCCATGAAAATGTAGAAAGAACATTCTCGACTCGAAAAAAGACTCACCAACGAACCTTCTTTTTCGACTCGAAAATCTGTAGATCAATTGACTGATTCAGTTCTCTAAATTCATTAGTATTGCTTTGACTAATGAATCTTTCCACTTGCAGAAGACTCTCGTTATATTGCCGCGCACAATCTTCAAATGGGCAATATGTTATGGTATCTAAAATGTATTCCCTTTAAGATTGCAACGACAGAGAGAGCCACTAACGTTCGCAAGACTCTATGTAAAGATGGCAATATAACGAGAGTGTTCTGTGTAAAGTTACATGTTTGAATTGTGATTATGTAAGTACGAATTAATCTGTCCTATCTTTTCTATTCTATCTTAGTCGATATTCTTTATTGTTCGTTAAGAAACGCGATTACAACGGAGTTTTGTACAATAAACAATTTTACATCTATTTGTATAAATTTTGTTCTTTAAAAGGATTACGTGCGAATGATCTACAAGCGTAGTATAATTAATGTACTCGATCGTACTTTCACGAAGATGCTCGTAAATGTAAACATTGCTTCGTGATTAAATAAATTATTGTATATATCTGAAAAACATTGTGTTACAAATTTTGAAAAACCTTTCCTTTCTTTCGTAACAATACAATTCACATCGATAACATTTTGCTATATTTTAAATAATTGCAAAAAACTAAGCAAATTAACTGAGGAGTCACTGTTGCAGAAAGCTCGATACTTTCCTGCGCTGGGGGCTCTGGGGCGGGGCGAGAAGTTACAATGGATCGAAGTCACGTTTTTAAGGTTGTGTTACTATTACCCTCTTCTTTCATACCATCTTTCCTCTAGGGAAGACTAGTATACACCTAGTAATATAATAACACTTCCTAGGGGAAATATTGGGTGTAACAGCCTTCTCTAGAGGATACAAGTATGATACTTCCCTAGGGTAAATTTTGTATATAGGTGACCTAGAGAAAGTTACTAAATACAGTGCCCCTAGATAATGAGTATAACCTACCGTAGAGGAAATTCTAGGTATAGTGATCTTACCTAGGGAAAACAGATTGTAATACAATATTGTATTTTCCCCGAGAAATAATTACAATACAAAATAATGATGCCATTTTATTAAAAAGGAAAACTAGAGCCTTTATGAGCCCCAAAGTAATTTATTATTTTTCGAATATTTTTCCCCTAGTCGTTCGTTTCCGATAAGCATCGATTTTTGCAGAGATAGAACGATCTTTTGTAGGAATTGGCAAGGAGTATAAATAAGGTATCAAAGGACGCTTCGAATGTTTGCCGGTCGTGGCAGGCAATTATTGGCATTAAACGAAGAAGTACCCGGGGCTTGCTACTTTCGAGCCACGAAATTCCTTCTAATTTAATATCCCTGGCCGATAAATCATTCGGAGGTTTCTAATTTGGTAGGAGGCCCTTTGGCCCAAACCAGAATTGGCCCTTTGTCGGAGCCACGGCCGAAGTGCGAAGAATCCCATTAAACGCCATAAAGGAAGAATTTCTTTTTTCTTTCCCTCCTTCCACCCTGCTGTTCCAGTTCTTCAATAGTTCTGGCTCAGTTATTCCATATTAATTACCTCGTGAACCGATCCTCCATTACGAAAACAATCTTGTCTTTGATACCCGGCCGAGCTACTTCACCAAATATTTATAAACGAAATTTCATAAAACTTTATTAACGTTTCATTTCGAACTCAGCTTCGAAAACGACCTCTCGTGATTATCTCACGGATCATCTCATTCGGATATTCAACATTAGAGAGGTTATGTTTTTGAAACGCCGTGTATAATAATGGAGACGTTTTCGCGGTATAGCCACGATTATGGCCGATTTACATATTTATTTTACCTGAAAATAAAATTTCGATTAGCGCAACAGTTGGTGGGCCAAGGATGACTTCAGCAGTCGTTCACCGTTGAAAATGATCCATAACGAAAGATCCATTTATCATAGTTTGATGGCAATGGTGTGAAAGTTCCTAGCGTTTGTGTTGTTCCCTTCTTTTGTTTCCCTGCTTCTCTTTCTTCGCCGCCGACCAGAAAGAATCCATTGTTATCTTGGCAATCTTCATGTTTTTCGAACAACTCGAACAATGGACGATACTTACCGCGCTCTTTCTTACCCATGCAATTAATATTTTAATATCCTTTTTATTCATACACTGTCATCTTAATTCGAAGGTTACCTCCTAAACAATACTCTAATGTAATTCGCGAAGCTGTTTTTAAGTGATCTGAACGTTCATCGAGATTTCAATCTTCGGATTTTGTTACAAAGTTACCTTTCGTCAGGTTTCTTGGGTAAGGTTAGTCGTTAATTTCATTTAGGTTAGTCGCTATATTTAACCTCTTATGTTTAGGTTAAATTTACGTTCAGGTCCACATGGCAACGTTTGTTTTAGATTTCATTTAGTTAGGTTAGATTTAAGTTCTACTAGGTCCATTTTTGTTTAAGGCTACGTTAAGGTAAGGTTTCTTAGTTAAGGTTTCATTTGCTATATTTAATCTCTCATGTTTCGGTTAGGTTAGGTTTCCGTTCAGGTTCACGTGACTACATTTGTTTTAGGTTAGATTTAAATTGTGCTCCAGTTTAAGGCTACATTAGGTCTCTTGGGTTAATTCAGATCTAAGCTACATCGGGTGTAGCTTTTATTGGTGGTGTACCATTAATCGGTAAATGATACTTGAAATACGTAAAGAAGTTTTCTTATGAATATATTGTGTTTCTTTTTTCACTTCATGAATATATTTATTCGTTAACAATGAAAAATATAACCCATTTAACACGGATGACACGGGCCGGTCGTCAGACGGACAGTTAACGATTCAATAGATCAGTGACATCTGTAAACACACATGTGTCCTTTGGTATATATGGTGTACATAGAGAGAAAAAGAGACGGTAAAAATGAAAGGTAAAGAGAGAAGTAAAGGGAGGAAAGCGCGAGAAACAGGCGTGTCCGTGAATTAAGTGGAAAAACGTGTCGATTTCACGCACGGCACTGAATTAAGAGCACAAAAGCCGTGGTTTAAAAGGGGCTTTGTCCTCGCAAATGGGAAACCGTCGGGGACAGGGCGTCTAGAAGCCGAGGATACGGTGCTGTTATCAATACGATTATACCGTAATCTCGATACCTGGAAGATTTAATAACGAATCGAGATCGTTGGTGGTCCAAACCACCCTTCTCGCTGTCCCACCTCGTCTCGTTTTTTGTATTCGCCCGTTGAAAAAACACGCCGGACGCCCGTAATCTTGCACGTCAATCCCGGGATCGACCGTTGTCCTCCATTGTTACGTCGGCGGAACAAAGCGTTTCGAATCTGCCGGACTTGTTTCAAGATTCTGTGGTAAACTTGTACACTATTTCGAATGTATCGGTGCGAACTTTCATTAAGAAACGCTGCAAAGAAGCAAATAAATTTCCTCGGTTCTTTTATCCGTTTAAATAGCGCGCCACGGCGGTTGAGGTTATCGAAGCGTCCTAACCTTAAATCTTTCACGATTCGATTACTATTACTCTCGCGGTTGCTTGAAAACTAACACCGTGCAAATAACATAGAATTCGCATTAAGAAGTTACCGTAATTTCTATATTTCTTAGCGTCTTTTTTAGCGTCTAGCGACATCTTAACTGCGTCGTAAATGCGATCGATCTTATAACGATACAACCGTTATTATCAGATTTTTTACAGAAGTGACATCTTCATACCACGTGTACACTTAAACGGGGCACCGGATGCAGAGGACGCTGAGAAAAATAACCTCTAATCATTAATTTTTTCAAACGTTATTAATGCCAATTCCGAGGCATATGTTTTTATTTTCGTCATGTGTCCCGTCGTTCATCAAATTAATTCATAATTTATGAAAACACCGTCTGCAGATTTTTATCGTTGTAATACTATGATCGCTATCGCAATAACAGTCCTGTGCGATGCGCATCCATCATGCAAATTGTTAGCGTTGAAAGAGCTAATTTATTAATGTCCAGAGCACATGGAACGGCGCGAAAATGAAAACTGGATACAATTTAATATCTAAATTGTTCAATTTCGTTAAGGGTCTCGAGCGAACAACGAGGAAAGCATTCGACGAAATATGTGTCGGGCAACGTGTAACTCGAAATGGAAAAGCTTAGGCTGAAAATCATACATCATTTCGGACATACCGACAACGTATCTCTCGTAATTGCACGAGTTAAACGCGTTGACTCGTACGCTTGCGTGTAATCGAACTTGTAGCGTCGTTCATAACCATGAAGAGCTGTAACGAAAGAACGAGACACGCCCTACTTGTCGTGCTTTCGAAAATGAATAATGGAAAACAAAGGAGTGGAACACTATAACATACTTTATCATTCCGGTAATTGATTCTATTTCACCGTAATACACCGGACAATTGATTGGCTTTTTCTTTTTCTGCCGACGTCTTTGTATGCAAATATCTACCTAGATCAAGTTACGAAAAAATAGATAGTACATTTTACACGGAATTTAACTTTAATTGTTTATACGTTACATAATGTATCCAGAGCGAATGTTACGTTCCTAGGGAAAATATGTCGACAGAGGTGAACTCCCAGATGACTCTTAGGGAGTCTCACGGACTTGGAGCCTTAGGGACTATTTAACTGTTCGAGGACCTTGTTTAGGCATTTTCTTCACTGTTCTCTAAAACCTCGTCAACCTAGAACTCCCTAGAGATCCTACTAATTCTCAAATATTTTTAACCTCGCTAGGATGTCCTTAGGGCCCTCCACAGTCTCTTAGGACCCTCCATCTTATTTATTTCTCCATAATTTCCAAAGATCCCCTAAGATTCCTCAGATTCCGTCTAAGATTTTCCTGTCATCCTTGGATTTCGCTAGAAATGTAGTATTGCCCCGGGCGCCCTTATGCTCGCAGAGTACCATGAGGTTTCCAGCGTAGTTTCGTGTATTGAAATCGTTTCTGACCCAAAGACCTTCGACGTAGTGGAATCAAAGAGCGCGGCGAGCCATAGAGGCAAGGTGGTTCAATTCTTCAGCGTCGGTAACACGTTCGGTGATCATTCAGCAATATCAATCATCTAAACAGAGCTCGCAACATCGCTGGCGGACTGTTTTCAAGCGAAAAACAGAAGAAGACTAATAACGAGCGGTATAAAGAGGATGAAAAAAGGAAACGGAGGAAGGAGAAGAAGAAGAAGATGAAGAAGAAGACGAAGAAGAAGGGTAGCGTTGGCGATCGTCGAGAGGCGGTCCGAAGGTAGTCCTTTTATCAGGGTCTCGGATGAACGCGAACGAAGGCTCGTTAAGTCGTAGTGGCCACGTTCAACCTTACGTGGCTCACAAGCAAGCGGCCAGACCGAGCTATAATGGCATAAATAATGACCGGTCTCGGTACTTACGCCCGTTTTCTTCCTGCCACTCGACGCACGACCGCCTTAGCCTTCTTCTTCTTCTTCTTCATCTTTCGCTTTATACTATTATACTGACTTGCCAACAGAGACGGATATCGAGCTACTGTCACTAACAAATTTCATTAATCCACTTTCATACTCCTCATTGGCAATTTCACCCAGGCTGGGCTCTGCAGTCTAGCGTCAAGGTGCGACATTTACCTCTGAACTGTTCGTTCATGAACCTATGGCAAGATTCGGTACTTCAAAGATTTGTCCTCCATGTTTTTTATTTCCGTCCCTTTTCAAAATATCTGCCAATCCCTAACTCATCCTTCAATGACGTTGTCATTACTGTTACTGCCACTACCAACACTGTTGCGCTCCCCATTATTCTTACGACGATTTCGCCATGATCGCTTCACTAATCCTCTATTAACATCATGATGTGGACATCTCTTCGACCCTCAGGTTTTTACCGAGTAACCTCGTTTCCAATTTATAAAATGTACCTGCGACATACAGGAAGCACGGCCATATATCCGGACAGTTGGATCTCCGAGAACTGTTCGATGTTATTTGACATCGGTTACTTTTATATTTTAGTTTCTATCCAAATACCGTTCATGGAACATGACTAAAAACACGTCATCCTTCGGTGAGCTTAGGTGTTCTCTAAATGCGAATGATACAAAAAGACACGAATTTACTTTTGTCGAGCTAGTTTCTTTAGCTTACTTCCTGATTTCTATATTTTCTGGTCATTGATTTTATTGCTTTTAGTGTTGAATAATACATACGTTAATAAAAAGATTTGTTGCTTAGAAAACACAGTTCTCATAAAATCCTGATTTCGCTTAGGTTTCAAAGCTGTTTGTCCACCATATTGTCATGACTGAAACCCTTGAAGGACAAATTGGCCTCGTCCAAAGCCGGGATTAATGAAAAAATGTTTGAAAGAATGAAGCAGTCCGATTAATCTGGGGTCCACGATTAATTCGCAGCGATTACTCGAAAATCGAAAGATAGGATCGATTTCCCGGTAGGTATCGATTTCCCAGACGCCGGTTTATTCAGGCCGGTTATCTGAAACAATTATCTGAAAGGCGTTGAAATTGCAGAAGATCGAAATAAGTCGGCTCCGTTTTATTTTCTTTTGGTATTTCCCGAACAGATACGCAACGATCTGTTGCCGCGATAAATAAGATGCTCGGTTCGTGCATCGAATTACCGTCGGCAGCTCGACAGGAGAAGAGGAACCGAACGGAGGTGAGAGAGGAGAAAGAGCGGAACTGCTTGATTTCGAGCCGGCACGCGATTATTCTTTGTCGTAATTATCGATTCGTAGTGAACGCCGCGAAGAAGCGTGTCCTGCAAGGATTTCACCGGCCTACGTCCTTCCTTCCGTCAGAATCGAATGGTGCGCAGCTGAAACATGGCCGTAATTCTGCCTTTAATTAGCACAAATGTGAGAACTCTTTTCGTCCTTCGTCTTTCTTGCTGATTCTAATTGAACAGCGATGGGAGACTGACGAGATACTTATGTAATTTAGGGACTTTGGTGGTTTAGAACTATGGGAGTCTTGGGATTTGGGGTAGGGGTATTTAGGGAGATTCGAATTGTCGGATGTATGGAGGTGGGACTATAGGGATTTGGCGGTTTAGAAGTATGGAAGTCTAGGGAATTCGACTATTAACACTTGGGAAGATTGAAATTGTCGGGTGTGCCGATCTGGTACCATAAGGATTTGGTGATTTAGTGTGGGTGATGTAGGTGTTTTTGGTGCTTGAAATGTTGGGAAAGTATGAATATAGAAATCTAGGGAACAATTTACAGATAAGGGAATTTGGCAACTTTCATACCTTGAAATTATTAGATACGCGCATATGGATATCTAGGGGTTTTGCAGTTTAGAAATAAATTTCTACAGAGATCTATAGATTTTGCAACCAAGATATTTCTAAATATAGCAATCTGAAGATACAGCAATTATGTCTAAAAAATCACCAGATTTTCTATTTAAAAAATGGTAGATCACAATCGTTTAACTAACAAACGACTTGGATGAAAATGACCGATGAAGAAATGCAATTTCTATCGAAAGAAAGAAGAATCAAAGGTTGGTTCTTTCGGATATTAGGCGTGAGAGCTCGTGACGAAGACCCTGATGAAGGGTGGAATCCTTTCTATTAATCAGTGCCTGCTGTTTCTATTGTGGCGTATCCCGCAATAATCTACACGTCACACGTGTGATCATTCAGAGTTAAATAGTACACACACCGTGAGATCTCGCAATTAACCGTCGACGTTGCGGTTTTAAATTAATGCAATTGCTATTAGTCTTCGGCTTCTTACCGGAGTTTTTCCGTACAGGACTCCGAGCGATGCCTCTATTTTTTCAACGATAGAACGCGTTCTTTTATTAAGTTTTTCTTCCGCGCATTTAATCAGCTCGTCAAATTACGCCCGCTCTCCGACGGTGATCACAGGAGATTAAAATGTCATTAGGGAAGTTTTAAACGTGTCTTTAAAAATTATTTTCACGATCTCTGACTTTACTGCCGCGTCAGTACGACGCGTTATTTCGTTGGCGGATGCTGGGGAATTTCACGATATTTGCGGTTAACATTTCGCAATTTAGGGAATTTTTTGTTGGGCAATTTAAAAACTTATAATATTAGGATTTAGAAATTTTCGAACTTAGACAACTGGAAGATTGAGAATTGTGAATTTGTGCACTTCAAAATTTGGGGAACTAGGGAATTTTAGAATTTGGGGTGTAGGAGTTTGAGAATTTACGTATTACACATTTATAAATTTACGTGTCTGAATATTTCAAAATTACGTTTAATTAGGGACTTATAAATGTCTGTAATGAAACTTTGAAACTTTACAAATTCACAATAAGAATAGTAAAAAGCTCATAAAAGTTGTACACCATTTTTCCCTATGCGTTCAGCGAGCAGCAATTATGTTTACGCCTTAATCCAGTCGGTGTCACGGTCTGTTTACGAAAGTGCCATATAGAGGGTGCATTCTATCATCGATTATCCACATATAAATACTAGTCTTTTTCCAAACGGAAGTTGTCTCGAAGCGGATAGTATATCGACTGCCGCTCACGTTACTCACCGGTAATTTCTATTTTCTTCGTACAAATTCCCTCTCGCAACTATGTTCTCGGCACCTCGGTCTCTCCCCTTCGTCTTCCGGTCATGCATTTTTCAAGGAATCGATCGGCGCGGAACGTTCTCGCCGACTACAGAAGCTGATACGAAATAGAAAATAATACGGTGTATCTGGTTGGCGGGTGGTTAGCCGACACCACGTGATCGTGAAACGGTCTTCTTCCACGGATTTCAACGATTTCTTAGTTTCCGTCGGGCTACCGCGATGGCGGCTGATCCGAGGAATCGAACAACGTGTAGCCCTCCCGCGTGCCGAGCGTCGCTCATTGAAAAGAATGGCGCGCAATCTTCGTTGCTCCTTAATTGCCTCTTTTTTGCTCCCTTTGATACAGAACATCCGCGATCGACTGCGCTGTGATTCAGCAAATACCGGGGGACCCCGGTCGGACAAGTAGAAACACCATGGGACAAAAGAAACCGAGAAACCGCGCTACTCAAAGGATAGGCGTTTCGCTCAATTTTACCGATCTTTTTATCGCTTTCCATGTTTCGACCATTGATGCGATCAACTTCCATTTCTGATGCTTTTTCTACCGAGAATCGGTAGATACATTTTATACCTTCTTCAAATCGAATTGGGACCACCATTTGCAACATTTTTCACGTTTCCCTTAAAAGCCCTTTGCTCATCACCCACACAAGTTCATTATTATCACGATAGTAATCAACTGCTATTATATCATTATCAACGGATTTAGTGATTTTGCATGACCTTTTATATGACATGTTATAGCTATAGCATGTAGGGACTGTACTACATTTTGCTACAACTCGATACAAATGCAGACATTTTTCTATGTACCAGTCTTAACTACTCGTATTTATCAGGTGCGTCAGAACTGTCCACCACTACAATGTTAACACAAATACTGAAAGTTAAAAGGTTATGTCAATTTTGCATTCACTGATCCTTGTATTCATCCTTGTATTCAGTGATCCTACAGAGATTGAAACATATAAAAGATTGTACATGGAAACCTTTTACCAATATATTAAAAATTAGGATTTGTCATGACGCACTCGGTGTGTCACGAGTTGTTTACAAGTACGACGAATATTAGCAGTTTCGTATACTGATTATACTGAACTATGATAGTTGAGTATAATGATATACTATTGAATAGTAGATACTGATAATTTTCTTAGTGGTCATCGAGAAGTACATAATGGCAGTATCAGCAGAAGCGTATCAATTTGTGTATAAGACGAGTTAACCTAAAAAAACCTGTCTGTATCATATTAAATTCTATAATAATCTACAGAGGTTTATCACAGGTTTTCTTTCCGTAACAATCATGCAAGATCACAAGTGACATGCTCAGAAGTACAAAAAATCAATCGAGTTAACCTGGAAATCCTGTCTGTATTTTATTAAATGCATCGTTCATCTACTAGGTTTTCTTTCCGTAACAATGACGAAAGATCACCAGCGCAATTCAAATTTGCCGCCAATAGTGGCCAGCGTTTAATTTGATTATTTTCATTATCTCGGGTGTCACGAGAGGAAGAGTTAAAAAAGAAAAAAGATCCCGTCTGCTGGCGAGGGTTCGAGAGTCGGCTGTTTAGCGTAATGCTTATGTCGGAAGATCGGCCGCTAGCTAGATCGTCGATCCTGCAGCCTGGAAGCCCGGGATCGCGGGATGATTTATCGTCGCGGGCCTTTGTTGCCTCGAAAACCGACTTCAGAACCGGCACGGCGAAGGTGAGAGCCCGAAAACAGGATCGACCTTCCAGACAGCGTGGCTCTTGTTCGCCACAGGTGTGCCACTCTTTCCACCGCCTCGTCCAGCAGCTTCCTTCCTTCCTCTTGCAGTGCCATTACTGCCACCCACACCTCGAATTCTCTAAACTCCATTACTTTTTCGGCCGCGGCGAATTACTCCTCGACCGATCCTCTCTCTTGTTCTTCTATTTGCCTCTCTCGAGTGCCCGAACGATACCTGTTCAACTGTTCCACTAACTCGATCATCCTTCGCCCGGAGTCCCTCGAATTCCTTCCACGCGTCTTACACGTAAGCTCCAAATCATTTTTGTCCGTTGCATTCTCTTCTTCGAACATTCGAAAGATCGAAGGACCATACGAAACATTACCACATTAGACAGACATAGACCACACGAAAATATAGAACATAGAAACAATGACTATGAGAGCTGTATGTATTAATTCTAAGTAAAATGCGATAAACGCTAGTGGATCGATAACGAGTGGCAAAAAGAAGTGTTGGTACATTCTCTACAATGACTTGCGGCAGGTTAGAATAAAACTCGAAAGTAACATCTTTGTAAGGGGGGCCATTCAAGTGGACAGTGGTGTAATTTATATTTACAAAATATACAAAAGGGCCCGATGAAAAGGTTTCGGTAGCGTTCGTTGTGCCGGACGAAAAACAGAATAAAGAAAGAAGGAAAGGAAACTCGAAACACGTTGTTTGCGTGTGGCTTGAATGAGTCCGCACATCCGTTGCGTGTTGGCGCACCGAACGGGTTCCCTTTATCCCGAAATTCAATGGAATTTCCAGAGGTCCGTGCTAATTAATTCTTTGAATCATGATTTATGCCTTGGGTGTCCCTTTATATACAAACAAATCGTTAGTTCCTCGTTTCTTGCGTTTATTTACTGACGATTATGTAAGCAGTTGATTTTGAACGATTAGAAATTGGGAATAGCCATTATGGTGTTTCCGATGGGCGCCGCTAGGGGGACGTTGCTGTATCTACTTTCTCGAAAGTGCTCGCTTCTTTATTCATTACATATACGTAATATTATTATACATAACATTACTTACACACAATATTGCTATATATAATATTACTTATGCACAATAAAATTATACACGTTGAAAACTGCAGGCTTTTCGTACCGAATCCAAGTGAAACAACTTTCATCACCTTTTTACAACCTGTGGTTTCATTTTCGAAATACCAAAGATCAATTGTGTGTTTTTTTTACAAGATGCCATAAATTATAACAATCTATATTTTCATGTAGATATGTACATGAATATATATTATTGTATTATTATAAACAAAGTCCCATTTCGTTCACATTTTCCGTCATAGACATTTTCCCATGGAACAGTGAGACAATAAGTGATTTGTATTATATCTACACGGATTTACAAACACATTGTTTAAGCAGTAATTCGTGTTAGTCTGAAAGTGTACTCTGTAATAATACATCCCCTTCAAATCTAGAATAAGTTGTTTCCGCATAATTTTCAAACCGGCTTAGCATAACCATTAAATTTATGCTTAATAATCACGCATTTCGATTAAATTTACGAGAAATAAACGTCTAATTAAGATACACCCGAGATTGTAATTTTATTAAGGAACGATTTACTCGGAATAAAAAATCAATTACTTGTAATCAGTAGTTAGATACAATGTATGTAGACTCTACTGAAAAATGATTGAAACTGGTCAAACAAATGAGAGCCTTTCACGCGATGCTTGCTTGTACGTACAGTTAACTATCGTGCGGGAATTTAGATTAAATTCTAAACTAAATATTTTCTTGCGTTTCGTCTGTTCTTTAAAATTGTGTATTGTTAATATAGCTCATCTTTTAAATGTTGTAAATATGTTTGGAAATAAAAGCTTGTCGATTATGGGTTTAGAATAAAATGTAAATCGACGTGGAGTAATGTGGCAACAGTTATAGGAATAATTATAGGGAGTGACAGTAACAGGGTATTAAATATAAAAATGGTAGAAAGTAACAGTAACAGCGAGCAGTAGTACAACAATAGTAATGCAATAATAATAATTGCAAAAATGATAATAGAGTATAATAATAGCTGGTAGCGATAAAAATGAATTGCGATAGTACTAATAGCGATAGCAGTGGAGTGACAGTTACGGCGAGCAGTGGTATAACAGCAGTAGCAAGATGATAAGAATTGTAGCGATAGATGTAGATAATAGAAACAATAGATGAAGATAAAATAAATAATAGATATAGATAAATGTACACTAATAGTCAAAAGTGATAGGACAGTAACGACGAGGGGTGTATCAATAGTCGTGGGGGTAATAGTAATGGTGGCGTTAGATCGCAGCGTCAGTACCCATACTAGTAACATAAAACTTTTGAAACTCAATCCAAAAAATCCACATTGTGCCTTCCATTCCACAACCACAAGAACAAAACAACCAAAATTGAATAATATTGAAGAAAATAAAGGAATCGAGAAGCGAGGCGACGATTTCGCGAAAATAATTCCCATTCCTCGTCCATGGATCAGGCTGAAAAATGAATTACAGGTGCCGTTAAGGTGTTTGCGAAGGGCGCAGCGGGATTAAAGCGAAATTGAATTGCTCGGCCGTCGCTTTTGCATCAGCCATGTCGCATTGCATCGCGGCAAAGGAATTCCATCCGTCAAACGAGCCAGCGAACAAAGTAGGAGGCGAGTTTCAGAGCGTGTGAGAGCGGAGCCGAGCGAAGCCGAGGGCTATATGCCCTACCCTCTCGTTCTCTGTCTCTCCCTTTCTCTCCTTCGTAAAGAGAATTCGGAAAGAAGAAAAAAAGAGCTACCTCTGTCGGTATTCCTCCCTTCGTTTCTCTCCTCCCGATCCTCTGGTGTTTCTGGTAATTCGGTAATCAAATATGAAATCATTTACTCCTTCTGTTCGACTCTTCCTCGAAGGATATCCTTTTTATGCAAACTAACCAGGTAATTTTCCACCGGTTCACATCATTTTTATCAAGATTTTAACAAAAGCAAATCCGTTCGCATTTAAATTTAAAGGTATTTCGTAAATAACCCTGAAAGTGTTTTCCTCCGGTCAAACCCTTTCATTACCATCGAACGACCGATCTAAATCTATACCTCAGTCGAAGCAATTAAAGAAAAACCCACAAACGAAAGAAACAAACCCATCAACGGGGCAGGCGTGTAAGAAAATCGAAAGACAAATAGACAGAGGAGAAGAAAGAACGATCATAGATAAATACAGAGAAGAAGAAGAAGAGGAACGAGACGGCGAGACGCGAGCAGTTTAAAGGAGGCGAGAGAAGAAGGACGGCAAGACGATGTTGCAAGATGGTCAGGTGTTGATGACCAGACAGGATGGTTAGGTCCAGCCGATGGGTTAGGGGAGGCAGAAGCAGAGCGGTGGCTTCACCGCCGGGATGCCTTTCATCTTTTCATCTTCGACCGAGGGAACCAGAGCCCGCACCTACCATCATGGGAACATCACCCTACTCCTCCTCCTCCTCCTTCTTCTTCTCCTCATCTCTCTGCGTCCTTCTTCGTCGTCGGCATCGCCCTTCGAACTCCTTCCCTCGGGATCATCGACGATGATCTTCGATAACCATTTTGTTCTGTATCTATGCTCGATTTCCTCTCTTTTTCAAATCGCCGATCTGGTTTGCGTTGATCGAGTGCTATAGCAACGTTTCGGTTGATACACTGACGTCCAGTATACTGATACCGTCAGTATACTCAACTATGTACAGTTGCTATACTATGGGGGAGATAGGTACTGGTAAAGTGTATATCGTGGGTTCTCTACTGTATCGGATTGGGTTATATTGGTGGAACAAGTGGTATACTAAATTATAGTTGCTATACTATACTATAGTGGCACATAGATACCGGTAGAGTGAATATATCATAAGTCCAACTTGACTATACCGACTGGTTGGTATAGTACTCCTGGTTCATGGTTCATAGTACATTGGTTCATATTGGTGTAGCAAGTAGTATAGTACATTACTACCCACAGAAAAGAGTGTTACACAAGAAATTTGCAACCTGAAGGGACATACTCTCGTTCGACAAATATTAATGATTGAGACAATAAACGAAATGTTGCACCAATAAACAATAAATAAAAAATAATGAAATTTGCGTCCATAAATTTTTATTTAATTTTGCGTGCATAATATATCAAACGGAAGTGGGTGAAGCGAAAATATCATGAAGTTTGATGAATAACACGAGAGTAATAAATTAGTGAAGAGGATGAATTTCGGTTGCTGCAATGTGCCGCTCTCAAATATATTTAAATAATCGGCATCGACATGTGCTTACAATGTCTCGAAAGCTGTCGTTACGGAGAAAGTCATGAAATACTGTGGAAAAGAGAAAACAGCCAGATGGAAGTTTTATTAATGATGATTGAAACCAAATTTACTTACAGGACCATTTTTCTTTCAATATTGCAATTTTATGGCGGACATAACCTTAAAGTATATGTTGCGTTTATGAATTACAAATAGGTGTATCTGCAGAATGCGGTTGCAGATCCTCGGTTGAATGCAGAGAGGTAAATTATTATTCAGTATATTGCCACTTGGTATGTGGTGTCAATGTGTAGGACAATGTAAACGCGGTATGTTGCTACATTGTGTGGTCGACAGTTGTATCGTTACCACGCATCAGATTACTACGCGTCGAATTACCACGCGTCGCACTACCACGCATCAGATTACCACGCATCGGATTACCACGCATCGAATTACCACGCGTTGCACTACCACGCATTGGATTACCACGTGTTGGATAACCACGCATTGAATTACCACGCTTCGAATCATCACGCGTTGCACTACCACGCATCGGATTACCACGCATCGAATTACCACGCGTTGAATCTCCACGCATCGGATTACCACGCATTGAATTATCACGCGTTGCACTACCACTCATTGAACTACCACGCGTTGAATCACCACCCGTTGATATATTGTATTACCATACTCTACACCATCATACACTATATGCTATATCCCCACCCCTTATATATCTCCACATATTATTCCTACAAAAATACAAGAATCGCGCTACAACATAAAAGAAGAAAACTTGTCCACCAATACACAAATTATCAACAGTAAAAATGTTGCCCAATCCATGGCAATATAACGAGCGTCTACTGTACGTCTCCCAAAAGGTCATCCACGAACACGTGACAAAGTGGCGTGTTTTCTTATAAACGACGTTGGCACGAAAGAAAGCCGGGCTACTGTTAACGGCAAAGCAGCCACGTTCAGAAAGAAGCGAAAAAAAAGGACGAAGTTCCTTAATGATACGATTTGCATGGTCTTCACGCGATCCCCGTATGGCCGTTTTCGAACTCGCAGCTCCTCGTTCGGTCCCGAACGAATTCTTTATTGCAAACACTGCCGGCGAAAGGTACCTACGTCGTATTCGAAGTTCTGTTTCGTAATGCCTCGATGAATTATCGCGCCTTAAAGTTGCAACGGGTAAAGGATGAAATTTGCCGTCGGCTGAATAGGCGGTTTACAAAAGAAATTCGTACGGCGTTGCCCACACACGAGCCACCCTCGTCTAATCCATCATGTCACTTCTTTTTCTGATCCTGTATCGGTACCAACCACCACGGTCAAATTTGTCGTATTTACGCGTGCTTTAATTTATCGCCGTTTCACATGTACGCAATCGAACGTCTGTCACTAGCAACCGGTGCCTTAATACGAATCTTATTTTCATTTCGAAATTATCGACATTAAACGCTCCGTACATTAAATCATTATTAATATTTCAACCTTTCAGATTAGAACAAATTTTTATTGCTATACGTTGTAGAAGTTATAAGTTAGGTCTAACTTCCCTATAATTTGCTCACCATGCACTACATTTATTTATATATTTTTTATCGTTTTCAATACGCTTTTTCTTTTAGTAGAAACCAACTAGTATAGACAGTAATTGTTAGAACTTGATGTGTCAATTTTTGTTGTAAACATGACCGGTGTCTCCCTCTACTGTATAACCTAACCTCAATTATCAAACGTATTTCTGCGAACCTAAAACCAACTACCAAACTACTAAATATAATTGTATACATACGACAAAGTATAAAAAAATTGTTTCAAACATGTTTAAGCAGTTGGAACATGATTAAGACGAAATTAGAAGTAGTTGGTGTAAGATCGTTTGTGGGTGTCCTTCGGAAGGTCGAGAATAAAGATAAAAAGAGAGCAAGAAGGGAAAATGGCGAGCAGAGGTGTAAGGAAAGAAAGGCCGTGGAATGCGGAGGGTGCAATTTGGCAAAGCACCGTGACGGAAAAATCGTATCAACGATCCGCGCGAGCAGCCTCTGCCCGAAGGCGTAATAACCGCTGCGAAACCTGGGAATTTCGGCGGGTTTTGATTACTAGGCGGCGAACCACCGAAGCCCCGAGTTCCTACAAATAAAAAGCCATCCTTCCCTGCCTGTCTAAATGCCGACACGCCGAAAATCATTTATTTATTTATTCGCCCGTTCATCCGACTCCTAACCTTCTCTCGTGTTTGTTTATTTGCCGGTCTATTTAAATATTTGCCGAAACGGCTCACCTGACACCTTATGGCCTGCGATTAACCTTCTTTCCACTTCCGTTTATGTGCTGAAACAATTTTGATACTTTTGGAATTTTAGTTGTATATGTATCTAGACATATTCTTACACCACTTTGTCCCTGGATTCCTATGTCTCCAAACCCCTATGTCACTAGACACTCTTATGTATCCCCTATGTCTATGTCTTCAAATTTCTATGTCTCCAGACACCTGTGCGTCTAAATCCTTGTATTTGTACTCCTATGTGTCTCATTCCCTATATCTCCAAATCTCTGTCCCTAGATCTCTATATCTCCTATGTCCTTAGTCCTTAGTCCATATCTCTATGTCCTTAGATCTCTATGTCTCCAAATCGCTAAGTCCTTAGGTCTCTATATCCCCACATCCTTATATCTCTAAATCCTTATATGCGTGGTCTCTATGTTCGTAGAAACTCATACTTCCGGACTACCATGTCCCTAGATCCTTACATCTACTACTATGGTCCTCGATCTCCTATGGCTCTAGATCCATATATGTACTGCAATGGTCCTAGGTCTCCTATGGTCCTAGAACTCCTATGCTCCTAGGTTCCTATATATCTATTGCTATGGTCGTAGGTCTCCTATGGTCCTAGATCTCCTATGCCCCTAGATTTCCATATCTACTACTATGGTCCTAGGTCTCCTATGGTCCTGGATCCATGTATGCACTGCTATGGTCCTAGGTCTCCTATGGCCCTAGGTTCCTATATCTATTACTATGGTCCTAGGTCTCCTATGGCCCTAGATCCATGTATGTACTGCTATGGTCCTAGGTCTCCTATGGCTCTAGATCCATATACGTACTGCTATGGTCCCAGGTCTCCTATGGCCCTAGATCCTTATATCTACTACTGTGGTCCTAGATCTCCTATGACCCTAAATCTCCTGTGCTCTAGATCTCGTCATCCCTCGAATCCTACATGTCTACATTTCTATATCTCTTGATGTCTCTACATCTTCCAAACCTATGTTTAAATCTCTAAATATCCTTGGATTCCAATATTACCCCCATGTCCGCAGCTTATAATCCATTTATATAAATAGAAGCACGTTCATGGTACGCGCAGGACTCGGATCGAAGGCAGGTTCGAACCGCCTCTCGGAAGCCAGAAAATAATAAACCCCCATGAAACGAAAGAGATATAACGCGACATTAAAATCCGCCATGTCTTCCCATTACTCGAGGTAATGTATCGGCTCGTTAACTTTCAGGCGGACGATAGATCATCCGAAGCATGGCTGGCAGGGGCTCATAGAGTCCCCA
Organism: Megachile lagopoda; assembly: GCA_036983795.1. Taxonomy (NCBI): domain Eukaryota; kingdom Metazoa; phylum Arthropoda; class Insecta; order Hymenoptera; family Megachilidae; genus Megachile; species Megachile lagopoda. The sequence goes on from CM072793.1 coordinate 7,948,169, forward strand.
TAGACATTGCGTAGAAGGATAGAGAAGGATGGAGTCGATAAAGAAGCATCTGGTTTTCATCCCCCTCGAGAGTCACCCCTCGAATCTAATACTCCCGTACCATTAACCCTGAACATGTGTAGGACGTAATCGTTTCGACCCTAACCCTAAACCGCTACTCTCCGCCGCGAAGTGGCTTTATCGCGTGCGATAATCTTTCTGACTTCTCTTTTCTACCGATTCAACCGGCTAATAATAATTCTTTCCCCCTTAATCTGGATAACTTTATGTTCCTCGCTACTGTTTGTTTTTCCTGTATATTCAAAATGGAGGATAGCCTAGTGGCACACCTTGCCGATTTCGATGATCTTGAAATATGTTCTCTACGATAACTTTCTCGGACATTTTCTTCCATACACGTTACCCCTAGATCTTTATTTCTATGCACGTCTCTAAATCTTAGTTTCAGAAATACTCGAAACTTTGACTAATTTACATTTTGGTCCACATGTTCGGCTGCTATGTGTACATTGTAACATCAGTTTTTTAAGAATATTCTTCATATAATACACTTGGATATATAATGTTCAGCTATGATACACTTATGAATGTGACATCTTGTACGAAGGTTAAGAATGACCCAGTTCTATTTTATGGAAGAGCTGAAGAGATCTCGAACGTTTTCAAATCTTCTGACGGAAGAACTGAAGAGTGACCAACCGCCATTTTCGATTTCGAGTAAATTACGTATCGGATTTTTCGACAAGCGGAAAATCAAATTCCTCCGACGCGACAGCCAATTATCTCGATGCCGAAAGTACGAATAGCGAACGTGGCAGATTTTCATTCCGCTCGGAGTGTTATTAAAACCTCCGTTTTCGAGAATTGCGCTGGCTATAAATCCGACACATGGATATCGTCGTTTTAATTTAGCAATTCGTGCGTGAAGTGAAATTGGTTTATTTCGGACAGAGTATTTTGTAGATCTATCAAAACAATAATTGCAGATTCAGCATTGTTACAGTGTTGGTGATAATTGGAAAAATAACTGTAAGAATTTTCTACTGGTGGCGCCACCGGCGCTCCGCCATATTTGTCTGGTCTGAATAATTGTTGTCTTTAACATTTTTGTCGCGTGGACATGTCAAAATTAACATGGGATGAAAATTATAATTGTTGATGAAAATTAATATTTTAACGCATCAAATGTATCATTGACATTTGACATAACCTATGTGCTTTTGTTATAGATGGGTCTTAGTGATTGATTCATGTCGTTGATGGATTGTAACTATAGGTACTTACAGACAACAGTGGTACCCTCTAGATTAATCTTTATACAAGATTCTTCATTAAAATAACCTTTGAATCTGTTCATATAACCTGCTAATATAATCTGTTAATATGATACAATCATGATTAGGTTCTTGAGTATCAAAGTTGACAGAGTGATCGTTTTGGGAAACAAGAGCTATCATTAATCGAAGCATGTGACCCTATTTTCAATGCAGTTTTATCATTTAAATAGTTTTCTGTTACAAAAAAAATCCGAGGTCCATAAAGTTCCGTAAGGTTTCGAGAATCAGAACAAAAATGCGTAAAATGAAACTAATAAATTGTGACGGTGCATGAGAAGAGCGACTTCCCTAACACCGAAATTTGGCGGGAAACAGCAAAGAAGAAATACGCGTTTAGATAAGCAGGGTACTATTAAAGATGCCCGAAGCACGATTACCGAGTAACGATCGCTGAAAGATTTGGTCGATCGAGCAAAGGGAAGAAACCCATCGAATAAGATCGGGGAGGTCACAAGAGGGTGCATGCGAAGGTAAGCCCGAGAAAGAACGCATTAGCACCGCTCGTAAAAGTGTACGCGATGCTCGTAGCAAGAACAGAGAAGCATACCTCGTAACGCTGCTTACCAGAGTATATTCACGCTCTCCGTACGAGAGTTATGTAACATGGCCGCTCAAACGGCCCGTGCCGGCCATTAGGAGCCCGTTCGAGGCCATTTTGTCGAGCCACCCTTTTACGGCTCGCTCTTCCCTTTCTTTGTTTCTTTCTTGTCCGCCTGCTTGCTCGCTTGCCTTCTGCCTCTTTGTGTTTACTTCTCAGCTGCGTATCCCTCGCTGTCAGTTACTTTTCAATAATTATTTTTTATATTGTTTACTACTGACACTTTGATTGAGCACGCGGACGCGCTGAAAAATGAAGTTTCGGAGTTATATCGGGATCTTTCACTAGGCTCTTCACACTCTATATAATTTTTCCATATGCTGTCGATTTCCCTAATCGAAGGGAAACTAGATGGGCGGAAACTAGGGAGGTGGGCTCTCCCTAGACTCTTGGGATTTCTTTCGATTCTCTATAGCCTTGGATTCTTAGATTTTTTGTACAATCTGTTTGCTCAGCTAATGCTTGAGAACTCCTTAGGTCTTGAGGATCCTCTTCCTTGGGATACCCCTAGGGTCCACTCAGTTTTTCCTTGAAATCTCCCTAGTTTCTATTTAGACTCTTTTTGGGATATCTTTATTCTCCTTGAGAATTCCTTAGGGTCTGCAGATCCTCTTCTTTGAGATCTCCCTAGGGTCCATCAGGTCCTTCTTGGATCTCCCTAGAGGTCCCTCAGATTCTTGGGATCCCCTGGCTTTCACCCTAGTTTATACTTATAATGGGGTGATCCTAGCTTTACTACTGCAAGTACCCCACTCTAACCAAGTCAATTTTGCTAATATGAAAAATATAAAAATTCGAAGAAAGTCCAGAAGATGGAAAATGCCTCGGAAAGTTCGAAACATAAAATTTAGAAATTTGAAATATTACGCTTAACAGGCTAATAAATCAGCACTCGTGCAAATTATATTATAAACCCGAAGATCTTAAGTTTCAATCTGACGTAGCTGGAAGCCAAGCAACGTTTGGCCGAAAGATGGTGGACAGATAAGACGGTGAAAAAAAGTAGCAGTTTGATGTATGAATATTTAACGGCGACAAGCAAGCGTTTAACAAGTTTGCAGCCGTTGGCTGAACGATCGAAAATGACACTTTTTTCGCTCGTAAATCTAAAGGTTTCCCATAAGATGCTTACCGTAATGATACTCCTCGAGAGATTGATGAACGAGCTTTACTATTCGACACGGCGCATTTTAATGGGCGAACTTACGAGAGGTCTGTTTGCAAATATCTATAATAAGTCGGGCTACGACGCGGATTAAAATTGGCCTATTTATGTTCGTACGCGATAATGAGCTTCGTTTTTTTCGTTTCGATGTCGGCCGCTCGGAGATGCCCGAGCACTTATCGCATTTGCATATTCATAGGACTGCACGGTTGTGTGCATTTGATCGATGCAACGGGTGTACGAACAAGAAATAAAGCAATGTCTTTGTGTGGTAATGTCCTCTTTATTGTTTGGGAACAAAGGGATGCGATTTCGTGCGAATGTTCCTCAAGTTTCGATTACAGATTTTTGTTGAATCGCTGTGTCTGTAGGGGTTCATTTTATGGGAGTTTTGCATAATTTATGAATGGTAGGTTATATCGCATCATTTCCGGAACTTAACCTAAACCTAACCTCTTTTATGGCGGGACGCTCTATGAAAGGCCGGTTAGAAATTTCAAATGTTCAGATAAACTGTATGTTTATTCTTTTAAATGTTTTAAAAGAAGTCTCATCGATTTCAATGACATTGAAATTTTAAGTCCCTCTGATGGCGTAGGGTCGCACTGACGGCCATCTTGTTTACATTAGCATCTATCTCGAACACCTTTCATTCGACTTTGTTAAACATGTATTGCTGTCCACAAATATCTGACTATACTGACGTCTGCTGAGTGCTGCACTCGTGAAAATTTCATTTTTGCACTCGAATTTACGAAATCTAATTCTAAATAGTGGCTGAACCTTCTATCGCTTTATAACTGAACCTACCTTGTTAATTTAGCGTACAATTTTAACGAAATAGTTAAAAATATGACTTTGTACGTAACAATCGTGTCCGTTCACCCTCACATCCTAACACTCACACATATCCTAATTTTCCAATATAATCGAAAGTGGAAACCAGAGAATAGAGTGAACGAAAGAAAAGGGAGGATGAAGAAGGAGAATGTTCGAGGTGGGCCACGTGGCGCAGGGAATGCCGATGATTTAACGAATTCCGCAAAGAACAACGTGGCGGTGATTCGAGGGGGGCGACAGGTCACGGTGGCGGGCAAGAGGAAGCCCGTGACAAGCTTACGCTCTTACTGCACGACCAGCGCCGCACGCCGAATTAATAACAATGCCCTGGAAATAATAAACCCCTCTGGTTTCGGCCTCTGATTCCATTTCGCTCGGCTCCGCTTCCAGTCGGTGCGGATCGTCGCGTCTCTTCTCTTTTTCCGCCTCGCGCGTGGACAGGGTCCTTTTTAATCCTCTTTCGGTGTCGGCACTTCAGTAATCTTATTTGAATCGGGGATGAAGCATGTTTTGAACGAGCTGTTGAAACGATTGAATCGTTGGATAACTGGCTCTCCATTCTATCCGACGAATTTTACCCTTTAAACACCTTTGTTCGTCGAAGGGTGGTGCAGTTTTCGGGATACCTTTCTACTGTTAGCTTCATAGTAACACAAACACGTGCCTACTAACATGTCCACATATTACTAATATTTTTAATTCATCTTGATATGATGTAGAGCATGATAGAAAAAGATGTGTTGAGCTGACCTTAACTTCACCTTGAAAACAAACCATTTTCAAATTGTTTCTTGATGTGGTTGTTTAGCAGCCATCAGCAGCCATTTTGTTGACTGCATTGTTGACTATATTGGTTGTACATTCTTCGTGTCAAGTACATTGTCAAATTTTTATTAGAGACTGTTAAATACGGTTGCTAGAGTACTTAACCTAAAACATATGTGATGATGTGGTTGTTTAGTAGCCATCTTAACATCAGCCATTTTGTTGACCGTATTGCTGACCATGTTGTTGACTGCATTGTTGACAATGTTCTTGATTGTATATTCTTGACTGTATTCTTGATTGCACCGACTGTATTAGTACTGCTTATAAGTAAGTGTCTTATTAATCCGAAAATAAATGTTATCAAGAACGAAAAACAGTATTCTGGAAGCTTTTAGCTCGGTGCGTGTTTAAACGACATATACAACTGTCCTTATGGCCGTGGCAGCAAGCGGCAAATTGGATCACTCAAAATATCGGGGTGATTCTCCACGGTCCAACGAACCCCGTAGCTTGAGAAATGTCCTTCTAAAAGGGCGTCACTTTTTTGACGTTCGCGTCCTTTTAGAGCGGCGGGCAAGAAATCACGACGGGGATGTTGCGCGGATTATTTCCAACTTTTGAGCGATGGGATTCGAAGAAGAAACCGAGATTTACTTGTTTAGCGAAATGCGTGTAGTTAGTGGGAGAAATATTCGCACGTACTTCAACTAATGATCGATCGCGCACGATATTCGGTGCGTGGGATATTCGACATTGTTATTTTGAAGGATGCTGCGTTAAGACATAGTATTTAGATAATTTACACTATCTGGTAGGTCCACTTTCTATTTAGTTTTCTACTTCATCAAGTTTTATATTGGAAACTTGTACAACTTTCATGTACCTTTTTGTAAAGTTATGGAAATGGATTGGATGTGACTATTAGATACAGATTTTATATAAGAAATGTTTAATAATTTGTTCAAATATTATAAAGTAGTGTAGCAGCATAAAATGGTAGACTGATGAAATAAGATGAGATAAGAATCCAAGATAACAAGATGGCTAGGTGACTAGATGAGAAGATGAGAAGATAAGACTATGAAAAGATGACTAAGTAACTAGTTGACAAGGTGGCAAGATAAGAATGTGAGAAGGTGACAGGATGTCCAGGTGACTAGATGACAAGATGAGATGATAAGATGGTGGGAAAGAAAACTAGGTGACTAGCTAGCAAGATGACAAGAAAGTAAGAAGATGACCAGACAATGAGATGACAAGATGACTAGATGACAAGATAATGAGATGACTAGATAACTAGATAACTAGATGACTAGATAACTAGATGACAAAATAGCAAAATAACAATAATAAAGTAATGAACTCTATCATCTAATCACCCACTTTCTTTTCCCTCATAAAAATGAGGAAACTCCACTAAAATTAAGCAATTTACTACCATATAACTAGCGAACCCATTTGACCACTCTGCTTACCGCAAAGAAAAGGTGCGCATTTAAAAGTTTTAATTGTTCTATGTTTCTATACTCCGTATAACTTCCATAGACATAAATGGAACCTGGAATGTTGGTTTTCAATAAGAGCGATCAGAAAGGAACAGCAGCGAATATAATTGATAAAAACATGAAGAGTAAAGAGAAGGAAGGACAAGGGTAATCCAGCTCCATTATTCTCAAATTATAGACTCGTTTGAAGATAATAGTGAACCAACCGCACGTCCTTACCGAGACTTTTGCATCTCCTGTATGAAATACGAAATTACTCTGATTTGTATAACCATTTGCTTTTTTGGCATATGTTACTTGAAAATCGTACTAGTTTTTATTACCATCGATAGAAGTGTTTTCTTTCGTTCCAACGTTGTTTTTACTTTTAGAAGCTTTGAGGTATGCGAACGATGTAGGACTTTTAAAATGTTTACGATTCTTTAAACCATCAGGACATTTGAAGTTGTACATGTCTGAAGACAGAAGATATTTTCAAATTCCTACGTCCCCACTTCCCTAGATCCCCCAATCTCAAAATTTCCAAATAGCTATATTCTCAATTACCTACTTCCCCAGTTCTGTTAAATCTCTAAATCCCTATGTCGCCAAATGTCCACACCCCCAAATATGAAAATCCTGAAACTGCAAAGTCCCTGCGCACATATTCCCAAATTCCTAGCTCCCCAAATCTCTAAATTCCCGTGTCGCTAAATTTTTAAACTCCCAAATCCCCATTTCTCCATATCCATAAATTCGAAATCTCGAACTTCCCAATATCCACTGTTTAAATCCTTAAATCTCCACATCCTTAAGCCCCCGAATCTCTAAATTTCGTAAAATTACCAAAACCGAAGGAACCGTCGTGTCGCATTTCCCCATAGAATCCAGGTTCGTACCACGTGATCGCAGAGACTCCCGCGACGTTACGGCGCACATGTAAACAGCGCCTAAAGGGTCGTGAGGCATAGCGATCGAAAAGAGGGTAACACCGTAGTCCATTATATTCGAATTACAGACATGTTTTGGGGTAACATTGTACGGATTGCGGGCTCGTGTACGAGGGTGCTGCACGGCCCGGCTCCTCTCCCCGTCGGAGCCGCTCGAGCCACCCTTTTAATGCCCAGAACAAATCGGACTCAGCGAATCGGGCGGTTATATTTAAAATAAATTGCCCGTGGCTCGTTTTTCTTGCGAACCGCCGAGTTGGCGCTTTGTCGACGCCGGGACCGTGAATCATTCCGGCGAATCGGAGCCACGATGGAAACCGTGGGTTCACGCGCTCACTGTTGCCCCAACACCGTCGCACACATAGAAACGGACCACCGAAATTTCCTGCCACCCATTATCTGGATAATCGGCGTGAATGCCCTCTGCCTTTTCACAACCACCGCGCTAGATCGCTTTCACGGAAAACGTTCACGAAGCTCCCTTACTCTGACTACGTTTTTTAAACGGTATCATCCACGGTTGTAGCCCTGTTTGTTGTTCGGACATTCGAACGTGCAATACGACATTTTTGCTCGCACACTTACCGATCTATTCTTGACACCTTATTACCGACCGGTAAGCTGCACGCAATTCTTCGATGGAACACTTGAAGATCTTTTTGAAAATCTTCGAAAGTCTTCGGCGTAGGAATTTGGAAGACGTTAGAGAATTGAAGACGTAGATATTTGTGGATGTTGGAACCACATTCAGATCCCTACATGAGGATCTAGGGATTTAGGAAGTTGGGGATCCAGGAATATAGAAATGTAAAGAATTAGGCAGATGGAGAATTAGATGAAGCAATTTACGAACATAGGTATTTGGAGATCTTGGAATTTGAGGATGTAGGGAATTGAGAACGTAGAAAGTGGATGTTGGAACTTGGAAATCTAGGGAATTGTGGACTTATGAATTTGAGGATGTAGGTGTGTGGGAATGTTGGACCTTGGTGATTTAAAGAATCGAGGAATGTAGAGATTCGACGGCATAGAATATTGTAGATCTAGGGACTTGTAGAGATCCAATAATGATCAGATTCGAAAGTTGAAAAATTTGTCATAATCGTGACTAGAGTGTTACATCACGCGTATCAAGTTCCATGTTTGTATTCTCCACTTAACATACAAATCCTGTCGCAGTTTACTCACGTTGTTACCAATTAATATTAAGAATCGATTTTTAGGGCAGTACCGCTTTCACTTAATAATCCGTCGTTAGTTTTACGCAAAGGGAAGAAGTAGAAAAGAAACAGCTAAATAATTACACGGCTATCCATTTATGCATTCGATACGTGTCTAGTTAAATTATTGCTGCACAGTAATCTACATACTTCCACGTTGGTATATTAATTGCCGATCCGTCTATAAATCTGTTCTGCTGTCTGAATCGCGATAGAAAGTACATACTCGAACGTCGTTCTATCCCCGATTCTTTAATCGCTTATCTCTATACTGTTATCTATTTATTTGCCGATTTCTTGTAGCTATGCGGCCACTGATTTATCTATCGATCGATCCATTCATCGACGTAACTGGTTCTATCCACACGTTCGTGTTCTAACGAGGAATGCTAATTATAATTTGTTTTCGCGCCGCCGTAACACGGGTATTATTTACATATTACTTTTTAATAACGCCTGAAATGAAAGTTTTATGCTGAGACGCGGAGTTTGGATATGTCGGACAGGAAAATCAGTGAGTTTTCTTCGTTACGTGCGAAAGCGTTGAGTTAGCATACTATTACTCTACTGTTGATATATTATTACCACATTAGTACTATTCTGTTACTATGTTACTACTATACTATTACTATACTGTTACTATACTGTTACTATACTGTTACTATACTGTTACTATACTGTTACTATACTGTTACTGTACTATTACTATAGTATTGCTGTACTATTACAGTACCATTACCACACTACTACTGTACTATTACTATACTATTGTATATCAGTTTAAGGAAATAGATAAATGATGATATAATGGTATAGTGAACTATACATGTAGTAAAATAATAGAATAGTGATATAGTGGTACAGTAAAATTCTAGTACATATGTATGTTAGAAATAGTAGAATATTAGTATATTAGTAGAATGAAATAATCAAATAAAAATGACCATAGCAAAATGATAAAAATAATAAAACGATGTGACGAAAGAAAAAGAGTAAGAGAACAGAAAAATCTCGAAGGGAATAGTATAAATGGTAGGAAATGTCGGTTGAAGAAGTCCGATTGCCGTAACTCGTCCTCTTCCCTCAGTATGAGCAACTTTAGCCCGGTTACGTTCCAGGCTGTGGTTAATGCGCGTGTTTTATGGACGCCAGCTATTGTCGTTTCCTTGTACGGACCTGGTTCACCGATTGCAGGAAAAATCGCTCTCAACCAGAGTTACTTCGTACTCCATTTACGTTCTATGCAGGAAGTGCTCCCGGGCTCCTCCCACGGGAGCTTTGCTACTTTACTTTCTCGAAGGAAATTACTGATATGTTGGCATGTTCAGGAGTTATATTGGCACAGCGCGCTATCGATACTGTTCCTGCACTCGGTACCGTGTCTCGGCACGATTTTAATTCGACCACCCATACGATACACTATTTTCTCCATTCACAGGCTTCTTCGAGTATTAATTTTCTTTTGAGAAATTTTCAATTGCGAAACACGCGAATTTATAGATTTATGGGTTTTCAAGCTTGCATTTTTTAATATTTACGATTGTACAGCAATAGTACAGTAATAGTACAATTAGAACTGATCCAGAAACTCAGATGCAGTGAAAATACGAGTCTGATCACATTCCAACTGTAGTGTGCGTCACGAGTGCGTCACGATATTGCAACGGGTTCAACTAATATACAGTACAACTGTTCTATTTCTCTCTGACACTATTTCTGACTTGTAAAAAATTTCATCTATCTTTTCTGGTTTATCGAAACTTAAGCAACCTTGTTACAGAAAAATTTGACTGACCTAATCGCTACAATATTAAAACAGAGAAACAAAGTTGAAATGTTCTGTCAATTTGGTATCAACCATTGACTGTGCAAATAATTAGATTTGAACTCCAAATTGAGCGTATTCAAAGTTTGAGTAAAATTGATCATGAAGTACGAGAGCGACATGAGAGTGCGTGAAAATAGTGCAAACCTAACTATTCTAAAAAATTGTACAAAAACACGAGTTTAAATTTGTATTCCAATTATTTAAAGTAGATGAATTCGCTGGCAACGATATTCGTCCGAAGGACGTAATGTTTGTCCATTTAACATTTAATGCAACACGTCAGCAAAAGTTAGCTCGAGAAGACAAGTTCGATCGCGAGCACATAACCAGAAAGAGTAACTATAATAGTCGACGAAGTCGTAATTCGTTACGGCTCCGGCAACGGGCATTTCCCGTAGGAATGAACGAAAGCACGAAGAAACAATGTGTCTTAGCAGAACGAAGAGGAGGATGCGCGATTCCGGGTGAAAAGTGCACGCGCAACTGCATCAGAATGGCATATCGCAGTGCATTAATTCCCGTAATGTGTGGCTGAAACGACCTGAAACCACGAAATAAGCGGCTGTTCGCTTCCTTCGTTTAATTATTGGCATTTCAGGGGCCCGAGTCAAGGATCGGGACTGAACCGTGGGTAAGACCGTTTTCTATGCCTCCTCTTTCCACCGCTAACTCCCATAATAAAAGAGGATCTTCGCTTTTTTTTTTTTTTCTTTTCTTTGGTATTTTCCACGCAGAACAAACGACGGTATAAATAGTGAGCTTAAGCCTGCACGTTGAATCAGCGAGAAATGAAATTTTAAGGAACGTATCGTTTCGCCGGATGCCTCTTAATGGCAAGCGAGTTATTCGCGGCGATGGGTAATTCCGGGAGGATTCCCGCCGGCATCGCGACAAAATGCTTAAAATGTTGCTGGAAATTTCTCCTAATGGGAAATTAAAAAGGATTCGAAATTGAAATATTTTTATCGCCGATTTCGGTATACGCGGACCTTTGCCTTTATGACTTTCCCGATCACGCCGTCAATTCGCTAAGCGTGTGTGTGGTCGTTCGGGCTCTTATGGGAATTATCGTTTCATTTTTCAGTCCGGCTCTGTGTTTACCGTTTAACAATTTCTCCTCTACACTTAATTGGTTAATTGTATTCGCGAGGATACCGTGGCGTTTAATTAACAACGAAAACGTGTGTGGTCGTTCCGTAACGAGAATTACAGCCGTTACGATCGTTCGAACTGTACGTTTCTTTTCGACTATTTCGATCGGACACGCGACCGATACGTAAAAACGGCGCTGCTTGTTTTATCAACTACTCCTCGGCGGACTGTAATTAACTGTAATTAATTAGACTCCGTTGATAACGTGACAAATTGATACAAACGATTCCTGCCTTTCATTAATTATGCCATCCATGATTGATTACTTAATTTACACGGGTTACGCGCTGCTGAACAAATCTATAAATAATTTTTTTCTACGGTTCGATCGTATCGCGGATTAACTGACATGTAAAAACTTCGTGGGAAACTGTTTTTTGTTAATCACGGCAACGGAGCGTTTATGAAGTTATGCTTGATTTCAGTAAACGACAAAAAGTTATAAGAGCACAATTATATCTCACACTTTGTCGTACAGCTCTTTTTGAAATCATTTATTGTTCAATTTAAACGAGATCAAAAATAAAACAACAAGGACAATGTTATCAACATTACACTGTTGTATGTGTTACTCCATCGTACAATGCTTTTTGAAGTAATCTCTTGTTAAATTTAAACAACAACAGCAATAACAATGATGATATTAACTTTAGTAGCTAGACAACAGCAGCAAGAACTACAGAATTAACAGTACAGCGTTAAGAATTATGACAGTAATAATAACAAGGATAACAGCAACAGCAACGTTAACAACTAAAGTAATAGCAATAACAGCAATAACAAGATCAATAATAACAGCAGAAATAACAAAAATAGTAGCAGCAACAGCAACAGCAACAGCATTAACAATAATAACAGTAACAATAACAAGGATAACAGCAACAGCTGAATTAACAACAAGAACAACAACTGTAGCAGCAATAACAACAAAATTAACAATTAAAACAACAGTACAACAACAACAGAAGTAACAAAGGCAACAGCAGCAGTACCGAGTACAAGATCGCAAATGTCGATAACCAAGAGCGTTTAAAATTTCGATATAAAATCGCAATAAATTATGGGAGTTCGAAATGGCGTCATAAAATTCCATCACAAGACAATTATCAGTCTGACGATGTTCATGCTGAATATTAACGCATGCAAAGCGTTCGATATGCAATAAAATAAAATATACGACACCGAAGTGACAAATATTCAATCATCGAAGAGAGAATGCAGTTAAAAAAATGTCGATATCGAGTATTTTTATTCGTCTGAAAAGAGAATTCAAGTGTTTAAGGTGATTTAACCGTTTAAATAAGAAGTTTGACAGAGGAAATGACGTTTCGACCGTTAGTCAAGTTCCTATCGTAATTTGGTCTTCAGCAGAGGCGAGGTTATTCAAGCTGTTCGCTATTAAGGATGAAAAACAAAGATGGAAGTTGAAAAGGGTAGAGAAGGGAGAGCGTTATAACGAGTCTTATTATTTACGCGGATCATTATTGTGACGGCGCTGATCGGTCATCGTCCATCACTTTCCTTAATCCTTTCCAGCTCCTTCCGGCCTTTTATTATCCTTAAAGTTTCGATAAGTGCCGTAGCCGATATCATAAATCAGCCCTCCTTCTCTCGACGAGAGAAAAAAGCCTTCTTTGCCGGAGTTATTAATTATGCCCGGCCTGATCTAATTACTTGACCGTGCGCTCGTTGAATTTTCATCCCTTCTCTCTCGTCGAGCCTTTCGCGATTCGATTAAAAACCGTTCCTTTAAGCTTCGCGTAAACATGTACCTGCTGCTATAGACGAGACTAGGGAATTTCGGTATCGTCGAGGAGGTCATTTTCGAATTTAATATTTTCAAAATTTTTACATCTCAGAAGTTGGGGAATGGGAGGTGGAAATTTGGGGAGTTGTGAGTTTGAAGATTTGGGATGTTGGGGATTTTCAGATTTAGAGAGATGGAGATTTAGAGATTGGGGATTTAGGGAGTTGGAGATTTAGGGATTGGGGATTTAGGGAGTTGGAGATTTAGAGATTTGGGGATTAAGGAAGGTGGAGATTTAGAGATTTGGGGATTTAGGCAGTTGGGGATTTAGGAAGTTGGAGGTTTAGTGATTTGGAGATTTGAAGATTTGGGGATTTGGAGATGTGGTGATGTGGAGATTTGGGGATTTAGACAGTTGGGAATTTAGGAAGTTAGAGATTCGGAAATTTGGGGATTTAAGGAGTTGTAAGTTTGAGGATTTAAAAATTTGGGGACTTAGGAAGCGTGAGATTTAGGATTTGGGAATTTAAGGAGTTGGAAGTTCACAATTTTGGTAAGTTGAAGACTAGAAAATTTGGAGATTTAGAAATGAAACAATTTAGACAATGTAAGAAGTTCGAAATTTGAAAATTTATAAACTTAATAATCTCCAAAAATATAAGATTCAGGCATTAGAGAACGTGGAATTATCAAACTTAACGAATTTCAAAATGTGATAATATCCTAACCACAGTCCAAGAAAGCCCCACATAACCAAGTCCTGAACCTAACCTGAAGGCTCCCCTGACAAAGGAGACAAGCAAACAATGGCCGTATTTTTGGAGAATGATAGTGAATATTCTTTGCATTGTTCCAGAAGCGTAACAACCTGGAATCTTGATAAAAGGTGTAATTTCGTGGAAAGAAAAGACGATGAAAACCCGTTGCGCTTGGAGGGAAACAGGGCAGAACGTGGTCGAACGGTTATCCCGAGGGTTGTTCGGTCCCTGAAAGAAACCGATGACATTCGTTGAACAAATAACCGGCTAATGACAACATTTAAACCGTCGCGTGTTCTTCGCAGTACCGGAAGTCAGCCATTATTCAGTCGACCGGCAATCACGTAACACGACGTCGAAGAAGTTTCAGTTCCAGACGACCGAAAGGAGTATCGCTATTGCGAAATGCTGCCTGATCGATTTTTATCGCAATTAAACAGAAATTACGGTTCTTTCATTTCGATTGGGTTGACTTGTCAGAATTTTTCAGAAATTCTCAAGTTTCTATACTTTCGTATTTTAAAGTTGTCTCATAGTTTTGACGTGAAGTTTCAATGTTTTGACTTCAAGTTTGAATGTTTCCAGAGATTTAAGATTTGAAGTCACGAGGTCTCAAAGTGTCGATACGTCTCAAAGTTCTGATTCAAAAATTTGTGGGTAACAGTATTTAAAAATCTTAAATGTTCAATATTCTGACGAAGTTCCTTGGTCTCAAAGTCCTAGAATCCTAACATTCTTAAGATTCAGGTTACCAACATTTTAAAATTCTGAAGTTCCATCCTTAAGTTCCACCATTTCCAACATTCCTAAGTCCCAAAGTTGCAATATTCCTGAGGTCCCAAAAGTACAACATTCTTAAATCCCAAAGTTTCGACATTCCTAAGTTCCAAAGTTCCACCATGTAAAATCCTAAGTCCCAACATTCCTAAATCGCAAAGTCTCACCATTTCAAGATTCTAAAGTTCTAACTTTCTTAAGTTTTGACATTCCTAAGTCCCAAAGTTTTAACATGCCCAAGTCCCAAAATGTTAACACTCCTAAGTCCCAAAGTTCCAACCGTACTAAATACATTTCATTATAATCTAAACTATCAAAGAAAGTGTCAAAAGTTAGAAACTTTGAGTCCCAAAGAATTAAATTTCAACGAAAATGGGGAAAATTGTAAAATCCGAAAAAGCAAAAGTTCGAAAATTGTCAAATCAGTGATCCGTCGGTCGCCATCTCTGATCCAAAGACCCAACTAAAAGACCCGTTTTCCAGAGAATAAAAACGCACGATACAAAACACTGCACTTCGTTTCTTGTCAACTGTTTTCTATCAAATTCACCAGCAAGTGAAATAACCATATTTTTACTGGAAGTGATTGATGATTCAGAAAATTATCTTCTCCGACGGCTGCTGCTGTACTGCAACGTTATCACACGTGTCATTATAGCGAATTATTTATAAATATACGACATTGCAAAGTTCGTTGTCCAAAAATGGGCAAAATGATGATACTAATCTTGTCTAATAACAAAATTTCGTTGAAAAAGCGAATGCATCGACAAAAACAACAATGAACATTTAGATGAAAATGGTGGTAGAACAAAATTGCTTGCAGAAAGATGAATGAGCCCCGAATGAAAAATGGCTGTTTGTTGAATATTCTACTATCATAATATCGTTCTACCTTCGGAATATTGATGTAGCAGAATATTTACCTGGTCAAGTTGTAGGACATTTTTTATGACAATGATGGATAATCCACGATCGGTCCGTAAATGTAGATTGTTCTGATAAGACTACTAATCTAAGGGAGGTGTAAATAGGGTAGAAAATTACATCGATTTCCAATAGAAGTTTATTGGTTTGCTATTGTAGAATTCTTGTAACTTTAACCTGACCTACGTCTCAGAAGAGACTGCAATGTTAGAATTTTCTGTAATTGGGAGTTGAGCACCTTGGAATTTTACGATTGTGACATTTTGGGATTTGGAAATATTGCAACTTTGGGCCTTATGAATGTTAGAACGTTGGAATGTTGAAATGGTGGAACTTTGGGATTTAGGAATGTTGGGACTTCTGGAGTTTCAAATGGTGGAACTTTGGGACTTAGGAATGTTGACACTTAGGGACTTATGAATGTTAATACTTTGGGACTTAGGAATGCTAATACTTTGGGACTTAGGAATGTTGATACTTTGGGATCTTGAAACTGCAGTACTTTGTAATCCTAAAATTTTACAAGTTTAATACGGTCCACTTTAGAATTCTGTGAAAGACAAAACTTTAAGATTTCAGACAGTTGTAACGTTACTATCCTGTAACGATCGTACTTCAGAACTTTTTAATACTTCGTCTATAAAATGGTAGGTTATTTAGTTTGTCTATAAAAGTCTTGAATCTTCAGAATATTGTGCCTTGGAAATGCAACGTTCAAATCCAGAAACTTCATGACTTTATAAAGAATAATAAAAAACTGCATCTCTATAAATAGCTCTCAACACATGAAACTTCATAAACTCCTGATTTATTCGAATGAAATGCAACCGGTATGAAAGAAAAGAGGTCTAATTAGAAACATCGAACGTAGGAAACGGTGTCCCGCCAAGTGTAAAGAATGTTTAAAGGCGTTAATATTAATTAATCAACGAAACAAGCGCTCCGAGCAAACAAACAAGCAGGAAGCTTCTAAAGTAACTTGAAACGGATGCTATCTGATTTTTAATGCGAACAAACCGTGATGATGTGCTCGATACATGCTGGCAACGTGTGCTGCCCTCCGTTTCTTCCTTGCTCGTTTACCGCTAGATCTATCTGTTTTTCATCTCGCGATCGCTAAAGCACACCAGTTGTGAATGCGAGCCGTAAAAGGATGTTAAACGAGCCTGACCTTTTTAAATTCACCAGAAAATCGCGCGATCTTGTTAAACGTTGCAGCTGATAACGTTAACGATGAATGATATGCTCGATGATCGTCGATTTTTCATCGGACGACTATTTCTCTTCTTATTGGCGAACTATATCTTCTTGTATTAATATAGAGAAAGTTAGAGGAGGTTAGGTTAGTTTTATACGAAAATATTTCGTGACCATTTTTAGCGAGATGTTCAGATTTTTGTTCATAATCATAATTAAAATTTCGATACTGAAGAATTTAAGGAAGATTTATTTAGGTTAGGTTTGATTAAAATAGGTTAGTTGATGTTAGGTTACTGATGTCGATAGTAATAATGGACACGCTGCATGATATGATCATTTCCAGTGAAATATGTATGATTACTTTGTATGTCTGGTGAAAATCAATATTTAAGAGTCTAGGTAACATTAGTTCAGATTAGGTTATGTTAGCTGAGGTTAAAATGAGTTAGTTCATATTAGGATTCCGTTGACGATAGTAATAATAGACATGCTGCATATGATCATTTCCAGTGAAATATCTATGATTACTTTCGGTGTCTGAAAATAAACATTCCTCAATGGATGTTCAAGAGGTTAGGTAAGATCAGATCGGATTAGGTTAGGTATGTTGTTAGATCAGTTTAGATGATGTCGGATTAGTTTTAACGATAACAGTACTCATGGTTCGTAATATAATCATTTTCAGCCAGATGTTTACCTTGTGTTCAATGTTAATTTCTGCATGTATGTCCAAAAGGATAGGTTAGGACAGTTTACGATATTTCATGTTGTCGAATGTGTTTGTAATCGTATTTGAACGGTGAAACGAACGCGTATAATCTGACATCGGAAAAGTTGAGTAAGGTTAGGTTAGTTTTGGAAATGACGCTGACACGTTTGAAAACACTTTATAATCAAGGAAGCCGGAAAGTCGTGAGTAACGGTGAATCGCAACTTTTCGCCCGCGTCTCGCTTTAATTCACGTCACACTTTTGACGACTTTAAATAACCTTTCAGCTGGAAACTTTAGAATCTATTATCCGAGATTGTGTACGTAATTTATGACTCGTGCGACAAAAAGAAACTTAAATGCATAATATTTCTCTGCGAGGAGCAATTAATTTCTTTTCGATTTTCCTTTTTTCTGAAAATTCATACCCGACGACAATTCTACATATAAATTCTTGCGCTAATTAAACATTTGTTTACGCAATCTATCGTTCGTTAACCATGTATACCTATTAAACGACCCCCTTCATTTTGTTTTTCAGCGTACGATTACGCGCGCTTAAATAATATCCTTTATTTCCTGCAAGAATAATTATACAAGGAATACCTTATGCAATTAAAATCCTTCGTACGTTAATCCAACAAAATAATGAGCCCCACGAGTGTAATTGAGTGTAATTAATCCTTTCAACGTTCCAGAACGCCTGAGAAACAAGAAATCAATAAACGAGAAATATACAAATAACTGTGTTACATTATTCCTCAAAACTTGTACTTTCTAATACTGGTTATAGACTTTCTAATACCAAGCGTTCGTTCGCCAGCAATATTTATCCTATCAATTTTATGACAATTTATATTTAGGTAACCTGTGTACAGTTCATTTTGACCCTAGTAATTTATATTTATGCTAAATAATTGTTCAATTATATTTAGGAACATGCTTGAAATTTTATTATAAAGCAGTACTGTATTCTAAAATAGTATATTTATATTCACTTTTGAAATAAATTGGATCAAGGACATTTTGTGCATCGATTTTCATAAATATTTACTGATACAGGGATTGCAAGTATAATTCCATGCAAGAAAAAAAAAATTATTCAGATATACGAGTAACATGGCGGTACAATAATGGCGTCACGTGTGAAAAACAGTTGGTCACCTTCGTTACAAGCACAATGAATACACTTGCAAATATTATTTGATCAGATCTACAGAGTATATTTCCACTCAAAATAACCCGAGTCCATGAAGCCCGGTAGTCTAGAACTGTAACAGATAAAAGTTCATGCTTGCATAACACGTGTATTATTTGTATTATTTGTAGTATTGTTTAGAAGTATTATCTGTTGTATTGTTTGTTATTATTCGGTGTATTAACAGTCAGACATCGATCAGACCGAAAAAGTGATCCGCTAAATTCGTAGAGCTCATGTGGCGGGTGCACAGTTCCACACGCAGTACCGAATCCAAAATACATAGTCCAGGTCCGAACAAAAGGGAACATCTCGTACGAGGTATTCCAGCAAAGGCATTCGATCGTTAGTTAAAGGGCAATCCGTTAAAGGCGCGGAGAGGGGCAGGGAGAGTTCTCTCAGCAGTGCACAATACACCTCTAACAGAACGAACCGAGGAACGTCCGGAGGGTCCCGTGCCGGCAGATGAATCCTAAGCAATTTCTCGCTGGTCGGGCCTCTTTGATGCTTTGAACTCTCACCGCGCTAACCGATCCTCCTGGTAATCATGCGGCCCTCGCCACGCCCCGAAAAACACCTTCGATCCTCGCCACTCTCGCCTCTCTGATGCTCTCTCCTCGATGCCTCATCCCTTTCATCCTTTTCTTTTAAGGCCGCGTTCATATCGCTCTGGTGTCAATTGTATCACACCGTGGACCATCCACTCTGGCTAGTGTCAACTGCTCGTTGGATTCATCTGACCCTTACGCTTCACATTTACTGAACGTTAGTCTAACTTATGCTGATCAGAATGTCAACCTCATTCAACCTAACGAAGGTTGTGACACTGGTGTGACTAATGTCATTCTAACTGCAATGTAGTCACATACGTCAATCACACGATGAATCAATAGATATGATGCACCTCGCCGCCCAAGAGTTTGCACTCGTAGTTCCATCTCTCCCGGTAATGTCATCCCTTCTCCTAGCAAACTGTAACCTCTATAGCACCAAACTATAGCCCCAAACTGTAGACCCGGTGGTGGAGATTTAGAGATTTGGGGATTTAGACAGTTGGGAATTTAGGAAGTGACTATCCTCACAATACTCGAATAGCACCTGGTGTGATCATAATGGATTTAATGCACCTCGACTGCCCAAGAATTTGCCCTCGTAGTTCCATCGCTCCCAGTAATGTCATCTCGAACTGTAACCTCTATAGCCCCAAATTATAGCCCCAAACTGTAGCCCCGAACTGTGCCCCAAACTCACCCCCATCCTCCATAGCGCAGCAATGTGAACGAGGCCATAGCTGCAGCACTCTGGACCTTCTCGACTTTTCCTTTTTTATCCCTCGGCCTGGTGCTCTCTTTGTTTCATCCTTAACGTCCTTCTCCCTTCAATACGCACGTTTTTGTTCCCTTTAGTCCTGTTGCTCGCTCGGTTTCCAAGCTCCGCTCTTTCGGACTTTGTGTCTTCGGTGGGTACACCTCGTTGATCTCCGTTTTTTCCCCACCTCTCGGGCCCACACCGCGACTTTTTGATATTCAAAGCTTTCTCGCTTCGTCCTTCTATTCTCTACGCCTGTTTCGCTGCTCGTTCGAGGCTTTTTCTGAGGCCATCCGGCACGCTTTGCGTAGCCCCTTCCTCGTTCGCCGGTTTTGGGCGGTCTCCCGTTGCAGAAACACGCTCGCTACCTCATTTCCGTCTACTTTTTTGCACCGTTCAAGTCCCTACTGTTTGATTTGTCTATTGTTCACAGAATATTGTACACACACACCTTTTTTTCTTAAGTTTACAAGCATCACTCGTTTCTTACCGATGCCCTGTTTTACCGACTGTTGATAATGCTTATGTTTATTGAGGAACTTTTTATATGTTCGATATTTGTATGCAGTCTCCAGTTGACGTTCAATGACGTCTGTAAAAAATATTGTTTACACTTAACATTTACATAATGCCATATTGACTCCTAAAGTCGTACATTCAATAATATAACATGGAAGTGAACAATATATTTAACTAATAGTTTTAATAGTATGATTAATTTAACCTAAAAATATGTTTAATTTGATCTCGAATAGTGTTGTCTAACATAGTCTAACTTACCATAATCTAATGTAACCTAACCTAACCTAATATAACTAATATCTAACGTAACCTAGAATAATTTCCTAAACTATACCTTAGATTAGACCAACCTACTATAGCCCAACCTAACGTGATATATTAAGTGGGACAGCTGCTGCATAAAAGGGTTTGCCCGACAATTATTCATCCCGAGACTGTTAAAATGACAAGTGTAAGTTTCGGAATATGGCAGAATATTGAAAATAATAAAATTTCAAGTTGATATACGATCTCATTACCCGTCATGATGCCATAACCACAACCGTGGGATCTGATTCGAAGTTTTTGATCGTCGATCCCGGAGATGCTATCTCTTACAACCACGATCCACTCTTTAATTTTTCTTCCCTCTTCCTCCTTCCTCTTCTTTCGCGTAAGTTCGAACCGCGTAATCACTTCAAATTGTGTATCCCCTCGTTAATTTTCCTCTCGTTGCAAACGAGAAACGATAAGGGATTCTTCTTCGTCAATTTATGAATTTAATGAGGAATTATAACCTACCGGTTGAGTATTAACTTTCTATTAACCAACAGTCGATCCACCGTTTCATTTATTTTCGTTCTAATGACTGTTTTTCTACACCTTTTCGCTTTTACATCGAATATGATTAATAACATTAAGTGTTTATCAATTATGCTTCTATATTTATCAACTCGTACAACACAGAACAAGAGCGAGGGAAAATGAAATCATGCAATTTTTGTAATTATATAGAAAATGGTAGACCACGGTTCCGATGGCCTTGAACGTTGCGTGTTTTCCTCTCTATAATTATCAAAATTTCTGCTATTGCACAGATCGCGATATCAAATTAATCTCTCGATTCACGGACAAAAGATAAGAAATGATAAACGAACGAATGCAGGACGAATAATATATATCTTAATAATAAAGCGCAAAATGGTGGAGGCAGAGAATCTCGGATGTTAACCGAGGAACTAAAATCATTAATCAAAATCCCTCGCCCTTTTCTCGCTCTTTTGATCCCTTCTGAGCGATAAGTAATTCATTAGGCATTGACTAACTCCGTCCAGCCGTCTATTAGGAAGCCCACGAAGAACGAGGAACCGTAACGAATTAAGTAAATAATACACGTGAAATTTGAGAAAGTCTTTCACAATGCTCCTTTATAAAGTCAAAGTCGTAGAGAATCTACCTCACCATCGATTCGATACGCGTTACGTATCTTACATATGCCTTTATTTATTATTTAAGAATCTTTTGGTTCTGCAGTGACCCTAGGGAATTTAGAGAATTTTTAGGTGACTTTAGAAATACTGGAGGTACTACTGGTAATAGGGATATTAGGGATACTGTAGATACCAGGAATACTAGGGATATTAGGTAATTAATGGAGTCTAAGGCAGCTGTGGACTGTGGGGATTCCAGGGAACTTGGGAACTGTAGGAACGGTGTCCTAGGAACTTTGAGAGATCTAATGAATCTATGGAATTCTGTCTTAGGGAAATAACTTCAAGAAGTCCAGAGCTTCTAGGATACTAAAAAGTACTGTCCTAGAGAAAACCTAGAATCGTATAGACGCAATGGGTCATACAGACCGTATGACGCTATGGATACTAGGAATACTAGAGACCCTAGGAATTGGTAGCGATATGAGAGGGAACAGTATTGACATCCGGCAAAAAGTACAGAGTACAACGCGACAGAAGAATTTCAATAACCGTAACAGCAACAACAGTCTGGCAAACACAACAACCTGAAATTACCGAGGCACCACCGCACCGCGCCGTATCGTAGCGGTGCGACGAGATAAAGAAGAAAATCGAAAGGGGAATAAGATGAAAGACAAGAGCAAGGAGAAGAACAAAGAAGGGGAAGGAGCAGAAAGGGAAGCAAAAGAGAACGAGGCGAAGCAAGGTGGTAAAAGGAGGAGAAGGATGCTCCTAATTCGTAGTTCTGGGCGGGGTTTTTTTCGACGAGAAAGAGGGGAATAGCCGGAGAGCGTGCGGGTGCGAGGGAGCACGGACTAGCAGAGAGCGAGCTGAGGTATAAATTGGTTTGTTTGCCACGGAGATAAAAGGGGCCGCTAAATGTTATCTTTAAGGTGTCGGATCAACGCAAATGTGGCTGAGTTACTCGTAATTATAGTATACGCGGAGCTCGGCCCTCGTCTCTACTTGCCGCCTCACGGGCTCGTTTCTCGTGCGGCCCTCATTGGCGTAACTATCGATCGCGATCCACGACCAGATAGCACCGGGCCCGAGCTCGATACTTGTTTGGTTAGACGAACGATCGACCGATCCGATCCGACCAGATCCGATTCGATCCGCAGATCGCCGAGCCGAACGAGACGATTCCCTTTGGGCTACCAATAATTTACGGCAAACTGACGTTTCTCGTCCCTTCGGTCGCTTATGGACCTGCTTAAAATGTAATGAAAATATAACGATCATGAAGTTATAACGCAACCAAATGATTTTTGTATAAATTAGCAATGGGGCAATTGATTGTAAAACATCTCTCTCTTAGCTTGGTATAATGTACTGAAATGTTAATATAATTTATGATGCTAATCCAACCTAACATACTGCATTGGTTAGTTTGACCTAACCTAATACTGAAAACGTTGATTCAACCTATCCTAATACTCGAAATCTTGAACTAACCTAACCTAACCTAATATTTAAAACCTCAATCTAACCTAACCTACTCTACTGAAATATTGAAATTAACCTATCTGTATATATTTATTTGACCTAGCATAATTTATTAAAGCATTAATGTAACCCAACGAATGCATTGGATAACCAGAAAGAGATAAGGAGTATTAAATTTTAAAGGAAACTAATATCTAATATCTAATATCTTCATAAATTCTACGAATTTTTGGGGACATTACGCCAATGGAAATGCTTTTTATCCCAGTTTCCAACAAGATGGGCCTTCCCATTGGTGCGTCTCGGAACAGCCGCGTGTACAGTGGGTCCAACATTATAGTACAAAATAATAATTCATAAATTATACGCGTCTCGGCCATTTAGAGGCTTAGGTATACAGCTCACTGCAGGTGATTCTGGTGCAGGTATATCAATAAGCCTCGCTAAGGCTGCAACCATTATATACCGGGTGTTGCTAAAGTGTTGTGAGCTTATTTATGCATAATACATTATGATCATACTCATTCCAACACTGTGCCATCACGAGAGAGTCACTTACAAAGTAGTTTTATATGACTATCGTTTTATTGATTATTTGTTTTATACCAAACGTAGCGATAAAGCTTCATTTCAAATGACAAAGTTATATTCAACACAGACAGACAAAAGAGAACTATAGAAACGATACTGTAGGCGTCATCTAACATTAAAGTACCGAACTGTCAGTGATATCTGTCGGCATATTACCCATAATTCATTCTTTTGATCAGAACTGTTTACACCAGAGGACGCTGTGTCATGATTCCAACACCTATAATTGATACCAAGAAAACTAAATTTCACCGCCTTTTTTAAAGCAGTCCACTTTGTTCAATCCTTCATTCAAATGTCATAAATATCATTTCTAATGTTTCAAATTAACTGATACAATTCTTTTAATCATATTTAATATAAAATATATAAATTACATCATACTTTTAATACATCATATCAATATGATATTTATTACATGAGAAATTAATAGACACCTTCATGGACCGTTAGAATGTTACATTACAAAATTTCAGGATGTGCATTAAATTCATCTCGTAGTCTCCTCTCAATAGCAGGCAAAGACATATTATTAACTTCAATATTGAAACTGACATACACAGGCTTCGACAGCTTCTTTGAAAGTCTTTGAGCAAGGTTGTTTGAAGCTTCATTAGCAACTGGTCCCATAATTTTTGTTGCAAGTGGCTGTTTCTCATACGGTGATACAATTGCAAATGATAAATCGTTCATGGCATTTTCATTGAAATCACCCAACCATAAGTAAAGACAATTTTCCATTTTGATTATGTGGCAAGCTATAGTCTTGTCACCAATAGTAGCCATAAACTCATGGAACTTGAAAGAACATTCAGGTTGTGTTTCCTCCACTGATTCATTTCCCATGTTGGTTTAGATTTTTCTTCTTTAACTGTTCACTGATTTAGTTATCACCTTAAGAGTTGCTGACTAGGATGATAAGTATGCAACAAGAACATAACCTTAAAAATTTCAAACAGATGTGTCAGCACGAACGAGATACATGATAGACCATTCATATCATTGTTGTTCTTGTCACACGATCTGCACTACTGACTAGGTAATTATACTTCGGCTAGCAAATCTGCACTAATTTCGGTTTTGTAATGTCAAAACATTCCGAAGTTAATTAGTCTTGCACTCCAATGTAATTCGATTCAAATTATAGTCAATTATACTAATAAAATCAACTATATTGATAGAATTGAACCGAAAATGATACACGTGGCGCCAGCTGCTGGCAGTTTGTGGGAACTAATGAAACTACAGTTTCAAAAGTGCGTAGTTCACCCTGTTCGCCGAAGAGATGGCGCCACTTGTTCCATTTTCGTAAAAACTCAATTAATATTGATTTTATTGGCTTAATTTACTGTATTATGCGTCAAATTACACCAGAGTGCAAGACTAATTAACTTTGGAATGACATGTTATTGAAACATGACCATTTTCTGAAGTTTCGCCCAAATTTCAAAGAAGAACGCAGTTTTCTATTTCATTAGTTCCGAAATTTACCGGTAGATGATGCTAATGTAACGATTTTTTATAGAATGCGCGGGAAAATATGTATTTTAAAAGACCTATGTCAGAGCAGCTTTCAAAATGCTTTTAACTTCTTAAATTATTTACTGTACAGTAAACTATTGCCACTTTATATATCCTGTACACGCTAAATCGTTACAATACTATACTTAATACTATAAACTAAGAGGGAACGTTAATTCACACAAACTTAATGCATTAATATGGTAGCTGTCTTGACATAATCTCTTTATTGCAAAATGTATAATTACCTGAATTTGTTTTATGTTATAATTTTGTAAAGTATTTATATTTCTCATTAGAAAACAATATAACCTAAATTTTAATTAATAATATTCTAGGTTTTATGCTGTATTTATATAAAAATCATTAATTTCGTACTATACTTCATTCAATGAATTATAATAATCATCATAGAACGAGTTTTTATTTGTTCTGCGCATGTTACTTCTGATTGGTTCTATTACGATTCTCAAATAAGAGTAATGAGCATGCGTATTTACAATTTTTGTCACGCTATGTGTATACCCCGTAATCTTTTATTTCATGTTCCTTATTTTATATATGACCATAGTCATATATAGAAATTTGAGATTTGCAAATTTTGGAATTTGGGAATTTTAGAAATTGGAGAATTTAAAGATTCGGGGATTTGGGAATTGGGAAGGCTAAAACTTTGAGAATTTGGAAATATTTTGTTCACCATGTACATGACCGATAACATGAGAAATATAGCGTTCGGGAAATCACCAGCTAAGTAGGGAACTTACTGAAGTTAGCTGCGTTGCGCAAATTAAGTATGATCTCTCGTTGAATGAAGTATATAAATTTAGTTTACATTAGTTTATTTTTTTATACGCAGCAACTTCAAGGAAGTGTAGATTAGTATACCACAGTATATGAAGATGTTTATGTAGAATGAGTGCTGAATTGTTTATGAAAAAATAAGTCATTTTTCTTTAGAAATATATTAAATGCTTTGGATATGTCGCATTTGGTAAATATATAAATGTTAACAAAACTTTCATAAATGTGTAGACTTTTGTAATAAGAATTTCAATTTATCGTACATTATCGAAAAGGACAAGATGCGTTTCATGAAATGTTTCTGAGTTGTTTGTTTCTAACATTGGTGTATATCTTTTACAATTTTGGTATAATTATGGGTTCTCTTTTATACACATAAATTACTTAAATTATCTATTTGCATTTGTGATAAATATGACTGATTATAAATAACTTTATAATTAATAACAGTAAATAAAAATTTTGTATTTTATGTATATCGAAAGAAAACATTGTATTTTTCAAAAATTAATGGGTAGTGATAATAATAACATAGATACTAATAATAATTTTATCATGTTTTACAATAGTTTTGTATAAAAGCACAATTTATTTTGTTGATTTCAGAGTAAAAAAGAATGGGTTGTGTTAATAGTCGGACAGATATTAATGATCTACATCCAAACATTTTTCAAGTGATGAATGTGGATGATCTAGGAAATTTAGTTACTCCTGGACGTTTAGAAGTTACAGAAACTGATATAGTGCTTTACCAACGTGGTAAACAACCTATTAAATGGCCATTGCGTTGTTTACGTCGGTATGGCTATGATGCAGAAATCTTCAGTTTTGAGTCGGGTAGAAGATGTTCTACTGGGCCAGGCATTTATGCATTTAAATGTCGTAGAGCAGAACATTTATTTAATCTTGTGCAAGCAAACATTCAGGTTTGGTATTATTTTATGTAACACTTAACATCACTTTTGATTTAAAACACAATTATCAAATATATCTTGAATGATATGTGCTTTAGGTTTGTAACAACAGTGGAGATGATACTATGTCCAGAGAACTTCCTGTTGCTTCTCATCCTGGCCAAACAGTAACACGAGTGACAATACCAGTTGAGCCTAATTATTTGGATCCAATACTGAATAGAACTAATAACCGTACTGGCTCCAGATTTGCTCATACCCAACAAAATGGAGTTGGAAGATTAGATAGTGTAGGAAGTAGCACTGGTCTTATATCACCTCAAGGAAATATAAGTTCCCCTTCATCGCCTCCTGTGCTACCACCACCACCTCCACCACTCCCTCAACCACATCCGTCCTCACTTTATGTTAATGAAGAAGTATTAGCTTCTTTACCATTGGAGATGGAGCATAATAATAATAAAAGCCTTAGAAGAGCAATACAGAGGTACCTTAAATGTTAACTGCTTTTATTACCAATATTAATTCATTGTATTAATAACTTAATTTTTTTCAGATCTTGTACAGACAGTAATTCTATATCTAATAGTGGTTCAGTATCTTTGGAACAAAGATCTGTTAATATGAGTTCAGAAGTCACTTCTCAGACAAAATCACCACTTTCAGTAGCAGCTTATATGAATGTAGATATTAATAGCGATATTAGTTTACTCTCTCCAACACACAGCGTTTCCGACGCTTCGCAATTTAGGAAAGACAATGAATGTGGACACGCATACATGAATATAAGTCCCGGTCAAGAAAAAACAGAATCTTTTAGTAGTAGACAACGACCTTCACCATTGCCATGTATTCAGTCTGAAATGGAAGACGGAGTAAAACATTGTTATGCTAATCTAGAACCAAGTGAAATTGAAAGCCTAAGGAAACGATTTTCTGGAGTATCTGTAGCAGAAAAATCTCCTTTGCCTCCATCAACACCTACAGGTGGTCCAATTAGGGAAGTAAATTATGCTGTATTAGATCTGGACACAAAAGATGCATCAAGCGTTTCACCGTTAGACGGTCCTCCAAATTTTACTGCATCTCCTCCAGAGTCTCCAAATAAGCTACAGAAAGGATATGCAACGATAGATTTTAATAAAACGGCTGCTCTTTCTCATTCGGTTAACCCTAACCTTGTGAATGATAATGAAGGTTCAAGAAAAACGCGTCACAATTCTACGATTAGTGATTTAGCAGCTTCCGGTAGACGTAGTTCATCTGTAAGCGAATGATCAATTGTTTATTTTATGACTGTGCCTAAGTAACAAATATTAATAGCATTTTATAGGAGGTAACAAAATTTTACTTGTTTGTTAATGATATGAAACCAAAGAACAGAAATTTAATTTATATATATTTTTTGTAATATTGATCAAGAAAGTTTCAGTGTTATATATAAATCTAATGTTAAGCGACCCTTTATTTTTCATGGATTATCTTGCATTTCATTATTATTAATGTAATAACACTTAGTTTTATATTTTATAAAGTTTTTAACGATGTGGTTACTACATCACAGTATTTTTAAAAAGTAAGTCTTTTTTCAAAGTGCTGTTAGGATGCACAAAAGAAACATCTTTTTTACATGATATACAAATATGTTTATAGAAAATTATAGGTAAAAATGACTTTTTACATTAAATATTATGGAGGAATTGGAAGCTAAAGTGCCCTAGTTTTTCCTGTATTGTAGGAATTGATGAGGCTCAAATAGTCTAACTGAAGTAAGAGCATAAAAGTATATGATGTTGTAACATAAAAAAAGGATGGTGATGATATACTATATGATTAAATAACTATTTTTAAAGTAGTTACTTCAAATGCAATGATGGCTATAAAATCGTAAATTTGGAGTGATTTTAATAAGTGGTAAATATAAATATAAAATATGTATTTAGATATTATGTATATATATATATACATATATATGGACGTATAATTTTATGCTTTTTAACAAAAGATTGCCATTTTAATGGAACACTGTTGCACCATGTCTTTAGCTTCATATAGCTTATAATTATTTGCTTTATATATTAAATGATATATATTTTAGACTTGACCAAAATATATAAAAGAGACATTAAATTATAGTAACACAATACATTTATAATATATGTCCTATAATAAATTATATATCTCTGTTTGGTAAAATATAATCTATAGAATTACTTCTTGTTATAGGAAGAAATGCGCAAAATTTTGTTCATTTGCACAAATTATTGTACTGAGTCAAAGTAGCAAACCATTATTTAAAATTCTCGTGCACGAATTTTTAAAGTATCAGTACTGTTTTTCATTAAAAACAGTTGAGTCAACGAATAATACCGCATTTGTAACTCTATTTTTAATGTCTATAAAATCAGGCAACCTTTTCTTCCAATAGCTCCTAAAATGTTTGTAAAATGATAAATTTATAATAAATACAAATCTTAGTTTTTGTAAATAAGGAATATTTCTTTATTGGAGATACAAATCATTACATTTATGCAATATTTTACATATTTAAAATTTTATAAGAATTTACTGATTATTAGTAATTATCAAACTATAAAATAAATGTTTTAAAATTTGGTTTAAATTAGGTATATAATTTAAATGAAATTTTATGTAAATGAAAATGTATAAAAGAAGTTGGTATTATATTTTAGATTGATAAGTTTCATCTACAAACAGCCTACATTTTATAATGTAACATAGATTCACTTAATTTCGTATGAAATTGTATTGAAGAATTTAATTTAAATTAAATTTTATATGAATAAAGGAATGCCTATTTAAATTATTGTAGGAGTAGACCTCGTAGATGACGATTTTGGAAGTCTAAAAGTCCTAATGTATTAATATTTTAATTATAAAAATTACAGCGACAAAAATTCATTTCTGCAACTGTAACAATTGAACCCAGAGGTACTTAAGCGCACCTCATTACTCCACCCCAGTAAAAGGGCGTTTAGCACAGTGTGTCACTCTTTATATAGTCACGCGGAGTGGACTAAAGTTGCGCAGTGTGTGATTGCGCAGCGCGTGCTCCGTGAAGCTGCGCGTGGACGCAATAAATTACGCAATGGCGGCATTCAACACAACCGGTACGATAAGTAAAGGAAGATGTTTAACTATTTTCTTCATATTTTCTTTCCTTCCTGTATCGTAGTACTACGAGGGATAAAACTGTTTCCACAATGATAAACTAATACACAGAATTGGTATAGCATTTAATGCTAGAAGTACTGACTAATCTATGAACAATGTTTTTTAGTTGCTACAGATCCTCTTATTCTAGTAAGGAAAACAACTGCATATTCGTTTTTATTATCAAGGCTTTATGTATGTAGTCACCTTTTATACAATTTACACATACATTCGTAAACGCGTGTGTATAAACACGTGTCAATTTACCAATCATATCAATTTACATTGAGAAAGTAATTTATATCATAACACAGTAATTGAATAATGCATAAGTCAATAATACCTAGCTGAATGTTTTACTGTTATGAACAAATATACATGATATAAACATAAATTTCAGTGGGTAAAAAAGTTATAAATTTCTAAGAATGGTTGTTTTTATTGAAAGTACAGTTATTCCAAAGAAAAAGCTGTCTTCTAGCTTCAGGCAGTTTTAAGTAATTTCCTTACAAATATATACATTTTTATATATACTGTGCATTCTTCAGTAAGTTTGTATAGGAACGCGAAGAAAGTACTTACAAAAACCACCATTGTTGTAATTTAAAGTTCTAATTAAATAAATTCTTTCTCAGTGTACATTGATCACATTTATTTATTTATATATTTGTTTTACTGATATAGAAGAAATTCCTTTAATTAAGGCAATCGTTTCAATTAAGTGATCACTAAAAATTGTTAGACTATAACAAGTGTTTTATCTAATCGGCGTTTAGCATTTCACTAATTATTCTTAGTACTAGGATTCTGACTACGAAAAATTGATAATTTTATTTGATACAAAAACGATTTGTGCCCTATTTGGTAAAGAGCTGTTTCTGCTCGAGTCAATATCAAATATGAAGGAGCGTTTACATAGAATGAGCCAAAAGGCAGTGTTTCGCCCTTATCATTTTCCAATAATTATCTCTCAAACACTAATACATCATAATATGATAGCAGATTACCTCAAATATTTATTTTTTTCTATGATACAAATATGGTTTCATGTTTTGTTCAATTAAATATTTCAAAAATGAACCATGTTATTTATCATATTCAAATGAAAATGAAAATTTTTGGTAACATTGTGTTCACAAAAAAGAGATTCTGCTATATTATACATCCCTAAGAGGTAATATTTAATACTGTTCGACTTTTATATTAAAGGTACAAACAATTAACAATTAAAGGTACCAAGTAATAAATATTAATACATTTAAAATGGGATGCAGTTCATAAATACATATGATATAATAAGAGTTTACATAGAACTCAAGAAAACCTAGAGAGAATCTAGAGGGATTAAATAATTTCTGAACTTCATGTAAGCTTAAATATATATCATTCTGTAAATAGTATGCAATCATAAGACCTTTCATGTCAATTTTCTCCCATTTACATACATACATTTTTCTCCTTTTTATCCAATCAATTAATGTATGAAGTCATACTCCATCCACAAGTTCTTTGGTTATTATATATTGACCCATATAACAGTAAAAACAGCAATAACAATCGATATTACAATAATATTAACGTTAGTGTTCAGATACGGTAACAAGAAATTGAAACCAAGCAACCCTTTATTCATTTTGATGAAATGTAATAGATGGTACTGTAGTAAGTGAAGGATATGTTAAGTAAAATTACTTTAATTGCAAAGAAGCTTCAAATTGAACAGAATGTTTTAGAATGCTGAATTTAAATATCTTTGGATAGAATCTTGTCCTTATAAAACTGAAATTTCCACCATATTTTTCAGTGTTCCATCATATTAAGTTCATCAAAATCGAAAGGGGTCATTTGGTCAACATTCCTCTAACAATAGGTTATGCCTTACGTGAGGCACGTGTAACTGGGGACGCTATCTGACGTATCGAATAAACCAAATATTTTTATTCGGAATAGAATTCAGTATTTTACATTTACAAATTTGTCCTAAGCGTATGATATTGACAGACATTACTTTCCAATGGAATTTATAAAATGCTGTTGAAACAAAACCTATAGGAACAACTGTAGAAACCATGCATTATCTGCATGAATGACATGACGGGTGTCAATATACAGATCTAATGATGTAAGTAATTTAGGAGATGTAGCAGTCTGAAGAAAATGGCTGACAAGTGTTCTGAAAATGATGAACCAAATAATAGTATTAATTTGAATACAGAGGAAAATATATTTTGCTATTGAAGTAGGTACCTTGCTGAATACCATGCATAATAGTTCAGTGTTATTGTATCGAATTTTTTGTTGAAGTTTATACGCTTAAAGCAGTATTTAATATATTATAAATAAAACAAGATCTATAACCTCTATGGGTAACTTCAATTAAGTCATTGGCACTGCTGAATATCACATATATTAAATCATAGGAGGACATAAATAGTTTTCTGTTGTGATCAGGTTTAGTCATCGTTTGCAGGACTATTACTATTCCTAAATAATATTATAACCATGGTACAAGGTCCAAACAGATTTTTATCTATGGCACATTAAATATCGGTAGATATAAAAATGTTAAACAACAGAGTTGCAAAACAATTGCTGCAAAGTATTGTTGTAACTTCGTCTGTAGAATAGAAACGATTTAAAAAATATTTTGCACCCGACAACTCCTTAAATGCTATTTTATATCTGTAATTTGTGCGGTTATTATAAGTATGTACGCGTGACAAGTGATAAATGTACATGTTCCAATAATGTAATAACGAGACAATGACGATGCTAATGTTCAATAATATCAAAAGTCCTCTACATCCCAATTATTTAAGTGATGAAAAATGTTAAAACTTAATAATTTCACACAATTACTGTGTTCATTATTTTATCCTATGGCATACTGCAATGTACACGTGATTACTTTTTAATTCGAATTACGAAAATCTGCGTTCTTACGTTTCGATACCGGTAGTCGGTTACATGTCAACTTATGATACAAAATCTTGATTATTATAAATTCTTAATGTTCTCTCGTAAACTGTTTTCTGAACTGCCAAAGCTTTTACAGTGAATCTAGTTACCTTCGATAACACGCAAGTAAATGTTTGTGATTATATGTTAATTAAGTTTCACGTCTTGGATGAGGTCGGGTACACTTTTGAAGTGCATGCTCTCCAAGTAAAGTCGACGATTGCGTCGGTTCTGCGTTTCCTCCAACTGCAACGTTTCAACATAAAACGGCCATTCGGCTGCCATTGAATACGAATTGTTTCGAATAAGCTGACGTCGAGGTGACCGCTGTACTTGAACACTGCGAACCAGCGGATGCCATACTGCCGCCACGCTATACTAACTAGCATTCGTTGGAGATCCCGGGTCCTCCGTTTGCGTGGCGGCATCCCTAACTGAAAAAACATTCTCGAATCAAACTGTTGTAGTAAATGCATCGTAGTACAACATATACAAATAATATTATACAAATAATATTATACAAAAATGTTTATCTCACAAACGGTTCACCTTTCGACCTATGTCTGTTAAGGCTTATTTATGTACATATGTATTATTGCATCCTATTATTCAGTACTTTGTTTTAATATTACTGTAGAAAAAGGTTGTACGTATATACCTCACGTTGGCACAGTATCACTGTGTAGTGGATGTCCAGTTTCCCAAGGAAGCGATGCTGGAGCGTTGGATAATGATAAAGAGGAACACCGAGCCATCGAATATCGATCTATTGAGCATCGTTCTAAGCCTACAACAATTCAGAACGGTGTACAAACAATAATTATACATAAATACATAGTAGGTTACTGCACACATTTGTTCAAATCGTCACTTTACTTGTTTATTTATAACAAAACAAATTCTGCAAAATTTATCAAGTTTTATTAACCCAATCCCATTTTGGCAACTGAGAACTTTATGAAATATCTGCATTATTAAGCTACGATAAAAATCATAATTGAATTATGATGTGGAGTAATACGATGAAATGCAAAAGCTACGTATTAAAGTCAGAACTGCACGAGAGCAGCCATTACGTATTGCACATAATTTTGTGGCAAATTTTGCGGACATCTATGTGTCGTACTAAATTTCTTGTTATGTACCTGATAAATCAACTCCCACCATACTGCAAACATCAAGACCACCTGTGCTAGTTGCGCAGCAGTGCTGTTTCGGTCCCAATGGTTTTGGCCTACAAAATACCTACACAAACAAAAACGCTTGCAGTTATTCGTATTATTCGACAAAAATAAAACTACTTCAAAATATTAAATTAAAAAATACAAAACTACTGTAGTTAACCAGTTTACCAAAAATATTTGAAGGTTTCTTTACTTCGAAAGATTAATGCTTACTTTAGTATAAAGAAGCTCTCTCGAAATACGACGAAAATGATTGTTGAGCAACCAGTAAAGAAACGGATTCCAGAAGCTGTTTGAAAGCGCGAGCCACGTGGCAAGAAAGTCAAGGAATGGCGGAGGTTTGCTTCCGGTGCAAGCTGCAACGACTTCCTGGATCGTCCATGGTGTGACCATAACAATGAATCCTAAACTCATTGCGGCCATTGTTCGCGAAGCAGAAGTGGATAATCGTCTTTCTTGAGCTACGAGCTGAAACATGTACACAGTGAATATACTTGAAGCCGTACACCGAGCTTGATAAGTTTCCTAGAAAAAACAGTGACTTAGGGGAAAGGGACGTCTTCGTTTCTTGCTTTTAGAGTGGTAAGTTGGGGTTTGGGACTTTGAAGAATTTGGACATTTGAGGATTTGGGACTTTGGAGAATTTGGACGTTTGAAGATTTGGAACCTTTAAGAATTTAGACATTTGAAGATCTGGAACCTTTAAGAATGATACATTTGAAGATTTGGAACTTTGAAGATTTGGACCTTTTGAAGAAGAAGTTTAGACATTTGAAGACTCGGGACTTCGCGGAAATTCAGAAGCAGTGAACAGTTAGACATAATAACCCAAATTATTTAAAGATGTTAATTTCAATGAATTTATATTTGAGCTTAAAAAGGAACTATGACCTTCAGTATTATCAAAGTCTGGAATAAGAAGGATTTTAGCGTCTAAAAGGTAGAACGTCTAGTCGATTCGTCTTTTAGACCAACTTGACACGGTTCCGAAAGTCGCAAAGCGCTAAGCTCGTCAGCGTCAAAGCCTCTCATCGTGCGACAGTAAAAGGATTACGGATCTGCTCGTTTAGACGAATCCTTCCTCTTTCGTTCTCTCCTGATACCCTCCACATTTTCTTTTTCCACCACGACTGCCACCTTATATTTCTTTCACTCCTATATTTTATTTCTTACCTTTCTACCCACTCACCTGCCATTTGCTTCGTACCTCTAAAATGGCCTCCTTTAAGAATTGCATACATTTTTCTTGTAGCTTTTAAAATTACGAGTTCTCATTTCACAAAACAATTATAACCAATAATTGATAAATAAGTCCCATAGTAACTTAATATTGTAACTTTTCGAAACTCTTTGTGATGTAAATATTAAAAAGGTTTAATACTTTTAAACTGTTTATATTTTAATATTTAAGCTGATGTAAAATTAAATCGTGACTTAGTTGGAAGGCACAGTTTGAGAACCTCTGCTTTAGAGGATAGTCCTGAAGCTTTCACGGCTGGGTTTGTCGCATTTAACATCGTTACACTTAATACTGTTATACTTAACAGTATTTTCTCTAACACTGTTTGATATCTACGAGTGCAAACCGTGTCCGATATGTCCTTAACGTTTCCAGCTCATCGATAGCAATATTTTTGCAGTAACTACTGCAAATTTACAGCAAATGTTTAATTGACTAGTTGAACTAAATATCGGCAAATAATCATTAACTGACCTAACCTTGCTTCAATACTAAAAATATTATCTGCTCAGTAACATCAATACAGAAACGTAAATCGACAGAGATATCCATTTTGCCATAACATGCACATTTTCTAGCTGTAAACATTCTATTACGAAAATATTATTACGGGAAGAATCTGATGTTTAACTTTTAAAAGATATCGTTATACGTAGACTCGAATAATACTATTTGCTACAATTGGAACACTATTATCTTTTTAAAGCCAATAATAGTCCTTCCTTGGTAAGCGATCACGTTTAGACAGCTACCGACAATTGATCGGTTCTTTAAAAATATCTACCTCCCTTGATAACTGAGCAGTTTTCAGCTTCTCTGATACCTGAACAGTCAGAACTACTACCTCTTTCGACAATTGATCAATCTTCTAGCAGTCTTCATAGATGATCAATTTTTCAAAATTTCTTCCTCTCATAACTGATCGATCTTCCAAAACTTCTACCTCCCTCGATAACTGATCGGTGTTTCAGAACTTGTGACCAGTTTTTCATATTATTTTGACGGTGAATTGAAAAAACGTGTACAATTAAAAAGAATAGTAATTGGTGAAATGGTATGATTAATATATTATCTAAGAAAAAATCGTGTCTGGTTGAAGTCGCGAAGGAATTCGAACTCATTCAAGTGAATTCACTTTAGTCTTCCAATAATTCCATGCTGTAACCGCGTCGCGCACTTAACCTAGTTTACTTCGATGTCCCGAGGTCTTGGTGAATACGCTTCGAAAAGCGTGTGCGAAAGGAGGTAATGACCCGTGGATTTTCGGTCGATTACGAACTCTTCCTTCGACGCTAATTATTTTCTACGTTATAGGAAAAACGATATACATCGTTTCCTTGCAACTTATTTATGCTGATCGGTAATTGGCTACATTACGAAAAATATATCTCTCTCCAACCTGCATTCCGTTACTCCTGTTATTTACTCGGGAAATTACAGTCACTTGAAGCTTTACATTTTTCAAGTTTCATCCTGACTGGAGGAACTGTTAGGAGTTGTTAGGAACTTTATTCTAGTTACTTTTTTATAAATAAAAATTGCAAGTTTCCAGATTATCACTTTCGTCCATTTCACAATTTTCAAATTTGGAATATTTTAACTTCTCCAAATTTCTAAGTCCTCAAACTTCCAATTCCTAAAAATTCTGAAATTTGAAACTTCCTAAATCCCCAAATATCCCAGAATTTCACTGTGGAGGACATTTAACGCAGTTCTGTAATTTGTTTCTCTCATGTAAACGTCACTGAAATTAACACCCTCGAAAGCTTTCATTAGAGATGTACTGGACTTACCCTCTCCATGTGTCCGCCATTAACCACCTCTGAAGTGTTAACGCACACTACTCTTTTAAGACGCAGTTTGTTCACGTGGAAAGCCGAGCCGTAGCAATACATCAGCACCATCGTCGTAGGAAAATAAAAACAGCAGCAGGCAAGGATCCTGAAAATCAAGATAAAGGGGGAGACTGAACAAAAAGCATGCTACAAGTTTTTCTCGGTGAAAGCAAAGTATATACTTCCTATGACCTGACACAGAAGGCTATACCGATGTTCCAAGACACTATGCTTATGTCCACATATCTAAGTTATCGCATAGTAAAGTTATATGTAGTGCGAAGGGGGTTACGGAGAAGAAAAAAGACTCCATTTTGTGACAAGTTATAAACGACTCGTGCTTAGTGGACTTAAAACAGGATATATATTTCTAGTTTTTAGTTCGGTTTTTCTTTCTGATGGTAAACGCGTGTGTACGATGCCGGTCCATCTTCCTTTGTGACATAAACTCATGGTTTGCGAAAAAAAAAATGAGGGCGCTGCCAGCAATAGGAGAGGAGTGGGAGAATGACTACTTGTGTGACACGCTGCACGTAACAGATTGAAACATAAATCCGTGTCATTTTTTAGCTTTTAACATGTTGTAGAGAGATTGGGAATTTGGGAATTTGGAAATTTATTGGCTTGGAAGTTTAAACTTCTGGAATTTGGGGGTTCAATAATTTGGGAATATGAACATTTATAAATTATAAAAATGTCATCGAAATTCCTTCCAACAATTTTAAACAATATCAATGCTAAATGCAAAAACCTTCATAAAAGTGAATAAACTGTTGCAATCTCGAAATGCGAACCTAACCTAAAAATTGAAAAAGGTTCGATGAGTGGACAAGCGTATATACGTAACTGATTAAATGTTTATTTTTAATTATAAAAGATAAATCATCGTAATGGATTAACAAAGCGTCAGAAGCTTAATATATTAATCCACTGTGTGCAGTCGCCATATGATTTAATTTTTCATCAAATAAAACGCTAAACAAAATGAAATTAATGAACGAACGAATGTTGTATTTCCAACGGAAACAAGGCAGAAAACAGAAAGCCATTTGTGTCCGGAAGAAAGGAAGAACATAATGGTTTTATTCCACAATATTTCTGTTGTTTCTGTTCATTCGTTCTCTGTTTTCATCGTTGCTCAACCACTTTTTCATGCATACGTTTTTCTCTTTGCATGCATTCTGTTTCAATTATTTATTCGTTCGCACATTGATACATGCGTCGGACACGTTTTTTAATCCCGGCAAATTTATTACATTTAATTTAGCGAAAAACTTTTGGAATGGCGCTCTTTGTGGATCTACTGGATTGATAGGATTTTCATTGCCTGTTAGGTGCGGCGTATATCAGCGATTTTTGGAAATTTGGAAAATTTCAGGATTGGAAAATTTGGGGATTTGGAAATTGGCCCATTATTACAATTTCTAGTAAAGCAACAAATTTTGTTTAGAAATAGAAGATACGTAACAATTATTGTTTGAATAAATACCTAAGCGAAGCTCTGGCGAAAAAGGGATCACACGCCAGTAGACCAGAGTTGTTGAAGTAGTATCCGCCTCTAGGGAGCACTAGAGCACCAAAAATCGCCATACTCGCTATCCATGTAGTTGACATCACTGTCACGCAACCCTGCCGCATGTAATACTGCGTCACATACACAGAAAACCATCATTCTTCTATTTTTCTTTTCAACGGTTTCGAATGTGTACATAAAATATTTCGTCAAAATGTACAATCTCACCAAAATATATTTTTGGAAAAGTTCATATGATCACCTAATGAATTTAATCGAATTCACTGATTAAAAGTACGCCCGTCATTGAGAAATTACAAAAGATCCTAATTCCGAGTTCGAATCGCGAACGAGTCTTAAGCTTCTTATCTTACCCAAACTCTTGTCTCAATGTTCGAGTTTTATGTTCACTTACGCTTGAACGATTTTACGAGCCCACTTTATCTGCGAATTCAATTGTACAACGTCGAGGACACTAAAGTTCTGTAAAAAACATTTACTTGGACATTTAACAGTGAGCTGTATAAGTTCGAGTCTTGTGTAAATACCAAAATGGTATCGATGAATTTTCTGTTCCGACTGCCATCTTGTCAGACGCATGCAGTACTTCGCAAAATGTAAGATAACTTTTACTTAACTTTTATCTAAATAAAATATTGCTATTTTGAAACAAAATTCTTAGATATTTCACCATGTACTTATAGTTCTATATAAGTTTGACGAAGGAGTATTGAACCCAATTCGTCGGCCATTTTGTCTGTTGTCAAGAGAACCATAGACAATATGTCTACGAAATGAAGCTCGTTTTTAAATGAATACTAAACCAAACACTCGACTCGCGTCAACCAGCATAATGAGTAGCAACTCAAATACTCAAACGAGTGGTTGGCGCTCCTCGCTCTATATCGCCTTTTTTTATACGGAAGACTACAGTGGCCGACAGTGTGTACGCTTAAATAGTTCCGTGTTCTTTCCGTCCACAATTGGATAATGATGTCGCACTGGGGCGCTTTGAAGTCAAATCAAACATCAATTTTTCATCATATTTGGTAATTAGCTAAGCTTACACGCAATTAACTGAACAAATTCGTTAACATGTTTGCATGTGTCTAATGTTTGATTGAATCGAGATTCGCGTTGCGTTGCGGGGCAGTGATTCTCTATCCTCTGCCCACGGGTGTTAATGTGCCCTCATGTGAGAACTACGTATAAATATCTGCTTGTTTATTTTATATTCAAACGTAGACATCACTTGTTACAGAGGTTATGATTGAATCGATGTAAATTTATCTTATAAATTAAATTAAATCGTTAACTTATTTAACATTGAATTGCAAAAACGCACATCTTTCAATTGATTATGAACAGATAGAATGTCGTTAATAATTAAAGCGAACAAAAACTCAGCGATGAAAATTATGAAGCACCGTCGAGTTCTATTTTGATCGAGATAAAAAAAGAGGACAGCATAGATCGGCGAATATTCAATTGGCGAGGCATTACGAATTGAATAGACTAGAGGAGTCAGCAAATTGTTAAATCATGCATTCAACCTTCGTCATTCAACTTCTACATAGAAATGTATTTTTCTTAAATCGTCGATCGGATATTAAGTTGCATTATCTCGATTGTAAATAAATTAGCAGTATGCAATATATGAAGTTAGAAACTAAGGAAATGTTTCAAACTGTCCCTAACCTCGGGACCGACGAGTAAACTTGTCCAACTTTAATAGTTTGCGAAGAAGACCAGAGTACTGTGCGTGTCCCACAAGAAGTGTCGTGAAGGAAATACAAAGCTGATTAGTCAGGAATATGTCCAAATTTAATACAGTCAAATATTTCTACGTCGCAACATATTATTGGTCAAAGCAATCACGAGGCGTACTACTCGCGTTAATTAACTTTTTATTACAATCGCATTAAAAAAATGGCTTTTTGCTGACACAAAAATTACCCCGTCAAAAGATAAAAGGATGAAATATATATTTTTAACGTGTTTTATGTCAAGGTGTCAATACATCTCGTAGGTACGTCGTTCTGAAATATCAGGTTCTTGCTCCGATACCCACCGTGGTAGATAGAGAGGGTGGTTCTCTTTCGGTGGCTAGTTCAAAGGCAATGCCATCAATCATACCGTGACGATAACAACATGTCGATAAATGTGATTTGTCTCCCGGGTCGAAATCGTCCTCCTGTGTCATCAATAGCTACCGCAACGGAGACAACTGTGTGCATACGTGTGTGAAAAGAAAACGAATGTGACGTTCGACGCCATTTGTAAATTTGTCAGTGTCATTTAGTTATCTGGGAATTTAGGAATTTAGGGAAGTATTACTAACTAAAGGAAACCTCTGTACACCGAAATGTGATCAGAGGAGAC
Source organism: Megachile lagopoda (assembly GCA_036983795.1). NCBI lineage: Eukaryota > Metazoa > Arthropoda > Insecta > Hymenoptera > Megachilidae > Megachile > Megachile lagopoda. The sequence goes on from CM072793.1 coordinate 7,989,670, forward strand.
AAGTGATATAGTACACAGAATTATAACCTGGTATTTAACACTGTCCCACCCGACTGTGTAATATTACACATTCCAGAGAGGAGCTTGTCTTTGAGATCTCATACAATCGCTCAAGCGTAAAATATCACGAAATCCGATTGCAGGAACAACGCTGAGGACAAACAGAAAGAGAATTGAACTCGGTGCACCAGTGTCGTAGAAAGAAAAATTGTATACATAGACGATCAGTGTGCTTTGTGCAGTATATTGAAGCAGTATATCAAACTCCAAATCATAATAAATAATACTCAATTGCCATTTTTATTGCGAGTCATAATAAAGGACTTTTCATTAGCGAGTGTTCGGAAAAGGAAAAATGAAGCTGTGTTCAAAATCTGCAATTTATTTTGAAATTATTGATAAATAAACAAATTATCGTATTTATATATCTACATAAAAGATAGTTAGTAAAATTTTTAACCTTGGACTTCAAATCTTATATAAACGATAAAAACGTGTATATGCAGTAGACTCTCGTTATATTGCCAATTTTATACGGACGTATACTAATAGTGTTTCTGCATCGACCTTTTCAGAGGATAACCATATTGCAAAAGAAGAAAATTTAAGAACTTTTAACCAGAGCCAACTGTATATACTTCTGTATTTATTAAATTTCGATGGATCGGTAACATACCTTCTTAGAAGCGTGCTTATGATAATGATGAGGATGCAGCATACAAACGTAACGATCAATTGCCATGCAGATGAGGATAACGGCACTTTGTTGAGTTAAAGCTCCTCTAAGAAGTGCCTGAAACAATCAAATTTTTCAAAACGTGACGAAAGCGTTCATAACCTCAATCATTCGTTTAAAATTTCAACTGAAATCAGAATGAACATCAACGGGACATAGGGATTTCGTAGGAACTTTGGGATGTAGGGATTTTGGCACATAGGGATTTTAGTACATAGTGATTTTGGCACATAGAGATTTTGGGACGTAGAGATTTCGGAACGTAGAGATTTCAGGACGTAGGGATTTCTTAACGTCGAGACTTCGAGATGTACAGTCTCGGGACACACAATGGATCTCGGATTAGAGAGATTTCGATATAGGAAGTTGAAAATTGAAAAGATTGAAATCTGAGAGTTAAAATAGATATTTAAATTAATTAATTTTCAAGCTTGCATATCGACTCCTCCAAAATGGAAGACAAATGATGGGAGGCACCACCCGCTACACCCTTTAGCCCGAAGGAAGCCAACGTTGCACCCGAGTGTACTCGAACTTTTCTCATCTCTGATAACACGATGCTCTTTATGAACCGCCCTACTTCAAAACTCTTTTATATCTGCATTTATTATCGGCGTTAATTCTTTATACCGGCATCAAGAAAATTTATAACAATATCTTCTACATCGTACAACAAAATTAATATACCTAACCGTTTATAAAACCTTATAAAGTTTATATTATCTTGAAACACTTGCACGTGCTCGCAACATTTCGTGTTCCCAAAATACCTGAATCGAGAATATTTTGACAATGAGATCCGATGAGTCAGCAAGGCCAGGTGTCAATAAAGCAGCGGCCAGAAAGAAAGAGTGCGAAGCAAAAGATGTCGGGGAGTAGTATTCGTTTAAGATGGTTGTCATGGTGACCATTGGCGTAAAGCCAGGAAAACGGTCTGATAATCTGAAGAGGTTAGAGTCGCCCTGGCTTCGTTTCAAGCTATCCTCGAAACATTCCCGAGAGACCTTAACCGAATATTTTCCCCACAAACGGACTTACTCGATTGTACCCCCAAGCGATTTAGACCCGTTCACTTTGTGTGACGCTTCAGATGACCGCTACCTAACCTAACTTCTCATCTCGAATACTTTCTTTCCATGCATTTACTATTCTTACCTCATTGTATTTAAAATAAAATAATTGGATGACGTTATGTGGAATGGGAGAATACCACATACCCTCTGGGAGAACAGTCTTCTTTTCAAGGAAAATGGCGATATAAGAAGGGGGATATAGAAGTACATGTAATGGAAATTTTGAAGAAACTTTGAGTTAATTTGTTACGTGTTACGCGAAGAGAACAGTATTCGATCCATTGGATTTCTGGAGCGAGAGTCCGGATCTTCCGTTTATCGGGCGACTGCCTAACCATTAAGCTATCCAGGCCGTCGGCGAATATTCTCTCCGTAGCTCTTAAGACTCAAATGGTTGCCACCTACAGTTTATTGATCGTGAATCTCGGATAACCGATAACACGGAAGTAAACGTTGCTCGAACAACTTCAGGAAGCGGGCGAAGGTGATGATAGGATAGTTTCGGGCGCAGAAATTGCAATACTTCGACGCGTAACTAAATCAGTAGCTTTCTAAAAGCACTCTCTAGGTAACCGGAGAGTTGGCCACTGATTGCGACGTATTTTCGGTGGAAACGATCGATTACGCACACCGATTAATTGACAATCTCTAGAGTAAGTTCATTATTTTTCGTTATAATTATTTGCCTATACGCTGGAAGCGTTCAAGAGTCTCTGGGACCTTCCGCTTGCCAACTCTCTGGTTGCAGTATGTTCGAAGTCCCTGAACGAACTTATATCGAAAAAAAAAACCAACGGTGATTCTTTCGCTGGGTTATACAAAGAGAACGCCGCGAACCACTCCACACGTGTCTTCTTTTCACACGTACAGGAGCGCACACCAGGAGACACGTGTGCCCGCGTCCAGGCAACGGAGGCAGCTACGCTTTTGACTATGTATGAAAAGAAAACAAGCGCGGCATGTTTGGCGCCACTTCCTTTGTGTAACGTTGCGAGGGAATCATCTTCCGTAAAGAAAGAAATCCTTTACGTTGCGATTAAAAGATAAAGAGCGCCCCTTTTCAACCGTTGGATTTTTTCGACACTTTGTTTCGCTATTGTGTTTCTGCAGTTTTAAACTTGCAGTTCTCGAATTATGGAATTTTTACGTTTCTTTATTCACTCATGATTAAATTCTCTAAAATGTCACCGATTGAAACGTTCAAATTCTTGAATTATCATATTTATAAATTTATAAGTGTACAAGAGTTTCAAAGGTACAAGTTCTAATATTTGGAAGTCTCCGAATTCTGCATTCTGTATAACTCTAAATCTTTATGTCTCCAAATCTCTATGTCTCCAAATTCCTATAACTCAAATCTTTATATCTCCAACCCCTATAATCGAAATCTCTGTGTCTCCAAATTCCTATACCCTCAAATCCCTAAATCCCGAACCTCCCAAACCTTAAATATCCTAAATTCGAAAATCCCTAAACTCTCACACACCCATAATTCCCTAAATCCATTCCCTAAACTCTAATTTTCCCACCTCATGAAACAACGGTATTTAGAATGAATAGCTTATAAACTTTTATCGAGTAAACGTTTACACGCGAATGATGTTGCCGCGCGTTATATAGCTCGTTTCCCTAGGGAAACGTATCGTGTTCGGGTGGAGCGTGTGTATACACTCGATACACAGGATGATCGTTACGGTCCAGCAGGCAATCGTGTCGATTATTTATTCGCAACGGATTAGTGACTGTTCGATCCGTTCCATTAGATAGGATATCATTTCAATTTTTATTCGAGTGCCTTCCGGTGGTTGCACGTTGTCTGCTTCCCCTTTAAAGTACGCAGCTACTTCGTTCAAATTTCATAGCAATTCTCTAGGCAGTGTAGCGGCGTTTATTAGCTTTTCAAACTGAATTGCCGGATTCGTTAACTCGTTTGCGGAGTTAATTCCAGCGGAATTCGTTAAGTTCACTCGAATACATAACAAGAGATCGCCTGCACTACATGGATGTTTCATGGATACGGTTCTTCGGAAATTTTCTTGAATCCTTAGTTGCTTTCTATCATATTTACTTTCATAGTTACGTCAACACTCTTGCTATAGTTACTATGCACAGTTAGGAAAGATGTCACATCGTAAGATCACGAATTTGAGTGACCATACTGGAACCATCTCGTATTTTATATATGTACTTCTGGTGATATAATTAGTAATAATAATTAGTAGAATGAAACAGAAGTTAGAGTATAGACATTTTTTAGGTTAAAATTAAAACTGTTATGAATAGTTAAGGTACGTTCGATTTCTCAACTCTTTAAAATCGAGCGAATTGAGAGACTCTTAATCAATACTTGAAGTGATTCTCATCATAATTATCGCCGTCGTCTATTTGATTCAGAAAATTACAATGACCAAGTAATTTCTTCGATGAGGGACAATTATACGTATTCCTATTAAGCGAAAGTAATAATATTTAGATAGTCAAATTTCATTTTAACTACGTGAGATTTGAGGTTATAAGATTTGGGAATATTGGGATTTCAGGTTGTAAGGATTTGGAGATATAGGGATTTGGGGATTTAGGGATTTAAGGATTTTGGAATTTATGAACTTGGGAATTTGGACACCAGTAAGAATCCATATCTCTAGGAATATAGTAATCTAGAAAACTAGAAACCTAGAGATCTAGAGATTTAAATATCTAAAAATCTAGAATCTGTCAACGTGACAAAACACCAACATGCATATTGTCCAGCAAAATTGATAATAAAAGAAGAAAAATGATCAAAGCATCGAATTAAAAAAAGATACCCAGACAAGAGTAGCACTAATAGTTCGTCCTTTAATGACATGCAGGGTTACCAGAAGCAAGCGAATCGCTTTGGTTCAGACAAAGAACTGTTTGGAATCCCAACTGACAGAATGTCAGCATGTTGAACATTGTTCACCGTGCGATGGAAAAATGTTTTTATTTAAATGCTCTGTACACCAGCTCAAAACGTTTATCGATCGATCCTCCGCTCGCTCGCGCCTCGGGCGCTGCTCTTTATATCAACCTCCTATACAGCCTTTTGTCTTTTGCTTCTACATCCGATTGTCAATATTCATTCACGACCGAGATAATTCCAGAAGACTATTCACACACACACACACGTCATCCTTGAACATTCCAGTCGTTATATTGACAATAATAATTTTACGTTATTGGTTTTCGAGTTTCATCGTCTACCGAATCTGCAGACACATCAATTTTGTTGACTTTGAAATATGTTGGCAAGAACAATGTTCTGAATAACTTTTCACCATACGTATTATCGCCGTTTGCGCTTACTTTCGCAGATAATCACATCAGATTTCGGTTCAATTAGCATTTTCTGCTATTTCCTGTCTACTGTACTGGTGTGGTTTTTCGACGAATATTCTTGATATAATGCACCCTATATTTCACAGTGACATTCTACCATCATGTACACGATGCACCATAAATGACGTCATCTATTCACGTTTGGCTGAGTTATACGGTATACGAATGATAACGGCCATATATTGAACACTTCGGTGTATGGTTCCGTGCATACACAGGATATTCAGAAGAAACTCAAAAGTACGGAATGGTAACCTTGATATGTTCCAAGGTCACCGGAATCGGTGAGAAATCACACGGATTACAGATTATCTGGAACGAGATCTTTTGTTCTCGAAACTACGACACCGATGTTGTCTTATAACGAGATGCTTCCCTTCGGGTATACCGCCGAGTGCCGATGGCTTCTTGAGTTGTCACGAACTTCGGCGAAGTTGCGAGGCCCTTTCTGATAAAAACCACTTACTTCATCTTCACTCGGGTCTCTTGGAACTCTGCCTGGACCGCTCGAGTACACTGCGAAACAATGAGTGGCGAACTTGCGATTGCATCGAGGTTGACATTAACTCGGCCTGTCCCTCGTGTGTCGTGAAAAATAATCGAAAGGGAACCTTGTTATACGGCTGGAATTTTGTGAACTCCAGGTTGGCTACAGTGGAGAGAAAATGTTCATCTCTGCCATTCGATTTAACTATCTACATCGGACAAATTGGAAATTTGAGAATTCGGGAAGTTTAGGACTTGCAGATTTAGGAATTTGGGTGTATTTGTGGATATGAAGAATTGGGGATGTAGTTGTTTGAGAATTACAGATTTGGAGATTTAGGAGCTTGAAAATTTGAGAATTTAGGGATTTAGGGATATAGGAATTTAGGGGCTATATAGATTTGATGGTTAGCGAGAGTTGAGAGTTGTGAACATTTGGGAGATACAGGGATTTAGGGATATGGCAATTTGGAAATATAGACATTTGAGGATATAGTGATTCAGGGATACAGGAATCCATAAATATAAGGATTTGAGCTGTGTATCGACATTCAGAGATTCAGAGATTTAGAGATTCAGAGATTTAGAGATTTAGAGATTTAGAGATTTAGAGATTCAGAGCTTTAGAGATCTAGAGATATACGGATTTGGGGGCACAGAGATTTAAGTCCATAGATTTAGGCCATTGAAGATTTAGAGATTTGAGCACACAGCTATTTGGAGATATACGTATATAAATTTGAGAACATAGATATGAAAATGTACAATTTGAAAATGTAGGAATTTCAAAGGTTAACGACATGAGAACAGTTCCATAAAAAATTCACTTAAATTGAGAAGGAAGCCACTTAAATGGTTATTGGCCAGCGCCACATTCCCAATGAAGCCGGTCCTGGGAGGTGTCGCATCTGCCTAACTGCCATATTATGCTGCACCATTGGGAGTCGGTTGAATGCATGATTAGAAGATTATCCGATCACAAATCGCATTGTACACATTGTCCGAGCCAGCTGTAAGATATATCAACTATATTTTACAGATTGCCGCGATAATTTTGCCAATGTATATGACCTATATTTAACACGTACTTATGATAAGTACATATCGGGTAGGTACACGCAATTGTTAAACGGTTCGACGCTGTCGTATACACAGGGGCTCGCTCGCATTGATCGCATGCAAGCATTGCCCCCACCTAAACCTCTCACACCGACGAGATACATAAGATGGTCGAATTCCGAGGGGACGGAACGAAGGCGTGAAAAAGAATCAGAACTCTGTTTAAAGCGCAAACGTCTCTTAAAAAAGCTGAATCATGCTGCACCTTCGAGGAACCGCGGTACTTTCTGTTACCAACTGAAATACGCATAAATAGGTGGTCACCGCGTTCCGTGTCGCGATCACGACCCGCATTGTTCCCGTTTGATATCCGATCACGCGGTATCGCGTGCTCAATCGGTAACGTCTGTCATACGTTTCTAAAATCACATCATGTAGCCATTTTGTGTATTTTTACGCACTGACTGTATTTTTTAGAATTTTTTATTTCAAAATTTGTTAGAATTACAATATTTCTTTTGTTAGTACTTTTTTAATTATTCTTGTTACTTTTTTCACATCTTCATTTTGTCACTTGCTAATTTACTTTGATTCTAATGTCTGTAATGGTATAGCAAAATGTGTAATTGGCAGTCATTTTCTTTTACTTATTTTGGACCAACAAAATGGCCGATGACATTTAAGACATCTTGATCTGTAACTTTGTTTTCAATTTTAATTATAGTTAGTTTTTGAACAATTGACTAGATTTATAAAACTAGTGTAACACTTTAACATCATGCTTTGTTTATTACATAACGGTAATCATTATATGTTTATAAGATACCTGAAGTTTTTTGTTAATTAAACGACAAAAACAAGTACAGCAAACTCATTAGTATTTAACAAGAACGAGCAACGAAAATGTTTCCAAAATTGGCAAAGTTGCGTCGTTGCAAAAAGTATGATAAAACGCAGCTTTGATTTGGATAATGGCACAAGTTCGTGTGCTCGCGAGAGCTTTGTAAAAAACGTGGCAACACCGCGAGCGAATGCTCGTTCTTCCCCCTCTCCTGTGGGATTCAAGCGCAGACGAGTATTCTTCCGCCAGCTCGGTGATCGTTCGGCTCGGGAGCCGAACATACCCGAATGCTCTAAGAATGCTCGCTCGGCTTATGCAAACGTCGAAAGAAGAGCCGTAGTTACGGTTTAACGTTCGTCAACCGTTTATCTTTGTTTCATTCGAATTATGGAGTGGGATAACGCCATGTGCCTGCAGTTGATCGAGTTTTACCGGGAACACGAGTGCCTATGGGACCCCGGCAACGGCAGCTACAAGAGCAACAACAAAAAAGACGAGGCCTGGAGGGAGATCGGGAAAAAGATGAATTGCGAAGTAAGGGAAGTGCGAAAGAAAATGGATTCGATCCTCGCGTCTTATCGACGGGAACGACAGAAGAGCCTGTTCTCGAAGAGCGGGAGATACGGGCCGTACAAATCGAAATGGTTCGCGTACAAGAACATGCAGTTTTTGCTGGATAAATATAGGCCGAGGTCGACTATCAAGGCCACCATGTCGAACACGGTAATCTTCGGTTAACTCGATGAAAATAGATTAAACGAATTGAACTGAAATTTCTATGCCCGTAGATAGAACTGAACGATTCGAGGAAGACCGACGACGCCAACGATACCGATGCCGAAGAGAACTCGGAGGGAAACGAGCAAGAAACGTTTTCGCATCGGGAGGAATTCAAACCTCCCCTCCAACGGAAGCAATGCAAACGGAAATACGAGACTCGCCGAGTTCAGGATGCTCATCCCGTCTACAAGAGAAGAATAGTCGAGCAGAATGTCAGGGACGAGAGTTCGGTTTTCGGGGAGCACGTGGCGATGAAACACAGAAAGTACAGTTCGTACGCGAAGAGTACCGTGGAGCATTTGATCGCCAATATATTGTACGAGGCCGACATGGGGAAGTACGACGATCCCCTCTCGATATCGACGCCATCTTTGCAATCCAAGTCACCCCCATCGTCCTCGCCAACGGCGATACATTATCAGCCACAGTCGCCGTCGCCGTCCGCGTCGAACATCAAACCGATTCTGTTAACGCAATCACCTCAAGTTCAAACAACCGCGAAAACGCATATGGCTGCTCAATCTTCCGCGAACGACGATTCTTTGACGCTTCTCATAAACAATTTCTCGGAAGAAGACTCGAAAAATTAGTGTTTTGAATAGTACAATTGAATGAGTGACGTTTGGATGCTGATTAGAAAAATACCCTTCCCAATGAAAGGAAAGGTAGCTGGCTACCTTACCCGCCGCGCCGTCAGTCCCTACTTCTGTGATTCCCCTTAGGGTGCGTTTCGAACAAGCTATTCATCTCCACTTCGGGGAAACTCGAGGGTAAACGGAAGAAAAGAATAATGAATTTCGCTGAAGTGGAAGAGCAATCTGTTTAGTGCAAATGCACCCTAAGGCTGAAGCCGTGCAAGCGTTTAGAACGGCGTTCGTTTAAGTATGAAATCTGTGCGTAACGATTGCACAGGGACGGCGCGAGAAATTGCCTGTCATATACTTATAAATCCTGTAAATATACTGAACAAATAAATGATCTATATGTAATTTATAAGTACACATATGAGGACTTATAAAATTTGTAAGTGTAGATATATATGTAGATAGTATGTGTAATTTCAATTTCACAATAATTCCGCGGACTGCAGCCATTTTAAACTCTCACGTGACCCCAGCCATATTGGATCTAGAGATCCCGATCTCGCATGTAATAGGAAATAAATTGTGGTTTACAGATACGGAATTGAAACTAGTGTAATATTACTTCGATTAAATTTATTGAACCAAAACATCTGTTACAATTTACACACCTATACGAATGCGTGAAAAATGATAACTTCGAATTGATTTTAAGGACGCAAGTTTACGAAGCTCTTACGAATTAGATCCTTATTACGGAGGACTAAAAACGAGAAGGCGAAATAGGTAAATAACGATCAGATTAGCATCGAGAAATAACGGTGCAACTACTGTCAAGCAGGAAGAAATACCGGGAAAGGTACCGACTGCAGGAAGCAGAGCCGCAAATTCCTCGCGGTAATAATTTCCTCGGCGTGGCCTGAACAGGCTGCTGACATTTCCCGCTCATTTTTCTTCTATTTCCGGTAGGATATTCCTAAAGATATAGAAGATGCTGCTGCTACTTACAGTTCCGAAGTACAAAATTTATGTCACCAAACACGACTACATTTGAATAATTCTCCGTTGCGACGTATAAACGATAAAAAGGAAGTCACTCGTTCGCAATATTTAGTCTCCTTGACACGCTCGGAGACAATTAAACTCGATACCGAAACTTGAAACTTGATAGGGAAAATTGAAACTTGACACTCTCGTGTTACAAAAACGCGTACCCTGATTGTGCACTTCACAGGAAGACACTTCTACCTCGGCCCTTATTACAGCGCTCTTTTCATGCTCGTGCCCAAACTACGGTAAAATAACATGCATTATGTTTTGGATAAGCTAGAACATTACCTGTATTTGACAGACAACTTCACCGTAAGGCCAACATCCATACACAGCTGGTAGAAAGCCGAATGGCGTGACCAGCAGGCCGATAGCGAAGTCGTTGCTTGCCAGACTCGTCAGTAAATATCTTGGCTGCAATAAAGTTGAAGAGAACCTGTTGATCGTTTAGATTATATTCTTGGTGTGCTATCAGTTATAGAAACAAATTTTCAAGTTTCATTTGCCACAACTCTTTACCAAGTGTTTACTCGAAAAAGCATCTGCTTATTGAAATGCATACTGCAATATCTGCTGTGTACAACATGTCTACTATGCGCGTCTGATAAGTTGTGAACACAATGTGGATCCTGTTGGTTCGTGTGCCAACTTATCACATGCGCGCAGTACGTTTACGGACGCCGAGCTAAATATAAATACAGTTACTAATATTAATCGTTTAAGAGACTAATATTAATCACAGGAATAGAAGTTATAGACCGAATTGTTAATTTAATTCAAACTTGGCAGACAAACCGTCTCTAAAGTTTGCAGGGCCCCAAATACAGTGCCGTGCTAATGGAATCCATTTAACTGTCCACATTCTACTACCTCCTTTCACTTCAAATTGATGCTATATATTTAGATTATAAATGGAAACAGTGGCGAAAAGAACAAGAAATATTACTTCGTAAATAGAAATATGTAGTTATTTCCTGGGTATTATGAACTGTCTGCGAAACCGCTTCCAATTTTCAATCATCCCTGTTTTCCTCCCTGCACTACCCAAGATTCAGCCATGTTTCCGGTTGGACTCTAACGTTCAATTAGTGAGGTTATTAGCTGTTTACGTTCTTCCGGTTGTTAGAAGATCGATTTACTTTTGATCTGCGGTCTGGCAGACCATCCAGACTGTTATCCCTGTCAACCTCTGCAAAAATTGCCACCATACCCAATTTTCACTAGTAACTTATTTATTTGGCCCGCTACTAAATATTATGGCTATTTAAATTGTACTTCAATGGTACAATGTGAGTCGAAATTATGCTCCGCCCATTTGCACGACAGTCTAATAGCTGTTTCTCTTCGAATTTAATCTAAACCGATCCGACAGGTTTTCATATTACTTCCCTGTTCGCGAAAAGAAGATTAGTGTACCTATTCGCAAAACTTCCATTTCTTTTTCCTCCCTGTTCACGGTCATATTTATCTTCCGAATGTCCACGGGGAGCCTCGAGGAGGCGGACCATACAGAGCTGCAAAGAAGTCGCTTAAGACGATAGAGGGACAAGAGGGATACTTATTTTCCCAGCTCGGAACTCTTCCTTCGCCATACGATGACATAGTACAGTAAAACTTCGATATTTCCTCCCCACATAAATCCTCGGTCGGAAACGCCCCTTGCTCACATATATCACGCACACGCGCTGGAATTACTCGGAGACATAGAGAACAAGCGTCTACTGTCTTCGGCCTACTAAGCACCAGCCACTTTCAGCCTACTGCATCACCGAGCCTCTCAACGCTGCCGCACTCACCACTCAACGTGAAGTGATTTCAAAATACCATTTCGGCCATTACCGTGCCATATAGAGAAGTTGCTTCGACGTCACAGCTTGGGAGCATTGGATGCTACCTAGAACCGTTGTATAATCATTGGTATATTTAGGACTTTTATCCGAGAGAGGCAGATACTCAACCTTATTAGAAATATGAAGAATGGTTCGTAATTGCGAGACGGTTTTATCACTAGGAAGTCTGCATTATAACGAGAGTGACAGTCGATTCACTTTGCATACATAGGACTAGTCTCCGTTTGAAGAACTAATTGGGATCAGTCTATTGCAGTTAGAGGGGGACTCCACCGAAGATGAGGAATCAGTTCACATTCTAGGGACAATACTATCCGTAGATTAACTAGTCATGCTATTCATAGCAATAGTATTCTGTGTGGTTGACCATACGAATGTCCCTTCCAAGCGCGAGATCAAACATAACAGCACCATAATGCAACGTCAACTGTGAAAATTTCCTACCGCCCTATCGAAGGAGGGTGGAGTGCAGCGTCCGTGGTCAACCCCAGTGCAAACCCTGAAGAGCAGGAAAGTGGCAGAGGCGTCAAAAGCCGTGGATGTTGAACCCTCGCGTGACCTCCACGGTTGTCCGTGCGAGATTAACTGTAAGCCACGCATTGGCGACCCCACCTCCCCATGACCTAGCTGGAAACGTTTTGCCCGTAACTTTGTACAGTTTCCAGGCCAAACAGCTAAGTGGGTCGCTACCCGAAAGGGACAGTCCACTCTTCTGATAATCCTTAAGAGAAGAAGGCTTTTTCAGACAGCCCTAGAAGAAAGATTACCCAGGGGAGTCAGTTGGTACACGGACGACGAAGGTGGGTGTAAAGTTTGGACAGGGATGAAGAGTCGCTTTAGACTACCACATATCGACCTAGGACAGTTTGCCAGACTGCGCAATGTGTAGGACGACAGCCTTTTTGGAGGGATTTTCATAACGGCTACATGACATCCTATCACATCTGGGTGGACGTCCACTAGGTGACAGAACACTGATACACGAGGAAGCATCTGGCGCGACCGGGATTAAGGGACGAGTCCCTGTAACTCAAGCTACGGATATTCCTGAAAATGCATCTTCTCCTGATAACCTGCTGGTCACATGGTAGAAATTTCTGGGCGATCCTTTTCGGTAATTGCTAAAGTTAAGGGCTGTAATTGTGGGTGATCCATTACGGCACTCGGTAGAAACCACCGAAGTACCGCAAATAATTAGAACTACCTTCACGGGTCTGTACACTAGAACATGGTCTGTATCACTGTGTCATATTACTACTAGACTTCATATAGTCTCTATCGATAGTGGCAGAACTCGAGAAATTTCAAATTTATTTCTGCATCGGAAAGTGGTGTTAAGATTAAATTGTGCAATCTATCGATTAAATTTTTATACGTCTTTGAAAACTTCGTTAATTTTGTAAGAAGACTATAAATAAGTAGGATGTTTACGATGCCGTTAAGTACACGTGGCGTCCTGAAATTTATATTACTTGACGGGCTGACTATTAGTGCCCCATGTGACATTTAGGCACACAAGTTTATATATTCGTACACTAAGTTTATAGCAATTGTAACTCGGATAGAGAAATACAAGCAGTTAGATATTTAGACTCTAAGTACATCCATGTCTTAGGATTGCTTCGTCCATAAAATACTATCGCTTGGAATGTTAGATGATTTACTAACCTGTGCATGAATATATTTGCTGTATCGTTTGCTGTTGATGACGCATATTACTAACAGATTCGTACAAAGAATACCGAGGCTAAGTAGAAGAATTAGAGCGGCTCGTAGTAATTCAGCCGGTCCTGGCACGGTCCAAGTGGGTTCGGACGTGTCCCTTTGCCAGCAGCTACTGTTGCTTAATGCGGGTGGAAGCAAAATCGTCTGTTTGTGTTCCATTTCTTCTCGACTCGAGTGTCCGTTCTGAAGAAACGTGTCTGATCTCTTACCCCAGACGAGACGCTCGTGTCTCGCGCGAGGTTGAGCTGATACACGTGATTCTCGGCAGGATCTCATCTTCGTCGTACTGTCAGCCCGGCCGGGCTCGATTGACGACCATTTAAAATAGCCGCAAGTACTTTCATCGTTGCTAATCGAGCGACTCGTTTGTATTGTCGGTTACCAGATGCGCCTGATGGTACGCACCCTCGAACTCGTTTAAACTCATAAATCGTTCGTTTGATGATTCTTACGGTACTGATTTTTAGTCGAATACTATCTTCCACTGGTGCATGATGTCAAGGCACGGTTCATTGGGTTGATATACCTGTAACATGGACAAATAAAACGCACATAGGTATTTGGGCACTTTTTGGCAAGAAGACTGAGATCTCCGGATGTTGAGGTCTGACCCTAGATTTGGCGGTTTGCAAATTTTTGGAGATTGAGGTTTGTGGTCCAATAGGAGCCTAAGTTGGTACTTATCATAAATATCTCACTAACATCATTACAGCCAAAAATTTGTAATAAAGAGTTTCTGGTAATGAAATTATTTTGAATAGACGTATATACCGCGTATGATATATTGAATGAGAAATCGTTCGTTCACAGAAGGTGCACAAACGTTGAAGAGCCAGGGTAAATAGCTAAAAGGAAGCCACATACGTCTAAAGGCATTAAATAAAAAGGGAAGACCCGAATACCTACGCAGAAGAATATATGTCAAGGGAATCCAAGTAGTAGGATAATGTTATTTTTGTCGATGAGAGGAAATTTATGTTGAAAGAGTTAAAGTCTAAAGTAAATTTACAACCAACTGTAAAACTCGCTGGTGGATCGATAATAGTATGGGGTGAATTTCGCCCACGAAGTGGATGAATTATTATTTATCGACGACGTCCTAGATAAAAATAGGTACTTAACCATCCTGATGAATAATTTAACGAAAAAGTGCTATCAAGATAGATGTTGGCGGGAGGTATAAATTTTATGACGGTCATTTCAAACATAAAACACGTGTCGTGAGAGAAATTTTATTACGAAAATTATTTTTATTACGAACATCTTGTCCTACGTGTTGATATTAGCTATTTAAAGACAATTGTCTTTAATATTTCAGTATGTTTATATATTGTACAACAAAAGCGTGAAATCCTCATAGTCTCTCGTTATATTGCAATCAAAGATGGAAAAGCGGAACTTGGTGTCAATAATGAAGTAAGTTGACTAAAAGTTTTCTCTTTTGATATCGCTGTAATCTCCATGTAAATGAGGCAGTATAACGAGAGTCCATTATAAGAATGATACAATTTTTTATAGACTTAGACAGACATGTTATGAAGATATTAAAATGTCTAGGATCACAAATGTTTTTATGATTCATATATTCACAGATATTTAATATACGGTGCCTATCTTTGTCTTTCGTTTAATAAAATACTTATGGGGGAAGTTATTGTATTTCGAGGGTCAGTCTCAAGAAGTTAGGTAATGGAGGGTGAAAGTTATCCCAAGGTCATGCCTCCCTAGTATCCTAAACTATTATGACTGGAATGTGTGAAACGTAACTACTTTATTTATATTCATTGTATGTACTTAAAAATACTTGAAATTCACAAATAAATTATATGTAATATGTTGCAAGTCAATTTTTGTTACAAAAACTAATTTTTGTTTCAGCCTTCTTTGATGTGTTAATGAATAAAAATTGTTTTATTTTCTTTCTATTCACTGTTTACATCTAGATGCAACCACTAGTTTAATTGAAATATCAAAAATGCAATCTGATTTAATACTAAAGAAGTACTGATGCTATTTAACGTGATAAATTTTAAATTTCATACTGTGAACGATGAAAATTATTAAATCGCTCGAGGCAAAACGTGCGGTCAGAATAATTGAATATACCAGTTCGTTTCATCTTTTATTTGCTTTTAATTTAAAAGTCAATGTTCATGAATAGCCGGTAGTTCCAGTGTAAAATCCATTAAAATGCTGAGATACCTTTTACAAATGGTATTTAAAAGTTATTTACAAGTACATTACTCAGATACGTACCTCCTCTTACAAAGATGACCAGAACTAGTTACTAAACTTAATTTCATAGGCTTCCGTTGCACGCGGTCCCAAAAAGAAATGTAAAAAATCACTGCGATAGAAATTTAAAATATCACCTAATGTTTATTCACTTACAACCCCGCACTTCTTTCAGTCACTACTTATGAAGAAAACTTTGCAAAGTTCCTGCGTATCGCTTAGATAGCACATGGAAGTACGGAAAATAAGTTGAATTAATTAATCGGAGGGAAACACATTTTAAATGAACGACAACGGCAATGTTTTGCATCGATAACTGAGTGAAACTGTCATGACGTTCTCGTTTGAAGAAGTCGTTGAACAAACTGCAAGGATGAAACGAGGAGTACAAGGTGAAACAGAAGAACGTCGCGACGACGCGAAGGCTGACGGTACACTGACTACCCGCCCAAACTCCCAACGAGCGAGCACTCGAGAGAGAGAACACCCATTCTCCCATTCCGATCCATTTTCCCCTACTGCACCAACACGCTTCACCGTGCCAAAACCCACCCACCCACGCGATTCCCTTCGACCATCCTCTCCACGTCCTCGGCCCTAGCTTTTACTGATCGAAACTGAACGATCTACTTCGCTAACGATCGAGGATCGCGCTACATGCATATGTATTTACTTATGCTTATCAAAATGAAACCACCACTGTGGTCAGGATGGTCGGAGTTGATGAACAAGTGGTAGCTGTGGTTACCACCTGCTGATGGTACTCTGCCTCCCTATTCAGCATTTGCTGCTTTTGTTTTTTGCAGATAGAGTTACGTTTATGCATTTCCCAAATGAACTATAGTGCTCTTATTTGTTGGCTTGTTTGCAGCTTCACACATTTTGTGCCAATAAATGGACACCCATCTTTGGGATGATCGACTGGAATTCACTTCGGGTAGTCTATGTGCCTGAAGCCATTGACGATTTCCGTAACTGATAATATATATTTACATATTCAGTGTTCGTTCTGCATGCATTGATCATCTTTCGTTTACCGTGCAGCCGTGATTCCTATTAATGAATGCGGTTTCTCGTTCATTATACCGTACGTTTTTACCGCCATTAGCGTTAGTGAACGGGAAACTTGCCCCGAGCCTCGTTAAGCACTTTCGCATTTTGCGAAATTTATATGAATCAAGTGTAATTACTGAGTTACCAAATTTACATATATAACAAAATTCATCGTTATAGTTTTTATTCGATCAAAGTTTCTAACGTCGTAACATTATATCTTTGTTCTTCATTTGCAAAAACTATGAGTTGTATCAGTTGGATACAGATAAATGTTACATTACAGGGTACACTAGATAAATAGGCAAGCAATTGATTAGACAAGCAGATAGTAATACAAATCCCAGTTTTCTATTCCGTGTCTAATTACTTGTCTGATTATTTACCTAGCTTAAACCCACCCTTGACGAAATTGGAACACGAAGAAACTCTGAGTAGTCATATGGTGTACGTGACTGTACACCGTACAAGTGGACGAACTCCACGAACTTCTCCGTATTTGAACACTACTAGGTTGCCTTGATAGTAGGATTCGTCCTACGTGGAAATTCTCAAGACAAGAATTAATTTAGAACACAGGGTTACTCGCGCCAAGATAATAGTTTGAGAATATCCGCATCTTATCACATAGCCTCCCTATGGTTTAAAAGGGGAGTTAGCATCTTTAGGGAATCGAGCTGTCTTGTAAACAAGTAGGCTCAGAAGAAGTACGGACCACCTTGAATTTTTGGGAGGACCCCCAATTTTGAAAGGCCGGAGTGTGCGCCATCTACAGTGGGTCCACTTCCTCGTGTTTCCCCAGAGACATAAAATCCTTTTCAATGCATTGCTAATATTTAAATGGTATCAATTCATTCAATCTATCAATATTATACAGCTGGGTATTTATAACTTTGATCATAGTACCATTTGTGTACTTAAACAGCCCATTTTATAATAGGTTGTATTAATAATAATAATGTATTATTTGCTGGAGAAATTTGCCTCCTTGAATAGACAGCTGCCCATTTTCATGAGTGACCTGTTTTTCTTCCACAATCAGTCACACCATTCTGCTCAGATGAATAGGCTATTGTGTATTGTATCTTTATACTCTCCTTCTGAAATACTTCTTCAACTCGTTTATTAATGCATCCCTTACCGTGAACAGACTTAAAACACTTCAGTGTGAACAAGTTCTATTATTAAATTCACTTCATTCGTTTTTTTAAATTATTTTGCATGTCTTCCTTGTACTACAATTGCCATATATGAAGACAGGTCTTGTCATATCTGCTTATTACAGTACCTGCTTTTCAATCTTACTTTGTATATAACTTTATTATTCCTTATAATTACAAACATTTTATATCTGGAAGTTTACTCTCAAACTCTTTTGTGTCAACTTCTTTATAGGCATTGCTTTTTCTTCAGGAATGAAAAAAAGGTAGTATCATCTTTACCTCAAGAGCTCCTGCTGAGGTTGCTAAGACAGAATAATTAATATATGATTAACATACTCTTTCATATCACCAGTTTCAGATGATACTGTGCTGCATAATTTTATCAGCACTTGATTTAATAAGAATGTCTTATGACGATAAATCTTCAAAGTTGCCCATGCCTCCTTTGAACTTATCTTCTGTGCATCATAATTAATCATCTTCTAATAACAAATCAATCTTCCTTCACGAATAATAACTTCACTTTACACTTTTTGTTAACTATGAATTGTGAACTACAACTTTATTTTCTTTGAAAATACACAAAGTATATGAGACAGTTTAAAAATACATGATGTTGTAAGAAATTTGTCCTTGCCTAAATGCTAATGTTTATGCATTTATGATTTACTGAAATCTGGAGGCTACAAATAAATTATTTAATGGATAAACTATGGATCTACACAGATTACATGATACATTATTGCTTCATGATCATTGAGGTATAATGAATGAATAAATAATCGCAGACTGGCCATTACGTACACCACTATATTATTGTGACTCTATATTTTATCAATTATCTTCCTGTTTCCTTTTTCAAACTAGTACCTTCAATCATCATATACATGTACCTTTGTATTACATAAATCAGCTACAACCTTTCATTGTACAGTACATATAAACTTATTGCATATTTTAAGAATCGCTGTACATACAATAAATATAATTACAACAATAAATACAACAGATATAACACATATATCTATACAATAAATATACACATATCTAGTCTTAACAATGTTTTAATTTGACACTCCACTATTCTATGTTTCACTTTTCAATGCTCTACTTTCCTAATCTTTAGTTCTCTATTCCATTTTTCTCTTTTTAGTGAATATAACTTAATTACTTGTTTTATATTATGAACCTGTTTGAATTATCATCAAATTTAAATATAAATCTTCTGCTTATCATTTCTTATCTTCGTGCCACGTGTCCTGGGTTCATAGCCTATTGCTGCTTGCAAATGTTTCCTTGTCGAACAACTCTTCATTTGCTTTTAATAATAAATTATAGAACTTAAGATACAAAAGTAATGAAATATATACCTGAGAACTGCATTAAAATTTCCTTTGCATAACAAAAAGCAATAAAATAGTGAGAAAGCGTTTCGCTTATCTGCATATCCAAGATGGCACCACCGCCCAGGCATACCAACGTGGTACTTCACCCCATTTTTAATTTCAAACTGCAACATAATATGAAACGTACAATTTGATGGCTTTATCAAAACCAGTATACCATTTTTATTAAAATTGATTTAATTTAAAAATAGTTCCGATTCATAATATAAACAGGCAATATAATTTTTTTGTATTTAACGAAACAATAGAAGATCTATAATTTTATAAAATTTTACAAATCTTTTAAACATCAACAGTATCTGTAATCAAAGAAATTTATAATGTAGAACAAAGATGTATTCAAATAAAATTACTGTCAAAAAATTCAATTCTCTATGATTTAATTAACAAGGATGTCCTGTTGCAGAAGAAAAGATGAATGTGAACAATATTTTGAAAATATTTGTTATGGTTAGTTTATCGAAATAAAAATTATTTATTGATATTTGAAATGTTTTAATAAAATTTTGTTTTGATGTGTTATAAACTCTTCATTAATCTGCCAAAAAAATTGAATTAATGGTCTACAGAATCACGACGCTTTAATAAAATAATTTGTCAAAATTGTTTTGTATTATGATAATAAATAAAAAAAAATATTATTTATGACATAAGATTGATACAGAGATAAAAATGATCATAATTTAATTCTTAACACAGGCAATGCTGATGACAATGACACAAAGAAACGTTTGACCTTCAGTCCTGCAGTCCACGTCTGTCTTTGTCGAAATAACGAAAAATACTATGCCTCTACCGATTGTAGTAGTCTCGTATCTAGTAATTCTGCTATGAGTACGTGCTTAGAACCCTGTCAATGTGCGGAAGAAATAATATGGAACAGTAATACGCCACCTAAGCCAGGTTGCAAATGGTTAAATAATTTTGCCGAGTTACGTCGACAGTGGAGTAATCATGCTCGTCGACAAAATTGCAGGTGCTGCAATTGCAAACTGCGGTAAGTAAATTTCAAAATTTTGCATTTGAAAAATTAGTCTTAAGTAAATGGTTTGCAGTTAAATAAGTGATTGTTTATGATAAGCATCGTCTTTTAGCTAATCAGTGGAGATAATTCTGGTTAAGCTGTTAATGTAACAGTAACTAAAAGTGAAAAATGTTCGAGCAAATTAGGCGAACAGTTTGGTATGAGGACATCCTGAAGTATCTAATTTTCTCGATGCAAGAAGAAGTTGTTCGATTTATCACAAAATATGAATAAAAAAGATATTTGCACTGAAACAATGACCTCATCCTAGTTTAAATAAATCCTTCAATAATCAAATCCCGTAAAAAATAGTCACGTACGAAATTTTATTGCTTTTCCCTCTTGAAGATTAGTGTTCCAAAAGTCGAATACTCCCCTGGTTAGATAAACGTGAATACAAAAAATATTGAAAGTATTTCACAGTTCTAAACATTTAAAAAAATTTGAATATTAAAGTTAGACATATTTATCTAATATTAAGTCCATAATAGACATGTTTTATTATTAAATCAACTGAATCTGATAAACTGTTAATCTATCCATTTATGTAATAAATTGTTAAAGATTAAAATCTACATGATACATTAGGAAATAATAGAAACACAAAAGGTCAATAATTCGAAGAAATTATTACATAATCATCAAAAGTTGCAAGTGTCTTTAACATCCGTGAACGACGGTGTATATATATTCCAGTGCGCATAGTGTTAAGAAATGTAGATTGGACACGTGCAATGTGTATACGATATAACAATTTTTCCTTTTATGTAAGTATCATACATAACATTTAAAATATCAATAATCTTTAAAATATTTCTCATAATATTAAATAAAATTACGATAGCGCATAAAATAAAATTATGTTCCATGTGTGCGCATGGATAATTACTAATTGCCCAACATTATAGCTGGCATATGTTTGTTACATTGCATGCAATCGAGTACAGATAAAACTTTTAATTATAAGTACTTTATGATTCATAATAACGTCTGAGATAATTAAAGCGTTTGTAACCGTTCTTTTAATATTATAAAAAATTTCAAATTGGCTTGCAATAGTTATTGGCATTTTCAGAGGCGTGGTATTTCTTCCATGCACTGTATGTGAACGGTACACTCGCTGATACACGTGCACTTCGGAATAGTGTTACACCTACACGAGTGAACAAACGTGAATCGTAACCTGAAAACGAAGCTTATAACATACAATTAAAGTTAAATAATAATCTAATATCGAAAGTGGTCCATAAAATTTTATTAAAATTATATTTCATTAGAATTATTATTTGGTTCAAGTTCGCCGACCGCTGTTCACGCTCATCGACTTGTTCACGTTCTTATGTTTGTGAAGGGTAACGAATACAGACTTCGTATTTTACATAATCTATAAGCGTATAAATGTTTAATATGTTTTGACACGAAATCAAATTTTAGGTTGTGTATTGACCAACGTGTATGCACAAAAATTCGTGTGTTAAACATAACCTCAAATGAACGCGTGGTTGTTTGGACCAAATGTGTTGAGCACTTTGTTTATGCTACTTTTTAATATTTTAATTACAGGCCGGTGCTACGGAATAAAGTTTAAACATAATATATAAAATTGTGTCATGGAAACAGAATATTTAAATTTTCATGATGAGGGTCACTTTTCAGATTTCTCATTATCTTTGGAACAGGTAACTAACTTGTTAATTTTTTATGTTTTTATTATAGCTATTCAATCCTATATTTTGTCTGGAATTCTATTGTGAAAATAATAATTTTTGTTCCTGTTACATTTGCTAATTACAACTGGTAACGATACATGCTACTATAACTTTTGATAGTTATTTTACAGTTATTATTTGAATAGTATGTATATCGACATAAATACCTTATACATATTTGTATTATAATAATTTAATATAAGTAATATGTATCTGCTTCTTTGTCCTCTTTCTAATTTATTCATGTAACTTTCTTTTAATTCATTCATTATCATGTTGTACTGATAAATTCATCTATGTTAAATTTTGTAATATGTACATGTGTCTATGTAAATGTTAGATTTATATTATTCTTGATTATAAAATAATTTTTATAAATCACATTTGAAACAAAAAATAAATCTTCCTAAATCTTTCATTTTCAAAATAAACTATGATCAATAACAAAAGTTGATGTAGTATAAAATATAAGAATGTTCATTCCATGATTGTTTCAAGTCATCCACTTAATTTTAATAAAATGTTTAATATTTGTTATATCGGTACTTTTAAATTATATTGTTTGGTGACTAGAATTTAGTGGAAAAACCTCAGGACTTGCTAATGCATATGGTTGAAAATGATTTTGATTACATGGAAACACATCTTGACATTACAAATTCTGATGGCTTATGGAATAATCAAGATGAGTAAGTAAAACTGTTTATATCATATTTTGAAATTGAGATGTATCATATATTATATGATTTTAGATGCAATGACAGTGCAGGTGAAACATCTATCTGTAAACTTGATAGCATTAAGGAAGACTTTGCAAAAGTTCTTACAGATTGGCAGGAACATATTGGTTACTTACAGGTTTCTATTAATATCAGCCTGAAATGTTTAATGTTTTTACAATCATGTTGTTAACTAGAATTTTTTCTTAGACCTCGGACATGGATGAATATATGGATATTATAGGATTCAATATCAATGCTACAGATAAGAAAAATTTCTGTACTTCAGAAAATGTACTTCAAGATGAGTTAATACATAGTATAGAATCTGATTTTCTTGTGATGAAAGAAGAGGACTTTGAAAAAGAATCACTTCAATCTTCTCACAGTATATTGGATGTTGAAAACAGTAATAACAAAACAGGTTTATTTAATACTAGTTAGGTTTTATAGAATTTACAAAAAATAAAAATTTATACAATCCAATAGGTGACTTTGCAGAGAGTGATAATAAAAAACCAGAGGTAGAAACTGAATCATTATTAAAGGAACCTAAATATTCAAAAAGTCAGAATAAGGTAAAAAAGAATGCAGCTAAATATAAGAATGTAGGAGTTGACATTAATACAACACAAAAGAAGAAAAGGAAAGAAAAACTATTACAGTACAATAAAGATACACATAATAGTAATGGGAAGAGTGAAAAAACTCGTGTAAATCAATTGCCGGGTATTGTAACGATATTTATATATATTTTACTTAACGAAATTTAAAGGTATATAAACATCTGATTCAGATGGTAGTAACCTTTACCCTTCTTTCACTTCAGTTTTGCAAGCTGGTGATGTTAAAAGTTTACTAGAACAATTTGAAGCTTCCGAAAATACGCTTTACCCGTCATCCAGCACTAATGCAGAATGTGACCAAGAGATGGTCCAGGCAAGATCTAAGGAAACTCAACAGTATACAAAACAGTCGCCATCTTTCACTACAAAGAAGTCATTGTCCCGAATGTCGAATTTGCATAAAAATATCAGGAATGCTCTACCTAAAGAAATGGTCGAAAAAATAAAGGTAATTATGTGAACATTTCATTCAACAAAAAAGTAGTATGCAGAATAAAATCACAGTAAAATTGATGATATTACGTGATATTAGACATCTGCACATAAAAAAGGGATTTCAATAATATCAACAATACCTAATGCACAAAGTAATGGTCGCAGCAATGGCACACGTATGCAAGATGCTGCTGTGACTCTTTTTCGAAACAAGCTTTTAAAAGTAGTTGAGTATACAAATCAAAATAATACTTATGTCCTCCTAAAGGATGCAGAATACACATGAATAACTTTAAATTGTTTAAAGTAAGAAGACTATTAAACAATGATTGTTGTATTTTCTTAGGTGACAAATGACACTAAAAGTAAATCTATTAATGGTGGATTAATCCAGCTGGATCATGATTATTGCAGTACAAATTCCTCCATTAGTAGTTCAGATAATAACAGTGAGTATGAAAGTCGATGTAGTGATAGTGAAAATGTGATTCCAATGAAGGTGATAGTCAGCAGTTTTATTTTATTGTTACACAGAGTACGAGAAACAATCATTTTCTTCGCATTTGAATAAAAATGTGACAAAAAGTAAAGAGTGTTTAACTGAAAACAGTTTGAAGAAAGATAGTGGTTTGGAATCAGGTGAAGTAAGTGACAATAGTGAAGAACAATCAATGGTTACAGTAATTAATGGTGTCCAAAGTAATGAATCTACAAAACAACTACCAAATAAAGTAAAAGAGTGTCAGAAAGAAACATCACCAAAACAAGGGAATTATCAACAACACAGTGATATTTCAACTAACACATCAAACTTTGTTGTTAATAAAGTTCAAAGTAAACCTACAAATATTCCAAAACATGAAATGAAAATTCAATCAGCTCTAGCAACAAGTATTTTACAATTACAACAAGGTGTTTTAAATAAAACGGAATCTTTAACAACGGGTAATCAGAGAGTAAAGCAAATGGTTTCTGTGTTAAAAAGGCCATTAAATGTTCAACAGTCACCAGTCTTAACAACTACTCCCAATGAAAGTGTTGTAACTACCACTAATAGCTTAAATAATGAAGTACAAAATATTATTGTTCAAACCAATGAGAACACATTTATACAAGAGAATAACAAGAAACCACCCCGCAAAAAATTAAATCTGGCAGAGTATAGAAGTAGAAGAGAACAGAATCGTAGTGATAATAGTAGAACAAATTCACCAGTGTCGCCTATGACATTAGTATATATTCATCATGCTTCTACCACAACAGAACCTATTAAAGATGATCCTGACAACTTGATCTGGTCAGAAAGAGAAATTGTATCGCTTTTGAAACCAAAAGCGGAAGTAGATGAAAAAAAAATTCTTCCAAAACCACCCACTTGTGATGTAGGAATTCAAACTTACGAAACAGTATTTGAATTTCCTCGGAATTCTGTAATTGCTATTGATGAAAGGTGAGAGAAACATAGGTAAAAGTACAAAGAAACACATCTTTTAGAAGTGTTGGATATTTGTTGTCACAAACACGAAGATTAATATAAAGCAATAAAAATGTCAGCACTATCTGTTTTTTTTTTGATACCCTACAATGTTGGCCCGAAATTTGTTTTCACATATGACATATTGCATATGGCTTTAGACAAATAAAGCTGACTGAGTTATATTAAGGACATTTATTATTATTTCATGATTTTCAGGGAAATGCCAACGCGAGATAAAACTCCACAACCTTGTAAGAAGCAGAGAATTAGCTCTAGCTCAAGCCGATCTAGATCAAGAAGTAATAGTAAAAGCAAAAGTAGAAGTAGAAGCAGAAGTAGCAGTAATCGAAGTAGATCTTACAAACGTAATAATACACGTCATCGAAGGATAAGTCATCGTCGTAGCTCAGTTAGTTCAAGCAGTAGTTGGTCATCACGTTCACGTTCACGTTCACGATCACGTTCACGATCACGTTCAAACACAAGATCTTCTCTCAGCTCAGAGTCAAGGTACTCACGGTCACGTTCTAGATTGTCTAGATCAAGATCTCGATCATCATCCCGATATTCTAGTTGTTCTAGGTATATATTTACTAAATAGGTATACATTATAAACGCATGTGTTCAGATACGTATTCATGAGACACATTTACAGGTCCTCGTCTCGTTCGAATTTCGGAAGAAATAGATGGTCAAGAAGGAAAAGACGACAAAGTAAAAAGTATCATAGAAGTTACGACAGGGATAGCCAACATTCATCAAGTAGCTATCGCGATTATGGAGATTGGAGAAGGTAAATATAATATATTTATTACGCTTACGCAAAATTACAACTAGGCTTAAATGACTAATGCTCAACCTATGGTTTTTCATTTTAGTAGGTCATCATCAACCTCTTATCGAAGACCATATGATGCTTGGTATGATCGAGAAAAACAAAGACAAGTAGAAGAGAGAAGAGTAATTTACGTTGGACGTTTGGATGAAGGAATCACTAAAGCTGATTTACGTAGAAGATTTGAAGTTTTTGGTCCTGTAGTAGATATTAGCGTACATTTCCGTGAACACGGGTAACTTATTTAATATTCTTCAATCTCATCATATGTGTATCTGTTTGAGTGCAAGTATAATAGGTACAAAGTTTTTACTTCTTCTTTTAGTGATAATTATGGCTTTGTAACGTTCGCTTACAAAAATGATGCATATGAAGCTGTAGAACATGGTAATGATAATCCAAGTTTACCTAGATACGATTTATGTTTCGGGGGTCGTAGAGCATTTTGTAAAGTAAAATACGCTGATCTTGGTAAGGATACATTTATATAATTTATTTATAAACTTAATGCGTGTTATACAAAATATATATAATAGAAAGATAATGACTTCTACTTGTCTAAACAAATTGTTTCAAAATATATTTTTGTACAGACTTTTACAAGTAATGTTATAGATATATTATCTTTGACAGATGGCATGGCCAGCGATTCATTTAGCAATGAACTACAAGGTAATGAAGACAACACATTCGACCTGTTACTAAAAGAAGCAAAAGCAAAATTACGTAAAAGGAAAGTTTGACATATGTACTACTTATTAGTTATAAAGGTAATTTAATAAAATTAATGTATATGTCGCAGTCGATAATATTCAAAGGAAAAGCTGGTGGAATGGTATGTACCAGTATACTTGATGTCTTAGAAATGTTGTACACCACACGAATTGCAAATTTTTTATACTAAATTAAATTGTATAGTTCTTTATTTTTTTTTTCTTGTAATCTACAGTTTCATTTTCAAGGCATACACAATTAAAAATGAAGTGTTCAACTTCTGTTGTATGATGTTTAAACCATAGTAAAAGGTATGGGCAATTTATTTTGATATGGAGAATTTGCAGGTGTCATAAGTTGCAACTTTCTACAGACATCTTTTGTATACTAAACTGCATGGTACTTTCCACAAATAGAAATATAGTAAAAGTTACATAATTGTTATACAATATAATACTGAAATTTTACAATATGCCATTCGAAAGATAGGTATGATTTGATAGATAGATATTTTCCAAATTACCTAGAAATATCAATGCTGTAAAAGATATTTTGCTTCAATTTATTACATTATTTTCAGTTATAGTGAAAGTATTAAAGTTTAATTTATAAAAAAGTCTGGTTAGTTAAGAATATATAATTAATAGATTTATTTTGAAGATTTCCTTCATTTTTATAAATAATTTATTGAAACTCATACAATATTAGTTATAAACAGATGAACATGTGAGGATTCGATTGAGTTAAAGGAACATACTATAATTTCAATGTGTTTTAACCCAGAAAATATGAATTACCATTATAATATGTAAAGCTTGCATATAAAAGTAAATGTATTTTTGTCACTTTTAAAGATGCTGGAAACTAATTATAATATAATGTATTGCAAATTATATTTAAGAGCATACATATTATACATAGCTCGTACGTATGTATGCATGCATGCAAAATTATATAACAACCAGAATGAAGTAACAATATATCTATTCTAAGACCCACTTAACACATTATTTACTATATTTTTTTTTTAAACGGTTTATTTGTATTTGATCTTGAATACATCTATTATCTTCTATCCAGCAATTCTATTTTGAATTGAAACTCGTTATTTAATTATATATGGCATTTCATATAAATTCTTAAATGTATTATCATTTTTTATTTTTAAATAAAAATCATAAATTAACAACACTTTTTACTAATTGTATTTTAATCAATTTTGATTTTGATAAATGAGGAAACATTTATTTTAAAATGTAAGTTAATATAGAAATTATAAATGTATACATATTTTAATATGTTTTCATAGGAATTAATATTTCATCAATTTTAAAGGTAAAAAGTAAAAGTATATGTATTGTGTTATTTTAATTAAATTTATATTATATTTTATGCATCACTTAAGAATCCTAAATAATAAATTTAACAATTTTATAAGTATGCTAGCAGTATGGGCAATGATTAATTAACACAAAAGGGTTAAAAATTGATAACACTGAAATTGAAACTTCACAGTTCCTATCACATAAAAAAAGCAATATTTGCTTATTATTTCTAAGCAATGAAAAATATCATAACTTTTCTTCAACAAAATGTCAATTATTATTTTTAATTGTGTATTTTGTACTGATTCTTATTATATATTTGATTTAATCATGTCAACAAATACATATAATTATGTCAATTAATTATGATAATCGAATTGTTTTTATGTTATTTAATCTTACCACAAATTCCCTGAAATCACTATTTTTTTATAACGTCAAAAAGTTCTTTAATAAATTACGTCAATAACAGTTATATTCTCTAATTAATAGTTGGCTTAAGAAAATGACAATAAACGAGAAATAGGAACAAAATTCCTTTGAAGTCATTACAGTAAATCTTTAATTTTAAAAAATAACAAATTCTAACCTCAAACATAAATACGTAGTGACCTTTCTCTCATCACGTCCACCGCAACTGCATCCAACGACCAAAGCAATGTCAAGACCGCCAACTACTAAACTCTATAAACAACTAGTACCTTACAGATTAGATATTTGTAGTCACGAAACATAATATGTGTAATTGTTTTATCTGTGCTTTAAAATTCATGTTTACATTCTTAACGATCACAGTGATTTAATTTATAAAACAAGAAAGCCTTAGTTTTGAATGTTTCTCAAATTTCATATTTAGAATCCCTTAAAAAATAATACCACTGTCGCCATCCAGCAGACAAATGGTAAAACATAGGTTTAAAAAGGAGCGCTTCTTCGATAACGTATAAAACGTTATAAATGTATACATTAGTGGCTGCCACAATGTACATGCGGTTTTTGCTTAGGAATTAAAAATATCAAGCTGTTTTTACACTATATTAATGACTACAGATATAAGAAGACTATGTATGAAGCCGAGGATTCCAAGGTGAGATTGGGTAGATAGTAGGAAGCAACAATATCGACAGTCCTATTTACCCGTCTACTTTTGACTAATACTATATTCACTAAAATTTACAAAACTTTTTATGAAAATTCTTACTGACGAATTCATTATTAGTATATCCTGGATAGAAATCGCATTTGGATATTCTAAATCAAATTACCGGCAGTACGTATAGTGAATACTGGGATGATTACCGACGAAGATACTTCACTAATATATCAACGAAGTGTCGATAAGGCCGATTAATGCAGGTCCGAAAAAATTTTTATCATCTTATTGACATTTCCTTCTTTACCGACATACCGTAGAGCAACAAGTAGATTCAGACAGCAAGTTACAAGTTTCAAGGGGCATGAGTAAAGACAGGAACAATCCTTTATAATAGATTCTGAATACCATGTTAAACATAATTACTTGACTACTTTGAATTTGAATATTTCTAATTTGTTACAGATGTGATGAGTCATGTATTGGTGAAGTTAATACCATATGTTACATGAATAAATAAATTAATTGAAAGTAAAATAATCCATATTATCATTACCAAATTTAATTTGCCATGAAAATCGATATATTTATTTAGAAATTTAGTATGAGATAGTTCATCTCATTATACTGAATGAAAACTAAATTCTAAGCTACATTTTTCACTATTTATATAATTTTATACTGAAAATTCAGTTTACATAATTTAATCAGTAATTTAAATATGTTGTTCATACATTTTCACATGTTTTCATCCATTTGTATTACAAACCAAAGAAGTCATGACAGAAAAACAGAAATTCAAATAAAAACTTCAATTACTTTCTAAAGATCATTTACAGCTTCAGCAGATTCTTACTATTAATTCTATGGATAGTTTACTTTGTGTTCAGTTTCTTACTTGATCCAGCTTACTAAAAAACTGCAAAACAATGGAAATAATAATTAAATAATAAATTTAACTTACTGTCCAATGTAATAGCATTCTCCATTTCCTCCAGTACTTCCTTCAATAAGCAATAGTTTATTACATTGTCTTAAATTTGATTCCTTAAAAAAGAAAGTAATTAGTGAAATTATTCATCTAATTTAGAAATAAAAGTAAGTTTTGTTATGACCTACCAAGTAACCTGTCTTTTCGCAAATATTTTCGTAATGTTCTTGTATTTTATCTTTCCTGCATCTAGGAAACACATAATTTATTAGATTACTGTAATAATAAATTTTATGCATTCCGTATTGAATTGAAAAATACAAAAGAATTGAAGAATACAGTCGAATAATAGGTTATAAATCGATCGAATTATTGAGCGCGATCGAAATTGTAAAGAACGTCAACACTTGACATGCACTTTCGTGTTTCACAGAAATGAATTGTTAATGTACTTTATTAAAAGAACCTGTTGATACGAACCTAATTGTAATTAAGTTTCTGTAAAAGCTGATCGTCCTGTCGAGAAGTAGATTAATGTATAATTATATCCATTGTTGCGTATATGATGCATAATGTGGCATTTTTGCATGTCGGTAACCCACAAAATTCTCTAGAATGTTAGCATGTATAATTGTTATGAGGCGCTGATGTTTCGATGTATATTTAGGTTAAGGATTTATTTTATCTGAAAAATAAACATGTTCTCGTTAAACCGTATTAATTTTTTATACAATTTTTATCTTCCTAACAAAATTTTTTATTAATTACACTTCCAATAAGATGCATTATGTACACTTGTTTAAACGAGGTTAATCACTTTCAATATTTATTTTTACGAAAAAACGATGAATTAGTGAATATAACATTACTGACAGACTTTACTTACGTTGTATTATTTATTTCCAAAATTTTGTATGGAAAAGTATATTGTTTTATTGTTGGAACGATCGGAAAATGAAGTTAAGCTCTTATGATACATATTTTATATTTTTATATTATTTTTTAATTTTTCCCGCGTTCTTCCTTTTTCTATTCCTTCTTTGTTGGAAAACAATAGCCAATCATGCAAAATCTGTATTGTTAATATCACCTAATTGGTCAATTTTATTGGCCAATCACGATCGAGCTTCTTTAACAATTATTTCTTTCGTTCACTATTTTCTTATAAATAATTAAAATTTAAGACAAATAAGGTGTTGTAAAAATGCTAAAAAATATATTATTATTTTTCTTTATTTCTTGAATGCTAATTTTATTGTTATAAATTATAACTGAATTTTTTGGTAGACTCGTCTCCGTTCTACATCTTTGCGCAACATAGTTTCGACCAATCACGAGTCAGCGATCTTAATTTCGCGAGCGAAGAAGGATTAACTTGCGTCATTCTTCTTCGTCCTCTCGAGGTAAGTAGACGCTTGTTGAATTATTGTCTTGCCATTGTCTTAATTTATTCTAATTATTTTATTTCTGTGTTCAGAATTCCAAAACGAGAAAAAGTATCAAACTACGATTGACAATCCCGATTTTTGGACGAATTGCTGCATTTTCTGCAAAAATAGGTGAGTTAGAACTTTTTTTATTCTTTTGCGCGTCTATCAAGATAGATATTCTCTTTTGAGAATCGTTATTTTACATTTTTCTAAATTTTTATCGATAATTTCTAAATTAATATTCAGTTTTAATATATTTTAAATGTTTTTTCATTATTATTTAATGTTTTAATTCGTAAAAAAGAATTTCGACGCTTGGGAATGTCGCCTCGTGGTAGACACAATTTAAAATTACATTTTCTTGAATTAATCTCATTTCTTGCAAACAATTTTGCTGTTATTATTACATATTTTATTTTTTGGTGCATTTTTATCGTGATTCAATATTGTAATATGAAATATTTCGAAACTTCTAGCAAATTGTCGTTAGAATTCTGGATTTTTCCAGAATGACGCGCAAATACCCGCCATTATTACGGCGTCGACCGTTAATTTCGAATTTCAATCCTCGCGTTGAATAAAAATAATTTTTCGTTTAATAATAAATAATTCTACCGTTATTATTAAATATATTTTATTTTTTGGTGCATTTTTATCGTAATTCAATAATGTAATATGAAATATTTCGAAACTTTTAGCAAATTGTCGTTGGAATTCTAGATTTTTCCAGAATGACGCGCAAATGTCTGGCCATTATTACGGCGTCGTCCGTTAATTTCGAATATCAATCCTCGCGTTGATTATAAATAATTTTTCGTTTAATAATAAATAATTTTACTGTTATTATTAAATTTATTTTATTTTTTGGTGCATTTTTATCGTGATTCAATAATGTAATATGAAATATTTCGAAACTTTTAGCAAATTGTCGTTGGAATTCTAGATTTTTCCAGAATGACGCGCAAATGTCTGGCCATTATTACGGCGTCGTCCGTTAATTTCGAATATCAATCCTCGCGTTGATTATAAATAATTTTTCGTTTAATAATAAATAAATTTACTGTTATTATTAAATTTATTTTATTTTTTGGTGCATTTTTATCATAATTCAAGATTTTAATATGAAATATTTCGAAACTTCTAGCAAATTGTCGTTGGAGTTCTAGATTTTTCCAGAATGACGCGCAAATGTCTGACCATTATTACGGCGTCGTCCGTTAATTTCGAATTTCAATCCTCGCGTTGAATTATAGTCTTTTCATTGTCTTCATTTATTCTAATTATTTTATTTCTGTGTTCAGAATTCCAGAAAGGAGAAAAGTGTGGAAACCCTGATTGACAGTCCCGATTTCTGGACGAATTGCTGCATTTTCTGCAAAAATCGGTGAGTTAGAACTTTATTCTTTTGCGCGTCTGCCAAGATGGACATTCTCTTTTGAGAATCATTATCTTTCGTTTTTCTGCATTTTTATCGATAATTTCTAAATTAATATTCAGTTTTAATATATTTCAAATGTTTTTTTGATTATTATTTAATGTTTTAATTCGTGAAAAAGAATTTCAACGCTTGTGAATGCTGCCTCGTGGTAGACATAATTTAAAATTACATTTTCTTGAATTAATCTCATTTCTTGCAAACAATTTTGCTGTTATTATTACATATTTTATTTTTTGGTGCATTTTTATCGTGATTCAATATTGTAATATGAAATATTTCGAAACTTCTAGCAAATTGTCGTTAGAATTCTGGATTTTTCCAGAATGACGCGCAAATACCCGCCATTATTACGGCGTCGACCGTTAATTTCGAATTTCAATCCTCGCGTTGAATAAAAATAATTTTTCGTTTAATAATAAATAATTCTACCGTTATTATTAAATATATTTTATTTTTTGGTGCATTTTTATCGTAATTCAATAATGTAATATGAAATATTTCGAAACTTTTAGCAAATTGTCGTTGGAATTCTAGATTTTTCCAGAATGACGCGCAAATGTCTGGCCATTATTACGGCGTCGTCCGTTAATTTCGAATATCAATCCTCGCGTTGATTATAAATAATTTTTCGTTTAATAATAAATAATTTTACTGTTATTATTAAATTTATTTTATTTTTTGGTGCATTTTTATCGTGATTCAATAATGTAATATGAAATATTTCGAAACTTTTAGCAAATTGTCGTTGGAATTCTAGATTTTTCCAGAATGACGCGCAAATGTCTGGCCATTATTACGGCGTCGTCCGTTAATTTCGAATATCAATCCTCGCGTTGATTATAAATAATTTTTCGTTTAATAATAAATAAATTTACTGTTATTATTAAATTTATTTTATTTTTTGGTGCATTTTTATCATAATTCAAGATTTTAATATGAAATATTTCGAAACTTCTAGCAAATTGTCGTTGGAGTTCTAGATTTTTCCAGAATGACGCGCAAATGTCTGACCATTATTACGGCGTCGTCCGTTAATTTCGAATTTCAATCCTCGCGTTGAATTATAGTCTTTTCATTGTCTTCATTTATTCTAATTATTTTATTTCTGTGTTCAGAATTCCAGAAAGGAGAAAAGTGTGGAAACCCTGATTGACAGTCCCGATTTCTGGACGAATTGCTGCATTTTCTGCAAAAATCGGTGAGTTAGAACTTTATTCTTTTGCGCGTCTGCCAAGATGGACATTCTCTTTTGAGAATCATTATCTTTCGTTTTTCTGCATTTTTATCGATAATTTCTAAATTAATATTCAGTTTTAATATATTTCAAATGTTTTTTTGATTATTATTTAATGTTTTAATTCGTGAAAAAGAATTTCAACGCTTGTGAATGCTGCCTCGTGGTAGACATAATTTAAAATTACATTTTCTGGAATTAATCTCATTTCTTGCAAACAATTTTGCTGTTATTATTACATATTTTATTTTTTGGTGCATTTTTATCGTGATTCAATATTGTAATATGAAATATTTCGAAACTTCTAGCAAATTGTCGTTAGAATTCTGGATTTTTCCAGAATGACGCGCAAATACCCGCCATTATTACGGCGTCGACCGTTAATTTCGAATTTCAATCCTCGCGTTGAATAAAAATAATTTTTCGTTTAATAATAAATAATTCTACCGTTATTATTAAATATATTTTATTTTTTGGTGCATTTTTATCGTAATTCAATAATGTAATATGAAATATTTCGAAACTTTTAGCAAATTGTCGTTGGAATTCTAGATTTTTCCAGAATGACGCGCAAATGTCTGGCCATTATTACGGCGTCGTCCGTTAATTTCGAATATCAATCCTCGCGTTGATTATAAATAATTTTTCGTTTAATAATAAATAATTTTAATGTTATTATTAAATATACATTTTATTTTTTGGTGCATTTTTATCGTGATTCAATAATGTAATATGAAATATTTTGAAACTTCTAGCAAATTGTCGTTGGAATTCTAGATTTTTCCAGAATGTCGCGCAAATGTCTGGCCATTATTACGGCGTCGTCCGTTAATTTCGAATTTCAATCCTCGCGTTGAATAAAAATAATTTTTCGTTTAATATTAAACAACTTTACCGTTATTGTTAAATATATGTATTTTATTTTTTGGTGCATTTTTATCGTAATTCAAGATTTTAATATGAAATATTTCGAAACTTCTAGCAAATTGTCGTTAAAATTCTAGATTTTTCCAGAATGACGCGCAAATATCCGCCATTTTTACGGCGTCGTCCGTTAATTTGGAATTTCAATCCTCGCGTTGAATAAAAGTTATTGTTCGTTTAATAATGCAAGTAGATTGTTTTTTAACATAGAATTTCGGTTTTTATCGTATAATTTCAATCAATAAATTGACTTTTATGCAATTATCATCCCGTCTAATATTAAAATGAAGATATGAGAACAGAACAATTTATACAGTAATAAAAATTTCGAACAAAAAATTTTGTTAAATATTTTTAGAACCATTATCAGTTTCTAATATTTTAATTTATTCAATTACATACGATACAAATTCATTTAAATTTTGTATGAAAAAAAAATATTTTATATTTGGCAAATGCATGTACTTATAGAAACATTTTCTCTTTATTACAGAATCATTTTGAAGGTGAAATATAAAATAAATTAAATCAAATAATTGGAATGGAACAATTGAAATATAGGATTATGAAATATAAATGGAACATGGAACTAAATTATTCTACAAACCGGATAAATGTAAGTTTTATTATTTGTTTATTATTTGTGACTGTTTAATGCATTTATTATTAATATTTAACTCATTACTTATGAATGCTCTATTTATTATTTATAAGTGTTTAATTCATTATTTGTTGATGTCCAATTTATTCATTTTAAATTATTATTTATCGATGTTAAATTTATTATTAATTAATGTTTACTTTACTATTTATTAATTATCAATTTATTATTTATAAATTTTTAATTCATTATTTATTGATGTTCAAGTGATTATTTATGAAGCTTAATTTGTTATTTATTAATATTAAAGTTATTATTAATTAATATACACTTTGTTATTTATAAATATTTAATGTATTATTTATTGTTGATGTCCATTTTATTAATTATAAATTATTATTTATTGATGTTAAAATTATTATTAATTAATGTTTACTTTACTATTTATTAATTTTCAATTTATTATTTATAAATTTTTAATTCATTATTTATTAATGTTCAGTTCATTATTCATTAATTGTCTATTTATTATTTATTAATATTCAATTGATTATTTATGAATTTAATTTGTTATTTATTAATGTTTGGTAAATTATTTATTTACATCTAATTGGTTATTTATGAATATATGATTTATTATTTTTGAATGTTCAATTCATTATTAGCTTAACATGTGTTAAAGTTACAAATACTTATGTTTCTTGCTTTATCCAAATTTTAATTCAAGTTCTTTTTCTCAATATTAAATCATTGTCTATAAATTATTTGTGTTAATAAATTCAATTTTGTTGACACGTACTAATATTTTTTTTGTTACTTTCAGATTTTCCAAATGCTGCTGTTATATTTCATCAGATACAATTAAATAGGATAGACGGTAGGAATGTCAATTATTATTATTATTATACATTACGGATATCTCATCAAGCTGGTGGTGAGTCAATAATGGTATTAATTTTTTTTATTGTTGATTTTATTGTTGTTTATGCTTTTTTAATGTGAGCATAGTGACCCATGTTTTTTGTGTGTACTTGCATTGCTATATTGTTGTGTATTTCGTAGTTCAGGCTAGGGTCTTCTTGTCTCGTTTTTAAATTATGGTATGGAGATTAATTTTTATTTTTCACTCAATTGTTTTAAGAAATATAAATAGAAATTTTTGGAATAGATATTCCATTTTTACATTTCAATCTTGTTAAAGATATATTGCATTAAAGCAGAAATTTTTTAAAATATTTTATTTTATTATATTATCTACTGAGATGTATATTTTTTATGAGCAAGAAGACATTTCGCGATGGTTAAATTTTTCATTTCAAGAAATCATTTTTTACTATTTTTCTATTATAATTTAATACAATTTCAATGAAGTTTCATGTAATATAATATCAATTTAATATTTTGACATTTAATATAACATACATATATAATATATATTTTTAATATTTTATATTTTTAATATTTCATATTTTTAATATTTTACATTTTTAATTTATTACATTATTAAAGTTTCTTCTATTTCAACTATAATCATATTTAATATCTTGCATTTAAATATAATATTATTTTAATAAAGAAATATCATTTTAAAGTATATACTTTTATAAAATTTATTTGGAAGATAAAATGCATTATTTGCCCGTTAGCTGTGTGTTTAATAAAATTTTTTAGCGTAGGATTTTCAGCAAACCCGAGGTAGGTGTTTTATTGTTCTAACCATACTCATTGTTACTAGCCCGAATTCATCGACGAACCCAGGTGTGAGTCGTATGGATAAGGGCGGTGGGTATGGCTGTAAAATCAAAGTTTCTATCTGTAGTGACTGACAACTGTAATAATAAACATGACGTACATTTCACATATATTTGTGTTTG
Organism: Megachile lagopoda; assembly: GCA_036983795.1. NCBI lineage: Eukaryota > Metazoa > Arthropoda > Insecta > Hymenoptera > Megachilidae > Megachile > Megachile lagopoda. The sequence goes on from CM072793.1 coordinate 8,027,457, forward strand.
TGTGTGTGTGTGTATATCAATTTGTGAAATATACGTCGGTCCTGAATATAACTCAAATCGATTAATTTAAAAATATTTACAAAATATATGTATATCTTACTATACGATACATAATCAATATTACATAATACATTACAGATTGGATGTATGTTTTATAATCATCTAAAATATAAGAAATATTTTTTTTAATATAAAACGAATGTATAAGTATAAATTTTGTTTTAATATAAAAGGAATGTATAAATATAAAATTTTGTTTAATATAGAAGGAATGTATATTACAATGGAAGGGGGGGTGTCCCACTTGGACGTCCACCGATTGGACGCGTCCCGATTGGACAGTCCCGATTGGACGCGTTCCAATTCGAAGCGGTGCCAATTGGCCGCGTTCCAATTCGAAGCGGTGCTGATTGAACATTAGGTTAGATTATGTTAGGCTACTTTAGATTATGTTAGGCTATATTAGGTTCTCTTAGGTTTTATGTTAGGTCAAGTTAGGGCCAATCGGTACCGCTTCGAATTGTAACGCGACCAATCGGCACCGCTTCGGATTGGAACGCGTCCAATCGGGACCGTCCAATCGGGACGCGTCCAATCGGTCGACGTCCAAGTGGACATCACTCCTTCAGCATGCTTGCTACGAAAAGATTTAATAAATAATGATGGAATCATTCAAAGATAAATAATATCATATTTTATCACAAGTAATACAATGATAATATAATATGCTATAGTTATATAATAATATATCAATATTTTATAATAATAAAAGATTATTATGCGAATGTTGTCAGTCACTTCAAACAAAAAAACCATATATTCATACTTGAACTATAATGTTGTATATTACAAGCTCGGGTGACGGAGACGTCCCGGGACGTATCTCCCTAGTGTAGGCTTTTGCACCCGAGTGTCATGTGTGAGAACCGTGGAGTGAGTGTGTTGGAACGAATGATTTTTGCCATTTTTTAAATATAGCGTTAGGAAGGCAGGTAATTTACTTCTGGTATGTGTGTGACTTAAAGGAAAGAACCTCACCGAAACCACTTTCATTTTAACTATCTTTTGTATGCTAAGAAATGAATTATAATGATATAATTAATTAAATATAACGTATATCATCAATAGAGGAATGTCCTCAAAAAATTCAGTGATGAACTGAGATGTTTTTTGATTTGCAAATTGAAATATTTCCAATAATTGAACAAGTACAATATGTTGGTTATTACACTGACACTTTTTAATTTTTACACCGTACGAACGCCCGTGCGTCGTAGACTGTTCGGGAACTTCCAATGCTTATAACAGTTTGAAGGAGACTAAATATCACGCGTGCTGCGTGCGACGTTCGGTCCCGCGAGAAAGATAAACTAAACAAACCTATTGTCTCCACTTCGACGGAACTTGATACAGATGGCACCTTTGAAAACGGATGAACACAGATATAATAACGAAATATCGATCTTTGACGAATATTTTATCGAAAAAGTATATTCTTGATGCCAATATTTTTAAGCTTTTCTTTCATGTATGGTAATTATATACAATCTAAAGTGGTATAATTGAGGTTCCTCCTTTATTAGATATAAGTAGGTAGGGCCAGGCGAGCAGACTGATCACATTTCTCTCTCAGGTAGGCCCCGGTAGGTCAGGTGAAATGTCTGCACCTGGGATGCTAGTGATCAATATCAGTTATTTAGTTGACTGATACTGGTTACATTTTATACGCGGTTTAAACCTAGAACCATTTGCATTTGCGGGTTCTAGGTATATTTGAAACATTGGGTACTTGAATGTAATCTACTAAAAAATTTGCACTATCCTTCCGCGTTTATCATTACCGTTTCTTTGAGCACATTCATTCAGTACCTGAAGAAAGAAGAGGATCATCGTTGGACATCGTGGGAAATTCTATTAAAAGGATATTGAAAAATGATTTTCCATAATTTAAGATGGAAAATCATTTTGAGATATTCACTTCTTTTCAATATACTTTACTGTTTTTTGTTGTCACTATGCTCACTAAATATTACGTGCAATATATCCAATTGTTTATAACATTTTTGAATTGTTCACTTGTTTATGTTTAATTGTATTTACACAAAAAAATATCTGAACTAATTTTTACAACTTTATATTTAAAACAGTTTATTGTAATCAAATTGAACGGATATTAAAAAATAGATCATTGACGATGAAAAGTATATATCAAACACGAATTATTTGTTTTCTAAATAATTTATTTTTGATTTGAGAGAAATGAAATGAAGTCAAGTAGTATGAGTCGAGCCAATGTTAATACGACATTTAATACATGATCCATAAATAATACACACTAGTATGTATGAAATCAAATGAATATATCGCAATTAATACAAGGTTCATAAGTAATTCGCACGAATACGTCGCAAAACAAAATCTTACTATTTATAATTAACAGTTCAGATATTTTTTTAAATACATATTTTTGTGGGAGAAATAATATGAAGTTGCGCGGTCCCGATCGAAAGATATAAATCAATTAAATTTTTTGACGCGATCGCGAACTATTTAGTTTTGATTTGAGAGAAATGATATTAAGATGCATAGTACCCGGCCGAAAGAATGATACTGATCATTAGCAGTTTTATGACGCGATCGCGAACTATTTATTTTGTTTAACATGTACTTTTCATTTCAGAGAAATGATATTTAAGTGAGTAGTTCCTGAGCAAAAGAAAGTTATAAGTTGCTACAAAGATTATGTTAAGCTCGGGAACAATTTGATTATTAAAATATTTATTTTTGATTTGAAAAATGTGATATGATGTTGTGTAGTTTCCGATCTAAGGCAGATATTAATCATTGAAATTTTTCTGATACGATAGGGAACTATTTATTTTTTAATATATTATTTATTACTGATTTATGAGATGTGATATGATGTTGCGTAGTTCCCGATCTCAGGCAGATATTAATCATTGGAATTTTTCTGATACGATCGGGAACAATTTTTTTTGTTGAAATGCTTATTTTTGATTTATGAGATGTGATATGATGTTGTGTGGTTCCCCATCTAAGGCAGATACCAATCAATGAAATTTTTCTGATACGATCGGAAACTGTTTATTTCTGAAATGTTTGTTTTTGATTTGACACAAATGATATGACGTTGCGTAGTACTCGGTTGAAAGTATGATATTGATCAATACAAATTATATGACATGATCGCGAACTATTTATTTTTTAAATATTTACTTTTGATTTGAGAGAAATGATATGCAGTCGAGTAGTTACGGTGCGAAAGAGATATTATGATTGAAATTTCATGACGCGATCGCGAACTTTTATTTTCGTTTGGAGAGTAATGATACGAAGTCGAGTTGTTTGAGTAGAGTCAGTTTCATTGAGACATTTAATAACGGCAAATGAATAAACATGATGCAAAAATCATTCACACTTCTATGAAATCGGATCATTAGACGCAATTAATAAAGGCCTATAAATAATTTACTTGCTTATGTCGCAAAACGATATTTTATTATATATGAAAGTAGTCCGAAGATTTCTTTAAACATTTTTTTTTTATTTGAGAGAAATGATGTTAAGTTGTGTTGCACGCGGTCGAAAGAATGATATTGATCAATAGCAGTTTTATGTCGCGATTGCAAACTATTTATTTGTCTAACATGTACTTTTCATTTCAGAGAAATGGTATTTAAGTGAGTAGTTCTCGAGCAAAAGAAAGTTATAAGTTGCTACAAAGATTATGTTAAGCTCGGGAACAATTTGATTATTAAAATATTTATTTTTGATTTGTAAAATGTGATATGATGTTGTGTAGTTCTCGATCTAAAGGCAGATATTAATCATTGAAATTTTTCTGATACGATAGGGAACTATTTATTTTTTGAAATGCTTATTTTTGATTTGATACAAATGATATGACGTTGCGTAGTACTCGGTTGTACGAATGATATTTATCAATACAATTTTTATGACACGATCGCGAACTATCTATTTTTTAAATATTTACTTTTGATTTGAGAGAAATGATATGCAGTCGCGTAGTTACTGTTCAAAAGAGTGATATTACGAATGAAATTTTATGACGCGATCATGAACTATTTATTTTTTGATATATTTATTATTGATTTATGAGATGCGATATGATGTTGTGTAGTTCCCGATCTAAGGCAGATACCAATCAATGAAATTTTTCTGATATGGTCGAGAACTATTTATTTTTTGAAATGTTTATTTTTGATTTGACATAAATGATGTGACATTTCGTAGTACCCGGTTGAAAGAATGATATTGATCAATACAAATTTTATGACGCGTTCGCGAACTATTCATTTTTGATTTGAGAGAAATAATATGTAGTCGCGTAGTTACCGTTCGAAAGAAAGATATTATGAATGAAATTTTATGACGCGATCGCGAACTATTTATTTTAGTTTTGAGAGTAATGCTCCGCAGTCGAGTAGTTTGAGTAGAGTCAATTTCATTAAGACATTTAATAACGGCAAATGAATAAACATGATGCAAAAATAATTCACACTTCTATGAAATCGGATCATTAGGCGCAATTAATAACGCCATACATATAAATAATTTGCTTGCTTATATCGCAAAACGATATTTCATTATTTATGAAAGTAGTCCGAAGATTTCTTTAAACATTTTTTTTTTTATTTGAGAGAAATGATGTTGCGTTGCACGCGGTCGAAAGAATGATATTGATCAATAGCAGTTTTATGTCGCGATCGCGAACTATTTACTTGTCTAACATGTGCTTTTCATTTCAGAGAAATGGTATTTAAGTGAGTAGTTCTCGAGCAAAAGAAAGTTATAAGTTGCTACAAAGATTATGTTAAGCTCGGGAACAATTTGATTATTAAAATATTTATTTTTGATTTGAAAAATGTGATATGATGTTATGTAGTTTCCGATCTAAGGCAGATATTAATCATTGAAATTTTTCTGATACGATAGGGAACTATTTATTTTTTAATATATTATTTATTACTGATTTATGAGATGTGATATGATGTTGCGTAGTTCCCGATCTCAGGCAGATATTATTCATTGGAATTTTTCTGATACGATCGGGAACAATTTTTTTTGTTGAAATGCTTATTTTTGATTTATGAGATGTGATATGATGTTGTGTGGTTCCCCATCTAAGGCAGATACCAATCAATGAAATTTTTCTGATACGATCGGAAACTGTTTATTTCTGAAATGTTTGTTTTTGATTTGACACAAATGATATGACGTTGCGTAGTACTCGGTTGAAAGTATGATATTGATCAATACAAATTATATGACATGATCGCGAACTATTTATTTTTTAAATATTTACTTTTGATTTGAGAGAAATGATATGCAGTCGAGTAGTTACCGTGCGAAAGAGATATTATGATTGAAATTTTATGACGCGATCGCGAACTATTTATTTATGTTTTGAGAGAAATGATACGAAGTCGAGTTGTTTGAGTAGAGTCAATTTCATTGAGATATTTAATAACGGCAATGAATAAACATGATGCATAAATACTTCACATTTCTATGAAATCAGATTAATACACGCAATTAAGAACTGCCTATAAATAATTTGCTTGCTTATGTCGCAAAACGCGTTTTATTATTTATGAAAGTAGTCCGAAAATTTCTTTAAACATTTTTTTTTTATTTGACAGAAATGATGTTGCGTTGCACGCGGTCGAAAGAATGATATTGATCAATAGCAGTTTTATGCCGCGATCGCGAACTATTTATTTGTCTAACATGTACTTTTCATTTCAGAGAAATGGTATTTAAGTGAGTAGTTCTCGAGCAAAAGAAAGTTATAAGTTGCTACAAAGATTATGTTAAGCTCGGGAACAATTTGATTATTAAAATATCTGTTTTTGATTTGTAAAATGTGATATGATGTTGTTTAGTTCTCGATCTAAAGGCAGATATTAATCATTGAAATTTTTCTGATACGATAGGGAACTATTTATTTTTTGAAATGTTTATTTTTTATTTGACACAAATGATATGACGTTGCGTAGTACACGGTTGTACGAATGATATTTATCAATACAATTTTTATGACACGATCGCGAACTATCTATTTTTTAAATATTTACTTTTGATTTGAGAGAAATGATATGCAGTCGCGTAGTTACTGTTCAAAAGAGTGATATTACGAATGAAATTTTATGACGCGATCGCGAACTAATTTATTTGTTGATATATTTATTATTGATTTATGAGATGTGATATGATGTTCTGTAGTTCCCGATCTAAGGCAGATACCAATCAATGAAATTTTTCTGATACGGTCGAGAACTATTTATTTTTTGAAATGTTTATTTTTGATTTGACATAAATGATGTGACGTTTCGTAGTACCCGGTTGAAAGAATGATATTGATCAATACAAATTTTATGACGCGTTCGCGAACTATTCATTTTTGATTTGAGAGAAATAATATGTAGTCGCGTAGTTACCGTTCGAAAGAAAGATATTATGAATGAGATTTTATGACGCGGTCGCGAACTATTTATTTATGTTTCGAGTGAAATGATATGCATTCGCGTAGTTACCGTTCGAAAGAGAGATATCATGAATGAAATTTCATGACGCGATCGCGAACTATTTATTTTCGGTTTGAGAGTAATGATACGAAGTTGAGTTGTTTGAGTAGAGACAATATCAATGCGACATTTAATAACGGCAAATAAATAAACATGATGCATAAATAATTCAGATTTTTATGAAATCAGATTAATACACGCAATTAATAACGGCCTATAAATAATTTGGTTGCTTATGTCGCAAAACGAAATTTTATTGTTTATAAAAGTAGTCCAAATGTTTTTTTAATCAGTTTTTTTTTATTTGAGACAAACGATGTTAAGTTGTGTCGTACGCGGTCGAAAGAATGATATTGATCAATAACAGTTTTATGCCGCGATCGCGAACTATTTATTTGTTTAACATGTACTTTTCATTTCAGAGGAATGGTATTAAAGTGAGTAGTTCTCGAGCAAAAGAAAGTTATAAGTTGCTACAAAGATTATGTTAAGCTCGGGAACAATTTGATTATTAAAATATTTATTTTTGATTTGAAATATGTGATATGACGTTGCGTATTACCCGGTCGAAGAATATTGATCAATACAAATTTTATGACGCGATCGCGCACTATTCATTTTATAAGTATTTATTTTTGATTTGAGAGAAATGATATGCCGTCTCGTAGTTACCGTTCGAAAGAGAAATATTATGAATGAAATTTCATGACGCGATCGCAAACTATTTATTTTCGTTTTGAGAGTAATGATACGAAGTCGAGTTGTTTGAGTAGAGTCAATTTCAATGCGACATTTAATAACGGCAAATAAATAAACATGATGCATAAATAATTCAGATTTCTATGAAATCAGATTAATACACGCAATTAATAACGGCCTATAAATAATTTGGTTGCTTATGTCGCAAAACGAAATTTTATTGTTTATGAAAGTAGTCCAAAGATTTTTTTAAACATTTTTTTTTTATTTGAGAGAAATGATGTTATATGTTCTGTAGTACGCGGGCGAAAGAATGATATTGATCAATAACAGTTATATGCCGCGATCGCGAACTATTTATTTGTTTAACATGTACTTTTCATTTCAGATAAATAGTATTTAAGTGAGTAGTTCCCGATCGAAAAAAAGATACGAATCAATTAAAATTTTATGATACGATGGGGAACTATTTATTTTTTGAAATATTTTTTATTTGTGAGATGTGATATGAAATAGTGTAGTTCCCGATCGAATGAAAGATATTAATCAATGAAAATTTTATGATACGATGGGGATCTCTTTATTTTTTGAAATATTTTTGATTCGAGAGATGTGATATGATTTGCGTAGTTCCCGATCGAAAGAAAGATACGAAGTAGTGCAAATTTTATGATACGATCGGAAACTATTTATTTTTTGAAATATTTTTGATTCGAGAGATGTGATATGATTTGTGTAGTTCCCGATCGAAAGAAAGGTACGAATCAGAGAATATTTTGTGGTACGATCGGAAACTATTTTTTGAAATATTTTTGATTCGTGAGATGTGATATGATTTGTATAGTTCCCGATCGAAAGAAAGATACGAATCAGAGAATATTTTGTGGTACGATCGGAAACTATTTTTTGAAATATTTTTGATTCGTGAGATGTGATATGATTTGCGTAGTTCCCGATCGAAGGAAAGATACGAATCAGAGAATATTTTGTGGTACGATCGGAAACTATTTTTTGAAATATTTTTGATTCGTGAGATGTGATATGATTTGTATAGTTCCCGATCGAAAGAAAGATACGAATCAGAGAATATTTTGTGGTACGATCGGAAACTATTTTTTGAAATATTTTTGATTCGTGAGATGTGATATGATTTGCGTAGTTCCCGATCGAAAGAAAGATACGAATCAGAGAATATTTTGTGGTACGTTCGGAAACTATTTTTTGAAATATTTTTGATTCGTGAGATGTGATACGATTTGCGTAGTTCCCGATCGAAAGAAAGATACGAATCAACGAATATTTTATGTTTACGATCGGGAACTATTTATTTTTTTAAATATTTTTGATTCGAGAGATGTGATATGATTTGTGTAGTTCCCGATCGAAAGAAAGATACGAAGTAGTGCAAATTTTACGATACGATCGGAAACTATTTATTTTTTGAAATATTTTTGATTCCAGAGATGTGATATGATTTGTGTAGTTCCCGATCGAAAGAAAGGTACGAATCAGAGAATATTTTGTGGTACGTTCGGAAACTATTTTTTGAAATATTTTTGATTCGTGAGATGTGATATGATTTGCGTAGTTCCCGATCGAAGGAAAGATACGAATCAGAGAATATTTTGTGGTACGATCGGAAACTATTTTTTTTAAATATTTTTGATTCGAGAGATGTGATATGATTTGCGTAGTTCCCGATCGAAAGAAAGATACGAAGTAGTGCAAATTTTATGATACGATCGGAAACTATTTATTTTTTGAAATATTTTTGATTCGAGAGATGTGATATGATTTGCGTAGTTCCCGATCGAAAGAAAGATACGAATCAACGAATATTTTATGTTTACGATCGGGAACTATTTATTTTTTTAAATATTTTTGATTCGAGAGATGTGATATGATTTGTGTAGTTCCCGATCGAAAGAAAGATACGAAGTAGTGCAAATTTTACGATACGATCGGAAACTATTTATTTTTTGAAATATTTTTGATTCCAGAGATGTGATATGATTTGTGTAGTTCCCGATCGAAAGAAAGGTACGAATCAGAGAATATTTTGTGGTACGTTCGGAAACTATTTTTTGAAATATTTTTGATTCGTGAGATGTGATATGATTTGCGTAGTTCCCGATCGAAGGAAAGATACGAATCAGAGAATATTTTGTGGTACGATCGGAAACTATTTTTTTTAAATATTTTTGATTCGAGAGATGTGATATGATTTGCGTAGTTCCCGATCGAAAGAAAGATACGAAGTAGTGCAAATTTTATGATACGATCGGAAACTATTTATTTTTTGAAATATTTTTGATTCGAGAGATGTGATATGATTTGTGTAGTTCCCGATCGAAAGAAAGGTACGAATCAGAGAATATTTTGTGGTACGATCGGAAACTATTTTTTGAAATATTTTTGATTCGTGAGATGTGATATGATTTGCGTAGTTCCCGATCGAAGGAAAGATACGAATCAGAGAATATTTTGTGGTACGTTCGGAAACTATTTTTTTTAAATATTTTTGATTCGAGAGATGTGATATGATGTGCGTAGTTCCCGATCGAAAGAAAGATACGGATTAGTGAAAATTTTATGATACGATCGGAAACTATTTTTTGAAATATTTTTGATTCGTGAGATGTGATATGATTTGCGTAGTTCCCGATCGAAAGAAAGATACGAATCAATGAATATTTTATGTTTACGATCGGGAACTATTTATTTTTTAAAATATTTTTGATTCGAGAGATGTGATATAATTTGCGTAGTTCCCGATCGAAGAAAGATACGAATTAGTGAAAATTTTATGATACGATCGCGGTCTATTTATTTTTTGAAATTTTTATTTTTGTTTTGAGAAAAATGATATGATGTTGCGTAGCACCCGGTCGAAGATTGATATTGATCAATACAAATTTTATGTCGCGATCGCGAACTATTCATTTTTGAAATATTTATTTTTGATTTGAGAGAAATGATATGCAGTCGCGTAGTTCCCGTTCGAAAGAGAGATATTACGAATGAAATTTGATGACGCGTTCGCGAACTATTTATTTTCGTTTTGAGTGAAATGATCTGCAGTCGCGCGTAGTTACCGTTCGAAAGAGAGATATTATGAATGAAATTTTATGACGCGATCGCGAACTATTTATTTTCGTTTTGAGTGAAATGATCTGCAGTCGCGTAATTACCGTTCGAAAGAGAGATATTATGAATGAAATTTTATGACGCGTTCGCGAACTATTTATCTTCGATTTGAGAGGAATGATACGAAGTCGATTGGTTTGAGTAGAGTCAATTTCAATGCGACAATTAATACGTGAAAATAAATACACATGATTTATAAATAATTCATACTTGTATGAAATCGGATTAGTATATTGCAATTAAACATGGTGGGTTCGTCCCACTTGGACCTCGACCGATTGAATGCACCCCGATTGGACGGTCCCGATTGGACGCGTTCCAATTCGAAACGGTGCCGATTGGCCGTGTTCCAATTCGAAACGGTGCTGATTGAACGTTAGGTTAGCTTATGTTAGGCTATTTTAGATTATGTTAGGCTATATTAGGTTCTCTTAGGTTTTATGTTAGGTCAGGCTAGGGCCAATCGGTACCGCTTCGAATTGTAACGCGACCAATCGGCACCGCTTCGGATTGGAACGCGTCCAATCGGGACCCTCCAATCGGGGCGCGTCCAATCGGTCGACGTCCAAGTGGGCATCACTCATATGAACTATTTATTTGTTTAAACATTTATCTTTGATTTGAGAGAAATGATATGAAGTCGCGTAGTTACCGTTCGAGAGAGAGATATTATGAATGAAATTTTATGACGCGATCGCGAACTATTTATTTTCGTTTTGAGTGAAATGATCTGCAGTCGTGTAGTTACCGTTCGAAAGAGAGATATTATGAATGAAATTTTATGACGCGTTCGCGAATTATTTATTTTCGTTTTGAGTGAAATGATATGCAGTCGTGTAGTTACCGCTCGAAAGAAAGATATTAACAATGAAATTTTATGACGCGATTGCGAACTATTTACTTTTTGAACATTTATTTCTGATTTGACAGAAATTATATTAAGTTGCGTAGTATCTGGTCGAAAGTATGATATTGATCAATAACAGTTTTATGACCGGATCGCGAAGTATATTTACCTTTTTAAGCATTTATTTTCGATTCGGGAGAAATGTGATGAAGGTTTTCTATTTACAATTGTTTGTCGATATTATATAGTATGAATAATGATTATACTGGAAGTAATTTGAAATTATAATTCATAAAATTGAGAACATTAAATCTTAATAGTTGCCGCAACACTATAATTAAGAAGTCGTTATGAAGTATGTAATTTTAAGAAAATTGAAATGAAATCTTTTATATTATAATATTTAATGTTATAAATTATGAGCCTACTGCGGCGTAGTGACGTGGTCGGCTCGGTTCAATGCACAGGGTAGGGTGAATTCGCGGTAGTAGATTCGAGTCTCTGATGGGGTAGGCACTACCGAGGGGGTTTTAGTGAGTAAGAATCTCACACTCCCCTCACTCCTCTCTCAGGAGTGGGGGGGTCTATGAAGATTTCCCCCGCGTAAAAAAAAAAAAAAAAAAAAAAATACCAGATAGTTGTATAATTAGCTACTATATCGATATAATTTTTAGTACTAGAATCAATACAAATTCATAAAAAGTGCACATAAATATATATGAAAACATAACAGCCTTCTATAGGAGCAACACAATTAGCAAATATTTGTATAATAGAAAATTGTAGTATAGGAAATTTTAGTACAACAATTAATACATAGCAATTAATACTTGAATCATAATGCATACGCATACAGACGAATGAGAACCTAAGATCTTAGTACTTATAACAGCAAGCACAATTAATAGGTAGTTATAAAGTAACAAATTATAATAAAGTAAGGTCTAATACATGAACAAATGCATATTTCCCATTAGGAATAATAGGAAAATTAGGAATATAACTCTCATTAGGAAATATAGAAACGATACCTTTTCATAGTTTCAGCAAGAATATATTTAACAAATAGTTCTATAATTAATACTCATCTACCAATTATTGTATGAAAATTTAATCTATTATGTTTTATTTCAGAAAAAAGACGCATACAAAATGTAATAAGTTTGGGACGATTATGTTAAATTTGGAATAAGTAACATAGTTTTTAAAAAAGGTAACTAATTTTGCAAGTGGATAAGTAGTTAGATATATAATTTATGTATAATCGTTATTACAGGAGTCGGTAAATTTTTTTTACAGGAGTCGGTAATTGCTATTACAGAAGTCGGTAATTGGTAACTACAGAAGTCGGTAATTGGTAACTACAGAAGTCGGTAATTGGAAACTGCAGAAGTCGGTAATTTGTAACTGCAGAAGTCGGTAATTGGTAACTGCAGAAGTCGGTAAATGGTAACTGCAGAAGTCGGTAATTGTTGACTACAGAAGTCGGTAATTGTTGACTACAGAAGTCGGTAATTGTTGACTACAGAAGTCGGTAATTGTTGACTACAGAAGTCGGTAATTGTTGACTACAGAAGTCGGTAATTGTTGACTACAGAAGTCGGTAATTGGTGACTACAGAAGTCGGTAATTGGTGACTACAGATGTCGGTAATTGGTGACTACAGATGTCTGTACTTGGTATTACAGTAATTGGTAAATGTATAAGGACAGCATTATGTAAGAACCTATGAAGTCGGTAACTGCCTTTGTGGAGTAGCTACCTTCACCAATGGTAACTCAGTTAATAATAGTCCGTAACACTATGTTGCACTTGGCTTTATAGTAGGCAACAGAATTATATAAGGCGTCGGTATTTGTGCTGCAATACTGTAGGTAACTCTGACAATGTTATGTATGTTTTACCATGGTGTTTAGTATCATCGCCCACTGCTTGATGCCCCGACGTGTACCGTTTGGTTACCATTTCTGTTAATATTTTCCTTTTACAAATACATAATTTTAAATTGATGTTTGTACAATGGCATAGAAAAATGAATCAGTTACATAATTACAATTTTTGATTCTTATTTCTATTCGAATTCACAATGCCTAATCTGTTAATACCAATATACAGCAGCGTTTTTATATGTATATCAGTCAATTTTAAATAAATTTAGATGAAATGTAAATTGACTAAGCTATAAATGAATTTAATGAAATATATAGATTAGTTATAAATATTTAATTTCAATAATACAAACAATCAAGAACTTAGAGATATAATACTGGCGTATGGTGAGTAGGGTATGATAATTGTATAACGTGATTAAAGTAAGACATATATACACTTGTACAATTTATCAAAATAATACGTGCAATGTCTATTAGATGTAATGTTTAAGTCGATATAAATATTTTAATGCATTTTTTAGTTATATATCAGATGTAATGTACAGTGTCACTGTGAAAAGAGAAAATACTTACAAGACCTCCGGTATGGTCTAGTGGCTAGGATACCTGGCTTTCACCCAGGAGGCTCGGGTTCGATTCCCGGTACCGGAAATTATTTTTTGCATTTTTTATCGATTGTATTAACACAAATGATGCAATTTCCTTTTGTCCAATTAACTAAATTTTTTTTTATAAACAATTATCGTATTTATTTATTAGAAATTCTAGTGTTTCTTTAATCAATATAGAGTTGTAGAATTATAAATAATTTAACATAAAATAATTGCACATGTAAAATATGTATAGTATTTAAGGGAGAGAGGTTAAAGGTGAAATATTAGATTGCTAATTCTTCACAAAAATTTTATTTTCGCACATTTCTCGCGTTCTTTTACAACTTTTGCTACCTCTTACACAATTTACAAAAAGATTCTCGTTTTTCATGCGACAGATTCTACGCATCTCAGCATTGAACGCGCGCACACCTCAAATTATCAATGAACAAACGAATTTATTTGAAGACGCTCGACAATAATCGTCTAATAAATGAACAAGTTGAGAATGATAATAAATTATTACGTGATGAATTGCAACTTTATCAACGATAATATCATTTAATCGCTCGAAACGAAACTTTACGTATCTTCTTTGCTTTTACTAGCTCCGCCTCTTTGGCTTATAAACGTTTATGACTGACCGTACATATAAATGGTATAAATAAATAAATAGTAAGAAAAACTATTCGTCGAATACGCTAAACGAACTGTTATTTATTATTCGAAGATATAAGTGTGATGTAATTTAGCTGAACAGAAAACGAGCTTACGCGTTTTTAAGTCTTTCGATTTGAAGGATTTGAAGACATTTTCATTTTTTTAAGCGCGGTTAAAAATCCTGACCGCTTATAATTGGTTTAAATTCGCGAGGAACCTGCCCTGGCCTAAGTAGAAAGCAAATGATCGATCATTTAATTAGTGCATTAAACTAAAAAAACTTCGATGAACTATTTACCTTGCGTTGATAATTTTTACTCTTATGATGGACTCAAATTTAGAATATTTTAATGTAACACGTTTTCAAATTTATGGTTCAAATTTCTTCATCTGTTAATTTACAAAATTTAGTTTCCAATTTACAAACTTTCAATCTTTCGAATTACAAATATTTATTAAATGATTACAGATTTTGTAAAATGAAGTTTGAACAATTCTAAGGGTTTGTTGTCCGCTATTTAACATAAAAAAAAATTAAACCTTCATGAAACTGAATGCTGTTTGGTTCATCATTGATTGTTTATCGACTTTCATCAATTATATTTTGGATATTTAGACAACGCAAGGTTTGTTTCATCGATTTAGATGATTCTAAAGTCACGAGTCAAACGACACCATGACTGTACGTCTTCGAGGCGTACATTCTCTTAAAATTTCCTTAAAATAGCGGTACAGGAAGTGGACGTTGTTCTCGAAAGGTACAATTGTTTCGTTTAATCGCTGAAACGTCGAGTCAAATCAATTTAAAAATAACATTCAAAGAACTAATTAACTGTTCGCTGTATGGTTCCGCGAACGAACACGATGGCGCTGCAGAGGCACATCGAACCTAGTGATCCCCAATTCAATAACAGGAAAATGTGCGCCTTATTGATCTAAACCAGATGTGATCTCTAGTGGCGGCAATATTCAGAAATCCGTTTGCGTGAAGACAAATCTTTATATTAAAATAAAGAAACAGATATTTATATTGATTCAATATGAAGTTCCGCAATTTGATCTGTCACAAAACCAATTTTAGTCTCAGCTATAATTTAATCTCACTGCTTTATATCAATATCGCAACAAATGAAAAACACTAATACGATTTCCTGTCACTCGAGGATCACTATATCGAACGGGTCGACTAGAAACAAAATTCGAACCGAACAATGCCCACTACGATAATAGGAATTAAAGAAATTAACGCTAGTTTCACTGTATTTACGCAGCGCCGACGCGAATTTCGAGCTGCGCACATTCGAAGCTGCTCAAGTGTCGAAAATTGAACGAAATCGAACATCTGAAACTGCTAATGGATCATCCGCCATTTTCTTCTGTCGTATCTTTATCGAGCGTTTCGTGAGTCGAGCGCCGTTTGAATAAATAAATAAATAAATAAATAAGAGACGAAAAAAGAAAATACATATATCTATATATACTTATGTGACAAGAATCGAATATACACTCGTGTTTCCATTTTGGTAATTCAAACAAAATGGCGTGTGAATTTATGTGAAAAGATGTACCGAAAATATGGGATGACATTTTTTAGTGTAAAGCTTTATTTTTTAGTGGATCGATGGTGAAAATTTGTCGACTAATATTCAACGTCGATTTACTCTGAAACGAAGCCTCGCACTAAAAAATGTCACTGCACATTTTCAACGTTATTTTTGAACGTACATTCACATTTGTTTTGCTTGAATCGTGTAGAGAACACCCTGTGTATTGTGATCGACACTTAAGCTTCTTCGACAGAAATACGCAAATCGTTTAACAAATAATGCGATCGTAACTTAATAACTCCTTCACTGGCTCGTTTCAATTACTTCTATGTTAACTTTTCTACACTCTGTGCACAACTTTCGCGTTTCTCTCGGAACAAAAACCTGCGTGCCTCCTATAAATAAATAAACGCGAAGATCACCGGTTGAGGACTGACGTCGCCATTTGCGCGGCCACCTTTCGATTTCTGGTCGAAATCACTTCCCATGCTGAGGTTTTCGATCGTCAGATCTGGTGATTCGGCCTCACTCGACGACTTTTACGAACAACTTATAAACAATTGGCAGTTTCACGATATTTGTTTCATTTAACACTAATACCATAGTATACTTTATTACTATATTAAATTTTAGACGAACACTGTATTCAAAATATATATACTTTGGATATACAGTCGATTCTCGCTATATTGCCGCTTTCACGAAGACTTTGATGTGCGCTAGCAAGCTTTTGCGTACCGTGGCAATATATGGTGACAGTTTGCTGTAAATAATATAAACTACTGTAAATTATATTTCATTCGAATTAATTAAATATAATAATATTGACAGTCTTTGTAGAAAAGTTATTGGAAGTTTATCGAAATGATGAAAAGAATGTTAGATACTTTGTAATGCCAGACCGAATCACCACTTGATTTTTGAAGAAAAATCTGACTTCTCAGAAGCTTAGAAGAAAAAAACTATTTTTTGGCAATGTTTTGATGCCTTTGCTGCCATCTGCCGCTACTAATTGACTAGCATCGTTAATCACTCTCGGTATGAACTCGTTCGCCTTATCGCCGTTGGCTTTTTGGTACGAATCTCCTTTTAATTTCTTTTCTTCTTTCTTTAAACGCTGCTCTTCTTTCGCGAAGCCCGAACGTGATTCACCAAACGCGATATAAGAAAATATTTCTCGAGTATTCTGCAAGATTCGCGTCGGAACACACGATAAAAAGGAAGGAGTTAAAGCGAATTTAACTCGTAGTTGTCTCATGAATTTTTCGTTGATGCGTGAAATCGAAAGAAAGATAATGAAGGTACATCGGTGATGGGAGGATTATGTGATGGGCGAAGAGGTTAGGGCAACAGTGTGCATTGGGCTTGCAGCAGATGAGCTGTTGCAGGTTTGTAATATTTTATTTTATAGTATTATCGAGTTTTGGAGTCAGAGGCTTGGGAACTTAGAAATTCTGAAATTTGGAAACTTAGTAACTTAGAAATTTAGAAAAATGCACACTCCATACACCCCTGCGCCTTGTAGCTCACTAGTTGCCCATCACTGATCCAAACCAAAGATCATAAATTTCCACCGATCAACTCTGTGCAAAGATTACATATGCTAACGTTGGTAACAAATTGAGACATCCGATCGAAAACCTTCCCCGTACACGGGAACTGACTCGCAAGAAAGAAGAGCAAAAGAAGAATTACTTAAATGAAACAAAAAATATCAATAAGTACAACTATTATACATTTAGAATCCCTAAACGAAATGGCAACACGCGTTCCGTAACAATCGTCTCACCGAAAACAAAATCCCCAGAATCCTCTGCAGCGACTGATTGCGAATGCACCTTAATTTAAAAAAGTCTTCCATACAAAAAATCCGAGAAACGGTGCGAATACGAAAGTGACGAACGAAGACTTCAGATCGAGAACAAAATGGAGGCTTGCCTCGTAGCAAACCTACACAGCTCTTGCCCATTCGCTTCCTGTTAATAGGATCTTAGAAAAAGGGATGCCGTGCTAGTCCGCAAGACACCGGATTCAAAATATTCATCTTTGTTTCTCTGTTTCGACGAGCAATCATACAATCTCACGATAATCGGACTAGATCGTGCGACCACGTCGGTCCAGCACGCTAATTAGTTCTTTCGCGCGCACAAACACACACACACTTGCACGTACAAGCGACGAAAGGACGCGGTACAGTTGCACGCCCCTCGTCTCGACTATGTACAGAATTATTTACAGTAGTAGGTATACAGGTTTGCGCAGCTCGATCGCTTTTTAGGGACCAGTCTAGTGGACTTGTGGCTCTGGCGACGGAACTGGGAAACTGCGAACAAAGATGGTAGTATTTTCAGGTTCTTAAGCTTTTAAGTTCATCAGTTTCTAAATTTTCCAATGTTCCAATTTTTTAATTTTCCAGGTTTCGTATTTCCAAACATTTAAGTAAGCTACTACATTTTCCTATTTTTATGTTTTCCTACATGTAAATTTTCAACATTCCTATATTCTCGGATTCTCCATTTCCAAAATCCTTAGGCTTGCAAATTTCTAGACTCTTCTCATTAGCTCTCCTCTGTCTACATACGCCTAGGAAAGACAAGATTACTCGTCTTTATTCGCAGTTTTTCAATTTTGTCGCAAGAGGCCCACAAAGTCCTTTCGAACTTGGTCCGCCATTTCATTGGACACTTCAAAATGGCGCGATCGATTTCACTTTTTCCGGCCACGTATTTCGAGCAACAAACGCTGTGTGACACGATGATCACGTAATGTCCCGGAGATTAACGAAGGCAGCTCGCGTGAGTATCATTAGACGTTGCTTCGTCGTTCTATTCCTTATTTCGCTTTGAATAATCGCCGATCGTTTCTTTAGAGATTGTTCCTCACTTTCATCGATCCCTTATCGCGAGTTTCGTGGATTATTTTAATCAACGGTCGAATACCAGTCTTTGTATCAAGCTACGTCTGCACTATCAAAGGGTGCTATAAAACAAATTATTGTACATTTGGACGCAATGTCGGTTTGATGATTCGTTTTAACGAAAATTTTAACTTCGTGATAACAAAATATTTTCAAGGCAGCTTCTTTTCTATGTTGCGAACTTTCACTTCTATTTTTATTTGTATGGAGAGCTCAAACATTATCAGTAGAATATTGTTAAAGGACATTAACTCCAAATTCACAACCACCATCACATAGTCAACACAATATTATTAACAAATACTGAGAGCCCGAAATTGAAGCACAAATGGTATTTTATTGTGTTTTACAATATTCACCCCGTCTGAGGCCACCGCTACGAATCATCCGTGAACACAACAGCTTCCTTTAACCAACGATACATAAATAACAGTGTACACTGTGCAACCTTTGGTATTTCAACATCGTAGACGTAGCTCGGTACTTAAACAAAGAAATTATTAACGAAAATTCTCCGTTTACAACGCGTTACCGCTATATTTTCCCGAAACGATTTTCCCAAAGGCGGCCATTTCTCTCCCGTGTTCCTCAGAGTGCAGCATCCGTTGACCAAAAAACGATCGATCTGCTCTTCCGCGGTTTCTTCCCTGGATGTCTGGACACTTTGTTTCCCTGAAACATTTCTCTCCTGTTCGTTCCCGGTCCTTTGGAAAGTCGAATTGAAAAGGACAAAAGGTGGACACGTTCGGTAGGATTCTTTGGTTTGTTCGTGCCCAGGGGCGGCCGATAAATGTCCTCTCGGTGCCCCTCCTCCAATGACTTTTTACTTTGAACGTAACTGGGTCCCGAATACGGATTCCCCGAGGTATTTTGATTCTTTGGTTTTTTCACTGGGAAAAATAGCGCTCGTAAAAGGGATCGATTTTTCAACCAACACTCCCCGGATCTATGAAAAAATAAAGGGAACTCGTGTCTCGCGCACGCAACGCGAACAGATAACCTCTGAAAATCGTCTACATCCAATTCGTTCCTCGCCATTTTGCTACACTCGAAAGAAGGCGATCGTGAACTTTATTCGGGAACAAAACGATCTAATTTCCTCTGGCGGATTCTTTGTCCACCATCTTATCTTCCGTTTTTCTTTTGTATCCCCGTCCTTCGATTCGAATCAACGGGTACTACATTCTCCAGCTTATCCCCTAGGAACATTTTCTTCCGTCTACTTTCTTCTGTAATCGGATTGTCTCTCACGTTTCCTCCACCATCAAATATTAATTCCTCCTTATCTTTCAACGGTATCGGAGTCCTCTATTTGTATTAATCAGCTGTTCAATGTTTGATTCGCGTTACGTGTGCTCGGGATCTTCGAGAAAAATCTAACCAATTATCCGTCACATCCCACCGCTTTCTTCAGTCAACGAGATACCGGAGTGACGGCACAATTAACCCGCACTCGTTAAAAATACCTCGCTATTTCTCTCCATTTGGTTTACATTTTTCATCCGCAAGAGGTCTTCTTTCGTTTATCCGCTCGTAGGGGAACGGTTCTCGCCGGGTACTCGCCTCGGCGATTTTCTCGACGTCTCTTCATCAACTGACTCGTTCTTTGCGTATTATTCTTCGTGCAGTTGCAGTTTTCACCTTGGCTCGTTGTTATTCAGCTTCGCGTTACGTGTTTCGCGGTTGACCGTACGCGAAGCTGACCTCGCGTCATGGGTAGTCCGGATGCATCAGATTGTACATGATCGCGAAGATGGTGCAGGCAGCGTACACGCCGAGGGCCACCCACCATAAAAGCTGCTCGTGAAGACGTTGCTCGAAGTTTTTCAGCACCAGAAGCCCGATCGTCAGGCCTGCCAACGCACCGGTCAGGTGTGCCACGTACGAAACTGGAGGACCCATCTGTTCGGCTGCGTATCTGTCGTAGATCGCGAAGCCCACGTCGGCGCTTGCTGAAAATATAACATTAAGCATTTCATGTATAATTATCGCTACAATTTTTAACACCAGATTTACGGAACTCGTTACAATCACGGATCTTAGATTTATTATTTTAAGTTACAAAAGTTAGCTTTTGTCAAAGTTCGTCGAGATAAAGAATCATCGTGTTTATGTAAAGTTGTTGAAAATCTTACCGATAACAAAGATGCCGATTAATCGAACTATGCCGAACTCCATGTTGTTGTAATTGAGCAGGACATTAGCTAGATGGGCTGCGAGAAGTGCATAAACGCCACCACTGGCGCCAACTAGGTAGACGTCAGTATCGAACACTGAAGTACCCAAAGAACCTGAAAATATAATTGAAGAAAACGATGTTTATATGTACTGTTTTTTAGATAGCAGTCCAATTATTCTTCAACTGCAATTATTTTCATTTGTTAATATCTAATGCAGCCTATGCATTTAATACAAACTTCAAAAGTATTTATTTAAATAATAATTCCGTTCATCAAACCGTTAATTCTAGTTACTAGAATCACGGTTATTCAAGATCGGCTGTATTACACGTACTGGTAATTAGCGAGCACCTCCATAGAATTTCCTCTGGCTGGAAATCGGATATGTGTTTCTGCAGAAGCAAGGAAATAATAGCTCTGGCACTAAGCCGGCTACCATCTGCATTAACGAAATTAATATCGCCAATAAACACGATAAAATTACCCGCCCTATTAACAAATTAATAATCCCGAAACATGTTGGTTAACAAATTTTCTTTCCGAAAAATATGAAACTACTTGTTACATCGCATTAATTCGCTGAAAAATGAGAAACACAAACAGAAATAACAAGTTCATATAAAAGATACACAGCTTTGTAACTTGGAAGCTCCATAACTTTGTTAAAATTTATCTAAAGCTGTTGCGATAAAAGGCGGACGCGATCAAAAGCACGAACTCTCTGCCCTTCCGTCTCTTTGGGTAGTAACATTTAAATTGCTACTCAAAGGATAAAATCTGTTTTGATACTTCACATTTAATTCTTCAGTTTCATTTTGCAATGTATAAACGTACGCGTTTCAAATGTCAGTTACCATAATTTTGTCTCCGACAAGAATTAAAAATCTACATTATTCGGTTTAAAATGCTTTCACGCGGGTTTTGATGTTATCTGAATCACAAAAGCAATTTATTCCGTCGATGAAGAGAGTAGATATACATTTTTTGTATTTAAACAATATGCCATACAATTTTTACATTATCTGCGAATAAAGCTTGTTATTTTGAAAACAAATTGTACAAAAATTAAAACTAAAACTGAAACTAAAAGCTGAAACATCCGTCACACGTTATATGGAACGAGCTCTCGTTATATTGCCGATTCTGAAAATCTGCTATTCTAGCCCGTTCGTGATAGAATAATCTACTGAATTTATAGTATAGTAACCTAACTTGAAGTTAGGGTACCAAACTAGAATTAATGTCTGGCTGTTAATGACCGAATCAAAATTCAAACAGCAATTATTATTAATCAGTTAGTTATTATCAATAACAATGATAAAGTGGCAAATAATAAAGCACTAAATGGCTGATTCCAATTTGCGACACGTTATCATGCTTCATTCGAATTCAAATATCTCCATTAAAATTAAGTTTCCGTAACAGGAACGACAGTTGGGTCTCGTGAGATTAGGCAGTTGGAATTTGTCCAGCTACATTCTATGTTCGTTGGAACGCTCACTCGTGAAATGTTAATCTGCGTTTACAAAAACTACTTATCTCGCGGAGATTAAATTTTGTACTTAACGAATATAGACATTTGTAAAAGAGTACTTTATCAGATTTATGGCTAACAAAATGTTGGAAATGGGATTAGTACAGAGACTTCTGCAAAAGGTGCCGCCACCGATGATCTCAGTCCACATACAGACGATTTAGTCGAAAATTTGAAGTTTTGTTCATAAATATTTCGAAAACAACTTCTTCAGGAAAATGATCAATAAATTTTATTTTTTATAAGAAATATGAAAAGGGTCCCTCCAGTATTTCATTATTGTTATTAATAACTACAAAGATTTATAATTAAATATTCTGAAGTGATTTCCAACTTTTGCAAAAAAAAAACAATAATTTTGAAAGCGAATTAACGTTGAAAATGACTAAAAATGAAATTTCACTTATAAGAAACTCAATAACCGAGCTCCTTTTATTTCTATATTTCCCCAAGTATTATTATCAAGGCATCGGCTTTTATATTTCCCGTCGTGCTTTTCATTTTTCTCGCAATCATAATCCTGAAACTGGAACGTGTGCAACAGGTGCAGCGAATCAAGTACGAACGGCGCAACCAATAGCAAAAAGAGCTACGAAAAGTGCAGGTGCTTGCATCGTTCTATGGGGACCATATGCATTGTTAGAAAAGATTTTATTACTGTAATAATGAAAATCAATGAACGAACCATTTCAGTTTTTTGTTAGAAATCAACTGGTCTAAAATTCTCAATATTTCGTTGTAAAACTTTTTTTTTTGGCTACCATTTTCCTTCATTCTAAAGGTAAATTTGGGCAAAATTTAATGTACTATCGTTATATTGCATATTGTACTGACTATATATATTAACCACCATTTATATATTACGAATTGAGAACCCCTGGTTTGTATGATAAAAATGGCAGCCCCATTAAGCACGTGTAGGTGCGAGAGAAGAACGTTTTAAATTTTTCGTGAGTGCCTCCATCGGTAGATCTGGTTATATCGGAAAGTGGGCACAAAATCGTGCTGTCGGGTTGCAAATAGGATAAGGAAACGGGCATTGGGGGGAGAAAGAAGGGAAGGAAGAAGGAATAAAGTGGAAAGGGAGTTGCAAAGACAGGCGATGCGTCTCGTATTGCTTGGGACGAGAAAATAGAGCACGCATTTAGAAGGCGAGCGCAGACACGTCGATGCATTCGTAAAGAGGGACACGGAAGTAATGGAATGGGAGGAAACCCCGGAACTAGCAACCGGAGGACGGTATTTTAAGTTCGAATTAAAATTGCACGAGAAAATAGGTGTAATTAAGCTGAAAAAGATGTTTAGCAGCCACTCAATTGCATTGTTCGATAGATTAGCGTTTAATCTTAAATTTGCAGCCTTAGAATTTTGGCGGGAAATTCAAATTTCCTCGTACACGAACGAAAGAACACACATACAATATAAGTTGTATGTACAATATGTGTATCATCTTTCTCTAATTTTACAATTTTACAAGATTCAATAACGATTGTCATAAAAGTCACTCGTTATTTTTCAACAAATATCGTAATTCTCAAGAAATGTTCAATTTCGTTTCTCCTGATGAAAAGAAGTATTGACATGGGAATGGAAACACGAGTTACGATCAGTTTTCCTTTTTTTCTTAAACAAACATACAGGATGAAGAAAAGGAAGCCGGAATAAGGATGGAAAATAGTGGTTGCGAAGAGAAAGAAAATAAAGTCTATCCGATACGTTGGATTTTCTTCCCCAGTTTCCCGTGTATCCTTACGATGTACCTGAAATTTTCAATTTTACGCTTTTTGATGAACAAATAGGCGAAACGCGATGGAAAATCGATGATCGCGTTTCCATGGCTGAAAATAGTCGAGATTTAAGACGTACCAAACATTTTTACGGTATTATTATATACAATTTTCAGATTTAGGTACTTTTGATGGTCAAATTTAGAGATTCTTACAAATTTATAAATTCCAAATTTACAGACTTTCAAATCTTTCGTTATATCGCCAAATAATTCCGCTCTCGTTATATCATAATACTCCCGCATCTCCACGCAGTACGGTATAACGTCCTCGACACAAATTGCATAAAGTCTGGATCGAAAAGTGTACATTTCCCATAATATATAGCCCTCCACTACGCATGGAAAGGAAACAAAGTGGAGAATGAACGTGATCCACTTAACGTTTATCAAGTAATTGAAAAAGAATTCTCGGAAAAAGTAAGCAGGGAATTGTGCGGCGGTCTAAGAATAATTTTCAGATAAAGAGCTTCAATTTCCACGTAATTTCATTCGTTCCATCAACGGTGCCGCGTTTCTAATGTGCGTCGATGAGGTTTCGTGTCGCAGAATCACCGGCGCCATGCCGATTGCGTGACACAGACAATTATACAACGATATCTGCATGTCGTCGCGTAACGTTCCCGTATGCGTGATGCATTTTGCATGCACGACGAGAGACTGATGCTATATGGCCGTCTGTCGAAACCCTTCAGTGCCGTTATTTGCCTTCGAGCTTCCGTTTTCGTTCGTTTTCTGCTCGGTTCTCCTTTATAGCCATATACCCTCTCTACAAATTTTTAGCTTACCACCTACTTAGGAACACGTTCATGCTATATAAGAAGTGGACGCGTATCAAGATTCACACGTGCAGAACAACCGTTGGGTTTTGTACAAAGGTGTGTTATTTTGGTACAAATGTACCTCCTTTTATTCTTCAGCCATATACAATTTTCTTTCCATAATTTGTGAGAGGCATTCAGAAACCATCGTTTGCACGTCATAAGAACTCTATCAGATAGTAAGATACGATTGGTTAAGTACGGCTGGTTAGAATGAAAATTATGTCCCTCGCGTTATAATGCATTTTTGTAACGAGCAAGCAACTGTTTACAGTTAATGTCTAACTATTTTTATTAACAGGTAACGAATTGTACATTCTATATCCTGCAGCGCTTGTTCTGAACTGTTTTTGATAACACAGCTACAAGTATGTGACTCGTGGCCTTAGAGACACTCTGTATATGTTTCATTCACATATCGACGATACAGTGTTGTTTCAAAGAATCTCATCGCTCGAAATTTCTTCATATCGATCTTCCAGATTCACGGTACACGACGTATCCCAAATCTTGGCCGGGTAGTTTATTATTCATGCGTCCCTGTTTTGCAACGGTTTACTTTCATGACTGCTAATAACCCGGGATCTGAGTCTAATCGAATTTATGCAAATGACAATTAGGTTTACACGAATGTGTGCCGGGCGTAGCGTCGGTTCGCGTCGCGCAGTGTCGGTTCGGACCACGCTAGTGTTCGCACGTATCGGTATTAGCGCGCGTTCGCGCGTGCATACACACACGGATACAAGAAAACTCGCGTACCCGTCTCTCCCGTTTCTCGGTGGCACGGGAACGGGACGCAAATGAAAATAATGGAAAGGGAAGTAGCCGAAGGTGAACTCGCAGAACGAGGACCGAGCCCGTGAGGGGGCCACGATCGAAGGGGCGAAAGGGGGGAAAAGCAAAAACACGTTCCATGTTGGAAAATCCCGAAACACGGTAAATGGAAAGAGGGACAAATTGTGTTACAGAGAAGAAATAGAGTCGTGGCGTGGCAGCTGCAGCTGCGCTGCCGGGCATTTATGCGGGTGAGAATCACCGAGTGATTTAAATTCACGAATATTGTTGCGAGCATTCGTGCATTATTGCATTACATGCCGGTGCATAATCACGCGTGCAAGTATCGACGAGGCTCGCTGCAAACGTTGTACGGTAAATGTACTTGGACCAAGAGCTTTTGCTTAATCGTATTTCGTTGACAACGAACGACTCTCGTTCTTTCCCTTTATTCCCCTTTATTCTGCTTTACTGCCCCCTTTTTGTTTTATCGATCAATTTATACTGGCTTATTTTCTTTCATTGTTATCGCCACTGGCCTCGATTACTGCTATTTATGTGTATTTATTAACGGCGTTGCTGTGGAATGAATGTGTTATTTGCAATTATGTTTATACCGTGTTAAAAAACATATAATGTGTGGCAATAAAAATAATTTCATTTTTTAATTATGTCCATGAGAATAAGTATTATAGACACGCTACTCGATACGTTATTCTCTCGTTCATTTGTATTTACGATCTAGCCGCCAGGGGACAGTCCTGTCAATTTCACGTGATAGTGTCACATGACTTTTTTATGTCCTATCGTTATATATTTATTTTATCACCGTTTTGGAAATAAAATGTGAGAAACAAAGGATAAATAATTAAAAATAAGTTCAAATAAATGAAAGAAAACATGTAATATATAGAGAGTCTCGAAACGAAAATCTGTTTGAGCATTTATAAATAAGGGTTAATTCGTAATGTATGATTACTTACCGGCAAGAACTCCGGCCATATATACCGCCGCGATCCTCAGACTTCCGTGAACCATTTCCAGGGGAAGTCCCACGACCACCTGCACTCCTAGGTTAAATAGTAGGTGAAGCCACCTGAAATGCAAGTACATGCATTCCTGAGACACGGTTCGTGTTCATTCAAATGTACGAACAGTATAAAATATCCGAGTTTATTCAAAACGAACGGAATTTATAAAATTTTTATATTATCGAGGAGACTTCTCCTGTAGCAAGGTGTGCATAGAGATGCATTTATATAAAAACATTTAGCAGTTTAAAATATATATCATTGCTTTTAGTTAAATAAATTTGTAACGTTATAGTTAACCTTAATGTACACAGCAGTATAAGGTAAAAATTTAGTAGATCAAAAACGTGAATAGCCAATAAAAGTTACAGCTGTCCCGGTATTTATGGAGGACAGTGTACATGAAACAGATAGTAACACCGATCACGAATTCTACATGGATATGTGGAATGAAATATAACCTTGATTGCTCTCGCACCAACTGACTAACTAATAACTGACTGAAATATGGAAGTGAGTAGAAGCTTGATTGCTTCTGTGACTGATTAACTGTTTCTGAACCGACTATACTGAAAGTGGGATTGCTTTTGAACTGCTCCGTGCTTTGTTGATGATTCAGTGCTAACAACTAGCTGACTGATTAGTGAACCCAAACCATTTGCAGGTATCGTTATCGCCATTTGTCGATAATAAATACATTTTCGTAAATTTTTAATTTGATACATTAATTTTTAATATTAATAGGTACTTAACTTAAGAGGATTTTATCATAACCCACTGCTAAAAAATTTATTATAAATAATTAAACATTTTTATAACGAAAACTTTCAAGAAAAGAGAATGTATAACTACCTTTTTATTCCTGATACGAAATTCATGACGATAGAAATGATTTATAATAAAAAATCCTATCAAAGTTTCACTATTAAATTTACTATTAAAATTTTATGAGACGGTTATACAAGTTTTAAACAGAATGACATTAACGTATGATCGCTAAAAAAGCAAAAGACCCCGTGCAAAGAAAATAGCGTCGACGTACAGTTATCGCGGGACAGAAAAGAACGCGCAATAAAGAAGGGAAGTAGAAGATAAGTCGAAGGAATGATACAATCGATGCGGCTCGTTGAAAAATTCGATTCGTTGAGGCACGATTATCGCGACGACAGCGGTGGACGATGAAATTAAAGCAATTATGAATTTTATCTTTCCAGTGTCGGTGAAACTTTCTCGCGAGAAGGAAGATGATCAAGCTTATCTTCTCCGCTCGACGGCGTGGAAAAGTCTTTTCAAGATAAGATTCGTTTCACGCGTTTTGCTCAGTTTTTCATCGTTTCTCTTATTCCATTTACAATTCAACTAAAACGACAACTTTGTGGTGCTTTAAAATTCATTTAATGTAAAACAGAAAAGTAAATACTGAAACAACTAACGCAATTCTTCATCTTGACAAAACATTTCACCAGAAGCTGAAATTGAACTTACAGGTGAATTATGTTATTACAAAAGTTAGAGTACTTTCCAGCTGTCTCCAAAAGAAAAACGTAGATAGTGTACCGGAAACGACTCCAGCAAAGATAGAGCTTGACAGGAGGCATCTAACACCCGTAGATGGAGCAATTTTGCAAATGCAGAAGCAGAACGATACGTATGCATCAATTTGTCGAAAGTACGCAATTCACGAAATGGAGTATACAAAAAAGTAACTCGTAAGGCTCTTCCGTCGTCGAGGACAGCCGGTAGCTGGCAGGAACGACAGAACGATAAGACAAGAGGGAATAGATATCCACTTTCTCAGGGCAACGAAAGACCGCCATTCGTCATTCGAATTCGTGAGATAGAAACTTCGATTTACCAGGATCATCCTTCGAGAGAGACCGGATCTGACAAACTGCTGTAATTCGTCCATGAATCGGTGTTGGGAGATTCCTTTAATTACTATCCAATTTACTGAAACCGTTACTTACTTATTATCCCTAATTCTTCAAGCTTTTCTCTGTCGGAGAAGACTTCGGATACATCGCGACTCGAATAATAATGTCCTTTGAATGCACGTGGCTTCTGGGAATTGATTGTACATTTGGGATGATCTTCGGGGAAATTATGGGATTCAGGGGAAGAGGACCTAATGGTAAGAGGTAGGGACTCTCATCATTTGCACTGGATTTCGCAAACCTAGGGAAATAGGGGAGTGGAAGATTGAAAGGACGTTGTCAATGAACGATGTGGAGAACCTCTTAGACACCAGTATAGTGGCTTTCGCGGATGCCATCTTGTACGACGGTCCACTATAGTGGCTTTCAGTATATTTGAGAATTTATATATTTCGCGTTACTTAATTTGGGAATTTTATAAACATATAATTTAAAGTCCCAAACACCATAAGAAGGAGAATAAATTTATTTGCCACATCGTTCATTTTCTTTTGAACTTGCAATCATTAACTGTGCGACGCCATTAAGAATGCGAGGCACAGACTACATTTCACTTTCATATGTAACAGGTTAACAATTCGCACTGCAGTAGGTAAGTTCGCGCTGATTCATATCGAGAAGAGTTTTATATAGCCCGTAAAATGCAACGGCGGCATACTAAAAATATATGTTGGCTATGTGTTGAACGGTACTTCCACGATTAATTACTAACTACGACGTTGAATTATTTCTGTTACGGGGACCCTCCGGTTTCATGTAAAATGCAATTCTCGCGCAGTCTGTTCCCCAATCCTGCGCGAACATTTTCCACTGTTGGGAGACGGGCAAAAGTTTTCGTTTCCATGTGACGCATCCTGACGCAAGGCGTAACGACGCGACGGGTCGAGGGTATTAAGGACAAGGCCTTCTTTTTTGCATTTATGTAACATTAGTCGAGTCTCGTATAATGCTTTCCCTCCTCGGACGTGCATAATGTTCGCATCGGTAGTCGAACGAGCCACGGTTACGCGACTGGAAAACAAAATGGACGCCCCTACTACAAAATGGCGTCCAATTATCAAGAAATATCTCAGCTTTTGAGAGGAAAATATAATTATGATGAATATTACTTATAGTCAATTAATTATGATCAGTATCATTATGATCAATATTTAAACATAATTATGATCAATTATGATCAATATTCCTCAAATACTCGTAGAGAGTAAAGAGTGCATTGTACAAAAAGAATCGTGTAAAATAGAAGAGTTCAATCTATGATGACAAAAAACGCATACAAGTAGTTTGACCGGAATGATCGAACAAGCTATCAGCAGTTGCGAGAGTCAAAAGTGGAGTCGTTCCTTTTGCTAAAACAAAGCCGGAAGTAATTTCGTCTGGTCCGAAGTTCGCGATAAAACCGAGTTCCAGGAAGGCAATAAAACGTTGAAACTTGTTCTATCTGCAATTCGAACAATGCTTTTCGAAATACAATTCCTGAGACACGTTGAACATTTCGATGAGCATTCCGTAGGTAGCGAGTTTAGCCGAGTATCCAGCATAGATGGCGTCCATCTTTCTTTTTCCGTCGGCGTCCCGGGCACGGGGAAGCGAAGCTTATCGTGCTTGTTATTAATGTGAAAAGTGTCTTCCACCTTTCGGTGGCGTATCTTGACGCTCGGCGTCGGTCTTCCGCGACATGAAAAGGTTCAGAGAGGGGGAGGGATACGTTGTGAGAAACGTTGAAGCGGAGAAAAATCGAGACAATCGCGGTAATTACAGGAAGTGAACGTGGCACGCCGCTGGATCAGACAATGGTATCGCGGAGTTCGCGAAAATAAGAGAACCGGTTACTCTCCAAAAGATGTTCCCGTGTCACGTCCGTGGTTACGAATCGTTCGTGACCTATGGTCTCGATGATTCCCTGACGAAACAGTTGCAAACTGCTTGACTATTTGGGAATTTGGGGAATTTTTAATATTTTGACAACTTTGCATTTGGGAAATTTATGCAATTAAAGAAATATTGAAAATTTGAGAAATTTGTAGATTTATGAGTGCCTAAAATATCCTCAGCTGAACTACCCTACTCAGCCCTACCCATAAACCCATCGTAACGACGGATAATTATTACCATTCATTTCTAATTCACCAACACATAAAAGTTTGTCGAATAACACTGGAATCGTATCTCGTTCGGAAACGGTTTTCCAGACTTTATTCCTGATCTCGGTTCCAACCGTTGCTTTTTTCGCCGGTGTTCTCTGTTCCTGCCGACGATTGCTCTCCGACGGAGGGTAACGCATAGAAAGGATCGGAAAGATAGAACGAGACCGGTAGAGAAGTTTTCAGCAGCGAAGCTTTCTAAATTATTCATGGAAACGCCAGATAAGGCGACCATTTTCCCTACGTGCGTATGGAAACGGCGATAAGAGTGACCCGACATTTTCCCATAGACCGCATGCCTTCTTCCTTCCCGTATTCTTCTTCTCGTTTTTTTTCCCTTCCCTTTGTTCATTCGCATCGTTCAACGTATCATCGGTCTTCTCGAATATCATCTTTCTTTCGGAATAAAACGGGCGGCGGTGAACGATTTATAAATATCGAACAATTTAGAAATAGGGTGATTGTATGGAAGTGGGCGCACGGGCTTTCTGATTTTTTATAGAAAATGCATTTAGCGAGGATTAGGGATTTACGAGCTTTGGCATTTGGGGATTTTGGGATTTGGGAATTTTATGACTTGGACGTTTTGGGATTCAGATATTTGGCTATTTTGGAATTTAGGGATTTAGGGATTTAGGGACTTAGGGACTTGGAGAATTGAGAGTATGATAATTTGGGGATTTAAGATTTTTGGGGTTTACGGATTTAGGGATTTGAGGAGTTGGCAACTTGGGGATTGGAGAATTTTGGGATTTAGGAATGTGGGGACTTCGAAGTTTGGAAATTGTTGAACTAAGGAATTTTGGGATTTGTGATAAAAGGGTAGATGTGCTATTCTCTATATACATATTTAAAGAGATTATCTCATGGTGACTGTACAATGTGTAAGAAATATAAAATTAAAGTAACCAGAAAAGATGGGTCTTCTTTACAATGAATTATCGAACGTACGCCCCCTATCTCTGTTCCCTTGTCGATTCTGCACGTCTTTTTGAAATGCTATCAAACGTTTCTCGTTATTAATGCGAAAAGTGTCTCATAATTTTCAAGATTCTTTTATTATTACTATGCACGATTTTATGTCGGGATACGCCTTTAGAATATCTAATTTATGAGGCGTTGAAGAACCAATTTTATCAAAAGGTCACGGTATTTTTAGCAGATTTACGGATTTGGATAT
Organism: Megachile lagopoda; assembly: GCA_036983795.1. Lineage (NCBI taxonomy): Eukaryota > Metazoa > Arthropoda > Insecta > Hymenoptera > Megachilidae > Megachile > Megachile lagopoda. Next base: position 8,059,712 of record CM072793.1, read on the forward strand.
TTGGCTATCTTGAAACTTGCAAGTTTTTGAATTTCGAACTTAGAAATTTGAAATTCTCAAATTTTCTAATATATAAACATATAAATAAAAAATTTCGAAACCGACAAATTTACAAGCTATCAAATCTCTGCGATTAGCTCTGGTTATATTGCCAAACTCAATATCCTACTCTGCGCAATATAACGAGAGCCCACCGTACTTTCCCGCATTCCGAAATCCTAGCAAATAATTTAACATTACTTAAGTTGCCATAATTTCCTATTTCGCCTTCTGCATTATTTACACCCGCTAATACCTGCGCCGACCGCCAGGCTACTAAAACTATGGCGTCGGAACCTCGAAGCAAAGCTAGGACTGTACCATAAATTCGTAACGCAAGCAAATAAATTTCAGTACCCTTCGACGTTTCCGTTGTTGCAGTATCGAACAGGGAACGGAAGGTGGGAGAAAAGAAAAGAGGGAAACGGTTGAACGAGACGGTACCTTGAAAAAATAGGCGAACCACCGGCACCAGAAGGAGGAGGCGGACAAGAAACGTATTTTCCAACGCGTGCCAGGACATTTACGTAATACTGTTCGACTTGTGAAACGATGGCTGAATTCGATTCGTGTCGATCGTGGAAAGATTGCAACGTGATTCGTCGACGGTGAAAAGGGATGGAAATTAGCGTCAAGAATTAACGCGGGAATTGCATCGGGTGCATTCACGGAGGTCAATCGAGAAAAGTGGCCAGAGAAATGTCCAATTTGCTACACGTGTCATTTTTTACAGCACGCCATCTGCATTTTAATCGTCGACATTTCTTTTTAGACGGATTACCGCATATGTGCGCCGCGACGAAACATAGTAATTAGGTTAGGTGTTAAACGAGTACGTTAGACTTAAATTGTCGCGATGAATTGTATGAATTAAAGGACATTTGTTTTTATTAATACTTCATCGTATAAAATATTTATAGAGACTATAATGAAGAATGTAAACAAAAATTCTAGGAGATTTATTAAATAAATAGAGACAATTGATGTATTGATTGTACTATCATTTAAAATGTTAAAAATATGATTTTGCAAGAAAGAAAAAGAAAATGCAATTATAAGTAATTATGCAATAAACGATAGTAGAATTAGCAGGTTCGTGGAGTGAAACTATTTCGAGCACAATATTATAGGTTTAAAGGTTTCATATGTCAAAGAAACATAACCGACGATTCAAACGATCCCTTGAAACGTGAATTTTCTCCGACATATTCGTCAAATGCGACGTGAATTTCAATTTCCGCATTTTCCAATAATCGTCGTGAAATTTCATTTCGCTACGAATACCCATATAATATCGAAAAAAATTAGTAGCATTCAGATGAAGTCACTGTCGCATATTATAATATCACATCGAATGATTTCTGCCATTTTGTTCCGCTGTTTATTACCACACTGTTTCTCGATAAATGTTAATGAAGAACTTACCAGAATAAATTGCAAAAAACCATCTACCAAACCTAAAGAATCTCTAAAACACTTATAACGCTATAAAATACTTTTTTTTATTTTGAAGGACATTGACCGATCAATTTTATTTTTATTAACTACTGCAATTTTGAACAAAAAATAAAGTTATATAAATAATGAAATTTGTTTTATACACTAACGCCACGGCGATAGTTTTCCTTACTATTAAGCATGTCTGACTATATACGTAGATTTTCACTGTGACAGTGTGTTGAAATTTCGTATAGTGTTTTTTTTAGAAATTTCAGTGAAACTTACCCAGCATGAAGGAACATATAGAAAGCGAACCTCCAGAGCTCGAGACGTTTGTCTGGTCTATAGATAAAGACACTGTCGATTGGTACGGGCCCCGAAGGATTTACTTCTCCCATCGCCACTGTGTAATATGTGAAGAACCCCAGCTGCAAACAGAAAATATTAAAAATTAATAACACACTTTATATAATTATAGAACAATTCTTTTCCACATACGTAAATCTTGAAGTCTAGAAATTTGGGGAAGTTGAAAAGTTTTAGGCATATGGGAATTTTGAGGTGTGAACACTTAAAATGCTAAAGAATAATAAAGAATGCAAAAGGACAGAAACTTGAAAATCAAAAGTACAGTATAACATTTCTCGCTGCAGAGTAATTGCCCACAGGACGTCGAGTCGAACAGGCCTATTTTTATTCCGATGCCTCCGCTGTATCACAAATCGTTGCATCGGTATCGAAAGCCTCTGCAAATACTCGAATCCGAACGTCTTATTCGGAAGGGATAAGCACGTTGTAAGAAATATAGCGCACACGAGAATAAGTAAGCGGGCAGAGAAGGAAAGAATGCGAGGGAAAATTCTATCGTGGGTATAAGATCTCGTTCGCATGGATTTGTACGATATATTCTGGCACGGTCTCTCAGGGATTTCTTTTTCGTCAACGGCATCGAGCCGCTAACGGGATTTGTGCATATATGACATAATATTGCAGAGATGGCGAACGCAACCGAGAAGCACGGCCCGATTCCTGGGAATCTCTCGATAATCGTCGCCATGTAATCGCGTTTCCATTCGAACGGACGATTTATGGCCGACCGTGTCACTTCCAATCGTGCTGTGTAGCTTTGACCTTCGCTGATTAATGTCAACAGAAATACAAACACGGCATTCTCAATTTTTCTGAAAAACAATCTGGGAGCACAGAATATTCCTTATTAATAATTAAATACGTGATGGGCCAGGAATGTAATATATCCGACGTATTTTATTTCGGTTTTCAAGGTACAGGTATGGCTGTGGCTTCGAATACCTGTCAGGACTGATTTCAATGTAATTTGTCAAATAGTTTGATTTTCTAGATTAACGTTTGAGAGAAGATCTTTCGGCAAATCGAAGGAAATGCGAGATTTTAATGAAATTTCCTACCTTACCGACGTGCCGCACGATGATCATTGAGCGATTGGGTAGAAATCTTTTTATAGTAACATCAAACCATAATTATACATATGTTTGAACATTATCAATTAATAATTTACCATGGATAACGATGTGATTTTGTTAAAATAAAAAGAATCATTACTATAATACAACAAATTTTAATCTGAACGTCTCATATTTTGTCATATTATCATGGAAATTCAGTCTTCTTTATAGTTTGAATTTTCCCGCCAGTTTCGTCCGTTCAAGACCGGAATGGCGGGATCTGGTATCGCTCCCAGGAGGCTCACCAAAAACAATCAACACAAAAGTGCCAACAAGGAAGAAACTCGAAAGTTTTCGTAAAAAAAACCATGTCCTTGTCGAGCAGACTTTATTTCCGCGAATAGAAATGTGTTCGGGAGCGACGGTTGCAACCCTTTTTCTACCGGCTGACTGCCCTTAAAATTCAGTTCTATCCTTGCAAAACGTAGAAGGAAGCTGGGAAGCTATCGTCGGGAGCGTACCGTAATATTGTTAGGTATGCAAATTAAACCATTCAAAGGCCCTGATGAACTTCCGTGAGTTCTAGCGAGCTTAAAAAAGAAGGAAGATGGTGGACGGGAGTTGGGGGTTCTGCCGATGGAACAGAGGGGAGTGAAAAGGGCGTGGAAGTTTTATCCCCAGCTACGAACGACACTGGAATCGGGGGCTACTCTTGAAACAAACTTCACTTGGATTTTAAACGCGCATAAAATCTTCGGTACCGTACTGATATACTGTAATAACCTCTTATCCATTTTATGCCCTTAATATTAATGATGGCGACTGTTTCGTGGAAACCTTTTTCCTGCGGAAAATGTTTAAGAGGATCAAGATACGTCCAATTTTAAATTTTCATTTTAACTGTAAAACCCTATTTATCGAGGAAGTAATTATACTGATATACTCTCGTTATATTGCCGTTCCGTAATAAGTAATTTTGATGTAATATTTTTAATTTTGGTATCTAATGTTAAGAGTAAATATAAGAGTACTAATGTTAGTATTTGTTATGCTGCTGGAGGTAGGAATCTCGTTATATTGCCATGTCGGGACTTAAAATGTTTGTACTTCTTCAACGTCTCGTAAACGGAAAATTTAGTATAACTGCGGCTTTTGCTCTAACCGGAGCTGCATCGGGAGAAAATATTAGGCATAAAGTATCGCGACATGTATGCTTTAACGGTATGTACTCTCCTGCACCACTAATGTCCCCAAACGTTCGTGGATGGATTATCTGAACTGTTGCAATAATTTTTGCCAACACCAGGCTTAAGTCTAAAGCTGTACGCCATTGTTTATCGTAAACCGACAAATTTTCGCGGCTTGTTTTACCATCGAGTGTACACGTGACCCACATTGCCTTTGCTATATTACAATTGCCATTGACACTATCAAACTGGCTCACATGAAAAAGTAAAACATTTGTTGTTACATAAAAATTGTAAAAGTTTAATAAATTCAAAAATTTGATAGTCAAATTGTTAATGAAGGTCTTAAGGAAAATTCTAGTATTCCACAGGGAAAATGGCGATATTAGGGAGCTAATTGTGTGAATACGATTGTCTAAGTAGGAAAATTTTGTTGTGATTTGTTTAAATAAATAAAGAATAAGAAGTTAAATTATTTTCCTCCATTAATATAAAAATATTAATAACGATAAAAAATAATTGGAACTGGTAATTTAGTCGCAACAGCAACACTTCATTTGTCGAACAAGCGCGCCAATGGCTGTACAGGTGATTAAATAATTCTGATATACACGCATGAACGCATGACAGATATTCTTGTTAAATAAATTAAATTTCATGTAACATTTCCGACTGTGACATTGTAGCAAAATGTAGTTACTCTAGAAATTAAATTACATCCTTCATTTGCATTCATAGGCACATGTATTATAATGTACTTGTAATATGAACATGATCAAACACTATGAATGACACTCCACTATCTCTAAATAATAGGTCGATGAAATAACAGTTCTACGTTGATTCTATGTAAAACTATTGGTAAAACAAATTTTTATTTTTGTTACTGTTAAAAATTGATCAAATTGTACACCATATTGTTACAAAAAGATAAATAAATTAATTTCCAAAATATTAAAATCACCGGTGTGTCCTTAATCACGCTGATTATAATAATCACGCAATGGTAAAGTTTTAGTGATCATATAAATGTATCATAAAGTTGAAATGTGTACACGTGTGTATCATTTCTGGTCTACATACGCAGTAACACGTGACCCTATTCTAATATTTCCATGCAATATCGACAGTATGTCGTTATGAAATGGCCTACAGTTTGTATAATGCTATTGCCGATACTGAACTCTGTATTCCCGCAATATCCTTTTATGAAAAGATTCTTCCACGTGAAGCATGAAGGATATATGCCTTGATCTGGAAAATGAACAATTTTCTTTCATTTTAACAGATGCATGGTTTTCGCTAATGTCCGCCATTTTCCTATGTAACATGTGCTGACACTTTTAAGCGATCTAAAAAAATTTCCTAGAAATTCATAAATTTGTTCAATTACGTTTTTTTAATTCGACAAATTTCTAGATTCCCAAATTCTCAAATTTTCAAATTCTCAGAAATATTACCTTTTATCAATTTGTATGTATGTATTCATGTATGTAAATTTAAAAAATGTAGTTTTAAGGACATATGTGTTCAATGTCTGACCGATGTATGGTTATACTACTGATTACAGAAGACTGTTTACAATTATAGTATACTTTTCAATTTTTTTCAATTTTACATACAAATTTTACTGTTACAATTCTGGGTAATTTATTATAGTCCCTCAGTATCGATTATTTATAACATTTTACCTAATTAATTCGAGCTTACTTGATAACACACAGAATCGACAATGTGCTCATTAATTTAATAAAAAATTACTTATATATTTGCTCGCTTCACGTTTCACACGAGGTAAATAATTAATTAAACTGAGAAATTTGTCATTAATTATTTATAATAATGAAGTACACATTATTTTACCGTTCACATCGTTCTTCTTTTTTAATAGTGCTTTAGTTCTTCTGTTCTTCAACATTATTTCATTAGGTATTTTGCTCGCATTCTGCAAATTTAATATCCTTCATCTAATTGCAGCATAAAATTAATAACTGTTTGTATTATACATACATATCTAGTAATTATTATACAGCCTTGATAGCATCGTATAAAATCAGTAACATACGTATTGCGTTACAATTAATTTGATGGATATTAATTTATAGTTGAATGCATTATGGCAATGACATTTGAACGCAATAATCGTGTACGTCGATACAATGTTAACATTTATTTTGCCACGAAAAAATAGCAAGTTATGCACGTGTTAAAAAATAAACGTTATTTATTATTGCAAACAGATTTTGTTTACATGAAATATTTACTCTCCATAGAACTATAAAAACGTATTATACAAATATTGCCCCAATAACATATATCAAAATTTGATCACAATTGGCGAATGTCACATTTTTTTTGAAATGCATTATTTATTAGATATACAGAGATATAGAAATTCAACATTTAAATAAATAATTCACATGTAGAAGATAGGGAACATATAATAGCGCCATCTTGCGGCTGAACAATAGTACTAACCTCGCCATCTTGTTCCCCATAAGTCTGAAAAATCTTCTACAATGTCTATATTCGTTAACGCTACTATCATCGATAATGTTATATTATCAAGGTTGATTCGATCCATTAAACTTATCAACGACATTTTGTTCCTGTCTATAATTTGACTCCTATGTCGCGTTACATTTTCGCGACAACCGTAAATCGTTCGCTTCCAATTAAGTTCCTTTGATTATAACGCTCCCTCTAAACCAGACCAAGTCCTCTAATCCTATGTTCGAGAAACGTGCGACTGTCGCTCCTTTGTGCTAATGGAACCGAGGAATTCATGAGGACGCATCTAAGAATCAACCTTGGTTTTGAAGTACAATCAGAAATAAGAGGTTCTTCTTCATTGTACTTCATGAGGGGGGAAAGATATGCAGATTTACTGGTTAATAGATGTAAGTGTAGCCGGTGTAAGTAATTTACTATATTTTCCTAATTCCCCTACCTCTATATCCCTCTTTCCTTGCATCCCTCTAGATTCTACTACCCCTATAACCCTCTGTCTCATGTCCCTCTGTCGTCATATCCCTCTACCGCTATATCCCTATACGCCCATACCTCTATATCCCTATACCCTTCTACCCCTATACCCCATACCCCTATAACCCCCATATCCTTATACCCCTCCATCCCAATACCCCTCTATCCCTATACCCCTATACCTCTATATCCCTCTATCTCTAGACCCTACTATCCCTGTGCCTATATCTCTACGCCTATGATCTCTCTATCGCTATATTTCTATATGCTCGTATCTCTGTATTCCTACACAGCCGCGAAAATTGAATGAAACAAACTGTGACGAAACCGGGATCATCCATAACAAAGATAATAGAGCAAGGGGAGAGAAAAAAGGAACGGCGGGAGTAGGATAATGACAGAAACGAAATTAAAAGAGAGAATTAATTAATTACGAGGCTCACGCAGCCAGCGGTGGACCGAGAAAGAAGCAACGGTCGGAATTAACGTCGGAACTCGAAAATCACAAAGGGGAGAGAGGCTTCCAAAGGGCGGCCGTCCGCTTAGCTTCACAATGAGATTGTGATTTCACCAACCCACCGTGCTCTTACGCTGCGAAAAATTTACTAGTAATCTAAAACGAACGGATGTGTCCATTAATTGTACGTAACTGCTTACAGAAGGACCTCGTCCATTTCAAATCACCCGAGTGTACATTTCTTTGATGTGGACGCGTGGTGGAGACAAGTAGATCAAATTTTCTGAATGAAATTTTTAATTTTTTAATGCGCTTTTTGGCGTGGCTGTATATAAAAGTACTATATTACTTATGGCAACCAATTATTGTTTTAGAAGATACCGTCATCTTTATACATATAATTGATATCTTCTATACGCGGCCATATAAGAGGAAGCTACCTTCGTCAAGAATGTTTGTCAAAAAATTATTATTATATTATTGTCCATAAATATGAAGTGTGGAACTATGTCGAATTAACAAACCAGGACTCCAGCAGTTTATTAAGTAGCCGCGTACATTGTAAAATTCTCGACCGTTCCAAAATACGAGAGGAGAAAAAATGAGGAGAACGAGGAAGGTTTGAAGCACCGGTACAAGGAAAGAACAAAAAGTCTTTTTGAGTGTATGACGAGCACCCCTTATTAAGGTCCATTAGCTAGTGTTTCCACTAATTGCTTCATTTGTTTCCTAGTCCGAGGCGGGCAACCTCTCTTAGGAACATTTCAGAATTCCAGAATTGAACAGCATGCTCAGGTAACTAAATTCTGCTACAGCATACCGTTCGTGATGTTCATTCTTTTCCGCTCACTGTGGAACAATGATGGTAGAACCACGTTAAAGCTCACTGCAGGATTACTCTTGGCCCTTCTACAAAGAAGATCCACGTACGTTGGTTAACGTGGTCCGATTTTGCGGCCAAAATGGCCGTGTGTGGAGAACAATTAATATCAATTTCTCGATCTCTGGTTCGTTTTGGAAATTTACCATCTTTCTGGGTTGTTTAGTAATTTTAGGCTGTGAGAGTTTGAGAATTTAGGTATTTGGGGCTGTAGGTGTTTATGGTCTAGGGAATTTTGGTAGTTAAAGGTTTGGATATTTTGGGAATTTAAGGAATTGGGGAATTAGGGAGTCGGGGAATTAGGGAATTGGGAATTTAGGGAATTGGGAATTTACACAATTAATAATTTAGACACTTTTTCCAAATTTGGAAGATTAGAATTTGGGGAATTTTCGAGTACGAAAATTTTCAAATATACAAATTTACCAAAATGAATACCTGAATTCAACTTACAAGAGAAGGAACAATGTCGACCCAGAAATGTTTAAAGCTCTTTTTGTATTAGTGCAATTCGGAACTTCAAGAACACTACGCAATGCCACATGGTTAATCGGTCTTGATGAATCGTAAATATCCCAAACAATGGTCTGACTCTAAGTTTAAGCTGCCGCTTTCAATGAGAATCTAAGGGAGGCGTATTCCGGTACAAAGTTTTGCCTTCAGCTTCATTGCCATAAAACCTGCGTGGTACATAACCTATACTAACATCATAAACAATTTTGTTCCGTGTATAGTTTATTACAGAAATGTCACCTAATTGCCTCATCGATATTTCCCTGGGAAATTTAAATAGCGAAATGTGTCGAACGAAGAGGTATCGAGGTACCATGATATACCTATGCACGAAGCAAACAATTTTGAGTAATGTGATATTTTCACGCGAATATACGCGAATATGTTAGACTTTGCATTACGGTATGCACTACAGTGCCATTAAATGTTTTGGTAACGTGGCACGTAGCCAAAACACTCGCAACGTCCGCAACAAACATGCGATATAACTGTTACAAAGTTGATCATAAAATTTATTTTATGCGCTGAAAATAACGGGAAATAAATGTCGGGTGTGTCGTGTGGGCGCATGTTGATCGATTCAAAGTATAAAGTCGATTTATGCGTGACGTATCTCACGTAGTAAATACATATGTATAGATGCATTTATGGACCAATTCGTGCACGTACATGGAATTAAATTATATTTTACTAGTGGAGATGTATCTTCAATATAAACTATTAGTAGTATAACGTACTCGTAAAAATACAAAGTTCTATCCTACAAATGTCAACCCACGAGTTGGCGCGTGAAGTCTACTTTCGCTTTCGTTTCGTTGTTACCAGTCATAAGTATGTATATTGATTTTATTAATACCCACAGCTCGTCTACCATCTTTGAACCGTGTTGAAAACGTCTTTCATAAAACATCCACGTCTGAGTGTCCTGATTTTCTTCTTCCTCATCAGATCATACCTCTTTTTCTTACTTTACATATCGAGTTGGACGCAGCCATTTGCATTCCTCTGTGCCCTCCACTACTATCAACAGACTACGACAACCTCTGTTTCCTCGTTTTTTCTCCACCTACCTCATTACATTTCGTTTTTCTTAGGTTTCATCGTTTATTTTTCAGTTCCACGCTTTGATTCTTTCTCTTTTCTCTTTATGGAAGCCCGTTGTTCCGTGCCGCTTCGTTGCACTGAAAATTTCTTTCGCGTTCCTCATCCTCTTTCGACGGCTTACCTTCTAATCTTTGCTAGTTGTTTCTGCTTCTTTTTATCAATGTTGTTTGTTTTCGAATCCTCCTTTGAATCACTACCTTATTACAGTTACAATCTTCTTCTTTCGTTATGGTTCAACGATGAACACATTCAATTACTAGTTATTTTTAACTTAAATTCTTTTTCGATGAATTTAAAAACCTAACCAAAAACTGAATTTAAACAGCCATATCCTTGAAGATGTTAAACAGCTAACTTACAGCTCAGTCGTAACAGTACCGATATCAAAATAAGAAGTATTGAATTGTTATGAAATTTTGGCGGGAACGAAAAGGAAAGCGGCAAACGTTCCCGCGATCTTTAAACCGACCGCGAGCAATTTGAATTTAATTCTTGCCCCGAACCGTCTGCCCTCCGTATCCCGTGCATTCTACACAAATCAAATGTTCCCTCTTTTATTCGAAGCTGCCGTAAAGAAACGAAAATTTCGCGCAAAGCATTCCGCGGATAGCAACGCGCCGGACAATGGCTGCCTCAAGGAATATCTCAAAAGAAGAGATTGCGCGAACCCGATTAATTAAATTTTCCTGCTCGTTCGTTCACGAAAGCTCGAACGATTGCGAGCTCCGTGTTTACGGGCACACGTACACGTATACTTCGAGCTATACCGACCGCAAAACTGTGCCGCGCACTATCCGTGAGGATTTGTCTGACTCGAAATTAGAGAAACACTGAAAGAGAAAATGGCCGGGACGACCGGGGGTTGTAGCTTTAACGCGATCACGTGAAAATATCCATGCAGCCAAGTTTATACGGACATACAAGTCGTACATTTGCTTCATTTTCGCCTGGACAATCCTTTTGCGATATTCAGCCCGTAGTTTCCGCCAGGTTAACATCACCAGGTGAACGTATTTGGCTACGTGTGCGTGTGACCACAGCTGTGTTAAGGTGTGCCGACATTCGTCCAACCCTGTGTCCACGTGTTTGTTTGCATTCGCGTGATCTACTGTAGACGAGACCCTAAGCCCAACGACCGTGCACGATTATGTTTGTCTTATTGCCGTGCGTCATGCGATATCGCGAAAAAAACACTATTATTTTGTACAAGTTCATTTTCATGGTTGTTGGCTATTGACCATATTTGGTATCCAATGTAATTTGTGTAGTAGGGATCGTAGGCGCAATTATCTACTAGGTGGTTATCCAACGTGTTGTTATCCATTGTTCAGTTATCTATCGCGTGGTTATTTGACCTATGACTATTCAACGCGTGGTTATCTAACGCTTTGTCATTTAACGTAAGGTTGTCTATCGTGCAGTTATCTATAGCTCTGTTGTCGAACCTGTGGATATCCAACGCGTTGTTATCTATTATGTGGATATCCAACGCGTAGTTATCTATTGTTCAATTATCCATCGTGTGGTTACCTGAGGTGTAATAATTCAACGCGTGGTTATCTAACGAAATTCGAAAATTTAGAAAGTTGATACATAGAAATTTCAACGAAATTTTGCATATTTTAATATAATTTTCAGTATTCGATAATTTTGTTTTTAACGTCTCTATTATGAAATTTTTATTCTTGCGGTATAAGTATTGTAAATTGACGGAAGTATCAGAAGTTGTTTTATAAATAGGTAAACAGCTATTAATAGTCTCTTGGTCTAATGCGCTCTACACCAGATCTGTTCCACTACATCAGGCGTTTAACGAGCAAACGCGTAAACACTTGTGAAAACGTTTGATTGTACACGTAAGCATGAGTAAATATGAACACGCATGTACATATGTACGTACATGCTCGGCCATCTGCGTTTCATTGCATTTTGGATTATACGATGCTGCCTATACTTGTGCGTCAATTCCTGTTAATAATATCAATCGAGTGCTATAATCTGCAAAAATTACAGAACGTACGAAATGTTTATCGACCCGTTGATTGGTAATGACATAATTCAATTACGTAATTCAACTTCGTTTTATTTATTATTCTTCTTAATCAATTTTAATCTTGTTTAATCTATCTCGATATATCGCATAATGTTACAGTAATCATAAGTTATGTTGTTTTTATTTTAACATCCTTTAAAAATATTATTTTTATAATTTTAAGGTTGACATTAAACAAAAATCAGAAAATATTGTTGATAGTGAAAGCCGATGGTTTTTATTTCTTTTTTCACTCAGCAAAAAGAAAAAGAAACTTCAATGATGGGGTAAATCTGCATAAAAGAGACGAGTTGGTCTCATGTGCGCCGTATGTCGTCTGAGTCGAGCTTGAAATGGCTTTTGTTGACTCTAGGGATGTAGGCCTTTCTCCTACTGCCACCATAACGACCAATATCCACTATATTGCACTTTCCTGCTTAAACAACTCTTAATTGACCACTGTCTACACGTATCATTACATTCTACATTATTTAACTAATTATTCCTGGCAAGTTTTAGCGTATATGTTTATTTTATATAATTTAAGTTGTAGCATACAAATACATTTATGTAAACAGTTAAATTTGAAAATTTCTAAATTACAATTTACACTCGAGGGTTTTTAATTTCTAAATTGACAATTTATACGCGTTAATTCCAGGTTCGCGTATCGAAGGGGTCAAAGTTACTGACTCATGTAACCCTAATGAGTATTAGATCGAAACGTCGAATAGTTTCAGCGGATAATAGATTATTCGATATACACGAGCCATTAATCGCTCGTGTTTCATTAAATTGCGACAAGAATTGAAGTGAAAAACCCATTATCCGACATTTTTCCTTCGAAACCGTTCTATTAAAAATGTTCGTACGCTGCCACTATTACTGTCATCACGATGTACATAATTACGATGCTACGATTAATTATTAATTATTATTATTTTATTAGGACTATTAGTAAAACTATTAAAACTACCAAAATGTATAATAATGTGACGTCCCCCATCATTTGCATATTTATTTTCCAGTTTCGTTTTTAGTTTCAAAATAAGGCAGCTTCGGTATGAACGCGTTACAATGCAATGTATAATAATGATAATTATTTAATTGTAACCGCGATTTCGATTCGTCCAAGGAGGACAACAATGGGCCCTGCGAAATAGTATAGAACCGTGGAGAGTAATAATGTCATTGCATCGAATGCAACGTAATTTGATAATTCGTGGTTCAAACAGTTCAATAGCCAATACCGTTAATGGATTACATTGCTGACTGATCTATAATCACATCTCATTTATTCATCGTACATTTTGTTGTAAAGATGACAATACTGTCGGATTGCATGATTTGTGCTTCACAATTCTGGGATAACGATATCATTCATACGTGATAACGTTAATCTTGGACATTGTTTAAATCATATTCAATCAAATGATTATAGACAAACAATTTTAATATTTAAATTTTATATTCAATTAAACTGATATTTCATTCTCGGTTATTATTCTAATGCAATAACCATTGTTTATACATTATCTGCGAAAGTTCATAAGCTTCAGCGAATTCTCTACAATTCGAAAGCAGAAATAACGCGAATCGTGAAATTTTCCAAGAATTGTTTTTCGTTGATAATAAAAATATGAACCGAATAGAAAGCTTTAGAAATGCGGCACAAAGGTGCGTTATTTATGACTCGTAACTGGATATTATGAATATAAAATTTGGGTCTTTCGTTCTTCTATTCATAGACAAACGCTATAAAAGCTTTTGCAGGGCTTATGCTATACAGTATGTAACTGTTCTCGTGAAATCTTTGAGAAGTTTCGAGTTTAAACTGTTTCGCTAGTAGTATAACCAAGCACTTATCAGGCCACCTAACGTCTTACGTACCTGTCAAAATTATGATATGTATTTTCTTCTCAAAATTGTGATATATGCTCGTTTTTAATGTCTTCTGATACTTTAATATTGAGAACATAATATATTAGGAAAATAGACTTATACTTTTTTAGATACGACTACTGAAATTTTAAATAGTTCAATTTTTATTAGAAAGACCCCAATTTCCTCGAATTTTCCAGTTGTAAAAAACGCGACCCTAAAAAGTCTGCCAAATGAAATGGACAAAAGGAAAATAAACTCGCCGAATTTTCGTTAGCAACAACTTGCAGCGAATTTCGGCAAATTCGGTATCCGCACTTAATGGCCACCATCCTCTAAAATAAACCAGAAGAAAGTAAGATGGTCCAACTAGTTTAATCCACGCGGATCTAGGGATCTGGTTCGGATGCCACGATCACACGGAGCATCTCGTTTAACCAGAGAGACGATAATAATTTCCTAAGTCCGTAGTAGGTATTAAGGTACTTCCATTTTGTCCCCCTTTTTCCAGATAACACAAATACGGGTTTTCTCCGTTCCGCCCGGTTCTCAGCCCTCTTTTCCTTCCCGAGATAACACAAATACGGGCTTTCTTTCCTTTTCTGCTTCCTTCACCTTTTTTTTTTCTGCCCTCTCCCTTTTTCTCCCTGCCCCAAAACAAATGCCGACGGATAACCATCTTCCTTCTCTTTCGCCCGGCGCTCTGCCTCCCCCGCCATCTTGGATCTCTCTCGTTCGCTAATTCCACCCACGAAATCCTTCGAAGGTCGATGACCTTCCAGAAAACCTGCATTCGAGTACCTCCGTGCTCTTATTTGATTTCTTTTCTCTCTTTCCATCCGCCTTCTCCCCCCATTCTTTCTTCGTTAATGGACGGGTTTGTAGTAATGGCTGGATTAGGGCTTCTCTTGATGCTTTTTTTTTCGCGCGCGGGGCCAAAGTTACGCGCAACCAGAAACGATACATTACCATTAGGTTAACTGCTTATTCTTCTTTAAAGCCGTGTTTGCTTCAGGAACAGGTGCGTCCGCAGCGAGAAAGAACACCTGCGGGAACCGTATTTTAACGGCCGGATGAAATTTTCCTATTTTCGAGAGGTTTTCGGGAGAATAAAACTGGGAGACGGTTTATGAACGGAACGAGACGCTGACTGTTCTACTTTAAGGATTATAATTATGGATGTGACGATTTGTCGGGAAGTTTGGTGTTTAAACCCTTGTTTTACGGTATCGTCCACACGTGACGCACTCATGCTTCGACCGTGACGCACTCACGCTTCGACTGTGATAAACTTTACTCGAATATTTGATATGTTTCAATTTTGAGTTTAAGTCTAATTATAATTTGCGTAGTCAAGCATTGTTGAATAGATGGTTGACATAATATTTCAACTTCTTTTCTTTGTTCCACTTTAAAAATACATAAATATAAGAACAGAAGGTGTACCTATTTAATGAATAAATAAATATAAAAAAATCGAAGTACCAGAAAGGGAGTGGAAAGTAAAAACGAAAGAGGAAAACAAGATTTACATATATCGACAGCAGATTGAAGCGAAAGAAGGCGAAAGTGAGAAGCTTTCGAGTGGATTAAAAGAGATATCGTGCAAAGAAGATTTTACAGGGTGAAAGTTTGTTCTTATGTTATTTGTGAGAGAAACTCTCGAAAGAAGCCGAAGAAAAAAGGGAACAATCCAAAAGATTTAACACGTTCAGTTTATATTTAAATACACGAACAGTTAAAAATTTCATACATTGGAATTGTTGTATTTAAAAATGTAAAAAGTTAGAAATACTGCACCCTTAAAAACTTTGAAAATTCAAAAATTCCTACATATCTAAATTTCATAATAACAAAATTTGTGTATCAAATTTGAAAATGTGCCCATATCTCTATTTCCAAGCTTGTAACGCATATTACACTCCTAGGCTGACATTTAACTACATCACCGTGTGCCGAACTTCTTCAAAATGTAATACAATAAAGACAGGAGGTGCCACTTCGAATTAAAGCCACGGGTTCTTTCCGTTTTTTCCAGGAGCCACCAGGGAAGGATCGACTCTTTACGATCCGGCCTCCGTTTAAGAAGATTAGGTTTACACGGATCTTAGTTTTACTTGAATTTACGAAA
This sequence comes from Megachile lagopoda, assembly GCA_036983795.1. Classification (NCBI taxonomy): domain Eukaryota; kingdom Metazoa; phylum Arthropoda; class Insecta; order Hymenoptera; family Megachilidae; genus Megachile; species Megachile lagopoda. The sequence continues at coordinate 8,075,785 of CM072793.1, forward strand.
TCGTATTCGGTAGCTAGTATCTACGGAGCAGAACCGGCAGAGTTTTATGCGAGTTTAAAACAGAAAGTCCAGGGACTCGCTACTTTTATTTAGAGAACGAGAGAGAAACGGAAAATGGAAGACGATTGTTTTCGCTACGTTTGTTTCGCGAATTTACACGAAAAAGAAAACGTAGAAAGTAAGAAATATGAGAAGTATGTCTATACACGTGCAGAGTATCGAGTACGGTTGCTACCCTTAGGGAAAATGCCGATGTACGAGAAGGTGGCTCCGCCATTGTGTATGTATGTTTGCTCGGAAACTATTTATTCCATTCTTATTCTATTATTAATGTGCTCTAGTTGTTTGTAAAATACGACGCCATTTTATATCGGATATCACATAGTGTGTTACGTACCTTCTATTATTAAACTAAATCTCCTTTTTCGCGTATTCTTACATTTTTTATGTAGGATCAATTTAGGTAAAATGAATGTAGGTTACGTTGCTCTCGATATTACGAATGATTAAATTTAGAAATTTGAATCTGATTTGACATTTGTCAACTTATACAGCAATTACCTCAACAAAATAGACATTTCGATAAAATCTAAAATTTGTAATATGAACTATTCAGCTGAAGCCCGCCATTTTGGTTGGTAGTTGAAGTATTAAACGTCCACAGCAGTTCAAAATGTCAAATAAAATGGATAAAATATCAACAATCCCCGTCTCGTTAATCGACATTTACCCGAACCGGAGGAGCAAAAAAGAACCCGTAAAAAAAGGACTGTCACCGGTCAATCAGCGTTGTCGAAAATCCGTAACCGAAAGAATGAAACGAGCAAATTTTTCTTGGAACGTACGCGTCGCCGATACAGAACGAGCGTTTCAGAATTCGACTCAAAAATTTCACAACGTGATTGTGCAAGCTGATCTCGTCGTAGTTGCATTAGTGCGTTACGTGACGGACTTGCTGAAAAACTCTCAGCCGAAAGAACGGACGGAGGGACGCGGCGGAAGGAATAAAAGAGCGAAAAAGCGTACGGTAGAAAAGAGCCCAGAGAATAAAAAAAGAAAGGGAGAAGAGTATAAGAATCGCAGTTTTAATTTGTCGAGAAAATAAAGTCAGAATAGCCGCGGGCGAAATTGACTGCTTCGCTAAGATTTTAAGCGATTGGCACCCCTGAAGCTGCTGAAAATGGCGGCCTCCGTTGAGAGAGGAATTAAGCTGCGGAGTCTTCGCCAAACTTTTTAACCCACGGTTTTCTTTAACCTCTTAGGCATTATTTTCACCATCTTTCTGTACGATGGTCCACTATAATGGCTTTCACCATCTTTCTGTACGACGGTCCACTATAGTAGCTTTCGCGAATGTCGTAAATTACATAGCGCCAGTGGCTCACTGTACCGGCTCGCTCCCGTTTCAATTGAATCTTTATATGTTTTGTTCGTACCTTTTTGCCTTCACTCTTTTACAAGAGTATTAAATCCCACAAACATCACGTGTAAATAAAAGGTACCAAATTTAGACACCATGGGCAACTCTTTGCACCGATACACGACATTAGAAACATTTGGAAAAACTTCGTTCCAATGCACTCGCGTACAGCATTGTCACACGTTTCAGCGCTGTCTACACGTAATTCCCCGTATAGAAAAGCAGCACAAAGTTCAGCCTAAGAGGTTAAAGTCCAGATCGTAGGATAAGGGGAAACTATACTGATTTTTCTTCGTTTCTGCTACACCTAATTTCGACCCTCTCCCGTGATATCGCGCGAAAACGTGCTCGTACCATGCTACACTTTTAATCCTTATTATCTGTTCGTTTTTTCCACCTCCCTCGGTTAATGTCTGCACGCCGTTCCGTTGTTGACTCTACGTTCTTTCTTTTTTTAACGTTTCCATTGTGAACCGAGAATACTCCAACTTTTTTAACGGATAACTACCGGCACAACAAATTTTTCTGTGCTAGAAGTTTGAATTATGAAGTCGAGAAAAGCGTGTCTTGCGAGACGGATATTAACGCTTTCACTGCGATGGCGTTATACGTCCATTGTACCACAGTTGAAAGTTTTTATGTTGGAAGATTTAATTGATAATTTGAGAATGAAATAACCTCGAAAGTTCAGAGCACTAAAATTCAAAATAAGGAAAAATCGCGTACATTTTTAGAGATAAAATGAATTCTTGCAATTGCAGAGGTGTGCTAATACGCATCCAAGTCCTGAGAGACCTTTATGGTTGCCCTCTGTTATTCCAACCTTATCTTATCCCATCTTCGGACTTCCGTTCATCTGGTGATATCAGATTTGCGCCAGGGTTTTGCGGGAAACCATAAAGTCTACCTGGTACAATCCTAGCTGTTCGCGTGAAAAATTGTCTTCTTACTGGAATGGAAAGCAGAGACAATTCTCCTTGAGAATTATTGGACTTCGGCTGAATCGCGTTCTAAGTTTCGCCCCGAGATTTTTATCGCCATCTTGGCGGAGACCGGAAGCCATCACATAATTCTTCCGATAACCGATGAATTTTAATTTCAGACTGAAAGGTTCGAGAAACTGTTTGCCTGTTTTCTTTTGCTTTTAAGACGCACATAATTTATCCATAGACAAAATTTGTTAAATCAATCTCTGATGGATTATTGTTGATAATTTATAATTATAGCTGTGTTATAATTATTTCGAGACATTTGTCAAAGATCACTGTTATTTTATGGTTACCTTTCTTTTCCTCGCGTACGAACAGCTTTTACAAGAAGCTTTTCACTGAATTTAACAGGTTAATCTCAGTTTTCATAAGACATGCATTTTCCCAGAACGTTATTCCAGTCTGCAACTTGTTGAATGCGATGTCGCGTTAGTAACTCGTTTTACCTTCTCTAAATTTAAGTTTCCAAAATACAGAGAAAGAGAGGAGGCGTTAACTTGTAAAGTTTTAAAGCTGCCGCGAGCTAGAATGAAACGAGGTTGAACGGCAAATTTTATCCGTGAGGTCGCCATTTAAAAATGAGTCATCCTTTCAATAACTTGAGCGTATTGGACGAATTAAAATTAACTTTGGTTTCTTTTGCGGTACCATTTGTTTGTTAAACGAAAGGTAAATCCGTCTGCATGTGCATCATATCCGCTCGCAGTATCACGGTTGCGTATTTCTTCGTACGCGCGCAGTTAAGCCGAACGGCCATATGAGGGGCGGCGAAGTGGGGGGAACGCAGAAGAGGAACGAGGGTGAGGATTTGAACTACACGGGATTCCACGATCCTCAATAATCGATTATACTCTAACAGCGGCGAAATTTGTAGCGCAGCCACGGATGAAAATTTACGCCAATTCACGCTATCTGCGCGTCCCCATCGAGCGCAAAAATGTCAATGGCGACCACCGTAAATCCGCGGCCCGGCTGACTGTTCGGTGTTTAAAGGGTTAATCGATAACGCAGTTATTACTTCGGAAACCTTTATGCGAACGGTTGCACGCAGTATACATTTTTATGCATACTTATCGACCGTTCGTTGCATATCATTATGATTTTTGGCTGGGTGATTCTTGTTCCACCATTTTGTACAATTTTCTGTACAGGTTGATGTTTATTACATATTTATAACTTTACATAGATTTATATGTCAGTGAATGTGTGACGAGTACCATCTACTTGATAGTAGATTAGGTTATTAGATAGTTAGGTTACTTTATAGTAAATTACATAAATGTAACCTACTTGTACACTAGATGATCATTTGCTGTATAATTAGATACATTTTTACTTATATTTGTTTACTCATTTCATAGAACATTTAATTTGCTTCCTATGATAAATTATTATGTACTTCGGGTTGGAGTACCTGTGTCGGTAACTGACCACATAGGTACTGACACTTTTACTTTCAATCATGAAAATTAAGTTTTCAGTTAACACAGTGGTTAAATAGTATGTTAAAGATGATATTAAACATTGTTCATTAATTGAAGGCAGAATATTTTGTGTTAGTATACCTGTCTCGGTAGTTGACACGTATCTTCAGTAACAAAAAGTGGACATTCTATCCCATTCTTTTGTTCAGGAATGTAAAGTCATCGGTTGAATAACATTCAAAACAGCTCAAAGGAGTAGATAACTAGTTTAATGATTGTACATGCAAGAAGTTGTACAAAATGGCGGACATAGCGAAACATTAACGAGAACGAAGGCTTTCCAGTTTGGTCCGTGCGTCGATACTTTCTGCCCATTACTAACTTTCATTCCGCAGAAATCCTTATCTGGAACTGTTCATCCCCCTGGAGCTTTGTAAAATCTCTGATTCGCTATCCTGCCAAACCAGGAAATACCGTTGAAGAACCACGTTAAGCTTTCAGGAAGAGATCTCAGAGTTTCCTCGGTTTTTTATTTCGTACACAACGGGATTTTTCTTCTTAATTTTCTTGTGACGGTCACCTACTTTCTTATTTTTACTTATCTAAAATATACAACCATCACACTATTTAACTTTTTCTGATGGGAGAATTTATGGATGAGGTGTCAGTCAACAGGGTCACTTACCAAGACTATCTTAATGCAAAATATCTTTAACTTGTTCAGTTAACAAAATATAGTTTATGAAGTATCATGAAATCATATGTATTTTGTTGCAATATATGTAAACAAAATTTTATATATACAGGGTGTTCCTTTAAAAACATACAACAAAAAAGCTCCACAAAATAAGTTTATTTGATCGAACAGCCCGTTCAAACTACGAAGGACTATTAATTTCTCAGATCGTCAACCGCTATCGATGTCGATGATTTCATATTCCGATCGCAAGAAAATTAGATGGATATTTTATGCGGACAGATAGGTAGACAGAGTTCAGATTCCCGTGTTACCGCAGCCAGAAGTATAGTTTCTATATATAGCAGACGTCGCAGGCATGCTTTTGCTTTGTAGGAAGAACGGATCCTTGAAAGTTTTGCCAATTAAGCGTAGTCATTAAGTCGAAGTCCCGCTTCATTAGTGAGAACATCCGGACAATTATTGATACCGGAGGGTGAAACGTGGTTTCTCGCTTCTTATGTCATTCAAAAACTAATGAAACTGTTGTACACTTGCTAGCGTTTGTTATAGAAACGGGGTTAATGCGTTCTTCTACTATTTCCGTCGTTACCGGAAAATGACGTTAATTGCAGTCACTTTCTTGGGAAATGTATCGTGCACATTTACCCCCTTCTCTTTTTCAGATGCTCTTCCCAGTAAATCACACGTTTTCATGCAAAATAATTATAATTATTACATATACTTTGATTATGAGGTTGACATGACACTTGTTTATACAAATTGAATATATTTTGCATTAGGGTAACTATCGGTAATTCACATCTTTGTAATCAGTCACAAGAAATGAAGAACCTTGGAATCACGATAAAAGTTCAAGGAACCGTGGTCAACTGTATTCGTGATGTGTAGGAGGCTGACCCAGGGACCTGACCTACGGGCCTAATTAGTCAAAAGAGGAAAATGACCACCTAGACTCACAACAATAAAGGCAAAGAACAAGTACAATCGGTAGAACGCCTGGATGTCACAATGCGACTGTTCAAGATGGAGTAGGCAGTTCGTCCCTTGAAGGTGGGTCAGCCTCCTACGCGCCAAGAATACGGTTGTCGACAATAGATGAAGTGGAGTGACCAAATCCACCTGACTCACATCTAGGACCTTCATCTGGGACCTCCCTGCTTGCCAACCTAACCTAACCAAATGCATCTGACTTACATCTAGAATCTCCCCGCTTGCCAACTCTCGGATTGTGCAGCAGTTCGATACACGTTTAATGTGACAGTGAAATTGTCTCGATCATGATCACCTAACAATTGAAGTATCCCGGCAGTAGACGTGACTTCCGTCCAAAATATTTTTGATATCATCAGTATTTTCGAAAATACTGATTATCTTACACGCATAAATCGGTTGGTATTTGTCGCTTACTCCATCTGTCGGTCCTAGGGTTTCCTCCCCGCCAACAGTTGGTATTCTTGCGGTGGCGGCGATCACGGTAAGGACGGCAAAACGTGGCTGGCGTTATCCGATATTCTCTCTATGGTTGGTCCATGATCTCGGAACGAGGGTATCGCAGGATCAAACGAGGTGCACCAGGGTATATCGGGCCACGGTTCGGCGCTCACCGGTTTCCGGAAGCTTATTGGAGCTACGTAGTTTACACTGTGGGAGGCAGGAAGCGACAGAAGGAGATACGAAGGGAGAACCCTAGATACTACGGCTCCGCGTCAAGTAGTTTCCTTCTACACAGATGCTCCGAATAGCGGGAACACCTCTTCTTGAATTATGACTGCACACGTATGTACGGCCATATAATATTACGTGCTATCATCGCTGGTTATCATCGTCGTCATTATCGTCACCGGGACATTAACGTGCTTCAAGCGCCGGCTCCTCGCGCGCCGCAAGATGACTTCTAGGATTTCAGAACGGCCACATTTTTCTTTGTTCCGCGATTGGGTTCTAGGATTTCACCACAGCCATTTTCCGTGTTCTCTGATTCGATTAATGCGTGTAATCGCTGTAATTAATTGCTACCTAGTGTTCAGTATATGTGAAACGCGAGGAATTTTTGTTTCTACTAATCGCTGCCGCACCCTTTACCAAATCCCTTTTACTATTTTTCTGTTAGCGGACACCTCTTGAGAACTATACTTATTACTTAGGAATGTATATCTTTGTAAGTTAATGGCGACGAAAGATTGAGATACTAGTCTCAAATTTTTATACGCTACACGTGTGGGCAAATCGAGAGCCCCGGTATGCGCAGTAAAGTGGAATTTGCAAATGTTCAAATGTTTAAATTTAGAGTCTTGAAATTTGCGAATTTATGGAGTTGGAAATTGGGATTCGAGAATTCCATCGATGACTAATAAAATATTAACATATATATACAAAATAGAATCCTGCAGAAGTTCTCATGAAATTTAAATTCGAATCTCAAAATGAAATTCCAAAACTGTTTTATACACATGAAATGAAAAGGGATGTTTAAATAATTTTCAAACACCGAGAAAATATTTTTCATCGCAAAATAAAAGGACGATGGAATTGCCCTATTAAAATTTTTTTAATAAAAGGTCAGCCCAACGGTAGAACTTATCAGCTTCATCACGTAAATATTTTCCCAGATGAACAGAAAACTCATGATTCCGCGCGTCGCAGGATCTCATAGATTAAATTTCCATAAAAATTTCAATATGCTTTACATTTGCATGTACGTGACTTTCGTGATTTAATATTTTACAAGGCATGCATGAGCATAACACTATCCACAATGTATAAATGATATACCTATATTCATGCACGAAGGCATACAGATATTCATTGGCTGAGCCATTGCGAACCGAGTTTGAACGCCATTAGACCAGGGACGGCTTAATAGGGCGCTAAACAGGGTCCACTTTCCATTCATACTCATTTAACCAGAGAGTAAATTTTTTCCCACTGTTCCTCTTCTTGAAATAATCAGCCCAGGGCACCCAGAGTTCTTAATCCGGGGCTGCGTCACACGCAACTTTCGTACGATTGCACTCATCCGGGAAATTTATTTAGAACGTTATTATTGAAAGCTGTTATTCACGGTGCTTAACGAGAGTCGCCGGTAGTTTCTGGTGTACGAAAGCTCATTTATATTACGTGGCCCACGAACAACGTGGTAGGAGGAAACCACCAGAGATAAGAAGAGAAATAGGAGTCTGCGTAAACCGAGTTTGTATCACACCGAGAGTATCTTTGATATATAAGAATGATAAATGTAGTCAAGTTTTTTGATAAGCAATACTCTCACACTATCGGGACACGAATCGACTGCTTCGATGGAGAATCTTCTCGAAATTGTGATTAGAGGGCTGACGGAGATGGTGCACGACCTTGAAATCGTCGATCTCGTTCAAACTTGGTGAATTTACAGAAGATCAGAAACGTGACCATTTTGTGAAATCATAGTGCGCAATTTTGGAAAATAAAAGAGAAATTCACGTTCATACTTTCGTAGTTTAGAGGAACCTGAATGTTGCGACGTAAATAACGAAGAATAATTTTCAGAATGTTCATCGATGTCGTCGAAATTCCTTAAGTTTCGAATCTAAAGTAATGATTGAATTCCTGTCGACGCATAAAATGGACGAATACTTTCGAGAGTCGCCATCGCGAGTGCAAACTGCTTTTTACCCAGCATCCATTTGAAACCATCACGAATACGATTTCGGTTCTGTTCCTTTCTGAATTTGAAACGCATCGTGGGCCCGCTTTTAGAAACGTAGAAATATCCGGCAGCATCCAGATGGCTTCCTCTCGTGGAAAAAACATTTGATCGTCCTTTTCCCTGCGCCATTTCTGAGTGCTTTCACGAGAGTGCCTTGTTAATAGTGTTGCCATACGTTGGAATAAGGTTGCGTTACATATAACCGTAACATTAATACGATTTGTGGTCTCTACGAATTGTGACACACTTAAATTACGTTTCGGACATGACGTTTTTACGTTATAATTACGGTATTTGTATACCTATAGCTTTAAACATGCCATGTTTTAATTACGTTTTCTTTAATTACGTTTAAAGTAAATATTTCACACTCGAACATACGGCACGAGTACATTTAACAGGAGCAATTACTTGAATTAGTTGACAAAACGAGACGATAGGATAGTTCGGTCGCAAATCATCCTTATCAGTTTTGAATACGGTGGAAGATACGCAGTTAAATCCTCGAGAAAGACAGGATCCGATAAGGCCTAAGGCGTTAAGGGCACGTGGCTCGTCACGTGCCACCGATAGATTCCTTTTACGCCTCTCTGGCTCTTCTTCAAGATAAAAAACTAGCCGAAGAGCCCCTTCGCTCTTCAAACAGGAATGCCGTTGCTCCCTTCCTCTTTGATGCTTTTTCTCGCTCGATTCCCCTCCCTTCCTCGCTCTGTCTCCCTTTATCACACTCTCTGTTTATACTCGACACTTCATCGTGTTTTTTCCACCCAGGCACGCGTATGCTTTTAATCTGTTTATTCTCCCCTTGTCGACGTAATTCCCATTTCAGCTGATATCCTACGCACGGTCTCGTCCCAACAGCAACTTGTACACCTTTTAATTCTACGACTGGAATTTTCGACATCCTCAGGAAGAAAAACATCGATCGTACGCCATCGAGCACGTAATTGTGTATTCTGCTCATCATGTTCGGTAAAATGTATGAGTAAATAAACGTTCGGTGCTTTTGAATCACTCGGGTATTTTTGCATTTTTTTTTTGGTACGGGAAGCTGGGGGAGAAATTTTTGAATATTTTAATTTTTAGGTTCGCAGAATTTTAAGTTTTTAAAGCTAGAAGGAATTTTAGAGGTTCGAACTTTAGAGAGGTTTGAATTTTACAGATTCAAACTTTTTAGGGCGATTAAATTCATGTGTATGTAATTTTGTATAATTTTTAGCGAATTTTATTTTTGTATTTAATTCCTCGTTTTCGAATTCATCATTTAATCGTTAACAGCTGCTTTAATTAATAACAACGTCAGAGTTTGTCATAAAGTATAGTCACAAATTACTCATACTATTGGGAAATTAAATTCGTAGCCATGGTTGATTGCTAATTTGCCGTTCGTGTCGAACATTGTGAGCGGTGTCAAAGGATTTTTACCCCCTTCCAACAAAACCCTTCGATATCGTTGCGTGTAACGCGATGCCCGTTAAAATTAGTAATAATGAACTCGTTAGCTATTCACGATCGCATAATTAGTCACGATATTTCGTAATTTTCGCGCGAAATTTCAATGAAAGCTTATAATGTCAAGAGATGTGAAAACCGTGTAAATATCGTAATATTCAAAAATTGAATTTACATTGTTAATTCGTGACACGATGCAAATAACATTGCAAAAGTTCAGTTAATTAATTTCAACTTATCAAATTCATAATAATATTCATTTTCTGTTAATCCAACTTTATGATTGACAACCTGCGTTTAATTTCATTATTAATGTACTTTCGGAAGCAATAAAATTGAACATATACTTATGAGGTGTAGTGGATGCAAAAAATTATGCGAAGAAGGTGTATTTAACTGTGCTGGAAATTTTTGTATGAAATTACAAAAATAATCAAACTATCGTGATAAATGATGTGGTAAATAAGTGATTTGTTTTCGAGGTAGACACTGTAAGACACCAAGATGGCGGACGCTACTTGGGTGCACAAAATGGTGGACGCTACTCAGGTGCACAACATGGTGGACGCCACACAAGAACACAAAATGGCGCTACACTTAAAGTTTACCTAATGACAACAAATTATTGATATTTTCACACAGTTACGTTTCTTATTATTGCAATTTCCTCGACTCTTCATTCTGTACTAAAGACATGCTTCGGTTTAATATATTGATGTTTTATACAGTAAAAATGTTTAACACGAGTCAATTACCAAGGGACACGAAAGCATGGAGGACAAGTGAAATTAACTGATAATTTAATTTCATTAATAATGTTGAATTGCAAATGGAGAACGACGAGGAGTTTCCATTACGTAGCAGAAAAGCGATCGAGCTTTTTTTCTTACCGGGAAGGATCGCAAAAATATCTACGTATATACTTCGAAGGGAAAGGATGAATGGCTATGCAGAAAAGAAAAGCCTGAAGCGCGACTACGAAATGCTTCTCTTGAATTTTTCACGAGCATCGCCGGGCTCTCATCTCAGAAAAATCTCGTCTGCATTTTCTCGTAATATGCCGCTCGGTTATCCGAACTTCGAGTTCTCGCTACCAGCTCGCAGATTTTTCGCGATTAATTATTAAACAGCGTCACTGTTCCTTTGCATAGACGCCGTTATGGATCTAAATTGCGCGGGAAAATGTTGAAATTGGAATATTCTTCCCCGCGGAATGATACTGACAATTTACTCTACGAAAAATCGATTACGTTTATGTATATGCTCCGACTGCATCATACGATTTGCATTAATATTATTGTTCTCTGCATTTTTCAGTAGTTTCTGGCTTTTCATGATGAGCTGTATCTTGTTTGGTTTATACAAAATATCAAGTAATAATGATCAATAATTTTGCTAATATTCTTTAATTATAGTAATATTATTATCTGAGTTTTATTCTATAAACTGATATGAACAGTATCTAAAAGCTTGATAATTTATAAGGACTTAATTCATAAATGACTTAATATTTTTGCCAAATCAAAAGGTTCCTGTAATGTGGGCCAGTTATAATTAAAATTCTGTCTGATTGGACATTACCTTCGAAAACATCGCGTTGAAACGATTATGAGGAAAGCATACACGGTCCGTAGCGCGAAATGGCCGATCGAGCGTCATAAAAAGCGCGGGAAACAAAAGAGGTTAAACGACACTTCGCTATTCTTTTCGTTTCGAAAATATATTGCCTTCTCGAACAATAAACTGGTTTCACACCGTTCCATTCGGTATCCATGAATAGTCGAATGGATGCGGTTCCCTGGGATTTACCGGCTACTAAATAACGAGGCCAATAATGGGCATAATAATGATAGCGGCGATGAGATTATCGAAATTGGAAAGATGCCAAAAGGCCTACGATGTTTCCATCTCGCTTACCGCCACGCTGCTTTCTTTTTTTATCCCCTATCCGCCGACGCGTAATATTTGCGAAAGAAATACGACCGTCATATCGCATTTTTACTCTGTCTCGGGTTTCGTGCTTTTTCTGACTTACCACTTGGCCGGATCAAACACCGAGGCTCTGCTCTTCGTAAATTATTCGACTTTAAGATAGAATTCAAGTCGTGTACACACAGTTTATCTATTACCAAATTTATGACGGGCAATTTTTTTGAAAACATTTTTATTTTTATTCGAACATTTATTCGGTGACCAGAAAGTATATGCACTTACATGTATATATTCTAGAAAGAAAATAACTCGAAGTTTAGAAAGAAGTTCTAAGTTCAGGTTATTGGATGGAAGGGTTTGCACTGAAATTTATCTGACAGCCAGCTATCGGACTGGTAATTGTCTGACGGGTTACTAATGGGCTGGTAATTATGTGACGGGTTGCTAATGGACTGGTAATTATCTGGAGGGTCACTAATGGATTACTAACAAACTGCTAATATTAATACTGTGTCGTTTAATTAAATGTTTATAGTACTATACAGAGTGTTCATTTAATATTTATTGTACCAATATCAGTATAAAGTATTTTTGCAATGTTTGCACTCATATTAATATTAATAATTATGTCTGTTAATTTAACTCGTATTATATTAGGTACACGTTTTGAAAACTTTTATATGGCTTTATGTATGGATTTATTTATACAGCTCTAAAAATAGCAGTGTCAAATGTATAAGAAAGATTAAATGAAAATTGACAAACTGTCTCACGGCAATTTAATACTTAAAAATAAGAACCGTAAAATCAGTTTACAAAATATTTTATTTATAAGTGACTGAAAGATTATATATGGAGATAAACGATTGTCAGACATATCGCTTTAAAATTCATTTAGCACATCGTAGGAAATTATCGAGAAATCTTCAGAATATTCTACAAGGAAAACCACTCAACCGAAATAGTCACAAATATATATGGATCCTTAAATAATTAAGTTATCTCATTGGAGCTTGTAAAAGTAACAGTACCATCGAGGTTTCAAATTTAGAAGCTTGAAAATTTGTGGATTTGGGCATTTGATTGACTTTGTTCACTTGACAAGATTCCTTTAAGGAATTATGTAATAACAGATATTACAAGGATATGTGCCACTTTTTGATTAACATTACGCAAACCTTAACTGCGATATAAAGCCTAATTAACAGCGACTACGAAGAATTCGTGCTTACAAAGTATTAACATGATCGAACATCAAGAGAGGAAACATTGAACTGGCAAGCGATAGGCCGCGATGCATCAAGGCAGCCAACATGTGGCGCCAACACGAGACGATACGCGGAGATGAGAGAACCCGAACACCAAACGCTATTCTGATCGCGCATACATGTCATATAGCCACTTGAATAAACATCAATTTGATATCACTTGGATATTGTGTCATACGAATGTTTGCCTGCACCGAGTGTTAGGCGACATAATGCATATAAATGTCCGATCAGAAGGAGTTCATACACCTGCCTAGCTGTTCGTTCACCTTTTTCATTTTCTCCAAGTCCTGCTTATTATTATTATCTCCTTCTTTCGTCGCGTCTTGTTCCTTGCTTCCTTTGCTCTTTTACCGATACATATCACTTTCTTGTTTTTCCGATATGTACGCGTTCAGATTCACAGTTCCTGTATTTGGGCCTCGAGTACCCAGATTCCTGTATTTGACATCCTCAAATATCCTACATTTTTGTACTTAACAATTGGACTATCCTCAAATTGTTCAATCTCTAAGTTCGTGTATTTGAAGATCCATAAGGAAGCAAAGAAGGCGTCCATTATCTCAGTATATCCTCTTTCAAGTAGATAAACGTTTATAGGAAATTAAATACGGTCCTACTGTCCAAAGTGTGTAGCGTGGAGTATCTAGAAACTTATCTCTATACACACATCCGAATGTCGAATCCGAAAGCGCAGTTATTGGCCATGAACGTTCGACCACCAAGTAATAATATTCGAAGCGATTGAATACATGCATATATGTACGTAGATTTACAAGGACGAACGGCACGCGCTCACACAGCCACGTAAAATATTCTATCAAAACCCTTGCAGGAACGATCGAAGCAGATGGAAATTTAATTCCCGTAGGCAGCCGGTTATCTCGGGGTCGACGAGAGCAGCCCGAAGTCACGGAATTGAATTTTGAAAGGTCCTGTATGCAGAAGACCTTCCCCAAAAAAGGGTAAAAAAAAAATCGTCGATATACGCCGTATTCGCTTTCCCCGAGGATCGAACGTATTCGCGAAAATACCGAAACAACGTGGGTCTCGGAAAATCTTTCGATATTTGTATTCCGTTTAGCGAGCCAGACACGATAACTGTTTAGCTTGCCAATCGTTTACCCTTTCAGGAGAGGTAAGACAATGCGAGCAAATTGCTTGATCTTCGATTGATGCCTCCATTTTGTCTCCCTTTACCGCATTTGTCCGCCATTTAATGGCAAGTTGCCCCATAATGGCCGACTGTCGTGTGTATACTGTGACACGGTTTGTCATAATTGTTTGGCGAGTGTTCAAGGTTAGTGGGATACTCTTTGAACGAGATTCAATCACTAGGTTAGTTTATTTGTTACGTTGAATGTGCAGAGGGCAGCAGACTCTTGTACAGTCAACTCTTGGTTATAATAAATTATTTGTACGATTTCTATACATATTACTGATACTCACATTTTCATAATTATCAAGTAATGAATATCTAAAGCACACAATCTGTATATAAGTGTGTTATTTTATCGCAGGACTTCTGGCGGTTACACGGCTAAGTGATGTTAAAGATAGTCATCTAGCGTTCTCCCCTGTGCCATTTCTTCATCTTCTGTTTACAATTCTGTTTCGCCGTGTTATTACATGCAGCATTGTAAACGAAAATGTAATTTTCTATGTACTTCCGTTAGTTAATGCGGAGTTATGCGGGTGCACGCAACGACAGTATGTTATCCGCAATCGCGTTCGAGTCATTAAGGATAAAACCGTCACGAATCCAACAACCGATTCCATATCTTACAACTTGTAAGTCAACTTAGCGTTGATCGCATCAGCGTTAATAACAGGTCATTAAGTTCGTAATTTTCTGCTCTGCAGCTTTAAGGAGAAAAACAAATTCTACGACTTTGACTGATACAAAGTATGACCTGCCTTCCGTGTCTTCTGGAACTTTGTGCACACAATCGACTCACGACAAGGCTAGGTTACGGTAAATTATTATACCGAGCATCTTGGAGTAATTGCACATTGACAACCTTCCATTTTGTTTAGAGGTTAATAACATTCCAAAATCCCAAATTGTACCTTTCATTTCGTTTAAAGTGTTTAAAGTATGTTTAATTCGTTAAAAAATCTTTAAGTCCTAAAGCATACAATTTATGTACCATGAGGACTCTTATGTACCACAAGAAAAATTCATTAAAATAAATGCAAAATAAATAGATAAAATTATCATAGTTGTTCCTAGTATCACATCTGGAATATCGTCTGCCATTTTGCTCCAGGGCACCCGATCTCGCTCCGAGTGCCCAGGGCACCGAGTCGCTGAACCTTATTCGACGACGTACGATACCTACTTTGGGTGAAAAGCGTGCACCGCGTATTGCTTCCAAATATTTACTGGCACACACATGGCAACGTACTGATACGTTGGTCTTTCCGTGCCCTCATTAAAACGACCCTTTTCAAGTTCTCCCGTATGTTCCGTGCTGCAAATTACACGCGTGGGAAAACACCTTAAAGGCGAACCTTATGAACGCGACGTTGAAAGATACTAGAAGGTACACGTAGAAGAGAAAAAAGCAGATTAAGTGCCTTAGGTTCATGTGCCGCCATGTGCAAATATGGCGGTGATACATGTGAAAATATTCGTGCTGATGCGTATTCAGATATTCCTACATTCGCGTTGATTACAGGGTTCAAATGTGAGAGACATAAATACAATTGCTAATAGAAGAAAAAAACTGGATAGATTTAGGGAATAAAGTGGTGGGGAGAAAGGAGTTTGTCACTTTTCCGCAAGATGGCGCGAAAGTGTTGCTATAGCCCGTTCGTGATAAGCCACTGGATTTATAGCAC
Organism: Megachile lagopoda; assembly: GCA_036983795.1. Classification (NCBI taxonomy): domain Eukaryota; kingdom Metazoa; phylum Arthropoda; class Insecta; order Hymenoptera; family Megachilidae; genus Megachile; species Megachile lagopoda. The sequence goes on from CM072793.1 coordinate 8,091,499, forward strand.
ACTTGAAGTTATAGTACCACAGTCTGGCTCTTAATCACCGAACCAAAATTCAAACAGCAATTATTATTAATCAGTTAGTAATTATGGATAACAATGATAAGATGGCAAATAATAAAGCACTAAATGGCTGATTCCAATTTGCGACACGTTATCATGCTTCATCCGAATTCAAATAACTCCATTAAAATTAAGTTTCCGTAACAGGAACGATAGTTGGGTCTCGTGAGATTAGGCAGTTGGAATTTGTCCAGCTACATTCTATGTTCGTTGGAACGTTCGCTCGCGAAATGTTAATCTGCGTTTGCAAAAACTACTTATCTCGCGGAGATTAAATTTTGTACTTAACGAATATAGACATTTGTAGAAGAGTACTTCATTAGATTTATGGGGAACAGAATGTTGGAAATGGGATTAGTGCAGCCACTTCTCCGAAAGATGGCGCCATTGATCCCGGGCCACCATATACAGGTTTATTTGAAAATTTCAAGTTCAAGATTTGCCGTGTTGTTCGAATTACTTTCGGCACCACGTTTCATACTATTATAAATGTTCGGTATCATCAATTCTTATTTATAGTTTTCCTGTTATATTGCATAAGAATCCAGAATTGCTCGGACTAGGTTCGTTACTGCAGATTCTTAAATAGCAGGAAAATGAGGTCCCAGGTGTGAGGCGAATACGTTTTTCGATCGAGATAACTCTTTAATTAAATCTCAAGGTACCTAAGCTGCAATTACCGAACTGACACGTGCGGCCATATATTCAGACATTTCGTTTTAATAGACGTTCTTGGAACTAGCTTTATGTTTTACGACTAAACTATTTGTAGCTGTTTCGAATATTGAAGGAATTTTATTTCTAATTTAAAAGCGATGGACACTAGAGTCTCGTTATATGGCCCATAGGACCATTTTAAATAAGTACATATTTTAACCAATACAAAAATGTTTAATATATGTACATATAATTTAATTTGTACATGTCTGATTTGCTTCCGCATTACACTTTTCAGTATTATCTTGGACTTATTGCTTTTCCTTTAATGTCTTTTCTTTTCTTTATCCCATTGTCAGAATATTTTTTTCATTAACGTAATTATTATCATGAACGAACAAATGTTCCTCGAGTTGTTTTCTATCATCTCATAAAGCTGTTCTTTTTGTTTCTGTGCACGGTCGTTCTAATTGCAACGCTTTTGCTCTCCCTGTTTCTCATTTTTCCTTTCTGTGCCTTCATTTTATAATTCACCTACTTTCCCATGCTTATTTCTTTGTCTCTTTGCAAGCTTCTCACGTGCTCTTTCGTTTTTTTTTTCCATTATTTTTGCTTTTTGTTCTAGTAACTCCTTTCTGATAGTCACCCTTTGCTTTCGCTCTTTTATTTCGCTGCCGTATTTCCGTGCATGCATTTCCGATTCTCCTCGAATATTCATATGGACACACACGTCTGCGTCAAGAATTAATAACAGCCGTGACATTTACGTGTTTCTACGCAATGCTTGTATCTCAAACGACGCGAGCGATTAATAAACGTATTTGCAGCTTTAACATGTTTGCAATTTCCAACAAACCTTGGACAAAATAAAATTGTGTAGACACAACTGTTACTAATCACATTTTCTAAAGTTAACTTCTTTCGAAAAAAATATAAAACGCATATTTTGTTTATAGGTTAACAAAATTTACGACCACGCTATATCTTCCTCTTTGCGGTTTAAGATTACGCGCTAAAATTAAAATTGCTGGTCCGTGTAATTGATACGTGAACCAATAAAATTGATATTGCTACCAGATGCCATCTTTCCAGGCACACACTCTGTTTTCGACAATTGCAACCGCAAATATATGTAGTTTGTAAAGTTGCTATTTTTTAACGAATATTCAAAACGTTTCGAATTCCAGCGCCCGAACTGGAATTACTGACTTCCATTATTCCGTATTCAATTAATTCGTTGATGTTTACCAATGTAAATCGTTGCAAAATGTTCTGGTTAAAAATTCATCCGGACGCCAGTATCGCGATCATTTATCTGAAATACGCGATCGGAAAAACGGGCACAAATGGGAATTTATTATTTATTATTTATTATCAACAAATGTTAATGCAGCGGCTGAGCGTTTTCCGTTCACGAATTATACCTTTGATCGATTATGCATCATAGATACGACGTCAAAGAGACAATTATTTTTTGTACAAAGTGCCGTTCAACAAATAGGATATTCTGGCCATAAAGGGTGATTAAGTGAGCTGATAATTTTGGCGAAAGGAAAAATAACGATAAGAGAAATTGATGAGCTGTGCGGTGTGCGCCGTGATATCGATGTCAATTTAAAGCCAGAAAATTTTGGAAATTCTAAACTCCTAAATTCGCATAAGTTCTATTCTAAAATTTAGAATTTTAATATCTGAACATTTGGAAAAATCTAAAATTTTCCAAATATTTATATTAGATAATTTGTAGGTACGAAAGGTGGGAAATTTTAGACAGAAAAAATCTCGAAATGCAACTGGCGCAGCACGCGAAAATACTGATCTTCCGTAATACGCGTATCGCGACGCAATTTAAAACCGAGTCAGAAAGCATGCTTTAGCATAATAACGCGTGTTATTCCGATGTTACGGGAACTTTTACTGCATTTTACACTTCGCCCCATAAAGTTCTCCGTTTACAGTGGTGCAAAGTCCGCCGCATAATGTAAACCAAAATTAACGGCCATACTCCACACAACGGATTCGCTCGCGTAAGTGAAAACAAATTCACACTGGCAAATTTAATAAACGCGGCTAAAACGCCGACGCGATAAATAAAAAACAGGAGCCTTTTAGCGTCGAAAATACAAGACAATAACCATGTCACGTTATTAATCGTGACGTACTACATAACGGGTGTCCTATTTGTGTAACAATAGATATTTCTAAAAATATAATCGGTAGAGAAAAATATTTCAAACGAAAATTATACGATACAGATCCTTTAAAAATTTTGTTATGACCTTCAGAGGACATTTCTAGATGATCGATGATCAAGTGTCTCAATTATGGAAGTGTTCACGGTGGATAGTATTTCTTTTACTTTGGGTCACGCGGCAATTCGTGGGTTGACATCTGTAGTTCTCGATACGAAATAATTTCTGTCGGATAAATATTTCTGGAGAAGTGGCGAGACAAATTGAATCACCCTGTAGATATACCATCGCGTTATTCGAACAGAGAACGCGCGGCTATCAAAGGCATTTTTAATAAATAACAGAGTATAGATCTACGATGACCTGTTTTTTTTTTTTCGCCTCTATACGATACAGTACATCTTTCGTCGGTGTACGTGTTTCCATTAAAGATTTATTAGTAACGGGTCACGTGGCGAGATCAAAGATGGAAAATTATATAGCAATTTATGTATCTGCATTACAAAGAATAATCTCTATCTACTAACCTCGACGAGGGTGATGAGGATGATAAAGAGAGGCGGTGGGCAACACGTGTAATGATCAGCGTAGTATTTCCGGTCCCTTTCCTCCGTAAGGAATTCATCGCCGATCATGCGGACCATCCTGCAAACAAGAAAATAACCTGTATTGACTTTCCTGCATCTTTTTATATCCGAATAGATATTTATGCTCTTCCTCTTTAAACTTCTATTCAAACGACTGTTATTTGCTTTCTACACTTTCTACAATTTTTCAATATTATAATTTTTCAATACATGTATAATAAAATATTTGAGTATCGGAATATTCTAATGTTTGAGTGCTCGAATATTTGAATACTTGAATGATTGAATATTTGAATATCTGAATACTCGAATACCTGAATATTTGAATACTCGAATACTCGAATACTTGAATACTTCAATACTCGAATACTTTGAATACTCGAATACTTGAATATTTGAATACTTGAGTATTTGAATAGTTTAAAACTTGTGAATGAAGAATATATAAATTCGCAAATCCCTTTCCCTATATCACCGTTTTTCGTACGATGGTCAATCACGTGACAGTAGCCATTCACTGGAAACAGTAGGTATATACAGTTATGATACTGAAAGCGATATTTCATCGACATTCGAATCTGTTGCATGAAATACCGATACACATATATCTTTCTTTTTGGATACCGTACCGGCGCCAGAAAATTTTCCGATTTGTTAAACTGATACGACGTATCGATACATTTAATTTTAGAGCTGAAATATTTTTTACCCACTCGGACAGCCTGCACACCGAGCGAACGTGCTAGAGCAAACGTGTGTTCTTTGCGAATGTGTTTACTCGATGTGCACCAGCTCGACACTCACTTTTCATATACATACACGAGGCACGAGCAAATACGCGATCTTCACGAATGATCGCTCGATAAATACGAAAAAACAAGCATCAAATCCTCGCTGTGATGATAGCCGCTGTAAAGATACGTCAAAGTAACAGCTTTAAGTGTAAATATATACTTTCGATAATCTGTCACGTGCGGATCTCGGAATGTGGATGCTCTTTTTATTCTGCTATCTATTTAGCAATTTTTTTAACGTGGATAGACGGAGATTTTAGCTCTTAAAATTTACGAACGTTGCATAGAAGAAAATCTACGTATATGACCATTTTCACCATCTTTCTCTGAAGTTCCGTTCAGGGCCATATAGCGAGACTGCCCCGTACAATTATCTCATGCTGCCCATAACTAATTTCTAGTAATATATTAATTTAGTTCTACTAATATAACTATGGTAAACTTTCCTTTCCTTATATTGCCATTTTCCTGTAACCTCATAATTATTCAAAATTACGTCACTACTATCAAGATATCCAAATTTGTACGTCACACGGTATGTTCTGAGTAGATGAACAAAAATATAAAAGCATGGAAGTGTTTCACAGAGATGTCTATCATATGTATTATAATAAACCGTTCAGCTATCGCGGCAGAATTATTAAAATGATCAGTTGCTGGAGGATATTCACAAACTAATCGTCATTGGCCTGCAGCGATTTTCGCGCTAAGGAATATAACTGCGAACCCTCGTTAATCGTTGCCCGAGGGCGGCGAAATAACGAGAAATTAACTTTACCGATTCGACTTCGCCACGAAAAAGAAGAAGAAATACTTTCTCGCGATTATGATTGACTCTTGCCATCTACAGAGTTTCCCTCATTATTTCCATCTGTCTATATCTCACTATACCCTCTCAACTGTTAATCACTGGCAATTTTCTGCGTCCTATCCGTACGATATATCGCCGGCAATTAATGAACTTGTTTCGTTCAAACAGTTTTCAATTTTTTTTTTTAATAATACTATTGTAACACTATTTGTTTTATTTAATTTAATTATAAAGTATATTATTACTACATATTATATATTTATTGTTATATATTGTTAAACATTTATTACAATATGTATATTATTATTAGTTTTGTTATATGTTTATTATTACATATTTGTTATTATATTTGTTATTATTATTATAAAATTTGTTAGCTCCACGCTCGATAATTCCCGTACCCCATTAATATCACTTGTTGACCCCCTCCCGTACTTTTTGTCGCAGGCTGCTTCGCAGAAACCTATTCCATCGTTCCCTTGATCTCTATATTATTCTGTAATTAGTCTTGATTCTCATTTCTTTAATATCTTTGTGTTCCCCGCCTTTTTCTCCATACCAGCTGTTTTGTTCGTTCTGCTCCACTTTTTCCAAGCCGTTGTTTCTTTCGTCTTTCTCGTTAATTCCTTCTTTCCTTTTTTTCCCCTTCCTCTCTTTTTCTTTTTTAATATCATCCTTCGTACCGGCTCTATTCCCCTTCCTCCTCTAATTGCTCTTTTCTCATACACCCTTGTTCAGCCGCGCGGCTTCTACCCTTGCCTCGAGTCAATGGAAACAAGGAGATAGTTTATATCCGATACCACAAACGTGCTAGATGTTATGGATAGTGCACTGAGTTACGGGCCAATATTTCTTCATAATTATTCCACGGTGCATGAGATACTGCAGAGACCGAAGCATCTGTGCGTGCCTTAGATGCATACACGCTGCCTCTGCTCGTTTTGTGCTCTTCTTTTTTTTTCCCTTTTTCTCGGTTAAAGGAGAGAACTCGTCTCCTTTAATTTTTCTTCTACAGACTTCGAAATGCTATACCTCGACAAGCCGAAAACTTGTGGAAAACGATTACAAACGCGGATACGACTTTAGAAAGACGGTAGGGCAAGGAAAAACTCACGGGGAAAGAAACTACGACTTTATAAAGACGTCAGAGCAAGAAATAACTGAGGGAAATAGTGAAAAGAATGAAATACTTGAAGAAGTATTATTGTTTTGCATTATGGGCGGGTTAATTTTACTTTTTATTGAAATTCGAGTATCAAGGTTTTGAAATTGCCGCCAAATTTCAAGCATTTGACGCAGTCGGTAAGGTACCTGACCTATGTTAGAATTTTAAGGCACATCTATTCTTTTTTATGTTTTAAGCTCGTGTCGTGTGTGAAGAGTCTGTTCCTTTCAAATTTGCCGCCAAATTAGCAGCAATTTTATTGGCGTTCAAATTTGGCGCCAAATTCAAAGTTAATATTAGTAAATTTAACTCGCTTGTAATGTTCGATGACAATTCATAAATGACCGCGCAATATACCTAAAATAGTGCATGTACTTAACCGGTAAATATCGGGCAGATAATTATAAGACTGGTAATTACCGAAAAGGTAATTACAGAAGTGGTAAATTATCTGAGAGGTAATTGCAATGAGAGGTAGCACATTATGTACCACGTATCTCATTGCCCCTAGGACAAAATTTATTAATAATGTCAGACAAAATGTTCTCATTTACATATTAATGCAATCAATAATCGAAACCGATGAAGATCAAAATTACAATAAAAAATGTGCTAATATTTTTATTTATCTATTCATTTGTTAATATGAACTAGAACGTTCTTTTAATATAAATACTAGATGTTTAACAAAACAGAGACACAACATATTATTTAAAGGAATAGCGAATAAAATAAAATATCAATTAGCGATTAAAATAAACGAACACTTACGTATATAATTAATAGGATAATGATTGTAGAAGCAGTTAGCTCAGGATCCGATTATAACACGAACAAAACTGAAACTAAATTGCGTCGTTAAAAAGAAGACGGTGAAACTGTTCTCGATATTCAGTTATTTGATTAGTTGCTACGCAACATGTAACAATATGTTTGACAGTATAGCAATTTAATGAAACAGTAAATGTGTTACGTCCGAGCAAAATTTACGGAGAGTATGTTCACGATATGGATACACATTAACACGCTGTGAACGAACCATTTTATTGCTAATTATACTCAAGAGCATAATAAGCAATATACAACTTGAAATACAGTTTGCAATTATATTCGTTTTCATGCGCATTATAAATTTCAAACTTCTAATTCTGGAAATGGCAGGTTCAAAACTTTTACCTAAACTAATCCGACCGGTAATTTGACAATTTGTCGATATTTAAAATTGTGAATTTATCGAGTTGATATTTTAACTTTTTTGAAATTTAGAGGATTACATCTTCAAATTCCCCAAATTTTCAATTCCCGACCTTCAAATTTCCTAAATTCTCACTTTCCCATTTCCAAATTTCCCATCTCTAAATTCCCCGAATTCTCAATTTCCCACTTCCAAATTTCCCGCGTCCAAATTACCCGAATTCTCAATTTCCCATTTCCAAATTTCCCACCTCCAAATCCCCCAAATTCTCAATTTTTCACCTTCAAATTCCCCAAATTCTCATATAACCCAACTCCAAATTCCCAAATTCCCAATCTGTCAAATTCCAAATTCCAGTTTCTACCCATTCACCGCTAATCTTCAAATTCCCGACAGCCGCTCACTGTCCACCGTGCCCATCGCCCTGCACTATCCCAGTTCACCAACCGACAAAACAATTTCCGTGCAATTCCCATTCAAGAATCCTCGAAACAAACAAATTTCGAAACAATTCCCAGCGTTTCGTTTCTCACGGGTATTCGTCGTCCGTGAAACGAGGAACGGTCCGGCGCGAGCTCGGTGACAAGGCGTACGGTCAGAGCGGCGAAATATGGTCGGCGCGTAAAAAGTAGAAAGCAGAAGAAAAGAAGAAGAAGAAGAAGGAAAAAAAAGGTAAAATGGTGATCTCGAATGCAGAGTGGGTCCCCGTGTGCGCAGCTCGGCTCGCTAGCTCGCAGGTCCGTAGGCGCACATCTAATTGCTAGTGCGCCTCGAGACACCGTAGATCGCACGAGCGATTTCCAATTAGCGATGTGACTGATATACCTGGGTTCAAGGAAACGAGAAAGGGGTCGTCTACTCTGTTTCTCTCGCTTCCTCCATTCGCGAGCACAGGTGGCGTGCTTGACGTCCGCCACGCTTCTCTGCAACGCCGTCTGGAACAAGATGGAACGCGACCAACGGAGAAAGAGATAGGCCGAGAAATAGCCGGCTTCAAGGATACTGATTAATTGCATCGGCTAGGTATATTGAACCTTCGTTATTAACCGTCACAATGGCCGAACAGCCACGCTAATTGATCGAGCATACGGAAAATTGCCGCGTCCCGCGCGGTGCCCGCCATTTTTTAAACCACGTCAAAAATACCACATTCCCCATTCGATCTGTATCTATTTAGCACGCCGAGAACGAATTACTGCTTTATTAACCGACTTTGGAGCCAGGGGTTCACAATTTTAATGAATTTGTGGTTTATTAACCGACTTCCGATAGAGGTTCTCAATTTGATGTTTGCCTTTTAATTAGTATTTTTCTAATTGACCTATGAACAATGGTTGTCAACTGGTACACTGTATAAGTGAATCAGTGTTAGCTGGCTTGTCTTGGAATGAATTAATACTTCATTGACTGACTTCTAAAAGAGAGTGGTTCTCAACTTGTGCGTATATGGTAGTGCTGTACAAATAAATTAATATTTTTCTAAAAGATTTTACAAGAAAGTGGTTCTCAATTCGATATGTATCTCATAATAATAGTCTTGAGACGAATTAGCACTTTATTGATCAACTTCTGAAAACCAGAGGTTCTCAATTCGATGATGGTCTTTGAACAAATCAGTACTTTTGTTAACCATTTTGATTTTATTAAAGTAAATAAATAATTTACAAAATTTTTTATAAAATGTACAAAATGCTGAAATAGTAATAATAATAGTAACAGTAATAGTAATAATAATTACTGAAATAACAAGGTATTTGTTATTACGAAAACAGTGAAATACTTGAGATGATTTCATTAATCATAGAATATTAATGCAGAAAAAAAATTGTGCAAGATCAAAGGAAAAATTTAATCTATCGGAATGAAAGTTGCGGAAAGTTTCACGCACCGAGAGGAAAAAGGTTGAACGAAAATTCATCGTTTTCGCGCAAACGTTAAATAAAACAGCGGAGTAAATTGTTTGAAAAAGTTGGCAGAACTGCTTGCGAAGTTACTTAACCAACTCGAAATTCCGAACTTCTCGTCCAGACGATCGAGTAAGTTATCGCGTCACGTAATACCGCGAACGAAGGCACAGGGGACGAAAACCAAGCAAGATGTAATCGTTCTTTTATATTCTCAACGCCCGCAAGTGACTTTTCCTCGTTTCTCACACTTTCTTCGCTTCTTGAACAGGAATAGGTCATTCGAAAACTAAATTTCTGAAAATTCGAATAACAGGACGTAGAGTATAAAGATTTTTAACGTTTTCTTTTAGAATTTCAAATCCGCAAATTTTTGAATTACCAAAATTTTCCAAGCTTTCAAAGTTTTTCAACACGCGAGCTTTCAATATTTGAAGTTGCCAGGTGTTCAAATTTAAAAATTTCCAAATTCTAAATTTTCAATACACAATAGCAGCATTTTATACAATAAATGAATTCAAATAAATCAACAGAAATAATTGATATAATAAACGACATTAACGAACATGCAATTAAAGAACAGGCGATTAGCCGAATGTAATAGATACGAATTAACCTCGTATTACGAATTTATTTCCCCGTGAAAGCAAACACTAGCGTACTTTCATTTGAAATTGAACAATATTTATTTTCACTCCCGGTTAATCCTCCGGTAGAAAAAGAAGATCGAAAAAAATAGTTCATTTCTCGCACACATTCCCACGCGGATTTATTGCGAATTACGTGTCAGCACAGCTTTACCATTATAGGCACATCAGTTTTCGATAGTACATGTATGTACACATTCAGAAGAATTATCTGGCTACTTATCCTCTATACGTGTCTTCATACAACGAATTCTAAGAGATAAGTAGTCCTTAAACCGATTTTACTCATCCCTGATCAAAGCCGCCATGAAATCGAATCGTTCGATGATCTACTTCCTCTGCAGATTGAATATCTGCCAGAATATACAGGGTGCTTCACGTTATTCGGTCCGGGTACACCGAATTTGGAAATTTAGGAATTTCGGAATTTGAGAATTGGGGAATTGAGGAATTGGGGATTTGAGAGTTTGGGAATAGGTAAATTTGGAAATTTGTGAATATAGGAATTTGTGGATGTAGAGACCTAGGGATATAGGGGTTTACGAATGTAGGAGTCTCTATATTTGGATGGGGTTGGCATCGGTACGCAGCATATGTTTTTTATGAATGTACGAACGCGATATATTGAAATGGAGCAGCCTGTATATTGAATGTGAAAGCGACAACTTAAAGAAGAGACAGAATTGGTAAGACACCTTCGTAAGCAGACTCATGCGCCTCGTGGGTTGACATCTATACATCAGTTCATATATTCCGTCAGATAATCCAATTTCCACAGTTTCCTCGTTCGTGCATAAAACTACCCTGTATCGAGATAAATCAGATAAAAGAGAATTACTCAACTGTATTTTTAGCATTGCTATCTAAGCGTATAGCACGCGGCAGTTAAGATTTCATCGAAAGATATCAGATAACTCTAGAGTTTCATTAATTCTAGAGCGTAGAATTTACCGTCGAAGTTGTAGAAAACTTTACTCTGGCCAATGACCATTTCCTCTATCGTATATCGTTTCCTTTCGTACCTTCATTCTACTTGTCTCTACCTATTTATCGATCTCTATTCGTCTTTTTTAGTAGTCGCCCTCCTCCGTTTCCCCCTTCCTTTATCCTCGGACGCGGTTGAAGTAATCGCAGGATAGAGGAAAATTGTTCCTTCGTACAATAATGTCTTTACTTAGCATTGTATTCCTTCTGTTCGTTCTCTCTGGGCCAACGAGTAATCGGAAAAATCCTATCGAATCTCTGTCCTGACGTGCTCCATCCTCCGAGATATTCGTTGATAGGATATCTTTTTTACCGAGAGAGTATATCGGTGTTGATTCAATGAGCAAAGGAGATCCTTCGGGATCTATCTCGAAATTGCGATTTACTTATCGACTCCACGTGTATTCGTCGAACAGCTCGTTATATTCTCATGGACATATAATGTTCGAGCTAAGTCTTGGATAATTATGTGCATTAACAGTGTTATTTTGTGTAATCAAGATTTAATGAATATTTGTTGATTTTTTGAACGTACAGTTTTAAGCGTCCGAATCCAGCAATTTTCAGATTCTCACATTTGTATATTTGCTTGGACAATAACTGAAATGTCATCGAGATCGAGACACGTATAGTTGTAATGGAATCAAAAGATTACAGCGTGTGTGCTCTCGTGTCATTGATCGGTAGCTTGCACTTGACACGAAAGGTCGGTCTGACCACAACGCGCCATACTACTCGCCATAGTCTGCCCGCACAGAGTCCACTGCCCCAAAGGTCTGTCCCGTCAGGGTTGACCCCGTAATTGTTACGTGAAATTTTGTAGCAAGAGAATTTTGGGATTTGGACATTTAAGGAGTGAGAATGGGATTTTGGGGATTTCAGGATCTGGAGATCTGAGAAATTGGGGATATGAGAATTTACATATGTCATAATTTACAAATTCGACAATTTGGAGATTTGAGAATTTGAAGTCTTAAGAATTTGTAGACATGAAAATTTAGAGACCTGAAAATTTGTGAATACGTGCACTTGATATTTGAAGACTTCATACTTGAAAACTTGGAAATAAGAACCTTAATACACCCATCACCAACCTAAAAACTTTAACAATTTCTAAACTTCCGCTTCAAAACTTGAAAAAGAGCATCCCAATCTTTCAAAATGCATCCTACACAACCTTACATCCTCCAAATCAAATATTCTCAACATAGCTTTGATTAAATCGAAACTGGCAATAGTCCCCCACATCTCCAGCATCCTCCACGTAACCTATACTTTTCTTATCGCTCATTTCCACTCATTTCCAAGCGACAACAAGGGAAGTCTATGTGTTGCAGCCAAGTGTGCGAACACAGAAAAACATCGGAGCAAGTGACAAGAGGACAGTATCCTTTTTTTACGAGCAACTGTTGGATGGCGAAGTACGTTTACGAGCTTATGGCAGGACGTGCACCGGCACCACTTAACAGCGTAGACAGCTGCACGTAGTCCAAGCACGTGTCCTTACCTGCCAGAAGTCAATTTCCTTCTTCGAGAAACTCCTTTCTTCGCTAGTTTTCTTTAGATCTTCTTTACCACTATCTAGTTGCACTATTCGTTCCTCGAAGGACATCTTCATCCTTCGTTTATAGCTGGGTCCATACTGTCCTCTCAATACATTGCTTAGTCCTTGCTATTCAATCTGTGTACAAGATGATAATTCCTGTAAATACTTCAGAATTTATGGGGAATTTGGTCTTTTACTGATGGTATATAGTTTATGTTCATGGACCTCCTCATCAGGGACAGGTTCACGGGTGTTTGGGTGATCAGAAACCTGCTGATGATTGTGTAGACAGTTTTGTAGACTTTATTGAAGTTGGAGTTTCTAGTGCAACAATATGGGTACATGTACGATTTTAGAAAGTGCAGGTTTGTCCTTAAGTGTGTTACTTGATGTGGACACTATGGTGTTACCTATCATCTAGACCTATCGTTACACCTATCACTTTTTGTGTGATCATAAGATGGTTCATGACGATGCTGATGATTCTTGATTAAACTTCTTTATCGGTCGACTAATTACCAGAACTAGTAGTTCAAGAAAGTGTGTACATGTGATGGTAGCAATTGTCTTTCACATACGTGAAATGATCTGCCATGAACATGATGTGGACTCAACTATTTTCTTCAGTGTGGTCATAAGATGATTCACAAGCATGCTGAAGGCTATTGCTGATTAAACTAATTCACCAAACCCATTAATCAATGTGGATGTCCATACGATCAGCAACCATAACTGTCCCTCACTATCCACATAATATGAACAGGTGCAATATTTCGTTTATAAGAGACATATCTCGCCATAAGACAATTTAAAATGTCCGTATCAAAAAAAGCGATCGAGACAAATATTATTCTATTGTCCCAACGTATGGGGGTTTTATGATCGTGGGCATCGCGACGTATCCATGCGAGCGATTCTCGAAACACAGGGCATTAAACGACTTTACGGTCGTTTCGGTGAAAATCTTGTTTCCCCGACGGACATAGTTGTGGCCTGGCTACGTTTGATTTATCGCGAAATTTCCCCTGTATTCCCTACGGGAATACAGCTGGAGGACGTCCAGATGTGTGCGCGCGCGAGTACGGAGTCCTAATAATCTAATATACCGCGACCGACCTGAGCACAATTTCATGCTTTCTCGGGCATGCGGCGCACCCCTAACTCCTCTGCGATCAAACGTCCTTCCATCTCACGTTCCCTTATCCCTCTAACCCTCTGTCTTTCATTCGCCTTCTCGGTTACCGCCTTCCATGCCGCGATCCTTGCCTAACCCTGTCTCCCTTTCTATCCCTCCGCTTGAAATATGTATAACGCATGGTTTATTATTACGCGACGAATGTTTTGGAACTGAATGCTTAAGTAACGAGTGCTGACGAACCATTTCAACTATACTTATATGTATAATATAATGTATTTATATTTTTATACATAACATTGCTTATACGATAAAAACCACTTTCACAGAAACAATTTATTTAAAAAACATCGTAAAGATTTCATTCCCAGTCAAAATATTTTAAAACGTTTTATGTCCAATGGACGCCATCGGCTACATCAAAGAGAACCGTTCTTGAAAAGAATGTTCTCTGTCGAAATTTTATTGGAACATACGACACGTATGTTTCAAACCGAACGGAATCAAAAGAAACTTTTATTTTTCTACCTGGAGACATGTTTTACGCTGGAAAAATATTGTTAACTGTATCAAATAACATGGAGCGAAACTTTGAGCGAGAACGTAATAGATATAGCACATTAAATATACTAGATCGGGTGTTCAAAAATATGGTATATTATTCTTTGTTATGATATCGTATTATAGGAACGAATTAGTTTATTATAGAAATAAATTTAAATTTATTTAGTTCAGTATACATTATACATTATAATACTTGCTTTAAAGCACATTAATGTATATATAATTGCATATAAATCAGTATATATAGTATATCATATATACAGGCTATCTCACAACTAGTGACTCCCGGAAATGGGTGGTAGAAGAAGTCATTCTGAACAAGATTTCCCTTTGCAAACATGTGGTTTGAAGTATATAAACATATATAGTATATCAGTATATATACATGAATTCTAAATCTACCGAAAGTATCCAAAATACAAAATCATTGATTTACAGAATGTAGAAACGCACGTCTGACCTATAACAGTTACGACTACTTGAAGTAATACGAAACGAGTGAAGGTAAATTTATACGATTCGTATCGAATATAAAACGGTTCTGTATCGGTTTCATTTCAACGAAAACACGGATGTTATCATTATATGTTCATCATACACAGTATGATACTCGATCAGTTAATAGAAAACAAGCGATCAATAGAGGTACATAACAACGCGCAAAAATATTTTCGCGTTTAACTGTACAAAATCTACGTACAATACATTACCTAGAGAAAAATATCGCGAATACAATATCCACTTCATATATCATTTTTAACAAAAACAAAATCGACAGTTTATTTCGAATTATTTTGGACGAACTCGTGTTTCTTAAAAACGGAGACCCATCATCAACAACACACATATACAAAAAGTGTCCACAACATTGACCTTGACAACATATACCAAGGTCACGAAACTCTACGAACAAATACTAAAATAACTGACAAAAGAATACTAAAGTTGATAAAAGAATAAATTATATCGCATTCCAAGTCCCTCGTCAAGTTGCAACGACATAAACGATTCAGCCATGCATTTCACGTCTCTTTTTCCGAGAGGCTCTTCCGGAAGATTCCCTAGATTAATTAGCCACCCTGTAGGTAATTACACGTTCACCCTCGTCGACATTTACACGCTCGTACGAGGTTTCGTGGCTAGGAACGAAACGAGCGAGATCTCGCCGCAAGGATGAGAGGTACACACCGGGTATAAGTAGAGTGCGATGAAAGGGGGGTGTGCCAAAGGGCAAAGAGGGGGGCACGGGAGGAAAGAACGGGGCACGGGGATTACAGGAGAGAACCATACGGTTGGCGTGTACCAAGGATATTGGGCTATACGTCATACGTTGCATAGCTACGAGACCCCAAACGAGCTATTGTTCCTCGCGACGAAGTGTTTCTCCTCCTGCTCTCCTCTCATCCACTCGAAGCGAGCTATTTCGTGGCGTGTCATCCCGATAATTTTGGAAATTTCGTCGGTCGACTACCATCGCCCCGGGCTCGATTAATCGCGCCACAAAATCGAACCATGCCCCTCGATTTTATGGCACACCGCTTCTTTCGACCCGATCTTTCTATACCGTTTTCTCAACTTTCATCATTTTGTTTTTTATTCCTTTTTTTTCTTCGCTTTAGTTCATTTTTTATGACTTTTGTGATTTCCTACCTTTTGAATTTTTAGATTTTTAAATTTGTCAAGTGTTACATTTTAAAACCGTCCTCATCTCCCTACCTGCCCAACTGCCTATGTCCCCAACAACTTGTGTTATTAACTAATTATGTCCCCAACTACCTATGTCCCCAACTCCCTATGTCCCCGACTCCCTACCTGCCCAACTGCCTATGCCCCTAATTCTCTACCTGCCCAACTACCTATGCCCCTAACTACTTATGTTCCCAACTACTTATGCTTCCAACTCCCTATATCGCCAGATCTGCGCCTCCATAATAAACCTCTGAAAAACTTGTAATGTACGATATTCATAACGTAAATCTTGATTTTTGTTCAAGTAATTTATCATTCCGTGAAAGATCAATCACCGTTTTCGTTAAGTAATATTCTGCCTCACGCATAATGGCATAATGCGTTTCATTAAATAGAATGAATAATGCTGTTAGCGGGAAATCAATCTTTCCTTACGCTGTGTAAACGCATCAACACGCACACACACACACACAGTAAGAACAAGAATCAATATTCCTTCGCGTGTAATGTCACTTGCGTAGCTAGTAAGCTGATAATGATACATGGCCATGATATAACCAATAACCATGGAGATAAGCGATCTTTGATAGATATAGGCAGCATATATTACGATGTGACAGCTCGTCTTGCGACCAGCAGACGGTGTTCGGGTTAAGGGGATTGTAGGATGTTTCTAATTTAGTAATCTTCGATGGTAATGGCGAAGGTGACCACTGCAATAATAATCGCACCGTTTACCTTCGTAATAATCTATGACCAGAAATCAACGGTGCATGCACAGGTTTCACGTGATTCTATAATCTTGATTTAACTGAAGCCATTAGTTGATTGAAAACGTACAATGAAGTTTTCCTTGTTGATTAAATTTAGTATTCAATGTGAGTGACTATTTATTATATTTACAAGAAGTTTCATTTAATTGCGTTCTTTAATGTAAATTATCCTTATCAGTCTTTTGAATTTGGCGCCAAATTCGAATCGTTCAAACCCAGTTAATAAAGTACTAATTCATTCGAATAGCAGTACATAAATGTTCGAGTTGAAAATTATCTTTCATAGTAGTTAGTTAATAACATACTAATAAAATAAAATCGATAAGTTGTTTATACGAGAAATTCGACCGTCTGACATATCGTACTCCACTACTACTTGCAGTAACGGTTCACTGCCGCAGTAGAATCATCAATGTCTGGTCTGGCACGTGATAGAATTATTGAACCATGGACAATAGATGGCGCTATGGTCTTAATCCTCAGAAGATGGACGTTCCATTGAGTTGATACGATCATATGATCATTTTCATACACATCTACAAATTATTACGATAGCATCATTTTACGAACTTAGACTTCTGAAAACATCCCGATACAATCTGCAAACAAATCTCGATACATATCTACCTAATCATAATCATAAAATCATCCTCTTGAATTAGCTTAATTATTTACACGTATTTCAGCAAACTGTCCCTTGCTTCTGATTATGCTTTTTTTTCGAAAAAGACAAGTCAGGAACACGACCGAAAAAACGAACGTGATTAGATAGACAAACAGGTGTACAGTCTATGCGTAGTTTGCCATAGGATCATACATCATCGGTTGGTCTGTGTCGGTTTAACCACCCTCACCGCCAGTTGCGCTCGGTTATTCGAACATGGTGAGCAAGTCAAAATGATTCAAGCATCGTGGTCACCGGTCGCGCTTGTCCGAGCAAACCTCGCCCATACTGTGTTGAAACATGGACAACTATTCTGTTCTATGACTAATCAAGCGCAATTATACCGGCGAATATAGACATTCATAGAAGAGTGCTTTACATGGGACAGGCCGATGAAAATAATTCTGTATTGTCTGTATCGCACTTCTAACAAATATACTTTAGAAAAAAATTTAATGAAAAGAAATTTACAGTATGCGGCATTTAACATGTTTATACATATTGTCGTATTCATATCTGAACGTACAAATTTGAGATGCTTTAAGCTATCTATGTCCATATCCATAGCTGTGATGTCTATATGTAGTGTTTGTGTATATCTATGCATATCATCTAATATTATGTATATTATAACTTGTATAACTTATATGAATATAAGTATAAATACTGCTAGTATAAATGTT
The DNA here is from genome assembly GCA_036983795.1 of Megachile lagopoda. Taxonomy (NCBI): domain Eukaryota; kingdom Metazoa; phylum Arthropoda; class Insecta; order Hymenoptera; family Megachilidae; genus Megachile; species Megachile lagopoda. The sequence continues at coordinate 8,109,546 of CM072793.1, forward strand.
GAGAATGTTTGAGGATGGATAGCCTAGGCGGTGCAATACTGTCAGCCATGTTGATCGGCCGACTGCCGCCGAAGGAATACGAAGCTACCCGATGTACCACCACTCGTCCCTTCACCATATCTAACTTTATTCTCCGTCCCTACGTTTGATACAACCAGTATATTTCTAACAAAAAGTAATTACAATTACTGCTATTTGTTGACGTCCCATGTCCCGATTACAAGACAAAAGGTAGCCCCGACAAAATGCAAGACAGCTGATCCAGTAATACCGCGATAACGACGGAACGAAGTAGGCTACGGTAAAAACACGAATCGGCTGTATTATCGATACAGAGCACGATCGAAGGACAAGCAACAAAGCCGTATTTCTCCGTGATCAGCGAAATCACAAGCTATAAAGACGCAATTGAAAGGTGACTACGGTGGGATGAGGGGTGAACTGGGAGAATAACCGTCGAGTAGGTCCACTCGACGTTAGTCGACAGCTTGGACCTTCGACTCGGTATAAGCTGCCAGTACAGCAGTCAGAAACACCCTCTTGTAGACGCTGCGTCCATCGGGAAAGGCCGCGCACAGCCAGAAAGCTGTCCTGTCGGTTAGCTAGCGTTCGGGGCTCTAGCGCTGAAACGTCGAGGCGTACTGCGAGTAGGAAGCACGCTCTGCCGGCGTCCCGACGCTCGTTAGCGCCGGTAATTGTCACTTGTTAGGTGGCAGCTTGTCCTCCACCTAACTCCCAGTTTTGCGTCAACTACCGCCAGGGTTTGTCGCTCGAAAAGCCTCGAACACGGCCGAGAGCTTTTTCGGTAACGCTTCGCTGCATTTCTTGACCGACTATCGCCCACGAATTGTCCTGTGTACGGTGAACACTCCCGCTGGGAAAATGTGACGAGAGCACTCACGGTAGATAATTTGTTGGGACTTTTCAGGATTTGAAAATGTACGAGTTTGAATTTGCTGCGCTGCCGTTGGAGGCGCTGTCTTCGCCACGTGACTGCGGTCTCATATTTCCCGCGCAAATATAACCTAACTGCATATTTATATTAAAAAATATGGAAGTCTAGAAAGGTTCAAACTGTCAAATTATTTTACAGTATTTAAAAATCAATCAATTAATGAATCTCGTGCAAAAAAATTGGACAAAATTGTACATATAAAATATGTTTACAAGTACCATGGATATGGTAACATTTTTTGTGGGAATCGCAAAATAAATTCCAGTTAAACTTATTTACGAGAAACTCAAATGTACACAATAAATCCTAATTTCGGACGTGAAATATTTTTTACAAAGAAATACGATATTTTCGCGTTAGGCAAACATAAAAACATAGTTGTATTTCAATATCTTTCGAATGCGGAGGTTACCGATATTAATCGGAACACGAAACCGATGGTACACGTCAATGGAATATCACCGGGGATCCATCGATTCATCCATTTTAGTGTAACTTAATTAAATTGGACAATATATCTGTTCTATCACTGTCAATCATTCATACAAATTCGAACGAGGAAAAAAACATATCAAACGTTTTCACAATTTATCAGCGTTATAGACTGTGCGAAAAAACATTTGCAATCGGAAATATCTGTTTTTATTTATCTGTATTGTTTAATTTCGATGTAACAGAAAATTGTGAAATAAAAAAGGTGATGTTTGCGAATTTAAAACTAACGTTTCGATGAATTAATTCGAACGAGAATGCATTTTGAAACGATCAAGTGAAATTCGATTGAGTACTAGCGCTAATCGCGCTGCAAACTTGTGCCCACTTAATGGATTACGCGATAATTGCTGTGTATCGAAAATAGAGACAAACAATTTGTAAAATGCAAGGTAATCCCCGGAGGTTGAAAATTTTGGGGTAAGCATGCTTCAATGTGTGCTGATATAATTATTTAGCAAGTTATATAATCCTCTATTATATCATGAAGTTTCGAAATGCTGCAAAGCAAATTAGTTTGCATTCGCAAGTCGGTAAAATGGTATTTGTACTGAATAGTAGCTGTAGCAAAGGATCTGTGGAATTAAATTTCTGGAAGATTAATATCATACAAGAATTCATTTGTCGTACTAGCAGTTTCGATTATAGGGATTTGAAAAGTAAATAAACTATTTATGTTTCTTATTAAAGTATAAGAGACATATAACATCGAAAATGTGTTTGTAAAAGTATCAAGCTATCAAGTTATCAAGTTACAAAAGTATCAAGTTATCAGAGTATCAAGTTACAAAAGTATCAAGTTATCAGAGTATCAAGTTACAAAAGTATCAAGCTACTGAATTATTAAGTTACAAAGTATTATGTTACCAAATTATCAAATTATGAAAGTATCAAATTACCAAATTATCAAGTTACGAGAGTATCAAACTACCAAAGTATCAAGTTTCCAAAATTTTCAACAAGTAAATATTCTAAAAATTCAATCCAATTTCAACTCATAAACGTTCTAAAATACAATACAGAAGAAAACGACAGTAGCAAAAAAGAAAATGTTCGCGAGTACAATTTCTTTCCCCTATATCGCCATATCCGTCGGGAGAAGCCATCTATTTAGCAGCACGTATCGTCGTATCATCTCCCTCTAAATATCGTACACGTTTGATAGGTCGATCAATAATTAATCGAGCGTAAGTTGATCTATTCTATCGCGAAACGTTCGAAAGGATTTCCCATGGCTAGAAATCCGTAGCGGGGATATATTTTATGGTATCGAAGTTCGCAGCTGCTCCATCGGTTTTATCGTTATTACGTTAACGACGATTGCAGCACCACGGAGATATCGAAGATGAAAAGTGTTGAACGATGCCGGAGCATTACTTGTTTACCGTGCGAGCAGTATTAGCTGTTTTATCGCCGCTACTCACGTGTTGCCTGTTGGAATAGATAATTAAATACGAGAGGCTGAACGATCAGCCTGGCCGAATTGGCTGGTACGAGGAGAGCCGGATAACTTAACGAGCCAAATTATTAGCCAGATTAATTCGACACGATCATCGTGAATGCAACTACGAATCTGCAACTGTAACGATCAAATTTCCTGCACGATGCGAATATACCATTTCGATCATTACTTCCCAAATTTTCATACCTTTATGATTCTTGGATTTCTAAGTTCTTTCAGATCTTAAATTCTTGTGTGTTCAAGTTTCTTAAATTTTTTCATTTTATAAAAGTTAAACGATTTTTCGAGATTACAAATCTTCAAATTTGCCGAATTTCCACATCCTCAAATTTCACGTTCTCAAATCTTTTAATCTCTAAATCCTCAAATCTACACATCCTAGTAATCTTACAAATTTTTAAATTTCAAAACTCTCAAACTGACGAATCTCCAAATTTCAACCCGTAATAATTCAGCGCGTGGTAATTGAACGCCTCATAATTGAACGTCTGATAATTGAACGCGTGGAAATCTAATATATAGCGATGTAACCTGTGGTTATTTAACGTATGACAACTTATCGCGTGGAAATTTAGCTCGCGGCGATCTAACGCGTGGCGATTTACCGCACAGAAATTGAATTCGTAGCAATCGAGCTCGAACAAGTGAAACATTCTGCGATATAACGTGTTGTAATTCAACCCGTGATAAAGTAACTGATGAAAGTCTATCGTATAATAATCTAACCGGTATACATCTTACTGCCATAAAACGCGTGGCAATATAACGTGACAAGAACAGTTGAATACTGAAACCGACATAGAAAATTGGCATGCTATCTAATGAAGTAATACAAACAATTTTGTGAGCCGGTAAACCTCTATGAATTTATTATTATTATTATTACTATGGAGAGTCGTGAATGTTTTGTCGGAATTCGACGTAATTATTTACGATTGCCGCAATGCGCGAGGCTACTGGATTTTATACCGACCGAAACGTCGATGATTTACCGGTAGATTTAGGTCACCGCAATAATTTCTGACATGTTTTGCATGTTGTGCCGATAATAACGTATTGTCCGATGCGAAATGGATCGGTCGGTAAACGACAAATCGACGCGCATAAACGTAATAGATTATTAGTGTCTAATGGTTGTCAACAACTCTATCATTCCCTAGCAATATTATCGTAAATACACAATGATACTTGGAACTAGCTCGTAAAATCGATTAGGTTGTTGTACTCTGTATTAAATGACACCGGCATGACCAATACGATATCGACACGAAATGCCGCGAAATTTAAAAACTTAATCTCTCTAAACTTGATTAGATAAACTTTTCATGAATATTTCTAAGAATAATTGAACCACTGTATGAAATTAACTTTGTCTACTATAATGTACGGTGTATAATGCAACATGCAATTAATTGGAGGTAGTTAATATTAACGCGATTCAATTCTGTATCATCTTTAAGATGATTAGTGTCTTAATACTAACGTCTACCGGATTATTAATCTCGAAACTTCCTTGATAACACCAATTACACTAATGTGTAGCGTAATTGATACTGGGGAGTTAATGTTTAATTCAGTCTGTTCATTATTAGGTGTTTCATTATCTACGAACAAGCAATTAATTAGTACGGTTATTGTTTATGTCAATCATTTCCGGATAATTGACGTATAGCTTTGATGTGTACGTATCTCGAATCAAATGTAGCCTACATGTTATTCTCACGGGAACGATGTTCTTTCATTCTAATTATAATACAATCATTTATTATATAAATATACAAAGAGTAATGTGTTATCGTGTGTCGTTCGCATTGAATTGACCCGAAATGCAAATTCGGTGATTATTAACTTTTTAACTATTCGTGTAAGATCAGAAATTATTTTGATAATCTTTCGGTAAAATTTGAAATAAACTGAAGACATTTTTGGAGTAACTTCTAATAAGATATTTTGGATGAACTGATTTTTTTAAATATATTCCAAGCTTTTCAAATAACAATTTCGAAGCGAAGGTATTTAAACAGTGACAAACTTTATTTAATTATTATTCATTTAGTATAACTAAAAAGACATGTAATTGTAAAATTATTCTCTGCTATTGGAAATCATTATTTAAAGAAGTTTGTATTGAAATTTCATTTATTTCTCTTTATAATGTTAAATGTAATTAGTTGCTCTTTTCAACCCACGTGACCTACATACATTTATATATTAATTAAATAATTAAATTTTACATTCGAAGTTAATTTAATTCGGTCTAATTATATTTCAAAGTTTCTCGTCTCCTGAAAAATTAACATTTAAAATTGCATAATTTTTAAAATACATGCAAGAAGCAAATAAAATATTGAAACCGTCCCAATTTTGAAATATCAGCTTGCATCTATTCCAGTTAACTTTCATAAAAACCACGTGTAAATTGTTATTATCTATCTCGCTCGTTAATCGGACGAAAATAAAATTCACCTTTATCGCCCTCCTGCAAAACAATCAATAGTGGTTGTGAATGTGTAATACTTTTAACGACTCTTACATAACAAATCAATAACGTTTCATTTAAATAACATTTCATGATCTTGGATGCTGTGTTGTAAACATTCATTTATCTTATCTTGAAGATCATTCAATTTTTTTTAAGTAGAAGAGTTGTCATATTTTATCCGAATTTCAAAATTGTTAGGTTTTGAGGTCTTAAAATTCTTCTGAAGTTTTCAATCCCAAAATTGTAAAATTTTCAAATCTCCATATTTTCAAATCCATAAATTACAGAATTTCTAAACCATCAAGTTTATATATTTCTAAATTCCCAATCTCCCAAATTTCCAATCTCTCAAATTCCCAATCTCCCAATTCCCAAATTCCCAAATTCCCAAATTCCCAAATTCCCAAATTCTCAAACTTCCAAATCCCAAATAAAAAATTCTCAAATCAAAAAGTACAACTACACGTTTTAAATAAAACAGCAAAACATTCCTGAAATAAAAAAGCAAGACCTAAAATAATTTCTCAATAAATACACGCTCATTAAGAGGTTAAACAAAATACACTCAGCAAAATTCCTACAACGAATAAATATTCTTTTATGTTATAGTCGTTGCAACAATGCGGGACACGAAATTTGCATGAAATCGTTGGTTAGATAGTCAAAATTATTACACGGTAGAAATCCATAGCAAAAGTTCTCACGAGAGCTGTGTAATCTCGTTTTCTTTTCGTAAGATGCAGAACGAGAGAAAGCAGTCAGTCAACGACGTTCGTTATAATCCCATTGTCCCTGCTGTCGTTCCACGGAAAAATAAACAGAGTCAAAACCATCGTCGGACGGCCATTTGCACGAAGGATTCACCTATTTAGCCGGAATGGAAACGAAAACATACAACCGGCAAAAAAGTGGCTCGTTACACAGTGCTGGCGCCATGTTATTTCGCACCTTACGCTAAACCGATTAGTATACCTACTCTTTTTGCACGACTTTTTAATTGATATTCAAATTCGAACTCTTTTCAATGAGTTCCAAAGTTTTTACGCTGATAGCCAAATGATTGCAATTCAATTTTAAATATTTTTTATTGATACTGAAATTTTTAGTATAAAAGACAAGAGGGACAATGTATACTAAAAATACAAAAAGTACAAATTATAACAAATGTACAATTTCTAACAAAGACACTAAATAAATGCTTAACTTAATTTCATAAAAAAAAAAAAAAAAATGAAAAAAGAGATCACTGTCAACATCTCTTACAACCCCACAATAAAGGACGTAAACTTCTATTCATAGAATGCACCCGTTCATAAAAGGTATTTTCAAAAAAATTTCATTCGAATTTTTAGTCGCGATCAACGTTAATTCCGGGCGCGCAGTTAAAATTCGAGGTTAAATATCTGGTATTAAAAAGCGAGGCAAAAGGAAGGAACGACAGCACGGAATTCAGGTGTGGCTGGAAAATACGGTGGCGGAAACTTATCGGCGACCATTTAATCCGTGGTGGTTCGAAAATTTAATTTTTCATTTATTCGTCGGGCTCTCGGCGAATAAAGCCGTAAGGAAAACAAAGTCGTTTCGTGGCGCTGCTGGCAACGGCGGACGAAAAACTGAATGGCAGAGGTAAACAATGCTAAGGCGATTTTCATCGTCACCAGAGGCACAAGGGATGATGGCCTGGGTTCACTTTATAGGATGAGTTTGCATTAACACGAACCTAATGGGACGATATACTGACGCAACCTATGAAAATGCAATTTATTGGGTAGGAAATACCGAAAAATTGAAAGCTGCAATATTTTGCAAATTTTTATGGAAGTCATCGAGTCATTCTTACTCAAATGTAACAGTTGTCAAGAATTTTCCCAAAAACGTATTTAAGATATCAATTTTTAATTGCTTCATTTTCAACTTCTGGATACAGTAAGAAGTTGTCACAAGTCAATTTTCATTGTTCGAGATTCAAAAATTGTTAAAATTATAATATTTAGCGAAAAAACAGTGGAAAAATGTTAGGTGAATAGAGTGCGTTGTGCGCATGCGCTGTGTATTTACGCGCCTTGTCCCAAGCGCATGCGCTGTAAGACGCGCTTAATTTAAAAATTAAAAGCATTCTTCCACATTTCTTTCGGTAAATACTTTACTTTGAACGAAAGTTGCAGTGTAAATAATTAAAACTACATATATTTGTACTAATTATTTGATACTTCTACAGGTTTTAATGAAATATAATGATTTCAATGCATCAGAAACAGTTTCTCGTAAATTTAAACAATTAGTTCTTTCTCTACAGTTTCGTGATTCTTTCAGAAACGAATTATAGACCAGTTAAATGAAATACGTAAATAAATACAGGTAATGATTGATATTTTTTTAATATGAAAATTGCATTGTTAGGGTAGAAAGGGAGCCAACAGGAAGATAAGCAGACGGCGAAAAAAAATGGAGTCGTCGCCTTTTTCGTATACCGTCTCGATTTTCCTAGTCTTCGAGAAAAAAAAAAGCTCGTTTCTCGTTCGACAGATGGTGCCGACAGATCGAATGCGTTGAAACATAGCCAGCTGAGAGAATTTCAGAAGCTGTCCTCTCTCTCCCCATTCAAAAACGTTTCGTCGATGCGTGTACCCTGTTGATCGTTTCAATGTCAGAATATCTTCAAAGCATATTTCGCACGTTTTATCGAGAAATTTATTACGCAAGCATGTCGTTAGAAATGTTGGAAATAACAGTAATCTTTCTGTCAGCGATTTTGATCGCTGTGAAGTTGGTGATTGTGTGATTTACAACAATGACGCGACGGTCATAATGGAGGAGTGGCAATAAATAATATTGTAAATACCGAAATTTTTTTTAGGAAAATCAGCTTTTGTTTATTAAAATTTTATTTATTGACGGAGATGGTGGTTCCAAGATAATTCTAAGATGAATCAGATAAAATTGAGTTAAGTATAATAAGTGAGATATAATATTTTCACATAAAAATTCAGTTTTATCAATGGAGATACTGAATCCTTTATTAAATATTCTACAGATTTCATGGATTTCTTCACACTGAAGTCAGCAGCATTATCCACGAAAACATCTGAATATCTCTACTATTATTCTGCAATTGTTTCGTCGTTTCACATCATATAAAAGAATGCATTGTACTCCATGAGATCTCGGTTCATTGCCATAACACGGTTTTTAATCGTATGTTCATAAAAATTGATATCCATTTTGTTTTGAGGTCAAGGAATGTAATTCTAACCTTGCGAACAAGGAATTTTGTACTGAAAATTTTTAACTTGGAATGATAGTTGTGATAAAAAGGAAATTATATGAAATTATATGAATTAGTTTGATAGAAATGGTTATTTGGAGGCTTTTAGAATAAAAAGAGATAATTCTAGTAAGAATAAACTAGCTATTATACAATATAGTACTTCCTGACAGTAAGATATCCATACATGTTCAGAAAGCGTCACACGCTTAAGCATTAAACCGACCTAAAATGAGCACATAATTTAAAATTAAAACTAAACAAATAAAACATGAATTATTAAACACGTTAGTTATACATCTCCATAAGAATCAGTTTAGATTAAAAAAAAAAAAGCACCGTAACAAATTACGGACACAGTGCAAACCGGTCATCCGCTTCGGTAGCTGCAGTAATAAACCTAAACGGAGTATTGTTCGATAGAATTTTGAAGTCTAATCAGCTGAAAAGCATCCGATTATGATCGCGTTCGAAAATGACGCGTGGTCGTCCGGTCGACCACGTGGTCCAAACTGAAATCGTTTGATCGAGAATTCATTGATAGAATGTAGCATTGGTATTTACATGATCGACGTGTGTTGCGGCCTGTCCGCGTCTCCGGCATTGTTCGCGGCTCCTGTTAATCCTTGCACCTGTACACTGGTCGCGATGCTAGTTCTGGCCGGGTATCTCGCACTATCCTTTAGTATTTTGGTCGCGCTAAGCGGCGTGGCTGTCACGCACATTGTTTTGTGCGGTATCACGATCACCTTGGTAGCGCGCACTTTGAAGGAGCGGCGTCGCGTGCACAAAACAACGGGGCGCCGGTCACGATCGATGGAAACGTAGCTCGCGCGCGACGAGATGGCAGAGGACACGCGAGACCATACGTGAAATGTATCGCGACGGGGGATTTTGTCCGAGGCCTAGCCCGCGTGCGTGCAGTGGCGAGGATTCGAGCCGTGCGGACACCAAACGTACCCGATATATGGCCGTTCCACGAGATAAATCCCGCAACAACGGGCTGTAAATAAAAACTCGCGGTTTGTTTGTTCACAGATCCCACCTCATAGCGCACCGCAGGCCTACTGAGTGACTGACTGAGTGACTACCGAGCCACGAGCCACCCTGCGTGGGTGCACACGCGGTCTAGCCGAGTGGAGGGGTAACGGACGCGCTGATTGGCTCCGTGGAGAGGCTGGTTATCGTGGGGGGTGAGCGGGATCCAATCGGAGAACGAGATGCACTACCGCACCACAGGAACAGACTACACTCGACGATTTTACAGCACTCTCTCGCCGGACGTCTGGCAGTGCGTGTTGTCGTTCTTCTGCTCTGATATTTTCTCGATACACCTTACTGTTGCTAACGTGCTTTGGTACGATTTTAATTAACGTGATCAGTTTTATGTGCGTTTGTGTAATTTGTGAACGGAGTGCTCCGAATTTTTTCAGGTTTGAGGTGCGATGAAAATGTTTGAAACTGTGACGTGTTGCGGTCAGTGTGTGCGTATTTCGATTAAATTTACTGGGGGATTTAATTGGACTGCAGCAGTTTTGACTATTGCTCTAAGTTTGCGGAGTGCCGTAGGGTAAATGTATCTGGCAGTTGAGAACCATTTATCATAGTTTTGTTTTTTGTTGGTTTTGTCATCATGACTTGATTTATTAGTATGTTTAGATAAATAGAACGGATTTTTGAGCTTGTTTAAAAAGATCGATTCTGTCAAGTGCGTTGACATATCAAATTTGTTTATCAATTGACATATCAATTGATGTCGACAAATATAATATTAAGTTAAAATAACGAATATTGATATTAAACAATATTTACCAACCGTATGTTGTAAAATTTTAAACGATATTTAACACCTACAAAATATGATACACGAAACAATAAATAATAATAAATTACAGTACACTAAATAATAATCAATAAAATTCTATAAAGATTAATTAAAATATATGAAATAATATTTACAACGAAACTGAAAATAAAAGTGTCTATTACCGCTGTCACTTATCGGTACTCCCTTTATCGAGTATTGTAAATTTTAATAGTGATCGTCGAATTGACAAAAAATATAAATTCAGTGATAATGCAACGGTAGACAGCCTACGCGTGAATTTTCGTTCGTCGTTTTATATTTGCGATTCATTAACAAACATCGATCGTCCATTGTTAAACTCGAACGATCGAACGAGCAATTTAACAACAATGTTTCCGTCACTTTGCTGAATTTTACAAATAAATTCGAGAACTGGTGCTATTAATCGCTTGCCTTGATATAAAACGGTCGTTCGTTTAATTTTATTGGTTCGGGTACTGCATTTCTTTTATTTGCAATTACTTCACGATGATTATGTACTTATTTTGCTTCTCTACGAAAATATAAAAATTGTTCATAAATAATAAATAAAATGATTTAATCAAGATTTGGTGCAATTGAGAAAAATAATTTAAACTTGTGACATTGAAGTTTGTATCGAAAATAATATTTGTTTAATGGTTCGTTCGAAAGAAATTTAATTATTAACCATTCATTTTAAATAAATGTGATTAGTAGTGATTTATTTTAAATGAATTTAATTATTAACATTCCATGTTCAATGAATTTAATTATTAACCCTTCATTTTAAATAAATTTAATTACTAATAGTTCGTTTTAAATAAAAACGATACATTTATTCTCTTGTGAGCTGTTTGTCGTGTTAGGGGTTGAATATTTCAGACTGCAATAAATTGGAATAATTAAATTTTACGTCGTAACAAAACAATCACGTTTTATCACAGTGTACTATACTGTTATTAAAAATATTTTCGTTTTCTGATAAAGTGACAGAATGACAGATGTTGCTGTTATCGCCAAAGTAAATCATTTTTAAATTAGTTTTATTACGAATTTATTCAAAAAGTTAATTTTGTACCAATAATGTGAACTTGAAATTTAGAACGATTATTATTTTTATTAAATTAATAGTTTTATAAAAATTAATGTCACTACTAACGATCAGTATAATTCAATTAGTATCATTTGATTGCATTTGACAAATCAAACATCAGTCATTTTTAGGTTAGGTTTCTATGATGTACCTCCAAATCCTCAAAATGAAAGATTTCAAATTAAAATAACAATTTCCTTCACGTAACGAATTCTACGACAATCAAATTTCAACCCTTTCAGTCAAAACTGTAATAACAAAAATGTGACAAAATATGAAAATAAAAAAATAACTCACATCTTCCACTTAAAAAGTTGCCAAAAAATATTTATCGCTATTTGGTAATAAAATTTGCTGTAAGAAGCATATGTCACATCTTCAAACGCAAATTACCCTGTCCCGCATCTCACATTCCCTCACGTCCCCATAAATCCACGGTAAATCTTAAGTGACGATTTTGCATCCGCTAATTGGCCGTAGTTGCAAAAATGAGCGGCATGTTTTGCAGTCAATTTCACGCGAATAAAAACGTGAAAGGTTGCGGGCAACTCTCCGAATGATGGATGTGATTTTTGCGCGAAAAGCTTGTCGCAGGTACCGACAGGTTCTAAGGAGGCAGACACATCTGGAACGGTGAAGAATCGTTTGGAGCATCGTTGTGTACCTGCGAAAACGTGCTCGTCGCAATTTTCTCGCTCTGTTTGGCGAAGGTGGTCCTCTTCGGGTCTGACCAGGTGCGGGCCGGGCTTAATGCCCGCCGACTGGTGTGCACCTAAGTGTTTTTCACGAGCCAGTAGTTTACAACGGCTCCTTTATGTCCTTTATTAACTTCGGGATTCGACGCTACGTGACCGGGTCGAGTTTCGCCGGATTTGTATTTCGAGACACAAGCAGCCAGAAGGAGAGAGAAACTGCGAGGGCGACGGAGAGATACGGACTTTAGCACTTTCGCGATGGGTTTGGCATTAACAGCATCCTTCGTGTGTATACAGTTACTATACAAAGTATTCAGCTGTTATGCATTGTATGATACGGGTGAGCTGGTTGAGACATTTTGTGGATGAGTGAGATAGGGACCAGCACTTTCGATGGGGTTGCATTAACAGCATCCTATGTATACAGTTACTGTACAAAGTATTCAGCTGTTATGCATTGTATGATACAGCTGAGCTGGCTGAGACATTTTGTGGATGAGTGAGATAGGGACCAGCACTCTCGATGGGTTTGTATCAACAGCATCCTTCGTATGTATACAATTACTGTACAAAACATTCTCTAACATTTTTATCGAATAAACATGTTGTTGAAAAAAGATTCCTTAATTTTCGAAACCCGGACATTCCATAATTTCCAAACATTCAGATTCTAACATTTCCATGTTCTCAAACTTCTAGATGTCCACATCTAGATCCACATCTATTTTTTCCAAGTCCCAAAATTCTTAACCTCACCAATTAAAAATTCGTGCAGCTAAAGAACATTTGATTTCTCAAATTCTAATTTTGTACCTCTCCATATCCTAAAATTTCCAAATTCCAGAAAATTCCCAAATAAAAATTACGAAAAGTCTTGACGAAGTTACATTGTCCATTGGTGCGAAAGAATACATTTTAATCGAAATAGACATCCGAGCAGCCGGTAATAAGCAGAATAATAAATGACGATCAAACGAAGCGAATTCAAAGGCATCGCGGACCTCTTTTACCAGAAATCTCGCCGTTTTGCTAACACAGTATCAAAGAGCCGGGAATTTCATCTGAAGTTCCCTTTCTTCTTTTGTATCGACCGGCTCGTTATTTCTACAAAGTGCAGGAAGCAGCGCGAAAAAGAAGCCTGAAAAATGTGCCGGTGTTCGCGAGGAAAGCAAACTCTTGCATTTGTGGTTTGTATAATTACGACTCCCGCTAAAAATTCTTCAACAGTCTTTGTTTTTCCAATTTTGTCGAAAAAGTTCATTATATAAACACTGTATTGTAACGAACGTCAAAGTATTTATATCGCTCGAACATGGAATACGTTTCATAAAATAATTGATACGTGGTTGATACACGAGAGTTAAAGGAGTAAATTATTTCTGTAAATGAATTTTTCAATGACAAATTTTCGAAGAATTCTAACAATTAAGAGCCATTTAATTTGAAAAATAAACACGTAAGTAAAATAAGTAAAATCACAAATTCTACAAGATGGCACACGAACAGTAACAAATATAAGTGAGTTCTTCCTGAATCATAATTTGTTACTTTTTCCGCCAAAGTAAAATCCCGTAACACGAGTCTATACTTTAACCAGCCCATATTTAGACTCCAACCTGTACTTAGACCGCTTTTATTTCATTCCCGCAATTTTCACGTGTCTAATTGAAAGATCCCGAGCGTTTCGAGTTCCATAATCTTCATTGTTCGTCTATACCTTTCTCCGCTCGTGCACACGCGAGCGACGTTTTTAATCGCAGTTTCGCCAGTACGTGCAGAAAGCGGAAAATTTCTCCGAGAAACACGGCTATTAAACGTAGAGAATCCTTTCTGTTATTCCGAGCCTCGGTTTGTAGAGCCGTCGCGTTTTCTACGCCACGAAACCGGCCATTTTCTACTCAACCTCTGTGCAAGATGAAGGCTATCTGCGTGGTCAGGTCGCCGTTATAAAACATAATCCGCCGCGAAACAAAGATTCAGCCCCTTTCGCGGCGTTAAATTTTACTTAAACTCGCCCGGTTAATATGACTGATTTCATTCCTGCGACACTGGCGAAAATCTTTTTTTCCACCGGAAAACCGCGGCACCGTAATAAGGCATTTTGCGGCGTTCCGAGAATTAAATCCCGCCGCGAATATGCTTTATAATTAGAGAACCTCTTGAACGACGCTTCATCCGTAGAACATGATCTTTAACGCCCGCAGAATTATAAAGCTATCGTTTATTTTCTATGCGTCTCTCTATTTTGTTGTTCTCGAGACAGCTCTAGTGTGCAAAATTCTATACTCTGACTGCAAACATTTTATAATTTTATAGTCCTCCGTTTGAAGGCAATATAACGAGAGCCTACTGTACGTCTACTGTACATCATCTATAATTCTGACGTTTACAAGTTTTTTAATTTGCATAATGTGAGAATTAAAGATTTGAAGATTTGCAGTGTACATATTAAAAAATAATGCGAAGAAAAGCTGTATCTAAAACGATTTAGCTGGAAAATTAATGAAGTCCCCGACGTATTTACGACTATCACGAACACCGCAACGAAAGGGTTAATAATTTTTTTCTTCCGTGAGTAACTTGATGAGATTAATAGGCGAGGATATGTATCAAACACGGGGAAGGCGCCAGGTCCTTCGGGCGTGATCGATTCGACTTGTTTCTGGGTGCCGTTCATAAATAATTCATCGTATCGTCGGCACGAAGATGGGAAAGAGAAACAAAGAAAAATGAAAGCACGATGAGAGCGAGTCGGTGAATGAGCGGAAGAATGACTGGAAAAAGGGCGAGACAAAGCCAAAAATAGGGGTAATAAAGAGACGAAAAGATGTAAAAAGAATGGTGCACGATTACAGAAACCGGGGCGAGAAAAAGTGGCGCGAAATAAAAAGAAAATTGCGGGGAAAAATAAGAATCTGTAAAATACATTTTATTCGAAATGAAAGAACAATTAACAATAAATAATCGTTTATTTTTATTTTGGAAGTTACAAAGTTACTAACAAAGTGAAAATAATATGAACGTCTACACTTCCAAAGAAATGCTTTAGAAACGCAATAAAAGCACGGTAACTAGAGAAAAAGCGAGTTAAATTAGATATCCGTTATGTTAGGCTGCGTCCCTCTGGCGACTGCGCATTATAAGGTTATGCCGGGCAAATTATGTGGAAAATTTATTTTTAAGTTTGTCAATAAACTTTTCCCCGCTGAAGGGTACAGTGGAAAGTATGAAAATTCTCGAACAAACAGTGAACTGAAAGCGTCGTGAAAAATTTCAGCCGATTAAGCCGGCCAGTCGTTGACGAGAAGTGTGCCCGGAACTTTGCTATTCTGTCCCCGAAGGCATTAAACTACTAAATTTCTCTGAAGACATCGAGAGGCACTGTGCGTTATAAAGGAGAGCATTCATTCAAAATTCCATTAAAACTGTTTGAAGTTTTATTTTTCTTCGTTAAAAGGAGCCGGTCAAACACGCGCTCTGACGAACGGGACGAGAGTCTCGAACAAAACGCCGAATACGCTGTCGAGACGGGAACAAATAAAATTTCTCATAGACCGATTAATTTTGCCGGACGGATTTTCGTTACTAGTCCAACTCTTCGTACTAATTACAAATATCGAAGTTTTAACAAAAATATGGGGTAAAATTATAAGTTTATTGTAACGACTAATTAGATCCATGTGCATTCTTTCCAGCTGTGAGTAGTATACGCGTGCGTTCAAAAGATGAGTTCTAGAAATTCAGAGTGGCAGTCTACTTTCCATAGTTTTTTATCCGATCGATATGGATGACAGCTGTAAGCTATTGTTGCCGAAAATATGCGTAAATCGGAAACATGTTCGCTTTGAACAATGCTGCTGCATACGGCCAGAACCCATCTTGTAGGGCGCGAGCTGTATCTGTGTTATTCGTTTTTACTATTTTTTTCTGCTATCTGTACTACCCGTTTGTACATTTTTGTTTACTATTTTTGTACTTTTTTCCTTATATCGTTTTCTTGCACTATTCGTACGATGGTAGTGTACATTGTGCGATTTGTTAGTACCGTAGAACGGACGTAACAGGATATCGAGAGCGTGCATTTTGGAAGTCGGTTAAAAATAGAGAAACGGGTCGAATCGAAGATAAAAATGTAACAAGGTATATATCAGCGGGTCCGTCGTCGCGTCTCTGTTTCTCCTTGTTCCCCTGTTTTCTTTCGATAGCATGAAATCTCGCCGCTACCAACGAGACATTCCTGTGCACACAAGATAAGAAGCAGTGGCAACCTGCAGGCGGGCTCTTTGCAAATAAAATATCGCTCGGGCGTCAAGCGGGCAGAAGAGAGAGGAGATGAAAGCGCAGAGAAACGGGAGAGGGTGCCCGGACGGAAATATGACGAGACTATATTCCAGGCAGGTAGCGTGAGCACGCTTGGAATTCGACGCGAGTAGAGCCCTTAAGTCTCGTGCCGTTCCCTCTCCTGCTTTCCCCTTGCGCCCCTCTTTTTCTCGTCGCTCCTGTTCCGCGGCTCGACGCCTCGACGTCTCGACGCCTCCGACGCCCCTCTCGTCGTTCATGGGGACCATGCAAATTTTCGCGGTGACTCGAGAAAAGGTGTAAAAGTGGCTGCACGGCACCCCGGAGACCCCGACTAGTTCTGACACCAGAAAACTAAGCGTGGTTTATTGCCGGCGATTCGTCCTGCCGACAGCAATCAGACGAACCCACTGGATTCGCGGCAACGCGAGATCTCCTTCAGGACGATGCAAGGTGATTTGTCATGCGAACGTGCGCGCGGTTCGGGGAATCGATAGAGACGGAAATTCCCTCGGAAAGACGCTTTCGGTCATATAACGAACACTTATATACAATTTACAGTACTTGTAATATATCAAGTGCTTTTTGATCGGTCTTGATCATGTGAAACACACTATACAGTGCATATGTGGCCATATATGAGAGAGTTTGTCGGAAATCGTCCTTCATTGTTGCGATATATGTATGAGAAGGGTCGTCGAAAATCGTTCTTGATCGTTATTTGTCTCCTGTAGGTCGGTATCGATCAATTGGGTATCAATATTAATTAATACTATTTATATTTATTTATATGTATATTAATACTATGTGACTTATGTTTATTTAATATTAAATTGAATTTGTTTACTGAAATGAAATTCTAGGTTGAACGTATAGCCTTGCATACAAAAGTTGAGATATAGTTAATAGCTGGAGTATAATACACAATACAAGTCCGAGGTGCTTACCTGGCATTCAATTGACACCCTATTGCCGATGAAAAGGCTTTTATCCCGTTAGATCAGATATTCGATAATCTGAAGCTCATTTATGTAATAATCCTAATGACCGAACAATGAATAAGTAGAACGTGTCGGATAGCGTGTGAAATATAATAGATGGTGCTTCATGTTGGAGATCTTTTGTCCACGTATCTGATCGGAAAACGGGGGACGTTCATGAAAGCTTTGAATATCCATAAAAGAAATTAACTTCAAATTCTGCTCTTGCTATTCTTGAAAATTTACTTTTATAATTAACATCAGACTTTGACCTGATATTTGAAGTTGAAGAGCTGGTATTGGTGAGTTTATACACTTCACTCGCGTTATATTGCCACGGACAGCCCTGTAACAATTGGCACGATAGAAGGAGGTTAAGCTAAACAGTTTACTTTTTCCAGCAACATTCTTTTCTCCATGAGTAATTTATTCCCTTTTGAAATGCAAAACCGTAGGGAGACGTTAAGCGATTCGCAACTGCGACTAACCATGAAGAAATTTTCGACCGACTAGGAAATCGTGTCTATAGGCAATGACTGGAAACACATTTGCTTGCTGTACCGAGTAGAACGAAAGAGGTTAGGTTAGTCGGAGAGGACGAAAAAGAAACGTCGTGTGCGAAGGACCAATAGGATGCCGAAAGACGTTGGTGTTTCACGTGTCGCATGTTGTACAGTCAGGTGAAAAATTTTTCTGTCTTATACAAAAATATATTAACTAATCAATATAGGGACATTTCGCTCATTCATTTTTGGAGATTTTCGAATTTTGGGAAAGCATTGGATTTATTTAAAGCATTTGGGCTCTTTGGGACTTGAAAATGTATGACTATAGAAATCTAGGGATTTTTAAGGTTACAAATTTGGACATCTAGTGATGGAGGTATTTGCAAATTTGCCAATTAAAAAAATGTGAAATCTGAAAATTGAAAATATGGGAATCTAGGGACTTTTATGCCTAGAAACGTGGTCTAAGGATCTTTGCATAGGGAAATTTCGAAATTTAATAATCGAAGAATTAAAAAATTTGCGAATTAGAAAATGTGAAAATGTAAAAAATTGTTAATACAAAAATTGAAAAATTGTCAAAATGTGTGCGTTTCTTGAAAGAAGGCCTACGTTGCATCCGAGTGTACACGAGGAACTTTCTCGAGGTTCCCTCGCATGGGTAACGATGCGAAACATAAAATGCAGAACAGAAATACTGTAAGAAGGTCCTCGTCGTCGGTGCCGTCGAATATTTCAACGGAATAATAAAATGAACCTTCTCTTTTGTGCGTTTCCATCGTTTCACCTACTTTCCTCTGCTCTACCCGGCCCGTCCTTTTTACCATTTTCATTTGTCGGCATCGTCGACAGATAACTTTATCCTTAATATCATAATACCGCGTACTTTTTACTTCCCCTGCTTTTATTGGCTATCAACTTTTTATCTCGTCGAAAATTAGCTGTCTAACTTGCAGCTCTTTTTTTATTATCGTGGGAGACGTGAAAATGAATGAATGAGAAATTTAGTCGACCGGTTTATTTCTTTTTAGGTTGCTGGCAATCAGGGAGTTGTTAAAGATGCCGTTGATAACAGTAACAATTCCGCGATAATTATCGTAGTTAAAATGTTAAAGTGAATATTAAAGGAAAAAATGATTACGATGAAACGTACCTGCGAAACAGGGGAGGCTCATGTATGAGTAGGTGAAAATCGTTTTCAGAGCAAACCTCACGGTCACGATGGTGAACCGCGCACTTGAAACTCCTAGTTCGTTTTCCGCTCATCTGTAACAAAAATAAGGAATCAAGTTACCATAGCTTTATGATTACTTTCATACATATTCAATTTTACATATGCAACACTTATATGAACTTGACAATTTTTATACTTTCAAGTTTACATAAAGTCTCCAGCTCTAAGTCTTCAAGATCCCCGTCTCCCTACCCCCAAATTCCTAAGTACCAACATACTCCGACCTCAAAATTACTCTAACTCCCCAAATATCCCTAATAGCCAACCCGGCAATAGTCAACTCAAACCCCTCGGTTACCACATTTTCCCTAGAGAGTTTTGCTGTCGACTGTACGTGTCACATATATAATAAGATATGTAAAACTCTCGGAGCAGCTTCGTTTAGACAAAAGGTAGTTGCAGTTCTTGGCACGATCACGTTGAGGAAGCCTCGTCTCGGTGTTCTTTTAGCTGCGGTGTCTGATATTTGGATCAGGATCCGTTAACGCGGTTAGGCAAATGCAAGCAGGAACGCTAGCAAACTCCTTGAGCTAAGTCGTGTACATAGAGCGGCTCTGTACTACGAGGACACGGACAAACATTCACGAACACGAGTATATACCGTCTTTCGCGTGCAGTTTCTACCAATGTAGACGGAAGAAAGTATATAGACAGTAGCGTAAGATCTAGTTACATTACTGGATCCATCGATCAGAGGAACCCTTGTTATTCTGTTTACAGCTGCGGATGGCAGTTACACCGAATATTAGACTCAAAGGCTCTTTTCTGCATAATCCATTTATACTGGGTACCTCGTTTTAATATGTACACTCGATTACCAGACCAGTGGTTCTCAATCTTTTCGTAAATGCATACAAGTTATATATTAGCAAGGAACATTATGTACGGGATACATGTACATATATGGGTCAGTATAGACGTAGATGGTCATCATAGTATCAAATGATGATCAGAGGCTTATGTGATCATCATAGGCTTCAGTGGTCAACATAGGTTTAGATGATCATTACAGGATCATCATAGATTTAAATAGCCATCATAGAGTTAAATGATCATAGGTCATCGTAGATTTAGATGGGTGATCATAGATTTAAATGGCTACGATAGCTCTAGGTCATTATAGTTCAGGTGGACGTCACAGGTTAATGTAGTCATTGTAGAGTTAGGTCATCATCATAGGTAGTCATAAGAGATTTAGGTCATCATTGTAGATTTGGACATTATAGGTTTGGTCACCATATGTTGCGATAGTGCACATAGCTTAATGTGATCATAGTTTTAAACAGTCATCATAGATTTAGATGGTCATGATGGTTGCAGGCGGTCCTCATAGTATCAAATGATCATCATGGCTACAGATGGTCATCATAGTATCAAATGATCATCAGCGTATCGCGTTACGCCGCACTGAAGAAAATATAGGCAGTGATGAATACACGAGCGTAGACACATCAGTTAGGGCAACGCGAGGTAGCAGGGACAACGTAGGAGATATGACTCTGTTTCGCTCAGGTGTGCGATATTCAGCGTTTATCAGCGTGTCTCGGTTGGTTGTTCGATCGATTGTGTTTATAGAACTGCCATTAGATTGCAGGGCGCGCAAGAGCACAAAGTTAGCGAAGGGTGGAGGCGCAACGAGGGAATTCACTGCCGGACAATCGAGCAGTCCGATGATCGTGCCCTAATCGAATTAAACTGGCTGGCTGTACTCGTGTTTACGACGGGCTGACTCGTCGGTTTGGATTTACTACGTTCGCGCGATAATAGCGCACTCTGCACCCATTGTCCACCATCGACGAAAGGCGTTGGACCGCGCGTTTCCCATCGATCTTTGTTACCGTTCGATAGAAACCACAGCGTTTCGACGTTCCAGCGGAATCATTTGCCTTCGGCAATTTCCACTCGCGTTACTTACCATTTCGGAAACGTTCCACTCATCTTTGAACCTTCTTCATTCGCCGATGTTAACGGTAAGCTTGCGAAACACGTCACAAGAACAAACATCGAAACGGGTACTTACGGGGACTAGGTGTAAATAGGGTTGTCATATTTCACAACTGTACCGTAGGCGTTAGAGGTACTAAGACAAATGATTAGGCACTTGTAATTTTATTGACATATTGTTAAAAGTGAATAGAACTGTAAACAGATATTCCACATTTGACTGTAACCAAATACTCCACATTTGGTGAAGCAAACATTCGACATACAATGAATAATACCAGATCACCTCAACGGCTACCTCTGGTACCATCGCGTGTGGCATAGTGTTCAACTCGGAGATAACAGTAAACAACAAATTTAATTTCATGGTAGAATCCACAAGTCGTCGACAAAAAGTGAGCACGAGATTTCGGTTGGCATGTCGTGATCCGAGGTCGGATTCTTGTAAATATCCCGGATACGTAGCTGCAAAACGATAAACTTGGAGCAAACGATCGAGATTAATAGAACAAGCCCTTGGGCTCCTTCAGCGATGCTATCGATCCTGGCTGCGACGACGGGACACACCAAGCGGTTCCCTTAGGATCGTAAATTCACGTTGAAGATTTACTTACTTAGCCGGACACTGGCCTGCAACGAATCTTCGCTGGCTTCATTGCCGGTGAAACCTTCGTTGCTGGAGAAATATGGAAAATTCAACGCGTTCTGCTTTTCCTTTAGCTGAATCACTATACCGGTCTTAAGTGAGCAACGCTGGTTCCCTTGGTTCCAATATTATAGGAGTGAGATACAGACATTCTAGATCTCAAAGTTATTTCAAAAATTCTAAAAAATTGCAAGATCCCAAAATAAGTCCCTACAATAGTCAAAGTTACACTTCAGAGTAGAACTAGAACCACCAGGTTCTCTCAAATTGCATCCACATTATGGGTCTCTAATTGGTCCCAGACCTCCCAAATACCCAAAGGAACCACACATAACCTACTCTACTTGTGTATCTAGCTCTAACTACCTAACCTACTTAATTAATTTTCTGTATACAGGGTGAGGCATTCAAACCTGGCCACCAGCATAACTTGAATGTCATTGCTGATAAAAAAAAAATGTATCAGGTGAAAGTTATTTGGTTGATCTAACCTAACCTGACCAAATAATTTTGACCCGATGCAATTTTTCCTATCAGCTATAGCAGCCAAGTTATTCAGGTGGTTGGTTCTAAGTGCCTGAAGTATGAGTGAGAAATGTAATTGTGCAGAAATATCCCTAGACCCTACACGTCGTATCGGGAAACTCTTCTCTGCAGGATCGTCAACACGATTAAACCATTCGATGGGCCAATATTCTCCGCGAGCAAATTTGCGTAGGTAACAGTTTTGCATTCGAAATGGCGGAGAGGGGAGAGCGACTTGCCGCGCGATGTAGGCCCTGCCTCGTGTAAACCCGGCATAATGAAATCCGTGCCATTAGGCCGGCCAATGGGGTAAATTCTCCTGTTCGGACAAACGTCGGTTTGCCGGTCGTCCGGTGCAAACCACTCCTACCCCCGCTCGTTCGATTCGATTCGATTTGATCCGAAATCGAATAGAGCCGTGCCTCTCGACAATGCTCGAGAAAATTCACTCTGCGTAGCCACGCGTATACGTGTTACCTCCGAGGGCCAACGTTCAACACACCTGGCTGACTCCATTGCTCCTACGGGAATTGCGTTCTTTCTTTCTACGTGCACGCGTGCCTCTACTTTGCCGAATGGATTCGGGGATTTATGTGTCGACAGGATTCTTTATTTTCTCTTATTTCTCGACGGCAATTGTTTTTATTTGTGAAATTTAAACTCGGGAGGCTATGTACCGAGTTCATGCCTAGATTAGGGATCTAGGGATTTATATGCATTTATATGCTTCTAAATATCCAGATCACTGAATCTACTTCACTAAATTCTTAATTTCCTAGGTACTCCGATCCTTAAGTCCCTAGGTACTCAGATCCTTAGGTCACTAGGTAGCTGAATGTCCAGATTCCTGGGCTACTAGCTTTTTCCAGTTTTAGATCCCTAAATTTATAGATTCTTAGATTTCTAAATTCCCAGATCACTAAATCTCTAGATACTCAGATCCCTAGACACTTGCATTTCTAGATATCCTTACATCTCTATGTCCTTATCTCCATATAAAATTTCACCGCCCTATGCTGCATTCGGCAAAAAGTACCTAAGAAGGTAGAAATAAAATCCAAATGTCACCAAGCGCGAAAATCCTTAAGCTCGAAGCTGTTTGTTTAATATTCAATTTAACTGGGAAAATACTGTCTAACGATAATAACATTAGAGCGTAAAGCTTGTTTAGCAAACGGGACCCGTCAAAGCAAGAACGGTTTTTTCTTTCACCTTTTTTTCAGCCACGGTCCTCAAAGGAGGCACACATCATTTTTAGATTTGAAATTAAGTTTGGCAAGATTCCAACGTATCGACGTGAGAACCTTGCTCTACGAGTACGCTCACGTGCAAAGGTAATCCACTAGACGGTGCGCTTAAAGCTTTCACGATAATTGGACTGGTTTATACTGGCATAAACAACTCACGACAGATTTACCTCGTAAAATTTGATTAACATCCCTCTTTCACGGAACTAATAAATTTAATGTAATCCCGTTCCCAAATTCATGTTTTTACTTCCGCGACGATCGCTGTCCTCTTGATTAATCAAAATTAACATCCCCCTTTGTTGTAGACACAATATGAGCAATTTGGACGTCGTAATATCTTTGAGGTTATGTTTCAGGTATACATTAATTAAATAACGTGTATAAATTACATAATAATTAATTAATATTAATGTTTGTAGATCTTCATTGCCAATGTGTCTGTTACGTTGGACTTTCTTTGAGGTTATGTTAAATATATGGAATAACAGAATGTACAGTTTCAGAAATTATTTATATACGTACTTTATTGTCATATAAAAACGATAACGATTAAACAGTAATTTGAGTAACCGAATATTTAACGAAGCTTAAGTAGCTAATTAATTATAAAATAAGGAAATGCTTATGGAAGAATAATAGGAACAGAATGATCGCGGGTAATATCTATAGTCCGTTGTTTAGAGGCGTTAATTGTAATTTTAATGCGATTGAATCTCTCAGCGGAATCGAGCGACGTTATATGCGGCTTTGTTGACCGCGGCACAGAGTTTCGAGGTTGAAGCTTACCCACAACTGGTTATCCATTGTTCAATTAACAATTACGAATGAATATTAATTGCAAACTCTCCAATTTTCCCAAGCAACGTGACTGAATGCCGGCTAGAAATACTAGCTTGCTCGTGATAATGACGTATACGTGCATACACAACGCGTAACGCATAATCGATTCGACGGTACACCGTATTTAATCGAAAACTTCGAAGAATAAGAACTTAAAAGGATACGAGATTTAGTATCTAGTGAAATTTAGTGAAATTTCGTTCACTTAAAAAGATACTTATACAGAGAACAATTATTTAATAACAGATAGAAGGATATGTGGCAGGACTTTTTAATTAACATTACGCAAACCTTAACTGGCATACAGAGCCTAATTAACAGCGACTACGAAGAATTCGTGCTTACAAAGTATCAACATGATCGAACATCAAGAGAGGAAACATTGAACTGGCAAGCGATAGGCCGCGATGCATCAAGGCAGCCAACATGTGGCGCCAACACGAGACGATACGCGGAGATGAGAGAACCCGAACACCAAACGCTATTCTGATCGCGCATACATGTCATATAGCCACTTGAATAAACATCAATTTGATATCACTTGGATATTGTGTCATACGAATGTTTGCCTGCACCGAGTGTTAGGCGACATAATGCATATAAATGTCCCACCAAAAGGAGTTCATACACCTGCCTAGCTGTTCGTTCACCTTTTTCATTTTCTCCAAGTCCTGCTTATTATTATTATCTCCTTCTTTCGTCGCGTCTTGCTCCTTGCTTTCTTTGCTCTTTTACCGATACATATCACTTTCTTGTTTCTTCGATATGTACGCGTTCAGATTCACATTTCCTATATTTGGACTTCGAGTACCCAGATTCCAGTATTTTGTCATCCTCCATCCCCAAATTCCTATACTTCGACATCCACAAAGTTGCATATTTTCAAATTCCTAAAGTCTTATATTTAAACATCCCTCAATCCCCAAATTGTCCGTTCCTCAAATTGTCCGCTTCCCAAATTGTCCGCTCCCCACATTGTCCACTCCCCAAATTCCTATATCTCAAAATCCTGAAACCCCAAATTATGACCAGCCCTTGCCCCCCCTTCCCCATCGATTAAAACATAAAGGTGTCTTAAAGAGAAAGATGCCGGGTGTCTGAACATCAGGGCCGTGTGCGTGAAAAGATGTCCTCGGTGGTTACAAAGGGTCGTTAACTATGCTCTACGTGGGCGCTAGCGTCGTTACCGGTTCGTCCGCGTATTCCATGAGCATACGTAGGTAGCCCGGGCAAATCATAGAAATCAGATAACGCGCCTCTGCGAATTTGTCCCGAAAACGTCTCCCCCTTCGCTCCGCCTTCCTGGACGTGTACGGTTCTCCTGTTACCTTTACCAACCGCCCTTCCTTTACATATCTATGCGGACGAGTTACCCCCGATGAGAAGTCCCTTTGAAAAGACATCGCGACCAAGCGGGAGCACGCTTCCTTGTACACATTTCCGTTGACATGCTCGTTTGTGTTCAAATTGTGTTTGCACTACGCGGATCAAGATACACACGTGTCCGCGTGTTTGGATTCTGTATTTCCACGAGAATTTCGGCTCGGCCCACTGTTATTGCTATTATTCGCTGTTGATCGTGGATTACTACTCAGATTAATTACTATCATAAATAATTACTATCTTAATAGGATATTATTTCTAATAATTCTGGAAAGTGTAAATTTGCAAATTTATTAACAATGTAGAAAACTTAACAATTTGTAACTCTGATAATTTATAAATTTAAGGGACTTAGATATCTGGAGATCTAGAAATTTATAAATTAGAAGACGAACAAATTACGAAATTGATCCGAGTTAAGTCACTAGCACCTAAATTAAGTTAGTTGACTTAGTTGACCTAAGTGTCCTTTTAAATAACCCTTCCACTATATTGCAATTTCCACACCTAACCTATAAACCACCTTAACCAGGTGCTTCGACAAAATTTCCAAGGATTCTCACACGATATGAAGCGATGGCAATTACAACGGTACGTTTCTACAGACCGTCCGTGTCTCTGAATCCTTTTGATCCTATTTTTCTGCAGGCTGCAAAATTCATTGGTGGCAAGGTAGTTTCATTAATTTGAGACAGGCAGTTACCGCGGTAACGCGAAGTAATTAGGTTGGTGATTCCGTTGGGGAGGAGAGGTGGGACGCAGTGATAGAAGAGGAGAGGAAAAGTTTCAACTGTTGAGAGATCGCGTAAAGGTTCGTTTACGTCTTACGACCGACTTGAGATTCTATCTTCTAACGACGCCCTCTTCTTCCTTTTCTTTTGCGCGCACACACGCTCACACATACTTGTTCGCTGAACGCGTGGCTGGAGTCAGGATGGCACCGTTAGGAACTGTTCTTACGTGTGTTCACCCACTCGTGGAGAACACGTACAGTCAATTGCAAATCTTGCTTCCCTAAGAAAAATATCGGGATCGACGTTCAGCTGCCTCCATGTTTGTTCGTTCCTAGGGACTTTTTGTGATTTGAAAATTTGGGTTGATGTTGGGAACTCAAGGATTTGGGAATTTTGGGATTAGGGATCCGTGGAGTTGGGAATTATAGGATTTTGGGAAATAGGAACTTGGGGGTATAGGAATCTGGGGAAATAGGAACTTGGGGTACAGGAATTTGGAGAGTACTGAAATTTGGGGACTTTGGGAAGTAAGTTAAGGAAATATAGAGAGTTGGAAATTTGCAAATTTGGGAACTTTAGGACTTGGGATTTGGGGTTTTGGATTTTGAGATTTGGTAATTTTGGAATTTGAAGATTTCCAGATGTGGGAATATAGGGATGTGCGAATTCTGGGATTTGGAAAATTGAATTTGGAATTTGAGGATGCGAGTATCTGGGGATATGGGTATTTAACTATATGGATTTGTTAATTTAAGAAATCTAGAAATTAGAAAATTTGAAAAACTTGGACTTGTAAAATGGCGAATAGTGACATTTGCGAACAGCAAGATAGGAAGTTATAAACTGTGAAGTTGTAACTATCGGAAGGAGGGTTAGGTTGCATCCGAGTGTACCGCCGCGAAAATAAGCTCTGGGGTTATAAGCGTTCCGAGACGCTTCAGACCTCACGTTTCTTTTCGTCTCGAGTCGTCGTGAGTATTGGGGGTTTCCTTTCGGTAATGGCTGGATATGCTTCCTTTATATCTGTGCTGGGAATAATTCATCGTTCGAAATGTATCGACTCAGCACACCGGATACCCTCCACTTTCCCCTATTTTTTATTAAATTTCCCGATAAACCACAGACCGGCGGGCCAGCAAAATGCTCATCGAACAAAATTTATTTAACTTCTAGCCGACATGAATACCGATATTTTAGTTGTTCAGTAAAAATCAAAAGCTTTGTTTAAATTCTGGAAATTAAAATTGAATTTTAAGTTATTGAAATTGTGTCCTAATATACAGTCTCACATTTTTTTGCCATGGATATGTTTAACTTTAATATTTTACACTTGTTGTTAGCTTGGCAATTCGTAAACTATGAAGGAATTGTATCATTTTGTACAGAACTCTAGGTTTTCAAAATTTATGTTTGTAACGTAGACATTTTATGTTTGCAGTGTAGATTGACACGCATTAGCTGTATTAACGTTAAAGCTAATGAACGGATCATGGCGAAGAGGACATTGAGCCAATTAAACGCACTTATCGAGACAATTACACAGAATCTTGATAGCAACTTGACACCCGAACTACCTGAAGCTTACGGACGCTTCAGCCACCATAATCCTGTGCTAACGAAGGATTAGGTTAGTTTCGAATCCTTGTGCTTGAACACCATTTTGTCTCCTGCTTCCTTGCGCTTCTACATCCTCTATTTGCATTTGTTTAAATATCATTTAGAATATCCTTAATCCGCGACAATGTTGAAGGTAATCGTAAATTAATGTTGTCATTTCTGGTCTTTAGTCTGTACTTTCTAATTAGAAATGTTTTAAATTAAAAGCTTACATCAGTCAACATAAATCGGCCATATAACGAGACTGTAGTGTACGGTATAAAAACAGTCCGATAGAAATGATCAGTGAACCTAACGTAAAAGCGACTTTTGGCGATATTTGAAAAAATCCTCGAGATGGAAGCAAACATCGGAGCGTTACTTTCCACAGGTGGTTGAGAAACGAGATCGAGATTTGTCACGGTTCAGATTCGAGGAACAGGAGAGCCAGGATGCTAGCAGGAAACATCGTTACGTTCGGGAGCGCAGAATGCGATCGAACACATCTTTCTCGATGTCACGACGATTTCTGAGCAGCCCTGAAAATCTTTCTGCGAAAAGGACGAGAGATCCGTGAAATACCTAACGATTCTCGAACACGTTCTCGTGAAAATATTCTCGATTGATTTCATTGGAATCGGGAATCAGAAATGCAAAAATTCCTGTGATACAAGGATTTTATAGAAAAAGATATTATCAAGTTATGTGCCGGAAAAATTGAAAACTTAGTATTAATCATTTTGATAGAAATGTTTCTATAAAGATCTTGTGTTCAGATTTTGTAAGTTTATTGTGGTATTTTAAAATGTATATTATTTATAAGGGTTGGAACATATTAAGAAATTGAAAATTTAGTTAGAACATATTTTAAAACGTAGTATATTACTCACAAGGGTGGAACATATAAAAAAATTTGAAATTTAGATATATTTCACGAATTCGAAGGGTGAACTATCCCCTTATTGATATTTTCCAGCGATTAATTAATGGACATTCATTGTTTCCACCCGTCAATATTTTCATTCGGCTATTATCAAGATGGCCGGTGTGCACATATGTGTGTTTTGTATTGTTCCCCGATAGTCCGTTGATCGATCTTCGCACGTAGCGGACAAAGAAAGAGAAATGATTTACGATGGAGCAACGTCCGTTCGCTCGTTAGCGGAACTGACATGCCAAACTCCTAGCTGATAATAACACGTTACTTTTATAATTGCTGATGTAATTAAAGGGGAAAAATAGGGAAGTAAGAGGAAGACGTGACAGCACTTCCTTTATGCGGGACACGGTTGCCTTCGTTTCTACTCTAGAATGCCTGTGCATCCGCCATTATTCGCCATTCTATAATTTCCTTCTCCGACAAACAATTTCCTTCGTTTATGCGTTATCTGCAATTCGTGTATAGTCGGTTCGGGAGATATAACATGGTCGTAAATTGATGAGGATTGTATTTAGAAGTGTAGGTTTTGGAACGATGACATTTTGGAATTTTGGTACTTTGGGATTTCTGGCACAGTCGGTTCGGGAGATATAGTGTGGTCGTGAATTAATGCTGGGAATATTGTTAGAATTGTAAGTTTTGTGATATCGATGAGAATGAAGTATAGAACTTTTGGATTTTTGGCATAGTCGGTTCGGTGGTATAGCGTGACCATAAACTCCCACGAATACTACCATAATTCTTTATTGAAACTTTGAAGCATTAAAACAAGATCAGTTTATTTTTATACAAGTTTTGGGGCAAGTCTCTGGAATTTTGAGAAGTAATAACGCAAGGAATTAATGAGAATTGCGTTTACCGATGAAATTCCTGGTCAGAAGGGAGACGTGTGGGAAGCAGGGTAGCAGGAGAAAAAAATGCGGAGGGTGGAACAAAAGGGAGAGGACAGATAGGAAGGGGTCGGATGAAAATTTAATTTCGTCGAATTCAGACGAAAAAGGGAGAGAAACGTGGAAGACGAAAAGGTGAAAGAATGAAAAATAAAAAGAGCAAGAGAATGCTGTGTGTGTGAGAGAGGGATTACAGCATTCCAACGGATGCGATTTACAAGTTTGCGGTAACGAGAGCACGGTAATATTGCGGTCGATGACAGAATTACCAGCCTAGGGAATTTCTACTGATTCCTAATATCTCCCTAGGAAAAACATAATTCAACAGCACAAGGCGCGAAGTTTAAAAAATTTATAAAAAAGCACGTGATTCCCAATTTTATATACAGGGTGTCAAATTTTAATTAGTCTAATTATAAAATTTGTACGATGTAAAATTTGATCGAATATTGGTATATAAAATTTATTTATAAAATTACGAATTGAAGTGATTGTCAGTTTTTTATAAGGTCCTGGAAGACTGATGTACGAACGACGAAAACTAACCTAAAAATCGGTGGATCTCGGAGGAGCGAGTAAAATTGGTGAAATTTTCTGACTACAATTTGGTCGCCCAGGTTGCGAATCACTATGAATCAATGTGAGTTACGAGGTCCATGATTACGGTGGCCTCTGCTGAACCTGCTGCTGTATGCGGTTACATTGTAATCCCATTATCAATTCAATTAAATTCACTGCAATACAAATTGCAACCGGTGTGCGTCCAATTTCTCGTTCCTAGGAAATTTAGAGGACGGTTTTCTGCTGTTCCTTTTGCGCTTTACAACTTTCCGATTTTTATCAAGACTGATTGCAATTTTCTACATTAAGGAGTTTGTGGATGTCGGAATGCATTTTGCAATTTATTAGCTTTGGGATGTAGAAATTCCAAAATTTAGAACTTTAGATAAATTATTTAAATTTTATAACAATGTATGCTATATCGCCTGCTTTATTTAATTTAAAAAAGAATTGAAAAGGGAATCATTTGAACATCCAGAAATATCCTACATTTTGCATAGAAATAAAATAACTTTACGGAAACGATAAAAGATCTTGTATAATTATTTTAAAAATGTTCATGTAAAATAAATAAAATATATAAAAATTTCAAATGGAATAACTGTATGAAGTACATAAAATTTACAAAATATATAAAATTGTCAAGTAATTGATTGCTATTACGATGCTTCTTAATTGATTTAATCTTTCGTGAACGAGTACAAGTTTATCATTTCGCAGCAGAATGGTTAATAATTTTATAAGAGATTACTGCTTATTCTCTTCCAATTAAAAAAATTCTCTTCTCCGGAGACATTAAAGGACCTCGCTAGAAGGTTCTTAGTGCATGGAGATGCAGTGTTCATCCGACATTCTTTCTGTTTTATTTCCAATTTAGTTTCAATGTCTTTTAATAAGCTACCAACGGGAAAAACACTGCAAGTTTCCGCAAATGAAGGAATAATGGCCTCTTCTGTTGCTTCATCAGCTGCTTCTTTACCTCCGTCAACTGATTTCCAGAATGCAATTTAATTTTTATTCATATCTTATCTGCTGAGTGCTGTACAAAAATAAAAATAATATAATCTATTGGTAGAAACATAATTATATATTTATAATTAGAATCGTGAAAAAATATACAATTCTCGATATTCGCAAAATGGCAATAGTGAACTTTATAATCATGTATAAATATAAAAAATATGTGTACTGTTTTTTAAATATTTTTCATTCGTTTTTTGTTATTTCACAGTATAATTTAGCATTCCAACTAGTGGATTATTTTAATAATCTTTTAATTCCAAAATAATTATTCGTGTTTTTACCCAGCAAAAATGATATAAAAACGCATGGAACTTGTAATGCAATCTTTTTTCGTTTCAGTATATGCATACGCATACACGCCCGTGTAGTATCCAATTTACGATGATGCGATTAAAAATTTCCAGTTACGTAAAATTTATGAAATTTTCGCTGGGATTTAATTCACTTACAAATATCACAATTTATAAAATCCTGTACCGTCTGATGCGAGTTTATCAAATTTTCAACGTTTTAACGTTATTTGCAGATTTTCCCGGATTTCAATTCTCGATCGATTAAACCGGCGACAAAAACTAATCGAAGTTATATTTTCATTGAAAATGGATTTTGAAGTATAGTTCACTGAAACGTTAATAACGCATCTTATGAAATGAAAAATTCGACGAATTCGAACAGAATTTTTTGGACGATAAATAATTTAATGGAAGATATGAATTTTAATATTACTCTTAGACTATAGTGGCTTTCGATACCATCTCTCTGTACATCGGTACACTATAGTGGCTTTTGATACTATCTCTCTGTACATCGGTCCACTATAGTGGCTTTCGAACGTCATCGTAGATTACCTAGCGTCACAGTGGCTCACTCTACCGGTTAAATTTGCGTCTGTAATTTTTATACAAAAAAAAGAACCTTCCGTATGAACAAATAAAAGTATAATAAATAAATTTCAGCAGATTTGTCCAGTTTGAAGTTATGCAGTTTTCTGAATTTGTCCAGTTTTACAGGTTATGTGTGCGAAGTCGTTAATTTGTTCGAAGAAAATGATAAGAAATTGTCGTTTGAACAAATTCCGTAAGCTGGCACGAGCGATTAAAATGGAAAGAAAAGCCAAGCTTTTACTCGGTACTTCATTACGACTTAATTCGCAAGAAACGGTACGCCAGCAGCGAGAAGCTTCTGTTCCTCTCCTGGACGGAAAGTGTGCGAAAGAAAGTGGAATATGCTTGCTGTTTGAATCGTCGGTTTGCAGTCCGCTAAAGTGATATGTGCTTCTTCGTTTCTCTGCAGCGTTTAACCCTCTGTAATATCATTTTTATATATTTGAAAAAAAAAGTGAATTGACTACGCAGGAATAGTGGTGTGTGAATTATGTATTGATCTGTTGGAGCATTTTATTGTATGGTCAAGATGTTATGGGAAATTGAACAAGATCGTTTTGAAAATTATGATTTGGGTAGGTTTGGAAATTTGGGGATTTAAAAATTTGTGATTGAGAATTTGAGAGTTGGACAATTTGACAATTTGACAAGTTGCCACTTTCAGAAGTTAACAAGTTCATAATTCAATCCCAGATTTTAATTTTCCTGTAGTTTGACACGTCTGATCGCAATTCGGTACAACTGATTTTCCCCGGGAGCAAAAGTTGCATGAGCCAGTCTTCGGTAACTGACTTCAGCCTTATGTACAGATGGAATTTGGTCTGATATCGATTCAAACTCGTTTAACAGGAGTGTAGTCACGGCCATAAAGTTTCGCCGCGCCGCGGTGAAGTTTCCAGCAGGGTTTACTTTGACCCTGGCTGCGCATTTGGCACTTTCCTTGTTGTTCAAACGTCGCGCCGCCTCAAAATGCCGCTAAACGAACTCCGCTTCAACTACTCGAAATAGGATGCTGGTTTCCCTGTATATTATTTCTATAGAACTTCTCAATTTTATCGTACAAATCGATTCTTGCTGGGGAGTCGCTTTCTGATTTCCTGTGTACGTTTCGACCTTCTTCGGGTGAGCTGATTGTGTTTCCATAAATAAATTTGTGCTTCAGCAACTTGTGCTTCTACGCTGGTATTAGACTCACATTCTTAGTCTTTTGATCATCCTGTCCTCATTTCACTCGCATTCTTGAGACATATTGTTCTTCAGTTGTACTTTGATGTAAGTGGCGAAGTTTTCATTCTTCCAGGTCTGCAAATTACTAAGTTCTCAAATTGTCGGGTACTCGAAGTAAGAAATTCTCCAGTTACACGACGCAATGTGAATAACTGTATCGATGTGTTTCACATATATGTACTCCACATCAATGTGATTCACATAACAAAGTTGGAAAGCGCAGTGCGGACTTGTACCGCAGAACATTAATAAACGTTTATTAATAGTTTAAGGTGCGACTTCGACTTATTATGACCTAGCTGCATCCGTTATCCTGGGATCGAACGTGTTAAGGTATCCAGGGAACGTCACCTGTCATTGTCATTAGGAGCACCTCTAGTAACTCCCTCGTGTCATTAATTAACACGTTCACTGTCGCAGCGAATATAGTCACGTGAGACATGCTATAATTAAAGGACGTACATTTGCGAACTTATAAATGCAACATATTCATGCAACAATGTACAATTTTATTCTAAGCCATCCTGATATGTATATGTAGACATCCTGATATGTATATGTAGACATACATGTAGATGTACATAAGCCATCCTAATGTGTATATGTAGATATACATGCAGATATACATGAGCCATTATCAAAAATTCATGAATTGTAATATTACACCATTGGGTTTGAGGTGGCATCGTTACTAAGGTATCATGGTGTTGTACATTCGATGCAGCTATCCCCTATGCGTCCACCGTTTTAGTACGTTTTTGACACGTCGTAATTTTGCGGAGGCGTCGAAACGCACCGATTTCTCAGTTTGCCGAGAAATCCCGAATCCCGAAGATTCTCGGGAAGTACCGCGCGTGGAATCTCATCGGATTCTTCGTGCGGAAGTGACGTGCTTTCGAAGGTACTGAAACGCACCACTTCCTTCCGTGTCGTCGTGAACCGAAAACGAATGGAGAAAGTTCAGCACGAAATTCAGCCGCCAGAAAAGGTGGATAGAGGAGGATAGAGGCCAGGGCTCGCGAGGGGAGGGGCGCGGAAAAATTTACGGGCTCGGCCAGCTACGCCATTGAAATCCGGGTTTGGAAAACCGCGAAATCGTTGAAATAACGTCGTGCCGGAAATCTCGCGGAGATTCGATATCCGGCGATCGTAAAGAAACGCCGGACGTGACCGAAAATTACCGAAAGACGGAAATGCGAATTCCACTACAAATTTATAACCCGCTCTCTTTGTCCACCCGCGCTTTTCCGGTAATTCCGCACACTTCCGGTCTGGTAACGGTATCTGCTGCATCCGTTGCTGGGAAAAGTTTGAAAATTCGAAAGCACGCGATGATTTATCGTTCGGTTTCATTCTGTGACACATTCAATAATATATTTTATTGGACGTAAATGTACAGCAGATTCGATCACAATTAACTTAACCTGCCATTTTTGCAATGGTTGCATCGGAAATGATTATGGCTGCAAGGGTAAAATAAACGAGGAAAGTTGAAATGTTAGGTATATTTAGAGTTCGCCAATGTTTTATGCTTCCATCTTGTACACATTGTTGTTGCTATGGAACTTGTAACCATATTGTTGTGCAAATACAATTTAGTCACGTTTGAACGATAATGTGCGCAAGTGGCTCCATCTAGTAAGTTGGAAATTAACGAAATTATTGAGAATGTTATCTTAATTGTAATTTCATCGATTATGATTTTGTGAAACATTGAAAATATGCAAATGTTGTAAATTTAGTCTAGCGATATGTTTCATCGAATAAATTTTGTTAACAGAAAACATTGATTTGTTGTTACTTTACTAGTGGGAGTAGTGTTTATATTTGTGAGGAAAAAGTATTTATAAGAGGTGAAGATATTTCGCTGTTAATCGAGTAAATCATGCAGCAAAGTGTTAAATACGTGCTTTGATGCTTCCATCTTGTGCACTGCAGCAAACGTTACGTGTTACCACGAAATAACAGGAGTACAGAGAAGGTTTAGGGGATTAGATACAGTGCTAGCTGTCTCGGACGAACATTATTTGATACAATAGCACGTGCAAATTTAGTCCCGTCTAGGGGTAACACGAACAAAATTAACACTAACCGCCCCGGGCGATCGAGAAAGTTCGAGTTCGAATCTCGTCGCGATTCACAGGAACTAATTACGTGCCATAGTTTCTGCTTTCGTCCACCTATCCCGACGCAAATCAGTATATATGGCAAATTGTTCCTTTCGCGTTACACGATTACTCTTATTGGTTCCCTTTCCGATTTAACGAAAACGCTTTGTCACTAGTTTCGCCTAGTACGAAGCCAAGCAGTTTCTCCGTAACCTAATTGCGACTGTGCTTGATAAAAATGGCGGGAAAAGATAGCGGGAACAATTGGCGGGAAAAATGATGTTACTGCGTTGGAAAAGAATTTTATTCCATTTAAATTTTATTTATATGTTATGTTAATATATGTTAATATAAATAAATACATATGATCATATATAATATATACGTATAAATTATTGTCATTTCTATGTATAATAATGCAAGAATAGAAACAGACTTTATTTTGATATTTGGATTGAAATTTAGCCAGCAACTTGGAAATGAGCCAATTTAAAAATGAAAAGAATCAAAAGTTACGGAAGTTCGGAGCACTATCTGCCCGGCGCCAGGGGCGTCGCTGTGCAGGTCGAAGGAAAACCGAAGAGAGACGACAATGATAAATGTCATTATACTCGTCGACAAAGGCAATTTGCAGCGATACTCCGCTCGACTTAATTACTTTTATTTCCGAGGATGAATATTTTCTCGCTCGACCTGTGTAACGCAGTCTTTTAACTAAAGTAAGAATTAATGCTACGGAAAGAGAATGAAAGCCTTTCGATAGCCTCTAAAACTTCCAGCGACCGAACGGATAAGAAAGGGGGAGAAGGGAAT
Source organism: Megachile lagopoda (assembly GCA_036983795.1). Classification (NCBI taxonomy): domain Eukaryota; kingdom Metazoa; phylum Arthropoda; class Insecta; order Hymenoptera; family Megachilidae; genus Megachile; species Megachile lagopoda. The sequence continues at coordinate 8,146,201 of CM072793.1, forward strand.
GTAGAGCGGGTAAATTAAATTAATAAACGCGGAAAAAAGTTTCAGCCATCTTTCTTTCGTCCGCTGCATACCGGAATCAGAGTAAATACGAACAAATTATATAACACAATTATGTGTTAATTAAATGTCTCGGACATTGATGTCGCTCTAAAGGCACAAACTTATTTAAGCCCCTTATTCCCTCAATTTCCCGCCTAATTTTATCTACTGCCTGCGTTCTTTCGCGGAAGACTATGAAACATTTTTGTGTACAGGGTGCTTCAAAAGTCGTGGTACTGGACTCATTGAATTCAGTCAAAAAAGAGGACATTCTTTTTGGGTTCTTGAGAAAATCTGAACGTTTGAAAATTTAGGTTAGGTTGACAAGAAAAAAAGGTTGATATCATTACAGCGATATCAGTGATTACATTCAAAATATTTGGCCATTAAACAAAATAACAATAAATATTTTCTCAAGACATGTACACTTCTGCGCTCTGCATACTAGCATCCCTTCCACGAAATAAAAGCAAAAGTGCACTTTTAATTAAATTCCGAAAAGTACAAACGAAGGTTTCATTCGGCTGATTACCGTAGGTAAAACGTTATTGCGAGTAATTCCGCGTAGCTAGTAGGTTCACGTTGGGTATCTACATCGATAACGACGCATTCTGATTAGGAGCTTACGTGTTCCTTCGAAAACTGTCCGTTTGCTCGCATTTACCTCTCCGTTTCTCGTTCGTGGAAGTAGATTCGCTTATAGGTTCTTGTCCGCCACGAATTCGGCTCCGAAGGTGCTTCCCGCGCCACCTGAGCCAAACGACTGCCACTACCCTGGCCACCTACCAAATTAACTTTTACTACCATCTTCCCAATTAATTTACAGACTCCAGCCGCCACTTAATTGCACGCATAAATTATCCGCACCCTCGAGATTGTCCGTTTCGAGCCACTCGGCCGATGTCCGACTCCGCTTTCTTCCTTCCTCTTCTTCGCCGTCTCTCTTCGACTTCCTTTTCATCTCTCGTTCTTCTCTGCCACTTAACCTGACCCTCCGTTTCACTGCCATTTTCGTCACCCACTGGAGGCGGTACGGTTACATTACGACTTCATTTTCTTGTCGAATTCGGCTATCGGTGGCCTAATGGCGGACAGGGACTTGAGCATCCGCTAAGGTCCGGACTTTATCGAACACATGACGCCCCTAGGTCAGTCTGGTACTTTATACGATATTAAACGGTTCGACCTTGATTGTTCGCTACGTTTCATATCTTGGGTACCATTAATTAACATTAATTAATGTTTTTGGCTTCTGAGCTTTTTGGGCTTTTCATGCTTTGATTACAGTTACACAGCTCGGGGAGATTGGTGCCTTTCTGATAGTTCTTAGAATATATTAATATTTGTAGATCGTTTTAGCGTTAGGTTAAAACAATTTACCATCATTTTGTTCGCACCATCACAATTTCTTTCGTTTGTCTCTTTAAACCCCTTTTTTCCTCTTGTCGAGAATATCGTGTACAAACACTTTCTCTTTCTCACCGTCCACGTTTTATTTCTACTCGTGTGCACGCATTTTTTGCTTGTTTTCCGCGCTTTCGCGACGCGGATGATAAATCCGCGACCTATAAATCAGCGGCCATTTTTGGCCGGAACTTTTTGACAAGGCAATTGGGAATTGTTTGGTAAGCGACGCTAGAACGGGCTTGAAAAATCATGAGGCACGCGGTTCTACTCTCCCATTCAATCCATGTTCCCGGCCAGGACTCCCGATTGTTTTTATTTATCGCGAATCCCAGAATTTCCAGCCCCGGAATTCGCTTGCACATCCGATCATGGATACTGATTTCTCTGTCTTTCTAGTTTTTTCCGTTTCACCGCGCCCTTTTCGTATCGCGCCCATCTTTGACGTCAGCCATTTTGCTTCGCGCCTTACTCCATTTTATCCTGACGTTCGCTAACTTATTTGTACTATTAACAAATATTTGTAATAATAGAAGTAAATTGATAATAGAAGATGTAGTAATAAACAAAAGTAGATTAAAAAGATATACTAATTAAATTAATAAAAGATAGACTAAAAATAAAATAATAGGAAATTGACAGTGTACGTGACAGTTATTTAATTTGTGTTTCCGAAGATATTTCGAGGTTAAAACTGGTACGAGTAAAATTGCATACCCGTGCCCCTCTCTCTTTATTGCGCAACGTAGATTCTCTATCGCTTGAGCGATAATATTCGCAGGAATTTTGTAGTCGCTTAAATGGTTCGTAACAAACGCGACGTGACTTTATTTCTCAAAATTCGGAGAATTCTAGCGGAATTTAGGCTTCAATCATCGCATACCTCGGTCCTTAACGCGCTATATTCAGAGCAATGAAATTTTCAGCTGTTCTTTGTTTCAGAATCAAAGAACGCAGACAGATAACGAGGGTATTTCTGGAAGGTCGAGTAAATTATTCGCCTTTCGGATGTATGGAAGAAAAATAATGACAAATTGCTGAACCGTCGAGACTTCCAGCCGTTGAAACGTTTATTCGCATAAATATTTCGATAATCCTTCAGAGCGAAATATTCCGGCTTTATTCCAGAATTAGGAAATATTGAAACATTTTCGATTTTTACTCTATATTTGTACTACACTATTTTTATCGTGTCACTCAAATTTTGTATAGTCATACTTTTTGAATAATTTTTTGACAATATAGCACATAATAATTCTTTGAAAAATAATTAATATAATTTATATAATTTATTATAACAATTAAATAAACATGATTCATTTTATATAACAATGAAATGAACAGTATGAATGAAGTTTAAACAATTGAAAAATATTTCAAAATTTTCTACAATGACTATTCCATTGAATTCGTTGAAAAACTAAATCTCCTGAAATTATTTGGTTGAAAACCCTCCTAGGCTTAAAATGAATCGTCCTGTATAGTATACAGATATTAGTAACTGAGTTCAGCAACAGTCCGTAATTCGTAGGAAGAAAGAACGAGACGGTCGCGCAGTAGACAGAAGTCTGGAGAGAGAAGTCGAAGAAGGAAGAAAAAGATGTAGTAGGTAGACGATTTGGGTTAGCGCCAGCGTCGTTGACAACGACGCCGCGCGTCGCCGAGGGTCCGTCACTTGGCGCCGCAATTGCTATACTATAGTTCCTTCGTAAAGGATCCTCCACATCTGTCGCATATCGTTCGAAATCCTTTAACCCATTCATGACTTCGAATCGAATTCAAATTTTTTATTAATCATTTCATAATTCATCAATGCTTTAACAGGTATACTGTTGCGAGTGAACTAGTACGTAGGATTACGTAGAAGTACGTAGGATTACTAACAATTTGAAGACATCAAAAATCACCATTAGTATTTAACATTCATAGATCTCCGTGAGGTACATTACAATAGAGTGCAAACTGTATTCGGCAATATAACAAGAGTCATCACAGTTAAAGCACAGTAATCACACTCGGTTTAAGATTGGCATGACCCTCGCAAGAAAACGCATTAAAAGTAACTTAATAGTACAATTCCTTTTCACTGCGATAAAATAAGAGTAGTATTCATCATGAATACTCAACAGTATTCATGTACGTGTAATACATAGACACCGAAGGTGGGGGTGCATATACGCGCAAGTCGAAACGATTCCGCGATAATTCATTCGCGGAAGCGCACTCGCGGCTATATACCGTTCCGCCATCCCCTAACCTAACCTCACCCCGACATCCACTTTCACACTGCCGTACCGAACGGATGTATATTAATGACCGACGAGAGTTTAAAATACTCTCGGAAACGAGGCGATCGCGAGTCTTGACGCGTTCGAATGAACCGGGAACAAGAGAAACGTTGCTCGTCACCGGAATAGGCACGCATTTTTTCGATACAACGGACACCGAATTAAACTGCTGGATTTCGGACATGCGCTAACGAACGTCACGGGAAAAATCGGATCGTTCATCTTGGAATAAGACCCCATGTGCCTTGGACAACAAAACTATTTAAGTGCAGTCACACTTTTATCAATTTTATCGATTTTCAAAATCACCTTCAACAATTATTTCTGTTGGTATATGTCACAGTAATTTTTTCGGTCGAGTAGTGTTTAACCGGGGGCCCAGAGATAACTATGCACGTCCCTGGTCGAAAGCTCAGTAGCTGCTGCAGGAAATAAACTAGCTGGCGTTGATGTTAGCACCGAGAACAAGTCTCCGACATATTCCCTGTAGGATGCGAAAAAGTTGAGGTTTTCCCGAATAAAACGGAAATTAGAATTTTCACGGGGAAGAAAGAGCACGGGCGATATCGGCGAGTTCTCGCGAAGTGGAGAAAGCGAATGTTCGGAATGGCGGAACGAGTTGTCGTTGATGGAACGGTGAGAGGCCGGGAGGTGGATGACTTTAGGCAGGCCGTCAAATCGAGAGGGAAGAACGTGGCAGGGCATTCCTGGAACCGACAGAAAGGTCGTCCAACCCCCTGACTGCTTGCGATACGATAAAGGACGAGAGCCCACCTCCATTCGTAGCCGTGACAGTCTGCCTTATATACGGAGACGTCCTTCCTTCGTTCGCGAATATGTTTTCTACCGAGACCCAGCTGACACTGATTTCCATTAAATTCTCTATTATTATCGGATCCTATTCGTATTATTATGTATCGTATGCTCAGATGTTTTCGAGTGCCGTATGATCATCGGGGCAGGGATGAGAGAAACGGTTTTGTTACTCTTTAATCTTTTGTAGGTTTAAACTGTCCGTGGTGGAGACTGTTGTGATGAAAAATGAATGACCAGGACGAAATGTAATGACAGACTTTATTAATCAATACAATGCATATAACCTATTGATATTGTATGTATTGCTTTGATATTGTAAGTATGAAAGAGAATAGTTGAAGAATTGAAGAATTGAAAAATTGAATAATTGAATAATTGAATAATTGAAAAATTGATACAGTCAATTCCTCATAATACCTTCCACTGTCCAAAATACCGCAGCACGAAACATGACATGCATAATAATATGTTTGTTAAATTTGTATAATTATTCAATTATCTTGAACTTATTGTATGAAAAATAAGAAGGGTTGATTGTGAATGCCACTTAAATACTCGAGACGCCTTGTAACCGTTGTAATGCAAGTACAAATCACCGGTAATAGCAGTGAAATTAATTAACAGTTAGTTCAAACAACGGACCTTTAGCAAACACTTGTAAGTGCTTCCCGACTTCCTGACGCCCTACAAGTCAACGGGCATTTGTAAATTTCCCTCAAACGGTATGTCCACACGAGTACATATTCATTTCATTAAGAAGTGTGTGTAGCCTTAATAAACTTTATAAGACTGACTTCGAATGATTTTATCGAAAACAACAAACTTTTATATTTTGTTATTTCGACAAAAGCTTTCGTTTAAACTTGAACGATCATTTGAGTTATTTGTAAATATGAACCACTTCAAAATTGCTGCCTCGTTGAAGTAAATAACAGTCGAATGTTGTAGTGGTTTATTGAAGCAAAAGTTAATTAATTGAAGAAATTGTTGAATTTATATGATGTTTTTGTTTACGGTGATAATAATACTGAAGTAAAAGAAGGGATGGAAAATAAAAATGTGTTAATAACTAATATAGAATTTAAATAATCGATGTAAAATATCATATTTCATTTTAATCGTAAGTATCTTAATGGACGACAGAGTACATCTGAAAAACTGAAGGGACGATTTATCGTGCATTAAGAAAAGGAAATTCCGCTCATTGTATTTCTCGAATGTTGTTCGGTCATGATTGATGTAGCGTACTCCGATACGGAATAAATCATTTCGCGATTATTTCCTCCCCTTTTATTCCTTGTTCTTCAAATATTGATTCAGATAAATGTACGTTAAACAATTCTTTGAAGAAAGCTTCGCGTTTTCAACTCGACAGATTTTCAAATTTATAAAGTCGCATATTTGAATTTTTTAATTTTCGATATTACTTATTTTCAAATTTACATATTTAGATTGACAAATTTTCAAATTTCCACACTTTCAAATTCACGAAATGTTAAGTTTCGATGCGAAAGTAAACATGGAATTGCACATGTCATTAATCATATTAAATATAACTGCAACGTCAGGCGAGTTTCCGATTAAAACAGTTTCATGAAATTTGACGGACAAGTTGTAGGTGTCGAGGTGAATTCGTTTTGCTTCGAAATTTCGCGTTCGGAAGGCCGGGATTACGTTGTCGTCGACGTTTCGAATTAGCTAGTGATTACGTTCACGAATACAAAATATAATCCGCGTCTCGTCGATGCGAAAATTTCCCGATAATCCGGCTTGCAATTTGCAATATGACAGGCAAGAACACGGTAAAGCGTGGAAGTAATTAGTGGCCATTAAGCCTGGCACGTACTGTTTCTTCAGTCATTAACAAGACCGTACCTCCTTATACGTACTCGTTGCCAGGGGCGGGCCTACTTACTTTAGTGCCATGGGTTAACTCATTCAACACGAATTCATCAACACAAATTCAATTTTAGAATTTAGATACTTTAGAAGTCTCGAGTTTTACAATTATGGCGGTATCAGATATTTGAAATTGTAAATTATCAAATTTTAGAATTGTGGAATTGTTAAATTTTCAAATTTTCAAGTTGTCAAATTGGCAAATTTCCTAGTTGTCAAATTGTCCCACTGTCAAATTGTCCCATTGTCAAATTGTCAAAGCCTCAAATCTTCTGCACTATTCAATTTTTCAAAAGTTGCACAATTATGTATACCAAACAATTTTCCTAATTATCCAATTTTGCATCCTATTCAATTTCTTCACCTCCCCATTTTCATATATCACCTAATTTTTCCATTTTTCCAAATTTCCATACTTGAAGTTCAGGTTCTGCCCACCCTATGGCCGATACTGGTTGTAAACCGTTTTGTGATAATTCCTAGAAAATAGTATGCCATGGCAGAAATGAAAGAAACAGGGGTTATAGTCGAGGCACGATCGTTTTGACTGTGAACGGTACCGTTTATTGCCCGGCAAAAACGTAAATGGCCATAGTAATTTATTTGTACGAGTTCGACCCTCGAAGAGGGTCATAGCTAATGTCCGCCATTACAGTATCTCGATCATGACATCTTTCGGCGATCCTAATTGTTTCTCAGCCTAAATTCTATTCAATACAAGTTTCTTCCTATAGCTATTTGCTTCTAGCGAAATGCTAATTGTATGTTGCTTTGTTCTGAATTATGGTTCATCATAAATCTGATCTTATCTTTTATTCTGGCTTCTATTTATTCTGACCTCTTCAAGGAAAACGTCTAATTTCTTTCACTTCTACAGCTAATATCTCTAATTATACTTTTTCGAAGTTTTAGTTGAAATTTAATTCCTCTTAAAATTGTGCGAGGTTAGGTTAAAAGAAAATTGTGTAGCACGAAAATTGATCACGATTTCAGTATCGTGAGAAGGAAATAATTTCAGTCATTCGACTTCTCCGTTTAAAACTGATTTCGCGAATTTCAAGTAAATTCAAGAACGAGTCGAAAACACATTCCGTCGCTTTGTAAACAAGCCGCCAGCAAGGAGAATCATGTTTGTAAACACAGTTTCCGTCGCGTATTTTACTATCGTTTGATCGTCGAAGAAAATTTTTCTCGAGAACGTAATTTAATTCCTCCCTTTCTTCCACTTCATCTTCTCTGCCGGCTCTCCTCGCCTTTCGTTCGCGTTCTGTCTCGGACGGGTTGGCCCTCGAATCTCTCGATATCGCCGGAACGTGGCAAGGTCGATCGGAGGAAAATTTCAGGCTGATCTTTAATAACGATCAAGATAAGGGCCGGAGTCGTTTAATCCGAATAAATCACGTTGAAGTATCTGTCGAAAAATGAGTTTACGCTGAACGGTTAGGGGAACCGTATTTCACGGAGGGTAGCTCTTCTCCGGCTAAAAGTATGAAAACAGCTAATTGCTTTATAACTGGATTAACAGAGTTATGTAGCGACGTTGTAAACTGGATTAAGCTACGTAACTAGACAAATGATTGTGCGTCTTTGTCGGTACACAAACATATAGCGCATGTCTTAAATAAATATTAATATACATATTCCATGTTTCATAAATTTATAAACTATGTATTGTTATGAACTTTATGAACTGTTTAGGAATTGTTGATCGGTACTAATTATAGTAGCTACACGAGTATATTATTATTTATTTATTTAGTCGGTACAGTGTATATGGTTCCAAAACCAATAATTATAACATTAATCCCCCATTAATTTATCACCAGACTATCCTCCGAACCGACTATGCTAAAAATTCCATAGTTGAAGAATCTCAGAGGCTCAAATATATAATTACGACAATATACCTTCTGTCAACTTACGACCACACTATATCCCCCGAACCGACTATGCCAAAAGTCCCAAAGTTGAGGACTCAAAAAATTGTCATCGTACCAAAATCTATAATTACATTAATCCTCCCATTAATTTCCCACCAGAGTGTTCCCCGAACCGACTATGTCAAAAATTCCAAACTGCAAGAACTCAAAATTCTCGTCCTTAATAAAGCTATAATCGTAACAGTAATTCACGCGTGAATTCACGACCACGTTATATCCCCCGAGCCTACTATAGTCCCGTTTCGTTCCCGTTTTCTGCAATTCTCGACCGTGTTCGTTTTATCGAGGTAAAACGATGACTCGTCGGGTTTGGCTGTTGCGGCTCTACCAAAACGCGGAAGGGATAGGAAGTCGAAGAAAAATGTCCCCGTTTTTTCGATACAGTCGGTGAAAAAGGCGCGGAGTGGGGGTCAGTGGGGTCCGAGAGGGGGCATGGAAAACACGCGGCTAATAGCAAGTCGTAAATCAAGCTCCCGGCAGGAATGCGTTGATTCACCTCGATGTAACTCAACTTGCCCGATCCTGAGCATTAGTTTTGACGCGTTTATTATTTCGTGTTATCCGCTCTTTCGCCGTCGTGGCGATCGATCGCGGCCCACTATTAAAAGATTAATTCAGCAGATAATTCCCAGCGGCGAAAAAAGAAATGATTCGTTCGCGGCAACGAGCGGCGACGTTTCAATTTTAGCACGCTTTCAACGATAAAATGGATTAATTATTCGGAAAATTTTAACGTTCCGTGTGGAAATTGATTTGCTCGGAAGTGCGCGCTCGAAATAGTTCGTTAAACAATTAATTCGAACTTTCGACGAGAATCTTGAAGTTGTTCAATTTTCCCCATATATTAATTTTGTGCGTTTATGGCAGCTTTTTGTTCCTTATAATTAAATTATCGTATTTCATGTAAATGTTAACTAGAAGCGTTGTATCAAATTAAATGGGTGCATTGAATTTTTTCTTAGTTGATTTCGATATTAATACTTTATGAATGTTAGTTGTTTTTAATTGTTTATTTAAATTTATTAAATTTTGACAAGAAAGTGAACGTATGAGCGTCGCTGCGAACATTGGCTGCCCGATAAATAGCCGTCTTCTGAAAGAGCCCGCCTCCGCAGCCCCGAAATCGAGTACTTATCAAGCGAGTATAATATTTCTACTCGTTGAACTTCTTTCAAGATCAAATGTGAGTTCTCTGCAAGTTCTACTTGCAGTTTTCGCTGGAACGGAGTTTTTAAAAAATTACTAGCTCACCGTGATGCATCGCATGCATCGCGTGTGCATCACATGCACCGATGCGTCCCTAAAGGGTTAGTCGTTGCGATGCTCTTTCGTGCGGTTCGTCGACAACCAACTGTCAATCTCTGGCCTCGAAATGGCCCGCAGCTTCTGATATTATCGGTTATGCAGGACCGATTTCACTGTGGCGTATGTGCTCGCAAACAAGGCGACGATTACTACGCCAAGATGGATTCACTGATATGCATTCACGCCAATTAGAATTCTCCCTTTTGCTGACGGGTTCTCGTGGATATATCGGTTCGTCGGTTTGCGTACCTGCCTCATGAATTGAACGATCGCTATTGTCCTCGGCTCCATCATCGCGTCACGTCATTTTCAAAGTCTTCCATTAACGAAATCTTTTTTACGTGTACAAAGTTTCATACGTTTTATTCTTAATATATTCTCAATCATAATTCGTTTGTGTGTGCATTCATTGGATATCTACATGTGTACATAGACAAATGTTAAGACCTGTATCTGGATATATGTCCATACATCTGCATATGCATGTGTGTATGTATCTGCACAGGCATCTATACGTACATATAAGTATTCAGATATCTACACATGCGTCTATGTAGGCATTCACACATGTATTCTCACATGTGTATAAACGTGTACCCACACATGTATCTAGACATATGTCTTCAAATGTATCTACACATATATCCTCATATGAATCTAGACATGTAGATATGTATCTAGACATATGTATATCTTTACATGTCTTTATTTATGTATCTAGACATACATCTACACATGTCCCTACATATGTATCTAGACATGCACCTACTCATCCACGCATGAATTAAGACAAATACAATATTCGTCCATACACGTATTTAGACATGTATGTACACAGGAATGAAATTGGAGTTAATTTTAGTGACAAGGTAGAACAGGATAAACGTAGGGTTTTCATCTGGTAAATCGTTCGGTTCGAAATTTCGAGAGTTCGAATATTCTATCGACGAAGCATATCGTACACGAAAATTAACGGCACTATGACGACACCAGCAGACTTGTATTCACCTCGTGCGCGGTGCATCCACGTAACTGCAGCTGCATAACTGGCCTGCAGGCTGATGAGAACATTTACGTATATATAGCAATCATGACAGAGAAACAAGAAGAGAAGGAGAGAGTCTGAAGGGGTGGTAGAGATAGCAAAACAGTCTAAATTGTGCTCAAACTGCCCCCAGCGATACAGGCGATTGCTCGTCAAATCGATTCGTCGAATTGGTCGTAACTTCATTTGCAAATAAACCGATCAATCCGAGCTCTTGATTATCCTACAACTATTTTCGTAAGATGGCCGTACGGCGATAAATAGCGACACGTCCATTACATCGACTCGATTTATTTATCTTTCGATTTAAGACATGTAACGTTGAGGACACAATTTGGGTACATAACGTGGGTGCACATAATTCTTCATAACGTGAATATGTTACATGTGCGATAGACTCTTGTTATATTGCCGGAAATGGATCTGTGGAAAATCATGGAAGTACAAGGAGAGATATGACACCGGGGGAATTTTATTACTGTGAGTGACTTTTGGAACATCGGCAATATAACGAGAGGAGGTGAAAGAGACTCGTAACTCGGGAAGTTTGAGGATATTATAAATTTTGACAACAAATACACGCGATATGCATCGGTTTTGTCGAGTTTGGGACATTGATTGATCTTCAGGGCTTTGCTGAAGCAACGCAACGGTTCGTTTGAAAGAAAAATGGAAATCTGTGCACAGGTGGAAATCAACGACAAAACGCGAGTATTCCGATGCACGTGAATCGGAGAGGCATTGCGTCGAGCGGCAGTCGTTGAAATATTTGACAAAATTTCATGAAATATTGGTAGGGAGAAAATATCGAAGTGGTGCACGTAGAAACAGGAAGGAACGCTATTTTTGATTCGGAACTGGGTTAGTCAAACAAAGTTTCCCGGTGCAGAACACTCTTGACATTATGCACGACCTTAGTAGAGTTTAATCTAGAATTGGCCCGTCTTCTCCTTTTAGCTGCGTGGAATTCGATAAATACACACTCGATGCTGCGTGTACGCATTTTTGAAAATTCTTTCATTTACAACCTCTTTTGAAAAGAGTCTCTCTTTAGTACTTAGTTTTAAAAAATCAAACAAAATGAAACGAGTTCCATAGGCAAATTCCATTTAATAATGTTTGTCTTGCTACGACCATTTATCGGGTGATCATTTATCTGGACTCTAGTCTTGTGAAAAATGTTTAGGAGAAAATTTGAAAAAAATTGCATCACCTGATTATGTAAAGCCTTTAATAAACGCGGAATTAATTCCCGTATTATTTGCTAAAACTAATGCGTGATTATTAATATTCGTAAAATGCAAATATCCGGAATAAATTGAATTTTAAATGAATTTTAAACAGGATTACAATTAATTTCGGTAATTATCCTGTCGTATGCGTTCCGATATTGGGACGCGATCCACTTTAATTCATTTGAGCTGCCGTCAAATAATTAAACGCTTTATATATGTACGCGGGGGTATATACGTCGATACGAGTAAGACAAAATCCGGATAGACACGGTATCAGGCAAAGAACTGGAAAAGCCTCTTACCAACGGCGAAGAAAGAATCTTCCTGTTAAAAATAAACGCAAGAAGTAAGAGGTTAAGCTGTACGTAAGCTTTAACCGAAGCGAGGCTGCCAATGTGCCTCAGGATTTCAGGAATAAAGCAAATAGAGGAAAATTAAGAGATCTTAAGTGAAAACCGCGTTAATCTGATTATGGAACCGAGTTACTTTCTTACAATTACTTCTTTCACATTTGCTAATGCGTCGTTCTCTTCTTTTTTCCGCGGCTTTAAATGTTTGACTCCGTGCTGGATTTTAGGGGATTTACCTCGGTCTTCTTTTAGGTGAAGCTAATTTTGGAGATGGGAATTTCGGAACTTTCGAATTTGGAATTTAGAATTTAGGGATTTTAGGGTTTTGGAAATCTGGGTTTTTGCGATTTTGGAACTTTAGAATTTAGGAATTTTTGTATTATCGGATCAGGGGATTTTGGGATTTCATTTGGTATCTTGGGGTTTAGGAATTTTGAAATTGTACCATTTCACACTTTTGAGTTTTTGGAATTTTTATTTTCTGGAACTTTGAAGCTTTAGAATTCTTAAATTTCGGAATTTTCAACTTCGATCATGAATTTGAGAATTGTGAGATTTCGTAATTTTACAATTTCAAACTTTACACTTTACAACTCCATGTTTTAAAATTTCGAAACTGAAGCTTTCTGACTTCAAATTGCGAAATTTGCTTATTCTGAAATTTTATAGTTTTAAAATATTGATGTTTCATAATGATCTTGATTAAATTCTAAACCATTGCCTAACTATTGTCCCTTGACAAAAAGTCTAAATCTCTCCCTTATTCATAGTAAACGAAATATTACATATTAGAACTGAATATTTTGGGAAAAATATAAAATGGCATAAGGAAGAAAGCTGGTGGAAAAGAAATGAATCGTAAAACGTGCAGCGAGATCGTCGAGTGAGAGTCCATGGGGGTCCACGACAGACTGAGACTGCCAGGAATAGAAATCCGCGCTTATAGTTGCTGATTTAGTCTTGGACTCTGAGTCAGCCATGAGGATTCCGTCTTGAAACTCGCGCCTCTTGTTTCCTTTCTTTCTATCTTCCTACAACCACCACTTTCGTCATTGCTTTTAAACGACCTTAGATTAAGCTACGTTCATCCTCAGACGAAAAACTGCTATCATCGTTTAGCAATCTCGATAGGATCAATCTTTAACAAAATGTTACATAAAAAGCGACGTACACTTTTCAAAGTAACCTGTAATGAGAAACATTAAACATCTTTAACAAAATGGAACATCTTTGACAAAAAATGGCGGACGTTCTTAATAAAAGTAACCTTTAATAATAAACATTAAGCATTCTTAACGAAATGTAACATCTTCAACAAACTAATAATAAACTTAACCCCTTAGCTTATAACATGGAGTCAGACACGTGACAAACCTGTCGAAAACTTGTAGGTTAAGAAGTTAAATTTGAATGGCTAGTGTCTATTTCTGCGGCGGCCATTTTGTTCTCAGTCGCCACGGCCATTTTGTTCATATACGCGTCCTCGCCATATAACGTTATAATATTCTTGCATACATTTCCTACAACACTTGTAGGATTTGTATAATACAAGTTCAATTCCCAAAAACCTCCTCTAACAAAAGACAGACCTTCAGTAAAATAAAAGAGAACGTAAGACTGCTAATCGATGAATCGACAGAATGTCTATTGCTCGATACAAGCGTCCCGAGGTGACTCCATTTCAGAGACGTTTTCAGGTGGACGAATGACGAGACGATTTCCGTAAGCGTTCTCGCTGGCACATTTAAACTTTTCCAATTCCGTAGCATTTCATTTCCCAAATGGTCGAAGCAACGTCTCTGTTGTTTTTTTCTGTGCCGTTCTTTTTAGCTTTTGTTCGGTTTCACGCGGAGACGCGGGGCGCTCTTTTTTCCCCGCGTTGAACAGGCCGCGAGACGTCAGGAAAGTTCTCGGAAGGTCGTTCCTTCGGCGGAGGGTCTTTTTCTTCGATTTCCTGGTGGAAATCGTTCGCAGTTTACCTCGGCGACGTTCGCCGTAGTGAATTCAGCCTAAAAGTTGCTCCGTTCTCCGTTTTCCTCGTCCTTGTTTTCTTCTTCTTCGTCTTCGTGTCTCGTTTAGACGGGGTTGTCAACCGTGTCGGGGATTTGGCATTGGCCCTCGGCTACCTCCGCTCTCGTTTCGTCTTGTCTCGCGGCTACGGCTCGAATTTTTCATCTCCTTTCCTCGTTTTTCGGCCGCGCGCCGTTTCAGACTTCGACGATTTACATATGGAAATTCTCGCTGACTTTCGACGCTTCCTGTTGGACGTCTTCCGTCGCAAGAACTTGCCAGGTTAATGGGTCCCCCGCTTCCGTGCAAACGCTTTTCGTCTACTGTCAACGTATTACAACCTTCAGCATTTGCATAACAAAGCGGTGCACGTGTTTTTAATCGGTAATACACCTCATGTGATCTCTTTATTCCCATCTGTACGTTATACTACTGCTACTACTCGGTACAAATGGAGACAATTTTCTGCGTACCATTCCTAACCCTGCGTATGATTTAATTTTGTATTCAGTGATCCTTTACTTATATTCATCCTTGTCTTTAGTGATCCAAATTGTGCACATTTTCAAATTGAAACATATTAAAAATTTCAGTGAGATTTGTCACGACGCACTCTGAGTGCGTCACAAGGCAGACTTACCAAAGTACGGCAAAGGTTAATTGCATTTGCGCAGTTAAACTGCGCAGTCGCTACGCAACATGCGCAGTTGATGATTATGTGTATAATAACTATGCGCACTACAGTTGTTATACTAGCTTTTGATATATTTATCGCATGAACTTTACTGCGCAAGTTTATCATCTTCCATTATGGACTGCGTATGTTTATTTAAGGTCACAATGAAGGACGTTCATTTTCTGTATTCGAAGTAACTGAATAATGTTGAGCACAGTGAATATAATTTCCTTAAATATGTACTGGAAAGCGTCCACTGTATTTCACTGATGAAGTAAAAGCATGAAGTATGGTGAAATTATAAATATTTTTCTTGGAAGAGATACAACTTCTAAATGAGGGTGTAACGTGAAAGAAGCGTTTTGAGTCCCAGGAACGGATGAACAAATCTTCAGGTTGAATTCAGAAATTTGGGAATTTTTATATTTGGAAATATTTGGAACTAGGGATACTTTGGGAATTCGGAAGCCTGAAAATTTGGAAATGTAGGAAATTCCAAATTCAGATTTGAGGATATAAGATCTTGAAAATTTAGGAATTTGTAGATTTGTGATCTAGACAATTGAAAAATTCAAAAGTTTCATGATGTATCTTCCAGCTCAAAAGTTTACAAATTGAACGCAATGAACTAGAAAACTGAAAAATTCCAAAATTTCACGACGCATCTCCCAGTTAAGAAATGAACAAATTGAACGAAATGAACCTCATCCCTCCAGAAGTCCAAATTCCAAAAAAGAAGTGCACTGTAAGAAGTCCAAAGAGAATTCCACAAGAAACTATGAAATATTAAATATTCCCTAGATCCGAGGCAATTGCGGCCCTGTTGCCCGCTCGTTTTCTCTGGCACGGGGTTGTCAACCGTTTCAGGGTATCTCGAGTACTTGGCATTGGCCCTCGTCTGGGCCGGTCGTTTCGTTTCGTTTCATTTCGTCCCGTCTCGTCCTGTCTCGGCGCTTTTGCAAGAACCTCCTTTCTTCGTCTCTCTCTCTCCTCTCCCGAACCGCCTGCTCCTCTCTCTGTTTCTCCGTTTGATACAGAACGTTTTCGTCGATTTGCATAGCTAACCGAGGCCAGTTTCGTCTCGGCTATTTCCTGTCGCATTTTCCACGGGAATAGAACACCGCGCGCGATCGTCGACCGCATTTCTCGTGGGGCCGCTTTAAACTTCGCGCCCGGAAACCACCCTCGTCGACCGTCCCCTCTTTAAAAAAAAAAAGAGTAGGGGGACGGGCGTTACTGGCCACTTATCTTCCGTTTTCTTACCATCAGCACTTACGCTCCTTTTCGAACGTTTCTTTGTCGCGTTTACAACGATCGCGATCGCTCTTCGAACCACTTTTTTAGGTTAGGTTAACCTGAATTTTCTGCGCTCACGCCAGTCAGTGGTAATATATTATCGCTATGTAGCAGTGTCTTCGAAAAACTGGGGAAAAATAGGGTGTACGACGTAAATTTATTTATGTGGGAAAATAACGTCTTGGGAATGTATGCTCCTTAAATAGTTACAAAACCCTTAATATTCCTAGATCATAAAATCCCCATGTCCCACCCTTCCTTCTATAAGTCCTAAATTAGAACATTCTTAATTCCCAAAATCCCTAAATCCTAAACCCCAATGTCTTTAGACTCCAGAATCCTCGGACCTAAAATCCCTAGATCCAGAGTCCCTAAATCAACATCCAACCACCCTAGATCACAACATCCCTGAGTCTAAAATTTCTAGAATCCAACACATATATCTTCTGAAGTTTGCTCGTAACTACATAAATGTTTTACCGTCATAAGTTTAAACATTTATCTTGGTGTCCAGAAAAAGTCCCTATATGAACTTCGACGTGTCCCTAGTTGTCTGTAAATCTCCCCGGTGTCGGTATGTCTCTCGTTTCTTTCTCGCGTGTAAAAGGTTGGCCGACAAACAAACGATTGCATCGCAATAAATTGCATCCACACACAAACAAACCAAATTGAAAAGAACAATGGCTGTTACCATAAAATATAGGATGGCTGCGGTTGTATCGTTCCGCTGTAAGCAAAGTGCATTCATCAAAAAATTGTAGCCACATCACCGTGAAAAAAAGCGCGGATTCGGAGCGTAGAGAAACTCTCGTGAAACGTTTCCAGATCCACGGTTCGTTCGATTAACGATTTTCAAGGGGGTGCCCTCTCTGTGCCCCTAATAACCTCCGCGAAATCACGCCAGCCGCGTTATTGAATCCGAGCTACGAGCTCGATAAGAAGTGCGGAGGGGTGATTAATGACGAGGCGGTACTCGAGAGAGTGCCGTTACGTTTTCGCCCCCCTCGAAAGATTAACGAACTTTCAACAATTGTTCATTTTTTGATTTTTCTGTGCCAGACGTCCTCGTTTTGAACGGATTGCCGGGCACCGACATTACCAGATTATTTCGCCAGTCGAATTTTCCGACGGCACCCGGCCTCGTTTCCTTCGCTTTTAATCGAAACGCCCGATACCTTTAATCCTGCGGAAATCGCGGACCTAACCGCCGCTGTGTGATTACCCCATTTCCTCGCCCTTCCGATCGCATTCAGACGCCGTGATGTTTGCAGGAAGCGGCACTTCGAACGCCTTACGAGAATATTCTATCGGGTGTATAAACAGGTATAAACACAAGTTTGCCTGCATAAATAAGTTATCACGATACTTTTCAGAAATATATCTTTCAGTATAACAGGTACTATGCTTCGATCGAAGAACAGTAAGGTCGCGGTAACTGAGCGCTCTTGTGGTCCGGACGCGATCAGTTACGGTGAGGGGTGGTTGATTTCGACGAGAACAATGGAATAGTGCAGTGATCGTATCTGTGATATGTTCTCTTATATTATACACGTGTATCGTCATTATCTTTGGAGTTTTAGGTAATTAAATGCCTAAATCTATAGACCCAAAAGTGAGGTGAAAGCGATCATGAGACAACTGTGTGTTCTAACGAAACTATTTTTAGCGATCAGTGAAAACGGTAGCCCATAAACTATATCTTTTTCATTAACTATATACTTCATCATATTTTGCAAAAAAATTGATATCATCTCGAGAATATTTTCACGGTTTTAATTTTGTCTCATCATATCTACATATAAACTCAACGGTAAACTAGAGGGATTAAAATAAGTGGAGAGCAAAATTGAAATATTAAAATACACCGTATAGTTTATCAAAACTCCGGTATTAAATTTCATTTATCTCAGAATGAAGAGCAGGAATGTTATTAGAGTGTACATTCTTATACTAATGCGATACGGTATCAGGGTTCTTTGGTGCGAGAGATTACCGGATCGATTATCGGAAAAATGCGGATTAAATTCAGCGACATTATTAAAATGATCAGTCGGAGATTATTAGGATTTAGGCGATATTGTGATTCAGATTTATTATTCATAAACATGCATGGATCGTTTCAGGATATTAGCATATTCAAGCTGTCGATAATTCAATATTTAAACTATTAATTAAACACTATTGCATGATATTACAATTGTTAATTAATTAGATGCGAAATTAAGAAGCATGGTTCAATTATTTTGTATAAAAACAACCATTCATTAATATATATAAATTATGTATATTCAGTTATTATATTTTTTATAAATTATTATATTTGTTAGTTAATCTATATGTTTACTAGTTTAATCAATTAATACATGTAACAATATGTAGTACTAATTTAGTAAAAATATGTTACGTTGACAAAGATTAACATTTTGACAAAGTTTGATTTGTATAACTTGAAATAAGGAATCTAGAAATACGAAATAGATTTTTTATACTTTCTTTAGCACTAATCTCTGCCACATACAGTAAGGTTGAGAAGGTTATGTTGCGCAGGTTGCGTGACAGTTGCTCGCAGTTTCGAATTGGCTCCACGGTGTGGCACTAGCATATTTCACTAATTCGTCAGTGACATTTCGTCTGTCGTTAGTTCGACGGGAAATTCACTGATTTAGCAGTAAAAGCCACTGAAGACCGATGGAAATCTGGTTTACTGAGCGAATCAATGAAATTTTCACTGATTCAGGAGGGTGGTATTCGACACTGCAATTTCATTAACATTTATAATTAACATACTGTGTATCAACATATTATAATTAATAATATTCAGCGTATTATTTATAGATAATAACACATACTGTATTAACATTTATAACTAATAAGTCTAGTAACTTTACTAACAATATTACTATTAATAATTTTGTACTAATCGTCAAAAATTTTTTCTTAATGATGTACTATTAATTGTTATAAAATTAATAAATAGTTAAAACAAAAAGAGGTTAGGTTAATATTACTTTGCCTGAATATAAAATTACAAATGAACATAATCACCTAATATTTTGTTAGAATCAGTCTTGTGCCCAATAAATATTCACTTATACATTTTATTAGCACACTGCAGTTATGTAACAATTATCGATTACCTGCAGGATATGCATATCGTCTCATTCGAAAATCTGCAATTCAATATTGCTCCACATAACGACGTAACACCTTTCACTCGAGTTTAACTATAAATCATCAAAGTGAAAAATCGTTCTCTCAGAGATGGTTGTCGAAATAATCGAACAATAGTTCCAGTCCATCTATTTGGTGCGAAGATGGCGCAGTTCGTCGATCCACACGTTCGCAAGGGGTGACTCGAATATGAAAGAATATAAATTATACGATGTTAGCTCCGGCAGAGAGAAAACGAATCGCCGAAAAGGTTTTGCTGACTCGTACGTTCGAGAGAGTTCGCGTTCTCGCCCTCCGGGCTTTTAATACCGGGTTCTACACCTACAGTTTCGCCGGGAAATTAGTTTTTCCCCGATGTTCATCCCTTTCCCCTACTCCCTCGCGTATTATCCTTCGATCTTTTGTCGCGTGAACTTCTTTCTTTCTCCGCGACCCGACCAACAACAACATAACCAAGAACAACGTCTTTCTCCAACGCACGCTCCCGTGACTCACCCGAAAGCCGGCTTCGACCCTGTTTCCATTAGCATTGTCGCCACTTTGCCGATTAGTTTGTTCGATTCTTTTCGATCTCTTTGTCTCCGCGCCCGGGAACAAGCTGATCTATTTTCTCCTTCTGTTCCCGACGTGTTGCCAGCCTTTCGACGCGGTGACACCTGTCCTCCGACATTTTTATCCACAACTTTTGCCGATAAGACCATGTCAGACCTGTCGGCTTTTATCTTTATCGCTCTTTCGAATAAAGATACTACGAATTTGACATGGTATTCGATAAGCAGTCAGTAACGAATTTATAATTAGAACCTCCCGTTTTTTATAAGAAAAACAATTACCTAATTTAAATTACTGTGGCGGTTGCACTCCTACGCTCATCGCCACTAGATGGCGCACGAGACCGAGACTTTCTCGCTAGTACTCACCTTCCGATTCCTACAAATAGGTCCATCCCTCCCATACATCCCTACGTCTAAGGGCCTGCTAGGATGCTTTACCGACGAGTCTACTAGGTCCCGGACGAATCTCTCCCTCTCCTTCATTATCCCAGCCCTTCCGCTAGCTGAATCGCTAAAATTACCTACTGTACTTAACAGTAACTACTGTATAACCTCCTAGGCTGAACTTAATTCAATCATGAAAATCAAAAATAATTAAAATCAGAAGATCCTAGGATTTGAACCTGTTTGCGATGATTTGTAAATTGGCGATGCAATAGATTGTCATCGGGCGATGGCAGTAATTCGGTGGAAATGCAATTAAACGAAAAGGACAATTAATGCGATGGAGAGTTCGACGTGGAAACGTTAGGATAGAGACTTGTAGGTTATTATTACGACGGGGAACGACAAGCGGTACGATCTACGAGGACAATTACAGTGACTAGAACGAGAAGGATATCGCCGATGGAGAGTCAACGAGTACAAAGGGTACTCGAAATCCTGGGACAATGTGGCGCCGAGTGCTCCCAACGAACTGAATTGAAATTGGGGTCAACGGCTTTCATCGGTGAACATACTCCAGCTAACACCGTATTTGGTTGCCTCTTCTATTTCAGTTGACATTTGCTAAAAGATCGCTATTTCGCATTGCGATCCCATGGAATGCCAGCTTGCACACTACAAACAACGATTTACCCCTTGCAAGAAACCTCATCCACTTCTGTGACGTAGTGCTTGTTAAAACACTGCGTTTCACGAATATACCAACCCTTTCTATTTTTATTAATCTCAGTTTTCGACTGAAAATTATAATTCATAACTCAAAAATTATATGAGAACAGTTACACAAATTATTAACCTCTTGAGGTGACTCTTAGGCGCCATTCGATTTAATATAGTAATTTGAAATAAGCATCTTTTGACTAATTTTATAATTTTGCACATGTGATGTATAAACATAGTGATACAGACAATAGTGGAAATTATTAGTAGAAATAGTAACCTCGAAAAAATTCATTTAACTTTTTCGAGTGCAAAGGGGATGTTCTCGTCGA
Source organism: Megachile lagopoda (assembly GCA_036983795.1). Taxonomy (NCBI): domain Eukaryota; kingdom Metazoa; phylum Arthropoda; class Insecta; order Hymenoptera; family Megachilidae; genus Megachile; species Megachile lagopoda. The sequence continues at coordinate 8,167,665 of CM072793.1, forward strand.
AGTGTATGTTAACTTTTGAGACAACAAATAATTACATAAATTAGTGACTGTTCCATCCATTGTAAGTTTGTTGTTAATCTAAAAGCTGCATATCGAACCTCCATTATGTTAAACGCAACTACTTGCGCCACTGTAAATGAACCTACTAGCGTCGCCATTTGCAAAAGGTTCGAAAGAGACAAAAAGTAATTGTATAAATTAGCGAGTATACCTTAGCTATATTCGTTAATCTAAAAACTGCACATTCGCCATAACGTTAAATTTGTCACTGCACCACTGTGAACGTACCAGCGTCGCCATTTGTAAAAAGTTCGTCCGAAAACGCCTGTATAACTTATTGCGTAGAAAATAAGTACGAATGAAATGAAGCAAGAAATGAACGAAGTGCCATCGAATAAAAAGTAAGGTAGAAGAAATAAATGAGGAGGACGCGTTTTAAAACGTGCGCACGGTCGCGAGTGCAGTGACCTCTATCGTTGGAGATCTGGAGTTTATGATTTATGTTTGATCGTTTACATCGCGCAGCGAGAGGGTGCACGTCCTCGCGTATTTCGCCTATTGGAGTGCCGTGAAGTGCACTCTACGAAATTACTCGCCGTCCTGAAGATCAATTCGATCCCGAACTTCGAGTAGGTAGTTTTTATCCGCGGGATTTGAGAATTCCGATCGGATGTGTTTCACCGCGACTTTATACCCGCCGCTCGTCGAATATTTATCTCGGAAACGTTCGTCATTTTTCCTTTCGGCTATCGGTCCTTTGTGTGTTACAACCCCGTGTTCGCGTCTTCCATGATTAACGACGTAATCCGGATTACACGACGGCGAGGGGATGAAAGAAGCTAGTCGGGACGCGATTAAAACGACACCATCGACGTCTACGATGGCGGATCGCCAGGACGAGGGCTGAACGACGGAATAACAGGGTCACGTTGACAGAACAAAGATAATGAACGAAAGAGGGAAGTATGGTTGGAGAAAAACAGGATAAAAGAAGGATAAGGTTAGACCTTTAAGGTTGTAAGGTTAAGTTAATTAAACAGATGTACTACAAGTATTAATCAGGATTCAACTTATATTGCATATATGATCTACATATGACCATATGTAGAGGACGCATATAAAATAATATACAAACTGAACATTTTATTTGTCGCGTTAATCTCGCGTTTCCCCGAGACAGAGTATTCTTTAAACAAAAATTTCATCAATCATTCGCTGCTGCACGTAGGAAACAGCATAAAATGAACTACAATACCCGGCAAAGTGTTAAAACTCATCAACATTACTATCTATTATCTCCTTCATTAACGAGATTTACTCCGTTTCTCGTGTGCAGCTCCAGAACAGATACGCCACCGAGATATTCCGGGGGTGAAATTAAATAAAGGAAGCTTAACCGCTGCTCCGTTTCATCTGTGAACATTTTTCTTTACAACGTCACTCTGTTATAGCATATTTTCATATACCAGTTTGTTAAAATTTAAAATCTATAACGAGAAAATAGTTTATAAGTCCTTTTCAGAAAAGACTGGTGTCGAAGGGAGTAAATGTAACAAAGGGTTGGTAAATCAATTAGAAGGACGACAGACAGACGACCGTTGCATAATCCATTGTGGGTGAAGACCCTCAAGGTCGTGTGCAAAGTATACACGAAGGTGTCTACTTTTTACCAATTCTCTTGGTCATTCTCTTCTTTAAGTTATCGCTTTGACTACTTAGGTTCAATATACATTGCTTCGTTTCGATATATCGCGTTCGTACATTCATAAAAAATACTCATACGCATATTGACAACAATTAAATATATTAGTAGTTCGATGTATGGCAATATAACGAGAGTCTACTGTATTGGAAGTCCAACGTTAGGAACTGTAGACGGTGTTATCTGCTTTAACCGGTTGGCGGATGCTTTTACATTGTTAAATACGATACAAGTTTTACCCTGATAAAAGTACATCGTGGTCGGTGCCTTTTTATAGTCGTGTATCACGGTCGCTCGACACGGGACGTGCATCTTTTATTAACCACGTTAGGTTGTAAAACATTTCCATAGTGGCGGCGTTCATTAATTTTTCTTCTCTTTTTTATTGAATTTCAACGCCCGACATGGTTTGCCAATGAAGAAGCGTTCTAAAAGAAGCAAGAACAGAAAATGTAGGCAAACTGTTCCTAATAATATTTTGTGTACAATACTGATCGGCGACTATAAATAAAAAAACATTTTGTCAAGGAAAATTTCCTTCAGTGTCCAATACATCACTTTCTTGTTAAACTTTCGATAAACAAAAATTGATAAAAAATGTAATAACAATATTGTGTAAAATTATCTTCAGTCAAATTTTGTAAAAAATTATCTTTGACGAAATTCTATACGAAATTATCTTTGGCGAAATTCTATAAAAAATTATATTTAGCAAAATTTGTTAAAAATTTTTCTTTCGTACAATTTTGTACAAAATAATCTTGTGCGTACAATTGCATACCTTTTTTTCACGTTGATCAATGTTTTGCAATGATTTTATCAAGTTATTATATGTGACAACATGTTTACACATTTTGTGAAACACCCTGTATATTTGATCATGCAGAATGCAATCGAACAAATAGAATCCGGATGGAAATGTATTTTGTCTTCAGAGAATTTTAAATATGTAATTCGTCCTCTTTCCGCATATTCACAATTCGCGTGATTTCTCTATATTTGCTTTAAACATATGTAGAAATGTATTTCGTGTGTGCCGAACGTATTTATTTTGTAAAAAAACGACGATATTTACTAAGCGTTCGAACGTATCCATACTATCGAGTTTACTATGCTGCACGTAATTCCGCGTAATCCTCCAGAAAATAACAAATACAACAGCGATCTGCTTGGATCAATAATCGTATGACGAGTCTACAATATGGAGTTTCTACAATTTCATGTAGTTAAAAGGGAAAAATATGTTGACTTCAATATTTATCTTAGTTTGTACAGATGAAAATTTTGTAGATTGGTGGATTGGTGGATTGATAGATTGGTAGATTGGTGGATTGGTAGATTGCTAGATTGGTAGCTTGCTACATTGGTAGATTAGTAGTTTGGTTAATTAGTAGATTAGCAGATTGACAGATTAGTAAATTGGTAGATTGGTACACCGATAGATTGGTAGATTGTTAGATTGTTAGATTGATAAATTGGTAAATTGATACATTGGTAAATTAGTAGATTGATAGATTCATAGATTGATGAATTATTTTTATTTCTAATGCAAACATTTTTCCTCAGTATATCTTGCATAAATCTCTGCGCTTATAATACATGCACTTACAAGTACCCGAAAAACTTCTTCCCTATTTAGCATATTTTTTACACCTCACGATATTTATAACCACGTTACATGCATTAAAATTCTGCAAAAGTCGAGCGGTATATCAGTTTTTCTATAATAGCTTATTAACGTTTAAAATTGTCTAACGCACAAATGCTTAAATAATATCTAGCAGCCACTATTTTTACGCGAGACCATCATCGCATTATAAGGCCAAGATAATTCGACTTTCCTGATACTGTACAAGCATGCACGATTTAACGTCACTGCCAACCGATAAATATGTAAATCGAGTTTTTATATAGCCGGGATCGATTCATGTAATACCTAAGTGAAATTCTTAAAATGCCAAATCGTCTGACGTACGTAACATTGAAAGCTTCGGAAAGATGGACGGTCACTTATCCTCGTCTATTTTCGCCGTCGAAGAGGAAAAAAAACTTGTTTTCGAGATTCGGTTTAATGTAGTGGAAATTTACCATTAACGTGTCGTAATAAAACGTTGATGGAACATTTTTCGTACGACCTATAATTTCGTTCGTGTAATGGCTGTATCTTGTCCGTTCAAAATGGCGACTTCTAATTAATGGCGGTGCAGAATGTATTGTACTGGTCTTACCTCGCATTTAAAACTTGCGACAAGGGATAGCCAGCTCGTGGGATATAGTGTGGTCGTAACTTTAGAAATTCAAATTCCCATAAATGGCAAAAATTGTAAAGGTGAAAAATCCTGAAATTTTAAAGATAGAAAATGTACAATTACGACAATAATCCCCCTGGTAACTTACGACCACGCTATATCCCCCGAACCGACTATGCCAAAAATCTCAAAGTCGGAAAGCCTCAAAGTTTCAAAATATACAATTATGACAATAAACTCGGTGTTAATTTACGACCGCACGGCCGAAACCGACAGTAATAAATTGCAGTAAAAGACGGTTCACCGCAAACAAACGATTCGCAGTCACAATAGCATTCATGGCCGGCAAGAAAAAGACATTCTTCTTATCCGTTTAAAGATCGTCGGCTTTCTTAGCGTGGAATAAATAATCGACGCCGCTATCTGGTCACTTTCCTAATGGATCTGCCGAATTGGCTGCGTGTAACACGAAATTTCGCTTCCACGTAAAAATATATAATTGCCGTTTGGGGAGGCTAAGCTTGAATATCGTGACGGCCTTCAAAAGACAAACGAGGAATGGTCACGAAGTTCCGACCGAAGGGTCTCTCCACGGAAATGAGAAAACGTCTGTCTTGCCCGTTATCGGGAATATTGCTCTCGCGAGTAGACTCTGTCTTTTTCCCCGGGCTTCCACGCTCGTTTTGCCCGCCTGAATTTATTTTCGGTGGCGACCTACTACGTGAGACGAAATTTTCAATGGGCGTCTGCCAGATACGAAAAATGGACGAACCCGCCGAACGGGCCGCGATATCTCGTCGAACGTGAAAGCGTACGCATTGCCAAATTGTATTCCGTGATATGTTAATCCGGTGATGGGCAACTCTGCCCACGGGCCGTGTTCGCATAGTCGGTTCGGTGCACCTTCGATAGACACCAAAACATTCACGCTGAAAGTACTTTATTTATTTCAGTAATTATTCGTTTAACAAATATAACAAACATTTTCAGAATCATCAATATATAGTAAAGTTACTATAACAAAAAATTAATAAATACAAACGTAGAAAGATTGAAACCTTGAGACTTCTAAACGAGGGAGTTGAGTATGGAAGGTTTTGACTATGGGGGTCTTGACTTAATTAGTCACTGAAATGCCTCAAATGACTCAAATGACTCAAAAAATCTTATTAACGAACTCCATTAATGAACCTATGATGAACTTGTAATTTCGTTATATTGTCGATAAGGGGAACGAGGACACATGGTCATATACAGGCTTGTACGCAATAGTAAACGTATTACGTGCCAAGAGAAACGTAGGAAGTGAACGGGAAGGCGGCATTCGTAGCACAGAACTTTAAGAAAGGATTGTCGAGTGAAGCTACCGTTTATCAGAAGCGACCCCAGTGCGGCTGACAAGCTATTACTGCACGTGAGATCGCCTTTGCATCGAGATTGAATAGATCGAGGATCCTGGAAAATAGGTAATGGAAGGCCTTGATCTGTCCAGAGAAAAACGGCTGTAGCTCAGATCATGTTAACTATGTCGTACGGGGATTGTTGGAAATTGAGGTTAATGCTGCGAACCTGATTCCTGGCGTTTTTGTATGTCACTGAAGGCGGAGTATAAACAAAATTACTTAGTAAGAGTATTTCATTCGACGTTTGTTAACTAAAACTATCTTAGGTGCTGGAAATTTTTGTGATGTTTTCTGAGAAAGCTTCTGGACATCTAAGTGCGCCATTTTGCAACTTGATTTTGGTGCGAGTACGCTGTTTTGCAAGTTTGTGTCTACTGCGCCATCTTGCAACTTATATTTACTTGACTGCGTCATCTTGCAAGTTTGAATTTACTTGGCTACGCCATCTTGCAATTTTATAATAATGTAACAGCTTCATTTTGTAACCTTGTATTCACTTGACTGCGCCATCTTGCAAGTTTGAATTACTTAGCTACGCCATCTTGCAATTTCATATTAATGTAGCTACGCCATCTTGCACCCTTGTATTTACTTGACTGCGCCACCTCGCAACTTTAAATTCACGTGACCTGTCTTATAATTTTACATTAAAGTGTAGCATCCTGCAACGTTGTGTTTACTTAATTGCGCCATCTTACAACTTTAAATTTACATAACTGCTTCATCTTGAAACTTTATACTAGTATAACTGCCCCATTGCGCAACTTTACATTAATTTAACCGCAGTTCTTGTTTATCATAATATTTCTCTCTGCGAAGCAAATAATTTCTTCGTTGAAATTTCTGCGTATCAGAAATGTGGCCATTTAATCAGCGAAACACCCTATAGTTACTTAGGAACGGACTCGGTCATCTTGTTCTCTAACTTGGTTTAGAAACACGTTACCGCTGGACCAAAAAGACCAAAACACGTGCTGACATTTTACGACCAGAGAGTTCGTACGTTGTTTCGTGCTTTTACGACGGTTAGTTACTCACGCTTTGTTACTTACCTACTCGGCTACCCTGATCCACAAAACGTGTCGTTGTGATGTGCATCATTCGTGCATCAGCTGACGTCATTTGTATCAGGTTATTTGAAACAATGTTAACTCTTGATAAATATATTGGGGCGGGATATTGTTCTCTGAGAAAACTTTCCACAACTTAAATATAGATAATTGAGGAGAACAAAATTCCGAAGTATACTCTGTCAGAATTGATGTGACTAGACCGGTAAACTGCATGTAATCGCAACGCTATTTGAATAGAGCCGATCCTGAAGTTATCTAACCATAATAATTTTCTAATTGAGGAAAAAGATCAGTAGAAAAACAGAAGCGAGCTTGTGAATTCCATTATTGCAGGGAACGGTAGAAGTGGCAGACAATGTCTCCTGCTCGACAACGTGTCTCCTACAGATTCCGCACGGTTGAACATTCGTTTTCCTCATGTCGATGGCTTTGCATTTTTCACACCCTCTCTTTCTCGTTTCCCTCCGGTCTCTCCAGCCTCCCAAATCTTTTCCATCGTTCCGGAATACTACACGACCGTCTGTTTCACGCTTTCCATTCGCTATTTCTGTCTCCTCTTACGGCGAAAATCTGTAAATCGTGCGTAAGCTTGTCGTTTCGATGCTTCTACGTTTCACTGCGATCGTTTCTTTTTGCTTCTGATAAAGAAACGCGATCTCATCCGTTTCCTGCGTAAAATACCAAACGAATTGTTAGCACGTCTCATTTGAACGTCTCCGCTACGCAAAATGGCCGACGCGACGCCACTCATCGACAGGCAAAGTGTACATTTTATGTTACAATGTGCTTTCCTTGCGGGATTAAGTTGTGTTTTAAAAATTCACCGTTTTCGTTTATTCGAAATTTCGCATTCGAAAGGTAAGACATTTTTCAGATTCTTTTCGTTCAGCTGATTCAACGGTAACGCGTACGGAACGGTGCAAATAAATTTGGCACGTACGTATGGAGTGGAATATCAAACACGTGCCGAAGAGGGAGAGTTGATTTAAAAAAGAAATTCCAAACAACCGGACAGATGCGCCTTTGAATTTATGTACCTTCCAAAAGTTGCTGCTCTTTCAGCGAGTTTTCTCAGGAACTTCGTCGGTGTTCTCTATTGAAAAGAATTCGAGGTATACAACCAAGTGTGGATAAAATGAAGATACATTTTAGAATCCCGTTTTCGGACATTCGAAAACTTATACACTAATTTCTTTTCACTATTTTCTTCTTCATTCTGATTCTTAAATATGATTTTCGCGAAATGTGGATTTTGAAGTATGTATTTTAAAAGTATGTACTTCAAAATATTTCAGAATATGCACTTCAAAGATTTCAAAATATTGTAAGAGGAGGGTTCTTTTGCTGAAAGACAAGAATTCGTCTGCGATACATTAAGAGGTCGAAATAAGTCGAGTTCGAAATTTGGAAACGAAAAGGTAAGGAGTTAAAGGGGCCGGTAGCAGGAAAGGATGAATGTTGAGAGGGCCGGTAATAAATAAGTCTGCAGATATTGTGTTTCGCTTGTGACCTTAAGGAGTGCGCCTCGTATCTCCTGCGGCGCGCGTAATCCCGCTCGGAGTTTCAATAACGCTCGTGGCATAAACTAAGTTTTGCATAAAGTATTTCGGTAGCTACCTTCCTTCCTCAGCCAGTATATCTTTCTGGAAACGATAAAATGCATAGAACACCGCCGGTAAATAGATCGTTGTAGAAAACGCGCCAACTGCGAGAAGCTACGAGTGTATGTGTCATTTGCAGACTCTACATTTACGCCGACTTTTCCCTCTGTACTTCGCCGTCTGTTGTACGGTCGACAAATTTGTTCGTTGTACAAATTATGTGTCCATTGAACGTTTAAAACGCGTCGAATATAAAAAGGTTAGAAATTTTCAACTCAAAAATTATTTTCCAAAATTCCGTATATAACTCCAAGCGGCCATATAACGAAACTGTGTAAATCTTTCTGTAACGTTTACTTGTATCTGATTTAAAAGAAAGTTTGAAACACCCTGTAGTGTTTATATTGGAAGATTGAATTTTTCAAGAGTATGAAATTTAAACTAGACTCGATAACAATAAGAAGTAGATGGAACGTATTGATGATTTTATTGCGAGCGAGCGTGCATTATTTCGACAATCAAATGTAATCAGAACTCGACCACCTCTTCAGCGACAAACTTTCAGCAACTTCGGGCGAAGTTATAATCGAAGTCAACTCGATGGAGGTTGTGGATGGAAACTGATAATTAGGACATCGGCTCTCGATACTCTAGCACCTCTAATCGAATGGCACTCAATTCAGTAAATATTCTGCCGAAGCTTGAGTTTCGTATAATAGACTATCTTTCTTCGACAGCGTCTCTCACTTTTGGACTTTCAATAAACTTTAACATTATTTAACGTTAATCATTATTATACAATATTATTGTATGATGTCTCCAAATGATGTCCCAAAATTCCTGTATTTCAGGTCCCTATGTTTTTTAATCTCAAAGTTCCTAAATACTCAAGTCCTCACATCATTAGTCCCCAAATGGCTATGACTCAATCCCTATATCTCCAAATTTCTATGTAGCCAACTCCCTATGTTTCCAAACGTCTATATTGTCAAATCCCTATACCTCCAAAACCTTGAAAAAGCTCAAGTTTCCAACACACCTAAGCCCCTAAACCTCTACATCCCCAAATTGCTATATCCTCAAATCTCAAGCTTCCTAAATAGTTAAGTCCCCAAATCTCTATATTCCTAAATCCTTATATCTGCAAACTTGTAAATTTCTTCAATATTAATGAAATTACACGAATACCGAAATATCCATAGTAAAAACAGGAGGGAAGATCGATAGCGATTGGGGGCCAGGGTCACGTGTCGGCTGAAAGGGTAGAGTATCCGTCGGGACTCAGGTATCCGCATGTGTGTACATTATGTAAGCACCTTACAGAAGCGGTAAGACGAGCGAGCGCGTGTAATCCCCGGCAGGTACGCACGGAGGACAATGGTGCATTAACCCAATGCTCATAGTGTCGGTGGTGTGTAATACGTCAAGATGGTCCAATGGGAAAGCACATCTCTGCTGGTGCTCATTGTCAGTCGAGTGCCGTTGCCATTGTGCCGTTTCTGACGCACACTCACGCTCCGCCGCGTTTCACGTGTCTCCCCGCAAACCTACTCCGCTCTTGTACATACATACCGTGTCACGTGACAATTTCAATATACTGCCGAATATACGTATATCCCAGACACGATACAACCCCTGTATCGCTACCCATTAACACTTCCGTGCCTGGCTCGTTCCCGGCTTACGTTTCAACACCTCGTTCTTTAACCAGAGACGGAAAATTAAACCCCTCTCTCGTCACTGCTATTATTCGGAAATTTATGCAAACATTACGGTGCTTTAATGCTGCGCACCTGATTTCTGCCATTTCTTTGCTTCGGTGAAACTGGAATATAAACAAAATTGTATGCAGAAACTTAGGAATGTCTCTTAATAGAAAACTGAAAAATTTAAGGATCTAAAATCTTGGAAACTAGCAATTTCTCAACTAAAAAACTCGTCATAAATTATAGAAATCATACATCTGATCAAGTATACTTATGTCAATTAACCTGCCAACAGCAGGAGTACATAAATATAATTAATACGAGTATAGGCTGGAAAGTATCCTAATGACGAACTGAACACTGTCACTGAACACTGTCACAAATTATACAGATCATACATCGTACCAACTATACTTATCCAAATGAACCTGCAAAAGGCATCAGTACATTAATGCGAGTATAGTCTAGAAAGTATTATAACGAAATGAACACCGCAATTACAAATAAACGTTCGAGCGTAACATGGAGCAAGGTAACTATCGTATTTCCGCAGATAGGAAGTATGATATCGTCCTGTGGGATTAAGCTGATCAAAGAAAGAAAGTAAGCCATTTGAGATACGGAAGAAAAATACGGTGGATTTCGCGCGACGATATCCTTTCGGCCGGATTAGAGAGCCAGCTTGGCAATTTTCGTTCGATGCAAACGGACCTGAAATGAAACGTTAGATCATCCAGGCCCGCGACGGCGTGTAATGACATTATGTGGGCGCGTTTACCGCGAAAGAATCGCGTGCCTGTCCCTAACTACACGAGCCTGAACCCTCCCGTGGAAGATTGTCTCGAGGATAAGTCGAGGCCATTAAGAAGAGACGCCTCTGTGCTCTTTCATTAAGGTGCCCTTCTGACAGGTAGCCACGAAAGCTTAACCCGCGACCAAGCTCGACTTTATCCTGACCGCAATGCGGAAATGTAGAACGTCGCTGGAGTTGCTGGACGTCCCAGAGAAAAGCACAGTGAAGAGGAAACAGCTGATCGATAACGGGAACGAACACGCTTCGGGAAAGGGCATTAATTGAAAATAATACGCCACGCGTTCATCCACGCTCTTTTACGTTTTTTCACTCTTATCGCGACGGCGGGATAAAATACTGCAATGTTCATCTGTGGCTTGCTGGTGTCTATGGCTTTTTCATTCTTTTATTTGTCCTACAATAACGTGACGCATTCGTGACACACTCGTGACGCACACTACAGCACAAATGTGATAGACTCGTGTTTTCATTTGCAATTCATTTTACACTCAGTTGTGATTGTACTCTGTGTAATCAAGGATGAATAATGTACCTAACGTTTTAAGTTTTTTCGGTTGTCTTCGTGTTGTAGGAATAATTAGTTGTGACGCAACGACGCAAAAAAATTGTAGGCGAAGAAGTGAACTACTGAATTTTCAAATTTCAAACTTAAACGTTTTTAATTTCCGTATTTTTGAATGAGTTCTTAAATTTCCAAAACTAATGTACTACACTGTCCGTGCTACACAAACAAAAGAACCTTGTTATATTGCAAATCGCAGTAATTTTCTGCTTTACAGTCCTGTTCAAGGGGAAGCCCGCATAGCAGCTCTTGGAAATTAAACACCAATCAGACGGGGTTAAAGTGGGACGAAGGAGGTGAAAAGTGAGTAAAAACGAGCAGAAGGGATACACGAATGGTTAGTTAGGTGGGAACTTACGAGAAAGAAACCGCAGACGTAACTAATGTCCCTCTGGTGGCGAATGTGGGAAGCACGACCACAGACTATATCATATAACACAAAAATGAGCACTGTGCACTGTTGAGAGCAAATCTGTGGAAAATGTGATAACCAAAAAAGGTTCTTGTTAAATTTAGTTGCAGGATTTGCTAATTTATATTAAATTATAAAAACACATAGTAAACTCTATAATACAACTACATCATATTGCAAAAATATTATAACATTGCAACAATCTATCCTATCCCATCAAGTAAAATTGTTTAAGCATAATAATTTGATGAGTATTTGAAGAGAAGTGACGAGAAATAAGTTAAGCGTAGAAAAGATATCGAACAATTGTAAATTTGATCTTCACTGATTCTTTCTTTGCAGACAGTTGAAATTCCGAGTTTACTCGGTTGGAACCGGAAACAAGAGATTCGCCCCCTTGATTTTACTTGGAGTAAAGACGCGTGGAACTACGTGGGGCCAGGTGGTTAACTAACTGCGCGCCAGACCCATTAGCATTTATAGTGCAAAGTTGTTCGGGCGTTAAATCCACTTTATGTTTTATACGTTTTTCTCTTGGCACGCGCGATCCCAATCTGTAATTACCCTCGTGGAACACTTTCGAATGACTTTCGAAGCTGCTGCGTTATAATTTCAACCTGAAATCTTGTTCATTCATTTTAGGGAAAATTTCATTCGGTGTTAGCCGGTTCGGTTCAGTGGGTTACATTGTAACATGTGGAGGAATTATCTGTTAATGGTTGAGTTAGGTTAATGCTGGATGTGTTTTGTTACGTAGAGGTATTATTTGGAAAAGTAATACGAATTATTAGTGTGACTATATGGAAGGGTAATAGTAACATTTTTTAACTTCTGAATAGAGTATGCAAGATTCAAATTTTTAAGTTCAAAGATTTCTGTTTTTAAGTTTGTACTTCTTCGAATGTACTGATTTGAGAATTTGGACATTTCTTAATATCTATGTACCTTGTAAAGTTTCCTACTGTATACATAAAGCAATAGTACCTGAATCCCTAGTTATATCCCTAGTACCACTGTACTCAACATTACTAACATAATCCCTCCGCAACTGCAATTACAAATTTCACACCAACATTTCGTGAAGTTTCCCCAATTTCTAATCTAACCAGATCATAATCCAATACGACCAATAAAATAAGACGAAAGGAGAAAACGAACCTAATTACAGGGAAAAATTCGAAAAGGGATATATACGTTCGGAAGGATTATGTGTCTCCAGTGAGGGATTTTCGCTAGTTCGCCGGCTGTCACATGGTCACGCTCGCTCCTCTTTATAATTCCATTAAAAGGAAACTTGGAAATTTCCCAGGGGACTCGTCACTCTCGGCAACTTTCTGTTTCGCGGCCTTTCGTACGGGGAAACACTATCTCCGAAGGGAGAGGTATGACCTCGAAAGTTACGGTTTACGTCCTCCTGCACCCCACCTATACACTAATAGAATGAAACCCGACCGAAAGTCTCGGATAAAGCCGGACATACCTTTTGTTCTTCGCCCCTAATCTATTAACTTACAACCCTTGGCTTGATCAAAAAGTTTCGTTTGATCACTGGATCTGTATATTACATTTATGTATCAAATATTTATTCTTCTTGTTGTTAATTTCCTTTCCTAAAATTCAAATTCCTTTACAAACTATTACATACTAGAAATTTAGAAATTTCCAAACTACCAATTCCCAATGAAGTCCTCAAAGTACCCCTATTTTGTACCGTCCTATAAGTCTTCTCGTGGGACACACTCTTAAATTTAAAAGTTCACGGTATAATTGAAAAAGAAATGAAAAAAAGTTGAAAGAACCTCAACATGTTATGCAAATCCCATATCAAGATCACAAATATGCAACTCCGTCCGTAATTTACAAATTGCTCTCCCGTATACAATCAGATATATTGCATACTTGTTTACCCACCCATAAACTCAGCCCGATTTTCCAGCAAAATCCAGCATCGAACTATAAGTAACAAGCTTATAAAGAAAAAAAGCGAGCGTATTGTTTAACGGTAATTAGACCGGAAATTTTTGGAGCTACACCCCCTAACTGAAGAGGTCGCAGGAGGGTTGAAGAAGATCTGCAGAAAGTAATATTAATAGCTCGATATAAAGGGGATAATCCACGTGGCTCTTCTATATCACGTGGCTGGCGCTATTTGTAACGATCAATACGGGACACTGTCCGATAGCTCGTTTTTCAACCAATGGCACAGGCATTTTTCGTTCACCTAATAATCCGTGGGTGGCCCGTGAAAAACTGGCCGGATACCCTCCTTGATTCATTTAAAAGGATATTCATATTGCGTCGATCGGATGACCCGCCATTTTTCATCGCCGTGGATCTCTTCTCCTTTTTTCCTCTCACGTTTTACAAATGGCGGAGTGATTCCCTGAATGTTTGCTTGTTATGTTCTTTTCAAAATGAAATATAACTGTTTAATAGAGCCACTGGAGCTGTAAGTTGTAACTACTGTATCTGGTAAGTTGGCTGATGAATGTTATTTATGTACCAAGACGCATGTGACGTTATGAGATGTACACTTTAGTTCAAGGATAGAAAAGTACAAAAATTGAAGGATGTTATAATTATCTGCAATCTTAATGATAATAAATTTATCTAACAACGATGAGTTATGGATAATTTATTAGGTACATGTATGTTAAATGGAGGATTTTTAAATATCGGGTCTATGATACAATTTTCTGATGTGATAGTGTAAACTAACTTTTGTTAACGTTTGACAACGGTTGTCTACGTCTGTCAATGTTTGTTAACGTTTGTTAAAGAATGTTAACGATTTGTAACATTTGGTAAAGTACAGTTAACTGGAAGATTAATATCAGCAGAATTATTAAATAATTTGAATCAAAAATGGGGTTGATCGAGAAAGGTCCTCCTTCGGAGGATCTTTGCACCAAAGTGTACAGTCGATGTCTAATATTTTTTAACGGTACAAAAGAATGCCCGGGTATGACGATAATATAGCGAGACGGGCAATAACAGTCGGCAAAGGGATCGTAAAACGAAGTGCCGCGTAAACGACGCCAGGCGTCGGCATATTGCCCACGTGGGTAAATCGTTGCGCCTCGTCTTAAAGAATACACCGAGTTCCTTTTTTTTTCTCACGTTCTTCCTATCGTTAGCAGAAAATTCTCCTCCGGTTAGTCGATTAAATCAAAGGAATCCTTTCTGCTAACCACCAACAAAACCCATTAGTTTTTGTTTCCTGCCATTTGCTCCTTGGCCAAACCTGCCCCCTCGTTACTCTCGTTTTTCCCCTTGTTTCGGTTCCACGCCCTTTTGATAACTATCGCGAAACAAAAAACCGTATTTTCATGTAAATCCGCTCGCCTGCCTTTCTGAAACCTTTTAACCTTTTTACGGCTGGATTTTTTGTTCCCTCGATGAACACTGATCTGTTTTTTGCACGTCGACGTACATCGACGTTCTGTGCATTGCACTTCAGGCGTAGATATGAATTTTCTGGAAACGAAATTATTTAAAAAAAGTGTACTAAGTGGAATGTCAACGAGAACTTCAAATGAAAGTGCGCCATTTTGTTTAACCTCTTAACCTACAATTTTCTAGGCAGTCATGCATAAATGACTAATTATTGCTACAATGTGAAGACAAGTAGGGAAAAGTAAGAAGTACCCAAAATTCACTTGAAAATACGACTTAGCGCATGTGAACTGCAGAGTGCGTCACGATGATTCAGTAAATTTTATGTTGTTAGAATTAATGCTATCTTTAAATTGCAATAATAACGAAAGATTTTTTATCGCAAATGTTACGTGGTATTAAGTCGAGAATGTTAAGTTTACGTTTAATTGAAATTAATTGAAACGTAACGGTGTCGAAGATTCATAATACATCGTTCAAACTCCAGAGAGAACGGGATTTTCCATTGAATTCATTTTTCCTAATTTATGTCATAAAATGTAACTTTGAATAAGGTAGTTTCATACTTTCAACCGACGGTGTATATGTAAAAGCAATTAAAACTTTGGATTTTGAAATTAAACGAGTCCCTCTTTAGATTAATCCGGGACATACCAGAAGGGAATTCATTTTCATTTGTCAACCATCGTGAATATTTTTCGAGTTCTTCGTATACTCGTTCATTTTACAAATGATCTTTGTACAAAATACTCGATTTCTCGTTCATTGTATTATAACGTCGACGTGCAAAAATAATATTAATGCAAAATATTTCAACCGAAAAGATATATTCGTAAAAATATTTTATTGGAATAGAATTGAATTTTTCGTAGAAAATTGTCTTTATTTAACCGTGTCTATGTAAACATAATACTCTTCGGTAATAATACCCTTGCTAATTAACTAATTAAATTAATTAGTACTTTGGCAGTTGCAGGGAAACCATGTTACAACGATAATTATGGAAGATAAGGTTACCGAACTTTGCAATTTCAACTGTTGAATTACTACCTGGTTCTACCTTGCAGAAATTTCAGCTGAGGTAAATTTTTTATTAGTCAAATATACCGTATTTTTTTCGAAGCAGAAATTTCAACAGAAAATTCGCATCGCCGAAAAGGTGGAAAAAGGTCGTGAATAATAAATGTGGAACAAAAACGAATGTATTCAAGTAGTGGAATATCAAATTTATGTAACAATTGCGTTTTAAACTTTTAGATTAGAATAAACTTTGCAATATTGTGAAACTGTAGAACTGTAACGGTAACAAGATGGCTTCCTGGCGTCATCAGATAACCAGACAAATTAACTGCATTATATTTCTCGAATATCTTATCTCTTAACAAAAATATACACGTCAAGCTTTCAATATAAATTTTAATAATTAATTTATTACTAATCTAAACTAGTAAACTACTAAACTACGAACTCATGTACGATCAGTATTTAACCGATACGATCTGTCCACCGCCACTGAATAATGAACATTTAAGCGAACAAGGGAGCAAAGGGAATGTATTCTCAATGGAAGGTGTATTTTTGTAGAGGACCACTTGAAGAGTGACAAACAGGCGCGCCAGGGACGTATGATATTTATTTATAACCCTTGTCGCATGAATTTTAGGATATGCAGACGAAAGCACCCCAGGGAGCAAAACTTGTTTCCAGACTGCAAGCTATTGGATCGATAAGTAGTATCCTGTAAAACTGTCGACAACGTTTGTTGAATGTACCATTTTCTTATTCATTATCACATTTTTCAGGAATATTCCATGATGAATGTGATGAGTATGATGAATATGATAAATATGATGAGTATGATGAATATGATGAATATGACGAATAAGATGAATATGATGCATACGATAAGTATGATGAGTATGATGAATATGATGAAACTAACGAGTATGATGAATGTGATGGACGTGACTCCAAGTGCAAATGATTGTTACAAACGCGACACCCAGTATATAGCGAAAGATTGATACAACCCTCGCATTCAACATAAAGATTTAACGATGAAAAAATTTCATTTGATGTCGGGTAACGGTGTTGCATGCCGTTTAATAGTCAGAGCCAGTGTTTCACGGTAATGCTCCGAAATAATCTCCCCTGCTGCTTTAGATCACTTTGCAGAACCCATCGCGGTAGCTACGTAGCTCGTTTATGTTGCGCATCGCCTCGGGCTGTGCGGTATCCGACCGAAAATCGAGGAACGTTTTAGGATCGCCACAGAATACAAGCCAATAGGCCTTTATCCGAGGTTGTGCATCGAATTCGCCCTCTCACGTTGTATCCGCGTCTCCCCGCATCGATGCGGCTATCATTTTTATGCCAGACTTTCAGTTCCACCGTGTAACTTTGTCTTCTCTTTCCTTTTGTGAAATTCCCGTATCAACGTTCCGCTTTTTTTTTTTCACGAGAAATTACAGTGTCATATTAAAAATTTCACTTTTCGGGAGCGGGCCAGCTTTTTCCTAACTTTTCATAGTTTTGGGTTAGTACTCTTACTTGTGGATGCATTATACTGAAAGTAGGTTTTTGCCGAGGGATATAGAAAAGTTATGTGAAATGTGAAGAATTTAATATATGACATTTTTTATTTAGTGGATGCTGTTTGATTGGAGGTTATGTCAACTTGGTGACCTAACCTAACTTCACCTAATTTATATAAATTATTTAAAAAATTGTACTTCGTTCCATTTTTTAAAGTATGTCTAAACTTTCTATCCACCAATATTGTTAATAATGTATGCAATTCTACTAGCAGTAAATATACTTCATACACTGATTTATGTCCAATAAATCAACTTTTAAAATACGATAAAAAAGTTCTTTGACGAAAAGAAGAATCAAAAAGTACTGAATAACGAATAAGTTCTAAAAATACGTCCGCGTACAAAATCATATTTGTATCAAACGAAGTTTCGATCCATCAAAACTTCACAATGGCGAAGTGCAAAGCTGACAAAAAAAGCGTCAGTGTCTGAAACGTTGCCCGAAAGTTTTTTCAAACTTGCCACTTCCGCGTACGCTCCGGTATAAAACGCGTGTCCCGTGCATTAAACAGAAGGGCAGGAAGCGATAAGAAAGAGAAGAAAGAGGAGAGGCTGGATCGTAAAAATTGCAGGTGAATCTAGAGAAATGACGAAGTTCGGTGCTCGAGCGAGTGACAGAATACATAGAAGCGGTCGAGTAGAGATACGACATCTCTTTGTTCTTTCTCGCTATTTTTGACCAGCTTCGAGACGAACGTATCCCCTTCCGGTTTGCTCGGCTCATGAATGAGCATCATGGTGTGACTCGTCAACGCGTTTATATCTGTACATCTGAAGCATCCATGTGGCACGGCCGACTTCTCTGAATGAAACGAAAAAGCTGCACCAGAGTTTATACTATAGGACGTTCCAAACATTGCGAACGTTTCGTGTTTGAAAAGAAATGGAAAGATCTTTTCAAACTAGACTTTACAAACTGAGCTTACGTTTTCAATAGTGGGAGCATTGGATCGGACAGTTTTTTAGGGGATGACTGTTTTAAAGAAGACACTCGTGGACTTTGCATTCTTTATAGAATTTGATATTTTTAGTTGGATATCTTTCTTTTCTATATGTCCGACTTGTTTTTAGAACATCTATATCACGATTTTTGTGCGTTTGTCAGATGCATTGACACGCTGATTTGTGCAGGCGTAGTTCTAGCATGATCTGCACATGCGCTAGTCGGGCGCATGCGCTCATCGGTCTACGCAAATCAAAGATTCGCGACTGCGCATGTTTTCCTCTGTCCGACATGTAACTCTGCTAAACTTCAATAATCTGCAACTTTCAATTGACTACTAATTAAAATCTGTCGATCAAATGATATGTTAACTATTTTATACAGTATTTTCAAGTAAAGTTTTCTTTTACTACCACAATAACATCTGATATACGTATATTTTTAATTTTAATTTTCTTTTTATTTGAGAGTACAATACCGCATGTTTATATTTAACAGAAAGTTATTGATAAATTGTGTTTGAATATTATTTTACATGTTCGATTGCGAAATGCAGGCGCTATTTCAAGGTGTTAAAAACATGTAGAAGACTACGAAACACAGTACGAAGATAAATAAGATGAACCTAAAGATGTTGAAACAATATCAGTGACATTTGTAACGGAACAGAGCTAATTTCGCTGATTGAATTAATCAAGTAAAGTCTAATGTGTTTTATGAGTAACACAGGAAACTTGTCAACGGATCGTTTTAATGCGGATATATTCACAAACATGACATTGTTGCTTCTAGCGATAACCGACGCCTACGTTTCCGGTTCTCATTGAGAACGAACTAAAGTGAACGAAGGCACAATTTGTCGAATTAGTACGTTCACATTTTCCACGTATTCGTTTGCCTCTATCAGAATTCTTCTTGAGCTACCGATTTAACCCTCTATTGTATCGTTAATTTGTAAAATTGATAAATTGTAAAATTGTAAAATGTAAAATTGTAAATGTGAAAAATTGTAATACTACAAGCCGTATTTCTGCAAGAAACCTGAACGGACTTGTATAATCATTAAAATCATTACCGAACAACCGTACCAGAAAATTCAAGCCATTTATAATATTTCCGCTCATATCTCTTGAAGATGCGCCAACAATGTTCACCCGGCAAAATAGAAAAGTTTTCAATTTCCGTTCGCTAATGAAACCGAGATTCACCCATCGTCCGTGAATCACGAGAGTATTCGAAAAGCTGTGAGAAGCGCACGAAGAAAGGAAGAAAATGAAAGAAAAAAAGAGGGGATTGTATCTGTATGTCTCGTTAATTGCTTGTTTTATCTTAATAAAAGCACATACATATGTATCGCGTTTAATTAGAGCACGCTGCGCCAACTAAATCCACCGCCATCTCTCTCCAACATCTTTATTTTATTTACCGCCGTCTCTCTTTCTATTTCTCCGGAATTTTTATCTGATCCCGCGCGCTTTAATCTTAACTTGCCCCTCTGTTAGTTCATATTATTAAGTCATAAAAAGGGGAAGATCATTTGGTATTTCCCGAGTAACGCCATAACGGAGGAAGTAAGTCGTGCATACTCGTTTGCAAAATATTACCTGAAACTCTGTTTTTTTCTCTCAAGAATATTGCTATCGCGTGTGAAATACATCTTTATGCATCCGTTTATTTTAATCTGCAAAAATGCATGCTATCGCTCATTGCACTGTAATGTTCCATGATCCCTTTATAGTTGTGTATAATTTTTTGTTCTTGCGGAGGAACGTCACGAAATTGGAAACTCCATTTTTGTTCAAACTTGGTACAATTATAGTTAACACCGAAAGTATTAACATTGCAAAACCATAGCGCGCAACTTTGCAAAATTCGGGAGAAAATTATGTTCGAAATTTAAAATTTACATTTAACCGTTTGCGAACGGTATAAAATGAAGCAGTCGGGACATGATGGAAAAGCGTTAGGTTTATTAAACCGAGGGTCGCTCAAGATATGTAAATCTCTGTCATTTTTTACCAAAACCAATTTGAAAAAGAAATATTCAGAGACAATGAATTGAAGATTTTTTATTTGCTCAAATTTCACAAAATCGTTATTTACCCCGCAAATTTATGGACTGGGTAATTTTGGACGAGTAATTCGCGATGATCAAAGTGTAAATTCGTTTTCAGCGAAATTCTTCGGTACACGAAGAAAGTTGAAACTGGTTTGCTTAGCGGAACAAGGCTGGGAATAATGTTCCCGTTGAACGTTAAAAGACAAACAGCTCGGCATCTTCGGCAGAAGCCCACCAATCTACCAGCAAACGAAGACACATCGAGTTTCGCTTTCCGTGTCGCTGGAAGGACCAATTTCGCCGTTCCTCGGTTGCCTGTTGCCACGTTAATCGTTATTTATGGCCGCGGCTACTTTCCGTGCGCGCCGCGGGTACACCTTCTATTTGCTTATCGATCTACGGATCTCGCGAGATTGCGAACGGACCGATACACCTCCGCGGATTGGTTCGGAACCGCCATCATGTTTCTCACGATTAACCGACGAACGGACACCTTGATTTATCGCCGATTCGTAATTATCGGGATAGGCGTTACGTGCACTCTGCCGTACCGTCATTTCACTCGTTATTGCCGGAGACATCTTTTAGAACCATGATGAGCTCCAGTGCAAGTTAACGACTCACGAGCAACTCTAATGTCCATTGACGGCCCACGAGCAACTCCACTACCCATTGACGGCTCACGAGCGATTTCAGTGCCCATTGACGGCTCATGAGCGACTTCAGTGCCCACTGACGGCTCATGGACAACTCCAGTGTCCATTAACGGCTCACGAGCACTTCAGGTCGTCACGAGTGCGTCACGATATTGTAAGGTAAGGTCAAGTATGAATGTGGTATTATAAATAACATACACGTCCACAATATACATCTGTGTACACATTCCGTATAAAATAAATTTGAAGCGGTGCAAGTATAAATTTGCTTAAGGCAATAACTGTACCCTAAATTGAATAATAGGTCCGCGAAATTTTTTCCGAGTAAATCAGAGCGTCCAGGAAAGTTTGGGGGCTTACTATGTATCTGGAAGGGCGAACGAGACTCGAGCAAATCTCGAGAAAAGTTGTTCCCCGGTTCCCCTAGTTGAGGTTCTGACCGTAGCAGAGTCTCTTCCTCGGACACCTCGCTCGATCTTTCGCTTCATAAATCGTGGGTGCAACCGAGCGTGAAGCCATAACTCGTGGCAGCAAGAGCCAGAGAGTAGGAGGCGTCGGCGTCGACCCGTACGTCTCCTGCTACGCTCTCTCGTGTCCGTATCCTTACCCACGCGACTCAAGTATGGAAGGAAGATCTCGATTCACCGGAAACTAACAGCGTCATCGTGTGCATACTTATGTACCCTTAGCGGCTTTGCCCGATTGTTTTCGTTAGTGTCGAAGCTGTCACGAAACAACGATGCCCGATCAGTTCGTTTGTGAACGCGTCCATATTGGAAATGGTAGAAAGACTAAGAAGAGGTGTCCACATAAGTTAGGTTCATCGGTCAGAGGCTGTTCACTCCACAGTAATAAATAAATTTTATATATATAATTTTTTAAATAAATTTTATATATCTGTAATACTGTAATTTTTAATAAAGTGCCATACACAAATTTGTCGTTCCTCATATACCTGAAGTCTTGGAGCATGAGATTTGTATTAATTATGAATCATGTTCTTTGTATCGCAGAGTCTTTTAGTTCTCATTTTTGCGAGTGTAGAAATGTATAGTGGACTCGCCAGCAGACATTTTATTGTACGTACAATATCGTAATCAATTTATGACTACCTGGAATTTTTGCACACGTCAGTGTGACAGTCGAACACCCATACTGCACCCACGTTGCACGTAACGTTAACTTATGCATATAGTGTGTCTAAAAAGAAGGCTTTCGTAAAATGAGATATAAATAAACGTGAAAGAATGAGTCGGATTTATCCGGTTGTGGGCACGCGTTGGTTGTTCTCGATGTGTATATGATTGCTAGAAAATAATGTTTCGTAAGAAAGAAAATTATCGAATGCTGTAAACGTGTGGATACAATGTTGCTTATTATGCATTTATCAAGATTGAATAATTATATGTCCGTTGTGTGATTTTCCGGGAAGTAACTATTTTACTTTCTTACGAAATGTTGATGTAATATTGCACAAAATACGCATAATCTCACTAAAAGTAAGGACTATATCATTTAAAATATATATAACTTCACTTAAGTAAACATAACCTCAATTAAAATAAATACAATCCAACAAGAATGAATATAACTTAAAGTGGGATCAAATTTCACCTAACTATACTTCATGTGTGATTAACAAAGAAATGACCCCTTCTGTTACATTGAATATGATTTTTATCGAATAATCACATAGTTAATGAACACTTGGTAATAAAAGTTGCTCGTGACTCACGGTGCATTGAGATCCGGGATTTCTAAAAGGTGACAAATTATTCAGGGACTTTTGACCGATAATGTACGAAGAACGGAAGTGTGGCACGAGCCTAGCAACGATCAGGTAATATTATACGCGTCTCTTGGCAATGACTCATTCCCGCCTATCTTCGCGTGAACCTCCGTTCTCCAAGCCCTGCTTATCCTGTATCCTACGCTAAACTTGCATGTACAGGGTGTCCTTTTACCGAGCACCATGTCGAACGTGTAAAATCGATGATTCGGTGCTGGGACATTGTATGTTCGCGGACGTTTGTGTGACAGAAATGAAAGATTTGGAAATTTAAGGATTTAGGGATTTAAGGATTTGAAGATTTGAGGACTTGAGGATTTCAGCAGTTGGGGATTTGAAGTTGTGAAGATAGGAGGATTTTAGAATTTTTGAGTTTTGGAGTTTTAGAATGTTAGAATTTGGATATTTAGGGAACTAGAAATTTGGAAATTCAAGAATTAAAAAATTTCAGAATTTGGCTATTTGTAAATTTTTTAATTTACAGAATAAACACCTTCCTCTCTAAACGCACTGTCCAACCCGCAAGAGCTGCCCTTTTGCCCAGGCCCTTGTGCAGTATCTGTAATGTCTGTTGAATGAGTTAAACTTAATAAAAACTCCATTTAAATCTCTAAATCTAACTAATACTTCCACATCCTTAATGTGTAAGTATTTTTACCTTTCCATATACATAGTGAACACTTTCTATATTGCATTATACATGACGAGACACCCTATATATGGACACGGTTGCACCTTCGCCTATTCGAGGTGCACCGAACGTAGGTTGGCGTGCGCCGAGTACGACTGATTCAGTGGCAGGAAAAGTGTTGTCCGGCGCCCATTGAGTACTCATTGATGCGACTTCACGTGGTGCGGCCTTTCTTTCTCGGGCCTGTACTTCTACGCGCGCGATCTGCATTCTGTGAATTCTGTACAGGTGACGGAATCGTGGGCCACGCGCACGCGTGTTTTCTTGACGTTGATGCGTTACCGGATGCGCGTATCGGACGTGTTCATATTATAAAGTATTTCTGAGAACCATCCGACATATTTGAGAAACCGAAGATTCTAATGCGTTCCTCGCACTCAGATAATCGCTGGCCAACGGTTATGTCACGTTCTTATAACGCGCGAAATGAAAATCATTCACGCTTAAAATAGAAGCACATGCTGTTCATATTAATTCGTCCAGATAGTTTCACTTTTACTATGTAAGTCAATCGAGTATTTTATTTTTATCAGCATGACATTTGAAACTCCCGCGTCGCGTCGGTATGTTACCGACACATCACCACTGTTCTACTTCGAAACTTTGTACTTTGATTTGTTAGGAAAGTGAAATTTGTATTATTTGCATCTTTGATCTTTGATATAACGTAAAGTAAAAGTGAATTGTGTTATGAACTGATCGAGTCTTTGCATAGTAACAGTCTATGTATACGTGGTTGTACAAACAGGACCCAACTAAAGTTGCGATATATTAATTTTATTTCACCGTTAAATCAGTGAATTCCCTGAAATAGTAATAGTCATAAAATAATTGATAAATTAGTGAAATAAGAACATGCAGATAAATCACTAAAATATGCAAAAAGCAAGAAAGTAGTGGCACCACTATTTATAGTCAATGACTCTATTCGACGGACCATGGAGGAAAGCCAATATGGCGCCAAACTAATCTGTCAGATATGCAAAAAGTCCATAACTTCACGTACGCATAACTTGAGAACCGATAAATTCCGGAGCTAAAAATTGATATCGTTATATTCTATATTACAAATACTTTTCAAACGTATAGGTTACAAAGAAGTTAATTTGCCACAGGAAAAATTTCGCTCAAATTAACGTTACTCGTACCATAAATTTTGGCGCAAGTTCGTATGACATATTAATCTCTAAAACTGACACAGTAAAAATTTTTCAATTATGAAGGAACTTCTTCCCAAACTCGATGAAAATGTTTTTAATCTTTTGGAACATCGTTAAGTACACAATAATTCTTAATTCTTCAACTGCGTACATTCACTGTAGTAGCAAAAATTGAATACAATTGATGTTTCCACGTTGGATCGAAGATCGATGTTGCATTCAAACATTAATATTGCTTTCGAGTGAAAAACGATCGAACGTTAGAGAAAACTGAATTAAGTTATACGCGAAAATACTGTTACACGAAGATGATGTACGATGCTTATTCACGCAGGAATTGTGAAAAATGACAATGCAGAGTAGAAAGTAGAAATATATCGCCTGGGAAACTTTCCATTAGCATTCTACCAGACAGGCAAAAAGGTTGGCGACACTTTTGCTTGCATATTTCATTAGTACACGCATCAAGATAGGGTAGCGTTCGATAATTCCCTGTTGCGAACATACCGTGCTTACGTACATTAATCACGTACACACGTGCATGCAACTTAGCCTTTGATGCCGCGACGGTTAATGGACACAACTGTGTCGTGTTTCATTGTCACATATTTTATGAAATGCACGTGTTTATGTATACAGCTGTCTCTAATTATATTGCCACGGATAGGATTGTAGGCGTGGGATATTTTTGGAACTAATAATGTACTTAATCAATAAGGTTTCTTCTTTGATGGGTATATTGTAAGGAGGTGGTAATTCAACACGTGTGAATCTAACTCATACCAAACTCGTCACATCACTATTCGACAAATGGCTAGATAACGCGTGGTGATACAACGAATAGATATACAAAGTCTCCTAAGCCCCCAATTTTCTACAATGTATTATTTCATCGCGCTCCCCGCCTCCAGAGCCCCAAACGCAGGGAATAATCGAGCGAAAGAGCAAAAAGGTCAGAACAGCGTGTCCAGCTATTAATATCATAGTATGTCTCATCGAAATCTCACCGAATAAATCAAGATGGAGGAATTATATTCGACTATAAAGCATAAATAATATCGAAACAATAAAAATGGCGGTGTAGTAATAAATACAGCGGGCAGAAGAAAAGCGTCGCAACCATGAACATTTGCATTTAAAAAGGGCGCAACTTCTACCAAAATATATGACTGGACCGTGGTGCTACAGATAAAGGTACGTGAAAGAAAAGGATACGGGTAGGAAGGAAGAACAGGATGGAAGGGAAAAGCAGAACTGTACGAAAGGAAACGAAACGCAAAAATAAATGATCGTGAACGAGAAAGGGATAAGACAAGTGAAAAGTGCGGAAAGGGGAACAAAAGATCTTGGGTAAAACACTACCATAAATATGATAAATAACGGTATGATAATGGAGAAGCATTATTATAGTTTGTTAGACAATGCTGAAACAGAATACGAATGTACCTTTTTCTGCAAAAAGTTGCATATCCTCGTAAACAAATGAAGTTTCAGTAAAATTTTATGTGGAATTCGTGTTTATGATAAAATATGAAACTCTATATTTTCATAAAATTATTTCTGTCAGAGATGATCAAATTTCTAATTAAAAGTGTTAATTTCTCTTATTTAAATTTAGTCGAAACATTATCTATTACTGATGTATCTTTTATAAGTATAATATTAATGTTTTCACTAGTTTACCTAACGAACCTAGTTAAAGATTTCTAGTTCATTAGAAGTTTGTAGAGACCCACTTTGCTACCTGTAGATAGTAAAGCTTGCTGATCCACATATGATGATTAGCAAACTTCACTATTCGTGCAGAATTATACCCGCATAATAGGTAGAACCGATATGAAAGAAAATGGTGGATGAAGAACAAAGAGGGATGGTACGAGAAGTAATCGCATTACTGGATACCGCAGCAAGGGAAAAGTAGCAGAACCGGTAGGTAAAATGCGGTGGTACTCGGCTACTACCTATTCGCGGCTACTCTTCAACTAACGTCTACTCTCGCGAGTTACTCTCTACCTTGCGGAATCTCGAATACCGTTGACCACCGACCACCGACCACCGACCACCAACCGCCGACCTTTGCCCCTGCTGTTGGTTCCTGGCCAACGCAACGTGAAAATATTGCTCCTGTTCCACCCACGAAACTGAGAAACGTTTAATCAAATTCTGGACCACCTAATCATCTGGTTAGTTCCACCGTTCCTTCTACCGACCATCGTATTTCTTCCCGTCTGGTACCTGCGAGAGAGCTCGATTGTGCCGCGTGTGGGACTGCTTAAAGATCTGAAGATGTTTTCTTCTATGTGGATGCGTAGGAGACATGAAGTTCTAGTTCTATTTTTGTTATTTTTTTATTGTTTTGTAGGGACAAGTATTGGGACTAATGGCGAAAAATTTGTTAGTTGAAAAATAGTTGATGAACTTGACCTCTGCATCTCCTTTACGCATTCATGTAGAAGAAAATGACCTTCACCAGATAATTTACTGCTTGAAGTTATGTAACTTTTGTCTGAAACATTTATTAGTATTTTCAATATTATTGAAAGTGATACGAAGAAACAAAAATGTGGATATTTTTTATTTAAATGGAACACCCTATATAACTGTTGATTATATACTTGCAAATAACATCAGATGTCTTAATATCTTAGTGATAAAAAGGGGCGCGGAAAAGCGCCCCCAGCGGAGAAAAGTCGAACTACATCAATGTATGATAGCGTCTTGATAAAAAATTTCATTTTGCGCCATCCAGAAGTGATAAATTGATGCACCTTGAATTTGCAGGATACCTTGCCACTTTATAGCACGATAATCTGCCATGATATCCAATAAAAAATGGTTAAATAAAGTGATAAAAGAGAAATTCGATGCGAGGTGACATCACACAGCCATCTTGTTTGTCAACATCTGTATGGAAGTATTATAAAATGTATTTTTCACGCACTACCTCGAACGGGATAAGAAATGATCAATAAAAAAGTATGTGTAGAGTAAACCTGTACGTCGGAAACCTTCGAAATTCAACGATAAAGCCTGTGCACAGACTCGTAAATATTTACGCCGTGCCTGATCACATTTGCATGTCAAACTCGCCGGGATTTCTAAACGGGAACATCACAATTGAAACCGCCCATTTCGTTTGGCCGAATACTCGATCGTTGCCCGGAACGATATTGAATGTTTAGGTTTCTGCGAGAATACTCGCTTTGTCAGATGCTTCTCAATCAAACTTTCACGGAGAAATAATTACGTACGTAAAAATTCATGGTTATAATTTATTTATTGTTTATTCAACTCCGTTTAATCCTTTGTATAGCTTTGAGGTAACTTGTCAAATTTTTGTTAGAATTATTGAAATATAGATTGCCATGGATAAAGACGGGGCAGTGTAGATGGGACAGCTGTTGAAATTGGCAATATAGGAAGAGAGCGACTTCCGTGCGCTATCTGATTGTCGATATTACATTGCGAAGGGTTTCTGTATTCTTTGATAATTCTACAACAATTTATAAATTTGGAATGTCTATAAGTAAATATCTGAATTTGGGAATGTATAAATTTGAAATGGCTATATATGAAAATTTGTATTTTGAAATGTCTACATATGTAAATTAGAGACTTGGAAAAATTGAAGAACTGGAAAAGTGGAAAATTGAAGAATAGAAAAATTGAAAAATTGAAAAACCAAAAAGTCACAAATATAAAAAATTAAATATCTGAAAATTTGACCACCTGAAAAATTAAGAATTTAAAAATTTGACCACTTATGCGAAAAACGCGAATTACGACTAAAATTTGAGTGTCGCTTAGCATTGCGATATATCGAGTAAACACGGTGTATGGACACGAAAGATTTCGCTCTCGGGTTTTTAACATTTGCTCTAGAAATTCGTTGATTTATCGTCGATTTCTCAACGGCCGCGACGAATCGTTCACTTCGGTGTACATGCAACGTAGCGATCTACATAACCGCTCGAGCCCCGTTTAGAAATCACTGCGAATCCCACATGCAAATGTGATCAGGTGCTTGGTACGTAAATATTTACGAGGTCTAAACGAGGATAGTTGCCGAGAGAAGGCTAGTAGCGGTAGAAGAGTAAAACGAAGCGGAATAAGCGGGGCCGTGTATGTATTATTCAGGAAACAATCTTCAAGTGTACTTACAAGTGAGCAATATTTCAAAAGGAGAATAATCCCCGGTGAATTGTATATCTGTATAGAAAGAGATGCTGATAAAAGATGGCAGTTTGAAACAAACTAAAATTCCATAAAGAATACAAAGTAACATCTAAGTACTCTTCCCGGCCATTTATTGCTTGTCATATACTCACGTGTTGTTCGAGAATGGAAAAGATCTGCCTTTTTCGACTCACCTGCAATAATAAAATTTAATAAATTCATTAATTTTCTATAATTATCGCGTGATTCGTATCAACTTTGTGTATATAAACGTAGACAATAATTAGGAAGAATTTGTGTCTCAATGACTGTCACATTTTTGACATTTTATTAATTATCAAAATAACTGTTCCGCTTAGTCGGTTAATTATTGCGCATAGTCGGTTCAGAACAGTAACATTCGCAAGTTTGGTTAGGAACATCCAATTAGAAGTTGATCTAACCTCAATTAGAATTTAACTAAACAAATTTTATGGTCATGATTTTGGAAATGATCACTCTCTCCAAATGTTTTTCTTCAGCAAAGATTTCGTGTCGTTGCTCTTCGCGCCGTCCGGAAACACGCACCACTTAATTCGCACAAACATTAGCTATAAAACGTATCATACGCGATTTTCTCACGGACGTTTCAGAATTACTATGCTCAATGCATTTAGCATATTATTACACGTGGCATGCGCAAACTATGCGCAGAATTTGGATCGAATTAGCGATCCGAATATCCTGTGCTCCCCTCCAAATCGTGGGATACCTACATATATCTATGACTCACCTAATTTCTATGATACATGCTTGTGACTTTTTAAAATAATTTCCATGTGTCTATTAATATTTACACACAAGTCGTATTTGTATATATATTTATGATTCATGAGTACCTATGCAATTTATACATATGTTCACATGTATGTGACGTATATGTACAATGTATGCACAAGCCATGTATACGACATATGTTATATATACAAATCATATGTGTGAATGTACACTACATACACAAGTCACATATGTGTACTATACTGCACACATAACACATGTATGTACCACATACATATGTATACACAACACATGCGTACATTAAATACACAGTATAAAATTATTTATCAATTGTAACTTCCTTTCGAAATATAATCATTGAGTTCTTTCAATCTAATGATTATTTCGGATTATTTTATTTTAAATAATCGGGCATCGGTGAAAGTTACACGTCCGTGTTAGTAAAGCGTTAAAGCTTGCTCGTTTGTTACTTCCATACCGGTGAACAATGATTCCGCGATAGAACGTAGCTATTGAAATCGCTACATTCCTTTCGATAAATTGCTCCGCCGAGTAATATATCCGTCCCGGCGTAGTTACCGTAAAATATTTCACGCGATTGCGAATAGATCGTCGAAGAGTGTATTAAAGTGATTTAAAGTGCTGGTGAGACGAGTGATGCACCTGTAATCACGCGTCGTCGAGTCGTTTGGTTCCTCGAACGAGAGCTCCGTAGAAACAGCTTTATATTTAGCCGGCGAGTGGAAAATACATTAGTAGTCGAGATCAATGTATTCATGGAATCTGCCGATTGGAATATCGCTTCTTTTCACTCTATAAATACACTGGGTGTCCCGCGCTTTTTTCAACGAAACTCACATCCATCATAAACTAAATTATAGAAGTACAAAACGCGTGCGCAGTCGTTAACTGCGTCAAACACTTATGCGCACTGATATTTATCACGCTATATATGAACACATTTACTATACACACTTTTGTGCGCATGTTTATCATCTTCCGTTATGGTTTGCGCATGTGTCAAATGTTCAAGGTCACGTTATAGCAACTATATTAATACGGTACGATTCTTGAAAAAATGATACGAAGCTTGAATTTACTAATTTTATTATTATTATAAATGATCACTGCTCTCATGTTGTCTACGTCATAAGTTTTCTTCCTGCAACAACAATGAACGTACAGCATTCGTCAGCTGGAAGCCAAATTATCAGCTGCAGACAGACGCTGAAAAATAATGGCACGAGCACCGAGTATATTCGCATGCACAAGTAGGGTGAAATAGGAAGAGAGGCGTGCACGCTGGAACAGATAGGAGGAAAAAGACAAGAGGCGAGGCGTAAGATGGCAGTATGGAAATGCGAGGGCAGTCGAGCACGTTAAACAGTAATCAACGAAGGCAAACACGACGCGTAAATATGACGTGCCTGCTATCTGCGAGACTGGAAAGCTTCAGTTATAGTCTATCCTTCCGCCTAAAAGAGTCAAACTAGCGATCTTACTTCCTTTACCGATTCTAAATGTCGCTGAGAAAATTTTGCTAGAAATGAAGACTGTAGGACCTGTTATGTTACGAGTTTAATATCAAGGTTACTGATCGAAGTTGGACACGTTCATGGATTTACAAAATTATTACAATGTCAAATTATAGTTAGAGTTGATCCAAAATTCAATTGCAACGAAAATACTGTGCACAGTGTGCGTCACGAGTGCGTCACGATGCATCAGAGGTTAAGTTTTCATAAAACTATTGAAATTTGAATTCAACTTTAAAGACAGCTGGTCAATATTAATTATAGTTTATCACAATATGTTCCTGGGGGTTTGAATGATTAATATTAACTCGGCTGACTCTGTTTTGATTGTGAGGACTGCGACGACAGCGCCATCTAGGTGTCCCATATTTGACATTGCGCAATACTATTGACTTATGAGTCAGACTAAATGTTGTAAACGATGTATACAATGTTCTGAACAATAAATCATGAAGTTGCACATTAGAATTTTTCACGTTTGTCAAAATATTTCAGAAAATTCCACTTATTTCTTGTCGAGGAAGGTTCGTAGTTGTTGTATCAAGTTTGATATTTAAGCGGAATTTAACTAAACGGTGATATTTCGAAGAAAGTTAGGGCGGCATGATGATCCTGCGCATTAATTTTCGGGGTCAATGGTGGCGGTAGTCGCAAGTTCACGAGGGTCCACATAAATTGACGATACGTTTCCATCGTGTGGGGAAAAGCTTTCTCGTCGAAATCCAGCTAGCGGAGAATATTCTCGATGAGAATTCGTGGATCCAGATAAAACGTTATTGACGTTGAATACTCGTGAAGATGCTTCAGTTCGGAGCGTGCAGAGACCCTGGGGAACACTCGAGAGCTCCCCGGCCATTTTTACGAATTAAATTAGAATGCGCAGAGATTGACGTCATGGAAAAAGGTGCAGAGTCCATTGAATAAATGAAAATAACGTTGGCTGCGCTCGCCTGGAGAGCTCTTTCAAATCTTTAAGTGAGCCTTGAATATTCACGAAATTTTCTACGTAATGCCCTACGTAAAAGTACCAGCGTAAACAAACATAGAAACGAGTACTGCCTCTACTCTCATAATTTTATCTCTACCATCTCTCATTATATCTATTAACGTGTCGTAATTAGCGATATACAATTTTCTTCAACTTCTGATCCTTTATACATTATAATTATCTCGCTTTAAGAACGTCTAAGAAACATCTTTGCCATACATGCTACGTGTCGAATGATAACATAACCTTAAATTTGTAAGGTGACATTATTTATTACATAAGGTTCTTCTCTATTTTGATCCGACCTTTTAAATAAACGTCCTTGCTATACTATCAACTTCCTTATGTTCCTCCCTCCACATTTTTTATCAACACATGTGTTTTCATTGAAAAACGAAAAAGACTCAGAATGGGTGCACGCTATATTTTATTATCCACATAAGTATTCTACACGCTGCCACAAATTTGCATGAAAACTAATTTTTTCGCTAGATTGCTAGAAGTCGTTGATGACACAAAAAGCCAGAAGTTGACGCAGATGTGGCTCTTTTTTTCACCGAGCTCCTCGATTTTAAATCCAGGACCGTGCTAGTAAAAGTTTACGTTGTGCGTTGCATTTTCTACGCGCTAACAAATTTATGTCAGTGTGGACGTGCGGGGCCGTGTGTGAACGTAAAAATTTTCGTCACGTTCGCCGCACGCGATCCACTGTTGTCGGATTTTTTTTTTCAAGACATCAAAGAGTTTTGCACCGCTACAGAGCCGTAACGTACAATCGAGAGCAGCTCTGCTCTCCATAAGGAAAATATGTTGGCGGACGTGGAAAAACGGACCTTTCACTCGTTCTTTGGGGACTTTTCTGTTTCTAACATTTTTTAGATAAGTTGGAAATTTTGAGATACAGAAATTTGGTACTTTTGCAAATTTAGCAGATCTAGAGATTTGGATACTTTCAAATTTACAAGTATAGGGATATGTAGATCTAGGGATGTGGAGATCTGGGGATACGGTGAGTAATCTTGATACTTCTCGATTTGCGAATCTAGTTGCTGTACTCAGAATGAATCTTGTTAATTTATAAATATGATGTATGATAAAAATGCAGTTCCTATTAATTAACGAGTGTGCACGAATTTTAGCTTCCTCTTTTGCACAGCTAGCGCACATACTTTTTTCTCTTCGTTTTCTCATCGCGCATTGCGCATGTAAATAGTTTCGTTTAATTAGTCATGAACTGTTTATTTCGAAAGCGGGTCATATATGCGGGCATATCTAAGTCTGCTTTATCTGCACGCTGCAGCATACATTTATCGGTGTTTAACACGTCACCTACTTCAACATGAGGGTGGAAAGGTTTTTCCAGCAATAAACATATCCTATTTTCCTTCTCACAATATTACAATCGTACAGTAATAATAAATTTGAAAATACAACGCCTGCGAAAAATAAAACAACCCTTGTTTATCACACAGCAAAATTAGTGTACAAAATTTTTAATATAACCTGACCTTTTTATAATACATAAAAATTGTATATATTTATATAGATTGTTTGGAACTCAGCAGACTCTCGTTATATTGCCAACTGCAACTTGCACTTTTGTCCGTGGCAATATAACGAGTGTCAATTGTATAAGAAGCGATATAATATTAGTGTACAATGTTAATTTTTAAGATCACGAACGTCGTGTTCGTTCGGGGTTTAAATATCTGAACAGTCACTTACAGCAGAGAATATTCCAGAACGTGCCTCTAAACATATTACCTGCCTTTGAACGCGTGATCGGATAAATGTTCGTATTGGTATTCAAACGTTCCGATGCATTTGTCGTGAATTTATCTAAGCTCAAGATACGTCTTTTGCAAATCGTATTACATGCAGACTATGCATTTCAAATTCGATCGAAAATTCCAGACGTATCACCGTGAAGTTAACATTTCGCTAAAGCGGAAAAACAGCTTAGCTTTTCTGATCGCCATTTTTTAGTTACATCCTGCATATTTTATATACATGTGAACTTCTTTTTATTGCAATATTCCGTCACATTTGAACCCCTTGCCTTACAATATCGCGACGCACACGTGACGCACTCATATGTGCTAAACCAGACTCGTATTTTCAATCGAATTTTGGGTGCAATTTTAATTGTAACCTTCAAGGGTCGTTGCATAGAGAACGTGCATAACTTGTTAATTTTCTTTGACTTCACATTGTAACATTAACAGAATAGGTAAAAACGTAAGTAACCTTCGTTCGAAAGTAGACTCTTCACGCGTCAACTCGTTGACATCAATACCAATGTTTCGATGGTTCATCAATTCGTTACAGAGCTCGGAAGAAAAGGGAAAGAAAGGTTGTTTCAGGGCGCGAACTACATACTCAGACAGATTCGTATACGATATGCATAGCCGTTCAAAAGATTCTTTAAAGAGAAGGTTGAAAGAAGTTTGCGATTACCGCGGGTAAAGGATACGGGAGAAGTTGGAAACGAAGAGGAAAAATGGCGGATGGTCGATGTGTCTGAAGGCTTTTAGCAGGTTTTTTAGGTTGTACATACATAAAGGACGCGTGAATCGTGCGTCGATCTGGCAGGAGGGCTCAGCAATAAGCTCGGTCTCGCGTCCCTTTTCATCGCTAGCTAAAGCTCCCTCTGCGTGACCTTTGACGAACAATCCTCCTACGTTGCGTATGAAAACGCTGACGTTTCTTGAGGATACACACGAATGCTCGTTTTTCAAACGCTGCGTTTCACGTGTCAGCCATTTCGCGTGAAAACGCCTTGGGGCGGCCATTATATCGTCGATTTTACCGTCGTTTATTTTCAGGAAAACTTTACTCGATTTTACCTTTTTATCGTACCGTTGAATGTTGCAAAACCAATACCTTTTCCATCTGTTTCATCACGAATGTTTTTACAAATATCTTCAATGAATTTCCTTATAAATATATTTCAACGAATACATCTATAACGAATTTCCTTATAAATAGTTTCGGAAATAAAGGATCAAGTCAATGGAGGATAAACATAATATTTATAAAAAGTTGCCAGAATTGAATATTATTATACTTGTATGTCTGCGATGTACTTCAGTTATGGTTGCTTTTTTCTTGTAACTTTCTCCTAATTATAGATATGAATCATAAATTTCTTACAAAGTATATATTTTTTTCTCTAAAAGGAATATATCGTGTATCTTTTCGATAAATTTAGACAGAACTTAAAATTTGACCCCACTATTAGATAAGTAAAAATACGTGAACACCCTATATATGAGTGCATAGGTGCATCAAAAGGTGTAGTTAAATCTGAGCCGGTCGATAATTACGAGATCTACCCTCGAGAGAAATGAAGAAGGAATTAGAGAGATATTCTTAAGATTCCTCTGGAACGAGATTCCGTTGCGTGCTACAAGTGAAATAAGCGTGGCCAACATGGTTGATATTCGCTCGACAGAGTTTTTGTTGCTTTCTCGAACGATTCGAGGCGCGATAGCAAGTTTTCTTTCTTCTCGGAAGAATGCTGTTCTCGCGGCAATGGGTTCCTCGTGCGTGAACACGAGCGTTCGCTATGAAACAGTAAAGACTCGTCTGGTTGCGCGAAGCGGTGTCATGTTATTACTCGAATAGCACTTCCGCTCGAGAACTCTTGCGAACGAGAGGTACACCTACCTCCAGTTAGGTGTCTCATTAATCGCAGGCGCCATTACGCAAGACACTCTGACGGCACTTGAAATTGTCCGAGTAATTCATCGCGAATTTTTACGCAGCTTTTAACTGGTTTTCCCTCGACGATGAAACACGAAGCGACGAGAAAGGAGCTTTGCCTCCTGCACCGACGATACGTAACGCGGTTTTAATTAGGCGGGATTTTATGCGTATCTACTTCGCCTCTACTTCCTTCCTCGTTACGGAGATACGTTTGCTTGCCTACTTGTTACGCTAGATAAGCATTGTCTGGTAAATGTACACATCCGCCATCGTATTCAGTAAACGCAAGATGATCGTTCTCGGCCAGATCGTTCCACCGTTCTTTCGCAATATTTTCAACAAAGTCATTGTACTCTGCGAGAAAAAGAACACTCCGTTTTTATTAACGTGTGCACAGATTTGCGCATTCAAATTTTAGAATTTCGAAATACTTGAGATAGTCGATAGGCATTTGGAAATTTGGAGATTTGGAGATTTGGAGATTTGGGAATTTGGAAATTTAGGAGTTTGGAGATTTAGGAATTTGGAGATTTGTGATTTTAGAGATTAGGCAATTTGGAGATTTGAGGATTTGAAGATTTGGAAATTTGGGGATCTAAGGATTTGGGGATTTGGGAATTTTGAGATTAGGGGATCTGAGGATTTGTAGATATGGAAATTCAGGGATTCAACGATTTAGGTGATCTTGGAATCTGAAAACTTAGCTCTTCAGTCGATTCTGAAATTTGAAAATTGTGGACATAGTTAGACTCCAGTTCCATCATGGCGGTCATGGTAACAAATTCAACTAAACAGAGAACCCCTGACGTTCGGCATTAAAATAAATCACGACCTACAGAGATAATGATATTCAAGCCGTTTTTTCTTCGTTAATTATATTCTCGTTCTCGTCACTGACGTCGCTTTGGTATGTCAGTTATGCAACAACGCACAATTCAACTTGATTCAGTGACACAGGTCGCAATGTGCCGCACACCTGTCGCCGAATGCTTTTTGTAGAAAAGCACTTCGGTTGATGGTGCATTGTTACAAGCTATGGCAATACAACGCTCGCACAAATGCGATATTTTTTTTTGTCCTTTATCGGTTACGTATGTACTTACTCTCTTTTTATCTATATAAAACTGTTAAAACTGTTTGAACTCGTCAGCGTAAAAACAATTTCGGCAATTATTTAAACAATTTTGTTTCGTTCTTTTTCAATAAAATTCTTCTACTTCTTTTTTTTATAATTACATTGCAGGAATAAATATTGTGATTAAAATTAGAGTTAGGGTAGAAACATTTTTAGGTTAGTTGTCATCGTATTTTAGGTTAGTAAATAAAATTCATAAAAACAATTTTGCAATGAAATTCATTTAAATATTACCAGTACACGATAAATATCAGAAATAATAAATCATTTTTTATAATGTTATTCCAATAATTTCAAAAGATATTTCACATTCAGGATGTTCTTATGAAAACTTGAAAGTACAAAAGAAAGAAATATTAATTGACTTGTAGTTTCCAGAGTGAACAACCGAACTATAATAAAACAGATATTTGAAAGTAGCAAACACACAAAGAGAGTAAATGTGCATGTTGATGTCTTCCTGAATGTTACGTTATAATGATAAGATCTTACGATTGTGTGTATACCTTTTAAGCAACAAAAGGCAATTTTAGAAAGAGCATAAGGAAGCTAAGAGGTATAAAGTTTCAAACATATGCACCGTTTCGTCGAATGCGTCTGAACGTAGACTCCATGATAAAAATTTATTTACAAATATATTTATAAAAAATTATTTCCATCTATGTCAAAGAATCTAATCCTTATTGGACAATGATTAAATAAATTTTGTATTAACTCCAGTGTTTGAAAATAATTTGAAAAAAATTATAAATGTTTCGATTATTTACACAGGAATTTATAACTCCCAATTGTTATAAAAAAATTGTTATATAAACTATTCAATTGACTAATGGAATTTTTAATAGTTTGAGAACATATTTATTAACGATGAAAAATTATAAAATTATGTAAGTGAATATAATTTATTTTTCTTGTATTTTTAGTAATACGTAAAAAGGGTATAAATTAGTTTAACCAAAGTGAAAGACCCTGCAAATATGTGAATGGAGTAGTTGGCGCTACCGAGAAGAGCAAACGGTAGGCCGATGAAAAGTTAACGAAAACTCGGTCGTTTATCTTGAAGAAGTTTCTATTTAAAAACGAAGAAGGGTTTCGTCATATGGACTGACGAAGGTCGACTCGAAGACACGTCTGCCGAAAAGGGAGAACGAAGAAGCTTAAGAGGGAAAGTCACGATTGCCGACCGGAAGCACACTTATTTCTGTTCTTTACGAAATTACTAGTCCACGAAAGAAAAATGGGGACTGTACAGAGCGTTTCCAAAAAAATATTCACTATTAGAGGTACATGTGTTCTATTAACGCTTTGACTGCCATATATGACGTTTCAATTTACATACGAGTCTATATTATTAAAAATTTGCCTATTTATCTAGTCGAAAAACTGCAATATAGTAAACAGTACACATAAAAAATTGCAATATAGTAAATAGTACTCACAACAAATTGCAATATAGTGAACAGTACTCACAGAAAATTGCAATATAGTAAAAAGTACTCACAACAAATTGCAATATAATGTATAGTACACGCAACAAATTGCGAAATAATCAAACTTTTTCAACTACAAATAATTCACACTCAGCATAATGTACACTACTTTTAAAACTCCTTGTATATAGCCCAACAAGACGTTTCTACTCGGCCATCTACCAAACCAAAGGCAAGTAAGAGATTTCTAAACATAGTATCAGTTTCTTACACCAACCACTTCTGGTGAAAAAGATTTCGACATTGTATAGAGTAAGCGAAGCATAAAGGAATTAATGGATCATGCTTTTTCACGCAACCAAACTAACAATAAACTGTATTGTGCCCTGATTACAGAAATTATAGCAACACAGTTTATTTATAACACAAACTCTACTGAAATTGGCCATATAACAAATAGATATATTACTTTGCTAATCGGCCGTAAGTCCATTCGCAAAAGATCAGAGAAGCAAAAAACGGGATAAAGAGTAACTTCCAAATTTTTTCCAACACAATGGGAAAAAGCATCTGGAATGTTTACGGTCCGATATAAACTCCACGGTTTATTCGCTCGAAAGTTATAAACAAAAAGGTTCTTAGGTCGCATGTGAGAGATTAAACCGGCCATTGCGAATTCTGAATGGTTGCTGCGAAGGCCGTTTAAAGGTTTACGAGCATTCTACCACGTTGCAAGATTATTGCACTTTGTTTCGTTATTCCTTCCATTTATATCACATTGTACTCGGTATTAGGCAGAGGTCTTCAACTTCTTCTCGGAAATGTGTTTATTGTTATGTAACTCAGCTATGACCATTGTTTATGGCGCTGTTATTGTGCTGCATATCGAATGGCGAATTTCGAGGTTCAGTGTGACAATTTCGTGACATTTAAATTCTTGCGAAATATTTTACTACTTACGCATCAACATTTAAGTCTGGTTGAAATGGGTAGTTCAATTATTTATGCAAAATAGTTTTGTAATACATTCTTGTAATCCAACATGAGATTCATGGGACTATTTACAACTTTTAAGTAGTATACTTTGGTTGGTAACACGGGGGTCACGTGACTTTCCAAGATGGCGGCAACACCACACTTTCTACATAACCTAATACATAACAGAGTATACATATACGTAACAAATATAAATACACATATGCAACATTAAATATAATATATGTAAAGAAATGCAGACATATGTACATTTATTATTAAACAAGTACAAGCACAAAATTTATAAGAAATAAATACAAATTTATACGAATATATAATGCATAAATAAACACAAACTTGTAATACGTGAGTAAATATAAATTTAACAAAATGTATATAAAAATGTATTTTATGGTTGAAAAGTAGTAGTTTTGCAACAGCAATAAATTTTCCCACGGAAACTGACCATGTCACGTTCCAAGAGACAAAAATGCATTAACTCGCGTTACGACGAACATATATTCTCGTTCTGCGACGAAGAGGAAAAGCCGAGTTTAAATAGCGAATAGGGATTTGCGAGTAAAGACGGTATTAGGAGTTTCAGGGTGATTATGGTCGGCCCGGCTCCCAAGCGGATTCCGGAAAACACCGCGAAAATGACGCTGGTGTTCGAAGAAAATTCGATAAATTTCTCTCGACCAATAATGAAATCACTAAATCATGGCTTTATATATAGAGTGAACATGTACATAAAAGAAAATTTAATACATATATTAGGTAGTCATTCGTTGCGTGATCATGCATTTGATTGTGGGTTATTAAATCATTACGCATTACATTACGTCGTGTTATACTGCTGCGCATTTTGCCACAAGGTATATTATTATGTGTAATATCGACACTCGACAAATTACCAAACGCCCAATTACTATGCGATCAACTACTGCGCGTTCAATTACCACGCGTTCAATTACTGGGCGTTCAATTATTACATGATATTTGGTACGCGTTCAGTTTTTACGCGTTGCATTGCTATGCATCGAATTACTACGCGTTGAATTACCACGTGCCGAATTACCACACATCGAGTCACCACGCGTCGGGTCACCACGCGTTGGAATATCCAAGCGTCGAATCACCACGCGTCGAATTACCACGCGTCGAATCACCACGCGCTAGAGTATCAAGCGTCGAATTACCACGCGTTGGAGTATCAAGTATCGAATTACCACGTATCGAATTATCACGTGCCGAATTACTACGGGTCGAGTCACTACGCGTCGAGTATCCACGTATCGAATTATCACGCGTCGAGTATCCACGTATCGAATTACCACGTGCCGAGTTACCACGCGCCGAATTACTACGCGTCGAATCACCACGAGTCGAGTTACCACACGTCGAATCATCACGTATTAACTTTCCACACACTATATCACATTCGCCACAGTTTTCTAAAATTTAAAAGAAAGACGCCAATATATGTATAAAACCCTGGTGAAAGTTGAAAAAGAATCTTTAATCTTTTCCCAAATCCCTAGTATCGGTTCCCGTCTCGCTATTATACTCCGCCATCGATTTTTGTTTGCCTCATAATTGGATGAAACCGGTGGCTAAATCTCAACCGGAACAATCGAAGGGTTGGACGCAAAGGGGTGAACGGGCAAGGGGGATGCATACAAATGTAAATTCTCGCGGCGGACGACGATGTCGATGTCAAGTGACACTTTAAAGGTCTCGTGGCTTTCAATTTGCACGCCATTAATTAACGTCAAGACCATCGTCGTCCTTGAAAGGAGTCGCCGGGATGAGAAAATGGAGTAGAACGAGCGGGGATAAAAGGGGCAGAGCGTAGATCGAACGGGAAGAGTTTAAGATACGCGCGAGTTAATGTTAATTAAGTCGAAACTGTCATCCGATATTTAATTAAAACGGGTGATGCGGCCATTCGTTGAAATACCTATACTGGCCGTCCTATAACCGTGTAATTATCCGATATTTAATAATCGTATCGAGGAGGGACACTTATAAAGTTTCAACCACCACTTTTATCGGGAAAGCTCTTCTCGCTCGCGATCGATCCTTCGCGTCCGATTATTGCACACAATTCGTATGCAATATGAAAGATATGTGCTTGGAAACATGCAATATCGATTACGCCTTTCTCGATATCACACAACGAATAATTATGGACGGGTGAAAATAATTCCGGGGATTATGAAAGGATGCTTATTTCGACGCGTGAAATTATTTACTCTTTAATAACGATTTCTCTTTTTATTAAAGGGTAAATTTACTCTAGACTCGTCACAGGGCTGTCGCTAGATTTTTTGGGCCCGGGGCAAAAGTTGTGATTATCAGAGACATTTCGTTGGGTTGAAAGATTCATATATACTGGGTGGTCTATATCAATTATTTTCACGGCGCATCATAATTATTGTCAGTAAATGTATATGGAGAAATCATGTTAGATTTTTTGTCGATTCTTTGTTTCCATCAACAAGGAAACGTTTCTTAACAAATCTTGTAATTAAAAAAAAAATTACAAATGGTCAAATGACCCATTTGGCAAGTATAGTGTTGATAGGATCTCTAAACAATTCACTAGTCAGCAAATGTCTGCACTGTTTCCAGGTCAAAGTAGTATGATATTATATTGCCCATACTGTAGAAAGTTGGTAATGGCTCTCCGTAACTGTTCACTGATTGCAAGGATGTGCAACTAACAATAATCCTGTGTTATGATGCGTGTGTACCGATAGGACACGTAATCCGTTACTTTTGCATCATGCGAGGACTTAGAGAAGCACAATCTTGAGAAAGTCACTTAAAAGAAGGCAATGCAGAATGTAATCTACGTAATCACGTACAATCTTCATTTTATAAATTACAATCTTTATGACATTCGATCTTCATAACTGCAATCAAGGTTGACTATGAGAAAATAATTCCACATGTGTTCTTATAAATTTAACAAAACTATGAATTGATCATCATAATGTATTATCTGTTACTTCAAAAATTGACCGAACTTTCACGTGAACTTAATATAATAATTAGCAATAAATATAAATAAATTTTGGCACGTGCACATGAAGTTCGTGAGCACCGTTTCAGAACAAACGAAAGTCTTGATAGCGGCTTAACGGTGTCTTACGGTAGAGTGATCACGTTGTCCATAGAGGTACACGCAAGAACTAGAACGCGTAACATTTTAATAAACGCAATTATCCGATCCGGCGTCATTTAGGTGTACGTGGTAAGAGGTTGGCAAGAAGACGGGTGGGCGGAGGACGTCTACAGTGCGTTTCATACTTGATGGCAATCGGAAAAAATTGTTGTGCGCTGAATTATCACGCGTTGAATTACGACGCGCCGGAATATCATGCGTAAAGTTACTGCGCATCGAGTTACCATGCGCTGAATTACTGCGCGTCGAATTACCACGCGTCGAGTCACGACGCATCAAATTACCACACGCCGAGTTACCACGCGTCGAGTTACCACGTATCGAATTACCGGGCGCCGAAGTATCAAGCGTCGAATTACCACGCATCGAGCTACCATGTGCCGAATTACTACGCGTCGAATTACCACCCACCCAATTACCATACGTAAAACAGTCATACTATTCAATTTAATACAAAAGAAATGTAATATCCATAGAGTGATCATCAGAGTCTACCAACAGCAGCATTAGTAACCATATTAAAAGAATTCAAGCTGGCAAAGACTAATGCTAAGTATTAAAATAACCAAGAGACATCAAATTTGAAAGAGGCAGTAGCTCCATCGTGTTTCAAGAATAATCCACAAGTCTCCATTAAGCGGCATATTCAACGGCGTGCAGCAACTAACTAAGCTTCAGTCCGACTGACTACTTATGCACATTCGCTATCCTCCTTCGTTCTCCCTGCCCGCCGTATCTAGCGACGCGTTGTTGCGCCTACGTTGCTTATAAATAACGTAATTAGTCTTCCTTCCTCTCATCATACCCTTTCATACCGGCCACCTATTCCTTTATTCTTTGAATCGCCGCCATTTCTTTCTACTTTCTTGCTTCGTACAATGAAACAACCCGATTGTCCTCGTTTCCCTTATCTTACTCTTAATTCTATCTCCATGCACTAG
Source organism: Megachile lagopoda (assembly GCA_036983795.1). Lineage (NCBI taxonomy): Eukaryota > Metazoa > Arthropoda > Insecta > Hymenoptera > Megachilidae > Megachile > Megachile lagopoda. The sequence goes on from CM072793.1 coordinate 8,211,333, forward strand.
TTGCAAACTCTTTATCTCTGTCACGCGTTCCCTTTCTTCGACAGTTTCTTCCCTTGTTTTTAATCGATCTTCGCCGTGGACGGCTGCGATCGATCGTTCTTTGTATGGTTTGCCATTGAGGTACAATGGCGACTCCGCACGTGAAGAGGAAAAAAGTGTAAATGGAGGAAGGAATTTGTTGAAGTGGACAGTTATGAGAAACATTATATGGAGAATTATTAGTTTCGTAGGCAGTCGGTGGATCAAATGTTAGAAGGGCATAAGATTAATTCACTTATGCTGTGTCACCATGTGCTGATTTACTATTCGAAATACATCGCGTTGAATTACCACGCATCGAAATACCAAGCATCGTATTACCACGCGTCGAATTACAACGTATCGAGATATCAAGCTTCAAGTTACTACGCGTCGAATTACCGCGCATCGAACTACCACGCGACGAGTTACCACGCGTCGAATTACCACGCGTCGAGTCATCATGCGTCGAATTACTCCGGGTCGAATTACCACGCATCGAATTACCACGCATCGAATTACCACGTATCGAATTACCAAGTGTCGAATTACCACGCATCGAATTACCACGTGCTGCATTACAACTCGTGGAATTACCACACATGTACTTTCCACGCGTGGTAAATCACTTCGTAGTAAATTACTACACGTCGACTAACGACTCACTGAACTACTACGCGTCGAATTACCACCCAATGAATTACCACGTGCTGAATTACCATGTATTGAATTATAACGCGTACGTGTTCCATCGCCACCCGTTATATCGACACGCGTTGAGAAACATTGACCAAGAATTACGAGCTTCTACCGTGGTCATGAAAGAAAAGCATGTAACGTTCGGTGTCGTTTCATCGCATCCCTTGTTTTTCCCGTTTCGCGGAGTAAGGAGGAGAGACGCTATTCGAGGTACTTTTACAAGGCCATAACTGTAACGCCACCACGATGGTGTTACAAACAGCGTGTGGAGTATCGGGAATACGAGTGGTGATCCTGCGATCCCAGGATGCCTCTACGAAGGCTATCAAACCTGCTTCTCTACTTGGCATTCTCGTTCATTGGACAGCACACGTTCCTTCTCCGATATGTATCTACATATGAACGCACTTCTTACACTTCGTGTCCTGCACCTTTATTGCTTTCAGAATCACTGGTATACAATGTTAGATGCTTTTAATCGTGCGTTGTAAACTGTTATCGAAGTCCTTTGTCTTAAGCGGTTGGAATAAAGTAGATGTGGGTACTTATGTCGGACTTGATGTTCTCGCGTAATTACAAATATTTATAGAGCAATTATTCTTGTTTTATCTATTCAAACATATACTGTCTATTACATATAATAAAATGAATTTTGAAGCTGAAATGCTTCAATTTTGTTGAAGGGCAATAAGACCCTCCGAATAATGCAAGTATCAACAGTCCACAAAATAGGACTTCAATGTTTTAGCGTTTACTTCCAGCAGATCGTCTTGTATGTGATCCACGATAAAATTAAATAGTTGGTCACTAAAGGGACAGGGTAATAGGTACATTTACCTTATCACAAACACGTCAAATTAATTAAGCCTCGGAACAAAGGTTAACACGAACGCAGCGTACCGAAAAACTAGAGGAGAAGAAAAAATCGTATCCAGTCTACCTGGTCGAAAGAAAATTCTCCTCGATGGAGGGTTAATTTTCTTGGTCGACGAACGAAGATGGCGGGAGGGGGGAGACAAGAGGGAGCAGAGTAAACACGAGAACGAGGGTCGCCGAATAAAATTGCGGTGCGGCAGGACTCGAACTGAGCTTGTGGCGGTGACCACAAATTAACGACCGCGACGCTCGAGATAAAATAACAAGCCGCATAAAAGACCACCGATACGTACCGATTACCTCGACCTATCTTAGCAATAGGTTTCGCCGGCTGCCTTGTTCGTGAACCGTTCAGAGAAACGAGATGTGGCCGCTGGACCGGATCCTCCCACGATCGTCAAGAAAACGGACAAGCAAAATCCCCGAATCGGGAAATTCACGAGGAATCGACGTTTCTAAACTGATTTCGCTGATCGCTAAAAATGGCCCCGTTTGATCACCGTGATCTCATGGTCGCGATCGTTTTGACCTCACTTTGCGGGCGCGTCCATATCGGAAATGGTTAGTAAACGAAAAACTGAAAAGGAATTTCGATATCGAAGACTAAAACACTTTTCTACATCTGAAAATACTTGATCTGTAATTTTTAATAAGGTATCGTGTCAAAGTTTCATTGCACCTGTTGCATGAACTAATCTAAATGTAGCTGAATGAAAGAAATATTAATAACAAACTAAGTGGATCAGAACTGAAGACTGATGTTATCAGAGTGATATAAAATGTCCATTACAGAAAGTGCAAATATTTATACACGCAAATGGCCATTTTAAATTCTCTCTCGTACCGAGGTATCTGATGTTTAAGGTTTTAACAGAAGTTTCAAAATGGCAGCTGAAAGATTGTACGGCGGAAAACAGGAAGCATTTGAAATATTTTTGAAGAAGCAGAAAGATGGCTCTCGTAACGACAGAGCGTTTAATTGAATGACCCGAAGCAGAAAGAAGAAGATGATTCAACTCTTGAGGAGGTTGAAGGCACGAAAACCAGGACCTCCCAACTCGACTCGGTTTCTCGACCCACGATCACATCCAACTTACTTTTCGCCCGACCATGCTTAATAGTTCACCTTTTTTGTTGCGTGATCCGTACGGGTGGCAAAGATCCTTCAAGGATCCTCCACAAATCGCTGTGTTTTCTCGTTAACTGTATCGCCAGCGAGACGAAATCGATTGTTCGCTAAAACTCTCTTTGACACTCGTCAATACCGAACGATTAACTTTTTTTAATCCACCAAATTGTTACTTCGTCTTGAAGTTTCAAGTTTTGATAGATGACTGTCTTACAAGATATACGTCCATCAAAACAGAGTGTACAGATGTCAACTCAAGAGTTGGCGCGTGAAATCCACTTACGAAAGGTGCCTTTTTACCAATTCTCTCTGTCACTCTCTCTTTTTCATGTCATAGCTAACTTGGATTCAGTATACAGGCTGCTCCTTTTCAATATTTCCATTGCGCTCGTACATTCACAAAAAACATATATGCTGCGTACCGATGTCAACATGATGTATGTACTAGGATGTATGTCTGTGTAGATGTATACATATAGTACAGTACTATAGTAATGCAGTTGTATAGTAGTACAATAGTGTAGTAGTGCAGTAGTATGGTGATATAGTAGTACAGTAGTGTAGTAGTACAGTAGTACAGTGGTATAGTAGTACAGTAGTGTAGTAGTACAGTAGTATGGTGGTATAGTAGTACACTAGTGTAGTACTACAGTACTACAGTGGTATAACAGCACAGTGGTGTAATACTATAATAGTACAGTGCACCAAAATCAATTTCTGCAATATCGCAGAGAAATTTCTGTTTACAGCGTGTTCCCCGCACGCCATCTTTCGAGCAGCACAGTTGGCCACCGTGTCGGAATGAAAAATCACAGCGATCACTTGACCATAGGCCAGGTGAACGAGGAGGGAAATCTCATTCGAAGCAGCATCCGTAAAAAGTTCGGGAATTTGTGGAGGCCACACCGTCGTCGGAAATGGCGGCGAACGGGAATGAAAACGGGAATGTCCAATCCAATTCCTCGTCAGCGGGGTTCGTTTACCTTTCCTTCAATCTATGTGGAAGTTCCATGTTGAATCTGTCTATTTGATCGCGTTTAAACCCTTCACCGACAATACTGTGCTACAATGCGCCAATTTTCTCCTCTTTTTTCCTTCCTGTTGCATTTTAATGGGAGTCGGTTGTCTTGAAACGTTGAGAAGGTTGCACAGGCTCTTGTCGAATATTTTTATTTTTGTATCGTTTTACTTGGTCATTTTGTGCTGTTATTGCGAGATCATTTTTTGTTTCTTTTTGGATGAGGATTCTTGTTAGGATTCAGTTTGTGTGTATGGTTGGTAAGATTAGGTTTGTTATTTTGTTCATTGAGGTTTAGATGAATATGTGGTGACGCGTTAAATGAATGTAATTTGATATGTAGAACCAGTATGTTATATGTTAACTGAATATGTTATAACACATTAAATGAATATGACATCATATGTTAAACGAATATGTTCTCATACGTTAAATATGCTATAAGATTTTAACTGAATCATAAATGAGTTACATGTTATAATATGTTAAATGAATATATTATAATAGGTTAAACGCATATGTTACATGCTGTCCAACCTAACCTATCAAATATGTCATCATACACGACCATATAAACATTAAATAAAAATTATCCTTAATAAAGATATTTTACCTGAACACAATTTTGTCGGTGTAATACCTGAAAAGATTCACGAGTTTTTCAAAATGTGTGGAATGAAAGTAATTAAAAATTGTGTGCAAAGGTCGTTATTAAATTGTGACGATATTTAATGAAATTCTCCGTATATGGTGTTAAAAGCGCTGAATCAGGGGATCAATTAAAAGCTCCGTTACAATATTGATATTGCATAAAACTCATAACTTGTAATAAAACGCCATGTACTACGAGTCGCGTGTTCACGCATATATCGCATACATGTTATAAAGCTTCTAGGTCGTCACCGCTGATTGCGATGTATTTTCATGCGAATGAATCGCTTTATGAAACGAGATTACCTATGGTTATCACAGAGTAGTTTATAGCATTGGAAAAACAATGAACAAATTAACCGGATGAGACTGTTACGTTGTAAAATCAGTTTTCAAGAAGATTAAACGATTTTATGACAATTAATATGCGTATTGGGATATTTTCGACGTTGGTTTATATTCTTTGGACTGTTTTATTTCATTAATGAATATTTGCTACGTTTAAATTATGTAAACATGATAAAAAATGCTGGGGGGATTGAATAATAAAGAAATGAAATAATAAATAAGTTCATGAATTAATTGAATAATAAATAAATTCATAAATTAAATAATTAAATAATAAATTACTGGCAATACATAAATTCACTAATTAATTAAATTACCAATTAATTGAATAATAAATAAGTTCATAAAATAATGAAATGTATGAAATAATAAATTAATTAAAATGAATGAATAATTAAAATAATTTAATAATTTTAATATCAAATATAAAAAAGTAATTAAATTTGTAGGAAAATAAAAAATATTAAAAGGCAATAAAATTTCATACATTTCTTACTTTTGTCGAGTTATTAAAAAACTGAAGATCCAGCACGATTACATGAAAGATCTTAAATATTTGTACTTTTGTAGAAGGTTTCTTTCATTTTACATCAAAAGATATCATTTATAATCCCAGAGGCGCCCGCAGCGATATAATTCATCCTATCATTTCCCCAGCAACAAACGGCAAAGTTTCTAATTGAAGTTATTATGGAAAAGTCGATACGGAAACGATACCAGTCGGTTTTTTAAATAAAGCTTGAATAGAGCTAGAAAGGAAAAAGTTTTTTAATTATTTTCTCTAGAGAAATTGAAAAGCGCATTGTAATTCCATAACAACGAACAAATTGGAAGCACGGAAACGTTCCTTTACGTTGAGTTTCACAAGCTTTCAATCTGTACAATTATTATATGTTTTATCAATTCGCTTTTATGATTGCAAATATTTTTGTGTTCTATAATTTGTGCAATAATTTTGAGGAGTTACTGATTTACCAAATTTTGGATTTGGCAATTTTGAAATTAGAATTACTTAAATTTCCAAATCCCCAAATTTTCAAGTCCCCAAATTCGCAAATTTCCAAGTCCCCCAATGTCCAGTTCCCAAGTTCCCATATTCCCAACTTTCTAAATCTCCACTCCAACTCCCCAACTCCCCCAAATAAGCCACCAAAAATCCCAACTTTCACTTTCCCCCCAAAACGCTTCACACTGCATCCGCACCCAAACAGGCGCATCCGCGTCATAACCCCAGCTCATAATCCCCCGTCCATAATTACATTTCCAATCCACCCTTTCCGAATTATCCTTCGTTTCTGCAACACTTTGTAATCTCCCTCTAAAACGGTCGTTCGTTTGATTAAAAGCTTCGGTCGATCCGACCATATGCAACCGATCGACTCATTCGGTAAAGGAGCGGAGATTTAAAGAGGGTCGAAGAGCAGGTGTTGAAATAACTGTCAGAGAAGGGATAAGTAGGTGTGCCGAGGCGATATTTTTGCAAACTTCTTCCCGCATTTTTCCCGCGAGAAGAGCACGAAAAGGGGCAATCGGGAGAAAGCCGGAAGAGTAAAAAGGAGGATGAAGAGGAGCTCGGCCCAAAGTGGATAGGTAATAACTTTCTTGCCGCGGTGAGGTATGATTGGCAATCAAAGTTGGTATTGCACGTGGAGAACGACCCGGTCGCTAGCCGAGAGTGCATTTGGTCCTATTTCCACGAAAGACTCGTTAACTGACCTCCCCCTACACCTCCTTAGCCTGATCGGTCCGTTCCGCAGACTTTCCTTCCTCGCAGCTTTCATCTTCGACACTTTTTCTACTCGTCGCAAACTTCTGGCTGATCGATCGGATACTTGCTCCTACAATTTTGTTACTGTGATTAGGACACGTCATGTGACGACATTTTTAAAATTTTTAATACGTGGATCTCTAATATTGGAAGTACCAAATTCACGTTACTGTGATTAGGACATGTTTGATGATGTTCTTCAAATTTTTAGTATGTGGGTCTCTACATATTAGAATTATCAAATTGACATTTTTATAAACTTGCAAGTTTAAAATTTTGAAGTTCTTGCATTTTCAGCTTCTCTACCTGCTCAACGCGTACAACACAAACCGTATGTTCCTCATACAACCTATACCCAGTCAAAATGAACCCGAACTCCACATAAATTAAAGAAAATCCCAACGCCATATTTGTAGACTACGAAAGAAAAATTAGTTATTAAAAAGAAGAGATGTAGATATTCCTAACCTTCATCCCGGTCCCCGGCCGCTGCAAAGGCACGGCCGGCTAAAATAAGGAACAAGAAAAGAAGGTCCTCAAGAGTAGAATAGGATTTCGAGTAGAAAGGACATCCAAACAAACGAGCATCAAGAACGAGAAAGAAGGAGGATCGTTACCGCGGTCGAGGTGTCGAGGAGGAACAACAAGAAGTCGGTAGCTGGCGAAAAAGGAAGAGAGAACTTCAAGGTCAAATGCCTGTTGCCGCGGGCTACCAACGTTTTTGGCACTCCTGTTACCTAAACGCTTAATAACCACCGTTAAACGTCTAATTAGCCAAAAACCACGAGGGAATCGCGAGTGCCGGTAATTCGCCGGTGAAAGAAGTAATCTATAAATTTCGTTAAAAGGCCGGTGGAAAAAGCCGCGAGACGAGTCTCTGACAGTTTCTCGCGCGTCGTTATTACCCGCCCGATAATACCAATTATCGTCGTAATAAAATGTCGACGCGACGCGATTCAATCGGGCGAAACGGGCCGAGTGAAAAAAAGAAACAGGTTTTTCCATTCAATTACAGCAATAAATCCCGAGGAAACGACGACGATAGAGGGGAAGAGGACAAGGAGATCGGCGTAACGCGGGAAAAGGACGGCGAAACGGGGGACGAAGGACGAGGCGAAGAAACGAGCAAAAGAATTTGCGACCTTGCCGGAGCACGACGGAGGCCGCGGATTCCAGACGACCATCTTTCTCTTTTACTCGCGTGCACCGCCACGGACGCCATTTCTCTCTATTTTCGTGGTGGTACGATCGCTCCTGGCCGCGAGAGGGGATACGTAGGTGATTATGGGAAGCCCGCGAGCCTCCGGGCCGAAGGCAGATCAGAGGTGCCGCCATCTGCGATGACGGAGCGATCTTCGCAAAATAATCACCCGTCTGTCTCGTCGGTCCTGTTTTCTTCGCGCCGATATACAAGTCCGGCCAAGTATAAGGTAGTCGGCCGTGTGAGGCCGATTAATCACCTGGCAGCTATGGAAACACGTCCCCCGAGACACCGAGGACGATTATTTGCATCGGGTCCTGCATCGTTCATCCGACGTCCACCGTTTTCTACCTTTCTTTTGTTTCCATCTGCCTTCTTCTCTAATTATGACAATGTACTTGTGCTATAACCTCACTTCGTTCTTATATTATCCTTTGCACGAAACACCTATTTCAGTATTCAAGTTCATTCTATAATTTTTTAACCTGCTGTAGATTGAGTAACAGTCATCCGGTAGCAGGTTAAGCGCTTAGGACCTAACTGTATCGCAACAAATTAATTCTCCATATTGTCGAAAACCTGTTTAACAAATTTCATAACTGGCAATAAGAAAGTTGTGAAGAGGTCATTGAACTTATAGAACTTTCCCGACTTCTGGTCGTTTATGTTTAATATTAAAAAGAGATAACCGTGAAGTACTAGACCCAACTGTCCTCATAGCAAGAAAACTATCGCTTAAGAAAATAAAGAGTTAAAATTAGACGTCCCCTATAATTAAGACGGCGTGTCCCAGAATAGGAAGTGGTGGAAGGTTTAGAGTAAAAGCAGACCACTCTAACGAATTGTAAACGATTAGTAAGATAACAGAGAATCCGTTTGAGAGCGAAGATGCATAAACCCTTCGGTTAAGCTTATTATTGGATTATCGTCGCGTTCGACCATCGTGTTTGCCAACTATGCGGCCGGTCGGTTGAACCGGAAGGACGAAGGAGAGGAAAGGAAGTAGTCGCGTGGGCAGACTAGCATGGAACCCGATACCACGATCGATACTTCCACTGACCAGTTAAGGCTGACGATGACGGAGGGTGAACGACTAACGATACCGACAGAAGACGGCTACGTAACATGGCTTCTATAGTGTCGAATATCTTTGAAGGGTTCGCGCGAGTTCCTACGACGTCAGTTCCCTCGACAGAACTTTCACGACCAGTTTTGCCCTTGGTTAACCCTGCATGCTTACCGGCGTGACGGCTGAACTGTACGACAGAAACGGAACGTCGAAAGCTTGGTCACGAGCTGGTTAGTCTTACAATTTTGTTTCGAAGGAATTTCAGAAACCACCTTGTACAAGAAACTGCGTTTAACTTCGGTTTCGACTTCGTTGCTAAAACTTGATGTAATGCTGGTGAACCGTTAAATGAGATAGCGTTGACCATTTGCAGAACAACATGGTGGAAAATTATCTACCTGTGGGACTAGTTATGGCAATCGAAGATACCTTAACGGTACCCGTGTCATGCAACATGTGTAATTTGCTGGGTATTATCAGTTCATGAAATGTCGAGTATACCTGACATGTGATACACGTATGTAACTTATAGGGTACGATAGTGTACTTTGTAAATTGAGAAACCTTGATAATATGTGACCGAATGCTATATGTGGCATGAATGCAATAAGTAGCCAAGTGAATACGATATGTGACCAAATGAATGTGATATGTGACCAAACATGTATATGACCAAACGAATGCATTATGCAGCCAAATAAATGTGATATGTGACCAAACATGTATGTAATCAAACATGCATGTGACCAAATGTTATGTGACCAAATGTTATGTGACCAAATAAATATATCAGTTGTTTTTAATCTGCCTAAACTTACCAAACCTGCTAAACGAAACTATATTTCTGCTGCAGTTACAAATATTGAATTTCCATTAACTACGAAAGAGATATGTCACAAATATGATGAAATAATAGAGGAAGAATTGTTGAAAACAATCATGACTTTTAATTGAAACAGAGAAGCACCGAATATCTGCCCGATAGATACAGTGCTCGGTTCACGAGCCTTTCTCTTATCTTCCTGTTGCATGCGTATGCTCGTTACGTTCGCTAATAATTTCAGGGCAATCGGTTTTTATGGCTCGTTTAATCTTTCGTTATGTCCATCCGCAATTGGGTACGCGTGCATTCGGTATTCAACGATCTGAAAGGATAGTCCATAGCTACCTATATGGAGTCAATTTGAATGAAACGTGAAAAATTGCAACACACGTTTTGAGTGCTGCCATTTATTTCAATAATTTCAACATGTTCGGTAAGATCCATTTTAGTCGGTGATCATTAAACACGTATACCGATATGGATGAATATGATCAACATTTGCATTTATAATTTGCATAAAGTAACATGGCTTTCCCGGTTGAAAGTGTCCATTTTAGGATCACTCGGTATGCTCTAAAATACCTATGACTTCGTGTGTTATCGATCAAATTTAGTATACATAGTAATTTACATGAAGATTAAGTTTGTGAAAACGAATCAGCGTTACGATCAAGACCAGCTGGACAGTATTACGTGTTGTTTCTATTGGTACAAGATGCTTTGTATTTTGACAGAAATAGGATACCTTAAGAATATGATACTTTGTGTTTGTATACATGACCTTGTATTTGTTATAGGATACTTTTCACACAGAACGCTTGATATCCGACGTAGGTCCTAGGTTAGCGTCGACACGAGGGCGCCACAAGTGCATACTAAATTAGTACTCTCGCCAACACTATTTCTTTGTTCCCTTATCGAAACTTATTGTAACGCAATAAACCAGTTCCACGGTCAGGTTAATTATAATAAAATATGCAAGGTGGGATGTGACGCAACGAGCAAACATCGTAAAAACAGTCGATGGTCGCGGATGATCCGAAACAAAACCGCATCGCAACGAGACAGGTAGCGTTCTTCGGTGCCTTTTTCCGCCGGCATAAAAAGAGAAGAATCAGCCGCAAAAGACATTAACGTAGCCGGTCTGATACGTCACGAATCAACCGAATCTCGTTCATCTTTCCTGCCTGCTCCAGCTGTTTCTCGAAGTTCTTGGGAACCACCTCGGCGAAATTAGTTGGATTATCGCGGACGTGGGACGACCTCGAACTCCAACGAGGGCAGCCACGAGACACGCGGGAAAAAGGGGAGCGATATAAAGAGAGAAGAGAAACGATCTGAGTCGAAAACGAAGAAGGAAGAAGCGCAAGGAGCGTGACCTACGTAGTAGCAGGAAGAGCCACCTTCGAAACAGGTGTAGAGTCGTTCGCCAGAGGGGGGAGTTCCTTGCAGCGAGGTTAATGATTCGCCTTTACGACTAACAGACACCGGTTACCTGGTTCGCTCGTTCTCTTTGGCTGAGCCGATGTGTACAGTGTATCCGCCGTCGGGTGCCGGCACGATCATCATCGGCCCTCCAGATTTCGCGTGGGGAACAGATAATTAAAAGCGTAACTTTAATCGCCGTTTACGATCTTCAACGGGGGAAACGGAATTCGCTCGGTCCGGAGCTAGTTCCATCGTTTCCGTGGATCGATCAACACGATATAGATGTTAATTGGCACTTGCGAATTCATTGCGAATCATTGTACGCCAGAAACGCTGCTTTGTTAACGGCTCGCACTACGGTGACTCGCGTCTTTGGGATATACAAGGCGTTTCAGGAACACGGTCTACTTTATACGATTAATATTTTGGAAATGGTAGGTGGAGTGTAGATTTTTATACGAATCTCAGTGCGTATGAGTTACACGCTGATACATGTTCATACGGCCATATAACCAATTTGTACATACCGAGATTTATCTATGTAAATGATTGTTGAAATTATTCTTGTATTTTATATCACTTAAACTTTCAAAAAAATTTAATGAGTTAGTCACTTTACGTTTTTTATTTATTGCCTCATTTATTTTATTCTATTGTTGAATCAAGAGCTAATTTGTTAAAACCATGCTAGTGATATAATTTTTTTTACAAGCACTTAAAAATTGTTCAAATGTTTGGAACAAAATTCCGCAGTGAACTAACTAATTAACAAATGCATGTATGATATTAGAGGGCTTGCAGAAAGAGGGCTTTCGTATTTCGGGTGAATTTTAATTTGCGGTCCGGAATCGATGATATTCAAAGTAGTTCGAAAAACGAGGAAGCCCCACAAAATATGTAGAAGGATTCACGATTCTTATCGAGGAAGGATTATGCCCCCGCGTGGTCGACGCGATGCGGTCTCGGTCCCGCAGTCGAAGAAGAAAAACGCGATACGATCTCGTTCCGGCCAGCAGGTCGCTCCACAGAGCCGTTCCTCTCTCGTAATTACAAAATTGCCTCTTTGAAAGATCCGCTCCGCGCTCCATTCTCTCTATTTTCTTTTCCATCGGCGTCGTTACCCGCCGTTTCTCCCCCCTGGTCCTCACCTCGCCACGCAACCCCTTTTGTTTCTTCCTTTTTCCACGGCGTCATCGCGAAATCGGCAACGCATTATCCCATCCTCCCTCCTCGATTTCCTCTCCTCTCCTCTTTCCCTTCCAACGATTCTCTCTCTCTTTCGCTACCCCCCCCCCCCCCCCCCCCCCTTGTTACCCCGCCTTCCCCCGTGTTCCTTTTCGCTCGCGTTTTTTCCTCGATCAACCTCTGCCTCTCCTTGTTGTTCCCGGTCGATCCTTCTTCGTTCGCTCGGGTTACCGCGATGGGTAATTTTAACGCCCGGCCAGCCTTGCCGAACGACTTCATCCAGCGTAACAGCCGTCCACGATCTGTGTCCGGAGACTCGATCTCGTCGATCCGTCGACGGCCACCGATTAAAGAAGGTGTCGAACGTTCCCGTCGATCCGTGCCGTCCATCGAATATCGCCACCGTTTCGGTTCACACTCGACCTCACGGGACGCCATACCCGTGAACGGGCCTCCGAGCTCCATCGATCCCGTGTGCGGTTGCGAGACGTGTTCCTCACGGTTAACGATAACAAGTATGTCTGCTGTCCTCCACATCGTTATTCCTCCAACCATAGGTTTCTACTATTGTTAGATGACCGAACGTTTGGTAGCCTTGATTATCATTACACACCTAGTATTAACCGAATCACGATAGTCCAAAATATGTGCATCTTCATTACTTAGTTGTAAGAATTAAGGCTGTCCACTTGGACCAGACTTGACTAGTTTCTCCGCTTGAACTGAAGTATTCTTACCGAGAGCCCAAGGACTACTTGTGGAGAGGTGTGGTTGTGGCATCACAAACTCTTCCTTCGAAGTTGAGACAATTAAGTTTTGAATGATTACGATTCTCATCACCAATATGGGTATTAGAACTCGGTATTATTCTCTCTCCCAGATTTCAACACTATGGCAATGCTCCTTATTGCTAAACTACACTTTAGAGTGAAAGCCCATGACCCTATCGACTAGCCTACATTTAGACCGTAGCCTGCATCGAGACTGTTTCTCGTCCGTACGAATCCGCGTCGACTAAATTCGGATTAACATCGCCTCCGAATTACGGAGATAAGAAAACACGTTGGAAAACGTAAAACAGGAGTGGAAGCTAGACATCGACATTCCCTCGAGCGTGTCTCCTAGACGTTCGCGTCGTATTCGGGCAAACAGTCGAAGAGACTCACGTACGGCTGTTAGTAAAGTTTCCTCGTCGAACAGTAAAGGTAACGATCGAACACACATGCAAAAGCGAAAGAGATATCTCGGCTGGATAGATCGGGATACCCTCTAGCTAACCCGCAAAGTCGTTTGCCAGCCAAGTTTCGATGAGCGGATATACACGGTAAAACACACACGTAGCGAACGTACACCCGCGACTATGTACGCGATTAAGGCCTTTAGAGATACGGAGAAAGGGGGTAGCAAAAGCAAAAAGGTCAGGAGTGGTTGCATTAGTTTATTAGAGGACCGGATGCTCTTTAAAACTGTGTACTTTGCCGGCTCTACGTGTTTCTGCTCGAGCACCCGCCTTCAGCTCGATGTCAATTAAGCGGTTTTCACTTGCTCGTCAAACCGACGCTGATCTGACTTCGTTTAACTCCTCCACTCGTCATTTAATTAACCTTTTCGTTGGTTAAACAGCTGGGATACTTGAGTGCTTAAGGCGATTGTAGACGCTCGATATGTAACCGCCACTTAGGTTGCTATCTCCACAACATTTCCATTTGAACGCTCTTTTTTTCGATTTAGAGGATTAGATTTGGAAGTTTATACTTGACTAACAAATAAGTGTTATGAATGAACGTCACATAAATGAACATTAATTAATTTATTAAGTGTTATCATAAATGAACGTTGCATAAGTGAACGTTATTGTAATAGACATTGTGTAAATGTATTATATAACTGAATGTGCTATAAATAAACATTGTATGAACGTTATTGTATGAACGAACGTTACATAAGTGACCGTTGTATAAATAAACGTTGTATAAATAATCGCTACATAAGTAAACGTTATATGTATAAATAAACCGAATAAGCTTTAATTATTCCTGTCGTGGCAAATAGCTGCTGAAAATAGTTTTCAAGCTGTAAAAGTCTTTGTCAATTATTGTAGGAACGAACGAGCAGAAGAGAAAAAGTAGTGAAAAGTGCAGTATTTTGTTGGTAATTGAAATCCGGCGGCAATAAGTTTGAAGCAGTTTAATTTATGGTCGATTAACGTCTGTTTCTTTGAAAAGAATTTAACGGGGCTTTCGTGAATTTTTCCACGGGTAACACATTTGAATTTCTCTCTCCTTTTTCTTTTTTTCTTTTACTCCTCTCTACTTTCGCGAACAAATCCATGAACGCTACGCACCGGCTACATAAAACAGATGACTCGTTCCTTTTTCGAGATGAGGGCTTGTGACAGAAATGGTCCGCTTTTAGGTACGCCGGACTCTGCAACCGTGTCATTTTTTACCTTTTTCTTTTTTCTGAGGTCTACTGTGTCCATCGCAAGTACCCGCATTACTGGACAGTATTAAACGTTGCTCGTGTCGTCCTGAATTTTTCACGAACCAACAGTTTTCCAGCGTAAAATACGTACTTAAACGAGGAAAAAACCACGGGGAGAGAATTCAAACTGTATTGAATACTGTGACATTAATACTGTTACTTAGCCGGTTACTGTAACGCTTACGATGGAAATAAAACAACGTGCGTGATGGAAATTTTTAATTATAAATTCAGTTTTTGCAATTATTCACGGTTTTTCACTTTTAACGAGCAAGATGCATACTGCACTACTGTTCTATTGTATATTTTGCTTTACTGTTTTTGCTTTATTATTATATTACTATTTTACACATATTTAACTGTGTTACTACACATACAGCAACGTACGTTAAAATTAACGTCTTCTCATTTCTGACAAATTCTAACCTCCCAACTATCCTAACCCCAACATAATCTAGCCTAGAAATAAATTTATAGAACCAGTTGTATTCGTAGAATATAATTTACGGGTTCTATTTCGTATAATATTCAAGGATTTCATTGTCACTACCAACAGATACTACGATAGTGATAAAATTGTCACGAGATGGTCGCGGTAATGAGAATGACGGAGCAGTAAATCCCACAGAGGAAAACTGAGGACGCTCGTAAACTTCGATTCAACAAATTTCATTGTCCACCTTGCGAAAGTAGGTACAAAGTTATAATAAGAGCGGTCGTTTCAAGGAAAAGCCAGAAGAAATTGGAAAGAAAGTAGCCGTGGGAGATGAAAGGAAAGAAAAATAGTTGAATCAACTTTCAATCGTTCGAATAAACTGTGTTCTATGAAAACATGAAGTAGTAACTTTTATAGCTTTTAATGATAATTAAAAATAATTCTTCGCGACAATTTTAACGAGGGAAAATAAACTACCTACTCTGTTCGATACACGCGTGTATAAACGCAAAATATTTTATTTTTCAAAAAATTGTACAAATTTTATTTCGTTTTTCCCGACGGAATTTTTCGCGGAACACCGAAATATCCGAGACCTGGAGAAGCAAAACAATTTGGATTATAATATCCATAATTCGAAGGAAAACTGTTTCCAAGCCGAGTATTTTCGCGGTGGCCAAAATTAACGAACATTTTCCGAAATGAACGTCGTCGACAGAAGTAATCGGACATTTTCTTTTCTCCATTTCCTGCGCTTTTTACCAAAGTTAAATGGAACTCACTGTAATTCTTTCTTGAAACGTACTCTTTTTTACAACTTGATCCACCGGTGCGACCATGAAACTGTTCTTTCCTGTCGTTTCGATTAAACACGAAATCGAAGTAAAATTTTGATTACATTCGTGTTTTAAAAGTCCCTTATAAAATTTTACTGTCGTTTCAGATCTCTTTCGGTGAACATCCATTTCTACGTTTATGCATTTTTTGGGGGAGAAAAAATGAAATCGAAGTTAAAATAAAATTCTTTTTTGTAGTAAATATTTGAGTTGTAGATCTTTTTTAAGGAAAATGCTGTTCTTTATATTAGGGACAAATCTTAATTGGGGACAAATCGAGGGACAATCACTGTTCACAGTCACTGATAACTTCTAAGGAATGAGTATGTTAGATGCAGTAAATTCTTTTAAGGTATACACTGATCAATTTCTTCATTCTATTTCTATTTCACTCTATTGTGAGGGACCCATATTAAACTTTCCACAAATCAGCCACCTGACCAAAGCCTGATGAGCTCAGAACACACATCCGTGGACACAGTAATGTGGCCCTTGGACGCAGGGGACTTTTTCCAAATACCTAATCAGAATAATACATAACGACAGACCTGGTAGAGGCAAAAGAAACGCAAGACTACCTACCTAGCACCAACTGGCACAGTGTAGGCCCTAAGACCTCAAACTCTTTCGGGTCAGTAACAGACGTCATGTTCCCTATAAATAAAGAAATTAAGTCAAAGTGGCTCTGCTAAGAAATAGGGAAAAATTTGCGTTGGTACAACGATTGAAACGCGATTGGATGTGACCTCTCATAACTTCTCAAAACTGCAATCCGTTCCAGTAGTCTGTTAATCTCGATATCCTAATCAAAACTCCATTTGCAGATATCCGACATCAAACGTTCAAGTTTGTCTGGCATCGAACAATGATGAGAACAAGGAAGAAGGCAGGACGCAGAGGAACTGGAACGACAAGATCGGCGAAGAGGGGAAGACGGCGAGGAATAGAAATGCCTGGAACCAAGAGCGAATCATCCGGCACCACCTGTGCGAACTACTTTGCGAAACAATTTCTCGCGGTAGTCGCAGCCATTGCGAGCTCGTTCGACCGTTACGATACTGGTTCGATCGAGTCGTCACAATGTCGTGGTACAATAGCTTCTATTCAGTGTCGGATGTCGCAATGCATTGGACAGATGGATTCGTTGCCCGGGATCAATCGCTTGTCCAGCTGTTTGGATGTGACCGAGATAAAAAGATCTACTTAGTTTGCGACCAAACGACAATCAACGCTCGGACACTCTTTTAACGATGCCAATTCAACGCGCGGAGAATCGACACTGATTGCCGGCCATTCTGTGCAAACGTCCATTTTGAGATCTTAGTTTTTCAACTGTCGGAGACACATTTTTCCTTGACGTTTAAACGATTTGAGACATTTAATCGATTATTGCCAGTAATGCTAACCAGTTAATGAAGGAGGGTTCATATACAGGGTGTTTAAATCGACACGTTGGAATGTGCTGAAAAATACTTATGATATAATAAATGTTTTAAATAAAGTTCTGAAGGTGTCTGATGAAGATAAACTTTTGTATGGACATATAATACAGATATGAAGATTGAGTTTGTATTTTTAAATGGATCTATACTTCTTAATGCCCTGTTGAAACTGAACATTGAATCCAGACCTAGACATAAACAATAAACCTACAAATATTAAGTCGAGAACAGGTAAAGAGCAAGTCCAAACTATAACCCCGAAAAATAATCTATAAACCAAAAAGCAGTGAACTCAAAAAGTAAATAAAAGAACCAAAAAGTGAATAGTAAACCGAACAGCGAATAAAAAAGAAAATAGAGAATTTCGAATAATATTTAAAGATACAACTGTTGTGAAGAAAAAGATCTAACAAAAATTGTAGCCTCCTGCGAGGACAAAAGCGACATCTATGAGTTTCACCAGTGAAAGGGTCATTATTTTCTAGCTGACAGTTAAGAGGTTAATAACAATTGCGATTTTTATCCCGTGTGACTTTGAAACTTTTAGCCAACGTTCGAATAAATCCTGCTGGCTTATTTTCGCGTTTTTACGTGTTCGCGGCATTTTTCACGCGCGAAATCACGGAACGTAAATACGAAACGTCGGGATAACTTTCTGGCCGGCACTAATGGCGGTCGAAGGTGACACTATTTTCACACTCTCGTAATTCTAGCAACTAAAACAGTGACAATTACGCTTTGTTTGATACTTTACGTTTGGATTATTTAACTGGAACGGTATACGATCTGTGCTAATCCAAATCTTTCATTTTCTCGAACTAATCTTTTATCTTTATTTTCAAACTTCTGAATCATATATGTTCAATCTTTGAATCCTGTGCTGCTATTTCTTTAAATCTCATGGTATGAAAGTAGAGTGTTAAAAAAGATCTTTTTTATGTACACATTACACAGTATCAACTTAACCTATAAGTTTGTCGACAGTCGGACTTGACTAATTATGGCTGCGGTATTGAAATAAAGAAAGAAGGTTATAATATTAGCTATATTCTGGATTTAGGGATGTTTGATTTTACAAATTACAATCGGTATTGAACTCAAAAATCGATATTCTCACGATAATCACATATGGTGCGTCAAGCGGTGACGCAGTGCGTCATACTCAGGTCATAACTCAAAGCATCGAACACGAAACTAAGGCTACTAGATAATATTGCAACAATGCTTTATACAAAATAGTATATTTAGTAATAGGACGTCCAAAATTGTGAATATCGTACTTAAGATCTTGCGGCCGAGACAGGAAGTCAATCTTGAGACTTTTCCTGCTTAGTCACCACAGTGACTTTCCCAAACGCAGCTCCGGCGGTTATGTCAATCGTAATTAGCTCGGTAAAAATAAAGGAGGAAGAAAGGTGTCCTTAAGCACGACAAACGTTAGGCTATTAACGGAATCAGCGCCGCGAGACCGGCACTCTTGGACGATCGTACACTTTGGTGCAACGTTGGCTACTTTTGATTAACACTCTCGCTATCAAACTAAAATTCTTTCAATTTTTATCTTCGTCAGTACTAACAATTTTTATGGCATTTTTATTCGTGACTACATTTAATCTTTATTTAAGGTTATAAAAGTTATTTTTGATGGGTATAAATTACACCCATGCTATCTGCACTCCCTTTTCGTTCTACATTAATTAATATCCACAATTTTTCAATTACATTTTCAGTTCAATAAACAATCATAAACATTGCTCCGATAAAAACACGTTTAATGTAACATTCTATTTATGTAATCACCGCTGACATAATTAAAAAAACAGACCCCACAATTGCTTAAAAAGAATATTAAATTAAACAAATTGTTATTTATTAGGTATTCGACATGAATTTTCGTGGAGCGTACATTTTTGAAGCTTGTCAATATATTTCCCCGTGACAAGTGTATAACAAGCAATAAAAGTTCCCCACCAATTGTTACGTACACCATACACAGTCACAATGTAAACGAGTGTATTTAATTTGTCGGAGCTCTGAGATCGCAGCGTTTTATGCAGCTCCGTAATTTATTTATCAGTTGTTTTCTTTCTGGGATTATACGTGATATACGCTCGCAATCCTTTTGGTTATTACGACATAAATTTGGAGGTATTGATTAAATCGAAAGAGGACCAGCTGTTCATATTAGATTTAAAACGGGATAAATACGTCGTACATAACCGGATCAAATTGAAGCGTAGACTAACCTAAGCTGATAAGTATTAAAGTTATGAGGGGGATTAAACAAATGCAAAATAAGAAAAGTGACTGCAAAAACAACGTTACAAATTCGAGCCGAACTGTTAACATTCTTATCGTATTTGAACGTACTACTGATCATACTAATTGCAGGGTACGTTACTTTATATTCGCTATATTATCTATGTCTGTAATACAATTTCTTATATTACTTTTCCTTACATTTTCTTATATCACTTACAGTTTTCAGTACCATTTAGTATAATACTGAAATATTTAACTCCTGCTATTTTTATTCGAGGGAGATGAAATTTTATGCGTTCGTTCTTTCTGAAAAGTATAACTATGATATAATATTACTACTATCTTTAAGAGACTATTAGTAATGTCAGTGATATAATAAAAGGTTATAAAGGAGTGAATAATTAGGGTTATGAATAGAAAAAGTTTCAGAAGTAGCCGAAGTGTGGCGCCACCTGCAGCGCCGTCAGCGCCACTCAAACCCGACGGAATTAAAACCAGTTACAGCTATGACAGAATAAATTAATTAAATTAGTAAGATGTACTAAATAGAAGTCCTTTATTATAAAAATGTGTCTATTGCAAATAACTGGAATATCTACACAACGAAAAATAATATAAGACGTCAATGTCGGAATAACATCCGAGCTCCGCAGGAATAACCGAAATTCCGATTGCACGCGGAATTCCGCTAAGCATTCTTTAATTTAGCAGCACGGGAAAGAAGGCATGCCGCAGCGTGCATTGTTGGCCTAAAGCCGAAGTATTTGTCTGAGGAGTCTTCGAAAGGGTATTGGAGGAAAAGACCAGAAAGAGAATCGCGAAGAGGAAGAGACGCACGCGAACTATAATTATTGATATCGGCAGCGTGATCGTCGATAAGTCTAGCGAAACGAGGAAGAGCAAACCGAAAATGAAGAGGGGAAAGAGGACAGCAGATGAAAGAGAATGGAAGAGACACAAGATGGGTCAAAGGTGATCTCGACGATACGCCCGCTTACAGAAAGATCTTTCTCTGCCCACCTTGACCCTCCTCCTACTCCTCTTTTCCCTCTCTGTCGTCGAGTTATGCGAATATAGACAGGTATGCGATTATTCTGCGACCGCATACGCGAATAAAGGATATTGACCATTTCCATCGTCTTCAGATCACCTTTTTCAAATTTTTATTTCTTTAGTTTCCTCCATCTTTGTAAATTACCATTCTTCCATTCTTACAAATCAATTAAATTAACCTTGAGAATTAATCATATTAATTTTTGTTTTGGTTTTGTTGCTTGACTCATCGTTATTTAATTTAAAAATACACTGTGTCCTTACTACTCCCACTACATTGCCATCGCATATATCGCAATTTGCAATATCCACGGTACTTTTACGTCCCCATTTACCATAGATAGATAGATAGTGCCAAATGTCGTAAATAGCCACATTTAAATAAAGTTAGACGAAAAATTAGCAGGTCTACATAAAAGTCCTTACGTCACATAATTCGTATTTCCGCCGAACAATTTCATATCGCGGTTACAGAAACGTCTCGTTTCGGTTTTCATTTGCAGGCTCGTAATTTTTCCCAATTCCATATGACTCCTGGTTCCATCGTCGAGGCGTTATTGGGAGACTTAGCTATAGTTTCTCTATTGCCATCGCCTTAAAGCCCCGTTCACACCGCCCAAGATAAAAAACCAAGCAAACTTCTATTTTTAATCGATCGACGACACCTTTCGAAGCTTTTGTTCTCTTTCGAAAGAAATTTTATGGAGGAAAGGAGCTTTCGATTAAACCCGTCCGCCATTTTGTTTACGACAGTCCTTCGAACTCGATGTGAACGGACCTTTAATGGCTACAGGAGAAAGAAAGTTGAGAGAAAAGGAACAACCAAGAACTAGACGTCGTGTGATCCCTTTGTCCCTTCTTTCTTACTTGCGTTTCATAAAGACGGATAAATGGATGTCCTCGGGAATCCTTCAGTTTTCTCATTCTTCTTTGCAGACCTATCTCGGGAAATGTTCTACCCTCGACTTTGTATTAGCTGTAATCAAATTTAACGAACGGTGGAGAACGCAGTTCTTTTGTTATTTTGAAGGTTATGTTTGTAATCGAGGTGAGTGCATCAAGTAAAAGCTTTTCAAGATGGAGACGCAAACACACCTCGCAATTATTAGCTTAAGTGGTTCAACTGTTTATCTTGAAAATTGTTACTTTCTCTAATTATTTTATTAGTGACAATCAGTGACAATTTGTTCTTCGAACAATTCAAGATTTTATCAATTTACAGTTTCATTAACTTACAGTTATTAATTTTACAAATTAAAAATTTCCTAAACAAATTCAAAATAAAGAATGTACAAACAAATTCAAAATAAGGAATGTATAAACAAATTCAAAATAGAGAATGTATAAATAAAGAATGTATAACTAATCAGGAATATACAATAAACATCTAATTCACAATTTTACAGGTTCACTTCCTTATGATCGCACTCCATTTCATTGTAGAATACTCTTAGTTAAACGACCACTCAGCATATCATACAGTATTCACCGAATATCACCGCCAATAATTTTTGCATCGGCTCAATATTTCACGTCCGAAACGAGACTTAAAAAGCGTTATAAAATATTCGCTACGTAGCTGCGGTGCGTTCATTCGGAATAGTAAATGATCAAAATGGCGTCGCGACGCGGTGACCGCGAGCGGCCGCAAAAAGCTAAATATTCAAACAGGCCCTACAACAAAAAAAGGCTGTACGTGAATGCACAGCGTTTCTTAATAAAACATTCGGTACATTCGTATTAATAATGTATCACGGTCCAATTCCGGCTATCCAATTTCCCTGCAACTTCGTGCCTCTAAAGCGAAACTTATCATCCGGTTTCGTTCACTTTTAATCCATCGTACGCAAGAAAATCCTCGTCCCTTGTCGGTTAAAACTTGCCGGGCGAATAATAAACTTGCTAAGCCGTCATTTTCGCGAGGCATACATAAATTCAGCTGGAAATTCGGAAATCCCAGAAGGATCCCGAGTTCCGTAGTTGTACAGTTTCCGTAAGTGGTAAAATCGGATTTGAACGAAGACGGCTTTTCTCGCGCGGCGAAAGAAGTTTGCGCTCGATATTTAATAACGGGTGTGCTCACGCCGGGAATCGGCTAAACAGCCTTTCGAACAGATCCATTCGTTTCGGCATCGGCGATCATTAACCTTTTCGGACGACCATTAACCCGCACGTCCGGATAAAGTAATTAGCCTCGACCTTTATTACCCCACGTTTCCTCCTTCGACTCTTTTGCCTCTTCCTTCGCCAATTTGCCGATTAGCTTCGCTAACATTGCTACCTTATCGATTTTTCGCCCTCTGCGAAATCCATTTCGGTACCCGATTCTTATTACCTATGTCTGTACAAATGGACACGGTTCTTTAATTACCTTCTGCTTTAATACCCTTAATGAGGTTCAGCCACATTTTCCGGTGTTTATGTCTGTGGGTCAAGTGCGAGGTTATATTTCCACTATACTGTTCACAGTCTGAATTATAGTTTGATCAAGGCAGGTTTGCCTAGTCACGTTTGACAGTTTTGTAGATGCCCTACTATTGTGACAGTGAATTTTCTTGACAAGACTCTCTTTAAAGAATTAAACAACAATTTTCTACGGTACACCAAACATGTTTGCTAAAAGCTACTCAACAGGTACTCAAAAACTACTCGGGTCACAAACACTTGGACCAGGTTTACCAAGTGTACCTCTATAATATAGAGTATCGCCATCGCAAGCATTTGCTTTCGCGAGCGACTGTACGTAAATAATTTATGTAGGAATGTGATACCAGCCCACGATATTCCGGGGGATTCAAAGGTGGTCTAACGGAGCGATTCGATTTTCTAAACCATACGATCGGTGTTTGCGTTCGGAAGAAAAAACAGTCGCGGAAAAATTGCTTGTCTGGGAAGGGAATTTTGATGAAGGCGTATACGTGTCCGAGAACGGCGTCTCCCTCTTCAAGGTCCGACAGAGGCTCGAGGCGACCCGTGGGAGCCACGCGACTGCCGTGCGCCATCTTCTCCCACCATTTTCTCATTTCGCGTTCTTTCTTCTCCCCCCTTTTCCGTTCGTACACCGCGAATCTTCCTTCCGTTCGCTTCTTCTCACGACCGGCTCGGATCTCGTCGGTCCGGTTAACCAAAGGGAACGATCTTGCACGAGTTCCGTGCGTTTACCGATCTGCCGTTTACCCTTCGTCCTCGTACCTGCTCGCGTGTACGCTGACTTTCACGCGCGATGCCGCTTGCGAGGAATTTTTGTGTCGCGGCCGTTACGTGTGCACGATTCTGTTATCGTGAATCGTGCGTTGGGGAAAATATGCAAACAAAGAGTTGCTAAGCTCTACAGACTTTCATAGACTTCATTTAAGGATGGGTTTAGGATTTAAGGACGTGGGAGTTTTGGGACTTTGGGGCTTGGACGTTTGGAATTTGGGGAGACGGGTAATTTCAAGATCTTCCGATTGGGGGTATGGGAGTCTAGGGATTTGGGGATCTAGAGATATGTGAAGTTAGGAATTTGGAGATTTAGGTATTATGTGGTATTTGGGATTTGGAGATCTTGGGATTCGATAAAGGTAATTTCAAGATCTTAGAGTTTGGAATCTAGTGGTATGGGGGTCTACAATTTTTCTGATGTAGATATTTGATCATCTTGGGATTTCAGGGTCTAGAGTTATATGTATCTGCACACTTAGGGATCTAAGGGTATGAGAATCTAGGGATTCGAAGATATATAGGAATCTAGGAAGTTGGGATGTAGACACATGGGAGGCTAAGAATATGGACATCGAGACAGTTTGGGATATTTGAAGATCTTGGGATTTGTATACATGAGTATTTAATAATTTTAGACTGTAAAGGATCTAGGAACATGGTAATCTAGGATCCTGAAATGGAAGTGGATGTGGTTGATTCTGTAAATCAAGGTTTACGGAAAACCATTATGGCAGACAATGATAAAGCCATCAGTTGACACGTTTCGTGTATGTTTACTAACAATTTAAATGTACATAGGATGATTAAACTGTATCGGACAGGGTTGTTGTCGTCGATTAAACATTGGCTTGGACGAATCTACGGTCGAGTGAATGCTTCAAAGAGACCACAAACATCAGTGTAGTGTTTGCATTAAATGGAAAGTGAACAATAACATCGTTATGTTGCATTAGTTGCTTCGATTTCGAGACTAGGACTTCATTCTGAACTTTGAAATAAAAGTGATCAAATAAAAATTTTGAGGAACTTCCAAATGTTCGAACTTCTAAATTCTCAAGTTCTTGAATTATCAAATTTCTATAAGTTTTCAAGTTTTTAAGTTTTCATATGTGGACAAATGTTCAAATTGTTAAAAATGTTAGAAAAAAATGTTTAATATATCTTTACGAATACAGGAATAACAGCCACTAGCGACATCTGTTACATCGAATTTTAATCAAGTACTCCGCGACCACTTGAAATTACTATTTACACATTTTAATTAACAAAACAGGTCAGGTATTAAACGTGTCACTCGGTATTTAAGCTGAATATTTCAAGAGTGCATAGAATTGCAGGTGTCCATAACGAAGTGACAGGGTATCGAAGCGTAATGGACTACACTAACAAATTGACGTTCTTCCCGCGTTTTTTCCGCGGAAAAAAGAGAATACAAAGGTGTTCATTGTATCCCACAGCCGAGCGACTAAGCGCAGTTTCTTTGGCGCAATTTCTCAATCGCGACTATGTATAAAAACGTAGATTCACGTTCTACCGAGCGGACAGAAATAATGGGCAGCGGTGGAAAGAGGAAATCTGGAATCGGCGTTGTGCAATGAAGGAAGAGGGTGGCAGTGGCCGCAAGAAGGGCGCAACTTCCCTGAAAAATGATGGGATCCAATATCGTGGCTGGTTCAAAAGCTGGCGTTAGCTGGACGTATAAAGACCCACCTCTATTTTCTTTATTACGAAAGGCGTGTTTTGGAGGACTAAAAAACGAAATCTGATGGGTACCCGTTCTGTAGTCCATTTTAAGACACCATGTGAATTTTACCCTGATCTTGTACTAATTCGCTGTTTATGGTGGGACCTTTATGGTAGTGGTAACCCTTGGATAGGGCACTTTGGATAAGAGTACAGGGCGTCTCACAACTGGTACACCTCCTGCAAATGGGTGGTTCAAAGCTAAAGAACGTTACGTTATTAAATTTTCTAGTACTCGAAACGTATTGAGTTCCCAAATCTAGGAACTGAATTCCTAAATTTCCAGACCTAGAAATTCGTAGATACCTACTTTCCTAAACCCCAAAGTCCCAAACCCCAAAATTCCTAAAATCCTAAATACTAAATAAAAGTGAATGCAATTCGTTAATCAGAGTGTGTTCCAGTTTTCCGTGATAATTGAACTTGCAGTAGCTTTAAGTCGCATTTATCCATTGTTCGAACGGCGGTTCGACTCGTCGACATAACACAGGACAACCAGGCAGTCATTGCGAGAAATCGATTTCGTGCAAACGACGGAACAAATGCACTTGTCTCTGACACTTCCATTACTTTGCATTCCGTGTATCTCCAATTCGTTTAACTTTGTCACGCGACACCTGTCTTGCGTTTGCTTTTGTTTCCACTTCATCCTCGTTTTACGGGGAAGCTCGCACCGGTGCGATTGCCCGGAATCAATATTCCATAATTTAATCAACTGCCGACTGCTTGATACTTGTTACCGGGAAATTAAGTCGCGCGCGATTACCGCGCGTGCACGCCGATAATTAATTTATTGGCTAATTGCTTTAACGTTTAACTGCTCTGTAATAGGAGTAGGACGTTTGTAATTAGAACCTGCAATGGATATTCGACGTAACTATCATTTCTGCTAAATTCAATATTAATACGACATAATATTCATAAACATAATAATGGAATTTATTTTTTGTAAAATAATTTGAAATTTCATTTTTTGGCAATATAGCGAGCAGAACAATAAATAAATGTCAATATACTTATGCTTACGGATAACCGCGGATACCGAGGTAAGACGCAAGATGCGTAAGTACGAAAAAATGCATAGCCAACACGTGCGAGAAAATATGTAAAGATTTGTAGTTTCTCGTTCCAGACATTCCGTTCTCGCCGCAAGAAACTGAAGTCGTTTGTAATACAGTAAACACAAAAAGCCACAAATATTTATGGTATTTGTAAATTGTACGGTGGCCCGGTGAAAAAGAATAGGAGAGAAAGTCCGCCGTGTGGAAAGGCGACGAAACGTTACGGTTCGTGCGATGCAAATGAACTCGTAAATTAAATCTATTCTTTGCGACGAAAGGGAAACAAGAAAGCCGCGGCGAGGATAAAAGAAGAAATCGCCTTTTCCTGCGGGACGCCAAGGAATTACGTGCAACAAAAACTTCCGTAAGACGTCGTGAAACTTTCGGTCTTCGTTTCTTTCGGCCTCTTAACGTACGAGAGATCCGAGATCGACCGCGAAACATCGGCTGCTCTAATTAATAAACGAAATTGCATTAGGCGACCATTTTGAAAGTTAATCTTCGAAGCAAAATCTTCTGCTATCGTAAAAAAGTTGTGAAATATAATATCTGTAATTTGTAATTTAAGAATTTACAATTTCGTATAATATTAGTCGAATAATATTGTCTGACCATTTCAATTACTCGAATTTTTTCGAGACAAAAATTTGAACAGATAGGTTTCTCCTTTTGTTAGCCCTTCGTATTTAAAAATACGAGAGCTTCGGAATATCCTGGATATTTTCATTTAATCCAAAATTCGGGTCAAGAGATTATTCGAAACAATGCCGAGTCGCCATTTTCCCTAAAAGCGGTTAGCGAGCACACGCTTCTTTTTATCAACAAACTCGGGAAGAAACGCACGAAAGCGGTTGGCAAACATTCATCGAATAACGCTGAATCGAGAACGAAAATTGTACAGCCTCAAATAGAAATGTCCGCATGCGTTTATTTCATAAATCCAATTTCTGATAGGATAAAATATCAAACATACTGTTAAACGTGTCAAAATTGTTGATGGAATTTGTCACCCTATATATAACAGACAAATAATATCTTCAAACTGATACAATTTATACATCCTATAAACGTTTTAACAGTGTACATCTTAAACTTAATATTTGAACATGTATGCAATGCACGCCTCTAGTAAGATGGCAGTCCAATTCACATATGAACCACATCGAAAGAGCTATATTATAATAACAGTATTTTATAACGCATGATTAAGTCGACGTAATTCACGGATGAGAGACACCCATAACATCTAAATAAGTCTAAAAAACGAGGAAGCTTAAAAACGATCGAATTTTGATGGGCATATTAGCGCATCGAAAAATGTTGAATAATCACGAACGAAAATTGTGCAGCTTTAAATAGAAACGGTCGCATGCGTTGACTTCATAAATCCAGCAGGGCGAGCTAACAAAAGGTACGAGAAGAGTATAAAACATCAGCCGTGCGTTTCGATGAAGAGGTTGCGCGTATATTCGTGGACAGCGCGGTGTTGGAGGCAAACAGAAGAGAAAAATCTCACGAGTGGCTGCTGCGTAGGCGTATTTCTCAGGCTCTCGATGATACCCTGCCCCTTTCTGTATCAACGATTCTGGCGCCTGGTCCGCCAGGTAAGATATTCGGCTTGGTCGATGGACTCGGATGAAGGTGTTACGTACATCGACTGTGTCGAAACACGCGGGTCCGATCGGACGAGGAAAGAAAAGCGAACGACCAAACCGTTCGAACTCGCGAAGAACGCAGACGGCTGAAAAAGACCATGGGAACCGCACACAAAAACGTAACACGCTGAAGAGGTAAACGAGTTTCAAAACAGAGAATAGAACTCCACGTTTTCTAATTATTTTTAACACCATGTTCACGAGGACCATGGTTCCTTAATATCTTACGTCGTAATTTGGATACACCTCTATGTGGTACGTCCACTGAACTGCGTCTCTATGTGGTACATCTACTGAATTTCATCTCTAAAACATGACTACCAGATGAACACTGCCATAGTGTCATTTATAGCCTCATAAGAGGATCTATCTTTTGAGAAGAGTACGTCACACGAGCCAGATGAGGACATATTTGGTCAAAAGTGTCATAAGCTGTACATCTATTGAATTTCATCTATAAAACATGACTATCTTTTGAGAAACGTACGTCAGAGCCAGATATCATATATGGTCAAAAGTGTTATGAGCATGAGTTTGAATGTGGATTCAATAAGGTCGCGAGTTTGGCAAACAAATATAATCGTGGGAGCGTCGAAGGAATCGAGGGGATCGGCGCGTGGAAGAAGCAAAATAAAGGAGATTGGTTAGAAGAAGTGGTCAGGACGAAAGAGCAAAACAAAAAGAAGGACAGGAGAGATAGAGTTAAAGGGTGTACGGTATGCGAGCGTGGGTGTGGGTCCAGACTGGGCGCGTGTCTGAGCGTTCCCCGTGGGTAGAAGCGAACGAAGCAGGCGGCGAATAGAGAAGAGAGAATAAGGGACATCCGAGAGACTAGCGTGGTAGAAGAAGGTAGAATCGCGTCCCGGGTGGGCAGAATCGCTTCGAACTCTCAAAAATTTATGGCCGGCGCTTCGACCTACGAGCGGGAGGTGTTACACCCGGGTCCTACGGGTCGGAACTATAAGATTTACGCAACGCCGCCAGGAAAGTGAGGAGAAGTACGAGCACTGGCTCGCGCCCTAACGAAAGAGAGATCACGCTCGTTAATGTCCGGCCAGATAATCGATAGTATTGTCTGCGAGAGTGGACTGACGACTCGCGCCGCGATCGAAACCGTATAAACCAACTCTCAAAACTCTTACGATCCTTGAATAGAACGATCAATGTACAGGCTCCTTCATAATGTGTGTTATCTAATGTACTAGATCCCCCATAACGTGTGTGATCCAATATTCAAGGTGCTGCATGTGACCCTATATACAAGGTTCTTTATAGCTTGTGTGATACAATGTACAGGATCTCTCATAACATGTGGTCCAATTTATAAAGACCTGTATAACATGTGGGATCTTATATACACGGCTCTTTGACACATGTGTGACTCAATATATAAAGTCCTACAAAACATGTATGCGCAAAGTTCCTTACAGTATGTGAGATACGATGTACAGGATCTTTCATAACGTATGTGCTCAATATACAGCCATTTGAAAGTGTTTGATATAATAGAAGGAAGTATTTTGTATAAGCGACATAAAAATATATAAGTAATATTTTAAATAATAATTGTATATTTCGTTTAAATCGTAATTGTATAGGTTAAAGATAAAGTGTGTGAAAACTTTTGAGCGACACTGTACTTGCGTTATTTAATTTTCTTATATAATATCCCATTACCGCCCTCACGTTCTCACTTAAATTGAGGAGTTTGACAAGTACCAGCCTGATTGGCAATAACAAAGGAAATACGGCCTTTCCGGATGAATTCGTTCGAGGGATGCGAACAAGAATGCCAGTACCATCTGCCTTCTGTTCTCAGAACTCGCAGACGTCACTTTCTCGATTGGCTTTTTTACGTTAACACCGTTGATACAAACATTTGACGTCTACTTTTATTAGTGAAAATATATGGATAAAGACGATGTATGAACATTGATGTAATAATTTAGATCTAAATAAATAAATAATATTAATATTAGTATAATTTATACATTCCTACAAACATATTAATAATATATAATTACTAAAACAATATGTACGTTTTTTGGATATTACATTTGACCAACATGTATGCACTGCACGCGTCCGGTAAGATGGCAAATGTGAACTAACCAGACGTACCTATCAAAAGAGCTCAAATACAGTTATAATTGTATTTTATAATGCCAGATTTCGACTTGTAAGATAAGGTTATTGTTAGAAGAAGCACCATGCGATAATAAAAGAAAGGTATGTAATAAGTCGACGTAATTCGAGGATCAGGGGCATCAATGATATCGGTTCACGATAAAATTGGAGATCGGAAGGCTCTGGAATGCCTTCAAAACGAGCAACCTTTAAAACGGTCGAATGAATTTTGAGCGGACTATTACTCGACATATTAGGACCGCTTGTAACCCTGCGGAGGCAAAAGGAGCGGAGAAGGAAGAAAGGCAAACCGAAGAGCATTATTGGGAAACGGTAAATATTTCTCGGCGTGTACGGTGGAACGAGTATAAAAGGCAGAACGAAGTCGAGTGCCGATGGAATCTTGTTCTATGGTACGATTACATAGCCGTGCATCGGTACAGAAGAAGAAAATAAGGACAAGGCGAAAACGAACAGACGTCGTCACCACGGTTTTCTCTCTTTTTAGGTTAGGATTAAAATTGAGTCGATCGTTTGACTCCTGAAAATGCCACGTGCCATGAATACCTCCTTATGCACATAGAAATAAAATACGAATAGGCACATCACGGAAAATTTGAATAAGGATAAATTACGAGGTGGAGAAAATGGTGATTCAATTTGGCGGGAAATTCAAATCAATATTTTGTACTTGAATGGAAAGATGAATACAGTGTTACATTATTAAGGTTCATAACATTATTAACATAAATATAATGATAAAATGTATAGATCATGTTAATAATACTGTTAATACCGTGAAGTACAACAGTAAACAGAATGATCCACCTCACAGCCCCAAAAATGGGGAATTATCTAACAGCTGCTTTACCCAGTTTCTTTCAGTTACTCGTGTCGACTGCACCAATATCACAGAACTTAATAAGTCGGTCGATTTTCATACTTCAGCCCGAAACGGTCCGATTACAGTCGATTTCCGTTTTCCGGCCAGCGAGATCAAGGCAAAAACTTGGACTTATCGTTTCCCTTGAACGCTAAGAACGATCGTATAGACTCGATCGTGCTCGTGACCGCCATGCTACTCCGAATAATTGCATCGGTTTCGGGGGCAACGGTAATGTCTTGCCTTTTTGGTTCTAATACCGCTTGAATTTTCCTCTGCGTTTCCCCGTTTTCGTATCTTCCCTTGTTTCTTTTTATTCCACCTTCGGAGACAGTTACTTTTAATGATTTTCACGAAATTGCACTTTGGGATATCGAAAGTTCAAGTCGAACAATTATTCGTACTGTTTTCAGAGGTGGTCTAGTTTTAGTAATTCGCGAACGTAAGGATCGTGTAGACATGGAAGATTGTTTTTACAGTCACCTTAAGCTTATATCAGTCAACGAGTAGTTACAGGAACGATGGGTTACATATAGGTTTGGTTACAAATTCTGTTTGATAAACTCATCTCGACTAGCGAAGTCAGAAGTGGATTAAAACATCCGTAAATGGAGAAGCTAATATAAACTCCTGCCTACTTGGCACTCTCCTCTGGTCAACACAGATCCGCGAACCATGCTCACTGCGTTCCTAGAGCTCATTACACTATGTACTTTAATCTACCCATAACTTCAACTAGTTTCTGTATTAAAGTTTATAGTATAAAGTATGATAGTTGGCTTGTACTGTACACTATGTATTCTATATGCATGTACTGTATGTGGTCTTACGACGAGTATACAAGCAGTCCTCGATAACCATAAAACCTCATAGGATATAATAAACTTTTCCTCTGGAAACTTAAATCTTTGTAACTTATATTTATGAAAAACGTTTGTTGTATCGAATATAAAAATACCAACGTTAAGTTCAAGACCCTACAGATCCAAAAGTTAAGCGAATAAAAAGTGAAGTGGTTTTCGTATACTTGAAAAGTTACTTTGACGCCATATTGGCTTCTCTCCATGGTCCGCGCAGCGAATGTAGTCACCTATAAATAATGACACATTTTCATTCGGATAGTGGATCTATCTGAAATGTAGATAATAGTTTCAACACGTAATACCTAACGTTAATATATAATTCTCGTTCAGTTTACAGTCACAATACACGATAAATACGTAAACATCTACGGTCTAATAAAGTTTTCAACGCACCGAAACGTCGATTTCCGCCACGGCAGTCAACGCGTTAATCGGAAAAGAGCAATCTAACGTGAGAGGAACACGATTTCGCGTAAAACTCCGGTTGGATTTAATGGCGAGATATCCTTAGCTCGAACTATTGGCATTTCTAAGAGGTAAAAGCAGAGCTCACTCGGAGAGCGTTTTATCAAGCCGCCGTCGGATAGTTCTCTCGTTATCAAGCTAGTCGAAAGGATGGAGGTAGACACACTCGCGTGATTCCCATGCGAACGATCCTATCCTTATCAACGGGTCTTCTTCTTGTCTTCCTCGTCCACCAACGTTCCATTTCCGCCTTCTTTCTTTCTTTTACTATTCTCAATCGTCCTTTGGTTCCCTTCTTTTCCACGGTCGTTCCATTTTTGTCCCTCACGTCCTTCTTCCTCTCCTTGTAAATTATACGTGCAATCGGCCAGAGAGAAATGGCACTCGTTTGCCATACTTATCGAGATACCGATAATGAGAATCGCTGTACTTCTCTCTTGATTTCGTTTGTCTTTCAACGATCAGCGTCGAGGGAGAAGCCAAACACTTCGATCGGTCTTCTAAATTCCTTTTACAGGAACGGGAATGATTTGTCTGGAGCTCAATGGGCGAAAAGCGAACGATTGGATTCTCTGATTGCCCTATAAAGCCTCGATGATGGTAGTTGATAACTTCTTCGCGATTAACTCGCATCTTGGATAAATTTGAAGAACGGAAGCGGCTGAAGGATCATTTGAATCGTTGATCCTTTCGGTGTAATTATCCGTCGGAGGACTCTAATTATTATTACCTGGAGAGGACCGGCATAATTATCGATGCACAATGAAAATAAAGAAACGGTATAATTTTATAAAAATTGATTCATTTAAATAAATGAGCTATGTGTTACGTAATGTATTAAAATAAATAAATTTAATAGAACTCGAGGAATAAAGAACAATATTTCTTTAATCTAAAGCAAATGGCCGACGTCCACAAAATGTCTCCTCCATTGTGGACGTTCTACAAGAACATATTGTTCCCCGACTCTTCACTTTTCCTCTTTTAACCTATTTGTTTACGTAGCGCAACTTGCCGGAAATTTTAGAATTCTGGTCGTCCTTAATCACCGTACCTTCCAACTTTCTGCAAACTCGGTTCCTTTAATCATCCTAAATCACCGAAAACAAAGGTTTATAGAATGTACATATCAGCGGTATTAAGAAACCAGCGAAATTTATTACGAAATTCACAAGCGGATGATTACATCGCAAGTTGTAATAAATACAAACAATAAATTGGTGAAATAAACGACAACTTGAAAGTTTCATTTCGCCGTGTAGCAGTAAAGGAACAAAATGGAAGTTAAAAATGAAAGAGAGGAGATTGGCCCATATGAAACAGTAACGAACAAACCCGCAGAACGGAAAAAGGGTGAAGCTGCAAATTCCATTGTGTCGGACAAATAACTTCGTGACAAGTTCGATTCTTCGAACTGTGCCGATTAACTTGTATGAATATAACACAATGGTATCAGCCGGTATTGAAACGTTTCGGATACCGAGCGACGTTCAAAGAGGAAAAATCACTGTCGGCCTGTATCATTTCGCCGAGTATTCCCGACTGACAATATTGTGACACCGAAACCACATTACGCGGTACACCCATGTTTCCCACGCGAGGATCCCGGGCTCAGGTTAAATATTTGCCGAGCGGTTATTGCGAGTTCGATGACGAACGTCTACGGGACACAGGTGGATACACGTGTGTATATATACCCCGATGCGACATAAGCTTCCTTTAGATAAATCTATACATCTAAACTTCAATATATTTTTTAATCTTCCAACCTCCATGTTTTCAAATTTTCTAGAAGTCTTCATTTTTTTTTAAATTTCCACAAGTCTTCAAGTTTTCAGATTTTCTAGATGTCTTCGTTTTTTCAAATTTTCTAAAAGTTTCCTAGAAGACTTCATTTTTTCAAAATTTGCAGAAGTCTTCAAGTTTTCAAATTGTTCAGATGTCTACATTATCATATGGATAGATCCCAAATTCCCAGCTTAACCCAAAATTTTCACAGTCCCAAAACCAACGTTTGTAATCGTATTTACCCTAGGGAAATTACATTTGTTCTTGATTGTACACGTAATAGACACGAAGAGGTAGAGGGGCAGAGTTACCCAGTACGCTTCTCGATTTCCTTTCCCCTATTTCTGCCTTGGATCACCCGTTTTCGCTGCGTTTACGCTTTGCCCGTAAGCGGTTTACACGAAAAGCACGTTCAAGCCGGCGTGAAAACGACGCCAGACAGACTCAGACACCGGACAAAGCGTTTCCGAGTTTACCGTCGTGTTCGCCCGTTTCTCGCTTCCACGCCGCTTACACTTTCCACTTCTCTGCCATTGTAACAACCATATTTCCACGAGTGTCCATGAATCGTGTTGGTGGCGGGCCACAGCCACGCGATTGCTCCTCGTCCCCCTTTACGACATTACACCGTGTTTTCTTTACGATTTCTTCCACCGGTTTCCTTAATTGCTCAACCATGCACCGCTTCATTATCGAATACGGTCCTATCTTCTTCCCGTATTATTTACAAACCTCCGCGACAATCTTATTAGATACGTTTCCCACCTATTAACATGTGCTGTTATAAGCATATCAACAACATGTAGGGTGTCCCACTTCAATCGAAAATATCTTCGAATAGTTGAAAATTCAAAAGTATTGATGATTTGAACTTCATATCTTCTCTAAAACAGCGATCTCATATAGACGAGTTCCCATAGAAAAGTTTCATGCAAAATGTGTAAATAATGTAAATAAATTAGATGAGAAAAGTGACATGGTCAACTTGCAAATGTGTGAAAATGGCATGTTAACCGGAAATCCATTTTTTCATTAATTCGCCCGATGCTGACACAAAGCAGTTCCGTTAACACCGTGTATTTGATCCAGTTGTTACTGAAGTTTCCAATCAAAATATCCAGTGGAAATGGAGATTTATTTCGATAAACGTTCCAGTTCGTCCACTTTTCATGGGAGCTGTTTTTGACGTCGATTACGGCTGTTATATACAAAGTGCGCTCGTACGCTTGTTTCAGCTTGAAATCTACTCTGGCGTGTAAATAATTGAGTACGTTTTACATTATGCAGATGGACACTGCACGAGAGAAATGTACGACTCATGAATGACAATACGAAATCAAAAGTATCAAAATGCAGCTGCGATGCACGACAATCAAACAGTACCGGGCTCGATTTATTTCCAGCGATCACCGCTGATGTACTGATTAAAGGTTTACCGTGAAATATCATTAATAATACAGGATTTTACGTTTTGTTCCAACGAATGTTCACGTCAAACGCACCTACTAATTATTCCGTTTCAACAGAACCATCATACGTATTTCAAATCGTTTCAACGAGAGAATAACGTTAGGGTGGGTCACTTTAAGACGGATGCAGGAGGTTAGGTTGGATTAAGACGGATCAGATAGGATTAGGTAGAAGTTAGGTGGAGTAAGGTAAGGTTAGAGAGGATTAGGGAAATTTAAGTAACGTTAGGTATTGTTAGGTAACGTTAGGTAGCGTTAGGTAACGTTAGATCAAGATTAAACAAGTGTCAATCCTGGATCATATGAGAGTCGTAAGATATGACTTCTCCATTTTGTTTTCTTACAAAGCACGCTCCATTGTGTCTTCACCATGACATCTGCCGAGGTATTCCAAGATAAAAATCGATCGACACTTCATTCGTAAAGATTCGGCAAAGGACCACACACGTAAACCAGAATCCCGTGCCATGAAGAGAAAAGATGCGAAATTGGCCGGTCCGGTTCCAGAGCCAACACGAGCCACACGAGTCGAAATAGAACGTAAGGGGGTCCGTGTCGATCGTTGTACACTTCGAATTCGGTTCATTTCGCTTAGGGGCTGTCAGGTTCGTGGTACGCCCTTGGGGCTCACTTTCCTCGATTCTCGCCAATTTCCCGAAGGACCATCGCCGTTGGACGTACAGAGGGACGTTTCTGTGGTTATGCACTTTTCGTACACGTACCGGGCTGATTTGCATAACTGTCTGTTCTACTTTCCGTCAGAACGCCCCCCCCCCCCCCCTCCCCTCTCTCAATCTAACTTTACGCAACGAACCCTCCTGTCCCTCGCGAGTTTAGTCCGAAGACGGAATAATTCCGCCATGAAAATTTCAAGAAATCCGGACGGACCAAGATTTCGTGATCGAGCTTATTTACGAAGGAGGTTGTTCGCCGAGTCAGCTGAGACCCCCAAATCTTTAATTGCTTCGATTTATCTGTAAATTGCATAGGTGCTCATATCGGTTTCAAGTATAGGCTCTTGTTATATTGCCATTTTCACGTTGACTTATGTTAATGTTACTCCTTCTGTGTGCGATGTGAGAAGGTTGACAGAATATGAAGAGAGAACATTGCGACCTGGGTAACTTTATACTCTTGAAACTTTAGGACCTGGAAATTTTGCTGTATAATTTTTGTATAAAAATGTTCAAAATGTAGAATAAATTTATGTGGACCAATCTGTAAGAATCGCCCTGTACAGTACGGGAATGTATGCAATGTACAAAGAGAATAAGTTGAAAGTACCAGACCGATAAACTTAGCAATTATATTTCATGGATGACTTGCTTTTCAGCTTGAGACGAAACAGACGGGCAACAAAAACTCGTCATTGACCGTTTCTTGACACTTTTAGTTTGCTTCTATTATCTTGCTCACCGAGGCGTTGCCTTTCCTCGTCGACCTCTTATCTTTTGTAGTTTTTAACGCTCTTTCGTAAAACATTGGAAGAACTCGAGACACGGAGAGATGTTTGACATTGTAATCGATAATTAAACGTTCACCACTCATTTTAGTAACCAATAAAATTGTACTAATTCCTAATAGTTAACTATTACTTAATATCTTTAATAGGTGACCATCGTTTATATAGTTTCTTAAAAATTTATGATAAAAAATATTAATTATAATGATGTAAGGTTTAAAATTTTTCCCGTAACGATTACGTCTGGTTAAAGAGGTTGAAAGGCGTTCGAACGTCAAGGAACGAGCACGGAAGGGACTATGGTAATGTAACATGGAAAGAAGTGAAAATAGATGTGCCGACACCTCTGGAAATTGTATAAAATGGAGGAAGCGTCCGTGTGGTTGCGGATCGCAATTACGATCGTTCCAGATCTCGTCGCGGCGCACCGGTACATCAAAGATCACATAATGAGTTTCAGTTGTAAGAGGCGCGAGATGCGGCCACGGAATTCAGGCTGACTTGAAAAAGAGCGCCAAAGAGGGAGAAGACCGATCTTCAAGCCTCTGTGCATTTTAATAAAGATTCTGGGGTCCGCACGAGGCCGTGAAACCGAAGAGTGATAAAAAGAGGGCCGGGACAAAGAGAAGTCGCTGGGTAGCCGCGTTATGAGACCAGTGATTCACCGATCCCGTCGCTGGAAAAGGAACCACCAGACAGGTTCAATAATTTTAAAAAGGGATTAGATTCCGCGAACGTATACCAGACCGACCACTTTTTATTTCAATGAGTAATTACATCTCTTTTCTCACGCGGGAACAAATTATTCCTCCTTCTTATTTGCGCCACAATTATTTCGCTTCCTTGGAGATCGCGAGGGCAAGACTCGAACTTAACCTCTTGGACGCATAAGATGGCACTGAATCACTATATTCTATATTCTTAGATCTTTGAAATTGTATATTCCACGTCCTTATATTCCATATCTCTATAATTCATATCCTTATATTCCACATCCTTGTATTCCCAATCCCTATATTTCACATCCCTACATCCCATATCCCCATATCCCAGAGCCCTATGTCACAGATCCCTATAACCCACAACCCTATGTCCCAGATTCCTATATCTCAGAACCCTATATCCCAGATACCTATATCTAAAATACCTACATCCCAGATACCCATATCCCAGATACCTATGTCCCAAATACCTATATCCCAGGTACCTATGTCCCAGACACCTATGTCCCAAATCCCTATATCCAAAATTCCTACACGTCCATATCCATAAACCCCAAAATTTCAAAAACCTATTCAACTTTCATTACTCCATTTTGCCAAATTTCTCAAATTCGTAAACGTTCAAATGTCCCAGTTCCCAAACTTCCAAATTCCCTATAGTTTCCAACTTTTGCGAACTGTCGCAATATTGTCTGTACCGTATCTTCGCAACCCGGCATATAACTTGCCATATGGAATAACATAAAATGTCATGAAAATTAGGGGAACGCGTTAACCGCGCAGCATTCCTTGTCAGCAGCAACGGAAGTAACGATAGTCAGACCAAGGGATTACCGACCGTAGAGAAACAAGGAAGAGAAACAGCGCGGTACAAGAGGAGGCCGAGAAAGAGAGAGTGAACGGAGAAACAGAGAATCGAGTAAGCCACGGAATGCAGCTGGAATGTCGGTGCTCATCGCCCGACCATTCGGTAATGGGTACACGTGTATACCATAACGGATACACGCGCCAAACCCCCACCCACACACGCCGTTACTTTGGTCCGACTGTATGCGCGAGTTATCCTCCTCGTTTCTAAGCGTCTCGCAACGGAACGAAACTGCAAACGGTCCTTGGGTTGTGTTTAAGCCCCGTATATCCACAGCATCCACGGAAGTCGGCTGATACGAAGGGATAGACGTGAACGTGCGCCCTCCATGTACCGCGTCTATCAGATTCGGCTACATAGCTCGATATTCCAACCCTCCAAGTCGTTACATGTTACGACCTATAATGCTGCAGTTCGTCGATGGTGCTATCTCCTGTGTACCTCCGTCAAATCTCACGTCCCGAACGATACACGCCATAGAAACTGAACTTCTTTTCCTCGTTCACACGTCCTGACCATTTGTTCAACAATTAACGCCATCAACGCTGCAGGCTCCATTGCAAATTTGTGCATCATAAATCCTTCTTATGAAACGTCGTAAAACGTGATAAATTCTTCTTATGTACGAAAGTATCGTTAGTATGAACATATGTACTTGAGATATAAAACATATTCATCATCGTTAAAATTAAAAGAGGTATATAGCGCCGATTTTCAGATAAAATAGTACAAGATGTGCCTTGGGTATAAACAATGGCGATACTTAATTAAAACTGTATATCAAATCACAGTGAACATTTATCGTAAAATTCAGCTACTTATTTCAAACGGAGTGTCGACCCAGAAACGGCACAAATAGACGAAAAGAAGTTTTCGTAGTCGAAAGAACAGCAAGGAATTATTTCAGGAGACAAGGATGCCGCGTGCAAGCGCCACGTTATCTACCGCGAGCCGACGGGATGCGACAGCGGCGTCGCGTTTCACGAAACCCTAAGCTTGTAAGTTTAAAGCTTCGAAAGACAAGGAAGTTTAACGAGCGGCCAAGTTGTTGGGGGACGGAAAGGGCAAACGCAAAGTAGGTCGCGTGAATGGCCCTAGTTTGCGGTGACGAGTAGATTGGTCTCGAAGGCGGCCGTTCCTTACGAGGCTAGCTTCCGAAATATATTCGTCGAGGAGGGGACGACGACAGGACGTTTGCGGACGGCTCGTAAGCACGTACCTACCGGACAAAGATCACCAAACCACATTGCAGCTAGACACACACCGCATGTGTAGTGTCTCCACCTCCACGTGCGCCGGAAGTAATCGTTTTAACGTGCAATGGCAGCGATCATTAAGTACCGTGGGCCTCGTCTTACGTCACGATCAGATCGCGTTCTAGGTAGCGATGGGAACGACACGCCACCAATTGATTTAAACTTTTCCTTTTGAATACAGAGTTTCTTCTGATCGCATTCTATTTGCATAGAACGTGGTACGTGGAATGCAACGATACTAATTTTAAGCTGAGCTATGCAGTGATTTGAAAGTTATTCGGAGACAAAAATAAATGATTTTACCGTATTTCACACATTAGCCGCCATGTTGGCTCCTCTTCATGGTCCGTGCGTTGAGCAAAGTCGTTATAAATAACGGTTCATGTTGTGCAGTATGAGTTGTCGAGATCAATTTTCTCGAAAACAACATTCGATGAAACTTCTTTCCCTAAATTTTTATCATATTTATTGCATCATTCGTCTTATTTATTCGTAATGATGGATTTTTGTCTTTATGTGAATACTGTGAACGTATCATAGGTCCAAAATGTTTAATGTATACGAAAAAACATATTTGACCCCGACTAACCCTTCAAATTTAATTTCCGTCCCTTTTATCCGCTAAGTTAGAAAATGACAACACGCGTGTACGTTTCTGTCACCTGACAAGACCAGGCTAGCCCTTTTTATTAAAAACAAAACGAACTTTCGGGCAATCTAACTATTCGAGGGAGTGTGTAGGAAATGACGGTAAAAAAGTGTTTCATAAATTCAGAAGTAATCGAGACGAGTTGCGGGACGAGGGGGAGGTAGGGATGCGTCGAGACGAGGACGAGACCAAGAGCGAAGCGGGCGCGGGTGTTTCAGGGACACGTTTAGCGTGGGTCGGACCGGAACTGGCATGATTCACGTCGCGGCGAAGTCGTGAGACTCGCGGAATACTAGCGCCGCTGTGTGGCCGAGTTCGTATCACTTTGTTTGCGCGCTTTCAACCGTTTTTCTACGAGTTAGCTGACGGCACTTTAGATGCGGCTATCATATTATATTTGTTTACAATGGAAGCCCGCTTATTCGAAATACCGTTATACGAATGCCCGACCATAACGGCCGGGTATCAGGACAATCTCTCGGGTATAACACGATACGTCGTAACCTGAACAAACCAGAGCGACGACGCGATATACCGCGTTAGAATACGTTTTTATTGCGACGTTTAATGTCGTGACACGGAATGTCAAACGTTCGTGACTCTAGTTCAGCAGTGTCCGAAAGGTTACCCTATAATTTGCAAGACGCGGTTGAAAAGATACGAGAAGGTCAAGCTATCGATCACATTAAGTGTATCCCAGTTGTGACACATCTGAAAATACGTGTAATTGTCATTTATCCACTTATGTCAACGTAACAGTGTCACGGCAGTTACACGTAATAACGAGTTCCGTGGAGTCCTACGATCGACGTGGAACATGGTCGCTTTCGAAAAATCAGTTCCACGGCAGTCGGGCATCGAATCTCGGTATCCAGCATCGTCCTACGTATCTACCTATCTGCCTATAATTCCACTTGAACTTTTTCTCTCGCTGAAACGTATCCGCGAATACGTCTCTCGTTCTCTCTTACATCAGCCTGAAAGAGAAGACAATGGCGCGTGGGTCGAGGCAATGTGTCGAGGCGTAGCCGAGTGTACGTAGGTAGTCTTAGGGTGGTCGTAACTAGCGATGGGCATGTAATGCTTATTTCTGGAAATTTTCAATCAAAATGATCCTCTCGATCTACGTGTGCATTGATCGTGTTGCATCAGATTTGTGGCTGACATTGAGATATACTCGGTATTTCTAGATCCAGGGTCCCTATATTCTTAGATTCTACAATCATAAAATCTATAGCTTCTCAGATCTCTGGATCC
This sequence comes from Megachile lagopoda, assembly GCA_036983795.1. Classification (NCBI taxonomy): domain Eukaryota; kingdom Metazoa; phylum Arthropoda; class Insecta; order Hymenoptera; family Megachilidae; genus Megachile; species Megachile lagopoda. The sequence goes on from CM072793.1 coordinate 8,253,531, forward strand.
CCACATCACTAAACCCTCAAATCTCAAGATCTCCAGATTTCTAGATCTCCAGATCTCTAGGTCCCCAACTCTCTAAGCCCCTAGATCGTTAAATCCTCAGATTCCTAGATCCCTAAGTTCCCAAAACATCAAATCCCTGTATCCCTAAATCTCTCTATCCTTAGATGCCTATATTTCTGAATCGCTCTGTCCTCGAATCCCTACACTTCCCAATAGCTATGTCCCCAGATCCTGACATGTCAAAATTGTCCACGTGACACAACATTAACAAATTGGGGAATTAGTGACACAAGGGACATTTCCTGCCCAATTGAGATGCACGAAACAGTTATAGTCCTATTTGACCACTATACTTACTAATGATACATAAACGGAATAATGGTCCCAGGGAGCTGTATGTCTCAACAGGGGTTAATCAAACAGTTTCAGAAGATTGAATATACATTCACCGACATTCCACGTGTCCCTCATTTTTGGAACGATGAATTCGAACATATTTTTCTTTAATGCTTTATTTTCGTTAAGAAATTGCTTACACGCTTAGAGGGATGCTGATCGATTGGCGAGAGGTCTGCTGAGTAAGAGTACGAGGGCTTCATATTATAATCGATGGAGCTTCAAGTTCGTTATTTGTGAAACATAAGGTCGAATGTTGTCATGAAGTAGCACAACGTAATACCTACTAGCTAGTGCAGGCTGTTTGCTACATAACATGTATCTGTTACAACTCTCGGTAGTGTACGATGCATTACCATTAATAGTTTCTGTTAAAATCAATAGGATGTACATTTATAATTATTGGAACAAGAATTATATTTTATGAATTAACCGTTTATAAAAGTGCACTAATACAGGAACGTTATACGTATGTGAAATTGATTGTTTTTAGCATATTTGACGAGCTAGGTTGACACGATATTGGCTTCTCTCCATGGTCCGTGCAACGAGTGCAGTCGACTATAAATAATGGCTCGTATTCATAGAAAATGTGGACACATGTCAGTAAATATGAATGAAAATGTTATTACTATTATTCATAATTTCTACAAGTAACAAATTTATATACATTTCATCAATAAATAACGAAATAAGAATTGTCAAGTTCGATATAAAAATGTTCATTGGAACATCCATTGTACATTTTCGTCTTAATTCTACACGTAGAACTTTTGCTCGTGTTCTTATTGTATTTTTACTTTTTATTGTAATTATTCATAACACCTACATCTTTATCATAATTCAGTAAGCTTCTCAACTTAAAAGATGGATCGAAAGTGACCCGGTATCGAAGGTTAAACATCGTGGTACAATGAAAAAGTAGGGCATGTTGAGAGGCCATTAGCTCAGAATAAGTATAAGTGATAAAAATGAATGACATTAAAATGGAAGGAGCCGGGAGAGACGAACAACGGTGTCGTAGATTCATAAATTTAGCGAATTAAGCCCGTAAAGTATGAAAAATAGGGGAATAAACGTGAGAACTCGCGTGCACGAGCCCGAGGGAAACGGAAGTTCTGCTTTGTATTGATTCACGAGAAAGGCACGTTGTGCATACATTATTCTCCTCAAATCTTCAACGCCATTTCAATCAGATATCAACGAAGGTATCTTAATTATAAAAAAAATGCTATGTTACTCAACTTCTCGATCGCAATATGCAATGCGATGCATCTTAAAACTTAACCAATCTGCAAAATAGCTTGGATCTTCTTTGGGCATCGAGTGGTCACGACCGTGAAAGGTTTATCGTTCTTAAACTACTTCTGCAGTTCTTGATACTTCGACTTCGGAATTTTGTTCAAGGACATACAGGAAAATGGGAGAACCGCGGTTACGATATTCGATATGAAAGTTTAAACATTTAAGGAAACTTTCAATTGCTTCTTAGTATGTCGGAGGAAATCAAACTTCCTAATTTACTTTATATAAGCCAAATATTTTTGATTATCTGTAGTTTTTATGGATTGACTATAACCTTAAATGTTTAACACATGCACAGTCCCTAACAGAAAACGATAAACGTGCGCAGGGAAGTTTGTATGATAGATATATTGTGATAAATTGTGACAACTTCACTGCGCATAGTTATTGCGCACGGTCTGCGACTGCGCATGCGCTTCATATTCAAGGTCATTCGAAAAATATTTCTTCAAACGATGTTATAAAATGTATCTTATTTTTAATTGTTAAAATATATTAGAATTTCAAGAGAAAACGAAGTGTTCGTGGTGGCAATTCGTCGGGTGATCTTCGTGCGCCTTCTTCACGTTTTCCAGACACGTCTGCAAGTCAAGTTCGTTAAGCCTCCAAAGGACACGTCGATGCTCCTTAAAAATCGCTAATTGCCGCGAACCCTTAACGACACCGGGTTCATAAAGGGCTCGAAATTTAGACGAGGGCCACATCCGCCGGTTTTACAAGTTTAATTCTACGGCACAACAGGAAGTTCGTTTGCAGCCCTTGGAAGACTTCCGTCAAGCAGTAACTTTCCGGCACGGCGAAAGAGTTTCTCCGGCGATATCTTCAGCTTCGAAGCAGACGAGGGCTCGGTCTGCCTCGCGAGAAACTTTTTGCAAGGAATCGTATGATGCATACGGACCGATAACGTTGGATGGAGTGCTTGGCTCATACTTTCTGCCCTTTTACGCCGTATCACGAAGAGAAATGTTCGTTTCTTTGCCAAGGAGACGCTACTCGCGACCTCCTTATCGGAGATTCAAAGTATCTTCGCGAGCGTTAAGCTTCTCAGCGGAAACGCTTCTATTCATTTCAGTGTGTACGGGAGACGTTTGTAATGCTCGCACGCTGCTAACTTGCTCTAACAGTGCCCTGTCGTAACCTTCTTTTCAATCACCCTTGCAAATTGTTAGATCCATCTATGGAAATACCATGCATCATTCTGTGGCTTTAGTTTACTATTTTCATAACTGAACGATACTTCTTTCCACGCATTCAACGTATGCGCTCTTTGGGACCACTTCGAGCATATTCATGAGCACTCGAGCTGTTCTGTACTTGTAGGGCACGAATGTTGCAGTCGTTTTTAGAACGACATTGTGTGCGAATCGTACTACTTATGATAGCATAATGACATCTTCACGAATTCCTTCAGAATGAGCCTTGGGTTTTCAGATATTTTGATTTTAGCTTTGAAGTGACAAGGTTCCAATCGAACGGATTTGACAAAAAAACAATTCTACAATAATAACGTTAACAATTTTAATTCTATCTGTATAGAAGAAAATCAGTAGAATAAACAGGCAAATGAAAAGGAAACAAATACATTGTCCTTTTCTGTTCTCTTCAAGACGATAGATTGAAAGAGGTAGTTAATCTTTTTCCTTTCGGTTATGCTGCAGTGACTGGGATCAAAAAGAGTTTCTGCAAACCTCGCTAAAGCCTGTGAACTTTGTTTTGTTCCTGTTAGACACCTACCTTTTCGTTAATGAATCCTTGCCGTAATTAAACGGCAACGGAATACAATCTCCGGTGACTCCTTTAATTAACGACAATTACGGAAGAAGCGATTACGCGGGACGGAAGATGACGAGAGGAAACGGAGACAGCGGTGAAGCTCCTTTAACGATCCAATGAACACCTGCTTTTTGACACTTCTTAAACCTTACTCGCCTAACCGGTCGTTTTAACTGACACAAATATGTCAACCTGAATAATTCGCAAAAATTTAGTAACCTCTAAATTAACTGGTTCAACGCAGTGAACATATGCATGTGAACATATCGTGAACATATGCATACATGTGAATATTATAGTGAACATATGCATACATGTGAATATTATAGTGAACATATGCACACATGTGAATATTATCGTGAACGTGCATACATGTGAACATACGAGTTGCACAGAGAACCAGTACTTTTTGCAGTCCGTTGAAAATACAAACGTCTTAGAATGACAATTCAGTAGGAATTAATAGTATGTGCGCCTAACCTTTGACTGGTGCTTCGGAAACAAGCATCGCAGTCAACCATTTTCGCCCGGTGTTTGTACACAGCAAAGGTATACCATTTCCTCGAGGAAATGTGAATCGACTCGATATTCTTGCTCAAAGGAATATCCCGGTGAGCAGCTTTGAAAGTTTAATCGCGGCATGGAAACGGAAAACCAAGAGGGACGCTCGTGCTTATCGCAGGGGTCAGGGCCGAGCCAATCAACGGGGACTACGCGTGTATTTGCACGGAGCGTGTTTTTGAGAGCAGTTTCTATTGTAACAAATCGTAAACGTTAGAAATTATTATAAAACGATATTATACCCCTCTCAGGGAGCATTTGAAATGGCAAAATCTCCGGAACGCAAAGGGTTAAAGTAAACTACTATAAGTAATTTGTGGCTACTTCGGGGAACATCGAAGTCCCTAGAAGTTCTTTCCTCGCGTCTGGAGAGTCCAGCAAGCGCCGGCGCTGGATTGCTTAAAATTAGCGGTCGTACGAAAGGTGCGAACGGTGGGGTATGCACCCCTGCGCGAGGGGCAGAAGGGCCGGGGGTTAAAAGGGAGGCAGATCGGCGGGGGACAAGGGGGCGTGGAACGCTGTAAATTTATGTTCAATTTCATGGCGGATGCGGAAGCGACGACCGAGCGGAATTTTCGCACGGGGATTTTAGTTGGCGCGGGCAATAAACCTTCGAGCGGCCGGACGGGCAACATCGTCGAGAGGAGCGATGCGGGCTCGAGTTCGTATAGACGGACGGCCACGTTGTATCCTGTACCCGATGCCGAAAAAAAAAACGAGACGGCCATACCGTGAGCGGAAAGGAAAAAGCTGACGAGAGAGACAATGAGAACGGAGAGAGAAAGATGATAAAACACAATTGGAATTGAATATCGAGAAGCAACGGGGAGAGGAATTCTCGTGGCACAAAAGGTCCGAGCCGTGGATGTATTTAGAGCGGAACTGGCCTAACCCGAAATTCGATCCCAGCGTGAAACGCCGCTTTCACGATTTATGCAGAGACGGAATTATATGTGACGCTTGTACGCCTGCAGGAAAATAAGGGGTGGGATACGGCTGTATAACAAGGGGAGAGCGTTGCGAAAGGACTTGAATAATGAAATCCGTGCACGGGGCAATTTCGGATACCCTCGGCTGATTGCGTGCATATTAGAAGATGAAGCGTACAAATATGGCGGAAGCGGGAAAACAAAGCACAGTACCTCTACCCTGTATTAGGTCTACAACAGCTATGTTGCTTTTTCCTCTACTTGCTAACATTTGTTTTATTCAACGAATTACCTCTACAATCTCTCCTCCACGATTCGTACATATCATTACATACCTATATTTTCCTTCTGCACAAAAATTTAATGTCTACAAGAGTTAACCTTCAAATCATCGGAGCAATACAACATTCCTGAAATTCCACATATGGATGAACAATTGTGTGACGAGCGAATATTTGTTTAGAGGTTAGAAAAAAGAATGATATAAAAATGGCGAGTTGTACCATAAGAGAAAATGGCGCGATCAATTATCGAGGAGGGCAATGGCTGCAGAGAGCGTGTCGGAAGAAAATCTGTAGGTCAGAAGTCGAAGGAAGTTATTGGTCCGTATCGAAATCGAAACGTCTAACCCCAATATTTTCTCGTTAAAAGTTTTCAACGTTCTATTAATTACAGACTATCGTTTCTCGATCGCGACGAGGCGCAAAGTTTTCGTGGCGGGCATCGACGTCGGCCACCGTTAATTCTGTTCTCTCCGTTTCGAATCGGCTCGTTGATCCGGCTTCGACGAGCAGCCATTTCTCACGCATGCCTGCGTCCTTTTCCGGCAACGCGCTGGTCACGGTCTTTCGCGTGTGAACGTTCCTCTATGTGTGTGCCTATATACGCGTGTGTGTGTGTGACAAACCGCGCGCGATATCGTGCGCCTCTTTTTCCATGAAAAACCGCTGATGAAGACGAACAGTCACGAGCAACCGACAATGCGATAGACCGTGAAGCCGCGATAACGCTGCTGCCTCGTTGCTCCTGCCACGCACACGAGAGCTTGCGTAATTATAATTTTAACACGTTCCAACATTTATTTTATTTGCATCTCGCGATAAGACAACTTGCAAGAAATAACCTTTCATTCTGTACTGGACTCCGTTATACCTGCAACAGCATATCTGCTTAAGGATCTATACCTACAAGATGGCGTCAACTTAAAAACTTCAATTACTTTGAAAACATGAAACCTAAACAATTGAAAATATAAAACGTAAACTATAAAATTGTTCAGATACGTGTGTATAGTTGTATAGAGTGAACCTATGGTGCACCCGTGTGTACATATTGCACCTTTCATCGAGATTAGTGTTGCGCATCGAACAGATCGCAGATACGAATGAAGACATCCATTTTGTTGCGTTTTGCTGACCACGTTTTAGGTCACCGGTGTCGCTTGTCTCGCATCACGGATAGCGCTCATTGTTTCATGGCGAGCGATTACTTACGAGACGTACACTGCATCTAGCTCGATCGTTTTTGCTGTCGATAGAGAAATGGCCAATCTTGTTTTAACGCACAGGTTGCTCTTTCTCTGTCTTTCACAGTTTAGGGACATTTAACATAATTAAACATACACGTATGGCTCTAGAGCGGTTGTTTGATTAAATTACAACCATCTTAAATTTTACAAAGTTACTTACATGTCTATTTACATGTCTACGTGTCTATTTATGTCTCGTTTACATGTCTATCTCTTAAGAGCCCGATATTTTGTGAAACATTCATCCTTGTGAAGAAAGATGACAGAATTGAAATATATTTCATAAACTTCTTCGTGTCCGCCACTTTGTCTAAGAAGCACAGATGACACAATACACATAAAAAACTAAAGCAGCTTAACAAAAATTCGATAAAAAAGTCTACATGGTCTTAGGAAATCAGAATGAAGAAACGTAAATTCACGTTACCCGTTGAATGTTAAGACTGCAGCCAGAATGGACAGCCCGATACTGTGGCAGCCATTTTATCGATCACTCGAAGCCACTTCTTTGGACAATGGTGGAAAAACAGGACGACGAGGGAACAGTGACCACATGCTGCTTTTAACAGACAATCTAAACATCGAAAAAGAAGATGAGGATCACAATTGTTTTCTATCTAGTGATTTTTCGTGCTGTTACTTCGTTGCTTTCTTTAGAGACAACTCGGTCCTTAATAAATAAGTCTAGTTTTAAATCTAGTAACTTAATTTTAGAGGCAAAGGTACTTTTTTTAAAATAGCAGAAATTTTTAAAGATTTATTATGTGTGATACAACAATTGTTGCTAAACGAGAAATAATCAGGTGAAAATGTGATCATACATCGTTTCAATCGATTGGCACTAGACTTAATTTTGTCACTTGATTAATTGATCAATTAAAATCCGATTAACCGTCGAACAGTTCCAAACGTGAACACGTCTACTGTGTACACAGCGAATAAACTTCCGGTATTGCTTCGATTATGCTAAATCCATACCATTTACAGCGAGCGGTTACTGTATGAGTTCCTCCACGTACAATTTACTTCCTTTACCGATTACAACGCTTTCAATTTTTGTGTCAGAAAGTGAGACAGGAAGAATTTGATAAATTATCGAGAACAAACACTAGCGGAATCTCTGAAGTCAACGGAAGAGCGGAAGTCAACGCTCTGACAAGTCACATTAGAGTCACCGATTTCGTTCAAACTTCGCACAATTAATTAATACGTCAACAGTAATAATACTGCAAAAGCTTAGCACGCAACTTTTTCAAATAACGAAGAAATTTAAATTCATGAAGACTGGGATATAACTAGATTTAGCCAAAGGTGTTCGAGGTGTATATAACAGATTTCGCGAGTTTTGAATGATTCGAACGATTAATATATTTTTCGAGGACGATTCGAAAGCAGATTTTTTTGAAAACAGATGATCGCAGGATAATCTGTAAACGAGACGTTCATTGCGGCATCGATGACGATCGTTAACCGAACCGCGATATCGTAATCGCGATTACCACTGCGGCCAGCCGATACTTTATCGGCGATTTGGCCAGTGGCCGATTCCATGCGGCTGATTCGCTAATTACGACATGCCAGTGATATCGCGTGGAACGAGAAATTTACCGGGTCCACGCTTTAAGAGTTTTACAGGCTCGAAATCGTTGGAGAAATACAGTTGAATCGAGCGTAGCTGGCCAACGGCCAGGCCCACAGTTCATATCAAACTGGCTGGATCGCCATTTCACAGACATTAAAGTGGCAATTGATCGACATCGAGAGCCGATATTACGGTAGATCGGGATCAGGTAGGACCTTTGTCAAACAAAAATTCGACGAAACTGCAAACACGTACGGCTGGTAATCCTCTTTCGACTAAATGATTGCCAAAAAAGAGGAAATGTGTCAAACATTTTGTCGACTGCTGAAATTTTATCAAAATCCACGTGCAATGGCTGTGCTATGGAAAATATAGGTGATTTGTCAGAGTAGTCTATCAAAATATTTCTAATAAATACAGAATTCCTATATTTCTATCCTAAATCCCAAATTTCTTATATTCCTACGCTGTCAGACATCCACATCTCTACATGCCTGTATCTGTAGATCGTGAAATGCATAAGCTGCCAACTTTCTGGATTTCTAAATTCGAATATTCCCAAATTTCTAGACTTCTTAGCACATAAATTTCCATATACCTAGGTCACAAATCTCAAATTCCTCGAAGTCCTCAAAGTCCTAGGCCCCCAAATCTCTACCTGCCTATGTCTCTAGATGATGGTATGCACAGATGTCCAACTTCCTATACGTCTAAATTCAAATATTCCCAAACCTCTAGACTCCTAACTACATAAATTTCCATATCCCTAGACCCCAAATCTCAAATTCCTCAAAGTCCTATATCCCCAAAGTCTTATATCTTCAAGCTCCTAAATTTCTAGCCTAGGTACTATATTTCTACAATTCCAAATTTGCAAATTATACCCACTCTATACCCCTAAATCCCAAGCTAATATAAGCCCCTGCACCCCATAGATCCCCAATAGATCTCTATAGACCTCAAATCCCAAAATTCCCAAAATTCCGAGGATGTGAAATTCCCATCAAAAACGTATTCGTAGCAAATTTGGTGTTGAGTGTACACGATGCTAATAGTGACAAACAAAGTAAGTAAATGTATTCCCATCAGGGGAATAATACAACAATGGCGGTATCGGCGCAGCGAGCAGAACGCGGGGCAAATTACAGGAAACATTTGAAGCCCGCGAAGTAATGGAATGCATAGCGACATCCATGATCAAAAAGATGGTAGGATAAACGGGTGCACGGGCGAGTAGACCGAAATACAAAATACCCCATGCATTCTGCATCCGTCCATTTCATTTGAAACACAATTTCAAGCAAACCAACGGAACCGACGAACGTCCTCTGACATTCTCTCTCTCGGCGGACGTCATTGTACGCCACGTCCCGCAAGCATTCTACGCATCTCGCTCCTGAATTCTAATTACAGTCCGTTAATTAGCTGCGGACCGACCCTTACGTTGATTACCATTCGAAAACTCCTTCTACAGGATTTGTTCTTGCTTTCATTCGCTGCTACATTGCTGACGTTCTCTGGGAAGATGTCGATAGGAGAAAATCTAATGGCGCGATGGATATCGACATGTTTAACTGTATTCACGTGTTATACGTAGATACCGATGTCAACGCACGAGGGTGAAGTCTACGAACGAAGGTTTTTACCAATTCTGTGTTCTCAGAGCTTCCTTTGGGTCGATCAACTGGTTGACATCTGAACCCCTGCAATATTTCTCTCGCAACTTGTTCAGATAAAATTGCAAATACATATAATTTGTACCTGGAACATCAGTTGAAATTTAATATCTGTAAAGACCACCTTGGAACGTACCATCATAAGCACAGTGGTGTATTTGTACCGAAGCGTGTTCTACATGTTATGAAAGGTTCTATAAAAAGAAGTAACGATATTGTAAACGCGTAATTCATTGTCGCGGTGTCGGTCCCGTTTCTGCGAAGAATCGAAGGATCGGACGGTTGTCCGCTTACTTTTGCTCTCGGAAGTAGGTAGAGCATGCATGTAGGTGCACACACGACTGCAGTCGTACTTTCCTGTCGAACGATAATAGGTATTGTACAGCAGCTTGTTAACGCGATACGCGAGTGAAAGAGGGCTGTAGGGTGAAGCACCGATGTGGAGAAGAGAGCCTCGATCGACGTCCCTGGCCTATTTCGTTCGCCATTTTGAATTCGCAGATTCGGGCCGGAAATCAGTCAGCTTGTTTTCGCGCTCGTCCGGCCGCCATTGTTTCCTCATCAGCTATGAAATGAGCGACGATAAATCATTACCGGTGATTTCCAGCTTTTTAACACCGAACCTTTCAAATAAAAACATGTTTCTTATTTTTACTTACAAAATAAGGTTTTTTTGAAAGTCTTGGTTTTTATGGAGACGAAGTATTAATGCGTATACTAGTTTGTATTTTATCGCTGTTTTATTTGTTTTAAAATTTCACGAGTTAGTAAATTGTTTATAATCATTAACGTATCGTTAATAATAGTTATGAAAAGTAATAATGATTTCGTATAATTTAAAGAATTTTTATGAACTTTTATTCACGATGTAAAAACATGGGTCTTAGCCAGCTGGAAAACTAGCTGGACAAATATACTTCCTGTGAAATATTCAACGATACAGGTCGTTTCAAAACTGGATATTATAATCATAAGCGATACGATAAATAGAAATTGTATATGACCCTTTTTGACAAGTAACTTTTTTTTAAAAAGGATGCACATTTGGAACAATTGCATTTTTTAAACATTTATTAATGTACACGCAATTTGTACAACTATTACTTAGGCCTATATTTTTAACTTGTAACTTGCATGATTAATTGTGATATGCATTAAAAGAAAAAGGGAAATTGTACAATGTAGGTGAAATTATTTACCTGCAGATTATAACATTTATTTTGAAACGTCCTGTAAGGTTCAGGCGACCAGAATCCTCTTATTTTTCCCATCTCGTAAAAAGGTAATGAAAAGCAAACAGCGAAAGTCTTGAAAAATTAACTCACAGTGGAATATCAGTCGATGTTTGAAATGGTAAAAGTACGATAACGATTAATGTGTCCAGCAATCATTATCTGATAATTTTAATGCGGGACTTTTTTATTAAAATTTGCAATTTAGACCATTTTCCATTTGTCTGATTTATAACTTTGAGCTCTCTTATTCCAGTTTCGCAGCTGTGAAATTTTCAAGTTAACCAATTTTTATCGATTGGTATGCGAATCGATATTGAACAAGTACCACGTTATGAGGGGTCCATTATGGTTTTGAATTAATCAATATCCAGGGTAACGCTAACTCATGCCAATTGCGAATAGTAATACGAGTAGAGAGGGTTAAGTAATCGTATTACAAACGTACCCTTAATGTATGCCAAGCAAGAGAAGCGGAGATCGAATCGGATACATGTATATGTATATATCTTGGTAAACTATTCCTTGGCTGTACAGGGATTACATCTCTCAGGGATATATCGTATGAAGCTACACGAGATATGCTAAGGTATCAAAGGATACAGTTAGGTGCATTAATGACATTCCTAAAAACTAATTATACTCGTTGCTTCTGATGAAAGTGATTCTCGTTAAAAAATTATGGAAAAATTTAAGTTCAAAAATTTACAAATTTACTCACAAGTAGATTTGAATATTTATAGCTTGCAATAGATTATATTAAATAAAATATGTACTCAATAAACAGTTACGGATGTCAACCCAGGAGATGGCACGTGATTTTCTGTTTCGATGTTACCTAACTTATAAAAGTATTTGACATACAAGCTATGCTATTAATATAAAAATTTGGAAGTTAAAAAGAAAACTTGTTTAAATTGAGGTATGAAGAGCCTCGAATTATATCGCATCTACTATGCAACACTATACGAGGTTCGAAGAGGAGAGAAACGAGGCACGATCATGAGTGATCATGGCGTAACGTGGGAGGCACCCCGCAAGAGAATTTCTTCGATGATTCACACCATGAACGAAGGAAACGCGTGGCGCGTGGGTGAAGGTGAAATTGTAGTGATCGAACGAGAAGCGGAAGCGAACAGACACAATCGCATCCTGGGACAGGTACGTTGACTACGCAAGCTACACTCGAATGCAAGCTTCCTTCGAAATACAGATTAATTTTTTCAGTTACAAACTTTCTTCGTCTATCTTCAAATTTCTTTAATTCCCATACTTGAACTTGCAAATTCTGACATTTCTTATTCTGCAGATTTATGAACTTGAGTAGACTGGATTCTGTGAACTTTTGAGTGGAAGTCCCTAGATTTCCGAATGCCAAAGTTCTATGTCCACAAATTTCTATGTTCCTAAGTTTCTAGGTACGCAAATTCCTAAATTCATACATGTGATTCTCAAATACCTATGAGACCAAATACTTGTGTCACCAAATTCCTAGACCTATAGATTCCTAGGTCTCCAAATTATTTCCCCAAATTTCTAGATGCCCAAATCCTCAAATTGTCATATCTGCAGGACCCCAAATTCCATATTCCCCAAACACCTGTCCTCAAGTGTCCCTCTCCAAATTTCTACCTTCCCAACTCCCTAGATCCCTACATCTCCATATCCGTAATGTTCGCAATTTCCATAATTTCTATATCTATAACCCCCTAAATCCCAAACTCGTGAAATCCTAAAGATTTCAAATTCCCATACCTAAACAGATAACGTTCCCATGGTTAAATCTTCCAATGTCCAAAAATCGTAAGAAGTCTAGCGGAAATCCCTTTTCTCCTAGCGTCCACATTTTTCCCAGGAAGACAGATTTGCCGTTGACTGTACGCAGCAGCTATCACGTAGATGCATGTCGGAGCTCGTGAAAGCCTGGCCGGTGTATTAGTTGGCTACCTTTCCTGATCGACGAGACGCGTTTTCCTGCACCGACGCCGGACATCCGGCGCGTTCTTCGGCATAGTAATACGCGCCAACTACGCTCATTCGCAGGACTATTCCATTCACGCGTCCTTCATTGATGTCGTTCCACGGAGGTCAATCGAATATGTAGGATATGCGAGTATCTAAATGATGTATGAATGAGTACGTTCGAGAAATGCGTGAGAGGAATAAAGGTTCTTCCACATTGTACCAGGGTTCGTGCCTAACTTATACGTATGGACAGATTTGGTGCCATTTTGGAATTTGGTCAAACAAGTTCAATAGTCAAATGTTATAGTCAATCTAGTCTTTTGTGGTTAAACTAGAATATTAACGAATGATTTGACAGGTGAGGCTGGTCGAACGTAAACAAATATTTATGTAATTAAATATTGCAGACAGACATTATAGTCAGACATGATAGTCAATCATTATAGTCAGGCATTATAGTCAATCATTATAGTCAGGTATTACAGTTAGACATTGTGGTCGAACATTATAGTCAAACATGTTAGACAATGACTATTCTGAAACAAATGCAAATAGTGTTTGGAACAGAATATGATAAAATTCGAACAGAATATGATAAAATTGACACCATTGTTGGGGAGCTGGAATAAAAATGTCAGCTAGGTGAAAACGAAAGGGAACCAATGTTCGATACAGGTGAAAAGACACATAGGCGTCGACGGAAAAAACAACCGCGTGCACGCAACCGAACGCGACGAAATTGTTTAATAACGGATGCAACTTCCGGGATACGGGTATGACGTACCGGATGATTCGCGGCGAGTTTCCGCAATGGAGCCGCGAGACCAGTTGATCCGCTCAGCCGACGACATTGTGCAAAATATCATTGTTTGATAGCGCTACCAGAAGAGGGCGGAGGGTGGTGATGACCTACCCGTTTCCGTTGCCATTGCGAAACACTGATAATCGAGCCGGTGAAAGTGATTCTGCATCGGAATCACTGATGCAGATTTCGCGTGAGCGCGAATTTCGTTCGGTTGCGTCAAGCACGCCGCCATTTTGTTACACAATGCTGCACGGCGAATATATCTCAGAGTTTTCAAATATTGTTTTTTTTATTCTATATTTTTTCTTAGTGGATTGAGTTCGAAGGTGGAGTGATTTTTTGTGCAAATGGGTACGTACACGATTTAGTAATATTTCCAACTATTTTCAGTTTTAATTGTCTATTTATTTATTATTGAATAATTGCTAAAAGAGATAGCTCTTAAATATATAAAAGTTATAGTAACTTTGTAAAAAGGTTGCGGTACTCGTTGAAACAGTTAAGCTGAACAGGGTGCAATAACAATTTCATTCGAAAGAGATAATTATAAATCGTTAAACGTTTATTTCCTTCGAGTGAGCATTTAGAGTAGAATTCAGTCACCTTTCAATTAGATCGAGAAACAACTTTTTTGTTTAACGCGAACGACAGTGGCGTGAAGTAGATTGGAAAAATCAGTGGAGAAGTTTTAATCGATGAACGACTGAATTATCGAGAGGAAATTAAATAAGATAAATTTAAATTATAGCGGCACAACAGCGCGCAAGATTGCGAGACTTTAATTATACAAGCTTTGATACGTTTAATTATTTCGACAGGCTTTAATACGTTCTTTTATCCCGTGAAATCTGTATTGATACATTTATTATAAGATAATACGTTTTCGAAAACGGGCCGAATAATGAACGGGATTAAAAGATGAGGCGCGTTGTTAAATTTACTCGAATATCGATGCCGAAATGAAATATTTCGACCGAACCAATTAAAATGTACCAAAGCTTTTGAAACGTTCATTCCATGCTTCTATGAAATTTAAATATTTGTCAATGACAGAACAATTACGGATGTTATCGCTGAAAATATTGTTAGGACACGCGAAATGGTTCGAAAAGATACGGATGAAGGTATTAAATTTTATAATTTGATGCTGTGATAGATAAATGTACTCGTGAGAGATGCCAGGCTCGTGTGATGTATGTGTATTATTCATATGTGTAAGTGTATTCTTTCAGGCATTTGATCGACAGGTAATTTCCTGTTGATTAAAAGAGTTAAATATGTTCTTTATGAATGTACGAACGCAATGTATGAATTTGTAAAAATTCAAGTAATTTTTCTTCGTAAGTAGACTCTTTAACTCGTAGGTTGACAACAGTACATTACTATACTTAAAAAATGTCTGGAATCTGTAAAGAAATAGTATAAAAATTTGGTAAAAACGCGTATAGGAAGATGTTCTCGTCTCTGATTCGAAAGGTCGTTAGGTTTGATATTCTTTCGAAGGTTCGGACACTCCTCTGCGCGTACTTGCAATTTCTTGCGCAAAGTTGTATAGCGGAGCACATTGTCAGCGAAGTGGAAGGTCCCGGGTCATCTTGTCACCGGTTCCAGAAACATATCTGTTGTCGAAAGAAGAAAGATTCCGGTCACGAATCCTCTTCACGATGAAACGAGTTACTCTCGTCTCGAAAGATCGAACCCGCTCGACCGTACCCTCTATTCTCAAAATGAAATTGCTCGATTACGTTCCGTTTCGCGCTTTTCCCTCGGACGCTGTACTTCGCCGATAGAATATTTTGCAATTTTCGAGGTGAGAGAAACGCTACGATTTTCCGTCGACTAAACAGCCTTCGGACTTCGATAAGCATCCAGATTCCGGGCTTATTTTCAACAAAGGACTCGCTATTCCCGGTCATTCAAGATAACTTGCAAACGTTGCAGAAAACAACGCATTGTTTAATCAATTTTGTAGAATGCTGGAAAACAACGCTGAAAGTAACTTATGCGTTGAGGTGCTCTTACGTTGTTACGTATTGAGAGCTCTTACAGGACCTCACGACATTTGCATCACAGATTTCATACAAACTTTGTACAATTATAGAGTATATAAAAAATAATCTTGCAAGAGCATAAAGGTGCAACTCTTTAAAATAAGAAAGAAATTTATAATTAATAGTGCAAGATTTACAAGCAACCATGAGTTCTAAATGTCTGCTATAAAAGTTATAAATACACAACTGTTTTATACATCCTTCATCCGCCATTTTGTAACTACAAATATTCCTACCCTTGTAAATTTGTAAATTTACAAACTCCACTATCAAATTTTCGATTTTTGATCGACACAAGCGAACACAAAGAAATAGGTTATCGAATGAAACGAAAAGGTTCAAACTTTCCAAAATGGCACAATAGAGTCGAACAAAGAGTTAACAAACGTTGCAGTTCCGTTTTTTCGTTCAATTTTCTCGATAGACCATGGCTGGAAATTACAAAAATTTAGGAGTTAAATGCAACGAAAAAGCTCGCGAATAAACTGGGGGGCTATCGTATTGTGAATTTTTTAAATCGAATATCAGCCACTGGTCGGTCAAACCCGTTGAAAATAATAGCTGACGTTCAATGGTGAACATCTATGCGTAGCTGCGTAAACCTGTCGGCCATCTTGATGCGCCTGCGGTCACGTGCGTCCGCCATTTTGTGCAGTCTCATTACGTAAAACGATCAATTGGTTGAAACAAAATGTTGATGTCACATTTGCAAAGTTATTTTTAACAAATTATGTATAATTAATTGAATAGTTACTTTTAACAAATTTCATGTTATTTACACACTTATTTTTATTATTTATACATTCGTTTTTATTCTACAGAGAAATAATTGCCGTGTTTTAATTATGTAAATCTTTTGTCCGTCGAAATAATGTAACAGTAAAGAGATAATACTCGCGCAAGATAATCGTCATCTACTGTTTTGAAACAAATTTGAACAATGCGGAACAATGTTATATCGTGCAGTTCTCGGTAATAAAGCACAATGATTTATTATTTTTGTCGCGTTTAAAAAAAGGACGCATGAGAAAGTAAAATTTGAATCGTGCAAGGTAGACATTAATTATGATGTCAACAAATGTTTAAATTTATATTGTGAAGAACGTGCACACGGGTTGTTAATTAAACAGAGATATAAAGAGATCGTAATTTTTAGCGGATGTTGTGAAAAGAGAGGGAGTTTATAAGCGTGAATCCTAATTGACACGGGATGAGATTAAAAGCGGGCAAAAAAGCTGAACTAGTAAGAAGTCCGTGGGAGCTAAGAAAGACAATTGCTACTTTTTCAACTTTTAATCCGTTTCGAAATTAAACGCTTCAGTTACTCTCGCGATCGATCACGTTTTCGATCGAAAACAGCTTCCGATTCTTGGTGAATCGTTTATCTTGAAAGAAAGGAAGATTTATCTTGAGATAACACATCTATCTTTTGCTTTTAACAAAATATACTCGAAAACGATAAATAATTCTTTACTCAAATAAAATGACGTTTAATAAAACAGAATGATGTTTAATTAAATAAAATAATTTTTTAACTACATAAAATGACTCTTGAATAAAACAAAATAGTTTTGAAATCAAACAAAATAAATTTTTAATAAAAAGTTGCATTATCGAATTGTTATAATACCAATGAAAAATATGATAATAACTAAATATATTTGCCTAGGGAAATCAGATTTGTCCCCGACTGTACATTCTTAACCGCCGTAAGACATCCAAGGTAAAAATCGTGTAAAAGTTTCGATAAAATTTTGAAGACATTACAGAACAGCACTTGTAACTTCTTCATATTACCGTTCGTAATAAGGAAGTTTTGGCTTCAAAAAGTTCAACACGAGATTTTACGACCTGAAATTGCCGTAGAATTCCAATAAAAAGAATGTGGCTCATGGTTGGCTGTCATGTAAATTGTACACCTTCGGTATCTCTGTTATTACTGAATATGATCAGCCATTTTATTAATCGTTTTATCAACATTAAACTCACTTCAAAACAATTTACCTTTTGCTCGAGGTAATTTTCGACGTAACCCTCAATTTTTAAAAAAGTAACACAAGTTTGGGTTAAAGACTTGGTCTTCACATAATTCAGACATCTCTTTCAAACACTAAAGAACCAAATATTACTAGATCTACACTTTTTCGTTCCTTCATTGTAAGTCTTCAAATTCTAGATCAACAAATTCCAAAAATATAAGAATCACTAGACCTGAAAATACTAGGACTAAAAACTCTAGGTTTCGGATCTTAAAATCCCTAGATCATGAAATACCTGAACTGTGTAATACCTTGATTCCGAAGATCCCTATATGCCTAAATTACTATATCCAGGAATTGTTAGACCGTCAACTCCCTATGTTCTAAAATTCCTATGTCTGATCATCCCTACGTACCTACGTCCCTATGATCCAAAATTCATACGTCCCAACATCCCTACTTCCCAAAGTCCGTATGTCCTAAACTTTCTATGTCCCAAAAATCTTGACCCATCCCCAAATTTTCAAACTCCCCGAATCTCTACATCATAGTCCACCACACTTTCTCTAGAAAAAGAGCTAAATATTCATAGTGCCCAGAAAGTATCACTATATCTATCCTGACCTCGTCTCCCAGAGGAACCCTTCGGAGCCCCAAAATCGGGCGTTTATCGAGCGTGCGCCATAATTCAGGAAGAAATCTGCCGCAGGAAATATCTCATCCAACGTTATTTCGTAAAGCCGATAGCTATTTAAAACGTCGATCCTGCGTGAAGCATTCCTGAGCCCGTTCCTCGCCGAATTGCCATTTGTCGCGCAAAGAATCTTCCCATAGGATAACGCGGAGGGCAGGTGATCGATAAAGGACAATATTCGAGACAGAAGGGAGACGAGGGAACCTTCCGCGGATATTACGTGAAGTCACCGAGATGAGCACCTGCCGATCGAGGTGTGACGGCGTGGGAGGTCGAGAGGTGCCCCCCTCTTAAACCTAACCCCCTGAATAACCCCCCTCTTCATCTGTTGCCTCTGAGGACTCGCCATGGGAGAAGAATAATCGCGTCAAATTCCTACGGTTCAGTCGAGCGCATAACTCTGCGAGCTACTACGAGTATACTTCGCCCGCAGCGAGATGGACGCTGTTCGATAATGAAAAAATGCGACTACGATCGATTATCGGCAAAGCATTCCTTATGGATATCTTCCTGTAAATAATTGTTTACTGTGGTCACACATGATGGTCAAATTCAAAAACAAGATTAGACTGGTTTAGTTTGAATTATTATTATTTTGTGGAGGGCGGTCTGCATGTCGATGATTACAAACTCTTCTTCCAGGATTTCCGTCAGATAATTATATTTACGTATCACCGTTTTGTTAACATGAGTTGCTAATTGCGTAAAGGCATCTCCAAGTTATCGCAACAAAAAGAGTTAGTTAAGCGTCTACAGGCGCTGACAGCAGTCGAATGGTTTAACGCGTGTTGATTGATGGATCGCAACAAAGTTATGGATGTAGAAAGTTCTGTAAATAAATCATTCGTCTCGTCTGCAACCTGTGAACATATTGACTAATCTATACAATAGCAACCTATATACAGAGATATAACATTTATCCTATTATAAAAGTTCGAAAACTTGAAGATGCACAAATTTCAAAATTCCCAAAAAAAGTCTAAAAAAATTGAAAGACGTAAATCATCGAAAGTTACTCGAGAGCGTTTCCGTAAAAAGTGGTAAGAAATGAAATATGGCCGACATAAGGCCAGCGTCTGGTAGAAAAAAAGAAAGCGGCAGTCACGAACGAAAGCGTGAAAGCGTTAAAGCGAGAAGTCGATCCAGAAAGCTAGTTCGCTATCGCATTCGGCCAAGAATCGTGGACTTTTGCCCTTCGTTTGGTTCGCGTTTCCTGCGGTAACGGTAGCGGTCTGTGGCAGATGTTTTTAACGAGACCGCCCTCCCAGGCCCTCATAGTTGTTCGGCCCTTGAACCTCTCGCACAGACAGACGTTTTAACCACACCGGCGGCGGCGGGGACTTTTATGCCACCTGCCGAGACGTCGGCCTGGATTTTCGATCGCAATATTCCAGAACAAAGGAGTCAAGGTCGATCGGTCGGAACGGCAAGGGCGATTTACGCAATTCCCGCGACCGTTTCAATATTTCGTCGTTCCCACGGTGTACCGTGGCCGTTCGATGCTTACTGAACCCCGAAGCGAAACAATTAGCTATCTGGATGAACGCTAACCGTGGTAAGTACCCGACTGTTTGCCCGCAGATACATCGACCAACTTTTTATTGACAATCGTCGCGACTTATGGCTATTTGTTACCGACAGAACCACTTGCGCCGGTGGATAATGTGCTTTTGCTACGGTCGGACATTTTGTTTCCGCCAGTTACATGCACTCGTTTGTAAAACTGACCTTGAAGACATGTTCGACACCTCTCCACGGAAATCAATGACAAGAGCTAGTTGTGATAAATTGTATAAAGCTAACTATTTGCATTGCTTATTGCAAATGATTTATAAAGTTGTGTCTTTAAAAACCTGGTAGACATACATCAGGGATATGGGAATCCTTAAAAAGGTACTTGAGTGACATCGACAACCTTGCAAAAATTAACGAGCGATCCTAGAAAATTTACTGAAATTCATGGGTGACCATGAAAACCTTACAACAATGTATCGGTGACCTCAGGGACCTTGCATAAATTTATCACCTTTAGGCCTTTGTCAACCTTGTATAAATTTATCAGAGACCTTGATGCCTTTAACCTTGCGTAAATTTATCAGAGACCTTGAGGCCTTTAACCTTGCTTAAATTCATCGGATACCTTTATGCCTTTAACCTTGCGGATCAATGACCTTGAAGATCTACACATTTGTTATAAAACAAATAAGAGATATTAAGCGATTACGCAGCATTTAAAGAGGGATGCGGTCGTGCACACGCGTGAAAGCATCCATTGAAAAAGCAAGATGTTTGGTGCGTCAGCAACACGTGCGCAGCAACCAGAAAAGCCCCAGGTGGTGGCACGTGCGTCTCTCGTCGACAGGTGGCAAACGAATTTACGTTCCGGTTCGTCCTGCGCTACGAAGATTTCTCTGACTCCCTCGCAACTTAACCTGCTCTGTTAATGAACACGAATCTACTTCGGTTTGTTCGATGGAAGTTTAATAGCTCGATCGTTATCCAACCGCCGACCACCTAACGACCAAAACTTTCGCTGCATGTGGAACTAAGTATCGATTTCGGAGATAAAATTGCATTTTGTGTCTCTGTTATGTTTGCACACTATTATTATTCAGATATATACACATATAAACACGTATATTCGTATAAATACATATGTAGGTACATAGATATGTGAATACATGTGTAGGTACCAAGGATCAACATACATATATAGATATAAACATACATATATTCATATGAGCACACATGTATATATTCATACATGCCTACATATATTTATGTATCGAAATAACGTTTTTAAAATGAAATGTCATATAGCTAGAACATTATAATCGGAAGAATTTATTTTCCTTTTCTAAGTGTACTAACCTTATATTTTTAAAATGGCGTCCCAAAACTTGTACTAAACTTTTCTCGTTTTTCAAAAAGGTCTATCTTTATCTAATAAATAAACTACCATACATATTCTTTCAGTAATGAATTTAATTCTGTTCCGTTCCCTTCTCGATTAAATTTAACCCTCAATATATTTTCTCTAATAAAGATCCCCGTTTTATAACCTTGTTACGTAACGCGTTGCGCCACAATGTAGATGGAGCAGCTGAGCCTCCCATTTCCCACGAACTTTTAAGCGTCATCGAATACTTTAAATTGCTATCCTTCAACTTTTCTCACAGTTGACAAAACAATTTCACTTCACGGTCAAGCAGTTTCTAACTATAGTTCAGTTTTCACCGCATTTGTCACGGTTCACTCGACTGCAATCACGCCCGACGAACATTCTGATTATCATAATTATATTTTTTTCGAGCGGATGATTCAGCGAAGAAATAGAACGTGAAGATGGAGAAAGATCATCGCTATAATCGAACTTATTCGTGAAAGATTGACCAAGATCGTCTGCGTCCGAAGACACCGATGGAACGACGAAATTTTACGCGTCACTTGCCAGACGACTTTATCAACCGTGAAGTTCAAACTTTCCTTACTATTTTATATTAATTTTCTTCGTCTGATGCTATGGTTGAAAGACACTAGTGAATTCGAACACCGTAACACATTGTATAATTTTACTATAGTACATTTTTATCATTAGTCACTTTGAGGAACATTTATTAATTGACAATTTTCATTTATGATACAATTCTAAATATTGTTGATATATTTTATAAAAATACAGTTGTTAATAAATAAAGTTAAACTTGTAGTTTGAAATTGCTGTACTTTGTACATATTTCAAATGAAAGATTTATATGGTTAGAAGAGGTAGAAATAAGTGGAAGCAGATATTTTCAGCATCAGAAACATATCGTATAAGAAACTACGGTTGCACAACTGTGACACAATAATTTGAAGCTGTGAATGAACGACTACGTGTAAATTGCCAGTTGACGTTTATAGAGAAGCGGTGAAGGATATAAACGGGTCTGAGACTGGCGCCACGACGGACATTATCCAATGAGATGAACAAATTAATGTAGAGTATGATTCAGAACAGATGTGCACCGTAGACTCAATAAATTTTTCGTACTGAATGAAATTAGAAAAATAATCTCAATTCTAACCTCGCTTTAATCTAACCAAACACACAAGTATCATGCTAGAAATATAAAATAACCAAAGTATAAACAAATAAGAAATCTTCATTTATAAATAAGAATATATCTAAAAAATAGTGTGTGGTTTTACAAAATTGTGATAATAACATCCGAAAAATTGTTCCTACACAAAACTAATATAAAATTGTTGCACCCTGTTGAAAAATCCGATGTAAAACATTAGAAAAGTTAAAATAAAATAGTAAAAATTGTAGTTGTAATTATAAAGTATTTTATGTAAAATATATCTCTTAAATTTGAATGGTATATTATGTATATGATTGATTTCAATTATGTTTGATTAAATTTGAATAATGTTATACTGTGCGTTTAACGTGTACATCTTTTTTGAAACAGCCTATAGCCTGACGACTCGTTTCTCCCACACTGTCTCTTCCTTTAATCTCCATCCGGTACACGTAATTTTCTCAACAGCATGTGACCTCTTCATAGAAAACTACGATCACCTAAATGAACTAATCGATCCTACTATTATTTTCTGGTTAACAACTTATAATTGTTGTCTCAATTAATTCGCTCCTTTTTATTTCCGTATTTGTACTCGCGCAAGCTGCCTTTCTGACTACTTCATTTTCTATTAACATTGTTTCTTTTTCATAATTCATGAAGTGCATACTCGGAGCTTAAAATAATTTGTTATATATAAAATCATTTTAAAATTTATTATATTTTAAAAGAAAGTAATATGATAAAGTATGAACAATGCGAAAAACTGCGAATTGAAATATGAAAATATGTTCCACTTTCGGTCTTTTCGCATTCAGGTCGCACTATAACTCTCCAAAGATCTGCAGTCCACTTATTAAATAACCAAATACCCAGTATATCCACACGATTGCACAATTTTTCTCGAGGTTAACGTGAAATTTTATAACTCCCCGAAGATTTTTCACCAGTTATGCACGTACATGTTTCACAAAAGAGCGTGTAACCTCAAGCTATTAAACGATAGCAGACGTATGTTCGTGCATGTATACCCATCTACCTATATGGGTAACAGCATACGGGCTCTATCGGTCTTTAGAGACGAATTATGATCGCGAAACTACGTTCGATACCGTGAAGCTATACAGTTCGTTCAAAAAGTAATGATCGTGCCTTTCGAAGACAGTTTCCTTATCGCCCATATAAAAATGGGTCACTTTCTAATGGGTCACAATATAAAATTAGGACATCTTGCGCGCTAAACAAAATGGCAGGCGCGAGTCTTGCACTCGTAGCGTAATTTCAATTCAGTCTTCAGAACTATTTAAAAGGATTCTAAATAGAATCTAAATTGAATATAAATAGAATATAGAATAAGTGAAAAGATATAAGAAAGTATACTTAAAGAATTTCTCAGCGTCCACGCCATTCTATGCACCTGTAACGTCCGCGCGTAAAATATCTCTGAGTTATTTCTTGCAGGTGGAAGTGCATGAAAAATTTAAACACGTACCGGAACGTTTAACCGTGTCCTGAGATAGTTCCACTCAATATGCTGTTCAGTATCCGAGGAGTAAATATGCAGGCCGGGTAAACGGGAGACAAAAAGAAGTGTGAAATGCAAGTAGTATTTTCGAACGGTTTCTGAGCTCGGATACGATCTAGGATCTTTGCAAGAACGCATCCCAGCAGAGAGATTTCGCTGTATCTGACCAAGATCGAAATTCGAGGGAGAACCGAAGGGAACGATTTACGTAATTTCTATGGAGAAAGCGACAGTCCCATGGTGAAGTTATGGCATCGTTTTGCATACGTACGAGGGATTCATCTTAATCGTCTGCTGGCCACTGCGTTACGTATTCAGAGAGCCTCTGTACAAAAATTATTTAATTATCGAATGATTTAAATGACACTTCTTTTAAACCTGACAAATCTCAAGATTAAACCGAGTATACAGCAATGATCACATATGTTTACATATGATATTAAATATTCAGCAAGGTTTGACACACATTTCATATTGTTTCTTCCAAAAATTTTAAAGACCTCTTTATCATTGTGAAGATTCATTGTAAAAAATTATTCAGAAATTTTATGAAAATTATTATCTGATTAGAAATGATGGATTACTTTGTGTAGTGACATACATTGCCGTAATGCATTAGGTATATTATGAAAATGATATTTGCTTTATGGTATTAATGAGGGGACAAATGTTTCATATAATCCGATGAAAAATGCAAAGATAAAATTGCTCCCTTTACGACTTTAGAAAATGCGTTTCGATAAGACCCTTTCCGTCTAACAAATTCCCCGGAGAAAATATCTTTTAACTACGAACTTTTCCCTCTTGGCAGGTATTTATTTTTCCAAAGAGCTCTCTCATTATTTATCATGCACGTACAGCTTACTTCGTGAGTAAGAGTAAATCTCTATTCCCTTCTGTTCCTCTTAATTTCATGGTTCCCTTGGAAGTCGAGCCAACGACCGACAGACGCATATCGAGAAGGACGGAAAGAGGACTGTTGCGAGAGAAATAAAGATGGAGGAAAATTCCCCGTGAGAAATTCTATCTTTGATTGCGTCGCAGCTCGGAGAAGAACAGATTTATATCGAGCGCGTGTTCTTCTGTTATCACGTGCGGAGTGCTGGTGTGAATGTTATTGATAATTCGGTATATCATTAGCAGTGCAAAAATATTGGTGAAGGATGCTATAGAGAAGGTTGAAACAGCAAATTTGTACATTCTTAAATTCCATGCTTTTGGATTTGGAAGTTCATATTTATATCTTTTCTAATTTTCAAGTCCTTAGATCCTTGTGTCCCCAATCCCTACATACCTACTCTCCATATGCCTTATCCCTATATGCATAATCCCTATATGCCTAACCACTATATCCCTAATCCCTATATCACCAATGCCTACATCCCTAAGTCCTATATCCCCAATGGCTACATCCCTACTCCCTATATGCCTAATCCATATATGCCCAATCTCTATACATATGTCTAATTCCTATATCCCTAATCCCTGAATCTCCAAATTCCCAATCTTGAGATCTTCATCTCCCTAACTCTCAAACTCCCCAAGTCCTCAAATTATCAAGTTTCAAAACCCCCAAAACTCACCGAAACGTCAACCGCCATTTTCCTACCCCTCCTACCATTTCATAAACACGTTTCCCCATTTATAGATTTATTTTTACAATAAACTTTCTGAAAAAGCGCCCGGAACTGTTATAACGATCACATAGGGATACGGTGGTTACACGATTTTGCCCGTACAATCAAAACTGTGGAAAAAATGCCGGCCATTGGGCAAGCGGATTCGGTCGTTTGTCGTAACAGTGGTCCTCCAGTGACTCCTGGTGGCATAGGTGTGGTCGAGTCGGTGGTCCTCTGGTTCACCACCCTCGTCTGTTGCACCCTCGTTCCCTCGGTGAGCTCATTTATAACGTTCGCCAGGGAAACACAAAGAGTTTTCTTTCATCCTCGCGCTCTCACGTTTTCTCTGTCCGGCTCTGTCCTTTTTCCTCGTTATTTCGACGTCACTCGTTTGTTCGTTGCTTATTTTTTACCCGGCAACCACGCATCCTTCTTCCCGTTATTCCTGTCGACCTTTTTAACTATCCTTTCGTCCGAAACTTTCGAAAATGTTCCTCTCGTCACTATCAATTATTAACAATAATTATGATGTACACACAAATGCCGTATAATAATACTGGTATAATAATACAATTTTGTTAAGTATGCAAGTTTAAAAAAATGCAACTGAACTGCATCAATGTCAATGGATCATTAGTTTAAACGCCTTTTATGAACGTAATTGCCTTCCACCTTTACCTAGTCGATATATTACTTTTTATCTTAATTGATCTGTATTAACCTTGAAGGAACATGTACGATCTCTTAACAACCGTTATGAAAAAGCAGCTGCAAAAACATGGAGTTCCATTCGAGAAAACAAAGGTAACCTTCGGATCTCGAAAGCAAGTTCATTAGAAAGGAAATCTTACCATCGCGTAACGATCTCTTTTTTTGTGCCATGCAACTTCTGCTAATCAAGTTCTTACAAGTTTTCAATACTTATTGTTTCATACACATATCGAAGTACAAATTATTATAGTCTCTCTTCAACCATCGATCAAAATGTCAATTTTGACCCAAGATACGGAGTATCTGAAGAAAAGTATCAGACGGCTAAAGGAGAACAGTAAATCTCATCTAAATGTGTACCTAATCGCCTCTGTTTAAAAAAGTAAAGTGACCTTAAAATTTTTTAAATGACCTTGGGGAAAATAACCTCAAATTTGGAACAAGTATACTGAAGTAGTACAATTTTGTCCTGAGGACATTTTTTATAAATTCATAAACAACAGAGATATTCATATGTTCCCGCTTATATGGCCCACCTTGTATAGCCCTCCTTTCATAATGACACAACAGAATACAATACATTTCATATATAATACAAAAATATGACAGTATTCAATGAATGAATAGCTATAGTAAACTCTAGTTATATTGCCGTAGTGAACGTTACAGCAGAAAATTTTGAACAGAACGTCCCCGAAGGATTTCGTAACACATAATTAGTCTCGATTTCGTGCACGGTTGTAACGTATAGCATAAAGTTTCAGGATCGATACAAAAACCGTGGAACAGATAAGAATTCTATTAGGGCCACCTTTCGTTTCAGTCGACGAGAAATGGAATCGGGTATTTGAATCCAAGATCGACAGATTTAGATGTGAGTCACGCGAGGACACGGGTACTCGAAATTCGTCGATTTCTATCGAAAGCCACGACTCTCCGCTACCTTTACGCGAGCTACGACAGTTATCATGGTGGGATCTCTTATTCGGGATCGAGTAGTTGCACCCCATGGTGCATGAGAATCGTCGAAATCGACGGTAGAATGCCTCCTCCTTTTGGAAATCCTCGCTGATGGGACCCGCCAGTGTTAGACAGCCCCTCCGTGGGTGTGGACTTATCTTTATTTGACTCATTGTCAGAGCTAAGTGGTTCCCTCTAGCCTATACGTCACGATATATCTTATTTCGTTGCTTTGGATTAGACCACACTGCTCACGAATCTACTTCTCTTCAGATAAATTTCATCTTTTAACTACTTTTAGCGACATCGATTTAGGTCTCATTTAAGTTACTCTGCTTGAGAAGTATGGACAATGACATAATCGTTCATGTACAAACTTTTAATATGTACAGTTTTCTCGGGGTTTTTCCACTACGAGGTTATTTATGGTCCAAATTGTATACATATTTGTTCTACGTGGTTTGATATTTATGTTCTCTAAACTTGAATCCATGAAAATTACACTGGTTTGCTTGGTGAAATTTTGGATTCACTAATTTAGCTTTAGATTAACATTCCTTATAATCAATGACTACATTCATTGCGCGGACCATGGAGAGAAGCCAATATGGCGTCAAAGTAGTCAAATACGCAAAAGTATTATGAACATTTCTCTTCGTACAAATCGAAATTTTACCGCCACATTTAGTGTAAATCAATATACAATCATTTGAAGAAAAGTAATTGTAGTACAGAAAAAGTAATAAGTACGATTAATAATAAATCAGCACTTATTTTCGCGCGAAATTTGAAATAGCGCATAGTCGATACAATTTCCTCCGTCTATACTTGAAAACGCACTGTTCTTGTCGCTGAATAAACAGTGATTATCCCCGTACGAGGGTCTGACAGACCCGAAGCGAAGTCCGGACACGAATATCGTAATCGAGCAAAAGAAGAACGCGTGAAAGAAAAGTATCCGGCGCGGCCTTCGAATCGGATGATTTCGGCAGGCCATTTGGATGCGTGGCTCGCAAGTGGTGCCCCCCGGCGATATTAATGCCAGTAATTCGAGAATCGGGGCGCTCGCGTGCGCTCGTCTTGCACATGTTACAACGAGCTGCCGATTCGAACTACCGGCCATTTTCCACCTTACCTGTTCCACCCTTGCCAAAAGATCGAAGCTCACCGCTATCGGTTTGCTTCTAGAACACCAGCCGAGGACCAGTCGGCAGACATCAGCTGTGCGCATGCAAATTACATATCGCCGATGCAACGCGTCCATATGGTGGTCCACCATTATCCGCACGCTCGACTCGGCCCAGTCGCTCTCTACATTCTCTTAGCCACACTCCATAGACTATAATACTCATAGAGTTAGTATAAAGTCCATACCCGGTCTATAGTACACATAGAGTTAGTATAAAGTCCATACTGGAGCTATAGTGTTGATATAAAGTCTGTACAAAGTCTATTGTACTTACGGTTGATATGAAGTATGTACCGAGTCTATGATATTTATAGAGTTGGTATAAGGTCTATACTGAATTTATAGTACCTATAAAGTTGATGCCGAGGATATAATATTTCGTAGAATTTTTCTAAAAACGGTCCCTAAATAGGTAGCGAAAAGTGGTGTTCTTTTCTGGTTCCAGTTAACGTGCACCTATGTTCAGCATAATCTTACCAGGAGAAAATGGAATCGGGTCCAGGGACGGGTCTCGAATAAATGGATCTCAAAGGACATTCCGTGTCGTCGAGTGTAGCTAGACGGCGACCTCGAAGAAGATCGAATTAAATGATTCGCGCAGTCCCGGGGGAACGAGCAGACACGAACGGAAGTAGAAAAGAAGGAAAAAGTCGAGTAGTTTTTTTTTATCTCAGGGAAAACATCTTCTTCCTTTCACAGTCGATGAAAAAAAATTGGACAAGGCAAAGGAACGGAGTTTCATCGGATCCAGCGCGCGGGAAGGGGAGCGGGAGACAAAGGGGTGGAAAAAAACGGCGGAGATAAGAAGGAAATTAACAGAGACGCGGAGCTAGCGAAACATGTAAATGCATGGGAGAAATTATTCATGAAAGATGGCCGGGTGCAACGAGACGAAACGAGATTCACGGGACAGGTCGAACCAACGACGCCCAACGTCCTCGTTTTCGTCAGCGTCGTCCTCGGCCACTCGAGAGATACGGATCGGTGCTAATGCTTGCTTTGTGGGTCAACTTGCCACTACCGCGGTCACGTAACGACAATGTTTGCACGAAATTTAAATAAACAAAAGGGACAGAGAAAAAAACGAGTACTGGCCGGAAACACCGTTCCACGAGGAAGCCATCAACATCTTCTTTCAGCGCGCGATATTCACAAGCGATCCTTCTTAGAAGCGGACGATCCGCGCTATGACCGTGTCCGGTATTCACACGCCCTCCTGTCCTCGATGTTTATCGCTGTAACCCGCGATCTTATCGGCCGTTTATACTAATCGTTTTCGAAATCTGGTCGCGAGGGATCCACTCGGACATCCAACTTCTCGATTCGAAAAGTTTTTGTGCAAAATTACTTTGGTAATTCCGTGATTTGATTGTGATACTATGACTTGATAATTTGATTCAGTAACTACATTGTCGTAAACGCGTAGTTTACGTGTAACGCGTTTGTATTTCCCGCACAGCGACTCCATATTGTTCTGCGTATAACCGTAGCTTTTCCTTTCCTTACGAGTACATTTACAAATGCTCTCAGCAAACGTATAAGGAATGTTGAAGTTCCAGAAAAGAGCATAAAACATAATTAAAGTACGATACATTAATCTTATCTCGTGTAATTTTAATATTCAGTGTAATAGAAATTAACTTCGCAGAACTTTCATTGCATCTTAACATAATGCTTGGAATATGTATAGCCTCAATTTTCCATGAAATACATCCTATTAAGCTACCTTACACGGTATATCTAGTTTCGCGCGATTCTTGTAACACAAATTTGATGTAAACGAAGGGCAAAGTACAAGCTCACAGCTGTACCATAATTTGCAGCTAATCAACCGTTAACTTACGACTACGAGTTAATGGTGCACCATTCGACGCTGTAATTTTCCTTTAAAAACACTTTGCGAAGTACCTAATCATTCAACTTTAATGTACGAACATTAAGAAAATTGCGCTGAAAAGAAATGACTAAATTACTAGTGTTTTTCTCAGAAAACTATGCCTGTATGTTATAATTACTCATTCTCTTGAAGCATAGTCAGGTTAGATTTAATCCAGAGAATAACTTATGATAAAATCGTAATATTACTTATGGCGTTCGATGTATATTGAACACGAAATATCATTCAGATTAAATTTATTTATACAAAATAGGTTAAGTGAGATTATTTTAGGTTATGGTCTTTTACCATTCACTTTAAGTTTATTCTTGTTCAAAATATAGGTTAGGAAAAGTTAGATTATAGTTAGCTTATTGCAGTTAGAAATTAGGTTAGGTTCACACAAGATACATTGTCATAATAAAATAAATGTCAGCACCGAATTCGGATAAAAATAAATTGCATAATAGAACGACGATGCTGATACGTCATTAAGTACCAATAAAAAATCAATGCATCGCTGGTAGCACTCCTGCAGTCAGAGCTCAATTACAACCCTCGATCCAAGCAACCAAAAGGAAGAAACTTGGCAAATTTCTGAAATGTACGCAAATTTATTCGTTCAAAACCAGTATGTTTTTTCTATTCTTCCCGCCAATATTTTCTCTTCCTTTTAACTACCGACGGTGCTCACACCCGTCAGCGCCTTATATCAACCCTGCAAACCGCCTTCGGCCACGGGTTAGGGTAGGGTTAGATTATACATTACAGAGCACGTGCCTACACGCGACGTGTTACATGCTATGAAGCCACGGGGCCAGCCAACCGGAGTCAAGGAGCAAAACCGGCTCTTCGAGATGAGAAGAAAACCGAACGTCGACCTATTCGACCACATACACTGGACATCTGTTAACAATTCAGGGTTCAATAGAAATGAGGGGTATATTGTACAAAACATAGATACAAGAATAGAGTGGACCACATGGTCCATAAGTGGATTAAGTTGCATATGACACTGGGGTTGCAAGAAAAGCAAACACAATTTGACGACGTTAAAGCATCATGAAGTTTGACATTTCAATGTGAAGCTTAACCTCACATAGCGCCACTATAGTACCTTAGCGAGTCTTAGGACAAAAAGTAGGCGCATAGTCAAAAGCAATTTCAATAGAATGGCTCCGAACGCCGCCAGGTAAATGTCGGACGTAAACATTCGGGGTGAAAAAAAAGAGGAAACGAACGGGCAGTGGCCGAGCTGCCAAAAATCCAAAGCGAATCCGGCGAGAACGAACAAGCTTCCCGGCCGTAATTTCACGCGATCGAATCGCCCCGAACCAAGTTAAAAACTAATCGTTTTCCCGCACCCTGCTGGCACGCGCTTTACCTCCGTCACTCGGGTCTCGATGCGAGGAAAAAAGACAAAAAAGAAATACAGAGAAACGCGCACCGACGGCACACAGAAGCGAACCGCACACAAACGATCGTTGACCGACGTTTGATCTTAGCACGGTGGTACCCGTAGTCGACAAATTGTTTTTCCCTCCTCTCTATTCTGATCCCCGTTGCCTGCTGATTGATCCTTGGCACAGCGTGCGGATCGACCGAGCGCAAACTTATCCGCCTGGCTGATTCACCGCAGATTCGATCTGCACTACGACACGAACAGATATCCTAAACGTTCGTATTCTTGGAATTTCTGATACTGCCGTATACCAACTTGTCGGACGTACTTATAGTAATTGCGACAAGAATCTGCAAAGGATCTCAAATTTCAAAGCTAAATTTTATATTTAAAATTTTTTTGTTGTAATTCAGTTTTATGGGTACTATATCTGTTTAACAAGATGGCTGCCAACTTGTCAGACGCACGTAATGTCTACAATAACTGCAACAAACAATATCTGAACTTTAAAAGTTGGTTTCTGGATATTGAATATGTATGTACTACTTATTACATTTAATTAGTTAACTGCAACCAATAAATGATTACTTATATTTAATTTCTGTGTTCTTTTTAACAAATTATTTTAACCTTCTCCGTGTCTGATACATAAAAAGATGTTTTCACAGCAACGACACTCGAGTTTTAGCACCGTACTGAATGTGTTAAAGACAGCGAACGCTTAACCCCCAAAGATAGTTTTATTCGTGAATAAAAGCTTCGTTAAATCTTCCGAACTTTTGGTAATTCGGCATTAACTTGAAAAACAATCGAAAGTTTAACACTTATACTTAAAACTCAAAGTGGAGCTTCAATTTTTATGCCTTCGACGTTTAATCGAGGTTTAAAGGTCAGTTAAAACTTTATACGATTTAGTCCCAAGCTTCTTGTTCAATCAGCGCATGAAATGTAATTAGTTGAAGCAAGAGGAGCCATATAATTTTATTTTTAAACTCTAATTAAATATCTTCGAGAAAGAAAGGAAGTTCTTATATTGATCGAAGAAAACATAACCTAACTATTGATTCTTTAACCTAACCTCTAATATATTAAAGGTTGTATCATAACCTAATCTCTAATGTATTAAAAGTAGTAATATAAGTATTAATATATTAAATAATATAAGTAGTAGTATATCGAAGGTAGTAGCATATTAAAGATTGTATCACAACCTAACCTCAAATATCCGAAAAGTTAAAATTTATTTCCACTTACAATTTTTAAATCTTACATAACAAGCTACATATTGTCCAATGTTTATTCATTGCACGAGTAAGTAACAGTTACAATAAATATTATAATCAATTGCAACAAAGATAAAAACATAAAAACCACGTTTGTTGAAATGATTAGTCCAGCAGTTCCACGAAGGTCGTAAATATAAAGATTTCACGAAAGTATTCTTATCTTTCCGTCGCGTGCTACAGAACAGAGGGTCGGTTATGAAAGAAGAAGAATGTCGCATTGGTCGATAAAACGGGAAGAGGAAGGCGGAGAAACAGCAGACAGGAAGCAGCTGGACATCGAGTCGCGTGCCCCGCAGGAAACGCAAACCTAACCAAGAAAGAGCACGCCGTTGCTGTGCCCTCGAATACACATAAACGCTAAGGCGGGGGAGGATCGAGTGGCTCTAGAGACGTTAGGGACTAAAGGAGCTTTTATTGCTATATACACATCAGAACCACGTCCTGACACGTGGTTTAGAGGATATCTTCGTTAAACGTTTGCCAACGGAACTCCTAATGGCACGCGACAACATCCTCCAGGTGGTCCAACGTTTGCCTTCGTCTCGCTTATGGATTCACGGGTTGAATTCTTGTAGGTTAGGTTAGGTTATGCTACGTTTCATACCCATTTTGAGAGATCTAGTACGTATATCTGAATGTTTCATTGTTTGCAATTTGGAAAATTAGACAATTTTGAAATTTTTTAATGGTGGAGATTAGAGAGGACTACATTTTTAATGAGCAAATTTGTGATGTCCGAACATAGCCTCAATTTTTTTATTTTTTTATTGTCGAATACCTAAAATGCAGTATTTCAAAATCTCTAGAAAGTCTTTTCTAAATTCTCAAATCTTCAAGTGAACAAATATCTAAATCCCAAAATTCCCAACTTCCCAAATATCAAAATTCCAAAATGCAACTAAAAAATGTAAAAAATTCAAATTTCTGCGCCATTGGTCGCTATCAAATGATCGAAAGTATCGAAGGCACGGGGAAAGGGAAATGACTGGCCCTTTAACGGAAGAAGGAAGAGGAGGAAACGGGGCACGTGTTCACGTAGCTATCCGGTGAAATAAGAGACCGGAAGCATCTGGGGGGAAGCCGTATTGTTTGTTCGAGTGCTTTATTCGGTCGAGCGGTCTGTGGTATTCGAAGCTTTACTCGTCTACAGGGTAATTCGAGCAAAACGAACGCAATCACGAATCTCCACGAGGCAGTATCATCGACCACTTCGGTGCCTCAAAGACAAAGCCACGCGATACCTCCTTCGCTCCCCTATTTTTACTACCACCGCCATTTTGTTGAAACGGTGACACGGTTTACGATCTGAAAATTGGGATACTAAACAGATCTGAAGTGTCTGTATATACTATAACTATAACCTCGACTGTGTATAGATTACATACTATCTACACAGTATAGTATTTATCTTGCAAGATGCCTCAACGTGCTTTGTTTATGTTCGAATTTCCCGCCACTGTTGAAACAATATGGCGGACGGTCCAAACATTCTCCGACCGCAAGTAGGCTTATTCGTGTTTACTTTTTACATTCTGCATCTTGACCGCCATCGAATTCTTTGTTTCTATAGTAATATTTAAGAGTTTTTATTGAAGATACAACAAGACTCGAATTATGAAAGTTTTCTTTAATCGGTTAATTACAATTCACGATGCGACCGGTGTGCGTGACTCTGCACGTAGGCCGTGAACTAATTAAAAAAGGGAAGTTTAATCAATGGCGGACGCAGTCGGCGAAGTTGGTAATCGCTTCTAAAGTATCTTTCATTTATCCTGGGAGTGGAAAGGCGCATACACCGAGCGAATTTACCGGTGAAACGTTCTGCCTGCATTCCTAACCAAAGATACTAATGTAAGTGTAAACGCGTCCGTTCTTGCTAGCTGAAACGAGAGGAACATCTGGCGAGGGTGCCAAAGAACAGGCTGGTTGCGTTCTTTCGTACCAGCTTTCTTCTCTTCCCCTTTCCTTTTTTCTTCGCTGTTTTCTCTCCTGCTCGAACCTACCCCGGTATCTTGTTACATACCGACAGTAGCGAAACCACCTGGACTGCAAAGGGTTGCATTCTACTTGCCCCGTGCGATATTTCACGTGCGAGATTGGTGTCAGGATGGACGTACTGAAATTTTGAATTCGATAAAATTCGCTTTCAAGTTAACGAGTATGATACATTGACAAATTTATCAATTCAGAAATAGGGGAATTGGAAATTGGGAAATTTGGAAATTGAAGTAATGGGAAATTGGGAGAGTGGAAAATTGGTAGAGTGAGAAATTGGGGGAGTGGGAAATTAAAAAATTGAAAAATTTGCAAAATAACTTTCCCTCCCCCCAAAACTCTCCCTACAACCCTACAAATACCAACTCCTACAGAAAATATCCTGCAAACGACACATTTCGCCACCGTTCCCCAGGAAAAGTGTTCGATTAAATCCGTGACAAGGCAGAGAACCATGGAACTTAAAGAGCGGTTGTACAGATTCGCGAAACAGCTGTGCAAGTCACAAACCACGAGGACAAACGGTGGTAAACGAAAATAGAGAAAACCAGGGAGAAACGCGGCCGAAAGAGTGAAAGACCGTTGGAAAATTTATTCTCTGTGCGGTTTCGCCGCTCGATCAAACGAACACTCGAAAACGAGCCAGGACCAAAATCCTCTATCTGGCCGTCTAGTTGTTATTGAAATGGCATTCGCAGCTGTTTACGCGTGCATGCAGTTCCTTGACAAAAGGGTTTTCCTGTCGACGGACGATTTCTTCGAACGTGGGTGAAAGACTGGGTAAGAAAAGGGTCCACAATGGCTACACACCTTGTTCGGTTATTTTGAAACATAACTTTTGCAAAAAAAAAAGGTCCTGTGAATCCAAGGTTTAACCATTACAATGAACATCAGAAGCTGCAGGACCTAAGACAATTTTCCAAAATTGTAAAAGCGAAAGTTTTCTCCTAATTGCTTATGGTAAGTAGCTTTTGTTAAAGATGTATCCTAACCTAACAATATGTTCCCGCCAAATTCAAACAAGATTCCCTTCTTTCCTGTCGACTTATAATTACAGTCA
Organism: Megachile lagopoda; assembly: GCA_036983795.1. NCBI lineage: Eukaryota > Metazoa > Arthropoda > Insecta > Hymenoptera > Megachilidae > Megachile > Megachile lagopoda. The sequence continues at coordinate 8,289,697 of CM072793.1, forward strand.
CTGTTTTGTAGAATAAACTTGGACACCCAGTGTATTTCTTGAGATTGTAGACGATCGCTACTCGATAGCTATTTATAAATCATTATAAGCGGGTCGGAGGATCGAGGACCGTACGCAAGAAGATTTAGGATCTATGGCGGTTGCACAGTAGAGGCACCAGTACCACCCATTGTGCTACCGGGGCTGATTTGTCGCGTTACTAAAGTAGCCGTGTACCGTCCTTCAGGATAGAAAATCAGTTTAACTTATTTCGAATCACGAATCGGCCATTATGGTGGTCACAGAGGAGGCCGACTGACCGTGAAACGCAGGGACAATCGCGTTTGCGGAGGTTACTTTGTAAATTTATGTTTTTAACGGGTCGTTGAATGGTTACGCTGGTAGGAGACGGCCATGACATTTAGAGGGGTCTGTACACTCCGGTACAATTTAAATACACATACTTGACAATATTTCTTTTTTAAATTTCTAGTGTACCGCGTTTTATAAATCTTCAAATTTTCTAGTTGCTAAAATTTATAGTATCAAATTTAACCTTCTAATTTTGTCATTAATTGTCAAATTCTTCCAGATCCCTGAATCTATAGATGTAGAAGGTCGTAGGTCCTAAATCCCCAGATTTCCAAATTCCTACGTCCTCAAATCCCTTCGTCCCCAAATCTCTAAATTCCCAAATCTCAACGTACCCAAATACCTAGGACGCCAAGTCCCTACATTCCCCTATCGATGGATCTTCAAATCTCACAATCCCCAAATCCCAGTGTTCCCAAATCCCAGTGTTCCCAAATCCCAGTATCCCAAATTCCAGAATCCTCAAATCTCTAAAAGTCTCCAAATCCCAGAATCCACAAATCCCAAAAGTCCCCAAATCCCAAACCCATCCTCAATTACGCAAATCCCCAAAAGTCCTAAAAAATCAACGAGTAGAGTCATCTTCCTCCCTGACCGTCACATTTTCCCCAAAGAAGGCAGATTTGCCGTGGACTGTACACGACGCTGAAGGACTACCTACGGTCGTTTTCAGTCGTTTGTGGGTCCGCCCCGAATAAAGCTGCAAAAACGTGCAGAAGCAAGAAAATCGACGACGCACCTGAACGTGGATAAGATTGAGGGTGGAACGGATGAATGTGTATCCTTAAGCGTGGGTCCTCGGCGGACCATAGGGCAACGGGGAAATCGTGAGAATTGCCGGAATGCCATGCGTGCCCGTCACCAGCTTTCGGGGATTACCCCCGGGTAGTCGGCGCTACAGGGAATCTGCAATCTATACAGGGTGTCCCATTCAAAGCAATCCACCGAAACGTCTCCAAAAATATTCGTGACACAAAAGTTACATTTCGGTGGATAAATTATTTGGTGGTTATGTTAAATTATTATAGGTTATTTGATAAATTATAAAGTAGTTTTTTATTGAAGTATTTTATTAAAGTCTGTCATTCTGCTGGTCAGAAGTATGTCCTTCATTCGACATTCGATCTCTTAATGATTCTTTGATCTCTTAATGTTTCTATAGTAATTTGAGGGATGTGCATCAAGAATCTTCTCTTTTAGGTCATTCCGTGTTTTATAATGCATTCTTCTGCGTACTTTTTCAAATATCTCCGTAGGAAAACATCTATGAGCGTCAGAGCCGGTGACCTTAACGGAGATTCGATACGCCCACCTCGTCCCAACGTTTGTTTACAAACATCACAGACGCAAGATGCCACGTGCGATACTAACTGCTTTGAAATGATATTCCGCTAAAATAAAAATATCTTCTGACCTAACGATTTTTCGCCATAAGTGACTTAACACTTTTATGTAGAGAATAACGAGCTTTATCAAACTTTGTAATTAAAAATATACAATTCCATTTAAAAAACGAACTGGACCTTTATGTTCCTTGTACATATACATGTAGAATAGCAACCTACAGATAATTTAGCTACTAGATAGCTACCACCACATAATTTACCTTTGAAATCATATAACTTTTCTCTGAAACACTTTTTGTGAAGATATTCGAGTAAGCCGATTTAAAAGGGGCACCTTGTATACACGCCTCTCTCTATTGAGACGTACACGGAGGTGCTAGAATGTACCTGTTTGCTATTTTCCAAAACTTATGACCCTGCCTACCATTTCGTTTCATTCTGTCACGTCCACTACAAGATTTAGGCAAAGAAAAGAAACATAAGTTGCAGTTGCTGGTGTTCGGTATTGAAATAGCCATTATTTCTGTGGAACGTTACAAATCTTTAGAAATGATTTTATAACTCTTCGGGAAAGTATAGGGTGTTTCATTCTTACCCAGCACTTTGTCACTTTTGGCGGTACAAGAAATGTGGGGACGTTGTTATTTATTAGAATGATAAATAGTTTGTTTTTGTCAATGACTTTAAATAAAATTTGTTTGTGACCACTTCAATATCTTAGAGCATATCACAATTCTTATTATATGACAATTTTTGGTATATCACTCTAGGAACTCTAGTATTTTCAAATTTCAGAATTTTTAGGTCCTTTTTTGTTGATGTATCAGAAGTGATGCATGTTGAAATAATGAATTATTTATAACAAATCAACCAAGTTTGATCCATCTAATGCATTATGCATAACAAATCCAAGTTTCATCAATCTAATGCATTATAACAAATCAACCAAGTTTGAATAAGCTAATGAATTATTTATCACAAACCGTACCGAAAGTTCGATCAAACCATAAAAAATAAAGACGCATAGCCAAGAACAAGTCAGCTATTAAACCGAGGTTGAAATTTGATTTTGAGGTTATAAAAAGAAGTAGTCGACAAGGGGGCGTAAATAGAGACACTAAACGAGGGGAAAAGAGAAAAGTGGTAGCTAGAGGCCTCGCCCTTCCCCTGCCGAAGTTTAACGACGGTAGAAGCGTGGAAGAGGCGAGCCGCCTTTGTCCTCTTCGCCGCTTCAAATTATGTCGAGCGGACCCAAAATCACCCGGTAATTGGCGAGCTGTTTGTTTTGTCGTAGACCGCGCCGACAACAGATGGCTTGCTTCGCTCTTGCTTCACAGCCCTTATTACTTACAATTTCCTATTACCAATCGACCGGTTAAAATCGATTTAACCGTACTTCTCGAACAAACTGCACGCTCAACGGTCTCGTGTTACGCTGATTGCGGTGCTAAACTTGCTCTTCCTTCAAATGCGGAACAAGGGACTCCAAATTAGTTTCTTCTTATTTTATATTGGTCAGAAATTATTTAACTCACTGTTTTTTTTTTTTATTAGTATGTGATGTTAATTTTGATGTGATGTTAATAAAGTCTCAATGTTCAGAAATAATTGTACTATAATATTTAATTACAGAAACTTTTCATATGATGGTTGGATTAACGCCGCTTTTCATTTTTTTTAACAAATGATTATTAAATAAAATTTTTGTTCGATTCTTCAGATTTTAAGTTTAGAGAAAGTCTTGGAGTGACGGGAGGATTTAATGAGACACTGTGTATGCTACTCGATATCAGTTACATCAACCACCCGCCAGATGGCAGCACTTACTGAAGCATTACTGTTATTCTTTCGAAGTGATAAGTTAACATTTTCTTTAGGACAAACATTTACATTTATTACAAAATATATTTACTGTACTGCAAGATTAAATTGAATAAATGAAATATTTGAAGTAAAATTTTCTTAAAAATTATAATCCACTCATAAACTCGTATACGACCATATACCAGCAAGATAATTTAATCAAAATCAAAGTAAATTTACTGTATTTACATTTATTTATAAAGTACACAATGAAATACCTAAAATAAAAATTCCTGAAAAATCACAGTCGAATCAGAAACGGCTCGTATAGCATGTACCAGCAAGATAATTAAACCAAAATAAATTGAACGACCGTTCGAAACAACGAATTCCATCGTAGAAAGAAATATCGAGAGTGAAGCGTTATCTTATCGAACCCTTCTCCCTAGAGCCGGTATGCAACTGGACCGAGTTCCTTTATCTTAAACGTTTCCAAGATTGGGTCATGTTTTGTTTCGACTGTCCCCTAATTAGAAGGCGTTTAGTCTTTTAAGCCGAGCCAAATGAAGTTCGACAAAGGCCGATGAAGAGAATGATAAGAAGAAAATAAGAAACGTAACGATGGCCAAGATATCTTTTTCTCTTTAATTTCACGGTCCGCTCGATTCCTAGGATACATACGAGGCGAAACGTTTCGCTTGTTCGTTTTTTTTTTATATGCCCAAAGGTCGAAGACGACCACCTCCGTGAAGACACGAGGAAAGTCAACGACCATGAAATTTTCAATCGACACAGATAACATCGTGTATTTAAAAATGCTTTTAACAGGATGCCCAGAGTCAATTGTCCCTAATAGGGGAACCTTGTTCTTACCGTGCGCCCTTCGACTTGGGGCGCGTTTGCTTAGGAACTGTACGAATTTGGACAATTAGTTAACCCATCGTGACAAATCTACGGTCTGGACCTAGGAAAAATTCCGGGACTTTCGCTCGAATCGTGGGAAACGCTATCAGACACGCTAGATATACTATCGCACGGACATCCACTGTTTGGACACAGACGTGTTTGCGGATAACGAAACATCTTACGTACGTAATTTTTCTTCAGGTTATTTCGTTCATTTTTATGTTCGTTATATGACGTTTCCTTGTGAGTGATTTTCAGTGATTAATAAGTACATTTATATTAACCCCTTATATTATATCGTTACGCACTTGTGACACAATCATGACGCACTTGCGACGCACTCGTGTCACACTCGTGACTAAATTTGTATTAATATTGTAGCAATAGTTGACTACGAATGAAGCAACTATGTAGAATATTGTAGGTTAAAAGGTTAAAATACGGTGGGTATGTAAAATAGGTTTATTTAGTTTTAATTAACAGTACTAGTAAATTGAACGAACTCAGCGAAATTTCAATTCGAGCAAAAATAATACATAATCAATGTTCTTTGCAAGTCAGACACAGCTGACAATGGAAATTTTCCCTTGCAAATCTCTTTACGAATTCACCGGGCAGTTTCCACGTAGCCGATTTCAAATTTCCATTTTCGCCTTTGCAGTTTCGAAACTAAATTATAAATTGGGCAACTTTTTGGGAATAATATCAGCATACCGTCGTTATAATTCACTGTAAAATACGCTTTGTCTTTTCACCGAAAAAAGAAATAAATAAAAACTGTTGTTTTAAATTATACATATTAATTCTTTATTTCTATGAAGAACATCACTGATCTTAAAAAGATCAAAGAAATCAACTTCACAAATTTTGTAGCTTACAATAAAAATCTTGTAAAATGGTCATTTCACTGCCTTGGTAGCTCCAGTGTTAAACACTCAAATTACAATAATGCAGCCACATACGCATCATCGTCCCTATAAGTCATCCATTAGCACAATATTGTATGTATAGTACAATCCACCAACAAAATATAGTAAAAATTTCCTTTTCCCACTTGTCCTAAAATCCTCACTGTACACGATAACAAGGACATTAGTTCACAATCTAGTCCACATTACACCTACAGCCTGTTATCCCTAGGAATAACCCTAGCGTCCCGCTTGATGGACAACCTGCTGAAATTTCCCCGAGCAAACAAGCTCGTTATTCCGAAAATCAACAACGGCTCATCAATAATATCCTGCGCCGTCATGGGCCGAACAGACAAAGGCATATAAACGAAGCAAAAGTATTCACAGTTTTAAATCACGAGCGGATAGAAGACGGCGTATAGGCGAACACGGTACGACACGAGCCGAAGCCACGAGATCACGGGTCTAGAGAGGGGGGTCCGAAGGGGGGGCAGAGGACACGGTGAAGGCTCAAAGGGATCGAGGTGCGCCTGAGAATGGAGATTTAAGGGTCCGACGTGGGTGTAGGTGGCTGCAGGGTTTCTGCCGATGGCGTCGTCCTCATCGTTGTCGCCGCATCGTTACATCCGCCGCCAACGTGACGCCCCTGCGGTTGTTCCAACGGAGCCCCCCTGCCTCCACCCCTCACGTATATACGGCCCTTCTACGTGGCATTTACATTATTCGGCCCCGACTCGAATCTAATATTATGAATCACGCGCCCTGTCCGGGCTGTGCATAATGGGGTCGTAGGTCGGCACCGCCTCACGCGGAATTCTTCTTCGCTGTTCCTTCGGTAGAACAGGAATGGAACAAAGGGTTCCGGACCCTTTTCAGCCGGATGAATTTTCAGAATGGATAATAACACTGTTGCTTGGTTACACTTAATAACCGAGCGCCGGACGTTTTAAGCCGTGCAGGAAAACGCATTCCGAACGGTGACACGTTCGGGCCGAAAACGTGATGCATGGCACGCAGGGTGGAACCACTGTCTCGGCAACTGGGAAATCTAACGAAATTGCGATGAAACCGGTGTTCCTCCGCGTTGTCTCTTGAATCGGCGTTCGTTACTAGTTGGGGACAATGGCGGACGTCTAATGGCGACCGATGTTATTACCAAACGAAACGTCTCCAGTCGATAGCGTGTTATTGTTATTTATTTGTTGCTATCACATGTGCTGTATACCCAAATTCATTTGTCTAAGTCACTGCTATAACCTAACCTTTCCACCGTGTATTCCTTGCAATAACCTTCTAATATTATAATCTTGATAGTAAAACTGTATAATAGTACAATTATTTTCCATAAAAAAGTAAGTTCAAAAATTGCCAGTAAAATTGGCAGATTTACAATTTTTGGATACTGTGTCTACTGTAAGCGAACGGACGATAGCCCAATGGTCTAAAATATTTAAAAGCGGAGATGAAACGAGGAGCGCAAACAAGCCTCCTGTTATATATGATGAACAATAACGAGGATTGTTTGTTTTGAATTTCTAGCAGGAGGCCGAACCATTACTGCTGGCGTGTACTCGATACTCCAATGAGTGTTAGTTCTAACGAGGCAACTAGAGTTTAAAAATTGATATACTGTGTGATATTTCTATATTCATACTTAACAATTCAGAAATAAATATTCAATGCACTTTATCTCATCAAGATTCAAATAAAACATTCAGTTTTCAATTTTTCATTTCTGAATATTTGGCGTAAAAATTTTTACTTCTGGGATAATTATTAAGTGTTTTACATATTGTTGAATAGATCGTGTTCTAGAATGGTTTATAATTTTCAAGATATATGAGATTTGCCGATTGCTTTTTGTAGCGTCTGACCACTTTGAATCAATTGTAGTACCGCGAAGCGCCACTAGATGTCACCAGGTACTAGGCGTACGAGTAGATCAAACGTATTCTGTAGGACTTGTATACCATACGACTATTAATCTCTGTACTAAACTATGGACTTCTTTTAACAATAAAACATCTGAAAATTATTGCATGGTTGTATATATCCCCTAATAACAATAATTCCTAACCTTTAACATTCAGAACGCAATGTCTTGTTTCCGTAGTAAACTATCATAAAATTTGCAATTTGATTGAAACTGATTGTATAATCCTTCCCCTTGCACCAGTACATGAACAGTAAAAGAATAAACAAAATAAAATTTGACAGAAATTGAATGTGAAGTAAATACGTAAGAAACGTAAAGAAATGGCAGCCAAGGTGAAATAGCACAATACAGTCGTCGTGTCAAAAACGGCAGAGAAGGGAAGGTAGTCGCGAAGGTTCGGTAAATAAGTTCCCCGGCAGAAGACCGACAGTAGTACGATTTATCGTCGAGATTTAGGAACAAGCGGGGGCAACAAAGTGAAGGTTATAACGAGAGGAACGAAACGGCGGAGGCAAAAATGGAGTCGAAAGGAGAGGAGAGAATTTTCTTAAATTGCACTCTGCAGCTCCTGAGAGACCTTACACAGGGATTTCGACGCCCACGGCGAGGGATAACGAGGCGAACTCTTCGTGGAGAGCCGAGACACACACCGGTAGGTCTCCCGTGGCAATACACAGCCCACAGGGACATAATTGATATCCGGGAAGAGCAAAGGAAAGAAGAACGAACCTGGAGACGTTCTGAGAGTCGCGTCGTTGGCGGAGGGAGCAAGAGGAAAAAATTATCTCACGGAGGGCAAACCGACACGAAAGGGAGAAAGACGGAGGACCACCGAGATCGTGTCCAGAATCGCCGACTTGCCGAAACTCCGGCAAAGCCCACCTAAGCGCCGACTACGAATGCCTTTTTCCTTTCCCCTTTGCTCCCGCCATCAATTCACCGCTCCTTTTCTTTAATAGTCGGTTCAACACTCCACAAACATCGAGTGACCACCTTCGTCCCGACTAATTGCTAATCCCCCGGTAAGCAAAGGATCCCTCCTTTGTTCTTACGCCCTCCTGTACCCAGGCGTTTCTCGATAATTTCCGATATCATAATCAAAGGGACAAGATAAATTTTGTACGTGTCACCTTTAGATATCAACATTTGGATACCTACTACCTTCCAGGTGTATTAATACATTCCACTATTAAGAGTCCCCTTGTGAAGACCACCCAGGGTCTAACGTCACATCTGTGACAATAGGCAATATATTTTGGTAGTACACACCGAAAACTACGTACATAACACTAATAAAACTAATAAAACTTGATATTTGGACCGTATGCCTAAACGAGAGGTAGGGCATGCCTCAAGAGGGCCGCATGGCACATGTGAGGGGGCATCATTTAGAGAGATTCTACATCCTCCTCTTATATTGCAAATTGATTATTTAACCCCATACAATGCAGAACTGCCGTAAAACTATATTAGAATAACACCGAATACTTGATAGCAGCCTAGACCTCCTCGGACAAAGGCCCCAGTTACGTCACTACTTACATGCGCAACAAATTAGACAAATTTGACCGTTTGCTTTTCATTGTTTCCTTCTGTAGCACATATTACACCATAGAACATATTCCCAAAACGGTATGTAGAAATTCTAAGTATTTAAACAGTTATGCGTACTTTTGTGAAGGCATCTGGAGGTTCAAACTTGCCTCGCGGTCGACAAATGTTTTAGTTACATACCATTACATTCTACGTTTACCTGTTAAGGGCCGTATGCTTCATTCCGTGACACAACAATTCGTTATAAGGGTGTTAGAATTGTTAAAGTTTATGGTGCAATAGGGTGAAACGTGGGAGGTGTCGAGTTCAACTCCTGAGCTAATTATGAAGCGGTTATTGTGGCATTTTGTTCTGGGAAACGTGGAACACTTTGTAATATTTGATTAACCACGGAACTTATGCTGTTTATATGTTTTATGTCATATGCGACTTATGCGATTTATGCAATTTATATGATGTATGACTTGTGTAGCTGATGTAACTTATGTGAAAGGGATGTCTTATGTAGCTTATGTGACTTATGTGATTTATGTGACTGGTGTGACAGATGAGACAGATGTGACTGATGTGACTTATATGACCCACGACACTTGTGTGACATATGTGACATGTAACATATGACATATGACTTATGTAACTTATGTTAGTTATATGGCATAGTGACTTATGTGACATATGACTTATATAACTTGTGTTACTCTATCACATATGACTTATGTAACTTGTGTTACTTATGTGACCTACATGACCTTATATGATTTTTATATGTGCAGCAATTAATATTTAAGTACATGAAATAAATGAGAAGAACGGTTCCAATTGACTGGATGATTGATCTGATAAAAACAAACGATACAACAATAAATAATGTATCAAGTAAAAAGAACGAAGGTCTCTTGTTACTGTCGACGTTAAAGCCTTATGCAGCGTAAAATATGTACAGTGTCGGTTGCACGGCAAACAAGATTATCAGATTCATTCGCGATCGTGTGAAACAATAAGTATACAAGCGGTATATAGTGTAACGAGAGAGATGCATGTACACAGGAAATCCTAGTTACCGTCGTTCGATCCCGTCAACCGTAAATCATACTACCATGGAGAGAATACTTGCTATTCCATGCTCTTGAATAATTACATCTCCCTTTAACCACCTGCGGGTTTAATCCTATTATGCTGTGTCGCCTATTGCGGTAAAAGAACCGAATTACAAATGTTTAACTACGAAGAGATACGCATTATGATTACGGCAGAAAAAATGAAAAATGAACGAATCAAAAAATTAGGAGAAAAATTATACATTTACTCTACTTTTGTTAAATATCCATTTCCAGTACAAATTCGATACACGTTATGTGTTAGCCTGCCACATGGTAGTCACGTGTCATATCTCGCATTATATGACCACGTTAGATTATCGCATGATACGTGTTAAATCTCTGTTATCACACGTTAGTCATAAGTTAGATCACTATACAACACATATCCCCAGCATTATCACACGTTAGCCAGAAGTTAGATCACTATATGCCACATATAACCCCACATCACCACATATGTCCCCAACATTCTTCCCCAACATTTTGCTATTTACGACTGCATATTTTCTAACCTATCTACATCTACCAAAGTGAATTGTAACAAGATGAAAATTTCATTCGTAGAACGGCAATAATACGTTGAACTGTTACGGAACATCAATGGCTGTGGACGCGGTTTTGTCCGAAACTTCACGAGTCGTTTAACCTGCGACCGGAATCATTTCGATTTGTACGCGGACAATTTTCCGCCACTCAACGTCAAATCTGCTTACCTCGACATCGAGATAAAAGAGAAGTAAGAGGAAACCGCCAAAAACTTGTCAGCAAGTTTAGAAATGAACAAAGAACTGTCCGCCGGTGCAGCAAGCTTTTAAGCCGCCAGATTATCATTGTTGCGATATTTATCTAGCAGATTCTGGTCGCGTTTCTTCGCTGGGGTTTTCTGATACATACCGTGAAGGCCGCCTCGGATTGACAAATAAACGGACAATGAATTGCCCGCCGAGCAGAATAAGTCTATTTAACCTTCTTTCGTTCACGACACAATGATTATTCCAAAACTTTCTTTTACGGTGGAAAATCCTATGAACTCTAACATTAAATCTTTAAACGTCTTTAGTATTGATCATTTACAATGTACAGGGCGATTCATAAGAACATGATGTATTTTGCAAAAATTAATTAAAATGTAAAAGGGATCGCCCGAGGTTAAATTAGGTTATGTTGTCAATCTACGCCATTTGTTACTATAAAAGGTTACATTCTAAAAATCTGAAAAATCGTCAAAAATATTATTGACGTAAATTGTTTGTAAAATTGCTGTAGGGATTACAAAAATGAAATGAACGCACGAAAAAACTAGTTTAAAAATTTACACTTTTCAGGTCGAAAAAATATTTTTGGGTTTTATTATTTCCATAAGAGCCGCTTTGCAATAAATTTGAAGGATAATCCACAAGTTTTTTCCAGGATTATACGTCACTGTGCAATCGGCTCAAAAGTAATTAACTTTTCCGAAAACCTGTTTTCTGTTAATCTAACAGAACGACGCACACTGAAATAAAAAATAAACAAAAGAACGATAAAAAATAATTCAATATGCAATAATTCTTCATCCCCATAAAAATGAACGGGGATTTCAAGAAAAACGTTTCGGTAAGTGTGATGATTTGATATAAGAGAAGTGTGAACATTTGACGGGGTTTGACATAAAAATTAGATTGATTAAATTGTATATACAATGCGCAGAATGAGGATTGCATGCATAATAAAGTTTGTTAAATGATTTGATAAAAATTTGATGTCCACTCACCACATTGACGAAGTCCTGAAACGTCACCGCCTGAACACGCGATTCCTTTGCCCTGGTGAAAAGAATACTTCGTTTATTCGCCGGTATCTCGGCTTTCCATTCGGGACTTTTCAAAGCCACCAAAAAATCCTCCATCGGTATCTCGCCGAAACCCTCGGGATCAAACTGAGAAAAAAGAAATCGGTCGTGGTGAATGCATGTATCGCATATGCTGATTTTCTAAAGGTAGATGCACATATCAACGACGTATATATACGCACCTTATCAAACAGCATTCGCCATTTCTGTAAGAAAAGGAAAAAGTCTTAGTATGCTTTTCTGATATTCGATATGCAAAGGTGAATAACTTCAAATAATAATACTGAGATTATGTGGATATTATGCACACGCTAGGTTACTGTCTGCTGGCAAATCTTTAGGGATCCCTAGATCTCTAAATATCTAAACTGCTATATTCCTAATTTCTAGTTCTATAAATTTCTTAAACTCGAATTTCGTATATTCCTAAATCTGTAAATGTCTATATTCAGATATCCCTAAATTCCAAGGTTTATAAATTCCTAAGTCCCCACATTCCTATGCCTCTATATTTCTAAGCCCCTATATCCCTAAATCTCCAAATTTCTAGTCCTTACATTCCTAAATCCCTATAGTCCCAAGTCCCTGTAGTCCCAAGTCCCTATATTCCTAAGTCCCCATATTCGTAAGTCCATATATCCCTAAATCCCTACATTCCAAAATCACCACTCCCTAAAGCCCAACATCTGAAAATCCTAATCCCAAATCCTAATCCAATTCCCAATTGGCAAATTTCGTGTGCAGTACAGAAACACGTGTACGTACGTCGTTGAGAAGCTCCCGCCTGTACTCGGACTCGTCAATATCAATTTCGGAAGCGAGATCCGTATGATCGGTAACATAGCCATCGTAGTGCGCGCTGTTCGCCTCGCTACGTGCATGTTCTTCCTCCTCCTCGACGGTACCGGCGATGGTCGGTATTGAAGCACCACTTGCCAGTAGCATTACCACGCGTGGCACGAGGTCACCGGATAAATCTCCTCATTCCACCCTCTTTCGTTCGTTTCCTGAAACACCACGCCATCATCTACCATGGACGTGTCTATGATATCTACCGTGGCCGACTAGTTGGCAGCCGGTTATAACGCGCTGCTACTGGCTCACATAACCAAACTCGCACTTGTTCACATTCTTTCTTATTCGAATAAACCTTCGATCGTAACTTTGTTAAATAATGTAATTGTTGTTAATTATTATTATAATTGTTACTGTCATACTACTGCTACCATTATGATAGTTGCTGTCGTGACTGCTATTGTTACTATTTTATTCAAATAAAGTAATATACAGTTATAGTATTGGACTGTTGTAAATAATATCACTGTTAGTTATTATAATTGTTATCATAATTGTTACCATTATAATATTTGCTACTGTTATTATAATTGCTACTGTCAGCAACGTCTATTACAATAATTATTAATGCAATAAATATTGTACATGTGTTCATTTTGCACCCACGTGATGTGGATAATATCCAAGGCTGCAACTCACAGCGTTTTAGTAAGGTTTCATTTCTTGGGTGTTCAGCCCAAGACCTATAACCGCGACGAAATCAACACGTCCACACGGTTAAGCAACCCCTAGTTTCTTTACCTCCCCGTTCATTCGTTACCCTCGGTTTTGGTGCAACGTCACCGAGACCCACCCCCATCTCCAATGTATCGTACCAACTCCGCAAAGTCATCCCCCTATCCCTACTCACTCTCTCTCTTTCCTATCCTATTTATACACCTATCTATCCCTCTTCTGCGCCATCTTCCAAGCACGATTAAGCTCCTTGCAAACAGACCCATTTGCTACCGAGGTTAGGTTTGTACAACCAAGGAGAACAGTGCTTCCTACGTGGCTGGTGTCATCTTACAACTAGCCCTACGTGGTGTCAGGTTTCCTAGAATCCTTATCGTGAAACCTAAAACAGGGAATCTACCCTGGTACTATTCGTGACCATCTTGAATAATGAAGTTACTCTATGAACATTTGAGCTATCGGTTATTTTGAAAAAAAAAGTAATTTTCGCGGATCTTTCTTGTCATTAGCAGGTTTGGTAGCAGCTCGGCGATATAATGAACGTGTGAGAGGTGTCAGTTTTCGAAATCTTGTGGTTCTGACCTAACAAGTCTTTATCTCTGTATCTACCGATTCTGCGTATTTTTATATTTTAATAGCTTCATGATCTTTCAAGAATGGAAGGTGTTTTCAACGATCGGAACAGAACGTGTGAAGCACGAATGCGTCAAATTGTGATATAAGTAATATGTTACATAGTTGTGTGAAAATATACATTTGTACCCCAAATTCAAAATAATTATGACTTGATATATATACCTCCCCTGTTTGAACATTAAAGTGCAATATTAAACAATGCTTACCTTTTACAACGCGAATACAACAACCTCGAAGTGTGCCATGAACAAATATTCCCAAAGAGGAAAGAAAGAATGTCAGATGAGACCGTTAGCCATAACACCATAATCGGCAGAACTCGATATCCGTAATAAACACGTTTGAAAAATTCCCACGACGTCGTATCACAAATATTGTAACAATTAATCGATGCCAAACACACAATCTTTAAACAGTCATCGTGTCAATAATATTTAAGTTATTCAAGCGTAGCGTTTCGTTGTTTTGGCGCCATATTGACAGTCAATGGGCGCGTAATATCGATAAAACAGTTCGAAAATTGATCGAGGATCACAAAAATTTGCCGGCGATCTCAAACTTCCTTTACGTCTCGTTCGATGCACGAAACGGCGAGAAAAAATGCGACACGCGTCATGGAAGACGCGTTCGGTGTTTTGATGTCAACAAATCGGCACACGCACACAATTGCCGTTCACGTAAATGCGCGAGACGAGGAATTTGAAATGAAACATGGCGGTGGCACGGCAAGTGGATCTGGGAGTTCGTGGATGACAACAGAACGACGTTGTTGTTGTCCGTTCGGTGGATATGCAACGGAGTTAGGGAAAAACTGATCGAACGTCAAACCGTGTTAGCACACGACGTTCGGACACGAAAAGGAAATTGCTGTACACGAGACAGCCAGTAACAATGCCGCGAGTAACTGCAGCAACGTGCGCAAAATTCGTTCGATCGATAATACAGGTTGCCGCGGACTACGCTGACCAATAACAATCAGATCACACAAGACACACGCGAGAAACACGTGGAGACTCGAAATGCGGTCGCTGTTTAACGTATTGGCGATATAAACCGATGTTGACGACGGGAAATGCGTCACACGACTGACGAGTACTTTACCACCCTCGGAGACTCCCCTTTCCATCCCCCTTTTCCACCCCCTCAATTCGTTTCACCCCAGACTCGTTCGTTCAACCCCAACGTCCAAGAATATGCAATGGATGCTTGCATCGTTATTGACACGGTACAGACCAATATCCTCCGATACAATGCTCTAAATCTTGGCTTATTTTGTTCGAACAAATATCGACACCATAAACTACTCGTTATTCCTATACCATATTATTTATATACTTATCCCAAAAATGTGAAATAAATAAAATAAAATTCTGTTTTTCGTGTATATATGTCTTTGGTAATTTGTTAAACTGTAAATTGTAGATAGAAAAATGTACAGGGTGTCCCATCTGACTCTGCCCTTTATTTTTTTTTTTTTTTTTGTGAAAATACAAGAAAATACTTTTGACGAAAATTATTATATTTAAAAGTAATTGGGTTATGGGGTGATGGTCACCTCAAGGTCATATCTTCTGAAATTTTATGATAACCTTTTCAATAGAACCATTTTTTTAATAAATTAATTCCTTGCATGATTTTATAAGAAAAAAATATTAATATGAACTATTCAGTTGACTTTTAGAGGTTCAATTATTTTTATAATTATAAATTTTTATTTTCTAGATTACCTACTTACTTCCAACAAATTATATTTTACAGTATGTTTTCTTTTATTATTACTAGTCATTTACAGTATTAAAAATAAATATTTATTTACCCTATTATTGACTGTTATTTATAATAAAAAATGTCATCTTGAAAATAAAGAGGATTGTATCGCCTGGGAATTAATGGGTTAATATTGTACATTGGTACCTTCTCCAAAAAATCAATTAACTTGAAACAAAATACAATGTTTTATTTAAAAAAACAAAAATCACTTAGGTCTTTGAAGATATGACCTTGAGATGACCTTTAAACTCGTAATCTAATTTGCCCTTAAAATATAATATTCTCTGAAAATATTTTTTATATCTCTATAAGTAACAAAGTTATTAAAATTGGTCGAAACAAATATACTATATTTCTACATTATTTGTGCTAATTATATAGTTTATTTAAAAGACTGTATTTTATAAAAGTAGGTACAAAAATTGACTGTATGTGGAAGACTAAACAAAACACTATAACACTGTGATCAATATGTTGAACATGAATTAAATACAAGTTCAATATATTGCATGAATATTTTATAATCTTATTTTTAGCAGTATTTAAATTTCGTAGAGGGCGCAGATGTATACAGTTTTCTGCATTTCCTTTCGTTGTCGACAACCATGACGAGAAAAGTTAGGTTATGTTAGGTTAACTTTTGAGTTGTCACTTCGAGCATATGATAAGTTCAACACCAATGTTTCCGTATGACATAGTATGAAAAGATCCCAAATGTATAACAGAAATACAGAAACTATGTCATATTTACATGACTGGAGACAAGCATTACGTGCTCCTCGGGTCTATAGAGTTGCCAATAGTACTTTTCGTATACAAAGTCAGTACTTAGCTTTAATTTTCTTACTGTTAACCGTCCCTCTGTTTTTATTTGGATTCCCCTTGTTACGGGGAATTGTACGTCCCGCGCCATCGAATCAGTTCTTAACGCAATGTCGGTATTATAAATACAATAAAACATACCCTTTGTCAACACCGTACAAGACTTCAAAGGGTATTACCTATAGAATAGCAATAGTAAGTGATCTCGATCATAACTCCAAAAGCTTAGATAAAAAGAACATGTGGCAGAGCATTATGAAAACTGGAAGTCTCTTTTGGAACCCTAGCACAAACTTAATTTCTATCCTTTGGGATGATAGAAATCAAATATTAACTTCATCTTTAACGATGAAAGGACGTGGCATGGAATTATCTGAATTAGTCACATTTGATGGACGTTTACTGTCTTTCGATGATCGTACAGGAGTTATATATTTCATAGAAGGGGAAGAAGCTTATCCATGGGTCATCCTAATGGATGGTAACGGCAAAAATTCTAAAGGTAAATGCTAAATCTTCTTTTAGACCCAACATTCATTTCCAAAGAATATAAAAATAGGTACATATTAATGTCAAGCTTCTGGAATTATTTTCAGGATTTAAATCAGAATGGGCTACCGTTAAAGATGAACATTTATATGTTGGCAGTATGGGCAAAGAATGGACTACTCCTTCTGGAGAATACGAGCACAGTAATCCACTCTGGGTCAAAGTAGTATCATCCCGTGGTGAAATCGAATCGTTGAATTGGATTTCAAATTACAAGAGATTACGACAAGCAGTTAACATAGAATATCCAGGTGTGTATTTTATACATAGAGACATTGCTCAAATACTAATCAGTTACTTTTCACAGGTTACATGATTCATGAATCAGGAGCTTGGAGTGACATACACAAAAAGTGGTTCTTCCTGCCAAGAAGGTGTTCTCAAGAGCGTTACAATGAAACTAGAGATGAAACAATGAGTTGTAATATACTGCTAACTGCAGATGAGAATTTTGTAGATATTAAGGTTCTACTTCAGTTACTTTAGTATGTTTTATTACATTTGATCAGATCAAAGAATAACAAGTAGAATCTATTTTGCAGGTTACTAAAGTTGGTAACCTTGTTCCGATTAGAGGTTTCTCCAGCTTCAAGTTCTTACCAGGTTCTGAAGACACAATCATTGTCGCTTTGAAAACTGAAGAATATCAAGGACAAACTGCAACGTACATTGTGGCATTTACAATCGAAGGGAATATAATAATGTCCGAAGCAAAAGTGATAGACAAGAAATTTGAAGGCTTAGAATTTATATGACATTCCGTATAGGAATAAACTATTAAATTAAATGAATTGTAAATATATGTACAGATTTTTTAACTTCATATTGTTAAGAAATTTTAACCGAGATTGTGTAAATCATGTTACACAGTTCATTTTCAAACCTACAGTATTGTTCTGGCGAGAAACAAATGCGCTGACTATGCTTTCAAAGCTAGCACACTCATCCACGCATATGTAAATGAATATGTAACTGCTTTCGAAAATCTAACATTCATTATAAATGTATAAAATAAAGATCTTTCAAGCAAAAACAGTATTACACAGAATGCAACAAAATTTTCATGGTATTTTGTATCATTGTTCATTACGCCATTTGCATGAGTACATAAACTTATTAGCGTTACTTATTTTTAAATATTTGTAACAGAACATGATTTCGGGGAAACCTAGCAGATATCATAACGCGGTTTCAGGGTCGTCGCGTATATAGTCTAAAATCAATAATATCTATATATGAAAACCGAGATGGTGGCAGCAGCATTGCGCTATGTTAAGAAAATTTAGTCAACTCGTGGCACTGTGGATAAAAGGCTCCGTTTGGTAAATGTTCCAGTATTTTTCAATTAAACATCTCAAAATGGTGGTGTGTCGTTTATAACAATTAGCGAAACGTGCAAGTCTTTCCATGTACAACAAAATAATTAATCAGTTGAGATAACACAGCTGAAATCTTAAGAATGAGAAATAAAGGTTCAAAAAATTAATCGTGCTATGTATTTATTTCTACCGAGTGAATTTATTACATAATTTGTATAAATGATATAATTCCAATATGTACATCACAGTCCATTCGAAAGTGAAGTCCCACGATAAAATAGTGAGTTTGGTTTCAAAAGGAAATGTTTTATCGCGTAACCATATCCGACCTTGACATTTCTTCTCTGTTGCACAGTGAAACGAAGAAATGGATGAAGATACCGCAAAAATATTTTCTGTCCGCTCGATTATGGCAATGGGTTTAGCGACATCGTGACGTACATTTACCAGTCACATATTTGTTTAAAGGGAAGAAAATCTCACCATCGATTTTGATTTAAGAAATTGATCTTAATTCCGTTACTTGACATCCGGTGACATGTGCTTAAGCTGTACACGTGACTACTCTCTTACGCCTGGAATGAGTTCTCCCAAGTGAAATTCCGTTATTAAACGTTTCTTATCATGGCTAAAAAGATGGAAGACGCGAAAGAGTGGAGTATCGCTAGAACGGGGATTTCTCTTCTGTTAAATAACAAAGTCGAGGAAGCCGAAGCCCTGTTCGACGGACACCCTCACAGCTTTCACGTAAAAGCGGGTCGCTGCTTCGTCCTGTTTATGGTACGTAAAATATCTCAAAATAGAGATGAAAATAATATTTGAACGAATTTTTAGAATGCGCTAATGACGTTCGAGAACGATAAACTTCAGCAAGCCATGACGCTGTTGAAAGACATGGAAAGAGAATGTGCGAGCGATATAGGGTGGTTAAAATCCATGAAGAGCAAGGTTTTCAGAACGGAAGAAACTAATGTAATCTATTACTAAAATTATATACCTATAGCAAAATTAAGTACATATGTACGCTATTTATTAAGTTGACAAACAATCGAACAATTTGCATGTTCAATTTATCACACGTATCTATTAATACAGCGTAAATGTTAAGTAAACATAAATGTTACAGAAGGATTATATCAACAAACTGGAGAGGCAAATAGTTTTAGCAGACTCGCAGGTCTGTTCGGCGATATTAACATTACTGCAACAAGAACTGACTGGTTACGTCCGCGGTGGGTGGATGTTACGTAAAGCCTGGCAAGTTTATCAGCACGCCTATTCGCAAATTTTACAACTGTATCAACGTACATTCGGTACCAGTCCGTCGGGTACGTAATTGCTTCGACCGCCATTTAAGTGACCTCCATTAAAGTGGCCGTCATTAAAGTGACCGCCATTAAAGCGACTGGCACTCACCCTGCATTACAGAAAATATTAACTTCATCATATGTATTAACGTACCTTTCAAAGAGAATTTATCACAACTTTAGAATAATTTTCTGTAATATATTGTATAATATATAATTACAGTATAAATTACTAATATTAAATCGTTGTATACCAGGCTGAAAATAAAATTTGATAATCAGTGCAAAATTATTTCTTGACAAAATGGACGTCACGAAAGAGTTAATGCAAATGTTTTTAACGATATGAAGCGATTTAAGTAATTTTTCTTTTAAGGGTTCAATACGAGGTGCAGTACACCATCGTGTAATGGGTCCTCTTATTCCCTGCAAAGTCTGCAAAGTCCAGGTTCTTCGGAATGGTCTATACCATCCTGCAACGGTTCAACAAACCATCCAACACCGGTCTCGTCCCCCTCAGGTCTGCGAAGCTCTCTATCAATGTTCTTCTCGCTCACTGGCATCACGTCCGAACAACAGACACCGTAATTGTTGTTTCTTCTTACAAACATTTCTCACTCCTTGTCGTCGAATCCTTGGTTTTCTCCTTCTCAGGATCGCCGAGAGAAATTGTTCATTCTTTAGTTGATTACTCGTTTTTAGATACAAAGAATTATTGTAAAGATCTAGTGCAACATATTTCTTATTTGCATCTTAGTGTTTGAGAAAAGAAAATTTTTATTTCGCACATTTCTACAGATTTTATTTAATAATTATTTTTTATATGGAATTGTTTCATTTCATAGATTAATTGGAAGCTATGTAGAGTGGTTAGAGGTTAGATTATCAGGCAGTCTCGGTGATCTTGCTCCCCTACACGAAATAAAATACTACAATTTTTCTGTTGCAAAAATTATGTTGTCGCTTATTGAGCAAAGAATCATGTTGATCAGCAAGAACATAATGGGAGTTTTGAAGCTTTCACGGTTTATGGTTGCAAATAACAATGTTTATGTTTTTATTAGTAAAATCTTAAGTATCAACGAATATAGAGGTTTTCAGGGAGTACTTTACATATACAAGGTCTGTTGTATAAATGTCTATAATCGTTGACGATACACTGATCCAAAAATACAGTGGGGTCCCATATAACACGAGCAGTACCTTATGGAGATTTTAATACCAGTACATTGATACTGAAAATAGTTTATTTTAATATTATCAATCAAGTTATCACATATTATAGTATCAAATTATATGGGGATCTACTGTAAAGCTTATGCACTAGTCAATAACAAATACGTGTTCAAGCACAAACTAATGTTCTATTGAAGGTTACCAGAAACGAAAAAAATGATATGTTTCACAGTTTCGTTGAGCCCAGCGAGGTTTCCAGACTGATGTCCGCAGTTAGCTTCGGCTACGGGATTTATCAGTTGTGTGTCAGTTTATTGCCGCCATCTCTCATTAAAGTAATTCACTTTTTGGGGTTCGAGGGCGATAGAGAAGCTGGCCTCACTGCTTTAATGTACGCGCGAGTTAGCGAAGACATGCGTGCTCCTCTTGCCACGTAAGTCTTCTTTAATTCAACCTTTATGCCAAATTTTTTTTGCTCTACTGTTTCAACTTTTCATTGATGAAATTGATTGCAGCTTATCTTTGCTTTGGTACCACACGATCGCACGTCCTTTCTTCGCCCTTGACGGCAGCAATCTTCGAGCAGGTGTGAACGCTGCTAAGCAACTAATCGCAGAGTGTCAATCAGAATTCAACAATTCTGCACTTTTCTTATTCTTCGAAGGACGAATACAGAGGCTCGAGGTAACAATATTTTAAACGTAAACCAAGTAGACTTTTATTACAAAAATATCTACAGACATAATTTCCTGTGTCTGTTGTATTTTTTTTAAAAATGACCCGAATTTTTAAACGGTCGTTGAAAATGTATCAATGTATGAGCCAACAAATTCGCATTTGACAGAAAACTTGAATAAACTGTCAATGAAAAACTAATTAATTAAAGAAATTAAAAACCAACTGTTCCACAGTCAAACGTGAACGATGCTCTGCAAGCGTACGCGAAGGCCGTCGAAATTTCCAGCCAGAGGGAAATAAAACTGTTATGTTTGCACGAGGTAGCATGGTGTTACCTAATCCGATTGAGTTACGAAGAGGCTTACCGATCTTTGACTCAATTACGCCAACAATCCAGGTGGTCTGTGAGCTTCTACGCTTACTTGGCGACTGGTAGGCCGCCATTTTACTCTTCCATACTCTTTCTCTGCCCTATACTACATTTTGTCCTCCATTTAGTTTGTTGCGGAGCGATCGGTAAATTCGACATCGTGGCTGCGTCTTACAGGAAGATACTCAATTCCAATAATCGAATGAGCAAGGAGACGCAACTTGGCTTGTTCGTGATGCGTAGAACGCCTAAGCTTCTGAATCAGGAGACTGGACAACCGTACGCAGTGTTGTATTACAGACTGCTGATATACGAGCTGCTTTATTTGTGGAACGCCATGCCGTCCTGTTCTCCGGAATCGCTGCGGGGAATTGTTCTAGGTGCGAAATGTGGAAAGCTACCAGATTAAAATGTGGACCAAAGTTACCAAAGTGGTCGAATCTTACAAATTTTCAAGTTAGGACATTTGTTAAGATTTCTGGAAATCTGTATTGATACTCAAGAATAATTATGTTTCAATAATTATGTTTAATTATAAGATGAGGGTTATGCTACAGTTGAAGTCCTATCATACATACAGGGTCTCACTAGTGTAGGTCCCTGAAATGGGAGGTAGATGACTCTGAATAAGATATACAGGGTGTCTCGTAACTAGTATTACTCCCTGAAAGAGGTGGTAGGGTTCGTCATTCTGAACAATATTTTCCTTTGTCAAAATGGGGTTTGAAGCTTCGTTTTTGAATTATTAAGGAAAAACACCAACCAATCAGAGCGCGAGAATAGCGCGCTCCCAGGCGCGAGACAGCTTCGACTATGACGGTCGATCGTGATCGTGAACAAGTGTATATTGTAATGCATATGTAGTCCTTATATGTAAAGTGTCAGCAAGATAAACAATGATTTTTCTTATAATTTTGTCGGTAGAGTGTAAAGGTAACCGTTCAGACGAGCCAATGGTTGGATTAGCAGACTTAATCGAGGGTGTGGCCTACTCCTATCTTGGTGATACGCAAGCATCGATAGAAAGTTACCGAAATTGTATAAAACGTCGTAATCCGTCCAACGATGCGAACGATCAGCACGTCAGTGCATTTGCACTTTACGAACTAGGCACTGCACTTTGCATTATCAATGTAAGTAAAAGACTTTATAATTTTTATAAATTGCATTGGGTAAATGTGTTATAACACAGTTAATATTCTAGTGAGAGGTCCAAATTTTCTAAGAAATATAAATTTAACAATTTTTTTTTAATTTTTCCAAACCTCTTTGTTTCAGAATGTGGAAGAAGGAAAAATGGTTCTCTCGAAAGCTCAAAACCAGTACAGAGATTACGACTTCGAGGGTCGATTGAATGTACGAATACATACCAGCCTGAAGAATTTCAACTGACGACAAATAAAAATCTTCACGGTTGTAATATACCTGTAGAATTGCAGATACGTATTTTAAGCTCCTTATTTTTCCTGTGTGACTCCGTCTATATAATGTTACTAAACTTTCTATACATCAGTGATTTCAATACTAACGATTAATTGATCGCAATACTAACGATCAATTGATTGCAATATCTCAAAGTATACGTAGTCTGTTTCGTCAGCGAGAAGATTGTACCAAACGGTGTTCGTTTATTCCGTCTAAACTGGTGTAGAAATTGCAGTCTAATTTATGCAGAAAGTATCCTATTGTTACATACAATGTACATAATATATTCGTATACTTGTTCATCCTGTTGTACGTACAGAATGTCCGCACGATTTTTAAGGCATTTGCAATAAACTAATTGAAAAGGTACATTTTAGCTCTCATACTTCTCCCAATGATCCTTGTTCAATTTTATGCTATATATGGAGAGGTTTTGTTATATTAGACGTTCATATCGAATTGAAGGTTTTCAGTATTTTGAATATGTTAAATGTTTGAAACAAATTTAATATTTTAAACAAGTTGAATATTTCAAATATTTTAAACATTTTAAATATTGTAAACATGTTAAATATTCTAAATATATAAAATATTTTATACATGTCAAGTTTGTAAAACATGTTAAATATTGTAAATATTTGAAAGGAAAAATAGTTGAAAGCTTGTGAGCAATACATAAGAAGCAAAGATTATGTATAATAAGAGCAATAATTTGAAATTTGCTGAGATTCGATGAACGGAAGTGAGCAATAACAGGACTGGAAGAAATTTTGACAAGGTTTGAAAGCAACAAGCTATATAGTAGCTGTTCAGGTCGTTCAAAAAATAAAACCAGTGATTATGCGGACGATCCGATGAGCGTTCGAAATACATATTGCTGTGCAAATGGAGGAATCTGTCCAGCTGCTATATTAAATTCCTCTCGCCATTCTCCTTGGTACTGTAAACTCATCAAACCATTTGTATTTTGTGTGATTACATCGTTGCTGGGTACGTTGTTCTTTGGTTAATTAAACGACAATTAACTCCACACTGAGGATAATACTACAAGTATATTCAAAGATAAAAACCTGTATATAAACATTTCAGCAATGTCAGTGTCCCATCTTTGTGACAAATACTCAGCTAGTACAACTTTTAGAATAATCAGATCCGATTTGGTAAATCTGAGGGCACATTTAAACACCCTTTCGGTAATTATTATACAATTCAAACAAAATCAGATATCCAGAAACCATACTCGATAATGTTTATTTAGATGGAAGTGAAAAATGTAATAGAAACCCGGGACGATTTGAAGAATAAGTTGAAAGAAGTTGGATATATCATTCCAAAAATGTCTGAAGCCATTTTGTATTTAAGGAAAGAAGTATCCGAGGGTACTATATTGCTTAAAACACAGGACCTCTCTTTATATTGCCTCGAGTGACATAAAATTCTTGCAATCGACAATATATTAAATTACCCACAAGATTTCTTTTACGTTATAGTAATCTTTGTGAAATATTTATGACGAGATAGTGAAACACTATATCTGCGATAAGATAGTGAAACACTATACTCGCGATAAGATAAATCCAGTATCTACATGTAGAGTGACACCTGTGAATGTAAACGTAAAGACGGCAATATAACGAGAGTCTTCTACGTTACTTCTTCTATGTGTTACAGTAATAATTTATGGCGTTTCAAACAGGTATGAAGGCTATGTCTCCAGAAACTGTTAGAGATCTGGTAAGGAGTGAATTGCAGACCTACGATGCTGATAAAACTGGGAGAACAGATTATGCACTCGGAAGTTCAGGTTTTAGTTGAACACAAAAATATTTTTCTGATATTTGGCAGTCGATATTCTTATCTGAAAATACTTAGGTGGAACAATTCTTTCGACAAGAAGTACAGAAACGTACTCGGCAGGTGCACCGGTACTGAAACTCTTTGGAATACCCATTTGTCAGCAACAGAACACACCTCACGCTATAATTCAGGTTATAAATTCAGACTATTATAATATTATTTGCAAGTAATATTAATCATTGCTACGTTTACTGATAACAAAACCTCCAAAATATATCATTTTCATTCCGTACGAATTTAGTTTGAATAAAAATTGAATTGTGGAGAATTGTTGAATTAACATTTGTCAGGGTTAATTTTGATCTTTTATTTGTTTATTTGTTGTTTAGACGGGAGTCCTTCCGGGAGAATGCTGGGCGTTCAAAGGGAGCAGTGGAAGCGTTGTCATACAATTACTCGGTTTTGTACATGTTTCGGGGGTCAGTATGGAACATATTCCGCAGTCAATATCTCCGACAGGAGAAACGACTACGGCTCCAAAAGATTTTTCTCTCCTGGTAATTTTCCGTTACTTAAAAATTGTAGAAAATATTTTGAAAGCTTCAGTTTAGATTTACGTGCGTCGCTTCTGAAAAGAGTACAACTAGCGTCATCTAGAGATGATACTAACCAATAAGAAAATTACGATTTACTTAAATAGTAATGAATTTTACTCTTTTCTGAGGCGATTAGAATAGTCTACAAACACAATAGGTCTGAAACAATTACATCACAGTTCATTAAACGCGTTAAAATAATAAAAATTAAGAAGATTGTATGGATGTTAAAAAGAGTAGCCATCTAGCGGTGATAGATGGGAACTAATGAAGCTAAATTCTGTACAAATATTTGCATGCATTTACATTTCCAATTTGCTAACGCTTATAAAACATTTTTAAGGTCATTTAGTAATTGTACTTGAAAAAAATTATTGTTTATCACACAATTGAATTAAAATTTTCAGGGTTTGAAAAGTGTGGACGACACAAATCCTTTCCTCTTCGGCAAATTCACATACGACAACGCTGGTCCGCCTGTACAATATTTCGAAGTTCAAGTAAACTAACACTTACCAGTGTCAACCTAACACAAATATAATAATAAAATATACAGATGTTTCCAATTTACAGAATCGATCAGATAAACCGTACGAGATTATTGAACTGAAAGTTCACTCCAATAGTGGTAACAAAGAATACACTTGTATCTATAGAATACGGGTTCATGGTACTTTAAGTAAAAAGAACAGATAATTTTTTCCTAATTAATTATTTATAAATTACGAATTAAAAGTCGACATTTTTGGGCAACTTTGGAACCTGAGGGACCGTATGAGAAGATCACGTAGAGTATATATTAATATAATATTAATTTGAATTAGGCATTTATATATAAGCATTATGTATACTTTATTGTGTAGTAAATAAAGACATGTATCTTTCAACTTGTTATACCTAATCAACAAGTAAACCTAAGCTAACGTAACCTCACCTCAACAGGTAGAATTGATAAAAAAAACCCTGTTACTGTAAATCTAACCTAACTTAACCTAACACACCACTCATAAGTAAACTAGTCCAGGTATGAATAAAACGGCCTTACGTCAATTCAACGTGATCGTCGTTCATTTTATTACATTTGTACATATTTAGTCTTGTTCTACATTTCTATCATCGTGCTCCTTCATTCTCACACACGTACACGCAACCATTCATTCTCCCTGCATAACTTCCTGCCTTTCCATACACCATACTTTCCTCCCCTGCGTAACTATGATTCGAATTCCCCAGAAACACGATCTGGACTTCTCTCCATACACGAAATTCGCGGCACATGTACACGTCAAGCAGACAGAACGGATTTCTCACGATCACACGAACCATTCCTGGGTACGTCGCTGCTGTAATTAAAATGTTTACACTCCATTTTGTTTTTTTTTTTATACTTTGTTTTCTCCTCTGCTATTTTCCTCTGTTAACTGCCTTCTCTAAGGGCGAAGAACGGACTGAAGAGGCACGCGGCAACAAGTACATTGAATTAACAGATTCGATTAACTGATCACGTGCACAATTCTTGTACTTATACATATTCACGTGACTATAATGTACGTACCGCGCGTGCCTCACGAGAAGACTCGCGGGTACTCGACTGTTTCATACTCGTAAACGCGACCGATCGCGTGTTACAGCCCGAAGAGACCTGTGGCCACGCCCACCTACCGCTGACCAATCAGCGACGCGTCCTGCCAAGCGCCTTCTCGTCAGACACGCGCGGTACACGTGCACGCGTATGTATATATACACATATGTACGTGTACATGTGTATACGATGTATGCACACACATAAGTACGACGCGTACGTTATTTGTTTCGCTCTATGTTTCTCTATGTATTTTTTTCACTTTTTTCTTTCTTAATGCGTCGTGTGTTTTTTTTAATTCTTTCCACGAAATTTATCGCCGCGGACAGAAACGCTTCCGCCGCTACGAGGCGCACATACATAGTAGAATCTCTTAATATATATATATATATTTTTTTTTCGTATTTATATATATTATATTTTTTGCTTTTTTTCCTGTATTCTTACTAACGATACACGTGCATCTGATCGGCGAGATTTCGCGCGCGGTTACACGATCATATCCCCGTGGCTAGAGTAAATTATAATTCGGAGGTCAGTCGTCTAACGCTATCGAGCTATCGAGACTCGGTCGTGGTGCCAAAGAGACGCGCATTTTTCAATCATAGATTTTAATCGAGCGATAACAACGATACAGTCGAGTGAACGTGTCTACTGTAAATTAGAGATAGGCATGATTGTGCGTACGAGATTAGACCTCTTATTTTAGTTCAAATAAAATTCTAACGAATGACAGTACCTTCGGAGAGACGATATAAGGAATGTCAAATTTTAAGAGTCATTTTAGACGTGCCCTTTGGCACACTTCAAGAATGTCATAAAGAGTAGACTCTCATAAGTAAAAACTTTTCACGTGTTTGAACATTTCTATGAGAACAAAATAGAGATCATTATAATAGTTCCATTGCGAAGTATGGATGTATCATCTGAAATGAGTCTAAAATTGCAGACAATTTCAGGAAAGTGATGTTTTAAACGAGAAGTGAGTAACGGGAGAAGGTCCGCCATTGCTGTTCCCCCACCCTGCTGCCGCGCATGCGCACTTCAAGGTTCACTCACTTGGCACAACTGTACTGTACACGCGAGGGCAAATATTGCTTCCTCTGGAAAAGGTTCTTTTGGAAACTTGAGAATTTGGGGAGCTGGGAATTTTTAAATTTGTGGATTTAGGAATTTGGGAATTAGGGAATTGGGAAATGTGAGAGTCCTCAAATGATTTCAACAATTCGACCTCATCCAAAGGTATCCTACGTTGCCCCCGGGCGTACGTCGCTCAAAGTGCGGGCACCACAACCGCACGAAGGTTCGTCAACGTTCGTCAACGTCAGAAGGCATAGAATCGTTAACTTGTTAACATTTCATCATTTCAGTATGTTGAACTTATCCTCGACAATCATTAAATATTACCGCACGCGGTAGTATCAAAATAAACCACACCGAGTGTATAGTATAGAATATTCATAAGTGTATGTATGTACAGTAGAGTTTTCTATTTATATATATATATATATTTATGTATATATACGTGTATATATTTGTTGCTTTTCACTATACTCAGAGCCTCACACATGTCTTCGTTTTTTTGTCAGTTTTTTATTAAAAAGTCAGCTACTACCTCTTTTTTCCTAACTGTTATTTTTTTATATCTCTTGCTTGTCGTCGCTGTTTCCTTAGATGTTTTGTTTGTTGTTGTTGCCGTATTTTTTTTTATAGGAAATATACTACGATTAAAGTATATCACAGATGTTAACGAGAAGAACGTTCTAGAACGCGCGCGCGAGAAAGAGAGAGAGAGAGAGAGACAGAGAGAGAAAGGGACAGAGAATACCGAAGAGAAACGAGGAGGATGTTAGGTTAGCTCCTAGCCGTTTTAGAGGATCGTTGGTCGCCGCAGGATCATTCGGAAGTACACAGCAGCTGGCTCGACATAGCTTTCCGGGAGAACTCGAGTCGAGTGAAACCAATTGACATAGAGAGATACGATTGTACGAGTTTCAATTTGTATTAAAGATTATCACAACGTCGGATTAGTCTTAAGTCCCTAATCGTATTTACTTGAAGCTCCGAGCTAGAGTCGTAGAACCGGCGAGAAAGAGGTGACAAAAATACCGTATCGTTAATCGACTAGTCTATGAACCGGCTATATTTATTACTTTTAGCCCGATCGTAACAATATACGTTCGATCATTCGAACCGTCCGATCGGTCCCGACTGAAACTTTAAGTACGAAGCTCTTACGTCTAGTGTCGACCATTTTGTTCTTTGTTCCGCAATTACTGCGATCGCGAAGACTACAGCTACGTTTTTTTTACTCCGAAAGTTTTATCTAGATTTTCTGGCACTTCGGTAATTAACCATTTTTTCGCATCGTTTGGCACCTTTCGTTCCTCCGTCGAGAGCTACCACGACCCACCGCGGCTCTAGAAACTTTCCTGCGAACGACACGTGTGTGTTTACAATGTGTACATCGTCGACGAGCTGGAGAAAAAGGAAAGGCGAGAAAGTGTGGTCCGATTGATTGCAGTTGACGCATAGATCAATTTCGGCTGCACTTCTCTGTTACGTTCGATTCTAACACTTTACCGATACCTTCATTTTGCATGGACAAAATTTATACGAGATCTTTTACTACTAAGTTTGGAAAAGACAAAATTTCATTAATATACAAGATCTATTAAGAAAACTGATAGTCGAACTGATTTAAAACCTAAGATTTTTTAAACTATGATATATCCTCTGTTATGCACCTAAGGATAATTCACCTAATTCAAGGCTTTGTAAAACTGTACTCTTGTACAACCGAGTATAATCTGCGTTGTACATAACATAAAAATTCATAGTACTATCAAAATTGTGCAGTAATACCAAAAATACTTCGACTGCTGTAGTCATGCGTCACGTCGGTAACGTAGGGAGTGACAAAATCCTATAAGATTTTCATCGAAATTAAATTTCTGCTTGCAATTTCTATGCAAAATACAGCTATCGGAAGAATATCAGTTAAATCGAACGTGACAGTTTCAGAAGTTCAGCCTAAATTTTCATCTCTTATCTAAGACCTACTGAATCCCCTAATTATCGACGCAGACTACGTCGTTCTTCCGTTCTACCAATTCCTACGAATCGACTTCCACGACGCTTGTATTTTTTTTTGTTTTAACGGAACGCGAGGTTCCGATGGCAATAATAGATTGTCATAGGTTTTTTTTTATTTTTAACCGCGTTATACTTTTACCGCGCCCCCCGTGACACGGCGCTGGGCCGTTCACGATCGCGTTATTAAATTTACTTGTTAATTATTACTCTGCTTTCTAACTCGAGAGCGCATCATCGTCGTCTCCCTACTTTCTAGCCATAATAGTCTCGGCCCGCTCGGCGGTCTCTTTCCTTCCATTTTGTTTGGCAAGTTCACGGCGGCGAAGTGACTAGAATATAACGACTATATTGTCATGCACTACAGTCTTTCTTAGAGCCCAATATTGAACCCTCGTAGCAGCACACTCCATGGTACATCGCCGTGGATACCATGGCATTGGCTAGCGAATTGCACGGAAATCAATACTTCTGTTGGTGAACTTTGAAGCTTCGATTGCTTCTGGATTAAGAGGGATCCGACGGAGTCGTGGAGGGTTTCTCCTCCGTTTCGCGCGTCCCGTCGGCGCCATCTTGTACCGCGGTCGCCGGGGAAATGGCGGTCGACGAATCCGCCGTTTCGTCGTTTCGTTTTTTGCGATGGCTGTTGCTGCTCGTGGAATCCGTGTCGTCCACGTATATTCTAACATCTGAGTCGATGGTGACGGCGTCGGGTATGTGCACCACGGCACTGCCGCTTCCGCTCCCGTTCACGCTTTTGACCAGGGTGTCGCTAGACGACATCTCCTCGGACTTGTCCTCAGCCACTAAAACGTGCCCGTAACTACCGATCTGAACCGACGAACCGTACTGATCGCTGCTCGACATCCCCGTCGAACTGCCGCTCTTCAGCTTGGACGGTCTCCTTTCGTTAATGATGGATTGCACGTCGAGATCGTCCATCGGTGGCGCGGATACCCGTCTCTCGTTCCTGATCCTCGTTTCTTCCGGTCTCTTCGTTATTTCGCTCTCGGCGTAACTGTTCACCACGTTCGGTGCTCTCGAAACGTTGCTGGCGACACTCACGTTCGTGTCGGACTGCGATTGCGTGTCGCTGGATGCCCTGCGGCATAACGTTGCCTTGGACGGGTATATGTTAGCCGTTGGTAAAAGATAACGTTCGCTGCTCAATTTGGGACAGGTCAAGGTGGTTACCGAGCCGGTCGGTGTCACCGGGGAAGAAGAACTTGCTGGTGGCTTCTTCACGCTCAACAGCGACTTGTTCTCGAGCACATCGCTGGTTGCCTACAAATTTAACAAATATTTACTTTTGAAGTAAAAGAAAACTTGAAGTGACTCTTGTTGAGTTTACCTGTAGCCTTTTGCGTTGCGCGTGATTGGTGTCTCGATTCACTGCATCGTAATTCCGTTGAGAAATAATTCGAGGCACGCTTAGATTGCTCATAGACTTCTCGAAAACTTCGACAACCTCAAAATGCATCGGCAGTAAGGACCTCTGTTGATGATGCCCCGAATGAAACGTTTGTCGACGTTTTGATTTGAACTTGGACGGTCTTGAATTGGAACGATGATACGAGCTGCGACGCGACAGTGACGCAGATATTGTTCCATCTGTAACATTTTGTATGTAATATTTTTTTATTGAGTAGCTGTTTTAGGTTACTTAGTGTTTGAACGTACCATCTGCGCTTCCCTTTCGTGGCGGATTGTAAATAAAATTCGCAGGTAAGGAACGAACTTTCGCGAGACCGGGTCTGCTAGTGGATATCTTGACATTTGTCACTAAAATGGACTCGCGTTCCCTCGCATCGTCATCTTCCTCCGCACCGCCATCGCTCGTTCTTTCACGTTTCACCGTTTCGTCCTCTTCCTCTTCTTCTTCTACCTCCAACAATTCTTCTTGTTCCGCGGCTAGTTCTCTCTCTAACTGGGTTTCCATGTCGAGTTCATCCTCCATCTAAAACATTTACAACAAACTGTTTAAAATTTGTTCAAAGTAAATTTTAAGTTAGGTTAGGTTATAAGTGTCCATATGTCGGTGATAAGTTTTGGAGTTAGGTTAGGTTAGAAGCGACATTTGTGACCAAACTAAAAATCAAAATGAACGATTCTGAAATTTGACTCTTACCTGTTTATGGCTCTCCTCGAGGTGTTTCATAAGCACAGCAACGACGACGTTCACGAGAACGAACTGTGCCATCAGCACAAAAATTACGAAAAATATAGGGGCTATGATAGTGCTCACGCAACAATTCTTCACGCAGTCTGCCGCCTCGTCGCAATCGTCCCTCAACGTGTCCTTCATGATCCCATTCCAATTATCGCCGGTGGCTACCCGAAAAAGTGTCAAAAACGCCATTCCAAAGTTACTGAAGTGTGCGTGTTCGCCGAGTCCTTGACAGGGCATTTCGTCGTTGCATTCTAAACGACCAAACAGTTCCACACCCAGGGCAGCGAATATGAAGAAAAGCAGAAAAAATAGTAGACCCAAGTTTCCGACCTGAGGTAACGCCTGCATCACCGTATCTAACAGAGCTCGTATTCCTTTCGCCATCTTTAGCAACTTTAGAACTGTAAAAGAAATAAACTTATTACTATTTCAAATATTTACTGTTACTTCTTGTTTGTTTTTGAACCCACCTCTAGCGATTCGTAGAACTCGCATCACACGAATTATGGTAGGGTTGATCGGGATGATCTTCGATTCGACTTCTTCGAGAACTATACCGACTACAGACAGTATCACGATTCCTACGTCCAACTGGTTCCATCTTGAACAATCGTAATTGCAAATAATTAAGGACTCTAAGAAGTGTCAAATAAAAGAAGACATTTTGAAATTTTTGAATTTCATTAGGAATAAAAATAATAAGTCCGTACTTGTCCTTGAGGTAAAGGTGTAAACCCAGTGCAAGAAGTTTCATGAACGATTCCAGAATGAAGACCGCCGTGAAGAAGTAATTAAATATTTTGAGAGCGTAAGTCAGAGCCTTCGGCATCATGTAAAATTCCATCGCCATTGTGACAACGTTCAGGCCTATCACTGCAGCGATTGCTAGGTCGAAATACTTGGATGTTACAACGTTATGAACGAACAGTCTGGATTTCGAGTAGTTTGTGTAATATGGCGGTTCGTGCATTTCTGTAACACAAATTGTTAATAAAAATATAGAATAATGTTTCGATTTTATGCGCAGAACCCGAAGAGTTCTAGACACGACCCTGCATGTCGCTACAATTCTTACTTCGACGTTTCTTCTCCATTTGCAGTGCACGTTTAGCAGCTCTTCTCACGCGTTCCTCTTTCTCCTGCTCTTCACGACACCTATGAAAATTCTCCACCACAACACCTACGAACATATTGAGCACAAAAAAACCCACCAGCAAGATGAATGCTATAAAATACAGCAGTCGCCATTCAGAGTAATTCTCGATTGGCTGCAACAGAAAGGAAGGTACACTTCAGCTGACAATGTGGATAGATGTCACTTAAATATGATATCATAGATCCACATTCCTTATTCTATTGCATCTCCTTGTCAGAATCTAGTGAAAGTGAATATGACAATATAACAAAAGTTTTCTATACATCACTCATGCAGAATAGTCACTTAGGAAGCATTAAATTCGACGTCAGCGAAGTCCTTGTATATCATTATGAATGAACGTATATTATTGTGAACAAACGTAATTTATTTGTTTGTACTAGTCCTATAATATGTAATTTAAGTTATAAATTAGTTGTACGTCTCAAATTTTGCAAAATTTTGACCGGAAAGGTATGTTTCCTTACTCGGGTCTAAACTGCGGCACGCCGGTAAGGTAGGAAGTGACAAAAATTTTGATGTCAGTTAATAAAAATCCTTCTCAGGAATATTATTTCTTCTTACAATATAGCTATTTGTTAAACAGCCTTCAGCTAAATCAGTGACAAGTCTTCGGAAGTTCAATAAGTTTCATTGAATTACCTGTTGATCGACACCGACAGCATCAAGTCCGGTATACATGATGTTCACCCATCCGTCCCTCGAAGATAACACGAACAACGACATCAAGGCTTTCCCAAGGTCATCGAAATTATACTTTCTATTCAGCCAAACGTTTCGCTTGTCGGCCAGGCAGTCCGTTTTATTGCGCACGTTTTTTATATCAGGCCCTTCGCAATAATAAAAGGCACCCTTGAAGAGCTGCACGCCCAAGATACCAAAGATTACGAAAAAAGTACAGCATATCAAAACGATGTTGCCGATAGGTCGTAAAGAGGATAACAATGTCTGAACAACCAGTTTCAAACCAGGGGCCCGATTGATAACTCGTAATGGTCGCAGTGATCTTAAAAGTCTAAAAACCTGCAACAATCGAAGGGCCATATAGCGGGACACTTACTCATTCAACAGTATAGTCTACTGTATTCAACATGTAAACCACGTTTTATAGAGTTAGAGAATCAATGTAAAATAAGGTTATACCCTCAATATTCCAAATATTCTCGGGCTACTCGATGAAAGTAGGGACATTGATAAATCGATGATGGAAATAATCACAAGAACTCCGTCCATAATGTTCCACCCTGAAGTGAAATAAGCGTCCGAGCCATAAAACATACCAGATGCTACAACCTGTAAATCAGCATTCGATAAGTGACTGCTTATGACATTAAAGGCGAGTTTAGGAAAGTTGATAACCTTGATAAACATCTCGATAGCAAATACTCCGGTAAAAATGTAGTTCGCAGTTGATAGAAAAAGTCTTTCTCCGCTATCGGGTGGTATATTTGGCCGTTCCATTGCCAGGGTAATACAGTTGAGACCGATAAAAAAAAGGACCACGTTGTCGAACCATCTCTGGTCAACGAGCCGCCGACACAGCATACGAAATCTGAAATGCATAGCAAACCTTTTATAAAAATATAAAAATGTCGAACAAAAATTTGAAAATCTGAACTGGCCGAGGGTGCAACACAATCTAGCGGCACTGAATGTAGCCTATAAGATACCGTGCCTTCTTTATACTCAATAGAAAGATTAAACCATCAAGAATGTATGATAAATAATGGTACCTGTTGTTCGGTGGAAAAAGATAGAGCGAATAATCGTCGCGTTCCTTAAGGCAACCTTTAGGTTCAAAAAACATGAAGATCTTCTTGATCTTCTCGATGCTGCTCGCACTTCCGTGGCCATTTAAAGGTGGTGTCTGTTCATCGGTTCGAGGATTGTCGTCTTCTTGATCGGGAAATCGCTTAATTCTGGGCAGTGGGCCAGTCTCCATCGACAAATTATTGATTGTACGCGCTGTTGAGCATTGCATAGGCGCCTCATCCAGAGGTAGGGTTTTTCTTGTCGGCGACTGAACGTTCTCGTTGCCGCGTAACGAATTTCTTCGGGAAAGGTCGCTAATCCATCGCATCTTTAACAAGTTCATAGTTAAGAGCAGATATAACATGGCGGAATTGGATTGTGATTGGGGTACTCAGGGCTGAGGCATTGTTGGATGAATAGGTGCTAGGGATATTGCTATGGATAATACCCAAAAGGGGTAGGGGGATAGTATCCACTGATGTGGATTGCAAGTGGAGTTTGATGTAAGGAGATTTAGATTTGGAGATTTGGGGATTTGGAGATTAGTAGACCTGGAGATTTGGAGGTTACCCACCTGATTAGGCGTTGCTGTATACCGTCGTATAGAAGAACTACGACTTTCAATTGAATTATTGGGGCTGAGACTACGAGTATTGCTTGTTAGGACGGTCGTTCTATTATTTGGCGTATCACTCTGCGTATCATTTCTTATTGAACCGTGCAAATAACCGCCATTGAAGCTGCAAATTAAATTTACAATACCAAAAATACTCAAGAAGCACTAATAAAACTGCTACGACACAAATTGAGTCAAAATAATTTTTCCTATTTATTGTACACACTGTATATACACATACAGGGTGTCCCATTAGTAGTGATTCCCTACACATTCTCAAAATTGTACAAAATTAAATTTTGAGAAGTTCTGAATTATCTTACGTTGAGTTGGAACCAAGTAGAGTACTTCGACCGTTATTTAAAACAGTGGTTCGACCAGGATCCTCATCTTCCGTCTGTGACCAACGTTTCCTTCTCAAAGATGGCCGTGATAACTTCCACGAGTATCCTCTCTGTATTCTTGGCGGACTTGAACGAAAAAGTATCAAATTATTCACCATAATAAACCAAAAATAGTGAAGTATCTTTCCAAACTTTTAATTTATACAAATATAAAATAACTTACCTCGAACTAGACAATTCTCTCGTTGCAGGATTAACAACAGCAGTAACAAGACTTATTCGTTGAGAAAATTGTCCAGCTATAAGATTTTTGGTTGGTATTTTATTCGAAACGTCCGGTAACTTCAACAGCCCTGAAGGTATGCTGCACTGGCTCTGTACAAATTATTATAAAATTAAATGAACGTCACTCTCCATTATTTTCTCTAATATTCTGAATAAACTCGAATTGCA
This sequence comes from Megachile lagopoda, assembly GCA_036983795.1. NCBI lineage: Eukaryota > Metazoa > Arthropoda > Insecta > Hymenoptera > Megachilidae > Megachile > Megachile lagopoda. The sequence continues at coordinate 8,326,576 of CM072793.1, forward strand.
TAATATTGTCGAGAAATGCCACGTACGCCAGATCGATCGATGGATTCAATCGACAGTGCCGCAGTAGGATAAACAGCTCGACAGTTCACGTCTCTGTAGCCGACATCGAGAGTGGTGTTAGGCGAATCTTGGGGGGTGGCTGCCGTGTGAGTGATTATAGGCGGCTGTCCCGTGGCACCCATCATTTTGTTTTCCTTCTGAATATTACACTTCGGCTCGTCCATTTGATGCTTCCACACGGTGTTCTGTTTCTCGCGGCTGTTGTTGTCTTTGTATTTGCGTAACTCCTCCGCGCTCTGCCAGGAGTTCTTCCGATCCTACATCATTAAGACTTTTTCATTCAAACCAGTACTTTTACCATACAACAATGTTGCAGTCAGTTAGAAAGAAATTTATTTCAGAATATTTTGTAGATGACGAAGTATAATTTCAAAAATATTATAACTGAACAAAGGTTCAGTAACTTAAAAAATTTTGAAGATGCTATGTATAGATTGCATGTGTATTTAACAAGATAATGATATGTTTACGATTGTTATTTTGTACTTCCAGCATTGTTAATTTGATAAATAGTGTTTTTGTACCTGAGTGCAAGTATCGCTGTCCGTGATCGAATGGGACCTTGATATTCTGGACGATCCATCGTCGCTCCCCATTCCAGCTTCCTTCGCAGCTAGCTTCGCCATTTCTCTTTGTTCTCTTTCTCTTCTTTCGTTTCTCTGAGAAATTACACGTATTATTAATAGTATACGTTCAATTTTTATGGCACCAGTCGGAGGAGTTTTATGGAATCGTCTTTTATTTATCAAGTACTTGTATAAGGTATGATTTCAGAGGGTACTAGTACTCTATATGCATTCCTATATTTTTATATCACTACATTTTTACGTTCTTATGCCCCGAATTACCTATATCCTTACATACCTGCGTCTGCATCTCTACATACCTGCATTTCCATATGCCTATATTGATATTTACATATGGCTACGCTCCTATATCCCCATATGCACCTATTCCTATGCCCTACATCCAAATATCGTAATTCCCAGCGTCCTAGTGTCCTTACGTCCCAATACCCCTATACCCCATATCCTTACAACCCAATATCTCTATTCCTTCTGTAGTGATCCTTCTCACCTCCGAAGAAAATCCTTCGACAAGAATGGCGACGAGCAGATTGAACAGCACATAATTCCCAAAAGTCATCAGCGCGACGAAATAAAGAGCCGCCCAATGCGAGGTCTTCTGCATACCGTTGAACAGCACAACGTTCCAATCTTCCTGCGTTAAAATCTACGTAAAGAGAGAAAAGAGAAACAAAGAGTTGTCAATGCACATCGGGACAAACATCTTGCTATCGCGAGACGTATAGTAAAAGCAAAACTCTCTAATTCGTAACAAACAAAGTTTCACATCAAATCTGTTGTTATTCCGAATGAAACGTTTCACTCATCTAGTTAGGAGAACCAGCTCGAATTCTTCATACACTAATTCTACTGATCGAAAGTTTGACAAAAAAAAAAGGAAAACAAAAACGTGGAAGAGAGACGAGTGAAAAAAAATAGGGTGTATCGATCGGTATCGTCTCGCGCATTCTTCTTACATGGTATGCTACGAATTTCTCTCTGTGTTCGGTATTTCACCCGTTTCGGTCCACGGTCCTCGTTCAAAAATTTATTCTCACATTTTTTCCGAGATATTTGACCGTGACGCGAAGTACGTTTAACAAAATACGCAAATTATTTCGTACGCTTTGTACGACGGCGAATTAACGGGATAAAGAGGATTTGAAAATTTAAGGCCCTCGAACGAGGAAGCTGGACTGAAACGGGCTGATAAAGTCTTTAAAGCGGCTACCTAATTAGTACAGCTTTATTTTAATCTTTTTATCGTAGTGTTTCCATACATAGCAACAAGCAAAACAACGTGATGCAGTTATTTATCGTTTCAAAAAAAGGGTCAGACACACGGCTAACGTAGTATCCGTGTAATCGATTAACTTCTTCTCGACTGATAACAAAACCATGTTAATCGCGTGGCAAACAAACCATTATCCACTCTGTTATTTTATTATGGGGCAACGGAAGTTAGTGCAAGATATAAACGAGAGAAAATAAGAAAGAAAATTTGTTATTACGTTCGATTTCAACGACGGTGGAACGTAAACGCAGAGAGAAAACCGGAAATATACGATTCGCTGAAAATTTGTATACCGACGTATATCAAGAAATCAAAATATGTAAGCTGACACGCGATAGAACGAAGACAAAAAGCGGGAACAAAACACACTTATGTTACGAGTACATGTATGTAATATGAAAATAGATGTAAATACACGTTGCTACGAGTATAGGTACAAACAGATGTGGATATAGACGTAAATATTAGTATAATAAGAATAGAAATTGGTGTAGATAGAGGTGTGGACAGATAGAGTGTTTCGTGGTTGAACGATCGAATCTTGCGAGCAAAAATTGGGTAAAGAAATTCAAGATTGAAAAGCTTCGAAGCGAAATAAATTAATTCTGAAATCCTATATTTTTGCAATTTTGCAAATATTTAAAGTTTTTGAAGTTTGAAAATTTCAGGCTTTTGAGTTTAACAATTTTTAAATATAACTCATTCTGAACTCATCAAATTTTAACGAACTTTCCTTTCAACACTGTAAAATCCCAGTGTTTACAGATTTTAATATTTCATATCCAAATATTTGAAAGTCCTAAAGTCATCGTACAATATAATTGCAAGGTTCGATCATTCTTTACTTGAAGTAGCAGAGAAACAGAAATAAACATAAACATAGGTAGAAAAATAAATGTAAATATATAAGTAAAGATGAGAACATAAACAGAAACATAGACAGAGACATAGACAGAGACTTACATAGAGACATAGACATAGAAAAGACTGAGACAAAGATAGAGACATAGATGGAAACATAGACAGTGACATAGACTGAGACACAGACAGAAACATAGACAGAGACATAGACAGAGACATAGACAGAAACGTAGACAGAGACATAGGCAAAGGCATGGACAGTGATATGGATGACACAGGAATAGAGACATAGCATAGACAGAGACATGGACACAGACATACACAGAGACTTAGGTATAGACATAGACAGAGACATAGACAGAGACATAGACAGAGACATAGACAGAGACATAGACAAAGACATAGACAGAGACATAGACAGAGACATAGACAGAGACATAGACAGAGACATGGATAGAGACATGGACAGAGACAGAGACAGAGACACAGACAGAGACACAGATAGTGGCATAGACAGAGGCATAGACAGAGACATAGACAGAAACATAGACAGAGACATAGATAGAGACACAAACAAATACACAGACGAAGGCAGAAAAAGAAATAAAAACCGAAATAAAAATAGAGACAAAGATAGAGACAGACTCTGAGACAAAGACATAAAAACAGACGTATGCGGGCATAGAGACATACAGGTCCAAATATAGTAGTATAAATGAGGGGGTAAAAGTCATAGCAGTGTAAGTCATCAGGTCCATGAACTGCATCACTATTGACTTCCTCTTTGCAGTCTACCATACATCGAACTACAAGCAAACCTACATATCTCACCTTATCCGACAAACAAGCAAAAATATCAAAATCCTTAAGTTAAACATCCGACTTACACCGCCATAGCTTTGATCTCCTCACAGTGTGCATTCCCGCATTTCAAACAATTGTATCTACGTAAATATCAAAGAAAAGAGACTTACAATACTATGACATTCACCCCCTCATAAAAAAGGTTAGGAGAAGACAGTATCATGTGTATCTAAATACTTAGCGCATATACCGTGTTTTTGGTGTAAGAGAGGGGAACGGTGGTACCTGAAAGACCGTGACAAGTGCCCAGACGATGTCGTTGAAATGTTTGCGATCACAGCGGCACATCGGGTGCCGCGAGACCACCTCGGCACAGGTGCAGGGCCGACTCCGGTCCGCCCACATGCAAAACTTACCCCCGAACAGGTACATCCCTAGGATGCTGCAACCGAGACAATCCGCCGGCCTAAAGTATCACCGCGTTTCAAAATGGAACCAGAAGGGATGGGACCGAGGACGGTGATCCACTAACCATGGAGCGTCTTCCATCTTTTATTCTTTCGATCTAAAAGATTCCCTAAACTCTCATGAACCCAGTTCTACTAGTACAACTGACCAAATTCAGTAACAGCGTTCAATCACCGTGCGCGCCACAAGAAGAGTTGCGGCGAACAGTGGGGATAAGGAGAGGACCTTGGAACAAATCTAATTTTTGACCGCATTTTTCATCCGATTTGGATAATTTTTTTTTTAAATGAAAGGTAATTGAATTCTGGAGAGACGCGTGTGAGTGGATTTTGGAGAAAGGTTCAAAATTTTTTTATTTGATAACAAAGTTAGGAAAGGCTTCTTGGTCATTTTTTAGAGGTGACATCTTTTTAATGAACTTTGGATTTTTTGGGAAGGTATTTCATTAGTGTGGAAACAATCTAGAGATAGTTTTGTTAGTTTAGAATATATAAAAGGGCTTTTTAATATAAAAATAAATTAATGAAGAAAATTTGATTGTTTAAACAATTTTTTCTGAAGACTCTAAGCTACTTTACTAATGTACTACCCGATTATTTTGTACAATTATTTAGAAAATCTTTAAAAATATATCAAAAAGTATATCTGGACGATTATATCTGAAAGGATGTGCATTTTTTCCGGAAGTCATCTTGTGTGACGCACACAGTTCACTGGGACCGTCACCTTAGTTTGGCTGAACTTGAACGCGTAGGCGGTCTCTACGATTACAGAATAGAATTTATCGATTTTTTGTTCTCGCAGGTTGTCGGCGGAAGAAGCGGTCAGTGATTTGAATGCAAAGCAACGATAAAAATACGTATCCGGGTTATATAATCCCTTCGGAGTCCGCTACGGTGGATATATGTTAGTTCCAATATGGCGGGGTGAATATTTTAAGCTGTAATTTCAAGCTGAAATTGCGTTCGCTATTTGTCGATGCGTTAGTTAACTCACTGTTCATTGAAACGAAGATTACTTGGCTAGTGAATTGATACTTTAATTAATATCGCGTTCAAGATAACGTTTCGTAATAATGACTACATTTTCGAAAGTGACTGATTATTCTTCAAAAATAATGTTATCTACTTTTAATTAGTTATTTGATTATTTAAATATTTATTTGTTGTTTAGATTATATTTTAGATATTTATGGACTTCTTCATACATGTAAAATTTCCTTAAGCAGAAAAATTATTTTTTTAAATTATTTGACAACAAACCTATTATATTTACGTTTACCCGGAATAATAATTAATAAATGTAATTAAAGACGCTCCATTGGCTGTGTTTAAGCAGGTATATCGTGTGAACAGCAGAACTGTCACTCGAAGCTCACACAGTTACATTCTGCAAGATCGGTGCACCTGTTCAGTTTATACAATAATTATATCTGATACAATTTCAAACAAAAATAACAAACATTTACAGTACGTCAGATTCTGTAACAAGTTCGTTCGACTTTCAACAATAAAACTGTTATAATTTTAATAATTTTGTCAACAAATTTTTTTTTAAATATTTTACAATTTCTTTAACAATTTTTCTTCAAAAATGTCTGCTAAAAATTTATACTACTTTTGATCCTCAACTTTTTCATGGCTTCAATGGTCATATTTTTAACTCTATAGCACCTTGCACTACTATATTTAATATTTTCCTTAGGAAGTAACTAAATTTCAGAATTTTGCTCTAGTAATAAGCTACATATATAAACTGTCAGCTGTCGACATAATTTCCGAAGCTTCCAGCATCCCGAATAAACATCGCGAAAGTGATTTTAAAAATCGAAAAACAAGTTGCCAAGGAAATTTGTCCATGTTGAATTTCTGCCAAGAAGCAGAACCTGCAACAACTCGGTAAGGTACTCGAAAAAGTATCGGAGTCGATAAATCGCGAGGATGTTCCATTTCTCCTCGGAATAATGCTAATACAGGATGACGCAAAACCGTATGTTACAAAATGGACTCTTTAAAAAATCATTAATCTTCCCATAAATGGAAGAAACACTATCTTTTTAAAAAACAGAGAAGCTTTGAAAAAGTGTGCAATTATGTACATAAATTACCTGAGGACCGATAAAAAGATAAATAAATACAAAATTTTTTAATATGCAAACGAACTTGTTCAACCTGATGCTCATTAAGCGAATATTTTACAAGCTGCGTGAAAGTTGATAAAAAAATGGTAACAGTAATTAAATAGCAAAAAGTAATGTTGCTGTGGAGTTGTCAATTTTCTAATATTTTTACATAATTTGTGGCAAATGAGAAACTCGTTTAAAATAATTTTTTTTATCTATTTTTCTGTAATTTGTTGATCAATTGCTATTTGGCTCCATCTATATTACAATATCTAAAATACTCTATCATATAGCGCCATCTATTATAGTAACATCGTAACCTAACCTAATTTCTATAAAACATAACCTAACTTCTATATGAATATTAATACTCCCCTTATATTACCTTCTTCTTAACTATAACAATATCTAGTAAAATTTATCCTCAACAAGCTCCACAAATCCACGCTCACAATTTTGGATTTCATTTTTTATACTAAAAAACGCGAAGCACAGGGTACCCAACGTTGCAGAATGTCACGGTCAAGGTTTACCGGGAGAGGAGAAAAAAGAGAGATAGAGAAACGAAAGATGGCGAAGCGTAAATATAATCTCTAAATATAAGTAAGGTTAAAAGTATTGAACGAATTTTTAGCGGCTGGTTGCACAAATACACACTAGCTATCGATATTAGCAGTATCTGTAATATTGTTACGAATCTTATATGTTTCTAAAATACTAAGTTGTTGCACATCGAATGTCCGATGTGATCGCGAGGCTCCGCCATTACGCGGTCTTCGTTCCACAAAATGGCGGACGGCCGAAAGCCGTTCAGTCAGGATATTTTGCGAGATTAATAATTTACAATAAAAGTAGCTGTATAACAATTTTTGTTTATCAAATTTTTATTGTAAAAGAGTTCAAAGTCCCTAGAATGTATAACTTTGAACTATTCACTGTTTTAAGAGTACTTAAACTCTTTAAGAGTAATTTATTGAATATGTTTTAATAGTAATTTATAAAATACGTTGAAATAATTTGAAGAATTTTCGAGGTAAATGGATCATTCGGTTTGCAATAACTTAATAAATGTCTACGTGGGAATTGAGTGGCACGGGTCTGGGTATTTGGATAAATAAACGTGTCTATTTACAGTGGCCAACGGAGAGGTATTAACAATAATAATACGCAAACCGTACGCAATTACATGTGGAATATACGGTTGTATCGTTTGGATCCCTTCACGATTTATCGTATGGTAGGACGACGTTTTCTCAATTTGTAGGATTGATTGCGCGCGTTTTGTTCGTATTCGTGTTCGTACCCGCGCAACGATTTATTCTAACCCGTCGGATGTTTTGTACGCGATTGGAACACAAAGTGAAAGTCGGACAAAAAAGTAAGTAGAGAGAAAAATCAGAGAAACAGAGAGAAAGTGAGCGAAACGAATGGTAACAGAGATACAAAAACTGTGTGAAACCGAAGAGTTAGAGCAGAACAAATCAATGTATTGATATTATAATTCTCAATCAATGACACTGAATATACGGAAGATATGACGCGAGAAGAGTTTTGCTACACTGTTAAAAATTCATGGCAGGGCCGAATGTGGTTTCGTATCGTGTGCCTTCTAGCGTGTGAGGATCGTTTCATGGTCATTTTCATTCGCTGACATTTTTATTTTTATGACGCAGGGAACTCTAACTGTTCACTATTAATCTCAACCTACAATATTTCATTCTTTACTCTCATTTAACCTCTCAAGCTTACAAGAGTAACAAAATGGTCTGCAAGTAGGGCACAAAATGGTATCTGCAAACTTAACAATTCCACTTCTCAATTTGTAAAGTTGAAAACTACCGATGTCACGAATTGACGCGTGAAGAGGTTTCAGATCGATCACGCGCCAACTCGTGGGTTGGCATCGGTACACTTCAACCTTGCAGTATATTTTTCTCGCCACCGTTTTGTCTTTCAGGAATAAAATTGCAAAGACATATTGTTTACACGTAAAACTAATATTGGTTTAAATTTCATGAAAATCTGTGAGGACCACCTTGTATCCTCACACGATGCTGAAACTTTTGACGACTTGTAACAGTTAAAGATTCCCTGAATAGCTATTTGTAGCTTTTGCCGTTTTTCACAGTGTAACGAAATGTATGATCGAATGTAGATACTGTAAGGAGATGTGTGCGTATTTGAAAAACGGTCAGGGTTAACAGCGATGGGAAGCAACAATGATCATTAACGCGTACCAACATGCAAAGCGTAAATAGAATATGAACGACAATAAAACATGCACCAAGAGTGTACGATCAAAGCTGAAAAACATTGACACGAAAAGACGGCCGTTGTTCGCCGCCAATGCTGATGCGAGAAAATTAAACAATATTCTGGACAATCGTCTCAGCAATAACTGTCAGCAACCTATTACCAGAAGAAGAAACACAGACTTCGTGATAGAAGAGCAGCAGGCTAACAATAAGCAAAAACTGCACGTATAACAACCATAATAAGAACAATCAAATAACGTAAACAGACGAAAGCTTGAAATGCAGTCACAGTCTCTTGCAAGATTAACAATAATCTAGTAAAGAACTTATATCACAATTCCGTCGAGCGAAAATTTGAATTAGAGGAAGGCATCGTATACCTGCGATACGAATTTTCGGTTCACTTATTTAGTTCGGATGCAGCGGAAAACGTGGGTACGATGATGAATTCTTAGAAAGTGTGATGTAAGATCTTTTGTTCGTCGACTCTCAGCACGTTTCCTGAACGATTTCTAAAAGTTTCGTACGAGAATTTAGGCCAATTGTAATTTGGGTAAAGCTTGCCGCAATATGTTTAACATTCGAACTTACGCTATGGAATTTTAAATATATTTAAATAAAAAAGAATTGTTTCTTTATATTGCAGTTGTATTGCAAAATAATTTCATGAACTTATATTACCTTTACTTTGAATATATTAAAAGTTCTACGACAATATCTTGTGAATTAATATTTGAAATGAACAATGTTTTAAACAAAATATATTTGCAACGATATTTTAAATAAACAGATAATTATACCATATTCGTTAGTGTACCGCAAAGTGTCACCAACTTAGTGAAAAGCACAAGTTGCTCATTATTTTTAGGGAAATATTTTCAAACAAATCTTCAAGTGTAACAAAACTAGAATTCCAGTGATATTTAATATTACCGAATTCAGTCACGAGCTAGTTAGTCAAGTAACTTAAAGAAACCGTACAGAAATCGCGATCGCAACGAGAAACACAAAGCAAATACAGTATTATCTCTCTAAATGACACGAGGTTGAGTTCACGCCTTTTCATCGGGAAAAGAAATATTTAGTTTAAGTTTACTGTATATACCTTAAGAAAGAGATGCACACTCGAAAAATCGATTTTGATTGATAAATTTTGTAGAAATGTCCTGTACAGTTTAGCAATCTGCTTTGTTTTCGAAATATGAGCGATTAAAGTTTGAGTATTCAGCCGCCATTACGCAACGATCTGCGCATGCGCAAACGCAATGCACTGTGGGTAATATATAAACGTAGTCAGCCATTTCTTTATTTTCTTCCTTCGTGCGTTTTTATTAGAAATATTAATATTTGATGTTTTAGTGGTATAGATAATAACTATAACGAAATGTATATTGTAAAAATAATAGATAAAATCTGTTAGCAGTGAAAAATACTACTTTATTCAATTTTTAATAACTTCAGCATGATGATCAAATACTATTGGAATTCGTCTCTTGGAATTTTCACAGATTGCTAAATGTACATGTAAATTATTTCGACGTCCGCTTTAGGAGAAAATAAAAGAGGTTTTATTGTATCTGACAACGATTCCCTAGTCAATAGAAATGTGCGAAGAACGAGTATCCCGAAAGCGTACGCGTGCACAAAATGAAGGCGCGAACAAAGAGTCTTCCGCTTTGCAGTGTTTACAGTCTGCAGCGCGTAATTACAGGCCCATTTCAAACTAGTCAGTTCGCGTAGCCTCTGGCTAACCTGAAAGGGGGCTTCGTGTGTTTTTAATTGTGTCTGTGACAATTACAAGCCGCATGAACGCTCATCAACGATGAAGCCTCGTTCGCGCTCGCCAGTTAGAGAGACAATACTGCAATGGCCGAAGCATGTCCAAGGGCTCAGTTCGACGCGCGACGATGTGACAATAACGCGTCGGACAAGATGTCTTTTCGTTTTGAAGTAGTTGTAACACTCGTTAGGCGACGACTGCGAGTAAACGAGCAGAAAAAGCGAAGAAACATCATCAGGTTCAATTGCTCGAATGATTCGTGACCTCCTCCTACCTCGATACGGCGGCATGCCATTAGGTGTCTCGTGTATCTCTCATACGTTACCTTTACACCACACGAAATCATAAAAGTGGACAGTCTGCGCTCGTACGAGGAGGTTCAGCGTTCAATGACAAAATGTAACAATACGTAGTAGGTATGGTAACTTAGCGGTACGTGAATGCGTGTGTAACGTTAATATGTATACGAATATATATATGTATATATTATATATACGTGTGTATTATATATATAATATAATATACACTATTATAGAGGAGAGAAAAAAACCCTCGAGGGATACGTGGAAAAGTATCCTTTGTAGGTACCTGAAACACCGTCACAATAGCCCAGAGTAACGAGTCAAAGTTTTTCCTATCACACTCGACGTCAGAGCTGCCTTTCATCGTTTCACAGAATTTGCAACCAAACAGGTTCATCCCGAGAATACTACAACACAACGAAACGTGCAATGTACTTCCTTATCCGTAAATATATAGATAGATAAATATGTGTACAGAGAAAGAGAATCAGACACGAGACGGGGAGAAAGTGGCCAAATATCGGGACGGTATGATCGTAATCAAATAAATCAAACGAATCAAAATGATACGAACATTTCCGACTCGTAATGGCCGCTCGCGAACCTAACCTTATCGCCTATTTATTATTTTAGTTCAATTTTGTTACGAAACAAATTTTCTTGCTATATTGCCAACACGTTCCTATTTAACTGAAACATATATACGACCTTGGCAATTTATAATTTTTCCTCATTTCTTTCAAACTTTAATCCATTTTTGTTCGATGACTTTCGTACAGTAGACTCTCGTTGTATTGCATACCAGTATGCAGTAGAATTATACTACATTTATTTATTTATTAGTTACTTCTTTATTTTGACATCCTATTTTTTGTTTCATATTTCAACAATTTTTGCAAATTTCCATATTTGACAGTGACAGAGGGCGCCACTGGTTCGTACGGCAATATAACGAAAGTTTACTGTAAATAATTTTTGATACTCTTCTGCGCTATTAACATTTCGTCAAATTCAAAGTGTCAATAGTACAGAGTAATTAGGTAAAAATTGAGTCATTAATTAAAATATTTTGATCACTATGAAATATTGCATCTTAAAAGAATTTGGTTGCATCCTCAATTTCAGTGAACACAGATAACTTAATTGTAAAGTGACTTAATCGCTATAAATATATTTTCAGCTATGCAACTATGCAACCCCTGAGCTCCTCAATCCACAAAATGATACAAAGCAAAAAGAGCGACAAATTATTTCAAAATTGTCCACGAAACTATAAAAAAAATGCGTGTAAATTATATATTTACATTCTGGTTAAACACGGAACGTCATATTGATGAACAAAATAGGGATTAAATAAAAAGTAACAGTGATTACGATGAGTGATCGATTAAACCGTCGAATGATATTCAAACGCGAAATAGTGAGAAGCCGGTATACGCAGCATAATCAAATAACCGAAAAAAGGTACATATTATCCATTCGCAAGCTGTCTAATATCGATGACCACACCGAGGCGCATTTTGTAGGCACTTAGAGTACATAGCAAACAAAAGAACAGAGGGGACAATAGAATAATAAAAAAACGTACGAATACACGAATAATCAATAGGTGAATAACGTGTGTGTGTATGTGTGTGTGCGTTTACACACTATTGTATGCATATTCACACACACGTATAGTATATACATATATTTATCGATAGATAAAAGCTGCATGCACACACGAAAATATATATATATACACGTATATGCTCGTACACCGCGTACGCCTCAAGAGAAGACGCATGTGACCACAAAATTCCCTACGGTACCGGAAATTCGATATTTCAAACAATTTCTCATTCAATTATTTTTTTAAATTGTATCGATATTGATAGTTTCGTGAATAGTAATTAAAAAGTACTAAAAATTAATCAATAATAACATATGTATGTGTTAGTAAATACGAAAAGGAATGTATACAAAGTACTTTTTTAGACAAATATTTCCATTTTTGTAAAATTGGCAGTTTAAAAACAATCAAAAAGATTAATTTCTTATAGAAACGTGTAAGTAATAAATCACATATGACAGTGGAAGAATTATACGCGTTATTAAATCAAAAACTGACACGAATCCAATAAAAATACGTTCCGCAAGTAGCAGTAACGAACGACGCGTCATCCGCGCCATTTTAGCCACTATCAGTCTTCCGAAAATGGCGCCCTGCCAAGCTGCAAACCTTCAACCCTCGATATTTCGAAAACGAAGGGTCAAATTAAAAAAACGATGAAGGACTTTTCGATCCCGTTTGTTTCGAGGAAAAATTTGCATCATTCACAGCGCACATAACTTTCTCGGAAAAGCGTAAACGAGCGTACGAACATGTTCATACGTATATATAGATATTCATATCGATATTCATACGTACAAATGTCCTCTAATAAACGGTAGAAAGTAATGTATACGTTCAATGCCTCAAGCCATGACAAAGGGCCGACAAGGCACCCCTTGTAAACGTGCCAACAAACACCCATCGTCATTACCATTACAACGTTAGAGAACGCTGCTCGCAAACGCAACAGAGTCGGTATTATATGGTACGAGATTCGCTGCGACTCGGTCATCTATGTGATGCGTTAACGCGACGATCCATATATTTATATATAATATAATATATGCGATGAGAAAGTGAAAGCGCATGAAGAAGAGAAGACAGGAGTAAAACGGAAGATACAGTCACTTGGTACACTTCGTGTTCGAAGAGTAAGAAAATCAGCTTCCAAACGGACCAGAAGCTGTTTCAGACTACGAGTCCCTTGTTGCGAGACCTCGTTAACGATTCGTTAACTGTCCGCGTCGATTCACCGGACTATCCAGTAGGATACGCGACGTCCACGACGTAATGATACGTCGAGATAAAGTGTACGTAACGTGCCTCGACGCGACGCGACAATGATACCTGGCGCGATTCGCGATCCTGGTACGTGCATCCTCGATTTACGTGTACCGACGGTGGGACAACCGCGACAATTCCAACACTCTTGCCTAAGAGGAAGTGGAACGACTTACCTGAATATAAAGATGAAAAGTACTAAAAGGGAAAAGAATACGGCAACGTTATCCATGGTACGCAGCATCACGAACAGCTGCCGACGCAGGTTCGGTAAAAATCGCACCAGCTTCAGGATCCTCAGCAAACGGAACGTCCTCAGAACGCTCAGACCTGAACTGCCGCTGCGTTCCTCCACGAAGGCTTGGCAAATTTCCACGACACTGTGCATTGTAAACAAAAAGCAATTTTCTTATAGCAATTATGTTCATTTGATCGAGCTGAGTGATCGCACAACTGATTTAATGGCTGTCCAGTTGAGTAATGATCAAATGAATGTCTATCTCGTTGCAGCAACGAATGTGGACGTACCTGAGGACCACAACGACCCCGTCAAAGACGTTGAACCCGTTGCTGATGTAACCGAACGGGCCCTCCGCGATAATCTTCAACAACATTTCCACGGCGAAGACCGCCGAAAATACAATATTGCTTATTTCAACCACCACAGTCAATTGCTCTGGCTGTTCACAAATGGATAACAAAAGAGAAAAGAACGCCATGTTCAATAAACACATTTTCAAGAACGGGACATTAACTTCATTCTTCGGAAGAGATAAACGGGTATCAGATTTAACGATACGAAAAGATAAGTACTGACCTGGTTGTGATATTCTATTCCCATGCTCAAAGTATTGATCAAAATTGCCAATAAAATACCCTGTTGAAAGTATTTGTGCTCAACGAGCTTCTTGATCGACCGTCTTATGCAGCGTATCGCGCAGACACAACGGCTTCCGCAAGTTTTTAGGACTCTTTTCGTCCGCGAAACTTTAGTCCATTTGTCACCATCGTCGGGCCACTGATCGGTGCCTTGATGTTCGCAGCAACATGAACAGTTATCTACGTCCGTTACCAACCATTGTGTACGGTCTTCTAAAGTAATGTGGCGGTCCGTTATTCCTGAAAGCGAATTTCTTGTAATATCCTATAATTCTAGTAAATGCACATCGAAATTGTGGAGATGCCAGTAAAAAGTATTATGTGTAGTTTTGTGTAACTGAGATGTCTTTGAGCGACTGTGCTAGAGGGCGCAGCGAACGTGCAAATGGCGGACAACTGAGTAGGTCCAAGTTTTAAATGTAAAATTTATGTGTTTCTTTGTCATTAAACTGTCGAGTATGTAGATCTTTGGATTTGTTCACTTGCAAATTACTGAATTAGCACATATCCGAATGCTTGAATTATTAAATTTTTCGGTATCGAGTATATTAATTTTTCAGGTGGCTGACTTTTTGAAATACCTTTCGTGAGCGAGTTGAGGAAAGAATCCAAAGCCAATTGCCCAGTCGGTAATGCAGCGCTCAAAGCGCCGCTCAGTGCTAATAATTCTTGACAAGTCATAGCTTCGTTTCCACCCAATTCAGCCTGCATCTGTAACATCATCCATAAATTCCTATGTCTGAAAATTCCTGGAGTGCCAATTACCTAGATCTCTAAAGTCCTAGACCTAAACTTCTATATCCTTGCATTTCTTTATCCTGAAATCCCGATATTCAAAGGTCTTCTAATTTCTAGTATGCAAGGTCTCTTGATCTATAAATTTCCCCAAATTCCTAGATTGAGAAATCCCTAGATTCCTGTATCTGTACATATCCCAAATCCTGAAGTTCTCAGCTTCTTATGTTCCCAGAGTACCAAATCCCTAGATTCTCACATACGTAGATATCCCCAAATGCCGCAGTCTACAAGTACTGAAGTCCTAAAATTTCTAAATCTTCAAATACCTAGACCACCCTGAACTACCAAATCCCTAGATTCCCACATCCATAAAGAAGCTCATAACGTTCCCAAATGCTGAAGTCCTATAATTTCCACATTCCCAAATTCTTGACCCGTCTCCAAAATCCCACAAATCTCTACAAAATCCCCCAAAAAAGAACGAGTAGCTCCACCTTAGTCACCATATTTCTCAGCAGGTAGACTTGAACTTGATTGTACGTACATATATGAGTATAGATCGTGAAAGATAATTATAAGACGAAGAGTACCTGTATGTGATCTGGCAGTGGACTGGACCAAACATTGCCGTCTCCGGTTTGGGTCATTTTTTCGCTCGAGCACACGTTCCGTTCGCCAGGTGACACCATGGATCCTGCCTGCAATGCGTTTCCCACGCTATTGCTACCGTGCAACAACACCACATCGTTGAACATCACGCTACTTCTTCTACGATAATGCGTACAAGGCGGACTTAGCAGCGCGTTGTTTGTCTGAAGAAGAATGCCGAATATTCATGAAGTTAAAGGATGGTGATGATGGCTGTGCATGAGTTACCGTGCAAATGGCGGCGCTCAGTCGTTCGGAATCCATTTCTGTGAACTCAACGGCTTACGTTTAGCTCTCGAAACAGCCATTTCTACACGGTTTAATGTCTCTTTTCAATTTTTATGACTTCTCCTGAGAGTACACGTTACTCGTTCAGATACACGAGTATTAAAGAGATTGTAAGTTCAAATGGATAACGGATTGAATTGTTCTCCCATTAAATACTGATACACAAGAACATTTTCAGATGTGAGAAGAAATATGCTATATGATTACTATGATTATGTAATGTATATGTAGTTCTATGACAGGGTGAATCAAAGGAGGCTTCTTGCATACTTCTCTCAATTTCAGCGATACAAATCTATGTGCTATTCAAATGACTACATCATGCAAGGATATCTTTGTGAAGTATTTAAGGTCTTGCATACAATTATGTGTTGTTTTTACTGTATTGTGTAAATGAGTACGTGTATAATAAAGTGTCCTTGATGTGTCCTCGAAATGACCTTGACTGTCAAATAATAAAATTGGTATTTTATTTAGTTTTAAATTGTTCCTGAGAAAACAGTGTTTTTGTTAAAATTTTGTTGGATATTATGTAGTGATGAATACGTGTCAAAAGCCACCACAAATACTTGAAGACATAAAGAGAGAACGTGACAGTAAAAGGACTCACCTGTATGCTGGCTTCGGTAGCGTTAGAGACGACGTTGTCGCTGCCATTGCAGGACACGGAGGAAGTTCTATGTAGACCTAAACGATGGCACACGTTCGAAGAAACATCTGCCTCGGAAATTTCAGGACTGGCGCGGGGTGCAACCGCTAAATTTCCGTTGCTCCCGCCATTATTGCTAACTGCAGTACCCAGAATTGCACCCTGTGATGGAGGACTATTCGCCGTGAAATCTGCCAACGATCCGTCACCGCTACCGATACCCTGCTGTTGTTGTTGTTGTTGTTCTGCATATTCCAGTGCCGCCAACAGCCGAGGACACCGTCCATAGTGCAGCCTCCTATCTGATAAATTGCGATAAAACAAACAATTATGGAAAAAATACCGAATATACTCGTACATTATTGAAACAGTAATGGACAGAAATAGAAATGTTGATGCACTGTAATAAATATTTTGAGAGGTACACTTAAGGTTAAAAACCAGGTTAAAATTTTATAATTATTCTAGATAAAATCAAGGTTGAACTAGGAATGTTTCCTGCTACGTAGTATCGGTTTAGGAAAGTTTATCTTGGAGGTTATTTATAACAAGCACAATATACAGGTTGATTCATCTAACGTGGTCATTTCGAATAATTTCGGGAAACATCATTTGAAAATAGTTCTTTTTGTAAGAATAATTTACATGACTTTGTAAAAGTTTTAATTACAATGTCTACCTTCCTCTTTTTTGTATTTCGCGTGGTAAGTGATTGAAAGACTTGTTCGACAAAAATGTACTCTCCCGAAAAAATACGCTACCTTTACCTGCAGATCGATTCGAATCAGCGCCGCTCACACCCCCACGAAATGGATGCCCGTGTCTCTGTTCCTTAAGTAAATTTTGCTCGCGTTTTTGCTGTCTTTTATACAAATACACTCGATACCTCTTCATTAGTCTTCTCTTCCCCCTTCGCCATAGATGTGCGATATATCTGAGAACATACGAAGTTACATAAAAACGACAGTCGGAACATTTTACAGATGTCAACCCACGAGTTGGCGCGCCAAAGTAAAAGAAGCTCTATCACCGACTTCCAGCGTTACATACAGGCAAATAAGAATAATAATGACAACTGCTGAAGGCAATGGCATCGGTACAACTTCACAACTACGTCCGAGTTAAGTTTGAAATTAATACATCTCAAGAACCGAGGTCCATTCTGGAGAAATCTTATAGTTTTGTAATATTACAAAATTTCCACAATCTTTCTCTCTAATGGATTCGGACCACTTAGCTTGCAACTTTCTCGAAATTATAGAAGACTGAAGTTATGTAACACTATAAGCACTCACTTGACAATTTCTGCGTAACACGTGGTTGGTTCGGAAGTATTTGTCGATGACGCAAGGGTTGATGTAGAATGAAAACGAGCACGTTCCAGTCGCATTCGTTCCATTTCGCGTTTCTTCGTCTCCGAGAACTGTGTTGCTATTACGACTAAGCATAGGTTAATCATGAAGAAGGAACCAATCTGCAATCCAAATTTGTTTAATGATTCGTTGCTAAATTATCCTATTTTTATAATTTATTTTATTTTGTAACCGATAAATGTAACTTCCATAATATTAAACAATTTGTTAGTTTAATTTATAACTAGTTGTTGATTATTAATTTCGGGTGTAACAGTAAGATGAGTAAAAATGTTGAACACAAGACAGATTTATTAGGAATGTTCACGTACCACAATTAGAAGAACAAAATATATCCAATCCCAGAACGAATGAGCATCCTGTACGTAGTACATTATGTCTGTCCATCCTTCAAGACTGATTACCTAGAAGAACATCCATCAACGTAATACTACTCTAACATACTAATAAATTCAACTGACTAATTTATCTACTATTAGTCTGATAAACTCGTACTAGTTTCTTCAAAGGTGAAGACCCAATACATTTTTATTAACAAACATATTTTGAAAATGTCAGTTACTGTATCACCCTGTACAAACTCCGTTAAAATAATTTCAACATTCCAAATTATTTAAATACTTCAAAATTTCACTGCATATCATTCGAAACATTTAAGAATCTAACCTTGGCACGTCTGAATCGCGACACAAAAGATGTACAAAAATTAATACCGAATGAAAAGAACAAAATGAACGCTCAATGTTGCAGAAAAGTCTGCCGAGTATAAAAGGTTAAAATTAGATAATTGTTTGGAAGCATTTTGGCTAATACAAAGTTTCCATTAGTGAAGATGAAAGAAGTAGGACACTCACGAGAAATATTGCGACCCAGGCAAGGCCAATATTATCGAACGATATTGTCCCTTGGAAAGGATTGTTGCCCTGACCTTTGCACTCCGTATAGTAGTAATTCCAATTAACGCAGGTGTCGTTGGTGATAAACGTTGTATTGTTGTTCGGTAACGCGGTGTTGTTGCAAACCACGTTCCCTGCAAGCCAGAACATTTCAGTCGATTCTGCAATCTCGTTCCATCATCGAGGAACAATGGTTCAACCATTTATTCTTTGTTCCTCGCATAAACAATGTCGAAACACTTCTCATTTTAATGAGAGTAGAAGAGAATGGACTTGATGCGTTGTTACTGCGCAGGTACTTACTGCGCAGCGGTTATTCACTGCGCAGGTACTTACTGCGCAATTACTCGCTGCGCGTAGGTTACCTACTGCGCCCATATTTAAAACTTCGCGTGCAAATTTAACTTATATTGACATTAAGTACTACCAATAATTATTAACTGTTCAGAAATTGTTTAAGTAATATGTAACCGACTCTCTCAGAAATTAATTTCTCCTATCTAGTAAGTTGTCAAATTGAAACAATAAGGAATCTTGTGCGTTCTACCTTAATAAAATAGTTTTATACGGCCATGTGGCAAAGGTATGGTCGATGCAACAGCGTTCCGATGAAAGAGAACATCCCAGACGAAGAAAAATAAAAAGTTCGATAGAAAAAGGAGAGAGAAAAGTGCACTCACCAAACTTAAGCGGTGGCAAGTTACTGCAAGAGTGCATTCCGTTGTCGTCGGGACGAGAGCAAATGTAGTCCTGACCCTGATACTCGAAGTACTTCTCAAGGTCGCTGAAAAACCATCGAACCACGACTAAAATCGATCTCGATGAAGGTACTCGTCTGCTATCTTATAATTAAGATTGCATATATTATATGCACCCGATGCATGCTTCGTTTGTACACCGTGTATATGCAGCGTGTCTCGCGCGATATATTATATATTATATAAATGGCTACGTATTGTACAAATTGTGACTTTAATGGCGGTGCAACGATTCAAAATGGAAAGTACAAGAGATGGATAGAAACACGAGGTGATTCTTCGTGTGAACATTGTGATTTGCGAGCTTTCTTTTAGGAAACAATTTTGGAGATTTCAATTTGTAAAGTTTTCTGATTTGAAAGCTGAGAAATTTTTAAGTACAAAAATCTTTTAATTTCCAACTTATTAGTGGTTTGTTTGAAAAGTAGGAAATGTTTAAACATAGAAATTTGCGGAACTAAAAATTTGAAGTTTACAAACATGGCAAACAACAAACGGGTTGAAATTTTTTAATTGCTTTGTTTACTTTTAGACATAATTAGTCGGCACGATCCCCTTGAACCTTGCCCTCCATTTTCCCTGAAGTTCACGGTAAACACAGCATCGAGTGTTGACTTTATAACAACAAAAATACACAGAGTAGGAACAATGCACACAATACGATGCAATTATTATAAATAACACGACCACGTTATATTTACAGCGAATATAATTTGCAATACCGATTTGTAAAACAAAGCCCCGTACGTTTATTTGAACACGAAGAATGATCTCGTTCCATGATTATATGCACGTGGTACATAATATCTTCGTATTTATACTTATAATATATATAATATATCTCTAACATAATCGGATAATATACAACACACGCAACACAGGCGTGTACATACGCGTGTATCATAACACATATGTGCAGCAATCGACAATGAGAAATGTAGGCGGCAATCGTTTGACTTTCAGGAAATTAGGGAGAAAGAATTTAGCGATAGTTTAAGAAGAAGAAAGTAAATTGAAACTCGAATCCTGTTCCAATAATTCGATTTATAAATATTCTCCCTGTGAAAGGATACGGTTAAATACACCCTTGATTCTGTTTTTTAACACGATTTTATTTTTGTGTTGAAAATAATGCTTCGATTTCGCATGATTCGATAAAATTGTTTTAAAATTTTCGTGAAATAAATTTTAGAATATATTGATAAGGTGCTTTAGTAAGAAATATTTGCAATATATCGAGAGACAAGTATATACAAATATTACTTATTTGCAATATAGTGAGAGTAAACTGTAAGCATAATCTGCAATATAGCGAAAGTGAACTGCGAACAAATATGAATATTCATTTGCATGTCGAGACAGTAAATAAAGATTAATATGCAATATAACGAGAGTCATCTACAAACACAGTACTATAAATGTAATGTATTCTTTTTTAATATTTATAATAATAAATAGTAGGTTATTTATAATACCCGTGCAGCTCAGTACGATCGATGTTTGTTAGAAAATCTTTTGTATTTTTGTTTTGTACCGTGTGAAAACAGAATCGAGGGTTTTGAAACAAAAGAATACCACCTTCTTGTAAGAAAACCGATTCACAGCGTTGTAAAAAGGCCGTTCCAGCGTCACCTTTCCTGCATGCAAGAAAGTAAACGCCCTTCTTCAAGTTGGAGGGTTGCGCCTATCGATGTGCTATTCATTTTCATCGTGTGAAGTAGCGCGGCCACTAAACAACGTCAAGTACCTCGGGAAAACATTTAATAGAGACATACCCGATACTACTAGCATCTTTGTACACAGCTTGTTAGAGAAAGGTGTGCGGCTATCGCAAACAATGCTATCATAATTATCGGATCCTCACGGCACTCTTTCAGCAAGCAAAATCTTCTCTCCTCAGCTTCTAAGCGCAAACTTATGACCACAAACTAATTCCTCTCAAGGTCAACTATTTTTTATACTTTGTCAATTCACTGAAATCGACATTTTCGATTTGTTAAACGTTCTTTCTGAAAATTAATTTGAAATTTGCTTGGAAACTAATTTGAAATTTATATGAAAATTAATTTCACATTCATATCAAACTTTATGTGGAAATTAATCAAAAGCTTGTTTGGAAATTAAATACGACTTTCAATTGTAGGTTATGTAAACTCTTCGAAAGATTATTATAAAAATATTTGTAAATCGAGAAACTTCATACCACTTCAAAAAACAGTATCAAGGAATATTTGACAAAATCCGTAATTGAAAAATGTATAGCTGGCTTGACCTAATTCTTGCATTGTGCAATATACAGGGTGTTTCAAAAGTCTGGCAATATTCATCTCACAAAAATCATGTTGAACAAAAATTATTAAATAAAAAAATTGTAGACAGTTTTTAACTTATTTACACTTAGTCCATATTTGACCCCACATAAAAATAGTATAAGTAACACAAATAAACTAAAAATGAATTCCAAAAATAAAAGATATTTCAAAAATGTATAAAGGAACAATATTGTACGTTGAGTTGATTAAAAAATTTTTCTTCAAACTTGATACAGTGAGTTCACTTTAAAATTTCGCAAAAAAGTTAGGTTAAGTTTCTTAAAATTATGAACATAATGTTCATGTACCACCATTTTGGGATCATAATACATGTTCTTTTACACAATCATGCAGATCTAATGTCGCGATGTAGCGTCGAATATCTAACATTTAGTACATCGCTGGTTTTTCGAATGATTTCGTATCAGCAGTAGCGCACGTGCAGCCATCGGACTAACCATAACCTATTTCAGCTCAACATCTCCATTCGAGGATACTAAATTTGAAATTTCCTCCTTGTATTAATTTACTACCGCACAAACACGCAACGTAAAATGATTTCGGGCTTTCATGGCCCAGTTTAGTATTGTTTCGGGTCGTTGGGTGCAAGATGTATTCTATAGGAAATTTCTGATATTTGGCCAATATTGGAATAAGCTCTATAACACGTGCAATACTCAAATTTACAAATTTTTGAGTTTGAAAAGTTTTCAAATTTCCATTTACCAACATACTAATTTTGAAATTCTGAAATTTCGAATTTCGAATTTACAAATTTCCATAATTTGTAATAAAAGTTTTCCAATTTTCGAACCTAGTAATTTTCCCTCCAAGAATTTATTCCTACAGTTACTGACTGACAATATCACTGTCTCTCTCGACCTAACTCGGGAGCTCAAAAGAAGGTAAAAATTTCATCTTACACCCAAAGCATCAAAGAAACTGTACATGATCCATCTATATATAATTGATTATGTACATTATATATAAAAACTCAAGGTGATTCATACGTGTCAAATTTAGTGTCCTCCAATGTGTACGCTGTGCTGAAACGAGTCAATATTCGTGACCGATCCTATAACACAGCACGGCTACGTATGTGCTCATAACAGTGCTGTTCGTGCTTCTGATGTTAAACAAACAGATACAAAATAAAAGTAAATCGAACGTCCGTAGGATTGTATGTCGTTGCACCAAATGCTATGTTATGGCTATGTTATCGAATTTTGCGTACTCGTATCATAACATCGACCGTACTATTTGTATAATACCTAGTTCCATATTTACTGCAATATAATAAAACAAAAAATCCTTTTCTGTATACATGATTTATGAAGATTCAAAAGGAATCAAAATGGAGAAAGCGTTCAAAATAGAGGCTTAATGGTCAGTTCAATATTGTATTAAGTGAGGTTATGTTTATCTCTCGTTAATATTCATGTAGTTAGATTTTGTATACGAGATACGTCATTATTTTTCTTCCTCTACAACCAGTTCATTATAATTTATTACGATTTAATAAAACAGTGTTTTCATTTATTTCGTATATTCCAAAAATGGAAACCTCCATCTTGTATACTGTACTTGCACATGTATGTGTTCACCTATTACACATAACATACGTCAGTATATTTGCATATTTATGTTTTGACGAAATTCAGTCAGTGACCAGATGTGGTCAGCCATTTTGTCTGTCCTCTAAAATTAAACATGGCGTTTACAATAATCATAATAAAATATCGAAATTAATCTACCTCTTGTTATTATTTCCATCGCAGAAGAAAAGTACATAAACTTGTATTTTCGATATGAACAAATTTTCCTTTCTCCAATTTACAACTTCGGATATAAAAATAAATACTGACTTCCGTTCCGTTAGTACAACGGTATACGAGTACGCACGAGACGAAACATGCCATATATGAAACACGAAGTACGTGCACTGGTTGCTCAACAACTAAGCCGTGGAAAGCTCTCCAGTGCATGATCGGTGCTACCAAGCCGGAAGTACGTAACACCGGTGCAGAAGTCGATAAACAGTTCGAAATAGCCAGCGCGCAAACCAGAAGAGACTGTATCGAGGCATCCGCGTGTTTAATTAGCCCTGAAATAGATTTGAACCTCTGAAATGCCCCTTAAACCCCTGAACGGATTCAAACTTTCCCGCCAAGAGTCGACTGCGCCTGCGCCACCCGCGGCGCGGCGCGAAACTTAACCTGTTGACTGAGCTTAACCTATTTTTCGATCAAAAACGAAACTATTAACGTGTTAACATTAACGTTATATGTTAATATAATGTATAAATATTAACAGTAACATGTAAAGTACGCGTTTTATATACGCGTATTTGAATGACGAATTAACTCGACCTTCAGCGAACAGGTTAAGGAACATTACTGGATCTTTTCAAACCGGTAAACATCATCCCACTTTGCCAAAAGTTTGCTGTTGTTCGGTGGTTGAATGACCAGCGCGGATAAAGGACGATGGAAACGAAGCGTTAGAAAAATAAATGGTGATCCGAGAGTCTGTTTGACGTTGCCCGGTGAACAACAGCCGATCCCATCAAACGGCTAACGACAATGGTGGACAGAGTTCATTCGGTGTGTTAATTGAACACAAACAAGAGAAGAACGGAAGAGCAAACAAATAAAAGGGCACATCGGAGATCGTGGTACAAGCCGGTGAAGAATGAAAACATTGAACGAGAGAACAATGGCGCTAAATGATCAATTTTGGACCTCGCTGTCGACGTACAACTTTTACAGGGCACGGAAATTCCGAATTCGAGTGATTTGATGTCTTAAAAATATACTGCTTTTTTCAGTTATTATTCATACACTGTTACAAAATTCGTTATTTAATATTACGTATGATTTTCTTTTAGAAAAATGTTGAATCTACTTCAATTCATTCGAAGCTACAGATATGTACGTGCTCTGTACATTTACTGAATTATACAGTAGACTCTCCATAATTCCCCGCTATATAATTCCCTGTTGGTACATTATTCTTAAATGAATGTATACTTATTTTAATCTATAGTTGTATGTTTCTTGAAGATAAATATGTAAACTGTGATTAAAAATATACGTTACAAACGCGATAATTTTTTATTCTGTGAAAGTCTGCCTCCAGAGCCCCAACGGCGGGGAATTATAAACGACTACGGTATGAACGATCATTGCCATAAATTGCGCGCCATAATTTCTCGTAGCTTTCAATTGAATTTATATCCGGAGCACGCGAAGTCGATGACAGAATTTAAGTGTCTTTGGATAACGGCCATTTTCTTCCTCCATTGAATTGTGGTGAAAGGAGAAGTTTGAGAGCTTCGATGTAATAAGCATTTTTCACTTTAGATAATATAAATTGAAGTTTCAAATTGAATGCTTCTTGCGCCATTATGTTGTCAGTGTAACAGTGAAGTGACATTACAGAATTTATAGTTATGAAACGGTTAGAAGGGAAATTGCTATCAATTTTCCAATCGATAATGAAAGTATTTGGCTGTACTCGAATTCGTGAAGTTATGTGTTCAAATATATTTTTTAAATAATGTATTTTAGTAGTGTGTTACTGGGTGTTATGTATAAAGGGCCCGGGTACAAAAAATATTTTAGGACCCCAATTTTCCAATATTTCAAATTATATAAAAAGATAATCTGATTATTTTTGTTCCATTTTATTTTTCCTTCCTTGAAAAAAAAATATTATACAGCCAAGGGTGCACCCTATGCACCCCATCTACGTACGTCCCTGCACA
Organism: Megachile lagopoda; assembly: GCA_036983795.1. Taxonomy (NCBI): domain Eukaryota; kingdom Metazoa; phylum Arthropoda; class Insecta; order Hymenoptera; family Megachilidae; genus Megachile; species Megachile lagopoda. Next base: position 8,352,270 of record CM072793.1, read on the forward strand.
CAGCCACGTCTCCGAACCCAAAAATTCTGATTTAAATTAAATTTCCTGCGAGTAGTGAGGGAACAATTCTTTTTCGACTGAAATTTACTTGAAGAATGTGAAACCATCCTTCACAGTTAAAGTTTGTCCAACTTTTTTCTTTCTTTTCACTTTTACACCTTGGTAGATCATTTAACATGATTCACTTTTGACGTTCTAAGGTTTTCTCTTCCCCGTACAGTTCACAAGATCTATTGATAAAATGACAAATTGGACAAACTTTAAGGGATGATTCAACCCCGTTGAATTCCGAAGGAAAAATATCGTTCCGTGCATAACGTCTCTAACTATACATCACAAGTTTCATAAAGTTTCATGTTTTATGAACATTCTAAATAAATCGAACCTCGCTGAATCTTTTTATACCTTAATTTTAATATTCGTTGTACAGTGATTTTTAATATTTCAACATACTTTCGAAAAATCAGCTTGTACCACGATTGTCGACATAACCTTAAAAAGTAGTGTCTAGTAAGTTGGCATGTGAATCAATAGGATTTGCATTGTATCCAACTGCCAGCTCACCTGGCGCACAGAGTATACGATCTTTGTGACTCTGATTTGATTCAAACTTTGTACATTGAAGTACAACGTGGATTCTTCTACGAGAAAACATAGAATGTTTTATGTTCTCTGTAGACTCTTTTATCTTCAAGATAGAAAGTTTCTATTTACTTTTAGCTAGATACTATTTTGGACGAGAAAGTAGACTGTAAGTAGACTGAAATTGGACCTCGAGAAAGACTTGTGGAAAATGGCAATATAAGGAGAGGGAACTCGATACTAGGTATAATTTATGGGAGTAATTAGAACTTTTTATTTTATATTATTTTTTATACTTAGAAGTCAAAGATATAAAACTCTTCAGGGCTGTAAAATTCTGTAAAATTAATTTTGCATAGTACTTTGTTTTTTAAATTAATTGTTAGGTTGTACCTTATGATTTAAATTTGTACTGTACATGTACTGACTCTATAAAAAATAGTTCATATGGTAAATAGCAGTACAAAGAAGATATATACAAAGAAGAACATAATTAATAGCAGATTATATAAAAAAGAGTAAACATAATTAACAGTATTTTATACAAAGAGTGAACATAATAACAGTGTACATCCTATTAATAATAATTATTGAAACAGTGAACCCTAATCGCACAAAGTTTGTATCGAATCAGCGTACCAAGGGCCGTACGCCCCGCTCGTTATATGGCCGTCTAAGAGAAGTAGAAACGCATAAAAATAGTAACACGATATCGAGTTTTGAAGAGGATAGAGTACATCGATTCGTGCAATCGAGACGTATTCGAAGAAAGTTGAGATGCCGTTGCGAGACTGTGTAGTTAGAAAAGACATTGTGCGAAAGTGTACACATAACTTTGAAGAAAAATTCAAATCGTGTCGTACGTTGCAAATACACTCTCGCAGCACACGCACGCACACACGCAGAGAGAGAATCACTGGAGACTGCGGTAACCGCAGCGTCAGGTTATGACACGAGTGTATACGAAATGGCGGTGTTACGACAGATTGAATGCAGAGGCAAGTAAAATGCCGTCTCAAAATAACCGACGTAACATTACTGGGTTATTCTGATCCTGTTTAATCGGCCACGCCCGCAAATTGCCTTTTAATCTCGTATCGAAAGTTCTCCTTGAAATTCGTAGCAGTATTTTATTCGCCTCTGAACAAGGTGGCATGCTCTATAGTTGGTACATACTATAAATACGTTTGTACACTCGTACCGTGATTAAGAGAACCGAACCCTGTGGCAGGCGGAAAATCAACGGCTCCTTTCAAAATCTCGAGATTTTATGTTACATTATAGATATACTAATAACTTATATTAATTATTTTCACTTTTGTACTCGTGAATTACAGTGTTGGAACAAGAATTTTTACTTCGAATTCAATTTTTATAAAATAAGTTGTAATTTGCATGTAAATTGATCTTGCTAATTCTATTAACTGGTATCTTGACGTTAAAAAATTAATGCAAATGGATTCTAATGGGATTTGTGTAAATTCCTGAACTGTATTCTGACTTCCATTTTTTTAACTTTGAAAATTGTTATGACTATCGTTATTATAAATTTAGAACATTCTCAAAACTTTTAGAAAATGTTTAACGTTCTTGAAATCCTTAAAAGAATTCTTGAGGCCTTAAAATAAATTTGTGAAAAAATAAATTTATGTGAATAAATATAAAAAAAAAAAATGTCTGAAGGGAAATACAAAATTTAAAAAACGAGTAAAAATTATAAAAAGAAAGAAAGATTTGAAATTTTATTCAGGCTGTCACAGTGTTCGACGCTCTTAGACAGAGAAATAAATATATACATATGCATGTGGCGTACGCATGTATATACATATATGCACATATGGATGCATGTCTATGCATATTATGCGATTTATAATATATAGATTTAGATATGCATAGCACATTGTTCTCTACTAGAGCTTACTAAATGCGTGATCGAACCGAGTACTCGTCCGAAAGTAACCTGCAACAGCGAAACAATAGCCTGTCACAGTCCCCTACGATCATGTACTTACGTTTAATATTTAACTTTCTATTTAGTGCGATATAAGAACACTTCTTTTGGATCTTTCCTTACATTTCCCGTACGAAGATTGATGATAATCGAAGATTCGTACGGTTTGAATTCATTAAATTATGGTTTATATTCGTCTGGTGGTTGTACTGTGCGCGTCTGGAAAGATGGCACGCGAAGTAATAGACAGTGCATTGCTTCTGGCGGTCAACTTATTATTTGGACGTGCATAGTACTTGCAAACTTTATTTTTTTTTAACTTTTGTGGCAGAATTTTTGTCTTTCATGAAACGTGATGCAATGTGAAATTTAATTATAATATTTTTGGAATTTTTTAATTGTCAACTTTGAGAATTTGATCCGATCGATTATTCATACTTTTCTATAGTTGCTTATATAGTAAACTAAAGATTTAAAGACTGTTATATAGCAGATTCTTGTTATATTGCCAACTTGATATATAACAACTGTAAACTTGTAAATCTGCAAATTTAAGAACACGAGAATTTGTTAACTTCCATATTTTAAATTGCAATATTTGAAAATTTGAGAATTCAAAAGTTCCAAAATTCCACAAAGTTAAAAATAACCAACTTCTTTAATCTGAGAACTTGATCCCCAAATTTAAAAACCTGAGCTCCTAAATCGAAAAATTGACCACCGTGGCAATATAACGAGAGTCCAGAATATCTGCTCGCGTAAAGCGCAGCTCGTTGCACGCGAAAAACTATGGATATCGATTTTATTTAGATGACTGTCCATAAATAAATAGCAGAGAAAAACACATACACGGAACAGTAGTCGACTAAAAAAAAATCACGAGAAAATGTTTTATGATTTTTGAAGCGATGCATATTGCACCAGCAGGAATTCATCGAAAATTCTTCGTCGTCGTTTCATTGAGTTTTAGATTCGTTAAATGTTTGATGCATCGTGAAAAACAACTGGTCCATGAATTAATAATCGACACGAATGAGATTTCCATTTAATCGATGTGCCCGAGTTTCGATAGCATTATCGAAAGCAAAATTGAAATATTATGAAGATGATTCGATGCGAAACGTTTCCGAACTAGACAAATAATATTAAAGATTTATGAGCGCTGCTGCAATCTTTGGCCGAACACATTTTACAGGATGTTTCAAAAATAGGTGGCCATATGCTGAACTTATCGAATCACCTCTAAATTTATTTAAAAATTTCACCAATCGTATTCAGCTTCTTTTAGAATTCTATTTCTTTTCTTTGCAAACACTTTCCATTTCTTATATGACAAGATTTTACAGGGTGTTTCAAAAATAGATGGCCTTATACTGAACTTATCGAATCACCTCTAAATTTATTTAAAAATTTCCCCAATCATATTAAGCTTCTTTTAGAATTGTAATTCTGTCCTTTGCAAACACTTTCCATTTTTTATATGACGAAATAAATGATTTTTTGTTGTTTACTGAAATTTCATGGTTAAAGTAAATTTTATCATAATGTTATAATTTGTAACAAGTAGTAAATTGATTGTTTCAATGAGGCAGCCATTTTGAAACGTTTATTTTGACGAGGTTGTTGAAATTGAAATGGCACGAGTACCATTTAGCGGTACTTTAATGTCATCAAATCATGCCGGACTTTCTAAACAACTTTTTATCTCCTCGTTCTCGTACTTTTAATGACTGCTAAGCGATAAAAGTCACTCAGAATGCATCGCGAGCGTGAAATTCCAGAATTCTCTTAAATATGACAAGTGTTCTACGACTTTCGAGAAGTAGCATGCTCCTTTAACGAAGTGGCTCTCACCAAACCACGAAAAGAAAAAGTGTTTATAAAAGTGTTTCTCTTCCCATCTTCGTATGACTTTCTTTCAGCTTCAAGATGCTCGATTTTTGCCACCTACTTCTGAAATTATTTCTGTACACCCTGTATACTTTGTCTTGTCTCAAAATCTACGTTTCATTTTTACAGTAAAAAAGAAATACTTTTTAAAAATAATCGATGTATAATGGATGTCAAAATGTATATTAACAATGTTAAAATATAAATCAATCTTAAAAAATTAATGTAGAATGTCAAATATAAATTAATGTATACTGTTCAAAAATTGATATACAATGTCCAAATATTTATTAATGTTTAATGTCAAAATGCATATTAATAAGAATAATTAATAAACTTGGTGAAGAACGTCCACCGGTGCACAACACAACCTAAAATTATTTATAAGAACCTTATGGTTCGTTCTAAAATCTACTTTACAAGCTTTTTGTTTAAATCTAAAATAAGATTTGTAAAAATAATTGTACGAACTTATGCAGCAATTAGTAGAATTTACATTTAAACTTGTATCACAATTTATTTTCTCTTCATAAATTGAAGCTATATTTCATTAAAAATTAAAGTTTATGCAAATATTTAAAACGAAAGTAGTGAAATATTAAGGAAGAAGCAGATGTTAAAGCAACTTGTGTGTAATTCGACGTGTCCGCATGTTGGACAACTTGAAACTTATACAGGGTGTACAAAAAATAACGATCGTGGCTTACAGAGAGGAATGCAATATATTGAACAATAACTTAACACTTAACGATGACATTGCATCGATTGTCAAATTAAAAAGTATACAATTTTCATGTAACGTCCATATTTTCATACATTCGAGTGTTTTAAATGAAACACCCTGTACAAACTGTATAACTTTCTATAAAAAAGAAAAGTAGAAGAGGAATCGAGATTGAATCTTCGAGAGAAAAATTTGTAGTTTCATAGCAGAACACCTGTGCCACGACCATTACTTTTGACACGCCCTGTACAGTCAAGATTCGTTGTATTGCACCATCTGCTGGAAATAGAGTACGGCCAACGTTTATCCGTACGCGATATAGCATCTGTACGTACACGTGTTAACGTTCACTCGATGAGACGGTGCTACCAGCAAAAATTGGATCAAAGACAGAAGAAACACAGAGGAAGCTAAAAAGAAGACAGACAGAAATTCGACGCAGGTTAACCCCTTGATGTACCGCACAAAGTGAAAATCAATTATCCCCGAAGCGTTTCAATGTCCATCCATTTCTATCTAGATGAAACTCCTAACATCTTGGTCTAAATTAATTTATATCTATAGTTCATCGAAGAGCATAAAAAAAGAGATACGAATATGTGACATAGAGATACATGCACTTAAAGTATAATAAAAATGTAATGCATTAAATGTAATATAAAATGTAACACGTGTAATCAAAAATATAATGCAATAAATGTAATTCAAAATATAGTTCACTGGTGATACAAGAGTACGCCATCTATGATTTTGGTTAATGGCAGTTTAACGAGAGAAGAATTATACATTTGAATTGACTTTTAAAAGAAGTATGTAGAAGACATTTTTGTTATAAGTTGAGGAATTAGTGGAAGGCTAATTAGTGGTAGGCTCTCGTTATATTGCCACTGACGGAGTGGTGTAATGGCGGAAAATTGAAATATACTGAGAGTCTTCTTTGTACAATTTCATCTGTTACTATTGCAAATTGCTATAGATATCATTGCAAGAATAGGAAATAATTTCTTCGAATTTTGCCAAAATAATACATGACGTCATGAAAAGTAATATGGAGTTGATTTAGTCGAAAGTTAGATATAACATCGAATACTGTTACCGTTCTAGCAATTACCAGAATCCTTGTCCCCAACCACTATGAACGGAACAAATTTGTGTGGCTGAAGCTTGTCAAGTAGCTCTTCGAATCGCATGACATACCGCAGACGTCATTTAACATCAAGGGGTTAAACAGAATGGTACAATGGTGATACAGACAAGCGAATTTATTCGGTTGTCACATATTAAACGGCCAATTTCAAAAGATAAACACTAGGCAATAACTGTGCTAAATTAATCAACGGGAACAACACTTGTGTCACATTAATTTCATGTTTATCGAAGTACACACACTACGATTCTTAGAACGTAATTCTACCGGTAGAAATAATCTATTGAATTCGATCAAAATTTGGATGTTCAACAATTGTCTAGTGAATTTGGTTTATTGGATGTTTAGAAATTTGGGGATTTTAGAAATTGTGGGAACTTGGGGAATTTTTGGATTTCAGGAATTTTGGGTAATTTTAGAATTTGAAAGCGTGCAAATTTATAATTTGATTATAAAAATATCAAATTTTCAAACTTCCAAATTGCAAAACTAGGGAACTAGATAATCGTTAGGGGAAAACAACACAAAAACATGCTATAATTTCGACAAAATTGTTAAGTGAGAAAATATCCTGGAATAAAATTCGAGTAATCCGAAGAATTCCGAGTAAACAAAATTGGCTATTTGATTTGCAACAATCAAACGATACGAAAGTAAGCGGTAAAGGTGATGTACTGATCATTGTTGCCAACTTACTCGGGATATTTGACATTGGGTAGAGCCTTTAGGAAGCACCGTTGACGTAAGATGCCCTCCCACAATTGCACACCGACGATACCGAATATAAAGAAGACGAAGAAGCACAGCAGCAGCACATTGCCCAGCATAGGAAGAGTGTCGAGTAAAAGCATCACTAATATCCGCATACCTGTTAAAAACCGAAAGATCGCAAGGCTGAAAAGTCGCATACCCACAAAAGGAACCTGTTCATTGTTCCTCAGCGCGTGAATAAAGGTTGTTTCTATTCGGAACGCCGCCCGATGAATAATTTCGCATGTGTCCCGCAAAAGGAACATGTTTTCGCGTGCAAAAATACCAAATCTCGCGAAAAAATTAAGAACGTTACAGGCAACGAGGTCAAATCGGTATACCGTGCCTCTAAATTAATCTCTTTGTTATTTATTCACCCGAATCGCTCGGGAATAAATTTCAAGGTCATCCTTTCACACGATATACAGGCTCTCTCATTTCATGTCATCCCTTCGAACACTTTTCAAATTATTTCGAATTATTTTTGAAAATTGGCAAATTTGGGGATTTGGGGATTTAGGGATTTCGCAATTTGGAGACTTGGGAATTTCGGAATTTAGGGATTTGGGAATTTGGAGATTTGGGAATTTGGAGATTTAGGAGTTTGGAGATTTAGGAATTTGGAGATTTGAGAATTTGGAGCTTGGGAATTTGGAGATTTAGGGATTTAGAGACTTAGGAATTTGGAGATTTGGGAATTTGGAGATTTAGAAATTTAGAGACTTGAGAATTTGGGAACTTAAGAATTTAAGAATTAGTAAATTTCGGAATTCGAAAATTTGAAAATTAAAAAATTGACAAATCTGTAAATTTCAAGAATTAAAATCTCCAAATTTTTGTAATCTTGTAAAGCTTGAAAATTAGGAAACTATAATACTTTCAAATATAGCTACTAAAAAATGTAAAAAATTTGAGATTTCTAAACTTGTAAATTTACAAAAATCATTTTTTAAATATAAAATAGAAGATGTAAGAATTCAAGTCTTTAAATATGTATTAACTCTGTAATCTATTCGTTCTGAAGTTTGAATATTTAAAAATAGGAGAAACTTAAATTTTGAAATGATTAATGAGCAAAAATCTGTCATGTCTCTGTTTCTAATGAATTCCCTCATTAACACAGTACTATTAATAGAAACGTAGTTGAATTTCGGATGATTTTCAAGGCCAATTTACACTCCACGCGTATCCGACAAAAGAATTTAAATTTGGTTTTCCTGGTAACGAGCTTGTTTTTGCACAATTCACTATATATGTATGTATTAGAGGTGTGCGAAAGTTCTCATCGCCCACGTGTGGACACCGAAACAGATATTTTATTGCATTTTTAACGTGTTTTCATTTACTTTATAAATATTTACCAATATAGAGAAAAAATGATACAGAAGTAATCAATCAGTAAAAACCGTTGCAATTTGTAAAATATTGTTACTATAATTAAATTACAAATTTTAAAGAAAATTCACAAAAAGTTTGACAAATCACAAATGTAAAAAATGTATAAAAAATCCACACATTTTTTATTCTTCAAATATTCCAAAGGACAATTCTCAAATTTCAAATTTTTCAATATTCCCAAATTTCAAAAACACCAACATTCCAAAATCTTGGAATGATTTTCAAAATTCTCCAATTTTTTTATATCCAGAAATTTGCAAATTCCCCAATTGAAAATTTCTATCCGTTTATTGATCTGAAATTTCTTCTTCGGCAGATATTAGCGGATCTCCATAGAAGCTTAAATAACGTGCACAACGAGGTCAACAGCATTCGATAAATAAAATTTTATAGGTTGTTTTCATACTCACTTGGAATTCTGTTGATGGCACGTAAAGGTCTCAGGACTCGTATTGTCCTTATCGCCGATAAATTCATATTTTCCACGTTCAAGCAGTACTCGAGAGCGCTGCAATAAAAATGAAATAAAATTTCCTTCGATATCGCGTCAACATTTGTTAAGCTTTATTTATTACGCTCGATCTATCAGTAAAATTGCTACGTGACAGAAAAGTTCCTTCAAATAACGTGAGTACGAAGATGTATATCAAAAGCAACAATATTTTAACAATTGTTATGTTCACAAGTCTAGAGGACTTTTTTTTAGGTCGTCCTTAATTCCATAGACGTGTTAAACTCTTTGGAGGCCCGGGGGCTGTTGGCTCAGCAGCGAACTTCTTCGTAGCAGAAAAGCAAGAAAAATTAGTGTAAATATGAAGTGGAATTTCAAATCGTACAATCTCGTACATAAGTTCACAAAATTTGTCATTCCTAAATTTTCAAATTTACAAATTTACAAATTATTAAGTTCTTCACTGAATCTCTAAATTTATTAATACATACATTTCTACATTTCTGAGTTCTTCAAATCCCAAAATTATCAAATTTACAAATCTCTATACCCCTAAATCCCTGTACCTCTAAATCCCTGTACCCATAAATCCCTGTACCCCTAAATCCCCAAATCTCCAACTCCCAAAACCCCTAAATTTCCAATTTCCCCAATCTTTAAACTCCCAAGTCCCTAAATCCCAAATCTTGAACCTCCAAATCCCCAAATCCCCAAATTATAAAATAAATCAAAATCTCCAAAACTTCCAAACTTCTCCAATCCCATATTCCAAAATTGTATTGAAGAAGAATCTCCACAATTGTTATCTTCACATTACTTCAAAATCGTCTTCTAATGGTGCCGTGTTACAATAAAGTTGACTGTAGCAATGCTACTACCTTCTCAACCACACGGCTATTTTTCCCTCTCGATTTTTCGCAGTCTCATTGCTTTCCCGTTTGTCTCTCTCTTAAAGTTCCCCGCAGGTCTGGTCAATATCAGCTGCCGCGATTGCCAACAAAACTTGTACGTCGCTTTCAGCCACTTTTTCACTTCCACTCTTTGATCTTCGACTTTCCGTTCGCCGCGTATCGAACTTCGTCGAGGGACTATTACAAAGAACCAGGAAAAGCAAACCTTTGTTTCCGGTCTCTTCGTTTCTTGCCGAGCGACATTTCATTATTCTACGGTACCGATCAAAAATGTTGGTCCAGTTGAATAAAAATTGCATTTGAATAAAGATTATATTTGAAATACATAAGTAGCAAATTAATCTGTCGAAAATTATATTTAGGTTGGCCGTCCATTTTATATCTGATCACGTGGGCGCAATTTGTTAAAATGTTTATTAATAATCGCATTGTTTAATAATCATACAGAATATATTTATAATAATTTCCTTGCAAAAAGTGGACCTCTTTCATTCCTATTTTGATACAATTTATTTTTGGAAAGAGAACCACTGTCCTGCGTCCATTTTTCGAATGGTCATTTGAAAATTTCATTTCCACCACGAATGGCGACCACACTTTTTTTTTAATAATAACAGAAGTACAGTAGATCTTTTTTATCACCCCGGGCAAAATATGGCTTCAGTGTGATTATTAACGAGAGAGGTGTTGCCAACTGTCATTTTTTGTATCTCTCCAATTTTATATACATACTTTCTGTATAAGAAAATTTGTATTTTCTGCAGAGACATATGCTTAATAGATATACGTTCGTGACCACTACGGTCCATTATGGAGAGAGGTAAGTGTTTCATGAATTGTCTACTCTTTCTTCGTTTCACTTTCTATGTGCTCTGTGTATATAACTACATATATTCTATTTTACTGTATACCCATATTATCGTTTAATAGATGCACGTCCGCTGCGGTCCATTAACGGGAGAGGTAAGTGTCTCGTGAATAGACTACTGTTATTTTTCTTCGGTTCACTCGTTTGTTATGTACATACTTTTCTACATTCTGTACATTCTTTCTGTGTATACTACTCGCCTGTATTTCCATATAATCGCTGCGGTCCATTAACGAAAGAGGTGTTTCATGAATAACTGACATTTTTACTTCCTCGTTTTTTAAGTCCATTGAAAATTGATATTATAACGAGACAGAAAGAAATCTAATAAAATAGATCTTCTGAATAATAATCGTTTCAATAATTTATCGTTTATCTCTCGATGCGAGATGCCAAGTTCGATCAGTGTTTTTCACCCGTCACGTAATCTGCTGAGCGGAAAACAATTGAATCCAAATTGACGTGCAGTATGCACCTATTGACCTGGTCACGGTCCAAATATTACATCGCAAAAATTCCTGTCAAATTTCAACTACATAATAAATTCGAGTTTCTATCTAATTCTATTAAACCCACTTGGCACTGGTTACATGAAAACTAATTAACCTAGTACGGAACTTAGTCGTAACTAATGGTTCCGGGTAATTAGGGATGTTCGGGAACTTGAAATTTCAATTTCTTCTTGAAAACTACTGCAGTTACGTATATTTTGAAAACTACTGTAGTTATGCATCTTTTGAAAACTACAGTAGATATGTATATCCATTAAAAATTATAACAGCTGAACATATCTTGAAAACCAGGTAGTAGTTTCACAAATACATATAGCTTGAACGAAATTTTAACCATATTGCAACGGAGGTTCTCGATAAAATTGTTAAAATTTGTTGCTTTTACTAAAATTCTCATATTTATAAGAATGTTAATTTCAAAGAAGACACGAAGAATCCGTCGAATGAAAAAATGTCTCAAAGTATGAAGTACACGAGTAATACTAGTAAACCTTTACTTGATAGTAAAGGAAGAGCAGAAAGCGGGCGAGCACTTACCCAGCAGCCACAATAAAGAAGTCCAACCTGTTCCACGAGTCAGCGAGGTAGGTCCCCTTGCCGTATATCCCCATCGCGACCATTTTGATTGTCATTTCCAAGGAGAAGAAGGCAAAAATGATGTCGTCGAACATCTGCGAACGTGAACATAACATTGGTCGATTAGGCGAAAGGACGCTTAACCCGATCGAGTATAATTGATCGAGGACACTCGACACAAGTTCCAATTGCTGATCAACAACGGTTGTTGGTTTCTCGTGTTTGCTTCCCTTTTCACTCTGTGTGCGTGCAATAGCCAGTGTGAAATGGCAATGCAAACACTGCGATTAATCAAACAACCGCGTCACGACTTAAGAATTTCGATTTATCTTCAGTGGCTACGAATTTCCTGTCCTAACCTCAAAAGGGGACTCGAATTATTTGCTTTCATGGCGTACAGACTGGAACATCTTTACATAAGATACTGTAGGGCCATTCAATGACACATACTGCAAAATATGAAATGGGGAAGTAAAGTGGTTCTCAACCTTTATTTTATATCACATCAACAGCTACGAATTTCCTGTCCTAACCTTAAAAAGGGACTCGAATTTATTTACATGGCGGACATGCTGGAACTTCTTCACATAGAGTAGGGCCATTCAATAACACATACTGCAAAATAGTAGATGGGGAAGAGGTTCCCAACTTTTTTATGTATGACACTTCATATCTTCAACAGCCATGAATTTCCTGTCCTAATCTCAAAAGGGGACTTGAATAATTCGGGGCGTACTGGAATGTCTTTGCATAAAATATTATAAGACCATTCAGTAACATATACTGCAAAATAGTAAAAGGGGAAGTTCAGTGGTTCTCAACCTCTATTTTACATAACACTTCAATAGCAAATTTAATGTACAAATATTTTTTTATTTCATTTACTTCTATTTCAGGGGTTCTCAATCTTTCACAAATCACATGATCTAATTTTTGAAATAAAAGACGAGGTATAAAATGGCTTAAGATACGTTGATAAAAGTATTCCTTTTTATGGAACATCTCGTATAAAGAACTCTACTCTACTGTAAGCGTGGTTAAAGTATCAATCGTTTTAAAATACCAGTCGTATAGTTTACCCTACTGCTGTATCTGATAAGACGTATATAAGGCACATACTTAATAAAGTATTATAAGCAGTTAAAACCAGGCCAAACTGTTACAGCAGACTTGTGCAGTCAACAAATTAAACGAGAAATTGATCGGTAAACGGTCGCATCTGCGACAAAACGAAACAAGTTGAGCTCGCTGCGCGGAAATTCCACGCTCTATATGGCATTGACGGTTTGGCAAACGTTAATGGAGCTGCGATGGTAATTTTGTTACTTTCGAAATTTGGCACTACCCAATTTTCGCTATGGACTGTTTCTGGCAGAATATTTTGAAAAGTTTACTCTGGTCGTGACAGGTTTTTATTTTGGGATTTGGGAAGTGCGGAATTGGGGAAATTGAAATTTGCTATGAAATTGGGAGCTTGAGAATGTGCTGATATATGAATTTGAGAGTTTCAGAATGTGCTGATATTTGAAAATTTGAAAATTAGATGAGATATGAACTTGAGAAGTTTAAAGTTGGTGACAAATGAATTTCTGAATCTAGAAATTTTTTAATTTTTAATACTGAGTGTAGACAATTGAGCAGATTAAAAATTTTGGAACTTAGCAATTTTAAGAAGCAATAAAATTATCAAATTTAACAATTTAAAAGATTTAAAGAATTAGAGAATTTAGAAATTTTAAAAATGTAAAAATTGTAGAATTTGCAATTTTAAGAAATTATTTAAGAGCTTATATATTCGTCCATAAATTTGTCGTAAGAATTAAACAGCTACATAATTTAGATAGAAATAGCAAATCTTGATTCGTGAAACATGCTTACTTATACATATGTACTTAGCATGGCCTACTTGTCAATGTTCAAATTTGGACGTGTCCTGCGCGGTAAGGCTCGTTTATAATACTCGTTCTTAAACGGTTAAAGGTCATGGACGTGGACCAGTCATCTAGCTTTATGATAATGCATCGTCTCGAGTTGCAATAATGGCGGAAAATACAATTTCGTATTGAAACTGAGGACATTTCTTCCATTTGGGGTGAGAATATTGCAATTTCAAAAGTGAAGTACTGTACGAATATTAAACGACGTAACAGAAAAATAAAAAGATAATTTTATTAACGTTGTGCATTTTATGCAATATATGGCAAAGAAAGTTGTACTGTAATAATTTATTTCAATTGTTCAAATTATTTCAAAATGCAAGTACGTTTCTGTGTATCTTCACAAAAAGAAATGTGTACAGTATATGTATAATAGACTCTCGTTATATTGCCATGAGATTGTTTGAAATGGGACTCGGTGAAATAGAAAATTCTTACAGTTGATGTATTGAAGTCATGAAACAATTCTACGATTATAACAAAGTGTGATGTAGACTTCATATAAAAATGGCAATATAACGAGAGTCTACAGACTTACAAAGTTCAGCATGTCCAAATAGATATACAAATAGATACAGAATACAGAATTTTTAAAGCAGTATTTCTCACAAGGTGATAAATCTTACAAAATGTTTTCCCTCCTGCTATATCACCCCTTCATAAATAGCATCTTTCGCATAAAATCAGTCTGAGAGATATTCCAGTCTGTATACACCTGTTAATAGAAAATAAACATTGGCCATAATCCGAAATGGGAATACAGCTTAACTAGATCACAAACTGTGAACGTATTCACCTTCTGCATGAGTTGGCAATTAAGCGGTGTCATTAATTAAGGCAACTTAACGCGGTCGGCCATGTATAGAGATTTTGTCAATGGTTTCTAATCGTGACGCGTGAAATTGCCAGACCCTTTTTCGCTTTGACACAATTAAAGTTGAACGTTGTGCATGCAGGAGAATTTAGTGAAAGTTAATCATTTAATCTACATATTTGGCATGGTTTGAAATATGCATACGTACTTGTAAGATTTTACAGCGGTTTGTTACACATTGGTCGTCGACGCACGGCTGGTACATACCGAGTGTAATACAATTCAAAAGAATCACCATCATGCTCACTCTTTCAAACCACGTGATACTATGTTAAGAAAAATCATTTGATTCACGTGTTTCGGTGATTATTTTTGCTAAAAAGTAAGTGGTATTAATTTGTTTACATGTTGGAATTTAAAAAATGTATCGACTTGAGTATCCTTCGAAATCAATCAAAAAGTATATTATTAAAAGTCAAGCATATATATTTTTTACTTGTAATAATATATGTAATAGTATATAAAATGGAATACATATAGTCGAATCTAACATGGCGACTATAAACTTAATAAATCCATAAATCATCGAAAATGAAAAGTTACCAAAAATTAAATTATTTCTGTTGCTGCCTATAAATTATGATTATTAAAACACATAAAAAATTCTATAATCATACATGTTATAAGTAAAGTAACAAATAGATTCGAATAATAAAAGTACAATTGCAGAATCACTTAATAAGAAGACGGGTAACTGAATCGAAAGGTTAAACGAAAAGCAATTCCAGTGTAATCGAACCGAAATGAACCGTATAGCAATGTAATTACGGAATAATGACACGTTATTTCGTATAGCAGTTTCTCGATTGGTTCTCCATAACATTTAATTGATAAATCGAATCGACCAATTGATCGTTCCCCTTTTATTTCTGTCCCATGCAATAACAGACCACATATAGACGGATATGTATACCTAGCACCCTTGAGACCAGTGAAATCATTATCACCACCCTGTGTCATACCGATGTAACTACTGTTACGACATTTCACCATCGTGTCGTCACAAAGCAATCGATCGATCAGACAAGGTGCAAGTGTAATCTTGCTAATCGATCACGGTTGCCAAGTGACTATTACCTAAACACCTCTTCGTTGTCTAACTTTTTCTGACATCAGATAAACCCTCGAATGTTTTCGCGTGTAATCTCTAGATCATTTCGCGAAAATGTTTGTGAACCAATGATGTGTACACTCGGGGGAAACGTAGGCTTTGAACGAGGTAAACGATAGGTTCATTTATAAACTTTCGTGTTACTTCTAAATCTCCAAATTCCCAAATCTCCAAATCTCTACGTCTCCAAATCCCTAAATCCCTAAACCTCCAAACCTCCAAATCTCCAAATCTCCAAATCTCCAAATCTCCAAATCTCCAAATCTCTAAATCTCCAAATCTCCAAATCTCTAAATTCCTAAATCCTCAAATTTCCAAATTCCCAAATCCCCAAATCTCCAAAATACCAGTCCCCCATCCCAGTCCCATCATAAACGTACTCCAACCACACATTCCGACACCGCCCAAACTATCACACAGGGTGCCCGTCCACGTAGTGCCGTCCCTATGTCACTATACCGTGCAGCAGCATCCACAGGTCGCTCCGTGCATGGCGGAAGGACATTAAGAACAAAGACATCCACGAAACAATTGTTGCCCGAGGAATCACTCGTTCCTACAGTAGCGCCGGCAGTGTTTCTTCTACCTGTCTGACCAAATTTACTTTTCCCCGACTCGGTTCAACCGAAATGTACATAATTCACCGTGTGCACGTTCAATTATAAATAACGACGACGGGCCGTAACCTCCCTCCGGGTTGACCGAATTTTTGCATTGTGCACCCTCTGTTTGACGTCGCTCGGTAGGCTTTTGTTCCAGTTTGTTTTTCCGCCTGCGTCGCGTCGCGACGCTTCGCCGCGTACGGAGACAGAGGGTTCGTTCCGAAGGCAAACTGTTGCTCGTGTTTTTATTCGAGCGATTGTGACGGACGGTGCATCCGTGATTCACGACGCTCGCCCGATAAATGCTCGGGTTAGGGGCTGCGGACTCTTACGGGGGCGGTCACTTATCGAGCAGTCAGTAACGGGCGACTAATTTCTTGGTGTCTACGCTCTTTACGTTTTCAAACTTCCTAACACCAATTTCTTAAACTTTGAGTTTTTAAATTTTCTATCTATCTGTCACGATATTTATATTATTTTGCATGTCGTACTTATGTTATACCTGTATATTTACACCATTCATATTATTTATAAACTTCTATATAATAATACTTATTATATTACACATAATAATGCAATCTGAAACAATGATAATTGACAAATAATATATGCTTATAGATGATTGAGAGCGCTCGCGACTGTGACGGCTCGATAATTGACCGTTCCCTGTGAGCCCGCCTCCGGAGCCCGGAAAGCGGGCGTTTATCTAGTAGGCAGTGTACAAAGGTGCGGTCTGCCAGTCTCGTTTCTGCGTTCGAGACGCGTGGCCAAGATTCGAGGGTTACACGGAGGAGAGAGAGCCTGGTGGAGGCCAGCCGTTTATTGATCGGACACACTCCGCATGTTTGTGGAAAGTAGATAACACGGCAGGTTTCTCGCGATTTTGTTCGAGGAAACGTCTCGTCCAGTTCTCGCTCGACCTTCGCGTTAAACGAATCAGCTGGATCGTAAATCCCGCTACGAAAACTAACGATGACGGTATCGAACGATACACTGCACCTCCGTGTTAATGAGCTACGGCTAATTTATTAGCTCCTATAGCCGCTGTGCATTTCGCCATTTCTGTGAATCGCTCGAAACCAGGTTGTTCTTCATTCTACTTGAACTACTTTTGATCAGATTTTTGATAAGTAGGTATTTATGTCAATTATGCAGGATACGAGTTAGACACTGTGTATGTCTGATAAGATGGCAGTTGGACCAATAAAATTCGCACTGCGACCAGGTGTCAACTAACCAAACGTTTTATGATATAAAATAATTCCAAACTGTTATTCCGTACTTTCTCTAAAAATGCAATATATGAAATTGTTAAACAGCTATAAGGAAAATGCTATTGTAATGCAGTAATATTTTTATTCAAACCCAACCTGTTACCATTTTATTTTCGATAAAAGGACGATGATTGAATTAGCTCAATTAATTTTACACGAATGATGAAATTGGTTTCGATAGAAAAAAGAAGTATGATAAATTGGAAAAACTCGATTTAGGATGAAACGGGTTAGGCTATAGTTTTATTGGCGGTGCACAGCTTTTAAAGGGTATTCTTTAAAAACATGAGGTTGGTAATATGCAATACCTCCGCGAGTATTGGTTTTTTTAAAAAAGAATATTCACTTGTATAATACTGCCTTTATGGATATCGATTTGTTCTTTTCTTTTAACAATATCCTGCGATATGGGATATCGCAAACCGCTATGGATATTGGTTTGTTTTAAATATGGCCCGAGGATTGAGATTAAGTGGCGTACAGTCGAGAGCAAATCTAATTTCCCTAGGGAAAACAGGCGATGGGGGAAGAGCACGCTCGCTCGCTGATTTTAGGGATCTAAATATTTGGAAATGGATTAGAAAATTGTGGATCTAGGGATGTTGAAACCTAGGAATTTGGGGAAATAAATACTTGGGGACTCTGGGATTTTGGGGACTAGGAATTTAGGGACGTATAAATTTGAGGATATAGAACTAGATGTGAAAATATAGGGATTTGGGAATTTAGGGTTATGTGGATTTAGGGATTTGGGGATTTAAGGATTTGGGGATTTAGGGATTTGGGGATTTAAGGATTTAGGGATTTAGGGATTTAGAGATTTGAGGATCTAGAAACTTGAAGATCTAGATATTTCATGGTCTAGGAATTTGGGAGTCTAGGAATTTTTTGATCTCGGGATTCTGGTATCTATTGATTCGAGGATCTAGTGATATGGAAATCTAAAGAATTAAGAATTTTGAGATATAACAATCCAGAAATTAATGAATTCATTTTTCCTCATCTAATCATAAATCATCAATGTTTATGTTACAGTAAAAGCGTTAATTCGGTAAATATATACAGCACCTAGCAGTTATTATGGCGTTAATGTATGCACTTACTAATCTCTTTAATAAATCTATTCGCAAGGAGCGAAATTTATGTACACGTAGTAAATGTATACATTTGCATCTCTGATCCAGTAAAAGCATTCGCGAACAAAAATGCATTAATAAACAGTCCTGCTGGCATTTGCAACGGTAACGAAAATAATAATTGAAATACGTTTGAATGAACTTTGTATATAGTTTGTAAATAAATTATTACAACACATGTTTGATACGATAATTTGTAAAGCAACTAAGATATGAATTATACAATTTAGAGATTCGAATCTTAGTTAAGAGATACGTCGAGGGAGATATCTGTAATCCCGCCATTTTATTGCCCCGTGAACTGTTCGAGCGAAGATGGCAACACAGTGGATTTGTAGCACTTTCACCGACAACACTGACATCGATAACTTTTATCCTTCGCACCTGCAAACATTCAGGCCAGTGTCTTCATCCAGGATGATTCTGCCAATACGTAACCCAGTAAGATACGTGTGCAGATAAACGAATCGAGGGAATCGAATTCTGGATAACCTCGTTGCAACATGAACCGTGCGAACAACGAATTGATACTAGTAAATTTATTTAAGAATTATTTACATTTTTCCTAATTTCCTTTTCTACTATTTCCCCAGTTTCCTAATTTCCTGGTTTCCTAGTTTAGTACTTTCGTATCTTCCTTAATTTCCTAACATCTAATTTCCCTAAGTTTGTAGCTTTCTATTTTACCAATTTTATAATTTTCTAATGTTATTGTTTACTAGTTTCCTGTCCCCTGTTGTCCTGACTTCCTAATTTCCCACCTGCAGAATTAAATAATTCCATATCCAAATAAAATAAGGCCACTGAAATTGTTAATATTCAGCTCGACAACTGGCGTTATGTTTTAATTAGACATCGATATCAGTTCTAATTGATAAGATAAAGAACCGTGAACTCACAATCGAATCGTGACATCAAAGAAATCGATCCGCGCAGAAAATTCGAGGAAATAAACGTTGAAAATTAGTTGTTGCGCGCTCTATCGCGAAGATGCGCGATACAAAGCCAAGGAAAATGTCAGGGACGTCAATCAGAGTTTATAACTCCTTTCGAATTTACTGTTCTCGGGATATGGTCGATCGATCCAACGAACTTGGTGAGCCTGGAGACCTAAATCTCCGTGAAAATCCACCTTTACACTGGCTTACTTTCTTTTATTCCTCCTTATACCGTATGTTCTTGTAATCTTTAAAAATTCCTTCTGCCTCCGATACTGCGACATGCGCCAACGTACAGTCGCGAACAAAAAGAACGTCTTTTTTATATTTTATTCAAAGGAAACTTTAATTGACCGCGAATTAAATAAGATGCTAAAAAACGTATAATCATCGTAAACAAATTTTGTTCGTTTTGAATTTCAATTCTGGGCCACGTATTCGAAATTGTTTGAAAAGATTTGTATGAACGGCGATATAATGAGTGGTTTACGAGTGTTTTAAGGAATGCCAGAAATTTCATTATATTTCCCAGAAAGTGCATTCTAACAACATTAAAAATTTGGGGTTACGTGGTGGGTAAAACGTATGAACTTTTGTGAAATGAGTGTTTGATGTTATTTGCAGTGCTGTGCTTAGGGGAGAGGGTGCCCCCGTTCAAATTCTACATTTTAATATAAAATAATAATTGTCATCTTATACGCTAATACATGAATATATCATTACACAAAGTTACTGCTTTAATTAAACCAGCCATTTTATGCAATATATGAAGATTTTCGTGATTGACCTTATGAAATATACATGCAATAACAAAAATTCACAACAGAAGTATATAATTGTCAAAACAAAGTCAATATCTTTTTAAAAAAAAATTAAAATATACAAATTTGTGATTTTCTACCTGTCGGTATACACCATAACGTAACATTTATGTTCATAGCCGTAGCTAGAGATTGTGGAGCCCCGGGGTAAAATATGTGATGTCAAAATAATTTGATGACCTTGTCATCTATTATAAGTTGTCATCTATTGTAAGTTGACATCTATTGTTTACGTTTACTTAAGAAAATTTCGTAATAAAATAATGATGCTATATAAAATTGAAGATTTTCTACTCCGAGACATGCACCATTTGATAATGCAACAACCTAATAAATCTCATAGTAAGTTGGACGCGTGTGATCGATTACTTCCGCCTATCTAACGATCCATCGGTCACCTCTGTCACCCTGTTTCTCATCGATGCTTCGAATCTCATTTACGGGACGCTTAATAGACAATCAGCCAGCCGAAGTGGCTGGGCAAATTGTTTCGATCGACTGCTACTTCCGGAGACATTCGAGGCTGTCGAAGATTGCCTCGTCGACACTTCGGTCATTCGATTATTTTTCACCCATTTGTAATGGAGTTGAGCTACCGGGGACGAGAAAAAGGAGGAAATCAGGTCGCCAGGCTCTCCTACATTGAACAATATCGATGAAACGAAACACCCAAGTGTTGCGACATCATGGTAAATTACTTCGTTCATTGTCTATCGCAGATCCCATTGCCGGTAATTGAACGATTTATAAAGTAAACTGTTCGATGTTTCGGACACTGTTCTTTTCGATCATTTCTATTCGATTCTGATTCGATTAGGCTTCCTACAAGCTCAACTTCCATTATCGGATGTCTAAGAATATGTTCGCTTCAAATTCACTTCAGATCTAACAAACTCTCGTTATATTGCCATGGATGGGCATGTAAGAGTACACAATTTTTTAAGTTACTAAACTCTCGTTATATTGCAACAGGTGGAAATATAAGAGTGCAAAGTTTTTAAAATTACAATAAATTCCTGACTGTCTAATGTAGTGATGTAACATGTAATAGTACGTATGATACAAGGCGTGGCTATACAACGGCTATATAACGCGAGAAGGTACAACATGTAGTTATACTTCTCATGGCCACATAACCTATGGCAATAAACGCTAACATAACCGAACACGTAACCATACATTTACCATATAACGCGTGGCGAAATAGGATGTGGTAATTGTAACATCGGACAGCTATCAAGGACTACGAATTTTCCAAAGAAAGCAATGCTAATGATTAAAATTATCGGTGCATTATCGATTTTTTGCGAAAATATTGCTCAAGGAACGACCTAGTATCGGTAGAAAATAGAGGTAAACGTCAACATATATTTCACGCATGTTTATGACGGCTAGTAGTAATAATACGAGCGAATCATTTATCAGACGGCAAAGTAGTACAGCTGAATGGTTACGCAGACGTCACGCAACGTTCGTTTCGCGCGCTACACAAAGCGGAATCATGAAGGCGATATTGCACGAAAGTAAACATCCTAACATTATACGTAAACTTTCTATCTGACTGTGTCTTCTTAAAACACTATTTTATGTGTTTACGTATGCGATTATTTATTTTGGGGACCTCCTTAAAAATATTAGGTTATAAACCTAACCTAAAACATCAAATCAATTTATTTTTTTTAACGTTTGTAGTATGAAGTCCCTCGTAACTTGTAGTAAAATATTCGATGTACTTCTAAAAAAAAAGTATTATTAAAAATAAATTGTTAAAAATGGGTAGCATGTCTAACCTAGTACAAAACACAATGTTATTGTAGTTAAACAGTATCTCAAGAATTCTGTGAACGGAAACCTAAAATTCCCCAAATAAATTACTCAGTACAATTCTGAACTACTTTGAAAAATATACTTTTGAACGGAGAAGACCAATTACGGGGTTTGTATGAAGTTGTTATATCCCCTCCCCTGGGTCCTGCACCCTTTGCTTGTCCGTCCCTGCAAACACCATTGCCAGCCAAACGACTTCCCTCCGGGGTGTTGTATTTTCACAGAAAAAAAGAATGGGGAAACAAAAGGGGCTCAAAGGAAAGAAGCAATCGTCGGAGATACAGGGGAAATTCTTACTGGGTCAGATAAGTGTTCGTCGAAGGGAAAGGTACAGGTACAAGAGAACGTTTGTTCAATTTCCACGGGCAAACGAGAGAGGGATAAAAGCGGCGGAGAATTGCGAAATGCTTGGCCTGCATTCGCAGTAGTTCCAGTCGTCCATTGTCCGCGGCACACAATGGGAATCTTTCTAGCGACGCTTGTTGCTCCGATGCTGGCTGACTAAACTTTGTCCGCGGACCACGTGCATCCTCCACACTCCGCAATTTCGCGCACAAACACGCACACACACGTGTACGCCTGTAACGGTGGAAGGAACGAGCAGAAATTCGTGTTTCGTGTGTGGTGGTAGCAGTGGTGGTGGTTGTGGTCGTGGTGGGAGCACAGTGAGTTCCGCCTAGGGATAGGTCAATCAATGACCTATTTAAAACACCTTCGAATCGACCTCACGCACCAAGCCTACCGTCTGCCACCATAATATACGATACCTTGCAAATTTGCATACACCATAGATTAACTGGACTACTTTTCAACCCCTAAATCAAACAAGACCTTAGGTCCTAATTTTCCTTTTAATGAATTTGGAGGTTTGGGAACCAAAAATAAGATCTTATTACCTTAACACATGCTGGATGTGAAAACCACATTTCCTGCATAACTTTTGCTCATTCCACAGCAAGTTTATATGAAGTCCATACTGACTATTTCAATTAGATCGACTCCACGACTAATCGTAATCTGCTACTCAAGAAAATGGTGTCTTTGTAAAGGGATTATAATGAATTTTTAATTTTAAGCTAAAAGATTTCTAAAAAGATTTCGAATGATACACAGTTAGTTCAGTACTTGTTAAATAAAATTTCAGTACTTGTCTCATGATCTGATGAAATGGTTAAATGTTTTTTAATGATTATCAGTGAAACCGTGATTGCAAATTGTGGAGATAGAGAACCATAGCAACCGAAACGATGAAAAAGCGCCATCTAGTAGGGACCATACAGTCAGTGACCTAGAGAGGTATCAGGTGTCAACTCAAAGGGTTGCAAAGTAAACAGAGTGCGGCATCCTTTGAACGTTGAAAGGCTGAAGCTAAAACACATGTCAAACTATAATTTCACCTACGTATCGTTCATCTTCTAGCTAGAATCTAGATCACTAACAGCAGTGTTTTCTTTGACGATGGAGAGCATAAAACGTGAGGTACATCTCGCACAATAATATTTATTCAAGGTGCTCGAAAGGTTTATCATTTTTTTGCATGCCGTTGCTTTATTTTTTATAACGTTTGGGAGGTTTGGAATTTTGGGAAAACTTGGGAATTTGGAAATTTGAAAATTTGGGAATTTGGAGATTTGGGAATTTGGAGATTTAAGCATTTGGGTATTTGGCTATTTTGGTATTTGTGCATTTGGGAATACAAGAATGTAGATACTAATAAAACATCTCCCAAATTTCTAAGCATGTAGTCCCAACCACAGCAACATCTCAAGAGAGTAATACCTCATATATTCAACATAATTCACACCGGTTCTGTATTAGGTTGAAGCATGAATTCGTAAGATATTTTAAGTTCAAAGGGGAGATTTGAATTCAAGGAAGACATTCGTATCATTTCACGAATTGTTGATTTTTTCTACAATGTATTTTGATAATTTTCCAAAATATACAAAAATCGTTTGTTTTTGTACCAATTCTTCGAAACCATAAAAAGGCGGGAATTTATCTGAATTCAAAATAACTTGTATCAAAATGCTGAAAAAAGGACAAATGTTCTTTCTTTAAAACTTTTCTTTCGATATAAGATTTCAAAATTGATGTCTTTTGAATAATTACGTTTTTAACTAAGATGCATAACATTACACAGTTGGGTTTGAACATATTAAACAAATAAATTTTGAATAAAATACAAATATTACTGACACTTAGAAGACCAAGTGCTAAAGCCCCGAAGGCAGGGAATTATCAAGCAGTTCATTTATTATGTCACAGTAATATTACCTAAAATCCATATTTTATATTGCATAAAACTTTGTAATAAATAATTATGATACAGATGATTTAATTAATTGCTACAATTTTTATAATATTTTCCTTTTAAGATTCAACGTTCTCAAATTGCGGGTCCGCCTTTTTGCTGCTTCATATTTCTACGAAAAAAAAACTGTTAAAAAATTTGAGAAGTATGACATGTTTCAAGTGTTATTAAGTGAAAGCATAAACGAAAAGGACAGGAGGTTTAACGCGTTGATTGGTGCAGTAGAAACGCTCGTGTATGGCACGGCACACTTTAATAGGAATTATTAACACGTTAAATGGCGCAGTGAAAATGGACGTGCATTGCACGCCACGCTATAATTACAATTATTCCGAATACGATCGTTTCATTTTCCAATTTAAATCTTCCACTACCGTATTTTCGGTAGTGCACAACTTTTGGCGGTCCTTTGCATTAGGTTAGTAAAACCTAACCTAACGTGACACTGAATTAATATATTTATTTCAATTAAAACGTCCTTAGAAAGTACCTTGGATCTTTACATTATTAAATTTTTAAACAAATTACAATAAAAAAGTCATTTAATTTTGGCGGGATTTTTGAAAAATATGAAATTGGCAATATGTCTAGCCTGAGAACTGAATTACATTTTTTTTTTTTATTAAATTAATTGTAAAGTTTTTAGTTGTCGGAATTAAATGGTATAAAACTTTAAGAATATAGTTCAAGGAATTTATATTTTCCCTCTTTTTTTAAATGATAAGTACGTTATCAAAGCTGGTTGGTACCAAAAACCAAAGGTCATAAATGCGACATGTCCCTTTTACCTCCTCTCTTAGAAACCTCAATTTTGAATAATTTAACGATCTCTCAAACATCATACGGTTGCATTTTAAATTAGGACGATTTTTAATTAACACCGCATGCTCCACAATAAAGTTCTAATTAAAATATTTACGCGACTGAGGTAAAATCCAAAACGCACAAAATACATATGCGCAGAAATATCATCTCTACCTAGATATCACCGTCAACCCTGAACTTAAAAATATTTCCTGAGTTATCTCAGAGAAGCTAATGGAAAATGTTAAAAAATTTGCAACGAAAGGCATCGTGGCCTCGAGGTTCTCTCGCTAGAGAAGATAAACTAGCAACGAAGCTACATAGTAAGCTGGAAAAGGTCTGGAAAGAGACTTACTTTTCGTTGCAAGCTGGAATGAAAAGGTAATGATCGTTTCTAAACAATAAGGTTATCGTTCCGTTCCAAAAGGATATGGATTAGTGATGAGCGCCAGACACCAGTTGCGCGGTCGTGTATTCTGGTCAAGGTATCGCAAGGCAACCGGCACGAAACCAGGATAGGGTAGCTCGTCGCCATCCACCTCGTCCTCGCCATCGTCATCGTCGTTCTCGTCGTCATCGTCGTCGTCCTCGTCGTCATCGTCCTCCTCTTCCTCGTCTTCCTCTTGGTCCTCGTCGTCTTCGTGGTCGTCGTCTCTCCGTTGCCGAACGACGCGTCTGCTGATCGACTGTTCGGCCCCGTCTTCGTCCTCGTCATCCTCGAGATCGCTGAGTTCGGCGACGTCGCTGTCGGATCCCTGTTCCCCGTTTCCTGGTCCAACGGCCTTGGTCGCCGGACGGTACCGATATCCCTGAGGATAATGCAACGACATGCTTCCCGTGCTTGGATCTCGTCCGAGGATGAACTGGAGAGGCACTCAGCGGCTGATCGACTCGTGGGGCTCCGCGGATTTCCAGAAAGGCTCGCCGGAAGATTTGTCACGGGGAAGATATTTCCTGAGTTGCGACAACGTCGCGATACGTAACGACGGCGCCGGTTGGAGAGGTAAGAACAACATCGAGGACCCGTAATCCGGTCGGTTGTTCCCCGGGTTACCTATCGCCCTGACGACGCACGAACACGTTTCTCGTACACTCTACGGGTCGGAACATTCACCATGCTGTTCACCACAGTCGCGGGATCGAGGACACTGCTGCACATCCACTGGCCGCATTTTACGTGGCGATACCCAGGTACGTAATCGTGATACCTCGCGATGCGCTTGCCCGGTTTCTCACCTGCAGTTCTCACCTTCGCACCGACTTCACCTGGACCAAGCGTGATCACCCGCGTCACGGCGAACTGGCGAGCAACGGGCAAGGTACCAGTTGAATTGGACAGTGGAGAACATGGGGAGAGACGGGAGCATCTGCCATGGGAGATACGGAGCCGAGGGAGACACTTCTGGCAGTAAGATGGAAAGGCAAAACGCGTGAGTAGCGCGTGGCGTGTCGCGTGGCTTCCTTGTTGAACGATCTGGCCGATACAGCCGTGTCACCCTCCGCCGAATGTGTATCCGCCTCCCTCGCTAACTCGCCGACTGATCGCGCGCGATTCGCGGCGTCGGATTAACCTGGCTTGGAGGAATTACCGTTAACAACTACGGGCCGCATCGGTTGTTCGCGAATCTGCGCGTCGACGGTGCCCGGCGCAGCGTCGACCGGTGACTGAAAAAAACGTCGAACATCCTTGTCGACGGAACGAAACGCATGCGCGACCCTTCTGTCTACGCGTCCCTCGCTTTGTCCGCTTCATAAACCTCCTGCATCCACCCTCGAGATCAGGAGATACTCCTACTCTCCCGCGTCCTCCTTCTCTCCACCCCCTTTGCCCGGCCCTCCTCGTCGCCAGGCGACGTCTCCGCGGATAGTACTCGACCGTAGGGAAAAAGGTAAGAGATAACGAGAAGCGAGGAAGACGCGAGCAAGCTCTACAGACTTCTCGAGAGATCTTGTCGCTTTCGTTTTCATTGCCAATAAAGTGCCACGCGTGCTTTCTTCTGCCTTCCCTTCAAGGCGACGTGCTTACTCGACGGTGCTCGGCCGACTCGAGCTTCTGATTTTATTTTAATCACACGGTAGTAATTACCGAAGCCGGGTACGTCGTCAATTAAGGAACGCTCCGAACGAAAATCCGATATGTCGTTATCGTCATGCATACGATTGCTCCAGGTCTAACTTTGACGAAGGTCATCTGAAATTTTATTGATATTCGTAATTATATAGGCTCCGTGTTACAACTGTATTATTAGTAGAAAAAAGACGGTGCTAGATTTGTGCCTCTTTTCCTAAAACCTCTGGAGCTTTTCATTCCGGCTTCCTTCCCTCTTTCTTCTCTCGTTCGCCTTCGTCTCTCTCTTCCTCTAGTGGTTTATATACGGCATCTATTTTCGGTTGGAATTCGACACGAGATTTTGTAGTAGACACCGTACTGTATCGTTGCTAACAAAAATCAGTCGATCAGGAACCGATATGTAGCATAAGATTACGGCGTCTTAAATGTATTTATCGTTACTTCAACTATCGCTCGAATTAATCTTCTCATAATTAATTCAAAATAAACAATGCACATATTCTTCTCAAACGTTTATTTTATTAAAATATAGAACGCTTACAGAAAGTCGCAACAGCTACGTAACATTATCAACCCTACCGGAAACATGTAATATACAACAGAACATACAATAGATAATTCATTTCACGAAATAGAATTGATTATATCTGTCTATACAATATACATACCTGAACTGAATTAAATATTGTACTTATGTACTAATTATTAATCCTTAATTATGTAACTTGTTTATCGCTGTTCATCTAACAACTTTTCTAATTGCTTAGAATTTGAAACGGGCAAGAAACAGGTGCGGTATTTACATACGTAAACTGTAGCTTGATCGTTCAGGGGCTTCATGTTCCTAAGACGCTCGTTTTTACCGAGCAATATACTATCTGCTTCGTCGTG
The DNA here is from genome assembly GCA_036983795.1 of Megachile lagopoda. NCBI lineage: Eukaryota > Metazoa > Arthropoda > Insecta > Hymenoptera > Megachilidae > Megachile > Megachile lagopoda. The sequence goes on from CM072793.1 coordinate 8,380,630, forward strand.
GTCAATCAACATGAGAATTCTCCCAGGGATAAGGCGTTTATATATAACGCGTAGTAAATCGCCGGTATCCTTGGCACCCCGCTTCCCGACTACGTAAATCTAAGTAAGAAAATGTATGCGCAATAATTTCAAGAGTTCATGAAATTTCTATGAGCGCGCAAACTGATACGGTACCTGCGTTGCATCATCGTGATAGCGAACAAGAGCCGATACTAATTGTGGAACTGCAATAGGTCTTTGCAGTAGCAAGTGCCTAAACGCTCCGAACAGACGCACAACTTTATCCTTGAGGTCACTACGACCCAAGTAATATGCTAGTCTCAAGAGATTTTCGGCGGAAATTGAATTACCGGATGGTTCTGCTCCGTCGTGAGCTATGCAGAAGTACATAAATCTTCTAAAATACACGAAATATCTTTCTCCTATCGTTCCAGTAATAATCTAATATTAATGCTGTAAGCAAAATCTACCACAAGCTGATGAGCTTAACGACTGGACGTAGTAAAACACTGAACAAACCCTCCTATAAATATTTGGATCAGCTTTACCGCGTAACGTTGGTTTCTTTAAGAGTGTTAAGGTGCGTTAAGAATGAACGAACAGGAAGGAAAAACAACAGCAGGAACATTCTGCTCGTTCAGTCTGAATGATCGTTCTAAATGCCGCAGAACGTTCATGAACGTTCAAACCAGTCACTCAAATACTCAGTACGAGCATTTGCTCGGTAAGCGTGAACGCACCTTAACGCACAACTACCGCGTGTACGATGTGAAACCACAAGAATTTTAATCGACGAATTAAGATCACGTTGAAAGTATTCGAACGTACCTTCTTTGAGTCTCACAATTATGCTGGGATCGTCTGACGTTGTAGTAAAATATCCACCATTTGTTTCATCCCATAATAGCTTGTCTTGAATATCCTGCAATCTTTCAGCAAATTCTAACCACTGTTCGTCGAAGCTAGCTTCGTATAAATCCAATAATCCTTTTATAACGAACGCATAATCATCTAAGAATCCGTGTATGGGTTCGTTTCTAAAAATGGTACATTAGAATTTATGTTGTGTTGAGAACAATTTAATATTAATAGTTCTATATTCACATTTGTGTAATTCTGTTTTCAGCGTTGCGATAACAACTGTGAAGCAGTATATCTTTAGCCTCGTCGAATAGGTAACGCTTGATAAATTTCGCGGCATCTGCCGCATACTCGATATACTGCTTATTATCTACCACCGCGCCGCCATACGCTAAACCACTTATCATGAGACCTAGATATAAATCATCTATTAACATAAAAAATTCAATCGTATTTATTAATATATTGTACATTCAAAATGTTTACCATTCCACGATGTAATAATCTTGTCGTCTAAATGAGGTCGTGGCCTTGCCTGCCTTGCTTCGTACAAAATGGAACATGCATCTTTCAAATAATTTTTTATTTCTTCGACGGTACAATTAAAATGTTTGGCTGTATCGTCAATATCCTTGTACACTATTAACACATTTTTTCCTGTCAATTCTCCACGTGGATCCTGAAATTAATAAATGTTTATTAAGCGAGATGACTTAACCTCATTTACAATTGACAACAAAAACTTTACTTCGGTAGTGTAGTGTAACTTCATTGCCTTAATGAATATGCAAATATACTTCAAAGTGAATTAACTTTCAAACTGTTTCCTCTTTTAACCAAGTTATGTATACATATATCAGATATACAATGCTGTTGAAAATATATACATAATGTACCTGATACCCTTTTACATTTCCGGACTCTTTCACATTGAAATGATGACAAAAAATATCAGACAATTTGATATTTTCACCAGAAACTTTTTTATTCAAAAGAGATTTAATTTCCGCAGCAGTCCACACGTAAAATGCACCCTCCTGTTTTTCATGCGCATCGGACGTGGAATAAGAATCTGCGTCTTCGGCGCTATAAAAGCCACCTTCCTATAATAAACGCAATAAATAATAAACATAAACGAATCTGTAACAGTTTGAACAGAAGAAAGAAATTATACCGCATGCCGAAGATCCCTTATCACATATGTAGCAATGTCATCAACAATTTCAGCAAAGTAATTATCCTTAGTTGTCACATATGCATCTGCATAGGATTTCATTAATTGGCCCTGATCATATAACATTTTCTCAAAATGAGGAACATGCCATTTACCATCAGTAGCATACCTTGAGAAGCCCTAATTGACAAGACATATGTTTTAAATGACTTAAGACACAATAATAAATTGATTGTTTTCCCCAAAGTGAAATGGAACCAAATCTTACCTGACCTATATGATCATGTATACCACCATAAGATATCTTTTTTAAAGTATATATACACATGTGTAAACAACTCTTTGCTAGCTCGTCATTGGGATGTCGAGCATACATATGAAACAAGAAGTTAAAGATGACTGGTTGTGGAAATTTTGGGGTATGCATGTCAAAGGAAGAAGTAAATCCACCAAATTCAGGTTCAAATTCACTCGCGAGCTGTAGCGCGCATACGTTGCTACATTCTAATGAAGGTACTTCGTGTTTCTACATCAGAAAATGACTGAGTAATAATAAACTCTGTTAAAAAAAAAAGAACAAAGAATAAACATTCCAATTATTTTACCTTTGATGTTTGTGGTACTTTAGAAATATCTTTTAAAGTTTCAAAGTTAGCAGAGCCAACCTCTGTAATTTTGGTTTTGAGCGAGTTCCACTGCAAAATAATATAGAATGTAAAAATTTTATAATTTAATATGACATATTTATCCTAATATAGTAGTCTTTCATTATGATATGACAGGAATATTTCTACCTTGTCAGCAATATTAAGTAAAATTGTCTTGAATCCTGTTTGTCTAAATGTATCTTCAGGAGGAAAGTAAGTACCTCCAAATACAGGTTTTAAATCTGGCGTTAGAAATACACTCATTGGCCATCCACCATGACCAGTGGTAGCCTACAGAAAGTAATGGGTTTTAATCCATATTAGTTTGTTTAACATTTAATGAAATATCAACTACTTACTTGTATAAAAGCCATATATATCTTATCTATATCTGGCCTTTCTCCATTATCTACTTTTATATTAACAAAATTTTTATTCATAATATCAGCAATTTCTTCATTTGTAAAAGATTCTTTTTCCATAACATGACACCAGTGACAGGTAGAATATCCAACTGATAAAAAAATTAGTTTATCTTCCTTCTTTGCTTTTTCCAAAGCTTCGGTGCACCATGGGTACCAATCTACAGGATTGGTGGCATGTTGTAATAAATAAGGTGACTTTTCTAAAGCCAGTCGATTTGTCTTTTGTGCCTTAACATTTTTAGAATTACTTGCAGCCATGTTTGCTGTCAGTGATGCAAAAGTCTGTGACTTTTGAGCTATCCTGTGAAGTAAAAGGTTTACTTACACGTGCATTTAATACATAGAAACTAAAAGTACTTTATATCTGAAGTTGACTAAATATATTATAATTTTACTATTATTAGTATAATATAGTAATAAAACAAACAACAAAAATTATTTATTCTTGTGTATATTGTCTCTAGACAAAACAAATATTTCTTAAATTTGTAATTGGATATACTACCTATTTGACTGAAGCAGAGTTAGTGGTATGAAATCACTTTGAAATAAAAGTGATTTTGTGCCACAAGTGTAACTATATTTTTTGTTAGGTAGTTTGTATATATAACGAACAGATGAAAGAGACCATCTTCCCACAGTCATGTATGGTACAAAGAATGTACCTAAACAAAAATCATAATTTCTCATTTACAACACTTATAGAAATAAATATAATTAGATTTCATACATTTATTTTCATGAAATGTTATTTCCATTATTGTATTTATAACAAAACAATATAGATGTCAAATTGTAAGTTTTTTAGTAATTATTGCAAAAAGATTTGCATTGAAATGTACAAAATGATCACAACTTTTGAATGATATATACTTTATTTAGCAACAAAGAAGTATTTACAAGATAACAAATAAAATTTGCAGGTATTCGTACATTTATTAATTTACTTTAAAAACCAAAACAAGTTAAGAATTAATATTTGGTTAAGTGTCCTTCTGGTTTTATGATTGCTTTTAAACATTCAGGCACAGACTTAATTGTTATTCTGTTATTTATTTTTTCCTATTCTTGCACTACAACATGTTTTATGTCATTCTTATTTGTTATTTGGTGTATCTGTATTCTTCTATTGAGCTCTTCCCAAATGCTCTATATAATTAATATCTGCAAACTGTGCTGGAATTTCCACAACATGTAGAGCATTATATAATGATCATTCCCTTATATATGCAATCAACAATTTTGCAAACTTTTGTTCATTAGTATACACAATTAATTTTCATATAATACATTATTCATTTAAATGATACCATATCGGAAAAGAACATGATATGAAATTAATGGGGATCGTTATAACTTTTAACAAGAAGCACACCTTACTTTATAAGCATATACCTACAGAAATCATAAACTTATTTTACACACGAGAACTTATTTATGTACAAATATTATCATTTTCAGGAGAGAATAGTACCATCTAATAACCAATTCTTCGTTTATACTGCGCATGTTGGCTTTGATTGGTCAAACATGTTTGTAACCAAGGGCAACGCACATGCGCCCTTAAATTGTTCTTGTTGTATATACTCAATGATCCAAATTTTTAAGTTTTTTGGTCCTTAAATTCCCAACTTTCCAAATTACTATGTTTCCAAGATCATAAATTTCCAAATTCGGTCTATGCTCTTTTCCGATATTCGCATATTTTGTCCACCATATATATGGGGGGAAAATGAATCATAGTGAGGCAGCACAAGTGACAACGAAGTTTTCTAAGTCCAGTCGAGCTGCGCAGAACGATCCTATTCTCTTGTCAAGTTGACAATATGTATATGGTACAGTAGCAGTCTGCTTGTTTGTGTACTGACTCGAGAATGGCTGCTGTACATCGGGAAGCTATCCAAAAACAGATTCAACAAGATTGGGCGAACCGAGAATACATAGAAGTTATAACTGGTAGCATAAAGAAGATAACGGACTTTCTTAACTCCTTCGGTAATTTTTTTTTTTAATTTTACCTAAACATACAATTTATTATCTTTGAAGCGATATGTCACCGAAATCGAAACAAATTTTTACCGGCTCAAATTTAAACTATTTAATAGGATAAAATAAAAACTAAAATGTTTTCAAAGCTAAATAAATTATAATGTGGAACATAACATTTTATGGCATACTAGATCCGAAGTTATGAATACTTTAATCAACATAAGCTTTATTTTACTAGATATGTCATGCAGATCAAGGATAGCTGTCCTTAATGAGAAACTTACAACACTTGAAAGAAGGATTGAATACCTTGAAGCATGTGTAAGTTTTTACTTGTAATTAAAAGGGATGTATTTTGTAACCTTTACAAATTTGAATTTCTATATTTTATAGGTTACAAAAGGAGAGACTTTAACATAAATTACTGTTACGATTGTTTCTAGCTGTTGTACTTTTTTATGTAAGATTATAAATGAATAAATATATATACATATATATGACAGAAAAGAAATAATAATATATTTTTACAATGATATATTCTACATGAATGTTTCTGTTAACATTTGATTTAGTTAACATAATCTTCTAATTCTTCTGTTTCACCAGTTAAATATTCCCAATAATCCCAATTTGGCATTCTGTTACGCTTTCCTGTAAAGAAGGTTGCATTTGGTTCCTCTATTCCATACTCCTGCTTTCTACGACCCTTATTTATCATCATAATAATAGTTCCGAATATCATAATTTCAGCAATTTCAACAGCAGGTACTCTAAGAAATGACTTAACAAGTGGAGCAGTGGCAAGCGCTGCAACATTAAAATATTACTATAGAACAGAGTCTTATATTATTAATGCAATGCATTTCATAAATAAGAAAATAATTCATATTACAAATAAATATTATAAAATTATTTTATTAATTTTATAATAATATATCAGGAAAGTATGTACATACCACCTATACCATGATTGAGTGGATCATCTTTTCCCCTCATACGTGTGGCCATATATGTAACATTAGCAAATACAAAACCTATTCCTGCTAGATATGCCATAGGACGAAAACCAACCACCATTTTGTGTAAGACTGAGTCTGTTTTAGTTTTTAATATTGCTAAATGTACACCCGCTGCTATTCCTACAAGGCTAGTCATTTTTACAGAAGCCACTATTTTTCCCAGTAGGTCTTCGCCATCTGGCCTGTTATAGTACATGTATTTTGATCCCGCCATGGCTATTACCCCCAAAACACAGAACAGTAATTTTTATAATGACATATCTTATAATGATTTTGATACAAAAATTAATATTAATATTAACTAAACATAATTGATTATAAATATTCAATGAAACATAAAATAAAAGTCAACAATTTTTGTTACTCCAAATTAAGGTTTTAGCCAAAATTAAAATTAGTTCTAAGTATATACTTTTAACAAACTTCCTATACTAAAACATTCGTATAAAAGTAATATACATATTTATTAAATGATGATCGTTCAAACTCTAGTATTATAATATTTATTTGACACTCAATATACCTGTGTATACATCTAAATTACATAACATGAACCAAGTTAATCATAGATTTGTAACTGACCTGTTTAGGTAGTGTCGTTTAATTTCGTAGAAAAATTTCTTCACAAATTTAAAGAAAAATACTACAAATTTAACGCACCGGCTTCATATTAACCTTTTTTTTAATAAGTATATAGTTTCTTCAAGAAACTGTATAATTCATTACTGTGCCAGCTCTATAAAGTTAAAAGCATAGACATAGTAAGTACAGGCTTCTTGTTAAACTGATAGCAGCGTCCTCAGTTGAAAGAAAGGTGAACTGCTAAAAAATTGTACGTCAATTTTGACGTGGTTGCAAATTTGAACAACTCATAGGATCGTACGAAGGTACATGGTTATGTAAATATTAAGAACTATTTTTTATTTAAAACTAAAATTCAGTTATTAATTATATTATAACAGAATGTTACGCTCCATTTCAAGTAAAACTTTAGTGCAGGTACGCTATGCTAATCAAATTATGAATTATTTAATACTAAACAAATATTAAATTTACTTCTTTATTGATATTAATATTATTTTAAACAATCAATTATTTCAGCAAAGAAGTTTTATGCTATTGTCACCTTTGAGTGCAAAAAAGTCATCAAACTTGGACAAAACATCCACTAACCAAAATGTTCCTGGACTTAGCAATAAATGTGTTCAAGTTCCAAATACACGTAAGACACATAACATTTGTGCTGTTTATTAATTGCTTTGTTTATTATTTAACATAAATTCAGTGAAAACAGTTTGCACATATCTCTAATTTCTTATAGTTTCACACAAAGGAGTAGCATTTTGTCATGAATTATTAGATCATTATTTATCACTGATGCAACAATGACAACTAAAATTTTATAGTTTTTAAGCTTTTAGTATAACAAGAATAGTTCTTGCTTATATTTTTTATTGATAAAGACCTGTAAGCAAATTTTTAGGAAGGAACACACGAACACAGTTGATTTTATATAATGTCCATTAAGAATATATCATATAACATCATGTTTCTAATTTCTACCTTTCAGCTGTAGGACCAGGTGCTGCAAAAGATAAAGAATACAAAAATCCAGAATACTTTTGCTATCATATAGAATCTTTCGGAGAAGCAGAAGTGGAGTTAGCAAAGTATAGACTACCTGCACCTTCTAATAAAGTACCTTTCAATCGATGAATAGTTGTTCTATTAATAATTTACTTTGTAAATAATTATGTAATAAGTAATACATCCTAGTAAATACAATAAATAATATTCAAAAAGAAAAATGGGAATTTGAATTATTTTATAAAAGCATTCAGAGATTTAATAGATTAGTTTATTCATAAGAATTAATACATTTGATACATCAAATATGCTGAGTTGTCATATAAGTACCTAAATAGAAGTAATATTAATATACAGTAAAATATATTATTTATAAAATTATAGTTTTTTTTAAATATAAAACAATTCAGAAAATGGTAGATATTATCATTTATTTATATTTTCAATTATTTGTTAATGGAACAGTAGTAGATACATGTTAGAAAAATTGTATTTAAATGTTAATCATTACTGAACATATATATGTTCAGATTATTCTCTTATATCAAATATTTAAGTAGCTTTTCAGCATTATTACAGCGAAATAATGTCGGATTTGAAAATAATTGGAATAAACAACAATTTGTGTAAACACGTGACATTCGTATTTATTTACAAATATTTTAACCGCGTGATAAATTGAATATAAAATAAAAGATATACATTCAAGTAGCAAAACATAAAGATATGGAAATATTTTATCATAATGTCCCGTTATAACACACGTTTATGTTACATAAAAGTATGTCTTGTTTTCAGCGAACTACGTTAGTATGCATATACCTATCATGTCGCGTGTTAACGATTTTAGGCTCTGACACTCAATTGTCTACGCTATGTAAATTTACATTTCTTTTTCTTTGTAACACGTATTTTTAATTTGCTTTTATAGATATTCTTTGTGAGCATTCATTACATCGGAAATATTTGTGTATGTTTAACATATAATATGTACAAATAGTTCGTTACCATTTTACAGAACGAGGTTACGAACGAAATACTCCACTGTATTTTATAAACGTAACAATGTCTGTTACTCTGCAAAAATATGTTTCAATGTTATTTAAACGAAATATACCGCAATATTTTGTTGACACCGTATATATTAGAAACAACACTTTACTACAAGCGCCCAAAATACATTTCTTGCATTACAAAATAAATAGACCATGCTTGGAATATTTTCGGTGAGTAAAAATTTAAATTGTTATTTATGAAAATATGTGTCGAATTAAACTACCAGTACGTATATAAACTGAACAACATAAAAAATTAACAAATATTATTTAATCTTTTGTACTTTACTTAAAGACATATATAGGGTAGACTTTGATTTCTTATGAAATTGCTACTTGGTTCTTTAATGAATATTAAAACTGTTAAAGAAACATAAATTGATAAATATATATTATATTTAAAATGGTGAAGAATTTTTATGTGAAAGAGGTTGTATAGGAAAATATTTGCAGTATAAAAAAATATATAAATGATCGAATTTTACGAATCCACAATTGACCAAATTTTATGTATTTTATTATACTTTTTCAAAGCAAGGATACGCGTAGTTTCCATTATCCTTCGGATTACGAGGTCTACAACGGTATCGTAAGTTTTAAAATTAAATATATTTTAATCGATGCAAATATAAATATTTGCAAATTTATATCTCATCGACGTTTTAAACGTTGTGAAATAAATTCAACGCCAGTAACAAATTCGAGAAATGAAAGGAAAAATGATCCTATTTATCGAAATAAGGATTAGTAATACTTTAGTTTAGAAAATTGAGAGGGACACTTCGGTATATTTTCTTGTAGAAAGAATTAATTAATATACATACGCATAAAATTACGGATGTTTAAGAAATTTTTAAAGCTCAATAGATTTTTATGTACATTGTTCATAGTTTTGTGTTAATAATCATATCGATGAAAGTTTCTCTGCTTTGATCAGGATTGCACTGTATCACAGTTTGTGTTCCACGATGCGTTACTGCTTTTAGAATCACTGTAACGGACTTGCTTATCTCTGATCCCAATTCCTCGCCATCATTCTATGATTTTATATGTTACGACATTATAGTCTTTGCACATATCAATTTTTAGTTTATAATATCTATAGATACACGTTAATCTTGCGAGATACGAAAGGATAGGTTACTTTACGCTTCATGTTAGCTACAAGGGTAATTCAGTATATTTAGTAGATTTTTTACATTCATGTCATACCTCTGGAACATCATTTTCTACTGTATTGATTACATCTTCCTTCTCCGACATTCTGTAAACTAGAATTGTTTTCTAAACAAACAAAAGTATTTAGTGTAAAATTCATTTTGCTATGCTGCGTTCAGTGGAATTAAACCACGGCTTGCTGTGTTAAATATTGCAGAATGTATCGTTAAATAATATTTATTAAAAATCATGTTAGTACATTGATAAATAAGTGCATAGATTTTAAAATTTCTTTTGTACACATGAAGACATTTTTATTTGTACTATCAAGAAAATACATTATTGTTGTAAATATATAAGTTAATTTTAATAACAAAATGGTATTGTGAACGAAACAGCACCGATTACAATTTAAAAATAACGTCAACGATATACAATATAGATATGCACATTGGATATACAATCTCTGTTGCGGCCGTATCCATTGTCATGCTAGTACCCAAAATATGCACGGTAGTTCAAGACGAAAATAAAACAAATTCTCTAATGCAACTAACTCTTATACTACCATGATTATAGGGTTATCATAGTAACCACTGTACTGCAGAGTCTCGTTATATTGCCGCAGGCAGATACAACTATAGAATTCAAACTCCACAAATTTTCAGATATAATAAATTTTTAATATCATTAAATGCGTGTTAGATTAAGTGTTTAAGTCACAGTATTACATTATTTTTGGAACATGATGTATAATATTAATAAGTACCTCATAATCTATAAATTTTTATCGCGTACCTTGTTTACGTAATATGTCGAAGAATTGACCTATGTAAAAATATATGTAAAACCATTAAAAAGATTCATTTGCGTTTGAAAGGGAATACTCTGTATATTTTTGTACGTGGACATATATAGAGGATGTAAGACATTTTGTACAAGTTATTTTACGACAGATTCGAACCGGTTAAAAAAAACTTCTTTTCGTTCAAATGAATTCAGAGTACGTATTATGTCGTGTTACCTCTATTTGAAAGGACCTGTAATGAAGTTTAAATACGCCGTTCATGTCAAAACAAACACTTGTAATTTGTTAATATTATGCTAATAGTTGTCAATAAAATTATCATTTAATTTTTTTGTTAATATTAATGCTATTTAAAATTATCTTATTCTTTAACTCAATTTATTGTATAACAATGTGTAAAAATGTTTACCTTTAAAAAAGTACCTCATATTTTACTATGCAAGTTTTACATAAACAATTCTTTTACTGGAAGATAACTGCTTACTAATGGAGAAGTCATGGGTAGAGTTACATAAAATGTTAATGTTAAAATAAATTTTTGTACTTCAGACCAACAAGCACCAATGTACGAGCAATGTACTCGGCAACCGAGCCTACATTTTTATCGAACAAAGATGAAAGCCGTGAATTAATGGCTATATGGCCGGATGTTGTTCGGGATCTCACGGATGCTGGTCGCCATCTTGATATACCAGATGTCACAAAATGGTTGGCAAAGGTATATTTTTAAAAGTATACAAAAATGAATGAAACAGATAAAAATGATGAAGAGCACTTCCATGTTTAAAGTCATAAATACTAACAGAAAGTGCAATTCAATTTTTAGGTATTACAGTACAATGTCCCTGTGGGAAGAAAGAACAGAGCATTATCAGTTGTATATGCCTTTAAATCATTTGCTTCTTATAATCAACAAACAGAAGAAAATATTCGCTTATCTCGTATCTTAGGCTGGTGTACTGAATTGGTTTGTTATTTTTAATTATAAATAATTCTTTTATCTATGTAAATTGAGAAAGCAGAAATTTGTTGTTCTCTCTTGGCAATGTAGTAACAGAATATTGTATTGCAGTTGCAAGCATTTTTATTGGTGATTGATGATATCCAAGATCAATCAACAATAAGACGTAATGCACCATGCTGGTACTTGAACAATGGTATTGGGTTAGCAGCTATAAACGATGGTATAATGTTAGAAATGTGCATATATCAGTTGCTTAGAAAACACTTTAAGTCAAAGGAGTGCTACTTGAGCCTTATGGAATTATTTTTAGATGTAAGCAGAAAAAATTATGGTGCACATTAATTTTGTACATTCCTGTATAATCTCTTTTCAGAAAATGACATACTATTTTCAGACTACTTTAAGAACCTCAATGGGACAATGCCTTGATTTGTTGTCAACAAATTTTGGTAAAAAATCAAATTTGGATCTCTTTACAATGGACCGTTATAATTCTATTGCAAAATACAAAACAGCTTATTACACATTTGTGTTACCAACTACAACTGCAATGTGTTTTGTAAGTTTAATTAATTACATAATTTCATAAAATTATGCATTTTTGTAAAATTAAATTTGTGTTCATGGAACATTTGTGATTTCATAGGCTGGCATAAAAGATCCAGAAATGCATAGGCAAGCAAAAACAATTTTACTAGAAATGGGTCACTTCTTTCAAGTACAAGATGATTATATGAATTGTTATGGGAGTATGGAAGCTACTGGAAAAACTGGTTCAGATATAGAGGCAGGAAAGTGTTCGTGGCTTGTTGTGGTAGCACTACAACGTGCCACACCGGAACAACGAAAAATTTTAGAGGTACGGGTGTTCATAGGCTGTTGCACTTATTTGTTAAATAAAAATATCAATAATTATCATTAATACACAGGAATGTTATGGGCAGAGTGATGTAAAGAAATCGGATCGCGTGAAACAACTTTATGATGAGTTAGGTTTACCAAACACTTACGCCATCTATGAAGAAGAAACGTACAATCTATTAATGACGCACATACAACAAATATCACGTGGACTTCCTCATGACTTTTTCTTGAAATTACTTGAAAGAGCATGTCGCAGAGTGGCCAGGAAAGATTAATTATATTTTTTAAAAGATTATACCAAACCACTACTACTATGGTTTAAGATAGAACATGCATATACCATGCTTCCCTCTATCTGTAAATTTATCTCAAGAACTGAGCATTTATTATTTCATTTAAGTAAACGTAACAAATAGTTATAGCCACATTTTATTTTTAATAAACAAGAATTTATTATAACAATGTTAAATTTTTATAGAAAAAGATAACATTATTTTATTATGGTTAATAACCCGTGGACGCTCGCTTGAGTAAATCTATGGGTTTAAACGTGTTAAAGAATTTGTATAAAATATGAATAATCGTAACTAATGAAGTGATCAAATGTTAATTGTGTATTAATAAAATTTGTATGGTATGTATATACTATATATATATATATATATATATATATATATATATATATTTTCTTACAGCAATTTTATTTCTTTTTTTCTAGAAACTTTTGTAAAGGCATTTGTATAAATTAAATGTTCCTGTTTACATTTTTAAAAGATTAATAAATTGTTTAATGAACCTTTTTAGATAACCTCTTTATCTTATTTTTAGGACCAAACGGTTGAATCTTTTTAATATTATTTCGAATTTTCGAACGCACAATTTGTTTCAGCTCATGCCTAAGATCTTTAAATGTATCATTTTCCGAGAATTCTTTAGAAAAGAAAGTTACAGCTTCTGAAATTTTATGCCAAATTGGTATTCATATAAAAAGTCTCGATAGTTATATTATACATACCGTTAAAACGCGTATCATTAACGTCGAAAAAGAACTTATGTGTATCTTGAACCACATCATTTTCTATATTTTGCTCATTATTTTCAAATACTTCTTGGTCCTCATGCTCATCATCAGAAGAATCATATTTAAACGGATTTTTCGACTGAAGCTCAAATTGAAATTTTCGAGGTTGTGGTGGTTCTATAGTTGGTGCATAATAATCATCAACTCCTATAAACATAAAAAAGAAATACTAATATATTTGTTCTAGATTCAATTACAGATACTAACCTTTTTCATTATTTGTTGTGCTTCCAAATGTATTTAATAAACTAAATTGTCCTCCTTCTTTTAAGCTCTTTGTTAAAGATTCTGATACTGAAAAATAAATATCTTTTGACACTTCTACAGGTGGATTTTCACTAACACTTTCTGTTCTCTCTTTGGTTTTCTTTTTCTTTTCAACTTTTTTCTTAGTTGTCTCTAGTTTCTCTGTATTAATTTCATATTCTTTATGGTTATCTTTTGTGGGGTCATACCTAATCATTCCTTTCCTGAAGAGTTAAATAATTTAAATAAATATATGTAAGTGAAACGATGTAAATCATTAGTTTATATATCTGGCAGAGGCATACTTTGCAGACTTTGCCTCTGTGGTTGCAGTCTTATTTTTTGTATTACACGGTACCCCAAGAATATTTTCTAAGATATCTAGTTCCAATTCTTTTTCCTTTTTTAAATCAGATTCATCATCCATTTGTGTTGTGTCATTTTCATCCTGAACATTATCATCTTCTATGAAACGTTCATCCAGTTTAAATCGTTCATCCATTCCATTATTAAAATTGGACCCAGCAAACTGAAATTAAACTGATCATGTATCAATAAAGATTCTTATTTGTTTATAGAACTTATTCACAAACATCTAATCACCTTTGGCTTCTTTTCTTTAGCTTTGAGTTTGTCATTATCCCAAATAGGCTCATCACCTTCATCATTATCATCATTATCAAATAAGTCACGTTTCCTTTTCTTAACTTTTTTTTTACTTTCAGTTTGTTCTATTTGATCAATGTCTTCATCAAATATAATTTTATTATTGCTTGGTTTCTTATCCTGCAGAAACAATTATATTTTGTATTATACAAAATTATGTTCCTAAATATGTTCTTAATGTAATATTTACCAAATTTTTCAACGCATTTTGCACTATCAATTCTTTAGACCTGAAAGCCTTTTTCTTATTTCTTATTGACTCTAGTCTTTTTTGCTCTGATATACTAATTTCAGTCATTTCTGTCTCTTCATTTGTATCTTTTAAAACAACCATCTTCCTGTTTATGTCAGAAAGTGTTTACTGTAACAACTACAACACATGTGTGGATTAAGAAACATAACCTATTCCATCTAATAGCTGATTATGTTCCTAAGTGGCGTTGATTATTATACGTAGCATTATCGCCATTGAATCTTAATAAATTTTGTCGGACACTGTCAGATTTTCATAAACTAATTAATTTAAAAAGTTGAAAATATTTGATAAATCATTTTTATTGGTATTTTAAAATTTGTACTTCGCGCGCTTAAGATAGTTCTGTCTCTGAATGCTAGATGGTACCAGCAACACTCATGCTGGAATGTACTCGCAGAAATGTAAGAATAAAGCTTTCAAAATCTATTCAACTTTTTATATTAATCACTTTACAATACACTAATATTTGCGTGTATCAAGCTGCAGATCGTGTAGAGAAAGTTAGTGATTTTGAGATGGTCAATTTAGAATTTACAATATACGTTTGCTTAATCCACTCGTGTTAAACGCACAAGTTCTGGAATCTCGAATGGTGCATTTTGCAAGCATAACTTTTTTTATTCCAAAAAGAAGACGTTGCTATTTAAGAGAATGTTGTTTAACAAATGAAATTATTACTTATACAGAACTCGTAGCTTGATATCGTTTTCTAAAGATTTGATAAAAGGTCTTTAGATAACTATATCGACTACCAGGTCATACCACGTGGATGTGGATATAACAGTGACCCACTCGATCCACAAATCCACAAGTAGTCTTGTATAAATATACAAGTTATTTACTATATTGTATCGTACACACGCACAAGTTTCTTAAAACTTAAAACAGCCACACCACACAACTTAACACGCTCGTAATCTCATGGGACTCCACATTCACACCCTCTTCTAAAACTGTACTCGCATTATCTAAGACGAAACACTAAGGGAGGATGAGCAAAAAGTTGGAAGAACTTTCTTTGAAAGGCTTATCAGCATTTTTTGTCAAGTGGGTCTCGCCCTTCTGGACCAAAGGGAGGTTGAACCTTACACGAAACACAAGCCAGAATCTGATTAAGAATATTGACCAGTGCGAGTGATTCCGCGAAATGTTCCCATTGTCTCCCTTGCCGTTGATGAAAGGGGTTTGGACCAAAGAGGATAACGCGATGCTATAAGGTGATGGGGTTGGGATGTTACATCAACTTTGTCTCGCAAGATATATCTGAGGCACTGATCAGTATTTTCAGCCCTCACCTATCTTATAGCATTATGCAACCTTGAAACATTTGGGTTTGGGACAATTGGCAAAAAATGACTGGCTAATCTGAGGTGTAAGATGCTTACAAATTGTGAAGATGAGTGCAAGTCAGAACAGACGGGACTTATAAGATGGCATATATTGTGACGAAAAACTTGCACCCTGGGTCACCCATCCATAAGCTTGGAATTGTTGTAAAACTATTTGTACTCTTGACGATAGATATCGATCTGCTGTTATAATAAATAATATGGAAGAAACAAATAAAAGTGTAACCTGTAAAGAGAAGCTCAGGCGTCATGACCCAACTGTATATTGCATAATTCTTGTACTTCAAATAAGAATATTCTCTTGAGGTACAACTGAATCGAACACCCTGTATACTGCAGATTCCTTGTACTTCATCACGCATGATCGCTGATGCTATTCATCAGAACGGAAGGTGTCGTGCGTCAAAGGAAAAATACAGTTCATAGCTAGAAGGCATTCACAGTGAAATAGATTATTGATCGCAATTCCAATTCATGTTTCATTCATTTCTTATTATTGTCAACCGCACGAATTAATTAATATTTGTTATTGATGGATCTCCCTGTTATAGTCATTCGATAAAGTTCTGCTTAAATAAATGTATGATATGAATAAATTAAACACCTTGTATGTTTGTTAATTTAATCTTTCATGAATATGTAAAATTTTCGTACACCAATCTTCAAGTGCTGCCAAAAATTGGTATCGTTGACATCTATATTATAAAACATAATACAATAAATAATTTTGTTTTAAAGACATCAAGTGATTGAATAAATTATTTCGAGAAATTGAAGAACTGTTCAAATAAGTTTATTTATGAAATAAATATTGTATTAAAAGTCGGTGACAATAGAAAGAACACCCGTTAATTGCATGTCAGCTACATGTACATCTGGATCATGGGGTTAAGTTGACACCGTAATAAGAAATGCTGAAAGCATGTTTAATAGAGAAACGGTTTCCATTCCATTGAAACAGGTGGTTGCGAAGTCGGTCGATGAAACGAACGTGCTTTTGTATCCTTGTAAACTGAGCTATATTCTGCAATAGATTAATTCTACGACGCTGTAGTTGCAAAATTCTCTTTGCAGTTTGCAAGGGTATTTAAAATTCATGCTTTAAAAGGGATAGTAGTATTACATAAATTCATGGACAGAGATTCATTATTATTTTTTAATAATAATATGGTACTATTTTGTTGCAATTAAGATTGTATTTATTAGCTCGATGGTTAGATCTACCGATGCCAACCCACGAGTTGGCGCGTGAGTCTACTTACGAAGGTCTCGTGGTTTATCTGTAGATCTCCGTTATATTGCCGCATACAAATGATTAGACAAAGCAATAAATATCACATATTTTATTACACATTTTACATATTGTTCCGCACTTATGCTAGCCCTTCATAATTTCACAGTTACAATAAAAATGTTACATTAACAATTTTGTTTATACGTCACAACACATTAACAATTACAACAACATTTACAAACACGAAATATTGTTCTTTCGGTATAATATTCACATGTTTAAGAAAATAATTATCGTTAAAATTTGTTCATATAAAAATTTATTATCAAACTTGATCACTCGTTTTGTTAATTAATTACCCGTTCTCGTTCATTTCTTCGTGGGTCACTTTTTTTTATTAGAATCAAACAACCGTCGCGTTCTGTTTGTGGCTTCTTCTGTAGCTGGATCGTGTCCTGAAATTTTGCGTCTGAGTTTCCGTCATCTCGTGCTTCCAGCGACTCGAAGACGATTTAAAACGACCTGTAAAAGTAATTCAACTGCTTTGTTTTAAGTTTCGTGTAGTGGAAGACCTCTGGTGGCAGAATTGAGAAGCTGTTGATTCTTGTCTCTTGCGAGAAGAGACAAGTAACAATTTCATTGATGTTAAATGAAGAAGCATTTTCTTGTATTTTCTAAGATCTTTGTACAATTATTTGGTAGATTTTGAAAAGTTACAAAAATATATCTTCACATTGTAAGAGTCAAATTGCAAAATCTAGCTCCGTACTGTGCCACGTAATTGTGCAAAGGATATTTTGAACAAGCACGTGAAAATGTTGCTCCTTCACTTTGAAATATTGTTCCTGCACTTTGATATATTGTTGTCCTTGTTTTCCTCGTATAAAGCAACGCAGGAGACAAGGATCGTCGAAGTTTCTCAATTTCGTCGCAAGAGGCGCTGAAGGAGGAGTCAAAGATGGTTGTTCACTCAATTGAACAATTAATTATTTAATTGTTACTCGTTTATATGATAGGAATCGAACCAAAATTTCACAGAAATGTTATCAGTACCGTTATTCAGAGCAAAAGATGCATTATATTGCACTGCCACGAATCGAATATAAAATATCTGAATAATTCAGAAATAAATCACCTGAATTGTAGGGAATAATGTCTGATCGTTGATTCATGAATTCCTGCAGCTGACGATTGCCACTGTTTTTTAATTCCCATTTACATATAACTAACTGGAAATAAACGCGAAATCTGCAACAGAAAAATGTGATATAAACTTTTTATATTTATTGTATATTACATTGCATTTGTACATATTAAGTATTTTTAATAAGTTATACGATGAAGAAAATAAAAACTGTGTATCGATGAGGGAGAATCTCATTATATTGCCGCTGAGAATTTTGAGAATTAAGTTATCGCAAAGGAGACTTACCTATTATTCATCCAGTAATATATGATAGGATTTACCATAGCATTTGACATGGCGAACCAGTAGAAGCTTAAATAGACGTGTTGAATATAACTGGTCTCCGTAAAATGTCTGTGGTGATATAGGAAAATGAAAATGGCTTGGTATGGCAACCAGCAGATTGCGAATATTGTAACAACTATAATGAACATCTTCACAACCTGCAACAGTGGACAATTACACGAGAACAAATGAATATAATTGGGTTTCAATATTATAATTATTATTTTTAATAAATATTAAAATTCTTATATTTGACACATGTTATTGTTATGTTTAATAAATGTTATATTTAACAAATATTAGGCACATCTTATATTTAATAAATAATTATGCAAAAGAATATTTAAAAAATTTTACATAAACATTTCTCAGTAAAGTTTTCAATATTGCAAGAATTTAGGAAATTTGCGTTCCAATTTTCCCGGAATTGGAAATTTCCAATATTAGCACCACGTTTCAAACTTCTATTAGTTTCACTCGTTCAACGCTGAAAATGTTACTTCCTATTAAACTCACAATTTTATTTCTTTAACAATATTTAACTCGTTCGTGAGATCAAATTTAACTTATGAAGTACTTTTAATTAATATTATCTAGTCCATACAGTTTATCAACGGAAATCATACTTTCCGTTTAAGAATTGGAAGATTGGAAAGTTTCGAACTCTGATCTGTACACTTGCGAATTTAAAAAATTTAAAAATCTCGAAGAATTTAGAAACATGGAAAATTTATTAATTTAAGGACTCGAGAATTTGGAAAATTAGAAAATCAAACACATCTTTCAAGATCTCATTTAAAAATCTTCAAACGCATCTGATGTTTCTGCTCAATTTTTTTGACCAGAAATCGACGGTTTGTTTTTGGGTCAATCTGAAGATGAATTTTGAGAGCAGTGGAGCAAGTCAGCGATCAGTGAACCGCATGTTTTATGGCTCCTCCAGTTCCCATTAAGTCGTAAGACGAATGGTCTTGTAGGACATGGGGATCGCTGTATTTTTACCCACGTTTGTGATGTATAACCGTTATCTATAATACTAATCTCCAATGTCTTCTTTCTGTGGCTGTTAATTCTACACAGTATCAATGCTTGACTCTGCAGTTTTAAAATTACTGATTTACTCTTTGGAGTCCAGAACTATAATTTTCGAGCGGTATACAAGAAACGATTAAAATGAACTTAATTTAAATTTAAAGATGAACTTGCTATGAAAAATCCTAGTTCAACTTATTGATTACTAGTACCGGGTTAGATGTTACAGGTTTACTTTTGTACCGATGCCAACTCTCGAGTTGGCGCGTGAAGCTGACGTGTTTAGAAGAGCATTGGTCAGAATAAAAAAATGGACGTCTCGCACGTATTTTCGGGGGTCACGCATACCAATTAGGCGAAAAACGAGAGTCAAAACGAGATCAATTACATAGAAAGTGCGATTGGTAATGAAATGGTGAACCGCACATGATACAAGTTTCATATACTTGTATGGATGTGGTTTGCAAGTTGCGTCAAGTGAAACTGATACTAACTTGGTATAACAGCATATGTGATAATTCAATTCCTCTAACAGACACGTGATGTCAGCCACGTGACTTGGAAGAAATGACGCGTTATTAATCAATTTGATATATTGCATACCTTACGTTTGGACTTTATCGATTTCTTCTGATTATAAGTCAGCTCTCCTATGGATTTCGAACCCCATAGCTTACGTCCCATGAACGAATAACATATCGCCATTACTGTCATAGGTATTAAGTATGTTACGCTCAGAAACACTAAATTATAGCTGTAACAAGTTAATACCACATAAAATTTTATGAAACTTCGCTCTTAATATCACGATAAGTTAATACCGTAATATAGAGATGTGGAGATTTAGGGCTCTGAGAATATAAGGTTCTACGAATATTGAGATCTAGGGGAATCTATGTATCTAGGAATGTAGAGATCTAGGGATATAGGTATTTGGGGATACAGAACTCTCAGAACATACAGAGGTGAAGATACTGATTTAATATTTTTAATATACGCTGCAATATATCACGTATTTCGGTTTTATAGCACCTATACATCAAAGATTAAGCGTCCCACGACTTCTGAACGTGATCGTGATTTTTTAATGATACACTTTCAGTTATAGTAGGTTATGTACGAATCGTTTTCATCGTCTGCACCGAACGTTTATGATCGTCTGTTATATTGAAACGTATAAAACACAGAAGAGAGAGGGACGACATTGCACATGACTCAGATGGTTAGAAAATATCACTTGCAACAGTCCCACAGTTCTCGAAATAAAAGTTCCCTGGGAGAATAAAAGCGATTCCCCCCTTGGAAACTTTCCAGAGAGTTTGTTTAAGAAGTATTAAAGAACATCTTGTTGTTTCTAGCTGTGAAACGGATATGAAACGATACATTATAACACGGTGTGAATTATGGGACAAAGATAACCACGACATTTTAAATCGCTGTTACAAAGAACTATTAATTATCTGAACACGGTATCAAATGAATGTTTGGTGAAAATTATTATATGTTCAAATATGTGTTGTTGATAGTTAAAAATTATCTACTTAAGATTTGTTCAATTTGTCAGTAAGAATTAAGAAGTTATTTATCATTAAAAATTGAAAGGTTATCAAATATATTACGTAAGATGAGAAATTGCAAGGTGCATCATAAAAAGCATGCCGTTATTTTAAAAAAGAAAGGTTAGAAGGAAAGTCTGCCGGGTCTCTGCGTCAACAAAATGGCGGGTCTCTCCGTCATCAAGATGGCGGACCTCTACGGCATCAAAATGGCGTACAACACTCGCGTCACATCGCGAAACACAGCACGTGTTATTTGATATTATTCAAAAAACAAATGATGTTTATTAGTTTAAGAAGTAATAGTGATAACTGATTAATATAATAATCAATAATTAATACGTTTTACAAAATTACTTGCAACTATCACTTACAAGTATCGAAAATATTACTTACAAGTATTCAATCTTGCTATTCAAGTACGATCCATCTGGCCATAGTAGATAACACGAAATTCTGGTCCTTCCATTTGAATATCTGTAGCAATTAAGTCACTAAGCAATTTACTATACAAACTCCTAACTCCAAGTTAAACATTACGACGGACATGTATTGTATTTAAATAATCCACAAATATACCTTCTGGACTCGGTTGTCGAATACAACAAACACGGTAATGCTAACACTGATGAAATGGTCCATATTAGGAATACAATTATTACTGTTCGTTTACGAGACATGCGATGCTTAAGAGGCCTCATTATGGCCATATACCTAGAACAAAATTTAAATATTTATTTCCAGATCTAATATTTTATTTTATTCACATTTGTTTATTCTTAATAATTCTAGATACAATTAATTTTAACATATTCAACACTAACTGAATTTGTTACATTTGCCATAAATCCAACTACTTCATTTTACAATAAAAATTTGTTAAGTATATAACATTCAATTTCGATTGATTAAAATTTAGTACTGTTATTTTATATACAATTTGCTAATTGTATTTGATATGTGTATCTAATGAACTCGATCAAGTGTAAATATTCTAAGGAACGGAGGTTAATGAATTATTCAAATTGCATGCTTTCTGAAAATAAATTATGAAAGCAATTTACGTCGAGAACAGAACAAGGTTATTATTATTTGCAGAATTCTGATAACTTGCCATTTCCATTCCACATTCTAATTTTAATTGTTTTCATGATGGTAAGTAGTCCAAGTTTTATGGAACATTTAATGGCGACACTTTGGTAAAATGGTTGCAAGGAACATCTGCTAGAGGTACTTCAGGACTTTGAGGTTCGATAATGGTATCATTACCAAATATTATAGTTGATTAGATCACATTTGTTATGCAGAAAAAGAAGGTTCCAATGCTTGAAATTTCTGAACTTTCATAGCTCCGAATATCTAGATCACTAAATTATCAAATTTTAAAATTCCAATTCCCCAAATTCTAAATCCCCACGTATAAACCCTCTTTTACCACCCCAAATCTCCAAATTCCCCCAAAAAGTACCATAAAATCTTTCCCGCCATAAATAACATTAACTGGAACTTAAGTCGTATTAAATAAATAATGGCGGGTGTTTCAGAAAAGTAATCTGCTGTTTATAGGCACTCTTGATACTTCATTTATGTTTCATTATGTTGATTAAATATGTTTACACGTCCCGACTAACAGGAAAGGGTACGAATCTTCCCGTCCCGATTCTAATGAAATTCTATAGGCTTATAAAACAGCCAAAAACAAGAGACACGTATTCCTTTTTCTCCACGAGCATTCAAGTTTAAGGGATGAAATCACCCTATGTAAATTGGCACTCCGAAGCTATCTCGAAAATTGTTCCGGACAAAAGTGTATTGAAATCTGCAAGATCACATGGTGTTCTCTGTAATACTACCTAGTGATACAAATACAAGATATAATTCTTGGAAAATAAAGAAATAGAAAAATCAATTTTGTTACCTCAAGCATTTTATGATTATACACTTAGTTATTTTTCATACTGTGTTATCAAGTTTGAAATAATTTAGTTAAACAAATGATATTCAGAAAAACGGGGAAGAAAATTGCAGAATTTTATAAAAATGATGCTACTACCATCTCCTGCATATGAAACGGGGTCGAGTATGATAGCAACCTGAAGCTTGAAGTAATAACTTTAAATATAATTCTACATCACGTAGCGTACAGTAAGAATGGCTTAAACGAACAAAATGGAAGAAAAACGGGGCTGAGAGGTTAATTTTTTAAATAAATATTTTTGATATCCAACTTGTGAAATCCAGTATTTTGTTTTTCGAAGGATTTGATTATGCATAAAGTTCGACAGTAAAAACTTACCTATCGAAAGATATAACGACCAGAGTGAGAACACTCGAGGCAACTGTCACGTGCGCCACGAAGTTGTTAATAGTGCAATATACCACGCCGAACGGCCAATCAGAGTTTAAAAGAAAAATGAAATTAAAGGCGCAGTTGAGCAACGACATCATCAAATCCGCTATGGAGAGGTTGACCAAGAAGTAATTGGTCACTGTGCGCATCCGTCGGTGTGCTGGAACATTTATTACACCATAATTCTTTCGTTATGCAATATAACTAGTTTCTTCTTTCATGATAAACAAGAATTATTCTCGTTACAAAATAAATTAGAATACATTCTGATCCTTGATGTGGTTTATTCTTGTTTATACTTCGAACATAACCTAACATTGAAATCAATTTCAATAATTGACTGCAAACTATAAACTAAACTATAATTGAACGTATGTGCTTGTACGAGCACAATTATTTAAGAAATTAATTTTTAATCGCCTTAACTTTTAATCGTCTTAATTTTTAATCGCCATGTCTTAAATGGAAGCGCATTCAACAAAATGGCGAAGGACGTCTCGAGTCGTTTGTGCATTTGCGACACTCAAATGTACTGCAAGGAAGTGTCTTCTTAGCAGGTACACGGTTGTATCTGCTCCAAAACCTTGTGCCAGAACAGCAAATCCACAAGAGTAGAAATTTTCTAAAGAACTGAATGTCCGGAGATGTGGTAATGGAGAAATGTGGGTGCTATATATCTAGTTTTTCCTTGTCCCTTTCTATCCTACATTCTTTGTCCGTAATTTACCGTCAATTTACAGTTTAGTTTCTATTGTTTATGTATACCTCGGTGGAACGGTGTTTTTAAATTACTTTAAGCTAAATGCTGCACGTGTGTGCACATACAGGGTGTTCCATACAGGGTACTCCACAAAAATTTATTTATTTCAAGACATTTTTCAACACTAACAGTTTGTACCATATAATATATATATACAGGGTGTTACAAATGTGGTAGCCATCTTTCATTTGAAATCTATATAGTATTCAATTTTGCATATGTGTCAAATTATGCGTTCATGTTTATATTATTAAGTCAGAAAACATTATTGGAGCTTTATGGAATTTTATTGAAACACCCTGTATATCAATATTTTTGTCATAACACCGATTACGTAACAAATGGTAGAATCGGTCATACGAATGTTCTTATGACATGCATAGGAAGATCGAAAACTGAATGTTCCTTTGAATCGAGTCTCATTGCAATAAATAGAACGGACATGCAAGCACTCTAGGAAAAGCAATGTGTCTATATGCCATAGATTTCAGAATCAATTTTCTCAGAAAGAAAACCTTATCTGGTATGGAAAGGTTTTATTATCCTTCGTACATTTTCTAGTTAGATCTTATATAGAATCATCGCACTATACATATACATACCCTGCACATAAATCTACATATATGGACTCTTACATCTTCCCGTGTCAACTCACGAGTTGGCGCTTGAGGTCGACGCAAAGCAAAAGAAGCTCTTCACGTGCCAACTTGTGGGTTGTCATAGTGTAGTATAGTAGTATAGTAGTACAGCAGTATAGTAGTACAGCAGCACAGTAGTATAGTAGTATAGTAAAACATTTGAACATGAAAGTAAGATAACGAATGTGGTACAAATCATGAAACAGCAGAACACGTTAAAACGATGAAATAAGTTTTGATACAATTTTATTTACCAGAAACACAATGAAACGTTTGCATATCAAACATAACGACGTCATCCGGTGTAGAAAACAAATTCGCCATTAAATTGCTTTTCGCGCGGTGGAAAAAAAAATGAGAGAGGGAAAAGCCCGAGACAAATTCGATGGAAAATGGGGGACACGTAGGAAATATAGAAGTTATCCATAGTTGTCTCCCTCGCAAAATAACCTTCCGCTAAACTTGCCGCGCCATGTGTTACGATACACTCGGATATACGGTAATTTCAGCAATTTCCTGGTATCTCTTTTTGCAGACGCAATTGCAACCGACGAGCCAGTTATAAAGAAACTTAATATCGATTAACCGATACAGATGTTTATTACAGAAGAAAATTGTAACGCTTCCAGATGAACAGGTTAACTCGGCTGGGGGAAATTGAAATTAACTACTTGTTGCTTCGTGCGTGATCCGCCATTATGTTGTTGCACGTCGAATCGACAGCTTCAAAATGAAGGAAGTGTCAGATCGTGGTATATCACTTACAGTTATCGATTTAAAGCTTTGAGTTTGATAGGGGTGATTATGTCTACGTTTGATTAGTATAGACAATGGGATTTTGGGTTATCTACGTTTATAAGATTTAGATTATGTACTTTTATATTCAAGATTTGGGTTGTACTACATCCATAAACCTCCAAACCAACAAAATCACTAAACACTTGAACTTCTACATCCCTAAATCCCTAAACTTCCAAACCAACGAAACTCCTAAGCCCCTACACTCCTAAATCCCCAAATTTCTAAATGTCCAAACCCACAAAACCCCTAAACCCCTACATTCCTAAACCTCTAAACCCCTACATCCCTAAACCCCCAAATTTTTAAACTCCCAAATCCTCAATTTCCCAAACTCCCAAATCCTCAAATTTGCAAACACCAAAATTCTCAAAATCCGCAAATCTTCAAATCTGCATTATACCAAATATTAAAATTTCTTTCCCCACATCGCCACACTCGGATGAACGTAAGCAAAATGCAAGATTATAAATAAGGGATGATTCTTATTAAGTTGGTGCATATGAAATATCGTTTTTAATAACGTGAGCTGAAACGTGACCGCATAATCTAGCGTTTTACTTCTCACTGAAGAAAAATTTCTTCCTAGAGTCAGCTGCATATTCTCCAAAAAGTAACATCAAACTTTATCCCTTTATCCGTCCACAATAAAAGAATCTCATAAAAACAATCAAATTTAATCGCACAAGTGGACTTTTCACAATTTACCCAATTTCTTCGAGACAATAGTACTTTTCAAAGAGTTCATTCAATAAATCATCCGAATTGTTTCGGAAACTTTGCCGACAGCCCCGACACCGCCATTTCTCCGAAACTTTTATATTCTCGCAAGTTGCGTCTGTTCGTAGAACCACGGTGGTCTTTGGAATGGCTTTCCAAATTCCAGCGATTTCTGCCATTAATTAATACTTCGAATGAACCTAATTTCAAGTTTTACGTGCAAGTTGAGCGCGGGGCGAAGAGGAAGTGTCGTTGTCGCGCGTTTAATGGCTGCATCGCTGCAGCATTCGGATCGCCTATACGAAATAAATAGTCGCATCCCTTCGCGAGTTAATAGTGCTTTTTGTTTATGGCAAACTTCGACGATTTGTCGTGCGAGAGGAAATTCCGAGCAGAATGAAACCGGCGGTGTTTGCCGCCTAATCCTTTAACCTTCACGCTGTAAGACGATAAAACATGGAGTTTGCTAACTCGACGCTTTCCTAAACTTTCGACCAGAAAACCTTTTACCCGGTTTTTTTACGCATAAAATAGATCATCTTTTTTATGCTGAAAACGAACTGGATACAGACTTTTAAAGGGGACATCGTTTTTAACGAAACTTCTAGCGAAGTCGAGACATCTGGTGGCGAAATAGAAATTTATATTCTTCAGACCATGACACCACTTCTATGTGGAGTGTTCCCAGCTTCCTGACCGTTTTCATGAGTTCACCAGCCTCTATTGTTATAGGATTCATAGTTACATTTCTGCACCGTTTACTTAGAATAGCACTGAATACTCCTTCCAAGAAAGCAACTATTGCAACCGAGCACAGTCTTCCGGTTATCCATGCCAAGGATTGTCCACGGCTATAAAACAGATCCTGCAAGATCAGGATCTGCAGCCCTCTCACCAAACTAAATTGGCCCTTTCAATTTTCTAGCTCCCATGGTAAATTGAGCGTTCTCCACGACTGGATTCATCAACAGATCTCGAATTTGCGGACGAAGCTTCGAATTGCATTCGCATATTACCTCAGCTCAGATATTGCGCTTACAATGTGACCAAGGTTGATACTTATCCAACACGTATATTGATTTCTAAATCGCCATAATCATTTTCTACTTAGATAGCAGACAATAGCCGCAGATAACACGTTGAACACATTGAATTACAGACGGAAACCGTTTTTATATCGCTGTATGCGTAGCTGTTTATCTTCTGGTCGAATCAGGAGTGACCCAGCTTTGTCGACAGACAATTAATCATGGATGTTATCCGGATAAGACTGAAGATATATCGAGGGTTCAGTGATGCAAGTCAACCATCTGTCAGCCACGTATGACAGGGAAGGTCACTTAATCACAGTTCTGTCTGCCCCGTCAAAATATTGTATCATTTATTTCACTTGCATAATATTTCACCGAGATACTTTGATCCGACACCACGTACAACGATAAAATTTTAGTATCGGTTTGTGGGGAAACGGTTGAGTTCTCAAATGTAGTTCCCGTGCAAATTTTTATCCTCTCGACGAGTACACGATGCGACCATTCTTGGATTTCACCTTGAAACTCGAGGCGATGGTCGATTTTCAGGTAGTTTTATTCTGCAGATCTTTACCAACTTAAAAATATGAGGATTGTGCAGTTTTCAAGTATTATGGATAACTTATTGAAGGGTGGCGATATTAGTGAAGGACGACTCTTCAGATTGATACCAAATTGACATAACATTTCTTTGTCTGTTTTAATATCGCAGCTGTGATTAATTCTGACTGACACACCTGACAAATAGAGGCTGTCGATATGTATCCACATTCATCACGAACAAAAGCAATCTACCAGTTCCTATTAATTCAGTTTTCCCTGTGAAAAGAAAAATGTCTCCCGTTAGGGAACCAGCTGTCCATCTTTAATTTCCAAGCTTCCTATTTGCCGTATAAACGGCTGTCAATGCAGAAAGGTACGTGTAAAGCATTCTTCATAGTTCCACCGAATCCAAATCCTGTTAAAATTGACGCATGCCCATTGAGCAGTATTCCTCGTAAAGCGGCAGCAGAAGATTGCAAAAAGATTGATGCCGAGATCGATGTCGGGGGGAAACGACATAACAGTAAGTCGATCTCTCGTCGCGTGAGATAAAAAAAAAGAGTCGAAATTTGTCTCTCTTGTTGGCAACAGCTTGACGGACGAGGTAATGTAGTGGAGGGCGGTGGTTGGGATTAGGTGAATAGGAGCGGGTCACTTTGGTAGCCACCCCTTCCCTGACACTCCGGTAATCGATATCGTTTTCTAGAGATTGTACAAGTTTTATAAAACGACGGATACCGTGCCATCCGCGTTGCATACACTTCCAGCTTCCATAGCGACATTTTCTTCCAACGCTAAACGCTTTTCATGGTCATTGTTCAGTCGAACGTAGGTGTTCTTGTAATTTCTGAGAAGATGCACAGTGACAGCCAAGGAGATATAAAATCGTGAACAGTTATGAAATATGCAGTTGACTCAGGCGCTGAAACTGTTGTGGAGAACAATGGTGAACTGTTTTTTATTAAGTCTGGTAAATGGCAGATTAGTTGCAACGATTTTATGGTACAAAAGCAGTGAAATGGCACCATACATCAGATTAATACGTCAACTCTGCACAAAATGGCTGCATAAACTGTTCGTTACGGTTTTTAGTAGAAAATAGCCGACTAACAATTGTAGCTAACGATCGGTTTTTAGACATATGAAGACATAGTTGGTGATACCACCTCAAAATGGCACTTATAGCACATCAAATTAAAGCTTGAAGCTTCACAAAAATGTCCACGAAAATTGTTTACTATAGTTCTTAGTATAACATGACTAATTGCCATTCATAGTTAGCTATGACTGATTTGCAAACATGTGCAGTCTCGTATGATTTGATGACAGAAAAGTATCTCAAAATGGATCCTAAAGTATATTCATTTTAAAGTTTAGGATTATTAAAGACAACTGCATAAAAATTTCATGAAAATTTGAAGCACAAAATGGCTGACATCCACATTCGTGAGGACATCACCCGGTCAACGCCTCCAGTTTAACATTTCTGTCAGCAATGAAATTCGTTCAATTCATTTTTAATCCCGTCACACAACTCTAATAAAAATTAATCTTGTTTGAGAGGCAGGAATTCAATATCACAGATAAATCTTCCATCCAAAGGATCGAAACAAATTGGAAAGTGAAATATTTGTTATAAATTCAAGGCGATCGTTTTATCGGCGCGATAATGGTGGGGATCGAAATGAACGAAAAGGAAAACAACAGTCGGCAAAATCGATGGGGTGCCATTTAATTTGGGGCGGATGTAATTAAAGCGAAAGTCGAACGCGAAGGGAACGTTTGCTTTTTGTTACGATGCAAGATGGAGGAATGCACGCTTCCCGTATGGCAAAGTAAAGTACATAGTAGAGGAAATAAGAAGTTGTTAACAAAATGGCTCCGTTTTCAAAGAATCGTATGAATAGGATAACAGTTCTTTCCTTAACGGCACAAAGCTACGAATGTGTTTTTCTAGAGTACATGGAAACGATGCTCTATTGTTCAAATTTAAGGACACAACGCTACGAATGTATTGTTCTGGAATACATGGAAACGATGTTGTTTTACTGTACAAAGTTATTCTGCATTCTTTTCATCGTAGTGCAATACAATTCTTTTTTGACAATAGCGTTGTGCGAGTAACGAGGTTCAGGTTACAATTTGTTTGAGAGAAACAAAGGAAATATCAGGTTACAAATATTTATTATTGATATATTGTTGTTGACGTTAAATTACATATCATCATTATTTAGCAAGTTGCAATAATTTATATATGTTTGGTAAGCTGTTAATATAATAATTAGTATGTTCAAGAATTATTGTAATTATTGTATTGTATTAATTAATATGATTAACCAATAATATTATTTGAATAATTTAGTAATCTCATAATTAATGTTTCCATGTGTCAATTCATTTTCAAATTCCGTATTGCACATCTGACTCTTTGTTAAGAATAAATTATAAATATAGGACTTAATTAAAATTTACTTGAAGATGAATCCGCTTGAGGATTTTCTAAAAGCAGGAAAGAGCAAAGGTAAGTTAAGATAATAGGAGGTTAAAGAATCCGGTGGAATGAGGCATCTAGCGCTGCAGAAGTAACACCCTTATCGTTCAACGCAATAACGCTCGATTACCTCTTTCAAGGTAGCTGCGAAGAAAATTACATCGATTCAGCTCGAATAGTTTTCTAATGATATCACTTTTTTGTTCAATTTCGGCAACGCGGGAAGCACAGTACCGTAATGGAAAATGTGAAATAAGTAAAGATTCACTTTATTAACGTTTGAGAATTCAATTTTTATTCAATTTTTAATTCAATTCAATTTTTATTATAACATTGTTAGTAGATATTTTAGTAATGTGTTGTAATGCACTATTGTATAGTAGTAGGAAGATTGTAAAGTAGCAGGAGGAGAAGATAAAAAGATGAGACAACAAGATAATAAGATGATAAAATGATAAGATGACAAGTAACAACATAGTAAGATGAATGGGTGGCAGGATAGCGAGATAACAAGATAGCGTGCATATTTGAATATTAAGATCACCACTACGTATCTAAATACGTAGATATCAAGATACCTAAATAACAAGGTACCTAGATAACAAGATACCTAGATACCCAGATACTTAGATACCTAAACACGTGGACACGTAGATACTAAGATACATTAAAGAGATTGTTAAAGACATACAAAATATGCAAAGTACCAAACTGCAGTATTAACGCCTCAAGATACTGAACTAGCAGAAAACCAACAAATCAACGCAAATACAAAAAACCGACGAATAAAAACCCATAAATACAAAAAAGAGGTCAGTCTCCGATACAAGTTCACCAGAAAGAAATAAGAGTGTCGAAGTTTCATTTTCACTTACAACATCGAAACACGCTAAAAGAAAGAAACTCTTACCGAGCACGATCCAGATGACAATAATATTCCCTCCAGTAGCGACCAACAACATGGCGGCGTATATCAGTGACCAGCAAAGCTTCTGCCACCATGGGAGGTCGAATGGCCGTTCTTGATAATTAAAAAGGCAATCGAAAAACGCGTCACGTAGGGCCTCGTGTTCGGTCGATCTGTCGAGAGCATCGCCCAACACGCTAAGAAGCTCGCTGCGATTCAACTTGAGCAAAAACGTGACGTTGCGATCGAGCACCGTGGCACTGCAGTTGTACAAACTGTACAAGACCAGATTATTCATATTCAACGAGCCGGTTTCATTTCATCCGTCGTTGAAAGTCGAGATCCTCCCTGGGGAACGTTGCATTAAAGCAAAACGTCATTCTCTTCTCTTCGTCGATGATTTACACCATCGTTGTTCTCCGTCCCGAGCGACTGCGGTACGAAGCGGCGAACTAACAACAGCACTCTCGTAAACTGAATTCCGTGGCTTCTCGAGAGT
Source organism: Megachile lagopoda (assembly GCA_036983795.1). Lineage (NCBI taxonomy): Eukaryota > Metazoa > Arthropoda > Insecta > Hymenoptera > Megachilidae > Megachile > Megachile lagopoda. The sequence continues at coordinate 8,412,809 of CM072793.1, forward strand.
TCACAACTTATCGAATGCATTTTTACGCGACAACTTTGCTTCGACGTTTCGTTATCCGGCCTTGTGTCGAAAGTGAGTTGCCCGTTCGGAAACGGGGATAACGTAACCTGCAAATCCGACGAATTTCTTTGGGGATGTTTGGGGCGGCGGTTAGGCTTCATTTGGATTAGGATACACGACGAGTTTTATCTACTTCTTAGTTTCAGAGTGCTTGTGGTTTTCGAATTTGGGAACATTCAAATTTTCAAAGTTACTTCAAATTACAGAATGCATTAATTCTTATTTTTTTAAATTCGTAAATTCTCAAATTCATTAAGTTATCAAATTCTCAGATTTCATGACGTCATCAAATTCTCAAATTTCACCGTCCCTAAAGTTACGAAATTTCCACACAACTAAATCTTTAAAATACATATCCGCCATTTTGTTCGATGAATGAAATACCGCAGACCAGATTTGTAACATTGTTAAACAATTTCGCTGTAATTTTAGCGCGCGAATACGTGCACGTGGGATGAAAGTTGAGAATTAGTATCTGAAACTACAATCGCGCTGATTGAAACCAGCTTGTTGTTACACGGCGAAGCTTGTAGATTGGCTGAGTTCGATATCGGTGTGTTAGTCGACCGGAATCCGAGCAAACACGGCCATACGATCGGAAATAATCTTTTATCAATAAAGAAATGGTAAAGTGGATATGTCTTTTCGATGATTTTTACGGATTTCAGGGAACTTTTCGGGATTTTAAGGGATTTGAACATCTGGGGATGTTGGAGTTTAGGGATTTGAACATTTGGGGATGTTGGAATTTGGAGATGTAAGGATTTACCAAGTCTCTTTCAAATTTCCCTCCATTAAACACACCCCCTTCTCCTTTCTATAACTTTAAAAGTCTGGCGATTAATCTAGCAATTTCGAAATCTAACTTCTCTCTAATTTCCCTCTAAAGACCCCCTTTCCTCCACCAAAACATTTCAAATAAGATTTAAATGCAAACTTTTAATCTATACGTATTTATCTGAAACCGTCTATATGTATATTAACCCTTTTGGATTTCTACAACCCCTCTCGAGAATCTCAAGATGCCACTTAAAGCGTTCATTATTCGGTATCAACAGATGTACGACAATACAAAGGTGTTCAGGTTTTGTCTTCAATGTAGAACAGATAATTAGTTCCTTTATCGCGAATATACAGTAGATAGTTATATTCGGCGCTAAATCATTTCGGGTAGTAGGGCATTTAAGCCTTAGGCAAATAATACCGCAAAGGGTTAACCCCTTCCCATATAACAGCGGCTCTCCTGTGAATCACAGATTATAGTCGCGACGGCACGGATAGATCATGTGAAGATTACAATTGTACTTTGCGAATTTCAACGTCTGAAAGAGATTGAAGACCTTCGAGTTTCTTGATACACTCACAAATTTCAATGTGTCAGCTGGAGAATTTATGAGTTCATGGAGTTTCACAATTTTTTACGGTTGCGAAATATAAACATTTGCAAGATGAAATTTTGTAATGATTGAAAATTAGAAAATTTTGTAAGGTTGTAAAATTGGAAAATTTTCAAAATGCTATAAACGAGGAATTTTCTAAAACTTGAAAGTTTGCACATTTAATTACTTGCAGCATTGCGAGTGTACACGTAAAAGTTCGAAAATCTGATAGTTCGGTGTAGTTGTGTTTCCGAAGGACGAAACTTCTTTCTTTCCCGATTTCCGCCATTTATAAACTTTCCAAAATTTCTTAAACTTCGCCTGCAGTTTCCGTTTTCTAGGAAATAAATCAATATTGGTTTTACTTCGGTAAAGAAAGTTTTTAAATTTAAAGTTAAAGAGTAATTTCCAATTTAAACTCTGTTAAGATGGCGCAAATTCAATGTTATATCATAGTTATGTTTATGAACATAAATATAATTTAATATGGACATTAACTAATAATTTATGATATTATATATAGATATTGTTATAGATATGTCAAGTTATTTGTATAGAGTCATATGTATAGTGTCATATGTATAGGGTCATATGTAGAGAGTTATACAATAGAGTTATAATAGATGTTACCTCTACATTGACTCTTTTCTCTCAGTATACCTTACAACAAAAGTCCATTTGCCCCACGTCCATCAACGCATTAACTGCATTTCACACATTTCTTTTACCGGCCTTATGATTAACCAACACCGTAAATGCATCATGGCAATATATCGAGTCAAAACTACACCGTAAAAAACTATCTCATATATTTCCCCATTCACCCGTTTCCATTCGCGCGAAAACATGGATCATCTATCCAGATATCCCGTATATTGCCGCGGTCCCGCGACCCCTTTGAACTGACCGTCCCGATTTCTATCGTTCGCGTTCGATCTCGTCTCGATTGCAACGGGATCCACGTCGATCCTCCACGGATCGTGATCCAATCTGTACCATTCCCAAGAACCGCGGGCGAGCAACTGAAGCTACTTGAAAATCGTGTTCATTCAAAGATGCGTGCGCAACGACTTGCGCCCTCGTGTACTCCCGCGATTTGCAGTTCTCCGCTCTTCACTGTCGAGCGTTTCGTTTAGATGCTGTCAGCTGACAAGGTAAATAGGGAGATATTGCCGAATACCAGCACGTATTCGTTAATTTATACAGAGAACGGTACTCGCTACAACGTTATTACACGCTGGAAGAAGAGTAAGTGCTGCAATGTCGAGTACGGCTCTCATAACAGTTGTCCTGGAACTGTGCATAATTTTCGGTAAATTACGGATGACTTGGTGGATAGTTAGTGGGAGTAGGAGAATCTAGGGATATGGGGATTCAGGATGTAGATTAGGGATATAGGATGGGATATGGGGATTTGAGAATGTAGAGATCTGATGATATGCGGATCTGATGATATAGGAATAGGAGGAGTTAGGAGGTTCTAGGGTTGGGGGGTTTGAGGATATAGGACTCTGAGAATGTAGGGACCTGAGGAAATAGGCATTTGACGATATGGGGATCCGATGATATAAGGATCTGTCGACATAGGATTCTACGGTAGAGGGATTTGATGATATGGGGCTCTGACAGTATAGGGATCTGACGATGTAAGGATGTGGGAATGTAGGCATTTGACGATATAGGGATCTAATGAGATATGGTTCTGACGATATAGGGATGTAGGAATAGGAGGGGATAGGTTCTAGGAATGGGGGTTTGACGATATAGGACTCTGAGAGTGTACGGACCTGAGGAGGTACTCGTTTGACGATATTAGGATCTGATGAAATAGCAATCTGAGAATACAGGGACCTGCTGATGTAGGAATCTGCTGATCTAGGTGTTTGACAATATAAGGAAAGGACACAGTCATAATGATATAGGGATCAAGAAATAGAGGGATGTGGCGATATAGGATTTGCCGATGTATCTACGGATACAATGTGACGATATAAGAATCTGTGGGTTCGAAGATTTACAGATCTGAGAAAACATGGATCCAGAAATCCAAGTGTCCAGCGACAATCCTTCGATATTTAATAATCTAGGCACCCGGTAATTTAGGTGCCTAATAGCAGGATCAGCAACAAAATTATTTACTAGATGCACCAAGTACACAAGAAAAATTGATGTTTCTAATAAAAGTATGGTCATAAATATTCAAAACGCACTAGCTTTGCCAAACCGCTCCAGGGTCATTCGAATGATATACGGTCCCTTCTGGTACGTTTTTGTGGCTGTTTAATTACCGACTGCCTGCGCTATTGGGTCAAAGAAATATATCCGCGTTATAAAGTGAGGATCTGTCCGTACATGCAGTGAAATCTCAATCTATCGCTCTCGAATGGACGCATTGGACCGCATGACAAACGCGGGAAAATCGCGAATACTGGAACATGTGACTAGTGGATTAAATTATTCGGTATTGCACGAAATGAACGACGGTTAGATTGAAAATGATCGATCGTTTGGTACGAAAAAAAAAAAAACTCGGTCTAATTCCGCGTCGACGCGATCGGGTCTAATTATAATTATAGTGGGAGGGGCACCTCTATAGCGCAAACAAATTTATTGTACCTAATGTCGTAATTAAACAGCCAAGACGTGCTGAAATTGACAATATATCTTCCAAACGGCTTTCGAGCTGATGGGCGGGCTACTTTTACACATTTATGTTTGTACTTGTTTTTTTTTACTATATGACGTCATTTTATGCTGTTTGCATTATTTGGTACTTGTTTCTTAGTTATTGTTCGTTAGTTATTAATTTCTCTATTCATTCTTTGTAAGTTATTACTGATTCTTCATTACTCCTGTATATTTATGGCTTCACTTCTCGATACTCGTTACAGATTGCTCAGAACTTGATCACTCTTTAATATTCGAGGCTCATAGATCACTTGCCCTACACGGAGTAGGGAAAGAAGATAAATGGATGAGACGTTTTGCTCTGAACGTGCTGATATGCATATGTACTTGTCAGTTGGAGTTAGTGAACTTACGTCTTGAACACAGAGTAGCTGAAATTAGGTCGGAGGATATACATATATGTGTATATGTTCAACTCGTGTTAAAATAGAGCAACGAGAATGTGTGCACTGAGTAGCTGTTGAGGCTAATCCCGTAGTAGCGAATGTCAGGAGCATTGCTGCACTAAATCCTTATTAATGGTTACATAGTGTTCATTTCTGATTGAATATGATCTATAATTGATTATCTACTATTATTCTACATATTAGAACAGTAGTATATACTTGATTGAACAGTTGATGGAATGTATATTTGCATATCTGATAACATTATATCTTTGCTTAGACATCTAATCTATTATCTTCATTATTGTTTCATATTGAGCATCCTTGTGTATGAATAATATAAATTAAAATGTTCATAAATAAAAATTAAATAAAGAAACAATTTTTTAACATATTTTGTATTTTTCAATTAAAGTCCGACATTAAATATTTGACAGTTTTTGTTCTTTTGTTCATATGAGTAATGTTTGCATAACAGAAGTTTGATATTTTCTTATTTAAATCATATTACATTGCAAAATCAAGAAATATAGACCGGGATTAATATATTGAAGTGCATGCATATTTTAGCAAACTTGTCAGTTTCTGGAGAGAAATCTGGATATAACTCTCATGGTTATTCATTTCCGTGAAGATTTAATGCATTAGTGGAGCGGACTAACGACCCCTCACGGCGAAACTCTGAAGCTTTGAACTATGGCTGTCCTTGTCTTTCTTTCACTGAAAGACAAGGATAAAATTACTTCCACCGTCTGCGATTTTAATTTGAAAATTCAACATTATCTCATACATTCTTCTCCAAAATATTATTTATGCCTTAATACAATTCAGTATAGAACTTATTTTTACATATTATCACCAAAAATTTAACAAATAATAATCTATATAAATCTACATGAAAATATATCTTCTAATTTTTAAATCAATTAGATCGTACGTTCATCGCCATCTACTGGTACCTCACTTGTACTATCTCTTCCCATTCAACATTCCTTATTTATCGTTTGTTTTGGAATACTGTTCAAAATTTGTTAAAAATGAGGATTAAGAAAAGGGGAAACGTAATTAGAGTTCCAGCACTCCAAAAGACCATAAAAGTTAAACGAAAATCGTCAGATGTTGAAGAAGAATCGACAGTAACAAAGGCGATACGGAATGTTAAAGAAGTTTTTGAGGTTAGACAATGAAGCTAACATAACCTATCTCCTTATATTTTGCTATATAATATTAATTACAATAAATAATCTTTATTATAGAAAAGGAACGTGGAAGAGCCGAAACTAGTTTCCGATGTAAAGTTAGTCAAAAAACGTAAGGAATTTATACAAAGGAAGAGGAAACCAGTTCAGCAAGTGAAGAGCATAACAGGATTGGTATACGTAGGTCATATACCTCATGGTTTCTACGAAGAAGAAATGGCTGATTATTTTAAACAATTTGGAAAAGTAAACAGAGTACGACTTGTTCGATCAAGCAATGTAAGTATACTCTTTTAACATCATACATGTACACAATATTTAATAGCTATAATTCTTATAGACTGGCAAAAGTCGTGGTTATGGATACATAGAATTTGAGCATCCAGAGGTTGCAAAGATTGCTGCAGAAACAATGAATAATTACCTTATGTGTGGCAGATTACTAAAAGGTATTATACAAAAAAATGTTATGTAAATCTTGGAATTCCTTGATACTAATGTAATATTTTTCAGCTACATATATACCACCTGAGAAACAACATCATCGCTATTTTGTTGGTGAACCATGGTCAGAGAATACTTATCCCAAAGCAGTAAGAAGATTAAGCGTAACTGGACTGAGAAATAAAAAAATTGACAAAGCTAAGTATGAAAGTTTTGTACAAAGCACCAAGGATAAATTATCTACTTTAGAGAAGAAATTAAAAATGAAAGGTCTTGACATCAAATTCACACCAGTGGACGATACAAAGTCGTAGTGAATGCATAAATGATACTAGTATTAAGTTTTTTTTTATTAAGCACAGACAAAAATTTTACAGTACAGAAGACTTGAAACTTAAAAATAGAAAGATACTACACACATTTTTGGCTATATTATTTTATGTAATACATTATTTACAGATACATTTTTATAAAATAGAAATCAGATATTTAGAATATTCAAGAAACATTAAGCTTCTCTGATCCATTTCCTAACCCAGCTTTGGTCCTCTTCCACTTCATGCGCCTATTTTGAAACCATACCTTAACCTACAAAGGTTATTGTTTGAAGTGTAATAATATTCAATAAAGGAAAATACAGTTACAATAAAATTGTCATGATGTACCATATACATCATAAAAAATTACAAATGTTATATGGACCAAACTATGTTTAAGGAACTTTCATGTAAGAAATGGGACATTAATAAAAAAAATAGTTCTTTTTGTTAACTCAATACAGTTTGTAAATAAATGAAAGTGAGGTTTATTTACCTGACGCTCTGTTAAGTCCAGAGCAACTGCAATTTCATAACGTCGCAAACGCGTTAGATAATTGCTATGTGCAAATTCACATTCAAGATGTCGAACTTGTTGTTTTGTAAATGCTGTTCTTTCCTTGCGAGGTTTATCACCGGCTAATCTTTTGTTTGTCTCTGAAACAATTTTTCAAATTTCAATAATTAGTTATACCTTGGAGTTATTAAAAACTATAAGGACAGGATAAGGAGACACTGTATGAGAGGCACTTCTAAAAAATTAAAAAATTGTCAAGTCTTAAAATTGAACAATTGAAAATGTTATAGTTATAAATTATAATAGTTGTCTAGAAAAAATAATCTAAAAACGTATAAATGTATGAAGTGGATCCAGTTCAATGATAGGGAGAAACTTGTTCAGGTTCACCCGAAAACGGCAATATAGCAAGAGTGAATTATAAATATCTGTTATAATTCATATCTTGCAAATCTAACAGTGGTACTGTTTATGTACGATGTTTAAACGTTTAGCTTGCAACTTTCGATGACGGTGCACCCTAAACGCGTTCTAATTCTGAAACCGATTTCTTGCCTAGCACTTTAAGATAAGATTTGAAACCGGTGTGAACTTTTTATTCGCCGATGCGGCGGTCAGATGAAAATGGTCGAGCATTCGATGCGTCATTGCCAAGCAGTATCCGCGTCGACTAATAAACGTGCCGCTCGCATAATGTAGGTTGCTCGAGTCACAGGATCATCTGCGATGATGTATAAAACGTGGTTGGATCGGTAGTGGAGCCCTTAGCCTTGCTTCCGTACCGCTATCTCATCTCTGCTTACAGCCTGACGTCAATTAAGTCAGCTGCTTTTTCACGCAATTTTAATGTCTCTCTTTTGTTTTTATCGGAATTTTGACAAACGAATCACCAATGTCTTTTATTACCAAAGATGCTGATACATTTATACAACAAATAATGATAACAATCGTAATCTGCTTTTGAGTTGGGTTTTTATACTTTTCGCACACAAAAAAGTTGTTTTTCTTGAGGTTATTTTAAAGGTAAAAAATAAGCCGGCAGACTTTGACTAACGCACGCCATATTTCATACCTGCGGAAGAAGCAGAGAAGATAGTATGCTATCTATATTATATACGATAATACGATAGACTGAATGGTAACTTCTAAAAAATGAGAAATTTTCAACTAGAGTTTAGCCAATATCTTGCATTCAATATGAAAAATGTATTTATTGGAATTTTTGTCGAAATGATAATTTTGAACCATTGCAAAGGTAGATGTCACAACAAAATCATCCTTTGTTACACGAGAGTACGAAACGAGAATAATGAAGTTATGCAGTTGGTAAATATTTAGACTGCATTGGCTCTATGATGGCCACATTGGCGACGGTGAAGACATAAACAAAGTTATTGCAATTACAAACGTGTCACCTTAAATACAAGGTGTTTCAGAATTCTATCAAACTAAATAAAAGAAATATGAGACCTAATTTTCCTAAAATATGACCCTACCAGAAATTATGAGAAAAACGATGTTACAATAATATTAAAACCTTTTAGTTATAGGTAAAGGTGGTTTAAGTCCTTGCCCTACGATTTATTTGTCATGGTATGTCAGTCAGAACTAATCTAATATTAAAACAAAGAAAGTTCAAATGTTATGTTTGGTATCAATCTTTGACTATGCAAATGACTTGAACTCCAAATTGGAGTATTCAAAATTCGAGTAAAATTGACCACAGCCTCTATGTGCGTCACGTGTGCGTCACGATATTCGTCAAAATAATCAGTGAAAATACTTGATTAACACTGAAAAAATTAACATACCAAGTTCTCGTTCCATGGAACACGCTTCTTTCTCGAAGGAATCGGTCGAGTCGCTTGTATACCGCGAGTCTTGCCAGGAACAACATTTAATTTCGTTCTCAATTTTTTCATCGCCATCTTGGAAAGATGGAACTTCCCAGGCACGAAACACCGTTGTGGTCGTCGTTGTGGTGACTTGACGATCTTGGGTCTTTTCGCAAAGAAAATTCAGAGACTGTTCGGACGAATCCAAGTCCAGTTTCTCTGTTGACCGTTCTAGTATATTGCATTCGCCATTTTGGTGCGAACACTGCTCCCATCTTGTTAATAAAACACGTTTGCGATTATACCATAATACAAAACTGTAAATATTCACTTATCATTTTATATAAATTGTATGTTATTTTCTGTTTAACTTGTCCATTATTGTTTTATATAAATTATACGTTATTCGTTATTTAAATTGTATATTATTCATTACTTAATATTCATTATTTGCACTCAAATTAAAGATTAACAATTTCAAATGAAATAATAAAATTAAGATACACGTGAGAATGTCTAGAATTTTTAGTTTTAAATGTCTTGAACGTTATTTTTATACCTGTATATTCTATAGTTGCGATTTGCGTCGCCATATTGAAGATTCGCGGTACAAGATGGCAAATTGGTTTCGTTCAATGTGTTGATCGATGATGGAACATTACAATTTGGGAAACTATTCCAAGGACATTTGACGTTCCAGGAGTCCCAGTTCCCAGGGAAATAAGAATTTTGAACCGAGAACGATGTCTGAGGCAAAGTTTCCAAAATGGTTTCTGGTGATCGCTGATTCGAGGAGTCTATGTCTTCGAACCAAGACATTCTGTGTACGATAAAATAAATTTTTGTTCTAAACTGACTGTATTCAACTGCAAATGTATAAAGCAACATATATTGATTATATCTTGACAGTAAAAAAAAGGTAATAAACTATTTATCAAGTTTTCATACATGGAGTTGAAAGAATTCACAAATAACTAAAAATGAACGATAAAAAACCTTTGTCCAAGTTTTGAGTTACGGACTTAAAAAAATTACGAAATAAAAATTAGAAAATTGACCAGTAAAAAGTTCGGCTCGAAAAGACCTTCATAATTTGAAGCACCTTCAATCTGAATATTAAGAAAAGTGCAGAAACGATGCTGAATTAAAAGTTCACAAAACGAAGAATTTAATCCTTACCTGTCAATTCATCAAAGTCACCGAACACAATTACTAAAAATCCTATAATCTCCTCAAAACTAGCCACTTGAATTTGCACAAAAGAAGAAGGAACGTCTATTAAATATAATTGTTCTTCTGCACGTGCACCTTTATTATCAAGAATTACATGATGGATCGAGGCAAATAAAATACTATCACGCACTTCTGAATAGCCCTAGAGGCAACTTGGAAATGTCAAACAGCATATGATCGTACAGCGATGAACTGGTGGAAATGTTGGATAGATGCGGTTGGAGAACACAAGTCTTGGAGTCGGAGTAGGGCTGGAAGGACTGACAAATGTTCTCGTAAATTCTCCTAGGTTTAACCAATCCGGACAGATCTGATTCGACAAGAGAGAAACGAGTGGTCAGGGTTTGCGAAGCGTGGATCACTTTGGGCGGGAGACTTTTTTTTCGTTTTTGTGGAAACTGGAGGTGTCGGACGCAATAGATTGTTTCAGGTTTTATTAACAAGTGGAGTTATAAGGCGCTGAAGCTTTCAGTTCTTCACATTTTTTCATTTATTTTTAGATTTCAAGTTATTTAGTTTACAAATTTATAGATTTGTAGATTCACAAATTATACATTTTCACAACTTTACAACTTTTCAATTTTATAACTTTACAACTTTACAACTTTACAACTTATAACTTCACAACTTTACAACATTATGACTTTACAACTCTACAATTCTACAATTCTACAAATTCGTAGTTTTACAAATTTCCTCTTCTGTAAATCTTGTACCCACAAAGCAAAAAAATGAAAAATCATGAGACTCAAAAAATTGCAAATCCACAAATTCAAAAATTGAAAAATATAATATTGTCCGACAAAAATATTATCAAAATATTGTCTAATAAACTATGAAATAGTATGGCCAAATATAAAAAATCCTTCAGATAAAAAAACAAACATCACCGTCCCCAAACAAGTACATTTCCCAAAAATGGTCACCCCAACTCTCTTCCCTATCACATGCACCTCTCTTATTTATCCCCAGTCAAAATTTCACTATACGTCGTCCATTACCGCGTCAATGAGTACATAACTCACTCCAAGTGCCAGCTAAGAAAACACGGATGAAAAAATGGCGACCATGAAAGTGAATGTCAATGTTACTCCTGCTCCTCAATACGGATCCTCTTCCCGGAGGTCTCTCATTAATCATCGACATTGTTTGGCTTCTTCTTTCTCATTTGTGCGTAGCGGGTCAAGCTGGTCCGTTTGTGCACCTCGAACCTTCATTTAACAGGAAACGGAGTTCCGTGAAACATGAGAGAGTGCTGAACGTTGGTGCCAGGCAGTCTACGGGGACGCAGGCTCAAGCGACGTGACGTAAAAATAATCCCTCTTTCTCTATGGTGGTCTAAAAACTCTCTCCATGGCCGAGAAAAGGAATGTGAATAATAGGGTCAAATTCTAGAGGGACTCGGATATCATCCCACGATTTATTTTTTTTTCTTGCTTAGAGAAAATTTTATACCCGGGGCCCGGAGAGAACTCTTTACGGCCCTGACGCTCTAATTCTTGTATTTGACATCTGTACAAGGTAGTTTGCAAGGTAGTAGTGCAATTGTTTGCACGCGATTATTTACGATAAGTCGATTTATTTTGCTGGATAAGTGCTCGATAATTGCCTACATTTGGGGCTCTGGAGGTAATGGGACATTATCGAGCCTTGTCAATGGAACGCGTATTTATAGTTTGTTCGTTTATATGATACAGTTAGAGGTTCATTAAGGTACTTAGGTAATGGGAACGCAGAAAGCTAATGGAATTATGTGACAGGGAATTAGCAGGCGAGTACGGGAGAAATGGGTTGTATTTTTCTATTTTATTTTCACGACTGGTTTTGACATTATTTCTTTCTGTTTAATTATTATGTATTTTTATTATATTTCGCTGAATTCACAGAAAACCTAATTCAAGTGTTCTCATAATATCTCTTCATGAATAAACATTTTGTAACATAATTAAAAGACTTCCATTGTAGAACATGTATTTTGTAAGAGGTTACGAAACGTTTAACAAGTTCTTTCTCATGTTCATCGTCACCTTGTAATATTCACGACTGTATAACGATAACGTTTTCACGAAAAAGTTAGGTTATGACGGAATTAACTTCTGTTCGATATAAATCCGTAGTTATCGTCTGGACTTCTCATTAACCGCGGAGGATTCTCATGCGATGTCACTGGGTCAAAACTGAGACATCAACACGGTGTCTATAGATAGTTATGTCGCATCGACACCCACGTCAAATATACGGGGTGTCCATTTAATAAAAGATTATTTCAATATATTCATTGGACGATTCTACAAATGGTTTGTAAAAATAATTTATAATACATTGCCAAATAAAATATTGTTCAGTTATAAATATTTAATGATTATTACAAATATAACCAAAAAATGAGTCTTTAAACACTGCTATATCGGTAACAAACTTTTCAGATTGTTAAGCTTAGAAGAATAAACTTGACGAATCCAATATATTGCCGTATAACGATATGTGGCGATATAACGAGAGTCAGTAGAAAACTGCGTAACATTATTCTACAAAATGAAGGCTACTTAGAAACATTGTTTAACAAATTATTCGCTTATAAAATAATCAACCTTCATTATTTTCCCCAATAAAAACCTAACCTATCGTTATTAAAATAAGCCTTGTACCTTTTCCCGCAAAAAGGTAGTTTGTGTACAGGTCCGCTAAAACCGGCAATTTTGCTTGTAAGGGATAAGCGTTTATAAAGATATTACGTAGTTATCGGAAGCCCGGTGGAACAATAAGAAGAGATACAAAATGAAAGGTTAAAAAATTGAAGAGCGGAGGGCACCCGTATCTTCATAGCGGATCAAATGGGATGCGATTACCTCGGACACTTTTGTTTGCTTATGTAATACATTTTATAAGCTAAGATCTGGATTACATTGATCGTTAATTTATTCCGTGGCCCGCGCAGAAAGCCAGCAACGAAAAAGTACGAAACGATCGGCGTCGAAAGCCGTTTACCGCGTTATCGGACGTTGTGTCGTTATTATGTGTAGTTAAAGGTTATGTACAATATCATCAGGTGTATGATTATCCCGTAGACAGAAACACAAGCGATTACCGCACGGTGTGTGTCATTACGTTTCGACGTTCAATTAAGTCCCGACAGTCAATCGTTATTTAGACCGAAATACAAGGCTGGGAAGAGTTAATTAACGTCTTTATCGTGTAACAGCTTTCTTTTCGCGGAAAGTGTTATTAAAGTAATTGGTAGAATGGTCAGTTTGTAATGTTGTATCGCATAAACATACGATGCTGAAAAACAAAGAGCACTTTAGTTCTTTGTACACCCTTGCCAGAGGATGCGAAATTGTAATTCAAATTGTTCACCGGTTGCGGATCAGTGACGTAATTAGAGAGGGTTGTACCCGATAAAGTTGCTACGAGTATTTTCATTCGTATTAGGATAGGTACAAATTTTGAAATATATGCATTTTGGAATTTTGGAATTGGTAAATTCTTACTTCATGAACTTCATAGTTCAACATTTTTATTTCCAAGTCTTAAACCTCCAAATCTCTAAATCTTCAAGTCTCCAAACCCACATATCTCTAAATCCATAAATCTCCGAATCTCTAAATCTCCAAATCCCGAATTCTAAAATTTCCAAAATCTCAACACAATCCACATAACAGCCTTACAAACCATTATGACATTAAAAGTATAGACCATAATGCCATCGTGGTAAAAAATCCTAATTACGTGAATGGACAGCAACACTCGAAAACTTGGGCGTAACCCGTTTCCGTCAATACGGTATCAAATTACCTAGATATTTATTTACGGAAGAAAGCAAAAGGTCCAAAAACAAGGCGATACTTCGATCGTCGAATACTTTTGTCTACCTGTGTATATCGTTCGCAGAATCGTCGAGTCATCGGGAAGGAGTAAAGTTCCCTGATAGAAACAAGGACCCGGCATAATGAACCATACAGAGTTTCGTGTGGTCCGCGAATGTTGCTAAGTAAGGGATTGATTCACGGGCAGTTATAATACCGCCAAACCAAAGCCCCAATAGATTCAGGTCAATGCCACTACCGTTCTTCGAAGTCGTTCATTATGTGAGAAGAGAAGGCCCCGTTCTCATGCCACACAGGTTGCAATACCTGCGTGGCAGGCCTGCTCGAAGGATTCGCAACGAACGCGTAGATACAATACGTGGACCCTCCACAACTATTTCCAACTGCCTTCTTTCGGAAACACTCTTACACGTCCTATTTCGAAGTCGTATAACTACAATTTTGCATACGGCTATTTTCGCTCCGATAGCGTAAATTGAACTCTGCTGATCGAATTAGGACCACTTACCCATTTTCTGCGTAGGGCTAACTACCGCCATTTGCTACGGACCACTTACACAACTAGTTTAAACCGCAAGTTTAAGGCCGCTTGGCGATTTATAGACTTCGGTGTACTCGATATATTCACAAAAGTTAAATAGTCTTAACTAAAATCACTTGTTTCATGTCCTGTATTTTATGGGACCTGCTGTTGTAAAAATTTCTGTTTTTATTGGAATGTATAGTAATATATGTTAGATGATCTTCCGGTATTTACTTGTTCCTCCCATTTTATTTTTAGTTTAAGAGTAAACATATAACGTCGGTGCTGGTGTTAAAGGTTTATCGAAAGATGATTACAATTGTGGGTTATACCGATCTGAATTATGTGTCTGGGAGATGAGTACAGGCCCTCGTTATATTGCCGGGGTATAGGATCTCGAGAAATTAAGTAAAATGATTTAAGTGAAAGACTTTGAGCAGAAGCGGGTATATGAAGCGGTTATCCACAGAGGGGCTAACGTCGATTCGGATGAGAAGGGCCGAACGGGTGATCGAAGAAAATCAATTTCCATTTATTTACATGAAGAGTACGAAACTCGGCGTTCGAGTTTCAATCAGGCAACAAGGGGGTAGTAATTAAAACCGTGCTACGGTCTCGTTAAATCGATCGATCAAATTTCGCAGAAATTTCGCGCGAACGCCGGAGTAGGGAGAGATAAGAAAAGAGAGCGAAAAAAAAGATCGGCCAAAAAAGAAAGGAGGGAACCGAAGGAAATCACAAGAGACATCGAGCCCCAGAAGGAGGCCGGTGGCCGGTATCCACCACTGGCAGGACCCTTTCCGAAGTTAATGATTCGATCATTGCGATGGGTGGTAGCAGGGTGGTGGAAACGAATGGCGTGGGTCGGCGTAGTAGGAGAAGTGCCAGGGAAGCAAGAGAGGAAAGTAAGCCCGATCTCAGTTCGAACGGTTCGCCAGCGATCGCTTCGTCTCCGGTTTTAGTTGCTTCGTTGCGAGGCTCGATCGCACACGAAGATCCTTCCGCCACTTTGTCAGGACCGACGTCGCGTCCCGTGGGATACGGCAACTTCCGCCCGTTCAGACCTCTTCTAACACACGGAAGTCCTTCGCCGCCCCCGATGGCTGCAGCCCTTGGCTCCTGTTACACCGTTAAATCGCCCTCTCCGCCCTCGCTGCCTGCCACCCTCAAAAGTACGTATACGAGCACTGAAGACACTTTAACCCTTTGCACGACGTGCCAACTAAATATTTTCCTACTTATTCGTATTATTGTACTGCTATTTCATCCTATTCCTATTTGAACGTTGTCCTATCATTCTTTTTTATGTATTCTTTTCTATTCTTCATCTGTTTCATAGCCCTATGGGTAAATATCTAATTGACACTAGGTTTATAGTTCGACTTATTTTTAGATTAAAAATAAAGTACAAAGAGTAAATCATTCACTCATTGTAAAGTACAATGTAGAGTACAATGAGTAAGGGTTGAAACATTAATTTATACAATTATTTTTTATCGCGACAAAAGCTTCTCGATCTCTGTAATTTAAAATGAGATACTCAATTCTGAGTTTTGAGATTATATATTATTTATAATGTTTATAAATTGTGTTAGCTAAAGGCAAATGTTTCATTCGATACGAGGTTCATAAAAGATCTATTCAGAAAAAGTTTATATAATTTTTGAAGTAGTGGTCGTTTCATAATTCCTTCACTGTCCTCTAATTTGCATTTCGATTTTTTTTCGCTGTTCGAAATAATCTTTATTTATATTTATCTAAAGTTATATTCAGATCTATTCTGCGACGTGACTGTCGTATACTAAATTTGAAACTCGCTTTCATTGCACCTGTTGCATTCAATGGATTAATAATGTGTCATGTAAATACAGCTGCATCGATAATAAAGTATCTATGTCGGACAGATTGAGGGGATGCCGTTGAAACGTAACATTATCATGATATATTATAGAAAGTATAAATACTAGACTAATTTGTACAAATATATCCATTACAGGCTTGAATATGCAATATTCTTTTGAATATTCATGATCGAAGTTTCAATGAGAACGTACGTACGATTAAATTGAAAGTAAGGTTTTATTGACATTGTAACCTCAGGGTAAAGTAGATGCTTCTCACGCCGTGATGCAGGGTTCAAATCCCGTGACACTCTTTTTCATTTTTTTGTCTTTATATAAATTTTAAAAGGTTACTGTAATAGTTGTTGAAATAATTTAATTATTTATAGTATATGGTACATATGATTTGTCAAACAATATTTAGAAGTAATTTGTTTTAGATTGGGTATTATTTAATCCACTATTGTCCTTAATTAATAATGTGTTAGGTTAGGTATATTTATACATTGTTAGTCCTAAACATTAAACCAGTAGCAAATTATACCTGCAACAAATCCTCTACATATGTTGCATATTCTATGCAATACATTACTAGATCTAACATTATATTTTCTAATAAACAATTTAGCAACAAAAAAACGAATCAAATTTCTCATAAGCTCAGTAGAAATAACCATATTTAGTACGACACGAACTTCTATCCCTATAAACAATAATGTCGATATAATTTATCAATTTAACATTTGCAATATTATTAAAAATCTCCAGTTTTGTGTAATTTTTTAGTTGCAACTGGAAATTGAAATGGTTGAAATTGAAGATTAATGTGTCGACATAGAACTGTTCTCGAATAAGTACGATTAGAAATGAAATATCTTATTCACTACAGCTGACCGGTATTAATATATCACTTTTATACCGATCCGCTCTTTTTGTTTGTCAATAAAGGCAGCTTTCCTGTTTATGTGAAAGCAGGTTTCAATTCTTGAAACTGGAAAGCTAGTATTTATCTCCATTTATAATTTTCTTGTCTCCGATTAGTTGCACGTAGATTTCGTGCACTCGAATAGACACGATTATCGTTAATTTTATGAACTAGCCGTGTCTTAATTAAATCAATTTCACATTTTATTACAGTCGTAAAGAGAGGAATTTTCTTCGCTTTGTTTTTTATAGGATAAAACATTTATTTACGAGGAAAAATTTACGAAACTTCGATTATTTATATATTTTTTTTTTTATTGATTTATTTGACATGTTCTGGCAACGTCGTGTTTTAGATATTCAAATTTTCGCGCGCCACCGCGAACCATTTTAATAAACTCACACGCGCATTGTTTAATTAAATCTAATTAGAACGCTCTGCATACTCTAACGAGGAGGAAAATAATGTGAAACTAATTGAAAGATATATTGTTACTAATTAATTTTGTGAACAATAAGGAAATTTTTTTAAAACTGACACAATTAAATAAATTAACTGCTAATTTTATCGTTGTTAATTAACCTTGTATAGCTGTAAACAAACAATTTAATTGATACTCTTCGTACAATAAGTCTATTAGTTTATTATTTTTTTCATAATATTGGCGTAGTTAATTATTGTAAATCGGTTTTGACAGACGAAATGGAACAACAATTCTTCGCGGAAGAACTTGAATCACCAGAAAATAGGTCAAAGTGTCATTAAGAAATAAGAAATGAGTCATCGTTTTAATGAAGTGCACGAACTTAGTCGAAAATGTGTACATTTCCCGCACACGTTTCGGAACACATGTAATTTATACGCAGAGTATATTAATTTCCATGGTTATTTGTTAAAAATATTAACAATATATTAAAATGGAACTGTCGACAGAATTGAAAATGAATTGAATGTGAATTGAATGTGAATTGAAATTGAATTGAATTTGAATTGAATTCGAATTGATCCCAAATCGAATCCAAATTGAATCTGAATGACATTTAAACTTCATTCAAATATGAACCGCAATTATATTAATCAATCAACATAAACCTCAAAATCAATAATCACAACAATCACACCTATACAAAATTATTACTAAAAATCGAATGACCACAAAATCAATGATCGTATTCTCAACAATACGAAACGTATACAATTTCTTTTATTATACTCGAGAGTTGATTGAACCGAGAAACGATGTTCAGATCCATTGTAGTATAAATGAATGGCAGGAACAAGTTTTTAGATGGCCATTGGCCTGCTGCGATTACAAAGTACATTGTCATTGATATTAATTTGTAGTTCATGCTTCAATATCATCCTCTTTTTCAGTGTCATCGTTCAATAATCATCAATACCTTTTAATATCGTGAGTCATCAATGCTTACAGGATATCGATTAGCCACTGTGACAGTTAGAACACAACCGTCTAAAAAAACACCCCTTCTTTTAAGAAACTGTGCAACAAGAATACTGTTGTCAATTCTTCCTGGATGAACCAGACAAAATTTCTTTTAAAAAAATTTTGCAAAAATTAATTAATAATTATTACCTAGTACCAGAAAAATAAAACAACAAAAATAATAATTATTTGCGTAAATCAAAGATAGATGATTTGTCTAATAACTTTTATGAAAGTAGATTAACCTTAAGAGGTTAGGAATTAAAATTCCCCATACAGTAATTTACTTAATTTTTCCGACCCTAACGCAAAAGTGTCAGGTAACAAAATACTCGTATCGTTAATGTCAACAATTTCGCAATTCTAAAGACATCGCGTTTAAACGTCGGAGGAAAATGGCAAAAGTGAAATTTTTGTTTGTGGCCCAACTTTCGATGCATCGGTAAAAAAATAACGCTTGCACGTTCGTGAAATATCGAAGTAACGGGAAACGATCATAAGCAGGTACATAAAACAGAAGCATTTCAGAAGCACTGGGAATCCATTTAATTTCTTATCGCCGTGCCATTACAAACCACGGTAAAGGCCACACGATAATTGAACCGGTTTTTGTAAAATACCTCTTGCCTACTTCCTTAGCGAATTTAACTGATTGAAGGTCCCTCTGTCGCACAAACGAATTCATTAGGGTACAATCCTGTCCATAAATTATGGGACACCTTACAATTTTAACCATGCATCACCCTGCAAATATATGGCGTTCCTTACATACCTAACCTAACAATAGAACAATTTTTTTTCAAACAATGTTCTCAGAAATTCTACCTCTGCGCAATTACTATTGTATTGTTTACTAGTGATAATAGGAGTTCTAAAGGACTTGCAAAAAGTGTACACAACATTGACAATACATAACCTATAATAATATAATAACCTGACGCAAAAACAATTTGTCTAACCTTTTTTATGAATTAGAATCAAAGTTCTTAGTATAAAGTGTCTTATACCTTAACATAAGTAATTAATAATAATTACTATTATTTATCTTGTTTACTAGTAATGAATTTTAGAGGACATAAAAATGTGCACAACGCAGATAACCTAACCTAACAGAATTAGTCTTTTTCACGAATAATTAAAGTTGGTATAAATTACTTTGTACCTCAACATCAGCAATTAACAATAATTACACTTATTTTATTTACCATCAGTAATTGATTTCAAAGGACATCGTAAAATACGTGCATAACATAGATGTTTTAATTAAAATAATTTCGTTCCGCATCGATCAGCGTGCTTTACGACACACTGTGTCATAAATATGTAAATAGTTATCTGCATGTATACGCATGTTTTACGTCACATATACAACGCTCAAGAATCCTTAATGTGTCACGGCCGAGTTGAAGGCCGTTCGGTTTTTACTCAATTTAAATACCAGAATTCAATCGGTAATTAACACTGAAGCTACTGAATCGTAACGACCAAAACAAAAGTAATCCGCTAGAGAAATCATTTGCACAGCGTCCATTTTGGTTTTACAGGTCTGACTACCATTTTTATGACTCTGTTTGAACGAACGTGAATGCGACTCAAGTTACTCGACATTTTAGTCGAAATCTTACAATATCGACTCGTGACGCACTCGTGACTCACATTCGGATGTGACAAACCAAACTAATATTTTCTTTGCAATTAAATTTTGTGTTCAGTTCCGATTGCAATCTGCATAAAGGATTTGATTGCATAACCTAACATTTCAACTTTCACAGTTGTCCTGTAATAACAATTAGGTAGCATGACGCAACTGTCCAGAAAGTTATAAGTCAAGGGGTTAATCATCGAACAGCACTTGTATCCATATGAACAAATGCGGGTGCATTTGTGAACAAATGTCATAGTAAGTCAGAAGCTTATGAGACACCCAGTACATGCGATTATTTTCTATTCGTATATAAAAAAGAGCAATAAGCCTACAGGTCCCATAGCGTGTCTCCAGCCGCAGTTCTCAGCTATTAATCGGGCCAACGCGACATTTCGTGTAAACAGAGCAATGTTTCGACTGGGTCAACTCGGGTTTCGCCGGTAAACGCGACACAAGTACAACGCGAGCAAAAGCCACGAGCTACTTTTTAGCGTGTTAATCACGCATGTCGTTCGACCTCAGTTGCCGGCTACGTGATCGTGGACCGGGTTACCGCGGACGTATGGCATTTTCGCCACATGTGGCCGGCTACTACCGTGAAACCATAGAGTTCCCCGCTAATTTATGCGTCTGATCCGCGTTACACGGTGTCCCCGGTGTATATTTAAATTGCTCACCGGGGATATGTGTGTTAAAGGTTAATTACGCTCTCGGTCTGGTGACACTGTTGCATTTAAATCGATTACGCGTTCAGGCTAATCGCTTTTGCTTGCTTTCCCTCGCTGCTAAAGCTCCTTTGCAAAATTACCATTTAATAGGTTAGCTTACAAATCGCTCGCATTCGTGTAACTCGGAATTTTTATACGCGGTGAACTAAGACCCCTGGCGTTAATAAAAGTGACAAGCGTGAGCTGTTACTTTAATCTGACATCCCTTTTATTTCACGCTCCAAGCAATCTTCTACTTTATACTTCTGGTTGCAATAAGGTTTTATTACCTGATGGATGGCTTTCATTTCGATTAGGATCGTGGATAAGGATCTAAGGATATGGGGATGTAGGTATGTCGTGATGTAGATATGTGGTGATCTGCGTATATGGAGATTACGTAGCTAGTCATTTGCATATCTGAGGATCTAGGTATTCGGGTATCTGCATATTTGGGGGGCTAGGCATCTAGGGATCCAGGTATTTGGGGATCTAGGCATTTGGGGGTATAGGTATCTGGGGATCCAGGTATTTGGAGATCTAGGTATCAGGGGGTATAGGTATCTGGGTGTGTAGGTATCTGGGGGTCTAGCTATCTGGGAGTGTAGGTATCTGGTGATCTAGATACCTGGGAATGTAGTTATCTGGGGATGTAGGTATTTAGGAATCTAGGAGTTTCTCCTAAAAATTGGGAAACCAAATAGTAATAAAATCTAGAAATCTAAAAATCTAAGAATCTTGAAATCTAGGGATTTAGATACCCACGTAGGCTCACCCTACATTCTTACCACAAAAATTAATTTTCTAACCGGAAATATGATTTGTTGTGTCTATAATTTAAAATACATCTTTAATGATTTTTTTTCATTTTTGTCTATTTTGCAATATACGAGATAACGGCAACGATTGCACGGCTTCCTGCATTTTATTATTATTACTTTTATTGCTGGCCGGTAACATAATCCGTTTTAAACTCATCGCATTTTGTTTCCCGGAGGTTTAAATTTGTACCACAATGTCATTCAATATCGCCGTGTGTTTTTTACAGAATGGTGGCTTTGGTGGTTGCTTTTGCCGGGATGTCTCGCCTCGTGGACGAAGTACATTGAAGAATACGATTCCATCAGAGTCGCTAGGTGCGATGCTTATTGCGGTAGTAATTATTCAGAAAAAGTAAGTACCACGTTCCTATACTAATAATAGAATTCTCTTATGGCGATTCTGCTGCGCGAGTCACATTTCTAGGTTAGGATATAACAAACGGACTAACCTAATTTGAAAGTCAAAACATTTGGTGAACTATGTACAAATATACCATGTGATAAATGTGAAATGAAAATGAAAATATCAAGATGAAGATAAAAATTTAATAAAAAATATTAAACGATTAAAATTAAGTTTAAAATTGCTATTCAATTGATATTAGAGTTACGAATAAAATTAATATCAAATTACGACTGAGTTAAGAGATGAAATAAAATGAAAATGGTGATTGGAATGAAATTAAAATTTATCGGGGATACGTTTATTGGAATTTAGTTAGCAGGCAATTGCCGATAGCTGATGTTGAAGCATTTGGTCGTGTTTTTTCACAATACGCTTGCGTGTTCGATTCTGCGACTGGAAGTGCTCAACAACGCACTTCATTTAATGTTGCTGGTCGATTTTACGATGTTCTTGCACGCTACTCATACACGAGAGGACAATGTTTCGCCGACAGCGAAATGATGAAGAGACTGAGATTGCGATCAAATTTATGCAATATCGTCCTACCAAGTAACCAAAAAAGGACTTCTGCAATATTTACTTTTTTCCTGTTGGTCAACATGACAGGGCAAAATGCAAATATATCAAACCAGCCATTCTAATTGGTTCTCTCAACCTCATTACCGTAATATAAATAAAACGAGAGATTAATACAATCGCGACAAAAACAAATCGAAATTTACCTTTGCCAACAATCATTTTTCCATTTGAAAATTTTGTAAGAAAATTGTTACGTAACCATTCAATATTTTAAGTTAGAATTTCCTGGGACGAAATGTTACTACTTTTTACATTTTTACCAAATTTTGAATAAAAGTGCAAATGAAGATTTCAGCATTTAGGAGTTTGGATATTCGTGAGATGTAAAATTGCGGTGTAACAGAAATTTCCCTAGAAAAAGTGGCAGTATGAGGCATAAATGGCTTCCCTAAACAAAATGGCGATAATTCTCGAATATTAAAGCAAATGGTAGAACTACCCTTTTCCCCCATTCCCCTAAACAAAATGGCGACAATATCAAAGCTAATAGTAGAACTCCCCCTCCCTCTCTCCTTAAAACGCCATTTTCCACAAACGAGTCCATGTCCACCACACCCAATTTAAAAGTTGCACATACAACAAAAGAACACTGCAAAAAACAGTAAGACTACCCCAAAATCAAATTTATACTTCGCCTAAAGTGAAGTTAACCTAAAATCAGCTTTACACCATAACCCAAAGTCAAGCTAACTTAAAATCAGCTTTATACCGTGAATCATGCACCCATCTCCGCCATCTTAATAAGAAATCTGAACTAAATCCGAGTTTGTTCAAGTCCACCACTAAAGTACGAAATCTATATGATCTCGTTCCAAGGCGAAACTTTTGAAATTCACTCAGAACCGTTCGATGGAAGGGTATATATTGATTAGGAGGGACGTGATCGGATCACAAGAGATCTGTAAGATCGACAGATTTACGGAGTAAGAGAGCCACCCTACTTTGGCCCCGGAGGAAATCCTCCTTTAGCCTGCTGGCGTATATTCTGCCGTCCCGCTGCTGCAATATGGGTATATATCATTCGAACGGTCGAAGGAACTGGTTCGCTTACTTATTGGCCTACTTTTTACGAGGAACGTAGAAACGAACCCTCGTGATCGCTTCGTCGGGGCCATTGACCAGCAACAATGTAGTCCGTCACAAGTATCGCCGGTGGCGCCAATATTCGTGAAACTTCATTCATACCGTTTGCCACCTGCTAATGAGGACAACTTCCTGAACTTCACCCCCTGACATTCGAGCAGACCCATGGCTGCGTTGGTATTAGAAGTTGGTATTAAAACTTCTTGGGATTAGAACTTAGGGACTTCTTGCATTGGGGTTTCTGTATAGCGAATTCCTAGGTAAGGAGTTCCTCTATAGGGGATTTCTGCATATAAGGATTCCTCATAGGAGATTCTTGTATAGGGAGTTCGTACAATAGTTCCTATAATCCTATATACAGTACACCCATATAAAAGTATTCCTGTCTAGGGAATTCCTCTAGAGGGGGATTCCTACAGCCTGTACAGGAACTTTCTGTAAAGCCGTGTACTTTAGGTACACATATGTTGTAATAATAACATAACAGTCCATAGTGGTTATTATCAAGTTGTGGTCCGCTTCATGATGCCACCAACAAGAAAGTATATCTCAATTTTTTTTCAAATGATACAAAAACTTAATCGGTAATTCATCTGAAGTCCACTTCTGTTCTACGAAACTGTCGCCAACAAATGAAGGATTGAAGCTGCTCCACACGAAGCCCCGTCGAACTTGAGCTCGATACAAATGGTCGCGGGATTCAGGGACACTATAATTGATTAGCAGCGAGCGAAAGTGCACAAAACCTAGTTTGTACGAGTGAATCAGCCTCTCGGCTCTTGTAACTTTAAGCGGCACCAGATGGACCACCATCCGACAGCCACTTTGCATCAGCCTGTTAACGAGTGTCGCGTTGCTTATTAATATTTGAAATTGATCTTCGCAAGCGGGAACGAGATCGTGCGAGTAGCGAAGCAAGATCGTTCACGAAGTGATGTTTTACTCACATATCGAAGACAGTCTCGTAGAGTTGTCCGAGTTATCATGGTGTCCACTAGAGGATATCATGTGCTCGCTATGTTTCAGTGCATGGAGAATTGCTTGGCGTCCAATTACACGAAACCTGGTCACTGTCCTGATAAGGCATCCATGTCATTATTCGAAGCTGTGTGCTTAGCGGCCTGTACCGACGACTCACGCTGCCCGGACTTAGCTAAATGTTGCCGACACGACTGCGGCGTCACATGTATGCACCCTCTCGGCTTAGATAATAGAACTGGTAGGTATTTCATTTTTTTATACTATATGATACTTTTGACTGATACACGAAATGTACCGATGCCAACCCACGAGTTGGCGCATGAAGAGTACTTACGAATGGAGGTGTCGTGGGTTGGCATCAGTATGTAGCCTTAAGAAGGGACAATTTTCTTAATAATGTGTAGCTGCCTCTCGAGAGTAAATGTAAATGTTCTTCCTACAGTTCTCCAGTCTCTCCCTAACCTAACCTGCCTATAGGCAGCCTTAACCTAATCTAACCTTTTCGCAGGCTCTGCCTAAGTTATCCTCAAGGTTCCGACAAGTTACCACGCAGGGTTACCTTATAAATCACACTTTTCCATAAAATTTGCTTAGGTCCTAAACATCCCCAGTTTACCAATATTTAAAAATTTCACCAAACAATTACAATTTGTAATTACAGATCTACCTCCGATCCCCGACAATCTCCAGATCAGGCAGCAAAAGAACAACCTGATCGTTTTAACATGGCATCCCTCAAAAGGAAAATGCTCCAACGCATCGGACAATAACGTGAGGTATTTGGTGGAAGAGCGACATTTGCTTGGACCAAGATATCTGGAATCCAGGTTAAGCTCCTGGGCGGTTCGACACGTGTCAACGAAGTCGCACGCAACCCTTCGTGAAAGGTTAAAAACTGGACACTGGTATCAGTTCCGTATAGCTGCTATCAACGAAAATGGATCCCGGGGATATTCTTTACCGTCCAGGCCTTTTAAGACGAGAGGTGAGATAAGTTGATCGTTTTTGTTGAAGTGGTTCTTGCAAGGTTGCGGCGGAACGTCGGTATTTTCCTGCGCTGGGGGCTCTAGGGGCGGAGCGGAAAAGTATGGAGAACGGTTATTATGTGCATTAAAATTTTCTATTGAGGTCCTTCTTTGAAATTAAAAATAAGTGCTGCTCTTATGACTCCTTTTCAACGTATAATGTTTACGTATAATCATATAATACTTATTTTATGCGTGAAATTGCGTGTAATGGTGAAAAAATGGACCATTTTCTGTAGGATGATCGATATATTTACTCGTGTAAATTATCATGACAACGAAGGCACTTGATAATTCACGTGCATCGCTATATTTGGATCTAAATACAATTTCATCGTCAAGACCTAATTATATGATACCGTCATAATCTCATCTCGCTTTCAAGAACAATAAACACACCGAGTAGGCTTGATTCAGAATCTAAAATGTTCAGTGAATTAATTGCATAACGTATGAAATGAATACGTATAACCGTTATGTATAAACAGGTTTTGTGAAGTCTTACCGACATAAAAGATGGTAAAGTTAGGTCAATGCTTCGTATACTGCTCACTTTGCACTCTAATTTGCTACCAAAAGTCATGATAACCATTGCGCGTTGTAAAGAGCTGTCGTAAACGTACCATTTTTCGTAGAAAGCGTCGTCTCCTATCGCTTTACTCTTAAAAAAAAAAAATAAATAGTGACATTTATGGATTAAAAGTTAATTTTTATTAACAATTTTTTCTTACCGCTTCGAATAATTCTTGAATGGAGAAACACACCATGTACAGTTGCACCAACGCACCGAGTGTGTACATTAGAACCAGATACTTCTCTATATCGTCACTACTAATCTGAAAAGTTTTTATAAATTATTCAATTATTTATAACAAAATAAGGTGAAATACAGTAGAGTCTCGTTACATTGCCGTGCATGTTCGGGTCCATGATTGGTACAAAAAAATATATTACCCTAATAATAAGATACTTGGTTTTATAATTAGAATATAATTTTGCAATCGGTATTTTAGTATAATTTTAAAACTGACATAAGTCCTTCCATATAAGAAGCTTCATCTTTATTTAATGTAAGTCTTGATGACTACTATGACACTAGGGAGAGTTGTTAGTATAGGGTAACTCGCGTAAGGAGTCACGATGGCAATATAACGAGAGTCTACGTTCGTACCATTACGATCATAATACTCAGAAAACAGAATCGGAAAACGCTGTTTATGTAAACCACACCAATGTTAGGAGCCAGAACATCCTTCAATATAGCCGACATCCTAAAATAATTGTAAGATCAAGTATTATCACAATTTCAATCTTCCCTAGTGTACCCCAACTTCATGCGATAAATGAAAGGATCAGGTAAGGGAGGCAGAGCTAAACAAAAGGGGACATCTCAACTTTGACATGTATAGTCTTTGACATTAGTTTACAACTTTCCTCTTCAGAGATGGGATATCAAGTTACAAGATATCTTCTAAGTTTCAAGGTATCAAGTTACAAAATATCTTCTAAGTTTCAGAGTATCAAGTTACAAGATATTTCTTAAGTTTCTAAGATATCAAGTTACAAGATATTTTCTAAGTTTCCAAGATATCAAGTGACAAATGCAAATTCTTAGCAACCAATATTGCAGTATTTACTGAATAATAGTTTCATAATGAAAAGCCAGCAGTCTCATTCCCTGCTTAACCTTCGGTTCATCCTCTCCGGAGATACCCCAATCCTCCGACGTGCCACTACATCGAAGTATCTCCGCAAATCTCCTCCTCAGATACTTATACTGCGCCGTAATGAGCCGAATCATGTGTATCACGTAGATATCCAAGCTAGCTTTCCTGATTATCGCGTACATGTTTCCCAAACACACGACTAATCCACTCGGCACGAAAACCTTGAGGGAAAACGGTTCGGCAGAGAACACCGCGGGCACGCGATAATCCACGTAATAGAACTCGTCCGTTTGGGTCACTTTGGTGAACTGCAAAAGCGCCCAAACGGCGACGGACGCGATACTGCCGTACGTGTACAGTCGCAACACCGCCTCCAACGGTTTCACCGATTTGACCGTGATGGTCTCCAACATATTGTTGCCCTTGTTCAACGTGTCGTTTAATTGTTCGATGAATCGTCGCAGCAGATTTCTACGGCTGTTCATGTACAGGCTCAGTATAATGCCCTCCAGGGTGACCGCCGTGCTCACCGTGCTGTCCCTCAGAGACTTCTCCACGGGCGCATACCGAATACCAAGAAAGCAAACTGACAAGTAGGATACTTGTAACACCCAGACGAGCGGCCAATAGATTCTTGTGATCATAGACAACTTGATCTTTTTATTTGATACCGGTAGCATGTTGCCCGACATTATGTTCATGAAAGCGTTTAGGGGATTCAAATTTAAGAAATCCATCTTGAGCCCGGAATGTGTCAAATTTGAAAATTAGCGTTCATATTTTCTTGTTTAAGAGTGCAGAAGATCTGGAAAACGGAGGAATCAAATTATTAGGTTAGGTAGAAGTATTTGTGAATAATGAAAGCGTTAAATTTGTTAACACTCAGAATATTTTCATCAGATCGAATCAGGAAATTGAAAATTAAAACGCCGTACACTTAAGCCTTCACTGCTTATTTAAAAAAAATTTATTGAGGAGTCACCGTTAAAGACACGAGCGTCATTCCACGAAGCTCGATAACTACTACTTACGGCTGTCTCCCTATTTGTCAATTTCTCATGTTCTTCGACGGCTATACTTTGTTGCATTAAACATATGGATCATGGCAATTTAAACTTACCTTTCGGTATAATTACTGGCCGGTGCGACCGTATCTTTGATGTATGGCCCTTTGATCGTGGCTCTCAAGTGAGAATGTCTACACTGCAACAAAGTGTCCTGAAAACTTAAATAATTACAAAGAATCGATATGACATTTGTCTCGACGACAAGTTATTAACTGAGAAGATCATTTGGTATTCTGTTTGGGGAGCATCCCTCAGAAGCACTTTACTGTTTCCAGAACCACGGAATCCTAAAGAGCCGCAGAATTTGACGTTGTCCGATGCGAGATTAGTCGGCGGAAGATTACGAATCACTCTCAGATGGGTCAAACCAGCCTCGGACGTGCCGATAACTTTCTACAAAGTATTTTGGAGCCGACTTGTACACGGCCCGACCAACGACTCCATTCTCGTTTACCATCGGACCGTCCTCAAAGTAAGTTCCGGTGACAAGGTAGTTTACATTTGGTATATTAATCATTGGTATGGTAAAACTTCACTTTGTATCTGAAATTTATTGACATTTAGCTTTCTCTTTGTTTGTATAAGATGTTTCAAAATTGATACTATGTCTGGTGAGTTGGCATGTTGGAAGCAGTACATATCCTTGGTTTAGGTGTCAACGCAAATGATGCACATAGGTGTATCACCTATCAAATCTAACCTGAAGCATAAAGGGACCTAAACTAATACCTAAGATGGACGACGTTGCTAGAGTCTAAGAACTTAGGTAGTTAGAAAGTTTGTTATCGATGTTACAGGACAAGACCTGCTACGAGCTGAAGAACTTGGAACTGAAGTGTCAGTACTTCCTTCAGGTCCAAGCGGTGGCGCTGTACGGAAGTCGTCGGCTGGCGTCGCGAAAAGCCTCGAAGGTGTTCAACAGCACCGACTACATGGCATACGGTAAGACGCAACTCGATGAAACTGTTCTTCCATCTGCTACTCTGATATCTTTGCCGAGCTTAATGATCAGGATAACAAACGAAGAAGTGCCCTTTCATTGAAGCCAACGTGGGGAGACGTTCTCGCAGGTGTGAGCGATATCAAGCCGGCCTACATCTCCGACGCATGATTTGCCACTGCGGCGAGGTCAAGGTACGGCTCGTTTGGCCGACGAACCACGAGGTTAAGGCGTACAACGTATCCTGGAGGGAGGAGTCCTGTCCGACCTCGCAGGATAAGCATGCGGCGCATCGGAAGAAACTGTTGTGGAAAGTTGTACAGGTATCTGGGTATTTTTATGTTTACTTCGTAATGAAATGTTATTGGGAACTAGATTCACCCTGCTGTAGGTACTTCACAGAGTAGTTTAGAGATATGGGGATTTGGGGTGGGAAGACTTGGGGATTCAAGGATTTGGACATTGGAGGGTTTGGGATGTGAAGATTTGGGGATTTGTGGATTTGGGGGTGTGAAGGTTTGGGAATGTGAAGATTTGGGGATGTGAAGATGTGGGGGTCTGAACATTTAGAGATGTGAAGATTTGGGGATGTGAGGATTTAGGGATACGACGAGTTGGAAATATGAAGATTTGGGGGTCTAAGCATTTATGGATGTAAAGGTTTAGAGATTTAAGGATTTAGGGATGTGGATGTTTGAGAATTTCGGGATTTGAGAATTTGAGAACTTGAAAACTTAATATGAAAATTTAAATATTTTAAAATGCACCCGACTATAATAGAGAAATATCCTTATCTTACAATTTCGAGTAAAAACTAACTACCTTGTTTACAGACGCCACATTTAGACATATGGCGGCTACGAAACGAGTGCACATATAACGTGAACGTAAGAAACATCTTCCACGACGATAGTAGCGAGAAGCATGGCAGCAGCATCGAGTTTGTTGCTACCGGATGTCAGAAGGAATATGATCACAAAGAGAAGAAACTTTCGAATGATAAGATAGCACAGTGTAAGAGTAAATCGTTGAGAAGTAAACGGTACTATAGTGGCCTGTCTCTGATATAACGATTTCTTGCCGTAAGTATGCGATTAACGCGTTCAGGTGCTTGAAGCGTAAATGTACAGGATGTCTTAAAAAAGATACACACCATAAAAGCTGCAGAAGAAATGCTACAATGCGTTACCGTAACATTTTATGATACGAAGTTTCTTTAAAGTACATCGTACTTTTACCCTTCCTTAGAGAAATATAGGGGAAAAAGTCTAGCAGAATTCCAATTCTCATTTATATTAATCATGATTTGATAATAATTATAATTTGTTACTAATAGCAAATTTAGAGGTGAATATTTTTAACAATTAAATATACAATTTTTCTTAATATACAGATGAGTGATGTATCGTAGTTTCAAAGATGGTGATCTAAGATTTGAACAAATTTCATTTTTCAATTCTGATTTTACAAAGTTAGATATTTAAAGTAAAAGATTCTTGAACTTGTTTCAAAGCAGAAAGTTAACAGTTTCTGTACACCTTTTTTGAGACGACCTGTACACAGGCTCGCGAAAGTATTCGAATAATGGTATCAAGTTTAATAAAAAGTACATCGTGTAATTTTGAATACGCAATTAACCTACTTTCAACCGAAGTTGCAGCTTCGAGAGAGATTTTTCATGGGACGCAATAATTCTGCACTTACGTTGGCCCCACGGTTTTACGTAAGCATCGTGAGCCTGATTTTTCCGGAATATTCAGTTTGCAAGAAATTCGGGGATAATTTTTACCACATGTTGCCAACTAAATGCTGAATCGATATTAACAGTAGAATTAAGTGTAATTTAATGTTTTCTTTGCAATCGGGACAAATTCGAGTGGTAGACATTTTGTGAATGGTATTTAGATCAAATCTTTTTATTCCTGATGTGTAAGGTACAACGTGACGTACAAAAGACATTTGAACAAAATGGATTTTGAACTAAATGAACATTAACATATCTTTAGCAATATTAATGTTTACTGAATTGTTACATATTTTAACACCTTTTACTGCTATTGTTTAACTTATGTCACTTATAAACGGTAGTGTAATTTTTACCGTAATTTTATCAAGAATTTTTTGTTAAATATTCATGGACGTGTTTGTGTTTTCCACGTGTAAAGTTTCATTATAATAATTAGGATATATTTGGAAAATAAAATTTATAAAAAAGATGCTGGGGATACTTGCAGGAATTTTGTGTAACACATTTTGCACTTGTAAGCATTTGGACCGTATAGTGTCACGTGTATGCTGTCAATAAAATGGCGGCTCTATACAGCACGAGCCACGTACTATATTACTCACTTTTAAATACAAAATATTACTGCTTCTTTGGTACTACAGAATTTTTAATACAGATCCAATATACAATTTTGAATTAGAATTAATTTAATTACTATAAAATTTTTATGAATATTATGTATTATGATATTTGAGGTGATGGAAGTTTTAACCTTAATGAACCGATTATTACGTGTAAAAATGTATCCAATTTGACGAAGACACTTCGTAACACACATCATATATTTCAACAGAACTACAATTATACATTTTAACCTCACTTAGCTTTCAAGAACAATAAGCACGCAGAATAGGCCTGATTCAGAATCTGAAATTGCATAACGTATTAAACAAAAACAATCATTAAATATAAACAGAGTTCTCACCGACATAAAAGATGATAAGGTCAGGTTGATGCTTTGTACACTGGTCAACTTGCACTCTAATTTGCTACCGAAAGTCATGATGGCCGTTGCACGTAGCAACGAGGTATCATAAACGCACCACTTCTCGTAGAAAGCATCGTCTGCTACTGCTATACTCTTAAATAAAAGAAACGACGAAATTTATTGAGCTAAAATTTTTATTAACAGTTTCTTACCGCTTCCAGTAATTCTTGAATGGAGAAGCACAACATGTACAGTTGGATCAGTGCTCCGATCGAGTACAGTGTGATCAGATATTTCTCCATGTCTTCAGTAGAGCTCTGCAAATATATTTATTTAGAGTTTGCATATGAGTATGAGGAAGGTTGAAACGTGTACCATTACGAGCATAATGCTTAAGAAGCAGAATCGGAAAACGTTGTTTATGTAGAGAACTCCTATGTTGGGAGCCAGGACCTTCTTCAATGTGGCAGCCATTCTGAAATAGTATTACCCATTCTGAATGAGTATTAAGTATTGGTATCAATTAGTATTAAGACCAACTTCTAGTTCGATGGTTTACATATCCTTCTACGATCCTAATCTTGATCTTAGGTCTAAATCTGTTGAAACTACAAGTACATACATTTCAATTTTGAAGAGTCATCTATACCCCAATGACCCACACCTGATCTAACACGACGACAACTATGAAAACGTCTAAGAAATGTCCATACAATCAATATTACCGTATTTACTTAATAATAGTTCCATAATGAGAAGTCAGCAATCTCATTTCCTCCTTAACCTTCATTTCATCCTTCCAAGGGACACTCAGCCAAGCATCCGGTCCACCATTACCCCGAAGTATCGCCGCAAACTTGATTCTCAGATACCTATACTGTGCCGTCATCAGCCGAATCGTGTGTATCATGTAGAGGTCTAAACTAACTTTCCTGGCAATGGCGTACGTGCTTCCCAGACACACGAAGAATCCTCCCGCCAGGAAAACCTTGAGGGAAAACGGCTCTGCAGAGAACACCGCGGGCACGGAATAATCCACGTAATAGAACTCGTCCGTTTGAGTCACTCTGATGAACTGCAAAAACGTCCAAACGATGACTGAACCGATACTGCCGATCGTGTACAGTTTCAACACCTTCTCCAACGGCTGCACCGTTTCGATCGTGACGGTTCTCAGCACCTGGTCGCCATTGCTCAAGGTATCGTTCAGCTGTTCGATCAGTTGTCGTAGCAGATTTCTACGGCTGTTCATGTAAAGGCTTAGTATAATGCCTTCCACGCTGACCGCCATAGCCACCGTGCTGTCCTTCAGAGAGATCTCCGTGGGCACATAGTGAACACCCAGAACGCACACTGTCAGGTACGATAGTTGTATCAGCCAGACGGTCAGCCAATAGACTTTCGTGATCATCGACAGCTTCGTCTTTTTGTTCGTTACCGGTAGCATGTTGCCCGACATTACGTTCATGAAAGCGTTTAAGGGATTCAAGTTTAAGAAATCCATCTTGAGCCCGAAATGTGTCAAATTTGAAAATTAGCGGTCATATTTTCTTGTTTAAGAGTGCAGATCTGTAAAACGGAGGAATCGAATTAGGTTAGGTAGAAGTACTTGTGAATAATGAAATATATTAAATTATAAATCAGATTATATTTATAAATTATAAATAAATTTGTAAATCAGATGTTAGGTTAATGGACTCGGACTTCTCGAATAGATCAATTATCACGAATTTATGTTAAATGCAAATGACTTTTGTTGTTCAAAATTGCAGAAAATCGAATGTATAATACCTGAGTACCCGCAAACGGTTATGAATTAGATCAAGTTGTTCTGCTACCGATCCGATTTTATGACGGAGTTTCGCATACCATATATTTAATGTTAACATTCAAAATATTTTTATAAAATCGAATCTCGAAATTGAAAATTAAAACGCACACTTAAGTCTTCACTGTGTATTTAAAAAAAATGTATTGAAGAGTCACCGTTAAAGACGCGAGCGTCATTCCAAGATGCTCGATAACTACTACTTACGGCCGTCTCCCTATTTGTCAATTTCTCATGTTCTTCGACAGCTATACTTTGTTGCATTAAACATATGCATCACGGCAATTTAAACTTACCTTTCGGTATAATTACTGGCCGGTCGGTGCGATAGTATCTTTGATGTATGGCCCTTTAATCATGGCTCTGAAGTCAGGACGTCTACCCAGGAACAAAGTGGCCTGAAAACTTAAATAATTACAAACAATCGATATGGCACTCGCCTCGGTGACAAATTATAAACACAGAAAATCATTTGGTATTCCGTTTGGTGAGAAATTTCTGGCATCTCTCAGAAGCAATTTACCGTGTGCAAAGCAAGGAATCCCG
This sequence comes from Megachile lagopoda, assembly GCA_036983795.1. Lineage (NCBI taxonomy): Eukaryota > Metazoa > Arthropoda > Insecta > Hymenoptera > Megachilidae > Megachile > Megachile lagopoda. Next base: position 8,447,436 of record CM072793.1, read on the forward strand.
AAGAACCGCAGAATTTGACGTTGTCCGATACGGGGGTAGCCGGTGGAAAATTGCGAATTACTCTCAGACGAGTTAAGGTAACCCCGTACGCGCCGATAACATTGTACAAAGTGTTTAGGACCGTCTTGTACATGGCCCTGCCCATGATTCCATTCTCCTTTATCCGAAGGTAACTTTCGAAAAACGTTCTCGAAAATAAAACATGTCATGAAATTAACGTACAGACGAAATGGAGGACTGTATTAAGAAATGCGGAATTGGTTGTTGTAACACAGTTTTATATTCGTATAACAATTATGTATAATAAGTCAACATTAGTGCGGTATACACATTTTATGTAAAAGCTATACAAAATTTTTTATATAAATTCGCTCCACTATGTATTCAAATGTACAAGTATCATGGTTTGAGCGAGGGCAGTTCGAGTTGTACGCAGTGTGCGGGGCAGTTAGAGTTCAGTTCGAAAAGTAAGTTTATTCGTAAATTAAATCTATTTAGTAAATCTATAAGTTTGTAAATTTGAAAAGGTATAAAAATGACGCCCGTGAGCGGGCACTCGATCTGCCCTAGGTCATCGCTCCACAAAAGCTCTTCTAAAACATCGACAACATAAAGCATTCCTTCGTTAAATATCTCCATAAATACAATCTACACATACACGTACAGGGTGGGTTAAAAATGACCACCAATGAAAATCGAATGAACAAATCTGAAATGAAAATTGCGCGTTAAAAAGAGAGCCATCACACGCCAGCAATTTGTTCTGAATGAAATGTTAGACTGACATCTTAACAGCCGTTTTGTAGCGCCCTGTATTTGAGACACCTCGTTAAAGCACGTACCACATAAACACCGAGTTGATCACAATCGTGTTAATTAAATACTTCTATCATTTCGCGTGCAACAGTTTGCTTAGCAGAATACTGAGACACGTCAAGAATAAATTGGACGTGATGGCGGTTGCCGCAGAGTAGCCATCCAGATGGTGATAAACTTTCCTCTCTTCGAGGGGCTGAGTCGGCCTGTAATTGAAGCTGAGCGTCCCGTTGTTTGATCCGACATTTTTGAAAACTTCCAACTACAAGAAAATTAAACATCAGAACATTAACATGTTTGGTTCAAATGTTTTACCTGTGCTTCTGAGATGTGCAATTTGTCAGCAAAAATGAACCACATCACAGATTCCTGACATTCTGGGGTAGTCAAAGAGCCACTATAATGGTAATAGCTGCTGTGATCCTTCGGCAATAAAAGGAAAGGTACCACCTTGGACTCTGTCAACTCTGTACTTTTGCCCACAACTTTCGAGACTAACTCCGTCGCCTTTACGATTGGCATGAGATCCAAATTGTCTTCGTTACTCAACTGAAATTATAGAGAGTTTAGTTGTATAGGTACAGTGAACTCTTGCTATATCGTAAGAGGCACTCATCTTGGAAGCATACCTCAAACAGAGTGGCAACAACTGCTATACCATTGTCGTATTGCGACGCCATAGCGGTGTCGTTATAGCGACTGCTATAGTGCACCAAGTGTAGCTCTAAAACGTCACGAGTGCCATCTATAGTGTGCTCGGCGGGCCAGTGGAAGTGCATTTGTTCCAGGATGTATTTGGTAGGAAGGTTTCCTCCTTCCAGCTGCGTGGGCACCCCTTCCAATTGAACTTTTACTACGATAAAAATCACAGTTAAGTATGTGTTTGTGATTGGTCAGTTACAGATACAGGTAGTCTCGAGTTCCAAATATGAATCACCCTGTATGTCAACAAATTTCTGTGATTTTGATAACAAATTTTTATGATTTTGATAGACAAGTATATTCGCATACCAGAATGACCATTGTTGGTGACTTTTGCAGGGTATGCAAAATCGTATCTGATAAATTTAAGAGCACCCATATCCGTTTTCATGGTGTCTTCGGTGACGACGTTTATGGGCGACTGTTTCTTTCCTGTAGCGCACAGGCCTGGCCATTGTAAGGGACCTTAAAAACATACAAGTTTATTTGTTTTATAAAAAAATTAATATTTAGTGATCTTTATATTAATATTCTGCAGCGACGAAACTTGAATATTAATTAATTCGCTATTACTATAATTTCAACTTTCACATTTTTTTAAATTACTAATTACATTATGATTCATCAAATTGTAATTATTTATATAATCTAATTATGTTAATAGGTAATGTTTGTTAGGTAATTATCTAAGCTGACATTAATAGGTAATCTGATTTACTTATTAGGTAATTCTGATTATATTATATAGATAATGTGATTTATTCATATTACCTAACTTTCCGCCACGTTTATAACATCTCTCGACCCCGATGCAATATACAGACAATCTTTTAATCAATGTTATAGTTTAATATTATAGTTATTTATAAGATACTAATTGAGCGAATAGATGCATTTATTCTTAATCAAATTTGACATAATACCAATTGATGGTTACCATGATCGCCCCAGTAGGACCAATCATCGGCTGCTGCCGCCGTACATAGACCTGAAACAAAATATCCGTGTATTGCAAAATTTTGTTTATGTAAATAATGATCAACTTTTCGTACTACATAAATGCAAAATATACAAATTTTCAAATTTACAAAATGAAAGACTAACAATACTTTTATATAAGAGAATACAAAATATTTTACACGACAGATATTTGCATAAAATAATATATGTGTAGAAATGTTTTGCAGTCTAAACATTTAATTAAAATTTTAATCGTCGAATTCGAAATAATGGCCGTCAAACGCGATGAACGGTTTCTTCGATACACAAACGAAAGTCCGGAAACCGATGATTGAGTAAATGGAACAAACTATTAGCGTGTCACATCCTACTGTACATCGAATTGTACGAGGCAAAGGGTAGTAACCATGCCATAATTATACTCAAACGTAATAGTACTCACACGTTGCCACGAACTGATTTTGGCTCTTGAAGCGGTTAGTGTTGCACCACATTCAAAGATAAAAGCCCGGAAATTTTTCTTTGTATTTTATTTAGTGTTTTGCAAGCATATCTTTTCAGTTTTATAAACGGTTGATCTTATCGACAGGGGCGGATTAAGATAATTTAGGACCCGTCTCTAAACAAGGACGAAAATTTCCATAGAAAAAATTTACGATACAACACAAATCTTTGGAAATTGATAAATTTCTGTTCGTGTACGATAAAGATATTTTACAATAGAAAATCCCACTGAAAATCCATTTTACGTTTCATGTTTTGATAACATTCCGATTTATTTGTACATATGTGACTCATGATTACTCATTCAACAGTTCGAATAATATTCAGTTATTTTGATCACATAAATTGAAGAGAGCCAAAGATTGCCCCCTTTAAATCCGCCCTTGCTCTTTGACTTTGCAGTGATTGAAATCACTAGATATCAAAGTAGCACTTTGATACGTTGTATAAATAAATTATATAAAAATAAGGCGATAAGAATGTACAGAAATAGAAATTGCAATGTACAAGTGTCACATATCTATTTCCAAGATATGGAACGCAGAAAGGTTAGGCTTGCAAGCTCCAAGTTGACAAAACACAAGCTTGCAAGCTCAAAATATTTAACTTGAGTAGGTTAGGTTAGGTTCTCCATAACTGGACTTTAAATAGGTTAGGTTTTAGGTTAGTATATCTCCTCCAATTTCTCTTGACTTGTTGCAATCAAAAATAAATATATATTCCACTGTAAAATGTTTTATATATGAGTAACACATACTTAACAGTCCTATAAGTGTCCTACATGTTCTTAGGATAAAAAATCATAAATTCAAAAAGTATATGTGCTTTGAGAAAACTGTTACTTGTCTCATTTTTAATTATTACTAACATTTATACTACACATCCAATTGCCAAACGGATCAATGGAACGCGAGTTGCATCCAACTGCCATCTTGTCAGACACGCAGAGTATTCTCATCGAACAACTTTAACACAGCTATTTAAATGACGGTAAATTAAACTGATTTAAAACATTTTCCAAAATCGTAACAATTTCACGATTGTTTGGCGTATACTTAATTGATGCGTAATCAAACTAATGAACGCCATTGCTATTAAATTGCCTCTAAAGCTGTACGAACGATGAACAATTCAAACAAATTTTAATGAGCATAATGCACCCTTCCGGTCATTAAGCAGCGTTTCTTGTTAATCTATATTTCTGATGAATTTTGTAGTACACGGCGCTGAAAGCCTGGATTATCGAATCGTTTGCAATTTCTAAAAGCAAGCAATTAATTTGGTACAGTAATGCATCGAATATGCCGATTTCGAAATGCGGAGCGTCTGATTGATACCATTTGATAAGATAAATGTCCCGCGAAATGACACTCTTGCCACGTCAATTTGAAGTTTATGCTTTGAGTCAAATGATCAGAGATTTTATTAATGTTTTACTTTCAGAGACTTATATTAATGTTTAATTTTTTTTATACTTATTCGAATTTGATAGGCAATTGTTCACAGTCAGGTTTATATACAAAAATACGTAAAATTATTTATAATTATGAAACAAAAGGATGACAGTCAATATGTTCAACAAAATAACAATATAAACAACGTAAAACGATTTAAATAGCAGGATAAAAATGTATGGAAAAAATGAATTGTAAAGAACAATTGAATAGGGTGAGGAGGAAAGTTGATGAAAAATGTAATAATAAAAATATAAGCGAAGTAGAAAATGGATAATAAAAATAATATTAAATAAAGTAGAGAAAAAATTGATGAAAAAGATAATATTGAATGAGGCACAAAATAAAATCGATGAAAAAAATAGTATTGAATAACGTAGAAGAGAAAATTGATGAATGAAATAATATTGAAAAAAGTAGAGAATAAAAATGACAAAAAAACAAAATGATATTGAGAACATGAAGTCAATGTGGCGCGAAAAAGTGTGGGTGTCATTCTTACCTATGACAATAACAACGATAATGCATGAACTCTTCATCTTTCGAATGCTACCTGGAACTGTCAGAGCTTAGATGACCCGATGACACGTACGTGATGACGATGAACATACAACTGATGTACGTGTCGTTAATCTAGCTGGATAGCCTCGAGATTACACGAGGCCCTACTACAACGAGATTTACTTTATGCATCGTGTCCACCATTGTGGTGGTTACCGTGTGCGCGAGCGCGTTCACCAATTAACCCCCCATCTGCATAAAAAGCAAATCGAATGTCAGACTGCATTTCGTATTCTAACTTACCTCGTTTTGGAAAAATTTCACTTTTCACGTTACACTTCACCGAATAAACAATATTACACTAATTATTTATCTGTAAAATATCTCGTACGGAAAGGTAGACGCGTTACTGTACCGGGACTGCTCGATAATTTCCCGCCTTCGGGGTTCTGAAGGCGGGCCTTGGTAACGGGGAACGCTTCAAGTATCACTCTTAGTGATTTTAATTAGATTTGGGTTGATGTGTATTTATATTTATTTCATTCGAGTAACTTTTTGCTCGTTGCAAAATTAAATCTATTTTTATTGTTTATAATTCTTATTTTAAGTGACACTTGTTCCAAATGTATTTAATATTTAAGGTGATTTATTATGTTCGTGTTAAGTGAAATATTTGTTAAAAAATAATGCTTTCATATCACTTCACGTCAAAAATAACTGTGACTTTTTTAATAAATAAAGAACACAACAAGAATATTAAAAAAGCAACAAATCACAAATCTGAACACTGAACAGACAACACACTCCACCCAACACAGAGAAATATTTAACGAATAAATTTGCAAAACTATAAATGTTCTCTTTCATTGTTAAAACTACAACTAACTTTAGAGCCTTCATCTTTTTCATCAAAAATCGATAAATAAATTTTTTCAGTTAAAGTAAACATTCGTGGTAAGCTTCGTTTTTGAAACAAAATGCACGGAGAAAAATGGCGAATTACCTGAATAGAAGAATGTCAAGAGAATGAAAAATTTCAGGCACATTTTGAGTGTACGTTTTATCCGATGATACAACGTGGACGACAACTTGCAGTGAACTGACCTTCCTCACAAAATTTCTCAGCAACATCGATGCATTCAACCACTCGGTGTTTGCACGATGCTACTGTTGAATTAATAGACACCGCTTTTACTATCTATCCATTGGTGCAAATATAGAAGTAGAACAACTTGAATAATGACTTGTTGCTCAATCAAATTTTCAAATTCACCTCTCGAATCTTGTTCTATAATAAGCGAAATACGCGTAATGAAACATGCAATTCGCTTTGTAACAAATATTTGATCGCCTAGAAGGCGATAACACTCATATTTTAATTGTAGTACTCACATTTCCACAATTACCTTTAAAATTTGTCAATTTCCCAAATTTTCAAATTTAACATATTAAAGGAATTTCACTCTCCATATATTGCCAATTTCAAGAATCATCTGTATACTCATTGATGGCAATATAACGAGAGTCTATTTTAAGTAAAGGAATAAAATAACATACAATTCGACACTTATTTCTTTATTTAAAAACTAGTTACGTACAGAAAGAAATAGATAAGTCTGGGGTCCTACAGACCCCACCATATCAGTTACATATAATAATTTATAAACTTCGCTGAGAAATCGCAATTAACAATGTAATGACATTCCTGCAATATAAAGGAAGTATCTATCTCGAACCACAAAAGTTTTTCCCAAAGAATTACATCACTTCGTCCTTCCGTATAAAGATTATTTTGTAATAATATAGTTCAAAATCTATTTCTGTGCCCACACTTATTATTTATAAATTCCCAATTATATTTCTAAGTATAAACTCCTATCTGTACACGTTGTATTAGTTCCGCCGATAAAAATAAGTCTAAATGTACACCGAATAATCTTCCTCGTTCTTCGGACCTAAAAATATCTAAGAGACCAGTTCATTCGGTCGAATTTTCCTGTTCACCCTCCATATTTTTATTTATAAATTTGCTCCCACGATTAACAAAATGTTCGATTTAGGTAAAGTTATGGGCTCATCTTTAATTTTCAACTTTTATTGCAAGTAAAAATGTACAAAGTAATGTCGACTTCTTTCAAAATGGAGTCAACTCCAGTGCTGCCATCTGCATAAAAGGGGGATACTCGTGCCCCGTGTTTGGAGCGCTCATCGCGTTTTATTTTCCAAATCTTCTCAATTATCATATAATCTAGATCGGAAAAATTTCATAAGGTAAAAACCATGAAACAGCAGTGGAAAAGGAAGGGTCAAATCAACGCTAAATCGGTAAAACTAGCAATCACCGTTCGAAATATCAACGGGGAACCAGATCCGCAGCATCATAGTGCGATACGCCTCGAAGTGAAACGTCGGAAGAAGGAGAGAACGCCGGAGAGGAGGAGAGACTAGAGCGCGTGTAACATGAAGCGACGCCTTCGTCCAGAAATAGAAAAGCGGCACGAAAGTCATTTAGTGTCAGCGAACGTGTAGTTTCCCTGGCTGGGAATATTGCTGTCCGATAACAATTCGAGAATCTCGCTTCGATAAAAGAAATGACGCGTTTCCCGATGAGGACCTCGTTGAGGAGCCGGGACTCGAATTCGACGTCGACCGACGTGGACCCGCGGGAACGGATCAAAGACTGTTGCCGGAAGTTGATCGCGTTTATGTGCACGCAGGTCGGCGTTGGCGGATTGGTGGTCGGTTACGCTATAATAGGCGCGTTCGGTTTCACGTCGATCGAATCTCAAGCCCAAATTCCGTCCACGGTTTGCGCACGGGACTCGATCAGGAAACAGTACGCGGAAGAGTTATGGCTCGGCACGGCCGGCAACCAAAGCGTGAACGTGTTCGATAAGACGACGTTCTTTATGGTGTCGAATCAGATCCTGCGTCGTTACCAGGACAACTTCACCGGTAGCTACGGCAAGGAGAACTGCAGTGGGCTGAAACCGTCCGACCTCTGGTCTTTCCCGGCCGCCATGATGTTCTGCCTCTCCGTGTTCACCATGATCGGTTATGGGACCCTGGTGCCGCAGACTCCTTGGGGAAAAGCGGTCACGGTTATCTATGCCGTCCTGGGAATCCCTTTGTACGTCCTGTACTTCCTCAACATGGGAAAAGTGCTGGCGCAGACCTTCAGATGGCTGTACACCTGGCTGCACGAGTGCACAGGCAAAAGGAAACCTGGTCAACGGATCACTGTACCGTCGACCGCCTGCCTCTGGGTCATTTTCGCATACGTACTCGCCGGATCTATCATGTTCGCCGAGTGGGAAGGATGGGACTACCTGGACAGCGCTTATTTTTGCGTCACGTCCCTGTGCAAAATTGGCATGGGCGATCTTGTTCCCGGTTGGACGCACGGAGACCTCACCGCGGACGGTCAGACTAAATTGATAATAAATTTTGTTTATCTGCTGCTTGGTATGGGACTGATCGCCATGTGCTACGACCTGATGAAAGAGGACGTTTACGTGAAGGCTAGGGAACTTAAAGAGCAATTCATTCAGATCGTCGATGCGGCACATTATCAGCTGGAAACTTGCTGTGGATCGCATATACCGGATACTAAGTAGACTGATTGATTCGTATTGATGTTGAATATCGCTGGTAATTTATGGCAACGTAAACGTTACTGTTTTTTTATAGAACATAAAGGAGTTTGTTAGAGGAACTGTGAAATTGCGAATAACAGTGTATACAACTACTGGAAAACTTTCCACGAATAACATTGTTTTTATTGTAATTTTGTACTTCAACATAACAATAATACTTTTATTAGTAACATATTAATCGTTGTTTCTATGATCCTATTTTTAGTCATCATTTTACATATTTCCCGCCATTTGTACAATGAGCCTGTTGCAAGTGATCTTTGGAAAATTTAATATGTTTAAACATAGGAAATTGTTCAAGATTATCAGAATTCGATAAATATTTAGAAAGCTGGGTTTCGTATTGTTACAAGTGCAACAATGGATCAACCATGTACATCGAATAATTTTAGACTTACAATAATACAACCTTGTTACAAGTAGACAATTTTACTTTGCTTATGATTTGATACAAACCTGTGCCAAATTTGGTTACGGAAATTTTCGCACGTTACCCAAAAACAGTACTGCTAGCGCTATCCAGCGGCCAAATAAGGATGGACCACAAAATCCTTAGCCATCTAGCGGTGAAATGTGGGAACTAATGGAACTAAATTTGAACTATAATTTCTGGATTTATTGATTGTTTCGATCAGTTAACTCCTTCGAAATGTTTTAGAGTACGTTAATATTGGTTTCCGAAGCATTTTATCGTCCTTTTAATCGGAAAGAAGGCGTAGTTTTCTCTCCATGTTTTAGATATTCCATTCAAAATAGGATTACTGACGCCACCTAGCGATGAAAATGCCACAACTAAATTGTTGGGAATTACAGATACTCCATTCAAATGCTATATGTGGAATTTTACAATTCTACATAATTTTGTAATTAAGAACTGTAGAATGTCATGAAAGCAGAAAAATTTCTCTAATTTTGTTCTTTCTTTTTTATTTTGTTTACATATAGACATGGAACACAACGATCAATTATAAAAAAGTTATGACCTAATTTAATCTATGTATCTATATATTGTATATTGCTTCTGATACTGATTGCACTTGGTAATCACAAAACTGAAAACCTATGAAAACTCCATATAGTAACAAAATGCACCATTTAGGAATATATTGTTCCTAGATCCATATCACTATCACATTAACCTCTCACGGAACAATAAAATCGTGCGGCCTCATTCTGAATACGTGTAAAATAGAGTATATTAATAAGCTCGTGAACTGTATCAAGTATAATAAGTACTGCATATAATTATTAATTACAATATAATTGTCATAAATTTAAATATCTGGAAAGTATTGAAAATTACAAATAGTTCCCCTCTAAATGGAATTTATTCGGTACATGAGACAACTAAAAACTTATACCTTTTCAATAAGAGGTCTAAACACATGTTCTCGTCGTTATTGTGCGTCAAGTCGTATGAAAGAGAAACAAGTACATGCCGATACACCTGCGCCAGTTATAAGTCAAAAGACAATAAATAAATTAGAACAATTATCTTTGATTAATTTTAACAGTGATTATAGTTTCTCTGTATTAGAAGGTGCGATTAATTTTACAGAACATTTACGAGTTGCAAAAATTGATGACAAAATCGAACCTATGTACAGTCCGATTGAAAAAGAATTTATACCTTTACGAGACGATCAAGTAGAAAATAATGCAACCAAAAAAGAAATTTTAAAAAATGCTGTTCTATTAGATGAAGAATACTTTGTAACACCACTGAATAAAAATACATCAGATTCATCATGAACATAACAAACGTATTAAAAGAATTAAGCACACATTTCATTAGTCTTACAGAACGTGGACTCCTATATGGACCACAGGGTAAAATGTTGCTGAGAAATCTTGAACAACATTGGTTTTTACATTGCGTCACAATGTCGCCTTATAACATATTCTTATCGGATGAAATTATTAATACCTATGATTTTATCTCAAAAACTGCAACTAGCAATATGCCATTTGGTTTAGCCAAAATGAAAAGTTCAAAAGACAATTGGAATCGGGATATATCAACTACACTCATATTAAACTTGCATAAAACAGCCGAAGTAGCTATTTTTAACAACGATACAGAAACCAAAGATTTATTTCACAAGTTACAAAAAAATCGTAAAACTTGGTGGCGCAGATTGGCTCAATGTCCTTCTCTATTCAACTTAACGGAAGCAAAGAAAGTAAAAAATAACGAACTAATAGATATCGAAGCACAGTTTCCATTTGGCAATATTATCGTGGAAAGAATAACTTACTATACTGATGTTCAAAAGCTATTTTCACAGGTGTTTTTTTTTAAGTTCTAATTTGTACAATTTTAATGAAAAGGAATTATTTATATGGAATATTTTATTTCCAGATTGATGATAAAAAAGACTTCTCCCATCAACAAATGATTGAACATACGGTATCTTTAGATTGGGGTTGTTTAGCACTACTTTGCGATGCTTATGACTTAAGTAAAAAAACTAGGATGCAAATTCATTCCAAACTAGCACCGCATAAAGTTGCATTTCGTATAAAAAGACCAAGTGATAAGGCGAATGTTCAAAATGATGATTTAAATCGCTTTGTACTTTATTTAAATAATATGCTAAAAACAAAAGGTTTGAATACTATATTAACCACCTCTGAGCAAATTATAGACACGTGCTTGGTTCCTTTTATAGTTTTAGTTGATACGACTAGTCTTGAAAATGGCATTATAAGTGTAATGGACAGATCGACGACTCTCAGTGAAACAGTTCATGTAACCGATTTAGTAAAGTATATAAGTATGCGTTGTTAACCAATTGATATGGTTCAATTTCATTTGAATAAAATTGTTGTATCAAATGTCTAAAATACATTATCGATATAGTTACTTCCTAATTTCTAGAAAATATAACAGATTTTGGAAACAATAAATTTTAGGATCTTCATTTCCAATTATTTTATATTTAACATATCACTCATTAAATTATAAAATGGGCAGCTACTTTATCGCAATAAAGTCAGTGAAAAATCTAATATGCCGACATAAAAGATCACGATAACATTCTGAAACGTAATTGTATACAAACGGAATCAAAATGAAAAATTATTTACGGATGTTTAGTGACATTGAAAGTTTAAGAAATTGGAATGCTATATGCTTAATAAAATGTATACTTTGTACACGAGCATTCCTCGATTTTTCTTAAATATTGCCAAAATTCATACAACTCAATCAATAGTAACATTACTCAAAGGAGCAGTACAGTTTCCAAAAGCTAATACTTATGTGGCTAAGCCGGTAGTTGTAGCTTCTTGCCTTTGAGTACTTTGGTAATATAAAGGTAAAAAAAATCACAATAAAGAACAGTTTGTACTAAACCAGCAACAATAGCAATTAAGTCATAATGGTATTCTGCATAGTAACGGTAGACCCAGTTAAGCAGATACAGGCCTCTATATGATCCCAAAGCAAAAAGATAATGACTTGTAATACTTTCTGCTTCGCCTGTTTTCGATACCATGAACAATTGTGGCAATATCGCTACAGACTCCAAATAAATGCTGAATGTCCATAAAATTTCCACAACCGTGAATTCGTGATTGATTAATAATGCCAATACCAAAGTTGGAAGAATTAGAAATTCAATTCTAAAAAAAGAGAACATCATTATATCAGATTAAAGTACATAAGTTCCATTAATTCACAAACTTATTCCATATTTGTATCCATGTATTATGTATGAAATACGTACCTAAATGTATCATGATTATGATCGTACGTAGCTTTAAATTTCACATACATTAAGAAAACTGTAGCATATGACGTTGCAATAAAAATAATTTTCATAAACGTATTATAACTTGAAATATATGTTGTTATCAAGTCTAAATAACGAGTTGTATATACAATTGCAAATAAAATTTGTGATTTGCCACTGATACCTGTAGGACATAAATTAAAAATTATTTAAACTGAATTTGTACAGAAATAATTCACACTTCATTTATACAGAACGACCGACTTTATATATTATAAACATATAAATAATATCGATGGTATATACCGGCACAGCTCCGCGTTTTCCATATTTTGAGAAGAAGAATTATGATCGCAAGAAGATGCGATGAGTCACCTAGGAGTCGAAATATGTTCATGTTTTCGGTTTTTAAGAAATAATTTTTATAAGAAAGCCGAGAAATACTTCACACACCTAACTCACAAACCATACAAAATATGACGTGGCTTTGGCTGCAACATCAGCAGATGGCCGACCGCCGACCGCTCAACATCACTCAACTATATAATATCATATAACATCCAATGTTTTTACGTATTCGCATAAAGTATAATAAATAAACAAACTTTTGTATATTTTCTGTATTAATTTCAAATCAATGTATCTTTTATATATTACAATTACATCAAATAAAAATATTAGATATGGTAAAATAGGAATTATAGGTTTAATTGATTAATTAAATTCATACAATCCTAACGTTTCGCATCATTTAATTATGCATATATGAAAATATTTCAAAGAATATATTTTCATATCATATTACTATATTTGTCACTATGTTTTTGAATTTTATTACCAGTTTACTAAATTTAAAGCTGATAGGTCAGTGGGAGGGACAACCTGAATCTGATGTGATTTTGGAGACCTCCAACGGGGAATTCAAGAAACTTTGAACAAGGATTGACAGACCTTGTCTCTCCTACATTGCTCTACAAAGGAGAGACAAGGACAGCAGTTGGCACACAACCTGCTATTTCATTGTTTAAAGATTTTGAGGCAAATAAACAATATTTCCTCATGCTTTATTGTTAAAGTTATATAAGACGTTGTGGAGTCCAATTTGCAGTTCGCATTTTTAAACTTTACAAAACATGTAAATGTATACATGAAAATATATTTTCAAACTACAAATCGGCCTCTACAACGCTTTGTATAATTATTCAATGAGTATTTTTAAACGGAGAACACGAAGAAATATTGCTTGTTTATCTCAAAATCTGTAAACAATGAAATCGCATGTTGTGTGCCAACTGCTGTCCTTATCTCTCCTTTGGAAAGCAATATAGGAGAGACAAGGATTGCCAATCCTTGTTTAGAATTTCTTGGTTTCCCCGCATGAGGTCCTTAAAATCATTTGGGGTCTACCATTTCTCATTGCCAGTTGGAATGGTTACAATAACAGTTTGAGACAAGTTATATACATATTATTGTAAGAAAAACTGTCAATGAATAACCTCTAGCATGAGAACTAGCTTTTTATTGTGATTTTTATTTAATGTGATTATAATTTATTCTTCTTTCATTGTGTAAAATTCATATTTCAAGATGACTTCACCTATAGCTTCAAAGGTAGTTAAAAGTGTGAAATTTATATAGATAAAAAATAATTGTATTTTTATATAGGTTATAATGTATTTAATATTGTTTTAAATAAATTCTGTTAATGCTGTATGTCTAATGGTACTTGCTGTTGTATTTTATTTATGTAAATAAATTGATGTAAAACTAATTTTAATGAAATTTGATGTAGCTACCTTTGTTAGAAACTGTTTTGAAGTAATTTGCCCATATTGTGTAAAACTTATAAATATGAAATGAATAATAAACAATACCCAATACCAAATGTACATTATACCAAACCCTTTACCATAATTCATTGTTACAAATTGTATAGAGAAGAAAATAATTGATATAACAAATGAAACAATGGACTTAATGCTCTATATTTTGTATACCACGATCATTTTTTTTTATTATAAGTCCCCAATTTTGTGAAATGAAAATACAGATTTCAAGTGTTACATAGAAATATGAGCATTATTTTATTTATGTATACTTCTATCTCAATGTATAAAAGAGCAGTATAAACTATAAAACAGTACTTCACAAAGTTTACAAAAGTAATATATAAGAATTAGAAGAAAAGAATTTAGTTGTGATAATTAATGTGATCATAATTGTAGGTTCCAGTTGCACCCTCTGTACAGGAATTCAGTATTCGTGTACCAAAGTATGCATTCAAATATTTTTGTTATCACACATGTACAACTGATCAACAGTATTAAACAAAATGTTCTATTTCAGAAATAACAAAAAGAAACATAATGTAATGCGCTTTAATGCCACATTAAATGTTGATTTTTCAAAATGGACACAAGTGAAAATGGAACGCGAAAATAATATGAAGGAATATAAAGGGGTAGAAGAAGAAATGCCAAAGTTTGGAGCTGGATCTGAATTTGGGAGAGATGCAAGAGAAGAAGCTAGAAGAAAAAAGTTTGGCATTACTAGTAGGAAATATAAGCCAGAGGATCAGCCATGGATTTTAAAATCTGGTGGGAAAACTGGAAAGAAGTTTAAAGGCATAAGGGAAGGTGGTGTGAGTGAAAATGCTGCATATTATGTTTTCACTCATGCTTCTGATGGAGCCATAGAAGCTTTTCCATTACATGAATGGTAAGGTGATGTTATTTTTTAAGGATTGAATATTATAATATATAACATTTATATATTTAGGTATAATTTTCAACCAATTCAAAGATACAAAGCATTGAGTGCAGAGGAAGCAGAACAAGAATTTAGTCGTAGGAATAAAGTAATGAATTTCTTTTCACTAATGTTACGTAAAAGACTTAGAAATGATGAGGAAGGTGCAGATGATGAGGAAATGATTGATGGTGGGAAGGGTAAGAAACCAAATAAAAAAGAGAAAGAATTAAAGATTTCTGAAATGGATGAATGGATGGATAGTGATGATGATGACTCAAATAGTAATGATGATGAAAATAAGAAAAACTCTGAAGAAGAAGATGATGCTAAGAAGAAGAAAAAAGCTAAAGGTGGATGGCATAAACAGTTATAAATAATTATTTATTCTACATTTCGATGAATTATATAATAATAAATGGTTATATTAGCTAATTCACAGAAGAAGAAAAAGAAAAATGCATCAGATGATGAAGCATTTGAAGAAAGTGATGATGGAGATGAAGAAGGCAGGGAATGCGATTATATTTCTGATTCTTCGGATTCTGAATCAGAATTGGAACAACAGAAAGAAATCAAGTCTGTTGTGGAAGAAGATGCATTACGAAAATTGCTTGCGTCAGACGAAGACGAGGATGATGAAGAACAAGCAGACAAAAAGGATGGTGATGAAGATAAAGATGAAGATGATGAAAATAAAGAGAAAGAAGATAAGGTAAAATGAATACGATTGTAATTAAATATTGTTTTTCTTATTATTTTTTCAAAATTTTCAGGACAAGGATAAGGCAAGTAAAGATACAGATAAGAAAAAAGATAAGAAGAAAAAGAAGAAACAGTCAAAGAAGAAGGACGTGAAAAAGCTTGGATCTGGAAAGGATTCTTCAAGCGACTTTTCTAGTGATTCAGGATCAGAATCTGATACTGTGAAAGAAAAAGATAATAAGAAATCAAACAGTGCACACAGTTCAAGATCTGCAACACCTACTCCTGCTGGAATGGCTGATCCTATGAAAAGAAAACATTCTGGTTCTCCAGATTTATCACAATCCAAAAAATTAAAGTTAGAGAGTTGCAATTTAGGACCTCTATCTGGTTACATTCCAGGAGCCAGGTATGTTTTCTTTTATCATTACAAAATAAAAAAGTTGAATCGATATTTTTCTTCAATATAAACAATTTAATTGTAAACAAATTAATATATTTAGAAAGTAAATATTTTTATTATTTTACAGCGAATCTGGTATCTCTGAAGATGCGGTCCGACGTTATCTCATGCGTAAACCAATGACAACAACGGAACTTCTGCAGAAGTTTAAATCCAAAAAAACTGGCCTTACTTCCGAACAATTAGTTAACGTAATGACTCAAATACTGAAGAAGATTAATCCAACTAAACAGACAATAAAGAATAAAATGTATTTGTCGATAAAAACACAATCCAATTGATATGTGGCTGTATTTTTATGAACTAGTAAAATCATCCTAATATATTCTGCAATATTTATTTTATGTGACATGTAAAATAGTTTGCATAATCATAAAATATATTAATTAAAAAATCTGTTGTGTAATAATTTATTTGTATTATTCATAGATGCATGATTATGGACAAAAAATTAATGGTTAGGAATTTGTTGTATTAAGTACCTTCTTGTATAAAAATAATGCTCGAAACCATTCATTTTATAAGTCATTCAGATTTGTTTTTATTTGAACTGTTCACACTTACAATAACAGAAATTACATGACTAAAAGAAAATTTTGATAACGATATGGCGTTAAGTTTATCAGTGATGTAGTAATTTTTGCATTGACCTCCCTGACCCAATACTAACACAATAATACAGTAGTATTACTTTAAAGCAGAAATGAACATGTGGCATTACAGTACATGACAGTCTCGTGGAAGCAGGAATTAAACTGGTAAACTGTATGGAAAAATTATGAAGATTTTACAATTATGCAGCAGCCAAACCAGCAACACCTGTGCTTTATTAAAAACACAGACTTCTATATCTTCAGTTCGTTACATCAATGTAAGATATATTATAAATATATATATATACATTTTATCTACGAGTGTGTAAAAATGTGAGTCAAAAATAATATTACCTATTTTTAATCAAGAGTATTCTTTGCAGACTCTGAAAGATAAAGTAATAGCGATCAGAAGAGAAGATCAATCAGTATGGGAAAGAAGAGCACCTTTAGCACCTGCAAATGTTCGACGATTAATAAGAGCAGGGGTAAAAGTAATTGTGCAACCTAGTAACAGAAGAGCTTACCCTGCACAATCTTATCAAGCAGCAGGTGCATCATTACAAGAAGACATTAGTTCTGCTTCTGTTATTTTTGGGGTCAAACAAGTACCTGTGGATCAACTAATATCCAACAAAACCTATTGTTTTTTCTCTCATACTATCAAAGCACAAGAAAGTAATATGCCATTGTTGGATGCTATTCTTGAAAAAAATATACGTTTATTAGATTATGAAAAGTTAACAGATCATAATGGACAAAGAGTAGTTGCTTTTGGGAAGTATGCTGGTGTAGCTGGTATGGTGAATATATTACATGGACTTGGATTAAGATTACTTGCACTGGGGCATCATACACCATTTATGGTGAGATAGTTTGAGTTAAGAATATTAGATTTACAGAACCTTAAGGAGCCTTGAAATGATATAGATCAAGATACATAAATATTTCAAAGCAAGGAAAAATAAGAAAGTGTTATTCTTTTTCAAACTAAAAAGATACGGTTGTAGCTAAAAATGAAATTCATTGGTCAAAGATTTTTTTATAAAAATCAGAACAGGATTTACATTAGCTCAACTTGAATCAGTTCATTTTTTCAATTTTTGTACTTCATAAATTGAAGAGGTTAACATATCTTGATGTCTCAACAAATCAGTTCAAATCTTGGGAAAATCAGTACCTGGAATTTTTCTCAAATGATGATTAAAGATGATGATCAAACAAATGTTGATCATACATTTGTCAAGTTCTGATTCTTCCAGTTATTTTAATAGTTTTCTGAAGAAATTTTCTTTCTCTTTCATTCCCACATTTATGATGTTACCAGAGGTGATAATTGTTTGATCTAACTTGTCATCCTAACTATTGTGGAGAAAAACCTCTACAAACCATGACCATTACGTTTTTAAACTTTGAGATTGTATTCTTCTTACCTGCAGTGAGAGGATATTGATAAAATGGAGCCTTTATTTCATAAAAGTCATTCTACGTTATGCGTTAAATTGTCTATGTTTACGCACAATTTTGTATTTATGTTCCCCTAATTTTTCTTTCCAGTGCATTAAATGACGTTGGATTTGACAGAATATATAAGCATTCAAGAGATTTGATCTGATCCATTGCCAGAAAATATTCTCGCTCGCTGGGTGAAGAATGCATTCCAACAACGTTTAAAAAATCTGGATACATGAGCTGTTGGTACCGATCTTACGAAACCGAAGATATTCGAAATACTATATGCACTTCTGAAACTTGATCTTCATTGGAATTCTTCTTCATCTAATTCTATCACTTAATAAAAATCGTGATATATTTTTCTGTCCTCAACTTTCCACTGGAAATAGAAAGCACTTTAAAGAAATGTGAATTTTTTATGGTCTATTGTAGATACTAGACTTAATTTTAATGTATAGGCTCGAAATTTGTACTGTATGAAACTCAGTATTTGGCAAACTGAATTGTAGTTAACTGCATCATTTTACTTTCTAGCACATTGGGCCAGCACATAATTACAGAGATTCTGCCATGGCCAGGCAAGCAATAAGAGATGCAGGATATGAAATAGCATTAGGTGCCATGCCAAGATCCATTGGGCCATTGACCTTTATTTTTACTGGAAGTGGTAATGTAAGTCAAGGTGGTCAGGAAGTTTTCCAAGAGCTTCCCCATGAATATGTTCCACCTGAAATGCTGAGGAAAGTCGCAGAACATGGTGGTAAGCATATGGTGCTTCAAAATCTGTATAGACACAGATATACATTAAAACTTGTACTTCAGATACAACGAAAATATATGGGTGCGAGGTAAGAAGAAGACATCACCTAGAACGGAAAGATGGAGGTGGCTTTGATCCTGACGAATACGACAAGCATCCCGAGAGATATATTTCCACTTTTAGCAAAACAATTGCACCCTACGCTTCGGTGATAATTAACGGCATATACTGGGCCGTTGATTCACCAAAATTATTGACTATACCCGACGCGAAATATTTATTGCGACCAGCTTACACTCCTTGGCTACCGATCAGTGTCGGTGCCCCTGCTTTGCCCCATAGGATGTTAGCTATTTGTGATATATCTGCGGATCCTGGCGGCAGTATCGAGTAAGATCAATTTAATTCGCAGTAATTTCTTTATTTCGATCGCGATAAAAGAAAATTTTTATAACGATTGCAGATTCATGAACGAGTGTACAACCATCGACACGCCATTTTGTTTATATGATGCCGATCGCAACAAAGACACGAAATCCTTTAAAGGACCTGGGGTTCTAGTTTGTTCCATCGATAATATGCCCACACAGCTTCCAAAAGAGTCGACAGACTTCTTTGGAAACCTGTTGTATCCTTATGCACTTGATATTATTAGATCAGACGCAAGAGTGCCGTTGAAAGAACATAATTTCAGTCCAGCAGTGCATGGTGCAATAATCGCGTCTAATGGACAATTGACCCCCAATTTCGAATACATTCAAGACTTGAGATTGATGAATCAACGTAGTAAACACAAGGCAGATAGTAAGGAAACACAAAATAAAAAGGTATAACAATATTGTATATATAACAATGACCTACAGTAGACTTCCATTATATTCCCGCCGACGGAGCTGTTAAAACAAACAATTCTCGGAATTAGTTCAAATATATTGCTAGCAAAAATGTTTTGTAACTTGATACTGCGTCGGTTTACGTTCACGAGGAAGCACCAGTAATGTGAGAGTTCATGGCGGCAAGTTAACGAGAGTCTACTGTAATCGATAACGCTTTATCAACCAAGAATTTATTAATACATTCTTCGATCTTAAATTACTCATTGAAACAATAGTCAGAGATTATTCTTATAATAAATTAAAATGTGCTAAATATGCATGAATTATTCACATTTCAATGTAACATGTTTAAATATATTCTGAAATTTCATTTGTATTAATAGAAGGCTCTAAAGAGATTGCAAAAGCACGTACTACTCAATAGCAGATTATCAAATAAATGACTATGATAGAAAAAAATAGAGATATAAAAAAATCATGGCGTAACAATATCAATCAAAAGTTAGTTTACATGTTGATACGAGATTAAGCGGCAAGGTTCGCATAAAAGTTAGATTATTTACGTTGGTGATGATACAACATTTTTTTTACTATCAGAAAGATAAAGTCTGGGGAAAATTATGTTGCCAGCAGAATATTCCAAACGACGATGCCAGAAAGCAAACAGTTTCAAGTATTGTTATTATTTCATTTAAATCTAATAACATTCTGTAAAATTATAAAATGCTTTTTACAGACTTAACATAATTGCCTAATAACGTTAAAAATGAACAAAAATCATAATAAATCACTAAACAAAATATTAAAATATTGTATGTACAAACAGGTTCTTGTCCTGGGTGCAGGATACGTCTCCTCTCCCCTGGTTGAGTACCTACACAGAGACAGTAAAATACACGTGGTTGTTGCGTCTCAGTTAAAAGAAGAAGCCGACGTGTTAGCGAATAAATATCCCGGTGTTGAATCGGTTTTGTTGAACGTACTGGAACGACCGGACACTTTGAAGGACATCGTCGAGACCGCGGATGTGGTGGTTTCGATGCTACCCTATTCTTTACATCATGTTATTGCAGACGTATGCATAAGGGCCAAAACTCATCTGGTAACTGCGAGTTACATGAACGAAGAAGTTAAAGCCTTACATGACCAGTAAGTAACTATTGAACCGGTGGAATACTCTCTCTACATCAGATCACAAGAATCCTTGTCTTGGATGATCACTGAAATCACATGATTCAAGCTATTCTGTGATCCACTTGTTACTAGGGCTGTAGCAGCAGAAGTAACTATCCTCAACGAGGTAGGATTAGATCCTGGCATCGACCATTTACTGGCATTAGAATGTTTCGATAACGTGAGGCAGGCTGGTGGCAAAATCGAGTCGTTCGTGTCCTGGTGCGGTGGTCTGCCTGCTCCAGAATGCTCCAGTAATCCCCTGCGATACAAATTCAGCTGGTCACCCCGTGGAGTGCTGTTAAACACCTTGGCATCGGCGAAATTTTATCGTGAGAAACAGGTACGCATTTGTAGAACTTGCTAATGCATCTTACTACATTTTAGTTTTATTTTGAAGGTTGTTGAAATCGACGCAGGAGGAGATCTCATGTCCGCTGTTCAGGATTTGGACTTCCTGCCGGGCTTCGCGTTGGAAGGTTTTCCTAACCGGGACAGCACGATTTATAAAGATTTGTATGGAATCAGCACTGCCAGTACTATGTTGAGGGGTACACTGAGATTCAAAGGTTTTTGTGATACCATAAAGGCCTTGCAATATCTAGGGCTCACTGATCCTAATCCACACCCATGTTTACATCCGAATGGACCAGATATCACGTGGGTACGTATGCAGAGTGTTTTAGTGGATAAGAGACACTAACAGAGACACCGTGAATTTCAGAGGGTGCTCATATGCAATTTACTTGGCCTAGCGAATGACAACATTTTTTATGAAAATCTGAAAAGGAAATTGGCAGATATGTTGAACTCGGAGGAAAAAGTACAGGCTATTGAAGAGTTGGGTCTCCTTCAGGAGGATTTGGTGCTAAAGTTAAATACACCCCTCGACACACTCACGCACTATTTGTCGAAAAAATTGTGCTACGAGCCCAATGAACGTGATATCGTAATTTTAAGGCACGACATTGGCATACTATGGCCGGACAGTAAAAAAGAAGTCAGAGGAATCAATTTGGTGGTGTATGGAGATGTGAATGGGTATTCCGCCATGGCGCGAACAGTGGGATACCCAACGGCTATTGCGGTTAAAATGATTCTTGATGGTATGGTTATAACGATCGAAATTTTTATCAATAATATCATGATGTTAAATTCAATTCCTTTTTTATTAGGCGAGATTCAACAAAGAGGCGTGATTCTTCCATTTACTCCAGACATCTACCGACCTATGCTTAACCGACTAAAAGTTGAAGGAATAGAATTCTTTGAAACATCTAAATGGCTGTAATCACTTTTAGCAATTGCTTTATAATATACTGTACATAAAATAAAATAAACGTAAACTCATTCACTTTTTCAGTATCTTCGTTTCATTTACTCTGGGGATTCCCAAAGTTTTAAAGTTATTTAGAGATACGTAAAAACAGCTTCGCTGTCGTCCATGTCATAAACCATGCCAGCCATTTGCACGTTCGATGCTATTTACAAATTTACAACTTTATGACTAGCCGCTACAGTTACTTTATGCTTTCAGAAATATATCTCAATGCATTTTGAATATAGTCATTATATTGTTTTGACAGTTTGCAATGAACAAAGTCATATTTTGTTTTATATTTCAGAGCTTATAAATGTAACCTTATTTAGGCACAGAAGTCTCAAAACTCAAAATTCGTTGGTAACTTTGAGATATTGCGATGTAATGGATCTTTCCAAAACTCAACAGAAGTACAAACATTACGCATGCCTCTGTGTTTCAGTTATGGGGCAAAGAAGATTTAGAATATCGGTAATTAAGACTGTTTTATATTATATTTCTTGAAAGAGTTATCAGTTGATTCATATATTACTTCAATATTTCATTACGTTTTTACGTATCTGGCACGATTTTCGTAAATATAAGTAACCTGGGTAACCCTACATTCATAATTTTCTTGGTTTTTGATTAACTTAATTATTGCATAATTTATCAATCATCACTTTGAGATGGGTGCCCTTATCCCTTCTCCGGAAGCAGGAGATGCATCAGTTATCATACCACAAATGAAGAAATGTTCTATTACTGATGATTCTTCTAAGAGTTTTGTTTCTATGTCAGAGAGAGACATAGTTAATCAAAGATCTTTGATGTCTGCTTCCAATTACAACTGCATTAATGATGTGGAAAAAGTTGCATACAAGCACATGGTTTTAATGGGAGACAGTGTTTTCAATGAGATCAGCAATTCCTCAATTTATGACGAATGCCAGTTTCCATATTATAGGTTACTATCTTGTTATTTATTTATTCTATATGTTTTTTAATACATATATTTTTTTAATTTCTGTCCAGGAGTAGTAAAAATAGTGGTAGATTTCCAGATGCAGTTCTAGTAAAGGATGTTGGTGTATCATGTATGCTTTTAGATGAGGATACTTCAGTCATACATATTCCAGAGACAAAAACCCTCATTAAACAACTGAAGAAAGAGTACAACGATTTATCTAACATTACAAATAAAATAACTACATATACAAAAGATATCTTAGGCCAACTACGAAAAAAAGACAAAAGAAAGCAACAATTACTTCAACACCAGGTATTTAACTTTTAGCAGTTATTTAATGATGTGAAATTAAAAATATATATATTGTTTGCATATATTTTATTATATGTTGCAGATGGCTTCAAAACACGCAATTGCATCACAGTACATAGATGATAAAGGCAACCTCTGTTTGAAATTAAGACTTCTTAGTAATACTGGAACACAATGTACTTCTCAACACATTGTTAAAAATTTGGATGATGTACTCAAAGATAATGTTGCAAAGAAGCTGCATTGTAAACACTGTAATTATCTTAAAAGTTACTTCTTTATGCATATAAATTCATCCAATCAAATTATTATTTTTGTCCATGTACACATGCAGCTTTCACCCGAATTATGCGCAAAGATAAAATAACAACGCGTCGGGGAAATACAAAATCAAAACATGAGAAGGATGCTCAAACAGAAATTCAGAAAGAAGATGTGGAAACAAGTACAACAAATTCATCATCACCCAGTAGTTCATCTGTTTACAACTACTTAATGATGAGAAAAGGGAAAGCATCAAGTGGAAAGTTTAATCCTGTATCAACAAAACTAAATGATACAGAAAACTATTGGAATTATAAATCCAGAAGTAATAATAAAGACTGTAAGGAGCATTTAAAAAGGTGCGATCCAGTGATATTTACTAACTGGAAAGAAATTTCAAAATCTAAACAATCTAAAATTAAAGCATCATCTGTTATTTCTGATGAATCACAAGAAATGGTTCGTTTAGTAATTATTGAATATGACCATATAATTATAAAATGTTTAATGGATAGTTTTTAAGTATACTAATACTCTTTTGTCCCATGTAAGGCACAGTATAATTGCAGTTGCTTTGATTTTTGATTGCAGACAACCACAAAGAAGGCAACATCACAGAAATTACTGCTCAATAGCAATATGATTAACAATTTACCCAATACAAAGATTCATAGTGTTAATATTCGTATTGTGAAACAAAAGAAGAGACCTACATAACTTTTGTATACTCTTGTTTTTAGTTACATTTACTTTTAATAAATATTTATATATCATTACAAGTTTTTAAAATATTGTAACTTGTATTATAAATTTTAATTTCATACCATAAAGTTATGGCTTTTAAGTATGTAATACATTGTATTATTAAGCATTATCTATTATTTTTTGTTAGTACTGATTATAAACTATCTATTGATAGCGTTTTTTACGTACCTACGCACGTATCGATATCTTTAGTCGATACCTACACATTTTAAGTCAATGACATTAGTCCAAATACAGTGTTAAAACACAAAATGTATTTGACTTCATTTATATAAAAGTTTATAGAATATTATAATGTGTATATAAATAGAATCATTATTATTTAATGATAAAGTTATACAATTTCTAGTCAAATCTAAATATTTATTTCTTATTTCAAAAATGACATCAGCATTGTAGGTTATGTCATTGAATGATAGGTTAGGAAACTTATACTTTAAAAAGTATTAAAATTTATGTTATATTTATAACAATAACAAGAATGGGTTTTCATCAGTGTAATCAAATACCAATATGGAACAATTTAAAAATAAATAATGAAGTATATATGATTTCTGCTACTCAGAAGGATGATAACATTGATATTTTATTAACTAATTTTATTGAAATATGGATGGAGAAATTAACAGATAAAATTATTTTAGATAGATGTCGGGTAATTAACTATAATATACCATTATTAATATATTTAGAATATAACTAATTCTAAAGTATTTTTTAAGCAGGAAGAAATTAATCTTAAAAAATTATGTTAAGAGGCATTATTTAGTCAAAAAATTGCACCTATTTCTCTACTTTAGGAATTAAATCCACTCCTAAATGTTGAAGCTCTTAATTATCAAGAAACTATATTAAATATGTTGAAAGATGTATCAGACCATGTTGTTGAGGCATCTCCTGAAAAAATTAAATTACGTACTAAAATACAAGGGGGTTTCATGAAATTTGAACTAAAACTAATAAAAGGGACACCTAAAAATTTTTGGGAATCGATAACTCAACCATTATGTATATCATCAATGGAACTTGTTCGTCAGCATAAATTCCTCTTAAATTTAATAAAAAAGAAGGATGAGGAAATTGCTGAATATAAAGCTGAAGGAGCTGAATTGATAAGAAGTATATTCAAATATGAAAATTATAAGTGCTTTATATTTTTCAGCTTAGTATCAAATCTAATAATTTATTTATTGATACAGAAAATATTGAAACAAAACCTTTTATGGATGAACAACTCAAAACAGATGTTTCTATTACAAATATCAATGACTATGCAAATATCTTCCAAACAGTAACAAATTATTGCAATGCAATTTATTCTCATGATCCTTCTGCAAAAGTCAAAAGGTATATAATGAAGAGGACACTATTTTAAAAAAAGATTTTTTCAAATTCTAAATAACTTTATTCATTACACAGTGGTAGTAGCAATGATGAGATAAAGAAAACAGAAGAGAATAGTACTCCTGACCAAGATGATGCTGGACTACTGGAAGGAGTTACAAATGAGAGTACTTCTGCATCAAAAATTTCACCCTCACAGAATAAAAAGCACAAAAAGAATGCTAATAAAGAAGAAACAAATGCTAAGACAAGAACTGCAAACATGGCATATATACCTACTAAAAAAATAAAGAAAGGTTCAAGTAAGTCCATATTGTAAAACAATATACAAAAGGTAAAGTTAAGGGTTAACTTACATATAATATTCAAAGAGAAGTGCTGTAAGTAAAAATAATATTAATGGCTTTTATGCAAAGAAAAGGTAACTTGAAGTACCTTACAATGCAAATCATGAATTACATTAAAATGAATTTATTACAATTGTAAATATATTTAGAGTGTTTATAATTCTATATCACAGCTTTTGCTGTTTTTATAATATATGCAATACTTTATATGCTTAATCAAATTTTTAGAGAATGGAGATCTATTTAATATAATTGAAATCAATTATGATAGTTTTATGAGCTTCTTTTTGGGTATTGCTCCAATTGTAAATATTAACAGATTTTTTATTTTAATACAATACAATTGTACGTGACAAAATTGCTTCAAATCAAGTATGAAGCATGCAATATGTAAACTGAAAATGATTTTTTTATCTACACAAACAAAATTTTATCAAAAATATATATAATTATATAAAATTATCATTTTTTTATTACCTATCCTTCCTTCCGATTATAAAATAATTAAGTATTCTTATCAAAAATACATTTGTCTTGAAAGTATAGATAAACAGACTGTTTACATCAACAGAGTAATAAAGTATTTAGTTGTCACAACATATGCGACATTGTATCATTACTCTGAGTAAGAAGTATTAATGATTCGTTCACAAAAAAGTATACTCAAACAAAAAAAAGAGGATACAAAAAATTTTGGGCTCGTCCGGGATTTGAACCCGGGACCTCTCGCACCCTAAGCGAGAATCATACCCCTAGACCAACGAGCCACTTGAGAACTTACTTAATTTACTAGAAATATCACGCATAATGGCGGCCCTGTCGGTGATTCAAAGTATTATCACTATTATTGTTTTATGATAATTTCTCATCATACAGTGCCGTACATGCAAGATGGCGGAGCGAGGCCAACAAGACTTTAATAGGAGTGCGTTGACAGTGCGATGTGGACGGGTAATTGACCCATATTTTTTACTACCGTACACTTAAAGTGTTCCTTAGGTGGAATTATAGTTCTCGTGTGTTCGGACTATTACAAGTGTTTTCAACGACCTAGGCTTGGTACACGGGACAACGGGCAGAAAAAGTTCCCGGAGGATTAGTGGGTGTCGTCGGCGACGATTGCACGAGTTTAGATCTCTCCTACAACGAACTAACCTCTATTACCGCCGTCAAACACTTTCAAAAGCTCCAGGAGTTGATACTCGACAATAACAAACTTCGGGACCTCAGAACGTTGCCTTGTATTCCGACACTGACCACTCTTAGCTTGAACAACAACAAGGTCGGTCGTTTTTCTTTTAACTAATTTGCTTCGATAAATTAAAGATATAATAAATTAATGAGGGCATTCGCATTTGGGGAATACGGTTGATTAAACGTTTTGTCGCTGACTTTTTCATTGATGTATTTCGAATATTTGTTTTGTAGCGGCATTTACATGTGCGTCGTATCGAATGTATATGCAGATTAGAGTACAGTCTGTTGTAAAAGTATTGCGCCACTTATTGTAATAAACGCAGAGAAAAATACGTTCCAAATAAAAAGACTTTATTTCATGAATTCGACTTATTTTCATACGAGACCTGTGTCAAATTTTGTCACAGCCTGTACAATTTTAGAATGACGGTTTCAGTAAACGCGACACTTTTTACAACAGGAAACTCTGTAATCAACAAGAGGAAAAAGTTTTGCACGAATAGTTCTATACTTTTAGAACATACGTCGGGGAAGAACGGCAGGGATTAACGGTGACTATTTTGCATGTTTTCATCGTGCTTATTCATGAACCTTGAAGAAACGTAAGGCGATAAATATTCAGAAGAAAAATAAAGTCCATATCACACAAACTGAACGTGTTTCTATCGAGAGACATTAATAGAAATGACGTTCGTGCGTAATACGAGGGATGTAATAATAACTGATAGTGTACGTTTGATATTAATGACAAATAGATACATATAGCTCCTTTTATAATTTTAATTGCACCAACAAGATACCGATCATGTTTGCAAAGTCTCCTTTCAAATTTGGTAACTCAGGAATTTCGAGACTTTAAGAACAAAGATATTGCAGCATGTGGTAATATTACCCAGTTGGGACCGAACGTGTAAAATGGTGCAGGGCTAATTTTCAAAGTACTTATTGATTTTATCGTTAGATTAATATCAATATGCATTGTCCAGATAACGGATATAGACACCGCGTTAACGAGGATACGGGAATGTTGCCCGAACCTGGCGTACGCGAGTCTTTTGGGCAACCCAGGATGCCCCGACCAGTTGACCAACCCAGCATCCACCGACGACGAGGATTACGATCGTTACAGGCTTTACGCGATCTACGTCTTACCACAAACTCTCCGTTTCCTGGATTCGCGTCCCGTAACTCGTCAAGAAAGAAAGGACGCTAAAAGTCGAGGGAAGTTTTCCAGAACCGTGAAACTGATTCCAGAGCTGTCGTCGAAGTTTGTCTCAAACTCCATCGAAGAGTTTGACGACATATTTTTCAACGTTCACTACTCCCCTCTGCCAACGTCGCTGCGAAATCCTCTTGATCACAAAGGTACTTTCAACTTTCCTTTCATTTTTTGATAATATTCATTCTTTTAATCTCTTTGTGTTTCAGGAGCATTCGGGAAATGTAAATATCGATACTCAGGAAAGAACTCGGAGGGGAATCGATTCATTTCAAATAACGATCTTTGAACGAAGACTGAGAAGTCGGAATTTTGGATGGACTTTTTTTTATGTATAGAACGTTTATGTTGGTAGGGTAGTTGGGTGAGTACCCAAGCACAAGATCGAGTTTACATTGGCTGAGTAGGTACTAAGGTTAGGATTAATCCTAAATTATCTTGATGTTGTTAGTGCATCACTTCCATTAATGAAAACTTTGTCAGTGCTGACAATTTCAACTATTCTGCCAATGTAAACGACTCTATTTCGTGGATATTCAAACTTTTCGAAGTTTTTGTTCATCTTGCACTAATTCTGATTGGTTCTAATGGGATACGTAACCAAGCAACGGACT
Source organism: Megachile lagopoda (assembly GCA_036983795.1). NCBI lineage: Eukaryota > Metazoa > Arthropoda > Insecta > Hymenoptera > Megachilidae > Megachile > Megachile lagopoda. Next base: position 8,476,831 of record CM072793.1, read on the forward strand.
GCACATGCGCTCTTATGGTTGAACATACACCTGGTGTTCTTTTATACTGACACTTCATATCAGGGGCTTGTCAAATTTTTATGGGAATGTAATATTCATCTATTGTGACATCTTCAAAGTTCTAAAATCTCAAAATACTAAATTTCGAAAAAGATGTTCATCCACGAAATAGAGTACAGCGATTGTCGAAGATAATTCGTGTAGTAAGTACTGAACAAAAGATGCACAAATCTTTCTTTTATACCTTAATTTTTTTTAATCGCTATCAAAATCTCAAGTCTACGTGCCTGATCATTCCTTTGAGCTATGAATTTGTTTTATATACATATACAAACATATATTTATGCATATGAAATAAAGTGATATACAAGGAAAGTAAACGTACAAAATTTTTATTATCACGTACACTGAAGAGTGACACATAAATAATTGCTCCATTTCCTGTTCGACGAGTGTCACGTGACACTGACACGAAATGGCGGAAACAGATAAACCGCGCGTGTCGTGAATTTCAACGCTTAACTCTTTCCTCCTGCGATTGACTTTATTATTAATTTAATATTATTGGTCCTTAAACGTATACAATGATGGTTTTGCAACGAACTCGATTAATCCGAGAAAAAAATTGCCCTACCAGCTCCTCGACACGTTGCTTACCTTTACAAGAACTTACGTCGAAGGCAGTTTTCATAGTTTCACTTGTTAACCCTGTATTTAGGAAGAGTCTTACGGATAAGTATACTCGGCGGAAACGGTATAGTGCCGTCGCAAAATTGAAACGTTCGCTGGAATATAAAAATATAAATATTCTATCCAAGGTCGATATCTGTTTCTAGCTCGTTCGTGAAAAATAGGGGGAGCTTTGACCTTTGTAAGGTGCTAGGCAAGGTTGCAACGAATATCCTTTACATTATTTCTGAATAAGGATGTCACATATATCCAATGTTAGTTTGATCCCGAAGAAAATAGTGCACATGGATCCATAAGATTTTCTTGTTCCATAATTCTTATGTCTGCAATATTATTTCCATTAATTGTACCATAAATTTTAATGTGTAGCTATTAAGAACAATATGACACAGTTATTCAGATATACGTAAGGTACCTAATTCAACCTTGTTAGCATATCAAGATTTCAGCTATTGCGTCAATTCCTGCTATTGCTTAATTAATAGTAATTTATGGCTGCACTACATCATTTCCACCAGCAGTATGTACAGGTATAGTCAGTGAAAACAATATATTACAAATAACTCTCATACAATGAGTTTGGAGAACAACTTGAGGTTTTCAACCTCTTCTGTAGAAATATCTGATTCATCTGATACACTGTTTTGACCGACTATACAACGCTATTACACTATAACTGTCTACATACACTAACCGGAGACTCGCCATTGTATAATTAGTTAAGTACAAGTACACCAGCCTTTCAATTCCTTCTGGACACCCATGCTGGACTTCCTACGAAGTTTCTAATCGGCGAATACTCTCCCGCGATTTCCGCTGATAACAGTTGATCCAAAGCCCCGTGGCCTACCGTATAATCCTACGTAAATGTATAAATATAATATTTATATGAATATATTTCTATGTACTGGAAGCCGGTTATATTTAATTCCTTAAATACACCGTTCCATCCTTGTTTGGCAATGCTCAACGGGAGAAATCGTTTCAAGTATTGTACACACTGGAAGCATCTTTCTCTCGAAGAAAGGAAAGTGTCCACATGCCAGCCGCGTTTCAAACATCAGCACTTTTACGATTGCACGAACCAATTTCGTCTCGGTTTAATTAAGAGAAGACTCTTGAAAAGTGTACGTTTGGAACGGGGCCAGCTAACATAATTTTTCTCCTCCTAGCGAATAATGTACTTGGCCACGAAGAATACTCATGCACGGCAGATAGCCACCTGGATACGTTTGGACGGACGCCCATCAAAAATTTTCGACGATTACTCACCAGGCCTGTTCAAACACACCCTCATCCTTGTATACCGTTACCATGGGACGTTGTTAGGTTATGGAAACCATGGATCATTAGTCAGTCTCTAATTTCACATTTCTTCATTTGGGCACTTGGGAATATGGAGAGTTGGACATTTAAATACTTGGAGATTTAGAAACTTAGGACAAGTTTTGAAACTTGAGGAATTTGGGGATTTGGAAATTCAAGAACTACAAAATTTGAAATTTGTAAAAGTTTGATACAAGGTTTCCACATTGAGCAGACCTGGCCCAACACGTTCGCTGCAGCTCACGCGCCTGGCGCGTTCCCCAAACGGATTCGATTTCCCCTAGGGACAATTAACAAGTAATCCACAACAAACACGTTCGCGTTCTTTGCACGCGATATTGCACGAATTTCGTAAATCGTTGTTCCGTTGACCTAGATCTAATTAGGACCTTCGTTCAAAAATGGATACCAGAATGTACAGAAACAACTATACGATAGAAGAATAACTCCTTAAAGAATTTCAACGACGATGATCGAATGAAATGTAAGTATTGATTATTTGGAACTTTCGAGTATGGAGGTACCACGACCTCTGGTATCCGTCGAGAGGCTTGACGAAAATTTCGATCGTGCCGTCTAAAAGAATCGTCTAAAGGCACTGATTTTCTTCACTTCGAAAGTCACGTTTTGAAGCTGTTTGTGGCACACTTCAACAGCCACTTATGTACATTAAATTTCAGGTTACACTAGGACCGAAGCGTTTCAAGCTTCGTTAAAAACGGTGACCCTCAAGGTTCGCGAACGAGTGTGTCCTTCAAGACCGAAACAAATCAAGACGATTAAGAATTGCCGTTCTTCCCGTGATTATGCAAATTCGGCCTCAAGGTCACGGCACCCTCGACCCAGAAGTTAGGTCTCTCGAGCATGCTTTGCCACAGTGAGAGCTCGCGACCGGTTGCGTCCATCCAGTCCACTGGTTTGCCGTAATGTTTTCCTGTAAAATTTCCAAGCAAATTTCTTTTTATAATTGGACAATTTATTTGCACGTTGCGTAAAGTACCCTAAAGTTAGGTTAAAAATATCTTCAATGATATTAGAGGGATGTATACGGAGAAATTATACAACAGTGATACCGTTTTTGTGAGAACAGAATGTAAGTTGAAAAACTAAGAAATGTAATAGGTGTAATACGTAGTACTTGTCACGACGAATCGATTGATATGTAATATGTATAAGGTTATTGTGTAATTTCTCGAGAAAATGGTGGAAAAACGTTCCGCTTAGTCGGTTCGGTGGGTATAGTCGCTTCGACAGCTGACTATGTGGTGTCATAACTATAATCTCTTGCATTATACCAACATTAGTATACAGAGCTGTTAAGTAACTAGAGTTGTTCAAATTAAAATTAAATGAAAACTTGATGTATTGGAAGATATGTTCATTCAGTGATTTCGAACTTTTGGCTCACAGTGTAAGAATCTGAACAGAAGAATTGACTATCGATTTAAAAGTACCTGTGCCAAGATTAAATCGTACACCGCCCAAAAATTCGTTGCTAGCGATGCGATCATGGTCCCAGACTGTTAATTCCAGTCCGCGTTCGGCTAGTTCCTGCAGGCTAACATCTTTATAAATAAACGTGTGACCCCATACTGGCGAACCACCAGATCTGCGAACCACTCCAGTCTTTTGTTTTCCTGAACGACCCTTGTCAGGCAGTAAGTAACTGTAAAAATGAAAAAAAAAAAATTAGTACGCCATTCTTCAACTTTCCTTGTGAAAAATGGCAATATAGGGAGAGGGATCCTACTACTCGCATACTTCACAGTTACTGTGTACTATGACTAGTTTAAGCAAGTAATTGGAATCCTAAGGCTCTTGGACACCCTAGGGAACTTAATGACTGGCTTAAATAATGAGGGATTCTGGGGACCCTAGTATTTCTAGGATTGGTACTGCTTTTTAGAATACTCGAGAGTTATGGCTACTTTAAATAATTGCAGATCCTAAGGACCTTAGGCACTTCAGGATAGACTAGTTTAGATAAGTAATGGATCCTAGGGATCCTAGGGAATCTAACATAAGTTTCTCTAGGAAATTTGGCAATGTAACTGAAAGAAGACTTCGTCAGTTATTATACTCAACTGTTATTATCTACTATGCCTAGTTTGTACAAGTGATGAGGATTCTAGGGACCTTAAGGACTTCAGAATAAATGTCTCTAGAGAATATAGTAACGTAGGTGAATGAGATCTCACCACATATTGTAATACCGAAGAGTAATCGTCCATTATGACTAGGTTGTAGGGGGAGAAGGTTCCTCTCCCTATATCGCCGTTTTCTCTAAGGTAGTTTGTCATGCCCGATATCGTACAACGTTTTTAAGTGGTCCTATGTATCATTGAGCGTTGTAAAAGTGTTAATAATTAAAAGTGAAATACCTTTTACAGAACGGATCGCACGTTCCCGAATTCTTCGCCCTGGTTTGCAAATTTCTAGCCTCCTTAACGAGTACGTGCAATGCACCGCGACTCCAGTTCTTTTTCGATTTAGATATACCACGGTCTGATCCGGTTTCTCGATCGCGTTCCTGTTGCGTAGGATCTGGTGGCACGAATTTTAAACCGACGATCACCTCGCCTTTGTATGCGACGGGGTCATCAAACGGTTCCGTCTAAAATGTATAATTTCACTGTGATTATATCCAATCATAATTAACGCAGACTTCTAGACGAGATAATTTTTAATTATTACGGATGCCTAAGTATAAAAAATTCGTCTTTTCGAGAAAAATATTGCGCGACGGAAAATTGAAAATTGTGTAAATGCAAATTCAAAATCTTAAAAATCTTAAAAAATATTGCAAATTTCAATTGATACAAAATTTAAAACAAATTTTATAATTTCGACAAAATTTAAAAAAAATTTATGTAGAGTTGCACGCTAATTGTTTTAGAACAAAAATTAAAAATAAATTCGTATTAAAATAATTGCAAAAGTAGCAATCGAACTCTAAATTGTTTATCCAGTATCTGCAAATTAACCATAAAATTGCATGATGCATACTAAAAAAATTGAAATACGAATTAAAATTAAATTCATCGCAAATTGCATAACAAAGCGCTAAAATTTTTACAAAAACTTTCTTGTGCATGCACATCACACTACATCATAGTAAACTTTTTTCTCCATTTTTTATTTAAAAAATATAATGTTAAGTGTATCATCCATGCTGTTATTCAAACTCGTATAAAATCTTTTGCACCTGTTCAGAAAACAACGCGAGTTAAGTAGGTTGTGCCGTACAGCTTTCCTGCGAGGTGCATCAATTAAATTTATTAATGTGTATAAAAACAAAACAAAGGAACCTCTAATGGTATGCTAGATCATAAATAACTCCCCACGAGCACTTACTTTCTCCCATTCGATTTTCATCACGCTCTTAATGCCTAACGCACGATTCACTTATTACCTTGACGGGCTAATGTCACGGGTTCATGAATGCGATCATTTCTGATATTCCTGTCTAACGTGTAATCACGTACAATTTCAAAAGTTGCTAATTGCTACATTCAGATATTCAGAATTGCCTTACTTCGAAGTCTACGATAAGGCCGCTGTTGGAGAGGCTTTAGTTACTTTTCCTGACGCCAGATGGCGCTCTGTTCTCTTTTATTCTAATGGCTGCTCTAGGGAACTTGTAACTACAATCGCGAAATAATTAGATTTCTCAAGCTTTATATCTAAAATTTTGCTAAGTTCTTCATTGAGAATTCTGAAAATTTGTGAACTTCAAATATCTAAATTATCAAACTTTCAAACATCCAAATTTCCAGGTGTATACATATCGAAATTTCCAAACTTCTAAACTTTGAAATTAAAAAATTTCTGAATGTTGAAACTTCTACCTTTCTAAATTCCAAAACTTCTGTCAAACAGAACCAAAAATGCTAAAACTTGACCAACTGAATACATTGCCAATTCCAAGAATCAGCCTTGCATCCTCATCCGGCAATATAACAAGAGTGTACCATACTTCAGAACACAAGTAACGGTGCAAAATGCCATTTGCACTGTCTCACAAAGTTCACCGACATTCCCTAAATATACGTGACCCTAGTAACTTGACTAGTAACTTAACACGTGACCCTGCAATGATTCACATGAACGTCTACTTACTCTTTCCTGAAGCGGGTACCACTTCGGCGTAGGATCGTCGAAGATCTTGTTCTCCAAGGGCATTCGGACCTCGCCGAGGAAATCGTTGCGTCCAAACATGTCTGAGTGCCAGACGGTCAGCCATAGTGTTCTGGTCTCCAGACCGCTCAGACTCATGTGAAACTGAAATATGGTGGCGAACCATCCAAGCTCTAATTCTCATGCAGGGCAGCGGGGTACAAGCAGAATGTTCGCGTATCACAGCTTACCTTCAATGTCTCGTTAAATTCCGGGTTCAACGTGTGTTTCTTCACCTTCGTTTTTCGTTTGCCGCTCTTCGACTTGTCGGGCAACAGATACACCTTCACGTACCTGGGGAAATATTTCAACCGGGGAATTGTCATTCTCGATTTTTACTCAAGATCTGATTATCAAATTAGAATCATCGATTGTTAGGGAAATCTAGGGATTTGGATATATAGGGAGGTAAGGATGTAGACGAGGATCAAGAGATTGAGAGATGCAGAAACCTAGGGATTGATCTAGGAACTTATGGACCTATGGATCTAGGAACCTATGAAACTGGATATCTGTAGATCTAGGGACCTATGAATCCAGGGACCTATAGATCTAGCATGGATCTAGGGACCTACGGATCTAGGAACCTATGGATCTAGGAATCTATGGAACTAGAAACTTATGAATCTAGAAATGTATAGGTCTAAGGATTTGGGGACCTACAGTTGTAACAATCTAGGGTCATCCGAATCTATGAATGTAGGAATCTAGGGATATAGAAGTATACATGACATACACACTATAGATTCTAATATAAAAATTGTACAAGTTAGTGAAAATTGTTTCGACGTTGTTACTAGACGAGAGAAGAAATCATAGTCGTGAAAATGTAAGGTTAAGAAATAATGTGTACTAACGTGTAGATCGCTCCTACTAATTGGCAATAACTATTAGCAAGCAAGAAAGTGATTAGTAGATGTTCGATGACACACACACGCGATATTTATCATTTAATCGGAGAAATAATTGAGCGTGCAGGTGAGTCACGGGTTACTTACGGATCGGATCGTTTGCGCTTTACGTCAACGGGCGCTAGATTCTTGCATTTCGTTACATGCACCTCGAACGTTAGATGCTTGTAGTCGTATTGTAAGGCGAACTCGACTTCGCCGGTCACCACCACCGAACGACAACACCGACCCTCGCCGGCACCGCTATAAACCGACGCCATTGAATCTGATCGTGCCTGAAACGTTCATATCAAATTTTCACGTTTATTCCCCAAATACCTTCATCATAGACATCAACAAGTCTTAGCCTTCTCATATTTTCAATATCTCGCGAAAATTCACTCTGAATCTAACTTTATCGCAGTTGACAACTTCGGTACCGACTGTGTTTTAAGATACATTTTACGGAAGCAACGATCTTTCGGCGGTTTTATACTCACTCCAAGACTCGACAACGATGCACGGGTTGCAAGATGTCCAGAGTGCAGCCCGGAATCCATATCGTCCACATCGATCACCGTGTGACTAGATCCTGACCGCGATCCGGCGCCGATGATCGGCGTGCTGCACGCTTCCGACAAGCTGCTTCCGTCATCTGTAACGCAAGAACGGCGAAATGTATAGCTTGTGATGCTGGTTATTAAATAATTTCAATCTTATGATCCTCGACCATTGTACGCGTCCGGTAAGTTGGCAGCCGAACCAACTGCCATCTTATCAGACACGTATACTGAGTGTCACTAGAGTGCTGAGGGCAGTTTTGGGATTTTTAAGTTTAAAATTTGGCTATTTGAGAATTTAGGGAATTTGACAATCTAAAACCTTGAGACTCTAAGAATTTGGAAATCTAGATTTTGTATCAACTAACTTTTCTCGTCCTCAGAACCAGTTTCCGAACCCTGTTCTTTCGTTTTAGTAATCCGACATTTCGGAAATATTTCTGAAACAATCGACTCTTCGTCGGTGTCTTTCTTCTCCATTTTCGAACCCCCTGGGAAATTTTTCACTAGACGCTTAAGACTGAACGACTTAAAGTTCGACGTGAATATTTCGTCCGTCGATTCCGCGTAACGGATCGACGATTTTTCGTTATCCGTCACACAAGTTAAATCATCGTCGGTGTCTTCGTTCTTCGTCAACGACTCGTTCGACGCCATTTTCTGCAGCTGCACGTTTTCTTCGTCTTTACAAGACGGATCCTGCGGAGCTTTTGCGCTGGATACTTCTCTGACACCGCCATTTTGTACTTTCGAGTAACAGGGGACGCAACAGCAGTCGAAAAACAGATTCGACGTCAAACGTTGAGTCATTTTTGTCAACGTCCAACGACTGGACGCGTTGAAACTCGTATATCCAGTACCCTTTTTCATTTTTACGCAATTTTTTCTCTGTTTGGTCCGTTGAACTAGTTACATAAAGTGTCGTTAGATTCTACGCGTGGAAACGTAAGGGGACTTTCGTTATACTGCCATCGATGTTAACGGTACATTCTTCTAGTCGGCAATATAGTGAGACGGAAAAAATTCACCTTCTAATATCGTAGAGATCGTGAATTTCATTGATGGTGAGACTCTCCACGCACCAACTCGTGGGTTGACATCTGTGGTGTTTGCGAAAATGACAATATAATGAGAGTCTGCCGAAAGCATGATAAACTCGCATTGAAAATATCAATTTTAAATATCGGAAACACTGTAAATTGTATTTTTCATTAACAATGTGTCATTTATGTTACTTAAAAGAAGCGATAAAAAAATTGTTGATAACTTAACAATTGTTCCAAAGTCACATTAATGTTTTTTGACTTTGGCAGCTGTTTCTGCGCTGATTAAATAAGAAGAGTATACAATGACGAATATGTGCCTTATCGATTTCCACTTTTGTGCCAAGTAGAAATGGTTATATCTAATGGACATGGCTTGTCTCTATCGTTTCTCATGCAGACTGACTAATATTGATACGATAAAACAAAACATGTTGCAAATTTGGCTAAAATACTGTAACTGACTGTAGGTATAATCTAGATATCATTCCGATTGGTCTGAATTCATTTGTGGGATATTTGCCGGATAAGTGCAAGACTCTTGTTATATTGCAATTTTTACACGTGGATCTTTGGACATTTTTCGAACTTTTCAATTTGGTAATTTGTTCAAATTTACAATGATAAATTATATTCCAGAATTTGAAGATTTGCAAGTGCTGAAATTTGAAAATTTGAAAATTTTGAAAATTCCAAACTTTTCAGATTGGTCAAATTTTCAAACTTGACAATTTTTTAATTCCGTATATTCTACATTTTCCTACGAAATTGGACAAATTTTTCGAGTTAAGAAGATATCGAACTCCACAATATCGAATTGCAAATTTCATGTCACCCGATATATCACCAACTCCGAAAATATTCCGCTGCCACTTCCCCCTCTCGCACGGCAATATAACGGAAGTCCACCGTAGATAAACAAAAAAACTATATCGCTACGTAAAACTTTCGGATATCCTTCGCATAACAACCACACACTCTCGAATCGTAAAAATTCTCTTTGTTCAACTAAAATATGCAAACAGAGACACTCCGTAAGCTACAAGGTGTAGTTTCACGCGTTTCTCGCTTCTTGCCGCGTTTTCTTCTTGTTCGGTAGAGAACGGAAGTTCGTTTCACTTCGATAGCTCGAAACACAGACACATTACCTTATTTTACAGAAAAGTTCCTCGCATTGGATCTCGTTAATTAGTGAATAATTAGAGTGGTACGTTAAAAGTAAGGTAAGGCTTTCGTTCTACGATTTAAATATTCTTCGTTTTCACTTCGGCGTAGTACTTTTTAACGAGAACGATCTTTCGTAGTATTTTGCAACGTTTCAACGATACTTTCATTTATTTTGATCCGTGGCAGCGTCGAAAGATGCAAACGGACGCGAAACCATGTTAATACTGGCGAGTTTATGCCACGGTTGTTACTGATAATATGCAGAGGGGAACGTGTGGGACGATAAAGCTGATTTTTACTTCCTGTCTTCCGGTACAATTGCGTGGGGGGTTTCATGTTCAAGGCTTTAGCTCCCTTACCGAGATAAGGGATGATATTTTAGTTAAATATTTCCTGCTTAATATTTATCGTCGCTTCTAAATTTTCTTTATTATTAATAAATAACGTTAACAAATTTTTACTGTAAATTAACTGTAAATTGATTTGGAATTACGCAACATTCACTAAGTAACTGCAAATCAATTATAAGTTAAGTACAAATTAATTTCAAATTAAAATTTGGTTCAATTTATTTATCACATATTTAAATCATGGGACACAAAAAGTACCCTAATACGACATACAATATTAAAACACAGAACTTCTATTGTTGAGTAGAAAATTTGTCACAAATATTTAAGCATCATTTGAATTTGGCGCCAAAAATCTGTTCACAGAAACCGCGTGCTAAAGTCGCACAACTAACAAAATAAAGCAAGCGTAATTGAGTTATTAAATCATGTTCCGCGTGAATCAACGCTGAAAACAGTGCTACTTTTTCATTCCCACGATTTTTCCCGCGAAGAAGTGTCTGGAAAAGGTAATTCACATCGTTCGAGTGAACTTATGGCGCCTACACAACAGACCGTGAAAGCATATACGTATCTGCGGACGGGCAGAAATGAGCCACATATGTGGGCGAAAGTTTTACAGAATTGTTTGTAACCGGAATCGAAACATCTTTAACTGGACACGTCGATGTGATCAATAGGTTTCTAAGAGAAACTTTTTCTTCGCTTTACTTCCGGTTCAATAACATTATACAACGAATGTCTGGCATTATCTTTCATGTTTTCAATTTATACAATTTTTACTGGTTTATTTAGCTTTCTTCTAATAAATACGATAAGGAGAATGAAAGAGATACAATATGAGGAGAATAAAATAGTGATGGGGTGCTGATGTTTGAGAGGTTACGTTTGGTTGGTTGACAAATATGTATTGGTAAAAGTTGATGAGATATTTTGTTTATTGTTGTCTCATCTCCCTCTATATTTTTTCCCTAGAGCTGCCTATTTCCAATATTAATAATAAACTCTTCTCATGTAACCTACTCTAGACCTAACTTAACATTACATAATACAAAGTAACTCTCAAGTATTAAATTTAGTGATATGAGTAAGAACCTAATCCTAATCCCTTACACAGTTATTTTCTCTAGAAGTTATAGAACTAGTATTACCACTAAAATGTCTTACGTAACCTAACCTAGTGCACTGCAAGCAAGCATATAATAAAATTGCGTCCATATTAGTGTCTTGTCCAATACACTGCATAATCCAGTGTAATATACTCGTTTAAATCCTATAATATTCCAAGTGTGTTCCAAGACCACACACGGTGAGGGAAATGTAATAAAAGAAGAGCAGGAATTCTGCTTGTCAGTTCGGTATATACCGTTTTCTCGATCGCGTAAAAAGGTGACACGCATTTCAAAAGTCGTCGACACCAACCTATGTCCATCGACTTTCCAAGTAACGTTACAGAAAGCGTGGCTATGTACTATTTTGTTCTGTGTCGCTGGCGACGAATTACTTGACTTGCTTATCGATCTCTTTTTCTCTTCAACATGGTTAATTAGTGTACTTTTAAAGTGATTATGTACCAACTTCAAGTCCTAACCTAATCTAACCTTAATCGTATTTGGTATTGTTGGGTTACTTCCAACCATCATCGTATTTATCAAATTTTGATAAAACTTTTACATATTCAACTACTGTTTGCAATTATTATACTACTCAATACTTAAATTAGTACTTAATTAACTTATGGAACTGACAATATTATAATTTCTGTATTTAATATAATTTTGTGGATTTGGTGAGACATAGACAAAGGTTTGAACATAATGCACAACGGTTTAATAATGCATTTGAAGGCGAACCTTTATATATATACTAGAATCCAAGATGGCGTCGAAGGGAGACACATGCGCAGTGCATTGTGGATACATTTAAACATTAATTAATTGTACCACTCATGTTTAGTTTGTTATTATATTCTGCTGGATATTCATTATAGACAACTATTAACGTATTTAATACCGAATAACTATTTAATTATCGCAATTTATCGCGAATTATATATGCAGTGCGCATGCGCCATCCCATGACGCCATACTGTTTTCGGTATTCTAATGTTTTCGATTGAACCACGTTTGCAGAATGTCTGTGACTAAACGTGTTTATACGACCACGCTCTATTTCATGTACCTGTACAACATACTGCATCATAAAATTCATACAAAGAGCCTAATCACAAGATAATTAGTCTACATTGAACCACATTGCATAAGGAGCATGACTACCTTCAATCAAACGTAATATCGCAATTACTCTCACTCGATCGCAGTTTTTAAATTTCCGTAAAGTACTGCTATAGCTTATCTTTACGACCACACTATATGAGAATTTGTTACGGCGACCTGTTACGCTTCTCTAAAACGGTGATTGCGAATAAGAAACGGCACGGCATGCCACGCCGTTACAACACGCGGTTAAATTCAATACCTGGAGACCGGTCGTAACAGAGGTTCGTACCTCGTGACACCAAAATATTCCTATGCTGTTCTTGTCGACAAGTACGACCACGATACAATCGTTGAACGCGTGAGAAAAGGAATTTGAGATATAGGGATTTAGGGACGTTGGGATTTGGAATGTAGGAATTTGGGGACATAGGGATATGGATGTACTAATATTTCAGATATAGCAATCAGGAGAACATAGGGTACTGCTTGTACAGGGATCTAGGGATGTAGCAATCCAAGAGTACAAAACCCTAGGAACATGGGGGCCTGACCTAGAAATACAGATTCTGGGGATAATTATCCAAAGCTCTATAGAAAGCACCTCGTCATATAGGACACCGTATCATCGTATGAGAGAATTCTTCGCAGCTCGATATATGGCCGTTTTCAAGTCCAGCCCCCTTGCGGCAATATATCGCAGTTCTACTGTACCAGTCCCTCGTCGAATACACAATTCCGAGAAACGCATTTGCAGCAAAGCATTAAAGCGACGTTCATCGGCGTTCGAATAAAATGTCATTTACATCGCAATTTGGAATAATTCCCTACGACTAGCAGCCTGCAATTACGCCGATCAGAATTACGCGATTCACGGTTTCCCGTTCTTCCGTGCACACACCTTAGCATCTCGTAAAAGAGAAAGCACGAGCCGCGAGACTAACAAAGGTTTGCACAATCCTCGAGGAGTAGAGACAGTTCGAGGTGCTTTACGCGTAGAACCTTGTTCCATGACTCGGGATTTTATGTAACGATTCTCTCACATGCCGGATTCTCATCGCGGGCACGCGTGTTTCGTACACGTGATCGGTTCCGCGACGGAAAGATCGAGAGAAGGACAGGAACCGAGGACGAAAATGTCCTCGGCTCTCCTGCGCGAGACGCGGCCAAGTGAAATTCCATTGTTCGCCGCCATGCCGCGCTGCCTGCCGGTTAGTAGAGCAGAAGAACGAAACGTGGCGCGGGTTCACTACCGGGAAATAATGTTATACAAACGAGCTGTGTCTTTTTAACGCTTTATGGCCCATTCCGTGATGACCACATTTAGCCGGTGCCCGACAACAGTAACTCGTGCCGTTTTCTTTTCTTTCTATTCTATTTGCGTTGGGTAATATTACCATACTCCTCCTATGACCGCCATCAAAGTTTACCCACCGAACCGACTATGCCGAAGAGTCTTCAATAAAATTCCCCAGTGTAAACTATATTTTATACCAATACAGTCTGCAGATCTCATCTTCTGCGCCTAGAAATTTTACATTTTATCCCCCGATGTTTCATAATAAATTGAAACATCGATCGAGTAACGTCGGGTTTCAAGTAAATTCGAACAATTCGAGTCGCATAAAAAGAAATGGGAACAAATCGAATACGACTGTACATTTCCAACGGACTTAGAGAGATAGGAAATCGATATACGAGCGGCGTGTATGTTATGATGTAAGTAAAAATTAACCAGGCCTTGACCACAATCGAAACTAAACTAAATGAACTTTCCGGCACTACGCTTTCGACGTCAATGCAATATTCAACGCGAATTCAATTTACGTCGTAGCCGGCTTAAACTCCAAATTGCTCGTAAAACCAGTTTGCTCACGGCTTTGTAAGACTGGAATTTGTTTGCTAATAAATCGTTGCTGTTTGACGCAGGACTATTTCTGGTTCGGCGGAATGGTTTTCTGATTATCGATGCAACTTTAGAAAGCTGGAAAATCCAATCTGTTATGACGCGGATTTAATTTGTTTTGTTTATAATCATTTAATTCTCAGAACTGGACATTGGTTTAAGTAATTTAAGATTTAATTAGGAAAGCATTTTTGTATGTGGATGCACAATAATTTGTAGATATTATGGAATAGACATGTTATTAGCAGTGGACGCTCGATAACTCCCCACTTTCGGGGCTCTAGATGACTATTTGGAAATTTTCTAAAGTTCTAAAGATGGGGAGTTATAGAGTAACTATTATATGGAATTGAGGGGATGTTTCTGCCTCTGGAACCCCACAGTTGGGGAATTATCAAGTAACTACCGTATTAAATTGGTTGTTTGCATCATTCACCATAATAGGGGCTGTGCATATATAGAGATGGTGTCCATAAATGGTCGCTATTGTGGTCTTCCGTAACGAAGGGGTTAAGGAAATGCTCAGTATTCCATTCGTGTTTCTACACGTTAATATCGAATTCTACACTCGTTGGATAATACCAGGTGTTCGATTGATTTCGAATTCATTTCGTATCATTTGTTCCTCGTGCATACTGTCAATTTATTTTTAACTAATATGAAAAATGCGATATAGTGAAATGTGAAATAGTGAGATGTGAAATAGTGAAATATGCTTTGTAATGGAATATTTTACAGTATTTATGAACCACCTGCTATATCGTACAAGCTAGAAGGTCGCCTTTTCCAAATGAATAATACATTACAGATGGTCAGATAAGTGTGCAGTTGCGATGTAACAGAATGGGGATGCAGAAACGTAGGTTGTCGAACCTCCATGGAAAAACAAGTAACTAGAAAAATTTCTAACAAACACGCAATATTACTGTAAACCTGAAGAATAGACTTGTTACCAGAAAATCATTCGAGGACACTATCAATGTAGAGATAACAGTAAATCTTTTATTTATACTATTCCAACGCCTAGGAAACTTAGATCTAACTATGTATGCAATATATATATATAGTGCTGTTAGATTTTCAGTCACATTCTGAATGGTCATAATTAATTAAGCCACTGCGAATTACTCTGGGGTTACGGTTATTGATCCGTAGGAGCTCTGACTGTAGCGGGAGTGGCAGTGAAAATAATTTCCTCGATGTACCAGATGAGGATAATACCGTCAGTCTCAGAATTGTACAGGTACAGTAGACGATCGTTATATTGCCACTTATTAGGCTTGTAGAGAAACAATTTTGGAATTCGAAAGATATTGGATGAAAATATTGCAATATGCTGCGTGGTGATATAATGTATGGATCTACGCATGGTAATATAATATTGCGGTGATATATCGTGTAGTCATATGTGGCGATATACGTATGGTAATACTAAACGTAGCGGTACAAGACATGGTCATATAATGCGTGTGGTGATACAACGCGTGGCCATACAAACCGTGGTAATATAACGAGTGACCATACAACATGTGGTAATATAACGAGTGGCCATACAACATGTGGTAATATAACGAGTGGCCATACAACATGTGGTAATATAACACGAGTGGTGATACAACATGTGACAGTCCTGTGACCATCCAACGCGTGATCGTATAACGGGTGGCGATATATCATGATTACCGCGAAACGGTAATATAACGAGAGTCTACCGTTACAAATGATCTGAAACACTTGAACGGTACTGTAACAATTGGGTCGTTTTAAAATCTCCAAGCATTTAAAAATTACTATAAAGCTACCGTTTTACATGTACATGTACGTATCAATACACAGGTTTGAATTTGTACGTGAATGAATTTTATAATTGCAGTAATTAATTATAACGAGTTTTAGCGAGTAATTTCTGAATATATGTCCAAGCCAGCCAACCACGGAAGAAATGAAAATGTTCAACGCGTTGCACGATTAATGTGTCCACTTTCAATTCATTAGTATTTTATTTCGGATCGGAGATTCGACCAGTTTTTGTAATTATATTTACGGAGGGTGAAAGATATTGCTACAGAAATCTGACAGTACGCATACGCGGGATACAACGTTACACCGGTTTATCGATTGTTGCACACAGCAAGTGGTAGGGGAGCGACCAAAGAAGAATGAAAAAGAAGGGAAATTTCATAATAAAGCGGTTATACCTGTTACACTCTAGTAAATATTTTAAGCCGTTCATTAACAAATCGCGTTCTACTTGCTATCGTATTTTGCGGCTACTGAAATGCATCAAATAAATTAAACGCTTTATAACAGTTCTCTTTTTCAAAAGGTTCAAGTTCATTTCATTTCACTAACCAAGTCGTTTCAGTAATAAAGTATGATTTAACATACTTTGATTTATTAACATATTTATTGACCACCCTGTATCTTTTATATTACTGCGTTTACGTTGCATGACATAATATACACAATACACTGCGTAAAATTTGTAAAAAACAAGCAGAAGAATATTATGTAACATTATGCTATATAGCAAATTATATGTTACCCATCAAGGGTCAGTAAAGTTCACAGAAAATTATAAAACATTTGCTACCATTATCAATAATGCGTGTAAAATGTTACACAATCTTGTTATTACGGAGAAAATAAAAACATGTTGTATAACGAAACGATATAATTTATATGCCATATATGTAGTGTACACATTGCCTGACATAACGACATAATGATAATTTTACTAAGCTGGTAATTCAATTTTTCAAATTTTCCCATTGTCATACTCTTAGATCATCAAATCGTCAGACCCATAAATCTCTAGATACCTCAAATCTGAAGTACACATATGTTCCTAAATTCCTAGGTTAAATCCCTAGGCTCTCGAACATTCTCAAATTAAAAATAAACACTATCAACAAATCTAACTGTTGACACGTCCTCCTCCATTTGCATTAACTCCGCCATCTTTAAAGCATAACCACAAGAACGCACAGAAGCAACTTACCGGGTGTAAGAGACATAGCCTGTTGCCTCCTAGTTCTGGAGTTGTCCCTCTTCCCTGCGGACGGCTGTGATCCAGAAACTTGAAGACCGGGTGCACTGACCGCACGTTTGGGTCCACCAATGGCGCCAGCCACGTTGCTGTTCCTCGCAAAGCCAGGTGGTCTGTACCTGGCTGATTTGACACCGGAATGTTGCGGCAGAAAATGATACACGCTGTGCGCTTTGTGCATCGTCAAGGAAGGCGTGGTAGACGTGGTGGTTAAGCCAGCGGGTGCGGTAGAAGCTGGCAAGCGTGGTAGCGAATTGGTAGCCGCCGTGATGGCGGACTGCATTCCGCGAGGCAGAGTAGTTGCCCGAGACTCGCCATTGTACTCGAGTTCGTCCTCCGTGTCTTCGTCACCTGCAGATGCGCCTATAGATGAGGAATGTCGCGTTGCAACAACGGTACCCCGGAAGGATGCATCGAGAACAGGGAGATACGTCGACGAAGACGTGGACTTACCAGATTCCCCCCTGGTGTTGGCGTCGGGAACAGATGATCTTCTTCTGTTGGTCCAAATTCTCTCCTCGACCGATCCTCCACACCCACTGGTAGCACCTCCACTCCCGCCACCGATAGATCCACAACTTCTAACCCTATCCAACTGTTCCCTGGAGAAACTCTTTGGATTGAACAACAGATCCCCGGCACTGCGACGCTTGGCCGCCATCGCCAAGGCGCTGGCACTAGCACTAGCACCGACACTATCCCCGGAACAAGCCAGCAGGCTCAGTTTCGTCCTGGAGTCCGCCGCCATCAGGGCGGACTCGAAGCTTCCGCGCCAGGAGAACCTTTCGTAGTCACTAGCTTCCCGTTCTTCGCCTTCCTGACCGGTAGACGCCGCTGGATGGGTGTTAATCAACAGAAGAGGATCGTGCGATTTGGATCTGGGCAGTTGCAGATGCGTCGACGAGGGAGCGTTGGTGGAATCCGAGGTGGAGTCGTCGTCCTCGGTGGTAGAGGCCGAAGAAGGTGTCCTGTGATGCTGGGAGTATCGTCTCCAGCTTGTGGAGTGAGGCTGAACGGCAGGTCCACCTTCTGAGACCTCGTGCATTAAGGCTACCAGCCGGCTGCCGATGTGGTGCATCACTTTGGCGATCAACGGTGGGCTGCTGTGTGGCGTAGAGTTAGCGTCGGAGCTCACTCCGTCGCCGGCCATCTTGGTGAAACTCTGGACCAGCTTCTGGTAGACGAAAGCAGTGTCCCTGCCCAGGCAGGGAGCCTGGACAGCAGTGGGGCCAGTCTTGTCCTCCTTCTCCTTGTCCAGAAGGTTGTCACCCGATGTGGTGTCGAATTTGCTGATTATCTGTTGGCAGCTCTGGGATATTTGTTCCTGAAGAGCGGATCGACGACCTCCAGCTGCCCCCTCCAAATCCGAACTGGTGTAGTCCGAGCTGTCGTACGAGTCTGACCACGTGTCCTCCGAGCTGAGGTACTCGACGATCTCCCGAACCTGTTCATCCCTTATTCCTGGCACCGTCTTCATCAACCTGGTCAGTTCATTCTCGAAATATACCAGCTGAGGCGGTTTCGTACGGTTCTGTGAACATAATCTGGCTTTGGAAGTGTAGCCAGGTAATCGAGGACTGGGTGCAGGCGAGACCCCACTCGAATTCGCGTTGGTGGCGTTCTGGTTCTGCCCGTTCGAATTGGCGACCATGGTCTTGAAGAACTGTCTCATCTTCGACATCATCAGGTTCGTCTCCTCGTCGCTGGACCAGTTGTTGAAGCTGTCCTTCCTCGAAAGGGAAGCGTTCGGCAGGTGAGGCAACGTGGTGTGATTCAAGGTGTGATCCACCTTGGTCACGTTACTTTTTTCAACACCAGCGACTCCGTTAGTGATCTGGTTTACATCCTGAACGTTTTTGTTGTTCTCGTTGTTGGAACGATCCTTTGTGCTGTCCTGGTTGATTTCTGGATTGGATTGAACGTCGTCAGGTAGCTTTTGATGTTGCAGGAGATCATCGCAGCTGCCGACGAAACCGGAGTCCCTCGATTGCTGCTTAGATTTTTGGCTGTAGGACATCGACTCGCCTGAGCTCATCTGAATGTTCCTTGAGGAATCAGCTAACAAAGTCGACGATGATAAGTTGCTTGCGGTCATTGATGGCGAAGAGGACAACACAGACTCGGGCTGCGGAGTCTTCGCCCTCTCGGAGTCCTCGGAATTTAACGCTTCAGCTTCGTTCTCCATCACCACTTCTCCAACGAGGACCATCTCCCTGTTTGGTTCTGGGGTCTTGTTCCTGTCATCGGGAACACGTGGACTCTGCGTTCCCAGGTTCCTCGGCTTTTTCTTCTTTCGTTTCACGGTATCAAATTGTCCATCCGTCCCAAACGCAGCTGTCTGATCATCCGCACCGTCTGTCTCCGTGGAGGAGCCCTCGGACTGAGTCTCCTGCGAGTCCTGGTTCAAACTCAGATCCTGAAGGGAATTCTGCGAGCTCAAGTTCTGAGAGCTTTGCGTGAGAGCCAGCAGGTTGTCCAAAGAAGAGCTGTGTGATCTACCGGTGCCTCTGGCGCGGACCAGCTTCTTCCTCCGTTGGGCCTCAGGGCTGGGCCTGCCTTCTGAGTCGCTGCCGACGGACCCATCAGAGTCCCGTCTGTCCTGATCGAATCCCAGAAACTCGGACAAGAAGTACTTCTCCAATCTGGAAGAGTTTAGGAACCCTTCTCCAGAGTTTGATCTTTCCTGGCTCTGTCCGGTGCCGGATGGTTCATCCTGACCTAGCGATTCCAGTCCTTCCGAGTAAATTGACGACGTTTCCGACAAGCTGTCCACTTCGCGCGAACCCATGCTGGAGTTGTTGCCATCTCCACCAAGGCCGAAGAAGAAATACTTTTCCAGTTCGGACGCTGAAGGTGGTCTCTGCTTCTTGGACGGGCTACCCGTGGCCAAACTGGGTTCCGCTTCGCTCTCCTCGCAGGATTCCTCGACGATGGTGTGCAGGGTGAAGTCGATAGCCTGCCTGTGATATCCTCTGAGCTCCTCTTCGCGGTCGCCAAGGTTGTTCGCCTCATCCTCGGAGCTCTCCTCCGTGGCCGTGGTGCCTCCAGCCTCATCCTCGTCGTGTGAAACCTCCTCGACCCATGAATCATCGTCTGCTAATCCTTCCTCCAAGATCACGACCCCACCACTACCCGAATTCTCGTCACTAGATTGCGAGAAGGCACGCACCCGAGTGCCCTCGCGGTGCTCGTTCACCTGGCGCTCCTTCGAGCCACTATCCTCGTTGTTATCGTTCGGACGACCTGCTATTTTCGCGGCATTTTTCACCGACACGTCGTCGCTTTCACTCGCACTACCGACACTAAGGCCGCTGTCCACCTCCGCCTCCGAGTGGTTCGTCGTCACAGCGGCCAACCGTTTGACCATCAGCGGCCTCCTAGGGCCCTGACCATTTTTCCGATGCGGCTGCTCGGACACCGCTTCCAGCGCCAGCTGGAAGTATCCAGCCAGTCCCTGACCAGCGTGCACCTCATCCGGCTGCAACAAGGTCGTCGTGTCCGACGTGATGACGCTCACTGGCTGATACGATGCCTCCTGGGTAATCATCACGAGACTCTTATATTTGTTGTTCCCGATATTGTGGACCGTCGGCGCAAACTGCAGGACGTCTCTGATGGAATCCTTGGTCGACGCGGCAGGAGGGAATCCATTCTCCTTTCCAGTGGACGGGCGTCGCTCGACTGAGCGCAACCGAGTCGGTTCCCCTTCTATCCCCTCTACGGCGCAGCCTCCATCCGCGCCTCCACCACCGGCGTCGATGCCGCTACCTTCACCACCACCATCGTGCGCCTCTCCTACCACCTGCCCGCAAGTAGGACTCTCGCCTCTCACCGTGCCGGAGTCGCCGTCATGCGCACTCTCCGCTTTACCTGTGCTCTTGAACATCTCGTGGATCTTGCTGGTTATCATGTCGCCCACGTCGCAGCTCGCCGATTCCGACTCAATCTCGCCGTGGTTAGTCTCCGGCTCGTCCACCACGCCATCTGTGGGGTTCGATTGATCATCCTCCGCGGTAATCGGCATGGGATCGACCGCGGTACGCACGCTTACGACACCTCCGTTGTTTGAATCGTCCGACGATTGCTCAACGTCTGCCCCCTCGTATTGTGCGTTCCATTTGGCGCGGCTCGGCGCGGATTCCTCGCGGTAATCGGTGTCCTTGAAACTCTTCGTGGTTGATCGTTCCTCGCCGTTCGTCGCCGGAAACGAGAACTCCTCGCGCTCGTAAGGAGAGACGATGGCTGGCGTTACCTCGTACTCGTGGAGCTCGTCGCTGCTCACCTCGCTGCCCGTTGCGTTCGTCTCGTTGCTCGTGAAACTCTCGGACCCTGAAGACGCGCTCGCCGCTACGCTCAGGTTCGAATTCAAATCGCTGGCTATTGTGTCGTGCTCGGCGTTATCGGCGCGATCTACGATTTCGTTGGTCATTATCTGCGATAACGGCGCCGTGTTATCGGTTCCAGTTTCGCAACAGGCGTTGCCGTTCATTCGATCGTCGGACGTCAGTGGCGTCGAAACTCGAAAGTTCGTTGCCTCTAGGAGGTTATCGGGAGATAAACGGCTGCTATCCAATAATTTTTGACAGGAGATTTCCAAGGAATCCGGGATTATGTTCGAATCCCAGCAGTCGGTCAGGAAGAAATGATTTTGACCGTCCAAATCCCTCACTTTGGATTCTTCGGCTTTCGAATTGTCTTTCCTCGAGTCGTTGCCGGTGTTATTCATGCTTACCGGTTCGATGCTATCGGGATCTAAAGTCTTAATGGATTTCAGTTCGATTTGATTCTCCGAATAATCGTTATCACTCGCGATATACATTTCCTCGGGCATTTCACGATGCTGCAACGAAACGGTGATTCTCTTATCGTTGCTCCTCTCCATGTTGCTCCTCTTGCCACGAACCTTCCGTTTCTCGTTACCGTTCGCGTTTTCCTCGTGCACCTTGTCCCTCCCTCCCGAAACACCATCCGCACCTCTAACCACACGATCACCACTGCCACTTTCGAAGTTCGAATCCTCACTCAAAAACCGAACATACTGCAACACCACTGGCTCCTCGTCCGGAAGGGCGGTCACCCTTTTCAGGGTGATGCCGTTCTCGGCCGCCGAATCCGAGTCGTCCTCGTCCCCGTTATCCTCTATGTCATTATCGCTCGTGAGAGAATCATCGTTGACAACAAAGATCCTCGAGAACCTATGAGAGGATGAGTCATCGTCCAAGTCGCTGCTGTCCGCGGAAGAGCGCCCAGAGGAGCTGCCAGAGTCCTCGTGTTGGTACATCCTCTGCCCCCTCCTGCTCTCAAAGGACACGCTCACGGAATCTTGGCAGTCCTCCTCATCTTTTTTCGTCTCGTCATTGTTCTCGTCGCTCTTCTCGGCCTTCTCCTCCAGCGTCCCCCTCAGGGAACACTGTTCTCTGCATTTCGATTCCTTCTCCTCCGACTCCTGGAGACCCTCCTCTGACTTGGATGCAGCTCCAGCCTCGTCGTTCTCGTTCTGATTTATCTGCAGGCCGTTCAGCCGTTGCTGAAGAGCCTCCGTCGTGGGAATAGATGTCTCGATGGTAGAACCGTACAGTCGCGAAGCCAGCACCTGGTCTGGCCTGAAGGTGCAGGTGGTAGGGTTAAAGGCACTCACCAGCCTCGGGTCTAATCTGGCCCCGTGGAGCGGCTGATTGAATCGGGGGTGCCAGGCGAACCACGGCGCAGCAGGGTCACCTCTCAACCTCAGGGTGCCCGGCTCGGCGTGCGCATCCTCGCTGCGACTTATCATGGAGGACGCAGCTGCAGCGAAGTCGCCCGTCCACAGGGACGCTGGCACGGGGACCGGATAGGGTACGGGCACCGGGATCGGTACGGGCACGGGCAGTACGTTCGTACTTCGGGATCCTCCGCAGGCCTACGTAAAATAAGTCATTTAACCGGTTGGACATATCTTATAATCTAATCTGGTGTATCAATTATAACTCCTTCCTAAGTTTGTTTTGAACAACTTGTAAGTCATGCTCGATAAAAATATACAGGGTGTTTCATTTACCTCGTCCGATATACCTTCAAAACATTTCACTGAGTACATAATCTAAATGAACGAGTACATCATCTAAATCATTTGGAAGATATAATCGTAGATAAAAACACCTTCAAGATAAAGTACTTAAAGGTTACAGGTGTATGGGTCTAAAATAGTGCTGGATTCACAAGGTCCAGATAAGAGAAATTACCAGAAAAGTTTGAAGTGTAAGGAATGTGTACATTGAGGTGTATCTAAAGGGTCTTACCAGACAGGCAGTGGTTCCCCGTCCAGGGCAGCAGCTCCAGTCCTGACTGTTGGTGTCCGTGCCAACGTTGTTCGTCGCGACGGTGATCGGTGCACCAGGAGGCAGCGGCAGAGTCCCACTTTCGAAGTAGTCCCAGTCGCAATCCTCCAGGGACTGCGAGTGACTGCTGCCGCGTGGCAGTCCGTTCAGAAACGAGGAACTGGAACAACTGCTGTCGGCGTCGTCCTCCTCGCGACCGGAAGACGAGTCCGAGCTGATGAACACGAGACGCCTGTAGTCCACCAGCGGCTGATCTTGAGCCTGGTTTCCGGTCGGGCTCAGCTGTCTTCCGTCACGGGCTATCACGTGGAGAGTCTGGAAGCCTTGTAGTTCCTCCGAGCAACACGTCCTCGCGTGCGATCGACCTCTTCGACGAGAACCTTTTCGGAAAATAGTTTGTTTGGTGAGAAGGCTGCTTGATAAGATCGGGGAAGCGGAGATAGCTTATCGGTGTTATTAACGACAATTATCGCTATTGATTTCGATGTTATCGGCTGGGGCTCATCGATCGATTTGATTGCGGGAAACTGCGCTCAGGGAATTTGTTATTACCTTGTTTTATAGCGAAGGCCTATTTGATAACCAGCGGTGAGTTATTATTAATACCACTTTCCGAGGTATTCGTGTTTCTGAACGCGATGAAAAATTGTCAATAAGGTTTCCATGATTACAAAATCATGAAGTATTACAAAATGGCAGATTACATAAAGGAGAGATTTCTGAAAGGACCTGTAGCTATTCAATGTTAGAACTAGTTCAATTAATCCGCATGATAATTAAGGAAAAGCCAGACAATCAATAATTTATCGTTTAGAGATGATGATAAAAAGCGTAATGAATTTCTAATGCGATAGAAAACAGATGGTGCACGATATCTGGGAGATAAAGAGAGCTGTTGAAAGGATTCAGTCAGCGAAAAAACTGCTTATTGCCTGTTGCAAATAATTAATTCAGAAACCAGTCAGTGCACTCGATCGGCTATCGTCGGGTAGCATCATCGAATCACGATCCTAAGTAAATATTTCTCCTAGGTAATGAACGTATTTGCTCTTAGCCGCTAATGAACCTAACCACAGGTGAATCCTGCTTGTTAGCGATCGAGGCACTGTGGCACAACCGTATGAGTCATACGCGGCTCCGTTGTGTGTAGAGGGACATTTAGGGGAGCGATTATTGATTATCCGAAAATTTCCTGCTTCTTTTTTATCGCGGGTCGAAAATAGTACTTTCTGGATTAGTAGTTGGGGATTTAGGGATTTTTGAATATAGGGATTTGGGAATATAGGAGTTTGGGTATGCAGGGATCTGAGGGTATGGGCATTTGGAAATAGTCAGAGTTGGAATTTTGGGATTTGGGGATCTGAACTGGGGACATAGGGAATTGGAAATAGGATATATACCTCACAGCTGTCAACTACAATTAAAAATACCTGTTATTAGCTAAATTACATATGGAAGAAAATGGACTCCTCATTTGCATTTCGTTAAACATGCAACGTGGAAATAACTCTTTCCGATTAAACACTGACCCGAATCAAACACGCTAGATTCGCTGAACTTCGACTTTTTTTCTGCAGCACGTAATCGATAATTTGCAGCCGGTCTTATCTGTCACGATAAATCGCGAAAAAAAATGTATAAAGCAGCTATTACGTTAGCGTTACGTGAGCGTCGCTGGGCTCGTTTTGACCGGAAGCCGAGAAGAACAATGGATTCGCTGAATTTGAATAGCGAAGTGTAGGTAGTTGTTAATAGACAATTATTCGTAACGACGTTTGTGAAACACCCTGTAGGATCATTGGATGGGAGTACGATGTCGGATGCAATATACGATTCTTTTAGTTAACAGGTTAGATTAGGTTAGGTTGTATTAGGTGGTTGGTAAGAGGTTAGGTTGTATAGGTTAGGTTTATAACTCAAATTTTCTAGTTTCAAATACCCAAATTCTTATGATCTCATATCCCTAAAATATCAATTCCTACATTCCCAATTCCCCATAATCCCTACATTTCCAAATCCCCCATTTCAAAATCGCAATACTCCCAAGTTTACATTGCGATCCACAAACAGCGAAGCACATTCACCGACAGTTTCGAGTGTCAAGTTCGAACAGCAGCAAACAATAAACGACCCATTGCAAAATTCGCGATGTGGAAACCCGAGCGATTATCCCTAGCGTTATGGAACGTGACACCAGTAAGTCGCTCACCAGAGTCGGCTATCAAATTTAACACTGCGCGCGAAGAAGCCGAGTACTCTTCATCCGATGCCGCTTCGACCGGTCGGCTCGTAATTCGTTCACGAACACGCGTGGTTTACCGATTCTTCATAGATTAATACGAACGTAGGTCAGGTTTAGACGACGAACATCGCGGATTGTCTTCGTCACGAGGTAAACAACACCGTGCTAAAGGAACACCGGCGATTCGCGTGAGCTACCGCCGCTAAACTGAGAGCGTCCCTGCTGTGAGGCACACCTGAGTCCTATAGCGTCGGTCACTACCTTACTACAGCGTCTATAGTGGCGTCGCTACACCGTGTTATGACGTCGTATACAACGGGTGGCGCAGAAATGAATGACCATGTGGTCGCTGGAGCGCGTTATGACGCTCCTGTGAGCTCACGCACACGATTATGTTAATAGAATGGCACAGGATGTGGAGGTGTGGACTATGTTTTGGGTTTAGGATAGGGTTGATTGAGGGGGGAGGGGGTTTGGGAGGGATCTGGGGAATTTTTAGGGGAGAAGGGAAAATTTTAGGAGGGAATTCAGGATTTTAGGGTTTTAGGACTTCAGGGTTTTAGGGGTTGAGAATAGTAGGATTTTAGGAATGTGGAGGATTTAGGTGATTTAGGGTCTGGGTGAGTTAGGCAATTTAGGGATTTGGGGTGTGTGAGAATTTGAGAAATTTAGTTATTTGAGAATTTGGGATTTGGGAAGATGGAAATTTGGGAAACTGGGAACTTGAGAATCTAGTGATTTAGATACCAAAAGATGTGGACCTATTTGAATTGACTTTGATTTTGAATTTATTCTTTCAATAGACCTTGCAGCTAGTAAAGTTGAAAATTTGAAACGTTCTCTAAAATTAATATCTAATATTTAAAATAATGAATACGAGAAAGACGTAATGTAGCGTTGCAATGTTAAAAGCTGCAATTTACCACAAAAGTACCTGTTAAACCACACAAAAGCTATTGACGCGACATTAAACTGCAATATACCTCGACAAAACGTCGCATCCCCATCTCATTCGTCTTGACGCCATTTGCAAGCGTCCAATAAAGAAAGCATTTCACAAGCGACAATTTAACGATTGCTCCTTTTTTGGATGTTAAACCGCTAAACGATCGAACATGATGTAAGAGGTTAGGCGTGAAGGGAGTAGCGAAGCAGTAGGTTTGTCGTAGGTTCGAGCGTGTGTTAATCGGGTCATTCTACAAGTAGTGCCGTTTCTTATCTTGCTTACGTAAATACACCTATCTTGTTTACATTGTTCTTTCTATAATATTTTCATAGGCACGTGTTCGGTGCAGGCTACCATACAATTATTGGCCTGTTGCATTGCAAATGGCGGATTTTGAAACGTCGATTCACTCGCGTGATTTAATATCGCGATACAGTCGATAGCAAATCTGTTTCTTGGGGGAAAAACACTAAAATGGGATAATGGAAAGGGAAGAGATCGGTTCGATCAGTTCTAGGGATTTTTGGGAATATGGACATTTTAGGACAGGTTAGAAATTTCGAGATATTGCAAGTTGGAGATATAGGGATTTGGGGATATAGAGACGTGGGAATTTTGTGATTTGGAATTATTTGAAAACTTGAAATTTCAAAGTTTAAGTTCATTTCGAAGCAAATTTCACACTAGTAAAGTGAACAATGGAGTTTAAAAAATATATATTACACGATGAATGAGAACAAAGCAAAATGAAATGCTAGAAAAACTGAAAAATATAGCCAGTAACCTTCGCGGCTGAAGCTGCTGTTACAAAAAAGAAATAAAAGCAAACAAAAATAGACGGGAACAGGCGTAGAGCGGCAGAGAAGCGGACGAACGAGCAGGTGAGACGAAGCGAAGCGAGACCCAAGGGAAACACCATAGAAACAATAGTGTAACAACGTTCTCTGTTTTGCTCCATACTCTGCTCACCTGCGATGCTTATACGGGGTGTCGCAAAATAACACCTTTCTTCTTTAAAGTTGATTTTAAAAACTTGTTAAATTTTTACTTCTCAGACGAGATCTTTCTTTAAATTTTTGCTTTACTTAAGGTACTATTTGTACAAACTTGAAATACGATAACCTAACCTAACCTGAAATAATCCCAATTTAATATATCTAACTTAATCTGACAGGCACCGAAATAGTACGAAGATTTGTAAATTTAATTTGGCAATTTGTATATTTCAAGACCATCCCCCAATTTGAAAATCTGAAAGTTCCTGATCTTTCGAGGCTGAAATAACCTATCAGTCTGAAGTAATTCCGACTTAACCTAATACCAAACAAACTTAATTAGAACCTAACCTAAAAGATACCTAAAAGAAAAAATTGAAATTTCATTAAAAATTTGAGAACTAAAAGAGCAAGAGATCACAAATTTCTTTTACAAGCGTTAAAAGAGCGTCGGTAATGAAGCGAATGTAAACGAGCGTCCCGAGCGGCAATATGACGAGAGTGCAGCCGTCGACAGAAAGGTGAATCACGTCGAGAGAATCCTGACGTCAATTACAATATGAAAACAGCAGAATGTCGGATTGTCGGTGTTAACTGGATTTCGCAGCGGGTGGTGCGGACCGGTTTCCAAACCACAGGAAGTAAAGGACAACTGCGAACGCGGCATAGAAGAGCAGAAAGTACATGGACACGAAGACCGTGATTAATAGCTGGGTTATTCTTCTCACGTCCATGTTTGCAGGATGCACGGTCCCTCGCGATATCTCACATCGTTGCGATTTGCATTCGAGTCGATGCCTCGGTCGCGCTTATATCATGCGAAATCGCGGACAAAACAAGCGGCGCGTACATCGCTTCTTTTCTGCACCATTAAACCGGAAAACTCGGGCTACTTTCACATTCCGTCCGTCGCTCGATCATTTTCTACTCTCGTTGTCAATTAAAAAGTTTGAAAAAAAAGAAAACGGATCACTCGTCGCGGATATCGGTTTCGACAGACGTTTACGGCCGCGATTGGTACGTGTTCCACGAGCGTTCAACGACACGCACGAAATGACGAACGCTTATCGACGAGCGTGTGTTTCGACGGCGATACGGAAACACCTCGTACACGATGCGCTGATAATACTTCACCGACGTTCGCGGGTTTCACGAATACTGACTGGTTTCATGAGGGCCACTGTGTCGATGGTTTCAATAATCGATGGACTTATCTTCGGCCAACGATACGTCATGCGTGCTTTTTATTATATGGAATTAAAATCTTGCACACTTCACTTTTTGCATCTACACGTTCGTAATCTGTATTTATACGTTCATAGATTTTATATGACACTCGTGAAGTTGCTTAAAAACGAAGATACTTGTGCTGCAGATGATTTGATAGCTCTGTGATATGCCGAGGGAGATGAGGGGCAATGAGGCTCCATTTGAAACTGTTATAGTCTAATTCTAGCCTAACCTAATTATATATAATCTAACCTAACATTACCTAATATGAGTAGGTTTAATCTAACCTAACCCTAACATAACCTATATCAATCCTGACCTAAGCAAACATGAATAAACAGGCACAGTTCAGTGACCAAATATCCTCGAGCATAAAGAAGTGCAGGTAAACGCAATCGCACATAAACGTCGTAAAATGACTGTGCGAAATACGGCGAGGTGTTTTGAAACGTCTAAACGCGGTTATAAATAGAAATGTCGAAGCTTTCGAACGACCAATGAATGACCGTAACCGAATTACATAATTCGAGCGATCGTTCTTTCAAGTATCGCTAATTCGTATCGTGGCACGAATAATATTTGTACTTTCGTTGAAACCGCTATCGTGGCCATCGATCAAAGCGCTGTGCCACTATCTCTTACACGATCGTAATTCATTAAGCGCAACAACCGCGGAGCTGCAGCCACGGATTTGCGAATAATAACGTTCTCGGCTGATTTGCATATTAACTTG
Source organism: Megachile lagopoda (assembly GCA_036983795.1). Classification (NCBI taxonomy): domain Eukaryota; kingdom Metazoa; phylum Arthropoda; class Insecta; order Hymenoptera; family Megachilidae; genus Megachile; species Megachile lagopoda. Next base: position 8,506,667 of record CM072793.1, read on the forward strand.
CCGCTGTCCTAGAACGGGTTCGCGCACCACATCGAAACAAAAGGATCCGAGGCTCATTTGCATTCGCGCGGGCACGCGAGCCAACGGCGCGGGGAGCTGGCCGCGAAAGCGAAATGTTACTCGCGATAATTAGCGGCCACTGCTACCACTCTAATTAGCTTTTCTTCTCGAATCATCAACTTAAACAGTTCGTTATGAACCGTGTCGTTGCAGAACAATGCTTAGTTTAAGAGCTAAGGTTTATCCTACATTCCAAGGCTTTACCAAAATTGGGGGCAAATTCAGCTGGAAGAACATATGCCTGAGTGTGGAGTTGGGTGTAATTTTAGAGCTAGGGGTTAGTAGACTTAATTGACTTCTTTGGACGATGGATGGCGATGAAGGGCCTTGTAGAACAACAAACACTTATTTGGTTTTGGGACAATCCAGGGTGGGGTCTTAGGCAGAGCATAAGATCAGGGAAAATAACAAATCCAGGGACTCCACTTAAACCTGAAGGGAACCTAAGATTCCTAAGATAAACCAAGGTCTTGGGTTCCTTCCTCTGGGTTCTTGCCCAGAGCAACCTTGATGTGAACTTAGGGAAAATGAAGAATATCTGCATGATTCTATTCAAGATCCTATTATCTAAAGGGTCCAACCTATCCAACTCCCTATTATCACACGTCATATATGAAAGGGTCGAGAGAAATTCGTGTCGACATACCTTGCGCATCAAATTGTCTTCTTCTCCGAAATATGCTTCTTCCTTGAGAAGAAACGGGACCTGTTCTCCCGTGATTATCATCGTGGGACTCGTCTTCCCCTGCACTTGTTGCACTATCACGTTGCACTACTTCGTCACTTCCGATGGCCGACGGAACAGTACCGCTTCCGCCGCCGTCGAATAATTTCACTTTCCGGGCTACCTCCGCGTATCCGGGCAAACCCGTCTCGCTCAGCCTGGTCAACAAAAATACTTATCGTTGGTCGGTAATGTAGAACACGATATTAACTTATAAAATAACCTATAACTCGATGTTATAAATTATAAAAAATTAATAGACACATAAAATGTGTATCGCAGCGCCACCGTGTTACTTTTTTTAACTAAACGCACCTGATGCTTTCGCTGCCGCTGCTTTCGTATCTGGTGCTGCTATTCGACTCTCTTCTAGTTCTCGTGATGGCATCTCGTATTCTCTGGGAAGCTGAAGAGGAATCGGTTTTCCTGGGCAGTGCCGGTGTTGGCTCGCTCTCGCTCTCCCTTGGACTGTACCTCGATGATCTCGTGCTTAACGGGCTCGCTTCTGGGGACAAGTGCTGTAAAACGTAATAAACTATCATGGATCCAGGTATACGGAGATATCTAGTTTGCCTCAGATTGAGCTCGTTTCTGACCCGAGTTTATGACTTCTAACCTAACCGTATATTGTCAGAACGCTTCTTGTCGCCAATGGTGTACATGGACGTTCATGGGTAACTTAACCCAATATCTGGCACAGAGTACCTGAACCATAAAAGTTAGCCCCATAAACTCAGGATATTGACATTAATGATCGTAGAAGAATACAACTGTGAATGTAAATATAACCAGGGACGAATTAAGAATTCATGGGACCCGGGATTTCCCTAATATGGGTTTCCCTAAACACGTTTTTAGTAAAAACATTGACTAGAGAGTGACACCATGTTTATGTATTCATATACCATGTTTACAGTTTGCAAACTCTGTAAACTTTGTTGAACTTCAGTGCAAACATTGTTAGTGAAAGTGTTACATAAAAGGAAACTCACGCTAGAGCAACGTTTATTGTGGGCGTCGTCGGTGTCATCTGGATTGGAGAACTCCTCCTTGGAAAATTTTCGACGTACCTGAAGAAAAACAATTGTACTCCATTCAGTACTTCCATTCAGTATTGTGATATTAGCAATCATTTCTGAAGGTCATTAATAGACTTCAAGGTCTTTAACACGTTTAAGGTCATTCAAGGTCGTCTGACATACAAGATTGTGTGAGGTCGTTCAAGATCATTCAAGGTTCACTTGATTTTTAATTTAATTAAATAGTCACAAGATGTTCATCTCTCTACAGATGCATTCATCTCGAAAATACTGAAGGTCACATAAAGAACACATATTTCTAATACAAAAATAAGTACAGATATTCCTTTACAAAAAATAACACCGTTGAAAGCAAATGACCTAAATGATCTCTCGCACCAATCGTCTCGCAAAGATTTATCAAACCACTCAGCATCCACAACTGTACTGACCACTTGAAAATCGTCTGTCTTCTTTCCGTGCGTGGCATCGGTGCCGGTCTTCCGTTCGAGCGCCCTGAAGACAGCGACATCGGCGTCAGCGTTGTCGACAAATCCTTCCGACGTGTCCTTCATAGAATCAACGCTCTTATCGTTCTCTTGAATCTGTTCGGTATTCGGGAATCCGTCCCGTTCCTGCTTGTCCGTTTTCCTGACGGTCTCCTGTTCCTTCAGCAGTATCTCGTCGGCGAGTACGACGTCGAGCATCGTGTCTTCGTTGTCCGCCTCGTCCCTCACTCGGTCATCCTGCTCCACGTGCGGATCGGCGATCAGCCTCGAGTTCTCTCTGGCGGACACTCTTGTCCGGCTCTGTTCGTGCGGCGTCGATTTCGATTTCGACGTGGCAGAGACGCCCACGCGTTCTTCGGGCCTGTCTTGCTTCTCCTCTTTGCCGGTTTGCTTTCCTTTTGCAGCGACGTTCGCATTTGAATTCCCGCTGTCCCTACCCACGTCCTCGCGGCTGTCCCTGCGGAACAGTCGATTGCCCAGCCTCGATTCCTCCTTGTTCAGCGGCCAACTCTTCGTATCCTCCTTTCGCGATTTGCCCGCGCAACGCACGTCGTCCTTGCTGTCCTGCCGCTTCAGACGGTCCTCCTTGGCGCGCGGCGATAGCAGCTTCGGGATCAGGCTCGGCACGCTTATGTCCTCGCGACTGCGCCGCAGATCGTCGGTGCTTCCTCGGTATCTGAGAACAATTGCGTAATGTGTGAAATTATGGTAAGTGTGGGCTTTGTGTGTAGGGAGATCAACGGTTCGGAGGTATGGCAACTGGGACGAGCGTTTTTTAACCCTCGGATGCTCTGGGACTGACGTGGCGACCTGAGGATACTCAATCTTGCACAAACTTTAGAATGTATATTATTATATATATGTATGTATATACTATCCTATCACAACTATGGTATGCGTTGTTATTATATACAAAATGCTTTATGTATAGAATATCATAATCATCACAGTATACGGTACTATCATAATCTATGAAGCTAACCTAACCCAACCATGACACTATATGATACTATCATAGATTATAATAAGTATCATATAGTATCATATATTATTATAATTTATTAGGTGTATTCTTTATTGGACTAGACCAATTACGTTAATAATTATATTAAAAATAGTGAAAAAAATTTGCTAAATAAATTTTGTTAGTAACATTCGTAATAATTGCATCATTTACTTGATAAATATGTAGAAATTCGATGAAAGTAAAAAAATGGAGTATTGATAATTTGAGGCCAAAGAATGCGGACAACGCAGATATAAATATCGCATACGAATGCACATTTTTGTATCTTTCTTATTTACTTCAATAAGCAATTTCATTGCACTTTTAATTTCAGCTTTTAATACTTAACAATTAATTTTAAGAATGCATTATTTCATTTTCAACACAAATGTTCAGCATTGGAGCCCGATTGAGTACATTTACCTCATCCTCAACCCACTTAAAAACTGACGCTACAAAAGTATCCAGAATTACAAAAAATTACAATCCCAAGAACGTAACTAAAATTTACCCCCAAAGATCAGTGAAATTTACCCTAAATTCCCCATTAAAATTCTAGAACCTAACCTATCCTAAAAATCTGTATAACAAAGAAAGTAAGAAGGCTACCTTTGCGGGATGAGAGAACGTTTCGGCGATTCCTGCGGGCTTCTGATGTCCTCGAACTCTTTGGAGCTCCTCCTGAATATCGGAATATTGGACTTGCGTTCTCCATGTTTCAAGTTCGACTTAACTTCCGGCGAGATAAGTTTGGTCAGTATTCTAGGGGGTTTCAACAACGAAATTCTCGGTGTACTCTGCTCCTGGTGACCGGTCTCCTCTTCTTCGTTTCTCGTTTTACAATTCCCTGTCGCGTTCCGGTTGTTTTTCTTCGACTTTATGGCATCGGCCGATGGCACTTCCTCCTCTTGTTTATTGGACAATTTTTCGATTCGTTTCGAATTCGTTCGTTCGTTGATGTCGGCTCGCGACGCGGATCTTTCGGGCGAAATCGTCTCGTTTCGCGTTACGACGCCATTGCAATCTTCTGGTTGTTCGATCGCTTCGACTGGTTCTCTCGAATCGGTGCCCGAAGGCTCTCTGTCGATGGACGATTTTACGATTTCGTTCTTGTTCACGATGTCCCGGTAGTCCTGGTGACGAGAAGGCAGACTTCGATATATTCGCAGCTCCGGAGACTTCCTCGCTGCTGACCAACGTGTGGGTGGACCTGTATGCAAAGTGCAATCCATATTTATTGCCTCCTCTCGATAAAAGTGAAATTTTTCTTACGGTATACTGCCCCTTACTGCTCGCGAAATTATTCTACGCTGTGATTTCATTTTCAAATTTACTAATTTAGAAAACAAAGTATTAATAAAATATAAAAGAATACAAAACGTACTGTTGATTGTCCAAGCCCGGCGAATACTATGCTTCAAGATTTCGACAGGAAACGATGATTTCCCGCTGATAGATCTCTTCGACGATGGATTCTCGTACGGCCATTTTCCGGTGACGATATGTAGCTCCCTAAAATGGCGACGGCACGCGATAAACAACCCGGCAAAAACTTCGATTAATTCAACATCTCGCAACGCATCGGGAATGAATATGAATTGGGATGAACATCACCAGTAAATTACACATATTTACCAGCCATTTTGGTACAAAGATATTAAACTTCTCATAGTTTTAATATCGAATCACGAAAGTGAGCGATGAGGGTCGTACGACAAAATGGAGGATGACTTACGCAATTTTGTAGCAAATGTTACAAATCCATTCGACGTCTTTGTTATCGGTAGGGCTCCTGACCTCGATACGGCACTGTCTGCAAACTCTGTGCCTGCAGCGTGTACACGGAGCCCCGGTGTTGTAAAATCTACCAAACGGTGCACCGCATCTGGCACATTTACGTCCTTGGTACGATAGATCACCGGACGCCTTCAGAAGTCCCTTCCTTCTCAGGTATTGTAGATCAGCCTTCAGTCTCCTGTAAAACCACCACTTTCTACAATTTTCGAGAATTCAAGGATTTGGGGAGTTAGGTGATTTGGATATGTGGGGGTATTTGGGACTTCGAGGATACAGGAATTGGGGAATTAAGGGTTTTGGTATGTGATGAAATTTGGAATTTGGGAATTTGGGGAATTATGGAACAAGCAGATTTGGAGATGTACTGATTTAGGAATTTGGAAATTTGGGGACATACTAAGTTTAAAAATTTAGTAAGTCGCAAAGAGAACATGAGATAAAAGCAGAAAATTGAACTAAAAGAATTCCACAAGGTAACTTTCCCCTAAAATCCCCAAAGTAGTCGCATTCAAATGTTTCATAAGATCCGCCATTGATCGGAAAAGAGCAACATGCAATTTGCATATCGATCGAACCTTCCGAAACGATTGTATCTCGACTGTTGCTCCAAAAAAGAAAAGAAATGTAAAAAAGCGATAAAGTTTCACGGGTCTAGTTTCCTGCTTATTATCCCTCGCTGTTCAGCGATCATACGGTGCGTAATTAGCGATATCTGTCGTCTATTATGCTCGCGGATTGATCAATAACCGTTGAATTATTCATTGACCGTTGAAAATGAACGAGTTATGAGTGGCGACAAGTAACATTGGTCTTTTTTAAGTCCGCAACGTTTGCCAACTGTGAGCAGAAATTAACCAACGTGTGTAACTTTAGCTTCCTGCTTTGAACGGTTTGTAAATTCCATGCAATATTTAAACCGTTCACTGTTGCTATTTATATCGCTGATAAAACTAATAAATCATGTTAGAAATCATTTTAAGCAATGCATATTTCTTCGGCCGATGTGGCAAGAATATAAATTACTGTTATTTTAGAAGGCAATATTTGGATCTCAACATGTCATTCTAGTGATTTTAATCGCCTGTCATTTATCACTGGTTGCGGTTTCTATATTCGAATACTTTTCAGTCAGTTTAGTACAATTTAGTAAATTGAGTCAGGTTACATTTTTGTGAACGGAATTATTCCCAAAAAAATATTAATCGTTGGCTTTATGGAAAGAATCTAGGGGAATCCAGAGAGCGCCACAGTACTGGGGTAATTATACGGAGATTTTAGGGAGACGTGTGAAGAGTCTAGGGAAACTTCGAAAGAACCGGGCAAAAAATTAAAGAGATGTAAGAACTAGGGAGAGCTATGGAGAATCCTAGGGATAATTTAAATGTAATCTAAAATAAAAAAGACTAGAGAGAATTGAGGGATTACACGGAAATTAGGGAGAATTTGGGGGGATTCTAGAGTGAAGATAATCTCTAGGGTGAAACCAAACGTTTATTGAAATTCTAGGAGAAATCCTACCATGATCAACTGAAATTCTGGGGAGAATCCAAACGTGATATATAGAATCCCTAGGGAGAACCAAAACATGATGTATAGAAACCCTAAGGAGAACCGAATAGTCTATGGAAATCCTAGGGGTAATCTGAACGTGGTTTATGTAAATCCTAGGGGAAACTTAATCATGGTCTAGAGAAGTCTTGGGGAAATTTAATCCTAGTCTATAGAAATCCTAGGGAGAACCAAATGGTCTATAGAAATTCTAGAGGAAAACTGAACGTAGTCTACATCAATCCCAGGCAACTATTATAAGATTACCTGTATATATCACAATAGAACAAAATTCCTCTATGTATCCTATTTTTTCACTAGAATCACCTGAAATACAGTCTGATTCAGAAACGGTGCACACCGAAGAACGCGATTGAAAGGACGCGGTTCGCAAAACAACAGTCTCGGAGAGTTTGACAGTGACTCATAGAACAGCGTGCAGGCGTCGTATCTAATCCCTTTTGTTATAAAAATAATCGACGCACCACGCAACAAAGATTGCTACATCTTTCGAGCCGGTGCCAATAACGCGTCCGTGTACGTACACCTCGTAGGTGTTCCACCGGGTATGTATCTGGTTTCCATTCCCGTCGGACAATGATAAAGCATATTAATGCAGCGCGTACTGTACCGTGCAATGGACACGACCAAATAACATTGAACGATATTTCCTGCGGCTTTTAAATATCCTGATCTCGAGTAACCTTTCTCCTTTCTCTCTCTCTCTCTAACCGGCTCGGTTTCTCTCTTTTCATTCTGGATATACAGGGTGTTCAACAGACGCTGGCCATCGTTTGTACGGAGATATTTATTGTAGAATTTGTTATAAACACGTTGTGAGGGAAATATGGGGCTGTGGACTTCTTTTGGGACGCCATTTTGTTAAGGCGAGGGTAGGTGCTGCTGTTAGAGGTGAGTTTAGTATATTCTTTTATGAGAAAGTTAGTGTAACTTTTGTTAAAGAGAAGGTTAGTGTATCTTTCGTTACAGGTAAGGTTAGTGTAGTCATAGTGTATATTAATTATTATATACACCCTATGTGTATACAAATTTTGGTAACTATTTCAAATATATTAGAATACGTACAGCAAACGTTAGAGACATCATGGTGTTTGTTAAATAAATTCACATTGCGATAAAACTGGGCGTTCCAGCACAGATATCCCCCCGCAAATCAACTACAAACTGTAACGCATGAGTGATACTACAATAATATTGAAATGAGTCATAACTTTCATTTTTTCTCCTCCTTTACCGCCTATTACACTTAAAATCATATACTACGTGATCTTCATCGTCAACAATTTTGATTTATTTAGCAATTTATTGATCTCATGCATACAAATATTTACTTGCAAAAGAGTTACAAATAATTTAAGAAAGGGGATATTTGTCGATTAATTAATGTTTATGTTATGTTTGATTAGGTTATGTCTCACGTGCTCCTACTATACGATCGTCGCGCCATCTACCGTTAAATCCTTAAAATTCATTTTGAAAGAATAAACACTGAAAATGGATTTATAAGCAGATATAACAATTTGCACGCAATTTTGATACTTTTGTTATTTGGAATGATGGATTGCACACTGTATTAGACATCTGCAGTGTTTGTTTAGACGTAGAAACACGTTTTCTAGACGAATTGAATGCAAAACAAAGGTAGCTTCCTTTCAAGTCCTTTCATTGATTTTTTCACTTGTACGTATACCGTTACCCTACATACCTTTAACCTCCGTCCATGGAGAATATATGTGGTTTGCGAACTATACATTTATCCTCGCAGCATCAGAGTACAAAGAGCAAACATTTACACTATACAAGTCTGTCGTACTAGTATACAAAGATTCGTGCAACGAACTGCAGCAAAATCAAACCCAACCGTGGAACCCAAATTGTTAACAATTTTTGAAAATTATATGTTTGGGTGTTAAATTATTTGTAAAATTGTAAAATTGCAATATTATGAAATTGTAAAATTATAAAACCTTGAAATTATAAAACCATAAAATTGTAAAATTACAAAATGACCAAAATATAAAATTACAAAACAATATTTTCTTCCGAAAATTATTTAGTACCAACACAAATTGTGTCTGCAACCTGTCCAAATTTATTATTCATTCGGTAAGTATTTAAAACAACCGTGTCTTTAACAAGAAAATTCTGCGATCCTCTGCTGAATTATTAATAACAATTAGAAGAACGAAAGAAAAAGTTGGCATCGAATATTTTTAAATACAATATCTGGCACATATGTCCATACACCAGAGAGTTCTTCGATATTTCTTACTTTTCTATGAAACTGATATGATGGTTTCAGCTACCGTTTTTCCCACATATCGTGAGAAAATGGTTGTGGCTGAGATCTTGAAATAAATTAGAGTTCGTGATCGGGGGCTGTTTAGAAAAGCCGGAATGCAAATCATACCAATTCTACTCTGTTTAATTCAATACTTAATAGCATGCTAATTGGTAACTGAGATAAATTTTTAGAACGGGACATGTTGGTTTAAATTAGTTTCTAATGCGAAAAAAGGTTTTACTAATTATCTCGTACATTATTGCAGGGGTTCTCAATTTAATAATAAATTGTTTTCTTTTTACGAAATATTAATATATTTATTAATCATATTAATATCAATACATTGATCATCGATTATATTCATACTGAGATTAATTATATGAATATTATTTTAGCTAGAACATGAAAGAAATAAAAATTTATAATTCTGTTAACATTTTGTTGCCAGACAAATTTTTAATTAAATTAAAAAATTAAACAATTTTTTCTATGAACAATTCTTGTAACATTATTTAAACAAGTTGTGGATGCATATTTTGAAATATTAATTAAGGTTGTGAAACTGATTTTACTGGAAGCTGAAGTTGAGAGTCACTGGTCCATTAATTTTCCTGATATGCTAACTTTCATCTATCAAATTGAATATACTAATCAACTCGAATAAGCGTTCTGTAATGAATGAAAGGTGATAAATATTAATCACTTTTAATATTAATAATTTCTCCATTATAAACTCTATAACCTCACAATATAGACAACTGGAACCATGGGGAAATGAATTCAGTTACTTTTGAATAATTAATTCGACAGTTACGTTAAATTATAGAAAATGCAAGACATACACCTAATATTTAATAGAGCTTCATACCGCTAATTACTTTACAGAAATTTTTATCATTTCGAATAAATTGAATATCATATTAGGTTATGACAAATATACAAGTTATTTTAATAAACTTGCCACTTTCTAAAAGTTAAGTTTTTAATTTTCAATCTGTCAAAAATGTAATTATAAATGTGGTTCTATTGAGCTATGGCAGTTACGATTTTTATAACCTAATAATTATTAACTTAAAATTGTTTATTTGAATATTTTAAGTTATAGGAAATTTTATTTCTGACAATAGATTCTGAAATTATTTAAACAAAAAATGATAGAAATTTACATAATATGGAGAGCACATCCGGTTGAGTAAAGATGGTCGCAGCAATGGAAGCAAAACCATGAAAACTATTGCGTATCAGTCCCACGCATTTGCCATAACGCTTTGATCACTATGCTAAGCATAAAACCTGTTATTTTTATCCCCTGCAGCTTTTATTATGGAATGCATTTCCGAAAATTATACATAATTAACTTATTGATATGTATTCATTATAATCTTTCACTTCTACAATTTCAAACTCCACTGCATATTCAAATATTACTAACAAAACTGTATCTGAGATATTCAATACGACTTTATAAAAATGAAAAATTAGTAATATTCATGATTGTAATGCGATAAATAAAATTTGTGGTTAATGGCGCGAAAATTCAAATATCAAAATGACACATCAAGCGATAACCTCCAAAATAAATATAATCACAATGGAAAATATTAAGATTACAATATTATTAATTTATAAGAAGAAATTAATGTTTGTATATTCACCTTAAAATTCATTGATTTGATCAAGTTACATTATCATACAGTGCCGTTTTCGCAGTGAAACGATCGCAGAAGCGACTACTAAACCTTGAAAACGAAAAAATGTAAAAGAGGAGTAAGATTCGAAGGATATATACAATTACAATCGAATGGTAGTGAGGCAATACTGCATGCCTAATTTGCATACAAAATTGAACACTTTAGATGAAGTGGGATCCTAACGGGGAATTAGCGTCTTTCACGGAGAACAGCTTGGAAATGGAGTGCGCCATGATGCTGGTCGAACAGCTTCATCTTTGTGGATAGATTGCTCGAAGATAAAGTTGCGCTTACTGTATCTTGTGAAGTAATTAATATTATGCCATTGCACAAGGAAAATCTAACGACTTTGCAGTCAGATACAATATATTAACTTTTCATGTGGGGATTTGGGGTCTTAGGGATTTGAGATATCAAGATTTGGAGATGTAGAGATTTGAGTTCATAAGGATTTGGGGATATAGGGATTTAGGACATAGGGATTTGGGGATATAGGGACTTGGGATACAGAAATTTGGGTTAATAGGTACTTTGGATATAGGGATTTGGAGTCATATGGAATTTGGGACATAGGAATTTGGGGATATATGGAGTTGGGGTTCAGGGATTTGAAAACTTGGGATATGGAAATTTGGGTTCATAGAAATTTAGGGATATAGGTACTTGGGACATAGAGATTTGGAGTCATATGGGATTTGGGGATATAGAGACTTGGGATATAGAGATATGGAGATATAGAGATTTGGGTTCATACAAATTTGGAGATATAAGGATCTATGATACATTGATGTGCAATATAAGGATTTCAGGACGTCGAGATTTAGGGATATAGAGATTCAGGAATATAGGGACCTAGTGATATAATATAGTCACTATTCGCAACTAAAAAATTGTTCTATTGGTCCCTCTATAATGTGCACATCCTATACACATGAAACACCCTATACATATCCTGCTATATCGCATTGTTTACTAAAAACGCACAAAATGAAGGTGCCAATATTTTCCTTCATAAAAAAGTACCACCACAAAATCACAAATACAAAGCCTACTGATCAAACCCATCACTGTTTAAATAGTTACAGTTCAGTATAATACCCTAGAATTGAAAACGAGGCATAAATCACTTTTCTTACTAAATAAATTTCAAATGCCCAGTAAATTATTCAAGCGCCTCAAAAGAAGCTTATGAATGGATATGCCGATCTTTCGGTAAAGCCACTGACTCGGTTGTAAGAAAAATTGTAAAAAAGAAACTTACCCCCCGTTCTCCAGCTAATTCCAGGATCCCCGATTTTCGGGGTGTCCACATATCCGTGCGGGTTACCACGGCACACACATGTGACGCGTATCCGATGAAATCACACCGGTTAATACGTAGCAAATGAAAATAAAGGCAGCGCTTGATGTCAACGCGAGCGAACGGGTTCTCAGCCCGGCTCGGCTTTCACCGATCTCCCGTGTCAAAAACACGCGAAACAACGAGCAGCCACTACACCTACGCGTCCTGGCAGCGGCAGCAACAGCAACAGCGACAGCTTCAGTCGGTCGAAGACACGACCGAACGTCGACCGCATCCGGTCGACCGAAACGCAGCCACCGAGGCCGCGGATCGTAGTCGAACCAGCAACGCAGGAATAAAACAAAGCGACCACGGTGCTAGCCGGTGTCACTTTCCGCTACCATAATCCCTACGCCGGAGTTAGGCGATATAAAGAGAGCACTGCTGGACGGATCACGGCCGTGGCGTTGGTTCGACGTCCACTTCCGTCTTCGAGCGACGAGCTTCGGTAGCTGCACCACGTCCGGTAGAACCGGGGACGATCGGTACACCAGTGACAGCAACGTTGCGAGGCCAGATACGTAGCTGGACCGCGCAGCCGCTTTAGGTCTTGGAGAACCGAGAAGCGACCGGTGAAGCGACCAATCCGAGCTCCTTATCGCTTACGACGTACCACAGCCGATATAAATGCAGCTGTGGTGGTGTACACTCCGGTGCAACGTTCACTGCGGAGGTGCGCTGGCAGGAGTACTCGGTTGGTTCACGTTTTTATGGAAGTAGGATTCATCACTCTCAAATTTGGGATGTGGTTACCAGATTTTTGAAAGGTCAGTGTTTTAAGTTTTGACAAAATTCTTAAAGTCTCACATTTCCAAATTTAATCGTGCACAGATACTCGTTGCAAATTCGTACACCCCCAAATATTTACATTCTAAAATCTCACATTTTCAAATCCTCACATTCCCAGACCCTCACATCCCCCCAGATTCTCACATTCCCAGATCCTCACATCCCCAAATTCTCACATTCCCAAATTTCCCAAATCCCCACGTCAAGATATAAAACTTCCCCAATTTTGAATTGAAAATATATAAGTTTGAAGAACCTTGCCGAATGGGAGTGACACTTGCCAGGGAGTGTACGGTGATATACATAGACACTGGTATAGCGTGTCGGTTGTTTACTGGGCCCGTGTGGGGTCTGCGGCTTTTGCCGTGCGACTCCAACGAGAGAACACCGCGAACTCCACTGTGTGAGGCAGTCCCCTCGGAACTGTTCGTGTGCTTTCGGGAAGCTTCGGCTTCCTTTGACTCGTACAAAGCGGGGGCGTGACTGAACGTAAGTACAGTAGACAGTAATGCTCCGGCTGCGGTGTCAACGACTTATCGTCGTCGTTGGATTGCTTTTGATAAGATGATAAGATATTTTCGTCGAGTTTTCAAGGATTAGGGTTCTGTTACTATACTCTGTATTTTGGGATTGTAGTTTTAGAATTGTGACTATGGGCGATTAGGGATTTTAAGAATTTTGGAGTTTAGGAATTTAGGGGTTGTGCAGTTAGCGAGTTAGCGAGTTGGCGGATTTGGGAATTGGAGATTTAGGCATTTGGAGATTTGGTGACTTGAGAATTTGGTTATTTGGAGATTTAGGGATTTGGATCCTTCAATATCTAGGAATTTAGGTATTTGGGATTTTATGAATTTGGAAATATGAAAACATTAGTATTTAAGAAATCGACGATTTGTGAATTGCAACTATCCTGATTTATAATTTTGAAAGTTAAAAAAGTGAAATCACAATGAATTTTTTTCCTCGTTGACCTTGAGTGACTCATTATCGCATAGTTTATAATCATATCAAACGTAAATGTTTCGAATTTTCTTCTCCAGTTTCGTTCACAGTTTCCTTTTTCGCATTGGCAATGAATCACACGATCGGTCATCTTTCCAGGAACAATGCTCAAGGAAGTTTATCATTAATGACTTGTTTTTTATGTCTTCCTAACCACGTCTTTTTAAAATGCAAAGTCATAAGATAAAGGAAAATGAGAGCATAATACGATGCATAACAAGGAAAAATGTGAAACCTAACCTCACTTTTGTTACACTTATTCCCTGAATCATCGCTATAAATAAATTCCCTGTTAATTTCAATGCCGTTTTTATTGCAACAACAAATAATTATAGAGCAAACTTAATTGCAAGATACTTTTGTTGTATCATAGGACAGTTTGTGCAAGGTTACTCATGTACCAGTGACATTAATTATGACAATTAAAAAGTCCATTTGCTGACATATGTAAGTATCACTAGATCTCTAATCTACGATCAAGATCGTGTAATCGCGTATGCTCGTATCAGCGTTTCAATAATTTATATCGAGGAACGCTTTACTTCGATGTTCAACTTTGCGTATGAAACAGATTAATGCTCGTAATAAGAACAATTTATCATTACTTCAATGACAAAGTCCCTAGAATTCCATAGGATCTTATAGTCCCTAGGATTTATAAGTTATCTGATATCCCCAAAAATACTAGGTTCGTAAGGTTCCTAGTATTCCTAGGATTCCTAGGATCTCCACGCTAGATTTCTAGGGTCCCTACAGTTTCTAGGGACTCTATACAAGTAAGTCGATCACATGTTATTTTGCAAGAAGATTTTATTACAGGTTCATACCCATTGCGATATTTTGATGCACCAAAGAGGAAATAAAAAAATGCTTAAAATGCATTTAACGACTTCCTAAATGCTCTGCGGCTCATCAACGTACCGACACACTAAGATACTAATGGCAATGATTCTTGTTTAGGTTAACTCCGATTGCACTAGTACACATCTAATCACGGTAAATCCTTTTACAGGTAGAAGCAGGAAGAGTGGCTCTGTCGCGATTTCCCGTAAATGGTATTCCTACAGAAGGAAACGTATATCCGGTTATCTGTTCTCTTATACGAAGGTAACCTGTTACGTCGACTTTTGTTAATAAACTTCGTTAGTGTACTACGTTCCGCCATTTTAATTAGCACCACGTTTAACTCTAACTAATTCTTGTTCATTTTGATCTCTAATCAAACTGTAGTCTTATTTGTAATTCATTTTGACTTACTTTACTTTATCATTAATTTTTGTTAATTTACTTTTGTAACTGATTTTTAACCATTTTTATCTGCAATCAGATTTATGTATCCTTACTTGTAATTCATTTTTATTCACTCCCATTTATAATTAATTTTCATTCACTTTCATTTGTAATCGAGTTTCATTAATTTTTCTTGCAACAATTTTTTGTTAATTTCATTTATATAATTTATGAGAGTAAATGTATTATTAGTAATTGATTATTAAGATTCATTTTTTGTGAACTTTATAATATGTCATCGACAATTTTCAACTAGGGATTTCATTTCTGAACTACAAAGTTCATTTTCTCGAGCATATTCACATTTATACATCGACCGACTTTCAATTAATTGCATCCTCCTGAAGTAAAAGTAGAATACAGTATCAAACTCGATGACAAGTTTTCAATATATTAGCGAGGAAACTAGAGCAAGAATGCCGATGATCGTGTCTACCTTCAACTCTGTCATTGAAACTTCACGCAACGTGGAACAATGACTTTCCCGTCGTTAATGTAATTAATTATTGGACGCATAATAAAAGCCGTGTAATTACGTGCATTTCATACGGTCCTGTCTGCCATAAAACAGGGAATCATCTGCCGTACGATATTCTTCGTTCATCAGATATGCAAATTAAAACAGTCAATTACACGACTAATTTCACCTGCAACTCACCTGTACGTTTGCTTTACAATTTGCACTTTAAAATAAGTCAATTTTTTCTCTTAATTGCTTTATTTAAAATTACACTTTGCTGAAGAGGTTAGGTATCTAGGGACTTAGAGCTTAGGTTAGGTTACAGACCCTTTTGATAACTGGAATACAATTTAATGAATACACTCGCATAAACTCGTCGACGGCAATATAACGGGAGTAGTTTACAATTTTTCGTACATGTCAAATGTGCTCTCGGGTCACAAAAGTGCAATCAGCGTACGTCGGATGTCCCGTTAGTCAGCCTTAAGGTTTAAGGTTCGTTCCTACAGGTACAGCTATGTGCTTGTTCGATTATGAAAATATATCTTTAACATTGATTTAAACAATTCACAGTAAACATTCAAAAGACAAATCATTGTACAATTTCATAAACAATAATTCTTCCAATCAAACTCATAAATAAATCCTTCGTCGCTTGCAGACAATTTCAATTAATTTCAACGAAGTTAATCTTAGCAAACCCAGGTAAAATTTTCACAGTTCACAAATTATTTTCCGAGCGTACCGCATGTTTTGTTGGAAAGAATGTTTTGAAATTCAAATCTGACAGGAATTCCCGCGCTGGAGCCACCGTCTGCCGTCGTCCGACCGAAACCTTCCCGTTCATTTGAACCCTTTTGCAAATTTAGAAACTTGCCTG
Organism: Megachile lagopoda; assembly: GCA_036983795.1. Lineage (NCBI taxonomy): Eukaryota > Metazoa > Arthropoda > Insecta > Hymenoptera > Megachilidae > Megachile > Megachile lagopoda. The sequence continues at coordinate 8,523,089 of CM072793.1, forward strand.
GACAGTATAGTGTACACATAAATATTGCCAGTTCCTAGGCCCGTGTGAAAGCGCCATTCCATTCGACTCCAGCTATAATGCTACGACACACAGAAAGACGAGACTCTCGTTCGCACGGGGGGTCACAGCTAGCCCCGAGGGAGCAGTCATTGACATTGAGAGAGAGAGAGGGAGAGAGAACGTCGAGAAACGTGACTAATATCGTGGTGCTACCTCTATATGGAACCTTTTCGCATTTTCTATTCCTGTCCATAGCCACCTGTAGATTCACGTCGATCACGAGACCTATCTGAATCTCATGCCTAACGTGATCATAAAGTATCTGCTGCATTTGCATGATCACAATTATGTGACGCTGTTTCAGAAGATATGGACGTACAAAGGAGGAAATAATAATGGAGGTAATAACTGCAACATCATATAAATTACATGGTGAAGCAAGATTAAAAAGTGCAGACACATTGTCTGAACATTCGTCTAATTACACGCTCGTTGGCGCCAGCGAGGCTGGGGTAAAAAAACAATCGTGGGCCTGAGATGTTACGGAATAGAGCACAGATTGTAATCTCTATTGTCTGAGGTTCAAGTCCCAAATTTCAAACATTCTTTCAAAATCCTTAACATCCAAAATTACAATATTCTTAAAATTTCTAAGTCCCAAGGTCCCAAAAGTCTTACAACCTCCAAGACACCAAACCCTAAAAATTCTCAGAATTCCAAAGTACTCACACTGTAGTACTTAACGTAGCCCACATAAAATCAGCTGGCAATTACCTGAACCACAGTTTAATCTCATGTATCGAAACATACAATGTTTATAAACACAGACCATAAGACCCAAAAGTTTGGAATGCTCCACATACGAGCCAGAAACATTCCGAAGGATCGGGAAATAGTGACGTTCACCAGGTTCCAATTTGCTTAGCTGGTACAGTAGTTCTATACACCGCTAAAACAGGTTTCTCGCAAACTGGCCGCAAACGGTTCAGTATTCGACAGTCGGTCCGTTGGTTCGTGTATCGTCGAGGCTCATTGCCTCGAGCGACGTAGAAAGTATAACGCAAATGACTCCGATAAAAGCGCTCGCGGTTCACGTAGGTAAATAAGATTTGGCCTCGAAATACGCTGATCGTAGAGCGCCCACACGAACGGTACACAGAAGTCTCGCTATCTAAGCCCAGCACAGAAACACCTGACTAAATGACATTCTAACGCGACGACATCGGCCATGCCTGGAAGCGTAAGACCTCGAGGGAAACACCTCGATCTTCCAGAACAATCACCGATATTCCCCTTCATACATTTATTCATATCCAGTGTTCGATAATCCCGTAAGGGCAAACCATGCAGAAAGAAGCGTCGAACGTACCCTTGCTCCTCTTCGCCGGTGGGTCCCTGCTGCGCCATGCGAAACACGTCCGTGGTCGACATGGTGCTCCGCTGATCGCCACTCCGACACTCGATCACGGATCACATATCGACGTCACTTAGCCCCGTTCGTTCATCCGACGTCGAGGATGCTACACCTCGATGGTGTCGCGCACTCTGCACTCCACGTGTGGACTCGTGCAGGCGAAAAAATTACGTGTCCAGGTTGGCTGGCGCCCGTCAAGGCTGACACCGGTGCGCGCCGCGCCGCACGAGAAGGTACGTGTGCAACAGGTTGCGAGTGTCCCGGCTTTTCCACGATCCGCGACCGTCCGACACGTTCGATCGAAAAGCGATGAGGAACGAGGCACAGCGGCGACCAACTCACTGCCTCAGTCTCGTGTAGTGTCGCAGCGAAGCGAAACACGCCGCACCTCTGCCTCTGTTGCCGCTTGTTCTCTTCCTTCTACCTACCTGTGCACACGCACACCAGCATTTTTCCTCGGCCGTGGCTGTGTGCGCGCCACTCGCAGACCGTACACGCTCGTTCCACGACGAAACGTGTTCCTTCTACCTGCGCGCACGCACACGCCGCCACGACGAGGTCGTAGGGATGCTCTTACCGCGATATAGCCGGCTGCCTTTCGGCCGTGCGTGGATACTTTTGATACACTGGCGTTCACTCTGGTCGCGTGACGAGCACACGCACGGAATTTATCCGCGTGAGCTTGTGTGCGAACAGGTTTCACGCGGTTGTGTACATCAGGCTCGTGTGGAGCCAGATCGTATTCCTTTCATTTGCATAGTGTCCCCAGTATGTAGAACTCCGTTTAGACCTAAGTGTGTATCACTTTCTTCGGCTGGGACTTTTTCTCGCTACTGTCAGTGTTACAGACAGTAATATGCACCTTCTACGACCTTAGGTCTGCTGTTACCCACGAGGCATCCATATTGAATTCAGTGGCAAATCCTTGACTAGGTAGCCGATAGGTTAGAGTACCCTAAAGGCTACCGTGGTCAACATTGCTCTACGGGTCTGAAGGGGCCCCTTACGCGCTTTATGCCCCTACTATTCACCGTGTGTACACACGTATGCGATACACACAGAGAGGAAGTAGGGGGTCCCCTGAATCCAACCTCAGCTCCACTGGTCAGAGTTAGCCGTATGCATCAACGAACCCGGCTATACTTTCAAATGTATTTCCGTTTACCTGCGCGCCAGACGCACACCGATGTTTCCATCTGTGTAACGGTTCACGCAGCCTAACAGCCATTCGCGTTCCGTTCGTAAAGACGTATTCGCGTTTCTTTGGGCCCTGTGAGCGGCACCACAAAGAACGGTTTTCACCCGACCATCCTTACACACTGATGTTTACGTGTGCCTGTATATACTTATGCATACTAGGATAAAAACTTTCCTGTTATGTATGTATGTATGCAGATCAAATACGCGGATACGTTCGTCCTGGAGCACACTTTGATGTACACGCAGGAACACTTTTTGCGGTGTAAACTGTGTACACTCGAGAAAAACATGAATGAAATGTTAAGTTGTTTTTTGTTAAGTTCATCTACAGAATTACACACAGGGTCGGTGACAATTCAGATTTAATTTTGAACAGTTTAAAAAAAAAAACTGTTCAAAGATTAATTTTTTGTGTCGATAAACTTTGATCCAATTTGAAGCCTTGCTCGTGGAAGGTATATCAAAATATGAAAATTAAAGTAAACAAAATGTACGTGTGTGTACAGATCGGTTCATAGTATCCTGCATGCGCCTCACGTGCACACTCCGGATGGAAGTGTACAGTCACGTAAAATGCATTCGATCGTAGCTCATTGACGATGCAGTAACTATGAGAAACACTATAATGACAAGCAGTTTAGCAAATAGGAGTTGAGTTCATAGGTTCTAAAGAAAAAATTATAATACTAAACATTGAATGCATTCGGATACAACTTACATATCAGAAAATATGATTGTGTATAAACACGGAACACTGTTATCCTCCTCCTTATATGCAATTAAATTCATAAAAAGTTGAATATTTACTATAATAAAGCAAATTAATTGCAAAGCATTCGATTTTGGAGCATGCGACGTTCGTATTTCGCGCCCTCTTCGTGCTGCGCTTGCGCAACTTGTTCGTTCGTTGTTTTTTGGTCATTAAACTTTAGTTTATAGTTTGAAATTAGTCAGGTTAATACCCTGAGTGGATTCATTAAATTACGGATGCTCGATATGTATCATATTTACATTTTATATCTTATGGACGTCATAATATACAAGACGAATACATTAATGACGGAACTAAATGATGAACAATACAAATTATACTTTAATATACATACATACATACTTTACGTACGAAATCAATTTGTCTCCTTCTATTAAATAATACTATGATACAGTCGTACATTTGATATAACCATAAATGAGCGATATAATGGAAATAAACGTAAAAAGATATTAAAAAATAGTGCCTTACACAATTTTGTTCGATGCTGAATGTTTACAAGATGATGTAACAGAATATTGTCCTTTTTCTTCTTCGTAAATGTAAACAAACGAGGTATCTTACAACTGTGTATCGTTTAATGCAATATTCGGCGTCGTTTAACAGTGAACTGGTCATTATTTGCGCTGGTATATAAATCGGTGTTAGCGATGTATATGGCATCATAGAAAAATTCACATTAATATTACGTGAAGTAATAGTTGACAATGATCTGGAGCGGTATATTACAAAAACGAAAAGGAAAAAAGAAGATTAAAAATAGACTTTGCTTCTCACCACACTCATTCATTCGATTTAATGTCTTTAATAAAAATTTTAACCTCAAATTTTGTCTAATGGGGGTCTCAGACGATCAGTATTCATTGTCGACATTTTGATACTATTGATCCTAAATTTTTTAATTCGTGCATGCTCAAACTTTCAAACCTTCAAACTCCCAAAAATTCCAATTACGAAGTTCACTAACTTCCAATTCTGAGATGTAGACACGTGGTGATCGTCTGAAGTCTCCATTATACGCACAACCTTTCGAATCGCTCACTCTCATCGGCACTTGTACAACATTGACTTTCATATGTTGATAAGACTGTTTAAAGTTATGTACCAGACATCTCTCCTACGACAATAATCTTACAAATTACAATTGGACCAAATGTACGTCGAGTTGCAACATTTGTTTTACGCGGTAAACCGGAAGTCATGACTACATGGCCCGTTGAGCTACTTCGATGCAACAGTGATATTTAAAACGTAATATTTTCCTTTAAAATCGAAACGAAAATTTCTGTAAATTGTTCACGTGAAATGTCCACTAATTGTATATAGTAAGTTTCAAGATATAAAAAATGAATCAATAGTATCCTGCTTTTACGTACAACACGTAAGCGTTGACAACTTATAAAAAGTCCTATCTTAAAATAGAATATTTGTATACTTCATCTTCGCTTTCATACATCGTGCGAAAATTTAACCTAACAGAATATAATAATATTCATTGCATTACCAATTATCGTTTCGATAAGTTTCAATTGTTTGTACAGATACAGATTTTCTCTACGATTTTATAGTTTAAAAATAATTTGGAATAAGACAGCTCAAATTTAACTAACACGGGCCATGTAAACGTATCACAACTATGTATGCACATTCATACATACCTACACATTCAACAAACACACAAATTGTTCTTGAAAGATACACTCATGAATCATTCTCACACTCTGTTAATCAAGCTACTTGTTACATTGCCTGCTTTGACACCTGATTCGATACTTTTCAACTAACCTCAAATTCCAGCTTTTTAATCAGCGAATGAACGTAAAATGAGAACAATCTCAAATGCCTCTAATGAATTCTGTAATTTAATGTCACATGATTAGAAAACATTTTCGGCGAGAAATATGAAAAACATTGTACTTAATGAAGGAATCTACTCAGGTGCCAGGAACAAGAACTGTTTAATTATCGAGATTCAGCTTTCGTTTTGGGAGGCCTGAAGGCTTTCAGTTTCTTAGCTTTTTTCTGTTTCGTAGCACTAGTACCCGATTGAAAAGCTTTCCAACTATCGACTCTTGATTGTCGAGATTCCTCAAAATTTTTTTGCCACTCACGTTCTAATGCAGCTTGCGCTTCCGCGGATAATTCTTCTTCTCGTTTCCTCTTGCGCTGCTCTGCGTCTCTGGTGGCTAATTCTCTCCTATATAAAACAAATATTATTCATATACAAATAGATTAATTTTTTATTTGTACATGTAAATTATTATATACCTTCTACGTTCCATGTCAGCAAAGAGTTTCATTGTCATAACCCAAACTGCGTGTCTGTAACCTTCTTCTGTCTCTTCTTCTAGCATAGCCCCACTATCTGTTTTCCCTTCTTTTTTCAATTTCTTTTTTTTTTCGGCAATCTAATAAATTTGTTGTCATTATATACAATTCTACAAAGAAATGGAAGTTCCATGTTTCCATACACACCATGTGATCAGTACGAGCCTTGGCTTCTTCTATAACATCCATACATTTTGCTCTAGTTTCTTCATTCTCCAGTGTTTTCCATGCTTTATTTACAACTATGAGAAAAGGAATGGTATTAACAATCTATCTCAGTATCAGTGATCTACTGCACAAATTGAAACTTGATACATACTTTCAAATGCTTGTTGTGCACGTTCCGCATCATCCTGGTTTTTATCTGGATGAACAAGAATTGACATCTATAAAGTAGCAATGAATCAATATGTATTAGCACAGATTTATGCTTGACATGGAAGAGAATAGAATAACTTACACGTCGATACTTCTTCTTGATTTCTTCTATAGAAGTCGAGGGATCAATTTGTAATACTTCAAAAGGGTTCAAATTGAAATAAGATGATCCAGGTCGCAGTAGTCTATCAATTTGTTGTTTAGGAGTCAATACCGAATCCCTCTTCTCTATCTCTTTCACCTGAATAAAAACATGAGTCTATAAAGCTTAGCAAAACAACTTTCTGAACATGCAGGTGCATTTATATAGGTTAGGCTTATTTACAAATTACATTTTTACTGAGAAAACAAGCTCGTTTCTAACAATTAAAGTAAATGTCAGATGCAATGCATCGAGTAGACAAAGCTGTATGATATATAGCGTCTTAAATCTATTTATTATCCTTATTTGACTCATGCAAAGTGACATTTTTTAACCTTCAAGGTATGGTATCAATGTTTACAGTTACATAACAAACGTTTATAGCGAAAATTGTATCGTACAAGGAAAAGTAATATAACAATGTATTGTTCAGAATGTATGCACCTCTGAATAAAATTCGTTGAATTCATCTTCTTTCTTTGTTGGGCTATCACTGGTTATACTCGAGTTGGTAGCAGCCATCTTGATTGTTACTAACTTCCATTTCGTTAGTGGTGCCGCCTACTTGAAGTTTGTAAACACAAATATGCAAATGTTGGTTCTACTTCTTTACAGAAGAAGCTATAACATTTGCTTTATCAGATTTGCACGACGGTATTCTAAGGTTTCCGACGGTTGAGACTTTGGGACTAGAATTTTGAAGTGTGGAACTTTGCGACTAAAGAACTTTAGAGTTTTGGAACTTTGGGATTCTGGGATTTTGAAATTTTCGGGTTTTGAGATTTTGGAATTTAAAAACTTAAGAACCTAGGAATCTTGGGACTTTGGGACTTTGGGACTTTGGGAATTTGGGACACTGGGACATTGGGACTTTGGGACTTTGAGATTTTAGAAATAAAGTAAAATCGAAGTTGATTCAAAGTTTTATTGTATTTTATTAACAAAGCTTAACGACCAATAAACAAGTAAAGTCTCGTTAGCAGTAACAAAGGTGTATCAGACGAACATAAAATCGTACATTGAATATACACCGCAGCAAAAGGTTCCTTTCAAATGAATGGACACAAGGTTTAACTTTTACTAGATCTAGTGCATGTACACGTAACTACCCGCTATCTTCTACCAGGAGATACAGAATGTCTAAATGGGAGAATGTAAACACTAATACGACACTATAACATCTAGCATATGTTACGTTTCGCTAATCTAGCATATCTAGTGGCTAATTTAGTCGCTATTGAACACCGGTTCATACATCAACGCGTTATTTTTATTGTAAACTATGAGGACCAGTCTGTTTAAGGAACGCGATTACAAACACACACAGTTTCATTGCTTACTAACATACTGTATGTTCATTTCGTATCTAGTAACACAAATTACAAACTAATGTTTTTACTTACATCGACAATACGCGACTCGTCATCTATGCTCTATCTTCTGTTTTTTTGTTTCTCTGGGAATCACCGCCATTTTAGTGCCCCTCATAATGTTTGAACAAATACAATTTTACTTCATCATTATCCATTTGAAAGATTTACTTTAACGCGTTTGCTATCAGCAATTTCAAATTTTCCGCCTTCGCGCCATAGACAATGCAATCTATAGATGGTTAAATTTTTTTATAAAATGGCAAAGTAGAGTTTGAAAACTGATAAGAAACGCGTGAGGCAGTCATTCAAAAGATTGAAAATACAAATACACGTGGACACAAAAGTAAGTCTGTTCTTTACGAAGATATATGCTTGTATTAACATTTCAAATACAAAATCCTCGTCCAAACGTAATTTGTACAGACATCACGTATCATCTTCAAGTTACTCGAAAATAAATATTTTGTTTAAATTAAATTTAAGGATGATCTCAGCAGTATCATACAGGATTATAATATACACATTTCTACGTTATGCATTCCTAAACAAATCCGACCTCACGGCTCTACCGTAACGAACATACAAACATCACAACAGTATCATTTTTTTTAATCTTTTGCCACACATGATTATATGCGTAATTCTACACGGTCTAGCGATTAAGGGTAACAATTCATGTTCGATAAGCAGACGCTGAACAGTTAGTATAATATTCGCTTCAAAATTTCTTCCATCGAAGGTCGTTTAAAAAAAGATGTCCGCTCATGGATAAAAGAGCGCAAAATGGCGTCCAAGCCATTTCGGAAGAAGACTGGCACATAACAAGCTAACTGTTATGAAATTAAAAAATCCTGTCTTCAATTTCTTCCAGGCTGGTAAGACGGAAGGAAACGTCCTCGGTAATTGAACGCGTTATATTGTACCGGAAGTTATCACGAAGATGTTAGAATTTTTAGCGGGAACACGATAACAAATGTTTGTCATGAAACTTTTTGTTTACAACCAGTCGATAAATCTGTACATCTTGTTAGACTTTAGACCTTGTTTTGTATAATTTCTACACTGATATTTACATTATTTCAAATTCACTCCGTCATCATTTTTCGTTTATGATTTTTTGATCGATTTTTGATTACTATTTCAATTTATTTCGAATAACTTTTTGAAATAATGTACTTTGTGCAGCGTTAAAATTATACAATTTTCTTTTGACTTCGTGCAATAAACGAGCAGTCTCTTAAAAGGTCTCTTGTAAGATTCTCATAAAACTTCGCCGAGAAGTTTCTGTCAAAATATACTTTTTTTTTTCCATAAAAATTTACATCTATGTAACTTATCAATATGCATCGAAAGCTTATCGTTATAAAGCGAATAATGTTTATCCGAGTGATAATGAGAAGGTCATTCAGACATGTATGTACGTAGATGAAACATGCGTCGAACAGCGTACAATCATTAGTTATAGACACATAGATTGGTCGAATTTCCATCGGTGAAACACTTAATTAAGATCGCGATACGAAAGCTGTAAATATTTTTTTACTTTTCTTTACCGACCGATTATTGTATATATTTACGCGTATGCGATCAGCGAGATTAATGGTCCTTTGATTTCATAATTGATCTTCGATATCACTTCACATTGCCGATTTTTCTTTCTTCGGTATAAATTCATCGTTTCAACATACAAAACGTTTACAAAGGTTTTTCGATCGATTGGAAGTGCCAAAGGGTTGCTATACTGTTCGTGCAACAACGAACGCGATGGGAGAATAAATAGAAATGTGTTTTTTCTTCTATATCGTTAACGATTTTAAGGGTCTTCTTCAATGACATTCCGTGAGAAACCAAAGCACCATTGACTGTTATTTCTAGAAAAAACATTAACACGGTTATACTCTATCATGTATGTACTCTTTAAACACATTAGGTAGATCTCTCGTATCCGGACATCTGTATACGTTCATTGTAATTATGCTTAGATTATAAATTTCTGTTTTGCTGGAGTGGTTATCAATTTTACCTTTCTTCGTTTTTACAACTTTCCAATTTTTAGGAATTTTAATATTCCAGGTCTTCAATTTTACAGCTTTGAAATTTGGTACCTTTAAAATTTTCTGGGTATCAAATTAATTTTACATATTTTTACGTTTCCAAATCCTCGATTTCTCACTTCGTAATTTCACAGTTTTTGTGATATTTATGTATATGTAATGTCTGTAATTAATGTGTATGTATAAATTGGTGATCATTCCAGCGAAACAAAGTCTATATTAATAATACAACATACGACACTCTATATAAAAAGTTTACAGAAACATTCGCAGATGCATGTGTCTGCGTGACGTAATATTCACACACATGTACACACACGTATAAACTTTCAAAATCTATTTGGCACTCTCCTAGTTTCATCGAAAAGGCGAGCACACTTGCTATATTTATTAATTCCAAGACATTGCATCGAGTAGAACCTTACTCTTTGTTTATTTTTTATTTATTTTTTTCTTTCTACACAAATGTACGTGTTTGCATTTTTACGCTACTTAACCTGAAATCTTCCTTACGCATTACACGATAATTGGTCTAAGAAGGGATTTGTTTGCATAAAAAATATCAAGTGTCGCTTCACGGATTCTTTCAAATTGTTTCGAGATGACCGTAAATATATCATTTATACAGTTGTAAATAGAATTTGACCAGTCAACGTTTGAATAAAACAATGAAAGGATCGATTTTGGATCGATACGTCGAAACGTACTGTTGTCTACCCACGAGTTGGCGCGTGACCCAAAGTAAACACGTCAGCTTCGCGCGCCATCTCGTGGGTTGACATCGGTACATTTTCCAAATACAATAATACAACGATAAATAATATTCGTGATTTTCGCTGAATTTTGATTTTCAAATATGTTGCGAGACATTTTGATTTTACCTGTAAATTTGATTCAGACGAATTTTGATCCGCTCAAAATAGAGACAACTTATCGTTCTGTATAAAGCTTTCGTGTAACTTGTGTCGTGAAATATTGTACGTTTCCTTACATGCACACGTTACAGAGTTAGATACAAATGTCTACGACGAAAGCGCTATTCTAAACAGTCAGTGAGTGTCTTCATGTTCGATTTGCTGGATGCAGACAAAATATTCTGTTATGATCTCGTCGCAAATGCGTCGAATATTAACGAAAACAAAGAACCTTGTACGGCAAACAATTGTAGAAATCAAGGTACTGGTCGCTTAAGCTCGTTATTGGCTTACGATTTTCTTTTGTACACGTTTGGTGTCAACGAATCGAAAATAGAAACGAATATTCGTCGAAAAATATTTGTATCTTCGCAAAAGTTTGATTTTCAAGCGCGGAATTACTTTCTCTGCTGTTGTCACCAGCGCCATCTTGAAAAAAAATTCCTATGGTGGACGAAAATTAAGTATTGCAATTGAAACTCCATAATACGATTTATTTTAATTTTTATGAAATGCTAGAACAATTCCAGAGACATCCTAGGGGAATCTTACCTTTTTGAGGAAATATTTAGGAATTCTAAGAAGGTCCTAAAGAATAAATGAGTCCTAGGGAAATTGAATTCCTAGACAATCCCCAGGGAATTCCTAGGGAATTTGTCGTTCCCAAAGCACTTGACGCAGGGAAATATCAAAGTTTCATAATATACTTTCGTTATTTTGTAACAGAGAATATATAGTTAATTTTACCAATTTAGTAGTATATATCCAAGAATTAATGACTAAGCCAAGTAATACTTTTCAAGATGGCTAACAGCACCCGGAATAACTTAATTTATTAATCAGCGTGTACATGCCTGTACCCAGCATTTCTGTGGACTGTATGTCGGTGAAGTTCTGTTTTGTGCAACGTGTTTTGATTCGAGTAACGAGAACGGTTATTAAACATACACGGGAACAGAGCGTGGGTCACTAGGCATCGTCGCGCATTGAAAAGGATCCAGCGCGTCGCGACACGTGGATCGTCTCGGTCGTCCCAATGCGCGTCGCGCGTTATATTGCATTTTGATTTCGAGCTGTCAGCCATTATTTATTTATCCACTCTTCTCTTACACATTACTTACGCGAATAGATTCTTTTTTTTTACCACTAGTTCTTAAACGATAAGATTCTCGAAGGCTGTTCAGTATTCTCGACTGAAATGAAAAATCAATGCCGCAATAGCGCGTGTAACAAAATAAATACGTATTCCCCGCGAAATATGCGCGGTCGGCATTTCTTTCGAGATGCTATGCGATCGTTCGCTACGTGTATCAAACGTTAGCCTATGTGAGACACTTTTAGAAACTTTTGCATTCTTCACTGCGACTCGCGTCCGAGGGACGCGAAACTTTCATGGAAATCGTGGCGATGATCGCAGGTGATAATTAAATGTAGCACGTTTGCTATATCGAATATCGTTCCGCCGATTTAGGTTATGTAAATTTTGGTATTGTTCTTCGTTGGTACACTGCCGATGTTTATTTGTAATGTATGCAAATTTGTAAAGTATACATAAATTATGTGCTCCATGTGCACAGATTACATGATTTATTTATACTTTACAGACTTAATATAATATAAATTAATGTGGGAAGGTTATTACTCGTGCGAAATTCGTTATTATTTCTTGTGATAATATGTTATTAATTTCATGTCATTGTTGGGGTACCGTTGCAGTAAATAAAAATAATTGCGAATGCATTGACAAGTATAATGTTGGAGCAGTAGGTACGGCACCGGACTGGTAATCGCGAGGGCCCGAGTTCGAATCTCGGTTAGGTGGGTTAGATTTTTTCTGCATTTTCTTGTGTTTCTATTTGAGTATAGTATATTGTAGATTGAGTAGAATTATAATAAATAAGTTAAGTTTGAATAGAATTAGAATAAATAATAGTAGGTTGAGTAGAATTAGAATAAATAAAAATAAGAATAGGTTGAGAGAGTAAGAACTTAGAATGAATAATAAGAGGTTTAGGTTGAGTGGAATTAGAATGAATAAAATAAGTAGTGTTGTTAGGGTGTTAGGTAGAATTAGAATAAATAAATAGAATAGATTGAGTAGAACTTCCTAGTAGTTAAGGGGTGTTTGAGTTCTAGAAGAACAGATTCAAATAAAAAATTAGGTTTGAGTAATACTAGAAACCTAATACAACCCAAAAGAGAGATTCCTGTTATCAGAGTAAAAAATATGTAAAAAATATTTGCATAAAAAATGACTGTAACTCATAATTATAAACAAACAAGTTTCATTGTCCCATTTAATTACTCTCGATAATCCACTGTACCAATTAATTCCCTCGAAAATGCACCAATTTAAAATCGTTGATTATTTATAATATTACGCGTCGCAGGCGCAGTATCACATTAATTAGTCACGAAATATTCGATACAACTAATTAGCGAACGTGCTTCATTATTAATTTAAAATTAATCATGCTAACATGTTCATCGAAAAATGTAATGCATTATTACCAGCATACGTACCTACATATTTAATCCGACGTGTATACGATGTAGCAGTTATTTACAAAAAAGATATCGCACCAGGCTAAAGTGTCGTATCTCGCTTTATATCGCAGAATTCAATAATAACATAAATAAATACGTACTTACGTATGCGCGTGTATTTGTTTATGTCGATCACGCATACAAATACGACAATGACGATATGTTCTGTGTATCAACGTAACGCCCATATACTTTGTTATACATATTTGCATCTTTTAATATGCAGCAACCTCGCATCTGACCTGTGGCTATCATTATTTTAACATACAAATATTTATTAAATATTGTATTATTTTAACATGTGGATAAGCTGGATTATTTATATACTTTGTAGTCTTCTGACACGAAAGAAGCTCGTTTCTGACATTGTCAGTGAACTTGCTGCAATATACAGAGAGAAATTCTTTAACCCTTTCGCTACTAGAGGTGCATGTATACTCTGCATATGGCATTTATGTTCCGAGAGATGTTTAGGTCTAGGTTTTTCCTAGATCTAGGTGTTTTTCTAAATTAGATCTCCCCTAAGTTAAAAATACCCTAGGTCTAGATTGCTCCTAGGTTTACATTTTTTCTGGTCCTAAGTTCCTAGGGCTACGCTTTTTGTGGATGTGTTTTTTTACTAGGTCTAAGTTTCCCTAGGCCTATGTTTCTTCGTAGATTCAGGCTTACTCTTTCCTAGGTCTAGGTTTTCCCTAGATCTCTTCCTAGTTCTAATTTTTAGAATTTATGTAATACTTGATGAACCTAGGTAAAACCTCAAGTTCTTCTAAGCCTACATTTTCCCCACGTCTACGATTTCCCCTAGATCAGGTTCCTCCTAGATTTACGTTCTTTCCAGATCTAGAGAAACCTACCGTGCTGTAACGAAAGGGTTAATCCTCACCTGTTTTAACAATTTAGCTCACATCAAGCCATATCTCCTAACATCATGTTACCATTAAAATTAATTGGAAAATTAAACAATTTTCCACAATACTCCCAATGTATTACGTTCCGTTTGAAAAGATGAAAATGCATAAACCTTTTCAACAACTTAACAAGGTTAAAATCATTAGTATTATTGTATATATTAATCAATATATGTTGAAAATGTATTGAAAATATAATAATATATAATAAAAATTATTCGGAACTTAAAATATCTTTCGTCATCTCAGGGATAACGTTCAGAAAGTGTGAAAATATTACACCAAATTGACGTTAACACCTTCATTACCAATCGGGTAATATTACTCATTCCACATAGGGGTTATCACTATACCTGTTTACTCTGGAACCGAGCGCGTTAATCGCTGCTTCGGTAGCTAAATGTACAGCGCAAATGACATCGATTATTAATAAGTTAACAATTATATATCTAACACAGTCTGCACCGTGGTCGAAGCAGAAATTTCCCAGAATCGTAAAAAGTGTTGTCACCGGTTGCCGAATAAAAATCTCACTGTCCTAGAACTGCTCCTGTTTGTCCTGTTCGTAGGTAAAGAAGAGGTCTCCTTCGATGAAACGTTAATAAATTCACGATGCTCACGGCGATGTAGCAGGAAGCAGAGTAATTACGTTTTAATCCCCTTGTTAATGCGCATACACACACACGCACACTTAAATATCTAACATTCTCGCAGCTTTTTCACCGTTACGAGCGATCTCAGCTGGATTAATAAAAATTCGACACCTTAGTCAACGTTCGCGACGGAACGTCTCGGTGTAACTTTGTTATTTTGTGTTTCAACGTGCAAGCGGCTATTCCGATCGAAATCAGAAACTAACGATTTCTATTATGTTGGAATTTATGGTACATCTGCTACTCGATATTATTTACGCTCGAAATTTCATTTTGCTCATTTAAACAAATCTCTCGTAAGCTTTTACAATTTCGAAATTTGCAATTTAACTCTCGAAACTTCTAATTTAACTTCTGATACTTTTAATTTCTTTTCAAACTTTTAATTTAACTTCCGCAACTTTTCAGTCAAGTTCCAGGTTACAGTGCCGTCGTTAGCACTGGGCAAATGGGGCAGTTCCCCAAGATCAAAAATTTGATAAAAGTTATATGGATGAAATTTAATTGTAGTGTGTCGGTTAGGTGTTACGTTGAGTTCGTTTCTGGTTACGTGGACGCTAGAGGCAGCACTGTTCCGCAGCCCCATACACGTTTCTGCTAACCGTCCATATTTACCATTCTCCCAAAGTCGTAGGTATATGAAAATTCTTCTTGTATTCGCGAAGTAATTATTTTTAACAATTGTACTGTTAATAAATAGTCAAGAAAGACTTCAGCGTTAAAAGCGTTCAAATTTCCCGCGCGAAGTAAAATCGAATAGCAGATTTCGAATCACCAGTAGCGTTCCAACACACGGGTTTCTAAATGATTATTCTAAAAGAGCCTTAATGGTAGTTTCTCGCTAAAATGTTCACTCGACCATTCGGAATCGTTGACCATGTGATCAACGAAGAGAGCTTAGTATCGGGCAAACGTATGGTTTCTCGTAAATTCGTAGCTGGTTGAATCGTGCGACGCGGGACAAATGACGTCAACCAGCGTTTGCATGGATATGTGGGACATTTTTTCGTGTGAAATAAATGTACAAAACTGGACGAACAGACGTGTTCGTTTCTGAAATTCACCCCCTTCACCAACGACCGCGCGAGGACCTTTTGCAAATGGAGGAATTTACCAGGTCATGCGCGGCGAACGGTGGAGGGGGTCTGTCCGCTATGCTTGGTCCACCTCGTGACAAACCTCCATGTAGTCTGGATTATGCATTATGTCCTTGATCATGTCCTTCAGTATCGGGTAACGAGGGAATATTGGATACACCTTTGAACTGTTGTACTCCTCCTGCGGCAAACGTGCATTAGCGTTATTAATGTGGCGGGCGCTGGTGTTAACTCGGTTAGAGCGTAACGGGAATCTCTGATGAAATTACTTCGTTCGCTGGGATAAAGTATTGTTCGTTATTAGGTTAGGTCCTGGGTTATTTCAGAGGTTAGGTCGAGGAAATATTTACGGAATTTTCTCTTAAGGTAAGATAGATTGCATCTGCTTTCAGTAAACGTATACACTGGTCCACAGTAGATAGATTCAGATTACCTTCAAGTCTCGAATCAGATTCCTCAGTCCTGTGTACTTTTTCAACAGTCTGTACAGATCGTTAGTCATTTGCGTATTCTCTGCTTCAATCTGGGCTGTCGTCATACCTATATACATTTAAAAAATATACATTACTATCTATAACTCAGATTTAGGAATCTGGAGAATATAGAGATCCGAGGATGTGGGGATCTGGGGGATATAGGGATCTGAGGATGTAGGAGTCTGGGAATGTAGGGGTGTGAGGATGTAGGGATCTGGGGGACATGGGGATATGGGGGACAAGGAGATCTGGGGGACGTGAGGATTTGAGGGACATGGGGATCTAGGAGATATAGGCTTCTGTGGATACAGGGATATGAACATATAGGGACATGAACATATCTGATATAGAGATTTAGGAATATAGGATTTTGAGGATGTAGGAATTTGCGGATACAGAGATTTAAGAATATAGAGATCCAGGGATATCTTCCACCATATAGATCTAGTGAACACATGCAGTACCATTACAATGTAGGAATCAAGTATATACATCAGTATGCATATACACAAGATATAATAAGATTGATGACATCGTACGAAATAAAGTATCAAGCACGCCAGCATTGAAAGAGTATTCTTCAATTTAGAGGTAAATTTGAAGATCCTACAATAATATTGAATAACAATGCTGCTATAATGCCATAACTGATCCCTTCTGGCCCCTATTGAGCACGTATGATGGAAGGTTATACGTTATTCATGCTTGGAAAGTTTCCAAGCGACAAGACAGCTATCGGGTCGTGTCTTTTCCACGCAATTTGTGCAACGAGAATACTCTTCCTTCCCGTATTGCGAATATATACGACGTTTGCTTGAACTTTCAGCGCTCATTATGCATTTAGAGCTTCTGTGCTTTCGTAGCATTTCTGTATTCAAATATCGACGCAAACAGAACAAACGGAATAATGCATCTTATTAAAGTTCTGCAAAATGGTGGTTCCGATGCATCAATTTCAATTTTAATACATATTTAACATTTATTTCATATTTTGTGTACAATGTGACAGATTCTGTGGACAAAATGGCTGACTCTATGAACAAAATGGCTGACTCTATAAATAAAATGACTGATACACAACTACAAATGATGAGTTAACTCACTTTCGAGTCTCTCGATGCGTTCTCTTTTTGTTTCAGCCTCTTCCGCCAATCTAGCAGAGGTTTTTACGCCTTCTCCGCTTTTGTGAGTCTTCTCCATGATGGAACACGCGCGTAGAACAAAGGCAGGCACCGTCTCCTGTTTCTCCTGCTTCGGAATATCGACCAGTGTCCAGTACTGGGTCTCCAATTTAATCACATCCTGCAAAAATACAATTACACTCGTTGTATAGCGAATAACAATCGTATTCAAGCTTTCAACTTGTTTCTTCTGGTAGCTATATGGTTAAATAATATAATATATTCTTCATTTAAAAAAAATTCGTTTTTTGTTTATTGCACATTGAGTGCATTTACTCATAAAACTTTCGATGTGTGCAGACTTTATGCGGTTAAACGATTAAGGACTTTCAGATTTTACATCTTTCTGACGAGTAATTTATATTCCACTGATTAGTACTAATTGCCAAGTGGTTGATTTAGAGGAATAAAATTACCTTGATCATGAGTTTTAAGAGATTGTAACGTTGAAACACGTTGCGAACCTGTTTGCTCTCAGTGTATTTACACATCAGCTCAACAAGTGCACGTTTGGCGATCTCGTAGCTTCCATCCAGACGTATCCTCACGATTCTTAATCTCTCGTTTGTTTCGATTACTTCCTCCTT
This sequence comes from Megachile lagopoda, assembly GCA_036983795.1. Lineage (NCBI taxonomy): Eukaryota > Metazoa > Arthropoda > Insecta > Hymenoptera > Megachilidae > Megachile > Megachile lagopoda. Next base: position 8,541,113 of record CM072793.1, read on the forward strand.
AGTTTGTCCACCTATGTCAACAAGAAAATACATGGTCACAAAAACAACTTATATTACAAAGTGCAAGTCAATTTCTAATCAATCATATTGTTAATTAAAATTAATTAAAGAAAGTTTCATGGGAGTTGAAGGACCAATGTAGAACCATGATACAAATTTTATCATGTAGCAGGAAATAACTTATATTTCGTTATCTGAAGTATAGCGACAGTAAACTTCAAATAAGTTGATTTACAAGTTGAGTCGTAATCGAGAAATTGTATCGTGATAAATATGGTCTGGTAAGTTGACAGGCGGACCAAAAGAACCTGTATCGATCCGACTGTCAACTTGTGAGACGCACACACGCTTGACGTATACTTACTTGAAGTTCCCTCGTCTTTCACATCCTGAACGATCCTCCTAACGCTTTGCGTAAATTTGCCCATGAGATTCGTACCCGCTGAAACAAACGAGTAAACAGTCACATAGAAACTTGTATTTCAGTATCACGGTTAAGTAATGTATTAACAATATGAACAATATCGTTAACACTAAATATTAAAGATAGTTATGAAACACCCTGTACATCTTGAATCATATTTTCTGTCAAATGTCAGACGTAAAGATGTAGTTTTTAAAATTTTCATGATATTGCAGTTTATGAAAGATTTTTAAGGCCACTACTTTTTGAACAGCCTGTACACCGAGCCGAAGAGGCTGCACGAAGATGGAAACATCACGTAGAGAAGTTCCATGCTGAATTTCAATATGTTCAAACTCTTGAGGGGAAAACACGGAACAAATTCCGGGTGACAGAGCTCTCACGATTTCGCAATGGGACGGCATAACGTCGATCTTTAGACACCGTGTTCTTATCTTAACCCTATATAACTATGAACTCGTACACTCGCACAGTTTTATCTTCAAGTTTCATTTGTAACGAAAAGAATTGTTGTACCAACCGTTATGAATTTCATTTTTTCCGAAGTTAGTCTAAAATGTGACTTAACCTAACCTAACTTTATATTAATGTATTCGCTACATTTAAGTTAACCTAAAGTTAACGTAACCTAACTTTCCATTAAGATCTTCAACAAGCGAAGAATTGATAGAAATCAGAAGTGTCACCATCTTTGCAAGTATCTACCATTTTGTTTGCTCAAGAGATAGAACAAAATGGCGTCTAAAGTTAAAATATCCTCGTATTTTTCTTGTCCTTAACAAAATAGAATCCGCAGTTCGTGCACGAAGCGGCTAAAGTCGATAAAAAATTGATAAAAATTGGTAGACCGTAAGACCGAATACTCCCAGGATAAAATATGATATACCCGGTGATGAATAATAATCACCATAAAAAAGTAGCATTAAACTTTTTCATATCGATTCATGAATGTCGGCAGAAAAACAGGGGCCGTTCAAATAAAACTTTAACCGGGAAAGTTTCGAATACGTGTCGTCGTTATACGAGCGGATAAAAGTCATCTTAAAAGCTTCTGGAAGCTCGGATTTACTCGCGCAATTTTAACGATGTAAGTGCCTGCATAGATACACATCCTGTAGCCCTCATCTTTCTCGAACCGTTTGCAATATTGCATCCGACGATGATACCTTTACGAGAGGTCTTTCTCCCTTTATGACCGAGATTAAAAATATTTTCATCTCTCGCGACGTTCAACGTAAATCCGTGTAATACGATAAAGAAGAAGTTCGTTCTTTGATAACGTGCCGACGATGGAATTTCTTCGGATCTGCGACGAATTTATTTGCAACAATGTAACTGGATAACACGGAAGTGTTTCTTTACACGCTGCGAGTGATATAACGCGAATAAAATCCTATTCCTTTGTGGAAAAATTGAAATGTTTGAAGAGAAACGATGTACAGTAGATTCTTGTTATATTGCCGTTATTGGGATGTAGGGATATCGAGGTCTAGAAATATTCGGGTGTAGGGATATTCAGATCTAGGTGCACTGGAATCTAGGGATATTAGGACCTAGAGGGAGACGAGAGTTAGGGAGTTGGGGAATTAGGGACATGGGGAGTTAGGGAGACGGGGAGTTAGGAAGATGGGGAGTTAGGGATTAAATCAAGAAATTAGGAAGTTTGAAAATTAAAATCTTATAGAACTTAGAATTTGAGAAGTTAGAAATGTGAAAACGTGCAAAGTTGAGAACCCGAAAATAAAAATTGGTCAATTACCAGTCGTTAAAATCGCGTTATAATGAACAATGGCGTCTTATCATTCGCAGCATCGCTTTTCTATAGAAATAAAGAGATTCGGAAGCAGCAAGTGGTTCGAGCAAAGCCGATAGCAAGAATGAAACTTCAGTTTGTTTCATTTGGCCGGACGCCAAAAAGCAACAAGCGCATTTGCTGCTTGTTACACGGCTTGCAAAGGAAACACGTTTATCTTGATTACTTGCTGGAAATGTGCCCGCAAGTTCTTTCGAGATAATATCAGGATAAAATGAACCTAATGATAATTAAGCTTCAATGTAATTACTACTGATCCATTACGTTTTCTCTACTTTTCTCGACGTATACTTATTTTATTTTCTCCTGCGGCACATATCGTTCGTCGTGCAAGATAAGATAATTATTATATCATCAAACATAATGAATCGTGGCGAATGAATTTTAAAAGGAACGCTGACAGCGAACATAAACGCGTTCACTCGAAAATTGTTCCTTTTACAACGTAAGAGTAAATGCGGTTTCCCTCGCGTGCGCGGTTCAAAGCAAACGGTACATTTAAATTTATCGTTCTGTAATTAGAGTTTCCTTTATCCGAGTTCAAAGGACGCGGCCAAAGGAGCCGCGAGTGCACCTGATTCTGGAATAACCAGACGGGGCAAACGTCAACTACACGAGCCCGCGTAATTTCAACACATTTCGATGTCCGTGTTTAAATTTTCACTTCTTCTGATCTTCGTGTACTATCATCGAGTCAAAACGTGAAAATTTGCAGATTTTTCAAGTTTCAAACTTGTAAATTTAGGTATTATCAAATTTCCATGTTCGAAGATTGTCAAATTGTTTAATTTTCTAATTAAATATTCTTAACTTTTGAAATTTGCAAGCTGGAAGAGCTCAGAAATTTCTAAATGTTCACGTGTACAAGTTTACAGGTTTTTCAATTGTGAAAGTTTCAAGTTTTCGAAGTCGAATGTATATCTGGATGACTATCTGGAGCCCCGAAAGTGGGGAACTATCGAGTGACTATTGTTTCTATACAATTATAGGGACTGTAACTACGATTATAATAATAACCACGATTATACATGCAATTTTCATTGAAAACGAAGAGTGTGTAGAGTTGATGGAGGAGTAAAATAAAAATTGTGTATTTGCGACATTGCCCTTCGGAAAACGAAGAGGGTGCAACACGCAATCGTGGTGTTTGGAAAACCGTGGGGCGAATTCACGGGCCATTGTAGGATGAATTGTGCGGCGTGTGTGCAGCTTCGAAAATCAGTAAACTGCGCTTTTTATTGGAAGCATCGAGGCGCGAGTCAAGTGCTTTGAACACGGTTACCGCCACATCGGGTCTCGCCATGCTGATCAAACATATCGACCGCAATTCTGCGGCTTTCATACGATTCGTGTAAGTGCCAGACCGAACGACGGACGGATAGCTATGCACATCGCGTTCTGATTGCTTCGTCCTCCAAAACTAGCGATGGGTCCAAACGAACTTCACATACCTATACATCATATACCGTACGAGTCTCGCTATATTGCCGGTTCAGATAGGTTCATCATTTGTATAGATGGTGGATGTTTAATTCACAGATGTTTAATTCCCTAGTTCCTGAATTACCAACCTTCAAAACTTCGAAACTTCTACATTTCAAAATTCCCTAGATCCTAAATTACGAAACTCCCAAACTTCTATAAATCCAAGTTCTGAAAATCACTAAAAATCCCAAATGGAATAATACTCCCCACAATTTATTGCGTATCGAATTCCCCAAATAACTGTACCAATTTTGCCACCCCCTATACAAAACTTTCGAGCAAATAACTAGTTTCGAACACTCTCGAAGCAAGATGGCGGACGAGAAATTAGCGATCGTTGCGTACACGCATCACAGAGTATAGAAGTTTGAAGATTTTTGCGCCGATCGAGGCCCCGAAGTTTCGAGTGAACTTCCAACGAAGCAGAAACGCGAGCGATTTAGAAACTCGAAGAAGCAGAAGTTGTTCGATAGCTCGAGAGCGATGACGCAGTTCCGATCGGTTTCTAGAAGCACCGCCAGAGAAACCAGTGACGCAAAGATTCATTCCCGATTGCAATCGCGAGAGGCTAACTGAGCCGCATTGTTACCGACACACGCCTTTGGATAATTGTATCGATGACAAAGAACGACGGTGTCATGTACTTGCAAAACCCGCTAGCGAACCGATCATAATAAAAATAGACAATGTGCCGTGTTCGTGGCCATGACTGAATCGCATTGTTCGATGTCGGACGTTTCGCTCGTTCGGACGATGATTAAATTGCTTGTACACTATAACTATATCTCCTGTCATGGTTATTGTTTATGTACAATCGTTTTTTATACAATTTATTAACGAATTTGTAGCATGCCCTTTTTATTTTATTTGGGATCCGTGGAAGTTTTGTCCTGGGGCCCTGGGTGTTCTCTGTACGCCACTGCTAGTGTTAGACGCCTTCAGTGTCATTTGCAGGATTTGGGAGTCTAGGGACTTGGCAATGTGGGGCATTGGAAATACAGAGATTTGAGAATATAGGGATCCGGAAGAGCAATCGATCTTGAGAGAGCATTCCTCGATTTGTCCCTGCAACTGCAAATTTACAATAGCCGATACAAACACTCGAAATATAAACTGCAAACAGATTTCAATCCGATATTCAAATTCGAAATTCGACGGTCTCGCTGCGTCGCGAAGCCTGGAGCTTTCGGGCGTAACAGCGTAACGGACGCGACGCGACGCTTGAAATTCAACAATACAAGCATCGTGATATTCCACAATTGAAGGGACATAGTAATCTGTGTATAAACCTGTAGGCGAGGGCCAGACAATGGACCAGACTATCTGCCCAGATGGATGTCGGATGTAAACGTACCCATAAGCGTAATCCCCATGGCTCCGCGCGGTTTGCGGCTAATCATAATCCTTTTATCGAACTATGCTCTTGGGGATTATTGTTTTTGGACGGTAATGCCAGTTTATTTATGCTAATCAATTTAAACCGTAACCTGAAGAAAATTATAGGTGCTATGACATTTTATTGGTGGGGTTGTGCATGGGTGGGACGTGGGTGAGTCCACATTCCCATTTATAAATTTTTATATATAAATTCTCAAATTCCCACAGTAACAAAAATACAAACTCAAAAATTTTCGAATCCTCGGTTGACAGTTTTTAAATAAAAAAATTTCCAATTACCTAATTTTCAAATTCCAGAATTCCTAGATCCCTAATTCCCAAATTCCTAAATTGGCAAATCCCCAAATCCCCAAATGTTCATCTTTCTAAACGTCCGTATCTCGAAATTCCCCAGGTACAATTGAATATACGACACCGTTTAAATCACACGAGGTTGTGTCCCACGCGTCCGTCGGTAACAGTTAAAGGTTAAAATGGCGCAGCGCTGTTCTCCGTTTCGCTGCAACGGCACGTAGCAGTTGAGTAGAGAAATCATAAATTCCGGCGAAAGATAAAGAGGAAACGTTTCCGCAGGTGTCGGAAGGCATATCGACGCGAAACAATCTCACGGGAAACGGCGCTCCGTATCAGGTCCGACATTTTTCGGGCTGAAAGAGAAACATCGAGTGTGGCGTTGCGTTAGACGTCCCTCATTTATCGGTTTCCTGCACGCCATTGCCGCATCGAACTTTCCTAACGATCGAGAAACTGTCGTTAACCCGCCGTTGCGATTCTTCTTCGAAATCATTTTATCGAGACCTGCTGTAAATTGTTCATTCGATTTATGGCCGAAGGACGAGTTTCATTGGCGGACTTTCATTTTATCTACCCGCCGAAGAAATTTTCGTTCTATTTGCGATTAATTTGTCTCAAGTGCCATTCGAAGGTGTAATCGAGAGTTATAGATGTGACGAGTTGGCGTGTGAAAAGAAGCTCTATCCACCGTGACTTCCAGCGTTACAGGCGAATAAGAATAATAATGACAACTGCTGAAGGCAATGGCGCTATTTCGCTCACTGGAGACGTTTGCCGACTCTCGTTTTTCGCCTAATTGCTGTGCGTGACCATGAGAGCCAATACTGCTGAAAATACGTGTGAGGCCATTTTTCTATTCTGACTAATAGCTCTTCTAAACACGTCAGCTTCACGCGGCAACTCATGGGTTGACATCGGTACATCTTTTAGTCATATAACCTGTTAGTATAATCCGGCAGCAGCAGTGATTTCGCTGTTCTTTATCGTGGTTTTTCGAGGTAGCCACCTCTGTATCGATACACTTATCTTCGTTAGCAGTACGGCTCGTAATCAATTATGTTGCAGCCGTTGAAAGATGAAGTTCGGCTTACGTCTTCCATCAGAGGCATTAGCGAGTAGTGGTTTTGAAAGGAAAGTTAACGCGAGAAGTTCCGACAAGAAACGCAATTATCCAGCAGGCTTCGAGTGCCGTAACTGGCAATCACTCTCGCGGAGCGAACGGGAACTGTATTGGTTGTTTCCTTCCGCAAGGAACATGTGTTTCTTCCGAGATCGAAGCGGCGAGTGGTCATATATCGTGTTACGTTTCTTTCTCGTCAATTTTCTTGATAAATGATGCTGGATTTAAAAGAAATTCGAAGATTTCGCGAGGAAAATTACTCTGAGAATCAGGGTTGTTGTAGACTCTCGTTATATTGCCGGACTTGATATTGAATTACTCTGTGTGTGACGTTTTACAATCTTTTTCAATTTTTGCAATTTTCTTACTTCTACTTTGCCTGTTTTCTAAATTTCTCATATTCTCAATTTGTGGCTCTCTAATTTTCGTATTTTCCAACTTTTCAATTCGTCTAATCTTCAATTCTTCGATTCTTCAATTCTTCAAATTCTCAAAGTTACAACTTTACAAGTCCTAAAACTTTGCAAGGTTTCAAATGTTGAACTTCACAAATATTCAAATTATCAAAGTTTCATATTTTCAATTCGTGCAAACATTTCGCATGATTATATAGAAATGTGTACGGCACATTAATTAATCCATCAATTAATATAAATGAAACATACATACATCGTAAGCAATATTCCCCTAGAAAATACCAAGTAACAACCATGAACCGATCCTCTTACTCCGCGTTGAGCACACTTTTCTTCAGGAAGCAGTTGTGCCGGCAGCGTTTATGAAAACGCTAATAATTCTCGAAATATGCGGGCCATAATTACGCGACCGAAATTTATGGAGAACTCACGGGGCATGGCGACCGGTGTTGAACGAAATTACATCATCGCGAGATACCTAAAGGGCGAGTCCGCAGAAAATTCACGAGGATGGCGGAACGAATACGGTAACGTTTAATTGGATTGTAAATTCAGAGGCACCGCATAAATACTTGAGACATTATCTGTTGCGGAATGCATTAACATACGCAAATACTCTTCTTGCCTGCAAATGTACGCAATGGAAACTGTTACCCTTATTGAATTTCGTGTCAATTTTCCTACAGAATGAAGTGAACACAATTTTAATAAAAATATTTTTTTAGAATTTTTTTAGAGCTACAGGGATTTTGAGTATATGGGGATTAAGGAATATAGGGTTTTGGAAATACGGGGGCCTACGAATATAGGGATTTGGGAATATAGGATCTAGGAATATTGGGATTTGGGAATGTAGGGATTTGCAATTACACGAGGTTAGAAATATAGAGATTTGGGAACAAGAAAATGTGGGACTGCAGAGTTTCAAAAATACAGGTACTCAGATATATAGTGATTTACAAAAACAAGATGCTGGGAATACAGAAATGTGGAAATATCTGGATTTAGGAATATGGAGATTGCGGAGTTATTTACGGCCTGAGCGTTGTACCGTCACGATGCTTTTATTCGCCATTGTATTCCCGATGACCTTAAAATGGCGATTGATATATTCTTCCTACCGGGAAGAATGACGACATAGAAAAACCCATGTTTATTTTGAGTACTCTCATATTACACGCAGTTTGTCTGAATGAGCTAATGCCAAAGATCACGTTATGACCAAGATCATTTCTTAGAATCGGTACTTATGTGTAATATCATATTTTGAAGAAGTGTTACTAGATGGAGGCTAGTAAAAAACTAGCTACTAGGAAACTTCGTGTAATCATTCTAATCGATACTCATCAGGTTCTTTGTGGGATTGACGTTTTATGACCCGAGTTACAAATGATGATGACGACGATGAAATTCAAGGATACGATGTGAATCTATCACCGCACCTTGCAGTACTCTTTGTTATCGTTATAAATAAATAACCATAAGTACAATAACAATTTGTTGGATGTATTAAAAATCCTATTTGTTACTAATAAAGTGACATCGATTTTAAGAAACAGAAAAGAAAATATTTAACTGGAAAAGAATAATGTCCAAATAAAAAATAAATGAATTTAGAATAAATATGAATTCAACGCTTAAATAAAACGCGTTAAAATAAACAGGAAGGGAGGAAAAGAAATACAGCATCAGAGGAAGAGGTTCTCGTCGGATAGGGAAGAGGTCGCAGAGACAGGAAAGGGACTCTTGAACCGGTACTCAGCTAAAGAGCGCTACACCAAGAAAACTTTTAAAAGCGCCTTTAATACCATTCGCCGCTATCACTTGCAGCGGAGTGAATGTACATTGAAAACAACCACGGTGAAACTAATGAAATTGATTTGCGTTGCCCCTCGAGAATCGACTTTGCAAAAGGTATAATAGGTAGAAAAGTTTCTGATGTACAGCAGGTGACTGCAGTTCTAGTTAACCCTGCTTATCGTGAAACATTATTGAATGCAATAACACGTGGACCTGGTTGAAATGAAGATGTAGTTCATATGTGGACCTGGTTGAAATGAATATGTAGTTCATATGTGGATATGATTGAAGACAGGATGTAGTTGATATTGTGGATATGTGGAACTGATACATACAGGGAACTGGTTGATATGATGAGTTCATATGTGGATCTGGTAGGTATATGTTGGGATTTTGTTGACGTGGTGATTTGGTTCATACGTGGATCCGGCTCCAATAAAGATTTAGTTCATACGTGAATATGAGTGAATACGTGAACATGATAGTTCTAAGAATGTGATTCATATACAGTCTTCATTAATACTTGACTTTGATGTAGGCATATAAAAGCTTCAAATAAAAATTTCATCGATACGAGGATCCAAAGATCTCGAGATTTAGATATACAACTAAGAGAAAATGTCCAAATACGATATTAAAATAATTTCCGAAAAAGAAAGCAAAATGTCTATAAGTGAAAAATTTCCTTTCCAATTTCCCTGTCAATCTAATCTCCCAAATTTCCATTCGTAGCAATTCGGTCGAATTTAAGTTGATCGTTCAGGGAAAGTGCTTTCAATACACGTCTACTTTACTGTCAATCGAAAGAAAAGCGCGAAGCTTAATTAAATTCCACGGATCGCGTTCTTGCCACGAGCTTTTCGATGGGTCGATGCTTAGGATGACTTCGCGACCGAAAGCGTTCTCGGGCGCGGAAAATTAAGCGGAAAAAACCCTAGCAACAACTGCATTCCCATAAACGGCGTCGTGCAGCTGCGAGAAATTTCGTTCGGGCTTACGAGGAAAATATTCATCCGGCAGTTGTAAATCTCTCGACAAATGACCGTGTCACTTCAAGCTGTTCATACTTTTTTATTAAATTCACGGTAAGAGGATTTTAACTGTTCGCACCAAGATATTACAGTATCAATTCTGTGATTGCGAAACGGCGCAGTGAGGGATGTACATATTTTATATTATCGTGCGAGACATTTTATCGTTATATGATTTAAGGCGAAAATATGTTGATAATTCCATCGTTGTGTCGAAGATGACGTTTTATGTCGAATACTTTAATGTCGATAACAAGGATGTGATTGTGCACGTTTCATTTTAATTTCGTCGATTACGTTTTGGAAGATTCGTGACAAGACTTGGTTTTAGTGGTTTTATTGAGTAGTTTGATATATTGGTACAACGGGTGTGGTAGAATCTTGTTATATTGTATAAATGAGGCTGTACTAACAAACAGTCCAATGTTCACACTCGAACGTTTTCCAACCTCCGCATCAATTTTCCAATACCTCCCATGTGTCAAAATTTTCAATTTCCCATTTTCCAAACAGTAACCGTAGTCAACTCAAATATCACCGAACTAAACATACAGTACCACATCGTATCACCCAAAATTCATTTCATTCAAGCACACACGAACTCCCGACATCGAGTAGCCGATTAAACTGATTGGAATGTCAACCCGAAACGGTCCGGTCGAGAAGCGTGTTAATCAGCAGGAATTTTTACGACCGCGATAGAGCATTATAAATCCATAATTTATGATCATGGAGTGTCGCGATAAATGGCATTAATCACTTTGGAACAGGAACAAATTATGTATCCACCCGACGCCTGGATTTGTCGGGAATAAAACACGTCTACGCAAAATCACGAAGGTTGTATCGAACAAAAACAAACGAAAGTCGAGGATAAAAAATTTCGAGATTTCTGCAACGAGCGTCATCGTTTACATGGAAACAGAGCTTAATTGCTTGTTCTGTGCGATCAAGGCTAACTGGACGTATGCTTTATTCCATTTTTGCTTCAATACCAAACATCGGTGTGCAAACATTATCTGTTTTCTTATTATTTAATGGTCCGTATATTGTTTTGTGGAGCGTGAGTTCTTCCGGGGTGTAGTCGCTTTGGAAATTGAAGTCAAACAAATCGAACGTTTATGTAGTGTGAATTTATGCAGGAACTGTGCTTTATTTTTGCTTCAATACCAAACATTAGCGTAATCTGTTTTTTTTATTATTTAGTAGATCGTGGACTAAATAGTCCACAGCATTCAGCGTACAAATTGACATATTTCATCTCTCTTTGTCTGTTTTAATATTGTAGTTAGTTCTGACACACCTGACAAATTATAGAAGGGGTCCAGTCAAATTTTTCTGCAAGGTTGCTTGTTTCGATAAACCAGAAAAGATGAAATTTTTTGTCGAGTATGAGGAATAGTGGAATAGGAGGGTAGAAAATTTGAGTGTTAAGATCAGTTTAGACACATCCGAAAGTGAAGTAAATCGACAGGACGATGTAACGAGCGTGAATAGAACAGAATTTATATAATAGTGGATCACGAAGTAGAGGAAAAATGCACGGTTATATGCACGCGAGCTGCACAATCGTAGAAACTGCCATCCGAGTCGAGTGTTTGATTAACGAGCTTGCTCGCTGGCGCACGTGTTTAGCCGAGTTATGTAAATTGTTGGAGAAGCTTTCGGTTGAATTGCCATCGTGAAAGGGAAACAAAACGTTTTATTGTTCGGCAAGTCTGTCCCATTAAAAGCGAAAAATCAATCGAACCCATTGTATCACCTGTTTGTTCATTTCCAGATTATTGAAATTTTATTCCATTTCATATTACATATTTGCTCGAGCATCCTTATGCTCCCTCGTTTTACGCATCGCCACGATTTGTTTCTGTAATTCAAACTTTTATACATTTCTCTACTGTTTTCAACAATTTTTTACATTTTTGTGAGATACATTTTTACACATTTTTTGACGGTTTTGGAAAGTTTTGTACATTTTTGTAAAATTTTTATACATTTTTTTCTGTGTTTTATTCATTTCTGTTTTAATTATTTTTGTAAATTTTTATACATATTTATTTTATACATTTTTCGGTGCATTTTCTAAGATGTATTTTGTAAAATGCATTTTCACAAATTCTGACAAAATACATTTACATAAATTTTCATACAATAAATGTTTATACGATAGTATATTGAAATTTGATATTTGATATTTTAAAACACATTGAATAAATTTTGCTACTTTCAGATTGTATTTATCGTACGTTGATAAAATAGACGATTATTCCACGTTTAAATCACGTCCAATTTGCAACAGTCTTATCATCCACGCCGACAAAACTTCCGTAAAGTCCCTAGGTTTTCGGTCAATAAAGTTTTAAGGACCCGTTGGTGTCTGGCCAATGCCACACACGGATCGTTGAACCTAATTCTTATCAGCTGTAATATCACGCTGAAAATATGCATTCGATGCTTTCGACTTCGTTGAGTGGAAATGTTCCATGTAGAATTACCATTAACCACATTCTTCGATTATCAATTTCACCCATTTATTATTAAATAATTTTCAAACTGATATGACTCCTTCTTGAAAGTCCACATCTCCCATAAAAAATGTCTAAAATCTTTTCCGAATAAAACGGAGTCCACAAACTTGTGTACTTCGTTCACAAAACTTGTGGATAGAAACTTGATAATAACTTGTCGAAGTGATCTGAATAGCAAAGGAAATATTTACAAAACAAGGTCTTTTAAAATTAAAGTACAGAATAACAATCTCAACAACATTGCTATCTAAATTCTTTCCTCGCCGCAAGATTGCAAAAACAGTTTGAAATCTGCAGTGAGCAATAAATAATTCTTCGGCAGAGATCGAGTTAACGTAAACAGAATATCAAGGATAATCGATATCAGCAACGTTCGCAAGTACGTTCTTTATCGTACAACTTGCTGTTGTTAAGTATCTTCGTGCATCAACGATCCCGGAGAGACGTCTGTTTATGAATGGTGGCTCGATTCGCCTATCTAGATTGTTCCAGTGCAGACATTTGCACGTTACACTGCTTATCTGTTTGCCGGCATAAAAGAGTTCGTTGCTGCTCGTCTGTTTCCTCCTATGCGTCATCTTGCGTGGGAAAGTTTGTTTAACAAATCTCGTGCTGCTTATCTCGATGCTGCCTTACTATGGCGAACATTCAGCGCGAAATGTTCGTATACGCTCGTGTGCAACCTAACATAACATCCTGCAAATTCATAATCTGCTCTCGAAATAAAACCTCAAAGCATCCGATCGAACGTGGACTTCCATCGTCTCAAGGTTAATTCATGGTCGACGAATGAAGGAACCGTAAACTCGAGGAAAGTTTCACTCGGTTTTATACTTGACTATTATTATTTCTTGGGTAATTATGCCTTGTTGGATATTCTTAATATTTGGTTGAAAGGAGGTTTATGTAATACAGTCAAGTTTCTCAAGGTTTTAGAGGTCACTGTCGTAGGCTCATTAATTTTCATTAAACCTTGTAGATTGCTATAAGACAGTGCTATAACAGCTATAATAAAAGTCGCTATAATATCCTATAGCAACTACACTAAAAATTACTATGACACAGTGTCATAAGAATTATAACAGAGTTACTGTAATACAATCCTGTAATAACTACAATAAAAATTACAATAAGAGTCCTATAACTAACTACAACATTGCGTATAACTTTACTTATTTCTATATATAAATTTACTATAACAAATTCCATCTCAGAACAGCTTAATTGTGTACAAACAAGCTAACAGTACATTTCAAGGTTATCTAATTACGCATATAACTGGAGATCTCGTATAAGAGAAAGTTAAACACGAGTTGTGGCTACGAGCGCAAATAAGCGGTTTGAAATTCGCGCCAATTTGGGCCGCGTAACACAAGCGGGTGCACCGGCAGATAGAAATGGCGGGGGGAATCGGTGTTGGCAGGGGAATAATAACGAACCGGACGACACCGAGCGAAGTCAGAGAGCGGACGAGGCTTTATAAATCGCGAGGATGTCCGCCAGTGGCAAACCAGTGACACCTCGGCTACGATCGATCGCGATAGAATCGCAGCCTCGTTGTTCGCCACGTGCTCGTCGCGAGCGTGTTTGATTTCTGTGCGAGTTTAATTTCCCGCGCAAAATTTCCCGGAAAGTGCGCGCTTGAACTGTGAACGATACGTGCGAATGTGATCGCAAACTTTGAATTTAAACATCGGTTTATTTCACATGTGAGTGTTACTTTTTCTTTATTAATACCAATTAAGCATGAATTGTTATGTTATCAAAATGTATCATGCAGTCTAGAATCATAAATAACATTACTGTTATTGTTTGGATAAGTTCAGGGGTATTGTTTCCTTGGTTCTTATTTTTTTTTTGAAAATATTAAAATCACTGTCCATATTGGAGATCTTTATGTAGGTCTGCAGTTGATGTGTTGTGAAGAGTAAATTGATGAATAGTAATATTAGCTTACTAGTATAGTAGTATAATAAAATAGTATAACAGTGGTATAGTGAAATAGAATAGTAAAGTACTTAAATAATATAGTAGTAGGATAATACAGCAGTAATATAGCAAAATGATAAAATAATAGAATGATACAACACTATTATAAGAGTATAGTAAAATAGTAGAATAGTGCGACACTACTATAATTTTGTAGTATAATGAGTGACGTGGTGCAATACTTCAATACTATAGTAGTAGGATAGTAGAGTAGTATAATAGGAACGGGGTAAATGATAAAATAGTAACATAGGAATATAGTAGGGCAAGAAAATAGTGTAATTGTAGTATAGTATATTATATATGGCATAATTAGTGAAATAGAAGAACATTAAGGCGGTTGTATAGTGTTGTACTTGTATATTAATATAGTAGTATAGTAGTATAGTAGTATAGTAGTAATCTAATAGTGTACTAATATAGTAGTATAGTGATACAATAAAATAGTAAAGTACTAGTATAGTAATATAGTAAACTAAGAGACTAAAATATTAAAAAATTGTAAAATACTTAAAAAACAATATCGTAGCAAAAAATGATCAATAGTAGGTTAACTAAAAACTGTGTATGCGTCGATAGATGTTCTTTTATAAAAATATCATAATATTTTGAAAGATTTATCAGAGCAGAACGTCCACGTACATTAAATAACGAATAAATTTCAATATTTCTGTAATACCTGGGAATTATTTTTGTTTACCGCCGTTCTTCGTGACACAATATTCCGTTAATTTTCGAAAATTATTATGAACGTGTTGATGATATGAAATCACTTCCAGGAAACGTTCAACGTTTCTGTTTACTTTCCTCGAGCGAATCGTCCGAGCTGAACACAATTTAAGAATCCACATTTTAGCCCACCATAAATATTCATACGTCCCGTAACAAACTTAAAATAAAGAATCTTGTCAGTTATCTCGAAATTATGCAAATACTCATTTATACCAAGATGTGTAATTTTTCTGCTTAACCGTTCTCGAAAATTTAACATATTTTCACTTTGTAAGACTAAGGAAGGTCAAGAAGGTTATAAGGGTCAACGTAAGGTCAAATATTTCGTTCAAAATATTTGTTCTTCGCCTTCAAACGCAAAAGAAGTTTTCGTTTAGAAAAAGAATAATTATGTATGTTTGTAATTTGTAATGTTTGTTACCATTATTATCGTCATCTTTCGTTAAAATTAAATTCATGTTTATGATCATTTTACATAACTTGAAGTATGTAAGTGGAAGGTATACAGTGATCACAGAGGTATAGTGTGGTTGTAAATTCCGTCTCTCCGTAAACGATACGTGTTTCTGTCACGTTCGACTGCTTCGAATGACAAGAATCACTGATAACGAGCTCTAACGCATTCATGTCATATGTGTACAAGAAACGCGATGATTTATTTATAAGTCGATGAATAAACAGATACATCATGTGGACGTATAACATTTATAATTTGAAACCGTATGTCAGAATATTGTCTATTTACACTTTTAAACAACGTTTTTATCAGAAAAATCAATGACGATAATAAATTTCAACTGTCAGAATAAAGTAATTAGAAAAACAGTCACTCGAATTGTTATAAAAAAACGGTAAATGTAAATTGGCAATATTAGCCTACGGAAATTGCTTCTCTAGAATCAAGCAATTAGCAACATTCCGGGTCGATGATAATCATTATCTTATGTTTCGATAGGAATGTGTTGAATAATTTCTCGTTGCAAGGTTAGACGTTTAATCAAAATTCCTTCGATACAGAATAATATTAAACAATTTAATTAGCGTTTATCGAATACTGAAGGAATTGATTAATCAACAAATGGTAAGGTAAATTGCATGTATCCCATACAAGATCATATCTATTGTCAAAATTTTAATATCAACATAACGGCCATATAACGAAATCCTAGTATACATCAGTTAGAACACCTCTGCGATTGAAAAGTTTGTATATCTCCTGTTGCTTGAGACAGGGATCAAAAGTGACACAATATGCCGAATATAAATTTTTATCAAAGTTAAACTGATAAATTGCGTTTAAGAGAAATCAGTGAAAATTGAACGAATTAAAAAAACGGTCGATTGGAATGGTCGGAATGTCTGTCTTCGAGCAAGGCAGGTGGCTTTAATAAATTTTAAGTGCTTCATGAATTATGTATTTGGTTTCAAATATCTGAGCTTGCTAATTCCATTCGTTAGACAGTCGGGATAATCGATTTGCACAAATAAAATGCTTCGTCGTTGCGTAACGAGAAAGAGTGATTTGCGACGTGGATGCAGGTATCAATTAAGATATTATCAATTAGGTTTTTCAATTTTTTCAATGTGTCATTTTTTTCATTGTACAAGATACGCGATTCTAATTATATAATTTATTCCGTCAAGCGACGATTACACGGTTTTATCATCGAGATATTAATTGGTGGGTTAGGTAACAGTCTTCACTTTTATTGCAACGAGGAAATAAAGTAACATTTCGTGTATTTTTCTTTTCGAGATGTAACCTCGTGGAACTCAATTAATTTAAATTAATTTAAATCGAGATAAATTAAGATTAAAGTAAGAATTATCAAATAATTTAAATGGACTTCATCAGTTTTTCAACTAAAAACATCTTTCAATTTGAAAAGTTATGGCAAGTGGAAACTTCGGGAGGAAATACCGACGAATAAAAATAAATGACCGCTGTTTATCATTCTGCCCAATATTATGCCAAAAAGTAAAAACTGTCCTCTAAAAATATAGTACAGAATGAGTCACGCCATTGGAATGGTTACAATTGTATCTCCAGACATCTTCGAGATAAAAGATGCAAAGAAAAATATTGGAACAAATTTTTATACCGTTGTGCTTAATTATTACTATGCATAATTTCGTTGTTATTCAATTTGATCTTAATTAATATTCTTTGCAATATTATGTGAGGCAATTTGTTAAACATTTAAGGTAAAATATTTTCTATTATCTGAGCTATATGTTAATAATATTATAATACAGGAGATTACAACAAAAGGAATAAGCACTTTATTATTATACAGATCAGTAAAAGGAGGTTAAGTTCATGTCGGCCATCTTAAAATCACAAACCTTCAAAATGGCCGTCATAGGCATCAACGCCATCTGAGTAATAATTTTATCTCCAATAATCATTTGTCTAATAGTCCATCCAAAAAGATCTAAAATCTAATAACAACTTATCCTTTCCAAATAAAGCAGAAGTTCCTCTGCAGTCTGGGGTCTACATTCGAGGCTCTATACTCCACACACATGGAATAGTGTTCAGGTTTGCGTTTTGTAGGCAAATGCGAGCAAAATCCGGTCGCCTTTCGTACGCTTTCATTTCCAAACGATTCGAACGAGCAGGACAGCAAGGTTACGAGCTTTCCCCGGCACGAACGTGGCTGCCGTCGCATCGATCCCGGCAAATTAGATTGCCGCTAAAACGCCAGGGCTATCTTTACGGCTTAGGGGTATAGTGTTCAGTGCCGCTGGGAACGGTAGAAAGTTCGGTAACGGGAGTGAATTCTGACGTTCCGTTGAACCGACCTGGCTATACGCCTCCTCGACCAGCCCCGGGAACGCAATTATTGGCCACAGGATATGGCCCATGCAACTGTTTATCGTGATTAACGAAACTCCACGGGCTAACGAGCGTGGGTCACGTGCGCGCGAATGAGCGCCGCTTACGAGATGACGGATGAATTGTAAGTAGGGCTATTGTTTTTCACCCCTCGGGCAAGATCCCTACTTTTCACTTACTTTCAACCGATCTATCTCAGAAAAGCCCATATGAGAGCAAGGTTGAAATCGGATAAGTGCCCAAGTCATAGGTAGACAAAGTTGACACATGTCTTGATCATGTCTGATGAATATCACCGATAAACTCTCTCACCCATAAATAACTTACTATGTCATATACGCAGAGTACTGTTAACCTGATCAGAGATGAATTCTGATAACCTGACGATGAGCAACATAGCAGGTAATCGAGCACACGACATAAGGAGGGTACAGTATCTTTTTGAACCAGAAGAGTATTCGCGAATATCTCGTAATCCGTTAGTTCCACGATAAAAATTCTTATAACAAGATTTGTAGCTCATGGCATTCTCTACAAGAAAGGTCCTACAAGTTTTTCTCATAGACCCAACAACTTCTGAGATAACACCACATCCGTAATCAATTGTACACGTTTGCTCCAATTTGTAGTCAGGATGTTTGAGAAAAATTTGCGGAACAGATCTAAAAGGAGATCGTCATCGCGTGTCCGAGGCTTGCGCACTGCCGGTCCCACGCGTGTAGATTAATGTCTACGGGCAGGCTTATCGACAATCTAGCGTCGGCTCGAATGGACGTCCGAATTTATCCGGAGCTCTGTAAAATAGACAATAAATTTCCGACACGCTCGAACCGTCGCGTTCCAATTTCTACTTCGGCCTTTTTTTCCCCGTCAGAGTTTGCTGGGGAGGGTAAAAAAAATCGGAGCGTACAGAACGGACTGTATCGGATAGTGACGCTAACGCCGAGAAATTTAGGTTAAACGAGAGACGAAGTTTTCTCGTGGCCTAGACAAAGTTGCCACTGGGAACACGCCGCTGTTCGGACCTGGTATTTACTGATACCGCCACTGTTCTCTATCGATTGCGCTATTGATTCCTTTCGAACAGATTCGAACATTTATTTACCATATTCTCCTCTTTTATTGCTCTCCGGAGACTTCACTGGTCAACGATTGTTTTCGTGTCAAGCTTTTTAACGTTCACCATTTTGGAAACACGTGGAACCCTCCCATATCTGTTTTACTCACGAATGTTTACTTTTGGGCTCTAAATCTCTAATTTTTAATAATAACAATACCCTGACAGAAGAATATAGAAAAGAAAATCCTTTTCCCAGTTTCAGCTGCCATTCTTCCCATTGACGGTACAGTGTCGTCGTTCGAAGTATTGCGTTAATTTCCTGCACCCAATAGAACGCGGCTTTACACGATACATCAGCGAATAATGAAATGTAATATGGACGTATGTTGACCAATTGTCAATTAATTCAATCTTGTTAGTAAATAGGTGTGATAGCATTCGTGTGTCCATTCAGAGGCATGCCAATGAACACGCTGACGAGCTTTCATGTGCTCGGTATGGAACATCATTTCAATACTCTGTGTACTGGGTGTTCCAACATTTTTGATCATATTCTCAACAAGAAAGGTATGGTCTAAATTTGTGGGAGATGTTTGAAGAATATAGGAAGAGTTTAGGACGGATGAGGTAGATTCTAACCTGACAATTAACCTGAGAGGTAGAACATTTTTCTTCCACCCCTTACAGCAGACGTATTGCTAGCAGAAACTTAGACCTAATCAAATTCATCCTCAAAGAACCTAACTCCTCGAACAACTAATCCGAGGTATCTTTCTCAACAATATGACGTCAGTCTCACTTCTTCAATCTAGTCGACCACTGCCTCCAAAATTCTTTCTTTCCACATGACCATTTAAAGAGACGCTAGATCTCAGAGGCCGAACTGTCCAAATAAACCTGCCTTGACCTATTTACCTCCCATCAAAATGATCAGTGGATCAACGATGCGTTTACGTTACCTTGTAGCTCATTAACAAAAATAATCAAGAAACTTTCGCGTCACACCTGATGCAAAGTAGCCATCACCGCGACCTTCATGGAAATATTTCAAGATCATAGTCATAAACTTGCCGACTCAAACGGTGACATAAACGTTGTCACATGGTTCTATAACGCATTATGGTATTACGGCATTGAACAGTTGCAGTCTGACGTTGCTTCAATGCTTCTTCCGTCGGGATAAATAAATGAACGCCTCTCATTCAGCCGCGGTCCAACGAGGTCAAATCGAAGTTGACACGTGTGCAGTTTTATTATGTTAGGCTGTTGCGCATCAAACAGATCTTTAGAACTAGGCGATATAGCGAGAGTTGTTATCGACACTCTGTACAATGTAATCCGATCGCGTAACACAATGCGTTTTCGGATATTCCTCTTGGCAGGCGGTATGTCGGTAAATCCTCGCGTTTCTACGCCAAACCCGTCATCCGCAGCGTGCACGCAAACACGTGTCGCAATCAAAAATTGATTCGCTGGTTGCAGCGTGCAGGTATTGCACTTTAGGGGGCATTTCGACGCGACGCACGAGCGATCATGTTGCTGCGTATCGTTGCGGGATATCGGTGTTTGCGTTTAGGTACAATCGGGACAACTTTGGATGACTCGTAGTCGAAGATTTTTAAACTCGAAGATCCTCAAATCCCTAGATACCCAAATCCTCGTATCCCCAAATTCCTTGATTTGCAAGTACTCAAATTGCTAATTATTCAAATCCCAAAATCCTCCGTTCTCCAAAACCCTAAATCCTCCGATCCCACATCCCCCAATCTCCAAGCCCCCAAATGCTCAACCCCAAATTCCTTAATCACCAAGTACTCAAATTGCTAAATCCTCAAGTCCCCAAATCCTTAAGTCTTCAAATCATCAAGTCCCCAAATCTTCAAGTCCCCAGATACTTAACTCCTCCAGTTCTCAAGTCCCCAAATCCTCAAGTCTCAAATCCATATATTCCCACATTCGCAGATCACCCCATTTCCAAACAGCCCAAATTTCTAAATCTCCAAATTCCCATTCCTGAAAATCCCTAGATTTGAAATTGTCAGAAGTCCCCAGAAATCAAACGGTGCCTAGGTATACCTAGGTAGACCTATATCCCCTTTACCGTCATTTTTCGCGATATCGAATTTGCTCCCGACTGTACACGCGCGAGTGTGTGGCTCATAGCGAGCGTCGTATCACGCAGTTAGGAATCGATATTGCCTGGCAGAATTTATAGCCCCGCGTTGGCCGAATCATCGATTCGTGTAATGACCTCGCGTGGCACAACTTGCCCAGCAAATGAGACATCGCACGATACGGCACCATCACGCATGTCAGGTGGAAGGGGACAGGTCCTGGCAAGAAACGAGTATGTGCAGGATAATGGCCGTCTCTTGGTTGCAGGCACTCCTGTGTCAAAGGACAATAACAGAAAATTTTACTTGAATCTTCATTGAGATCGCATTAGCACATTATTAGGATTTGTCTAGTACTATCTCTAGAATATTTCAGAGAAGATTTTAAGTATTCCTAATGTCCTTAAGATCACCTTTCTTAGGTCCTTAAGATCCTCCTAAGACTATGCGTATGCCACGATGTCCTTCAACTCTGAAATGAAAAGATTTTCCCGGAATTTTTCTGGGGAATTAGCAAAGAGTCGGTGATTACCGAGTAAATAATCCCGTGCCAGTTTTCCCAACATTTTGACAAATCTGCCGGCACCGTCCGGTCAAAACGAGCATATCCAGCGTTTAATACCTCGTCACGGTTTCAAGCGGCGGAAGCGAGGGTTGTCTACGGAAATCGTTATTCCACGGTGGTGAAATTCCACCGTCGAGAGCTGCTACTCGCAGTAATTCTCCGGCGTCCCGATGCTTCAGGATCATCCAGAGCCACCTCGGAACAATGGGGCGGAAGCGGAACGAACGACAGAGCGTTTCAAACGTCGTCGTAACAGTCCGTCGCGAGACGCTCTTTCGCCCCGCTGTCCGTGTGAAATGTAAATTCCATATTTGAAAGTTGAAGCGACGGGGAATTGCATTTTCAAACGACGCGACACGACGCTTCGATTGATCTCTGCTCTTTTCACGCCTGTTTCCCGCGTCGCGTTTAGTTCCACGCGTTCTACCTTTATGAATCGATGTCACGACTTCCATTACGGTTAAATCTACTCCGTTAACTTCTATCACGGAACCCCATTATTTACCTCAATTCCAGAACGAGTTTTGCCACTTTTCGAAAAAGCTTTATGATTTTATGTCAGGTTTCGAAGGGACTTCCATTAAGATCGAATCTACTCCATTAACTTCTGTCGTGGGACCTTATATTTACTCGACACTAGTTTTGTTTTCAAGGTAGAAAAAGCTTATCTTATGTTTTACATCAAGATCTAAGACCAAAATCTCAGGTTAGTCCGGCACTACAGGTTACACTAGGTGCCCTTCTGAACGAGGAACGCTGTCGGCATTTTGATCGAACCGAATTGTGACGAAAATGGCTGAAAGGTGCCTTAACCTCTGTACAGACGTGTAAACTTTGTATGACGATGATATCAGAGTTTCGAAATCCTCCACTTGATATGCAACAACCTTACATAAGCCACCGTTTGCAAGAAATTACAGCGTCTAAGAATTCCACGATGGACAACGTTAATTCTCTTAATA
The DNA here is from genome assembly GCA_036983795.1 of Megachile lagopoda. Classification (NCBI taxonomy): domain Eukaryota; kingdom Metazoa; phylum Arthropoda; class Insecta; order Hymenoptera; family Megachilidae; genus Megachile; species Megachile lagopoda. Next base: position 8,563,683 of record CM072793.1, read on the forward strand.
ACTTTCGACGGTCTATCCTCCTTTTGCCTCGGCTCCTTTTTGTCTCGTGAAATTCTTCCGCCTTGCTAACCGCTTTTCAGCGGAGTCTACTCGATTGACCGAAAAACCCTTGCCCCTTGGACCGTAAAGAAGAGAGCATTAATGAACAACGTCTCGTGCCGTGAGAAATGAAGCAGAAATAACGTTCACAACAAAAAGTGACCTCCGTAAACTTTCGTCCTTAGTTATCTAACTAGAAGAACGTATTCACTTTCTGTTTGCTTCTACCTTGAAGAAATAATAGATTAAAATCATTAAGGTCCCTACATTCCCAATTCATTTTCTCCCCTATTTTGCAACGTTGTTACAATTTTGTAGAATTATTTTCGGAGTCCCAAAGTGTACAAAGTTTGAACAGAAATTGCGTTGCGTTCGTTGAGACGTTCTCATTCGATATAATTGCAATAGCGTCGCCATTTTAGCCTACCAGGCAAGAGGTTAATAACACGTTCAAAAAGAAAATGGAACATCGCTAACGATCAGCATCGTTCTTTTTTCTCATTTGCCCGATAAAGACGTGTTCCGGTATTCGAAGCGTGCGATCAAAGGATCCGCCATTATCTAACTATGATCTGCGAGATGCATGGCGTAAAAGCCGGTAACTGTTGATGGTGCGGAGCCAAGTGTTTATGGAATATCGATTCGCATGGCGCGACTCGCATCTTAGGGCCTCGTTATCTCGTCGCGAGGATTGCTCGGCGGATATCTAAACGGCGATCGATCGACGCCTAACCGGAGAAACCGATATCTCAAGTTTCGTCCTGGAACCGCATCGATCGTGTTGCGGAACTGCAATTAGCGTGCACGTGATTCCGCCGATTGTGTGCCGACGCACACGCGGTTATTAACAACGTTGTCATTTCCTGACTGAACAGTAATCAATCGCGCTAATGGAGAGTTAGGACACCTCTTACGAAAATTCGAAATCAAGTTCATTTTTGGAACGATTTTGAAGCAGCCTGTACATCTCGTATTAATTTTTATATACGTTTAATTAACCAACTGTCTCGTTTCGTATATTCTTGTTCGCAGGATAAAATAAATTCATGTGTCAGCGGTCAGCGATGACGTTTCAATTATATGCACCATGGTGTGTGCGTGACAGTGCATTTCATTAAATTCGCAACGTAATTTTCAGCCAGACTTTAACGCGATTCCAAGAGCTGCGGAAACCATCGCCGACGCATTTTATTAAATTTGTAACGCAACCTAATGATTTAACAAGATTGCAATATGCCGGTGCCGCATATCACGCTGGTATTAAAATGCACAACAAAGAACACCAAGTTGAAGCTTTTCCTTATTACATTACGGTATTATATTACCCTCCGTTTTCATAAAAACATAATCACCTCTCCTTTATTAAGCGCGGCTCGAAGGACATCCTCGGATGAAATTTTGCGGACAGCTTCATTTCTTGCGGAAAAAATGTTTGTAACTAGTCTGTACTCTTTAATGTAACTTCATATAGTGTCATTGATCTCTGCGACAAATAGTGCCCAAATTGTGGGGTAATATCAAAAATACGTATGCCACCTTATTCTGCGTCACGTCGGTAAAGTAGAAAATTCGAAAATCGAATAAAAAAGTTTTTATTCGACTTGCTTCTAACAAACTTTTCTAAGCAAAGTTGCAAAAACTTCCAGATCGGATAAGCTTTCAGAAGTTTGTCCAGCTTAAGCTTAAATTTAAGTTTCAGGAGTTATTAAAATATTTAAGAGCTCTTCGGCACTGTTTTTCACAAATCCAAAAATCTAGATCACTTGGACTTGTCGCTTACTTGACAAGTGACTTAGAAGATATCAAGTGGAAAAGTTGAGTTGAGAGCAGCACGCAAAGATGGCAAGTTACGCTGGTTCATTAGCTCGGAAAGAAGTTTTGTTTCTCTATTTTTTGACGTCCCTACGATGACCGCGTTGGTCACGCGTCAATGAACCTCGGTTGGAGAGTAATTGCCTGTAAACCGTTTCGTTCATTGATCCAAGTCGTAGACAGCGTTCACTCGTCGACCTTTTGCTCTTTTAACGCCTACGCAATGTCTGGCTCGTGCATACGCGTGAAACGATTCGAAGCACGTGGCATTGACGTTTGAATGCCAATGGGCCGAACGATCGATCCCTTGCGCAACGTTGACACCAAAATAAATCGGTCAACTTGGACGAGCGAAACAATCGCGAATAATTTGTCCCGCGATTATTTCGATGATTGCGTGAGCAAATTGATCCTGCAATGAAATGCCCGTATCGACATAATGCCACTTTTTGGTCAATTTTGGTGGTGGAAATTATATTAGCAATCGTACATTGCGAAAATGAACTTGTGTGTAGGGGTGTTTAAAATGCATCATCGTGTACGAAGTTTGTGCGTGCGGCTGAGGAGTTGGCACTTGGGTACGAAGTCTGTTGGTCCAGTAAACTTACACTGAGCGATTTATATTACTTATATTCTATATTACATTTATATTGCAAATGATATTGACTTGAAAGCTTGCTTCAGCAATTAATATATTTTGCAGCACGTGAATGAGAAATTTGATAATTCACATTTAAACAAAGTCATGGGAATGAAAAATGAACGAACGATCGGTAGATGAATGTGGATTACGCGCGAACGATGGAGGGAAAAATGGGAAAAAATGCGGGTGGAAAAAGTATGACTCGGATCGTTGAAACTGATTTATGAGGCAGTTTTGAAGCTTTAGCAATGATAACATCGCAATATCGCGTTTTATAGTTATATTTCGATGTTTTTGAAATCAACCGGTCGGGATTAATTGTGGATAAATAAATATGCCGATTTATTTAGACTCTAAACGGAATTTTCTAGTATTTTTTATCGATAACGTGAAGTATAAAAATATTGTAGAATATAATAAAATTGCTGTACCTCTGAAACTTTAAAAGCTTCGATGATTCAATTGTTCGTCCATTACGTGTGTATAAAAATAAAATGTTCGTGTCGCTGAAAATGTTATATTACGTTCGGAAAATCGAACAGTACACGCATATTGGCAAAAAGTCGTTCTATAATGATTAAAAGAGTTCAGTGATAAACATTCATATCTCGAGGCGTTAAGTACGCAAAAAAACCACTTTGCGCATGCGTTGCACGCAACACGCACGCGGGTAATTTAAACATGTTGTTAAGGGCAAATGCACAATGTCACGATGCAATCTATGGCATAAAGAAAATAGTACGTAAAACATGGTATTAGTGACAAGAGTAAAAAGTGGAATATCGATTACGGGAATAAATAATCTTGTAGAACACTACTATTTACAGTGTTTTTCTAGTCAGTTATGTTGATTAGATGAATTAATTTCCTTTTACGTGTTAATTGCTTTCAGAGAATATGTTCAACGATGTACTAGAAATGATGGAAAATTCCAAAGTCCCCAAGTTAAAGTTCTTAAGTTAAAAAACTGCAGACTGTTAAAAAGTACGGAATGTCCTTTTTTAATATAAAATAGGTCTATAAACGAATTTAACCGAAATAGATCTTCAGGTTAATGTACGACGGTATAACTTTAGTAAAGAGGTCTATAAAGAAACTTAGTGGAAATAAATTTGTAGGTTAATGTACGAACGGCAGTTTAGTGAGAAAGTTAGGTTATGTTTATCCGACAGGTTTCTTTTGTGTTCTCTCTTCGACGGAAAGGTGTTTCGAGACGTCGGTACTTGAAAAATCTTGACGACGTTCCTGCAAGTGGTTCGATACGGCGTAAAAGGAGGCAAGATACGGTCCGTGAAATAACAATATTTCCTGCTCGTCACGCGAAAACGCCATCGAAATTCGATCAGACTGTTCGAAGCAACGAACATTTGCAGCGTAAAATCGAGTCTGCGGCTGAACGGCGGTCATAGGACAGCATAAAACCCGGCAACCGAAACGGAAAAGAAAAAGGGACGCCATTTCACGGGGATATTTTTTCCACCGGGAAATTTGAATAAGGTGTTCATCTGAAGACGGTGTAAAACTGTATCGACAGCGTGTCTGTCCTCCTTTGAATTTCAATGCACCATATACACGTGCCCCACATCTTTATAAGTCCATTCCTGTTTTATATTCCACGCAAAACTGGACAAAATGGGAGAAGTGAATTTATTTCAGACAGACGGCGTCGTAATTTCCACCTACTTCGTGGATTTTCTAGCCGCTCGAGATACGATGGCGATGATTGTTTCGCTGGGATTGCATTTGGGATTTTGGAGATTCTGGGGATTTTTAAGATTTAGGGGATTTTAGGTATTTGGGTACTTTGTGATATTGATGATTTGGAGACTGAGAACTAGGGAAGTTGGGAATTTAGTAATTTAGGATTTCAAAAATTTAGAAATTTGGAACTTTAGGAATTTGGGTGTTTGGAAATTGGGGCCTAGGGAATTTAGGAGTTTCGAACTTTGGTACTTTAGGACTTCGGTGATTCGGAAATTTGTAACTGGGGAATTTGGTAGTTCAAAAAGAAAGTACAACATGCGAGGTAATATGATGAACTTTCCCTCCCCGTCACCATCTGCATAAACAACAATACGGAGCATATGCAACGAATAATAAATATGTAAATTTGTAACTAGAGCAGAATTACTTGGATCGTGCGCGCATGCAATATCAGCATCGTGCGGTGACACGCGATAAACGTAGACAGTTTTTGTTCGGCGACATCGAGGGTAACGAAGCAGCGCGAAGGACTGTCCTCCTTCAGCCGGTAGGTTTTTACAAGGTGGAATGGTCGTTTCACGGAAAATTATTATCGCGAGCCTGTCACGTTCAACAGGCTATTAATTATACGCCTCATTGCAGCTCCCTTGGAGCCGTCGGAGGGAGAACGCCGAGAAAGTGAGACCAATCTTAACGAGACGTTTACAAGGAGGCCTTCCTACTCGATCAATTCACCCGCTCTCCCTCCCTCTCTCTCTCTCTCGCTCTCTCGCAATTCCCTTTGAGACTAGTTGCCCCGGACGTTCGTCTGTCGCGTTCAAATTTCCGTTTAAATTGACTGGATCGTCGGGGACGGGGATACGCTACCGCGGTAAATCTCCATTCAAAAACAGTCACTCTGATTTCCGTATCGATTTCGTCCGAATTTTCATTAATTTCTCGATATTCACGAGATCCACTCTCGGGATATAGTGACTTTTTTCTCCGTTCTGATTTTATCGGATATGCGATCACATATTTAAATTCAGAACTCTCGATTCGATGATTCGCTTTCGGGGCAAGTCTGGGAAATTTTAGGAGTACTCAGGAAAGCTTAGAGGACCCTAGGGGAATTATGACGTGTCCAGAAGGCCCTAGGAAATGCTAGAAAGATCCCAAAGTTCTTAATTTTCAAGTTTCCACTCTTCTAACTTCGTAAATCTCCAGAACTTGCAATGTCCGAATCTTCATTTTCCAAATTTTGGAAAAAACAATTTCCTAAATTTTGAAACTGTCGAACATTCTAAATTCCCCAAAAGTTTCCAACCTGTCGAATCGCCGAGTGTCGAGGTTTACCAGTTTACCGAAGTCGAATGATCGTTCGTAACCTCAAAGTGCACGACAAAATGGCGGAAATTGTCCCGGAGGATTGCACTCGGACGCACTCTGTACGCTAACGAATCCCCCGAACGCGGCTAGAACGCGCGCCGCGTGTTTACACGTACATTTACAAGCCAAAGCAGGGTTGTCCCGCAGAATGATGTCATTAATAATACCTGAGGATAGAAGGACGCATCGGCAGAGGCGGCAGAGAGGCTAGACGCGAGGGACGCAAGATATATCTGGTGTTCTGGCGCATCATGCTAATGTTCTACTTTGCATACGCTATCCGTGCAGTTCCAGCCAGGGTTACTGTCGTTAATACCGCGCCACTCATTCCGCGTCAGCCCGAGATAGCGCCGGGTAAAGATTTGCTCGCACGGTCTCGCGATATCGCCGGCCCGATACGGGAAAGACGTTCTCGAAAGCGATCGCAGACGGGTTCATCCAATTCTCTCACTTTTATCGCGAAATTTCCCGCCAAATCACACTCGAAATCTTCCCAGGTACACCGATCACGGGAATACGTTCCGCTCGCAAATTCCGATCGGATTTACGTCCGTGCTATATCCTACTCTTTAGCCTTCTGCTATAAAGTTGACTGCCCGCCACTTATTAAGTCACCGTTTTCATGCTGTTATCTGTTGCACAATTCGATCTCTTGATGTGATTTGTGAACGGTGTATCGCTGCAACTTTAAAAGATCGTACAGATTAATGTCCATAGGGAAAATATTAGGGATTTTTAGATTTCGGGACTTGGATGAGTATACGAATCTAAAGATTTTTAGATGTTTAGTAGTCTGAAAGTTTAGAGTTGGGAAATTGATGAATATCCGAGTTTGCAAATAGGACGATATCCATATTTGTTTTTATCGAATGAAATCCAATGTACAAATTGCACACGTTCCCTCGTTCACGGCATGTATCGAACTACCGTAACGACTGGATTAACCGATCACTCCGAAGCACGATTGTCCATATAATCCGATTATTTTCCTCGTCCTTCGTAGTCCGGTTTTAGCCCTGACATTCGTCGCGGTATCAGCCATTTGGAATTCCCCGCGTTGCGTAATTCCAGATAATTAACTAGCATCGAACGAACGAGATTGCACCGGTTGGTTGCCGGCCGTATTTGTCTGTTCGCCTCCCTACGGAATATCTAAACTTCGTTTCAATTCTACATCTGTATATATATATATATATGTACAGCCACTATTCAATACTATTACTAAAAAGTGTTAAGAGTTTGAAACGATGGCGCAAGTCCGAATGATTCTTAAGGGAACAAAATGTTCCGCCATGTTGATTCAAGCTGAACTCATCTGGCGGGAAAATTCAAATCGATTTCCGTGAACTGAGGTGATGGGAACATTCAAATGTGTTAATGTCAACCTAGGTGGTGGCAAGATTCAAATTTGTGCGAATTTAGCTGGCAGGAAAGTTCAAATCTCTTTGCGAGTTAAATGGCGGGAAATTCAAATCCCTTTGTGAGTTGATGTGAACTTAGGTAGGTAAAATTAAAATGAAAGTTGATATGTTAAGAAAATAATGATTCTTTCACATCTTTACATCGGTGTAAAAAATTAATGGCGTAACAAGTACAACTTTTTCCTCCACTATTTGAAATCCTTACTGTAACCAAAAAGAGTGGATCTACCATCGCGAACCCTGTATCGTGTCGTTAAACATTTGCGTGCAGACATCGGTAACCTTCCGATTTCCGAGAAGACACGGACGCAGCGACGAAACGTCTTCGTTCGATCCTAAAATTGGCCATTATCCGCCATTATCCTTTCGCAAACGTTTCGTTATTTGCCGTTCTCTCTAAACAGACAAGACAGTCGGAATCAGCGAACTCACGAATCGGCTGGCAATTACTTTCGCGGCCCCGGAATCGCCAATGAAGCGTCGCCAATCGACAGATATTACGATCTCGTTTAGATATCGGCAAGGGTCGGCCAGGCGCGAGTAAAGTGATAAAAAATGCAAATCGTAATAAACGACGGGAAGAAGGGGAGCAGTTCGAGCCACTGGAACGGATGAAGAATGAGGACAGTGAAAGGAGGAAATGAGGGAGGGGAAGATGGGAAAAAAGAAATTGGAAGAAGTCGAAGACAGGAGGGATCGGAAAAGTTCGTTTTGTTGTTTTTCAATTCGAAATCAACGCGACCGACGATTGATTTTATGCAGATTTCGCGCGAAATTCCGCCGGCTACGTGCTCGTTTTCAACAATTTCCAGATAGCGGCCAACGGCCGAATTTCGCGAAACCGTCGAGAAATGAAAACCGCCCTCGCTAATCGACCATGGGAAACTGTTACGATATCCACTTCGGATACAACCAACTTTTGTTCCAAACTATATTCCACCACTATACTGATATTACTATAATATACAGTCTCTGGAGAAATACCACTAATTTTCAGCATTTTTTACGTTTTCCGTAAAATTAGGCCTGCTCAAATTGTTATTATATAATTTAGCTACTAACATGATATACTACTACTGTACATAACATTGTTAACACATGTTGATATATTCAAATTTTCTAACTTTAGATATTTGGGGCTTGGGAAGATTGGGACTTGGGTGAGTGGGACGTGGGGGGAGTGGGACTTAGGAGAGTGGAGGACTGGGGAGAGTGGGACGTGGGGAGAGTGGGGGATTTGGGAGAGTGGGCCTTGGGGAGAGTAGGACGTGGGGAGAGTGGGACGTGGGGAGAGTGGGGGACTTGGGCGAGTGGGTCAAGGGGAGAGTAGGACGTGGGGAGAGTGGGACTTGAGAGAGTGGGATGTGGGGAGAGTGGGATGTGGGGAGAGTGGGACTTCGGATAGTGGAACGTGGGGAGAGTGGGGGACTTGGGGAGAGTAGGACGTGGGGAGAGTGGGCCTTGGGAAGAGTGAAACTTGAGGAGTGTGGGACTTGGGGAGATTGGGATTTGGGGAAAGTGGAATTCGGGGAGAGTGGGACTTGGGAGAGTGCTTCGTACACATTGATCACATGCTGTGTATCTTCACTATTATCCTGTTGGAGAGTTGTAAACTAGTTTTTTATTTTTACACAAGTTTTTACAAAATCATTTGGTAAGAAATAGATTGTTAAGATATGTATGTATAATTTAAAATACAGTTGCACGTTCTGTCGCAGCGAATAAAAGTAAACGCGACAAGGGAATTATCGCGGATTTTTCCGAGAAATTCTCGATCCCCTCGTAAGATTGCGTTTAGCTAGGAACTTTTACGATTTTCGCACAATTTCCAAGTACAAAGTTGTTCCACAAACGAAGTCGTTAGAGCACGATAACTCCCCGCTCATGGTAATGCCGCACGCTCGTTTCACGCTGCTTAAAAATGAAGTGTGCCGCTGTATAATGCGTGCATAAATCATGGGAGAGGGAAAAACGACGTCTGTAGGCAAACAATGTCGTTTGATAAACTGCACGGAACTTTTCGTTCGTTTATTTATGATTTTAACTGCGCCGAAGTGGAACAAGCTTGACGGTTCTTCATTTTTAATCGTAATTTAGAATGCACGGATGAAACTAATTTTAAATTATCGGAATATCAGATTTTTGTAATTTTTTACGTTTCATAGAGATTTGGAAAATTTTGGGAAATTTAGGGAATTGCGAACCATACGACCTGACTATAGAAACCATAACTCATATCTTATAGACACCCTATATATCGTCAGTAAAACATGTTCATTCCCCAGCGAAAATTCCCGAATTTTGTATAGGGCCATAGCAGAATGATCCCCATAATGGTACACGGTCTATGTACCGTGCGTGACACGGCAAAATGAGATCGGCCAATAATTGTCGACGGTGGTTCCGTAGCTTATTTACATTTACAGCCACTCTATACCCTGTTATTCTAACGTTATGGAGACCCGTAGGTGCACGAGCCTGGTAATGGGGAATAGACAATTTCGCTGATGTTCAGCGACGTCACTTTCTGCCGTCTATTTTATACAATTTCCCGTGGGACTGTGTACACCGGGTGCAAAAAATAATGCTTATGGTCTCCATAAGCGTTTATGCATATTATTATATTAAACGTGCATCTGCGAAAAAGGTAGGGTAATATAATCGGTTATGGGGTTCCGCCATCTTGTACACCTTCTGAGGTCTAAGATAACCTTAAAACTACTTTATTCGAAACGTATAAGTTGTGCAGTGTTTGTGCGGGGTACATATTTTAGGTTATGTTACTGTGTACATATGTTATAAATTATTTAATGTTACATATATGATATTAAAACAGAAAATAATGTTATGTAATATTGTAAAATGATACAATGTTATACATATGACACAAAAGAATACAATGTCACATATGTATGCTATTATAAAAGAATATAACGTTACATATATGATATTATTGAAGAACATAATGTTATGCGATATATGCATATATGCAATATAATGTTAGATGTTACAGAGGAATGTATTTCAAGGTTTCGAGAATGAAGAGAGAAGACGTAATTAGTATTATTTTGTTATCTACGTACAAGGGATAATGGCGTTGTACGGCTGGAAAGAAGGCAATTCATCGTGCGGTTTTATCTGGCTACGAATTCGAGCCGTTGCTTCGCATTAAGCCCCTTTTTGTTGAAAACTAGTTAAGGAGCTAATTTCAGAAGTTTGTAGTATTTAACGGCAAACTTATTTAAGTTTCCCGCCTCGTTATATAAGGATATTTCAGGCTGAAAGAATAAGGTGTGCCTTGCGTTGATATTAACTACTTTCCTCGAGATCCCGATAAAATTGTTATTTAATGCCGCTACGCGGCAAAGAAATTTCCTCGCAACTAATTAACGATTATATTAAAATGATATTATTCTTAATTAAATAATAATTATATTATCGAACAATGATATTATAAAGGAAATAATTGTAACAAAGAGCGATTGTACATTCGTATAAACATACATGTACGTATTTTAAACGGAACAAAAGATTTCTGATAAATTTCTAGATTTTATGCAATGCTTGTGCCAACAGCGGTTCAATTCTTTCCAAGTAAAGCGAGCAAAATTCTTTCAACCCTTATCGCAGAAGTGCACCTTGTTCCATCCACTATTACCGGCTAATTACTTTAATCGCTAATTACTTTAATGCACGATAAGGCCGATGCCTTACGCTTCGTAACTCGATGCATTGAATTAGAACGCGGTTAATTGGCTCGTTAGCCATATTATATACATATTTAACACTCGTACGCCCGTTGCTAGCTTTTTTATTCTTTATTCTCACGTACCAGACTTCTTTCATTCATTTTCTTACTTCGGTTTATAGGACATCGGGTTTTTTGTTCTAGCAATTTATTAGAGCTCAATTTTATCTTAACGGCACAATTTCTTACTGCATTATTATAAATATTGAAATCTATATTTTCCAACTTTTCAATTCTTTAGTTGTTCGTTTCGTATGTTTCTCGATTAGGTGATTGTTCGATTGCTTGATTATTCGATTGTTCGATTGATCGACTGATGTACTGATCCATTGTTCGACTGATCGACTGATCGACTGACCCACAGATCGATTGTTCGATTGTTCAATTGATCGACTGTTCAACCACTCAACTGTTCCATTGTTCGATCATGCCACTGTTTGACTACTCGATTGCTACATCATTTAATCATTCGATTATTCAATTGTTCGATTATTCGATTGTTCGACTGCTGTCCACCTTGCAGCAATAAACAACAAAAACAATCAAGAGTACAACAATGCATATCGGTATACAATTCATAACATCCTAACAGCACGAAATTATCACAGAATCTGATTTCTCGTCAAACTAATTTGAACTCGATCGACGTCGACGGTCCGCCATTTTAAACGAAATCACAACGAAAGCGGCAGGAATCCGCCGTAAGCGAAATCCATGCAGATTATACAAAATTACGTCCCTGTGTATTTATCTCGGAATTGAATTAATCGATACGCGAGTTTTGGCAAAAATTTGTTTGACCCGCCGGTCGAAATCCGGATGGCCGGCAATGATATGGGTATCGAGCTGTTGCGCAAATACGCGAGTTGACAGAACTGATTGTTTCACTGCGACGTGTACACGCGCAAATATAGCAAGAACAAAGGGGAAAAGGTTTTAATTAAAACCGGCAGCTAGCAGTTGGCCGCAAATTTTATTTCGTTCGTCGCGGCTAAATGTTACCGCGAGCAATTAATTGTTTGTTACCGATGACGTCAACGGGGGACTCGCAGGCGGATTCTCCACGGGATCCTCCCCGGCTTTGTTTCGCACGGCAACTTCTCGGGAATAGAATGTCACGGTGATTTCATTAAATCGCTAAATCGCCTTGGAGATTCAGGCGACGCTCTCTAATCAGAGTCGAGAAACGAAGCTACCGATTTCCATCGTTGCCGACACTTTTCATTGGCCACATCGATTTCGTTCAAACTTCGCACGTTCGTAGAACACGCCACAAGTAGCAACATTGCATAAGCATATCACGCAACTCTTCGAAATAACGGACAAATGAAGATCGTACACTTAATGTACAAATAAAGGAATCACTTATGCAACTACCAGCATACCGTTCATTACGAATTAAGATCCACGGATTTCATCGAAGAATAACGTTATTGACATAACCTTGTTGCTTGTATCGGGACTCTGATTGGAGGAATCTGTAGGCGACGTCTAGTTAGAAACGTGCTCTTGATTCGTCTCCGTAGAGTCAGATTTATATTTAACCTGTTCGTAAGCGAGCCTCGGCAATTAGAGGGAATTAAACGGGCTGATCTTGTCTCCGAGAAGTTCACGGTCAATTCGCGTGAGCGCTGTTTATTATGATTTGTGATGATTCCACGTCGCGCATTAGCGTGTGGACATTCCGTGTAAATGAACCTGCCACCATTGTATCACGTGATGATCGAAACTTCTAGATTCTCGGTTATTTTTAAACCGGAGACCTCGAGAGGGCAAACTTTTATAGGTAGCGTGGAAATAAATGGAGAAATTTCTAGTTTGGCTAGGGTGATAGGGATGTGGGGATATAGAGATGTTGTGACATTTGAATCTAAGGATATGGGGGACTAGTATATGGGGGATTAGGATAGGGGCATCTAGGATATAGGGGTCTAGGACATAGGGTTCTAAGGTATGGGGTACAAGGATATGGGGATCTAGGATATAGGGGTCTAGGATATGGAGGTCTAGGGTATAGGGGTGTAGGATACACAGATCTAGGATATGGAGGTGTAGGATATAGGGGATCTTAGATATAGGAGTCTAAGCTATAGAGATCAAGAATATAAGGATCTAGAATATGGGTATCTAGAAGCACAGAGTTCTTCAGATACCTAGGTGTCCATAAATATATACACCTCTAGATACCTAGGTGTCCAGTAATATGTACACCTCCAGATACCTAGGTGTCCAGTAATATCTAGGGGTATAAAGAAGCATAGGTTCCAAGGATAGAGCACTGACATAAAGAGGTATGAAGTCCCGAAAGTACCAGATACCTCGAAACGTACAGTACAACGTGGGTGTGAATATTTATCCTAGTTACAATTGCGGTTGTATCTGTAAACTGCAGGCTAGGGATAGCACGATCCAAGGAAATTGAAATGCAGGGATCGGCGCGACGCTTAGAATGGAGGTCACGCGTGGCTAGGAGGGTGCAGCCGCAAATTATAGAGTGATTATAAATTAAGGCATTAGTATCAGGACGCAGCAGGCGTTGGGCCCGAGTGTTGAGCAGCGTTATCGCGTTAGTCGCGAGCGAGCGAGCAAAATAATTAGAACGAGCCGGCGTGTATATAAGCAGACGGTGGAAAACCTATTTCCGACTAAACGGATAACCCTTGGATATTAATCGACGTCGTAGACGTTGCTTAAGGTGACGGGCCACTGCTCTCTGCCCGTCGATTCCATGAAAATCCGCCATTTTTCTTTCGGATCGACCTTAATCCGTCGCATTTACCGTTAATTAGATTCACCCGAATCGTTCTCTGATTCGGTGAGGCGGTACGGTCAATAAAACTATTATGTCCCCATCTTTGTTACCATTCTACCCTCCGGTTTAGCGAAATGATCTCGATTAAACGTATGCGCAGTTGGTAATTTTACGTTGTAACTATGCGCACTCGGCTTACTGTGCTTTGCTTTAAGCTTGTCTATTGGATGAAGCTTACTGCGCAGGTTTGTTGCTTCCTGTTGTCTACTGCGCATGGCTCTGGTGTTCAAGGTCACAGACAAGGTTTATACTTTTTGTGCTTATAGTAGCTAAATGGTAATTTAATGACCAGTTAATGACCACAATGACGCTATATTGGACTTTGATTAAATATATCGTGTTATGCTAATAGTTTTAATACAAAATGGCGGATGTCACTTGCAGTGGTCAACGAACAAAGTCTAACACGAAAGTAATACCTCTTTGTATCGACTTGAAGTATGAAATTGATAAAAAATGGCGACATAAATATTTTAATAATATCTCAAATACAAAATGGCAGATATAAATTGATGTGTAGTTATCTACGAATTTTATTCGGTTACAAAGGGTTCGATGTTTCGAAATCCGACACTTTATGTGCTCCAATTTAATAGTGTAGTTTGAAACAGGAAGTTCGATTTACAAATTCCTGCAGAAAGTTCTTGGAATTCCCATTAGAAGGAGCGTCGCTCAAGTCGGTCCTCTTATGTACCATTATCTGAGAAATACCTGTTGAATCTAGCTCAGCTACCTATTCCTATCAGGAATGCCTAGTTTTATCTTTTCGCGTTTCTAGTCTACCAACGCGATATTGATAAAATTCCTTGGCAAAAGTCTTTGGCAGGTTTTTTATTGGTCCTGTACTAACTTTTATCGCCTGACAAGCTTACATTGTGTTGTGCGCGATAAGTTGGGACGTGGACCAATATGAAGCGTATTGCACTCACCTGCCAACTTGTCGGACGTACGGTGCCTGACTGTTATTCTAATAAAAATATTATAATACAAATACACGTGTAAACAATAAATGCAAATGATATGCAATACAAAATTATGTATTTAAAATGTTAACAAATGCGTGTACTTATTTTGTTATATGGTGAATTTTGAAATATAGACGAGTAATATAACGTGGGACTTTTTGCGCGGTATTTAAGATACTTGTTGAGAATGATGTCATATAATGCTGTGAATATTTCTGCTTCTCTGACAGAAATTAAATTCGTGACCATATTATGTACAGCCCTAGAGACGTTCATAAATATTAATGCACACGTCGAGGTGAAAGAAAGAAACCAGTGGGATTTGCTGTCAAAGAGAAAGAAACTTGAAAGACGAATGGGGTTGAAGAAAATGTATAGTCTAGAGCCTCTGATAAAACAGTTTGAATTATATTCGACAAAATATACTGATAAATTGTAAAAATCTCTCACTGAAATTCACCGAATTTTCAAATTCTCAAATTCCCTAGTTTGTACATTTTCAAGCTCTCAAGTTATCAAATCCCTAAATTTTCAAATTGTCTAAATTTCCAAATCCCTAAATTTCCCAGATGCTCTAGACTTACTAGATTCCCAAATTATCAATTCCCCAAATTCCCTAGACTTCCACATCCCCCAATTTCTCTCAATTTCCCAAATTTCCCAAATTTCCCAAACCTCTTACCCAAATCCCCAAATTCCCACCCTCAGAAATTCTTAAATTTCCACCCAATAAATTTTCCAATCCATAAATTGCTAAATATACAAAACCAGCAGATCAATAAGCTTCTTTGACGCATTAAACTTTGCCCAACAAATAATTGTGACTATATGTGTATCGTAGAAAAGAAAAGTGTGGAAAATCGGTCACCAAACACCGTCGCTCTTTTGTGCCGGCACGAAAAATAAAAGAAAAGGCGAACACTACTTGGCGACGATTGTTTGGTTGCTAAACGCGGCTCATACAGCGACCGGAATAGCTCCGTAAGCGAACCCGAAGCTTTCCGTTCCCGCGAACACCAGGAGAAATTATGTCGAGGGCGATAAAACGCCTTTGCCCGTTACTGCCTCGAAACTCGGGGGAGCTGTTCGACTTCGTCGAGTCGTAAAACACGCTCAGCTATATAACGAGGTTTTTCCACCGCTTTCCTCTCCTTTTCCTCTTTGCGACTTTCTCATGAAAGCGACCCTGAAACCACTTGAACATTCCAAAATCAACGTACAATTTCTGTGTACACTCTATTGCGCCGTTTGCTGCTCGCTTGGATCAACTTTCTGACGGTTCTACTTGTTTTACTACCTTTGCACGTTCTACTGGTGTTGAGGGTGGGATTCTTCCAAAGATTCTAGGTGGATTATTATATCTTACAGTCCTTAGATCTCTAGATACGCAAAGGTAGATTCGTTTTTAAGGACTTTAGAAGTTTGCTTATGCGTAGGTACTTACTGATAGATTTCATTAGCTCAAATTTCATTGACTTGTACCTTTCATTTGCTCAAACATCATTTGTTCAAATTTAACTTGTTCAAAAATCATTTGCTGCTATGTTTCCTCGATTTCTACATCTGATTTGTTCATAATTAAATTCGCTCAAATTTCATTACGTTCCACAATTTATTTCCATGAACTTTATTTGCCCCCACGCTTCATTTCAGCTACTAAAATTTCATTTGCTGAAATTTCTTTTCGTCGAAAATAACGTGGAGATAGTTTCCGAATGAACGAAGTTCCACAGAAAGGAACGCCATAAACGGAAACGCGATCCTTTATTTGCCAAGTGCAACGGACAACGACAATTACGTTATCAAATGAACAAGATCGTTACTTTCGTCGGTGTTGGTTGGCAGCCAGTGCAAATCGTTCGCCATTAATAAGTAATCTCATTTAGCAGTTCAGGCGCGAACCGGCCTGTCGATTAGCGACGATACGGCCGCCCTCGTTAATTAGGTGACACTTTTTCCTCGCCCCGACCGTCGTCAGCCTTCAATTAATTTCGACGCTAATCGTTTCGCTGGCAAGTACATCCTGCCTAGCTGCCGTGCTAGTTTAAACAACGTCCCTTCGTGAATATTAACCTCTCTTGTATTTTCGGCGAAGCCATTTCGCTTCTTAATAACTTTGTACCGAAAAACTTCTTAATAACCTTTATATGGTAGTAGAAATCGAATATTCTTCTATGGGATTCAAAGTCTTAAGCATTTTATACAAAATTTGAAGACATACGCAAGATATGTTCTTTATAAGATAGGAAATATAAATTTGACGTGCGACCCTAACGGCCGGCGGGTGAACTAATTAAAATGGCCGACCACTGCAGCTTAGACGTGCGACACATTATTATACGATAATATAATATTATCACAATTTATAATAACAGATTTGCCACAATAAGTACAATTGTTTTCAGCAATATTCCCTTATATATTTAATGCTCTTCTATTCTATGTTAACAAATTTATTTAATATTAATAATCATAGACAGGACGTACGCTTTCTCCAATTTGGAATTAATGAATATGTGATTTATGAGAACAGTTATTCACGTAAAGCATTGTTTGCTCTTTCGAATGCCTTTGCAGCTGGTTGGAAACTAGTTAACTTTCGAAAACATTTTTGATTACATTATTGGAAATGCTTTGAGAATTGTGTGCATTGGTTCGTTGAACATGTGCATTTAATTTCAATGAATGCGTCAGATGTATAAAATATGCACATAGACAATGTGTATAGAACTCGAATATTATATTATTTGCACAAACAAATGATGTGTACGCAATATTCGTGCAAATATGGATGTGACGCAAATAATATACCGGTACAAATAGCATGTGTATAGAACTTATGCTAATAAATATAAACAAATTAATAGCTCTCGGCAAAATTGCAGAAAATAATAGTTCTAATATATTCAAACTATATATGTTCAACCTAACCTCTAAAACCTAACCGTAAAATATTTTTGCTAATTTCGACAAAAATATTACAGTTCATACTTTTTTGCGACATGCAATGAAAAAGTGTAACGAATTAAAAAAAGTTATAATTGCGGAAAATATAGCTTGCACAAGAAACTGTCGATCTAACTTCCAGAATAATTAATGTAATGACTATTAAGCAAGAGGAACACGCATACTTTGCAATCTACCCTATAAAAAAAGAGAAATTTCATTGAACGAACACCTGTCCCTAGACAGAATCGGTTGTATCAATGTTGCGTACAAGCAACACACTATTATTACGAGACAGCGTGAGGCAATTAATGTCATTACGTTTGATGACGTGACACCACGATATCCGTTCGTTCCATTAACGCGATAATTATAGGGGAACGTTGGTTATCCAGACACTGATTACGCCGAATACGTATTTACATGCAATTTTACACTAGCTGGTGTATTTCACAAGATGGTGGCATGGAGAGATTTGGGTACTTTTCATACTTTCAATTCTTAAATTATTCAATTTTGAGATTGTCAAATTCCCAAATCCCTATATTCCAAAGTCCTTTAAATCCTCTCACAATAGAACCTCTCCCGATATTATCAATTCCAAGAACTTTCTTCTCCTACAAATCCGTGTCAGCGGCACTATAACTGAAGTGTATCGTACTTCAAAGAAACCACAAACTGCACAACAAAACTTAGTCGAGAATTACTACGTACTTCGGTCACGATTTAACGTTCCTTTTATTTCGATCGTTTCCTCTCAAATTTAAAACGCTCTTGCCCTTTCCGTTTGCCACGGGCACTGCTTTTAGCAGTACACTCAACGTTATAGCAATTCTAACAACATCTTCAAACTTTCCTACCCTTTTCGATTCTCAAAAGCAGCCACTCTCGACAATGCACTCGTGTTCCTAGAAATTCGAGGGGAAATCCTCTTCAAGTTTAAATTTGCCTTTGTACCATGCATGTATATTTAGGTACAAAAATGATCTGTACAGTGATACAACATAACCTAACAATTTATAGTAATCTAAATGCACTTTCAATAATAGTACGATATTATAATACAGTTACTTTAATAATTTATAACCGAACGAAAATGTGTGCGGAGTTTTTAGGCGAAGCTAAGAAAAACAATATGGAGTCGAGACGCGCGGGATTTTCAAAACGATTTATGTACACTTTATAATAATTAGTGCAATGTCATAATTCTTACAGTTCATCCTCTTACGAACATAAATATGAAAGATATAACGTTGTCTGCGTTCCTTTTCGTTTATCGACAATTTTTATTGCGCCTTTATTTGTCGCTAAGTGGAAAGAGCGGTCAAAATGAAGAAAAAATCGTATTTTCCATTGGTACTAGGTTGTGCACCGTGACACAGGGATTCGTGTGAAACGGTGCTCCAATATTTCAATATGTTATCTCGGAAAAGTCAAGCGGAAACGGGCTGGATCGATAAGGGCTGCGTGATGGAACTATATATTCTTCTGCGCTTTGTTTTTATTACCTACCTTCCCTCGAGTACTATTATTTCACTGGTCTTTCCTTTCGTCCGATTGCAAATTATAAAAATACATGGTCGGTTTATGCGTTTCTTATTTTAACAGGACATCCGTTTCATTATTTAATCTAGGGAATTTGGGGACTCGATAGGGCTTACATTTCCACCGAATCTCCATATTTCCCCCTACCTATATTTTCCTTTTTCACAAAAAAACTTGCAACGAATCCAAAAAATCAATCAACACAATTTTCCCAATTATTACTAATTTCAAACAATTACGTTTTTAACACAGTTTCGTTTAACTTCCCCGGGGGGTGCACTTACAACCGAAACAACAGCGAGATAACTAAACACTCCGAGCGGGGTTTAGTAATTTACACGAGAAGGTTAATTAATGAAGATTAAATTTGCTTGCTACTAAAACTGCATAGTATTTTTACGCTAACTTTATGACTGTTAGAAAACTTCAATGTATTCTGAGCTGACTGTAGATGTACTACCGTGGATTTTATGAGCTCCGAACTTTAAACGTGTACGAGCCCCCGGAGTGCGTAATGTGGAAATAAGTCTGCATTCTGTGGCACACTCCGGGGACCTCTTGGCGCCTCACTCTTGTTGTCACTGGAAACAGATTTCCTAGGTACACTATTGTGAGTCGTAAAAATACGCGTGTCTTCTTTATTAATGATCGCTCGTAATTCATGCTTCTACCGGGTGACGATTACTTTTTTTACCGGCTCTTTATTTACGAAGTTTTAATGTGCTTCTGGGAAATAGATTGGTATATTGTGCGATAGTTGTGTTTTTATGCGTTTATTTATTGCTGTGTTTAATACTGAATGAGTATTTGTTTTGATGTACGTATCGGCACGTTCTCTAATTTCACGCTGTGCACCGGCACGCTTTTTACTTTCACGCGGTGTATCAGCACGTTCTCTAACTTCACACGGTGTATCGGCACGTTTTCTAATTTCACGCGGTGTATCGGCACGTTCTTTACTTTCATGTGGGATATCGGTTTGTTTTCTAATGGCACATGATATATCGGTACGCTTCTTAATGTCACATGAGATGTCAGCACACTTCCTAATATCACATAGTATATCGACATGCTGTCTAACGTCACGCCGTATAGTTGCACGCTTTCTAATGTCACGCTTCCTAATATCATGAGTTGTATCTCTACCGAATTCCAATATCATGATTCACAGAGTCTGAAATGAAAATTTAATTCATCCAAAATTGTAAAATTTTTTAAATTAAAAACTTCGGCAGTCGAAAATCCTAAAATATCTAGTATGTTTTTCGTAGCGGTAAGACCGGTGGGATTTTTCGATCATGGCTCGACGCCGGCAGAAAAAACTAATTAACTCGACAAAGATTTCCTGGCGTTTGGAACTTCACGGTGACCACTTTCTTAATTAGCTTTGCCGTGAAAGTGGCTGTCACTCATTCTTCTTCTTTTTTCCTTTTTACTTGTTAGCTTCGATCGAATACTGATTTTGAAGTTCAATTTACGAACCCAATCTGGGAAAATTGAGTATTTATTTTATGTGCTATACAAATAGTAATGGCATTATTAATGAAAATACAGTATGTTATAATTTTATATAATATAAACATAAATTTCATGCGTGAAATATACAAAATGCAATATAATATTTAAAATATAAAATACGGAAAATAAAATATAAAATATAAAAATAAAAATAAGTATAAAAAACATTACAAATGTGAAAATGTCAGACACCGAACTGTACTCACGAGAGCAGCCCCACAAAATGGCGATAAATTCTTTCGTCCCTGTACAAAATCAATCTCCATAATCGACCTATCCACTCGAAACGTTGTATTCGTTCGAAAATCTCATTACGGTTAAATATATTTGCCGCATATGGGTAATTATATATCATGCCATATATCAGAGGGTATTTATGTAGCAGTGTATCAGCGGCGGTGTTTCGAATCGCGGTTCTATTTCTCGTAGCAAAATTTAAAGCCTCTTAGCTGCTGTACCGTTAAGGTGTCAGATAATTGCGAACGGAATAGCAGAAGGAAAAGGAAACCGAGATGTAGCTGAAGTTCGCGAACCGGTAATCCGAGATAGGCCAACTATTTCATCTACTTTTAGCAAAACGTTAATGCACTTTCGCGCAGTGGTTCACCGTTAATTTATCGTCGGAAAATAAAACGAGTCGAAACTTTTGCCACGCCAATATGCGGTCAGGGAAAGTTCCTCAATTTCGACTGGATCATAAATTGCAACATAGTGTTCGCGTATACAGCTGGGGGCACTTAAAAACGGCCACCATTCTATTACAAAAAACAGATTACCTTCATATCTCCTTGATGGCCTATTAAAAAATTAGTAACATGTCGGTACCAAATAATTTTGGTATTTTCAAGTTCTTAAATTCTTAAATTTGCAAGGTTTCAAGTTTCTGCGATTACAAGTTTCCAAATTTGCAAATTCCCAAATTATCAAATTCCCAAATTCTTAAATTCCCGACTTCCTAAATTCCCGTATCCTTAAATTCCCGACTCCCTAAATTTCCGAATTCCTATATTTTATAATAAAAATACAATAAATGATAGTACCTGTTTTAATCCGCAAAAGCTATGTTTACGAGATCGTTCGTTAAGGTAACATAATTCGAGCAGAAAGACAAAAGGAACATAAGAGCCTGACGGATATCTTGAACCTCGAAAGTTTCGTGAAAGTCCATCTTTATTAGAGACACTCCCCGAGCCCGTTCGATCGCGATTAATCACTGTCGCCAGAATTTTTGTCCCCCGAAAGAAAGTTTCGACAACGTAATCCCCGTGTTGGTTGCTCCTCAGAATGAGATTATGTCATCGAGACGTCCAATGTAAACTAATAATAGCTTCGCAAAAAAGACCGAAATAAAAAACATGGTAAACAAGCCTTTGCATCACCGCTTAATCACAACTTAAACATCTTTTCTAAGTACCGTATTATTCCTATAGATTATCTCTAAATAAATGATGCAGTAACAAATGATGTGTCTTGCATAAATAAAATTATTTAAATTTGTCTCCATGATCAGAGCTGCAGTTAAACATTACCTCTACTAATATAATTTGAAATGTAAGTCGAAATGTGAGTCTGTCAAGCAGACCTGTAATCGAAGAGGCCATTTAAGATGTGGCTTAGACCGGGACTGATAAGATAAGGGGCAGACTGGAATAAGAATGTCCACATGATGCTCTGGTGGTATCAGGTGCCACAGTTTGTCACGTTGAACACACAGACCCATTTTCTCTTTCAATATTTTCCCCAGCCATATTGCCATGAGCGATAAAACTACCACCGGTAAGCTCTTGGACAGCTGTAGATTTAATATGTTGCCCAAGAATATCACTCTACTGATTTAGGGATAGACGAAGACACTTAATCTTAAAAAGGATTTGCACCTTCGAGTAATAAAACTGCTAGATTGTAACTTATAGAGTGTAGAACAGAGAGGAATTTTAAGAAAGGACTCATTTGATGTACATAGCTTCACTGAGCTTGCTAGTGTGAGGTTGTATGTATTGTTAAGGTCTACTGATGGACCAAGTACATGATTGACCTAACTTTGAAGGAACTTCATAAAGTAATGAGACCAGTAGGATGTATTGCTATGGGACTTATGGAATGAGGGACAATGAGCCAGAGACAAAAATGTGATCCCTAAAGACTTATTCAAGATGTCCCTTCGTTGACATATAGGACACGACAGTAACAAAGTAACTGGTGCTGTCTTCAGAGTCTCTTCAAGCACCTTAGTTGAATGAAGACTGACAGAACAGTAGAATGAACAAAATCTAAGGTCGGACTTCGGTACCTTCACCGAAGCTAGGAAAAGTCCATAAGTTATGGAGTAGAATAAGGTACTGAGTCGATGAACCTCGAACTTACCTAGAACTACTGCAGTAGGGGTTTCATCCAGAATGCACCTTGATTGAGTCATAAACCCAGAGGGAGATGCAGTGAGCTAAGAAGGGTTTTACCAAGAAAATGGTTCCGGAGCATTCCAGTGAACTAACAAGGATTTCTAAGACTCGCAATATCTGAGCCCAGTGCGACGCAATTGCATCCTAAAGTCACTAAACAATCTCTCCTTCGCATTTGATCGAGTTATCAAGATGGCTTCGATTGCATCACCGGAAGATCGAGGAGCAGGTCAATTGATATGCGGGGCGGTGACGTCGCCGGGTGACAAGGAATCACCAGACTGGGGACGTCAGTTGCCGGAAGTCGATCGGCGACATTTAGCATCGCGTGTGCAACACGAGCTGGCCCGATCATTTACGATCGCCAGAGTTAACTTTAGACGTCGACCTGGCTACGACAGTGTGTCAAGATCACTCTTGATCTCCGCAGCGTGCACTTTCGCGTGGAGGGCCGATTGTTGCTTCTCTTTCCACGGGAGGCTCGCAGGCACAAAGCGACGGGAAATTTCAGCGACAGAGGCCTCGAGGACGTTTCGAGAGGTTCTTGAAGGCAATCGAGTGTCGCGAAATCGATAGGGCAGCTTTAGAGCGTGACGACGGATGTGATCTCGTTACCTGGTATGTGGACCCCATTCTACGCCGAGTGGAAGGTCATGGTGTCTGGACAGCCCTTGCATTTTCGGCCACGCGTCAGGGCCGTTTCACACGAGTGATCGGTTTGCAAAGGGATGCAGTGCGATTTTCACCCTACGTCCTATTTGTGGACGAGAAAGTACTTCGTGTAACGTACACCTTTTTATAAAATTTCGATTGAATATAAATGTTTGGGCAATATCCCTTACTTAATTAGTGAAACTTATAGCGCACCATAGTTCAAGAGAACCTATGAACTTTATTTCCGTTTAAGAAAATTCCTTGCAAAATGAGATCTAAAGAAATAGACGAGGTTAGATCCGGAGATTGAGTATTATTCTTCAGTTTAAATTCAAACTATTAACTCAACAGTGAGAGTTCCACTGCAGAGAAATTTAATCAAAACAGTTGTACTATTCATAACCTAAAAGCAGCTGCTTCTGAAGTAAGCAGAATTTATCAACATTTTAACATGGCTAACTTTATAGTTTGATACCATATAACTGAAAATGTTGATGGGTGTAATAAGTCCTGTCAAACAATATTTCCATAACAAATTATTTATCTGATGATATTTTCCTAAAATTTAATATTAAAATTTTTTGAATCCTGCTTCCAAGTAGAGGCTAAGATTTGGGGGACACTCCTTTTATGGCACGTATACGTAACTGAGAAATTTCCCTCCGTTTCCTTATATCAGTAGTTCGCCGTTCCCTTAGAACGCCTGGGTCAATATTCATGAAACTTTGCACATAGGTTCCCCCGGTTGCTCCGCACATTTCATGCAAATTGTTTCAACCATTCCTGAAAAATACCGAGGGGGTAGTCTAAAGGATCAGCACGTAGGATTATATCGATGCCCCAGGTATCCAAGGAAGTTTCATGAAAACGGGAGGCCACGAAGGTTTCCACAGTATTTTCTAATTTGAAATTGCATCGATCTCCCTCGAGCTGTACCCGTATCTTAATAAGAGAGCGTCATGAAAGAAGGGAAAAGAAGTAACAAGAGCATCCGTTTGATTGCAGGAGAATGCAGCCAGGGGTGACAGTGGTTCTGGCCACGGTCTGGCTCTACGCGAACGTGGTGGGGACAGCCAGCCTCAACTCCTCTCGCTTTTCCCTCGATCAATACTCCCCTTTAGCCCCGCACCATGAGCTTTACCAACGGGTTGGGGGCCAACTGGACTGGAAGGATCAGAGTCCTGTCGGGAATCAGCCGTTCGACCTTCCGATCGACCCGCGAAGGTCGAGCTCCGGTATGTTTGCCATTTAATTCTAACCCATTCGCTCCCCCAACAGGATCACCATAAACGCACGCTGTCAAATAAAACTTAATACCCTGACAAAATATGTACCCTGTATAAGTACCCCGTAGCACTTTTGTCTTATAAACGGCAATATAACGGGAATCTATATTCGGCTAACCCATGTGCAGATACAGCCATCGTTCTTTATTATACTATACGTGATAGGGGCATTTTGATCCTTTCATTTTCGCTTTTCCAAGAGTTCCGATGTATTTTAATAAAACGTAGAACAACCGGAATCAGATTTCTGGTACAGAAGTCGTCCCTCCTCCCAGGCCATTTTTCCAACCGAGAGCGTATAAGCCCGAAGATTGGGTCACGTATCACAAACCAGAATCATAGCAACTGAGATTCACAATCACCTCGGTTCACTCACGTATGAACTTTGCAGCATCCCCGTGGCAGTCCTTTGAGAGCAAGTACCTCGACAAGGATCCGTTTCTGGCGAGGACCAAGGGTAACAGCGCCGCCGACGATTTTTCACCTTTAGTCGAAGACAAGCGACATCGTAAAGAGTTCACGGAGCAGAAAATCGATGGCGTCGGCACAAAGGATCCAGATCAGCCAGCCGGAGTGCTGTCCGAATTGGAGGATCCTTTTGTAGCTGACGACACGTTCCAAGATCAAGGACCAGGCTCCATGGAGATATACAAATTGGACCTGCTTAGGGAGAAGTCCCTGTTAAGCTCCACGCCTCTCACGAGGTACCTGCTGAAGGGCAAAGGTAAGGCACCCAAGAAAACGAACGTGGCGGGCTGGAAGACTAAGACGACGGACTTCAAGTCCACCAGTCCGAAGATGTTCCACAAACAGTCCAACTCGTTCGATGATCTAAGCACCGAGGTGCCCCCGAACAGTGACCCCTTCAGCATAGGCGGAGTGCCCGAGTTGCAGGTCGGCTGCGAGGGATTGGAAGCGTCGGATCATAAGTTGAAGAGGTCTATAGAGTATCGCCAGAGGAACACCAGTCCCAGAGAAGTGATGGACGCGATGGCCGGCGTGACGCCCATATCCCTGGATCTGGATTACGACTTTTCCTCCATCGAGGAGGATGAGATGGACGAACTGCTGAGACTGAAGAAGCTGGAGACCACCACGAAAGGGATCAAACCGAACCGCGGGGACATGGAGGCGACTCGTTACTCGGACTTCCTCGACGACAAAAGGCTTCCCGAGAAATTACCTGTCCGCGGCGACTTGGGCAAGTCGAATGCTGCGAATTCGACCGGTGATCGGAAGACGGCCGAAGAACCTTCGGATTCTGATAAAGCCAAACGAGAAGCCGAGGAGGAGGAGGCGAAGTCTGCCGACAGTTTGGTAACGGCTCATCAACGTCGCAGGATACTCTGGCTCGACGATTCGAGCGCTGATGAGCAAGTTCGGAACGGAGGACGCCCGAAGCGCGGGATCTGGGGCTTCGGGGAGGACGAGGGCGTAGTGTCGAGCGACGAGTTGCAGACGGAGAACCAACGACGAAGACAGAACTACGAATGGAAGAGGAAGGAAGAGGAGAGGAGGCGGCTGGAAGAGGAGAGGAGGCGGCTGGAAGAGGCGCAGAGACGAGACCATACCGAAAACCGAACTAATTCCGAGGTGGAAAGGATCAGGCTGGAGTACGAGAGAGCTCTCGAAGAAAGAGCGAGGCAGGAGGAAGAAAGACAGCGGCGACTTCAGCAAGAGTCACGAAGACGTCCGCAAGAACTGGACGATTCCCGAAGGTACGAGCCTCGTCCACAAACGTCCTATGAAGAAGAGAGAAGCCGGCACGAGGAAGCTGTAAGGAGACGCGAAGAAGAAGCCAGAAGAAGGCAACAGGAAGAGCAGAACAGGCGGAACCAGGAACAGAGGCGGAGAGAGTGGATGCTGAAGATGAGACAGGCGGAAGAGGAGAGGAGGAGGCAGCAGTCCAGAAACGAGCCCTCTAATTTATTGCATCCCATGCGGACAACTCCGAACGAGTCCCGGCCGTACTATGCGGACCCCGAGGGAAGATCGAGGGAGCGTAACTCGGGACACGAGCAGAAGTTGAGGGAGTACATGCAACGCAATCGACCGATCAACCCCGCGGATCGGCAACGGGAGGAAGAGCTTAGGAGGCGACAAGAGGAAGAACGTAGGAGAATGGAGGAAGAGCGTAAGCTACAAGAGTATATCCGTCGAAATCAGCCGGTGCAGGTGGCGAACGAGAGCAGGGACCCTAAGAACAGAATGGCGAACGCGGGGCCGCATAATTTGTCCAGGTACCCAGGGCCAGACGGCGGAAGAAGAAATCACGGCCCGTCGGCCCCGACGAATATCGATCCCCGGAGCTACGTGGACGAGAGATGGGAGACGGAGGCGTCCAGGAGGATGGAGGAGGAACGGATCGAGAGGGAACGGCAGCAGGAGCAGCTGAGGAAAGAAGCACTGAGACGCGAAGAAGAGACGAGAAGGTCGCAGTCGAGGCGGTACGAGGAGCAACGAAAGAGGTTAGAGGCGGAACAGAGGGAAGCGGAGAGGAGAAGGCAGCAACTGATAGAGGAGCACGCCAGAAGAAGTCAAGCTGGAAGAACGAGGCAGGAGAATAGACCGAGCTACGACGATCGCGTACGATTCGAGGAGCACAGAAGGAGACAGGACACGAGTCTTATTCCAGCCAATTTGGTACTGAACCAGTCCAGGAGAGCCATGGAGATGGAGCGACAGCGACAGGAGCTGGAGAGACAGCGACAGGAGCAGGAAAGATGGAGGCTCGAGGCAGAGAGGAGGAGGCAAGAGGAGTCCAGGTAATCGAATGGAATTTGCCGGTTTAATTTTGAATTATAACTTAACGAACCGAGATTCTCAATTAATTTCTACGTAAACACCGACCGTTTAAAAAGAGGACATTTAGCGACAGTGCACACTCCCTTGATGCACGATACTCGATTCATTGAATCTATTAGGTGTCTATAGGATATGGGGACTTACGGATTTGAACCGAAAACTTTGATAGGAAATTTGAAAATTCGAAAAGAAGCAGAAATTTAGAAATCGGTGAATGAAAAAGCGTAAGTTCCACGCGTGTTCTCGTCCAAATGAAGCCTAGATCGTTGCCGAGCATGCTATTAAAGCCGCGAGCTGTTTCGAACCGCGTCGCGGCAGAAACTTGGCAACTCAACAGCTCGTAAGTACGAGGTAGTCTGGCGGTCGTTATTATGACGCTGAAGATCCATGACGCGTCTCAGGTGGAAGGATAAATGTGCCGGGACGCCGGGTCACAATTTAGCGTCGTTAACAGCTAGGCCGCGAGTTAGCGCATCGTCGCGAAGCGGTGTTAATAAAACAAACAGCCAGGCGGTGCACAATGAGCTTCCTCTTTCGGATCGGCGTGATATAACGTAACGGTGTTGTTGGCAGAGCGAAGGAGGCGAGGGAACGCGAGGAGCGTGCCAGGGCCATGAAAGAGCAATGGAGGCGACAGGAGGAGGCCAGACTGAACGCACTTCCCGTCAGCGCAAAAATAATAGTTCAACCGGCAGTTGAAATTTACCCTCGAACCAACCTGACAACTAGAATCGCCTCGAAAATACCTATCCTTCGTTCGGTGAGCTTCCACTTGTCTATTCAAACTGCTTAACCCCTTAACGCACGAGTCCCTGCCGCGAACAGTGCCGCAACGGGTTTCATCTGCCATTTTGTTCATCCGAGTGACGAGTATTACCTTGCGTCTGATGAATCTTCTCTTCGATGCGGAGATAGATCGCATTTAACATTCGAATGTTACGGCTACGGCTGAAAAGATGGCAGTCGGGGTAAGAGGGGAATATAAATCGTTCAGGGATGGCACGCATTTGGAAGTAGCCGAATTGGCTGATCTGTCACAAGGATGGGCGTGATCAACGAAGATTCTAATTATTATTAAGCTTTTGAATTTGCAAATTTGCTAATTCAAAGTTACATATCCCTAATGGTGATTAATATTTTTTCGCAGAGATTGAGTCCCGATAGTCCCGGAATACCGGTGTTAAATTTCCCAGCACCAATCACTCGACGACCACCTCCACAGACTCCTCCACTTTGTGCTTCGGCAGTCATCCAATGTTGTCCAAGCAACAGCAACCGCCTGGTTTGGTGTTTCGAAGCAATGGGCTGTCCAGGTGTTAACTGGGATTCTAATCCATGTCGAGTTTCCATTATCAATGCTGCCAAGCAACAAATCTTGAAGTTCTACGAAGAGTCCGAAGGGAACAACTGAGGCTTACAAGAGAAATGCAACGCGCGGTGATGCACCATCGGCTCTAATAGCTTACCGAACTTAGAGAGCCTCTGATCAGTACCGAAGTAGTCAACAATGTTTCGAAGCCACTTAAAAACCCGAAACTGAACCTAACTCAATAATAAACTTGACTGGAGTACCTCTCTGAATTTATAGAAAATATAATTTAATCGCGAGTTTGAATTTAGCACGCATTTGCGAGCATTCGAAACAATGTTAGGACGCCATTTTCTTTTAGCGACATCTGTACCGCGAAATTTGATTTGTTAATAATGGTCTCGATCGAAAGGCATATTATTGAAGAAATAATAAATTTGTAATATTTACACGTGTATTATTTATAATACTTTGTGTTGTCGGATCATGTATGTGTTATTTTTATAAAAATATATCGAATGATACTTTAATAAACTAATGTAACTTAGCTGCAATATATTTACAAATTAAATTTCGCGCTACTTTGCAGAAAAATGGCGGCACCGGTGAAAATACTATTTTGTCATTCTGATTAGAGGATTTTTAACGGAATTATTTATTGGACGCCATTTGCAGGTTATACTGGATCTTTTATAATGTGTAGTGTAGGAGGAAATGCAGGAATTTGAACTTGCCATTTTAAGTCGCGATCAGTATGGTGGCCATTTTGTTGTGTACACAAATTATGGTATAACCTGTAGAATATATATTACCAAATTCATAGATATAGAAATAAGTGAAATGTTGGTTATACTTTATTAAAAGATCAATAGTTTAATTATATTGTTCGAGAAAGTAAAAATTACTGGGATCTCATAGACCCAATTTTATGGATTAGTTCAAGTTTGAGGTTAGGCTATGTATAAATAGTTGAACTATGAATTTTTAAATTATAATAAAATTGTTTGTTAAGTACGAATAGCTTCGTAATTTCGCCGACTAAAATTTATACAAATTTAGAGAAAAATCACTGCCTTTTCAATTGTGCCACCTGTTATGAAACATCCTGTATAGAAGGTTCTTAAGATGTAAGTATAATAATTTTAAGGTTGAAGATCTGACAAACAAAGGTAAACGTTTCAAAATAACATTGATATAGAGAACTCCTTTCTTTATGTGGACCATTTTTTTATAACATAACTTTTTATTGTTCACAAAGTAGAACGATATAAAAATAAGTACATACAATAATTCCTGATTCATTTTCGATTTTCAGAATCGAAATTACAGAATTTGTTCTTAATTTTCAGTATGCAATATTTTATTTATATTTTAACAATTGTTATTTTACATGTTAGTAAATTTACATGTATAAATTTAATAAGGAGTTCAAAAATTATGTTTAAAGGAGGAATTTTGTATATTTTCTTCGGCACTATATATTTTCTAGCTGTAGCTAGAAAATTCAATTGTTGAATACAAAAGAAGCTGTGTCGGAGAAGAAATGAAATAATGCAATATATCGCGATTCAAATTTTCGTTAGCCTTTAATCTTCTCTGTCTGTTTCATCAATATCTCGGAAACACAGCACAAAGAAAATGTCATTCGTGTTCTCGTACACTTCGAATGCGAAACAGACAGTTTACTTTATAGATCTGGTACTATTTTTTTATTTGTCGTTTTAGAGGTAGCGTTGCATGACAGCCTTTTAAATTTAACGTAGCGGGTCGTTCGCTAGTTATTCCGAAATTGTGCGTTGTGTTCTTCTTCGCAAACCGAGCATAAAAAAACGTATAAAAATTCAGCACATTTGAATGAGTTCTTTTTTGGCAATATAACGAGAGGTGACGGTTTAAAATATTTATAAACTTTTATGTTTGTGAGGGGGAGAGTTTGAAATTTTTATATGTGCAGATTTATAGATTTTTAGGTGTTTACACTTTTAAGTTTTCATAATTGCAAACTTTTTAGTTTGGAATTCTTAAATTTTGAAATTTACAAGTTTTTAAATTCTCAAGTACAAAATTCATAAACCACAACTTCTCAAATCCTCAAATTCTGAAACCCCAACTTCTCCACCCCAAATTCTCAATTTGCCAACTGCTCAAAATTCCACAAAGTTTCCCGCCAAAAACAACAAAATGTCCACCATGTCAAGTTCCCCTCAAACAAAATGGCGGAAGAAGAGCACATGCACACAAGGTCTCTAACAAACATATAACAGTTTCCAGTAAGATTAACATACAGTATTTATGCAGGAACATCGGTGAGCCCTCGTGAAAGCTTAACAACGTTTCCTGCTTAATACCGTGTAGAAAATGGCGGTTAAATCCTGCGAGGGCGAATCGAAGCAGGAATCGTTACGCTTTACGAGGCTGATACAATTCCGAAGGGGAAGCCAATATTCAACAGAGAGTAAGCGATCGTTTAATATTGGCTGGTCGCCAGTGGCGAGTCAGTTAGCATGTAAAAATATAGCTGTAAAGAGCGAATGAGAGGAAACGAGCGAAAGAGTGTGCGCGAAAGGAAGAGAGAGGAAATGGCGGCATCTGTTCGCATCGCAGACGCACGTGCAATTAAGCGTGCTTGCTTCGCGTGTAACGAACGTAGAATTATTAACTGTGAAACCTTTTTCCTCTTTGCACGTAGTCGTCGAACGAGTGTACAGGCTGTTCATGATCATCTTTTATAACTTTCATATTTCTTTAACCTCTAATGATTGATATTTTGGAGGAACTTTTTCATTTTGCGGTTCTATGGCGTCGAGTGGATCTGAACGGTGTCTCAAAAAAATACACGTTAAATTATCTGTCGAAATTATTGTGTACTAAAATAAGGACGTACTATAACCTCTGAAGTAACGATGTTATTAAAAGTACAGTTCTTATGCGGATAAACATTTTTTTGAAAGAGTCGATGTTAAAATGATTATTGACACCCTGTATACTTCTGCAGCTTCCTCACATGTGATACATAGATGATAATGAAACACGTTGTATATAACATATTGTTGACTGAGTCATGTCGACTTTTTGTTCACTTTTTACTCGAAACAGTAAATAAAAATAATTTATAATATTTTTATGGTATTCTTGGAATTTGTAATTTTATCATACTCTCAATTGAATTTAATTTAATGAATTATCGATTGCGCCGATAAATGAAGAGCAGTTACAGTTCATGAAACATTAAACGATTGCTTAATTAATTTAATTTCGGATTAATAATAAGCTTCGATGATCAGTTAACAACGTGTTAACGTTTTACGATAATCTTTATTGTAATATCAGAAGTTTTTGTCAAAAATTTACTTGTGTTGTATATTTAAGTGTGTTTTATATCAACCAAATATGTACGATATTTTAATCGACTACGATGTACAAGTTAAGCGAGGATAAGTATTCACTGTTTTGCTTTGTTCGATTAATAGAGATGTTAGTGAAATAGAATTGATATTTTTCTATTTGATACGTCAGAAAGTAGATTACTAGATATGCGTTCGAGATTTTTAGTGTATTTTAACGTATTTAACATTTATGTGTATAATATATGTAATAAAGTGACGATTATGTTTAACTCAAATATCAAGAGTTCTTGCACTTGGGAGACTGTGGGGTTCAGTCTGGAGGGACATCAGGGACATCTAGGGGAAATTTTTTGCGAGCCCAATAGCACTTTTTTAAGGTAGTAAGTCTTTGATGTGGGTACTTAGTAATGTAGATTTCCTTAATGTATTATGTAATTTTTGCAAGTCCCTAAGTTGACAAATTTCTAAGTCCCAAAGTCCTAAGGTCCCGAACTTGAAAAATTCCTAAGTTCCAAAGTTCTAAACTCCTTAAGTCCCACTCTCCTCAAGTACCTTTCTTCCCAAGGCCCACTTTCCCAAAGTCCCACTCTCCCAAGTCCCACTCTCCCCAACTCCCACTCTCCCAAGGCTCACTCTCCTCACGTCCCACTCTCCCAAGTCCCACTCTCCCTAAGCCCCACTCTTCCAAAGTCCCACTCTCCCAAGTTCCCCTCTCCCAAGTTCCCCTCTCCCAAAGTCCCAATCTCCCAAATTTCGAACCTTGCAAAATTCCTAAGTCCCAAAGCCTCAAAATCCCAATCTCCCCAACCTCCAACCACAGCTCCACATTGCACAACCCGAATACTTAAGAATATAGAATTCAATCTAAACACCCTATATTTGTTCCCCTCATTATAAAGCCACATTCGTGACATTTACCATTTTGGCACTGAAGGACGGTACCCCTATTGTTTACCAGACATGAGCGTTTAATTTTGAAAGCAGGGCTTAAGCAGTCCAGTTAGCTCGAATAAGGATTTACCGTGGTGGTTTGATTCGTTGAATAGAGCCTCCGGATAAAAGATCCTTTCGCTATCTCACCGCATGCACAACATGCCCTTCTTTGAGTGCAATTCTAGTTTTGCAACGGATGAAGTCGTATCTTCAATGTTTATCCGCTACCTGTTGCTGAGGACATTGCAGCGAAATTGCTTCTCATCTTCCGCAACAATTTCGTAGAAATTCCTCCGTCGAAACAATAGGGAAATTGTTGAATATTTTCTTGAATACCCTCTTTTTATTGCAACCTAGTCTGGTCTGTTCGTTAGGAGTCGCTGTTTTTGTATGGAGAAGTGACTTTACAGAATCGATGCGGAGTCTCCCCGTTGGCGATAAAACGAGTGTCTACTGTAACTATAAAATACGAGCTAAATAATACAATAAGTGGAACTATACTAAATAAGCGAAACTTTGTTGTAGAGACACGGTGAACCTTATATGCGATATAGGAAGGTAACTATAGGTAGAAGATACACAGCGCGGCAAGATGGAGGTTTTCGGTGACAGCAACAATGCGGTTGATTGGACAGGAAGCGTTTGCGAGTCCTTTACGTCTGAATGTTCTCGTTATCGGTCGCGGTCATTACCGAGGAAGAAAATGGGAGACAGGTGAAAATTGCGGAAGTTCCTCTGGACACCAGTTCTCTGGACGCGGAACTTCGTTTTCGAAACTTCCGCAATTTCGCGGGAAACGATTAATACGATTGCATCCATTTCGTATCACTTTTAGGTAAAAGAACATTATCGGTAATAAAATATTGGATGTATTTGTGGTACTATACGACCACGTACGAAAATTTCACTTTTATGACTATAACGTGTCATATATGGAAATTTGTCTAGGGTCATGTAAAATGACTAGATACGTTGATAACGATATACATAGAAATTTGTTACTATCGTGATAAAATTATATGGGTATGCCTGTGCTAACAGAAAGATGGTTATTGAGGAAGTTTCCCATTTGTAGCAATTGCAACAACGTGTTGACAGAGGTCAGTGCAAAATGTACTTCCAGCGTGGTTTCAGGTGTTTAAGATTCCCTGCCACTTTTCTAGCGAGTAGAATAATCCTGTATTCTATCGGACATGAAATGGGCATTGCCTGTTGAAAGGACTACGTGACCGGCACGGCAACGAAAGAAACTTGTTTTCTTCCTTCCTCATCCTCTCACAGGACCATCTCCGCGTGATCACAGCTGGGGATAATCGACTTTTCTTCAATTTCTAACTTCACTCTCAATTCATTGCAATTTTATTAATCCCTTGACCTATGAGTTTTTTTGTAACGTGCTGTTGATATTAAAACAAGGATAGTTGAAATGTTACATTTTGTGGGAACTGTAATAGATATTAAACTCCAGACTCAATCTGCAAGTATGATTTTGGTTTGTTGTATCTGAACTGCAAGTCCATGATATAAGTGAAGAGTTACTATCTGATGAAACTTTATGGCGATATAATACATAGCGATATAACGTGTATGAAGTGTAGTGAGTAGAACACAATGACGTAACGTAAGACTATATCACGCAGGCGGATATAAAGCGTGAACTTAACGGGCAGGGATTTAACACGTGGTCATAGAGGACCGATATAACGCGATCTAACACAGAGAGAATATAACGTATGTAACAACGCGTGGTATAGTGGTTAATGTGACAAAATGTACATAGAAATAAGCAAGTAGTTCTGAAATGTTATTTCAATGACAATTGTAGCATCCCATCGCGCAAACACTGAAAGAACACGTGTACACGAGCATTACGCAATTCCGTGCGCTCGAAATCAACGTGACTAATGTATTTACAGTTTGACCGGGTGACGAACACTGATCTGTAACAGGACAAAACAAACAAGCCCTTTATCCGACTAACCAGTTTCCCTGGTGCTGTGCAAGTTACATCAATAGCGAGCCTGTTGAAAAGCTCCCCGCGATAAGTGTCCCTATTTAACGTTGGAATTGATGTGCATTGAAAATCAACATCGATGTTCGACGTTATTCAACGGAATTTTGAATTTTGATGGCTATTCAGTCACGAGAGCGATAAACAAGTTCGAATCCGGCCAAATAAAGGATAATGGGAATATTTTGTAAAATCGACCGCAGTATCTGAAATTCAAACAAGTTCGCATGTAATGAATAAATGTAAAAGAACGTTTTGACGCGTGTGATAAATATTCGGCGATATAACGCGTGTCGAAACGTTCGCATCCCGTTGCCGATGAAAATCTGATCAACATCGTGTATACCTAATCACAGATTACGTTAAAGTATAAATTATGCTGTATTTCACGGATTATCGAGTTAATTTCGTGAATATATCGTCGTATTTCATGCTCCGATGTGTATAGGTTCTGTTGAACGTTCAATTTATAGGATTTCGTATAATTGTATCCAAGTTATAAATTCATGAAGCGTACGTTCATCAATAATGTCGGAATATTTCGTTTGACGGGACCAGAAATGGTTAGTGAGGTTATTCAAGTTAGGCGATTAAACTACGCCAGTAATTCTCGCATTCACCGCCAGAGGAACATTCGTAATAACTTTCTTGTAGGTCCTCGCTTCATCATACCCTCTGTGTAGAACGACAGGAAAATAGGTGGATAAAGTTTCAGACAGCGTAATGGTATTCTTACTAACTGCGCGAGAAAGAGTATGCTAATATAGATATGGAAATTCTTTTCGAGACTTTTGATTTGTCGAAGTTTGAGTACTTTTTGAATGGTAGATATGGAAATAGTATTGTTATTTTTGTTCCGACGGGGAGTCATACAGCTGACCCGTGTTGCATTGCCTCTAGTTATATGGCCGTAGTTTCAACTTGAGTAGACATGCAAAGTTTATAAATTTATTAATTTATAAACTGACTATCTTTTTATACATTTATAATTTTACGTCGTTACAAATGTTCGAAATTCTAAATTTACAAACCAGCAAGCTTTCCAACTAACTCAATTCAATATCCGAGTTTTCAAATTTACCGCCACATTTATCACGCGATGACCACCATTTTCTTCTGCTAACACCTTGTTCTTCCGCCATTTTATGCTGCAGTTTCTTCCCATCGCCCGGACAATCAGAACGTCAGCGTCACCTCAAGAACTTCTTTTTCTTATCCGCAAAGAACATGTCCGTTTCATTTCAAAAGCCATCCATTCTCTTGTAATTTAATTAATTTCAGACATGTTTTCTGAACTGGCAATTTCATTTGTTGCGGTGCTACGTAACGTTGCTACGAAAAGCGTAGAGTTGCGGGACACCGGGGCAAAAAGTACAATTGTTGAAATAAAGATTGGTATTCTTGTTGGTGACTTGGCAATAGATTTAGGGAACTCGTCGAAATAACGGAGGGCACATAACCTAATTTATAACTTTAGGTTCTTCAGAAACATGGCTTGAACATGTGTACTTTAAAATGTACCAAAACGTAGAGGGCGCATAGGGAAAACATAACCTAGTTTATAACTTCATGTTCTTCAAAAACATAGTCTGAACATGTGTACTTCAAATAGTACCAAAACATAGAGGGCACATATGTAAAACATAACCTACTTTATAACTTCATGCTCTTTAAAAACATAACCTAAACGTACTTCAAATTATTCCAAAACATAATGAAATTCTTATAACTATATATAGTAACTACAGTTCTACAAGCTGTACAAAGTATCATCTCAAAACTGACAAGCACACGATTGCCGACATTTTGTTTCCATATAATAGATCAACTTCACACATGTCTAAAAATGTACATACCTCGATAAAATAGTTAAAAAGTCTTATTCACATCTCGTTCTATCGCCAAAAGGAATATGGAAAGTTGTACATGCATCTAAGATCTGAGAAGCTGACTTAACCTCTAAAGGCCATATTTAATCGGACGTTGGTAAGTTTTATTTCGTGCAGAGGACTACTATGGTAGAATCGCGGGCTGCAGCGTCATGAATAAAATTCCAAGGCAGCGTCGAGAAAGGTTAGGTGAAGAACGTGAAGTCGGAGGTGCACGAAAGAAGAAGGTAAATTTACGTTTAGTGTATCAGGAGAGACAGGAAAGGAAAGACAATAGCCTTGGGGAAGTTTGGTACAGACGGTGCCTAGACGCACCTGTCCCTTGTCGTCGATCCGTTATTGGGATTTCTGCACGTGCGAAACCCCGGGAGAACGTCTCCGGGCTTTTCTGCCCTCGCACGGTTATGTGAAATTCGAGGAGGAGTAAATTTAATCACGTAGCATCACGCGTTTAACTCTAGATTGCTGAGTTCCGTGCGTGGATGTGTATGTACGGGATGTGGGCTTCTGGTGCCTGAATTTTTCAACTAGATTTCTATTTCTTGAATTTTTTTCATTTTAGAACTTACATTTTGGACTTACTAATCTTCAAAGAATTCTAAAATTTCTAAATTTAAAGATTCAGAAATTAACAAATTACTGATATCTCAATTTCCAAGTTTCCAAATACTCGAGTCCTCAAATTATTAATTTAGCCATATTGGGGTATTCCTGAATCCCCATATCCCCATGCTCCTATGTACCCATGTTCCCGTACCTCCAAAATTCCTACATCCCCATATTCCTATACCCCGTATCCCTATACCTCATATCTCTATATTCCTCTAACCCACGTCCCCATATCTCCATATTTTGCACGTGATATCCCCAAATCCCCAAAATTTCAATCTCCCAAATTCCCAGCCATAAAATCCACACCCACGCAAAGCAGTAAAAAGAAAATGAGTTTAAAATAAAAAATATATGAAATATATACAACGGCACAAGTCTCCCTTTGTTTTCCGAGGAAAGAAAATGGTAAAAGCGTATCGCGACAATAACCCGAAACAAAAAAAGCGTCTGTCTCGAAGAAAAGCAAAGGCCTTCTATTCGAAGAATTCCAGCAATCACCGTTTTCTTTTCACCCTCTTTTACCTCACGTTCAAACTGCAACTTTTCCCACCCACCTTTCCACTCTAATTCATCCCTTTCCCGTTTTCGCTTCTCCATTCTTCCCTCAATTCATTCGCCAGTGATGCTGGAAGACAATGGTAAACCGCTTCGTTTCACTCTTACCGAACGTTCACCTTCTGTAAGCCTCCATTTTCTACTCGATCCTTCGCGTTACAAAATGGAGGGTGGGGGAACACGCTCTCGAATATGATTACTTCGCTCGCTCGTAAATAAAGTAAATAAAGCGGAATGATGCGATTAATATTGCATTTTAACACTGGTCATACAGATATTCATATCTGAAACTGTAATATCTTCTTTTGTAACCTAACCTAACTCATTCATAACGTCGAAATATAATAAAGCTAGGGACTTTTGTTCCATATAAGAGCGATTAAATTTAAACGAATAAATGAATAAAATTATACGTTATAATTTACCTTGGTAAAAGCATAAAATTGCAAGGTATAATTTAATTTTTGTAAAAGAGTGAAATTATACGGTACAGTTTAATCCACTCGGAAGGAGGAAGAGAAATGAAACTTCTAAGGTGTGTCATTTTAGGGATAAAACCGTCGAAACGCAGCTTAGGCTAAAAGTGAAATGAAGTATGATAATTAGCATTGAAGAATCTGTTCCTTTGTCCGTAGCGCCGTCGCAAATGTAAATGCCGGGAAGTTATCCTGGCCTGATCCTTCAGCACTCGAGTGGGAGACAAGAGAAAATCTTAATCCAATAAAGGAACAGCTTATGCTCGATAGACACTCCGCCATTCTTACCGGACCATACTACTTACCAGCCTCTGCGAATTTCCGTTTCCACTTATTTCTTTCCTTCCTCTATTTCCTTTGACTTCCCGAGAATTAAGGATCCGTCTCTCGAAGAATAGGTGCAATTATGCTTTCATAAATGTACCGCCCACCCAGGAGATGGCGCGTGAGCCTGACGTGTTTAGGGGAGGACTGCAATTCTTCTTTAGAGACATTCGTAAATCTGTATCCCTACAATTCTACGTCCACAAATTCCTATATTCCCAAATCCCCAAATTATAATTTACAAACTCTCAAATTCCCAAATTCTCAAATTCCCCAATTCCCTAGTTCCCAAATTTCAAAATTCCCAAATTCCCAAACTCCCAAATCCATGTATCATCAAATTTCAATTATATGTCCAAGTCCCGTTAATCCCTGCATCTCTGTATCTACATGTCGACCCACGAGTTGACGCGTGAAGCTCCTGGGTTGACAGTACCTTCTACGTTTCAACAAAATAGTCACTTTGCAATAAACATGGTATCCCGAACGAAACCGTTCTATTTCCAAATTTTTAACTTAAAGAGATCCCCAGTCAAATATCTCGCCGGAAATTGGCGGGGAGTCGACTTTTCAAAAGGCCTTTGGAAAACTTTTCTTCGGCACGTTCGCTCCGGAATTGCTTGAAAAGTCGAATTCTTCCTTTGAAATTCACCCAAGATTAAGTTCCGCGAAGTTTTGTAAATTTTCGCAATTTCATACTCGCCCGATGGCGGAGATTACACAGCCCCGGAAGCGAGTGCACTTTCGTGTTCCGGCACTCGGTGACACGACTCGAGCTGATGCAGCTCGTCCGACCGGCCATTTTCATTCGTTGAGAAGTCTTCGCGAATCTTCCGATTATCATTTTATGAGCCGCGAACAGATAGAAATCTTTGTTTCATCGATCCGGTTCGAGGTTATGCGTTCCTAACCTTATGTGAACGAAGACGAAGCTTCCACCATTTTGAAATTAAGGTTTAGGAGACAAACTAAGTCACTGGATGTTACATAACCTAACATTTTTTATAATATGTAAAATTGTCACTATGAGATGAACGAAGTACATGACAAATTTAAATAAAATAAATTAGCATAAATAATGTAATTATGAGACAAAATAAATTAACATAAATAAAGTAAGTACAAAATGAAATAAATTAGCATAAATAGTGTAAGTACAAGATGAAATAAATTAGCATAAATAATGCAATTACGAAAGAATAGAAATTAACATAAATAAAGTAAGTACGAAATAAAATAAATTAGTGTAAATAAAATCAGTATGAAATAAAGTAAGAGATGAAAGGACGAGAAAACGGGGAACATAATTTATCCGGATATTACCCGATTTGAATAAATAGGAGGGAAATCGGTGTTCATTTGTTTCGATTCATCGAAGGTCTCTAAAGCTCCATCAATTATACTACCTAACGCGTTTTACTACCTGTCCAATCACTATACACGTGCATTGCGCTTGCACCTGTTTGCCAATGCGATTAGAGTTCAATTTAAAATTTAATGGCAAACGAGTCTCGACTGATTAACGGCGGTGCAACGAGGATTATTCGCGGTTTGTTTCAGCTTGTCCCAACTATTTCTCAGATTCACCAAATTAACAAATTTTATTAGTCACTAAAACTTGGCAATTTTCTAAATTTTCAGATTTTCCCAATTTCCAAATCCCCGAACTCCGAGATATTAAAATTCCCCAAATCTTCAAGAGTCCTAACCTCCCACAGTTCCCAAAGCTCGTCAAACTTGCCAGACTAGTCCCTAAATTTCCAAATTAAAGCAACAAAAATTCACCTGAAAAAATTGCCCCACTAATCCCCATCGTAGAACGTCTCTTGATAGCAGTAAGATACTCTATCAGATAGATTTGTATTTTAACGAGTCTTTGAAACGCTTCTGTTTCTTTGAACACGCAGAGCAAATCAATGTTTCGTTTTAAAATGCAAACGACACGAAGTTGTACAAGAGACGGCGAGCATATAGAAATAAATGTAGAGGAATCGCAGTCGCGCGAGCTCGACTCTGCATTCATTAAAAGAGATAACATCGCGTACAGAGTACAACAAATGTTTCTGTCGCCGTTGAAAAGAGAACTTTTGCAATAGTTTCAAACTGTGGCAGCGATTTCGCCTGCGTCTGGTTGTTTCGCCTCGTGCCGCTCTGTTCATACAATTAAATGCTCGCTGATCGAACAAAGGATACGATCACTTTCGAATATTTTATCGAATAACAATTGAAAATATTCCTTTTGCGCTTATTTCTCAATTATCGGAAACTTTATTCGATTTTAATATGTTCATCGTTTCAATATTTTAGGTTATGTTCCTTTAGATTCTATTAGTATTTGTTAGATTAGGTTATTTTACTTCAGGTTAGAATTGTATCTGTCGGGTTAGAGTAAGAGATATCAATTCAAGTTAAATGATTTTAAGTTTCGCAAAGAAGGTTCCAAAACCGAAAGTTTTAATTTGCAACATAACGATCCGTGTACGTAGTAATTACTGTTCTATTAACAATCGATACACCGTAACCTATTTACGTGCTCAAAGTTGTTTCGGGATCTCTCCCATTTGGTGCACCATAACCTAAAAAGTTGGTAGTTTTCAATAGAGAAACTGTTAAAATCGATATTAACTTCGAACAACTTGATCCGCCGTTCTGTTTAACACAGAGAAACAACGTGTCCAACTTTACTAAAGTGCCGTGCCTTTGTTTTCTTTGTCTCGCGCAATCAAAACAACTTCCTCGAACAACTATGTGCCGGCACGAAATTTCGTTTAGAAGAAAAACATCGGCTCCGGGATGAACTTTTATAAAAGGATAAATTAGAAAAAGAGACTGGTTAAGAACCCTCACTCGACAAACTTAATCTCGTTTAACAGGTTCTTTGTCTGCACATTCTTCTGTCGCCAATTCTGGGAGATTAGGGTGTTAAAAGTTACTGAACGTGGAATAACGGGATCCATTGTGATCTTCCGAGTGTCATGACATATATTTTATATTAAATTTTGCACTCTTCAAATATCGAGTTAGCCTCTAATAAGATGCTTTGAATATTAACACGGAATATAAAAACAATAGCAAAAATACACAGGTGGCGCTGTTAGTATCGGCCATTTTGAATGCTTGCAATTTTAAAATGGCCGACGTATCGACCTCCATT
Source organism: Megachile lagopoda (assembly GCA_036983795.1). Taxonomy (NCBI): domain Eukaryota; kingdom Metazoa; phylum Arthropoda; class Insecta; order Hymenoptera; family Megachilidae; genus Megachile; species Megachile lagopoda. Next base: position 8,605,958 of record CM072793.1, read on the forward strand.
TATTTTATTTATTTATACAAAACTTGTGATCTATATTTATAAATGATAGAAATGTAGTCGGCGTTAAAATAATTACCGGACTTGTAACATAATGCACAGCAGAGGAAGAAGAGAGGTTCTAATATCATTTCCCTTAACAATAGGGCGTGCTCGGAACACGAGATGAACGCGAAATGTTTCAGACAGTTGTAATTGTGAGAATGCAACGATTGCACCTCGTCCCAGCGTATATCGTAGAGATAGCATTAAACAAACACTCACCATCGCTGCGCTGTGCGATGCCCCTCTTGTCGCCTTTTCCCATATTATCTACTCCTTCTGTCCTTTAAGATGAGATGCTCTTTCCGTCTCTCCTGCCTGAAATTCAATTTCAAAGTGCATTCGATTAGTCCCCATTCACGTCGAATGCAAGTCTTCGTTCTGTTTTACTCCGTTTCTACTGTACGTACAGTAGACTCTCGTTATATTGCCGCATCGCAATCGGTTTCTTACATTTACTGCCATACTTTTTTTAATCTATTACTTTCAATGATGCATGTGTACACTTATGTATACACTTAATACACATATTTATATGTGCATACTTATTATTTCTATAAGCATACTCATGTACATTCGTATTATTTACATGTTAATATTTATTACACATTAAATTGTTTAAATTATAAACCTTGTTACTTTCAAACATTAAAAAATATTCATATTTCTTGTTATCTTCATAGTTACTATTATGGATAGAATCTTTGAATATTATCATGTTCATAGTGATTTTATTTTCTGACTATGTTATATTTTCTACGAAACTGTTATCGACACGAAAATCGCGAGATTTAGGAGAAAATAAGTTTTTCCGAGGAGCGCGTCGATCAACACCTCCCGACGCTTCGGACTTTCCGATTTACAGGGCCGTAGTAAGTAATAATTTCCGGCACCGGTGATTGATAATGACGCACACTGTATCGATTTCCAATCGGCGTCGCCGAACGACCAGACGCTTCCAGTATCGGCTTGTAACGCTTTAACTGGAACACCGAGTAACTTACATTTGATTATGGACAAATTTTCCTAGGAACTCATAACTCCAACAAGGTTATACGAATAACCGTGACAACAGGAACTGCATTGTTCAAACAAGATGGCAGCAGTGACGTACTTAAGATGTCACAGGGAGACGGACGAATAAAAGTCTTTTCGAAAAGCAACTTCTCAGGATCTAGGGATCTAGGGATTTGGGGATATAGGAATTTGAAAATTTAAGAATTTTGGAGATGGTGGATTTCGAGTCGTGGGAATTTTGCAATATAGGTATTTCTGGGGGTTTTGGTACTTGGGAGTCTAGGGAAATGGGATTCTGGGGATTCGAGGTATAGGAGTTAGTGGATCTAAGGATTTGGACTCGTGAGAATTTGGGGATATAGGGACTTTGAGACCTTAGGACTTGGGGACTTAAAATTTTCAGAACCGAGTGATTTAAGGATTTTTGGAATTTGAGGATATTCGAAGTTAGGAACTTGAAAATCTAGGAATTTGTGGATTTAAAGAATGTGAAAATTTAGAAATCCGATGATTTGAAAACTTGTAAACCTAGAAATCCGAAAATTTGGAAATATGTACAGAAAAATCGTAGAAATCAGAAGATTGTCGAGTTACCAGTTAATGAAATCAACTACATAACGTCTACCGAATATCAAAACTAGTCTGTTTTCTAACATCGTCATGTTCCCTTTGTAAGTTTATCATGGCCCAGTATGTACTACAACAGCGTTGCTTGAGATGCAGGAGGTACAATATCACAAAGGACACCGGACTCACACACGCTGTTCGACTCAGCCATTTCAAACAACGCTCCCTGTTTGTTTAGGATACAATGTATCACATTACTCCGACAGATTGTTCTGATACCTAACCTTAACATATAGGTGTTGATCCTTGTCATCTTTAGCCGCTTTGCGACCTCCATCTTTGTCTTCCGCGTATCGAGCGCCATCTTTGTCTTATGACCATGGTTTTTATTCCGGTATCCAACTTCGCTGATCGCATCAGGATGATTCGTTGTTTTTATCCTGGCTGCCTTCTGCTTCTTCTCGTTACAAACTTGCAGAACTTTTATCCTTTTGTTGTCAACACGGTCACGTCATGTCGCGGTGATTGTTTTCGAATGAATCATGCGGTTACGTTATAACGATCGACAAATACTTTGATAAATTCTGGTCTTCATGGGTAGTGTTGCAAGCTTTTAACGTCAGAAGACATTTTGTGACAATAATTTAATCTTCAAATGTTTACATCTTCTAATTTGCAAATTTCCAACCTCCAAATCTCTAAAACTCCAAATCTCCAAATCTTCAAATCCCCAAATCCACAAATTTCCAAATACCCAAATTCCCCAAACCACCATCCAAACAAAAACGTCAAAGTGCAACCCAAAATAAAAAATCTGAACAGTTCAGAAAACCTGCCCGCAACAAACCAGCCCACGTTTCCATAATAGTAAAAGGGACAGAAAAGTTTCCTTTCGAGGATCACTTCCTTTGTATCAGCCAAAACGTTTAGCGACGCACCGTCAGAAATTCCGATACCAGGTCCCTTTTACCCTTACGTCCCTTTCACGCAAGCAGGTGCACAGCTGCGATCTAAATCTATTTTGCGATCGTCAGGTTGATCGAGTTCGTTGTCGTGCAGCACGTTACAAACGATGAAATTATTGGATTTGTCCGGAAATTGTGAAATTCCCGAGGATCGAGCCCGATCGCCGTCTCCCGGCTGGCTTTACGCCTTGTTTTCAATGGACGCCTCGCAACACCGATTGCCGCACGAAAATTCCTCGCCCTTTCTGTCGCTTTCACCCACGGAACACTGATTGCGTCGCTTTGCCTCCCTTTAAATGACCCGATACACCCCTTTGCCGAACGCTCCACGGCTTACCGTAGCTGACGTGGCCCGCCGAAAAACGAATCGACGCGGCTTTTTCCTGCCGGACCTAAAGAGATTTCTACGAAAAAAAAACGTTAACGAGTAGTGGATTGTCTGATGAAGGTCGGCCATTGTCGTTTCTTTTTGCGCGGGGTGATTGAGCTGACAAGGAGACACGGTTGCCTCGTCGATTTTCATTAAAACTTTTTCTTTTTAATTTCGATGACGAGTTATATTCTCCTTATTTCATCCATCTTGTGAATGTGCATTATTTAACGAGATATTTAATATTTAATTGTCGAACTATATGAACTAATACATTGTCGATAAAGAAACAATCACTACATGAGAAATAGTACTACATAAAGTACTTGAAAAATAGAGAATGACAGAATTGATAAAAAGTAGACACCTTCGCAGCCTCTACACGCGCCAACTCGTGGGTTCACAACAGTATCTTCCCGTACCACGTTTTAAAATGGTCACTTTGCAATAAACGTGGTACAGTAGCATAAAAGTGAACCGATTCAAGCTTATTTGGTACACGGTTCATAAAGTTGGAACAAGTTAAAAAATAGTGGTGGGTTTTTTCTGTGACGAGTTGTGTTAGCCGGAGTCTCAGCCGGTGTAGTATCGAATTTGGATGTGCATTAAACGGAAGTTCGAGGTAGCAGTGTTGCGTTTCAGTATCGCGTTTGGTCGCCTGCAGTAATGGTAACTTTTAAATTTCACCCTCCAAGGAACACGCTATGCTCCTCTCCGTTTATTGGGTTTCCTCTATTTTTAATCGAGCTCCCACGCCGCAGGAAAAACGTTAACATTGATCGGCTTAACCAATTGGAAACAAATGCTAGTTTATTTTAAAAGTCACACCAATGTTTCCCGGTGTTTCCATGCAAAAATAGGATCATATATTTTAATCACTTTTAAAATCATCTTTCTGCTCAGATAAAAATCTTGTCATTCACTGAATGATTTTATAAGTACAGTATAAAAATGAATTGAAAATTTGGTTTTTTAAAAGGAAGGTTTAAATTGAATTTTTAAATCACTTTGACAAATTAACAATTCATATTGAATTCTTCAATCAATTTTTTAAATCGAAGGTTAAAATTGAATTTTTAAATCATTTTGACAAATTGACAGTTTATATTGAATTCTTCAATCAATTTGTTAAATTGAGGGTTAAAATTGAATTTTTAAATCACTTTGATAAATTGACAATTAAAATTGAATTTTTCAATCGATTTCAAAAAGTTTATTATAGCGCCTCTTACATCAAATAAATTGTGTATTCATTTTTTATGAACGTGTTTTATTTGTATCGTCGTTTAAAGGACCCTCAGTCGATAAAGGCGATTTGTACAGGAAAAATGAAATTTTTTTATATTTCTGAAAAAATGTGTCGTACAAATATCACTTGATATAAATTACCATATAATTAATTGAGCTTGCGATACAGTAATTGTACTAATTCGTCCGCGGGGCGTAAGGATGAAAGTGTTCAACTGGAAACGATCTCGTGTTTCGATAAACGTACATTACATTTGCATGTATAATCGTATATCAGGTAATGCAGTTACGCGAGCACGTAATGGAGCGAAGCGGTCATTGTAAAGCGTTAATTACGCTTTAATTTCGCGTAATGCGAAATCTTTACCGCGAAAAAGCAAGACTACCGTGGTTTATCGCGAAAAACACGGCACAGACGAAATTAATTCGAAAGAGCTAAATGATAAACTTTTCTATTAATTTATCACGGTGGCATTAAACCGGGGGACACGTCGCTTCTTTCCAAACATTTTCGTGCTAAAAATGAAACTGTCATACCTGGACGTTGTATGAGACGAATTTTTCTTTTAACGGAACTCGCAGAAGACTCGTGACGCAATCAGTTTAATGGATTATAATTATTTTACGTGATATGGACGATTAAATTCTGTTATACGTCGGGATGAGCGATGAAATTAAAATTCGATTCATTAGGAAGTTAATGACATTTCGAATCGAAATTAATTCGAGTACATTTTAATTTCCTTAACTTTTAAATTATCCTTAACCTTGTCATTTAATGTACTTAAAAATTATTATTTACGTAAGTGTGCATATTTGAAATATGTGACTGATTGTGATTAAGTTAAATATATTGAATTGTGATATAGTTAGTGCAGTAATTATCCTGAACAGTTATCCTAAAGGATGACAAGTACTTTCGTTTACTTTCGTTGGAAGAAGTTTTATTTCGGGAAGAAAAAGTAAAGGGGAGGTTACTCAATCGGGTTTAACAGGCACCGGTCAGTCTTAATCATCCAATTCCTCGAAAAGATGTTGCAAAGTTAATTGAATTTTTCTTCTTCGTTTATCGAAATAGAAGCAACTGCTTCGTATTCCCTGTCCGCCATTCGAACACGTTTCATTCATTGCTATTGACGTTACTAATTTTCTCGGCGGGCTCTGCCGAACGATCTCAAAGGCGTAACTCCATTTCCTTCGAAAGCTTAGCTTCGGAATCCTCTAAAATTAATGTAAATCACGAAGATTCGCGTATAAAACCCGGGGGAAAGTGTGCTTCGTTCTGCGTGAATAAATTGTGGGATTCGGGGAATCGCGAGAGAAACGTTTGGTCATTTGCTTTTCATTCCAGGAGTGTAGAATGTTGCGAAAATACGTGAGGGTAGGCTCCCTAATTTCGGCTAGATCATAAATTCGACCGAGTCGCGTATAAATTGCCTTAGACACATCCCTTAGCACGGGATACAACTCGCACGTTACTTAATAACAGGCTTTCTCTATTTTCTGCGAATATAACGTTTAGTATATGTGCGTACAGAGTGATCCAAAAGCAGCGCACAGTCCGAAAACCAGCGATCTTTATCTGAAATTGTGTGCGACGAGAAATGTCACGTATCAGTCACCGGTAGTCGATTCTTCTTCCTTTCTATAGGGTGTTCCAAAAGTACAGGGTAAAGATTCGCCCTCTCATTTCCGACAATTACCCCTAACCTCAAATTACACGATGCGAGAAAGGTTCACCGGTAGTCTGATATTTCCTCTCGTCGGTTCTACAGGGTAAAATACCTGCAACCCGAAAACTCCTGCAAAAACGAATCGATACCCTTACAATTTTGCGATCTGCATTAGTTTCGAGAAGCAATTGAAAAGTGCAATATCAACTTCTGGTGTCTGTTTCGATCAGCTGACAGGTGAGCAGGTGGCCAATGTATCGTCCTGTTCGGATGTTCGGACAGAGAGGTCCCTGGAAGGACAAGGATGCTTGTGCACCTAGTCCTTTAAAAACGCAAAGTGGTCGTTGACCTCGGGAACGAATACTCGTCTCGGGTTCACCCGGGACTACTCGCATAGGTATTTTCGTTTGCGGACTTCGAAAAGGGCCGAGGTCAACGACCACTTGGCGCTTTTAAAGGATCAGCTACACCCGCATCCTTGTCTTTTCGAGGACCTCTGTCCGAACACCGGGACGATACATGGACCACCTGTCAGCTGTTCGAATCGAAAGTTGTTGCAATTTTTAATTGCTTCTCGAAGACGCGGATTGCAAAATTTAAACGGAGTTATCGATTCACTTTTAGATCTGTTTTCGGGGTGTACGTATTTTTGAGACACCCTGTATATCTAATTTAAACTAGGATCAATTTAATTAGGGATATTGTACAATTTTGGAGGATGTATGCGAAGAAGCGATATTAGAATCCACGTATTCTTGTAATATAATGAGTACTCGAAGCACAACATATGCGGGCCGCGTTATTAGCCATTCAGAAAAATGAAAAGGCATCGTTGAATATCGGGGACAGCAAACTGAAAAGCTATTCTTCCCTCTTCCCTACTCGCTAGATTACCGGATATGTTCAATATGTTGGCAGTCTGCATATTTCCAAGCATACATTGACAATCTCCCTGTTTCGAGAAAGCATTTTCTGCTTGATTAACTTAATTTACAATATGTACTTTTATTGCTATGTAATCATGATGCTGTTCATTTTGAGCACATTACAATAAATAAGTAATTAATATTTTTATAAATATATTTTAGGACTATACTTGGGTATCTAGGTATCTTGTGATCCAGACACCTGGAGGGGTACCTTCAGATATAAGGAGAACAAATGCGAATAAAAGTGCGTTAACAACTTTCTGGCTTCTATCGCCTAGGATAATCCTTAAAAAGTTACTAAATGATTTACCGTTAAGAGGTTGTAGTATCATCGGATACACAGAATCCATAGAACCCCCAGATATAATACGACGAGCAAATAGGATAACAATCTCTCGATCATAAATTATACCCTTTATTCGCGTCTGAAACAAATTACGTTGGACGCAGTTTCATAAATTCTCGATCCCATCTCGCATCTCGTAACGCGGCTATTTGTGCTATATCTTGACCCCATCCTTGGCTTATCTTGAATTTTAAAAGAATCCTCTCAAGACACTAGTTGGCACACGTCCCGGCGAAATGAATCCACGATGAAACGTTGCAACAAGCGTGGAGCAAAAAGAAGATGGCCCAATAGGCCATTTTTCGCGAAAATGTAATGTAATTACTGTTATTATCACATATTCGTGTGCAGACATTATTACTTTCGATTTTGGAAAATTTTAGGGAGGTTCTAGGGAGAATCTAGGAACTTGAGGAGTAGAAGGGACGCGGGGAAAACATAGGGAATTTTAGAGAAATAAGGAAGGAGGGCCTAGGGAATATTTAGAACACTGAGTAGACTTTAGAATGGACGTAGAAAAGTCTGGGGAGAACCTAGGGAGAGTCCATGTGGATACAGTTTAATAATGTTCAATAAAAATTTAGATGAGTAAAATCTAGGGAAAATCTAGGGGGATCCAACGACAATTTATGAAAAATCGAAATTTGTTCGACCGAATAAAAAATTTTCAATTAAATAGAATTTCATTGTACTCAAATTTGAAACAAAATTAATTTGTATGCAATTTAGTAAAATACATTATTAATCGACAAATACAATAATGAAAAAATCCTATTTGTATTATTTAATTAAAAATTGATTTCAATAACGATCAGTTTTAAATACAAGAGCACAGCAGAAAATACATTTTTCATTTCCTGGAAAAATCGGCAAAGGAATATTCAAATGAAATACACGAGTTACAAATATACGAATAATCGTTTAATTAAAATTTTATTTCAACAACGTCGAAAGAGGAGATCCATGCATGACCGAAAATACATTTTTAATTTCCTGCAAAAGTCAAACAGAAAATGTTTAAATTAAAAGTTGAAGTGAACGATATTTAAATTAAAGACAGAAATATCGAAACTCCCAATTGCAAATAGTATTAATAAATATTTCAATTAGAAGTATGAGTTAAAGACATTTCAATGCGAAAATACTCCGGTAATTTATCAGTGAAATGACCGAAAATCGATTAAGTGAGACGATAATGAAAAAATATCCGGGTAATTAAGCAGATAAAAGTTTATTAACGTTTAATCGTCATAAACCGAATATCAGTAGCATCGAGTCCAACGTGGAATTTCAAGAACGCCAGCCCATTTCGGCGTCGTTTAAAAGAGTGGGATGAACCGATACAAACATACGCTTACCTTTATCCTGTGGGACCATTGGTCAGGGGCGTGTCATCGGGATTGAGTAATTTCCCACACAGCACGTTTATTTCGCGCGGTAAGTTAACGGCCGTTCGACGAATTCCCACGGAAAATAATATCACCAGCCCGGCGACCGCGGATTGGGATTTCAAGGTATATCAACTGGTAACACGACCGACCCCTCTATGCAACCCCGTTCATAATCGCGCGTGTATCTGGTCAATCGCTCATTATGCCCAGAGTCGCTCTCGTCCTTCAATCCCGCTTGTGCCCCTCGAAACCACCCTATCAAATGTATATGTCTGTTGCCATTTTTAAATATCGTGCCCCGCAGAATGTTCAGAGGTGAACGCGTTTCGGGACCGGCACCGACTGAACTCCTGTCGACAGCCAACCCGTAGGACAATCCACTTTTGGCTCCTGCGCCTGGCGACGTTATGTCAGCGACCCCACTCTTCTCCATTTAGAACCTCTAGTTATATTGACTGATGATATCGGGGAGGAAAAGGGTTGAGGCTGTATACGGTAAGGGTTGCTACTGGTCGGGAGGGATGTATTTTGTTTACCATGTTGGATTTGGGTATAATTTTGTGAGGAGCTTCGTTTTGTATAAATAGACTGTTCACGAGAAGGATTTTTGGTAATTCAAAAAAAATTTTTGTCACTTTCTACTGTACCGACGTGCCGCAGAGAGAATTTGAACCGGAGGCGTTTTCGGGAGATAAGATCTGATGAAATTACTGATTATATCTCTAAAACTGTATCTCCTGGACACTGTATCATTCAGTGTAGTATCTGATTGTAATGTAACTAGTATATTGGATTTATTTTTGGTATATATCCTAGTGTAGCACCATATACGCTATGTGTTAATAAAAATTCATAAAATGGGTATTTAGATTAATAGTCATTTTTTTGTTGCTATAACTAAAAAAACGAACATTTTGTTCTACTATACTCTTCAGAAAGAAGTACAACAGTCTCATGTACACAATAATGCAAAACATTTTCCCAACAGCGATTATAGCACTAGAAGACTGATGCAAATCTAATTCATGAGGGACATTTATAATAAATAATACAATTTTGTTCCTAAATTGAGTGAATATGCATTTCAGAATGCAAGCTGATACGATTTGCAATGAAAAATGAAGAACAACTTAAATATAATTTAAACAATTTAAGGTATTTTGAAGTTCTTGTTATTATGTGAATCTGAAAATTCAAATTTACGCGCGTTGTACCCAAATGGCACACCTAGTACCATCTACTGACAAAAGGCACAATTATCAAAAAATAAAATTGCAATTTTTCGTAAAATATAGAATTTTTTCGCCTTGCCGATGCTTACAAGTTATTGTGCGATCATGACAGAGATAAAAGAATGGTAATAAAGTAAATTGGAAGCTTTATGTCCGAATTTTTAAGAAATTCATGGACTACACATTCTTAGCCATCTGGCGGTGGAAAGTGCGAACTAATGGAACTGAATTTTCCATACAATTTTCGTATTTCTTACTTTTATCAACATTTTAACACTTCTGAGGCATCCTAAATACATTCAATAATGATATTTGGTATTAATTATTTCCCAATAAGTCGGGAAAATGGATCTTTTACCGTTAGATGGCTAAAGATCGGCTCCCATGAAATACAAATGGTTTTATTTCTGTTCCAAGGCTTTTATCACGTTATGATAGCGTTGTTTCAATGAAAATATGATCGTGGAACACTATATTCGTTCCAAAACAACGTGAAAGACGTTAATTGTAAAGAAAAATGCAATTTTCTACTTTGCCAGTACCAGCGTCCACCGCTACATGTCGCTAGTGGTACCGCTTCCGAATCAATTCAATTATAATTCGTTTTTTCGATAGAATAAACGATAATGGACTTCAAATAGTGATAGTATACAGCTCCAGCATGTTTTACAAGTGCCTATATATCAAGAAACTAAATGAATACAAAAATTATGTCTGAAAGTTTCATTAGTTCCCAACACCCAACCCTAAATAAGAATTTTTACATCCATAAAAATTTTCATTTCTAACGTTTTTATTGCATCGTAACAGCTTTGACGGCACTAAATGTTTAATTCCTGCTAATCTTGAAAGTCTTCAACTTTAAAGAAAAAAGGGATTTATTACTTGACTAACGTCATCATTTACAACTAGATAGCGCCATATGTACTCTTTCTAGAAAGTACTCGTATCAATTTTAAAATTGATGTAAGACTCTCGCAATGCTTTCTCCTTTCTACATTAATCACTTCACTAATTTCCTAAATTTCTAAAATTTCCCAAGTTTTTAAATTTCCCCATTTTTCAAATTCTAAATTCCCTAAATGTTTTAATCAAAGAGTTCCTCAAATTTCCCAAATTTTCAATATAGATCTCTTGATCTAATTATAATAAATTTTTTTAATATAAAAGTATACATATATACAATATGCTTTCGATGTAAATATGTTAATACATTTGTTTGATTGTATATTATGTTTTATACTAAATACATTAACAGATCTTTAAACATTTCTTCGACAGCTACAGTTCATTCAGTCGAACATTCGCTTAATATTAAATACACAAATCTTGTACTTCTTGCAATAAAATGAACTCATAACCAAAACCCGACAATTCGAAATTCTTCCACAGAAAATATTTTACAAAAATATTGTTTTCACGAAACTAACGATAGGCGAATTTATTTGTTACCAACGAACCAGAATCTCTGACAACAGATTCAGCGCCAAGGAAACAAACAGGTGGTTGAAACTAATAAACATTCGAGGGTGGTTGGCAAGCGTAACACCTGCGAAGTGTAATGATAGCAAGATAGAAATGTAAGCAAATATTTTGACGGGAATCGTTGAAATTGTTGAGAAAACGTATCTCGTCTTCAGATGGAAAGTATCAATATGCATAAGGTAGCTAGGGGTTGAGTACTTGAAACTCCGTCGGTTACTTCGTTCAACAGCCATAACGAGCTATGAATTATGAATTGCTCCGACCGACGATCGTTCGTGTTATCTCGTGTCTATTTTTTACGACTGTTCAAAAGACATTCGTTCGAAAATTAACGGCTGCTGTTCGTACACACGATCGAACGAACTAAGATCGTAAGTTAGAAATGTAAGCATACGTATTTCCTAAGATCACTTTTTAATTGTTCATTTATAATACATTAATTATACAGATAATACATTAATTATACTGGTTATTATGAAGATTTCGTACGTCTTTGATGGCCAGGGACATTCACCCCTTAGCCTAGAAGTTCGGCAGGTGAGTCAGTCAGAACTGCCTAATTATTACTGCAGCATTTCGCCGTGACGAGTTGTTTGGTTGCAGTGAAGGGAAACAATTAAATGGTTTGCGAAAGAGGGTCGGCCATGTTCGAGGCAACGTGTCATCAGTTACTAGGGTAATAGTTAATTTCGTAGGAGGTCCACGCGATACGGGGCGGTGAAAAACGAGAAAACTCTTGGCTGGATGGTAGACGGTGGCCTTTAATTGTTTTGCAGCGGAAGAGGATCGCGCGTTGCAGATTAGAATAAAGCTCGGTCTGCGGCGATACTCGAGACGGCCAAACACGATGCAATTTTCCCCGGCGAGTTCGCCGGATGTGGAGATTGTTGCGAGGAAGATTCGAGAAAGAGATCCTTCTGAATACTTGACACGGAGAATGAAAAAACTCCGATGAACTTTCGAGTTCTTTGGCTGGCATGGAAAATGGAAGGGGATTTAATAAAATGTCGGGTTGGATGCTGATGATATATTTTAAATTGCATTTGAGTTTTTATAATAGCTTCGTACGATATTCTACCCTCAGCTGATGTTCATTTCATGCTAATAATAATAGTGATTTAATGATATCATTTGCACTAAATGTTTAGTAATAATCTGCCAACTACAGCTACATATTTGACGAAGGTTTCAATACAATTGCAAGTTTGGAGGTTAGAAAGACATGTACCGTCAAAGAATATAAGAAAGACATTTAAGTAAATGTTCAACAATAATATAGTAACTTAATGATGTTATAACACATTTATTGTAAATTGTAAATTTAGGACACTGTCAAAAATTGAGGAAAAAGAGGGTTACAGCACTTAAGAGTTCCATTTGAAGTCTTCCTTCCTGTCTCTCGACCCTGGAAACCCTCTTACCTTCTTTTTCATATCACAATACACCCTCCTACACCCGTCACCCCTTCTTCGACACTGATTAACGATATCTCCACGAAATGTACATACGTATGTTGGTTAGTATATTTATATTCTACTTTAAACGTTTTAAATTGACCACCCCTTAGCACACTTTTTGGGACGTGCTATAAATAAATACAATTTAAACTTATTCAAATTACAGCTACATTTCTCTACTAGACATGCACATACGAAATCCAAGAACGAACGACAAAGGATATTTAAATATAAGTGGCCATAAATTCTGAATTCGAATGAAATTTCACTCTCTCAAGTTGACATTTTTTCAACTTGAACCTACCTCGAACTCGCGTTCTTTCTTACCTTCTCCATGTTATTATAATTTGATTCCACGTAGTGTCGTAAAAAGAGCATAATTCCGTGTCACGGGTCAATGTCGCACGCCGTTTTATCATATCCGTCAGAATTATATTCATACAAATTTTCTGTTACCGCTGCTAGCCATTACGATAAAACTAATAATTTAGTCAACTATTTCACAACTACTTTCATATTCTGTATCCCTTTGTAATAATGGCTGTTTAAGCGTAAAACGTTTATAAGAGAGTTGAACGGATGCGTTACGTGCAATGCGTCGTAATGTGCATAATTTGTTGCTCAAGGTAGACGTACAAAATTTCTGTACACTTTTGAATCCTTTCAAAATGTACTGTTGTCAACTAGTTGGCGTCGGACTCCAAGGTGTTTCTTAATTAACATATTTCCTCTAAATTCTTCAAAAGAAGTTTAAAAATCAATAAAGCAATATCTCCTGTAGTACTGTATTATTTCGTTAAATAATAAAATATTAAATACCTTGTTAAATGTGTATTCACAATATATTACATAGTGAGAAATGAACCTAACCTAATTCGAATGCGCGGGAAATTCAAACGACAAATTCGCGGAGCGTAAGTAACATGTTTAAGCGGAATGGGCATCTGTTTAGCATCTATTCGGCGGACGATCACCGAAATCGGCAACGATAAAGAGTGAAATGAGAATAAAGTTTTCGAGCAGATCGACGATTCGAAAAGTTTCGGGACCGTTTGGAATATTACGGGAATCGCGGAGGTCTTTAAAGGTTTCGAAAGTCGCGAGAAATCTTGAAAAGTTTTCGATGTAACTCGGGCGAATCCCGCTTCCTGAGAAATAGAAATCTTATGCTTGTCTACACTCGCCGTTACGCGCACGCATCATTTTTATTTTCCTTCGTTACTTTCCAACGGATTACGATTCCTTCCACGTGAGTGAAAATTATTATTTAATCTGCTATCAAATTTCCTTATCGTTGTTTTTCTGGTACTTTCATGTAGGACGATTATTATTTCCTTAAAATGATCACAGTTCAGTATAGTAGATTATTTATGTTCTTTTTTCAGATTTTTTGTACAGTGCTTTCTGTACCAAAACTAAAAATTGCACGGCAATATAACGGGAGTCCACTGTACAACGAAGGAAGGAAATGGAGGTGGATCTGAGTAACGAATAAATACAATTAATATCAATATTTCTATACAACCCGTTTATTATACGCTTGAATCATATATTAAATAGTATTCATGCTAAATATATAACTCAAGTTTCAAATATGTGTCTACATATCTTATACAGTTCCTTTCAAACGTTTGTGCTTACTCCCACATCACTCTGCCAAGAAAAATCGAGGAAGAAGAAATGAAACATAACAGCGCTACAGAGTTACAAGAAATGTATCGCTAGAATCGTTGAGAACGTCTCTCCCGATCGCACGTTCACGAATTTCATCAAAAATCGTAATATTACTTCCATCTCGATCATTTTGCGCAATACTTAGTCGGTCAAAAAGTAACGTCCTCTCTGTTACCAGATTTATGCGTGACCCTGAAACTCACATTTCAAGGTCAATACGAGAAGCTCGCATGTCTTATTAAACAAGATGGAGTTTGTAAATGGTTCAAAATGGAAGATATGGACTTTGGTAATATATTACATAACCTTCATGATAACTCGAAAAGGACACAGTAAGGTTGCTAAATGCAAGACGACTAACCCCTTATTCTGACGAGTCTGACTCGTGACGCACTTTGTTTATCTCCTTGAACCTACCCTACAATACCGTGTACGACGCACCCTACGGTTCATACGACAAATCAGACCCATATTTTCATCGCGATCGAACTCTGCCTTCAATTCTAATTAGAATCTTCATAATCAATGATCGTCGAATACAAAACGTGTCTAACTTTTCAATTTTCTTTCTTTGTCCCCGCGGTGTGGCAGTAATTAGTCATTTGTGTATGACGCAACTGTCTGGAAAATTGTAGGTTAGGTTTGTGATTCTGACACACTTGACAAGGGGTTAAACGAAGAACAATAATGTGACTAAACTGAAGAAACAATACCCTGTGTAATAAGATTTCAGTTTCGTAATCGACTGCTCGAAGGAGGAAACTTTTTGGCCAACCGTATACATCGAAAGGTTCGATAAATGTGGCTCCAGAATGTTCGGACTCTCGCAAACGAAGGAACATTCTAGGTTTCTTTAATCGTTAGACTCGTTACGAAATGGCCAAGTGTAAAATGCTTATTAAATAACAAGAAACATTTGTTCCAGGTCTCAGACAACGAAAGGGTTAAGCGTAAATTAGATTCCGTCAGGATCTGTTTTCAGTATTCGTCGTATCGAAACACCTTTCGTTCTCTGTCGCTCTCACGCTTTCTCACGTATACTCTCTCTCTCGCACACGCATACGTTCTTCGTCGCACTATTAACATTGACTACGTACTTATATATTTCCGTGTACATGAAGATCGGGCGTGAACAACTCGGTGCCCTCGGGCAATCGTTTCAGGATCGGATTTCACATTTATAAACATAGAAGGAGGTCTTTCAGCGATTTTCAACTTTGGATATTCGGGTTTTTCTAGGGATTTTGGTGTTTAAGGATGTTCGAGATTTGAGGGTTCACAGATTTTTGGGGGCGTTGAGAATTTTCAAGATTTAGAAACTTGAGGAAATCGAGTATTTTGAGAATTTAGGATCTAAAGATTTTAAATATGTATATGTAGATTTTAGTGATTCGAGGATTTGAAAATTTGAAACACAAGGGACATTTGAAAATATACTTGCAACACAAAGAATATTTGGAATTTTCAGAATGAAATTTCGAGAACACAAAAACGTGGAAGTGTCAAATAAAAAAAAAAAAGGAAAAATTTTGCAGCGATCAGTGAACTATGCCGAACCGAGGGCGAAATTGCCCGTGACGAGTTGCCCCCGCCTGATATAGTTAGTAACATATTTATCTAAGACATTTCACTAAGCAAACGCTTCCCATACGTGTGCTGAGTCACGGTGGAGGAAAGTACTTGAGTTTGTATGTTTAAGGGTCGTTACAGGCATCGTTGCGGTTTACGTCGTTGATGATCATTCGCGCCCTTGGATCTCATGGAGCAATTACACCGACGCCTCCGTTAATACTGGAACAACCTCCGCCGATTATATACATATCTCCAAAACGATAATAATAAATAAATAAAAGCGGAAACAGTAAATTATTCTTTTATTCTTCGAATAGCCTAGGGATACTCTAGGGAAATCCTTTGGAAATTTGGGATCTCGAATCGTGGGATTTCCCTTGGAAATCTTTTCGAAGGATTAGGGGATAAATCTAGGGCAAGCCTAGGGACATCTAAAGGGAACCTAGGGTAAAGGAAAAATTTGCACAAGGTCAGAAAGAATTTAAGGAAGAGGTGAACAGTGAAGGAAGAGTATAGGGAAAATTTAGGGACATTTGTGGATATGTAGGAAACCTAGGGAGAGAAAGAAGTCAAGAAAGTATTTACAG
Source organism: Megachile lagopoda (assembly GCA_036983795.1). Lineage (NCBI taxonomy): Eukaryota > Metazoa > Arthropoda > Insecta > Hymenoptera > Megachilidae > Megachile > Megachile lagopoda. The sequence continues at coordinate 8,622,510 of CM072793.1, forward strand.
TAATTTGGTAAGGACCTACAGAGGATTAGATAAAGCTGAAGAAGAGTATAGGGTAAATGTAGGGAAAATGTAGAAAAGTTAAAAGCCTACGAAACTTAACCTATGACTCGAATAAAGATTCAAGCATCTCGTGTATGCGCGAGTGTTAATAAAACGCTTACGTGTAATTTTAACAGAAGAAACCATAAATCCGCCATTTTGGCTCGGTTGTTCCGGTGTTATTCATCGGCGTCGGTGATCGAATTGTCCCTAACTGGTGTCAGGTAACAACACGTTCATCCTCGTTTCACGATCCAAAATTCTACGTTCAGTGGACGGATATACGAGCTAGAATTTCGTGTAGTTCTCGTCTGATTTAGTGTGCAAAGCATTCGAAACGTTTCTTTTTTGAGAAGGACGCTTTCCCCGTTCACTCGTCGCCGAAAGAAGCTCAATTTCGTTGGTTCTCAACGAAGGAACGCGCGACACTCCGTGAAACGTGCACGGAGGCGGCCATCTTCGCGCCGGTAACCTCGAATATCATGCAGCTTAACGAACTCGGTAACTGAGCGAAGAAATAACCCACCTCCCGCGTTATCTTCACGTGTGCAAATATTCTATAAAAAATTTGTGTTAAGGTTACGGCGTTAAGAGACATCGTCACGCGTTCCAATAAACGAGAACGTAGAAAATTATAGTTCCACCCGCCGGTGTTCGTTATCTCCACGTCGGACTATCACAAGCTCGATAAATCCCCGCGTTCCTCCCTCTGATAGTCACTGTTCCTCAGTCACACACGTCGTTTCCCCCCTAAACTAACACCGTCCCGTAATTACTTTATGAACACTTACAATCAGCATCGTATGCTCGTCTTTCGTTCCTTGTTTCGAGGAAAAGGAAACCGAGACGACGACTGACGGCCTCGTGTGTACGTATTGCACTTGGTAAATGGCAGTTTTCGTGTGTAGCACGTAGCGTGTATAGAGACGCAGATATAGCGTGGTCGTAAATTTCGGTGATCCATGAACAACAGATATCTTGTACATTTCACCAAATCGATGATTCCGGAAAGATTTTGTGTCCACAGTGTGCACTATTACTGTGCTATATATAATAAAATATTTTTATTGGTTTGTAATCGTAAACTGAAAAGTATTAATTTACAGACCACTGAGATTTGCGACCAGGCCATATCTGTGACCACTATACTCGAACGGAAAGCTCGCGATAATTACCACAACTGTTAAATCATTTTTAAAAGTTATTTAACGAATATTATTATTGTCGTCGTTGTTATCTCTTAAAATATGTTCAGATTATTTCATAAAACGCTTGAATTTGTCGGGCTTTGAACCTGACACAACATGGCGGGAGACTCGGCGTTTATTCACATATTTTACTGCACAATGCTACTCAAACTAGCAACTGTGTTCAAAATTATTCTGTAGACGATTTTACTTAGTGCACAGGAATGAAACGAAAAATTTAACTATAAAAATCGTGGATACTAAGATTAGCTCCATAAAGTGTCACCATAACCTATAGATGTTTGAACCATGCCATTGCTTCTTAAGAGAAGCAAATAAGATGACGATAACACGTTGCTCTCCGTTCGATATCCCGCTACCCGATAAATGAACGACAACTTAAGACGATCTACATAAGCAACCTTACGATAGAAGCGACATCAACCGGCCAGTCGTCGTTGGCATTTCACCAGACTCGTAGTTCGACTCCATAATCGACGTGCTTCGCCGTCGAACGGGGACTGCAATCGGTTTCATTCGTACACGCAATTGGGTTACCTTAGACCTAATCATATTTGTCGATAAAATTGACTTTTTCCCACGTTTATGCTACTCGTGGCCACCACTCAGCCTGGAACAGTTTCATTCCATAACTGATCCTTGTCAATTTTTATCAAAATTATGCTGTGTTATATGTCAAACACAAATATCTAGAAGAATTGTGGGATTCGGGGAATTTTGGGATTTTGAGATTTTGGGATTTGTGGATTTAGGAATTTGGAATTTAGGGACTTGGGGAATTTAGGTACTTGAGGGTTTGGAGATTTGGGAATTTAGGAATTTGAGAATTTGAAAATGTGAAGAATTGGAGGATGTGGTGATTTGGGGAATCTGGAGACTTAGGGACTTTCGGGGTTTGGACTTAGGGGATTTGTACACTTGAACATTTGGGAAATATAATATGGGAGCTTGAAAAATTAAAAAATCTGAAATTTTTGGAACGGAGAAATTTGAAAGTTTGAGAATGTAAAAATTCCGGAATTTCAGGATTTGGATCACGAATTTGAAAATTGATACAAATTGCCAAGGATCACGATTGAGAACCACTGAACCACCATCAAAGGTGTTGATTCGCAGTGACCAATAACCGACAGTTATCCTTCATCATCGTTCGATCGTCGACCGATCGTTAAGGTCTATTAAATTCGCCTAATCTCTTCGATGGTAAAAGACACTTTGTCTCGAACTCGCGCATTTCTCTCGAAAATGCTCAAGAAATCGTCGCGAAACTCAGGAGGATCTTTGTCATTGGGGATTTTCTAATTTTTCTAATAAAAATTTCCTTTTTATTCGACGCGAGTTTGCGACACAGTATAAGCTCCGCTTGTATAGTTCTCCCGGCGATATAGCGCGGTTGTAAATTGAACCCTAGTTAAGTGACGCCTAGGTAAATTGAAATTGAAACTTTCAAGCTTCGATTTTGCGCGAACTAAATTTCTGGCGTCTTAATTTCTTGTGTTTTGGGCTTCGAAATATTTACGATCTCGCTATATCGGGGAGGCTATATCTAAATTAGCACATCGATCTAACACGGTGATGGGCAAGAGTGCCCGCCAATAAGCTCATGGGCGCTGGGGCACTAGTACTGTGCAGGAACGAGAATCCAAATTATTTCCAATTTTCACATTTCTAGATTTCCAAATTTTTCTACTTCTAAATTTTCTAGGGTCCAAACTTTTGAACTTTCAAATTCCTAAATTTTCAAACTGGATAATTTGGGAAATTTAGTAACTTTAAACTGTCAAATTTTCGAACGTTAAAAACTACAAATTTACAAATGTTCCTATTCAAAAATTCTCAAAATCCTGCGTTTCCAAATCTTTAAACATTGAAACTTTTTGGAACTTAAAAATTCGGAAAATTTTGGATTTGAAAATATCGAATATCGAAAACTTGATAATTTAAAGACGAAGAATATTGGAAATGTATAAGTTTGCCCTGGCCCGCGGCCTGGGCAGCCCGGTTGCCCACCGCCGACCTAAGGAGTACCGCCAACAGGAAACGCAAGAGAACAAGAAAGAAACGTTCACCTATCGAAAAGCACCAACGTGTCCCATTTCTATGTTCACGAAACGACGCGACGATTTGAAAAGAAGCCACGCAGAATGAGCATTTCGTCATCACGCCAACTGCGACTTAACCATGTGACTAAAACTTCTTCCTTTTCCAAGGCTACCTCTAGCAGCTTGCTTACATTAAATTGTACCTAAGCTTATCCTATACATAACCTATGTACTCGTTTTATCTATATATTATTATACACATAATCATTTATATATATGTATGTACATCTGTATACATACATACACATATATACGCAATATTTCTTCTTTGTATACTATACATAACATTAGCGAACGTACAATATTCTATAGAATATACTCAATATTTCTTATCCATATATAATATCATATACATGTATGATACACGCTATACATACGCCGTTATATATTTAATATCATACATGTATACCGTAACAGAACTTGCAGCGACATTCGCGAACAATTTCTCTTCGTAAATATTTCTAGTTACATATACAGTATAGTAGTGTATATTCTTCGCATCATATCAATGTGTATCTGTACGTGTACGTGTTTGTGTATGTGTGTGTGTGCCTGTGAATACATATATTCATTTATTTATAATATATTTATATCTATATTTATTTATATATGTATAGTGTGCGCCTCGAAGCACATGAGGTTACTTTTACAGGGAACAGAGATCGTGTACGCACGACGAAACATTTGTCGGCGAGTCATCGTCCTTTTATCGGCCCATGCGCGGTCCGCCATTTTCCGTGTCGCGCGCATGCGCGCTCCGACGGATCCACGGCACATGCGCAGTCACGCTACCGTGCAAACGTACTCCTGACGCGTTCTGCCCTTCGTCGCGATTTCTTAAAAATAAATGGCCGAAAGGGAGGCACGGAGAACGGCATAAGCTCGTGGGGAAAAGAAACGAAGTGGACTCCGCCGTTGGACCACGCCTGAGCATTTGCGATTGTCACGTGACAAGAACAAAAAACGAGGAGAGATTTTCAAACTTTCGTGTCCGTTTTCTGCGATATAGTCCTCTCTTTACAAGCGCCTCCGTACCAGCGAAATGTCAACGAATTCACGGATCGAACACTTCGATGCCCGCTTTCTAAACGTAAAATAAATAATTCTAATTTAACGGTTAATTAGTTGAGTACAACCCTTGTACCGAGGGGAAGAAAACTCGTTCGAAAATGCGACAAAATCAACTCGCGGACCTATCGAAGAGAAGCGCGATCTTCTCCTCGCTTTAAGAACGTCCAATTTCAGGGGAAATGTGAGCGCAACGTATGAGAGTCTGAACAGATTGGTGAGATCTCACTGAGGTTTCGCGTTTACCATCTGTTCAACGAAACAATGGAGACGACATGATGACCGTTTTGAAACGTTAATTAAGATCATGGTGCCTTTCTTGCCCCACAGTTGCACAGACGTAGATCGACATTGAAGTACGTTTGGTGGTACGGTACGTATCGTGGTCGTGGTCCGGTATAATTATTCCTACACCTTATCACAAGTACTCGACGATCCCGCTCGTCCTCGACCCAGGGGACTCCTGTAACACAACAAAATACAACAATGTTAACCTTTGTTACATTTCTTGATTCATTTCTTTGGCCTTTTGGTTCATGGCGGTGAAATGGGTATCGCGACGAGGACGACATCTTGTGGGAAAAATCGAGAAGCAGAGATGAGGTCCAGAAATACATTTGACATCTTCAAACCCAGCTGTGTTATATTACGCGTTTAGGAAATTTTAATATAGTTAAAGATAGGTGTCTCAGGGATGACTTAAAAATAAAATGGTAGAAAGGTTACTAATGTGTCGTATTACTTGATATGCATATTCAGATATTCTTGACTGAAGTGGACACATAATTAGATATAGTGAAAATTGATTAGAAGTATCACTTGAATAAATATAGCAGGTTAATCTTTTCCACGAAATAGCGTCTAACTGATGCGATTTAGAAAGATAAACGATGCATACGTCGGTAATATCCGTGCCACTTGAAAATAAACGTACTAGGAGTTAAAAGCGATAAAATGTTATCTTCTGAAAAATTTCGGTCTCCGTTTAATTGCATATCGATCAAAACTTTTATGAAAGATTTCCATGAAAAAATGAGTAGTCAGATAATATGTGACTAGGACTTGAAAATTCTAAGGGCTGGGAGTTTAGGCATTAAAGCTTGAAAACTTGAAGAAGTTGAAAAGTTTATAAAAATGAGAATTCGAAATCGCTAAATGTAAAAATATGACCAAGAATTAGTAAAAGAAGCCATTAACCCGAAATGAAAATTTGTTAAATGGACTCAGATCGAGGTCAATGAAACATGACTGAAAATTGATTCAATGCATTCGACATAGCAAGAGTTCCCATCTCGGCGTTGTTAAATTATTCCTGGTATAAAGTTTTCTTGTCAAATGCTACTTCTACAAGATCAAAGTTCATCTTCCCAGGATCAAATGATTCGCTGATCAAGGAGAAACGGGAAGTCATATCGGTAAATCGATTCGAAGAACGGAAATGCTATGTTCATTTTTAAAAAGAACCGATGGAGAGATCGATCGACGGTATCATGAAAATGCATCTCCTCTCGTAACAGTTAATTCAATTCCAGTATCAATTTTTAAATAGTTGCTCGGTCATTATCCATTCATTCCTTGAATTATAACGTCGCGTCTAACATTGTCACACAAAAAAGGTAAATTGAATCGAATCACGTTTTAGTCGCGATTTTTAATCATGACCGACGGAATCCGGGATTTTTTATTCATGCCAAACTACATTTATAAAGTTCACGTATTTGTAGATGACGTACATACAAAACACGTACTTAGATATCCGTATAATGTACAGCTGCTTGATAATTCCCCACTTTCCGGGCTGCAGCTGTTTGTATAAATTTAGATTCCATAAGTCGCAAATCATCAAGTTTCAAATTTGAACATTTTTCAAATTCTTCAAATCAAATTTCACGATTCAAAAATTCCCTAAGAATTTCTCAAAATTCTTTTTGGTGTTTCGTACTCGTAATACGTTGCAATTCCAAGCGCAAATATACAATACTTCTCTCGATAAGACTAAAAAGATAGTAAATCTTCCGGAGGAAAGAAACCCCATCAATATTCCCTAGCGCCACCATCGGAACCCCGTCCACACGAGAATCGGTCAACGTTTGCCGAGTAGTATCGGTTAACAGCGCGCAACTGTCCGCAAAAAGAAGAGCGAAAAGTTGTCCGAACTCTCGTAACGGTGGAGGTAGGATCAACGAGTCGTTGTTTAGCGAGGAGTTAACGGACGCGCAGGGCTCGGTGTAGGGCAGGACACAAAGAACGAGAGCCGCGGAGAAGAGAGACTGGTCCCGTTGCCTTTGTCTTTGTCGGTCGGTGATTTACATGGCACACCGGAGGCTGTTGTCGCAGTGGCTTTTACGGGCGCGGCGCAAACCGCCCCGTTACGCCGTCTCCGCGGGGCAACGGGCGGGCTCCGGGAATTGGGTTTCCCGTTGGCGCGTCATTACTTTGTTTATGAGTCGGGAAACGCGGCGAGACAGCGGAGAAAAAGTGTCCACGGGACGGCAACGGCCAATATTTACCGGTCAAACGATCCCCTGTACATACCGACGGGTTACGCGACATTTTTCCCGAGGGACCAGGAATTTCGCGCGGCCGCCTGATCCACTTTGCTGTCGTACGACGACCAGTCGCGTCCGCCGCTTTGGCAGATTACCAATGCGAACCGAGTAGCCTCGAATTTTTGTTCCTATCGCTTCCTACGTCTTATGGCACTCTGTACACGAAATGATCCTCTGCAAATCTTACCTACGGTGGGAATACGTCAGTGGAGTGACGAGAGAACTGTAGTTGCTTGATTTATAGGGATTTTTAAGAAATTGTGATTGTCCGATTGACTCGAGGATCTTGGAGATTGGGTACCTCGCGATTTTAGGGCATAGGGACGTAGCGATTTAAGTATCTAGGGATTTCGGGGCTTAGAGACTTGAGGTAGTAGTGACTTGGGTATCTAGGGAATTGGTTGCTTAGGAATTTGGAGATCTAGGATTTGAGGTATGACTCTAAGGAAGTTGATTAATCAAATTTGACATTTGATATTTGATCAAATGCACCTATCGAGTGCACCTTTATCGCATATCGACGATCGTGTAATGGCGGCAATATAACGAAAGTCTACTGTACTATTGTTGTTTCACGAAAGCCGATGAAAATTACGTGATACCTGCTGAGTGCTCTCGGAATTCGCCCAGCAGGTGAATGGTAAAGGACTGGATTGCGTGATCAGTTGCATTATGAACGAATACTCCTGTTTCTCCTATTACCTCCTTTCCTCGCAGCATAATGCTATGTTAAACAGCCATTTCAAACCTCTCGTTTCTACGTCTCACAAATTATTCAGACATTTATATTTTATCTTCTATCGCAAACTTAATTAGCTGATTGTTTTAAACATTTTCTGGTTGGCAGTGACGGATTGATCTGGGACACGTTTCTAGTGACATTTTCATTTTGGGAAACGTTTCTATGCTGAAATCGGTACGAACCAGTACAACTCAAACTATTGTATGAATTAGGATAGTCAACAAGCTAACATGTTCTTAGAGGTTTCAATTTTAAATTACGGCTGGAAAAGGGTAATCTAAAGATGGCTAACTAGCAAATGTAACCTACAAATGTTGCTTAAGGCTGACTGGTATGGTGAACAAATGACAATTTTAAAGATGGCTAATTAAATGCAGGAGAGAAATTTCGAAGATGCTCGAAAATTTGGTACAGTTCGACTCGGATACGAAGACAAAGGTAAAAAGAAGAACGACGATGGGTCCTCTGGTAGCACTTCGCGCGGCTAGTCATTCATACATGTACAAAAGCTCGCCACTCCTCGTTCTCGGATGAAAGATCGGGCGTCAATGGTAAAACGTGCTTCCCCCGACTTGCTAATGGATTCCGCACTCCGATTTCACCTTTTTTTTCTATTCTGTAGCTCACTTAAATCCACGTACTTTTCCCGCCTTTATCCAGGTATTTGCCACTTTCGCGAAAAGTTGTACATAATTGAAGAACTCCTGGTGAACCCCTTCAGTTTTCGCCATCGAACGAGTGTACATATTATATTACACCATCCAGCTAATTTTAAATTCAAGTCATTTCGACTCAAGGTGAAAAATCGTTACATTCCATTTCGGGATATGGGAGGTCTGGGGAACTTTTTAATATGGGTTGGGGGAATTTAAGGATATAGGACATCTGGGGAATTTAGGCAATTTGAAAGTTAAGGGACATAGGGACTTCAGAACGTAGGAATTTAGGGATACAGGGATTTAGAGGTATGGGGACTTAAGGATACGAGAATTCAGGGATATGAGAACTTAGAAATATGTGAATTTAGGGATTAGGGAGTTCAGGAATATGGTGATGTAGGAATATGAGTTTTCAGGGATTTAGGCATTTGGGGATTAGGAAACTTTGGAGTTTAGCTCGTAAATTCCCCAATCCAAAAAGCTTAAAAGCTAGCCAATTTAAAAGCGAAAAATATTCGCGAACCCAAAAACGTCAGAAACGATTTCTCGATAAGTAATACTTGATCCCCAAACGGAGTACAGTGCCGTATCCCTCCAACCCTACGTTTGGGGGTGTAGAGGGTCGGGGGGTGCGTGTTCGACCGGCGGGACACAGTGTAATCCAGTCGTTTCGTAATGTTCCAGCACGGAGTTATTAAGCTGGCACGAACGGGCGCGTCCAATACCGGGAGAGCGGTAGAATTTAATTTAAAAAATAGGTTTGTCGGTGGCAGCGTCGCATAGAGTGCACAGTTTTTTATATTTTTAATTTCCCCGACGGAGGATGTCGTTTCTATCTGTCACTGACATATCGCGCGTCCCCTACCATTCTCCTCTAAAACGAACATAAAAAAACGACAGAGCGAGAGAGAGAGAAAGCGCACATCGGAGTTATTCTGTCGATGTATGATCTGACCGCTGATATATGACGGTAACGTGAGCAAAAATGCGAGGCCGATTGAATTACATTGAGTTACGTGTCGTTACGCAACGTACCTACGGACAGATAGAGAAGGCCGGGTAAATTTATAGTACGACCTTTTGGTTACGTTTGATTTTGAAAAATCGTCGCCGACCGAAATTACGATCCCACCCACGCTTCGCTCCGCGCGTTTTGGCACGTGCGCGTCGACCATATTTATTTGTCCCACGTGTTCTCTCAACCAGCGCTATCTACCTTCTACTCCCTCTCTCTCGCACCCTCGTTCCGTTCTAAATTCGCGCGCGCGTCTCTTTCTAACCTATATCTCTGTCATCCTGTCGACGCGACGTTCCCGATTTCGGATGCTCCCGTTTTCCGGCAAAATATGCACCGCGAAGAAACGCCGCTTTATAATATCGCGGCTGACACTTATCGTTATGCATTCTTAAGTGATAAATCTCGGCCTGGAAGGGGGTAGAAATGGTCGGGGTTCGCGCTTGTCGCGACACGGACCGCTAACGTTCACGGGCAGAACCGTGATCTATGCCCGCGCGGGCTCTATTCGTTCCCGCTGTACATGTTATGGCCGTAGTGTGAAATGTATCGACGGAAGAACTGCTCTTACCTAATCGATCGCAACTAATTTAATAAACTGATCAACGATGTGGTGCAATACAAAGTTAAATTATGCCAGGTACATTAACAGGAATTTAATTGTAAGTACATGTGAAATATCTTACTTTTTTCAGTCTTATCATTTCTCTCTTTGAAAGGGAACCTAACCTGAATTGTTATAAAGAGTTCATTCACTTTGAGTTTATAGGTTTAACAGTGATAGGTAGGGTTATGTTTGAGGGACATAGAACTGAACCTAACCCTGTATTTACCGACACACTCATTGTACCTGTGGTCAAAAGCGACGGTGTATTTAGAAAGAAATTCATCTCGCAATTTCAATATTTTAAAACAGTTTTTGCAAATGATACCACCCCATAAAGTAAAGGTTTGCCTTCAGCGACCGAAGAATATTCCCATCTCATTATACAATCATCTTCGTGCTTACCTACGGCCGGGATTTCCTTTGCGCTCTGTTCCCGTGTTGACTTTTTCCCCCGTGTCTTTCTTTTGCCGGGAAAAGGAACGTGTATACACGGTAACTAAAACGGCATTAACACAGGTATATATACCAACGTCTCCTCCTTTCGAACCGTCGTTTTCATTCGAACCTTAATGAAGCACTTCAATTTGCTGGCTACTTGAAATGGACACATAGTTTGAACTGTCCGTTACGAAAATATTTTTTACCTTCGTGTCTTTGCAATTTGCATACGAAACCGGAGGTTTGATGAACTCTCTGTTAGGTATTCTACTACTTTCGAGTAATTGATCCAAGCGAAGCTTTTTCTGTTCCGCCATTTTGTTGTCACATTATTGAAATGGCGGATAGGGCTAGCTGTTGACGCTATCAGTGCACCACAGATTAAGTAATCAGTATAAATATTTCGGGGAAGAAATATTGTCTTTATAGGAATATAGAAATCTATATAGGTACTTCAAGTATGTATCCCTAGATCCCTAGATACCTGTATTTCCAGATTCCCAAATCCCCAAATTCTGTTATTCTCAGACGCCTACGCTCCCAGATCTTCACGTCCCAGATTTCTACGTTCATAAATCTCTACATCCCCAAATCACTACATATCTCCAGATACTTAGATCTCAAGTCCCCAGATCGTTAAGTTAGAAATTCCTAAATTCCTATGGTACAGCCCTAAGCCCATTAACACCCCTAAAATTTCCTACGTCCCTACTTTCATATCCCTAATCTACATTCCCATATCCTCACTCTCCCCATAAATCTCCAAATCCCCAAGTCACTCTTCACTACTGAAATTACAAAAGACGGTGTTGTCAATTGCCTAATCATCTTAACTTAAGTGTCCACTTTTGCATGTAGGTTAGGCAATTTCAGAGCCAAGTTTGCAAGTTACGTCCCACATCTCAGTTCATCTCTACCTTGGCCAAAGACCGTTTCGCGAACATATCGCTTAGAGGCATCGATTAATCCCTGGGTCACGCGAGATCTAGTCGAAAGAGCTGAGCTTCGGCCCCGGCGTTATACAAGTAACGACTATTATCGAGAGCCAGCCCGAACTTACATATCGCGCTGCCCTCGAAGCAAGGGTGACGGTGCCGGCGAAGGGGTGAGGGGAGCGATATCCCGGCAATTTGAGATAGAGACGCATGTGGCGGCAAGGAAAGGGAAGAGGAAAAAGAAAGACGCGAGGGTTGCTCCTGTGTTCGGGACGTGTGGATGTGCGTGTACACGGTGGCGCGGGCGTCAGTGTGGACGGCAGCGGGTATGTGGTGGTGCACGGCGGGCGAATAGGTAGGAAAATATCGGGGGAGGGGTTGGCCACGTGGCGCCGCGGCGCGCCGTAACGGCGCCGACAACCCGTACACCCCGTGAGCTCAGTTTCGCTTCAACCCCCAAGCGGCCCAACCGGCTCTCGCCTTCAGATTCGGCCTCGCCGAGAACAGCATCGCTGATGTATCGACCTTGTTCCCTCCTCGACCAACTTTCCTACTGCGATTTTCGACCCACGATCGCGTCCCGACGCTCTCAACCCCGACGCGCCGTTAGAGCCGAATGACTGACACGTCCTACAATTCGACTGCAGTAGGTCCTTACGCAAAAAAATCTGTAATCCACATACTAAGCAAACAGTACGCAACACTGTCGCTATGAATTGTATGTTAGATAATTAGTAGGTACTATTGAAAGTAAAAATGATGGGATGTGAAGCTAGGAAGGAATAGAGCTCATCTGCGGTCACATTAAGTGACACAGTCATGGTAGTTATACTATTCAGCCGTGTACACTATGTTTTACAGCGTCATATGCTGCAACAACGTTTATGAGCAAAACTCTGTCGTGCATTAAACGAGTGTGCATTAAGCAGGCAAGTACTCCATAACGAGGTGATGCAGCATCACATGGCATGACAACACACTGCATTGCCAGGCGTAGCATGAAGGCTTCATCGTTACGCGTATGACGACTTGCTACATCCTTAGGCATAGCATGACGACACGCTGCATCGTGACGTATAGTACAGCAATTGCAGTGCTGCGTGCAGTATAATGATGAGTTGTAGCACCACGCGTAGTATAAGGATGCGTTGGAACGTCACGAGTAGTACAACGATACGTTGGAGCGTCACGCGTAATATGACGGCTCGCTGCATCCTTACGTGCAGTTTGACTGTACGTTGCATCGTGACGGATAGTACGGCAACGCGTTGCAATGTTACGAGTAGTATAATGATGCGTTGTAGCGTTACGCGTAGTATAACGATGCGTCGGAGCGTCACGCGTAGCATGACGTCGCGCTGCATCGTCACGCGTAGACTGACAGCACGCTGTGTCGTCTCGTATAGCATGTCAACGTGTACTACTAAGCGTAATACGACGGCATGCTGCATCATCATATTATAACGACCCGCTGCAGCCACGAGTAGTATTACCAAGCGCCCCGCGTTGTAACGCAACGTGCTGTACCGTCACCCATTCTATTTCCACGCTACTCCGTCCATCGCAGTATAATCTACTTCCACAATCCATAACAGCCAAAAGGTTAAAAGTATACTGATGAAATAAGTTATTAATAAAAAGCGTTCGAAGCGTAAAAACAGCCCTTCCTTATTTACCCTGCAATTGGTCTAGAAGTAAGTTTCCAGGAAAAACTCGAATCGCGGAAGTTCCATCGCCAATAGGATACCCTGAACGTCACACACTCCCACCTCGCCAATATTCAATCAATAATAGTTTGTGAAGAGCCACACTACTTTATTTCATGGGGTAGAACTGGTTGAATGGCCTTCATCGAATGATTCTATACGCTGCTACGGAGAAAGGGGTTGACGGAAGAAGAAAGAATTATAGCGCGGCGAGTAGTGCTTTCGATTTCATCGCGGTGAGTAATGTCTCGAGAAATGGGAGTGCACAAACTTGAATTAGCGCTCCTTCGTGTGTGTTTGTTCATGTTTTATTGAATTTCTTCACTTTTTTTATAATGTTAATTATAAACTTTAATCACGTTATCTGATTTGCAGGATACGGTAGACTCTCTTTATATTGCCGCAGATAATTAAATATTAATGTCATTAGTCCTGGTCTAAGCATTATTCTAGATTTTCTCTGGAGTTATATAAAGTACTTCTGGGGTAGCCTATGACCATCGTTGAAGCAGCCTATGGCTACCTATGAATCAGCCCATGTCTACCTTTGAAACAGTCCATGGCTATCTATGTAGCAGCCTATGACTACCATGGAAGCAATCTATGGCTACCTTCGAAGTATCCCATGACTATCTTTGCTATAAATGTGGATGATATACGGGAGTAAACGGTGGTCCCCTTCCTGAAAGCTACCTAGCACAAATATGTGGTCCTGCTATATCTGTCGGTGGATGGAGTATCAGAAAATAGTTTCGGGTTAGCAGAAAAGGAAGACAGGGTTCGAATAGTCGGGAAGCGACGGGTTTGGCGTCGGGTCGGGCAGGTCGTGGAGTGGCCATCGACGCGTAGGTCGGCCCACGGCAGTCGGAGCCACCGAGTTTTCGTGGTCCGCCATCTTTCTGGTTACGTCAGCATGTTTCAGTTACCGGATCTGAAAGTTTTCGCCCGGCGACAAGATATTTCAAGTGGTCGCTCGGTCGCTCAGTCGCGATCGTCCCGCGCTGAAATATTGGACGGCTCTTTCTTACAGCCGCATATTCTTCTACCACCACCTCCGCCCTTCTGCCCCGTGGCCCCCTGCCCCTCCTTCATCGGCAGCCTCCCTAGCGGTGGCTGAAATAGCGACGGAGCCAGTGGCACCCCCGACTCCCAACACCACCCATCGTCTTCGTCATCCACCGTCTCGCGCGACCTTCTTTTTCTCCCGATTTCTTCTGCTTCTTCTTCTGCTTCTTCCTCCTCTTTCTTTCGTTCCTTGCCCTCATCCTCGCGTTCCTCCCCGGTTGCCGGAGGTTCAGGCGCCTCGCGGTAAGAACTTCGGAACTTATGAGTCGCGTATTAAGCGCATCGAACCGGCCCGCCGTTAACTACCCATGAATGAGTTACACCCGGCTGACGCTAATTCTCAAATTGTCCAAAAAGAACCTTAAAGTGTCGATTAATCTGCGCGACGTCGACCGACATCGTTGCAAGGATACCGGGCTGGGAAAAGAGCTACGTCCTTCCGGTCCGTAGCCGTGGAAGATTGGACAGTCCCAAAAGGAATCTGCTGCTTCCGTAGAAAACACTATATAACGGAGATGTTGGACAGAAAACGGTGCTTATAGAGATTTACATTTGATTCCGTAGATCTTGTTAAGGAACCGTTTAGGTGTTCTTCTAGCCAATTTATTTAGCTGGGGATGAAGGTAATATTTGGTCTTGATAGGGATGACATTTAAATTATGACTACACATTATGACTATATTAATATTTCCTCTTGCTATGACTCTACTTATCCTACTTATGACTCCGTCGTAAGCAACGAATCGCGTATTTAAACGATATACTCGACGTGATATTCATAACGACAGTGTGGGAGTAAGTCCACATTAAGAATAAAAAGTGTCGAGCAAAAACAGGCAATTGTTGCACGAGAAGTTATCGGACCGAGTGTCGTTCGACTCGGCCAAATAGAAGACAACCGAAGGGGGTGTCGTTCGATACTCGAGATCGTTCTGTTAGCAAGAAGGGGCGAATCAGACTCGGGCAAGAAGGAAGCCAAGGGGTGCGCAGGACGTTGAACGCCGGGCGGAACAAAGTAGTTGGCGCCGATTAAACAAATCGCATTATAAGTTAGCCTCTGCTGGCTGCGCCGAACTTACCAACTCGCTTTATATTAAGACGAACCGCCCTCCGCGTTTCTTACCCGCTTCGGCTGATCCAGGACCGGTTATAAACTTCAGAAATGGCTTCCCGAGGACTCGCTCCGGCCCCGGTGATGGCTCGCGGGGAGAGAACACGCTTGCGAACGGGCGAAGTATAATTATTTAATTGAATTTATCACCAAGACGCTCGTAGATTTGTCAACGCTGACAGTTTTAGTCCTGCGACGTCGACGCGCCGCCATTCCTCACTCGCCAATTCGTGGGCCCTACCTATTTTTCCGATATTTCATCTTTTATTTCGTTAGCCTTCGATGTGATAGTACTCTGAATGAGGACGTGCAAACTTCACAGTTATTTCATTCATTTTTGTAGTTGCAAATTTTTGAACCTCTAGGTCCTCCAGTCTTTCTGATTTTCTAATTTCCAGGTTCTGAAGTTCTTAGATATGGCTATATCCCTATGTCGCCACGTTTCTATGTACGGAAATCCCTGGGTCCACAAGTTCCTATGTCCCCAAAGTTCTCAAATTCCAAATCTTCCAAATGTCCTCAATGTGCCAAATGTCCCAAGTGTTCCAAATATCCTAAATGTCCCAAATATCCCAAATCCCAAATCCAAATTCCTATGTCCTAACATCCTGAAATATTCAAATGGCCAAAAATTCCAAAAAAATCACCGACTAAGTGCTTCCTCCTCTTGCACGATCATGAATTCTAGAAATGACACTCGTGACACTGACGGTTCTATATCTGAACACTCTTTATCGGTAGAAGAAACATTTATCAAATGTATGTCCTAGAATTGAGAAAATTATGTAATCTGATAGAGTGACGTGTCACTCAATGTGAAATTAACAGCTTCCTTTCGAGTCGTACGATCGAAATCGACAAAATATTCGGATATTATTCGATATGTACACATGGGTATTTCCGACGTGTCTGGATCCAGTTTAAAAAAGTAATTTGATTATATGCACGGAAATGAAGTGTTCTGAACGATTGAATGTGGAAATGACGTGTGTAGCGCACCGACTAATTTTGCAATTTACGAATAGTCATCTTCCATTTCTATTCTAATAGAATTTACTAAAATAGTAGTACAACTGTATATTAAATACACCACGAATGGAGAACCACTGCTGTAAACTCTCAACTCTACCGAGAACCTCCAACGTACCTCGAGGGTGTTAAAAAGCAATGCAAACGATGACTATACTTTTCAAAAACTATGATAAACATAAAGGAAGACTCGATACAATCTAATTATCCTTGAGGTAAATAATCTACGTTTATAAAGATCTTTGTTTATAAAGATGATTCGATAGCGGAATGATGTTCGCGTCTCGGATTTCTATGAGCAATATTAAATTTCAGAAACGAACAGGACAAGTCGAATCGGCGCGAATAGAGGAGGAAAGTAAATACAGAAGAGGAAAATGATATAACCGGAAAATGTGCCAGGCTGAGACACGAATAAACGAATGGATCGTTGTTGCCATGACAGTCTTTTCAGGCGAGGGAAAGCGAATACATCGGTGCCGCTGCGGCTATTGATTCCAAAGATTCTTCGCCCTCTCATTTCCGACAATTACGCAACGATCTTCCTAACCTCAAATTGCGCGTTGCGAGAAACGTTCACCGGTAGTCTGATATTTCCTCTTTTCGGTTCTACAGGGTGTCCAAAAAATACAACCCGAAAACCACTCGTGCAAAATCGATAACTCCGTTACAATTTTGCGATGTGCGTTAGTTTCGAGAAGAAATTGAAAATTGCAATATCAACTTCTGGTGTCTGTTTCGATCAGATGCAGGTGGCCAATGTATCGTCCTGTTCGGATGTTCGGACAGAGAGGTCCCTGGAAGGACAAGGATGCTTGTGCACCTAGTCCTTTAAAAACGCAAAGTGGTCGTTGACCTCGGGACCGAACACTCGTCTCGGGTTCACCCGGGACAACTCGCGTAGGTATTTTCGTTTGCGGACTTCGAAAAGGGCCGAGGTCAACGACCACTTTGCGCTTTTAAAGGACCAGTTACATCCGCATCCTTGACTTTTCGAGAACCTCTGTCCGAACACCGGGACGATACATGGACCACCTGTCAGCTGTTCGAACCGAAAGTTGTTGCAATTTTCAATTGCTTCTCGGACACGCGGATTGCAAAATTTGAACAGTGTTATCTATTCACTTTTGCGAGTGGATCTGTTTTCGGGATGTACGCATTTTTTGGACACTGTGTAAAACTTGATGCGTTCATGGAAGTAAATTCTTGAGGCGTTATGACAAACTTGAGGATGTTATTCATCGACGTAGTTAGAGGAAGTTCAAGTGTCGAAGAAATGACTAGGGATGTTACTATTTTTATACACTCTAAATATGTAATTTGAACAATAATATTCTTCACATTGAAAAACTTGTTAGTTTTATTTATCACATCACTATGACCCAAAAAGATACATAAGATTAGATTAAAGGTGTTCATCAGAAAATGTTTGATCAATTTACTGTTCACTCATAAATCGTGTGTTTCTTTCCGACTTTGCATCAAAGTCGAATACTAGGGATATTAAAAAGTTAATAGAGCAGTCGTAACGAAGATAACGCGAAAGTTGTCCCACTTGACGAGCTGGTGACTACGCTTTAAGGACCTATGAGCTTGAATACCGTTTGAAAAGCTTTAAAAGTGAGTGAGTGGGTAAACAAACGCCGGGGTTGTTTACCCTTCTGAGAACGTGGACGAGCACAGGTTGCCCGATGTCGGGGCATTCGTTGATACTTTCCTCTGCCATGACCTATCTTATTTCATTCTCCTCCTCGATCCCTTCAGAATCCCAATGTCGTACTTTCCCTTTTTCTGTGTTCTACCGAGGTTATTTCGAGTCCCGAAATTCTTTAAATTACCATCACACACTTCTAACTTTCTATGCTTGCACATTTAAAAATTTTCACTTTTCTAACTTTACAAGTGTTCGTATCACTAAATTTTCACTTCTGTAATTTTCTACGCTTGCGCATTTGCAAATTTTCACATACACCTCACACTTCCCTACATTTCCACATTCTTCTGACGTCTTCACATTTCTAACTTTCCACGCTGCTATATCACCGTTCTAAGTTTTCTACACTTCCACATCTTTTCACATTTCCAACTTTCCACCTTTCTATGTCTTCAAATGTCTACATTTCGAACCTCCAATTCCAAATTTACTCATTCTCGTATTTTAATACTTCCACATATCTAAATTCTTGCAAGAGTTCATCATTCGCTTATTACCAGATAGAAGTATAATAGTAATGGACGTAATTCGAACATATTGGACTAAAACTAACCTTAATATCTTCTTACTCTGTCAATTTTAGAAACTAATACCTTCTTACACAAAATTTAATATGTAAGTTTACATGAAACTATAAGATATTTTATTTAAAATAAAAATCTATTAAAGAACAATGTCTTTCAGATTAATTGTGGTTAATATGTATGAAGTTGTGAGACGATAACCTATAGGTGTTGCTCGAATCGGTCGGTAGAGTGCGCACCTTACTTTCATTTGCTCTGCGTCGCGATCTTTCAGTCTATGTTTACTTAACATAGTCATATTATTCTACCGATGTGTCCATGCTTACATATTCATTACTACGCCTTCATCGAAGTCTTCTCCATTGAACGTATATGTACTACATTATATGCAAACTTAATAAATAAACAAATGTAACAGTAATATCTTTATTATCACTCCCCTTTTTAACGAGATATACAATATAATATGGATACATATGAATTTAAATACAGTCAATATAAATGATATGTATTTTCATGTGTAACGTAAGGGAGTGTTCTAATAAATTTTCAAAAAAATAGTCGCAGTCCGAATTTGGTTTCCGCAAACAGACACGTTGTCGTTCGATGAAGCGTGCGTTGAGAGTTCGGAGTTACAACATTATCAACGATTGGTTCGCCCACGCGATGGCCGCGTGTATCTCGCAATAACATCGTCGACGAGAACGTGGCAAGACGTGGCGTCGTTAAGGGAACAAGAGGAAGCGTCGCTTAGGTGGCTACCAAGCCGATGTAATTATTTCAAGGCCACTGAATACGCGATCGAGCAAACCCTCGCGTTGGATCATGCTGCTCCAGTGATCCTGAGGCGTCGCTAATCTCCGATCCTTTCTAGGAAGACGCACACAGCGTAGCCACGCGTTACTCGCCGCGCGTCGATAATCGTTCATGCAAGCGTCGATTGCGACAAGGGTGCATCGCAGAAAGGCGTAATCCTGATTCAACCCCTCGGGATAGCCGAGAGGAGACGAGTCGTTGCGGAGGAAGTGCGGTTTCACGCGCCTAGTTTCAACGAATTAACGACGAAAGATCGTTCGCTCGCGTGCCACCTATGCTTCGATTAATTGATTACCTCACCTTTTGGTCATCGAAAAATTACTATCTTTGTCTTAAATAATATTTTACGATATTAAATACTGTTATCGTAGTACTAGTTTTTAAGTATTTCAGTATTTAAGTATTGTAATTCTACTTTATGGTCGATCTAATGAGGTATTGTACTTCTAATGACTTTTGTTAGGTAAGATAGGAAAATCAAGTCAATTCAATCAAGTTACACTTATTACAATCTAAGAATTTTCGAATCTAGGGATTCTCGAACTTATGGGTCTCCAAATCTATGCATTTCCGAATCTAGAAATTTACGAATCGGTGAATATAGGAAACTAAGGGCCTTCGAAACTAGGGAATCATGGAACTTCCATGTCTAGGGATTTTGAAATCTTTGAAACTTGAGAAGCTGCGTTTCGGTACCAAAGAAATTAGGAAATTTTGAAACTCATATATCCTTGTCCCAATATCCCTATCGCTGTGCTAAGTTGCAGCCGATTGTACTAACCGAGGTATAAATAGAAAAAGGCAGAATTACAGCGCGTCCGACCAAAAGCGGGAAGGAGAATAAAAGTATATAAGCTGACGTTATGATGAGGTATCGTCGAATGAATGGAAACGCAACAAGCTACATGCTGAATGTGCCAAATTGAGAGGGGTTATTTGGTTGATGCGACTGTCGTGCTGCTACCTCGTCACGGTCCCCCGTCTCTTTCTGCGCACGTACACGCGTACGTGCGTGTGTCTCTTCCTTTTTTCGACGTCGTAATTTTGCCGTTGACGATCGACCTGCAGCCGGTTCCCGTGGATTGGCACGCATCAATGACAGAAACCATGGACCGTGCGCCATCCTTCACCCGAACGGACGAAATTGTCCGCAGAACAGTCATTCCGCTGGAAAATCTCACGTTCGATACTTTGACGCGTTGTAGCAACAAAGGTTAATGGATCATCCATTCCCGTCGCTCGATTTTGATGGCCGTGGATGAATTTACTGCGCCGATACTGTTTTTGCAATTTTTTTCCCCACGGTTTTTAGGGGTTTTCGTTTCTACGCCCCTTAGGGAACGTTCGACGGACAAGAATTAACTTTTTTTTTGATAAGATGAGATTCGCGTATGTGATACGCATCTTTGATGCTGGGAGTTTTGGTTGACAATATAGCGGCGCTCATGGAGCGTTGCCGTGGCAACGTAATAACAATATGGCGGCTTGTGGAGCGTTGCCATGGCAACGCAATAAATAGATACATAATGATTATACCATCGAATACATAAAATTTGAAGGTACGAGCTTTAAATTACGATATCTCCTGAGATATTCTTTGAATGACCTTCTACATTTATTGCACGCAATAAAATTGTTGCTATATATTGCCAAAGTACAATATGATGTGCGAATAAACAGAGTTGATAATCGGAATGTCTGTAACTGATTGTGAATTTAAAAATAGGTCAGTCGTGTAATTATCGTTTAACGACACAGCGAGAGAGAGATTTTGCCCTTTAATTACGATCCTCTGGAAATTCAGCCAACCATATAACAACTTGTAATTTCTTGATTATAAGTCGAGCAGCGTTTAACGCGTTCAAGACGATA
Source organism: Megachile lagopoda (assembly GCA_036983795.1). Lineage (NCBI taxonomy): Eukaryota > Metazoa > Arthropoda > Insecta > Hymenoptera > Megachilidae > Megachile > Megachile lagopoda. Next base: position 8,643,709 of record CM072793.1, read on the forward strand.
TCCTGAAGGAAATACTATTTTGCAGCGAGCATAAAATGCAGCATCGAATGAATTTATAGCAGAATCACTATGAGATTGTTCTGCATTGCAAATTGTTCTTTCGTCTTTTTTAAGTAATTTGAGAATTGTTATTCTATAATTTATCGACAGTAGGTAAGTTTGGAAATCTAATTTAAAATTTTTCATTTTTACACTTTCTGTATTTACAAATTCTCAATTTATGTAATTACAAAATTTTTTAATTTCTTTCGAATGACTTCAATCTCTTGTTATATCGCCGTATAGCTAAATACCCTTGGCACATATTTTCACCTTTATCCCATCGCATTTCACCGTCATATCACATAAATCTAAAACTTTCCCCACCGTTCCACGCTTCTAAAACAACAATCTTAATAGTCAAAATAACATACCTCTAACGATATCACCGTTTTCAAGGATTCGCAACTTCTCAGAAACAATTCTCCCATTCTGATCTGCGTCAACGTAACCAGAGTACGTCGTACACGAATTGTAATGAACCCAATATTCCACTAACCCGATCTCCATATAAAGTATGAACTGAAAAGCTTGGTACTGTCCCAACGTCGAACGCACGATTGCGTATGTGTGCGTACGTATGTGCGTGTGTGTAGATACAAAACTCGAGAGGATCGAAAACAGCGAGGCGAAACGGGTTGCTCGTCGACAACCGGTATTGTATACACTTATTTAGCGTGTAAACACTCAGGGAGTTTGCCAGAGGAGCAACAAGTGCCCACCGGTGTATCCGGCAGCTCGGTGTACAACGCACGGACACAGGTCCAACCCCCACACACACCTGCCCACCAAGGTAGATCTACAGGGTGTTGAAAAGGTAATTCGCAGTTATACAAATAATTTTCGTTGTTATGCTGCGTTATATTGCATTATGTTGGATGTTCAATGGAACCTCAACAGAGAAGTATTTCATGCCATATAGGAAATAGGAATGCATTTTCGTGGCGTTACAATATATGAAGTGACTAATATTCTCACTCGATAATAATAAAACAATTAAATGTACAAAAATACATTTTTAATTACAGTAGCATCTGAAGACATACTTTTTGAATAACCTTGAACATAAAACACCGTCTTCGCACAAATTGTTCTTCACACAATCCTACCCTGACTTCTCGGACGGCAATATATCGAGAGTCTACTGCACGCTCCACTGAATTACGCGAATTTCCGAAGAGTGCCGACGGTAAAGATATTCATAGACATTCCAGAAACGTATATCGGAAATAACTTAATAAGCGATCGTGATTTATAGAATTGCCGTCAAAAGAGTTCGAAAGAAAATAGCAATCGGATATTTCTAACAGACTAGGCGGAAGGGTGTTTAAAATAGAAATTCGTGACGAAGCCGATATTGGAAGCGGAGGTAATCCTATAACGGGCATTCGATATTTCGCTCCGTAGCACGGATCGGAGACCGTTTCGAAAAGACACGGATCCTGTAGTACGTCGCTGCGTTCAAAGTAGCTGCAAATAACCTTCGTAATCAGTGTAGAAATTAAGTCAATTAGTGTGAAGATAAGGTAGGCGGTCTGAGGATCCGATAGGGGCAATGGGGTAATTTAAACTTCGCTCAAACGAATTTCATTCCGGCTCTCCTGGTCCGCGGGATAAAAAAAAAGAAAAAGGAAACTGTACCCGCTTATAGACAGACCGAGCAATTTCAGTTTTAAATGGAGAGACGCAATAACTCAAGCAGCTTTTACTTAAGCACGAAATTGCCGTAATCGTAAATATTCCGAAAGTTCCGGCTCGTCAAAAGAAAACGCGAACGGTTGCAACGGGAACTTTATACTGCCCCCCTCTCTGAGCCCCCACCCTTGTCGTAAACATTTAAACGATGTCCGTTCGAAAATTTATCAAGCTTGTCGAACGTGATTCTCGAAATTTCCTTTTGATTGCTGTCAAGAAAAATTTCATCGCAGCTCATCGAGAACTTCTTCATTTTTATTTGCTGCACGGTTGAAAGATGGAACTCACAATTTTTATTTAAATTTGTTTGCAACGTTGTAGGTGATTGGTATGTAAATAAATTTATGTGGCTATATAACGGGAATCTTCGATATTTAAAAAGAGAGATATAGAAGGTGCAGGGATTAAAATTACTTGTATGACGTACACATACAGGTTGTTCCAAAAAGTATAAGTGGTCAGATTTTGTATGAAAAGTTAAAGAGAATAGATAAACGTGTCCTAATGACCGCCCGATAAGTATCCGCGGCATTACCGTCCTCCAAAGCACCGGAGGCAGGTACTTATCGAACGACCGTGACAGAACGACGTCTAACGTCTCCCTCCAGCTGTCTCGAACCCGTCGTCATAGTCATCGCCGTAATCGAATAACGAAGGAGGAAGAGGCGTTACTCCGTTAGCCGGTATCGTGATTTAGTTCTGTCCTGTTACGGATCAGCGTGTTTTGAATAATACAATCGTCCGTAATCGGGGAAATCTTGTTTCCCCCGGGTCGGACGACTGGTCAGGGGAAATTAGACGGGAAATTATGTAAATTATTCGTTTCCGATGGGCGGCGGGTCGCGAGTGCCGGCTGCAAGAGAACCACTTAATAAAGAGCCGGTGACAGCGTGACAGTAAAGTAACTTCGTTCGCTGGAATTTAAAATTAGATTCATAAAAATTATTCTAATAGATTCCCTGCGCCGGCGGAGTCACCGCTCGGGGGGCAGGGCGGGGGGCAGGGGGCAGTGGGGGGCAAATGAGGCAAATTCGATTTGACACGCGGTCGTTCCCGCATTCTTCTTCCGTTCTTTGCCCGACGTCCCCTTGCCCCCCCCCCCCCTTCGTGCTTAGTTCGCTCCTCGTCCTCGTTCACGTTCTTGTCTCTTGGTTAGCGTCCCGGAGACGCGACGCGCAGGAGAAAAGGACGCGAAAGGCTGGGGGACCACGGCGAGTTATGCAAATGCGACAATAACCGAACGTCAATCAGGGAAAAAGTTAAGTTCCAGAGATACGGCTGGGTTGCTGGAGCACCAGACAGAGAACCGAGGACGCAAAACCCACTTCCTTTCGGCGGAAGTTCAAGAAGCCAATGACGCCCGCGTAGCACAATGACGAACGGCCCTGCTGCTTCCAATGCAATTTAAACTTCACTGCTGCCGATTTTATCGATGTCCACTCTTTATTTCTCCTTATTTCGCTGATCATCCGATTCTTGCTACCACGTGGCAATTATTTCGGAAGCTACAAGTCGCAATAAATAACCTAGGAATAAAACGTGAAACGATTTATAGAATTACATAATACATAAAGGTAATTTTCGTAATCTAGAATGAGGGATCTGAGATGTCATTTTGATGCCCTGCGTAAATCTAGCGTTAAATATGTCTACTGGAATTTTCTGAATCTTCTCTTCGTGTATGAACGTTGATTTACGAGATATTTGAAAGAAATATTGAATTGTATGTGTGAATCAGTAAGAGAGCAACAATTTTCTACTTCTATGATGTTATTCTTTGAGACGCACGATTATAATAATGGAGGGAAACTTCGCGAATTGTTTGGACGGCGAAATACTGTTTTTGTTAGCCGTTTCAACGATCACGAGCACACTTTACGCTCATTTTCTACCTGAGCTTTAATTTATATTTTGAAAACATTCTGTAACTAGATCGTTCGTGCTCGGAACACATATTTCATTGTTTCTGTTACGAGATCGATCCTGAAAAACTGTTCCAGATATTCGTTAATATCCGCTGCGTCCACTTGTATGGATCTCAGCTGAATTTATTTCATATAATATTTTACATACAAATAATGCAAATAATGTAAATCGGACGCTTTGCTACGTGAAAAATATTCGTATTATAAAATGACAGTAATTTGCAAAAATAAATCATTTTTGTTAATTAATTAAATGTGTAGAAAGATCCCTATATCTCTAGACACTACATCTCCAAAGCGCTAGATCCATACTTTGAGATCTCTTTTTCAGCTAATCCCTATTTTACCAAATCTCTATGTCACCAGATCTACATCCCACGATTCCTATATCACCAGATGTCTATATCCCAAGTCACCCGTATCTTCAGATCTCCACATCTCCAAATCCCTATATCACCAGATACCAACATCCTCAGATCTCTGCACATCTCCAAATCTCTACATCCCCAAATCTCCAAATCCTCCACTCCCCTAGATCCTCATAACCTCTCTATGTCCTCATACCTCCACATCTGTGTATATCCTTATATCTCTACATTCCTGTATCCCATACTCTCTACGTCCCGCTATTCCCATATTCCTCTAACCCCCTAGCAATATTAATGAAAACATACCAAATAACAACCCCGCAAGTTTACGGTGATAGTGAATTCCAGAAGAAGAGAGAAGGGGTAATTTATAAGTGAAGATCGTTCGATCCAGGTATCGGTACTTCCGGTACGGCAACATTTTCGACGATTCTCGAAGAGCAACGACCCGTGAGGTCGAAGACCCGAGACAGTCTCCTGTCCCTGGCTCCAATCACGATTACCGAACGATCGTCACGCGATATTATCGGATAGTTAACCCGGTAAATGGGAGAAAGAATTCTATGGAGAACTGTTGGGGTGGGTCGCGAAGCACGGGGTAAAAGTGGTGTCCCCGACAATAAGGCCGGTGCGCAACAAGCGGAGCATGGAATTCCATCGGGCAGATGCAGCACCACCTCGCCGCCCTATATTCGCGGCTTATTTTAGAATCGCGTCGATGCCATGCGTGACACGCGTTGCGCGATGCATCGGTTGCGACAGGCCTGTTCACGGGACAGCCCTGAACGTTCGGGGTGCCATACGTTGCCCTGAAATTAACTTGTCCAACGGTGATCGTAGACCATGTCATCGTGTATGAAATTTGATAGATAAAATGCAACGATATCTTTCTTAGAGATAAGATTAAGTGTATAGAGATATATGGGGATTTAGGGACTTTGGGAATGGAATTTGGGGATATAGAAATCGAGGGATTTAGGGTGACGAATTATCTACTGATCCAGTGATTTCGTTATCTAGTGATCTAGTAATCTAGTAATGTGTATTCAGTTATCTAATGATCTGGTAAACTAGATATCCAGTAATATCTGCATTCAGTTACCTAGTAACGTAGAAATACATATAGGGAGCTAGGGACAAAAATCATGAATACCATATTGTGCTTATATTATGGCCGAAAATTTCAGCCGTGACCTAATAATGAAACACTATGAATCAACTTTAACACTCACGAAAAATCACGCAAACGGCCTCGAGGCGCGCCTTGGCCGACGAACGGTCCATGTTCCACTGTATTACGCAAAGTTACAAAGGGGCCGCATATTGTATCTACCGGGTGTCCTACCGCGAAAGTCCAATCGAAAATGGCGATATACCGAAGGAATAGAACCTCAGTCGATTCTTGGTATTTCTTGGTTAAGTCGATTACCAGTTTTGTCTACAAAATAGCGTACTAATTTCTTGTTGTTGGTATGACTTTTCATAGATGGCAATATAACGAGATTTCTGTAGTAGTCATTTTTATCAACTATAAATCATATTGTAGTGAAACAAATGTGTCGTCGAATTACCAATCAGAACTACAAGTATATTTGTCTATCGATGCAGTTCTATTTCTGGCAATATAACAAGAGTCTACTGTAGTAACGTAGTGAAAGAAATATTATATCTTCAATTTTTGTCGATAATAAAATGTCCAGAAACCACACATTTTTATTGTTATAGCTCCATCTGCGGCGATATAACGAGAGTCTGCCATATGCAAAGAGTAGCGTAAAGTCACGAACTTTCTTTTCAAATGTTATGAATGAGAAATAAATTGTAATACACTAGAAGAAATATCGTATTCAAAGAATGCAGTGTCGAACGGGTGCGATCGATGAAGATCTTTTTTACCTTTAGAAATATCATCACCGGTCATGATGTACCGGCGGAAAGAAAAGAAAAACGTCTTGAAAACTCCTATAATTTGTTTTTCAGTAGCTTCTGTGTTAAATAGAGCATGGTAGCTCAGCGTCGCGCACCACGGATGTTCATTACTTTTTCACGTTGCCTTACAGATTTTATTTCAAAAGTTTCCGTGCAACGTGTCGCCGCGTTAATTTGCCCGACAACGCGAGAACGGTATGATGTTACTCCGGCAAGTTCGTTATGATTGTGTTGTATCTTTTCAGCTGGCCACGATTTGTTAACAATTTTGCAACAACGTTCCTAACGAATATTCCACATCCGCGAAGTATTTCCGATCCTCGAACAGACATACCGTCCGTTCATTTACACAATCTGAATATTACGTTCTTATAAATTATGTAGCAATTGTAGCAGAAATAGCACGATTTTAGAATGTCGGCTCTTATATTAAACCCCGCAGTCAGTTGGTACGTTGAAATAAAGTCAAGTAGTTATGTATCTGTCGAAAAAGCGTATAATTTGCCGCTAATCGTGAGTTGATTTATGGCCTTATGTTCTCGCGAACTGATTGCGAACACGTATTTGGTATGGCTTTTATAGAACCGCATTTCTGACCTTTTACTTAGCCGCAAAAATTCGCTAAACATTTAGAAAACCGGTAATTAAACGTATTTCGTTATGTAGGTTAAGATGTGGTAATATCGTTTCATGTCAAATTACTCGCTATATCGCCATGCGTTATATGGCGGCACACTACATGCGTAACATAATGTGTCAGACTAATACCATGTACTATATTGCCTCTATTGTCACTGTATACATGTTCTATTATCGCGTGTTATATTACCTCTCGTTATATTGTATTATGCAGTTACTGTACTATTATATATTGTATCGCCAAAGTATGTGACTGTCACGTGTTCTATTGTCGCATTACCACGTGTCTCCCTAGAATTTCCTAGTATTCACCGCTCCTCTTCAGTTATTCTAAGCGAACTTAAAGCTGATATTGGAGCAAAATGTTGAACCTTTTCGATACACCCTATTTATTCGGGCAATGGCTGACTACCGCACGAAAACGAGAACTTTCCCGGCGACTATCGGCGCACGACTCGCATCGCCGGCGATGACATACTTTATCTTCGACGGCAGTCGAGCCGTGGATCGTTGCTCGAATTTATTGCCGTCCCAACGATTTCACGAAGGACGAATTAATTGATTCCTTTCCTTCGATGGACGAAACCTCCTCGCCACGGAAGCTTCTCCCTGCTTCAATAACCTCGTTTGTTCCTTACCGCCGTGTAAATTTTTATAACACCACGTTCACAAGCTTCGTTGTAAGACAACCACTTTTGATCAGATTTTAAGGTTCATCCTTCTTTCGAATTCGGATAATGAATTCTCCGGGGTGTCATCTCGGCGATATAACAAATGTTTTACATCATAACTTACATGTTCAAGTCTTTGTGTGATACCGATCTTCAGCTGCTTTCACTCTTAATTTTTGTGTACCTTTAGATTTGACCTTTCAAGTATTTTTGTCTACCTGTGTTTTAAGACTGGTACGTGCTAACATGTCTTATTATCAACTGATAAATTTTTCCTGAATTTCTTGAGTTCGCAACAGAATTCCGAAGATCAAAGTGGATGTCCTAAATATTGTATAACATGCAATGACCATAAACAATTGTGGTACTATCTGGTCAATTATTTACTCATTCAAAATTAATAATATAGAATACACAAATTTACCAATGATAGTAATTTTGTTACGAGTGATCGAATTAACGTTCGCGGCCACTCGAGTAAATGTACACACGCGGCGAGATTCAAAGAGGTTGTAAAGTCGCCCAGGTGTGAACTAAGCCGGAACGTTGTTCTACGTCCCCGACAAAATGAAATGATGCAAATGCTCGATTTTCATTAGGCTAACTCGTTTAGAATTAACAAGTTTCGCAGTGGCTGATATTATCACAATTATAACCACGCTCGGTTTATTTTCGCAATAAACTATTCGTGTAACTCGGCCGGTGTCTCTAGTATAATTCTGACCCGCTAAGTATAGCTGGCGCCGGACTAAATATATTATAGATATTGGGTGTTGAAAATGTTTGATATCAAATTTATATTCGCCAGTAACTTAATAGCAGTTTTCTGTATCTCTTCGCTTTCTATTTTAATTTGAAGTGCCGAGTGATCGATACTTTGGTATATTTGTCAAATTTTTAAATGGTTTGCTAAGAAGCGCGATACTACAGCACATAGTACACTGTGAAGTTATAGAACAGATATTTATTGTGTCACACAAAAAGAGGTATACCGAAATAAAATAGAAATACAATATGACATCTTGAACGCCAAAATAGCAGCTGAATAATTAATAAAATCTTAGAATTTTTATATCGGAATTTGATCTAAAATTTGAACGTGAAACTCGTGCAATGTCCAACTATGGCGTCGAGATGAAAACACGTGGACGTACAGCCACAAGCAAAACGGAGAGGTGCGAGTTGGGTAATGAGAATAAACGCGTAACGACCGCCTATAACAACTGCTAGACGCCCGATCTTGAATAATTCATCGAAAACGTACGCTCGATTAGGCATGCCGTGGCAGCCACCCTTCGACGCCATCCCCGATTCTCAATCCTCTTCCAAAACGACGTCACGTTATACATCAGCCTGCATCGACAGCTTTTCATTTAGAAAGTGTGCAGTTCGATTCTGAACGACTTTTGATAAACCATACCTCATCGATTCCGAATAAATTCGTCGTTTTTCAAGATGTCATTACTTAAGCTCTATTAACCCTCTTCTACAAATTGCAGCGTGCTTAGGGCGTTCCAAAAATACAACCCGAAAATCACTCCTGCAAAATCGATAACTCCGTTACAATTTTGCGATGTGCGTTAGTTTCGAGAAGAAATTGAAAATTGCAATATTAACTTCTGGTGTCTGATTCGATCAGCTGACAGGTGAGCAGGTGACCAATGTATCGTCCTGTTCGGATGTTCGGACAGAGAGATCCCTGGAAGGACAAGGATGCTTGTGCACCTAGTCCTTTAAAAACGCAAAGTGGTCGTTGACCTCGGGACCGAACATTCGTCTCGGGTTCACCCGGGACGACTCGCGTAGGTATTTTCGTTTGCGGACTTCGAAGAGGGCCGAAGTCAACGACCGCTTTGCGCTTTTACAGGACCAGCTACACCCGCATCCTTGTCTTTTCGAGGACCTATGTCCGAACACCGGGACGATACATGGACCACCTGTCAGCTGTTCGAATCGAAAGTTGTTGCAATTTTTAATTGCTTCTCGAAGACGCGGATTGCAAAATTTAAACGGAGTTATCGTTAAATCCATGGTTTGCAGGTATTTTTGGGACACCCTGTATGTATCGCGTAGTTCTTTTCTTGGTGCAGGTTAATAGCGCACTTCATATAACAGAAATGCCCGTCAAGGTAGGCCACGATAGTTCCATACCTCTTCCGTACCTGTTCCCGAGTCTGTGGGAGTAGTACTCGAACCAGGTGACCTCGACAACTCTGTAATGGTAATAAGGAATGTCGACTGGTACGCATTCCAGACAGCTGAAATGTCGTGATGCTGGTTAGAGGAAAAAAAGAATGTTCGATTAGGCGAAGAGAAACGGTCTTGTCGGGTTGCATAAACAGGAGGCACCGTATGCGCTAACGTAACCTAACCTAACTTATCCCTTGTTTCGTGCGACGATTTCCTCTTCCTTTTCGCATTTCTTACTCGCTTTTGTTCACTTTATCCGTAGGAATTATCGGTTACGTGTTTCTGTTATTTTTGTGCTTGCATGGAGAGCAGGAATTAAATGGTAATCATGGACAATTGAAAATTCATTTAGGAGGTTGGGACAACTAACAATTGCTTGCAATTCTGTTTTAAATATTCATATGTATCTAAATTCTCATACTTTCAAATTCCTGAACTAGCGATTTTAAATTCCAAATTCCACAAATTCTAAATCCTCAAGTTCCAACATTTCCAAACTGTCTACTTTCATGCTCCTGCACTGTACAAATTTCCTGAGTTCGAAATTTCTGAATTTTCAAATCACTAAATCACCAAAGTCTGAAGTACCCAAATCCCTAGACATCCAAATTCAGAAATTGTCATCCTAGATACCCAAATCTTCGAAGTCCATATGTATGTAAACTCCCCAAATTCTAAATCTTCTAACCGCAAACCCCGCACGTATTTAAATCTCCGATTTCCCCAAATTCCCTGCGTATAAGATCTCAAAATCCCCAAATCCTCAGCCCCTCAGCTTCCCAAGAACCCTAAATTTGTCAGATTTTCCACCGAAAGTATGAAAACCCCGTTCAGCGTCTAAACTGTTAACGTAACCATATATCCCTTCAGGGCGAAACAGCTATCGTTCAAACGCGACCATTTCCCATCGGCCGCCATTGTTATTTCGAAACGGCACGGTACATGAGTCTAATAGAACGACTTCCTGTGGCGTCGCGTTAACGGGTAGCAGATTTCGGGCCCGCGAGCGTAACTCGCATCCGAACTCCAGCGAGGACGAAGCGGCGACTGATCCTGGCCGCGCTGGAAACTTCGAGAAACGGGAAGATAAAAAGAGAGGAAGGAGGAATTTCGTGGGACGAGGTCTACCGGGGGACAGAGATAGACACGGAAGACGAAAGGGAGGAGTAACGGGAGGTGAGAGAGGAGAAACGGAGTCGCTAGGTCGAGGTGGCGCGTAGGCGAAGGACGAGAAACGAGACAGAAGCAGGAGGGGTTGGGGAGGGGTGACAAGGGTGGATTGCGAGGGAAGAAGCTCCCTCGAAGCTCTCCTCCACCAACTTTATAATTCTTGCGACACTTTTGGGGAATGAGATTGTTGGTGCAGGGACAGGGGTATAAAGGGGAGGTTTTAAGGTAGTCCGCTGGCGCCAGTGACGTCTGCCGAATCCAGACTCCTGCAGTTTCGGTTAAGTGGTTCCCTTTTGCCCCACTTGAACGTCTGCACACCTTACAACGCCTATACAAGCGATCGTCGATTTCTATCGATTCACTGTTACCGATTATCGGTAATAATTTACCGACTTTTCAAATTTCTTCGCTCCTCAATCTTTTAGACCACCTTTAGGGAGGTCGAGGAATTTCTGACTTTTCTTTTAAAATATCAATTTTCATTTAGGTTGGAATAGGTTCACGAGCCTAGGTATAAGTAAGCATATACGTACAGATATGCGAACATGAAGATGAAAAATATTTATGAAACGAGAAGAATTAAAAATATGAAAAAATTGCATTTATACTGCATTACACTCAATCCTACCGACACACATAATTTGAAATTAAAAACAGAATCGAAAAATAAAATCTACCGTTTGAATATTCGATAAAATCATGCAGACTTTCACCTTTTCAAGAGAAGCTTGATGTAATTTAAAAAAGAAAGCTGTCTGTGTCAAATGACCGATTTGGTTATAGTTAAAGTATTGTCAGTTAAAATATCGTATAAGTAACGTTTTTACGAGTCGAAGTTGCGACGTATAATTTTGTAAAATATATTTTCTTGAAGTACTGTATGCGATAAAAATGGCGTCGATACGCAGAAAAGCCGCGGAACGTTCGCTGTTCGAACTCTTTGGACGATTCGCCAACGGGAGAGGCTACTTTGTTGCCTGTACGAACGCGGACAGTATTTACACGGACGAATATCGGGGGCCGGATAGATATTAGCTTTCAGCAAAATATTTTTCAGCGGTGGACGTGGCAAAAAAAACACTAACCCCCTTCCCTCTGTGATACCCCGGCATATTAACGCCTCCGGCATTCCTACAATTTGTTCAACGCAACGAAACGCGAGTGCCGTTTTCCGTTAGTTCCGGATCGATGTTCTTCCGTATTGTTTGCTGTTGTTTCAACATTTTTTTTTCACTTCAGCTTTGTAACTGTTCGCTGCGTATTTATCCTTCTACCGATCGCCATTTCTTCTCTTACGGTGCGACAAATTAAACTCTAACCTATGATTTTAACGTCGGTCACGCCTAAATAAGCCGCTATGTCGATATGGATAAAGGAAGAGAAAATGGACGTACTTTTTGTATAATTGTCTTATGCAGATTAATCTTCAAGTTTGGCCGTGTCGAAAATACGAATTAGATTTGTCAGATTTCGGTTGCAGTGCGTCATGTCGTTACGTGACAAGAGGTTAGATTATGTTCGCACACAAATACTACTTTTATTCGCAATCTATAACTTTTGTTATCCTCTGTAAATTATTAGAAAAGCTATTAAGCACTGTCGATGTCACTTTTGAGGTTATTTCGATGAACAAAATGGCGGTGCAGCAAGGCATTCTACTAAAATTGCAGATAACAAACGAATTTAAATTTGAGAAGCTCTCGTACGATTATCACTTAATATTTTCACGTATGGAACTAGTAACCCTGACTTTCAACGTATAACTTCTCGTTCTCGTCTAGTTGTCCCTGAATAATTCGTCTTCACCATATTTTAACCTCGGGTAAAAAAAATTTGTTCATCTGCATAAATACACGACCGAGACGCGAACTTTCATTTAAGGACGGAAAGTCCCGGGAAACGTTAAACGTTTCAATGAATCCCCTTTTTTGGGATTCATTGAAACGTGGCCGCGGGCGATTTTCATGCATACTGCATTAGGCATTATTAAAACGGCGCATTAATTTTTGGTCACCGTTTGAAAGTTTTGCAGCTTCGAGGCAGCCTGCGTGCTTCTGTAATGTAATACAATTTTCGTGGAATGTATAATGCTTGTTTCACGCATACATTTTCTTGTTTGTCGCGCGCGACGATTCTTTGCTTCGTTAAAAATTAATTACACGAGGTATGTGTTCCAAGTTTGCTGTCCTTAAGTTTCTACGATATTAATCAGAAAATGTTGTTACATAAATCTTCCATTTTTGAAATCTGTATTTTTTAATTTTTTATCTTGACACAAGGTTAATATATTAATTTTAACCATTATATCGATAGAAAGATTTTTTCATTAGTTCATAATTTTGTAAATTATCCTAACTGGTTTAGCCATTCTGTTAATGATATTTTTATAATTATTTCGCGTATAAAATTACGTTACGTCTTAAATATTGCAATGGATATTTGCAGATTGTTTCGTGTAATTTATTATCGCAAAGTATGTTATACCGGAAATACTTTGGAAGTTGAAGGGTGAAAACGAACGAGCCGGGAAAACAAATTCGCAACAAATTTCGGTGCGTAATCAGCGAACGAGTTACGGAAAAAACAGAGCCGATAGTAAGCTCCCCAATGTGTCATGATTTCCGGAATTATACGAGTGCTCGTTTAAAACCCTCTGCGATTAACGCGAATCAACTTATTAGCGCTCAATTTTCGCGAATCAGAATTACTGTTCACAAAAATCTTCACTCGGTCAATGCATTTTCAAAGTAATCCTGATTTATCTTTTATTTTATTAATTGTACACCCACTTCTGCTGCCAAATTGACTGTCTTTCCGTTAAGTGATAAATGCCAGATTTTCAAATTTTACAAGCTTCTGCATTTCTACATTTTTTTAATTTTTGGAAACTTTTCGAATTTTTAAAACTTTTCAAATTTCTGAATTTCTATATTTTTCACATTTTTTCAAGCTTTTTAATTTTCCCAATCTTTGTAAATTTCCAAATTTGCAAAGTTTGTATCGAAGAGTTTATAAAAACAGCTTAATCTTAGCAATAGTAAAGCACTCTACCCATATCGCCGTTTTCAGAAATTCCCTACCACCACAATCTGACAGAAGGCAATATAGCAAGAGTCTCCTGGTCTACATCAGATACGTATATTTCATGACCCTCAATAATCCTCCCCTTCGATTGATCGAATGTCCGATCCCCAGGTACAATTCCGCGAAACGCGTGAAAGGGGTTAAAATGTGTACATGTTTTTCAAGGAACATCAGAGTCCGGAACATTTGTTTTGATGTTTTTTTTTTAAGCAAATGTTTTCGACACAATTCGATCGTCAGTGAAAATGTAACTGTTATCGAGCATAGATAAGTCAATATCGATTTCGTCCAAAACAGATGGATACACGCGCCGTCTCGTACATAAATGTGGTGGCACGCGCGAGACGATCGAAACGATTTATTAAACACTGTACCAGTAGGTATTGTTATTACACGGCTGTGCAAATATTATTTTGCGTGTACGGCAATCAATATTATCCGAACCCGGAGTTTTGCACTGCTTTTTTCCCGTCTTTTCTCGTGGCCAATAGCGAATTTTTATACTAAACCGATTTCACGCAGGATTCCTCCGACAGAAAAATACGCGGGAAAATTAATCTATTCAGAACATGTTTACCCGATGAACGTCATAATCGAATATGAGTAGCAAAATATTTATCAAGTTTTCGGGATTAAAACATTTGCAGAATTTTTTTTTTTATATGTTTTTGTCTGAACGCTTTGATCTTTTTGAATTCGGGTCATTTCCCGCCCTTTCTTCAACTCCCGCCGTTTTCAAATTCGTTTTCAGTTCAATTGTCTTAGAAGATTGAACATGGAGTTTACTACAAAGTATAAACGGGAAAAGGTAATTGAAAATAAGGGTAAAACTTTGGATACTGAATTACTATTTATATGATACGAAAACAAAATTAACTCTCGTTATATGGTCAACTTTCTACTTCGCATTCACCGAAGTAATTAACCTTTTCAAGTTTAAAAATCTTTAAATCGAGAAACTTTTTATATTATCAATTTTAAAATTCCCCCAATTCTCCTCTAAAGTTTTCGGCAATATAGCGAGAGGCTACTATATATACTTTAGGAAGTCCCAGAATTAATCTTTCGAAACAGTGTGATTATGTGGATCGTGGAAGATGTCAGTTTCAGATAAGAAACACGAAGTAATATTATTAATATTTTATTTTATCTATGTATTTATATTATTTATAACAGCACAATTATCGTACTTTCAAAGACAATGAATTGTCCTCAGCATTCAGTGTAATTAGCTATCGTGATAGATGGCGCAATTACGTCAGCGATTAGTATAATTTTATAACGAGTCATTTCAAATTTTGAAATACAACTCGTTCCCTTACAAACTACTTAACGATAAAAAATGCTTACTACGATATAATATACTATAAAGAAACCTTACTCGTTAAATAGCACTGATTTTGTTCATTTTGATTGCACCATCTATCAAGAAACATCGCGAATAAATTTATACGCTGGAACCTTTCAGCGCGGTACATTTCATAAATACAAAAAGTGATCGAACAAAATTCCGACGCAGAAATGATTATGAAACATTTAACCGTTCTCGCATGTTTAACCCTTTAACTGCAGAAAATTTCAGTTTGAAATCGGTTCGATAATCAAATAGGAATTAATATTGAAACTGTAGTTATCAAGGTATTTCAATTTCTCTTTAGCAAATAGCCATTTTGTAAACAAAAAATATGTTTATATACCGAAGGACTCGCACGAAAAAATCCTTTCAAAAGATATTCGATAGAATCGTATATTTTGTTCGAATAAGTTCGCAAAGTTGGGTGTATCGTCATTTGGCCTCAGATGCAGTGTCGTCTTAGGAACTACGAGGGCCTCGACATGTTTATGCTAATCAATTATTTTAGTCAACATTCAAACTATATTGAACAATTTCATTATTAGAAAAAGAACCCTGGGCCCTACTTCAATGGACCCACATTTAGAGACAGCACTGAACATGACGCAACTTTGCATCCACCTCGCGACTTTGCATCCGATTTAAAATCAGGATGTTGCATTTATCGATCTAATTCTTTTACCAATCTTTTCTACGCTCGTGAACAATTTTGTACCTCGAAACGATTGATAATCGGATCAAAATTGCCGAAGGAATTCCGCAGTGCAGAGAGTTAAAGGTGCGAGTCACAAAGCTCCTTTAGGAACGAAACTTCACTCACCGATGAGCTGTCCCTCGGACGGTGCGCAGAAATAATCTTGTCCGTCAAATGACGTCGATGGCAAGGACCACGGGTGTGTCGAGGGCGATGGGGTCCCATGAGTTAGTGAACCCACGAGGGAGGTGCAGCAGGAGTCGCCGCGTTGCTGCTTACGTAAACTCCTGCGGGCGCGTTTCCAGCCGTCGTCCCGACCACCACGTTGTTTTGTGACATGCCACCATTTTGTCCTATGTTGCTGTCGCTCACTTGAATCGCCGCTGTGCCCATTACACCCTGCTGGAAGTTGAAGTCCAACGTTCCGTCCATCGACAGCTCGTGTTTGATCACCTGGAACAAGGTCGTCCACAAATTAACTTCTTTTTACTGTCTTTCGCGTCATCTAGGTTTACTTCGTGCACTTAACGTTAGAACTTCCCTAGCTTTAGTACTTTCTGTACGGATTAAGGTTTTTCACTTACTTCTTCAACATTGCAATCGAATCCGCCATGCAACGATTCAATGTTGATGTTCAGATCATCGAGAAGCGTGGAATTGTTCAGAGCGCCCATTAACTGTCCCATCATCGTGCTGGGCGTGGGTCCGCATGGTGTGGGTGTATGAGGTGGACTGGATCCCGTTGCTCCCGTTTGCGACTGTTGCTGTTGCTGCTGTTGCTGTTGCTGTTGCTGCGATTGCTGACATTGTTGCGTTTGCATTATATATTGGAGGGTCTGTTGTTGACCGTTACCCAACGCTGTGGGACTGGGTTCGCTCTGTTGGTAAGATGGTGACATTCCTGCTACTGGGCTCAAATTCTGTAGTTAGAAAAACAGAAAAGAGATTATATTAATTTGTGTTAACTTTGTAAGAGTAATCACAAATTTTAGTAAAGTGAAAAGAGAGATAGAGATCTGAATCCCTCAACGTCTACCTTTGACTGTCATCAGCGTCCCAAGGGAGTATTGTTTGAAGAGAGCTCAGAGGTAGTTAAAGGTTTGATTAGGTATATAAGAATAGAAAAATCATTGAAAGAACCTACGGAAACGAAAGACTGTGTTAAATCCCTCAACGTCTACCTCTGAGTTAAGATTCAATATTGAAGGAGTGCAGATGTAGGTTAGATTACGTTAGGCCACGTTAGACCTAGATTATAATGGATCAAATGATATCCAAAACACTTGACTAAATCACCATTTTAAAAAATTAATCAGTACTCGAAAATTAATCAGCCCTCCCATATTAATCAGTACTTGAAATATCGCCAGAATTTGAAAAGTACATCATTTTGAGCGCAGCAATACGTTTCAATGTGGAAGTTTCCGGTGAAATAGGTGCGTTCAACGAAATTCGCGTGAAACGATGCTCGAAAGTCGGAGCGAAATCCTCAACTTGAATTAAGTCCAGCTTTTCAGAGAACTTCACTTTGTCCGTTTTCAACGGAGGAACGCTTATATCAGTGTCCCTTTTATTCACTCACCATTTGACAGGCGCACGGTTGCAAACCGTGAATCGAGCATCTCTGCTGATTCGCTGATTGAGTAGTTGGCTGCAATGCGAACGAGGACGACCCTGTGGTAAGGCTATTGCTCCTCTGGTACTGGGTCTCGTAGTAGGAAGGTGGTGGACCAGTTTGTTGCTGATGATTCGGTGGAGACGTTTGGTACATCTGATACGATTCCAATTTCATTGCTTCCGCAAGGCTGCCGGCTGTGATGACGTTTGGAAATAAAAAGCATAATGATCAAATTTATTTTGCGATTTATTCGAGGCTTTTTGTAACAGTGTGCAAGAGTAACTTAACAAATAAACATACCCAATTGTTCCGGACTATAAGAAGGTGTGTACGTCGGTGTCCATTCCGGTTTGCCAGGGATCGACGGAATGGGACTTAATCGACCGCCGGATGACGCATTGCTGGAAGCTCGGGGACTCAAATAGAAAAAGAGAAAAGTTGCAATGTATTTTAAACGTCCTACTCTAACTCGAAGCTTTATGCGGTATTTGATCAGTTCAAATATGAAAGCGTACGGGTGTTGAATTAAAGACATACCGGAAGTCAGGTGAAAGCTGGAACCCACTGCCGGGTTGAAGAGGACTATCTGGGAAGAGATCTAATCCTTCGTTCACGCTATTGCTGGGGCTAGGTGTCGCGTCAGGTTGTAGACCGCCATTTCTTAGAGCTTCGATCTTCTTTCTCACCTGTCTACGTCGTTTGTCAAATTTGCTTGTTTCCATCGTAATTGCCCTGTGCGTACGATGAAACCCGTGACTGTAGTGCTACTATGCTACACACTGTACCAGCACCCTACCACCTCCATTATGGTCACCCAATATTTCAAACATCGATTTTTAGAAGCTCATTTTCTGCTTCCATAAAGGAACTTAACAATTTTTGTCCAAAATTGTTAAAAATCCATATTTATAAAAAGTCCGAATTAAGACCAAGACTTAACAATTTAAGTCCAAACTTAACAATTTTTCACTCACTAATCGTATGCAGTATAAAAAGAATTTACATGAAGTATAAACAATTCGAGCAGCTTGGAAGAACTTACCTTCGGAGCCCCTAAAGCAGGCATTTATCGAGCAAGCACATACAAAATCTGCCTAATACGCTATTTTTGTTTTTAGAAAGCAGTGAACATTTAAAATTGGAGGTGCACATGATGTGGTAGTACGATACTGTGTATGACTTCTTGTTAGAAACAGGACTTACCTTCTGCGCGACGACTTGCCAGGTTTCGCGTCCCGGTTGATCATCCACCAAGAACTCTTGCCGGTACCTTCGTTCTGTACACGCATGAATCTACTGTGCAACGACAAGTTGTGTCTGATGGAGTTCTGTGAACAAAAAGAAAAGGAGGATTGTTGAGATTCCATGATGACTTTGGACTTCAGAGCAACTGAGATCTTAGACTTTATATCGGGTTAAGGCAGGGTTTGCCAATCTCATTTGGCCGGGGTATGCTTTTGTATTAGGTGTATGTCAAAGTAGTCGCAGTTCAGTTATCAAAGATTGGTATTGATTCCAGAACATTGTCTAAAATAACCTAACCTAACCTTAACATAACTTGAGTTGTTATTAAACGTAACACAATTCAACTATACTTTAGAATATTCTAATCTCATAACCTCAACTCAACATAACCTAATTTGTTTATTACCTTCAGTATAAATACTGCAGTTAAGATTGAAGGGGGGATCAATACAATTTCAGAAAGTTGCATTGTGTACAAATATGCAATATATGCAATATTCAAAGAGAAGGTAAGATAGAAGTTACACGTGGAAGATGCTGTCCGATCTATTATCGGGTTCCATCACTGCAACGTGTCCCAACAAGGAAGAACCATCAAAAATTAATTATTTATTTATATGAACCTTAACAAAACCGTGTAGATCTTTAATAATTAAATTCAAATAAATATTTCACAAATGAATTGAAATAATAAACGAATCAGCTTAAATAGACAAATCAATTTAATCTAAATAAACAATAAACATATAAGAAATGTAAAAAAATCGATAAATCAATGTACATATCTAAACGAAATCAAATTTCGCGGTACACGTATCCCTAAAAATGGCGGCACCGATCCGAATCGATACGTTCCCGTCTCTGATTACAGGGTCTCTCGATACCGTCTCTTTTACTATCTTACATTCCGGTATAGTGCCGGTTGGTTGTGGAATCTACACGGACGATTGCATTGTCAGAGCCGTTTTATACCATGTACAAAATCGATTCGAAGAGTGAATGATGAGAGAGAGCCGCGTTTTATCGTTGCCCCGTAGACAGAGAGACGTTCCTGCTCCCTGGCTTGTTCATTAGGCAAATTGAATCGGCTACGTAGCTCGAGTCCTTCCTCCCAAAAATTTCGGAAAGCTTCTACCCTAATATGAAAGTGCCGTCGCGAAGCGATAACAATTTCCTTTCGTCTTCGTCCGGCGGCCATGTTGGAACGAGTGCTTTTAGGCGAAAGAGCGCCACGATACCGCGGCAAATAAGAATTACTCTTTCGAAATTGATGCGATCGCGTACGTCTACCAGCCTGGGACTTTTTAACATCCTACAAGACTTTTTAACCTCCGACAAGACTTTCTAACGTCCTACGAGACTTTCTAACGTCGTAAGAATCTTTGTTTCTACCGTCATCCAACGTACTCGCCGAATTCTTAAGGAATCTCGAGTCGCTGGCAAATGTCCCTAAATCTTTCGAGAGTATTATTGTAATGTCGGGAAACTTTTACACTCGCTTCCATGTGAAACAATTTCAAAAGTGATCCTTGGGAAGATTCTGCTACGTGTTATTGTTTCTGATACGCCGGAATGGACTTCAACGTTTCTTACTATGGTACTAGGTACATAAATTTTAGGGGATTCGAAAATTTTTAAGGTTTTAAGGAATGTACAATATTCGTGGGTAATTTATACAAATATAACAACGTATTATAATTGTAGAATAGTGGGAAGATGGAGTAGTGATACAAACATGACGGTATAGTGAAACCAAAGAGTACAAGACACACTAGAGAAGACACATCCTACAGAGAGACAGGACACAACCGATTTAAATACCCAAGTCAAATGAATCAGGTATGAGGCTACTGTACGATTTCGCATACTGTACGCAATAATGTACAAATATGGCGGTCGAAGAATTGTTTAAACCTGCACATTCACCAGTAATTTATTGCTAATAAATATTTGTAAGATTGATGTAAATACGTGGAAAGCTAATATAGAGAAAACTGACAAGTAGATTTCTAATTATTAGAGGTTCACGTGAAATTACATTCTCTTGATTTAAATTTCCCGCTCGGTTGCACGACCATCTTAAAGGGAGCTTTCGAGAGATGCCTCTTGTTACATCTCTACTCTTTGGTGAAATAGTGAAGTGAAGCAGTTAGTAATCCCGTGTAGCAATAAATATAAATAAAGAATATAAGAAAGTAAATAAGTAAAGAGTATAAATGACAAAAGAAGCCATATACAAAAACCCTACTATAAATACAAGAAACCATGAGAAGATGAAATGACTTTGAGTAACGCATTAAACTCTCCATTTTGAAAGAGGAATTACTCGTAGGTCGATCGAGAGTTTACGTTATTATACTTGGTCGGAACGACCCCGTCGCTTCCGGTCACGATAAAACGATCTTATCCGCGAGTGTCTCGTTCTGAGCCGTTCATCACACGACGAATAAATCTGCAAACGGTGCAGCTCATTACTTTTACTATCGCCACGGTGTTTCCACGGGCTTTTACTGCGGACGGTATCCTTAAAAGTTGACCGATAGTTTCGTCGGGAACACGTCGAAACGTGCAGCCCGACAACGGGGATAGTTAAAGTACTTATCGGCAAGGCGGTATCGCGATTACTGATGAGGATGCTTTTACGATCGATTCGCATCGACGATTCCTTTTGCCTTTCGCTTCGTGACAGACCCCGTAGGTTTTCACGATGGTGATCCAGCTATTCCAGTCATCCAGTCGTAGCTATACAACGGCAGCTTTACAGCCCTATCATTTCCCCTCCTTTATCGACTCTACACTTCGTCGATGAAGACATTTTTGGCGCCGTCATTCCGATTTTTAAATCGACTCGGATATTCCCGTATCGATGCCACGATAAGAGCATTCGAACCTCCAATTTCTTTGCTTATTGCTCGATGCCATCAACATTTCTCTATTCCTGCTCTTCGCTCATATTTATTAACACTCTCATACTTACTTAACCTATCGCTTTCATATTTACTTTGTTCACGTAAAACGATGGTTCAAGATACGCTTTTTGATACATTTTGAGATCTTTTAAAAATTTTGTACGATGTAAATTATTAAACGTTCAATAATTATTCACAATGGATTATTTAACTTCAACTCTAACTAATTTTTATAAATTTTCATAAATTGTCATGCAAGCCTTCAATAAGACATCATTTTGTCGCGAACTCTGCCATTTTCAGAGGTCAAAAACTCTAGCGATGAGGAAGAAGAAGGTGAAGATGGCGAAGGAAGCTGGAGTTATCTCGCTCTCGAACAGACTATATAACGGGCAATTTATGGGGCATATACTAGTCTCGCCATGGAACGTCCACTATCTTCCGCAGGACTAACCGATAAGGAAACTCGAAAGTCTGTGGTTCCTTCGACGAAAGCGCGAACATGCTTTCTTCTGACGTAATCTGCTCGAATTAATGGTTTCATTAAATCAGTATTAGGTATTTAATGTATATCTCCAAAATCTAGAACTTCTCAGATTTCTATAAACCCTAAATTTCTATACCTAAATATCCTAAAATATTTATACTCCCATATCCCAGCTTTTCAGACCAACATATTTGAAATTGACAATGATACAAATTGCAAGGGTTTGTCCCGTAAAAGTGAACCTAGTTCTAATCTAAAAAAACTTTGTGAACGCTAATCGATATGCCGAATTAAACTTGAAACAAAGATCGCCTATTTATTTGAAGTGGATCGTTAAGTTAATTCTCTGTCTCGAATATGGAGGAATTACGGGCTTTTATTATTTAGAAGTTTCACGTTGTTCGATCTTTTTTTGACACGATTCATCAGAGGGAATTCGCAATGACAACAGTCAAGACATGCTCCGATTTGAATAATAAACCACGACCGTTAGTCAAATCTGACACGAACGTTTTAATTTTTCATTCGCACGTGAGCCACTTCGGCGATCGATTCACTGTCATCGAATTCATTTTTAAATCATGCTACGAGCATACAGTGTCCCGTCGTGCACCACTCGGTCTTATAATCGTGTCACGTTTCGGTTCGCCGGAAAAATTCATGGGATTCGACGGAACGTTATTCTTCTTTCTCCGTCGTAGACACAGTGATAATTTTCAGGGATTATGTAAATCGCAAACACTTATTTTTCATCGTATTACGTTTCATACTTGTTTTCATCAAAATTTCGTGCGAAGGTGATTACGAGGAATTAGGACACGTTGATTAGAAGTGTTCATTCGAATCGCGGCACACCGCGGACGGAAGGAAATAGACTTATTTTTGTTATGACGGATGTGGCTTTTGTCTTGTCACAGTCTGCTTCATCCTTTTTATATTTTTCTACGCGGCGAGGAAGTGAACACTAACGTCGCGGTTTATGGATAACCGAAAACATTCTATCACGTGGCACCTAATGTGCTAAATTATTTCAGGAAGTGTTATTGGTCGAAAGGGATCAAATTTCAAATACTTCCAAATTGTTAATCTTGCAAATTTGCTATTATATCCCAAATGTTCCAATACTCAATTATCCACATCTCCATTTTTTGGACTTTGTAGATCCGCATCCACATCCATATGCACTGCAATTTCAACTCCGTGGTAATATAACGAGAGTCCACCTCTACGTTTAATAAAAGTATATAAAACGTGCATAGTTTATAAAAATATGTCCTGCATTTTGTCCCCGATAGCCATATATGACACAGTCGATTAAGGGGTTAAAGAGGAACATTTAATCCGTTTCTCTCTGAACTTCACTGCATAAAGCAAACTAGCTTTTATCTATCGGGAGTGCATCATGCTGGCGATATTAACCATATTGGAATACATACTGATACCTGCATGGTTTTTACCGTCGCTTTGTGTCAGCGACGTTTATGCTCTAAGGTAATTAGATAGCGGCCGACAAGCGATCGGCCAAGGCTACCAACAAGACCATCCCAACAATCTGCACGAACATCTCGGTACACATTAATTCAATTCCATCGACGAGGTCAATTTCGTAAAAAGCATTTGCTGGACGATCGAAGTGGGATCGATCGAGCTTAACTTGCTTGCTAAAGATTCTTGCGCCTTCGAATCCTTTATTATGAAATACCTTACAGATTGATGGTATACCTCCAATTTATTCTAAATTATTATTTATCAGATTTTAATCTACTTGGTACTATAATGTTGATTTGTTTGTACATTTTTGAAGAATACCTCAAAGAATTTGTCGTTAAAATATTGTGTTAAAATTCAGAATACTAGCTGAGTTATAGGCATATGTTTATAGGCACTTTAGTCCTACCCCGCTGCTAAGTTACTTATTACATTAAACAGTACTCTAGTTTTTTTAATACAAACGACTAAATTTGTGCATGCGTTCTCCGCGTAATAGCTTATAGAACTTGCTGTCAAAATA
Source organism: Megachile lagopoda (assembly GCA_036983795.1). Taxonomy (NCBI): domain Eukaryota; kingdom Metazoa; phylum Arthropoda; class Insecta; order Hymenoptera; family Megachilidae; genus Megachile; species Megachile lagopoda. The sequence continues at coordinate 8,667,737 of CM072793.1, forward strand.
TTATATCGATATGCGAAATACTAGTCGAGTTATAACCACATTTCGAAGGACATATCACATCTTATCTTCAATCCTTTAGACAGATCCTTCGAAAAATATTACAGTTTTAATTTCTAACGTTTAAATATTGTTAATGTATGACCATCTTCGTTCCTTCGAATCTCCACTATTGCATCCAATCGAAATTATAAATGCCTACTGCATCCAAATGAAATTACAAGTCAAGAAATTATAAGGCCCCGGGGAAGTAAACGATTGAACAACGAACAACCGGTGAAATACCAGAAATGCGATAAGTTAGAAATGGGAATGGCATCAGAATTTGATGTCAGAACGCGGAACACCGACGGCAATATCCTTCGCTATCTGAAAGTAAGGAAACGGAGAGGAAACTGATTGCAGCTGTTAACTTAAATATGCGAATCGACGAACGCGATCGGAAATCGGGATTAGCGAATTGGCTCATTGTTTCTCCCTTATGTCCTCTTACACCTCTCTCTCTTCAGCCATAAACCTTTCCTCTTCTAACTCTCATGGTGACCTGTTCTTCTTATTCCTAGCTGTTCATTTTTCTACCTCTTCCTGCTACCTCATGCCAGTTCCGAATTGAACGTTCGATCTAGCATTTGGCTGCCAGTCTGGATTTCTGATTTGAGTGCTTGCAGTCGGCTCGAATCCGCTTCACCGAGACTCCGGCTGAATTAACCCAACTTCTTTGTCGCAGAATTATCCCATTGCATTTCCGGTGCACTTCCGCGATATAATTTGGCGTTCGACCCAGACTCGATACGTGGGGATACGTCCCTGGTCTGCGAGATTCAGAAATCTTAACAGTTCCCATCCTTCAGAATTGAATTCATGTTTTTATCGTAAACAGTTGTTGCTGAAGAGTTTGCTGAATGTAGTACGCTAGTACCATTACTAATACTATTATGGTTGTCGATTATTATGGCTGCTGATACTATTACAACTATGGCGGACTATTAATATTTGTGACTAATACCACTACCGAATGTCATCATATATCTCCATGGTTTAACTCCGAAGTTGAAATGTAATATGCAACCGGTAACGCGGGCCAACTTATTTCAAATCCGGCCATTTCTTCCGGGTGGTCACCACATAAATCGAGCACGGACAACCACGTCAGACAGGGTTAATTAATATTAACACGCGAAGAGTCAGCGTCAGCGATGTTGCTTCCAAGTCCCATACGTACGGTCACAAATCTTCCGGGCAAGGAAAGCCATCCAGCGGTTTTGCCGTCAGATAAAGAAACACTATATTGTAATCTCGCGGAAGCTGAAAAATTCGGTGGTCCCCCTTCTCGGTGGTTGCCTCTCTCTGCGGTAATAGATTCCTTTATCGACTCGGCCAGTCCAGACCTTGCCCCGGTCTCTTTATCGTGGCTGAAATATCGGCAAATAGAAAAGAGTTGTCCCGATCTCCAGGAAAGTTCAAAAGTTTATCGTACCATAGGCGCAGATATAATTGATCGCAGCTTTTCCTGCCATGCTACCCAACTTTCCCGCTATGGAACTTTTACACAATTTGTCAACGATTATACTGCACGATCAACGGATATTTAATCTGTATGGGAGAAACGGATGGAATATTTAGTTTGAAATGCGGAGGAAATCTAGTTATTAAAAATAAATATGGAGACACTTTTGTCGGCCGTAGACGATACAGGGGAAGAAGATACGGTCAGAAGTGGAAAAGGCTTTCGCTCAAATTAGATCCGGGAGTTCCGGACTGTCGGCGGTACGCCGATTTCCCCACAATTTATACGTGCTAGTATTTTTGCGCAATTTGTGCCGGTTATGAGGACATGGAAGCGCGATGGTACCGCCGTGAAAAATATAGCTCGAATTTATCGCGGAGACCTCCATCCACTTCTCTTTTCCTTCCTTCCTTCCTCTCCATCACCGACAGAATATCCATTATTCGTCACTGTCCCTGCTCCCCGAGTGACTGACCCTGGATCAAATAACGAATCGTCCTTTTCGAAAAACGTCTGTTTTCTAATTGATTCTCGCACCTCCTTCAATTTGTCAATGTAAAAGTACGCACGGAGTTCAAACACCTTGCAGACATCGATTATTAGTCAAAAATATCTATTTGAATTATATGTATAACTAGAAAGTTAGATGTCGGATGTCCGAAATATCTGATCCGAACACCGACCATAATTCCTGCAACATCGATGACGAATGATGCAAACCGAACGTTGCGCAAAAATCGGCACAAAAGACTGAATCGGAAAGATAGCATCGGAAGCGATAGACGGGGCACCGAAACCGAGACGGATCCTCGTATCCATCAAACCACCCCTGAGCCATCAGAATCTCAAAAGCGCGCGTTTCAAATGCAAATTCGACCACTTTTCAAAATCAATGAACACACGATTTTCGAGGTAACAAGTCGCCGGGGATCGTTGACCCTGACGTTGGATCTAAATGAAAACACGAAAGAAACCGCGAGAGGATGGGCGGAAGAGGAAGATGAAGCATAGGAGGAAGCAGAGTCAGAGGATCTTTGGACATCCGTTTCGGATCCCCACCCATCGACAAGTTTCTCCTTCGGGAATTCCTTAGGTCAGGTTGAGAGCGGTGGTAATTCACGCGAGGGCATGATGAATGCCCCCGACGCCCACACGGCGTCGCGGTGCCTGGGCCAACATCGGATCTTCTAAGATCAGACTGTTCTTGAAATGCTTAATTGCCCGCGGAGGAAAAATCGTGGACCCAGCGTTATGGTTGCCCGAGAATGTTAACTCGGTGACCTGGCTGTGTTCCGGTGAATTAAGGCATCTGGAACGAGATCGTCTAGGCACGCGAATGCCACGTTAGAGTTGGCCAAATCTGATTAATGACTGGAGATTACGTCTAAATGAAATCTGGCTCAGTGATTATTAATTATCGTAAAAATTACCAGCTAGTCAGATCTCATCAAAAATTACTAATTATCATGTTCACGTTAATGCAAATGCATATCTCTGGACTGATGGATGTAGGATTATGGTTTCTAAAAATATATTTGGCATTTCGCTCCGTAATGCGCGTTCGCGTGTTCGTATATGACGTATGAGAGAACATATTCCTGTTATTTGCTCCTTTACCATGTAATATCGATCGTGATGCACTGCCCGACGGATAAATAACCGCTTGATTAGTGACCGTTATCTAACCGAACGAGCTATTAAAGTTTCTCTAATTCAGGTACACGTTTTCTCTAATGTATCCCTTACATTTCTTGTGTTTTCTTGATCATTTATATCAACTTCTTCAGGGACGTCTACACATCCAAAAATCACGAAATCACATTACGTCACATTTAATACATTCAATACCGTACCGATATATTTTCAATAACAGGTACAAGAGTATAGAGAATAGTGTAAGATATTGTGAAATTCTATAGAAAAAAAAACTATCTAAAAGTTAATCCCCGATGGTCTTATCAATTCTGACTGGAACCGATTCTTCATACGGCGTCAGTGAGTAGCGATAACAATTAACCAACACGAAGACGAGAGATTACAAGCAAGTATCGATTACAACTGGCGGCGATCAAACGATTCGATCGTATATTTGGGTAATTCTCCGTCAAAACGAGCCACGGGACCCTGACACCATTGATAACGATTCCTCTCCTCCTCGTTCGACCGTTTCGTTGCTCTCGGAACTCGGGTTCGATGCAGGAAATTTCATTTGCCGAGACGAGACGTCGGGGAGAAAATCACATCGGCCCCGAAGATATCGCATTTTTTCGATTATACCACCCCCTACCACGGCTATCACCCCTATCGCTGTGTATCTCTGTCGAACTACTTCGCTCTGGAATCTGGCACAGATACGGATATCCGAAAACTAATAAGGACAAGATGCTGGAACGAAAAAATTGGGACAGAAACTGTGAGAGCCTTTGTCGAACACTATGTTTAACGACCGGATTAACAATTTCGAGGTATTGGACACGATTAATAAATGACGTAAATTAATCAGTCTTGGTTAAGGATTTATGTCATACTTCAACTCTTACTGTGATCTACTTTCTGGATCTATGTACCTAGGTTCTCCCTAGATTGTCTCTAGACTCCTTTTGGAGCTGTATTCCATTAGTTCTTCATAGGTTCCTGGACTCCAAAGATTATCCCTAGACTTCAAAGCTACCTCTGGATCTAGGTTACATAGGACCTTCCTAGGTCGTTCCTAGCCTCCTAAGCTTTCTCTACACCTAGGTGTTCATAGATTCACCTTAGATTATCATTAAGTCCTCCTAAGTTCAGTCTGAATATCAGATTCACCTGACTCTTCTTAAGCTACTTCTGAACCTACCTCCTGACAATTTTAGCTACCTATCCTCCATCACAGGTTCTTCCTGGATCCTAGACACCTCTTTAATCAAGGCTCTCCGCGCCCCGAGCAGCCTTAAGCCGGAATAAAGAAGCGCACAGGTTAAATTAATTTGCCATGGACACCCTCAGCCGAAAGGTTTTTTTTTCGTCTCAGTCTTAACGCCACGCCACGAAGAATGAAAACCATTCTTTATATCGTTGATGCCACGTCGTCTTAGCACCGCGTCAGTTTCTGACGTGACTCGCGGTTATTAATTACCGTTCGCGGACGGAAACTCGGCTAGCATAAACAGCTTCGGTTTTTAAGCCCGCGAGTACAGCGAAAGGATAACAGATGTTTTTCCTCTTTATGCTGACGATGTGGATAATTCTTTGTTTCTCTTTGGATATATGTTTTGATGTGGGTCACCTGAGTAGCATTACCTGAACAACTTTGTCTTCGAGGAAATATTTGATGTTATGTCATGTGGTTCCCAAAACTCTGACCCCTTCCTGAAATCTACAATTCCTAAAAATTAACCTCCCTACGTCTTCACATATTCTCTAGGAAAATTTGCTCTAGAAAAAACATAAGTTTATTCTTCACATCGCGATAAAGAAATCGTTCCAGATATCTGGGTTTCCGAAAATCAGCCTTTTCAACCCCCTTTGATCCTCGACCCTCGCACGTCCGCGAGCAAAAACGGTGCAAATTAAGAGATCAGCCATCAGGGTGTCGGTCGATAGTTTTTTCGGCAGAGAGTAATCTAGGGGCTAATTGCATGAGTCACGTACGGGGCTAAGTCGGAAGAGGCGCGAGGCATTAATTGTCATCCCCGTGGGACGGAAAAAGCATCGTGGAGCGTTAATTGATCGGTCGAGATGGCGAATCGAAGGCAGCCACGAGGACGAGCGAGATCGGGGAAACGCTTATGTCGGCGAACAACCGATTTAGTGTTTTCGCGATAAGCGTGCTGGATCTGCCGCGTAAAAATAGATCGGCTATTGCAAAGGGGAGACCTTTATCGTGGCTGCGATAGGGCGAGTTTACGGACTGGTTGTGTGCAATAAAGGAATCGAGGAAATGCCGAGGAAACGTCCGCCAGATAACTTTTAACCGGCCATCGGGGAAAATGAAAAATTGAGAACAGACTCTACTCCGTGGAGCTTAGGGATGCTTTTTGGATCGAGTTCTTACTCGATCGAGACAGGAAGCGGGGACAAATTGCTTCGGTGATTTTATTCTCTTCGAGTACCCTCCACTGCAATGGACCTCTCTCCCTTACGTATATGCACATTTCATCAGTCTTTAATTGCGAAATTACTAAATGATCCACATTATGAATTTTTAAATTCTCAGATTTTTAAATTTGGCAATTTTCAATTTAAAATATTCTGTCTCAAAATTTCTATATCCCAAACTAGAGTTTCAAATTCCTAAATTCCGATGTCCGTATATACAAGTCGCTATGTGCCCAAGTCGTTGAGTCCTCAAATCCTTGAATTCATAAGTCCCCACACCCCTAATGTACTTAAGTACCCTAAATTCTTAAGCACCTGAGCTTCCAAGTATCTAAATCTCTAAGTCCCTAAGTACCCAAATCCCGAATTCTCCAGATCTCTAACTCCCCTCAATCCCCATACCGCCAAATCCCTAAATGACCTGTCCCTAGAACCCAGACCCCAATATCCCCAAATTCCAATCGAAATTCCGCTGAAAAGTGCAGTCTGAGACGACGAAGCTTGAAGAGAAATGGCGGGACACATCAGGCAGCGACAGGAAAGCAGGAAAAGACAGGGACAAGACGTCAGCATCGTCACCGCGACATCGAGTCCTGGTCCACCCACGTATGGAAACGCAACCCTCGGTTCGGTTCGATAAATATCGACCGGGTTGGTCAGCCTTGAGATTCCATTTAATAATAATAACGGTAGCTCGCACAAAGCCCGAGGAACGAGAGAAGAAAGGAAACGGGGGCGGGGAGGAAAAAAGCGAGGGACGCTGAAACTGTGGGGGAGGGAAGGGGTGCGAGAGGAGGGGGAATGAATGGAGGAGGAAGCTACGAGACGAGGACGAGACTCCCAAACTTTATTTCTTCGTATTAGCATAATAATTGCGCTGCTGCGAGGGTAACCTCGAAGAGAACAGTTGTCGCTACGTTCGCAGACGCAGACGGAGATAAGGATACCAGCGAGAGAGAAAGAGATACGTCCTGGAGACGGATATGTCGAAGTTTGCGGACGGTCGCTGCCGGACCGGATATCGAGGCCGACTTTTTCGGGCCGAGACGTAAAAAGAAGATTACGGATTCAGAGTTTCGCTAACCCACTTGCCTGTTGAAACGACGGCCATCTTGGACGGCGGTCGCATTCGTCGATTTCTGGAAACTACGCTCTAATCAGTGTCGCGGAATAATCGTGTCGATCTTTATCGGTGCCGCCATTTTGTAGATGATCGCGGAATTTCATTTCGGAATAATTGAAATTATAGTTTGGTCAGGTTAGGTACGAGGTCTATAACCTTGTCTTCTACTTTTACTTTGTTCTCTAAATTTGATTAGGTTATTGACAAGATCAGTAGTTAGGTTAGGTTCTGAAGTTTGGCGGGATTTTAAGAGTATTCGAAACAACATACGTATATTATTGATAATATGTACCACGTGTAGCACTATTAGTTGAATTTCTATGAGTGGTACCATGCGCGTTGAATTATCAAGCGTTGAATTACCACGGGCTACATTTCCACTCGCTCTATACCATCACTCCACATAAAATCTTGCCCCATACTACTGCGAACTATATTTGCATTCATATTGCATTACTACTCATTACGTACCCTTGCAATACATCACTCCCCGCCATATTATCACTATAAAACCTCATGCTATATTGCCACTAGCTACATAACCTCGTTGCTATATTGCCACTCGCTATATTACCACTCGTCTCAAAAGTCCTTAAAAGTTCCAAATTAAACATATCTCCTATTTTTTAACAAATACGTAATTATCAAAGAATGTAAAAGAACAGTAATTATTATTAAATAATCGAGTAGAATAAATCCGAAGAAATTGTTCAAGTCGTCTTTGACGAGAGAGTCAACTCTGCACGAATCTTTCTCGTGGGTCTTATACGCGTTTGATGGTTCTCTGAATCGAGTCGTCGCTCCCTTGTCTTTCGATACTTTTACGACGTCAATTTGACGTCGCCTCGGAATCTCCGTCGAGAAAGACGGAGATGGGTCGACGCGACCACTAGCGAGACTTTCGAGGGTTACATTTACGAGACGAATGTCTACGTCCTCGGAATTTTTAAGAGACATCGTGGGAAAAGCCTGTGAGATAATTAAAATAATTGCACGTTTCTTCGATGCTCTTAGCTCGTATCGTAGCAATCAAACTATGGATCACTAACTTAGCAGCACGCGTTACGCTAGACAGGGGACCGTTGAGTCCGATTAATTCTCCTACGCGGTAATATTCCATTAATCCACCGGTAAACGTTGCATCGTTATCGAAAACACGCCGATAACGCTATCGTTAATTACACAATACCGGAATGTGCTATAACTTGTCGTTAAACGTCGAATCCAAGTATATTGCAAGCAGTATTCGATCCTATAAAGCGTGGAAATATAGCGCGTGGAGTTGTAAAGCGTGGACATACAACGCGTGGAGTTACAAAGCGAGAGGAATTATGAAGCGAGAAAATAGAGCGTGTAATTGATAATTCATGAAAGTATCACCTAATCGGCGGACTTCATTCGGATACAAATTAGAATACACAATTACAGCAATCAAACGGGTGGTCATAAAGGCGTTAATCGAGTATCAAAGCCATTATCGATGTAAACTGATATTGATAATGTGCATGATGAACGTTTTGCAGCGTTCAAGTTTCATTTGTTGTTATTTTATTACGTCCTGTAATTGAAAACGTATACCCTATATAGTCCGCGCAAACGTATTTATATACACCTTTCGTTATTAATTAAATGTATCGATTCGCTCATAATCCTGCGCTTTGCTGTCACGTTTAATAACATTTAATTGGGTGATAATAATAATAGACGATCGTTTTGGATAATAATTCCGAGAAAGATTGAAATACGTTGATAATATTGCTTTACTCTTTCAATCAGTGGTTTTGTTAATAAAAAAATGATTTATAGGTCTACGATTCCTAATATTAAAGAATACGTGATAAAAGAAATGAAAACAATTCGTAAATAAAATATATTCGAAAAGACCGTCATGTTCTGAAGGTAAAAGAAGGAGGTTTCTAATTATTTTATATAAATAATTAATTTAAAAGATAACTATCGTTCGATAAAGAACTGTTTAAAGTTTCACGAGAAACTGATACACCACTGTGTACTTACAATGCAAAGCGGCCGTCTTGAATTTTAGTAGAGCAAGTTTCTTGAACAAAATGGCTTACCTGAAACAGAAATAAAATGACAATATAATAACCAAAGTACACAGACGCAAAATCAAACTGTGATTCTTAATTTCATCCCCTCATCCATTTGATTAAATGAAAAGGTTGTTTCGATCAGAATTCTTAAATTTTCGATTCAGCAAATGTTTTTGATTTAGCGAAATTCTAGGTCAGATATAAAATGTTGAGTTAGATAATATAATTTATAGTCGGGAAGGGAGAAGTTTGAGGAAGGTGTAGATCGAGGAAGAGGGAACTTTCTCGACACGATCGAACCGAATGGAAATTTTCAAATTCCCTTGGTCCTCTATCGTGATTCCACGATGACGAACACAGCACGGAAACGCTGCCGGTGCGGCGGAAATTCACGATTTGTAAGCCACTTGGTCTTTCGAGCATCCGAAACGATACTTCATCCGCCCTCTCCCAACGCGTACCGATGTACCGCGCTTCTTACGAGCCGGCCAACCGACTTCAGCAGGGATTTACTAGGGAAATATCCCCGGCAACGAGACGTGGTAATGCTCACAAAATAACAGCCACTTCGGGCACGCTTTCCGGGACGCACTAACTCGAATTAACCGGCTACGACTTCGATTCCAGCAAATTTTTCTTACGATTTTATTTTCTACACTCTCTGCGAGTTTTAGGACAGTTTACGTTTTATAAAATTCTAGAAAATTCCACTGACTTTATCGATTCTGGAGAGTATGTAGTTCTAAAATGACGTTGTTAATCGTAATATGAAAATGATCTTTCATATCCGATTTTGTAAAAATATCTTTCATTTAAGATGTATGCCAACTGTATTGCAATAAAGATGTAAAGAGTATGGATGCTTTGAGAAAGGTATAAAAAGAAATATATAATCTTGAAAAGTTTTTGAAATTGACTAAATGGGACGGTGAAGCGACTATACGTATCACTGAACCGACTATTGCGGGCCACCGAACCGACTATGCCGGGCACTCTAAGTCAATTTTTTGTACAACAAAGGCAATGACCCACGACACGTTGCACATCAATCTGTTCTACTCGTCGAACTCTAAACATTCCACCAGTTAGTTCTCGAATTTTTATCGATTCACAAAAATTCATACCCTCACTCCAAAAGTAGTATTCATTCCCACAAAACGTTACATTACACATAAATAATATGTACCTCCCAAACATTATAACGTTTATAACAAACACTCTTAAAACGTACAATAAAACTTGACTTCAAGAGTTATCACAAACAGTACTCAACAGTACTCGACTACTGTAGAGTATTAGTAGTAGTAATAGAACAGAAGGCTTACAGTACTCAGACATACAATACTAAGCAGTATACACCCTCAGGAGTAGTCCGACAGTACCCAAACATAAAATACTAGTATACATCCTCAATAATGACGAGGTGAAGTAATCCTCAATTGCAAAATGTATAGAATGACAGAACGATGATAGGAGAGATCGCGGGGCAAATTCAAAATCGCGGAGGAAACGGGATGACATGGAGGGAGGAGGAGGGTGGCGCGAGCGGAAGATGGAAGTTTCGAAGGTGCAGGAAGGTGGTCGTAGGGGTGAGCTCGCAGACTGGTAGGTGAGCGTCGAGTCGAGTCGAGGGAAGAAAAATGATCCATTAATCTGAAACCCAAAGTCTGGCGGCGCCGGGCGTCGCGGCGGCGGCGGCGGCGTCGACACGGCCGACTGTGCAGTAGTGGTTTCTCGATGTGAGCGCGCAGACCAACCATACTATTCGTACCATCGTCGACCCCTCTGTACTCCGACCGACCTCCACCGCCCCCGCCCACTTCTTTTCGACCCCTTGGACCAGTGATCGTCAACCTCTTCCGTATATACGTCCGGAGACTTGTATATGTACCATCTACACATACCTGAACGAGTCTTTTATGGTTAGGTTAGGTTACGGTATTGGTTAGGTTACGTCAGGTGATCAGGTTGTGGTTAGGTTACAATATAAGTTAGGAGAGGTTAAGTTAGATTGTTAGGCCAGACTCAGGTTGTGATTAAAGAGGTCATCAAGGATTAGGTTTGATTTAGATTTAAGTGAGGTTTGGCTAGATTCAGGTAGACTGTGTTAAATTATGTTAGGTTACGATTAGTGTAGGTTAGAACGCGTCACGTGATCTGAGTATCGATTAAAGTATTTTAGAAACGAATAAGAACCTCAAAGTCCACTGACTTATTTAAGACGCAACGGGCCTCGTACACACACGTACACATGCGCATACGATTACTACCGTACGACACATACAGGTTGAAGAAACGGTCTTAACTCGAACGTACGAGGGAATAAGAGGCAGTCTCACGGTCTCCACGAAGTCGCCGATGGAGATACGAGAGGAGGATGAGCGAGGTTGAGAAATGAGAAGCAGGGTGGAAGAGGAACGAACGGGATAAGAGATCGAAATCCGGCCGCGTTGAGGTGTTGGAACGAGAGACGGGCGGCTACATTTGAATCCCAAATTCGACGAGACCACGGTGACCGTGATTTAAAGAGTTCAGTCGTCTTTGCCGATTGGTAACTGTGTCCTGAAATCGCCTACTCCTCCCATACCCTCTTCACCCTCGCTTGATCCACTTGCTCGTTTCATTCTCTCCTTCTTACAACTGTTTTACTTGCTCTCATTTCTGTGACGGTTCATGTATACCAACGGTTTATGTATGCATTTGTAACAAAATTTTTGAAGCTGACAGGTATGGTTATAATTTTGCCTTAAAGAGAAATTTCCCAATTTCGAAGTTTGGAAATTTAAAAATTTGTAGAGATCTAGCTTGCTCGTTAGTGAATTGGAACATTGGGAAATTTGGGAAATGGGGTAACTATGAAATGGGAAATTTCTATTTGAGATACCTACAATTTGAAAAATTTACAAGTTGGGAAATTGATGTCCTTCATACTTCTCCACTTATTACAATACCACTTTACCGCCACTAGTGTCCCAAGTCCATGTCACTTTCGATTCATCCTGCGGTACAACGCGCGGCGATATAACAAGAGTCCCAACTACCACACATCCAAAAGTATTCCACGAAAATAGGTATCTATCTTGTTTCACAAATTTCTCCCAAGAGCTTCACGAGAAGCTCGAAACTTTCCCGGCGGTGAAAAGAAATCGTATCTTTTTCATCCGCGATTCGTGGTGCTTCCCCTGAAGAAATTGAAAGAGTGGATCCTCGAACGGAATCGCGCGATTAATAGGGCGTTCGTAGCCGGAAGGCCGAGTAGTCACGTACAGCGAGACAGGAAACGGTGGAAAAACGATGAAACCGAAAGTTCGAGGAGGCGACAGTCGCATCGTTGATATCGGAAAGACGAAAAGTTTCGCTCTCGTTCGCCGCTTTTTTCGCCGCGTTTCCGGATGCGCCGCGAACGAATGTGGGTCGTCGATTTTTTTGCGGCCGATGCTCCTCCTTGCCGGCCGTAAATTGTCGAGCTCGTAATTTAAAATAAAGGAAGCATAACCGTGCATCTTAAACTCTGCGCTGTGGCTTCTCCATCAAGGAGGGGGAGGCGGAGGTGGGGAGAGGAGGAGATAGATCGAGGGAGAAAGAACGACTCGTTGAACTATTAGTAGCACGCCATTACCCCACGATGCATTCATAACGGCCACGCCATCATTTTCTTCTTCTACGATCTTACCGACTTCTAAGTGGAAAAGGGTGTAAAAAAGAAGCAAAACACCCGGTTCATCTGTTGTAATTCCATGACAAATTGAAAATTTTACGGCGACTAATCGCTTGGACGCGAAACGCTTATCGTATACTGATGCACCCTCGCGATTTTTATTCAATATTTTATCTGCTATAAAATGTGCTCGGTGTACTAAACATGCGATATAACGAGAGATTCTTCAGCCGTCGTCAGACATCCTGTCATATGCTATAACAAAATCGGAATATAAAATTCCGTAAGATCATCAGGGGTGTGATATCAGCAAAACTCTCCCTATATCGCCGAATTCGATAAGGTCCCTCAAACTCAATCTTATCCGTTCCCACACAACCAAGTTCTCTATATAACCGGAAAATCGACCGTTTCGCACCTGAAAACGTAATTAGAAGGAAGTCCAGCAACGACGCAGGAGGTGATCTTTTTTGCATTCGTTGAATTGCATAACGATGCAAGGAAGGTGAACAGGGCAGAAGGGATCCAAGATGGAGAAGGCGTATCGCCACGGGAAAAGAGAGACGGTGAGATACGAACTGCTCCGTGGGAGGCGGAGGACAGATACGGCGAAACGAAGAGAGGGAACTCTAATTGAGATCAATTGCGACTCAGCCAGGGTCAACTCACTCCGAACTACTACGATGCCTTTGCTCGCGCGTGTTCGCGGATGTAACCTCGTGGACGAAGCGTGTAGCTTGCATACCAAACAGCATTGGGGATCAATTGGTCGTGATTTCTGTCGTGAGAATGTCGCCCGAGCTACCGATCGCACCTGACGGTCGCCATCCTTGATCTCGCGTTGCCTGGACTCCATCTTGGATCACGTCGCACCTCTACTTCGCATTTGTTTCCCTCATTTTCTTTCGATGTTAAACTTACTGACTCGGGACATTCGGTTCGTGTCTTGTTTCGGGAAAGTTTACTTCGATTCACGGGTTAACAGGCCGGCGATATAATCAACTTTTCCACTGTGGAAGTCATGTGCGTTCTTATACGTTCCTGTATGTATGTTCATGTGTATACGTCTACGTTCTTATACGTTTTTATATGTATGTTTTACATGTACCTTCGTACATTCATTCACGTATGTACATGATAGATGTACATGTACTATCGCATACATTTATTGATATATACAATGAGCGTATGTATACGTCATACGTCCATACATGTGAATGGACCTATGTGTCTATACGATAGATAGATACATGCAGCTATACATCTATCACCATGTACGATAATAGATGTGCACCCTAATACAATCAAATGCGACTGTCGTATATACATATACGTCCTAGTGCTTATATCAGTACACAGGCAGTTCGAAGGAAAAACCGACTCGTATGAATAACGTGCAAGGATTGAGTCGTTCGCATATAACATTAATCGATCAAAAGAATTTCTGGCAGTAACGTAACAAGTACGTAAGTTGCAGAATCACGATGTCCGCGTGGAAATTGTCCGATAGTGTCGGCCGTTCTTGTCGAAGCAATAAAGGTTTATCGTTCGTTTGCCTATTCTTCTGCTGTTCGCCATTGGACGGTCGACACTGTTGGACGAAAAGTTTGCCGATTTAATTTTTATAGTCGTCAGTGTAATATCCATTATATGGCAACGAGTTCCGCTCGGTTTCCGCCAGTCGTTCGAAAAATGTTATCTGAAAGCACTCGTCGTTTCGTTCGCTTTTGTTCTTTCTTTTCATTCCCTTCTTTCTACCGTTTCATTTCGACCAATCGATTCCGTTAGGTTAGGCTAACGTAATTAATCCTTTCTTTATAATATACTGATTCTACTCGATGACCACGGATTCGATGTGAAACATCAAATTTGCTTTATTGCAAAATAAATATGTCCTCGTTTCGTATATTATGCAACACGATTATGGCAATTGGAAAAGAAAGCTATCATCTAGAGGGCAGCTAATGTACAAAACAAATATGGCGTGTAGCTGGCGTCCATATTTTTAAGTTCCACTTACAGATTTTCGAACAAAGTTAGATTTTGAAATTTTGTAGGAAATCTTATCTGTAATTATTCCAATTTTTTAATGTGAAACTTTGTATCGGTTGATAATTAAATTGCTGTTACTCGAAATACTGAAGTGTCACTGTTTTCAAACATAAACAAAATTTTGTGTATCGCCCACTCGTCTTATTAATTTCTCGGTAATTGATAATCAATATGTTTGCACTCATAAATATATTAATACGACTATATGGAGATAGTAGGAAATATGCGACGTCATTTGCTTCTGAACGATAATGATAAGACTGATAACACTGATATCGATACTATCGTCCATTTTTTCGATCATTTTTACTTTCTCGAGACGGTAAATACTATTTATAAATACACTTATAGCGAATTCATGTTTGTCATATTGAGTTATATACTGAACCTCTTTTGAACAAATTTCATTTATTAATTTAACAATATTTTGTCGTATTTATTATTCATAAATTCAATCAACAGAAGTAATCCGAGTAAATATTGCTAATGGAAAGGTTAAGTATTACATTTTGCCACTAGTGGCGCCACTAGCGCAATGGCTGTCATTAAAAAACGCAACCTATAATATTCTCAATTATATATAGAAATGTTATACACTGTATCTATCAGATCTGTAAAATATTTAACTGTCTTTCAGTTAAGAATATTTTAATGTACTCTGTCCAACAAAATTAAAATAACCCAAATAACCCCTAAAAAATATATGTATGCCACACGGAACACGTTCTTCGTGCCCCACATATCCATTCTTAAATTTGATTACATCGACGAATCGGTGAAACGACGACAAATAACACGGATGACGTATTCGAACGAAAATTCTGGCGACACATACGTTGAACGCGTCGGCGAACGTGTTAATTGATGAAATTACATAGACGAAGGGTAACGAGAGTTTAAACGAGGTTTAAATAGTTGGTGGGGTAGTTCGGATGAAATTATTCCGCGGTAATTTCCGAGCGGGCAGAGGATGATTTAGGATCGGTTTGCACGCAGGTAAACCGCGATGGTCAGCTCAGAAGTGGATGCATGCGATTCAACAGGTGGGTAGAGAGAAAGGTAGGGTTAGGTTAGGACTAGCATCGCCTCGCTTTCCTCGACCTCATTCAATTCCGCTCGTTTGCTCCTTCGTCCCTCTTCGGCTCACCTATCCTCGTTTACACCCTTTCGTGAGCCACCTCCTCTCGACTGCCACCCTTATACTCCCTCTGCCATAATCAACAGGATCTCGTCGAACTTGTCGCCCTCCGAAAAAGCCTATGGAACTTCTCTTTCGAGTGTCGACTTTCTCGTGTTCTTTGGAGTGTGGGGGCGTTAGGCAAGCTTTTCCATGTGGAGGATCCTTGAAATTTGGAGACTTGAGGATTTGGGGAATGGGGAATGGGGGATGCAGGGACTTGGACATTTTGGGATTCGGGATTTGGGGATTTGTAGATTTTGGAATTTGGGGATTCTGTTAAGGGGGTTGGGAGATTTGTAGTTTCGGGGAATAGAGAATAGGAGATATAGGGATTTAAGGATTTTGAAGTTTGGGGACTCAGATTTGGAGATATGTGGATTTGGCAATTTCGGGATATGTATATTTTGTGACTTGGAGTTTCTGGAATTTGGGGATTTGAAGATTAGGATAACAGAGAATACTTTTCAACAGATCTCATAATACTCTACATTTCAAAGACCAATAACACGCATTCCACGTACGACTCATATTTCTTCTGGCGAACGACTCCAACACGTAGCAGTATCACCATAAAATTAGTCTAATAATAAATGACCGTGCTCGCGCAGCCCGAGAGAGTGTCCATCTTTCTCGACCAGCGGTTTCACGCAAATAGCATAAATCAGTTTCCGTAAACGGTAAAATTCTCAGCCCCCGAACGTATGAATGAATAATGATCTTGTTATGAACGTTTTACGGTGGTCTTTGGTTTCCGTGCTCTCACCCTTGCCTTACCTTCCTGTTATCCTCTTCAAAATCACGGCATTTTGGTTCGCTAATGACCGCAAGAAGCCTTGTTGTGCGCGTTAATTTCCCCGTCGGCCGAAAATCAATTAATCAGCGTTCGCTTGATCGAAGTGTTTCACGCTGTCTCGTTCACCCGACGTCCGGGAGGGGCGGATAATTTTTCAAGAATTTCATTATTGCCGCTCCTCTGATCGCCGGGGTATCCCGCGGGAGGGGTCGGGCCGCGAAAATTCTTGCTCGAACTGCTCGGAACAAGGCCGAGCACCACTTAAGTTTTTGATGCGGCGGAAAAAGTCGATGGACGCCTGCAAATTATGATGTAACGAGCTGCCACGATCAATTAGACCGGAGCCACGAGAAATTAAGTTTTACGGGTGTTTCGAGTCATTTTTGTACGCACGGTGATACGATAGACTCTTGCTATATCGCCAGTCCTATTTGAATAAGCCTGAGAACCATCAACACCTCGTACTCCCCCACTCCTTATCGTGAAAGAAGTTTCGAGTCATTTGTTCTTCGCGCAAAAAGAACTCAGCCTCTCGTTATATTGCCAGTTTCAGCCGGGACAATTATGAAATTTTGGGGCAACCGACAACTCCATTCGGTTACGAAAGAAAGCGTTTCTATTTCGCATGTATTTAACCAGCCGCATATTATAGCGAGAAACGCGAGCCGATCTGCAGGCCGATAGCGTCGGCTAATGAATTTCATTTGGTTCGTTGCGAATGCAGAATGGGTCGCAATTACTACGGACACAAGGCGCGTAGGAAATTTAATCAGGCTTAATTACTGCGAAGCTCTTCCGTAGTGCTGTCGATAACCGACTGAAACGCGTTGGATCAGTGAAACCGAGACGTATATATGTGTCCTCAGTTTCGCGTCACTCAGCGAATCTGTCGTTAATACGCGCTTATTAAATTAATTGCCAGCTGAAGAGACAGAGGACGCGAAAATCGAGCGCGAAACGTACTGCAGCTGCTGCTCTTAATTCTGCCGCTGCGCTCATAACAAGTAATACTAATCGTGTGTACAATGTAAAGCGTGTGTACGCGAAAAAGTAAGCGTAAACTGCACTATACAGTGATCCTGCGCGACTGTGTCGATAAAAATGTACAAATACGAGCTGCAGCGGAATGACCTTGAGCTTCGGTTCAAGGTCAAATAAGTTTATGATTGTATCGTGTAGTATTCGTCAGGGGGATGAAAAGTTACGAAGGAACTATAGGTGTAAAATCAACCGTTCTCTTGGAAAATGAATTCGAAGTTTCATTATACGTTTTATCGACGATATAGAACAGTAATTGTGGTGTAATAGTAGACAATTAGATAATTGTATGTTAATATTTCTATCTTCATGTGAAATTACCGTATTAATTACTAAATGCTAATATATTACTCGTCTATAATCAATTAATCAGTGTGATGTATGATGATGTATTTGAAGATGGTTACCGGAACTTTTTTGTAAATACAAAAATATAGAGATTGAACTTTTGGTTACTGAATTTAGCAACAACGAGAAGATAAATTCTGTCATCGATCAGTGAAATGAATTACTAATGTTCGCAACAAAAGAGAATATTATTATTAGCTCTGTAAACGCTTCTGCATGATGAAAGTTGTTAAATAGGTTAAGAGCGTCTTATTTCTCTGTTGTTTCTGATAATATTCTTGAACGCTCTGACCCGCGTTCTTCGAGTAACGCTTCAAAAAATACTTGTACCCGATCGAGGAAATCAGCAAATGAACATCTCACCAATATAAATTTCATTAATTTATTAATTCCGATCTAGAAAACTTGTAAAATTCCAAACCTGAATAAAGAATTCGAAAACGAGTGAATTCAATCGACCATTATAATACTACGAATGAACGTTTTATCTATACAAATATTCCCGAAAAAAGGAACTGTACACATTGTCGAAATAAAAAGAAGTCCTAATTGTGTTTCCCAAAAGAATTGTCCGCCACATCCATTGTGACCGTTCAGAATGGTCGAAATTACCGGACAAATTCCGAATTCGATTCCTTGAAACTGTGCCTAGCTCGCAGTACAATCTGTCCGTCCATAATGGCGAAACTTTCTTTCTGAAGGTTTAATTCGCCATGAAGCGGGAAAAACGAAAATCTCGAGAACCCTTTGACGTCCGTCGAGCGAACGCGCAAAATGGCCGCTCTGTCATTAGAATCGCTACCATTGCCAGCCTCCGTTGTTCATTCAACGTTTCTGATGAAAACTTTCGTAATTATTTAGAGAAAGAACGGCATCATCGATTTCCTTAGTCTAACCTAACCTGATCCATCGCTCAGATTAGTTCAGATTGCCAGTATAAAATATACCGGTTTAGATTATAATGGTGAGCATCGTAAATAATTATAAAGTGCAAGATAGTGCAAGATTTGAATCGAGAGCGTGATTCGATGGTTGATTTTTTGGGGCAAGGAAAATTCCACCGCGAGAATTCTATCCACGTAAACGGTTTTCGCAAACGAGCGTCGGAATGTGTGAGGAGGGAAACTCAGGAAGCAGCAACAAGTGTGACATCCCTTGCTCTCTACCTTTTACCTTCCCCCGGGGCACCTAGAAATCCGCCCCAAGGGGTGGCTGCTTCTTCTCACCCCAAATGAAAGTCTGGTGTGATACGGTGTTGTTTGGCTGGAAAGATTGAGCGTTTATTTTCCGTGACACTCTTTTAGTGCTTGGTTGAACATGGAGCTGACAAACGAAGTGAACATACTTTGATAATGTTCGATCAAGAAAATTCTGATAAACACACTGGTTGAAACTTCTGTTCGTAAAATCTGCACTTGTTCAAACCAATAAATGGTTTCATCCCTGTCTCCTAAATTTACTCTACTCCTATCAGTTGTAAATTAAAAGAACAATAATTTATGTATTAAACGAAAGAATCGATGCTACAAAAATAAAATTTAGTATATCGACAAGAAAATTTGTTCTGTTAACTCGACGTCGCGTAAGTGGATTTGAATGTTCGCGCCATCTAACGCGCGGTTTAGATCAACATGGCGGTGTACTTACTCTCTCGGGAATCGCTACAAATCCAAGAATAAATCGCCGTCGTTTCATGTTATGATGAATTTCCAGCTTGTACTCGTCTCTGCATGGGATATACAATTTACCAATCGGTTACAACCTACTCAATCAACGAAGGGCATAAAATCCATCAAATACGTACCAATTACTGTTGCCGCTCGGACGCGATCTGCGCGTATTATTATGTTTCCGTGCTCGACTACGTTCATACTTCATTATCATTACAAGTACAACATCAATGGTTATTGATCTCCACCGAACATGTAATATATCCCCGGAATTTGCTCTAATTACTTTCCATTTAAATGTCCTGTCTGGCTTGAAAAATATCCCCGTGAACGTTCAACCGATATGAAATATTGCGTCCTCGTGTATCGTCGCAAATTGTCAACCATTTTTCTTTTTTACAATTTCCATGATTCTCGTATTTTCAAAATGGAACGAATAAATTTCAAAGTCTCAAGTTTCTAAATTTCTCAATTTGAAAATTGAAAGGTTCGTAACATCGAAATTTTGTAAACCTGCAAATTTCTATACGTAAAAGTCCCTGAATTTAATAAAACTAGCGAATTTCCAGGTATTTAAACGTGTCCCTCGAACTGAACAGCCTTGTATAATTTAATACCGTTATACAATTATAGACGAACGTTGGTAACCGTCTCCTTTGAATTTCGTTTGTGACATTTAATCGACTAATCCTATTTTACCGCAGGTACTAAGCAGATTATCATCGTACTTATTTGCATAGCACGTTTGCTTTGTAGCTTCGCAATTCGTCCTTGAAAACTCAAACATCTAACCTTCCGCGGTTTATTTATTCCGTATATTACACCGTCTATGAATCTTAACGGGACAGAGAACGATTTCGAGAAGTGTACTAACACGGGACGAAAAATGAGGAAGAACCTTCGGAATTCGATCAAATGCAAACAATGCCGTAATCAGAATTCGCGATGTCTGGGGCAACATACAGTTTCATCGACATTAAATTATAGATTCCTAGAATCAAGTTATATAATTAGATCCCAGAACCAGGGATTAAATCCACTTCTATTCAATACAGAATATCGTGCACACATGTGACGCGCGGTACAGTTCACATATGAACCGCACTCATATTTTCACCGCAATTTTTAGGTTTTGATTATAATCTTGACAGTGAAGGATCGAATGCAAAATGCCCAACTTTTTAAGTATCTTTATTTGTCTAAATATTATAGCAATAATCAGTTGGCTATAAATGACGCAACTGCCTAAACAGTTATAAGTCCAGGGGTTAATATTTTTGTAGTATCGTGACAAAACGTAAATGACTAAGAACTTTCTTACAGAGAATTTATATAATAATAAACTGATGTGACACTCGAAGAAGCTTACTGCTTTTGCCCACCTGTCAACAGTGAAATGACATCTGGTAAAAAAAGTGGACCTATATCGTTGAAAATAATGGCGGACAAACTTTCACCGCACAAATAATGTCCATTCGCTCTAGCGATATGCAGAAAAAGCCTAATCGGGAAAGTTCAGTGAGCCGATGGAACGGGTTCGTCGTCACTCAGCTAATTTCCTTCTTGATCGAGCATCGATTTCTCGTTCTCGAAGGCAGACGATCATGGCAGCCCCAGGTAGACGAATTTGTCACGGCAGGTTGAACTTAAGTGGATTAAAAACGGTCAGCGAAGCCGGAACCGGCAGCATTACGATTAAGAATGCTTCGTTATGTCCAATGTAGGAGCCGCTCGTGCATTTCCAGTTGGCCATCGGGGCTGCTCCGGGCAATTAATGTACCCCGGAGATCCTTTTACCCCTTCAACCTCTGTTTTCCTCATTTTTCTTCCCTTCGGAAAACGAATGCGTTCATGAACGCGTGCACTAATCGAAAATCTTTCTTGTCGTTTTTCCTACGATTCATGTATCGATAAAAAGGGTTGTCTCCCTTTTCAACGGGTCTTTTGGGTCCACTGGCACAGAGTATCTTGTGTGGGATTACTGGCCGCGCTTTGCTAAGCTGCCTTTTCAAGTGTACTCTTTTTGCCGCGTGTTTGCCATTGTGGATCGGTACGTTCAGATTCATACTTCTGTCACTCGATCTCTTCGGGGTGATTAGGCTCCTGGTAGTCCAAAATTTTCCAAGCTCCGCCCTTTTATAGTCGAGATATACTAGGATACTTGTGTACATTCTTGTGAATATTACAATTTTTGTAGTTTCATTTGGATATTGTGATTATGTGCATGCTTGAATATGATATACTCGTTTCAAGGAGAATTTCTTCAAAGATAACAGAGCAAATTAGGAATCGAACAGATACTGATCTAGCAGCTACATAACGAGCGGTTACCCAGCTCGAACGAATATTGGAGGATTATTTTACTCTAATGTGTCGAGTGGTTAATTCGACAGCTATATTTCGAGTGATTAATGCATATTTTGAGCAGTCATCCAAGCAACCATATTTCAAACGGTTATCGAGCATGTACTTATCGCGCGATCATAGTATTTCCAGCGCGTATTTTTGCGCCGGTCAGAGGCAGACATCGAATGGCAAGCAACTCCTGTTGGATTTAGCTTGATAAAGAGCGATGCATTATGGATCACCTAGATATACAGGTTCGAACGTGAGGCGAAACGCTGATTGAGAGGCGCTGCCTAGCAACTGGTGTCCTCGCAACCTTTTTCAACCCCCAGTTGCAGCAGCCCCGTCGCCCCGCAGCCCCGGCACAACGCTCGTCACTCTCCTACCCTCGCGACGACATCGTTTCCACCTTGTATCGACGATCTTCGATGTACACTCTTTCCACGGAAGCTTCTTCCCTGCCCTGCGGCTCCAATTTTCCTCGCTCACGGGCCTTTGACGCTGCATCCGATCGCTCGAGCGATCTTTTTAATTAGTCACGCGTGTATGCATCGTAAGAATAGGTGCACGGAGTCTGCAATTATAAGCTGTTCGAACAGCCTCGTTGAATAACAATTAGACAACTCTGACATTTCGGTGCTTGTGACTTCTTGTGGCCATGTTTTGGGATGTGATTCAGGGATGTATTCGATAAAAGCTCATGGACCTTACTTAGACTGCCCAGTCGCAGATGTACATGTTTCTGGTTATATGTTAGGACACTTTATTTTTTCTCAAAATCTAAATGTATCGCACAAGTAATTTGAGATATTATTGATACGAAGTTTATAGATGAGTAAGCGGTCTGTGACTAGGTGTGACATCTTTTGCATCCCCGTAGAGCACTTGCATTCAATCATGTTTGAAATGTAGAAGCTGTTGAAGTTCAAAAATTACTAAAGCCTCAAAGTTCTCAAATTTCACAACACTGAAGTTACCATATCATATAACCTCAAAGTTCTAACATTTCAAAACACTGAAGTCGCAATATCATATTACCTCAAAGTTCTAAAATTTCAAAACACTGAAGTCACAATATCATCTTACCTCAGAGTTCAAAAACCGCCAAGTCCCAAAACCCCAAAATCTGTAAAATTCTAAAAGCACTAACATGTTAGGACACATAACCTCAAAAAATATATGCGAAAAGATGTGTTTTTATCGCGAACGGAGAAAAAAATGTGTTTGTCCATGAATTCCAGAATGCAATAAACATCGTAATCTTAAAATCCTGTGTCGAACGTGATTATGTCAGTAGTACCTAAAGTGTATAAGAAAAGTAGCTTGGAGGCAACGTTATAGTTTGTTCCGGCGCGGCAGCCTCGCGGCAACGTGCTATAATCGAAAGTTCGCATGAAAATAAGTAGCCTATGATCGCCTTAATTTGATGTCCACTGTGCACGCGCTCGATTGATTATCGTCAGTCGAAAGCGAGGACCGACGAACGAGCATTAGGTTTCCATAAAGAGTCCGGACGTTCATGCGGACGATGGTACAATAAAGCAGCGCAGAACGAAAGACGTCCAAGAGAAGAGCATACAAAACCAAAACGTTACACACGTGAGAAAGTGATGCGTAAAAACGATGAAACGGGGCTGATAAAAATACTTGTTATACTGGGTGGCTCATTTCATACTGATCATTATTCGAATATTTATTTTAGTCGTTTGCCTAGATCTTTAACAACCATTATTATTGTTCGTACTAGTACAGTATAGTTAATATTAATTCATTGTAATTTTGTTAGTATCAATAATTCATTATTAATCATTTTTAGTATCATTATTTTGTTATTATTCTTCTGGTATTGTTATATCATAAATTTTTTATTAAGAGCATTGTGTGGTTGATGAATGGAAAGTAAAGATGTGTCATTTTTTAAAATATTCATGTTAATGCTGTTCCGTGGAAATCTAGTTTTAGCACCAACAGTGCTTTATCTATTTCCACTTTCCAGCAGGGAAATGCAAATGAATTTTCTTCACAGTATTTAAAACATGATAAGATAGCAGAAAATCGCATAATTTTTCAAATAGTTAACGCTTGAGGACTAACCTCAAGATAGCAATTAAAATAAACGATAAGAAATAGTAAAAGTACGATTTTGATTTACATTTATACTATTAAGAATTGCCTTTTTTTAAAATAAATAAATAAAGATAATTTAGTGAAATATGGAAATATCAATTTGCGAAAATGGAGGGAAAAAACGGAACGAGTGACTAAAGTGGTTCGTAAACAAATTCTCGTGTCACTAATTGTTCATCAGATAAAATGTAAAATAACCCATCATTCGAAACCTTTATTTTCAAAGATTATTACCACGAACTGCAATGAAATCGGACGGAAAACTCCCAAGCGATATTATTAAGATAACGCGTTGCTATACCATCGCTATATGCACGCCATTGATATCAATAAGCACACGTTTTCTTTAGATATTGTTCCTAGTTACTTCACTGAATTTTATATTCCATAAAAATCATTCGAATACACTATTGTAATGTGAAATAAAAATCTCAAGACGTCGTGTTCAAACATTTAAAAATTTGTAAGTTAAAAAGTACCTGGACCCCAAAGTCCAAGCATTCGAAAACCTCAATATCCTAAAGTTCAAGCACTCCAAAATCCTTGCATCTCAAGATTCAGCCATCCTAGAATCCCTATACCCTAAACTTTAAGAGTCCCAAAATCCCTATACTGTAAATTTGCAATCTCGAAAGTCCCTATACTATAAATTTGCAATCTCGAAAGTGGCAAAATAAAATGAACAACGACACTCAGCAGAGCAATCTATATAAACAAACTGTTCGACGAATTCAACAATTAAGGCATTAAAGTTGATAATCGACCACCGCTTCGTCGCCATTTTCATCCACCTGTCATTATTAATGCAAAAGCGTGCATCACGACAATTCGCGTCCTTTCCATCGTAAGTGCACGGACTTTCGACTAATTGCTTGTTTAATAATGCAAACGCTGGGCCGCGTAATGGGGTACAAATTACCAGGGGGTAAACACGCATCGCGAAATCAGGCCTGCCAATCGACAGATTCGCCGCGAGTTCGTCGCGATCGAGATGGCCGTTTAACGATCAGGCAACTATAAACACGTTCGTGTTGCAATTTGCGCCATCTTCCGGGACACTGATTCCCCCCTGCTGAACCGATAAACTATGCGGAATCGCATTCGTGTCGCGATGCTAAAAGATGAAATAAATATTATTACGAATTTCATACTGGGTTACGAGGTCGACCTGATACGATTCCGAGATACGCCATTTTGTTTAGATATATGCAAATGGTGGATTTTGAAGTGTAGATATTCTTCTATAATTTGGTGACAGAAATGTGACACAATTTGATACACTTTAAAAGCATCATATTACAAAAATGGCGCTTATAGTTGTTAGACGTCAAAATATTTTGTCTCGTATTTGTTTATTCGTAAAACATGGAATTCCACGTTGGAATATCTATTAAACGAAAATCGCTAAAAATGAAGATGTTAACAGCCCACCGGCTCAATTTCACGCGTATCCGTGAAAATACGTAGCAATATCACGCAACAGAATCGATAAACAATCGCGGATCAGCTAATTCTCCGCTTAATCGGATTTACATTTGCCGGAAGACACTTCGAAAAGGAAAAGAAGCGTCTAATTGTATGAACGCAGCAACCGGCTGGTCTTTTCTCGTTAAAATTGAACGGCAACCGGCGAGAATGACCCCAATTCATAGGTAATAGTTCGTTTATATGCAAATACGATGGGCAAAATGGCGAACGGTACACGAAAATGTCACCTCGCGAAGTTATACAAATCCTGAAGTCGTATAGTAACCACAAAATGGTGACAATTTGCGATTGGATAGGAAAAAGAGCTTGTGTAACTTTTCCAACTTCTTCAATTCCGAACTTCTCACGTTCCCAAGTTCCCAAGTTTCTAAATTCTCGAGTTTCCAAGTCCCCAAGTTCCCTGATTTCCTAATTTCCTACTTTCTTAATTCCCAACTCCTTAATTGCCCAGTTTCCTAATTTCCTAATTCCCTAATTCCCTAATTCCCAATTCCCCAATTTCCAACTTCCCAAAGTCCCTAAATTCCCAAGTTCCTAAGTAGTACCTTACGACAATATCCAAAAGAATTGAAAAATTATATCACAACATCATCACAGAGAAAATTTGTACGATTCACGATTTACGATCACGCTATATCTGCAACGACACTCCAATTTCTCCCACGCTGACGCGACATAAGAGAATGAGAACCGGCTTAATCCCAAAAGTAGTCCTTCATCCCCAGGAAGTCCTTTATGCAAGAGTCCGACTATTCATGGCCTCCCATAGACAGAATGAATGACCAAGAAAGTATCCTTCGCGATCACGAGGCATCTGTCGACTTTGCCAACCCTTTTTCCACGCTTTTCCCGAAAATCGTGCGAGCTGATCTGCATTTTTACCCGACATCTGCTGATTTCTACCATTGTCTGCGTGCGTGGCCAGCTGAACACCGAAAGGCTTCAACTTTGTAACGAATCAATCGGACGATTTATACGGTCTGCTATAAAACGAGAGACACGACAGATGGCACGATCGACAATGCAAAATGTACGTTGAATTGCACAATCGTGATTAATGGCGTTTTGTGGAAGCTGATACAGGAGTTCCTAGATGTCTGAATTTTTGGGTTTATAAATTTATAAGTTAGTGAGTTCCTAGTTCTTAAGTTCTTAAGTTCCAAAGTTCCCAAGTTCCCTAATTCCCTAATTCCCTAATTCCCTAATTCCCAAATCCCCAAATTGCCAACTTCCGAAATTTCTCATGGCAATAAAAAGTCCTCGGCAATATACCAAACGAAAAGGTCTAAAATCAGAATTAGAGGGGTCGCACGATTGAAAGTGCAATTACGCACTTCCGCGTCTACGGAAAATGAGCACCTGTTGTCGGTGTTTACCCTCACATTATATACTTTGCTCTGCTTTTATGGCACGGAGCGCATGCATACCTACGCTTATAAGTAACGGTAGATGTTTCCACCTACATTCAAAGGAGCTTCGAAGTGAAAGGAGACAAGGATACGCTTCGTGACAGTGCTTCTCATCGTCGAACCGATTTAAAAACGTCGAGAAGATGGACGACGCAATTGGCTAACCAAAATGGCGGCTACAAACGATTTCCAACGTCAGTCAGCTATTTAATTTATTTTCTACCTTAAGTACCGTTCTAAAGTTATATAAAGTTTTACTTAGAAGTTTCATTTTGAATAAACTTAAATATTTATTATTTGTCTATTCAACTAGATATTATGTATTTAGAAAAATATTTTGTTGCTTGTTGCGTAAAACGAGCCTCAGTCGTATGAGCGATAGATACGTTAATAACTAGTAACTATGTACTAACTTTGTGTTAACGTGAAGTATTTAACAGTGACTGTAGTCAACTTTAGGATACGAAAAATAGACAATAAAAATTTCGTTCTTTTCACTTCCCATCGTAATTGCGATTGTCGTGACTCACATCACGAATAATTGCCACTTGTGTTTATGCTTCGTCATCTGTTAACATCGAATCGTAAATCTGAAGTTGATACAATTTTAACAAATATTTATTACTGTAAATATAGATAAACTGCGTATTAATACCACATCGCATATTATACTGCTAATTATCCACAGTTGAATAATATAAATAATAGTCTACAGTGAAACAAAATTAAACGATATAAAGTAATACATAGTTAAACGATATCGAATGTTAAATAATACCCAAATAAATAAATAACGCCTACTGTATTAATATTTGGTAAAACGATTCCAAGATGGCGCACAGAGCAATGCGTCATCGCAGCTTGCCATAAGTGCCATTTTATGGTACTCTCGTGTCACGTTATTTCATCTTCGTCGTTTCGAAATCCGGCATTTTGTATGCAATAACGTAACAGTTAACCTTATATCGCACAATCTAAGCGCGTATAGATAAAAGCAAAAAATCTAAATGAAGATACAAGTAAATGTTAAATTGTTTCTATGTTTTCTATAAAAGCAGAGTCTCGGGTTTCTCGCTGGTGAATCAATCGAATCTCTTGGAAAATGTCTTATTCATTATTCAGTAGCTTGACATTTTCTACTTTCCCGAGGAAAAGTCGTCGCCCGTTCGCGTTTTCTCGATAAATCTCTCCTTATTTATTGCAATTTCTCGTTTGGTGATCTCCGAGACACGTTATTAACTCTGTCGCGTTTCAATTAAATATTTCTCAATGATCATTTATAAATTAACTGCGTTGATAAATTAGTCATTTTGCTTAAATTGATTTATACAATGTGACATTATATTTTGTACCTTCATGAATATTTATCACGATGTCTGTGATAGATGAGGTTAGGTTAGGTGACATTCTGTACACTCCTAATTAGATTAAATAATAAATACATAAATTTATATGAAATGTTACTACAGAGTTACATGTTGATCTTGTACATTTGCAAATATTTAAGATGATGTCCATAATTTTTAAGGTTATGTATATAAAAAATATATTTTAAGATGCACAATTTTTAAGATCACTTCTGCCAATATATTTCAATAAATAATTTTCAGGATATAATTAACAAATTTGGAATTTGTTATCTCATTAAACGAATGAACGAAATGTCATTTACATTCTGTCTGGTGGGACAATGTCATTTCTGTTATTTCTTTAAATACCGCCAACTAAAATACACTTAGCGTTAAATTGATAATTTTTATTGGAATTTTATCACGTTTATTTTGCGATGTTTGGTAATGCTACGTTAAACAAACAACCGACAATCTGTTTATTGTGTTATCGGCAAATCAAGTAAACATTATACGTTTATATCAATCTTCTGTCCTCCATAATACTTACCGTTAATGTAATTTGATTAATTAATCATATTGCCGAATTATCGTTCGTTTGTACTCAAACCTATTTACATTGATACATCTGTATATTTATAACAAATTTTAATCATTTATATTGCATTCATAATTTCTCATTTTCTTTTCGTATTTTCGCTTTTCTGAATTTCAAGTATTTTAAATATGCTGGGGAATTCCAACATTTTTTATTTTTACCGTTGGCATTTTTAATTTTACAAAATTAGAAGTTTGTATATTTGTACCTTTCTAATATAAATTTGTAAACTTACTAATTATATTACTATAATTTAATTATGGTTCTGTACCAAATTTGCAATGTCAATCGCACATGTCAGTCCACATCGAACACCTTCCATCGTCAAAACTATACTTAACCTAACCTCCCTCGAAGAATTCGTAGAAATATTTGAGAAACACTGAGCCCATAACATCGTCGCTAGTAACAAGCTAGGTAGGAACGCAGAAATTGTTGTACATTACGCTACATATTTATAATCATACGCAAGGTTATATATATCTGAGCATAATCATGTGCACATAGGTCCACCTTCGGCCATGTACACGTATGTACATATACGTAAACGCGTTATGTAAACGCACTTGAGCGATGTGACTACGCATAAGGGTAGCTTTATAAAAATTCTACAAGGATCGATGGTGTTGTTGCCATGGATATGGTAATCGCCGTTTAAATATGTCTGCAACAGCTTTCCACCATGGCGGACGCTGTTTCTGTGTCATCGCAACTTTTCAACCACCTTTCAACCGTCGTTTAAACTTTAAATCGATTTGTCAATTTTTATATCCATTTAAGTATCGCAGACTTGTTGGGTTAATGAACTTTCTTCGTATACAAATTTGTTCGGTATAGTGGGTTAACTGCGTTCGACGTATATACACGTCGGCACAAAATTTCTGTCACCTTCACGAATTATTCATTTCTTATCGAATAAAGATATAATCCTTTCTTTTGCTTTACATTTTCAGGAAAGTTTGCTTTACATTTTCAGTACCATGTGCTCTGCATTTGACGTATATATACGTCGATCCAAAAGTTTGTGTAGCTGCGTTTCACGAGAACGTTTTATTAATTTCTTATCGAAGATGTAACACCTTCTGCTTTAGTAGAATTTGCTGTGTGTTCGACGTATATATACGTCAACTAACAAAAACTTATTAATTCTCACAGAAAATTGAAAACCTAGATAAAAAAATTGATATCGATATATTACAGTACGTCTAATTTTTCCTCCAACACAAATTAACCAAATAATTTTGATTTTTGAGGAAAATGTTTCGAAGCGAATATAATTTTAGTTCGCAGTACAACGTTGCTACGTCTGGACTCACACTGAACCGTCATCTAATTTAGGTGCAATTTTTATTCGACAGCATTGCTGCGTCTCGCACATAACCTAAACGTTAACCGTCTGCGCAAACAAGAAATCCGTCTGCGCATAAATGCTATCAAATTTGCGCCATGTTTAACGCTGCGTTCCATTACAATATCGAACGTCAATGAACAAACAAATATTGCAAACATTCTCGTTCACCGATCCATATCATTTTTTCAAATATTATTGTTAAACATTATTGTAATAATATTAATTACGATAACCACACGCAGTTCTCGTTTCAAACATTTGCTAGTTTACGAAATTTGTTTAAATTGCTAATTTATTACATTTTAGAAGTTCAGTACAAAATTTTAATAACAATATTGAAATAAACTTGAAGTAATATAAGTACGATTTTAAAATGAAGTCCACTACAAAACCTGTACAACAACGTTACAACAAACTTGAAATAATGTATGTATAAGAAATATTATTAATTATAACGGTAAACAAGTATAATAATTCGCATGAGAAATTTACATGAACAAGTTTTGAGAACATTCAGAAATTGTCCTCAACTACTATACATATAACTTGTTACATTTAAAGTAGGGTTCAATAAAAATCACTAACAAGATAGTTGGTGTTCAGCAAACATACTGACATTAATTCACGTGGTCAGTTACAGCATTTTACGAGCGATCAGAATGCAGTTGGCGTTACAAAAAAATCGCATCTAGTTTGGCAAGTCTCGAGCAACAAATTGACTTGATTTTGAATACACGTTGATACAAATTGAGTTCACGTCAAGAACCCTTTGTGAAAGTTCTTTAAGGAAAATGGCGCACAAAAGAATGTTTTTAAAATTGAACACCGGTGACAACTTTTATATGTAAATGTACAAATATGCATATAGCGATGATAATAGTAACATTATAGTAACGATGATAGTAATATAGTATTCATTTCATGAAACGTTTTAGGTTAACATAGAGATGCATGACAGAGCGTTCACATATAAATAACATGTTTCAAAACAGAATGACGCTTGTTGCTATACTTCCTTTGATCTCACCGCGTCTCGACGGAAACCATTTTGTGTAAACATTTTTCCTCTGACGACGATGAGCAATGGTATGTCTACAATAGGGTCCCTAGAAGCTATTAGTTTAAAATCAGTCTTTTGCGTAGTTGATTCGAGTATTACTAGAATGTATTTTGTATGACCGAGTTATGAGACTAAGTCCAAACTTCTAGAAGTCTCAATTATAGTCCCAACTTTTTAAAGTCCCAAATTCACAAGATCCTCCAACTGCATTAAAGGGCCAACCTTTCAGAGTCCCAAACATTCGAAGCCTCATAAGATCCTAATCGTCCAAAGTGCCAAACTTCCAAAGTCCCAAATTCACAAGATCTAAACCACCTA
The DNA here is from genome assembly GCA_036983795.1 of Megachile lagopoda. NCBI lineage: Eukaryota > Metazoa > Arthropoda > Insecta > Hymenoptera > Megachilidae > Megachile > Megachile lagopoda. The sequence goes on from CM072793.1 coordinate 8,699,277, forward strand.
AGGTCTCAATCTCCCATAATCCCAACCTTCCCAGGTGTCAAACTTCCAAAGTCCCAAATTCAGAAGATCTGAACCTCCTAAGGTCCCAAACTCCCATAGCCTCAATCTTCCAAGGTCCCAAATTCAAGGACTTCCAAGCCCCCTCAGTCCTAACCTTGGCCCATGTTAAAGTCCCAAGGTCCTAACTCAACCTATGCAAATTGACACTCAACCTACCCAAAATCCCAAATGTCCCAAGGTCCCAAAATATCCAGTAGTTCTAAAAACTTCGGTGCTCCAACATTCCGCGACCGTAAAATCGCAAATTAGTAGAACCGTGAAATTACAAAATTGCCTGAGTATGCCACGGATGACGCAAATATCGAAGGTAAAAAAAAAAAAGAATTTCACTTGGATTCGAAACGTATATTTAAACGTTACAAATCACCTGTTTCGCTTTCCCCGTGAATTTTCAATCGTTCCCAGTCCGCGACGACATTCGCGCGTTGCGTAATGAAATTGCAGTTTCGATACGAGCCTCAAACACGTGCATTCTCTAGGAATCCTTGCGACCCACGCGTTAGGCGTGTGCTGCGTGCAGATACACGCCACGATCGCGTGGAAACGTTACGTGTGAACGGTACAACGAGTTCCACGAGTGAAAGGGTTGCATTAATACAGAGAACTTTACACTTGACGCTGAGCGATACGAGAGGACGCGGGAATTATCGGTGGGCGAACGATATTCGAATATGACCGTTAATCGTTTCACCATCTAGGGAAATTCACTTAATCATCTGTTACTTGTTCAACATTTTTATTTCTTACTTTACATTACAATTATCGTGGCTCGGATCACAAGGAATTATTGTTCATGTTCCGCCATTTTGTTTTAACCAAATCGTGAACTTGAAGTTGGTATAATTTTAATAAATATTTATTTCTGCAAATACAAATGAACTACATAAAATATGATGTTGCTAACATCATAACAACATATGATGTCAACAATTAAATATTATAAATAATAGTTAACAATGTTAAATAATACTCAAATCGATAAAAGTATACATGTTACCAATCTAAAAAGACTGCAAACATTAAAACCGTAGAAATGTACCAAGCACAATAACTCGAATGACAAATCTCTCCCTATATCGCCATTAACCACGAAATTTCGCATCTTAGATTCCATGTTTAAAATCAAATAAAATTAAGATATTCCCATTGAATTGTTAACTTCAAGATCAAGAGTAACTAGCCAAATGTATGTATCATCCACGGCATATACGTTACAATGTTATTTCGAGTCTAAAAGTAGCCGCGCATAAAAGCCAGCGTGAAACGAGGAATGATTCACTCGATAAGTGAACACCGTGTATATGACGGCAAGGTGGATCGGCCTGACGTAGCGGTGTCACGGATGTAAACGCGAACTCGGCGATATTAGAAGGTGGCGGAGCATAGTGGAGTAGAAGAGAAAGAAGGTGGGGGCCGAGGAAGAGGTCCAGTGACGTCACGGGCAACCTTGAGCACCGACCTCGGACAACGAGCCGCCTGCTTAATCTATATGCAAGCGATGCTTTTCTCTGTCTGTGTGTTCGTGTGCCGACTGCAAAGCGCATGCGCGCGCGCACACAATCACAACACGCGACGCGACGCGACGCGGGAAACGCGCGGAAATTCGCCCGCGCGTTTAGACGCGACGCGCCGGGACGTGCCAACTGATTCTGTTACGATATCAATCGACGGTTCTGGTCCATACTGCTAATTACCCGCTGCCAAATGCGTGCGCGTGTGAAACACTCGAAAATTGTTCTTTCCTTATTTTGCGATGATGAATGTCGCCGAATACAATGTATGTTTTTGAGATTTTGGTGAACGGTGAGGGACTTCTGTACATTTCAAAATACCTAAGTACTTATAGTCTCCAATCGTGATGTCCCTAATCTTCAAGTCTTGTCATATCTGTACTTGACAGCAGTATAAACCCAAACCTATATGCCCTATTGGCCTACTACCTAAATTCCTGCATCCCAAATTCCTATATCCCAAATCCATATATTCCAAATCATTATATCCCAAGTCCCTACATACCAAGTCCGTATATTCCAAATCTCTATATCCAAAATTCCTGCACGTTCCAAGTCTCTATACCCCAAGTCCCCATATCCCAAGTTCCTATACCTCAAATCCCTATACCCCAAGTTCCTATACCCCAAATCCCTATATCCTAAGTACCTATATCCACAGTCCCTACACCCCAAGTTCCTATATCCCAAGTCCCTATATCCTTATACCCTAAAATTCATTTACCCACAAATCTCTAGATCCCTACATCCCTAGCAACTGTATGAGGAGTGGGCATTTTCTGCTCATTTCCTTAACATTACTATCCCTCTCTGAATACTGTTTTTAATGTAGTTTGGCACAGTAAAGTGTACGTAATAATTATTTCGTTACTGGCTACAGAAAGATCGATTTATCGGGCGAATGACGCGATAAGATAAGATGGAAGTCAAAAGTCAGTCGCTTCGGACGTTGTGAAATTCGATAACTTTTGTACGCATACAGCGTGTACACGCGACCGAGTACATGTAATACACGCTGCACACCATCAACATTTCTGTTTTCGGTTTTAATTTTAATACATCCTACGTAACGTGCTCGGAGATTAAACGACGAGAGCCTCTTTATCGAGCGCCGATCGCTCCTGCACTCATCCTCCATAAGCTTCGCTCTCGTATTTGTTCTTACAGAAACGTTCGTATACGTTTCTCGTGCGCGTTTCTATTTAAAGTACTTTTATCACCCAGAAATACGTTCCCGAAGACCGAATGTTTTTTCAGCCACGATGCCCGACCACTTAACACGTTCGGTACCGGGGTAACAGGTGCTACTTGACCGCGATTAGGCGAGCAAAACATTTCCAGGTAGACGAATTTCGTATCTGCACGGCCCTGACCTATCGCACGTAGAATCTTATCAACCGTGTATCTTCTCGTATATTGCGTTACGCCAATTTCGCCAGCTATCGAGCGACGCCGTCAATGTGGCCTGCGTCTTAAAACACGGTTGGGATCGAAGATGTTAACGAGTTGATCGATGAGTCGAATACAAAGCGTTTCGATTCGTCTATCTTGATCTCAGTTATCTCTTAGGGTGTTCATCTTTCAAAATAACTTGCAAACAATATTGATGTCACGTGTCATGTGGTCATTCTGGGTCACCATGTTGCTCTCTAAGTTTATGGTAAATGACCAGTAACAGTTATGTACCGAATAAGAATGCTGAACAAAGTAGACCTAATTTAATTGGACGGTGTTATACATATGTCAACACAACCGACAGTCAAGGTCGCTTCTTCAGACTTGTCTGATGTGCATTGTCGTCGCCTGATGTCACCTTTACGAATTTGAAGATTGACGTAGGTTGTGCTCGACGTTTCTGATCGTTCGTCGAGAATCTACGTTGCATTCCCATATATCGCCGTCACTCGAATCGGGCTATTAGGTATGTACGATTTTGGGGTTCACGATGGTAAAGATAGGTTTTATCGGAATGTGATATTGATGAGCAATGGAATTCAGAAATGTAAGAGCTTAGAGGTCTTCGTATTCTCGATTTTGGAACATTAGAAAGGTATCGAGTTTATCGCATTTATCGAGCTTATCGCATTCATCGAATTTATCGGCTTCGCGAAGTTTATCGCGTTTCCAATATTAGAAGTTTGTAGATATTGTGGAATTAAGAACTTCTGAAATTAAAAAATTGGGGAAGTGTGTAATTAATTAATTAGAGTTAATGATTTATTAAATTAATTAAAAAATTAACGAATTAACCAATTAACAGCTTGATAAATTAACTAATTAATTAATCAACCAATTGACGAACTGATCAACCAACCTATTATCCTAGTAACTAATTAACCGATTAACAATTTAACGAATTAATAAATTAATTAATTACTGAATTAACATATTAATCAATTAATAAATTAGCTAACTTAATAAATCAACGTATTAACAATATTACAATCCTGCAAACCGGTGGCGATGAGTGTACCTTTTGATTATTAAGATACACAAATACTATACAAGTACTAATTAAAATTGAAAAGCAATTATCCTGCTTATCCTTGATTAAATTTCAAATTTTTTCCGAAACTTTTTTAAAACCGGCGAAAGGTCTGCATGTATAATGACGTTACTAAAAAACTGAAACCCACTTAATATTCGTCGTACATTCATACGACTCGAAACGAAATCGTTTCGGTTAATTAAACTCGACGGTCCAGGCGTGACCCACGCTGTATATTAATTAGCAGATTGATGAGGACCACAGGGAGAAACACGATCAAACGAATAACGGCATAGTGTCCTAGTTTTTCGATAATCCAAATGCATCTGCCAATATGGACGCAACTTTTATGCTATCTGGCATCTCCGGGGAAATTAGCACTAGCATCCGAAAATTGACGTATATATTCGACTCGTACACAGACACGAGAATTTTTCTCTCTGTTTTATAACCGCGACCGTAAAATAAGGAGCAACGAGACAATGCTAATCGCGATGAGTTTAGGAAAATGGGGTTGGGAGAAGAATCGAAGGCCCCACGAAAACGAAAATGGTCGACCTTTGACTGATTTCTAAATTTCGGACAATTTTCACGATAGGTATAGTCTCGGTCAAAAATTTGGGTATTTTTCTATTATAATTGTATGCACTATGTCATACTTTTTGGTTCCATATTTTTCTACCCAACTGTACATCTATCGAACGTTTATAAATTTGTAGATAACTGTATTTACAAATATATATATTTGTGAAACTTTTCAATTTGAAAGCTTGAAGTGTAAGTATTCGTAAGCTTCAAAATGGGATTCACCGGCAATATAACGAGAGACCGCTAACTACATATTGCACGTACACAAATATCGTAAACAAAGGATGCATTTCAGAAAACATTTATACATAAATAAAGATCGAAGAAGTAATTAGAAATATATGCATCGAGCAACATTTCGTTATATAGCCGCGTCGTAATATCGGTGACCGCGCATAATTCGCGGCGCATCGATGCGTTATGATGTTTATTTTTACAATTTCGAACACCGGTTCTTCCCACCGGCAAGATGTCGTAGCAATTTTGCCAGTGGCGCACTTTGCCCGATCTTTTTTGAGAGATGACGCGCCGTTCGTTTGCAAACAACGAATCCGCATAAGAAATTTCGTCGTCTCTCTATCCGCTGCATTTTTCCTTCCTTTCGTTTCTTTCATCTCGCGACCATCAATTTTATGGCATACACACTCTCCGTTTAGCGTCTCGAGATATTTCCAAAACAAAATTACTCGGGACAGTGAATTGCAACGCCGACACGTTAGAGAATCTAAGTATATAGCAATCTGGGATATAGGGATACGGGAATATAGTAATCTAGGGTTATGGGAATCCAGGAATATCTCAATCTAGGGATATATCGACCTGAGGATATTTCAGTTTGGGGATATCTGAGTTTAAGAATTCAGTAATCTAGGAATATAGTAATTTAAGGATGCAGTGATCTAGAAATACAGTAACCTAGGGACGTAGTGATCTGTGGAGATGGTAATCTAGGGATATAGTAATCTTGGGACGTAGTGACCTAAGGTGGTAGTAATCTAGGGATATAGTAATCTAGCGACGTAGTAATCTACTGAGATAGTAATCTAGGGATATAGGCGAATATATTCTTAGTTCTCAAAGTAAAAAATTTCGAATTCCAAAAAATTTACATCTGATGTAAATTCTAAATAAAATCTAGTGTACCTTACAGTTCATAGAAAGTGCTATCAATCATATTAAGATTTAGTAAGAAAATCTTGCACCAAAGTCGAAACGACCCATCTGGTTCTTCGAAACCGACGAAACATCGTTTTTAGCGTTAAACGATGATTTATTTCGGAGAATATCGAAATTTTTAGCCGGCGCGTATTCGACTCGTCATTGAACAGACTCGTCGCGACGTTTCACGCGCAATATTCCACGTCGTAACGCAGTCTAAACAGATGATCAAAGTGCAGCTTTAATCACGTGAATTATAGTTCCGTCTGCATTGCGTCGTGTGCATTTCCAACGGACAATATCGTCGCGCGTCGCTTACAAAAGCTTCTTCGCTCGCGGCTACTTCTTCTTCGGCTCGTCGCCTTTTCTATTTTTGCTGGAATAATTAACTTATTGATCGGCTCGTTGTTGCTTGACTGGATGTATCCAATTCATTTTGTTCTACGCTAAGAATTCATTTTGTTCCTCGCTGAGAGTCCATTTTGTTCTCGAGTTGTTTCCATTAGCCGGAAAAATACGCTCGGTTGCATGAAAAAGTGATTGTAAAGATAAACTGAATGGAATGAATTCCGAAACTCATTTCACGTATAATAGTGTTTTGCTGCGAGAAATTTTGTGCATTGTAATCGAATTATAATTAGGCAAAATTAGAGATCAGTCAATTTAGTCAGTGGGAAATTTTGAATTAGAAACTGTGGTACTTGGGAAATGAGAAATTTGATAATTGAAATATTTGAAATGTGGTAGCATAAAAAGTTAGAAAATCGAAGAAGAACAACAAATTTAAAAATTGTTAAATTCCATGATTATCTTCTAAACAAGAAATTTTGAGAGATAACAAATGTTGAAACTAGAGAACACGATCATTTGAAGGATAACTCTCTCAAATTATAAATTTACAGCAGTGCATTCTCATAAGTTCGGAAATGTTTAACGCAGAAAATGAAGAAATTGAAAAGTCACAGCTCGTCAATTTGAAATTTGCCATAATCCCCTATAACCAGTTAACTTCAGTTTGCCGGCAAATAAAACATGGCTAATCGGTCCCGTATACCGTCGTAAAGCGTTAGTCGTTGAATTATCATAATCGGGCGCTAGATCTGTCGCATGGTCGTTGTTTAGCCCGTGCAAGGCGGGACGAGACTTGCAAATTCAAATTATCCGCTATTGTAACTGCGTGGCGAGTGACATGGCGCGAATCGCTGCCTTCGGTATCAGCATCGTGACACTGATAACGGCCGATTACGATTATGTACGCGTCAAACCGTTTTTTCTTCTCTCTCTCTCTCTCTCTTTCTCTCCGTCTCTCTGTCTCTCTTTTCCTGGCGTCGCAATTACGACGGCCTCGATACCGCGGTTTTAATAAGTTCTAGTGGAAACTTTGAGATCTATCGGCCTCGCTCGATCGACGTCTGCGCATGCGCCGCCCCGTGCGCATGCGCGGTCTTACATAACCAACAAGCGTTTCGAAAATTCGTGAACAAACGAAAACTGTGACCACTTTTTTTCACGCAAGCCGGTGTTTTCGTCGACGAATTCTTTAGAATGTAATTTTCGAAGAAAATTCAAGTTCAAGGCTTGCCGGAGCCTGGTACGGATTTAAACAGATGGCCTTTTGTTTGTGATTATTCTTTGTCGGTGCAACGCTGCTGCGAAATCGGGCAGGAAACTTTTTTTTGCTTTCAGAGAATTTGGATTCTAACTTTATTTTCATTGAAAATTCCTATCGTGTAATTAAGGTTCTGAATTATTTATGCTCGTTAATTGAAATGGTATTACTACTTCCTGCTTATGTTACTATGTATATATTTATAGTAGAGCATGTATAGATGAGATCTATCTTAATGTGATGCAACATTACTTTCAGACTTTACTGCTCCTAAAATTTCTGAAATTATGTACAAAGAATTCAGAGCTTTAAGTAAAATGTTTATATACATTTGTTATGAAAAATCGATAAGAACTCTATCTAAATTCTGCATTGGGTTCACGTTAATCGGAATTATCTTGAACTACAAGATATATGATATCAGATGACTTTTTATCTTGCAAAATGCAATCGCATCGAGTGGAACAAAAATATGTTCAAGTAACAGAAAGATTCCTCATTAATTGACTCGTTGGAATACCATTCATACTTGGAGAGTTTTTGATACGTTCAAATGTTTACAATTTTAAACGCTTTAAATTGTTTACATAACGCGAAACGGCAAGAGCAAATGTCAATGATCAATAAACTGCTGATTGGACTACAAAAAATTAATTACACTGACATTAATCGCGTATTTAACTAAATATTTCCACCCAATAATTTCACGGAAAATGTCTTTACTAATAATACATTGCATATTTCGGATTGAAACCGTCTGAAAATTAAACTTCCTTTTTCAACTTTTCTATTTTCCCAATTAATAGTACTCTACATTATTAGATTTCTAAATTGTACAATTCTCTAGTTCACAAATTAGTATATCCTAAATCTCTATATTCTACATCACTATAGCCCAAACTCTTATACCATAAATCCCTATATCCCATCTCCTTATATCCCAAATTCTTGAACGTCACAAGTCCCTATATCCCAAGTCCCCATATCCTAAATCCACATATCCAAGTCCCCATATCCCCAGTCCCCATAATCCAAATCCCTATATCCCAAGTCTCCACATCCTAAGTCCCCATATCGCAAGACCCCATAGCTTAAATCCTTATATCCCAAATTTCTGTACGTCCCAAGTCCCTATATCCCAAATTCCTGTACCTCTAGTTCACCAAAAATCTGAAACTTATTACGAAGGATCGGAAGTTATATAATCGAAAATTCAATCTCTTTTCCCAATAAATTCGATAAATGATAAAGAAATGACGAAAAATCCGGCAGGAATGAAACGTTTATATTCGAGTTCTATTCTAAACGAGGAACGCTCGCGGGACCTTGGAACGAAAAAATTCCGGCTGGCTACCGCGACGTTATTAAGATGCCTCGTTTTTAGAACGTACCTACGTAATATACGTGAATGCATTTAAATTTGATCGACGAAGGTCGCGAGCAAATGGCTAAAGAAGGTCGGACAAATTCGCCGAATGCGCGAAAGCGTTTCGTCCCAGGACCGTCCTCTTCTTTTTCGTTTCGTTACGAAGAACAACCGGCCAGGCAACTGCGCAAAAGAGTTCTCGAAATTCTGCAGACATACTGCATAAAGATATGCGAGCGTGCAATCGTGGATACACGGTTAAAAAAGCCCGGCCAGTTTTGTATTCGACGCTGTAAACGTGTCGCCGTCTTTATTCTGAATTGTGTACGAGCATTTCTTCGAAAACTTATTATACACCGCCATTTACCGCCGATCGCGTTGCATTCGAGGATAAAAATGTCTGCTGATGCTGCACCGATATTTTTTTTCCCGCCAGAACGGGCCACGAAGCACAAAGACGCGAGACGAACAAACGTAATTACGAGAAATACGAGCGGAATCCAAACAAACATGTCCGCCATTTTGTACTTTCACTTTTCAAAACAGGATTCCTGCTGGACTCCTTCGAACAACCGTGGAATAACAACGGGATATTTTGATAGACCTTTGTCGTAAAACGTGCGCGTCTGACATGTTGGCACGTGAATCAATTCAGTTTAAATTGCATTCGGATGTCAACTGAATAGCTGCGCAGGATATAACGCAGTCTATCAAAGTATATCGGTATCACTCTGCGAAGTCTAGTAAGTTAGCGTGTGGACCACTAGGGTCGACGTTACTTTTGACTGCCAACTTGTCAGACATGCACAATGGACTTATGTATACAAGTGCACTCCCCTTGAGATAAATGCATATATGTAAACTTAACAATTTTTTAATTTCCCACCTTCAAAACCTCCAAATTTCTAGACTACATCATCCCCAAGTTTCTGAACCCTTAAATGTCCCTAGTTTCGCAAATCTAAAAACCCTAATCTCCACATCCATAATACATGAATATTAACAAAGTAACAATGTAAGCTGAATTAATTCCACAAAATAAATATGCATACGAGTTCATATAAAAACGGATTGGTTTATCAACAATCTTGATCAAGATGGATAACGTAAATCTACCTACGCTCCGCACAATGTGTACAAGCGTAGGAGAGTCACACCGTCTAGGAAAGAATAAAATTCCCAAAGTTGCGGTGAGTAATTTGCTCGAGGTATTTTGAGCGACGACCCCAGCAGAGAGACGTGAATGTGTATAACGTAGTCTAGCCAGTCGAGCAGGACGGTCAAGAGGCTTTTTGCGCGTTAACCTTTCGCTCCAGACAGAATATCAACAAAACGGAGAACCACTGAAAGACTAATCGTTCGAATGGCTGACGTCATTCTGCTGCGTTGCACTGGTACGCGGCAAATATATCGTTGCACTCACAAGCACACGCGCATGCGCGTACGCGCGTGCGGAAGAGCGCATGCGCACACGCTAACTTGTCCGAATTTGCGCGCAGTGTGTCCGCGAATGCTGTCTGGCGTGGAACACGAACTGTTGCTGCGCGTTATTAAGTTAATTTCAAGTAAATAACGAATAAAATTGTAATTTTTAAAACGTGAATTAAATTAGATTAGGATATATCAATTATTTATTAAATAGAACCATGTTTTTCTTATTGTTTCAACAGTAGATGTAGAAGAGGAATACAATTACTGATCTCGATAATTTTTCTTTTCTTTAATAACGTATATGGACATTATTGGATACATAGAATGCGAATATTTAGAAGTAATTATTTTTTTATTACAATTGTTATACAGACATATAAGTTTTTATCATAGAATTGTTTCCTTGTTATTTCATCCTTAATTGCATTCTTCGTTTCATTACAACTATCGTGCAAACATATGCATCCTGATTAATTGATATTTTATCGTTAATTGAATGTTTCTGCTAAAAGAAATTATTTATAAAAAAGTGATAGTAATTTGAATGATAACATGACCCTTCCAATTTACGGTTTCAATCAACGTCGAATTTTTTAATTAACAGACCGCTACGCGTCCACTGCTTTGACACATAAACATCCATTTTTTAATTAATGAACGTCGCCTTTATCGCGGCGTAGGAAAAACGATAGGAAAAGCAACACGGGGGTGCTAAAACAGAAAAATATCGTAATGGCAACAGCTTAGCCGTTATTAAACCCTTTTTGCAATAATTAATGGCACACCGACGACATCGTCACCAGTTTCTTGCACTTTTTACAGCTTTAATTCCATTTCATTCGTTTCTTAGTAATCGATTCAAATTAGCCGAATACGATTTATTGCACCCGTACATTTTCATAAAGAATGAGCCAACGTCGTTAATTCAATCTGAACGTAATTTGATTATAACAGACATTTTGGACAATCTGACATATATTATAACAGTGTATATTGAAAAAAAGGGGAACCTGTGCATATGCAATATATCAAGATGTCTATTTGGAAATTTAGAAAATTACTGTTTTCTAGACTTACAATTAGAATTATATTACTATTTACTAGATTACTATTTAGAGTGCTACAACTGTAGGTTCCTACATCCCTAGATTACTACGTTCCTGGACTCCTGTATCCCAAATTTTCTAAATCTTGAAATTTCTACACTCCAAACTCCCTATATCCCAAACTTTCTGTATCTCAAATTCCCTATACCTTTAACTCCCAAGTGCATATATTCCAAATTCTCTATATCCCAGAATCCCCGTATTCCAAAATCGCTATATCCCTAATGCACCCAGCTAAGTTAACCGATACAAAGTTCGATCCGTTTCGACAATAAATGCAGAATGTGACGAAGTTATCGATTGAAAGGGTTGATGCGAGGAGGAGAAACTTTAGATCGACGGTAAACAACGTCCCAAAATGTCCCGTCTTCTTATTTTGCCAGCTGAGCTCCGATTACCTGTGGTGCACCGTAACGCAGGTATCGAATGGCGGAAGATTCGAGAAGCTGGAGCACGAGGTGGCGAATTATTCGGCACATTAGCTTATAAGCCCCTGCCAGAAACGATTTCAAGTCTTCAAAACGACACTGAACTTTATAATACTTTCGTCTGTGATGTGCGCTTCGAATTTTGAACGGGGTGCAACTTGCAATGCTACACAATTTCATTAACCACGCCATTTTTTATTTATGGTATTCATCTAACGTATGTCAAGATGGCGGTTATCGGTCGTTTCATGTGTTGCACATTTTTGCAATTTTAGTACTCGAATTGCAGCAAGATGGCGGTGTTGTAAATTCTCAAATGCCATAGAATCTTTTGTGTCGCACAAAATGGCGCGGAGCAATCTTTTGTATAATTGAGTTACAGTAAGATGAGGACGTGTCAATTTTTAAAATATTATACAGACTTTCATGACTACTTTGATCAGGAAATATTTGACGTCACGTTCTTCACGTATAATTTTATGAACACTCTCTCATTGTTAGAATAATGGATTCTGCAATATATGTGATGCTCAGGACATCGAGTACCAACTTGGAATATTGAAATTTAGAGACGTGATTCAAGGACATAATGACGCTTTATTTCGTGTCCACCTAAGAGATGTCTCCTGTAAATCCCCAAAAGCCACCGAAGATTTCGTGAAGAGATCTTAATGGAGCACTATTAACCGCATTTATATTGCAGCAGGTAATATGGCGCACGATTTTATCCGAGCAACGGACAGTCATTAAATTGAAGAACGCAATTACTATCGCGCCAGCTTATCAAGCAGTTGGATCACGACGCTAACTTTTCTTCATTTGTCACTGTCCCGATACAATTTCCCAGTAACTACTCTTTTCCGTGATATTCCCACTGAAATTCGATACTCTCGGATTCAAATTTAATATCACTATCATAGGTGCTGTCGTTCAAAGTTCATAATTAGTCTAATTTTATGTATTATAGCAATTAGGTATTATAATTAAGTATTATAGGTATACTCGATGATGCGATTCAAAAGTCGCATAGTTTGGTAAAGATATTTTCCATAATTAAATATATTCTTATAAGGAAAGTGATAAGTATATTAGGATATAAACTCAAATATATACAATAAAAAATTTACGATATAATTGAGTCTTACCAGTATTCGGTTGCTTGAAACATGCGAATGATGCTCGAGATCTTCAATGAAGATAACCCTAATTTAAGGGTCGAATGACAGAGAAGCAAACTCACCTGCAACAGAAAGCAAAAATAGTGTTAATTTAATCCTTTGTACCATGGACGCAAAAACGTTCACATACATACATGCTCACTTAAATGTACAGGGTGTTTCAATAAGGTCTCAAAGTAATTAAACACTCGCTAATATCTCTAATGTCTATTAATCCTATCAATAATTTTTCTCAACTTCGACAGCAGTGAAAATCTGTGTGCACTAAATGAACCACCCTGTAGAAACAAAATAGATGAAGTAATAAGAAATTGCAGGAAATTCGAGATAAGAATTTAGGTGCGCTAATAAAATGGTCGAGGGTAAACACAGGACGTGAAAGGGTTATGTCCCACGCGCTTTCCCTGGCGTTTTATTTATATCGAAAGCCCGCTGACGCTTGAATCGATTCAAAATCTTTGCTCCTTGACAAGTTCTAAGGTTCTGCCGGGGGAGAGAAAAAAAAAAGGGCACCGACAGGAATATCCGCGTTAACGCAAAGTAACAAGGCTTTGTAACGAGCTGCCTTATGGCATTTGTTGGCAGAAGCGAGAAGCGAAGAATCGCGGCCAACTGGGTTCGATCCAAGTGCGTCCTCCCGCGAGGGGTAAGAAAGCTCATGAGAAAATTACCGTGCGATTACATCCCCTCGTAAGTACCCTCGACGATGCCGGAGAAAATGGCGCACTCGAGGGTGCCAGTGCCGGCACATCGACACTCCGCCTTCTTCGCAGCCTTGTAAATTGATAAATGATACACGATCACCCTAACTGGCAAGCTTCCCGAACTAAATTCGCTAGTCTCGCGATTCTATTTGTTAGACGCGAAGAATAAACGGTTCTTAAACTTCGTTCTTCTTAGCTGAGCTATCGGGTTCTTTTGTTTCGATGGAAGATGGGTGGAATTTATATGCGCAGTTACGGAGGGAGGTTATAATTTCATCGTTTCGATGGCTGGGATTTATGGGTTATTGGTGATCGATGAGTTGCGATGTGGAGCGAAGTCTGATTTCCCAATTTCCAAATTCCCTAAGTTCCTGATTTCCACATTTGGCAATTTCCCACCTTTCTAATTCTCAACTTACTAATTCCCCCACTTCTTAATTCCCCAACTTCCCAATTTCCCCACCTGGCAATTTCCCGCCTCTCTAATTTCCCCACTTCCCAATTCCCCTACTTTCTAATTCCCCCACTTCCTAGTTTTCCCCTTTCGCAATTCCCCAACTTCCAATTTTCCCCATTTGGTAATTTCCCAATTTCCTAATTTCCCCACATTCCAATTTCCCACCTTCTTAATTCCCATCTTGCTAATTTCCCGATCACTCAATCTCATGCTAACATAACAAAAAAAAAAAAAAAAATTTGAAAAAAATTGAAAGAAGCAAAGTCACTAATATCGTTTGGTTGTCATAAATTAAATAGAAATTTAATCACCGGCATTATAGGTCGAGTTCGAGTCGCGTGCTTCCATTACAGCAGCACTTCAATCACGGACTAATGCAATAACGTAAAGTTACGTTTCCCCTACGTTACAAGCTTTAGTTGAAAAGCAGCAACAATGTTACAGCAACCATCTAACTGGCTAGGATGTGAACGACTGGCCCTGAAGTAAATACCGAAGACTGACAACTGCGTATTACGTAACAAAAATGCGGTACGCAGATTTTGTTGCACGATAAGTACATTCTTAACTGCACTGCCGTCGTTTTACATATTCATTATGTAATTTCTTACGATTATTCGTCCGATTTTTGTCTTTTGATTATCTATCGATTACGCACCGATTTATTCAATATCAAATTCACGTCAAAATATTGTTATCTATCTTTGTTCGATGATTGTTTATTTATTTGGTTATTTAATTAGGTGGCTATTCGGCTGTTCTATTTACCTGTTTGTTATCTACCTGTTTGTTATTTACAATGTTAATTACGATGTTATTCACAATTGAATAAATTAATCTATTAACAAATTTATTCGTAAAAGTGAAATTGTCGCGAATGCTCTGTATAGAATTTTCGTGAATGCAATTATAAATGCAATTTTGTAACTCACGTCTGACAGGTGGATAATTTCGCAGTTGTCACGGAATTAAAAGAAGAAATGCAAAAAATGAATAAATAAATAAATGTCCAGGTAAATCCGGACCATTAAGTTTTATGAGATTTCGCTTTCAGCCGTCGCGTTTATTAGACTTTATTGGACATCGGATTTTATTAGATTTTATTTAACATCCTATTAAATACCTACCGTGTAATATCCCGAAACGACGATTCGAAAGTAGAATTTACACAATGGAATTCTCTCTCATTATTTTACTACCATTTTTCGTTTAATCTTTGCAACTGTTAAATTACTGAAAAAAGAGGCTGAAATGCGCTCCATTGTTTCATCCATATTTCATTGCAGTCGATAATTAAATCAATAATTGATTCTACTTGTTAACAAATTGTTATTAAAAATTGTGAACGAAAATAATTTAATATAGTGCATCCATCAAATTTTTTAAATGAAACGCTTTAATTTAAGTTTGTAAATCAAATATTTTAGTTTGCATATTTTTAAAATTTCAATATTCTACTTTTTGAATTTAACAATTTTTCGCATCGAACACTTTTCAATATCCAAATTTATAAATTACAATATTTTGGTATTTTTTAATTTTTTAATATGTCAGTTCTATTGTACAATTTTTTAACTCTTCAATTTCTAAATTTCCCAATTCCCCAACTTCATAAATTCCCAATTTCCTAATTTCCCAAGCATTCGATTTCCAAATTCCTCTCCAAATCAGTCACACCCCTTCCACGGTTCCTTCCACACAAAATACTCTCGCAAGACCACACTCCCAATTGTAAAGAATAAGGGTAAATACGCCACAGGGACTCGTATCGATCTTATCAGTGAGAAAATCGCCGGTGACCCGTGGTGACGGCGTTAATTCGTCGCGATAATTGCAACGCAGCACGGAGAAAGGAAGTTTCGCTCGTGGCGAGAAACGAGCCAGTGAATCCTATTGGATAATGAATTGGCAAACGCACGCGAGGAAAGGGTGCCCTGTGAATTAGCGTGCAACTGTGTTCCACGTTCGTGTGCAACACGTGCTTGTGTGCAACTGTCGAATGGGCAACTTGTTGCATTTCGGCCCGGTAATATACTGGCCAAGACTCCCCATGCTCCTACTCGTGCGTGCCAGCCTTGTTTAAATTTGCTGTATCTTAACGCCACCTCTGTCTTCTTTGTCTACCGATGTGCTTTTATACACGATTGTTGCCTTTAGTTGCTTTGACCAGTAAGGGTTAAATTATGCTACTAAGTGCTGGTACCACTGCAAGTAGCTAAGTGAATTTTTGCTCTTGTTGCTTTACTTGTACTGGGATTGTCGTTGGAAAGGGAAGGCAAGAGTACGAGTCAACACAAGTCTCTACATCTACAAGTTTCTACATCCTCAAGTCTTAACATGTTCAAATACCTACATCCTCAAGTCCAGACGTGCTCACATTCTTATACATCCTTACATCCTCATCCACATCCTTATACCCTCAAATCCTTACAGGCCCAAAGTTACATCCCCAAATCCCTGCGACCCCAAATCACTACATTTGCATAGTTGAGGATTGCTGAATGAGAAGTTGACATAAGATCTCAACTTTTTTTCTCCGTTTCAACATCGTAGCAATGGTTAGTCAGTAGGAACTGACGCACCTGACTAATAAATCACAGAGCAAACGGTGAATGTCTACGTCACCACTTATTCTGGAATCTCCTGATCGTGTAACGATTTGGTCAGTGAGAGATTCGGAACGATGATACAATCTTGTTTCAAGTACGATACAGATATATGTCGAGTTTCAACGCAGATACCAGATTTTGAGTATAACGAGACTTCAGATCTTGTCATTTTATGACGACTTAATGAATTATATATTTGATATTTATATGTATGTACAATGTATGTTGTTTCTGTAAAACATCTAAATTTTAAAAAATCCCCAAAAAGTTGTTTAATTTGATTAATTAGTCGGGACAGAAAATATGTTAATTAAAAGTAACCTGAGGAATTTAAGCTGTCCCTAGTAAGGTGTAGAATGTAAAAGAAGACTAAAGAAAATTTTTAATTAATTAATTATGAAATAGACGAATGTTAATGATCATTATAAAAAACGATATATTATCGAAGGTTTGAGGGAAGATACGTAATTTTTCTGAGATAACGAAAACGATGGAAAAATATCAAAGCATAAGCAGGCGGGATATTTTCGATCGAGGACGGAATACACTTCACCTGTTTTCACTGATAACGCACGAAAAAATAATTATTATCACACCGCAAGGAGATTTCACAGATTTCCGGTTTCTTCGTACGATATCTAGTGGTTTCGTGGTTGCTTCGTCGATATTATGTGAAAATAACCTGTCAGGGGAATACTAACACATTCTATTCTGTTCGGATTACTTCACGCTATAATTTCAATCTTATCAAATTTTCTGTATTGCCTATATTTCAAGATAATTTCCCCATTTCTCAATTTTGTAATTCCCCAACTCCTAAGTATCCCAATTTTCCAATTCCCAATTCCTAAATTTCCCAATACTATAATTCCCCAATTCCAAAATTTCCCAACTCTCCAATTCCCCAATTCCTAAATTTCACAATTCTCCAATTCTCCAATTCCCCAATTCCTAAATTCTCCAACTCTCTAATTCCCCAATTCCCTAATTCCCCAATTCCTAAATTCCCCAACTTCCTAATTCCCCAATTCTCTTCCTAGTACTACAAAATCACTTGTACACGCAACGACTCGATAAAAAAGAGAAAAAAAAAATGGAACGAAGAACAGTTTGACCCCGGCGATCGTTAAATATCGGCGTAACACATATCTGTCAACTTTCACGCCCAAAATCGTTCAGTTCCCACGAACGCAGCAGGAATTCGGAGCTGCAAATGAAATTCCACGGCCGGCAATTTCCGAATCGTCTGCAGCCCAAGGCGAACTTCAATATTAAATAAGAATAAAATTCAAGGATTTAAGGAACAACACTTCAAGCCACTCTGCCGAGGTCACTTGTGGCTCTAGTATCCCGAATTGCGGAATTCTGTCGTCGAGAGACTACTTCGTGATCAATTTTACTCGAATTAGTACTTCAAATCCTATTATTTGCATAGTCATAGATACCAAATTGACATAACATTTCAACTTTCTTTATCTGCTTGAACCTGCCCTACAATACCGTGTCACTCGTGACGCACCCCACAGTTCATACGCGACAAACCAGACCCATATTTTCATCGCGATCGAACTTTGCCTACAATTCTAATTAGAATCTTCACAATCAATGATCGTCGAATACAAAACGTATTAATTAGTCATTTGTGCATGACGCAACTGCCTGGAAAATTGTAGGTTAAGGGCTTAATATTGTAGCTGTGATTCTGACGCACCTGATAAATCAGAGTGCAAGGGTTTAGGCGAATTGTATGATTGTACAAAGAATAGTTTGCAAAAGAAAAACGAGAAAATACTGCTTCAAAACGTTGCATCGACGAAATTGCTGTCCTTGTTCCTCTTACGTGGAGAATCAAGAATCGAGGTTCCCGATTTCGCCGCCAGAGGTATTCGAAGTGCATTCAAAAATGGCTGTCTCCACGAAATCCTAAAAAGCTTGTCTTTCCGCTTCGCTCGATGCTCGATTAGCTGCGCAGAAAATCGTCACAGGAGCTGAAGGAGGACTAGCAAAGGGGAACCGCGGGGGAGGAGGGATCTCCGTGTGTTTGCGCGCCTATGCAACGAAGAATCGCGAACAAGGAATAATTAATGCATCCATGGAATGCAAAATTACAAATCAACTTTTATAAACGGCTTCAATGCCGCTTTGATTCTACGTTCTCGATGTTTACGACCGGTCGCGAATTATTCAGAAGCTGGAACAAAAAGTTGTATCGAATGATAAATCGCGTCGATAGCTTTTATATTTTTCTAGCGAAGATCGGATGGCTAGGAATTTTTCATTCGCTTCGCGATACGAGCCGATACTCTTCCAAATGTTTTTAGTATCTGCTGATTTTTGTTTTCTGTACGTTTCCGTGATTCATTTGTGGTGATATGTGTACGATATTTATAGGGAATTTTGGTGTATAGGGAAATGGAAGAATTATTGTTGACATTTAATTATTCGAGGATTATTCACTAATTCCCTAATTTCCTAATTCCTTAATTATCAAATTCCCTGACTCCCTAATTTCCTGGTGCCCCATTCCCTAATTCCCCATTCCCTACTTCCCCATTCCCTAATTTCCTACTTCCCAAATTCTCAATTTTCTCAAATCCCCAACTTCCCCAATTTTCCCATTTACCATCAATACTTCGACTTCTCAGACATCAAATTTCCCTTCAGGCACTCAAATAGAAATATAAATAAATAAAAGTCGTAATAATCGTACAATTGGTGATTCTATAGAGAGAGCTGTAATACAGTTTCATCCATCACTTCAACAAGTGATTGTGTATTCCGCAGAATGAAAGTGTGCCGTAGCAGGGGTGGACGGAGGGTGAAGCGCGGATGAAATATATTACATAAAATGAGTTGAACAGCGATGCACGAACTCGAAGACACGAATGAGTGTGCGGTGATAAAGTCTCGATACAGTTTGAGAATAAAATACGCGACTCGATGTTCCAGCAGTGGACGTGGCAACGGTGGTCAGCACGATAACCCCTGTGAAGACGAAGGCGATAAAGAGCCGGTTATCATTTTACCCCTCCCACTATCCAACCCTCCCGTTCACCTCTAATAACCCGTTCGTTATACCGAGTGGCTGAAAAAAGTATATCACCGAAGATGCTTGCCTATTCATGATCGAATAACAAATCTTTTATCGCTTTTACAATCTGTTCCTCTGTTCACGAGGAAATATCGTTGCAGTCAATTATAAATTGACTAATTATTTAATCTAGTAATTCGATTGTAAAAGTTTCGATTATGGAATTATATATTAGTCGTTCATTCAAATGGGACTTTTATAAAGATCATTTCTTTTTTTATAATTTTAAACTAAAAATCAAATTTCAATTTCCAATTAGGGAGATAAATTTCCGTTTTCAATTAAGGAATAAAATTTAAATTTCAAATGAACTGAAATCATATTTCAATTTCCTGTCAGGATATCGGGTTTCAATTTTCAATCCGATATTCAATATGTAATTATAATTACAAAAGAGCTTCAATTAGAATACCGACTATGTTTTTCAATTACAAAAGCATCTAGTTAAATTGCAACACAGTACTCGATTCGAAAAGATTCAATTATTATAATATTGTCGATTATATCAGTGTCCTTTACCGTTTCGCCGTTTATGGCAATATAACGAGAGAGGACTGTACCACATAACCTAATTTAAAATACAAACAAATCTCATCGAGAAAAACTCGATAAAGATGTGTCCCCTCGTTGTGACGTTAATAAATGTTTTTACGTATGCACCCTCGCAATTCACTGTCAATATTGCCATTTATTTATAGCCGATACAGAGCCGCTTAATTGATTGTTACGTACGGAGGGGTTGGGCACGATTACCCGTGGAAATATCTGTACCGCGGAAATGTGACGTTAAATGAGTCTCGACTCTTTCTTCTCGTACAAGGAGAGGTCACAATCTTGGTCTCACCCATTTTCGTCAAACTTCGTCTGATAAATCTGGAGTATAAATAAAACATTCCATATTTCGCCGTTTTTGTCAACGATTACTTGGACAGATATTGGAAAATAAGAAAATTGAATAATTGAAAAATTGAAAAATTTTAAATAAGGATATGAGAAAATTAAAAACTTAAAAAATTAGAAAACAGTGCAATTGGAAAACTAGAAAATCAGAAAACTGGAAAATTAGAAAATTTGTAACAATGTGATAATGTGAAAGTGTAAAAATGAAAAAATGATCAAATATGTAAATTTGCCAGTGATTGCACATTGCAACACGATATATCTCCGTAGTTGAAAAAACAGAAAGATATATGACTTGCCGACTCCCAAGTGAGTTAAACAAATAGAACCAAGTAGCGTTTTCCGTTCGAAATCGACGAGAAATGGATAATCTTGAAGTAAGTATGTCGCGATAAGATACTAGTAGATACTGGGACAAAATTTCGACAGAAACTGGAGAAATTTTAATTAAACCTCTTTCGTCACTCAGTCTCGAATGAGCCAGCTAACATCAATGATTCAGCAGAAGACACTTTCAATAAATCCTTAAATATGTTGCTTCACATAAAAAAAATTTACATAGCTACCACATTTTTGTGTAAGTGAATCGATTGAAATCGTAGAATTTTACCTTTCGTTTGACATATCACGATAGGAGGAAACGTATGTGTAAAACGATTACTTTTATTTATATAAAACTCGGGAAATTTCCAATGTTCGTCTGTCGCGAATCGCTGTAACATCCGAGATAACGTTGCATCGCTTTCAATCGTATCTTTTCGCTAACATGTATGCACAACTGCATCTTTAACAAAATTAACACTCTCGTGTAAACATTTCGTTTCCTCCATTATTTTCCACTCGATGAAAATTCTCGGTAATATGGATTTTTAACATATTTCAAATGAATCATATACATTCCCACCTTCTTACATTTCTTACATATGCAAATTTTGCAACTTCTCAAGTGTTCAAATCCTCAAACTTGAAAATCTTCAAGTCCCTAAATGTTCTGTATCTACCACATCTCAAATCCTCTAAATCTACAAATCCTTGAACTTCCAAGTCCCTAAATCTCCAAACCCAAGTCTCCAAATTTCTTGTATCCACCGCTTCTCAAATTCTCCTAATCAGCAAATCTCCAAATCCCCACATTACCGAATTTCCGATATCTACCGTATCTCAAATACCTCAGATTCCCAATCTCCAAAATTCTCTAACTCCCAAATTCCCTAACTTCTCAAAATCCCGAACTCCCAAAACTCCCAAATTCCAAATCCTTGAACCCAAAGTCCCCAAACTTCCCCCGTTCCAAACCTAAAAAATTCCCAACTCCAGTAAGAATATATTCATTGACAAAAAAAAGTCAGAGAAAATGACGAAGAATAAATTGTCTAGAAATAAGTGTGAGGCTAGTGAGGCCGTTAGAAGATGATCCAAGGTCAATAGTAGTCGAAGTGAAAAGTACTGTTGTGGCAGGAGGGTACCGCGTGGGTTACCGTCCGCGTCCTTGGATTCTCGGGCCCTTCGTGCAATTTACATTCGACTCGTAACCCGCCGGCGAAGGCCGTATGAATATCCGGCACTGCTCAGTCTAATGCCAAGGAACTTTGTTCTGTTGTCGGAGAAAAGGAAACGAGCTAGGAGGAATAAATACGACACGATTAGCGAGACGTTGCTCCGGTGACGAGGCTGCCCGATAGTGTAAAAGGGACGTAATAAAAACAAACGGATTTATCGATATACCCGCTAACGATCAATCGGTCTATTATGCTGTTTTATCGACAATACTATTCGCTCGAGTAATATCACCCGCCATTCTTTGCGGGAATGTTAAATGGGGGAAATGTGGGATAAGACTTCTGATACAAATCGTTACTTTCCTATTCCCCTTATTATATATGATTACGAATTTATACTCTTGACTTTGACTATAGTTAATAAACTTTAACTACATCTTATCTACCGTCTATTATACTCTAAACCAGTATATTTTATACTGGCAATCTAAAGTGAACTATTTAACCCAAGTGCATTAGGTAGAGAATTCTGTAAGGTAAAGTTCCGTAAGTTGAGGTTGTTGAATGTTAAGGTGCGCGTTATGCGCGTGTTTGTCAGAGCAGAATATTGGAATAGTACAGTTTGAAGGGAAGTGAGCTAAAAGAAGCGTACTATATTTCTATTAGGCATTCCCGTCTCGATATCGTTTCATATGTCACGTCAATGACTCTGTTTTCTTGCGACATGTGTAACGTACTACGTACACGTCCGACATCTTGCAAAATTGAACAACACGTTCCTCCATAGTCTGAGATTTATTCGAAATCGGCTAAACGTCGGTCCTGCCCTTTTCAGTACATTTATCAGGAATTATTTGTAATTTCCGTGAAAATGTATAGTTAACATTTTTCATTGTAGTTGTAATTTTCGAGAGAGTAAATTTTCAAAGTGAAATTACGCAGCCGATTTTTATCCGACGTTCGATACGTTCTTCCTTGACCTAGAGCATGTCGTTCGTTATAAATGATGATTCGAATGCATTTCTGACGATTCAAAGAATCGTCGATTGAAATCGTTCCAATATTTCATCGGAGGGGATGACCTCGCGGTTCTCTGTCATAAATTAAATTGGTTCATGCATTTGTATAAAGTCACTTTGTTCCCGTACGAGATTTTTTATTTCAATTTCAGTAGCCGGTTCGCAAAGTCCTTCTAATAAATATTACACGCGAAGAGATCACGTAATTAAAAATATTATTTATTAAGTGAACAAAGAAAAGTAATACGCGGGGATGGAATATATGAATTGTAATTATTTATGCTTAACAATTTACAAATTTATTTATTTATTTACGTAAAAATCCTAATTTATCGAATTGTATACTTCATTTTAACAAGTTATTCCGATATTTTAACAAATTGTACGATCATGCTAATTTATCAAATTACACCATAATTACTTGTGAATACAAGTATTTATTATTTACAAATGTTTTATTTGATGAATATACAAATCATTTTTATTATAATTGTAGAGTAAACAATTTTCTGAAATTAAATTTCCCTCATTATAATCCGTTACCCAACGGAATCGACTATTATTGTCCGGTTGACAAATGTCTAAGCGTGTTTCGAAAGGCTACACCGAAAAGATTAACAGAATCGAGGGACGTTTCAGCTACGATAAACGCGTGATATATCGAGAGAATTTGAAAATATGTTTGCTAACCTACGCAATCGCCTAAGTACACAAGCACGCGTCACGTTTGACTTCTGACTTCTTTTTCGCGATTGTGCGACTGCGTTAACGGAAGTCGAAAATCATTCGTTAAATTACCCTCAAGGTTTCTTCGAATTGATGCAGCTAAAACGGGTCCGAGAAATCCCTAGATTTACCCTTTGATATCGTGACACACATGTGACGCACACTACAGTTCACATGTGACCAGACTTCTATCTTCACTGCACAATTTTTGGTTCAATTCTAATTATAATCTGTATAATTAAAAATAACCGAAGGCCAAATGTACATAACATTTTAACTTTCTTTAGTTTTATTAATAATGTAAGAATAATTGGTTAGGCGTGGATGACGCAACTACAAAAAATTGTTGGCTATAATTTGCCTGCACCTGAAAATTCTGTTTAACAAAAAGAACGAGTTCGGGCTGAATTATCTGAAAACGTGATGACATTGACTTCTGAACTCTGACAAACTTTATCGCCTCTTTCTTCCCGACAATACAGACACGCTGAACGAAATAGTTATGGCATATCAATTAGGATAAACGTGTCTCGTAGACACAAATGTCCGGTCTGTCCTCGAACGATCCTTGAGTAATTCTCGAACACCGTGCACACAAAATAATAGAAAATATACTGGTCGATCATCAATTTTGAATGACGCTGTAATATAACACGAAAAATTCGCTTAATTGCTTGTACATTTCACCAGGTGCATCGAACTCAAACAATAAATCCGCGCACGTATTTCACGAGCAGGAATTCGAACAATGAAACTCGCATGCTGCATTTGCACTTGCAAATCGGCCATTATAAATAAAGTATAAGGCCCGATGTGACATGATTAAATTGTAAAATACGAAACGAAGGAAATGAAATGTCTAATTAGTCGGGAAAGATTCTTGGCCGTTTGGTACGAAATTCTGGGGAGAATTTCCGGATCTAGGGACATTTAGGTCTAAGGGTCTGACGACGTAACTTTGGAGATATACCGATAGGTAAAGGTATTGGAATACGAGAACTTAGGGATCTGATGATCTAGGGATTTTTTAATCTACGTATTTTAGAATCTACGATTTCATTGATCTAGGGATACATAGAGTAAGCTCTGAGGGTTTAAAGTTACAGAAATTTGCAAGACTAGGAATTTCCAAACGTAGGAATGTGATTTAGGATTTTGGAATACTAAAGTTTATCTAATTTGTTAATTATTTAAGAATCGACGGATTTGACCTGTAGACCATTTAATTTTCGCAATTACGCTAATTTGCATGGATGCACACGTCATAAAGTACGCGCGATACATCCGAATCAAATTTGACCCAACTATAGCTGAAAGGTGAACAATGATCCCCAACTCCGAACGGCCATAAATCAGAACGTGTATCGTTTTAATAGCCATTGTAATCGACGTTAAATTTTATTGTATCTGCGTCGCGAACTGTAAGCCATGTTAAACAGAACGCAATGATAAGACGATGATAACACCACGAGATAACTCCCGTGTCTCGTCACAAAAATTACACCGAGGCAATGAAACGGCTCTCCAGATATGCATACATCCATACTGGAGGCTCGTTTCATTTAGGCTCGAAATTCTACCGAACGAAGCTGAAAGTCCAAAAGATTACCACGGCCGTGATAATACTGATAACGCGATGACGTTTCGACCTTGATACTTGCGTGTACAAAATTTTTCTCTTTTTTTAATCCGTCGCTGAATTGCGATTTAACGAGCCGACGCGTACGTACCTACGTGCAAAACAACGTTGTTTGCTGTAAACTTACAAGTCGTCGTTACTTGTACAATGCTAGTTACTTAGAGTAACAAAGAACACAGAACACTAAGAGAGAGTAAGTCTCCAAAATCGTACGCTTGCAACATATGTGATGTAGAAATATATTAAAAGCGCATATTCCGATGGCCCCTCGACCTCTAGCCATAAACCGAGTCTGTCGAAAGATACTCCGTGTATTGACAAATACGGAGTAGAAAATAGAGCATAGCGTTATCACGGAAAGTGACATAATTATGAAACAAAAGATGGTAGTCGGTCGAAAAGAGTGTTGGAAACCGGGACATGTTCAGGGCGTCCAGCAAAGTGGACCATGGGAGGGGCCATGGGAACACGCTCGAAAGCGTGGCCATAAAAGAGGCCAAAAGCGCGTCGAAGATTCCTCGCGATGATGGTGCGGGGGCTCGCTTCTGGTTCCGCTCCTTTCTCGCGTATAGCCACCTTACGCCAAGCTATTTTCGACGATGCGTACAGAAAAGTAAGGGGACCGAGTCCGAGAGAGGTCGAGCGGTGTTCCAAAAATAAACGACCAGCCCATCGAGCGGCATTTTATGCACTATACGACGCGGGAGGAGGGGTTACTAAGGTCGTGTGTGCTTTCGAACGTTACGTTATGTCGCACCTTTCGATAGCATCCCGACGGGAAAACCGAGAGAACCCTAGGGACCCCCAGAACGACTGGCTGCTCGATCTCCGTTCGGGACGTCTGCGCACCGCTACTGCGCAACAATGGCGCTGCCCTTATCTGCGCTTCTCGCGTGGATTATGACAATAACTATTGTGTGTACTTTTTTATTTGACAATTTTTGTTAGTACATGAGTTATTTTTATGGCAGGAAGCAGAATTGTTAAGATACACTGATTTTGCACTAGACAATTACGTATTGAATATAGAACGTTCACGTTTTGGCCTGCAAACGAGAAAGTTTACCGATTTAACGTGAATTTTCAGCTCTCACAAAGTTACAATTTATACGCTTGTAAAACAGATACAATTAGTAGTCAAGCATTTTATGGTAACATCAAAGAATTTTAGCAAACAGACTTTGTCAAATATACTTTAAGCAGATATGCCAAATACTATTTTGTGGTACCTGCAAGTGCCAATACTGTTTTGTGATATCTATAAACGCAGTATTAAATGCCAATAGCACACTGTGATACTCCGATACGATCGAATCGTGTCAGTATGCAATAAATCGCATAATGGTACGCAATTACATCCGCTGTTTAAATTATTATAGTAACCAAAACGTTAAAAAGCATGGTCGCGTCGCTATAGCGTGCGAACAGGCAGTGGCGATTATGCGAATTTTGCAAGCGTGCACGATAAATCGTTCTACGAGGCCAACGCTATGAACGGAAACGAAATCTCTTTCCGTAATCGACGGGGCGCTCAATGCCGAGGACAAAAATGTGTACACACGATGATGATGGTGCATCTGTTGCACCATCGTGATAACCATGCGTGCATCGATAGACCTCGGTTTATAAGGATAATTAAAAGTCAATCATTTTTAGAATGCTCTCGTTATATTGCCAGATACACCTTCTGTTCTCGGATGTTATAGTACGAGCTGTATTACTTTATCATATCTTATTTTACCGTGACATATTGTGGTACCATTCGTTATATAGCCTCGCACTGTCACCTCGTGTTATATCGCCACTCGTGATGACACCATAACTGATGATCTTACCATAACATATTATATTGACATATTACCTCGTAGTATATTGTAACTAATTATAATACCAAACATTATATTATAACTTGTCGTATAACATATGTACCATAACACATTGTATTGCCACTCGGTATATTGCATCATCCGAATTATATCGCTTCACGTTCTATCGCCACACGTTTTATAGCAACATTTTCATTCGATACAGGACAATAATGATTATAGACACGCTAACAATGATGAAAATAGTAAGTTATTTTTTTTTAACGAAGTCTATCAACGTAAATTGTGCAAGCACCGACTCGGCACCGTGTTGTACAAAAAAGTGGTATAAACTGTAAACCGTATAAACGGATTAATTGAACAAATGAATAAATAAAATATTTCGCTGACTAGTTTCCCCCGATTCCATCTGAGTTTATCTAATTACGTGTATCGACATACACCGGTCGCAAACATCGAAACAGGCTGCAAGGGTGACTGAAACACGCTACTACAACTTGTTTACGGGATGAAATTACGTGAATGTCCATTCATTGATCGACAATATTATTGCCCTCGTACAAGCACTCTCGAGTCTCACGTTACGAAATATAAATTACGTTCACCCCGGTATGTACGCGGAATACAGTTATTTTCAAACTCGTTGCTACATATTGTTTTCCAGACGTTTATTTGCGATTCACGTTGAAGACGTTCTCCCGTCGCAATTAACTTAATTATAATTAACACGTTCACCGCTCTACATCCCGTTGACATAGCGGGTGTCTCTTGAGTCTCACCTTAAAATATATTACTCTCGAGGTATCTTACTTTCTTATAGTGTACTATTTTCATTCTCCAAAGTGATAGAAGTATTCGATAAAAATATTCTGAAATCACTTTCGCTATTTTAGGACAGTGATAATTTATTCGACTTAACATGGGATGTTTCCTCAACAATTATAATTGTAAACGTATATAAACAACACTTCGATTCAAGATTTTAACCAAAAAATGGAGGATCGTCATGGTCGAATTTGAGGTTATGTCGCACAAAGTGGACTAATAACAAAAAAAGTGTATTTCTCGTATTCTTTTATTCTTGTAGGCTGCTATGAACACATATTGTATATATTATAATTGCTGTACACTTTCGTGCTACTGTTGTGACCAAGAAGAAAGTATACAGGTTATGTCGTGCCATGACATTAAATAGAGATGGCGGTGAACTCGCGAAAAGTACGTGCACTGTTCGACGTTTTTCAAGAAAATGAAAAAAAGTTTCGCGAAACAAGATATAATGCGACACTTAATTATCGGTCGACCAGTGTCACGGCGATAAGCGAAGGTTTCCCCGTCGTCGCGAACTTCTCGACGCAATTTCGCGAACGAGAATCCTCGATGAATTCCGCGACCGCGAATGTAATCGTTGCGCAAGCCGATCGAGCGATAATTCGCAATTACGCATGCACCATCGATAGTGCTCGAAGGAAAATCGCTATACCACTCACGGATCATAGGTTATCCTTATGGCTCGCCTCTAACGCGCAATAAAAGCCGGCCAATGTTTATCAGACGCTATTAAAACGCTACGCGTACTTGGAATGCTTCGGTGCAAGCGGAATCGCGCGATGTCTCCTTTTTTTTCTCTTTTCAAAATGTAAGAGACGTTACTTGTATTTCCAGACGCAAACTTTTCAAATTTTTTCATTTTTATTTTTTAAATTCACACATGTGCAAATTTTTTTATTTCAAATTTCAGTTGTTCAGAATTTCAGGGTCAGAGATTTATTGACATTTAAGTGCAACATCGTAATCTTTCAGCAATATCTTTCAGCAATTCCTTAAACAACCCATTATCAACAATCTCATATAAACAATATTATAAATACTGCATCATAAAATAAAATGATGTTCCCTAACTTATAAAATGACTTGAATTTTTGCATTATAAAATGCGAAGATATTTGCCCGCCTACAATTAAGTCACTATTATGAAACAAATATCTGATAGATCGATTCTTCAACAGCTAACAGTAATTATAATTTTAGTCGGTTGCGAAACAAGTTGCGGATACAAGAAACGGCTATAGTTCAGGCCGTATTCATTGCAAATAGAATTTTATTTATGCCGGTTCAGTGAATTGAATAATATAACTTCGAAAGACCTTGCGGTGTTATGTGATTCGATGTTTTATCGATCAAAGTCTATCGCAATAAAAGAATTAAGAAAAATTACTCATCGTTGTCAATTACATAATCTCACGAATGATATCGCAGATTTTTACCTCGAACACTTATATCATTTGCTAAGTGACACCGTGCAAGAACAAACTCGTTCTTGAATAAGTAATTTCAAAGTATAGTGATTATTATAATTGTCCAAGTGGCATTTACCGTGACATTAATTTACAATTACAGTAATGAAGTTCCGCAGCGAGACATTTCAAATGTTCAATGTTATTCAGTTACTTTACGAATACTTGCTGAGTGATAAGTCGTATTCTTCGAGGTAACGGCCTCTTGTTATATTGCCGTTAAGCGGACACGACACAATTTTTCAATTTCTAGTAATTTTAAGGTGGTATGTACTGAAATATTAAATTTTTCCTCAATTTTTTAATTTCCCGGTTTCTAGATTCCCTAATTTCTCAATTTCCTACTTTCCAAATTCCCCAATTTTCACATTTGGACCTCGAAGTCACAAGTAAAATCATGTTCCACAAAGAAATAATAAAAGAAATATCATAATAAACAAAAAGAAATATCATAGAATATATTCTTCATAATAGTTGTCAATAATAAAAGTACAAAATTGTGACACGTAATGATCCCGAATAACAAAACGGTTCAAATTACTTGAACCGTGTTATATTAATCGTTTTCCCGCGCTTTTGGGGATTCCCCTCGTGTGTCGCGAACGATCGCGTCTCGAGCGCGTTCGGCCGTTTCCGTCGCGGCTCGGCGAACTTCGGCACGCACGACTTTCGTGGTTTCGTTATCCAACAAGTGTCGGGAGCGCGGGAAGAAGGTGGCGCTCTAAACTTAGCCACGGTCATAAAAGCGGCGCACCGTATGGTCGTCGGCTTGCGTAATCGTTCTGTACTTTTTAACAGCGTTCCGATGCAGATATGCAGATAGCTGAGACCGATACTCGTCGCGATACCATCTTACAATAAAATTACTCGAAATGCGACAAAGAACTAGAACGAATTCAAGAGCACCAGTTTGAATATTTCCTTATACGTATTGGCCATTTATCGTGAGGATGGTAATACATGACCATGTTGGCCATTTAACGAACATATTGTTAATACGAAATTTTGAATACAAAATTTTGTTTTAAAATTTGTATACACGACAAAATTGCTGTAGCAGTCGAATTAAGGTGTATTATACAGTAGACTCTATGACACACCTGGTGTGTCATATGTATACATATACTACATTTAAATAAAGTATTTAAAAACGAATCTAAAAAGGTGCAGCTGTTCAAATATTATGGGCGACTTAGCGAGGGTGGCTAAGTAGTGGGAGGTGTTTCTCAATGGACGTTTTTTATGGATATTGATGTCTGGTTGAGAGTTTTGTTAGGGAAATCGTAAATAAATCTGGATAAAACAGTGACGTCGAGAGAAGAAATACAATGGCAGCAGATAGGGCAAAGGTGGGCTCGCTTTTCGTCTGCCAACTGGAGCACGCCCACGCTACGAAACGCGTCACGGCCGATATACGAACAGAATACGTCGAAGAATCAACGATTTCATGCTCTAACGCTAGTGCCACGTATGATTTATCGTATTAATGGGATGTCAGACGTCGCATTGTTGCTCTTCAAGGTCGAATTTGTAACTAGGAGAGTGCCCTCATCGTAGGATAAATTTTTGTGAAATAAAACACAAACTCGGCTCGCGATTCTTTTAGTATATAGTCACAGACGCTCTCGTTATATTGCCGTCCACATGGTTGCACAGTAGACTATTGAAATCGGCAATTACAAACATGGGACTTATAAATTTATATCTGAATTTTGAATCAGGAATTTATTTCATATATAAAAATTAATAATAAAATTTACAAATAATTTACAAGTAACATACAAACAATAAAGATTACAAATCTATATTACCAATATTCAAGTATTTATTATTAATGGAATTAGTAAATAATTTGAATAGCGTACAAGTGTTTTTAAATTTCCCGCGTTCAGACTTAACCTCCCTCGAGACTAATTAGAATAAAAATTATTCGACGCAGTAAACTTCTGCGTTCTACCACCTTGTGATCAATATCAAAGACAACAAAGACCATGTCTAGTTATAATTCGTAGGTGCGAAACAGCCAGATGTACATAACGCACGACTACAATAATTTCGTGGCGTGTAACTTTTCAGCTCGCACAGAAACAAATAATTTAAAGCTCGTTTATAAGCCGGCACACGTAGCGAGCTTTCGAATTTGACTCCGAGTGAAAACTTGCTAATTAATCACTGCTTTCTTAACTTTTAATTAGATGTTCATTTTGAATATGTATAACGGGATTGCAGTATCTTATTGTTATTGAAATGAGTTAATAATATGGACATTTTAAATGTTTAAAAAATGTGGTGTCTTTTGTGTAATATATATAAATAATTTTACGTTTATGACGTTCTAAATAAATAAAATACAAAACTTATAAATTTAAAATTCTCAAATCTTAGAAGTTTCAACGCAATGCGGTAAATAAATAATAAACAAAAAACAAAGCCCAATTATCAGCTGCTTCAGAAAGGTTATCATTCAGCTAACAAAAGTAGGTCATTATTTGAATCAACACTTTACAGAATTAGAGTAAACATTATAATATACAACTCATTTACAGTGTAAACAGTGTATTTTCTTGTGCAAAAGTACAAGACTATAAGACTGTAGGTAAATAGGGACATATGAAATATAGAGATTAGGGCATATGACTAGTTTATAGAGATCTATGCACATAGTATACAGATTTACTAGTGCAAAAATGCAGTAATATATAAATATAGTATTATGAAGATGTAGGGTTAGAAAGAGTAAGACCAGGTCCATAAACCTTGAAATATAAAAGTACAACACAAGAATCTCGAAATTTAAAGGTTCCGGAATTTCGATGAAGTTTCCTAACACACACGCGCGCACACGCGAATAAATTTCGTCTTAACAGTATAAATATACATATGCAGGCGTCTGGTGTCTTGAGGCAGCTTGTGGTTGACTTTGACCCCAAGCAGGCGAAGCAACGCGAGCCGTGGAAGAGGCGCGATCGGTGACGAGAGGAGCGGTATAATTATGTGTACGGGACCATACAGTCGCACTCGCACGCACACTCACTCAAACATATAAAGCGAGGCGTAAGAGGGAGCGCGAGTCGGTGAAATTGCGACGCGAGTAGAGAGCCTGACGGCCGTGCCCCTCTCGTCGCGCGCGACGATTGGTCCGCTGGTGTGTTTGTCTGCTGGTAGCACTCGATATACTACGCACCAGCGGCGAACAGACGCGACGTAAGTACAGTCTTGACAAACAATTCGACTGTTGGCAGCGACGACGGATGCGCGCTCCTGCCCTCCTCTCTGCCGTCCGACGAGAAGGTAATCGCGACTCGAGCCAATTATAGACCGAGGGCTTCTGCCCTCGCTCCTAGCCAACCACCAAGGTAAACAATGGATCCGTGCGAATCGCGGGACGATTAACGGGTCAGAATAACCCTAGCTGATCTCTGTTCCGCGATTCCGATGTGTTCCGACCGCTGTTTGTTACCGGAATTGCGGCAAAGATAATTCTGCATAATATGCAATATCACTTTTGTTTTTTGACTTATAACGTCTCGATACGAAACAGAATTACAAAGAAGTAGAACCATCCAGAATAATGCTCCTATGGCTCTTCAGGCTCTGTGATACATCTATAGCCCCTAGGGACTTCGCAATCCTAGAGACTTTTGATCTACCAGGTTTTCTAGGGTATCTGACGTTCGTAGTATTCCTACGGACATTGTGAGTCCTTAAGTTCCCTAGGGCCTTTGATGTCTCAAGTCTCCCTATGACCATTAGACTAGGATCCTCAGGGTCAATAAGACTTTAAGGTCAAGTCCTCGAAGTCTTTAGAGTCTATAGAGTTCCTAGGATCTACAAGGTCCTTGGGGTCCTTAGGAATTACATACCTATAGCATCCTTATAACTCCTAGGAGATCCCGGAGACTACAGAATCCGTACGGTCCTCAAGGATCTGGGTAGTTCCTAAGATCTCTAGGCTCCCTAGGACCAGCTGAGTTCCTCTAGATCTAGGATTTCAGATCCCAAGACTTGTAAAGACTGTAAGGTGCCTAGGGTGACTAAGACTAATACATCACCTCAAGGTCCAGGATTCATAGCGACCCTAGGACCTATAAGACCACTAGGGTCACTATGATTAATGAATTCCGACAGGTCCCAGAACTTCTACTGTCCCTTCTTGCAAAATAGAATCCACAGAATGAACTCTGCCTTTTCTGAATTTGACATGACTCTAGGGACCTGTACAGTTTCGAACTGACCAGGATCCATAGACTTCACAAAGTGCCTGGACCTCTAGAGTCCAAGGTTCCCCGAGACTGTTAATGTCACTAGGATATCTGCAGATACTATAAACGTTCTAAAATGGCAGCTCCGTATTATTTTGCATATTATACTGCGCGGGACAACTGTACAAACACGGTTACGCGCGTTGATATTTCAACGTCTGCATCGATGTGCTGTTATCGCGGCGCGATCTCGAGGCGTCGCGAAGGAGATATAATTTATAATGATCCGACAAACATCGGTTCTATCGCCGCGGAATGTTTACCCGGTTCGTTACCGTTGCCCCGCTATCTCAATCGAACAGTTGGACGCGATCAGGTGTACGACTGGGTCGTAAACAATATCGTTTTTATCGGCAAACGTGCCTTTTTCTCTTCTACGTGTCCGTATCACGCGATTTCAAACAAAGAAATCACGGATCGATAGAGAAGATCGCGCGATAAGCCACTAGTCGTCAAGTTTGCTACTGGCCGATACTAATCGTCTGTAACCGTTCGACTGAGCGGCCGTGAGCATCGGAAGGGAGTAATAACGAGTAACTAAACACCTAACTGGGTAAAGCAAACGGAACGTTACCGCCGGTGCCAATGTAAACGCTGGAAATACGTAGTGTCGCGTGTTCCATCCTTCAAAAGCGAAAAAAGATGGGTAAACAAACACGCGAGACGTCGGAGCAGTTTAACCGACCGTGTGGCGAATCGTTCGCCGAAAAATTTGCCACCATTTTGTACCCCAGTGACGCTTCGGGCGATCCGATTCGTGGCCGCGCGGCGCCACTAATTGCGCGCCAAATTCAAATCGTGTTTACGCTCTGCAGCGTAGCTCAACAAACTATTATGTAATCTTGTCGCATATTCAATAGAATAGTTGTTGTTCTACGATATCCGTGATGATTTAAAGCACTAGATTGATGCAGAATTTATTGCAACTCCTGTTTCATGTTTTTAATTAGTCAGATCTATGATAGATTATGACTTTGTTGACAATTTTTTATAGTTAACATTTTAATCTGAAACTTCACATTGCCTCCTTATCTATGTTACACTAATGGCCACGTAATGAAAATGATTCGCGCATTGCAATGTAAACGATAATCTACGTCCACGAAATCGATTCTGTCGATCAATAAAGACGCTTACGTTCGTTTCGCGACCAATCGGACGCACACTTGAGCTAACAGTTGCGTGATCGCGACACGAAACAGCTTTACAAGTTCAGACAGATAAGGGGACACAGTATCGGGCCCGGCTTACGTGCGCGTTTTATTCGAGCAGGGGAAAAAAATAACCGAGAGTCTTTCTTTCGATTCTCAGTTTCACGAATCTTCCGACCGTTACGATAAGACGTCAGATAAGCGAGAGGCGCTTGATCACGAAGCGAAGCGTTTGAAAAATTTAACACGTTGGCACACTGGAGATGCGCATCCGGTTTAACCGTAACCGAAAGGTTAAAGAACGCGGTGACTAAGAAATAGTAACAGCAACAACGTCAAAGAGGCGGAAGAGGTTCATTAACACGTTGCCCGACGTAGTGAAAATGGACATGTGTAGTCGGACATGGGGAAACCTGAAATTATCGCGGATACGGATAGCGAACTGTACTTGAACTTTTAGGTTGGTACTGGAAGCGTTCTGAACATAGCCACGCTTGTATTCGTTAGCTTTCTTTGGGGAGTTTTGGGATTTTTTGATTTAGCAGTTTTTAGTTTGGGGTACTATTGAAAGGGGATCTGGAAACGTGGGAACTTGGGGATGTGGACTCGCGGACATTTGGGGATCTGGAAATGTGGGAACTTGGGGATGTCGGAGTTTCAGGACTTGGTGATTAGGAGCTTAAAAAGCATCACATGTGGAAATCTAGGGATTTAATACCTTTGTCCATCCACATGTGATGTGGGAGCGTATTCCACCCAACTGGAACAGTCTATTACAATCGAAGCTATTTTATACTGGCAATCCGAACTAAACTGAACTATTTAACCTAATGTGAGGTGGATTAGGTTAGATCAAACAAATAAACATTTGGATTTTATAGTCGGTTTGATAGTTGTTCAGGGTATGCAGAACGTCTCGAAGAAACGCTCATCGGGTTCGTATATCATTTACGTGTAACTCTAGTAGACGCCAAGTCCTGCACAGTCTCATTCTACTACATACACCAGACAGAGTAGTATTACGTGGTCTGACAGAAAAGTTCCTGATCTCTTCCTATAAACAGCGATCTATTAACGCGTTAAATGCCGCCGTGGATCCGGACTTGTCCGACACGATTTTTACGTTCCGGTTCTTTTTCTTGTTAACTTAATACGATGATAGTGGAACGCGTTCTTTTATTATATCGAAGAAAATTTCAACCGGTATTTTTGACCACTTTCTCTTATTCGGTGATCTAACGTCGTTACGCAATGGTTACTTAGCATTTGTGAATAGTTCACGTGAACTATGCTCATGTATACTTAATGGTACTATAAGTAACTTCGGTGAATTCGATAATCTAATACTGATTGATCAATATACATTTTTCAAATCATTTGTTACTGGAACACCCTGTATATATTTTTTTATATAAAGCGAAAGTTTTTTGATAAAATATTTCGTAATTACACCGGGTAATAAAATAAATAATAGCGACACACATTCAAACGGGACTTTACCTAATACATACGTAATTTATTCATTGGAATTGCGTAACGTCCGCTAGAAACTGTTTACCTAAAAAAGTCCATGGTGCCGAATTCTACGGAAACGAATACCAAACTACAGATATTACCATCGATGGAAACACGGATACGTCGACTGAGCATTTTGATGGTTGCTAATCGTTTAAAGGTAATGAGGAAAGGCGAAAGTTTCCACGGACACCTAATCCATAGCTACACAAGGTCATCATCGATCAAGAAGAGGTGATAAGCACTGCCATGAATTTCTACTTATTAGAATGTACGTTTATGTGAACTGTGTATGTGTATGTACATTCTTCCATTCAAGCTAATACATATATTTTAAGGGGACGTTACATGTAAACAATAAATAAATAAATATATAATGATTTTTGGTAATTTACTGATATTAATAGTTTAATAGAACATTATTGTAGCATAGTGTTTCCTCGTTCTTTTATTCTCAAGTTTCTCTATTCCTACATTCCGCCATCTTGATATTATACTAGTCTTGTATTTCCCCATCTCAATATTTCCCTGTTCCCATATTCCCCCGTTCAATAATTTCCCTATTCCCATATCTCCCTGCCTAAATTTTCCCTATTCACACATTCTTCTATCTCAATATATACCTAATCCTATATTTCGATGTATCCCTATTCCCATCTTCCCCCTCCCAAAATTTCCCTATTCCCATATTGGCCATCCCCAAATATCCCTATTGCCACCTTCCCCAGTGCCGAAATCAGGCAGTTTCCCAAAGTCCATCAGCAGCGACACCTGACGGTGTAGCACTCGCGATAAATGACCGTCGGAGTTTTCTCGGCGTGTGTCGAGTAAGTTCAAGAACACGCTCCTCGAGTTGCGTCACATTTCAATGATCCGCGCGGGAGCGTGTGCGCGGCTTCCCCCCGCGGGCCGTGCGTCGCGGGAATATTTTATACGGGACACGGTGGTCCGCCATAGAAAAAGAGAAACGACGTGCGCCGCGCGAGGAATAGGAAGACAGAAGAACCAAAACGAAGGAGGGACGAGGAGGGACGCGTACGCCGGCGGAACGGAGAGGAAGAGGCACGAGCGCGGCGGAGAAGGGCGGCTAAATAGCGCGTGAGGTCAGTGCCTCGAATCGGAGATCGGGCCCAATCAGTTTCAAGCAGATAAAACTCGTGTCGTACTTTCCAGACTGGTCTTGCTTAATGAACAACGTCGCTACAAATGAACGTTCGTTATTAAATACCCTAATCATCATACACAGGATGCTATATATTCGGCTTAAATTGTTCATTATTCACTTTTCCCTGCGTTTCTTAAGGTTTGCCAATCACGTTTTGTATTTAGTGCTTTATTATTTTTCAATTTTCTTCCGGGGCAGATGTGTGCGCGATCATGCGGTTTCTTCAGGTGGAGTGTGTTCATTGTGCGCTCTGGTTATTTGGAGTGTCGCGCTGGTTATTTTGTCCGGTTGTAGGAAATTGGTGTACTAAGGACTGTGGAATTTAGTGCTAAAGTGAAATTAATTTTGATATTTTTCCATATCCGATTTCCCATTTTCAGAATTTGTCATGTTCCAACATTCACATTCCCTCAATTGTCTATTTCCTATTTTTCAAAACTCCCTACTGTCCCACTTTTCTCTTCTTAAATTTCCTCAAATCTCTCTACCCTCCAAATTTTCCAGTATCCACGAATATTAGACCATCCTCTTGTATCGCCATTGCATATAATTCCGCAGTTCGACGTTATATTTTCCACCGCAGATACTGCGAACCTAGAAAATGATCGAACTAAATCGTGTCAAAATGAATTACAGCAGCGCCATCTCTGGTAGTTCGCCTATTCTGTGTTGGTAATTCTACAAGGATTAAATCCTAAGAGACGTGCAATTCGATGGATGAATTTCGCGTCTCAAAGAGCTCGAATACGCAAGAGATACCTGCAACGTGCAAACAAGAACAAGAAACGTATGTACATACTCCGTATCTTACGCAAGGTAGACATTGTTCCCCGGACGCGCGTGCGTACATTCGGAATGAAACAGAAGCGATTTGCATGCAATCATGAAAACACTTCCGCGTGTTTCGCGCCGCCCTCTTCCCCTCGCAGATCGAGCAGGCTCGATTGAAAAAAAAATCCCGTTAACAGAATGTCCCGATAGGCAGATACGATCAAGGACATTTTCCATCAGGGAAAACACGCAGCCTCTCGCTCGACGTATTTTTTTATTTGTCCGCCGTGTAGGTAATTGTCTTGTCTCTCCGGAATCGATGCATGACGTTTGCTGCCTTTGTGAGGGACGCTTTATTAGGGAACGTTTGCACGAAGACGTGTGCTCTACGGCCATTTTGAAAATTGAAAACTAAAGCAGGCGATGATCGAGCTAGAAGTCGATGTGGATGAATGCGATGTCGTTCAAATCGCGATTAAGTTCGACGTAATTTGATTCGATCCAATTCAATTTGAGGCAATTTGACTCATTATTGAATTCGAAGCGATTCGATGGTAGTCAGTTTGAGGCAATTTAAGTCGGTGTGATTCAATTCGAGGCTATTTAAGTCGATCTGATTCCTGATGAACATTAATTCGATGTAACTCGATCAGATGCAATTCGACTCGACAGCACTCGGTTTGATGAAGTTTGACTCGATGTGATTCGATTTGGACCAATTCACAGCGATGCCGTTTCATTTGAGGCAATTTGACTCGGTTGGATCCAATTTCATGTAACTCTATACGGTGCAGTTTGACTCGGGATCATTCCGGTTAAAACAATTTGAGTGGATGTGTTTGAATTTGTCGTAATTCGACTCGGTATGATTCAATGTTGACACAGTGTAACTCAGTTTGACGCAATATGACGCACTGTACTTCAACCACATGAATTTGAGTCAACATCCTTCAATTCGGTGCAATTTGAGTCAGCAATATTCTATCTAATCTGCCTCGAGTCTGATACAGTATGACTCGGTGTAATTCAACTACAAGATGCAATTTAATGCAATCTGACGTCAATGTCGTTAACGATATTAAAGTTCCATACAGTTATATGGCCGGCTAATTTACTCGATAATCATCGACACGAAACGAGGATGAGAGAATGCTCCACCTGTTCCACCTACTTGCCCGCAAACTGTTGGATCCTTAATTAACAAGCATACATGAAGGTTTCATGATACTCAGCATCTTAGTGATCAATTATGCATTATAAGATGCGTCAACTTCTTGCACACTCATCGATGCACCTTCATCGGTCGACGCGCGTGGTGTCCGTCCGCTAAGCGCAACATACGTAACGAATGTGCGATACTCGTTAGAAGAGTCAAGGGTATGGTTACGTGAAAAGTGCGGTTATGCTTTGCGTCTGACATTACGTCACCGAATGTGCATCCGTCTAGGCATGCATATGCAGCAGACGCGCGTTTAGCACGGAGAACGTGCTAGCGCCACCGAAACGCGACACCCAGTCCGGTTGAAAGGGAAAACGCGTCTTTCGCTTTTTTCTCTGCGCTGCTCGCTTTTTATACCCGTTACGACTGCGCAGTCGTCTACTGCGCAGATACTGTTAGCGCTCATAGAACACGCGGTTCGCGCGCACATTACTGCAAGGGAAATGGACGTGAGACATATGGAAACTCTTTTTAACGTTATTGACAATTAACTGATGCGTTTATAGCTGTAATATAAGCATAATACTGTTCGCTATCTTTATTCTTTTATTGTATCTGATTGTACCCGGCAACAGAAGCACGATATAGAGATTGTAGATACAGTACAAGTAGGTTGTAGGTTAGGTTTAGCGTGATTGTGGCACACTGTATTCAAATTATACAATTCACTGATAATAATTTTGTTCATAATTCTTATTCTCTGTTTTTTATATTAAACGTTAATGGCGCCGAGGTATAAGTGTGCTATAGGTTAGGTTATGTTTGAACATGTTGGTCTTTGTTCACATTGCACTCTACATGGCACCCAAAATATCGTTGCTTAATAACAACAAATGCAACTAATAATAAATAATTGTTAATAAATGAGGACAAAAGTGACCCACTGCTATAGTACTTAAGTCAATAATGGTACCTTATTGTAAATAAAATATATACCAAAAATTATAACGACTCTAGAGTAATTTTATTTGAGAAATTGAAAGTATAAATATTTAATAAGGTGAGAAAAATGGTGTAGTCGGACAGAATCACGTTACGAGGTAACGGACGTTCCCGATCAACGACAAGCTGGCACCTTTACCATATCACGCGAATCTCTGATGTCGCGTTTCAAATGACGTAAGCGTCTGTCGAGTTTCTTGATTACTCGATAGGAATATTTTAATTACAGTCTACCTACATGTTACGGAGTCCTTCGTTTCCCGATTTCGAATTTCGATTCCTCTCGCTAAGTCAAGGATTGCAACATTATTAACTTTTCCTGGATTTTTCTACAAATTTTCTAAATTCTCCAAAAACCCTTAAAAAAGTACTGTCATACTTCTGTCAAAAACTGTTCAGAACTCCACAAAAAATGAAATAAATAAAAACCTTACGAACAAGTAACGTAACAAAATGGGACAGCAGAAGCTTCTCGAAGAGAAATAAAATAAAAAGGTACCCTAGGCGATTAATTACGTGCCACGCGTCCAGAATGTTGGCAGACGAGGCGGATGAGCCTGATACCCGTTTCTGAAGCGATAATTGCGCTTATTCAATGGTGACATGACATGGAATTCAAATAACAAGAACCTGTCGCATTCGAGAGTCGCCGTGAAAATGGCCCCGGGCGAGAAATTCTACGAGAGAAAGGTGAACTGCCGTTTTAGCGGCGGATCAGGCGAGGCTATAAAGCACAGCCGGCATGATTCTGTCGCAATTTACGGCGTGGAAATCGTAGCCTTGCTCCAGGCAAGGTAAATAAAGCGCTGACCACCATCGCCCACCGAACCGACTGTGCGCGCCGAGTTCTGACGCGGAAACGCGTACGCTTCGACTCCTATCCTAACCTAACCAATAACAACAACGTTCTTTCTTCCTCTCCTCACTTTTCCTTCGAAATATCCAAAACATTACGTAACTCTAAAATAACATGCTAACATCCACGAGATCTTCAGCTTAAAAACGAAAACATGTGTCCATAACCTACAAATTTATTTTTGTACAATATTTTCAGATTGTGACCGTCACTTTCTTGCTGATCATAGAAGAACAATTATAGGAAACGTTTTGCATACGTATTATAATACATGATACTTTCCCCTCAAATTGTTCGTAACCTCGTTTAAGATTATGTACAAATTGTCTATCATCGTTCTAGTGCACTCGTGGAAAGATGACCGATGCACTCGTTGAAAGATGGACGCCCGATGCCAGAAGGAAATCCCAGCTATTCCTCGAGCTTTCCACGAATTAGAGAGCGGAAAAGACGAACGGTGATTCGCGACGCGTTACGACACCACTTTTCGGATACCCTATAGAATTTATTGTCGCTAAATATAAAACCTGGCGACCTACTATCGTCGTGTTTCCCCAAGGGTCTGCGTTTCTCTGCGCGACGTGTTCAGATACGATCTCTGAAGGAACGATGCTGATTTGAAAGTCCTCTTCGAGGGCATGTTGCGCTTGACTTAGCAAAGCGACGTATTTGAACCTGTTAACCGAGTCATTTCTCGACCAGTAAATGAATGTTCCATTTTTTTTACTTTTTTCTTTTACGGTGCGTAAGAAAACTTGTTAACGAGTTTTCTGTATTCGCAAAGTAACGTTACGACAGTCGACGTTATTGAAACGTTGGCCTGTAGGTGGTTTGCAATGTTATATATATCTTTATTTTATTTTTATGTTTGGTGGTTTGGGTGATTGGTTGTTTGGATAGTGGGTTATTTGATCATTTAGGTATGTGGACACTGGATCAGTTAG